>CM039649.1:485754-5285754 GCA_022405125.1 Anthidium xuezhongi
TTAAGGCGAATGTACAGGGTGTCCAACTTAAGTGATTACAGCAGGATATTTCGGAAGGAGTTGTAGTTATTAAAAAAGTGTTCCTACAATAGTTGCTTGGCAAATTCCCGGCTCCTACAGGAGTTCTGGGACACCCTGTATAATAATGCGGTATAGTAGATAAAATCGAATTGTTCTTTATCCAATTTATAATTATAGAAATTAAGTCCAAAATTACTCATCGAGTACAAGAATATTACTGCTATGATTTCAAATGTGTTAAGAAAAGCCTTGCAAATACCTTCCTCGAAACTGATTTCAAGAATAAGCAGGGATAACGAGGATGCAGTGCTGATTGGGATAATTGAAGGTTAGGATAATCGAGGTTTGGATAATTAGCGCTTTAGTTTATAATGAAATATGAAAACTGAAAAGTAATTACATAGTACCTTGTTCTAATTCATCAGCTAGCTGTCGACCGCTTAGTCTTGGTTGAATATACATTTGTTAATGTATACCAATGATTTACTACGAGTCCTATAATAAATAATCCTGCTAATTGTTACATTAAACGGTATTATTGAGCGTAACATAAGAAAATAGTTGCACATGAGCAACAGTAATGACAAATGATTTAACCTTTAATGGTCTGTGTAACTTTTAAATAACATATCAAATTGCTATTGTAAGTTTCAAACTCCTTGCAGTTTATATCATTGTAACTTATTCATATTTTAAATAAAAATTAAGTTGCTTATATGGAATTAAAAATAAAATGTTTGTTTTTAATAAGTTTTTGGAACGTAACCTCCCCTTTTGTACTGGCTCTGAATCTCATATAACACGGTTTCACACAACACGGTATTTTCTAGGAACTATCGTGTTGTAGAACGGTTACCTGTACACAATATTAAAAATATATCAAAATTTATTATGACTATGTTTTAAAGTAACACAAATATATAGTTATTATTTTTATTTTCCTCTGGACTCTACTTCAAAAACACGACGCAACACATGAATAATATTGTTTAACCAAAACAATGTACGTATGTTCAATGTTGACTTAATGAGGGATTTAATTTTGCAAAAAATCGTTTATAAAGATTGAACTAAACGTAAAAGGATATATGGTAATTATTTTCCTAATATTTAGCATACATCGGAGGATGTTTCAAGGTACGCAAATGAAAAGTTGTCATCCTTACGTGAAACACGAGACTGCTTGCAAAACTCTCGGCTGGTATTTCTGTACCAGCAAAACTGGACTCTGGCTTGAATTACACCAGACATCGTGTTGTACGATTTCTCAGATCGTAATGTACAATGAGCACTGACCTGATCATACATTTTATTTCGAGCGGTACAATTATGAAACCTCGTATACGTTTCATTTGCGAAGGTCTTTAAACTTATTGTTTATTGACACCAGAACTACCAAAGGGGTCAAAATAACTTGTTGCAATTTTTTATTTTTTATTACAGTATTTATCAAGACGCTTTTGTCAAAATGTAAGCAAATTTTTATTAAGATAAGATATCATTATGATTCGTATTTCATCCCTTATTTATTTCGTTCTCCATTTTATTTCCAATTTAAAAGAAATAGTAAATTAGTCGTCGGTAGTTCCAGTGTTAAAAATGAAGGAACAAATTAAAATTAAAGTTGAAATTACAGCAATTTTCCTGAAATTTGCAATATTATTTAAAATTAACGCAATAATCAAAAATACTAATATACATAACAATTGAAATGAAAGAAACAAATTGGAAATTCATTGACATTGCCTAATCGACTTGCAATTGAAGGGGTTGAAAGATTTAATGACACAAGTGAAATCTCTTTTTAATATCAACTTTTTTGCGTAAATATGATTTACATGTTAGGGTGGAACAAAATACAGAGGTAAAATGTATGATTTTTAATAGTGGAAAAAAGTTATTTTCTATAACAAATCTGATCTTAATTAATAAAAAATTATTGCTTTCGTTAGATTTATAAATTTTTCCTAATTTTGTTATGTTATTTTAAAATTGCAAAGAAGTGTATAAATGTAAAGTTGTAGAAATACATTTAAAAATTCATAACTTGGAATTAATATCAATGCTTATTTTGATAGAAAGCAGCTTTTGCAGGATTAATTCAGAAGGCGGAAATCAATAAATCATTACGCAATTTTTCGTTTCTCCTGTCACGTAATAAAAAAGTGGGACAAATCGTGGATTTATTTCTACTCCAACAGACAGCGGAATTATAAGAGTACAAAATATAAATAAAATAGATATTCAGTTATTTTTATATGTTAGAAAGTTCAACCTTTCAATTTTCACCCTTATATCTTCAGTATTATTTTATTGCTAGGTTTTAACCTTTCGATTCCCCAAATAACAGGGAAATAACGTACAACGTTACAACTTTTATGTTTTCGATAACACATATTATGACTTTTGTCATTTTCTGTACCAAAATTACAATTTAATGTCTATAAATATTGTGTATTCTGTAAATTCTTGTAACTTAAAACTTTCAATTTCAACATCTTTTAATTTACATATAACGTAACTCAGATGTTTACTGTCGAATCCAATGCTACCCTATTCGATAATCTGCAATTATAAATAATTATTAAATTGTCGAAACTGAAATAGGCTTGAAAAATAACTAGCTTAATATTTATAATATTGTTTAGATAGAAACTGATATATTAAAAATGATTATTAATCAATAATATAATATTTATACTACAATTTCAATAACAAATTTCTCGTAAAAGAAAATTAGATACAACTGTAGAACCGTATACATTTATTTCCAATTACCAAACACATATTATTTTATAAAAATATATAAATAATCTATATCTATATCAACCTGACGTTTGCATCTTTAATAATTGAATTAAATTTTAAATTAAAGTAGAACGTGTTTAAATTTCGGAAGCAATCAGTGAATTTTATTGGTATCGTGTTAACTATTTCCAAATGAAATTTCGTTTAAGCAGTTTAAAGGATAATTTTATCATATACATATGCGTGCGGGCTTTTAATTGAATTACACGAAACTGCAAAGTCAGCTTTTCTTGTTCCAACTTGACATTAACATGATATTTCGTCATCGCTTCCGCATTCTCGAACCGTGTACCAAGGTGTAAGATTACAACTAAAGAGGAATATAAATTTTACGGTAATTAATTGAATATAACGAAGGCACGGGTATGATAAATCGTACTCATCAAATGTAATTATATTAC
This sequence comes from Anthidium xuezhongi, assembly GCA_022405125.1. Taxonomy (NCBI): domain Eukaryota; kingdom Metazoa; phylum Arthropoda; class Insecta; order Hymenoptera; family Megachilidae; genus Anthidium; species Anthidium xuezhongi. Next base: position 488,985 of record CM039649.1, read on the forward strand.
AATGTATCCTATCATAAATCTTATCCAGCATTTGTACGCTACTTATGGAATTTCAAACATTATGGTGTTCATAAAAGGAATACCAAATTGCAGATTAACTTGTTTCCACGTCATTAATCCTAATCGAAGAAACTTTTAACGGCTTCCGCATTTTGTAACGATACACATCAATTAAGGACACTAATTTCTTGCATGTAACATTTAGTTTACTAAATTGTCAATGTTTTTTATTATCTATTTAAAAAATAAATATTATTATTTATCAGTGTAGTAATAATTATTATTGATTAATAATGCACCTATTGAAAGACAAATATTAGTCATTATATTTATAATTTTTTTTTACATTCTTATGCGAACTATTTTTTTTACCTTTACTGACTTCTTTTTTTTAATTTCTCTCACACTTGTATTATTATTAAATTTAATTTTATCCAACTATTATATTTACATACAATTACAGTTTGTTTATATCGTCTATAGAAGATGAGTAAACTAAATGTTTGTAATTTTAAACAATGTAATTAGGACAAGGTGAATCATTTAGAGACGCATATTTCTTAACTGTACAAATATGAATTAAATTTTGAAATAATTAGGCTTCTTTAAAACAAAATTAGATACTTTTATTTGTTTGTAAATGTAGCTGGTTTGAATATAAATTTAATGATTGCAATTACATACGTTCGTTCGAAATAAAAAAGAGAAAGGGAAAAGGAATTTAACCATTAATAGCGCAAAAAGGAGGCAATCATTTTAAATACGATTAGATCTTTAAATTATAGACGTTTCTTGATATACATACTTTCCCTTTTTGATTATCGCAGCTCTACCGTATTGCAATAATTCACTGAGTTATAAAAATGTTAAATCGAAGAAAGATATTTCTAGAGAATCACTGTCTCCTGATTTAGTATTTTCCCAACTATAAAATAGAAAAATTCAAAGCATTTGACAATTTGCAAAATATCAATTGCCAGTTTTTCTTCTAATAATTTTAAATAGTATTTTTTGTTTGCTTTTAAATCTGTTCTTATAATTGTTAAAAAGTACAAAAATGTAGAACATTGAAAGTACTATACAATTTCTAAGAATTATTTCTGATTGAATTACAATATTTCTATTACTATGTATATAGTTTAACATTAAATTAAGCTACAAATATACCATTTTTCTCATATTTGTCTTCTATTTAATAAATATTCTTGAAAACTCTTATATCCATCTGTTTTTATTATCTCATAAACAGGGTGTCCCAGAACTAGTGTAAGAACCGGAAATGGGGGGGGAGCTGAGACGATTTGGAACAATTTCCTTTGTAAAAATGTCAGATGAAGCTTTGTTTTTGGATACTAAAATATATATTTAATAAAATACTGAACACATACAACTACTTTCAGTGTAGTAATGTAACGCTTTAAAACTTCGTAAACTCATTATTTAAAGCTGTATCATATTTTACTGGAAGTGAAAAGTGTACCACTCTTATTATTAAGACAAAATGAAGTTTATATACCATGCTAATGATTTCACAGGCTTTTCGCAAATACTGTGATTTAGTAAGTGGAAGTTGGAAAATCTTGAAACACGAATTTAGCAGATACGCCCTTATTCTGAATAATTCGATATGCTATACTATTGCCTCGAATTTGAAACCTGGAACCTCGAACTAGACTTTCGCAGCGTGTGCAAATCAACCATAGGAACAATAAGAGTCTCCGATACGATTGTCCCCCATGTTCTCAAGGAAACTCTTCGAAATTCGATTCGGCATGATTCAATTTCACTTTCAAACACGGGTCAGAAAGAAATTCTAGCATGCGACATTGTGCAGGCTCGTTTGCGTATTGGGTGACAAAAAGTTGCTTTCTGATCGGCGTGAAACGAAACGCAACACCGAACACTTGCAGCGAACAATTTATTTTACTATGATAAAAAAAAGTGATACACTAAACAAATCGTTAACCAACTACTGTATTTACTGAATGATGAATTTTTTGAATAGTTTGTATATTATGTTGCGTATATCACTTATTCATAATAGATATCATTTTTCTACCTGAAAACCGAATTAACCCAAGTTCATTTTCATTAATTTTAAGTAAAGCGGAAAGAAAGTCACAAATTTCTTAACCCATTCACTGCCAACTGCGAGACATCTCATAGTAAGAATATTATTGACACGTTGATTGCCATGGTGGTCGTCGGTGACCGGCGATTCAAATTTTCTATAATCGAATAATTAATAAACGAGAAAATACAATAAACCATGGATGTTGCTCGTATTAGAATTATAGTGCAAAGTAGCAATTTGAATGGTTACATTTGAAAATTAATCGATAGAATCCGTAATAATTGGAATTTCAGTGTGTCTGACCAGACACGTCTGTTTCCACTGTGCCAGTCAACCTGTTAAGCAAATTATTATAAATATCGCTCAAAGACTATATTTGCAACTAATCAGTATCAAATTTTGAGAAATTTCGTTGTTTTCTATAAAATAAACGGGGTAATACTTAGGGCAAGACATTTTTAATTTCTCCGGCAACGAATAGATTAACCGTGGATTAACCAATTCTGGCACTGTCTTCAAATTCGCCACCCATACACATTAACTAATTGTAAGAATCAAAATCACTAAATAGTAGTGGTACAATGTATATGAAGAGAAACAAATTCGATTTACAGTGTTTCATCAAAAAATTTAAACGCATTAGCAAATAACGAACATTTTTATAAAATAATGTGGTTAATTAATGTGGTTAATTGAAATTTGTTGAGATTAAAATACTGAAACAAATGTTAAATATACCATTTTTATAGCACTGTTATATTAAGAAAAATATATACTCCCCGTTGTATTTTCTTCATTTTGCAAGAACTAAATGATAAAAAATACTTAAATTGTTTATATTTAATGATTTTTTTCATTAAAATCGTTGTATTTTGCATAAATAATTAAAAATTAAAAAATATTTTTAAATTTTTACCTCTAGCGCCATCTCTTCGAAAAGTGCTGAAACTGCTCAAAAATTGACAGGAATCTGCCGTACCTACAATGATTATTTTTTAAGAAAATAATTTTTTGCTGTTTTCGCGTGTTTGAAGCATCTAATCGCTTCTATTTTACACTAATTATCGATTCCAATTGTCCGATTAATCCTAGAAGCCCGAAATATTGAAATATTAAAGATTAAATCGCACATTGAGAGAGTGAGAGGTGAGATTGGCGGACTAGTGTTCACTCTCTCGCACATTGTGGGAGTGAGAGGTCCGAGCATCTAGTCTCTCACTCTCTCTACGCCAAACTCGCGCCTGCGCACAACACCAATGTGCGAGAGAGTGAACACCAGTCCGCCAATCTCACCTCTCACTCTCTCAATGTGCGATTTAATCTTTAATATTTCAATATTTCGGGCTTCTAGGATTAATCGGATAATTGGAATCGATAATTAGTGTAAAATAGAAGCGATTAGATGCTTCAAACACGCGAAAACAGCAAAAAATTATTTTCTTAAAAAATAATCATTGTAGGTACGGCAGATTCCTGTCAATTTTTGAGCAGTTTCAGCACTTTTCGAAGAGATGGCGCTAGAGGTAAAAATTTAAAAATATTTTTTAATTTTTAATTATTTATGCAAAATACAACGATTTTAATGAAAAAAATCATTAAATATAAACAATTTAAGTATTTTTTATCATTTAGTTCTTGCAAAATGAAGAAAATACAACGGGGAGTATATATTTTTCTTAATATAACAGTGCTATAAAAATGGTATATTTAACATTTGTTTCAGTATTTTAATCTCAACAAATTTCAATTAATTATGGTCAATTATAATTCCTAATGGTAATTACAAGTTATATCCTTCCATTTCTTATTCTGTTAATGCTTGACGTGTTCGAGGGTTTGTGCCATTTCGATATTAATTTCACTGCAATTTCGATGCAGTCTCCTGTAATACACAAATTTTCTTAAAATTAGCATTAAAAACCCTAATCATTTAGGTGTTCTAACTGATGAATACCTCTACACTATAATTACAAAATTTTTATTTCAAAATTCGTACCTATCTCTTCTATTGGATAAAGTTTCCTCGACAATGTACCGTCCTCAGTTGCTCTTTAAAAAAATTGAAAAATAAAGCTTGAACGATATTAAATTCATTATTTTATAATAATACAATGTTTTATCTTTCTACTATTCAAATTAGATGATCCCAGGACTTAACGCTTCTTGTTCTACCTAGGCGCTTGTTCCGGGGCGACTAGGCTCGACGCTACACTGACGGTACTGAGCGCGCGCCCGAAACGCGCTCTGATTGATCAGTGTTTTTGCTTAATAATTCAAAAACGAAGCCCCATCCGATATTTTTGCAAAGAAAATTGTTGTTCAGAATAGTCTCAGCTACCCTCCATTTCCGGCTCCTACAGGAGTTCTGGGACACCCTGTATATACACATATGTAATGAACATCGAAGTTGGTGGCAAATCACACTTAAATACAACAAATGTATTGTAGCAAACAAATTTTATTGATTATATATATATATATATACCTTTCATATTCATGATCAAAAGGTAAAAAAAATATACAAAAAGTAAAATGTAATCACTTTGAAGGTTCTTTGACATTCATAATAACAAAAATTTGTATTGGTCCACTGGTTATAAAAACAACTGAATTAGCCAAATTAGATGGAACACTCTATACCTAATTTTTATAATAAAAAGTTGTTTTGATGTTTAACAAGTATTATAAAATTCTCACAGATTGATGTATGTAAATTAATCAAAAACAATGTTACATCAAATTACAATCAGCTAGAAATGTAAAAACTATATGGAATGTACTCTTCTTGTATAAAACATGAATCGATATTCTAATCTGCTATTACAGAACTTTTTAAAACATGTGCTGGAATCCTGAGTGATTGATAAACTGAATAACATTAAACGTTAACAGCAAGTTAGCACGAGGTGCTACTCTATAGACACACCAACTACAACGAGGTAGATATTCATGGAGGTTGAGAATTATATCTATCATTATCATCAGGTAATATTAAATCAGATACTGGTTCATCTTCAAATATGCCTTCATCCACCTCATCATCAGAAGTGATAAGTACTTCTGGATATTTATAAAAATTATTTGATTGGCTGGATGGTACTACTTGTTCCTAAAAATGAACATTAAATAATTTGAGTGAATATAGTATAGATTATTAAAAGTATTAATGAAAGTAATTTAAAACACTGTAAAATTGATATTGTATCTATTAACTTACTTCAGATTCTGTACTTAAATCTTGAATCAAAGCGTCAGCTTCATAATCAAATATATCTTCTTCTAGTTCCTCCAATGGATGAAGTGGTAATTGTGCTGAACTGTTGTTTAAACTCATAGTTACTTCTTGTTGGCCTATAAATGTGCATAACTAAACATAGCTTACTGTCCATTAAGAATATTATAAATCATTTGTTTTTGTATATTTGCTTACTGAGAGGATCATCTGTACGATTATCCAAGTTAACATATTCCGTTAACCTGTTGTTATTATTACTACTACCGTATCTACAGTGAATTAATTCATGATTATTCTGATTTTGTAATGCATCCATATTTGTTGCTTATTTCAACCAATAATATACTCAGACTGGATGGTCTACGAAATATCTATATGCACTAAAACATTAATACAGTTAATGTGCATTTGAAAGAACCGTATAATGATATTGAATGATGTATGAGAAAATATGATTATATAAGAATCATTTAAACACGAATTAGGAAAATTTACTTTGAACTGTTATATCTAGCTGTTGCGAGACAACAACAAATATTTCGTGATGAGGATCTCATGGATCCTTTTTCTTCTTCGAAATTCATCATTTCGAGCAGATGACTCCGATTAGATTGATGATAATAGAATTCTCCGTCCTTTGCTCTGTTATTGTTAAAACTTATTAATCTATCAGACTTTGTTTTAAACACATAGAATTATGAAATCTAAAAATGTGCTACGTCACGACCATCATCGGCACGATGTATTCTCCAAATATGAAGCTCACCTTTGACAAAACGTCGTATCCGTAATTTTAATAACGTGCAACGATCCGTGCTCTACTTAAAAGTGATTAACACTGTTGCAAATAAAAGTCATGACACGATTATCTTAAAATTGAACAATACTGACATCTTACGCCGAATAAACGTTCGAATACTTTAAAGCTAATAGGTTATGATACAACCAACTCTGTAATAGGCTTTAGCCACACTGAAAACGAAGTGGCAACAACGCGAGAATATCAATTTACCTTATCTTTTGATTTCCCGCCTGTATTTTAAAGTGAATATAATATTTATGTTAACTTCACAGGTATTTATTTTTGTGTGTAATACGCTTATTTAACACTCGGACGGCGACGCTCGTGTCCGTTTGGCCCTCCACCGTTGTAGACGATATTCGGCGCAGTTTCTTTTGTTTTTCTCATCAGTAACCGTTTCGAAGCGAATGGAACGTACATTTATTATAAAACGAAGAAATAGAATTGTGCGATTGCAAGAAAATTATTTCAAAGTTCCATTATATTTAAAAAATTTGATGATTACAAAAATGACGAATTTTATGCAAATAAATCAAATGAGTATGCAATGGATAGCAAAAATCAAATCAAATTGGTGTAGACATCTTCGATAAGCTACTCAAGGAATATTCGTGTAAAAGATGCACACGACGTTGGCCATTCTCACTTTTTATGAATTATATTGATATGGCTGCGTATAATTCATTTGTTGTATGGCAAATAAAGAATTGTATTTAACCTGCATAAACGAATTCAATTTGTATATATTATTTTTTTCTTTATTATTCATGTTACTTGTACTATTAAAAGTAATTAATCACTACAAATAAACAAAAAATTTTACTTGGGTCTAAACAGACCTCGGCGTAGCCGTCCGAGTATTAAATATATACGATTAGAGATATTTTATGTTTCATATCATATTTATTAGTTAATAATGTTTTAAAGTTGCTGTATTTTCAATTGTAAGAAAAATTATAAAAATTCTCTACAACTAAAACAGAACGGTAACAGTCTTGGAAAAGGTTTGTTTGTGACATGTACGTGTCAACCAAGTTATTTCCGTGATTAACTTTTTTCAAATTTAAATTTTTCTTTTTTACAATAGTTTCAGAATTTTATTTCGCTCTTCTAAACATTCGACCATGTAAATCCGGAATTTCCAAAGGTCGACTAAACCCTCGTGCGTAACGGTTCCTGCAGTCAAAGGTCAACCTGGAGGAAATTTCCGTGACAACCTTCGAAGACCTCTCGGATATAGCCATTGCCCTCATCCTCGCGTATAAGAGGGCTGGTCAAAGGGTACCGAATTTTTAAAATGCGTTGATTGGAAAACCGGAGATGCTTCAGCGAAACACCTGGAGAGAGTCGCAGTGACTTCAACATCTAAATCTTTGCACCTTCGGCATGCGAGAATTCGTACGTCTCGAATCATCAATCCACCGAGTTTTCTCAAGCGTTTGTAAGAAAAAATGATCTGGTCTCAATCATTCGAAGGCTAGATTCGAATCAGTTGGTTTTCAATTCCTTCACTGTGGCAGTGAAAATGACTACGTGTAATCAGACACGCTCAAATGTAATTATTAAGGATACAATCGTATTATTTCTTAAAAATTAGGCTTCTTGTTGTACCTTGCGTAAAAAACATGTTTTGCAAACCCTGGAAAATTTTCTTTAACTTTCTTTACTTCTAATTATTTAATAATATTAAACATGTTGTGTCAATCACTGAACGCGCAGCAAAATTAATAATTACTGATATATTGAATTATCGTTTATTAAATGGGTTAATTATAACCAATGTATTTTTCATCGAACAGTACAATCTAATGTTTCTTAACAAAACAGGTAATAATGTCATTATCTTAACGATCTTTTATAGATATATATTTAGGTATTAAATCTTTAAACGCACCAAAGTATATTTATAGAGTCCCATATATTTTTGTATTATATTTATATTAAAAGGAAGTATTTTTAACAAAATACTAAGTGTAAGGCCTACAAGAGAAATGTAAATACATGTTATATCAAAATATTCGCCCGGAAATATCTATTAATATTTTTAATTTTATCTTGTTATTACAATAAAATTTGGTATTGTATTAACTTACATTAAAAGCTTCATAGTAAAATATATGGTTATAAAAATGCTTTCTTTAATGCATATTTTTCTCAAAGTATCTTAAAGTATACACTTTTGTCAGTAATTAAGAAACTATCTAAGAAATAAGCTGAACATGCTCGTAGGATATTGAATCTAACCAATAATATTGCTTTATTGTCATGAAAAGAGAAATTATATGTGTGTATAAGTTATACAGAAATACAGATCGATAAAATATCCATACCTTAAAATTTAGCGTAGATACAAAATGAGCTTTAAAAGCTAGTCTGCGGAAACATAAAACGAAACTATAATAATACACACACCGGCGATCGGTTTGAACTTTACAGGAAGGTATATAAATTTTATTTGTATACTCTTAAGTAATCAACCGATTAAAGATATCTGAACAAATATATTAATGTTAATCTTAGCATTTCTCGGTCATATCCGTATAATACAATGATCGTTGTATTTATTTTCTGCCGTTAAAAAAGAAAAAGTTACAACTTTGAAAGAAACGATCACAGATTTATTTCTATCTCTCCTTTTCCCATTGTATGTAAATGTTATCGCGATAAGAAATTGTAACGATAAAGTTAATATGCTCCCTCTCTGCCAGGGACATGTTAGTTTAAAAAAATATCACTCGTATTAATGGATCTTCTTTTTTATTATTTAGACGTTTCTTCTTTTTATAGCTTACTCTGAGCCATGTACGATTTTTTAATTTCGTCAATTTGTTTGCTTCCATCTTGTGTCGTGAACAGCCTGAAAATAAAGCATTCGTGGCTTGGCTATTTTACAGCACGGTAATACTACGTATGCGAAACGCTTTCGATCTCCCAAACTTTTGTCTCGTTAAATGCTCTTTAATAAAGGTGTACTTAGTTGCGAACGTGTATGATCAAGGTTAAGAAAAATATAGTACTTGAAAAATATTTTTTTCGAGTTAAGGAAACTTGTCAATGTTTCTTTTTTTCTGAGGAGGGATGGGGAAGGGGGAGATTTTCTTTAACCGTGTACTTGGGGGACTGGGAACCGTGTACATGGGCTGGATGTGGAACTAACAGGCGCAATCACAGGCGCAACGGCGTACGCGCTTCTCGCGGCGATGGTTGAAAGCTTCTGGGATGGAACGCACCGAACGTGGTTGTACATCTGAAAAAAGAAATTAAAAATGTAGCCAGGTTAAATACATGTAAGGATATCTGTTTACAAAGAAGATTTATTGGGATTAGATAGGAATACATGGTAAAGGTTATATAGAATAGTACACAAGAAAACATTTTAAATGAATGAATTTAGATTTAAGCGGGTGTCCAAGGGGTGCTCTGTACTCTCTCGTCCGACTGGCGTTCAGGTATTATTTCATTGAACTCTCCTTTACCAAACGAGGACCCACGAACAAGCCCTTCGTTCTCTCCCTCCTCTGTCTTATCGCAGGTCAGAGGCACTAGATAGTGGCCTTGGCGGGTGAGCTGCGCTTCAGCTCGGGTACCAGCTTGTAGAGCTGGTAGAGATTTAGAAAGGACTAACCCACACCAAGGGAGACTTTGGAACTCATGCTGTATGGTCTGTTGGTAGCTGGCTACCTGCGGGTGCACTGATTGAGTGTATCTCAATCCCACGCCATTTGGGGCCGTGCGTGATAAGCCGAAGGGGTAGGTGCACGCATGTTAATAAACAAGCTACGGTGATCTCCTAACCTTATCGAACACATGTTGCAATACTAAGACAGTGGTTTACTTACAATGCGGACGACTTTCTTCTTCTTGTTCCTGTTGTGGCTGCTGTTGCGCTTGTTGTTGTTGTTGATGTTGTTGTATCATCATATGAGTTACATGTTGCTCTGGTTGTCGTTCTTGTTCCTGTTCAGCGCTCTGACTGTCGGAAACTTCGGCACGAGCTTCTACTGGGATTTCCAGAGATTCTACTGGTCTCAATGGAAGGGGGAATCTGGGAATCGGGAAAGCATTGCCTTCTACGACCTGAAAATTAAAGGGCAATATTGATCAATTACCTTTATATGACACAAGTGAACACAAATATAATTAAAGAGATAGGTGAATGATACAGTGATTGACTATTTCAGGAATTTGAGTTTTGCAGATTTGAAAATAAGATTTATGCAAATAACTCTGAAAAGGTTTAACAATTTAAAAATAAGTAGTTTGTCAATACGAATCTAGGAAGATGTAAATCAAAAATAATATTTAACTTTATAATATAAGAATTGTAAAAATACAAACTACAGAAACAAAAGCTAATAATAATTATTATATCTTATATTATCGATAATTATCAAATTAATTGGTTTCTCGATTGAATTACTACAATTTTGAAGTTTCAACTTAAAAGTTACAAGATACAAAATAAATATTTTTTAGTATTTTTTTTTCGTTTTTTAAATAAATTCAATCGTTATTATGTGGCTGATAATTGTACCGATTATCTTAAATACAAAATGAATGTAAAAAAAAAACTGGCAGCGGTGGGATTCGAACCCACGCCTCCGAAGAGACTGGTGCCTTAAACCAGCGCCTTAGACCGCTCGGCCACGCTACCTGTTGTTATGATGGTGAAAAATTACCGATGCAGCGGTTCTCATTTAAAGTTACATAATCTAAATGTGTTAAGTTCCGAAAAATATATGTAAAACTTTATAATACAAAATCCAAATTACCTGAATTTTCTTGAATTATTATAATCTTATTCAATAAAACAATCGTCATCTACTCTTATCACTGCTCTTGTACATTTTTTAACATTAGAATATTATATCAAAGAAATTAATATGCTTTTACCTGGTGGATTATGTTTCGAATTTCGGCTGGTACTGGGAAGTTTCTTTCCTCTTCGCTGTCGTCTTCGGGTACGGAGTAAGGTTTACCTTCCTGTTGTTCACTAGAACTATCAGATCGTTGATGGCTGTCGATACTTCCATGCTCCAACAGATTTCGTACCTCTACTGGAAGTGGAAGTCCGAAAGGAATTGGTTGTGCTCCTTCCGGGAACGGTTTGAATTCTTGAACGTTCTGGAAACAGTTCAAAATATTTTCTAACTAAACTTGTATAAATTATTATAGGAAGAGAAATAAATTGTAAATTGTACAGAAAATGATTAGTTTTCCAAAAACTGTAAAAATGGTACAAGTCAATTTATATTATCTGCAAAATCACATTCGTTGTATATTTAACATTTAATAATTTATAAAATTGTAAAAATATAATTTATGAAGTTGTAAAAATTATAGGTCCAACTTGTAAAATTTGTCGAACTTGTAAATTCAATGAAATATTATTAGTTGGCAAACTATTGTATGAAACAATTCAGTGAAACATGTTGCAAATATGCCTGTAATTCGAAATACCAAGTAAAGATATTAAATTAAGAAAAATTAATCCTCAATAACTGCAACACGTAACAGTTTAGTAATATTACGAACGATACTTTGGAGTTGCATTTTAGAATAGCTTAACAGTTTTTATTTCCTTTTTTTAAGCTAAAATTGTGCACTCGTTATCCGTTAAGTCTTAAGATATGAAAAAAAGAATGAAAAAAATAATTTTTGGAAAAGTTAAGATTTTGGGTCACCCGTAACCCCGCGCTGTTAATAACGCTAAAAATGAAAAGGTGTCGTTTCAGGATTAAAATAATTAAAAAATAATTGACTAATAATCACGCATATACAAACACAATAACTTTTTCTAAAATTGAATCAACCAACTTGAGTTTTTTCAAGAAATTGAAAGGATTAATTTATTACATGACCTGTTTTCGTTGTTTTATAACAAGTTCAATTGATCGGAATAGTTTTAGTTTTCGAAATAAATATTTTAAATAATTACCTCGCGGCGAGCACCTTCAGGTACTTGGACAGGAACGGGTCTTCCCTCGCCAGTGATATGTTGAATGATATTCTTTATCTCCAGAGGCACTTGTTGGATAATTCTCCGGATTTCGAATGGAATTCCTTGGAAGGGAGAACGCTGCGTCTCGGCAATCTGAGTCTGCGGTTGTTGTTCAGGTTGAGCCTGAGCCTGAGGCTGAGGTTGCATTTGAGGTTGCATTTGAGATTGCATTTGAGGTTGCATTTGAGGTTGCATCTGTGGTTGCACTTGAGGTGGACGCTGCTCGGTTTGCGGGATCAACATGTGGGGAATCACCCTTTGTTCGTGAATTTGAGCTTCCGCTTGTGGCGCTGGGGGAGGCATCATCGCTGGGCCCTGTTCTTGATTGAACGCTCCAGGTGCTTGCTCGACTTGGTGATACATTACTTGTTGCGGTTCCTGGGGCATGGGTGGTCGCATTCCTCTGATTGGGTTCACCGGGAAGTGACGTAATTCGATCGGAATTCGACGTACTTCAATCTGAATAAGTTACGATTGTATTAATTTCTTAAAAAGAATTGTGATCATCTGTTTTTAGTGCTTGCGATTTTCAGAATGAGCCCTTAAAATGTTAATCTTATTTCATACACAAATTGTGGCAAAATTTTCAATGTATTTTTCTTAAAATCAAATTTCGCAACTGAGCGAATCTCAATAATCTTTTATCACGTTTCTAGTTACAATAGTTAATATTTGTATACCAAATATTTAGGAAAGACAGTTATAGAATAATATTCATTGAATAATGTTGCTAAAAAGAATTTAATTTTGCAAAAAGAAATAAATGCTAAAAGTCTTTATATACAGCGATCATTCTGGTTCCCCCTTAAGCTTATTATTATTTTATAGACTCACTTGTGGTCCCATTCCAGGAGTCTGTGGTCCCATAGCGGAGACTTGCGGTCCCATCATGGGAGTCTGCGGTCCCATTCGTGGTGGTCTCATCTCCATGGTAACTTGGGGAAGGTTTCGCAATTCAGGAGGAAGAATACCAGGTGGAATGTGATTCAGTCCACGCGGATCACTAAGAGGCAACTGTTGCATGTCAGGAACTTGATATTGAGTGTGCACTTGATACTGATTATAGCCTTGGTTCGGCTCCTGAGATTGAAGAGGTACTTGAACGGTTCCCAGAGGAATAATGATTGGAGTAAGCATTTCTTGGTCCTGTTGCCTGGAAATTGAATAAACCTTTTAATCAGTGGTATTCGGTAGATAAATTGTTTGTAAATGCAATTATCTCTGTTTATTTACTTAACTGAATTGCATTATTTCTGCATCAAAAGTTTAGGAAACAATTTAAATTTATATTATTAATATAAGTATATATAAATAATAATATATTATTAACATTAATATTCATATTATACTTTATTATAATATATAATTTTTATGTAATTTTAATTTGATTAAAGTTAGAATCGTAAGGCATGCATATTCAACACAATATTACATTTTTTTCAAATTTTGTATGTTCCAAAATTTCTCATAAAGTTAATAATGAGAGTTACACTATTAATATTCTGAACTATCTGTATAAAATTACAAATTCTTTACGTTAAAAAAATTCAACTTCTTTTAAAATACTATTTTACTATCAAGCTTTATTTTCGAAAAATAAGGCTTACGATGTTTAGGCTATCTAATTAAGATTTGAAACTACTTTATGAAATTTATTTTGCTTAGATTATTTGTATCTTTTAAAAAGAGAACTTTATATCTTTAAAAGTTTAAAGTTTCGTTCATATCAACATTTTATTTAGAAAAAAAATGATATCTTTTATGCACCAACTTAATATTTGTAATCGAATAATGGTTTTCTTTGAAACTGATATATTATTAGGTATTATGTACACGTACTCTTGATGGGGATTGCCAGATTCGCATAGAATAGCAACGCGTTCTCCGCTCAATCTCTGGTAACGAGAGTCAGTGTTGTTTTCCAGGTTGTTATTAGCACCGTCCATCACTTGATCGGCCCTTCGTCTTTCAACCACGCAAGAAACTCTACTGCGTGCTTCTTGGATCAGAGTCTACAATAAACAAAATATCTTCAATTATTTAGCGAAACTATTAACGTTTTTAAAAATAGCTCAGAACTACATTTTTAATAGACAATATAAGATACATGAAATTTAACATTTAAGAAATTAACAACTTAAGAAATTGGGTCGTCTTTTATTTATTAACTAATTTAAGATTCCAGAAAATTTTAATATATGCTGGAATATTTATCAAATGTTTAGTTTTCTAATATTCAAAATAAAAATTTAAAGGAAAGTCAAATTATGTTTGTATTGTCAACGATTTAAATTATTTATGAAGGATTATGTGAGAAGGTAATTCCAACCGGATTGTAAAAATAGAAATACAATTACATAATAACTTTGACTAATTCAGCAGTTAACTGTTGACTATCTAATTTTAATTACAGTTACATTTATTGTTACATATAAATAATTTAAAATGTGTACTGGAGTAAATAAGTTCATCCTAATATTTGAATTTTTCTTACAAAAAGCAATAATGCAGTTAATATTCATAGACTGAGAATATTCATAGAATGAGAAAATTAGTGACACGACATTAAAAATAATATTAAAATTTAAATAATATTAAAAATTACATTTTTGCAAAGGAAAAAACTACCCCCCATTTCCGGTTTTTACACTAATTCTGGGACACCCTGTATATAGTGGGCATTATATCGTGAAAAGAAATTAAACTCAAGTAAATAAATTAAAGATCAATAAAATCGTCTTAAAAAACACTATTGAATAATCTAAAAAAATATAACATTCCATTAAAAAAACGAAACTTGGTTATTACATCTAGAATAATAATTTAATAAAAAATTTGCTTCCATCGAACTTTCTTTTCATTTTGCCATGTAATTTCCGTAAAAACAATTTTGTGTACAATTAATAGTTGTAGAATAATAGGGTGGGTTGTAGCAGTTTGGCTCAAATATTTTGTAGATATTTTGTTAGTTAAAATAAATTCATACTTACGCCTGCGATTTCATCGAAGTCGAACTGAAGGGGTAGCTTAATATGAACGGGAGGAAACTCGTCGTCGTTGTAGTCGTCATCGTCATCGTCATGATCGCTGCTCTCATTGTCTGGTTTCGAATTATTTTCGTCCTCCTTCTGAACTTTAATGTTCTTTGTGTCTGGCACTGCCTCCTTCTTCACTGGTGCTTGTTCAGTGAGAGTTTGCTGCGCCTCCTTCGTCTCGCTTGTCTCCTGTAAAACAAAGATTTCTTTTAAATACCTTCGAAATGTACCTCGTCATCGATATTAATAACGATTTGAGCCATGTTAACAATAAGCATTGTCGTAATTGTAATCAAGTTTACAAGATATAATCGCAAACAATACGTATTCGCGTGCCTTTAACGATAAAGGTACAATACATTTTTCGTAGCCTTTCTAGTACATACTTGAGATTTTTTTACTATTTACCAAAAACTCAATAATATTTAGTTGCAAAATACTGAGTAACATATGACTGTAAATGCAATGGTACAACATTGGGAATCATTATTGGAAATTTAGAAAAAAATTCAAACAATTGCATATTAATTTATTTATTTTCATTTCCTTCGTTAATTTGTTATATTTTGATACAAATAACACTTAAATTGGACATTTTAAAATATAGAGGCGCTACTGGAGTGCAAAGAGTTAACTCTTTAAAAGCTGTCAGAAGATATTATTAGCAGGTCAATAACTGTTCTTTTAAGCCAAATTTGGTATTTACGTTGGTTCAAAGTGACAGGGAAATACAGAGGATTAAATGAAACGTCACCGTTACAAAACATCCTGTATTCCGTGCTCCGTGAACGATCGGAGTCTCGTTTGTATTAGATAAGATAAAAGACGACAGGGTTCAAGTGAACCGGTCATAAAACACGATCTCTCCGATTCACGAGGTTTCTATGTCGGATATCGTGGTGGTTAATCGAGCGTCTCATCGCTGCTCGCCTTCGATTTCCATCTCTCTCTCTTTCTGCAAGTTTTATAATGCGATAACACGAAGAGAGTCCGCTTTCACTTGCGACCCGATGTCGCGACCAGGAAGAAGAGTTGCATCAACACATGATTACCGTGGCGATATTTATCCAGCTTTCAAACACTCCAGGAATATTCTTGGCTTGTTTTCGCCACGGTTCCTTCTCCGGATCCTCTTCGGTTTCTCTCGCCTGGCGAGAGGTCAACCGCGATCTAAACCATCTCACGGTTATGATTATCAGCCAGCTATTTTAATTAGATTTAATTGGCGATGTTGATAATGGTAATAACAGTCGAGGCCATATGCTACCGCGATATGCTCCAATTAGCATAGACCGTAAACGAGTCCGGTACTTTCATAGATTCTTAATCAACTTTTATTTTGCGTTCCGTTAACTCTTGTTACCTTTTACCGGAACGTTTTCACGATTATTGTGCGCCGATGCAACGTTCGGTTTAACATTGCGCCGCGATAAGTTAACCGTCGTGCCGGGCAGTAAATCAGGGAACGATGCGAGATTTCGTATTTAGCGGACGGCCATAGGAAGGAAGTTGGCGTTTAATACTTTCGAGAAGGTAAGTTGCGATCGGCCAGCAGGAAACCATTAAAGCGCAAGAAACGTTAGTTGCATCAGGCCCTGGCCTGGCTGAGACGTTTCGACCGGTTCTGTTTGGCGATTTGAAGGAGAGGTTTCGCATCACGCAAAGTGACAACTTTCTAGAATATCAGTGAACGTAATGCAAGGTAGATGGAATGGCTCGGCTACCGATCTGTTTCTGGTTTTCGCAAGAACAGACACACTGAAACCAACTCGAATCTTTTCACTTCTATGCGGAACGCGGTGTTTGCTTTACAGGAAAGTTGTGTATTTTGTGCCAACGTTTTTGCCTTTACATCGCGAAGAAAGGAAAGTATGCACGGACTGGGTGTCCTATAGATTTTCTTCGCCCGAAGTATTGTCGTTGTTTCGAATTTTACGAACAAAAGGCGTAACAAGAGATTTTACACCATGATATTAACAGTTTCTTGCAGGTAGAGGCTTGGAATATTATTTTAAGATTTACTACTTCAGAAATACTTGATATTATTTAATTAATATTCAACCTAAACCTAACCTGAAATTTACCATTCCAGAGATAGCTGATTTACATCAATCCAACCTTGTTGTATCAAAGCAATATAACGACTAAAATTAAATATTTCAAGGATGGTAGGTTTTAGAATAAATGTATGTTTGTGCCTTCGTATCCAGAATTTAATATTTTATTTAAATCCTGCTTCAAAAAATTCATACTTCATTTACAAAAATAGAATTGAATTTCTAGCCTTTTCTATATCTTCACCTGGAAAGAACCATTAACACTCTATTGCGTAATTTATGTCTTGTAAACTTTATACGTAACATTTCCAGGTGGATAAAATTGATAGGGTACTGTGTATTTAGTTATTGTATTCAGTAACAGTGTGTTTTTCATAAATTAAAATAGGTACAATTCATAAACGGTTTTGTGAATTAACTTCCAGTTGTTTATAGAAAATGAGAACACAAAAAGTTATTTCTTACACTTTCACTAGTTTCAATACGTTTTAAAATTCACAAGCTAAAGTAAATTAATTCCAAATTTGGAATTTGGGAAAATTTTAATATTAAAGCACTTAACTGATCAAGCCTACTGAATGATAAAAGCTTTCTTTGATTGTTTTAATAATCAATTTCTTTGAGAAGCCAATTAAGATATATTATATCTTGTAAGATAAAACCCCCGATTATAATAATAAAATCTGCAATGTTTATTTTATGGAGTTAATCGTAAATATAACACAAAAAAGCAGAAATAAGCAATATTTACTGGACGAAAACGTTTTTCGGGTATTTTTTAAATAAACAAACGTCTGGAATTTCTACGTACTTGCAAAATGTGTTTTTATTACATAATCTGTGCGATATACACGTCACGTTACCTGTTTCTGAAATATTACTGTTACATCAACGTTAATTCCAACCACGAAGATATTTCGTAAATGGTAAATAACGCATGTAACGTTCGTATTTTAAAATCATTGAACTTGAACCGAGATTTGGACAATAATTATCTAAGTAACAAGTAGGATTAACATTGCGAAACTTAAACAAGTGTCCGATAAAATTGTAACTTTGTATACAGGGCGACAGAATGACGCCAAAAAAATATAAACAATATAAAGATATAGTATATGCAGATTTAGAACTTCACGTTTTATCTTCTTAGACATAAAATGTGAAAATAAGGAATAAGAATTTACGTTTTTAAAATAATAAAGTTGAGGAGATATTTTAGATCATTTCTCTCCGGTATCTTTTTATTTCAAATTAAAACTGTATTATGAAATCATAAAGATAAAAATTATTATTAAAAATCGTCATTGACGGTTTAATCTTTACAAAGTTAATACGAGAAACATATAATTTTAAGTTTTCCATTTAATGCAACTGTTAGTGATAATTGTTACGCTTATCGTTTTATAAGAACATGTCGAAAAATAATTGAAAACGTCGTTTGTTACTTTTTATGAACTCTAACGTTAAAACGTACCCTATGGACTTTTACGAAACCGGTTTCGCATTTAGCAGGTACTGTATTACGATCCACGAACTGTCTCTGAAATAAGAGAAAGAAATTTGTGGCTAGGATTTCAAGCGAATGCAGGCGGTACCATAAAATACCAAGAACTTTCCACTGGGAAAATTGCTCAGGATGTAGAAACATTTTGCAGCGGTTGAGCGACAACCTGCATAATCGTCAAGCTAGAACGAGAAGAGATAGGTGAAATTTTTAATGTTTAAAGTACAAGTGTTTGTGAGTTAATCGCGTGTTTCTATGTTACTTTTATGAAGAAAAAAAAAGAAAATGTTTGCGAGAAAAAAATGTTCTTATAGAAATCAAGCATGAGGAACTTATTCCATGAGAAATCACCGATTATGAATTGACGGTAATATGTGCTTATTATGTAATAATTATTAGTTTTGTAATATCATTTCCAATTTGTATTACATACTACATCACATAAGTATGTATTTGATGGCGGAAGCGTCGAAACGACGAAGCAGACTTACAATATTTTGATTAATCTAACCTATTAACCCTTTGCACTCGAATCATTTTTGGATAGAATTAAATCTAAATAGGTTTTTCAGTAAAGCTTCCGAAATTCAAAAGCCTTGTTTTAGAAGAAAAGAATTACAAATGTTTATGATCTATTTACCATTATTACTTTCATTAATTTGCTACTTTCTAATATAAATAACTCGTAAATCTTACATTTGAAACTATTTTAGTTAATCACATGTATATCGCCCTAGAGGTGCCACCCGAGTGCAAAGGTTTAACTTTTAAATCAAATAGTAAACCTTAAAGAAATACTATAAAATATAGGAAATGGAAATAATGCAGAGTACAAAATAAGATTTAAATTATATAATAATAATAATGATCTCAGATTGTTTTCTTGGAGTGCAAATTTGCACATTTTTTAATCTACTGAAATTTGTTAATTATTGTTGACTGTGTTATAGTATAATTTATTTATTTGAAGTGGGAAAAAAAAATGTTTTATAATGTGACCTTCTTCAATCACTAAATTTCTATATTATCATAAATAAAAATTGTACATATTAGTGGTACTTATTTTATTTTTATGTTATGTGCCAAACTATTTGCTTTTATTTCTTATGATTTGGGTACAAACAACTGAATAATGCAATGATGAAAAATTGGAATTCAAAATATGGTAATGATATTTAATATTTCTGCTTGCATCTAACACATTAATGATAAAAGATAAATCTTGAAACTATCGAGGCAACTGTGCGCCTTCTAAGTACCGAGGACTTGTTTCAATGGTGTTATCAAAACAGATAACAGCAATGTACATTTAAATCCATGTCGCTACAGCCATGAATAATTCCTACAAAAAGACCGAGCAATTGTCCTTGAATCATTTATCCTTCAGTCATTGTGTATACGCTTCCGTCATAAGTAAACTAACTGGAAAGGATTCATAATTGTTGGGATGGATAATAAATTACGAAAAAAAAGTCGTAACGAGCGTGGGTCGAGATGTTACAGTAATCTCGCAGTTATAAACAATTTTTGTTGCGGCTGCAGCGAACTTTCTAACTTCGGGAGCTATCGTACGGTATGAAAACAATAGATTATCTTATCACTTCTTTTCCTGGTTACAGAAGATGTTCTACATGACCTCCTTTTATTTCCACACACGCTCGGCATCTTTGTATCAGAGAATTGCGTACTCTTTCAAAGATGCCTGAGTGTGTTTCAACTGTTTCACAGGTACTGTGTATCTTCCGACGTTAATTCGTTTGTCACTGATCGTGGAAGAGTGTATGGACAATTTATTTTAAAAGTGGTATGAGTCCATTTAAAAAAAAAAAAAATGAAATATCACATAATTTATGATTAATTTTGTGTAATCTTTTTATTTATAACTAGTTAATATTTAATATCTTGCAAAATGTCGACAATAATTTTATTTGAATATATTTATTTAATTATTCTATTAATTATAATTTTAATTTCAGTAACTTTTTCAACATTATTGGAACGAAACATTGTAGGATACATTCAAATTCGAAAAAGACCTAATAAAATTGGATTTCAAAGAATTATACAACCTCTTAGTGATGCAATTAAATTATTTTTTAAAGAATTTCTTTTTAGAAAAATTAATATAATGTATTATTTAATTAGTCCAATATTTGGTATTGATTTATTTGTCTTTTTTATAATAAT
Source organism: Anthidium xuezhongi (assembly GCA_022405125.1). Classification (NCBI taxonomy): domain Eukaryota; kingdom Metazoa; phylum Arthropoda; class Insecta; order Hymenoptera; family Megachilidae; genus Anthidium; species Anthidium xuezhongi. The sequence goes on from CM039649.1 coordinate 509,880, forward strand.
TTAATTAATTTAAGATATGAAATATTTTCTTTCTTGATATTATTTATAAACAAACTTGGATTAATACAAAATATATTTTAAGTGATATTTAATTTTTCAAAATAGAAATTAAATGATTTTTACAATTGACTAATTATGAAAGTGGTGTAAGTCCATTTGCAGTCCGTAAATATACGTTATTTTAGTTAAATTCGCCTGACTTGACATAATTTACCTATATTTTTTAATTGGCTAATATGCTAACCTGCAAAAAATGGACTTGCATCAATTTCAAAATAAACGGTCCAATTAACTGTATTTATAATCGCACTCTTCTTCTATTTAATCAGTATATAATAATAAGAAAGATTTGCTAAACTTATAGATTATTGCAATTATTATTTTTTATATTATATTGCAATTATTTCGTTAAACAATAAAATAATGTTTGATTCGAAGTATTTATCTGTAAAATATTAGTAAAGGAAGTGAAAATGATGAAAACTTTTGCGTACACCTAATATTATTTTGCCTGAATCGTGATTTTGTAATTAATTTATCCGAATGTTCCCTAAAAATATTCGCGAAACAGCTTCTTACGTTACTTTCGAGTAAACTTGGTCAAGTTGCTGAAAGAACCGGAAGAATTTCACGAGGGAAAGGAAATCGGCGTATTTCGCGTTGCATGCAATACAAACTAAGGAATCGGTATTGCAATTTGTCGCGGAGGCAAGCTCACGAGCGTACGTTCCCACAGGCTTTCTTTAGAAATCTTGCTAACCCTTTCTGCTGGTTGCGTATCAATTAGTGAGCCATTATGACGGGTAATCATCGTCGTTAAGCGGCGTGCACACTGTCAGCCGTATATTATAGGATACAATGTGTTCTCAATGCTGTCGAGTTGCACTTGCGCGCCTTCATCGCTTGCCAAGTGGAAATCGACGGCACACTTTTTCTTCAACAGTATCGTATTTCCAATTCAAGCAATTGTTTCTTCGTGTCTCGACTTTTATTACGAATTCGTATGGTTACTCTTGGGACCTGGTCCTAAGCTTCGTTAAACAATTTTAACCCTTTCCACTCGAGTGCACCCTCTGATGGGACGTGAAATAAATGCAGATAAAGGAAATATAACTAACTTATTTTACTTTTTCTAAGTTTTCTTCCAAATATAATTTAAATAGAATAGACATAGACAAGTAGATCGCATACTGTACTTCCTAATAAATAAGAAAGTTAAGTCCAAATGTTCAGTATTTTTTTTAAATACGACTGCAACTAACTTTTTTACTATAAATTTGAAGTAGTATGATTTGTGAATTAGATTTTAGAAAGAAACAACACGATTGGTTCTAATTTCAACTTTATTCGTAAAGTATATTAACACTTTGAGTGCCACACTGAAGCTGTTGAAAACTTTATTAAATGGTAGTTTTATTTTTAACATATTTGGTCTGTTATTTTCACAATGCTTTGTTATTTCTATTATTAATATTTTCAAATGTTTATTATAAATATTTCTAATTCAATATCTATAGAAATTCAAGTGTCACCCCTATATTGGTGATGTGGCAGTCAAGGTGTTAAAATATTATTATTAATAATTGGATAACGACTAAGAGTAAGTTTCTTAATTTAGTTAATGGTTAAAAGATCTCTTTAAGTATTTAGTGTGTACTGTAACAAAATAACGCTGCTCAGCAACTTTTCGCAACAATAGAAAATATCATGAGAAATATCGCTCTCCACGTTACAAAATATTGTGTATCTCATAATATTAATAATTTAGTGAAACGGTATCCGCAATCGTTAAAAACAATTTTCAATTGTTATTTATTTTTACGTGTAGGGCTATAATGGCAAACTGTTCTTTACGCAGATAATTACTCATAATTAGAAAGGTGGTCGATAGATACTTGAAGGCACGTCAAAGAAAAGTGAAATTCAGAAGATTTCCGTGAGAGCCGAGAAATTTTCTAATCTAAACAGGTATCGTTGTATAGGCACGCGAACGCGGCTCGTGGAACGGATGAAAATCATTCATGATAATTGATAAGGAGCTAAGAAGTTTCTGTCACCAAAGTAACGCGGCCTGTGAACAACAATTCCGAAAGGAGCTGGTAACAATACAGTTAGTTTACGGAGAGAAAATCTTTTTAGAGAACGTTCACCTTACCGCTGGCTCGTGCAACGTGCAACCCACTTTCTGTTCTGCTGCGTAAGTACCTTTCCATTCAGAGACGTAAAAATGCAGCGCAGCATCCTCATTAATGCTCTTTAACACTTTCCTGACTGAATTAATCTTTTCCACAAATTTTTAGTTCGTTTAATCGACCAAGTGTTGGATTCTAATCCTTGAATACCATAGGAGGTTCAAATTTCAATTCGTCCATGTTAAATCTATAGCTTCTCCGCCCAAAAGTGTTTGGTGTATTATTTATTAATAAATATGCGGAGAGCAACTTTAATAGCTCCAATTCAAAAAGCAAGAGCCATACATTGCTTACGAATTGACTCTCAAGCAGCCTTAAAGGAAATCAACAATTCCTTCGCAAAAGGTTTCAGAATAATTGTTGCCCAAACTAAAATAAAACTCGGGATTGAGTTTTACTTATTGCTATACTTTTTTAACCTCTTAACGCACTCGCTCGAGTTAACTCGGGTTTAAGAAAACGATTTGTTCCGCGCGCTCGAGTTATCTCGTGAAACACAGAAACAAGATATAGGTGTGCTGAACGTGACATTACTTTTTGTGTCATTCCGTGTTTTAAAATTTACCATACCGTCGTAAATTTTGACTAAAGGCTTCTTTTCTAATGTTTCTTTGATCCTTTTCAAGATTTTCTTTCGTTGCCTGAGTTTAGTCTTTTTTGCATAAAACAACATTCTTTTGTCTCTTTTTCCAAGATTTGTTAATGTTCTTTTGTACTTTAAGAAAATAGAGAGTCAAAAATTGGTAGAAAAACGACCGCTTTTTAATTTTTAATTTGTGCGTTAAGAGGTTCATTACTTATGTGAACTGAAGATATTAAAATTTCATACTAAAAACAAGACGGTTAAGTCTATTTGACTTGAAGAACGGCTAATTAGTGGACCTAAGAATAGAAACATTTAAAAAAGGCATCACTGCATGATTTTAGAGAGAATACCATGTCCAAGAATCTATTTTGCAAAATTATCATTAGCAGACTGCGAATTACACAGTTTGCACTAACACGTTAACGTTTAATGAAAAAATACACCGCAATGTTTAACACATAAAACTAAATCAACTATCAAACACCTGATAAAGCATTTACCACTCTCGTTTTCACCTCTTTAAAATGTAAAAATCAAAATTTCGTTTTACATATGTGTCTCATTTTTAACAAAAAATTAGTCCACTAAATTTAATGTTTTTAAATTTAATCATTTCCAAAGAGCTGAAAATTTTCACCCCCTTTTTCGCTCTATTGGGAATTGAATTTCAAAAAGAGAACTTCATAACTTCAACTTTATAAAAGCAGGAGTTTGGGCTGAACATTGATTATCTATAAGAAAAGGTAAAAGGACTAAAGTAGGTGTAGTTTAATTTAAATTTTATCAACTATTGAATAAAAATAATAGAGGAGCTAATAGGAAAGGAATGAAACGTTCTTCGTTATCGATCTGATCAACTTTTTTGAAGATAAAGTACTGAATATAAATAAATTCTACTAAATAAAGTGCACAAACAATATTAATATTTTAGTAGGTATCCGATTGATTCTAAAAATTGTCAGTGTTGTTAGGTTTATAAAATTATGATATTAAAATTGTTTGTGATGTAGTATTTCAATCATTTTTACAAATAATAATGACGAATACTTGATAATGACACAAAGCTTAATATGGAATATTTAATTGGCATGATCATATCATACGACATAGTATCATTTCTTAGATAGTCCAAAAAAAATGTAATAAAAATAATTCATTGTATATGAATGTGTTCATTAACACAATTTTGACCAAAAAATGTAAATCAAATTAAATATTAAAATTTATTAGTGAAATTTATTTACTTTTTTTTTAAGTTTAATTTTAAATATCATTTAACTAAAATAATTATTTTCAATGATATATTGTTTGTTAACGACACGTTACTCACAACTTTGTAAATAAATATTTTTGAATTGCTGGTATCTAATCTGAACAAAATCTTTGAGTGCAAAAAATTGAGTTTACATATTTCGATTACATAATCGATTAAATAAACAAGCTGTGTTTCATCCTTTGAACGACACAAATTTTCATCTCCGCTTGAAACAGTTACTCTTGGTCACTTTTAACTTCGAATATTCGAACAATTTTGTTGCTGATTTCGGTGAAATCGCAAATATTTACAAGAGAAAGACAGCGGCGTGCATTTAACCAAAAGGACAGTCGAGAGTGAACCGTGAAAGAGAGAGCTTGAGAAAATTGACTGGCGAAACGCGGTCATACGAGAATTGCGAATAAAAAACTTCTGGAATATTCTACAGCTGATATTCAACAAGCAGGATAACTTGTTCAATAAATCGAGTACATAATCATTGAAATATTAAGAATACCGTTCCATTACCGTGAAAATATTACAACAAATAACATAAATAATCTGCACAGTCTTCGTGCGCTATACTGGATATCAGTTGTTGTGCCAATAATGATAGAAACATATTTTACAAATCGTAGTTATGTACAATTTTTAACACTAGAACTTTCACATTTATTTTTTATTAAAAATTTGATCAAGACGCTTTTGTCAAAGTGTAAGCATATTTCATCCCTTATTTATTTCCAATTTAAAAGAAAGAGTAGATCAGGCGTCGGTGGTTCTAGTCTTAAATAACACTTAACCCTAGAGCGCACACGTCAGACTTGATAGGATCATTTTCAACTTGTAATTGCAATGGATATTGGGATGCGCACTTCTTACAAAGTTCAGAAGTCCCGAGAGCCATACAAATTTTATAGCATGTAGCATAATGGCATAGGTTTCCCACGTTCTGTTAAAGCACATGTTGTTACGTGCTTGTATTTATGAACTGTTGATTGTAAAACAAAAAGTAAGTTGTACTTTAATTTTATTAATAATGAGTGGACGCGTTGCATATACAGGTAACTCTCCTATCGCACGGTAGATAGGTTACTAGAAAATGTGTTGTGTGAAACCGTGTTATATGAGACTCAGAGCTAGAGGGGGTTATGTTCCGAAAACTTATTAAAAATAAACGTTTTCTTTTTAATTTCACATAAGTAACTTAATTCTTATAAAGTAAAATAAATAAAGTAAATTATAATTTATTTATATTGTATATTTTCATGTAAGGTACTATAGTTCATTATTCTTTTCCGTCATTATTTTAAGGTAATTTAGTTTTGAAATATGTTGAACAAAAATCATGTTATCCAATGCTGTAGAAGTACAGTATTGCACAAAGGTTTTTGCTGTAGGAAGACTACCTGTACTATCAAAGTATCGAAACTTTAATTCCAAAGAGTAGCCAAACTTAGCCCATGGTATCATCGAAAATTTAAATATCTTACGAAATCAGCATAAGTAACGTTCAGATCTCGATTTCGATGATTAAATTAGTCAATGGTTCCGTATTCGTCTGACTTTTAACGAAAGAACGAAATTCAAAACCAGTTTCCAGTGTTTGTTACAAACATACGACAACAGTGTGTCATGAGAACGGAAACGAACAGAAACATGAATGATCAATGTTAAGAAAACGGTAGAAAGTGGCGGAGTTTCAGAAACACGATTTTCTCCGGCAGAAGGCTACGTAAACACTAGATAATTTTCTTTCGTCCGTTACGCAAAAATTAGTTCCAATCGAACGATTGACGTGTAGCGGAACGTTTCATAATGCGTTCCCTACCAGAACTGGGAAGGAACATGATATAGCATTGATTTGTTGGATACTTTTCGTCAGTTTTCATGAATTTACAATTCGACGAAAGAAACAAGAAAGAGAAAGTAAACTTTAATAATATACTTTTGAATGAACCATAATTTATCTTTGCTAGAGACCTTGGATTTGAAGAAAAGGTACGAATACATTGTCTTGAATATTTTAATTCTCTTTCTTTATCGTGGTGCAAATTGCGAAATAATAATTAATGTCAAGGGTACACTAATGAATTGGTGAATTTTTACTTTCAAATTGAGCTTTAGTTTGAAATTCAGAATTTTGATGAAGAAGAATAGCAGTGTTTATAATAAGATTAACCTAATAAATAAAAGTAGAATATATTAATGCAAATGATTGAAATTACTTTGATTAACACTTTGACTGCCACGTCACCCACATGTGGGCGTCACTTGAATTTTCATTAAAGACCATTGCCTATATAATTAAGGATTCTTTCGTTTATTTGGTTAAAAATATTTCTAAATTCAATTATTACTCATCGAAATTGCAAATTTAATTGTTAATCTAACATAAAAATAGCAATGTTAACTATATTATGTATAAGTAGAAAATTGTGAAATCTAAGTCTTAAATCTGAAATCTATTTTTTTATTATGAAATATATATTAAGCAGACAGTGCTAAGAGTATTGCAGGTTTGTTTCGATGGAATGTGTATTGTGTAATAAGGAATTGTTTTAAATCTTTATTTTTCCTTTTTTATACCATCCAATTCTTTTCATATAAAGGTGTTTCTAACGTTTCAGTCCCAGATGGAAGATCCTCGTCAGGGACATTAATTATTATATACATACGAATTTCAAATAAAATAAATAATAATTTCCTTCTTCGAAGCGTGTATTTTAAATCTCTGTTCTGTTGAAGTTATTATTTATGCCAAAAGCGTAGGGTAATATTTGTTAAACATATACACGATTTTGTAAGTTACTATGATTTCTGTTCAGCCGCATATATGCATCAATCTACCGCAAAGGGTTAAAATCATGTCTATAGTTTATTCAGCTTTATTTTAAATGTAACGTTATTAGCATTAGGTTTTGTATAATTTATTTTCAGTAATTAATACTTTGATGTTTTAAAGATCAAAAAAATGTGGTTTATCAATCCTAAGTTTAGTATGTTGTAAAAAATTAATTTTATAGTTATTTTCTTGTGTTAATAAATTCTACTTTTTACGTATTTTTTTGTGTGCTCGACGTATGCGGCAGAGCTAATAAACCAGAAAAGAGAAAACAGATATTCAAAACAATTTCCTCTTAAATAACACGTTAAGCAGGTAATAAATTGATAGCATCAGTTTTTCCAAGAATGATTTTATAATGTCGTGATTAAATTTGTCTCCCTTAATTAGCGACGAAGCAGAAGATAGAAATCAACAGCGATTATTGTTAGAAAGGTGAATGCATGCCCTTTCCTGACGAACTTTCACTTGTTAGCAGAAAAAGAAAAGCCACCAATGTTCACGATTAGGCGTTTAACTTTCAACGCGCGATTGATTAATTAACAGATGAAATTTAAGATAAGACAGGCTTAACAAATAGAAACAATATCCATTTGTGCGTTGAGATATTTCTTTTAATCGGTGAAACTTTTAATATCAATTTTCCTGTTATTCTGTCGATGCTTTTGTATGCATTATACGCTCAAATAACGTGGATGTAATACAGTTTCCGGTTTACTTAAGCTAGCCAGTAGAAAGTAAGATCGGCTTACGTGATTACAATTTCAATCCAACAATGCACGATTCTAATACGATGATGAGAATTGATAGATTACTCATATGGAAAATCAATTAACACTGGAACTACCAAATAGATAAAGAATGCCTGTAAAACTGTGTGTACTAGCTTGTCCTTCATCATTTGTTTACTTTCTTCGCTTTATTTGTAATTTAAAAATATTATTAAAACTATACTGATGATTCCAAATATTAAAATTGAGGTGTTAGACAAAAAAAGAATCTTCATACTATTGTAAGATTTTTTATGCATAATATTCATAACATTCGATAATATTCCTTCAAAAATAATATTATTCCTTTAATTCATTTTTTTAATACACTATAGTTAAAAACATAAAAACACTTCTGTGTTTTAAATTATATTTTTCTAACACAAACATATTCTATCGACGGTTAGTATTTGAAGAATCCTTTTCACACTGCACCCTTTCACCGTGTAAAAAAAGACGATGATGAACTTCTCACGTATATATAGCAGAAACATTAATAAATATTCATAAACATGAAGTACTAATACAAAGATTGTTTTACAAACGTTAGATACCTTTGCATAATCCTAGCCTCCGGTTCTAGCGTGTAATCATACAATCATAAAGCACAAAATGAGAGATTGAACAGGATTGGCAAAACTTCAATTTCAGATTTTAAATTTTAAGCTTACTTAATCAATTTTATGTTTGATAAATTATTTAGTTTTCAGTAAAACTCTTTTACAAGGTTTGTATACCGTTGCTAATTTACTTTGCAAAAGAAGATACTGCGGTAAACGCGTGGACAGTAATGAACAGTACAATATAAAGTAATTTGCGCATGTTTAGGTTACCCATCTAACAGTTTTTAACGGTGTCATCTTTGCTTTCAGATACAATATTAACTCTTTCTTACCGTGAACGATTATGGTTGCTCGACACAAAATAATTACTTAAAGGAACTTTTAAAACGAAAATTAAATATAAAACTAGCAAATTGCAAATAAAATTTACCAAACAGAATTATTTTGTACTCGTTTATGTACTAACTTAATAATTCGATTTAAGTTTAGTGGCAGATATTGAAATATTAAAAACTATTTGAAAAATTGCTTTGTCTTCTGTATAAGTTCTTTAACACATAAAAAGCACATGTACACTCTCAATTTATTTATATTCAATAAAAGTTGATTATTTATCTCTAAACCATTGTATTTCTTTAATTTCTTTAGTTTAATAGCGAAAAGATTGCCATCGATGGAAATTAGTTATTTAATTTCTCATTTTTGGTTAAAAATAAATAACACATTTACATCCTTATTTAAACGAAATAACATACTTTCTTCCTTTCAGTCTTACAGTATTTTTCAGAAATCGAAGTTACCAACCTGTTGAGCGCGCAAGTTTGAAGGAAAAGAATTCCACGAACATGAATTCATCATCCTTGCTTATTTTTAGATGTCGTATCAAAACAACGATCGCCTCTGTACCTTTTTCTCAATACTATCCTTAAATCGTGCTTTAAATGCATTCTAGTCCATCGGATTCGACGGAGTGGTACACATCCTACATGGAAATTTTCTATAAAGTTTTATTTACATCCACAATGAGTGTCGTCCTTGTCCCATAAGAACATTCGAGCACGTCCCCGTTTTAATACGGTAATACGCATACCTTTTACCATGTGTTAGTTAGCAATCGCCTCCTTTTCGATATTTAACCTCGAAGGATTATGACAACTAATAGGTGTTCGAATCAGCATATTACATTTTAATTATTAAGAGATTTCTCAGGTGAAAATTATATATGACTTTTTCTATCCAGTAAAATAGCTGCAATATCAGCTAATGTTCTACTACTTCAATTCTAGTGTTTTGTGTGATTAGTAATGCTATATTTTTCAGCTAAAATTCATTTTCGTCAGAAATATTTTCGAAACGATAACTGGTGACTCAGTGTAAATTTTGTTTTATATGTTTTGTTTAATAAAACTTTTGTTTTATTTATAGTAATTTTTCATTTTTTCTGAAATAAAATTCCGGTTGGTTTTGAATCAAAATAATTGCCAGCCTAATACAATTTAAGGTTTCTGAACATTAGAATAGAGTTTTGCACAAAAATATTGGATTAATTAATACTACTTTTCTTTTTAGTAGCCATTTATTTACTATTTGTAGCAATTACTTATGGTCTTTTTAAATAAATGTCATGATACTTTTAACAAAATTGGAATCACGTATTTTACTGACTACCAGTAGGGTAAATAATAACAGATAAAAAAAGATCAAGTACTTCAGTACAGTTCTTAACAAATTAGAAATAAACATTACATCAGACTGAATGGATTTTAGCTGCTTTGTTAAAAAATTACAATTGTCTTAATGTTTGTATAATTTCCCATGGATCCTCGAAACGAAACAGTGACACGATTCGTAGATGGAAAGAAGTAAAAAGGTGATTTCCTGTTTCAAGTTAAGATCGTAGATCCATCAAGGAACGCAACCTGGATTACGTAAGCCACTGTTGCGGTTCTCCTTGAACGCAGCTCCTAGTACCGGTGCGCACCGTTTCTTTGCGTCTTTTTCCACAGCTTTTATTCCTTCTCTATGGAACTTATTCGTTTCTTCTTTTTTAAGAAAAAAAAAAAAAAAAAAAACCACGCAAGATTCTGCTCCAAAAACGAACCTCAAATCTCCATATAATCGCATATTTCGCTTATGTAACTGTTCAAAGCACGATGACAAGAAAACCATACCATATTTTCGACTAAGCACAGGAATCAAATGATACAAAAAATTCAAAATTATATTTTTCGATTACTTTACAATGAAGCAATCCCGGTACATTAATATTCGCTACAAAAATTGCGCTGTGAAGTGTTCAATGACTGTGAGTATAAGCAATTTCAAATGATTGCGACTGTAGGGGACGGATGTTAGTTTGCAATCGAGTTAGCTGTTTTATGGTACACAGTGTCGTAAAAAAAGTTGCTATTACTTACTGGTTTCTACCAAAATTGAATAGTGTAATAAACTTTATACCGATGTATTGTTAACCCTTTGCACTCGGGTGGCGCCTCTGTGACATACGCAAATAACTAGAATATTTTGAAACATGAAATTTCAGCGTTATTTATATTGAAAACTACCAAAGTAACGAAAGGAATAAAAGTAAATAATTTTTCGAAAATATGACTTTCAAATGTTCGAAGATTCATTGAACAAGAAATCGAGATTAAATCGTATCCAAAAATGCTTCGAGTGCAAAGGGTTAATATGTATTAGTCTGATTTTTACCACCATGAAGTAACAATTTGCAAGAAAAAACACGTGAAGTGTTAATAATCTTTTATATGACTGTTTCATAAATAAATATACGTAAATCCTCAAGTTAAAGTTCACAAAAAGCATATCATTTTTGTGTGAATAAATAGTTTCTAAAATATTGAAGGAAATAAGTCTTGAAAACCATTTTTACCCTCTAGATATAGATGGCTACAGATAAAAAAAATATTTGAAATATTTTTGGAAAGACTATCTTATACATCAATTTTAATAAAATTGGTATATTAATTTTATTGTATTGTACTAAAATTGATATATTTACATAATTATTCTAAACCTTTGGTCAGTAATACATGTTACCGATGCTGTCCAACTTTTACATTAACATTCGAAGGTGTATACGTTTAATCATACCCAATAAGGAATCGAATAATTATTTTACAGTAACTCTTTGAGAGTGCATCATGCATATTGCATGATGAAACTGTTTAGATTGCATAATTCATACGGAAAGCAGTGTTTTACTTTTTCCGATAGCGTAGTGCAGTTTAACAAATGCATTAACAAAATAAAATTACAATTTTTGAACAACTTTTACATGGGTCATGTGAATTTAAAAGAAACTGGTTTATCTCTAAACATTCCACATATTATTTGAAACAATCCAGTTGCAAATTATAATTAATTTAGCAAAATGTAATTAAAAAATAAGAAGAAATGTACTAATATTCAGTAGCGTTATGAAAAACAGGATACCTGGTTTGTTCGAGTGTATTATAAACAAATAATTGTATTAGATAGTGGAATTACTTTTAATCAATTTTATCCATTATTTTAACACTATTTTGTGATTCATTATTATAATTGCAAATGTCTAATACGAGTATATGGGACAGTGGACTAACGAATATTCTTTGTTTCGACATTTGCTGTTATAGTAATTAAAAAATATTAAGTATTCTTAACTTATATTTTGTTACTGGCACTATCAATTGTAGTACATTATAGTACAAAATTAATTTAGACGATTTTCACAATCAGCGGCACACTTAAAAACTGAATTCTTAATAATAGGGGTGACAGATTTGTATGGAAATTCAAGCAGTCCCATATGGATGACACGTCATTTAGTGTTAAAGTAATCTACATATACAAAGTGGTTTATCGCCCACTTCACACTCAGCATTAATTCTGAACTTGAGTAAACTTCTCAAACAATACTGAAGAAAAACAAGAAAATCAATGTCTTGCAAAAGAAAATTTTATCAGAGCAAATAAAAAAAAAATTAAGAACAAAAAATACGATTTCTTCATAAAACGCGTTTATTACTTTTATGAATATAAAATAGAATAACATGTTTATATTATCATTTTCTTGGACGTATGAATAAAGAATGTCGTCTGCGGCTTTGGACGTTCTTGATATTCGAAAAAAAGACATTAATATATTTCAACCTTTGGTAAGCTATCATTACTAGCTATTAGTCAGGTAAAATTATATTTAACACGTTGATTGCCACAGTAAAAACAGACGTGTGTGGTAAGACACGCTTACATTCCAATTATTATAATTCTGTCGATTAATTTTCAAATGTAACCATTCAAATTACTACTTTACACTATTAGCCTAATATTAGCAATATTCAAAACTTATTTGACTTTTTCTTTTATTAATTGTTCAATTATTTAAAATTTAAGGCGCCGGTCACCGGTGACTACTATGGCAGTCAACGTATTAAGATTGTGATATTGTTTTTATCCGCATTAGAAGTTCGTGAATAATTAATTGTCGTAAATTATAATAATCGAATGAAGATGGTAATTTTGGATGTAATACGGGACAAACCTTTGTACTTTATATGCAATTGCAATTTCTTGCGGCTATGTACCGTACGTGATACTTTCTAAGATATTTTCACAATAACGAAGCCGTTTTCATGCATTACGAGAGCGGAATGTAAAATTTGCGTGTTCAATTCTGATTCGTGATCCTCTATCGGTCCGTCTCCTTCTTCTTTTGCTTGCAAAACCGCATAAGAATGAGCGTCTTGTCTTGATCGTAAATAATTCCACGCTTTCTAAGTTTCAGCCTTTTTATGTCTAATTCACTCATTAACACCCCCCTTCGGCTATTATATCCATGGGTATCAGAACAGCATAACAAAACCTGACACGGACTTTCTTCACTTAATCAAGTCTAAAGTATTAAATGTTGTACGAACAGTCAATTTTGTATTGAAATTTTTATCTTGTATTCACATTAGTCTTCTTATCCTAAGAGGAATACTAGTTTGTTGAAATAATTTTGCACCTCAAATTTTATTGTGCAGCGAAAAATTAAAAAATTTTCTTTGAAAATCTGTTATTTAAAAATATTCATGTCTTGTACCAAACGGCTATAATCACTGTGGTTGGCTTAAGTTGTGAAACAATTAAAATAAAAAAGAGAACAAAATGTAAATTATAGACAAATTGGTAAAAAATGTTTAAATTGCATTTGTCTTTTTCAGAAACATAATTGCTTTTCGATAAATGTAATTTAATGCTCTTTAATGAACAACAGAAAGCGTTCCAATGTTTCCGAGGAACAAAATTTCTTATGTCTAAGCAGAAAGTGTTATGACTCCTTAGTAATCTGAACCTTAATTACGATGAATATTTGATAACTAATTCGTGAAAAATCGATTGACCGATAGAATAGCTGTTACTGCACGAAACTGGTTTCGCGGTTTTACGGATGAAAAAGTCTATGATAAATCGTAGAAAATCCAGCCAGTTAGTTATTGCCAGTAATATCGAGGCAAATACCACAAAGAAGGGCGTGATAATAGACCGAGCACGATCCATTCTTTCCAGTGAGTGCCGTGAGAAGCGATTCTTCTTTGCTCTCTCATCATGACAGAAACGCTTTCGGGCTAACAATACAATTTATACTGATTCACCAATTATTAAATTGGCAAATAAATGGATTAGCTTTTTGCGTACTTTTCTTCAAAACCATTTCAATTCTGTCGTAGAAAGATCGAAAAGTTATCAGAAATATAATTGGGGCGAATGTACAGTGGTTCTAAAAACCATTCGGACAATTCTTAAAACAGAATAATTTCTTTGAGATTGGACCAAACGACTTGAACTTGTTTGTACAAATAGAAGGATTGGTTTATAAAAATATGTAGAAAAGGTGTTAGTTGATCGAAATTATGAAGGAAATAATGAAGGTTATTATTTACAATTTTCTTTTTAACTGGACTTGTAATGAGAGTTTCAAAAATACATATTTTACATTTATGTCAATTATATGTATGTTAACAATTTCATATTGTATAAGATTGATTTAGTTTAAACATTATATACAATAGATAGTATAAACATTTAAATAAAATAGTACTAATTTGATTAAAATTTGATTAAATTTTTAATTAAGCTATAAACTTGACTTAAAGAGGATTAACTTTCAGATCGTTTCCATGCATTTTAATCGCACTGAAAAACGTTATGATAGGAGAGGAAAAGGTAATCTACTTTCTCGATCTGCTTTCACTTTCATTTTTGAACATACATCTACGTTTCGTATCCGTTTTCAATCAAGAAAATGATATCCACGCCGATTGCTTTCTAAGAACGTTTGCATAAATTAATGATTGTAATAAGGTAATTATTAGGAAGCAATGTAAACTCTCAGGACGAATTTTCAGCGTTATTTACAATATTTAATGTTACCCTCGGTGTATATTCTTAGCTCTTTGCACTCGGAAATGGTTTCCAAATTATTTGCCAGTAACTCAAAAATATTTAGTTACACAGTAGTGAATAACATAATATAGTATTGAGGATAATTATTCCATTTGAATTATATTTGGAAGGAAACTTAAAAATCACCTGTATTCTTTTCATGTCCCCTCAGAGGGAACAATCGAGTGAATAGAGTTAAGTATGAATACGTATGTTAATTTCAAGTATTATCATATTTAAAACGAAAAAGACGAAACATAAAACAAAACTGTTAAATCTATTTCCATAAGCGTTAAAAGTTAAATATCTTCAATATTTTATATTCCATTTTATAAAGTCAACGAACTTGAACCGCATGTGAACATTAAGAAAATGGTTATTTCTTTGAAAATGATAATTTTTTTAAAAATATTTGCATAAGCCGTACGCAATTGCGGAAGATACACGATATTGACATGTTTAATATTGATTGGAAATTAAATATTATGAAAATCGTTCACTGTTGTTATTTTACTTAAAGAATATTTTCCCTTTCGATTGCCACGAGATGCAATGTACTTTGGCTTATTCTGTAATAGTAAAAAAAAAACAAAAAAAAAACAAAGGAGATGGATTTTTGTGCAATAATTGTAGTTTGAGAATGTTATTAAGAATTCAAAATATGTTGTGTTTTTAATCGTAGTATAATGACGGAGTTGGCAGCAAAATTATTATCGTATTTTAAAATCTATTATTGTGTACTAAAATAAACATTAATAATTAGACGTCAGAAACACAGTTAATAAAACAGAGAAAGGCTCAGGAATGAATTGTTTCGAAACAATCGTGACAGAAACTATTAAAGCTGTTAAATTAATTATGCAAGCACTGAAAGAAAAATATTGTTACTGTGCAATATTTGACACCTGTTCGTCATTAAAATTTTTTAATGCGTCTATGTTTCTTATTGCTATTTGAATGTCTAGTTATTTCATTTTACCGTAATTAAAACGAAGAAAAATAATCAAAAGTCATTCATCGCATTTGTGCATACTTCGCATGAAATTCTTGAAAGTTATTCTTTCGATTATTTTTATGTATTCTGAGACTACTTGAATAAAAAAATAGAACAATACATACAAATACAAATATTACACTACATTACTGGCCTATCGACAAAGACACATAAGATAACATTTTTTAGCTATTTAATCCTTTCCACTAACTAATTAATATAACTAATTAATTTTTCCCCCTATGTTTCCTTTCAAATGCAAATCTTATCTACGATGGTATGTTGTTCACTACTTTGTAATTACATATTTTTGAGTTGCTGGTAGAAAATCTGAACACGCAAATTATTGCAAATTATTTACTAGTGCAGTGCGGTATTTGACGGGTCAATAAAGTATTCGCAAACTTTCTATCGTACAATATTTTAATCTTGTTTTAGCGAAACGCGTTGAAACAATTCGTACGAAAACCTGTCGGGTATCCTGTATAACATTTCCTTTCTATTCATAACCATAGAACACACTTTCGAAGCGTGGTTAGAAAAACATCGGATAACCTGTATATTCGTCAGATTTAAAAACTGTAATTCTATCTTCATAGAAAGGCCGGTATCCAGTATATCGATTCTTCGCACGTACAGGTCTAGAAAATCGTTTATCCTGTGAAATTTCTAAACAAAAAGACAACCTGCCGCCGTGCACCTTGTCTCACTCGTTCGGCCTGGTACCGGCTTTCAAGATTTCTAAATGTTCACCTTGATTTTAAACCGATTGTAAAAGATAGATGGCAACCGATAGATCACAAAGACCGTTTCCAATCGAGCGGAGCCGTCGGGGTTTATGGTGGAAAGTGAGGAAACGGAACGCACCGAGCACTGTGTTAATGTGATTAGCAACGCCATGTCGAACAAAAGGCGAGACGGTCTTAAACAACCATTCAAACAATCGGGAAACATTGAAGTGTACAAACATGTGCTGTGGGCCTAAAGTATGAAACTGCCTTATAAAAATTGCATTGTTCCTCGAACTGAGATTTTCTCAAAATACAATTTTCGTGTATAATCTGTACGATTAACGCGTTGACGGCCCCAGTGAAAACAGACGTGTGTGGTAAGACACTTAAACATCAATTATTATGATTTCTATCGACGAATTTTCGAATGTAACCATCCAAATCAGTACTTTACACTATTAGTTTAATATTAGCAATATTCAACGTTTATTTAACCTTTTTAACCTTTTCTTTTATTAATCATTCAATTGTTCCGGTCATCAGTGATCATCATAGCAGTTAACGTGTTAAGAGATCAAGTACTCTATTCTTTAAAATTTCACCGATCCGCCGATGCTAAAATTGATTTTGTAACACCGTTGATTTCTTTAACAATTTATTTCGGAACGATACTATCGATTGTCAACTGAAAACTGATTATTAAACCTATTTTTATTATTTGAAATAATGGAAATGTACTCTACAATTTAAAGAATATTGAAAACGAGACCTACTCCTCCTACTCTTCAATTCATACTATTATATGTTATAGGATAATAGTGTTTATTTCGGTTATTTTAGTGGTACAGAACATGCTAATTGCTCCGTACAGTCTATACTTTCCTTTCACCTTTTATCTTTTTTTCCTTGTTTTTTTTTTTCGTTTGGTACTAATTAGTATGTATTATATGGTTTCTTTTCTCTTTTTCGTTGTTTTAGTCATAATATCTATACGTTATTCGTATTTCGATGTATTTTTTAGTGCACTCTTGTGCAACCAAAATGTCTAAAGGATTTAAACAGATTATAAATTATAAAATGCCATAACTCATACTTAAAGATAAAACTAGTTTTGCAATTGTTCGATCATATGGAACTTGAGGCTTCTCTTTGGCTCAGCTATTGTAATTAACATTTTAAAATCATATTGCACCACAGAATATTTGAATTATACTTGAAACATGAAAATCATATTGCAATCCAAATATTTTAGGATATCTTGACGAATTATTATACCCTTACAAAGCACACGGGGTATTTGAATTTTGCTTGAAAGATAAAAAAACGTATTGCGATTTAAACATTTTACAAAATCTTGAAAAATGGGAAAATAATGGGTGGGATATTTTGACTAACGTATAGTAATCAATGCGTTAAAACATTGTAATAAAAATGATGAAATATCTCAAAATTTTGTTGATATAATATGGAATTTATTCTTTGAATTCCATTCTTTTATAGTAACCATTCAACCCAAAAAGGAGTGTTGGGTCCATTTCGTCCTCACGCAACTTTAAACTAATAATTCTTAGTATTTTTATTATGTGTCTACATTTCTATATTTATTACATTATGAAACAGTCGACGTCTTAAAGCAACTGTTGCATAGTAAATATAATTTGTACATTTAGAATTAAATATAAAATGTATAAAATATACATTATTAAGCCTGTTGATAGTAAATCTAGTTTTTGAGAAATTCGATTAAAGATTCGATAAAGAATGCAATTTTCAAATTTAGAATTGTTTTATGATTAAGTAGCAACAGTTACTTTTTGTAGTACGAAATTATTCTATGACTTTTCTCAACTACAATAATAAAAGTTATTGTTACATTACTGTGATTATTACAGAAAAAATAGCATCAGAAGCGCACCAATTTTTGTAAATATTCTTTTAAAACTCTGGGAGGAAATCTAATTATACTACGCGATAGAACAGATATTTTACTGTAAAGGATATTAGAGAAAGCTGGTCCACTTTTTAATACAAAAGCAAATAGTTTGGGAAAACCTGTGCAGTGAGTAATGGTACATTGCTGAACATCGTACACTTACGTAGAGAAAATAATGATATAGAGATAAAAGTTACTAGAGATCATAGCTGGACACTTAATCTATCATCAACCAATTCTATTTGCAATGAATACTAACCCAAATATATTCTACCTCTGTCCCATAATAATAGTAGCAAGTGAATATTGCAGATGTAAATTATGTTGCAACGCACAATTGCAAAGTCTTCAATCAAAATCAATGTTCCATGACATCTGTCATTTGTTTTGACACATCTTTCAATTTCTGGGTTGAATTGTTACAAATTATAACTATTTTTCTAATTTCATCCGTCGATCGATATCGATTGTTTCACTTCAGTTGAATGTCAACCCATTGTAAAAGTAAGATGAAAAAGAGAGTTTTCAGGAATAAATCGAGTTGCGATTGTTCCAATAATTTGAATTTCTGCCCACAAGTTTAAAATACAATAATAAAATGATTGAAAAATCAAAAAACTATTCGAACGCTCGAAATAAAAGTTAGGAATAATATTTTTATTTTATTGTTTAATTTAACCTAGTTTTTTTTATAATAAACGTTGCGTTCTATATTTATTTTCTTCTGCTACTATTATTATGGGATAGAAATAGTAATACCAAATAATTTTAAAGTATTTGTGAATTTAAAAAATGTCTAAAATCGTTATTCTAATTTTACTTGTTTTGCAAAGAATGTCAAAAATTGATAAAAGTAACGTAATTTCAAGTATAATTTAATTTATTAAACTGGAGACTGTAAGCATAATGACTTTTCCAATTTTTTAATAATAACCAAAGCGGTGTATATAATTTTTTAATAAATCTGTTTTAGTAATAGTTTATGGACTTACCTGGATGAGAGCTTCCGGTTGCAGATGTTTCAAAAATTCAGCTTGTTGATAGGAGGCGGATGATTGTTGCTGTTGTTGTTGGAACCTCAGTTCTGCTTGCATCGCGGCAATCGATTCGGGAGTGCAGGATGCTCGAGCCTGAACCCAGGATGCCGCAAGGATAAAGCTTCCAAGGACCACAGACATGGTCACCAAAGTGACGGCCGCGATTCTTGCAATTTGAACCGCCGTACTTTTGGGCCTCATGTATGCCTGCAAATAAGTAAACAAAATATTCATACAAAATGAACACTGTTGGAAAGTTGAAACTGTGATCTATTATACTTTGTCTTCAACGCATGTCTTATTTTATTGTTTTATACTGAAATTTTAAGACTATTATATCAATTAATAATTGATATAAATTTGTATACGTTTTCAAGGCTTGGGTCAAAATTGACTTTATTTTGCCATTCCAGGATTAAAAATTGAAATACTTTGCAAAAGTGTGTGTGTCACTTTGAATATTTAATGATGTCAATTTAAATAACAAAGTATTGTTTCACTCACAAAAAAGGAACAATTGGTACAAGGACAACTTTTTTGTTACCTTTTTTCATCATTTGCAATTTAAAAACGGAATGATATTCCTTGTTTCTCCCTCCTCTAAAAGTTCAAATAATATTCATAATTAACACTTTGACTAAAAATTTCATTTGATAGTAATTTCGTTTTTGACAAACTTTATTTTCTATTTCCACAATATTTTGTTATTTCCATTACCTAAAATTTCTAATATCTAAGGTGTTAAGCATCGAAGGAAATGATGGAATTAAACAAATAATTTTCTTCTGATAGCATGAGATCATTAGGATTTGAAACGAAGTGAAAAATATTTCATTAAAACGACTGTTATTGATGACCCACATTATAGGAGCCAGCAACAAGTTTTTAAATCTGGTATTTATCATAAATCTTCGTTTCTATCTCGTTTTGTATGCAATGTAAAAAGTTTCACCTTGGATCTCAAAACCTGATGCGTATCTTCAGCCAACATTCCGCGAGACGAGGAACTCGCAGGCAGAAAAATATAGTTTCACAAAGTGTATCATTGTCTTTGTTTGCAAAATAACATTCATTGTCTCCAGCCTAATTAAACAATAGAAGCAAATGTAACGTGTGCGAATTACAATTTTTTGCTATAATGCGCAATAGTCTGATTTTAATGAGCAGCGGAACAAGCGTGCCATTTATAATTAGATTCTAATTACACGGGATCTAAAGTCCCTATGCATTCTCGTTACCTCTATTTTATGTTAATTAAACATGGATCTCGTGATTATATTGTCTATAGCGATCGGTCACCGGCGACGAAGAAAGGAACAGTGAAGCTTCCGTGATGATCTCACCCTGTAGGAATAAACTGGTAATTCAAATTTAACTACATTTTCATTCAAGTTTTTTTAACTAATTCGTGCTTGACGAGTTTGCTTTTCATTCTGATATTCTTCTGAGACCTCTGAATTCTACCAGTGCTTACATATTGTTCTCTTTTTTATACAAGGTGAGACAAGTGTCACAAGTGAGACAAGTGCACAGAAATTTAATTACTTCTAAAGTAATTACTTTTTGAAAATTATATTAGTTAAATATATTTCATCAGCTGTTGTGCAATTTTCTGCTCTTTTTACTAAATTTTCACTACTTTCTTCAACATTTTCTTTAGCCATGTTGTTCTTTAATTGCTAAATGATTAAAAAGAAAACTCTACAGAAGTAATTAGTAGGTTATCAAGTTGAAGGATTCTGGAGAGAACTATAACGAGAGATTAATTAACAGGAAACGGAGTCATCAAAAGTGAAGTGGCACCATCTTGCTGAAATCACATGATCTCTAGTCTTTGCTCTTCCATTTTGAACCTTGCGGAAGTTTAGAATCACCTCTCTACAGCACTCACCGTTGACAATAATTGCTTTATAATGATTTTTCCAACATGAACACCACAGTGTGCAATAACCGTATGTTGCGAAATGCGAATGTCGAAATAAATATGTATTATGAGAAAAAATTCTATTTTATTTCTATTTAACGTTATTAACGATCAAAATGGTAGCACGGCACTTGCTTCACGCTGCGTAAGAACTACAAGAACTGCAAACTCTGTCAAGGAGTTAATTGCGGATTCGACAATTGGACGTCGTACTTGTTACAAATCGCATAATTTACAGCATAATTTAATGTAAATTGTTTCCAAATATAAATATAATTTTACCACGCGTATTTTATCTTTGCAAAATTGTTTTACAGGTGTTAGTTAAGAAATAAGTTTCCTTTCCTGTTGTAATTTGTATCTTGGAAGATAGTATGTTACATCGCTGGTGTTTAATGGATATACAAAAGCAATAATAATTTCGATTTATTATATGCTTTAATTTAATTGCACCAGTCAATCGTGAAGCATCGTATAAGAAATGTGTTCAAATTCGAAAATTCAATTATACGATTTTTTTAGAATAAAAGTTCAATAAATGGCTATTTTAAGTCACATGAATATAGCTTGAACGAAATTTGAACAGAGGACTGACATGTCTTGTCAAATGAAAAACTTAAATAGAGACGATAATTTTATTACCAAAACTCATACGTAACAGTTACATATCAAAAACAAACTAAACCCATATTCTAGAAAAAAAACCATTTTTCCAAATAACGTTTATTGCTACTACCACAGATTATTCAATATTCTAAGTTTGCTTATTTAGACATATTACACTAAACTCGCTAGTTAATTGATAAATATTCAAGAATTCATCACATCTACTAAACCTTGTGGTGAATATATATAATAACCGGCAATTACATGCAATCACCGGATTAACCACGTTTACCGTAACATGTATAAACAAAATGTTTCAAGCCGCCAAACGATCACCGAACGGTGCGCAGCGTTTGAAAATGGCAGCGGGAATGGTAATCATTTGAGAATGGATGATGAGGTGAAAGAGGCAACGTTAAAATGATGTCAGGAAATCGGACGCAATTCTTCGCAGATGCAAGTTATAAATTTGTTTCCCGTTATCATAAATGCTTGCAGATGCTCCGAGGTTATGTTGAAAAATACTAGTTGCACATGCAATTATGTTACCAATAAAAATATTTATTATCTGCTTTCGTATTTTTATCAATGAAAGAGGATAATTTACTTATTAATTGAAACTAATTGCTTTTCGCATGAAACTCATAATTAAATTCCTTGTTTTCTTCTCCATCTTTGAAATGAGCAAAGCTACTGTAATAATATTACAAATAATTAGATAAGTTACATTTCTTATACCGTACATTATTCTATATTAACTAACTGTTGCAACAAATTTTACACAGTTCCATTCCATGAGACACGAACTTTGAATAGTTGATTAACTCTGAATATTTTATCCTTAATTGCAATGAATTATTGCAGTGCAATATAGATAACCTAGAGACGATAAGGCGATCTAATAAGGATTGTGGATTATAGACTTGCAGTAATTGGAAAGGAATATCTAAAGAAATGCCGATAATCAGAAATGCCTCTTAATCTACAGTTGCACACATTTCTGTAAATGAATCAGCAATGCAATAATCATTATTGGATAATATAATCGATGCAAAGTGTGCATGCAATCGCATAAATATGTGGAACTCTGTGCTGGCTAACCACCGAGCCGAGGTCTTCTGTCATTTCACGCTCTTCTTTCCCGTAGTTTCGTACCATTTCTATTTCACGAAACGAAGCTAATGACGGGAAAAAGTGAAAAATGCAATTTTACCGTTTTTCTAAGACTCGTTTCTTAATCCGTTCAAACTAAACCGTGACCATTTTCGTGTTGCGTTTAAAATGTTAATTTCAACATAAAAGCTGAACTGGATTTCTGTTATTCAAGCTTTATTTTTTCGTATTTTAATTCGATAGTTTACATTTAATTGCTCAGCATTGAACCGGTTCGAAAATCCTGAATTGTTTTTCAATAGCGAATCGTACGAATGATTTCATACTACTGTAATCTTTGAACTCGACTAGAACGAGACGAATCGTTTGTTGCCAGTCACAAAGCGGAAATAGATTCGATAAAGCGAGCCTGACTCTTAATAACTGTACCCTGACACTATTATTTCCTGCCTTGAACTCCGTTTCGTTGCTCGAGAACCTTCAAACTCATCGAAATCGCATCTCAGATCTGCTTTCTACACTTTAATGAATATTGTTTAACACCTCAACTGCCACGTCCCCCATATATGGATTACGCTTGAATTTTCATAAAATGTTGCCACTCGTATTATTAAAAATTCTCTCATTTATTTAGTCGAAAATATTCCTATTGAATACTGGAAACTATAAATAATAAAAATGAAGTATTGTGGAAATAGAATATAAAACTTGTTGAAAATAAAATTACCAACACATAAAGCTTTTAAGAGCTCCAACGTGGCAGTCAAAGTGTTAATCCTCGGTCGACGAGCCACGAAGAGAGCTAACAATTTAAATCGACTTCTGCGTTATTTTTTTTTTATTTTTCAAATCGTAAACCGTTCTTTTCTTTTGCCCAATCCAGGAAAATATAATCAAAACACCTTAATATAGATTTTTAGTGCTATCGTGACGTAATTAATAAGCTTAAACATAGAGTTAAAAGCAGACTTGTTCCAGATTTTTTATTTTATTGTATATTACAAAATTTATCAGGACGCTTTATTCTAACTCCTGTTTCATCCCTTACTTATTTAATCTTCTATTTTATTTTCAATTTAAAAGAAAGCGTAGGTTGAACATCGGTGGTTCTGGTGTTAATTAACTTTGTGTAAGGATTTATTAGATTTATAAATGTAAACTGAGACTTAATAGTTCATAAGTTGTGAAAATGTTAATAATAAGAGAAAAAATATCCAAATTGAAAAACTGAAGAACAAACAAAATTACTGTCGACTGCATGATTCCATTCATCATTTCAAAGTCAAAAGGTTCATGAATGATCAGGAAGAATCTCGTTGGGTACGAAATGGCGACCATTTACCGTAAACATAAGTAATCGCTGCCAAGTTGATCGGCTACAAGTTTTTACTTTTCTGGATTACATTAATTTATTTAAATTCCGCAGCAGCAGCGGCGGCTCGGGTGCCGGTTTTCTTCGCAAAGGAATATTTTATCGAAACACCTTTCACAACCATTAATAACAAAACACTTTCGACGAGTGATTTTCCCCGGCGAACATTTTCCCGTGGGAAGGATGCCTCCTTGCACGCACGCACGCTAAACGGTTACGTGTGTTGCTTTAATTGGTGAATTAATTGAAAAGGGCAAAGCGTTTGTGCCGCGGACTGTACTTGTACATATTCGTAATGACCTCGATGTGGATGGACGACTCTAAGGTGAGAGGCCTCGAGGAGATAGTAGGCCATACGAGGCTGCCTTTATGCTGCTCGATCTGCCAGACAAAAGTAAACAGGCACTGTTGCTAGGCACTCGGGACCAAAGGATTATTGTACCTGGCGTGACAATAAAATTCTGGGACCGTTTCCTCGACTGTCAAACTGCTAACACCATCTACAATAAGTAGTGGGGATGATTAACGCAGTTTCTTCTATTAATTATGCATATTTCGACTTGTTCTCATAGCTGATCTGTCAACAGCAGGTTGTGCCAACGCAACAGCTGAGAGTGAAAGAGAGGAGTGTTTACCAACAACAAAAGAAAATACGTTTTATAGCTTCATGACTCGGAGTTGCTGATAGGTCATTAAAACTTGATCGGAGCGTAAAGGGTTAATGGAGTCCCATGTATCGCATGTGGTGCACGTTGTTGGCTCATACTGCGATATCGATCTGTAGAACGTGTAGAGAGAGACCGGATACGGGCAGTGAATGTGTTAAGTAAAAATTAAACTTATTAACCCTTTGACTGCTAAAGGCGTATACATACCCTTTTACATATTTGTTAATATATGTATACGAAAGATGTACATACGTATCCAGTAAATTTTACAATTTTAAGCAACTTCAATTTCATTTTAACTTAACTTTTTTTGGATAACGCACACCGCAGTCAACGGTTAATACATAAAAAACGAGATAGTAATATTAAAACTTGAAAATTGGATAATAATAAGAATTTTTGAGTTTTTAATAAATTAGTTTCCAGGTAGTATTAAATAGATAGTAAAAAGAAATGATGACAAAGAAGGCATACTAAAATATTGCATAATTCGCTGTAATTTCATACACAAAACATTTTAAAGCATAAACAGTTACATAGTCCGATTAATTTTTATTATTAATTAAACTCAAAATACCATGTTGAACGACTTAGATCATTTACATATATATACATGTGTATAAAAGTTTATTTTTAATTCAGGAAGGTACTCATTGTTGTGTAAGTACAACTAAAATAAAGAACGTTTATCGTTTTTCCGCGAATTAAACGCAGCGTAACATGAAAGGATATTAAGTTCCGTGATAATTATAATAATTATTTGATGCGTGATAATAATAATCATCTGTCAATTATTGTAATTTCAGCCTAAGAATTTCGATGGAGATTGCATAAGTGTTTAAATTGCTCAAACTCTAACAATTTATTGTAATTAGGTTACATTTTGTAAAAACCTACTAACTCTCAGCGATTTAAAACTGACAGTGAGTAAGTTTAGCTTGAAAATTTGAATTGGAATAAAAAGAGGTTACTTTATTTATATTGGATGTAGTTTATTTGTGGGTTGGTATTATTTAACAGGTTCAGTTTTAATGATAGTATGTATTTAGTTCTTCTATTGGTATTACTTTACATGATATATTATCTACAGGAGTTAATTTTACAACTTTTACAACAATTAAATCTTGTTTTTATATAATATTTATTCATGTAAACTCGGCTCTTTTCCCATGTCAATGTTTAGAAATAGTAAAAGTTCCTCGTTGCATTATTTTTTTATGAAACTTATTATCGTCAACTGCATCAATTGTTACCTACTCTGAATGTTACGTAATTAAATATTATTATTTTTTCATTTTTTCAATAATGACTGGACGTTTGTTCGACAAAAAACATTTTGAAGAGTCTTAATTGTACTTTCAACTAATTAATTATTCTTTCAATAATTATTGGTTACCCTAAAAAAATCTAATCATGTCAATTCAGGTATAACAATTAGCATGTTCTTTCTACAAATATCTAAGCCTAAGATAGAATGATGACTGGTAATTTTAAGAATTTTATAAAAACTTGTAACATAAAGATGAAAATATTGTTGTATTTGTACTGTGTATATCTAATCCGTTATCATTGTGAGGTTTAGCAGGTTTCTGGCCCAATTAACACTTTCAATATACGCCATTTTGCAATTAAATATACAATAACTATCTATTTTGATCAAGATCATTTTAATAAAATTTTTAAATAAGCACCCGGAAGCGGGACGCATCGACTTGTTTGATAATTCTAGTATCAAAATGGCGGAAGAAGGCTAGAAATAACTACTACGCTTCCGCGAAACAAGTGTTAAAGTTTCTTTGCACTTATATAACGCGTTGTGAATGCTAATTTGCAATGTGTGAAACCGAGAATAAACAATTGTCACGAACCGAGAGAACGCAGAAATAGTTGTATGCAAATTACTTTTTCAAATGGTACGAGCCTGGCAGAATTATAAGGTGTTTCATAAAAGTTGAAATTAAAAGATTTAGAAGCGAACGGTTAATAACACGAAGCTTATAAAAGTCAAAGTGTTCAGATGAGTATCGAAGAGTATTTTAAGGATTCTGAAAGGCATTAATGGTGAATTGAATACTCCTAAAAAAATCGTGTTATGCAACGATATTGCAGGAAGTTCAAGTATCAATTATTTACTGTTCACACAATAACAGGGAATGGTCACGAAACGATTGCTATCTACGCGCATGTGTCTCTAACTTTGATGTTCGATTAGATTGTGCGCAGACTACGCATTAAAGTCTCCGGAACAATACGCTTAGAAAGTAAAATATTTGCCATTTCTGAATTTTTACATTCTGAAAATCCTTTTTCGAATTCTTTCAAACTAAATGCAACATTACGTAAGTAAAACTTAATGCTAGCCTTCGTTGAAATAAATTTCTGGAAAAATTACACGATGCGGTTACTTTTTAACAAAATAAAAGAGAAGTAAAACAGTACTTTCCTCTTTCCGCAAAAAGTTCGCAGACACTGGACTCCTTTTATTCTTTCCAGGTAGTAGAATTCTCGAGTGACGAAGCTGGGTCAATCATGACCCAGATCTGGAAAGCGTATACCACGGTATTTCGTTTGTTAAGCAATAAAATGCTTAAACGAAAACTTTCGTATGATACTTTCAAGTTTCAAAAATAAAAGCAAGTAGTCAGACAAATTAGCCAGTTTATAATTCTATAACAAAATCGAAAGTGTGATTTTCTTAACAAATTTATAAATAAATTTCGATTTATACTTCTTGAATGATTCAATTTGTTTACAAAAATGGAATACTTGGAATCAAAGAGATACAAGTGACATATTTTTGAAATTGTAAATTGGGGTAGTTTTGGCTGACTGGTGAAAAATATTTAATCCCTAGTTTACAGCTCTGAAAATTGTGTGGAAGGACAGGTAACCATAGTAGTTATAGATATCGATAAAAAAATAATTTATGCTTCTAGCACAGTCTGTCTCAGGTAATAAAAGACAGTATTTCGAACATTGACCTGTATAACTGAATCTCAATTTTTTTACAGAAAGCGCAATTAATGTTACAAATTAAATTTTATAGTATTTTATCCATCTATCTTCTTATGCCCTGAGATAACTTTGTTCCAAGATTCGTTCTATTATAATTATTTTTTGCAAAATAAAATCTAAAATCTTAAAATCAAAGGTTAATAATGAGAAAAATGTTAGCACACTCATAATTAAACATACTAATAATAAAAAGTACAAATGATAATAATGTGTTATAGTAGGCTAAATTCTAAAAATAATTCAAATTAAAAATATGAACAAATCTTAAACTACGTTTACAAGATTAATGCTCTTTAAACATTTTCAGTTGAAGAATCGAGCTAAACTGATTACCTGAAGTCAAAAGAGTTGTAAGACACATGACACAATGTGATACAAGCAAATCTGCCTTTATTTATGACGGGAGCGTTCAGTTGCTTATGTTTGCTGTAGAATCACTTGACTCTCTCATTGATGAAGTTACGAACACGATACGATCGAACCAATCTAGCTTTACTAAACAGAATAGTAACATCCGCTATAATATTACGAGTAAAGAATATAGAGTGCCGTTTAAAGAAATTGTTTTGGCTTTCAAATTTCGCCCATTGCTTTGCTCACACAACAATCGTTTCCATAACTTAACGTCCCTTTGAATCAAATAATTTTTAAGGAAACATTTGGTTGAGGGTTTTGTGATGTCCGGTGTGTCTCAATTCCTCGAAATTGAGAGTATGACAAAACGGGGAGTGAGTAGGAATCGCAGAGCATGGCTATTTAATGTGTTCTGGAAAATGATCTTCGAATTATGAATAAGTAGGAGAGTTGGGAGAGGAGTTGAAAGATGAAGAGTCCAGGGTGAGTAATGGTTGAAGTTATTGACTGACCAGTTACTTAAATTAGTAAGTGACAGAAGAGAGAATAACAGTTCGAACCCTTTATGAATGGTTCTACTGTTCGAATTTAAACGTAACACCCTGTATGTAAAATCGAAACTTGTGAATTCTGTTCAGTCTAAATAATACGATTCTGGTCACGGTTCGATTGAAATAGAAACGCAGCTCAAATCGCTGCAAGTGAAATCTATCGGCCCTGCAAATATTTTCAGTAATTGCTGTTTGTTTCACAACGAACCTGTATTCAGTGGTAAAAAAATACCTGCAAATGGATGACAAAATTTTCGAATCCACATAGTGAACGATATGGAATAGTGGATATGCTTTTAATGTCGTGCGTTTCATTTTTTTATTCCATTGTCAACAAACCTTGCTACCAAAACCTACAACCATGCATTGACGTCGTTTCTTTGTTTCCTTGTAAATTACTTAAGATGAGACAATACAAAATTCAATGCATCATTTTTCTCATTAACTTTATTATCAAAGCATTTATTAGCAGAATTGGTCATTGTGAATTCTTGAACAAAAAACACCACTATCCTACTTTACATTGATTAATAATAATTGATTTATAAACCTCGCCAAGCTACCTGTGAATTTGAACTGCGTTATTGCTTTTTGCAAGTAAAAGTCAAATACTCAGATGAACTTATTTATTATAGCATTTATTGTAAAATATTGGTGTACAGTAATAGAAACAAAAACAAAATGAATAGTTAATTAATGAATACTGTGTATTTGCATATATATATATATATATATAGTACATGTGCATAACCCTAACACTAATCCTAACAGACACTCGTGTATAAAAATTTGTACAAGTAGTTTAAAAATACACTTCCATAGGTTTCTAAAAATATAATATTTCTATCTTTCTAACATTCTAACGATATAATATTTCAAACTTTTCAAGTTTCTAAAAATGTAATATTTGTTTTATAGTCATAGCAAAAGGGTTATATTGTTATATTACAACACTTTCAACCCTTTTAAATAAACTGTGCAACAGATTTTTGCCCTTTATCAAAATATACAATTCTTTCTACTGTTAATTAATAAACCTTTGAAATATTCAAACAAAAATGTTGTAAAAGTCAATAAAGTAGGGTGATACACGTCAGAAACAAGTTTTGATATATTTTGTCAATAAATAACATTGTAAAAAATAAAAAAGAAATGAGAAATTTAGATAATTATGGCTTTATTTAGTTTCACTCTTCAATTAAAAATCCAATTATTATTTCTCACCTTTGAACATAAATCACACGACTATATCATTTTATATGACTAAAAGGACGATAAAATATGAAGTACCTTAAACGCTGTTCATTGATGTGACAACTGTCCAATTCAAATATGCATGTAGTTAAAGTTTTTCAGATCATAAACATTCATGAATATTATCTACAAATTATCTACGTTCGATTTCACGATAACAAGTGTTATACCAGAGAAAGTACACCATCGTTTAAACGACAAATTATTTCTCCTATACAACTTATTTTATTTCGTAGAGAAATTTATCTTGTCATTGAAACGAGTTTCATGCTTGCTATCCTTATCTAGCCAACGCAAATATTATGACCACGGAAATTACAAAAGTTTAAACGCGACAAGCACTTTTTTCCCCCGAACTTGTCCGACTTCTTTCGTTTTTGTCCGCGAGTTTAAGTCAATCAAGCAAATAAAAGATCAACCGTACGTGAACGTGATTTGCACAATTAAACCTATCCAGTAACTTTCACGGAAGTGCGCGGCGCGGATTTCCGCACTCTTTTATAAAAGATACTCGAACACCGCTCTCGATTGTAGGCAGTTCAAAGGCATTTCAGCGCAGATTTGTCGTGAACTGATTTATTATTTCCGGCCAACTACGAAATGTCTTGATCTACCGGTTGCACCTTGCAAATCGCGTGGTTGAAATTGAATTTTTATAAAAAGTTGTCTCGTTGCTCAATCAATTGGCTCGTGATTTGTGAAATTTACTTACAGAACCTTACTGTTTTATTGATAGTATCGTTACTGTCATGCAAGAGTATTTGTTTAATTGTGCAAGCAGTCCCAAGTAATAAAATTTCATAAACGACAATCAATTGTTTAACACAATGACGCCCAGTGCCTCAATTATAAAAAAATAATTTGTAAAAAATATATATTTTGTAAAAGTTTTTTCTAATATCAATCACCTTAGAAATATATATTAATTAGGAACGTCCCTAACGCCCCAAATGATGTTTCAGCAAACACAGGGTGTTCCAGTATTTATGGTGTAACCAAGGACAGAATTTTGCACGAAAAAATAAATCAAAACTGTAACCCAAAGTTTTTGTTATTCGCTGGTTAATTTCTGAAAAGATTAAGCTTGAAAATCCTTTAAAATATTTATGCGTAGCAAAGTTTATTTATAACTAGAAATATCGATTCAATAACTTCTTGTTGATTCAGTATTGAATGAAATATAAATTATTATTTGGTTAATTATTAATACTGTTAAATGTATCGTCAGTCAGTTTCGTAAATCGAAACTGATAAATATAAATAATATGTATCTTAAAAAACATTGAATTACACTTATTAATTCATAACAGGTAAATTAACATTTGAATTTTCAAACTCAATTTTGTCAAATATGAAGTTACGTATTGAACAACGTATTCTATATTTTCGATTAATTTTTTAATGTTCAATCATCTTGCTGGTTGTACCATAAATACTGGGACATCCTGTATTATAGTACTCTTTTTGTACTAATGTTTTCAATAAGTGACTTCACTAGGTAAAATGTATTGTACTTGATGTCGTTCATAGATAGCTCTGCATTTCATTTATAAATCCGCACTTTTATATTTTCTTGTACAACTTTTTACTGTTTAAGAATAAACAAAAATCAAGTATCTCGACTTTTAACAACCGCGAACTCTTCTCTAAATATCAGAATATTATTTTAAAAGTACATAATCGTAGGAAGACATCCATCATATAATGTGGCCAGTATGCTATTTAAATACAAGAAGTGGAAATTGCTGGTTACGTGTGGGGCATTCTGGAATTTTCTTTGTTCAAATTTTCTCACCAGTTTCCTCAAAACTGTTCATGAAGCAGCTTGATAAAAGAAAAACTTCCTCTTTATAATATACATGAATGTACGCAACAGTGCTTTGAAAACAGAGTTGAGCAAAAGCTAACTGATCAATGATTAACGATTACAACTAACGTGGAACTATATTCATGATTAATGATTACGATTGCCAACAATGAGTAATAAATAACTTTAAGTATCGATGTAATACCTCGTTGATTATGATTAACCCAGAAATTTTGTATCTCAGATAACTTAGGTCTTTGGTATTAATCTGATACCTTTATGTTAAATACCAATTAATACTTAACAATTAGTACTCAAGAATAAATTATAAGTTATTCGTATTATCAAATGCAATTATTGTTATTAAATTATTCTCATAACTGTTAATTGATTACTGATCGCGATTACAATAATTACTTCTCGTAATCAGTTACAAAACAATCAATTATTTCCCCCCTCAGCCTTAAGAACAGGCGAATACCATTGCCGACATAATAAAGCACCAAATTCAGACGAACAAATACGAAACATGATAGATGGTACAGTTCATTATTAATCATTCTGATCACAGTGTTGTGGTAATGTATTACTGTCAGGATGATCGTTATCGATGCTCAAACAATACTATGTTTCGAAGTCACGCACCATGTCGAATTGTTTTCAAACTGTACATTTGACATGGCACTTTTTCAAGAAAAACAGTGCTGTATCTCTTGCGTTACTTTTAAACTATAGTCACGTATTCGGTATAAAATGAAATTGACAATTGTTTGATGAATATTAACTTTGAACCGAACGTCCTTAAACCTTAACTGGTGAGCAGGAATCCGAGGAATTCTGATATTGCATTTGTCATATTATTCTTAGCAGATTTAAACATTTAAATTCATTTTACTGAACAAAAGCTTATCTACAATTGATATTAAATAGTGCTGTTAAAATGTTTTTTTTTTTAATTTTAAAAATTAATATATTTGGATGTTCCTTTTCCTTTTGATCATTATTTAAGTTTTTATAATGTGGTTTTATAAGGATTTATAAAACTATTTATCATAAAATATAAATGGATAATTATTGGCAACTCTGGATTTTTTTCTTAAATAACTTAGAAAACAGCTTCCGGAGAAATTCGAACCAATTAGTAAATATTAGAAGCTACGATATGTGTTAAACAACAAAGTTTGGTCATATTAAAGATATTAACCCTTTCACTACGATAAGCAAGCAGCTGATTTGAACTAACGTACCCTAATTTATAAAAAATACAATAAGTATTCTTATTTTATAGGAACTGTAAAGATCGCACTTAAAAAACTTAAAAAAAGAGTCATCGATGACTCGTATCGAACGGTTTTTATTGAAAATTTGAAAGCGACAACATTTTATAGTTAATAAAATAGTTTAAATGCCTAAAAATGCTTTCAACATATGAACGAAGTCTTAAGTACCTATTATGTACCCATAGCAGCGTAAAGAGTTAATAAAACATTTACACACTTTTTTACGGTATTCTGGATTTATCTCGTGTAGTTTATGCGGTAATCTATGGTGCATATTAAAATAAAAAGAATTCTTTAAAAAAAAAAAAAAACGTTTAATACGTCCGCTACCGTAAGGACGTTACAGATTTAAGTAAATTTAATATTTAAAAGATGAAAAGAGTAGAAAAATTCCGGCTGCTATACCAATATGCTTCAATGTCAAGTAACAAATTAAAAAGTAGAATATTCATATTTTTAATAATACTGCATTGTTGATTTATTAAAAGTGAATTTTTGAATACATGCTTCAATTTATTATTTTGAATTAATTAACCGTATAATGAAGAAGTAAATTGAAGGCAATAGGAAAACAGAAATTGGATGATCAATTTCGTATTTCATGTATAAAAAAAAATGCAAAGAGATTCAGTATTTCTCAAAGTTTGGCACACATGCCAGTCCCTTCGGCGTGTTTTACATAAAAAAATATGAGCTGTTACAAGATTCACTTTACGCATTACGAATTACAAATTACGAGTATACGCATCGATGAATAATTCCCATTTTTTTTCCGTTGCTTCCAGAGTTGACATTTTACAATTCGGCCAAAAACCTCGACAGAAAATGGTGGGATATGTTTGTTTTTTTTCGTGTAGTTGGCTTTCACGAAAACACGCATTTCACCGATCTTTGTCCTCGTAACGGGAATATCTCGGTCAAACAGATTCGAATGCTTACCGGTGGTGGCTCAGCGGAGGAGTAGACCTCGCTGGGCGCGTAATTGCTGTGGGGCGGATGGGGCATCTTCTCCGAGACAATGGCCACGGTAGCCAAAGAATCCGGCTGTTCCTTTTCCATTTTCTTTCGATAGCTTCTATCGAACACTGACTACAACCTTCGACGACGAGAGATATCTCTTTTTCTGGATCGACGAGCACACTAGATGTCGATCGCTCGGCGAATCGACGAGCAGTGAGCGGCCGGCACCGTTTGGCACCGCTAGCTTAGCGTTATCCCCACCAGCTGGGAAGCTAGTGAACCTTCTGGTACACCTTTCTGATGGGTACGTCTTCTGGTACCAAGGTGTACCTCACCGTATTCTCGCTGTCCGGACTTTCTAAACGTCGACCACGGCCTGTGCTTACGAGCCTGTGGGCGAGACCGAAATGTATACAGCCGAGCCACCGTGTGGGGATCCACCAATATCCTTCTCCTCCTCTGCCCTCCTCGTCTCGCCTACACTGTCCTTCATCTCCGATCGTATTCCATTTTTCCCCTTCTTTGATCAAAATTGCATCAACAGAACCGGCGAACTTGTTTTTGAATGTAAAACTCTCGCCAATCGACTTTTATGGGACATATGGTTGTTTAACCTGTGTACAAGGAGCTGTGAATGCATGTGCGTGCCGTGTACTACTGGAGGGGCATTTCAAAGTTTTCTCTTCGATCGAAATAGTGGAATCAGAAGTTGTATCTTTGCACATTATAAAAACATATTGCCCGTTTGAAGCGCTATTAATGGAGTTTTTAAGTCCATGTAAACTAACGCTATCCTTATTATATTATTATGGACACCCATTTCTTTATGCAAATTTTAATTGTACAAGCTTACTTCCTGTACTTTCATTAAATATCTAACAGTGTGGATATTGATGGAAAATTCGAAATCTCTCGTTTGAAATAAAATAACGATTTTTTATATTTTTTTAAAACTTTATTTTTGGCACTTTGGGTACACCAGGTGTCGGAGATCAATTTTGCGGAAATTAAATTAAAATTTTTTGATCAATTAAATGTTTTCAACCGGATTTAGATTGAGGAAATTACTTGTTCTTTCTGAACATAGTACGTAAAATCTATTTTATATCATTAACCCCTTACCATATTATTTTTTCCACAGATGCGTCAGACAGAGCATTTTTAATTATACAATTTTTTTAATAATTACATGTTTTATTTTCTACCTTCTTTTTTATACTTATACAAAAGTAATAAAAAGAAAAGGACACAGAGTGGTCCATTTAAATAAGATAACCCAAATACATATATATTGTATTTATAGTGATGAACACAACATTCTAAAATATTTTTCGAGATGCTCTTTTCGAAATTTTCATGTTTAAGTTTCGAACTATAGATTTTAATTAACATTTTGTTTTTGTTAAAAAACATACGCTGTAACTGGTGGTACAACCAACAGGGGGGTAGTTGTAGACGAAAAAAGAAGTTCAAAATATACAACAAAAATTTGTTATACGTGGCTTCGTTTTCAAGAAAATTATATTTGACTGTTCACAGAAAAGAAAATAATAATTCAATAATTTTTTCAATAACCTAGTAAGTAATGGATACTGTAAATTAATAAATATAATAAATGTAAGTATGATTGACAATATTGATACCAACATTTATTCATTTATCCGTTAATTATTGCATTAATAGAATGTTCATCTACCTTTCCGTAAACAAACTTTTTTACCAATATTTCGAAATATTTTCAAATTCAATTTTCTTGAAAACTAAGCTGCAGCATATACAAAATTTTTGTTCCACCTTGTACATAAATATTACGTTTAACCTTCATTTTCCGAAAGTAAAGTTATTTTAATATTAATATTAATTATAGGATAAAATAGTATGTAGTATGCAATTACGTGCCAGAAAAAACAACAGTGACAAACAGCTACCAAGTTTAAAAATATACTGATATTTTGATACTATTCAAATTGTTCTTATCATACTTTTGGTATCACCACAATTGGAGATTTTTAAATCGCTTTATTTAAACAGATCATCCTATACAGTTTCTTTTTAATTAAACAGAGTAACTGAATTGTACGTGTTACACTATCTTCTTATAGACTACTTGTTAGTTATTCATACTTTCAGTTACAAGATTTAAAATCACGTTTTCAACATAAACGTATGGAGTAACAGCAACGTTGAACAAGGAAGCTGGTTACAAAGTGATTTTTGTTCACGTTAAACGTGGCTCAGTGAAGCGACGCTACCTGTATACAGGAAGTGCTGACCAGAGGAAACGAGGAAGTTCATATTACCGCGTTTGTTAATGGTGGAAGGATACGAGGGGAAAGGTGGAACAGTTGATCACAGTTTTCCTTTTTCGTTCAAATGATAATAATTCTTTATCTCGCGTATTTTCGTTATTTAGATAACGATTCTGAAGATATTATCAATAAACGTACAACTGTATGTTAATTGAACACTATTTGAGTCGTTTATGTTGTATAACTTAAAGTTACCTGTCATAAATAACATTTTGCTATTAAATATATTCAGAGTATACGATAATTTTGAATACATAAATGTGCACAGTTACCGTGGTAATTAAAAATATTACTTTGAAAGTAGTAATAATTATAATATTAATAATTACTATTAATTTAATAGGAATTGTAAATTTAACATTGAAACGCAAACTCTTAAATATCTCAGTTTAAACGGAAATGGACTTAGGCCACTTTCAAAATAATAAGCGGTTCATTTAAATAAACATTTTTGTTTCTGAAGAATGTGCTCAAATAATCTTGTGAAAACTTGATTACTGTATGTTTTTAAATTAAATCAACGATAATAATAAACAAAAATATGTAAAGATATGTCTTGTTATTTTATGTTTTCTTCCTTTTAACTATCCTATAATTCTTCCTTAAACATTTTCATATTTCTGAATTGTATTTTAAATCATTTCCTGTATTAGTTTTAAATATTATTGGTTAAAACATAAATAAATAGAGTATATATATTATAAATAAATAATACTTTTACCAAATTAATTATTTTTAATGGTTGGTTAACTTTGTTTCTTGTTCTCTGCGTTAGAATGTAATTAGATTTGAATGATTTTATTTAATCACAGGTACTTGTTGAAATATTTGTAAAAGGTTCACACACACAATCCACGAGTATTCGATTGGATACACATTGTTTTCCAGAAGATTTATAAAGGATCCAACCATTGTTTATAAGGTACCGACTGTATTTTCTATATGCTCAATCCCATCACTATGCGTGACAATGGACAGAGAGGAGAGTCTCGTTGGAAGAAACGATACAAGGAAGTGATGAAAGTCTTTTGTTTATCGACATCGATTTAATATACGAGCAACGTGTCCATACTTTCGAAATTTCATGCCGTTAAATACATTACGAAGCATTTGTAACTTAGTAACCAGCGTTTCGTAAATAAAATATTCAACCGATGCTGCATATTGCGTTGAATAAAGCCTGAAATATTCTGGATATTTGTCTTCGTTTACGATACGCGTGATTTCTTAATTTACATGAGCTTGTCGGTTGCTTTGTAAATTAGTACATAGTTTCATCAATTATATTCAGCTTATTACGAGTTAATTAACTCTTGACAGAATGATTATTTCTGATTTTAGCTTCTTTGTAGCTTAACATACTGCTGCTTACCGGTGTTGAAAATTGAAATTCCATACAAGATGTTATGTACCTTGTTACAACAGGTAAATTAATCTGAAGTTAATATTTAAAAGTCTGTGGTGCGATAGAAATAGAAAATATATTTTCATTACTTTATATATTAACAGGTAATTATATAATTAATTCCCAATTGAAACAAAAGTTATTAGTTTTTATATTAGATTATTTTTATAAAATAGATTAACAATACTTGTGCTACTTTCATTCTCAGGTACTGTATCAAGTATATATGTTAAACTTTCTTCAGGGAAAATGGCGACATAAAGGAAAAAGATCTCACCATTCATCTTACATTTTAAAGTTATTAGGGATTACACCTGAGTGCAATAATTTATTTTGTCGATCAACCATTTTACTTCGTTATTAATGTACTAATTCTCTTTTACATAAATACTGATCCAAATATACAGAACATACAGCGAAGACGATACAAGTTTCAGAATTTCATTATTTTCGCCGATACTTATCGTTAGTATTAGACACATACAAAATCTAGCGGTCGCAAATGTGTTAATATTAAATATATGGAATTAGTGTCATTGACTAATATTATACATACTTATAACAACTTATTTGATTTAAAAACAACATAGTTAGAAATAACATTTATGAATAAAACTATACAACATTACATATTTATACAAAACTTATAATATGTACTATTTGTAATTCTATAGTTTCTATCGTTTTTCTTGCAAAATTCGAAATGCGTCAAAATAACGCGTCCATAAACCCAGTGTTAATTACGAATGAATAAGTAATTAGTAATTAATAATATAATTAATAATAATAATAGCATTTCTAATAATATTAAGAACGACACTAATAAATTTTGTACACATTTTTGTCAACAGAATATTTGATTAAAGTCTGCACGTACGTAAGTATTTAGGTACATATAAGTGCAACGTAAATTTCTGACGATACTCATGGTCATATTTATTGTACAGCTGCGTATGACGTCCAGAACAACGAATGACTTTGCCTTCACTTTTTCTTGACTTTGAATATCGTTAACCACCCTGTACACGAAAGTTTACGTACTTCTTGTTAGCGTCATTTTCACGTAAATGGTAGTTATGCAGATCGCATCAACCGCTGTGGACGATGAAAAAATGCATCGTTCTTTAAATGTTTTTTACTCTGACAAGCTGACATTCTTTTTGTTGGACGAAACAGATTTAAAGTATTATAATTGCGTTAGAATAACAGTTTTTCATTTACTATGAAAATAATCGACAAGTATAAACGATAATTTATAACAAAACCAAAATCCCATCGCATTTTATTGGAGAAGAAATTCCAAGGCTTGTATAGAATGTTTAATAGATTAACAC
Organism: Anthidium xuezhongi; assembly: GCA_022405125.1. Lineage (NCBI taxonomy): Eukaryota > Metazoa > Arthropoda > Insecta > Hymenoptera > Megachilidae > Anthidium > Anthidium xuezhongi. Next base: position 549,170 of record CM039649.1, read on the forward strand.
GTTTTATATATTGCACCATGTACAGTTTTTATCATCTTGACCTCAAGGTATATAGGGTAAAGGGTCTGAAGGGTTGCGTAATGCTCGCACTCGATTGTCGAACGGTTACGCGAAATATGTGGACTGTATATAGAGAGGAGCTTGCTTCTCTTGTTGAGGTTGTACGAGAACTAAAAACTAGCGTGTCGTGTTTTCTCGAAGAAAACGTTTGAGTGTCGAGAAAGTATGTGGTAGGGGTAGTTTCGCACCCTCGGTCACGACTACCCAGTACTCATCGCGGCCGAACGGCATTTTTTGGTTTATGGTCATTTCTCGCGTCTGGTGACCACCTGTAGAATGTTGATGGCCGTTGAAGGCTGGTAATAAATCATTTTTAAAATTGTCCTTTACCTAGAGAAAGGCTCGCGACGCGACAGGGCCTCTACTCAATCACGGTGCGCATCTGAAAATTGTCAAGGCGAACGTAATTCAGGCTTCAACGATTGAAATTCTCACATCTCAAACACTTGTTCCAAAATGAACCTTCTTAAAACTCCATTCCGTTGGCCTTAGCGACGGAGAGTCTTTTCTTACAACTTGCTTGATGCACGCAGCCCCACTGCAATGAACGAAAAGGACATTCACTCTGCGACTTCGAGGCGCATTTCGGATACTTATAATTAGCGTCATTCATTATCAACTTTACAACTCTACTCCCTCACAATATTACGATCCGGAAGCGGTGGCTTCATGGCCGGGTTTCTTTTGATTATGGAGTTTGGTGGTCGGCTGATTCAGTATTGTTAGGTGTTAGAAAATTTAATCTTTTGCACTCCGAACAATTTTTAATATGACCTATCAGCAACTCCGAGTGATTTTTACTATGGACTAAAAATATGTTTTGTTTAAAAAACAGTTTCTTTCAGAGGTTGCTGCTGCGGCGACAATGGAGTAGTAGCTTCCAAAGGCAAAATATCATAGAACAGTCGAACAAGAGCTATGGTGATGCAGACGTCCTTACGGTTAACGTTCTGCCTAAAAAAAGCACTTCTTTGTAAACCTCAGTCGCGAACAGATCTCAGCTGCGTTTAATAAAGTGTTCTTCAAAATCGTAAAGCGCCTACAGTTTATTCGATTCCTTACATAAGTAAATATACTGGTTGCCTTAGGTGTTAAATGTGGAGACAAACCAACTTAACGGGTCTAACCGTGAATGGGTAGACAGCGTCTCCCACAACCAAACAGTTTACACTTAGTTTTTTATTTTATAACATATTAATAAATACTCAATTATTTTTAGAAGCAGACTCTGTTAATTATTCACCAGAAACTTACAAAAATTTAATCAAAATCGGGGTGTAACAATTGGTTGATGTTCCTTATTAGTCCTATGCTATTCTGTAATAGAAAGCATTTTTCATTTCTCTCTAACCGTTGAATTCCGATTGCTATTTTCATTAACCTAACGTATTCCATTACCTCTTTATACTCTGATCACGGTTTATGTTATGAAAGTAACTTAGTGCACTCGATAGATTAACTTTCTAATCGTTTTTAAAACTTCTGAGGAATGCTCCATAAATGAATGACGCATTCGTTCATTGACTAGACAATAAAGCTTATGCTGTCAGTATCACACGGTTAATCTTGTTTGCAGAGCTATTAGTATTCACCTGATCATAGTAAGTTTACTGAAATATCACGGTGCGTTCCATGATATATCAAGCAGATCGTCGTGCATCACCGTTTCAGGTGAAAGAAAGCAGAAAGTGTGAAGATCGCCGTGGTTTGATACGTTTTTGCACCTTCGAGCAATTATGCTCGGCATCGAAATGATCACTGACCATTGAAAGTGAAAAGATAGCGAATAAAAGATATAGTGTAAGATACAGGAAGGTGTGGAAACGTGTCTATCCATCACCCACAGTTTTATACGGTCTGTGTTAGAATTATACACTTACTTTACGTTCCCCCTCTTCCGATATATACTCGTTCGAATAAAAAATAACGTAAGAAATAATATTCTATAAATAAACACGCAAGCTGTTTTCGATTATACATACAGGGTGTCTCAGAAACAGTGTAAGCACTAGAAATGGGGTAGGTGTGTAAACGCATTTCCCCTTCTGACGCACTCTCCCCCCAAAGGTATGCTCTGACATCACCAGTGTAACGAGTAGGCGCTCTGTCATACTAAACGTAGTCACAATTTAGAATTCTACAAACGACCATCCGACCATCCTATATCTGCAAGGGAGAAGCGCGGTCAGCACCCCCTCCCTACTTTATTTTTTAAAATTGTAATCTGATTGGCTACGGTGAAACTCCCAACACCTGTATATATACCAGACAATTTTGTAGAATAAAACACTCGTTTGACACCAAGAACAACTTAATCAATATTCTCACTGCCAAAACTGAGACTTTGCCACCAATGCATATCAAATAAGGAAAGCTATCGAGAGCGACATTACTCAAAACATCTTTATCAAGTGGAATATACAGTCGAAGGTCAAATGCTGTCCCATAAATTAATTAACCAGTGTACTTATACTGCTTACAGGCGAATCGCAACTGGAATTTAATCGTTCCACACGTGTGAATTGCGGTTATTGAAGCACCCTTCTTTTATGAAAGGGGCTTCGTCTATCCATAAAACGTACTTACCAACAATTTTCTTCGATTTTTCCAAACAATCACTTTGAATAATACATTCATTAAATGCGATTCTTAGGGAACAAGTTTTATACGTGTACATATTTGTACGGCTGCAACAAATTTCTTTTTATTTGTTCCTCTTCCCAGAACAATTTTATTTTAGAGGCTTATACGAGCCTGTCAGGGTCGGTTCGCGATTTTCTGAGTTTTTCCCAGCAGTAAAATTGGTCACTGGTATTGGCCACATCGATAGAGGCATTTTTCCCGCCAAGTTTTCGCGCTTTCTTGTACTGAAAACGCATATTCGTTATTTCTGTCTTGGACCGAGTAAATTTACTTCTAAGTAAAAAGCAATACAATTAAAAAAGTTATGTACGTGTGTTATAAATTGTTAAGCCTAGAACATTCACCAAAGGCACCGCGATGGGTGTTTACATTACATTCCTACAGTAGTAGGAACAGGGTGAGAATTTACTGTAAATTCATTTAAAAAACGGAACTTGATCATCAAGTTTCTTAAAATAATAATACATAAAAAGATCCGTTTTTATAAAAGCTTGTTTTCCATTTTACTAACAGTTTACCTTACCTCAAAATGTTTTTTTGTATTACCAACGGTTACGAAATAACGAGATCTAAATTCAATTGCAACTATTACTGTATTACCGCATAAAATTCTTCGAGCTGTCTTTACTGATATATGTTTCAAAATTATTCTTGTAAAATTCGTTGTAAAATTGTTGACATTAGATTTATTTTAACTTTGTTATGTCTAATAATAAATTTTTTCCTTTGCATTCGAATGTATCATGAATTATTTATTTATACTGATAATTATAATACTTACGATTTTGTATACCGTGGAATGTGTTCTACCCACAATTTTCTTTCACAAAAATTTCTCTAATATTTCGAAAAGGGCATCCGATAACACGTTTCAAGTTTAATAACAAAATCAATAAAGGTTCCCCTTTCCTAAATAATTATCAAACTCACTAGGTAATAAACAATCATTACTACTTCAAAATGTTTTGTAAGACATCCTTTGTAACACCTAACGTTCAACACGTGAAAATTTCTGTAATTTGAAAAATTCATTACGTGTACGCTCAAACAAAATACAAGTGCTTATATATTTTTAGTTAAATGAACAAACAATTAATGTAATTAAAAACTTTTTTTATTATACGTTCACTAGACTGTATGAATAAATATATATTGCATTGTTACACTCAAGTATGTATGTTTTATTTATTCTGCTACTAACTTTGACTTTCAACATAAGTGTATACAGAGTGATCTATTTGAAGTTACACGCCCAATTATTTACCAAGCTGTAGCTCGTTCAAAAAAAAATTGTGTTTGAAACATTTTTTGGAACAAGCTGTAATTTGAGAACTAATTCGATGCAAAATTTCAAATGACCCACCTTGTATAAAAGTACCTGGTATCAGTAGCCTTTCGTAGTCTTAATACTGCAATATGTTTAGCTAAAAGTGTGATATGGTTTTCTTATCACAATGCTTCAAATAATTCAAAGTATTATCGCGTACAAAAACAACTTTGCAAGGTTTGTAGTAAAATACGGTGTCTCCAATGTAATTCCGTGATTTTTCATTTTCGCCTTGTTTTGAATCCTATAATATTCCTGACCCTACATTTGTACCATGAATTATGGACCTGTCTGCACATTTATAATTGTACTTCGGGTTTCCTTTTTAGTAAGTGCACCATTTTCATGCTGGAGCATGTGTTTTTCCTTAATCTATAATAACCATTGAAGGATTTGCAACAATAAGGAGGCAATTACTTTTTGTTTTGTATTTTGCACAATGTTTGACTGGAATGAGAACCTTCAGGAAGTTTCAAGATTATCGAAGCCAAAAATGTGTTCATTCCTGTATACAGAGTGTCATGTTTCAAAATCATCTAAATATTTCTTTCGTTTTTTATTTAACACAATTTGAACGATTTCAATAAAGAAAAACTCGTAAAAAATATTTGTTTATTAGTTCATTCAGAGAGCATCATATTTTAAACTCCATATTTATAGCAATAACTTCAGATAATACCATTCTAGCAATTCCATCACATTGCAAGTTTTCAAGGTTATCTGAAGACCATCTGAAGGTCACGATTCAGCCATACTCAATTGTGTTTTCCCATCAACTATGCAATAAATGCAAAAAATGAAATTTACGTTTCCCATAGAAAAAAACATCAATGAATTCGAAAAAAAGACGAAGAAAGCAGTAGTCAAAATTAGTGGGGGTGCTATTCCAAAACATTTTTAGCCTTTGTTTTCAGTTCCATGCAAAGATTTTTGTATCTTTTTTATAAACTGAGGGATGGCTACTAACATGAAGCTTATATAGTCTTAAAGTACCTTCAAAAAGACACATTTGAATAAAAAAATTGACTGACCCAGATACCACACTATTTCCGAAAATTGAACCGCGCTGAACACATTTTTATACAATTGACGTAAACTGGACTCCTCATTGTTGCAACCCCTACAATTCATATCGAACCAATCATTTACGAAGGACACTTTTCATTAAAAGAAATACAATGAAACGTTTAATACATACTTTACTTTGTTTGTCTTATTTTATTTTCTTGATTTAATTTTGATTAACCAACCGCTGAAAATAACTTCGACAATGTGGTTTGTTTAATTTATCGAATAGTCATTTGTAGACGAATTACATTAAGTTACATTCATTTGATTATCTCGTTCGTTCATTCTCGTGTACTTTCAATTCGCGTTCCTAAACGATTTCCTTACCGTCGAGTAACCGAGGTCGTTTCCCGACCTTCTGATATAAAACGTGAATTTCTTATCATTCCCAGCTACGAAGGACACTTCGAAAGTAAATCGACTCGATGTGGACAGCATCGATTAAGTATAGTTAGTAATTTACAATCCACTGGAGAACGCTAGTGTCGCTTCCTCCAGTGGAGATCAAGCGCGTGTCGTCCTGGAGGAAGGACACGTTCGTGACGTGACTGGAGTGGCCACCGTACGCATGGCATAACGACTGAAACAAACAAATTCAATTATTTTCTTCCTGTATATGATTATTCATGTTAATATTATATTTCTAAATTTTCAACTTGGTATAGCAAAGGAATTTTTTAGAAAATCCGCGATACAGCTGATAAATCACATTCTCCATTATTTAAGAACAGAAAGAGGTATTAAAAACACAAAGGCACGTGTACACGTAAACACAGTTCTTGGAACAGTCTTCAAATAAATTTGTATTAAGCTTAAGCATTTATGTGACTTGACTTAATTTGTAATAATTTGTCTGATTTATCAAAACTAATCTTTTTTGTCAAATTATTTCAGAATTACTCGCGTTAAGGAATGAAAAATATTACTCTGTAAGTTACCTTCGGCTGACAAGCGGGATAAGAGAACAGCTTGACCTTTCCGAAATCGTCTCCAGTTGCCAGCAGTTTTAAGTCATTGCTACGGGTACAATTGTTCACGTCTGTTCCATCTGCACCTTCGGGCCAGATTCCGATAGTCTCGAAAGATATAACGCATGTATGACTCGCCCATTCTATGTCCCTCATTAGAGACGACTGAGGTACTTGACGACACACTCCAGGATTCCCTGTATAACAAAAGGACACCGTATTAGGCCGAATTACGTGAAACTACCGACTTAGAAAATATCGTAAAATACCATATATGTATATTATATCAATGAGAAAAATGATTAAACAAATATTCCATAAATATTCTTAACCCTGCAACGATTCCTGCTAGGTGTACTCAATAATGGATAAATCTAATACCAAAATTAATACTAATTCGTCATTAAATAGAGGATTAAATTAAATTAATGAAATTAAATGAAAGTAAATGAATTGACTTATTTGCAAGCAATTGTTATTTCGATCAGACCTTTAGTTCTTTTGCTGTTATTAACGCCTGTAGGTGTTTCAGAAAATCAGACATTTTCAGTTAATTTTATTAATAATGAAGTACTGTTACCGTGTGTCAGATTTTCCACCGAAACTTAATACGTGTCATCGATCATTTTTTTAATATGCTAAATGTAATTTTAATTTTTGTCTTTACAACGAATAATTATAATTTTATGTAGATATGAATAACTCAATAGTGCCTCAATGGTGCTTCATTGTAAATACAATATTTATTAGAATTATATTATTATAAGTAAATATTTCTTTTAACTACATATTTTTGTTCCTAGTGGAAAATAATTTAATTCAACTTCTAGAAATCAATGAGTTCATAAAATGTCATTTTGTTAAATTAGTTCTACCAAGAGTATTTAATTTAATTTTCTGAACTATTAATTTATTAAAATCTCTTGATTTACGTACAGTATAGTAGTTCGTAGTCTCCGCTATTGCTACGTAAATACTGTCCATCCACTGACCAGTCCAGATGGGTTATGAAACTGGAGTGTCCCTGAAATAGATGATTTACTTTTCAAAATAAATGATTTACCTTCAGACGAAGAGAAAATATTCTATTTTAATTTCAAGTACATTCCTTTTTGTCATAAACAGATCTTCACATTCAAAAGTATAAAAAATAATGTGATAATAATGTGGAGTTCAAAGGACGTACAACTGCGTTCATAAAAAGGGTGTCAATACTTTGTTTAAATAACAAATATTGTGCGAATGTAACACACTGACGGCCGCTATCGCGTAAATAGCCGGCAATTGTCGGTCGACGTCATGAGAATGTAACTTTACAATGATGGTTTCATGACGAGCATTTCATTGCAAATCTCTTTATACATGTATATATTTATGAAATTGTTTTCTATAGTTTTGCAGGTCCTTATTCTGTATCGTGACTGTTTCAGGACTTTTCACACCAAATTAAAATATTAACTTAACCCTTTCCAGTTCATTGTCCTCTCTGAGGAGACACGAAAAAAATGCAGAAGAGTTTTAGGGGAAATATAATTAGTTTATTTTTCTTTTCGTAAGTTTCCTGCCAAATATAATTTAGATAGAATAATTATTCCCAATAGCGTATTATCTTATCTACGATGATTTGTTGTTCATTACTTTGTAATTAAGTATTTTTGAGTGTTAGAAGTAACTTACTAAGAGTTATAAGTAACTTACTAAAAACATAAGGCTTTTTCATCACTAAACATACTGTAATTATTTATGCGGTGAATGATTTCGTAAAAATCGCCGGCGGCAAGCTAAAGGCAATGAAAAAAATGTGCGGCCGTCAAAGTATTTTGAAAAAAGCAGTCTTCAAAAACTTATAAATTGTTACTTCTATACCTATGATGAACTACAATGTACTGTGCTACTTCCAGAGACATTATATTGTTAACTATGCACTTTAAGGATTATCTGAAATCCTTAAGGTGTACTTAAAGATTATCAATTACATTTTTATTCTGATTACTAATGATTATCAAATTACAAAACATTGCTTTCTGTCATATAACTAGATGTCTGTCACGTTTATTCACTATATTAACGTTCACGATCATTGCATACAATAATGGCTAATAAAAGTGCACCGCTCTTTAAAAACAATTTATCGAATATGTAGTTACATATATTACAAATGTGTTGTGGTGAGTGTCAAACTTGCAAAAGGGTCTGATAGGAGAAAAAGAATTATATTAAGTGAGTAATCATGTGTGAAAATATAGAGTAATTGTTTTGTAAGTACATCTAACAACAACTACAAGGGTCGAAATCGTTGTTTCATTTGTTATAACAAATGGCAACCTTTGTAGAAACAGAAACATTCCGAGAACTGTATTTAATGATTAATTATTAGTAACAAAATGTATTGACAGTATTTTTCTCTATTTGGTAATTTACTTTAATGGTAAGAGACTGGTTCATTTTTTAAAATATCTTTTTGTAATAAGTTAAAGCTTGATTAAAAGGAACAGCCATCATTAAAAAGAAAAAAGTATTTCTTCGTGAAACGAAAGTGTTCGTTTTCTTCTTCCAATTGAGCATTGAAATTGAAGTTTTTGATGTATTTAACCCTTTGCACTTCGCAGTCGCTGCTGCGGAGACATTGTAAGATAAGCTGCTACTTAAAAGAAACTGTTTTTTCAATAAAACATATTTTTCAAAATGTATTCACGTTATTTTAAATGACAAGGCAAGATTTTCAATATTCCACGGAGGTGCGCTCGCGCCATTGTAAATAGTCTGGAGTAGTTGGTAGCTCATAGTAAAAATGACTCGGAGTTGCTGATAGGAGTTGCAAAGGGTTAACATTTTAAATGAATAGAAATTACTGTAATTGTACTGTGCATCGATCACAAGAAATCTTGCACAATCGAGATCTTTAAAAACGTACTTTGAAAATATCTTTTTATTCTTCTAGAAACTTCTTATCTATTTATAAAAACAAGAAAGAAGTTTTATAAATATCTAACAGAATAAATAATATGACATTTGCTAAAAAGAATTGAATAATTTTATAAAATAAATTAATGTTACTTCTATGTATTTTTGCAGTTCTGTACTGTTTAGTAACAAATTAATATAAACATAAAAAACTATATCAATAATAATACAGAGTTATAGAAATAATTAATAATTAGTTAGCAATTAATTAATAATTAGAAATAATTAAAGAATGAGCGGAATAAAAACTTTATACTGGTATACCGTGTGAAACGTGTACATCAAATGTAAATAATCGCGTTATTGAAATTGTTAATATTGTCTGAACAATATTTTGTAACAACTATTTATTTCATAACATAATGTCTCCTTTTTTATTATTGTATAATTATATGTACATATGTCTTACTCTACGCTTGCGTATCCTCTTTGGCTGGAAATGAAGAAAAAGATTGTGTACAGAAGAATTTGTAATTTTTGTTACTTTTATCAACTAGTATAGAAAATATTATCAAGTGTTATTATAATGTTAATAATAATTTTATAACAGTTTCAGTGCTTTAACCACTATTAGAAAAAAAAATGTAATGTTCATATTTCATAGATTCGTATTTATACTGAACACCATTCAAATTTATCTGTTGCTTACACAAAATGTTAAATAGCTTCTGTATCCATTATAATATGAGAAATATTTGTTATATAGTTTAAATAATTTTAAGAAAGAATTTTTTTATAAATACTTTCCTTTAAGAAACCCTGTCAAAAGTACAGGGTTTCTTAAAAATAGTACACATTTCAAGAACTGCAGATTTTTATCATGATATTTACCAGAAAATTCTCTGTGTTCGCATTAATTCGCACAATATTGTACAAGATGTTAGATATTTTTAATGGAAATAAAGGCGTCATTAAACAACCATAACACGAACTAATAATTTTTAATTAAAACGCAGTGATTATTGCAACTCTGCTTGGCGTATTAAAATCGAATGCCTAAAATGGTGTTCTTTCTGTCAAAAATATTTTCTTATCGTGTTTTATACGCACCTTCGTATTACACGCTGATTTCACCACAGCGCAGACAATTCTTTTGTCTGCAGTCAGTGTTCAATTCTTGACTTTCGAAACGTATTTAAGGATTTACTTTACAAACAACATTTTATATACATTAATCTAATTAATTTGAATACTTCACACTAAACGATTTAAATCCTAACGGAACAATTTTTCTAGTAACATAAAAAGTAATTTTTAATGTAACAGACTTACCATACATCGCCCGACTCGACTGTATTTAGTCGCATCGTCGTTGACTTGATAAATGTAAATGTAATTATCTCTGGAACCGAGTGCCAACAGTGAACCATTTGGCGAAAATTGAACAACCTGGAACATATAATAAAACTGATTACTCATTTGTTAATAATATAGTAAATATGGGGTCAACGTATTGATTAGAAATTTATTGTGTCACACGAAATTAAATAACATTGTGTTATTATTAATTTTATTTATATTAAAGGATGTATAATACGTTCTTCTGTAATTATTTTTCAAAATCAGTATGTAATATTAATGTTTACAATATTCTTCGTTTGATGTAAATCACTTTTATTAAAGAAGAAATATCTACTCCTTGAATTCTTACAAGTAACAGTAATTAGGTAAAAATGATAAGAAAGATTGTTTGTGTTTTAACAATTTAGTTAAAGAAAAATTACATAGTGCCACAAATTTGCCTGACAAAATATTAAAAAACGCTGATAATTTAGAAGAATTGTGTTGTTAAAGAAAATATTTTGGGTCAAAATTTTAGGATTTGGACCCAGGTATCTGATAATGATCTTGACCATGATTATTTCAAGTACAACTGTATATATATTTGAACACCTTGTATGTATTTATTGAAATCGAAACATTACCTGGATAGGTTCTGTTCCATCACTATGGTGGGTGTATAATTCTCGAGTTTCACTGTCGATTGCTAACCATTTTCCGGAAGTGCATCCGACTACCATCACATTACTGTCTGGCGAAAATCCGATGCTCTGTGCTTGTTCCTAAATAAACAAAAATCGTGTTTAATTACTATCTTAATTTCTGTAGACCTAATAATACAATAATACGATAGGAACGTTCATCATCGAAATATTTCAATTTATAAAATCAATATAGTTCTCTAAAATCGACACTCTCTCGCGTGTTGCCATGAGGAGACAGAAATAGGTTGACCTCCAAAACGTATGTTTTAAATTTTCATTACAAGCTCGGATGAAAGAATCGTAAAACACGAGTTTGATTATTTTCTCTTCAGTTTTTTACAGTCAATAAAATAGGTTGATTAAACGCCTTAACTGTGTCAGTTCAACAGACGGTCCCAAGCTGTTCAACTTGGGTGGTCCTTCACCATAGTGATTAGATGACACGAACTGCAATATAAGGGTATTGGCTGCACCCTAACATTGAAGGTTATGACAATTAAAGATAAAATTAAATCCATTGCCGCGTAATTACAAAAGTTCGGCTAGTTTTTGAACAGACCTCGTATCATGAATTTCGCATAGTAGTGCAATTATTCCTACCCCAATGTCTTTGCTCCAAACAACAGTGTGGCTGAGACTATCCCACATTTGCAACAGTCTGTCGTGGCCGGCTGTAGCGAACTGTGGTAAAGTTGGATGAGCAGCGAGACCCCAAACTTCTTCGGCGTGTCCCAACATAGCTGGATTGAATCCCATTCCTACGTCGCCGAGCAAAATGCAATTTCTTGTTGTGCCGATCAACAACTGCGAGCCTCTGCCTTCCGCTAGCGTTCGGATTCCTCCGAAATGATCTTCAATCTAACCAGTTAATTATATCGTTGTAATGAAACAAAGAATTGCAGTCTACTAATTGGTAGACATGAGACAATGAGATAAAGTATATTAAAAATAGATTCGAGTTTACAATCTGCTTGATAACACTCGAACTTTCAATTTTCAAATTGAAAATCAAATGGAAATTATAATAAATAAAGAACAAAGCGTAAACAAGCACACAGAATAATTCTTTACATCGGCAAAAGAATTTTAATAAATTTTCTAATTTAAAATAAACAATTTGAAGCTAAGTCATTTTGACACGATTGGTGATTCGTTGCCTCATATGTTCCTCTAGTTTGAATATAAAAAAATATTAAAACTTCTTCAAACAAGATATATTTTTATTAATATTTAGTATATTAACCGTGGATCGATATTAACTTTTAACCGAGAGCGTATATTTGTAATGTTATTACACAATGTTTTTAAAACTTACCTGTGCTTCGTCGCCCGTCGGATTCAAAGATTCGTCGAAATACAATATTCTACCATCCTTGCCACCGCCGGTAACGATAAAGCCGTCTTTTAAAACGCAAATTGAAAATATGGAGCCTTCGTGTATATTCTTCACTATTTTCGATACTGTACTTGTACCTATACAAACATTCCTACAGTTATAAATACATCAAACGATAATAAACGTGACAAGCAAACAAAAATCCATAGAACACTTTTATTATTCCTAATTTAACCAGACGTCGTTTTCAATTAAAAAATAAAGTATTAGACTAGTCAGAAAATAATGTCAGAATTTGCAATAGAAACACGTGTGTGTTCTTTTCGATTCGAAAATTGTTATTATATTCTAGTAATTTAAACAAATTTCAGTTGCACTTTTTTATTAATAAAATTCAATTACGGAAAGGTGTGAGAGTATAGGTTCTAAATAAATCATCAGCTTCTAAGATTCGCCGCGACCCTAGACGCGACGACCGACATAGGGTGCCGGTGTCGGCACCTTAAGATTCTTAAAATCAGGTCAAAGCCCCTTTATGCAACAACCTTGACATGTGGGCTACCCTCGAACACGTGTCGACACTGACATATACAATATTCACTTATAAATTAAACTATGTGATATTACATTATTGACGGGTGACGTGGCAATTAAAATGTTAAGACGAACCATACGCTCCTAAAATGTATATATTTGATATTTATCAATGAAATCACTCTCTAATTTGTTTTAAATTATTTTACTGGTTTCTCCTTTTATTACAAGACAGCAACTATCATTTTGCGACCGATCAAAAATACAACGTGATTCATAGACTAAGGAAAGTTAGCTCATCGGAACTTCTGACATTTTTTTCGACCAATCTAATACTTCTTTGACGTATCTTCCTCAAAATCCATGAAATCAAAACGAATAGCATCTTTAATTTTGTTCAAAAATCAAAAAGAAACTATCTCTTACCTCTGCCCCACACGATGATGTTACCGTTGCTATCGCCGGTAAGTACATCGCCATTTTGATTGAAAGCCACGCAGGTGAAGTATCTCGGCTTTTCTCTGCTTTCCAAAATGCCCATTCGTTTGTACAACACGTCTCCGCTATCGAGAGTCCAGAAAGACACGTGTCCCTTTCCACAGGATACGATATGGTTTCGTTCCAACGGATGCCATTCTGCGCATACCACTGTGTCGATCGAGCATTGCTGCAAACAACGACCGCTCATTAAAAATAAACCATTTTGATGAAATATGTAGCTCTTGATGTATCTTGTTTTATTTGGTTTTCAACTTATGTACTTCTGATTCTGATTCCAATTCGTTAAAATGATAATTAATAATAACTTATGTCTAATTCCGGTCTTCTTATACTTATTTTCGAGTGCGAGGGTGTGTCCTGTCTGATCGAGAGTAAAGGTGGACGTGGAAGGGAGACAAACTTGAATAAATCTTATTTAATATTTAACTTTTAATATAAACAAAAGCGCATCACGAGTTAACTCGTGCCTCGGCAACAATGTGTTAAAACAAACAAGAAAAGTTATACATAATTTGCATTTAACGGTAATTCACCATCTCAATTGTAGGTTGAATTACGTTTAAAATTCAATTGTACTAACAGTACGAGTCAGGTTCGTAACGTTTGAATAATAACGTGCGTCACGAGTTTGACTCGTATCTATAGTAAGGGGTTATGGGAAATTTAATTAACGTCAAATTGCCCAGGAAACTGCACCTTCAATTTCGGCCCGGGAAGTTTCTCAATAGTGAGAATCACATCATAAATCTGGCTACTGTCGCAAGGCTCAGGTAGATAACGTTCTGGGTACATCCCCACCGAAGTTGTAATGGAAGGGGATGTCCAAGTGCATGAATTTTGATAAATTTATAATTGGTGGCCTAACCGACACGCGTGGGAGTTAACCCCTTGCCTTGCAATATTGTGTCACACACGTGACGTACCCCATATTTCAAATATGATCTCTATCTTTTATATTTTGATTAAAACTTCATTTTAAATTTAGTCAAGAATTGTCAAGTGTGAAATATATATAATGCTTCGATTTTTCTCATTTGTTTTAGCATTGAAGCGATACGCATTTAGCTCCAACTGACGCACTCGATAGAAAAGTTGTAGGTTAAGGGGTTAAGAGGATAGGGTTGAGAGTCGAGAGCAGAGAGAATAGAAATAAGAACAACTTGTAATAACAAGAGCCCTGTATAGACTGTGTAATCATTTTGTCATATAAAAACTGTCCATCTCAGACACCCCAACTATATTTTTGTCACCTCGCCATCCTACACATATATAATATGAATCTGCGAAATGGATTGCAACTGGATTTTCGTTTATCACACGTGACAGTGTGTATCAGTTGTAAAGCACCTGTCTTCCAATAGTTAATTGCGAACATACCTTCGTTTCGATCACCTTGGTACCCCTCTCTCCTTTCTGCCAGTCCCAAATCGAGATGTTGTGGTCGGGTGTCTCGTCGATCGCACACAAGTAATTGCCACCGTCTGCTTTCGAGAACGAGAGACAGCAAATCGAACCATCAAATTCTCCATTACCAATTACACAAAGGGTGGTTAAACTGACCGAGTTCCATACCCTTATATGCGGCTAAAGAACATCAACGCATCACCAACGTTAGATTAATTCTTATGTTTCAAGTCTATAAGGTGTTTTAACCCAGCAGTGCATCACATTTTGTCCACCTCATAATTTATTAAGAGTGTATTAAAGTCAAGGCATTAATATTACTGTATATTATATGAAAAAAGATTGTAGTATAGGAAAAACTTGGAAACTAGACATAGATTTGCAGTTATTTGTTTTAAGCGCAATTTTTTATAATATTTGTTACGAAACACTTTAGGATCCGTCAAAAGTAATTAAAAAGTTAGAATGGTTTTAAATTGTAAAATTTCAGTACATTGTATAAATATATAAAAATGTTAAGTATTTGTAACAACGAGTGATTTTTACAACGATTTTAATTTTCTAAAAATGTAAATCCGTTGGATTTCGATATGTGCACTGTTGAGTTAAATTTTATACCGACTGTCTCAAAGTTGAGTAATTAAAATTCTTCAGCATATTTTATCAGAAGAATTAACAAGTCGTTTAAAAGAATCTAGAATCAGATTTCTACGTTTCAGAAATCTTTAAAAAATGTAGCGGCAATTCGGGTCCATGCACTTTAATTTCATCAAACCTTTACTGTAGTGACTATTAAAATTCGCAGAGAACTAATTACTCATACTCGCGACAGCCAACGTGTCAGAATATATTATACCTGATGGATCGCTACATTTCCTTACCATTGCATCTCGTCTGTCAACTCCGCATACTTGTCCAGTGGCTACCACCAATTTGTTGGGGTGAATGGCTATGCTAAGATAAGATAAAGAAATAGATGATAATTCAAGAGTTAAATACTGTATTCTTTAACCTAACAGTAGTATGATATGATATAATACATCCTATCATTTAACCCTATCCACTCGGCTGCTCCCTCAGAGGAGACATGAAAAGGATGCAGGTGATTTTTAAGGGAAATATAACTAATTTATTTTCCTTCTTCTAAGTTTCTTCCAAATATAATTTAAATAGGATAATTATTCCCAATTCTATATTACTTTATGTACGATAGTATGTTCACCATTTTGTATCTAACAAGTACTTTCGAGTTGCTGATAAATAATCTGAACATTTCCGAGTGCAAAGGGTTAAGAAATTAAAAATTTGTTAACTATTCGTTAAGATAGATTTACATAGATTTAATTAACCTACCATTTGATATCATCCGTGTGACCCAGGTAATGTCTTTGGCTGTGCTCCTCCATATTGTACAAAACCACCACAGCTGCGACGAAGTAAACTATTTCTCCGGTTGGTAGAAGATGTAAATTACTCCGGCAATCCCTGCCTCGGTAGCCATACACCCAGTCGAGTTTCAACTTGCTCTGAGGGGGTGTGCTGACTTTGTGAAGGTCGTAGGACTCCGTCAAATGTGTTGGAACGTAGAGAACGACAGGTCGTCCTCGCAGGTACATACGGACGGTGTTTTCCTCTTCGTTATACTGCATGTCTCTGGTGCTGTGAATTATACAAATGTTTCGTCTTACACTGCGTAAATGATATCAGCTTGCCAAGGTATATCGCTGCACTGGAAGAAAACTGGCACAGTTTCAAAAAAACGTATTTTGGTTGAACGACGAAATTAAAAGTACCCTTAAATTGAATCTTTGTGTAAGGAATTTTGTCAGACGTAGATTATAAGGAACTTCTGTAATGCGCATATTACAGATATTGTATTGTATTGGGGTCGGTTCCAAAAAAATAATTGATTGAAGCAGTTCGAGAAAAAGTTTAGCGGGGATTATCGCGTCGGACGCCGAGAAGAAAGGCTCCTGCTGCTGAAGTGTTGGCTCTTTTGACTAATGAGTTTGCCGACTATTCGTCTAAACTGACATTTATGACTTCTTTGTTCCATTTTTTTAATGATTCCTAACGACGAACCATCAATTTTGCATTTGTTTAAGTTCAATGATGTGAACGGTACCTCAGTAACAACGCTCTATTATGGGTGATACCTTCTTTTCTAGTTAGCAGGCGGTAGATACAGGTGGCAACATTTTCCGTCATAAAGTTAGTTCGAATAAAGACCGAAATCCGCTAAACATGTGTTGCCGTTTACTCATAAAGTTATTTTATATTACAGATGCTTATATCCTGCATTATTTGTTAACAAATAAATGACAGTATTGTACTTCTCTTTTTGCATTACCACCGCAGCAGTCTTATTTTGTGCAATTAGATTAGGGGTAATTTTCACACCTTTCCCTGGGCAGCGAGAAGGATGAACGAAGAAACATTGATGCTCAGGGTTTAAAAAAAATCATCCGTGAAATTTGTGGGCGATGGTACGTGAAATGCAGCTTCTCCCGGATGCACCCCCTCACAGGAAACCGCGGCACCCCCATATTTTCCCTGTTCGTTACAGTCCATTGACCGATGCTTCCTAATTAGTGAAAGGTGTACAAGGTGTGATCAAAAAAAGACCGAACTGTGCTCACTGCGCGCGAACTACTTGACGGATCGGAACGAAACACATTTTGTCATATAGTGCCTCCAAGGCGATTAAAACGCCGCCTTTCCGGTCGCTCTACGTTGTCTCATTGCTATACAACAATCATTTTTGTTAGAACTTGTACAGGCCTGCGGTACAGTTGTTGCAACCGCGAGAACGAAGGAGTTGGAATACTTTTCAGATTTGTCTTCAGCAGACTTTTTCCTTTTCCCCAAATTAAAATCCAGCCTGAAAGGGCATCGATTTACCTCTACTCCGGACACTGAGAAAAATTGTATAACGGACCGCAAGAGAATCTCGAAAATAGCATTCCAGGAGGCGTTCAAGAGCTGGAAAAAACGCTAGGAGTGGTGTGTGGCTAGACAAGGATGCTACTTTCAAGAAGATAAGTTCGTCGAAGATAATTACTTTCAAGATAAGAATGAAATGATAAGAATGAAATAATATTGTTATTTCAACAGTCCGGTCTCTTTTTGATTACACCTTGTATAGAGTTCATAACAGAAACTTTTTGGGCAATTTGCAGATTTTGAACACAGGCACAGCACCTTGAGTAAACGTAGCACGTCCTTGTTGCATCCTTGGCTGTTACAACTCCGCGTGGGAAAAGATCCAAAGCGCCGAGACAAATGAGCGAAACAGATTCAAAGCTCATTCAGTACTTCTTACAATGAAGGCATTGGAGCGATGCCAACGGCGGCTCTAATGGGATATAAAGCAAAGCATTCCAATTGGAAATGCACTCTGGGAAAACATTGTTTAACGAGGAAAAAAGCAAACGGAGAGTTGTATTCAATCTACATCAGCGATAACGCACAGTTGTACCATTCAGCCGGCTATCTCGACTGACAGTAAACTTTATTCTCCATTGTTTCTTGTACTGATAGAAACAGGTGGACAATCAGGAACCGTTTCTAACAAATATTGCTTATCGCTCCTAATATCGCTGCCAGGATTCCAACATCAAGAAAACTAACAAAAGATCTGCTGAAGATATACGCAGCTGGAAACTGCATTCTTCTCCAGTACTGAAGAACAAGCGGTCGTAATTTTTGGTTTAATGAACATGAAACTGTTTTGAAGCGTTGTTCCAGAAGGAATACATATAAAAACCATTAAAAATAACCATAAAAATTAACCTTGAAAATTTGGGAACATCATACAAGAAATGTTCATATGCAATCATTTGTCCTTCATTAATGAATTATTTTATTTTACCTGATCCTGACGTCCATAAATAAAAATTGGACAGTTAATTAAATGAAACATGTAAACAGGGTTAATAGTTCTAATTATTTAAAAAGGTTCACGAATATATAAACTTACCTCTTCTTACAGCTGCTTTTAGACCTGAGTGTTTAAAAGTTGCACGACAAATCTTGAAACAACTTTACATATCGAGAACTGGGTAAAATAGAAAAAATGTATGTCTTATGCCAGTGTCGTGTAAATTAAATGAAGAAAGATTTAACTTTCGCACACGGTATATACTTGAGTCTTTCGTAAATTCTTCTGGGACACTCCAGGTGTAGGTGGAGCTTAACCCCTTGCCATACTTTGACGAGTCAGGCTCGTGACGCACCTTACGGTTCAAATGGTTACAGACCTGATCTGTACTGCTACTACAATTGTGTTTTATCCTATAACTATAATTAGGATGGTACACTGTCGTAAATACAAATTAGAATTTTCCTTGTTTGTTTCAATATTGCATAAATAGCTTTGTCTGACGCACCTTTGAGAAAAATGATACGGCAAGGGGTTAATACCTGTACTGTATACACTGTTAAGTTTTATAGGCTGGTATATGTACATAATTAGATCCAGAATAGCTGGAATCTGCGATTTTTCAGCGCTCGCTGTCTTTGATGGTAAATCACTTTGCCTCTTGGCTTATATGCAGGTACTAAGGTGTTCTAATTTACAAATACTAAACATTAGGTGTAGAAATAAGTTCTTTCAATCGTTTGCTATGATCATTTGTTGCGAGATATTCTTCCGCAAAAGAACTTGCAAGACACCTTAACGTTACACAAAAAGCAGTATCCATCCGTTTACACAAAATTGGAAAAATACAGAAATTCGGAAAATGGGTTCCCCGTAAATTATCCGGAGAGAACAAAATTAGTCGATACGAGGTGGCTCTGAGCTTACTAAGTCGCTTCGATAAAAAAAATGTCTGCGTCAGATTATTACAGATGACGAAAAGTGGATATTGTATAGGAATCTCAAACGAAAAAGATCGTGGGTGGACCCTGGCAAGCCAACGTTAACCGCAAAGCCTGATATTCATGCAAAAAAGTGTTGCTCTGCATATGGTAGGGCATAAAGAGAATTCTATATTATGAAATGCTTAGTCCAGGTGAAACGGTGAGTCACCGAGTTTCTATCGCGAGGGAATTTGTAATTTATCCAAAAAGTGGCAAATATTTCGATGATTAACTTTCTACATCTTTTTCTAAATAAAATATTTATTTTACCAAAAAATCGGAATCATTGATTTGTATTTTAACACCTTTTATCTACTATAAGAAATCTTTATTGCCAAGTAGGTGTCAATTACACAGGGAATATCCATCGATGTATACGTTATATATATATCAATGGGAACATTAATGAAGACAAAATACCGAAAATATACCGGAAAAATACCGAACCATGATAAATTACTGACTGTGGAGCTTATACTATACCCATAGCTTTACAAACTTTTGTACAATGTACTTGTAAGTTTTGTGTAAACTTTTTGTAAATGACACTATAAATGAACAACGCTTTACCATTCGTCTCACTACTGGAGAATTACTACGTATTACGTATTTAGGTTGGTACTTATTTCAAACAGAGTTGGTTGACTGAATAATGAAATAAAATGGACAATGGATTAGGTAAATTGGATCAATATATAGGGAGTCTTACAGCATGTCGACTTCTAATAACTGGTAAGTTATTCGTTGTACGGAAAAATCTATCTATCTTTCTATTTAAAAAACTGAACGTGACCCTAATATTTTGATAAAAACGAAAGCCCTGTATGTTCCCCTAGAGATTATGCAACTTTTATTTTAAATATTTTTTCGTACAACGAATAACTTACAGATATAATAATAACTTTTAAGTATCAGACAAATGGTAAAATCTTCTTCTTTTATAACACCATTTCTTCTAAGAAAGCTTACCATGCTCGACAACGTACCGATTTTAACATAGTAACAGTAAACACCGTCAATTTCAGTTGATTTTAAAAAATAATAATAAATACCGTAATTAAATGTAACATTTGCGAAACATTTGTATATAACATGCATTTGATAAGAGAAAATATTCGTACATACTTTAAATACCTATAATAAATATCGCTATCCATAATTTTACCTTTGTATATATTATACAAACCCAAGGAAATAAAATAAATTGCAGTAAGGAAGAGTAAAATGTATAAGTTGTAACACATGAAATGTTCGATTTTTAACTACAACTCAAAGTGAGTATGAGGCTTTTTATATTTAATTTTATTAGTTTTGAAAATTAATAAAACGAAATCAAATATTTCATATGTTACAATTAATAATACCTTGACATTCCATTTTGGGCACTTGATATTTTAAATGAATTTCACTCCTTAGTTATTAATAGCAACGTTAATAATTAAAAAAATATTTGAGATGCTCTAACTACTTTCTATTAATTACACAATCTTTAATAACGATATTTTAAATGAATTAGATTTTTGATAAAGCAGACATAAAAAGGGGTTCAATCAAGGAAGCTATCTAATCGCTGTATGTAAACAGTACCCAAATTACAACATATTATTAAGAATTTTTCAAATAATTCAGCGGTGCAAAACGTTTTATTTATTTTAACCCTTTGCACTTCAGGCGACATTGTAAGATAAGTTACTGCTCTAAAAGAAATTATTTTTCAAATAAAACATGTTTTTAATGACAACGCAAGATTTTTAATATTCCACAAATGCGCGCTCGTGTCATTGTAAGTAGTCTGGAGTAGCTGGTAGCCCATAGTACGTAAAAATGACTTGGAGTTGTTGATGGGTCATATTAACCTTCTGCACTCGAGTCTAAATACATTTTCCAATAAAGCTTCCAAAATTCAAAAGCCCTATTTTGAAAGAAAATAATTACAAATGTTTATGATCTGTTTAGTTTGATTTCTTTCATTAATATAATTCTAATATAAATAACTCTTAAAATTTACATTTAAAAATATTCTGGTTAATCACGTATGTCGTCTCACAGGCGCCACTCGAGTGCAAAGGGTTAATATTTTTCTAAGAAAGCGAATGTTGAAAATTAGAGGCGCCCATAATGGAGTGCTAAGACATTGGAACGTTTAGTACAAACCCAAGCGAACCCAAACACCGTCTCCCATGTCTCCAGCCGAATTATCCACCTTCTGAAGGTTAATCGATGGCCAAAGCGTGAAGTAGATGCTAAAAGTTGAAAAATACCAAGAAAAAAAGAAACATTTTTATTTACCCGTGTTTCACGTTGTTCATCGCCGGGGGCTTGAAGAGGTTGAACAGAGACTTGGTGGAGGCTGACAATCTATAATGAACGAAAATGCAAACGAAAACCATAGGGTGCAAAACAAATAAAAAAGAAGCCGCAGAAAATTGTGTGAAAATTGGAAAAGAGGGAAAAAGACGGAAAGATTGTGGTGGAACGAACGTGTTGCTTTTTTAAGCGCGATTTTACGCGTTGCTCGATGTAACGAAGGAAATTATGCACTTCCGGGCTGTTCTCTCAATTCAGTTGGTTTCAAAGGGACGTTGAACGAACAACAAATGGAAACCAACCCAAAGGCGGCGATGCTTTTGAGGATTAATGAGCCGTAAAGTGAATTCACCTTACGAAGCATGATCGATAGGTCGTTGTTCAACTATTTCAATCAGCAGGTGTCGTTTACCTGCGGTGTACAATCCGTGACAAAAGAATAGTACGTTTATCAATTTTGTAATACTCATCATTTTTATTTTTAACACTAGAACTACCGACGTTCAATCTGCACTTTCTGTTAAATTGAAAATAAAATAGAAGACTAAATAAATAAGGGATGAAACATGAATTAGAATATAGAATGATGCTTTATGTTAATACAAATCAGCTTACATTTGGTAGTTCTAGTGTTAAATACTAAATTACTCTGCCTGCTAGTAACTCATTCATTATTTTTGAATTTTGTACAATATTTAAATTGTTTTTATTATCTATTATGTGTATTACCTCTAAAATATAAAATATTTTATATTCAAAAGCATATTTTCCCTAGCCTGTGGATGTATAGGGATAAAACATTCCACCATTTATCTTACACTCGCAATGTACAAGACACTTATGTCTACGCATGATAATTAACCCAGCCTATCGGCCATTAGTAAATTACTAATGTAATTCAGGTTAGGAAATTTAATGTGGCAATTGCTATCAGTAACTGAATCCACTCGCTTCGAAATAATTACTAACCTCATCATGTATAATTCAATCCAGGCATAAATCAAGTTTGATGACCAGTATAATATTCAGGAATATCAAATTCTATTAGTAATATTACTGTAGGAATACCGCGTGGCGGTAACTTTTGTTGCTAATATTTGTACAACTAACAATTCTATTGTAAATATGATAAAGTTTCATTAATAAACAACAGAATCATTCAAAATAAATGCATAGAATCACCTTTTGTGAGTGTCATATGGAATCATACAATAATATTAATTTAATCTCCATTTACGTACTTTTGTTTCTATTGACAGCAAGCAACACGTTCGAATATTACTTAACACATTAACTGCTGAGCAAGCAATATCATGATAGTATTATTATTACGGTGATAATATAAATTAGTAAATTAAAGACTTCAATTTCAAAATCAGTTATTCATACTTTCAATAATAATTAAGGGACGTAAATATATCATGCTACACAAGTATGTCATTTACACCGCGGCAGTGAACGTGTTAACATAAAAGGTAAAGGAAACGTTTAATAAAACAAAAGGTCTGTGTAAAAAAAGAGGAAAGCAGACAAGGGTGCGGTCGTTAATTGAAAATATCGATTCTATGACTTACCTGCTACTGACAAGCTGAGAATTGCTTCCTTGACTTTGCGGAGAATGGGTAAAATCCCCTGTCGACGACCACCGTTTCGCCCTTCGCAAGCTGCTTTTTGGGGGTCCGTTTGTTCTCGATGTCGGTGATCTATCGAATAACAGGATTACTACGTAACTGAAAAACTCGTTACCTGCATCGCAGAACTGTCATTGTGTAATTGTAACGCAGTCGGTTCACGTGAAATCGGATATTTTTTCGACTTAGCTGGAACTTGGATATACTGCAGCCTTCGGTGACTAGTTCGAGATAATGCAGTTTTCAATTCCCGACTATTTATCGTCTGTATTTGTGTTTCATGGTACTTTACTTGCTTTTTAAATCTGTGTTAGCAGTGACATATTTTTAAGGGGAGGTGAAGGCAATTGGCTCTTCGTAAGGACTTAATCCTTAACTGTTACTGGAGTACCTAACTCCACCTGATAGATGTTTTTAAGCGTCTCGGTAGTCTTTGATTCGACTGAACCTTATAATTTTTGCCAATCACACGTTTTGATGACAATTTTCACTTACTATAAGAAATTATAAAGTATGTACTGTGGCGATTAACACGTTAACTGCCACGTCAGTCACCGGTGACTGACAGAATAAGATACTCGTATAAAACAAACAAAATTACGTTTATTTATCAATTAAGAAATGTCCCTAAATATTTCTTAGCAAACAATTGTAATGAGTTTCATTAAAACACAGTAAACACAAAACGGCTGTAATTCGCAAAATCGGCGTGGCAGTTAACGTGTTAAAGGTTAACTTGTGCATAGCCAAAGGAATGACAATCCAGATATCCAACGATGGTCGGCGACTCGAACTGATTGTGCTTAAAGATTGCGCTTAAAAAATAAAAACTCTGTTCTTTATAATCGGACCTAAGATTTCTGCGAGGAACAGCACGGGACTTACCTCACAACCTTAACGAAATAACCTGTTTCTTAACTTTTTTATCGGCACTACAAATATAACAAATATAATTATTCTTTTATCATAAATTCAGTATATCCTTATACAACCTTCTGTACTCCTTTTCCGACAGCACAGCTGATGCGGGCAAGGTAAGAGACTCGAACTAATAATTAGCGTTTATACCGGTGCCAATTACTTACAGCCCCAACGCGGTTTTATGAACATAATCGCAGAAAGATTAAATTCGTGCGAAAATGCTCCACGCTTGGAATGGTATGCGTATAAGGTTGTAGTATGGGTGAGTTAAAAGTAAGAATTAAATGTGCGAAGAACAACTCACTTAAAATCAAGCAGTTCATTAATTAACTCGGCATAATCAAACAACAGTGTTGTTTTTCTTACATTAGCGAGTGTGCATCGGAGTCCAGGTCCTTAACATTTTTATTTGTTATTAAAAGAAGTCAATGAATCTTGAAATATTTAATACCTCAGTTTAAAAAATGTCAGCAACTATTGATTTTTGGTATTACACACTAATACCTCTTGTGTTAAAATAAAATACATTTAGTATTTTAACAAAACATGAAATGTTCTGTGTAAAGAAGTATTATGGTACGACGTCGAAAGAGTCAACAATTCATGGATATTTCAAATTCTTACAAAAAGTATCTCACTTTTAAGTTTAAATCATTCCATGAAATGTTGATATTTTTAACATCGTACCGAAACATTATTTTACGCAGAATATTCTGAAATATCGGTGTATGTCCAAAGTTGTCTAACACAAAGTACTTTTCACGTTATTGACTGAGCATAGACATTCCGTAACAGTTCTCATATATCTGAACGAGTAATATAAATTAACCTTAACACATTGCAGGCGGGAGACTGTGATCACAGTCCGAAAAAGGACAAATGTTGAAAGCGGGAGACTGTAATCTCATTTGCGTGGTAGACGTCAGTGAACTCACATTCCGCGACTTTGAAGGAATTTATGTTTCATTTTATTGCGTTTTTTGTTATTTTACCCATTTTGAAAATGGATTCGCGCGATTCCGAATCGATGAAAGTGAAATAATTGCTGATGACAGCAATTTTTCGTGAGCTTTCAGACTGGATTTGCCCGGTCCACGTTCAAAAATGTGGAAAATCGCGCCCGCATGCAAAGTGTTAACAAGACTAATATAAAAAAAATATATAAAAATACATAGTAAAAATATTATAATACATTATAATATAAAGATACATAGTACAGAATACAATTTACCCTTCCAAAATTACATACTCGAATATTTTAATTATTCTGATTACACATTCGTGTGCTTGAATTTTGAAATAGTAAAATTATGCAGAATATAAACAAATTAATTAAGTACCTACGTTAATTTAATATGAAGATATATACCTGGTTACTGGCAGTGGTGTTGCTCTAGGACTTGGCGATGGCACCGGAGAAACACTACTACTACTGGGACTGTCCGAATGCAACGAGCCCGTTGATTGGTAATGAACTGACCTTCTGAAAATTGAATTAAATCCGTTTGAAATTGATTTCAACGTGATCGAGTTTAAACCCAGCCACTTAACACGTTCTCTGCTAGCACTCAATTGGAAATACATACATCATGAACATAACATGAAACGAAGCAGCATAACTTGAGATAATGTCGTTTGTGTTATTTTATATCATAGATTATGCGACAGGGTCTGACTTTAATCTGCTTTAACACCTTGACTGCCACGTCACCCATATTTAATACCATTAGATACCATTACCCATATTATAAAGAATTCTTTGATTTATTTTGTCGAAAATGCTCTCATTACATATTCGAAATGATAATAAAATATTGTAGAAATACAATATAAAATTTGTCAAAAATAAAATTACTACGTTGAAAGTAAACATTAATTATCTTCTGCAGCTACGATAATCTTTAATACACCGTCATACTCTATACTTTAATCTTTAATATACCATCACATATAATTTGATACAAATAATATAGAGTTTAATGTTTATTTAATTATTTATCTAACATTGCGCTGTTCATAATATTCACCAAGTTATAATATGTTAATTCATCATTATTCCCTATAAACTACATTTTACAGTTTCATCAAGGTCACAAAATATACCCATGTCTAAAGTGGTCGATTCAATTTGGAATGGTTCTTATCCGATTATTCAAACTTGATGCTGTTTCTTAGCTGCAACGGCAGTTAGCAAAATTATTTAAATGAGTCGCACTCATTCAACATTCGTGCATATATTCTACAAACGTTATACTATGTTCGTGACACAAAGAAGAAATATGTGTAAACAACAGAGATTTATAACATATCCTTCAAAGAAGGAAACTACTACGTATTTTATTTGAAATAAATAATATTCTGTGCGTCCTCAAAGGATTAAGGACAAACATCGTAATGTCATTATGGAACGTTGCTGACATATTTGTGAATCGCAAAAGGTTAAACTATTTAAAATCGCAAGGAATGTAAATAATTATTAACTATACCGTGTAAAATATAAATACCTCTGAGGAAGTTGTGACGAATGTGTACAACTGACTGGTCTACGTGGACTGGAGAGCACATCTCGCATTTCGTGAGAAGATCCTGAGGTAGAACTGTTCCTCAGACTCGAGGTACTGGACTGTCGCAAACGCACCTCTTTTTGGGGCACCGAATTTTGATTACCTGCTGACACACAACGTCGACTATGTAAGAAATCAAGAAGTATTTCACTAGCTCAGTATTTGCCTTATGATACACCCGTTATATTTTAACCAAGCTTTAAGTTGTACTATATTGATTATTTCAAAGAACGCATCCAATGGGACTTTGGCAACTTGTTTAAACTGAGGGTGTTTAGCCGTAATCCTCTTTACTTTCACCCTGATAAAGCGCCACTAGCCACAGAGGACGTTGCCTGAATCATCTCACGAAGAAATAGGGTGTAACACCGCCGAGGATAATAACGGAGGAACCCGAAAGCCGATTCAGGATCCTGGGGTTTTTAAAACCCATTAAGACATTAGAATATTGACATCCTCCTAAGTTTCACCTCGAGCAACATTTGTATATTTTTATAATAATTATAAAATAAAGAAATTGTCGTAAGTCAAATTGCAAAATCGTGTACTCACTTCTGAGCTGTGCGTGTCCATTCCTTAAGGGCGAGGACACTACCCTTTCGTTCTTCTTCTCGTTCCTCTCGTCTTCCCTCTTCTCGCGTCCTTCTAGCAGCGCGATTCGCCTTAACGCGTCCGCAAGTGTAGCACGAAGACAGACTATTTCATCCCTTTGTGCCAACGACTGTCTCTCGAGATCTGCGACTCGGCCCAATAAGGATCCGGTCTCGCACTCCAGCATCTCGTCTGTAAAACAGAATTTTCGTTTACCATACGAAACACAGTTCCGCATCATTATGGAAATCGTTCACGCTGCGGACATTCCATCAATATTTGTTAAATATATGGTGTGTCTAAAAATTGACAATATTGTAGCTACGTGCCGGAAATTATTAGGTTATAAAGTATTTCTAGAAGAACAGACGAAAATATAACTAAAGAGAGCCATGAGAGTTAAGCGATTTTTTTTAAATCAACATCATACATGCCCTGTATTTTTTTAATAGCGCACTGTAGGTCAGAGTAAAGACGTCATTTTTAGGATTATAAAGTCTCGTTTTTTATGGTAAAATAAGAAAACTATGTTTTAATTAAGCTTTTTCCAGTTCAAAATATGATTTACTGTAAGAATTTTAATTACAATTAACTGGAATATTAATTTACAAGTTTACTTTTGAGTTAGCTATTTTTCGAGTGAAAAACCAATCAAGATCAAACCTCGGAACAAAACTAACATAAATTTTGAAATAGGCAACTTATCAATAAATTTGAAAATTCATACACATTTACATACATTGAAAGTTATTTTCAATAATTCACAAATCATAATTAAATGTTCATTTATATTAAACTATACTTTGAAAATGCAAAATTTATTACCCTAATTCATGAATTCGAAACAAAAATCAATCGTGTTCAATGCCCTATCGAGACTACAACCTGCAGGTAATTATACGTAAACACGTTTGTTTAATATCTAAGTAATTGAATCTATAAAAACAAAAATAATTATATCAACAACATTGTATCTTGCTGGTTGTAATGACTCTTCCGCCAGGTAAGATACAACATGGACTACACAAACCGCAGTTCAAGATTTAGTCGTTAGATGGAGAACTACGGAATACAACACTTGCAAGATAAATGGCGCGATAACAACATAAATCTTACAGCCAGGAAGAGGACGAGAGGGTTATGTTGTACCGATAACCGGTTGTTAACTGTGGTTCCATTTTTAAATTGTTTATTCTACTGTCCACCAGTTAAATTGCTGTTTATCAATTCGTTGGAAGTTTCTGTTGCAACCATCAAAGAACTACCTCGCTTTTGCTGATGACCTTTCAGCTAAACAACCCTCTTTACCGCGGAAGGGTAAACGCGTTTCCACCGTTTAAACACAAAGGGCATCCAACCCTCGTTGTTTCCATCGAAATCCTCTTAGCGATTCTACCGGTCATCCCACGTGATAGATGTGTCCCGATATTCCACTCTGCAACACCTGCGCCGTTCTCAATTTCTAGGCGGTGTTGTCCTGTCTTTCGATTGTATTATCACAGAAAAAGCGCACAAGACAACTGTGGCAACACGAGTTTTCACTGAGCATACAATTCTCGTGTGTTATCAGAGGCTTCTAGCTGTTAATAAACGTAATTACTTAAATAATAATGCATATTGGTACGATTATAAGAGGCTTCTAAATAAGATAAATATTAGAATTTTGCTTCCCTTAAATATCTGTTGCTGAAAGCTTGTGAACGTCGCTGGTTACATTATTTCAATGCGAAAACAAAAATATTAAAATCTTCGCGTACATTTTTCCAGAAAAATATGATTCACAGTTTCTAGGATACATATTACTTGCTAAATAATGAAAAAAGTTATAGTAAACATGAATCTAAAAGCTTACGATCGAAACAGGCATCCTTTTAATCATTTCTTCTTTCCCTGGATACGGAAGACTTTCTACATGCATGTGTAATATAGAAAGACAGGTAATCCATTGTTTGCATACGATGCGATAGTTCCCAAAGTGAGAAAGTTACTTGTTTCAACCGAAACAAAAAATTATTTATAAAACTGGCTATTTGGCGAGTATTCCCTGGAATTTACAGTACCCTTTTTGCGATTGCTATACAATGACTGAGAGGCTTTTGTATCATTTGTAAAGTAAGCTATCCCGTTGGTCCCACGTATACAAATTTTTTGATTTATTTATTGTAAAATTATCATTGTACTATATTCAACGATCATGATGGAAGCTTTCATACCTGATACAGGATGTTTTCACAGCGAACCAGGTTATAAAAAGTAAAATTCGAGATGCTATAAACACTTATTTCAATATCTTTCAACATTGCACATGCAAAGCTTTGACACTGCATCTCTCATTTATGAATCTTGAAATTATTTAGAGGATTGAGAAGATTTGTAATCCAAACATAATTTATTGTTAATTTTTTAGCACGCTCAAGAACAATGTAATTTATATACATCATACTGGGTATTACGAAATTCACAATGTACAGGGTGTTCTAAAGATAAAGGATCAAACTTCAATGGAATAACACGTCAAGATAAATAAAAAAATATCTATACACAAATCTACAAATGTTATACTATTACACTTCATTTTATTTCAGATCGCCTTCTGTTTGTAGTACTTGTGTGACATCATAAAGAAATCAAATTCAACATTCTGCGTATGCATATTTCTCTTTAATCCAATGCATGCATCATTAATTCGTTTTATTGATTATTGCAGCGAATTTCGAAACATTTTAAAATGCATAGCTTTAATGGAAACACACAAAGATCTCCGTAACTGTTGGCTAACTCTGTCCCGCTTGTTTGCCTCGCGTGTTCCACTTAGGACATGTAACTACTCAATCGTGGCAGCCTCGAAGTGTCTGCACATAGCTTTGGGACACAGAACGATTTTGATGACACTAACGCTCAGGGTTGTATAACGTGCTTTATTGTAGGGTTTCAATACATTCTGTGTAATTTATAACGTACTATTAAAATATATGTGTAATAATTCACCTAATCACAAATATTCTGCGCACACGTTAAAATATGTATTATTTTTGGGATGCACTTCAAGTGTTAAATTAATAAGACTCGAAAACTTTAATTAACGGCGATATTATTGAAATAAATGTTCGGTCTGAGCCTCTTTATCTACTCTGTATAACTACGTAGGTTGTTTGAGAGATGACAGAACCGAAGGCATCGAAGAGGATGAAATCTTATGTTACCAATACTCACGCCACGCTTGCTCCGCTTCATTGATGGTGTCCATCGTGTCCGGCGTGGACATTGTGATTAACTCGTCGCGATGACCCCGACGTATTAATACGTTATTCAATTGAACTGATTAACGAGCACGAACGGAGCCAATGTACTGTCCCGAATCATGTCTCCTCGATCGTGCAACTTTTCTTTAATTAACATGCAGGGTTCCTCTCTCTCCGAGTTAATTTGTGTATCGATAAACTGCTCTGATGGTCCTTCAATAAATTTGTTTTACTCGGTCGGAAAATAGCCTTTTTGAATGTGTTGAATAATCAATTACTCTTTGTGCTTGTACAAATTTAAGAGCGCCGTTTGTATCAAATATTTGTGCTTCGTTAAGTATACCTCCTCCAAAAACTGGTGCAATTTAAAATGAAAGGCATCGTTCAAATGTTTTAAGGAAGCAGTAGTTCCTTTTTGTGCTTAACACGATCTACTTAAAATAGATTAACATTTCTTCTTCATGTTTCTTTTGACACTAGAAACTACTATATGATTGTATTTATTATATTACAAAATTGATATCAAGATAAATAATTATTCTATGTATTAATAAGTTCTACGTTTTATTTATTTTGATTTCTATTTTATTTTTAATTTAGAATTAAGACCGGTATTAATGTTCGTACAAGTCAAATATAAAATTTTGTTAAACATTTGAAACATTTGAATATTGTCTAGTATCCATATAATATTAGAAAAAAGTCGATTGTTTGTAGAATATTTAAAATTCAACATTCTCCTTCATAAATCTTGTCAGTTCGCGTATTAATCTTACCGTTTCTAGACTTTCTACATGATTTATTACTTTTTGTCTATGTTCATTTGCTCCTCTCATTCATTTATTTTCATCTTTTCACACACTCATCCATGTTCTCCCCTCACTTTCACTAATGTTTTAGAAAACGTGCTTGCCAGTTATCTGGTACGTATATTCTGTGTAATTAGTTTGACATTGGTATCACGATATCTTAAGTGCTTTGATTAATAATTTTGAGTATCTGATCGACTGATGGGTGGTCTAAGGTTTCCCCTTTATATCATCATTCCTTACATACCATATGTATAGTGGTACATATTCTTATCATTAGTAATTTTGATTGGTCTATTTTGTAAGTCTATACTGATTTCATTTACTTTTTAACTTTAATTTAGCTTAATTCTGTTTTATCGTTAATTTAGTCTAGATTTTCAGTTATTTAATTAGAGTAGTAACTTTATGGCTGTTACTATCTTCTTTTTAATGTACATTATGTGAGAACTGAATCTGTTTTTTACCAATTCCTGGGTATTTTGTCTTTACTGTTTAAGGTACGGTTGTTTAAATTATACGCTTGTTGATGAAAATGAAGAAACCCTTTGACTGCCACGTCACCCATATATGGGTGTCACTTAAATTTCCATGAAAAATCATGGCCTATATTATTATAAATTTCTTCGTTTATTTGGCTAAAAATATTCCTGGTAGATATTTGAAAAAAAAAGTTTGTCAAAAATAAAATTATTATCAAATGAAATTTTTAGTAGTTGCAGCGTGGCAGTCAAGGTGTTAATCTTCTGAGATACATGTAGCTTAAAGAGATAACGTTCCATGCCTCGATATGGGATAAGTTTCTTTCAAATATGTAACTAAGATTACAATTAACAGTTTCATACCTCAACTTGGGAGAAATTTGATTCTACCATTAACAGTTGATCCTGAATGGTACTGGAAGGCATGGAACAGACAGCATTTGTTTAGTCTAACATTGATACGTAAGTTTACTCCTTTAGACGTTTATCTGTCGTTGTTCTTATCTCTGTCCTTTTTCTTCTTCTCTTTCTCTTTTCTGTCTGATTGTAAGTACGGGAATTTAGTAAAGGGGCGAGAAGAGAATTGCTCTGTACTGTAAATAGCCGTATTGAGTTACATTAGTTTTATCTTGTGATGACTCTTAACTGGCCGCTATTCTCTTTCTACTGGCCTTATTTATACCACAAGAAAGTCACGAGGAAACAATGAACTCATCGTGAGATTTATCGAATTATTCTTTATACGAAATGTTTCATACTTTAAGATGGATCACGATACATTATCATCGATTAGCGATGATTAAATGACATTAAATGACTCAACCGAGTTGATAGATAGCGATATCAGTTCAGTTTTATCAGACTGTGAAGAATTTGGTCGAGGCAGTGGAATTGATTTTTTTGAAATACCTATGCACGATTTACCTTCCACATTATCGAGATTTTCATTCATAAATTCTCCAGGTATTTATATAAATAAAGATAGCAGTGAATACTTTATCAATTCTGAGTTTGATAATCACGGAAATAAATAAATAAGTAATAGTGGAGGATCTCAGAATTTCTCAAGGCAGAAAAAGTGACATGAAAGCAACAAAAATGAAATTTACATCTCTTCATCGATTTATTTACAGTGGTTCAGAAACCTGTTTTGGAATGATATCGATCTAAAAGGCGCAGCATTGAAACGCCATGTATTAGAAAACAAGATTTATTGCCGTAATATTGAATAACTGAGTACGCGTAATATGAAAGTGATAATTAGAAGTATTTGCCAAAAAATTGAAGAAAAATATTGTGTTTGCAAATATTGCGGTAGATTCTTCACCGAGTACTTTCCAAGCCGCAAGTGATTCAGACAAATAGACGTGGAGGAATTTTAAGTATTGTTCTGCAAATACACAAAAAATATACAAAAAAAGACAAATCCTGCCTCTGTTATTAACACGTAGACTGCCATGGTGGTCACTTAAATTTTAAATAATTGAATAATTAATAAAATAAAAAGTCAAATGAGTTTTGAATATTGCTAATATGAGGTTAGCACTGTTAAGTACTTATTCGAATGGTTACATTTGAAAATTAATTGACAGAAATTATAATAATTGGAATTAAAGTGTGTCTTACCACACACGTCTGTTTTCACTGTGCCAGTCAACGTGTTAACCCATTGACTGCCACAGTGGATACAGAAAAGTCATAGAAAACAATGTTTCGATGATTAACCCTTTGCACTCGAGTGGTGCCTCCAGGTCATCACATGTGATTAATTAGAATATTTGTAAATGTGCAATTTAAGTGTTATGTATAGTAGAAAGAAATAAAAGTAAATAGATCATAAGTATTTGCAATTCTTTTCTCTCCAAAATAAGGCTTTTAAATTTTCAAAGTTGCATTGGAAAAAATCTAGGCTTCATCATGTCCAAAATACTTATTTTCCCAAATAACCGGAAAAAACTTATTCCTACACTTAATATATTATTGTACTTTTTGTATAACGCCTCGTTCTTTTAGTGGAAATACATACATTCTACGGACTTAAATGTTGTATGTTTTCAGAGAATTAAATAAATATGTTAATAAACATTTGAAACATTTCCTTAAAGAGATATACTGCTACAGAGGATACATAACATATTTAAAGCAGAAATCGGTGAAAGTGTCTGCACACCAAGTACTAGTATTAACGATCGATGTCAATCTATCTGTTAAAGTGTGAACAGTTACATTTGGTTTCAAGCATTTTACGGTTTTATGTATTATAAAATCATTTAAGAGCGTT
Source organism: Anthidium xuezhongi (assembly GCA_022405125.1). Lineage (NCBI taxonomy): Eukaryota > Metazoa > Arthropoda > Insecta > Hymenoptera > Megachilidae > Anthidium > Anthidium xuezhongi. Next base: position 583,651 of record CM039649.1, read on the forward strand.
AGAGTTATGAACAGCTATTAAACCCTGAGTCCCAGAAAGTTCTTCGTAAAACCATTTGGCCGTCTAGGTTTCGCTATCGATGATCAGGTTTTTACTTGCCTTGACCCCTGGAAAAGTCCGGTGACACGAACCCTTCACCTTTCTCCTTTCCACGATAAGCCAATCACATTTATTACAATTCTTTCTTTCCAAATGGCAAAGCTGCCCTGGTGGCGAAATTTTGATAAGTAATTTTTAGTTTGTTATTGGCAACGACTTTTTGGAAACGACAGGAATGTCAATAACGCATCGCAATGACCCGAGGAGCATCTCTTCGTTCAGGAAGAACGACTAGCCTCAAAAAAGCGAAGACGAAGGACGTGACCCGCTTAGCCACGTATAATAGCGAAGTAAATTGTGACCTGTCATCGAATAGTCAGCGAAAGACATGAAGGATGAGTTATTCGAGTGCGCAAGAAATTTAATTGTTTATGAAAGGAACTTTCAGTTAATGCTCAGCTTCACTGGCTGACTTAACGGCCAATGAATATTAATGTTTATTGCTTATGGATGCTGAATGTCTTAATGCTTCTGTCAGTGTGTTTTTGTTTAATATGTTGTGCACGTCTGCTTTCAGCGAGTTTATGATGGCTCTTGGTGGTGAAATTTTGTCTTATATCGCGCCTCTCTTGTTACTGGAGAGAGCGGTGATTTTTTGGAGACGTCAAAGGTGGAGTTTTTAACTTGGTAATGTGGGATTATTGAGAAATTAGTGATGCAAATTATTATTATTTATTCCAACGGCAACAAAAGATTAAATTCACATTTAACAGTGTACTCTCTGAACACAGCTTAACAACTGACAACGGCACATGAAGAGGTATATAATGTTCAGAATGTTGTGAAAGATTGCAAAAAGCCCAATTACTCCTTTTCACAGGAGACGATTTCAAGTTATATATCTAACAATCATCGTTAAAACCAACAAATTTCAAAAACACGTATTCTCTATTTTGGTCCATAGTTTATATACACAGTTTCAAAAAAATATATTAGTATTTAGTAACAAAAATAAGGCAGAGACTATACATTTTCAATATATTGTTTAAAAAAACAATGTTTATTACAATTTTCTTATACAAAAAATCCCTATTTAAAGACCCACAATTGAAAAAGAAGCTTCCTATTATTCCGGAGATATTTCCAAAAATACATTTTCAGCCCTTAACTTTGGGGGCTATTATCACCCCATCAATGTGAACGATGGCCAATATAAAAAAGTACGTATCAAATATTTTCATGAGAACTATTTTCCAGATAAGTTTCATTAAAATCGGTGTGTGTCGGTTCGATATGTTCCTTTGTGAGTGTTGCAGCGCAACATAAAATAACTTAAACTTCCTTGCATCTTGTATCGATATTGAGTATATATTAAAATTGTATCCTACAGTACTAATATTGCTGATTGGATAATCTAAGACCCAACCTTCGTCGTCTCCCTTATCCAGCGCGCCAAGAGAGGTGATATATCTTTTATTTGAAAATATCCCAACCCAAATTAGCTGGCGATCCACTGATTTGTGGTGGGTAATCCCCAGCATACTAAAATTTCACTACATTGTAGCTGTTAATGTGAGTCTTGTCGGTTTAAACAAACTCGAGTATATTTATTAGGCCATAACAGTTTTCAACATTATCAAATAGATCTAGCAGCTATCGAGCTAATGCTACGCCTCGAAGAAACCGAAGAATTGAGAGCTGGAGAACCAGCTCGAAAGACGAAACTACGAGTATTAACCCTGGAAATCGCGCCTCGATCGCTTTCCGCTCATATGGGTTGTCGCCTCCAAGCAAGAAGACGCAAAGAGAGTAATAAGTTTTACTCAAACTTGCTCCCGATACAGAAGATTTATCCCTGCGTTCGCACACGTTTCCGAACCACTCACCTCGCGTGAAAGAAGATTACGCGATACGGGAGGCGAGGGGCACGCGAAGGGCTTTCAAGAATTAAAGAGAGTGTTGGATGACCAGCAATATCTTCAACGATAAGGGATTATTTTCGCAATGACCAACTCAAAACTCCAGGAAGCAGAGATATAAATACGTCCAGAACACTTCCCGAGCAGTCGATCGTTGACTAGACACTGGAAAAATTTGTTAGACGGAAATATAAAGCATCTTCTTAGAGCAGACCAGAACAACTTATTTCCAACCGGATTTCAACTGGAGTGCTAATGGAAGCTCCTGTAGTGCATCAAGCGGACAACTAACCATACAGTTTTGATCCAGAGGGAGAAAAAAGGAGTTGCTTGCTATTCAGTTCATGATGAATGATGAAGTATGTAGCTCTTGATTGTACCATAATACCGAGCCTGATTGAATAACTTTATTTATTTTATTTGGTTTAGTTGGTGTACTTGTCTGATTCTGTTCTTAAATAATGACGATTAATGATAACTTATGCCTAATGCCGATGTTCTTATGACAGAGTGTGTTCTGTCTGGTCAAGAGTAAAGGTGGGGAAAGTGTTGTCGTCCAAAGAATGATTGAAATTGTCGGGGGTTGAAATGTACTGATTTAAAATCACACCTTCTCATGTAAGGTATGGTAACGTGAGGTGCCGTGAGGTGCTGTCGTCTTTTGTCTATTTCAAAATTATTTGCTGAAGGTCTTTTTATGACGCGTCTATTTGTACTGTTTAAATAAACTAACTGTTGAGGTTTTTCAACACGACTGTAAAAAAAATTAATTGATAAGGATGGTAAGGGACCGGCCTAAATTGTCATGAATTGGTAGCATTGGTAGCGGCGGAAAAAGCGAGGGCGCCAACTAGCGAAATGCTAAAAAATCAGACAAGAAAAAGTGATTGCTGCTATTTAGAAATAAAGTAATTAACAAAAGGACCACTGGCTCAGTTTAAAACACCCTGGTTATTATTTCCGCTCCTTACATAAATAATGGCACGGATCGTAACAATGAACTCAACCGATTGCTCCACTGAGACAACGAGGCCAACCATGAAAAACTGCTTCAGAATATTAGCCCAAAAAGCAAGGAATACTAAATTTTCACCGAGGACGACTGGAGGGTTCAGGGGGAGGAAACTGTATACGGGAAGAATGTAAATACGTGTGTATGTACGTATATAGGTCAAATGCGTGTGAAATATGTGTAACTAGCAAGTGGGAGCTCGACTAGCAGAGTTTGACCCTTTAGATAAAATCATAAAACCTTCAGCTGGATGCTAGAACTTTATTGATCGGATGGGTCTAGCTTGAATTTTTAATACAAATACGGAGTCGCTTGACTGGAATAGAGGAAAACGTGTCTGTGACGCTGCTGTTGCACCCTTTCCTTTGTAATATGGAAAATGCCCTAGCCTTCTTGTATTTTAGACAATATAATTTTTAAGAGTCTCCATGTACTTATTGGTACGAAAAACATAAACGTATTACAGCACAAACGTTTAATTTAATCTTGTCCATTTTGAGAATGTCAAAAGTATTTTCACGAATATCCACTGGACATTAAAATTCAGTTATTAATTAGTTTAGTTGTTAATTTTAAATTATAATTTGTTTTCAGAAGAAAGAAGAAAACAAACAAAAATTGACCTATTTCGTTCTTAAAATTAACTTGGACTGGCTACCAACACTCGAATAAAATCAGTGGACTGGTAGGGGTTAAGACTGAGAAAAACCTTAATAATTTGAACCGTTACCGGTAATCAGTAATGGCCATTTATTATCCTATTATGTTTTAAATAGATTGAATAAGTAATTTATACACGCTAGCCGACAGATAATATGCCGCCACTTAATATCCTGTTAGGAACGCCTTTGTTCACACGCGTGTACGCACCCTACTCTTCGAGTGGAAGAACCGTGAGGAGAGCGCGTGTCATTGGTCCTCGATAATCTGCCGCTTTCTGGAAAAAAGCTCTACGTCCCGAAAACGGGATATTATCTGTCGGCAAGGGTGCATTTCTTTTGGCAAAATTTCCGAAACGCCTGAATTCGGCTGAAATTGTTCGGGTAGCTTCATTTTGCATAAACACGATGTTTCCAAGGAGAATTTTTAGCGCCTCGAAAGTTAAGACCCGAAATTTACTGTTGTAATGTCACTCCGTTCGTTATTGACATGGCTTATGATAAGATTACAACGTATTTAATCTTTTTTTTTTATTAGTTTCTTGTACACATAGCTTATGTCAATAACCCATTGTCTGTGTAAGACACTTAGAATTCTAATTATTAAGAATTCTATGGATTAGTTTTTTTAAATTCAACTATACAGACTAGTATTCCAAATTATTAGCCTAGTGTTAGTGATACCCATGGTTTATTTCACTTTTTCTTTTATTAATTACTCGATTATACAAAATTTAAGGTATCAATCACTAGTGGCCATAATGGCAGTCAACGTGATAATTAACGAAATTGATATTGTCCTGTATTTTTCACCTCATATGCCGTCATAAATATTCAAATTCTTTTTCTAATTCCGTCACTTGAATAAGCTTTTAAATACCGCTATAAGGATTCGATACTTTGTATTGATACACTACTGTCTACATTTTTTATACAATTTTTCCAGTAATTTACAATTTTATGAATGTGTCCGTGTGTTTACAAATTTTAACGATTCTATCAACAGTGTTATCGGTATCGATGAAAAGTAGTCCTATACCTTTTGTATTCCGATTATAGTTTATATGCGACTTGCAATTATATTTACAACGAAATAAAAAATCTCACAAACAGTATATATGAATTTCAGACCTACATGACCTTATCGCTGTATGTTTTTGAATTAATAATACAAGTGTCATTCCGTTCTCTGTTATACTTACTGAATCATAAAACTTGTATGCAAGGGCAATTGAAATGTATAAAACAAACGTCAAAGTAAAAAGAAAAAGTTGCCGGCTATCCTACAGCAGTCAATTTAAATTCAGCTCAAATCAACTCATATAATCATATGTATTTTATAAAGGTAGTTCAGTTATATATTCTGACTTTTGTGGTTAAATTGATTAAAAAATATTAAATATTGCTATTATTTCTATTAGTATTACAAATTCAATTTACTACTATTTTAAAAAATTAATCTTTCATAATATAAGTATAGAAAAAAGATCATATATAGATCATACATATACCATAATTATTTTGAATATTTTGTAGTGTAGCCTTTGAATGCGAATAGAAAACAAAAAACGTGAAAGATTAGAATGTAGAATAATTTATATCAAGTTTTTTTGTTTACAAATATATATTCTATGTAGAGGTGTATAAATTCTAAGAAAAGATTAATAGTATGTGAGGAAATTGATTTATTCGAATATAAAACAATGAAAATTGTACCCATAGATCATATTACCAGTAAATAAATAATAGTGCTAATAAATTTTTTTCATTCATTATAACAAAAAAATAATTCATAGAAAAATCAAAAGAATTAATAAACAAAACAATAATGTGCAAACTTTTCAATTGCAAGTGTTTATTACAAAAAAAAAGACTTAAAAATGTTCAATTTTATCCTTCCATTCATTGGATACAGATTAGAAAACCGATACCAATACATGGACAGTCATTTTTCTCAATTCTATCATTTTATTTGTTATTAACGTGTTTTTCTTATGAATATCTAATAATATTGATGTAATTATATATTACACACCTTTTTGCAATACGCCAAAATACTAAGTATATTAAAACTAACTGTATTAAAAAATATTGTTTGAGTATAAAATGAATTTTTATAAAAGGCGTTACTTATATAAAACAACAAATTATTTTTTGCAAATTAATTTATGATAATCTATGGTTTGGTTGCCGCAACACTAACGCTTCTAATGTATGTAATTAAAACAATTCGTCAAAAGAATCTGAGGAAATGCTCAGGAAGGCTCAACCTTCCCGCTCTACGCTGTGTCGGCAACACAGGAAGTGACATTACAACATTAAAACGTTTCTCATTTAACTTTAAATCTTAACTTTCAAATCACCAAACCTACCATTTAAAAAGATCTTTTTAATGCAAAATGAAACTGGTTGAAATGTTTCAACTATAAAAAACTCAAACTATAAAATGCAATATTTATTTTTATCGTTCTTAATATGTGTTTTGAATAATGTATTATAAAAAATAGAAACATACGGCTTTCCTTTCACTGTGAAAACATGTTATACCGATATTTTTAATTGCATATCTTCATAAACCTTAAAGAAACCGAAATACCAATGGTGTCAGGTGGTTGTATGAAAATGCTCATATACTTGGTAAATGTGTTTTTTTAAAGAATACTTATTTATATTTCGGTATAAATCTCTGGCGTGAATTAATATTCCACAGTTAGTAATTGAACTTGAAATGTATCTCCCACCACGCGTCATCAGACTACCAGCAGAATATCAGTATTATGTAAACGTGTATATCTTCGAGAGATATGAGGAAGCATTAAACGCCGTCCTTCTTTTCTTTACGAAAATAACCACATAAGATAAAATATAATTACAATTTCGACCTAAAAAGATCTTCAAGCCTTTACTCTATTTCTTTACGTTTCAATGAATTTCTTACATTGAGTATTAATAACTCGTTGTTTATTTCATGGACTGATGTTGATCGAACGATGTAACAACAAGCTGATTAGAAACGTTATCTTTAGTATTAAAAATAACAATTATATTTTATATTGTACTAAACAAAATAAGCTTGATGCCATGAATTATTCAGTCAAACTGTATTTTAGAAAGATAGAAATATAAGAAATGCAACACATAATAATCTACTTGTAAACAATTACTCGCGGAAAAATAAAATAATATCCTAATAAATTTATGAGTTTGTATCAAAATTTTCCTTATTATTAAATTAAAACTTGTTTAGAATACTATAAATATATTTTGAATAAGTATCATAATTCGTATTCTTACGTTTCTAAAAATGTAATATTTCGAGCCAGAACGAAAGGGTTATTCTAATTTGTTACAAGTGTCAATGATTAAAAACTTTGTGCTATAAGTAATTTTCTATAAATAAATAAAACATAAAAAGCTGAAAGTAATACAAAACTTGATAAAACTCAATTTCAAAAATTTGTACAAGCACCTGAGAAGAGTTTAAAATTCAACCCGATTATTCTCGAAAATTATAATCTAAATGAATTTCTGTCACCTACAGCACGCTGTTCAAACATCGGCCCCATAGTTTCGCGCTGAAACTGAATGTACACCGTCTCTCCGCTCCAAAGAAAGAGAGAAATTTCAAATTGAACAAAATTCACTTCACGGGTTTACACATTCATTCGTGATAAGGCTTCGCAAAACGTTACACTCGAATTTCACAACCGCTGACGCAGCAAAACGGGGGGGGGGGGGAAAGAAAAATAATAAAACGGTCCGCGACACTGCGCCAATCCGATGGGTTCGAGTCCAGGAGTTTTGCACTTTCCCTCGAGTTTTTCCCAGTTTCATCGAAGCACGCCAAAGCAAGAGGACGTTCCAGTCGTGAGAGCGCGTAACACGTGTGTTTCTCGTGCGGTCGCCCCAACAATACTGTCAGCTCAACAGTACAGCTGCTTAGGCGCGATCAATACGTTCTAGATACTCCAGATGATCCAGATAACCGCTACGCTACCAGAACCATTAACCGGGATCATAAGTATTGACGGGGGGTAAAAAAGAATTTGAAAAAGTATCGATGTATCGGTGGACCGTCGACAAATTGACATCGATGTTAACGTTTCGCTTATCGGAATCCTGTTAGCGTGGCTCGCAATAAAAAAGAAAAAAGATGTCGAACGTTATTTTTACTCTCTTTTAGTATAGGTTTTGAACGTGTACGTCTTTGTTTTCGAAGACTTCCGGGAACTTTTTCACACGCGAGTTAATTTCGAAACACGTAATTAACAACGGTGACAATGGATTGCTCGAGGAAGTAAATACAATGGGTTCATCTTTTTATGTGTGACGTTTTCACTCAAATTTTGGTCTTTTTTTTTAACGCATTTAGATAGAAATTAAATAATTTCATATTGTGAATATATGTGTTTTTATTGCAGAGCTGTTAAAGTTTCAAATAATATTTTACAGATGTAAACAAATAATGCCCTAATGACAAAGTTTAGAAATATTATATTTACCATATTTTCAAATGGAAAATTGAAATTGTTTTACTACACAGCAATTTTGACTGTTACTGGAAATAAAAATAATCAATTTTTGAATTAAACTTCATCGTCTGTTGATTTAAATTATAATAATCTGAACTTAAAACTAAATTTGTTAGGACGGTACGTTACAAATATTAATATGCAACTATAAAGTTTGAACAACGTTAAATGTTGCACATTCAGGACCTTTTGTCTGGTATAAATTAGGGAAAGGTTATAAATGAACACATCGCCTTGAATTGTATTTTCGAATATAATAATAGAGTTGCAAGTAAAAATTGTTTAAACAAATATCCACGTGCCCTCTCGCGTTGTTCCAACACGTGCACGTACGTTGTATTTGCGTTGGTGATAATAAACTATATACAGTAAAAGTTGGGTAACTGCGCGAAAATCGGGACCCAAGTGGTGCAGTTACCGAACGGACGTGTCAATTTTAAATGTAAACACGGCTCGAGCTATTGTAAGCCTCAGAATGTTGCCAAATTGAATAAAGGACAGAGTGAAAGAGAAAGTCGTCTGATAATCAAACAATCGGAAATAACATAGCAGTGAAATGATACCAATTCAAGAATAAAACCCTTTATTTTTTATTTTTATCAGACGTAACTTGTACCAATGTAACTGCAAGAGTTTTCCAATTAAAATAATCGAAAGATATACTTATTTAATAAGTAATATCAATTCACTTCTTTTGTCTATTAAATAGTTCAATGTTATTCAAAGTGCACCATGTGTGGTCTTGTTTGAATAAAAATGATCAGTTAGAATTTAATTTAAAAAAAATAGATTTTATCGTTGAATTGGGATGGACTCAGCAACATTCCAGTTCGAATCAAGTTACACAACTTAATCACCGAGCATCAAGGTTCGTCAAAGGGGATCCCCCGAAGTGATGGAGATGGCAACTGTATACTTAACCAACTGTTCGTTTCGCACAATTACCCAACTTTTACTGTATACTCTTCAATATGGCCGACATTTCGTTTGGCGCAATAATTCAATCCACAACACGCATTGCGTGTTCAACGGAGAAAAATTGCAAGCAACGTATACTTCTTTGACTTTAATATAAAGTACAGCCCTGATAATTGAATTAGGACCATATGCAAAAACTTCATTTTGTAAAATACAATTCTACGTTGTAAATGGTAATTTATCTCTGGTTGCCCAGATTATTATTAAATATATATAATCCATCAACAGGGATTTGAACTCATGATACAACAATTTACAAACTGGCCACTCAATCTTTTATAGTACCTGCCGGTTAACCCTTTGAACTCGAAGCACTTTGGGATATAATTGAGTTTAGATTTCTTTTTTAATGAAGCTCCTAACATTCGAAAGTACAACAATTTTTAATAATTCGTAGCAAGATGGTTTAACACTAGAGCTATGTAGAAAACTAAATAAATGAGGGATGAAACATGAGTTAGAATATAGAATGATGTTTTATGTTAATAAAAATCAGCTTATATTTTGACAAGGGTGTCTAGATAAATTTTGTAATGTAAAATAAAAAATCTGGAACAAGTCATTTTGACCCATTTGGTAGTTCTAGTGTTAACACATCATTGACTCTCCTATCACCACCCTTGAAAATAAGTTTGAAACCAAACACGAAAAGGGATATTGAAATTATACAAACAAAATGCTGCTTGAACGTTAAAAAGTTCTGGAAAAGGTACGAAACATCATTTACAGAGAAATTAGCAATGTCACATATGTATGACATATGTTTGAGATTGATATTGTATTATGAAAATGTTTCACAATGCTAATTTGCTATGGCTTGGAAAAGCATATTTTTACTGCCTCGTTAGCTTTTTTATGCACTTTAATTTCTTCCCATTGTTCATAAATTTTCAGTTGAGTTCAAATACAGAATGTTAATTGTTATTTAATGGTCTCCGGTTCATTACTTTAATTACCAGTACTGATACTAAAATTCATTATTGGTATATTAGTTTGTGAATTCACATTTAGTTTATTTATGGATATCCATATTATGCATTATGTTGCAACGACAGGCCCCTTTAATTCGGGTTAATTAATTAAGCCGTAGTTTCCGAACGTTCGGTTTTCTAATCTCATGGCCACCTTCGGACAGGATATAATTTCGCCACCTGGGGAGACAGACCTGGCGCGTCATCCCTTCCCCGATTCCTTCCACACCGAAAATGTCACCCCTCTCTAACGTTTATTAATTAGCACTTACATATTGATGTGTCGCATTATTAAACAAATCTGTTGTAAAATATCCAAGCAGGATAAAGAAGACGATTAAAAAGCGAACTATTGCACGAGATTTATACTCTTTAAAAACGATTGGCGCATAAACTCATCCATGTACAAAATTACTTATTAATAAACAAAATATATTGTGTATATTTTTAGTAGTTGCAACTAGTAGAAATTCCATTTAGAAATTTTATATTCTAATTCCACAATATTTTGTTATTTCTGATATTCAAACTTCAAATATCTGATTGGAACAGTTTTAATTAAATACATGGAAGGATTTCTAATAATACGGATGGTGGTTTCTAATTAAAATAAATATTTTGTAATTTATTTCAAAAACCGAGAGTCTGAAAAGTATTTTATCTCAAAACACAACGAAGAAACACTTGTATCAAGGGAAATCCAAAATCGTATTTTGTTTTCAACGTATAATGTCAATAATTCAGCAAAACTGTGATTAAATCTTCAAAACTCCCTGTTAAAAGGGTTAACCGCTGTTGTATTTACCTTACAAGGTTTTCTATTCGGAATATCTATGGTAAATGTACGCGCTGACTAAACGATTTCAGTCATTTCCGGAGATGGGATTAAACGCGTCCGATTTACCATTTAGGATCGTCTGCAATCAGTAAATCACATCCTGGATATCGGACACACCCTACCAATTCTTTGAAATCGTTTTGTCCTATATCGTGGTAGTCGTTCTATTAACATTATTTCTGTTATGTCATTCTGTGGCACGAATCCAGCGGATGAAACAATCCGCAAAATAAGGTCAAACCAAGCGGAATCGTAATTCCTGGCCAAGTAACTATCGCACGTACCAAATTACACAGTTTCAAGACTTTTTGTCATTTTACATCGAACTGTGAGGAAAGATTAAATGAATTATGCCATTCTTGTTATTTTTTCATTTATCAATCATTTTTAACACTAGAACTATCGACGCCTAATTTACTGTTCCTTTAAATTGGAAATAAATAAGGGATGAAATATGAATTATAATACAGAATAATTCCTTATCTTAATAGAAATTAACTTATACTTTGGCAAAAGCATCTTGATCAATTTTGTAATACAAAATGAAAAATGCAGGAGTCATTTTGACCCCTTCGGTAGTTCTTATGTTAAATAGAAATTCCACATTCATTTCACAACGTTTTAACCAAATTCTGGTGGTTTTGTTTAATAATAAACAAAGTAACATTATCATGGGTTTAATGCTATATAAATGTGAAATTTATTCGAAAAACGTATCAATTTTTTTGTAAATTCTTGTTATGCACGCATGTAAAAGGTAAAAGGAACTGAAAGGTCTGTTTACTACGAATGTGCGATGAATTTTTATCGTTTGTCAATTGTTTGATTATAATTAATAACAACAACGGAAATTTAATTATAATAGACGGGTTATTTTTAACTTAATTTTGTATTGGTGTTTTGGGATCAACTAATTATGATAACAGTAGCCAATTGATAACATTATCTGCGATTGAAATAACCGAACTGCGCTATATTTCCAGTATGTTTAAATCGAATAATGTAAATAAGGATGTGAATGATCGGCGTGGACAACTATGTTTATTCCATTATTGAACATAAATGTTTAATATGTGTTATATTTACATACTCATTTTTCAATGAGCCATAGGCTTAAATCGTTATCGTCAGATGACACTGTTTGGTGTCAAATCGAATACCGTTTTCAGTTACATGACGTCGTATGGCGTCATATGAATCTATAAAGAATTAATGTGTATCTTCTTCTCCATCTTAGCAATAAGATGTTAAGCCAACTTTTTCGAAAAGAACGCCTTGAATAAAAAATTTAATTCTTTGTTTTCAATTGTGATTTGCCCAGAATGACCTCACGAGCATGTTGATGGGGTGTGTCGGTTTCGATCTGGGGCATCCTGTATACTAGATTGGAATTTCATTTTTAGCAACTCGACTAATGTTGGGATTTTGCAAAATTTCATTCGGAACCGTTATGCGAGCGTGTACCGACTGACAAGCCAAATAGAGGATCAATATTAAAATAGGAGAACAGGATGAGCACGGCACACCTTCGCATCACGTCATCCTGGCATCTTGAATGACTTATATAACACGTTCCACTGGCCATTATTCCGCAACTTCTATTCTTTTCATTTACGACGCACATTCGATTCGCGGAATATCATTAACGAAACGCCGTTTGAATCGTGAAATTTACGACTCGCTCCTCCTTCTAAAATTATTACCGCCATTCTGGTTGGGGATATGAAATAGTTTCGTTATTAATATTTGTTGGGTGTCATAAGGACGGGTGTTTCAAGTTCCATTTGCGTACACAGGAGGAGTATTAAAATATCTCTAGGAAAAAGCTCTAGAAAATAGTTACATGGATTTAATCCATTAATTATGAAACTGTATGCGTTCAGTAAATTTTAAGATTTCAAGTAAACATTAATTTTGACTATAATTTTTCTTTTTTCATTTAAACAAAAATCTTTTTCTGTTAAAACACGCCACGATCGAAGGGTTGAAGGATAGATGTAATGATAGACAAAATCTTTTTTCCGATTCTATTAACCTCGACATATACTGTCAAGGATATTCCCCTGAATAATCTGCAGGAGGGTGTAACCGTCACCCATTATTGTCCACAACGTTATTAATTATGTAATATTCAACACATAAGGCGACCCATTTTGCAATAAAATTAATATGTGAAGTAATATTAGGTTATTACTGAATAAAAAATTGATTTATGACTTCAACACGTTGATAAGGGTGGAACGAAGCACTTTTAGCTCGAAATAACTACACGCAACCTGACCTAACTTATCTTCCTTGAACTTAATTCAGGGATGAATTAGATTAGATTAAATTATTTGAGGGTGGGGGGAGGGACAAGGACTCACTTCAAGAAATAATTTTTCAACTTGCATAATTTATCGATAATTGAAATAATCCATGGACTGATGTTTTGTAATATTTTCCTACTACTTTAGAATCAAAACTCACCCATTTCTTGCTTCGCACCGTGTGTCGAGTGCCCGTTTACGTGCATCGTTGAATTTGAACTTTTTTTTTCATTCTGATCCGGTTCCTTTGTTGAAGACTCCGTTCCTGAAAACATAAATCAGGTATACGTTTTAGTACATTAACTTTTGTTGAAACAATCAGATAAAATGACTATTCAAATTTATTTTACACAGTATTTGTTCAGTTCAGAATAAAACTATATAATTTCAGAATAAAGAAAAGTATGACAAAGTATAACACAGTATGGATAAAATTTATCTGAGAATTTATCTAAATAAGAATTTGTTCTAGATTACTGAAATCGGCAAAGATGTCCTTTATCTAAATAATTAACAAAAATAATAGTGTGAGTATTTGTGAAAATAAATAATTTCATTTTGTAACCTCATATTTATATACATTTGTAATTTTTAAAATTTAATAAAAACACAGTTTTCAATCCATACACAAATATTGTCTTCGAAAAAGTTCAAAATCTAAATCTACCATGGATGGTGGAGGGATTTTGTTATCTCATGAAATATACCTAATTCAATCTAATTATTTTATATTTTTCTTTCCCTCCCATTAATAGAATAAAATCTTGTATGCAAAAATAAAAATGGCAAGAATAAAAAAATAAATCTCCATCATTCCTCTTAGCTACGATCCAAAAATTTCCAGCCACTCTAAACATAATAATTTTGTTAAAATTGGACAAAACAAATGAAAATTGGGAAAGAAAATTAAGTGAAATTGAATAATTGTATTTCAAAGAATTTTTTTTTATTAGTTTGCGAATTGTTCAAAATTTAGTCAATGTAATTATACAATAAAATTTATACTTAATCAATTTTCAGTACGAATTTATTCAAAAAGGAAGTCAGGTACGAACAAATGCCAGTATATATTTTCGACTTATATTAGGTTTACCTCCTTTCTGGTTATACCGCTAGATCAGAAACACCCTGTATATTTCAATGATAATAAACTAGGCACACGTTAACTTATAATTACGTTGTTTATTCTACTATAAACATTCCTGTTAAGGATAATACGTTTAGTCTTATTAACGCATCTGCAGTCTTAATGTTTCTCTTTTATACACAGGGTGTTAATGTTATTTCCGCTGCTATTGAAAGTTACAAAAAATGACTAAATATTATGTACATAGTTTTAAAGCGTTCATCTGATGAAGATTATTTTAACGGATTTTTCAGGGCCATCACATTTAGTCATTTTCTCTTTCTTTCAATAGCAGCGGAAAATTAACACCTTGAACATACATGTGTGTCTACGACAGTGTGTGAGCATTAAACGCGAAAAGAAAAGACGATTTTAGTCTGTATGTTATAATCGATATTGTTATTATTGGGCATCCATATTAACAGTTCCTAAGGACCATAATCAGCATCAGAGGTAACTGTTGGCTGTTAATTTGGTACTTAACGCGTTGACTGCCGCAGTGAAAACAGACGTGTGTGGTAAGACACATTTTAATTCCAATTATTAAGGCTTTTGTCCATTAATTTTTTTAATTTTAATCTAGTACTAGCAATATTCACGGTTTATTCGATCTTTTCTTTTATCAATTATTTAATTATGCCAAATTTGAAGCACCGGTCACCAGTGACCACCATGGCAGTCAACGTGTCAATAATAGTACTCGAAGTGCGTATACTGTTACAATCCGCACGATTCTTCAGACCTGTCCTTTACCATCTTTACTGATTACCTTTTTTTACAGTGAAGGTACATTAAATTTCACAAACACATAACAACTCCGACATCTAATTTATCACACAATACAAATAGACGGATCATAAAAAGGCATCCAGTAAACCAATTTGAAATAAACAAAGGACAACAGTACATCACTACAACCTATCTGGCCATACCTGCAGACTTCTACCTTTTCCCAAAACTAAAGCTTCGCATGAAGAGACACGATATCGATCAGTTTCTAACATTCAACAAACTGTTGCACAATATCTGAAAACAATTCCACAATCTCACTTTTTTAGTGCATTTCGAAATCTCAAACGATGCAAAGCGTGTATTGATAAGGAAGGAGACTATGTAGAAGCATAAATGAATAAAATTTGATTCCCTACAAAAACGATGGAGTTATATGTACAATTATTCCTGGAAGTTGCAGGATGAACCGTGTAGCAAAAAGTATTTTCATTCGTTTCAGTATTACAGTCACAGCTACATTATTTCAGCGTATACGTTTCATTGAAACACCCTGTATTTATGAAACGAGATCGAAAGTCCTACTAATATGTGTAAGCATTCCGGCCGAAACGGGGATCGTTGCGAGCATGTACGAGAGATGCGGAACGAGGTGAAACACAAAACCAGTAAGCATTGACCTGGCTAGAATGCTACCTTATTGGCGCATAAGGCTAGCCCCCACGAAGCTTATTTTACGATATCGCCTGTAAGTCGATGCACACATCGTCTTTCTCCGCGTTAAGTTCCTGCCTTATATGTATTAAATGTGATGCGGATAATTGGTTCAGTATTTGTAAGCTACCTGGATATCAAGTCAGCGTTAAGATCGGCCGGTGTACGGTTCTCTGTATCCCCTTCAAGTATGTTCCTCAAAGATTTCATTATACTCGTGTTACATCGTAATAAAACTCCTTCGCAGTGGAATCTTGGTTATCTGAATTAATTTGGAGCATAGTTGCTCGAATTAGAAAGAAGTCTACCTGTGTATATATCAAATTCATTCTCTGTCTATTTGTTGCACTAATTTCGGTTTAAATTCGGCACGTATGCTTATTTAATCTTACTGTACAAGTGTTGAATGCTCAGGTTCAAGATCGAATTCCCTCTTGAACGCCTTCGCTACTCTCACAATAGTTTACTATTTCGAGGATGGATTGGTTAGGATGTATTTAATGATATTTAATAATATTTAATTTAAATGTCCGTGTGGTGAGTTATTCTATGTTTGACAACTATGTGTTCTGATGCGAAAAGTAAGAAAATGGGAAAACGAAGGTTATGATTTCAGTAAAGAATGGTGGAAAAGTGCTGAGGTCGGTGGAGAGATGTGATAGGAGCTAGGGGAACGATTGACCAAATCTGAGTTTTAGGCGTTTTGTCGGGTTTTTCCAAGGTTGTGACGATCGGTAGTTGTTACCTGAGCAATGGTCATTTTGTAATTGAGGTACAAGGCTGTCGTTCCCGAGCTAGATATCGTGTGTTGTAAGAATGATCGGCATGAGTTTACGATTGCGACCTGGAATGACCTATGACCCTTCCACCATTCAAAATTGCCGTCTTTCAAAACAGTGTACCTCGCCATAAGAGGTACCGAGAACCGATATGTCCTAAATATATTAAAATGGCCGGTAGTTATGAAGACATGATAACTAGCACCAAAAATGTTATGTTGATGAATAATTAAACGAAAATGTGAACAATGTTAATATCATATTCATTACGTAAAGTATCATAGTTGGTAGAAAGCTCCGACTGAAAGATGATATGACGATGTGAATGACTGCAGTTATATAGGAAACAACGCAACAAAATACATAAAATTATGTACATAAGGATTCTATTGAACAGATAATAAATTTTTGTTAAGAAAAGGAAGAAAAAAGAAAGCCAACAGCACACGGTGTTCCCAGACGGTCACCCATTCAAGTACTACCCGTGCCTAACTTAGCTTGACTGCGGTGATCGGACGAGAACCGGTATGCCCTAAGTAGAATGGCCGTTGTCTGTGTAAACACACCCCTTCGCTTCAGAGGACCATCAAAAATTTAAATATTACGTATTGTAATTGAAATATATTTAAAATTTTCTTTTGCCAATGCATTGACTGCCATGAAAGTCACTGGTGACCGACACCAGAAATATTATATGGATGCACAACTATGAGAAAACTGTAAAGAAAGTTAGCATTGTTAGAAAGTTTAAGAAATGGGAACCATTGCATATTTCCGAAGGGGAAGTAACGTTGAACGGCTAAACAAGGACAATAGTGACACGGCTAACGTTTTGCCTACATTTTAACAAAGTATTCTTCAAAACTATAAATTGTACGCCCACAATTCACGCGATTCCTTATCTTCTAGTATCGTGCGAAGCTCAGAAGTCTCCTATGAGGAATGCGGGTCCGATTGGCTGGAACAAAGGATCACCGCTCCATGTGTATCCGAAATGACTTCGCGTTTTACATATTTTTCCTATTGGCAGAATGGACCTATTCGTTAATCTGGTTCGTAGCAAACGATAGAATATGAGATAGCCATAACTGAGAAGCATAGAGCGATAGTGAGCGAGTAATGCAAAGCATTGACGTAGACCTTCGACTTTAAAACAGTTTGAATATTATATAATTTTATTCATCATTCGCCATTAGAATAAAAATTAATTCAATTAATGTCTCTACAATGCCAGACGTGCCGTGGCGATTCTATTTTGTCAATTTCGACAATGTCAAACGAAAACCTCCCCAGCCTCTGTGCTCACTCAAGTGACTTCTTCTGAGCTTCGCATTCTGAACCAATTAAACCAGTATAATTTTTTCAGCTAAAAATAAATAGCATTGACTTTTTCGTTTTACCGTCTACATTAGTTTACTGTTCTATTTATTTTAAAACTTGCACCCACCCTAATATCACCGGGTATTTCGGCTAGGATGTAAATGTTAACAATAACAATCACAAATGATGAAGCCAAATGCAATTAAATATAATTACAACAATTTTTACTTTATCAAGAATGTTTCCATTGTAATGCCAGAAAGTTTATTAAGCTTCTGATTAATAAAATTTTATTAACATTCGTTAAATTGTGCGATGCGTTCCGGATAATCAAGTTTGAACACAAAGTTTTAATGTTCACGTTTGCTTGAAACAGATAGTATCAGATTATGCTAATATACCTGATTTCCATAACGGAAGTCCATGTTATGACTGTACGAATGATGCCGGCTGCTCGTAGAGGCTGTTCGCGTCGAATGAAACTTGCCGGTCTCGTTAAACACAATTCCAAGCTGTCATATGCTGAAAGTAGATCGTGTTTGTTGATGACGGCGTGAAAACTGTGTCCCCTATTCCTTTATTTGCATCGCATAAACGTTAGATCGCTTTCTAAAACTTTTTTATTTAATCCTGTGATGAAAATTAACAAAAAACTGTACAGATTTGTTTCATTGAAATTGATCGACACTAAGGATAGTGAAAATTACAGTGATTCACGACTTTCGATCAGTAACTATGATAAAGTTAAAGATTCTCACGTCTTTCGACGCCTGTTACTATTGTTTGCGTACTAACCGATTTCATTGAAATATTTAGTAGAGTAGGCAAAAATTATTTTGGAATGTTATACTTGCTGTATATATATTTGTGAATAATATCGGACGCACTGTTAATATCCAGCTACCAAAATAAGTTGGAGTATAGTTCCTAAGATGAATTGTTAGCCCCTTGAGTAAAGTCCGGTCAAATAACATGTACAAGTAGCCACGAAATGATTCCTTATGAAACTATAGAGTACAATTTTTTTATTTAAAGTTTAGTTTTCGAAAAAATCAAGTTTGATAATTCGAAAAAGTTACAGTTCATTGGGCAACGTAATAACGCATATCGTATTTGTGAACAATGCCTACACATCGTTTAAAAGTTACTCATTGTCAGTTCAAGAAATGATGCACAGAAGACTATCATTTTTTCCACAGGTGCGTCAAACAATATTTTAATCAGTTTTTAGTTAACGACCGAAAGTATCGAAGGCTTTTACGAAACAAATAAAGTAAGAGTTGCATTTACTCGAACAGTAAACATTGATTATTTGTGAAACGACTCGATAATTGTATACTGAATTTTTTGGGGAAAAAGTATTATTTACCGATGAATTCGAATTTGAGTTTCTACCTTTATTTAGAGAATTCTCCATGAAACTTTTCAGCCGAATTTAGTTGTTCCTATTATACATAGACTACGATGGTGGAGTCATCATGGAGTTGGCAATTTACATTTCATCGAAGGCATTTTGACAAGGTAAAAAGCTCGTTAACAGTTTAATGAAAATTTACATACATCTGTCTGTAAAATTGTAAAATTGTTTGATTCGAAAGATCATTTGTTCTACGATAAAACAATAATTGCAAAGCGTACGTCAATTCAAGAATTGAATTGTTGCCATGGCCATGAAGAAATTAAACAACAAATCAAGTTAACTTGGAAACTTACGTCAACTTTATGTTATAAAACTAGCAAAAGACAGACTTTGCAGATGACAGACTACTGATAACGAAAGACAATATAGTCGAAGAATGTTTTAATTCGCAATCTCCTTTTCCAGTAGAGGAAGAAACAATTGCTAGATTGTTTCATTATTTACACAAGATGATATTAACCTAACCGCGGATAATAGATCACTATAATACCACTATTATTATTATCATTATCATTTTAATATAATTAGTGTCTTTAAGATTCTGTTATGAACTGTTTAAAACTACAAAACTATTTTATTCGATTGAAAAGTAGAACGTCTTAGAATACTTGATTTATTAGAAACAGAACTTTGAAGAAGGTACTGTTCAGAATTCGGATGATGTCACTTGAAGAGAATGCAAGTCTGATTGCTTTGAATGGACCGGCCTTACTTCAAACCGCACACATTTTCGATTTTTCCACGTTATCGGTCGAAGCAATTACATTTATGAATTAATGAACGAGGAATGTGGATCTTCTGAGCTCCGAGTGCACCAAACTAATACTTAAGCGAAAATTAATTGAACACACATCTGCATAGACCGTTATTAAATACGACTAGTATTCGATCTGCGTAAAGGGAAACGCGTGAGGTCAACGCGTGATTAGAAGCTAAAAATCAGTCACGTCTTTATTCCATTCGATGCTGACTCCCAGTGTCCTCTGCTAATGTGTTTGTAGCAACGCATGACGCAGCACACAAATCACAGTTCCATGTAATGGTACAAAAATGCGATTTTTTTAAATAAAAATGCAGAAACCTTTTTGGTTTTAAATAAAAATGCGGAAACCTTCAAGATTCAAATCGTTTTGTACAATTTTAACAAAATTGTTATATTTAAAGAGTGACTGGAAACTTTTGAAAATTGAGTGCAAAAAATTTATAATTTTGGCTGAGCATTGTTAAAATGGTAGAAATTTATTTTATTATTCTTGCCATTTTGATTGCCATGGAGTACGACATGTCACTTAAAATTCGTAAAAATTAAATTATGTTTTTTCCATTCTTAACACACTCGTGACACACCCTGCATTTCAGATGTGACCTCTCTTCTTCATATTTTAATTACAATTCAATTTTGTATGATATTTGGATTTTCTTCATTTGTTTTAACATTGGAACAATAAATGTTTAACTGTAACTGATGCACTCGTCGAAAAAATCATAGGTTAACCCATTGACTGCCAACTACGAGATATCTCGTAGTAAGCGCGTGTACCAAAACTGCCAGCTACGAGATATCTGGTAGTGTGTGCTGCAATGAATATTGCTAGGATTAGACTGGCAGCGCAAAGTAAAAATCTGAATGGTTACATTTGAAAATGAATCGATAGTATTCGTGATAATTAGAATTTAAGTGTGTCTGACCACTCACGTCTGTATCCACTGTGGCAGTCAATGGATTAAGGGGTTAATAACTGACATTTAAAATTGCACAAAATAATTTTTAAGCTAACATAAGTGATAGAAATTCTTCAGCTAGGCGTTTTCTACCCTTATACGTCAACTACTGTCACCATAAATTAATAACTTATTCAGTTCAAGAGCGAACTGAATATAAGTGATACGAACTGTGCGTTGAATTAATTAGTACATTTAACAATCAATCACGAAGTTGTACAACTTCTCTTCAGAGCGTTATAACGCTTCGAATTTTGTAAAATGGTTAATTTGCAATTTTGTACGCGTACAGTGTGTGTCAGGACGAAATGTATCATTTAATGCGTTATTTTCGAGAAAACGGAAATTGAAATTCTTATTAAGTACACGTGCGCTTAATTACCCCTACAATGCCGGATAGGTCCAGGCGGAACAATAAATTGACCGGCAAGATCACCTAATCTTATCTATCAGACTTCTTCCTGTGAGGAAGTATGAAAAAATAGTCTATGCAAAAACACTATAAATCTTTTGAAACTAAACGGATAAATAATAAAATGTGTCAAAATAATATTACATTTGTCTCTGACTCTTTAATTCGAGGACCTACAGTTTGTATTTGTCAACATAGATCCCTTGAACTGTTCATTCAACAATGTACTATTAGTAATGTTAATATTGTTCGTACTCAATCAGATATTACGAAAGAAAATTTGAAAAAGTTGTTACTCGTAGGGTGCAGAAGAATTAAATGTATTTGACTTAACTCGCCAAAATTGTTGCCACATATTTATTATAACTAACTATGCCATTCTTTGAACACATGGTAGATAGAAGCCAATATAAAAATTACTCTTTAATCATCGAATTCTTAAATTAAACATTTTTGAGTTTTAAGCATTTAACTCCTTAAGTAAAACTTAACCATTAATTCTTACAATTTAACAATAAATCACTTATTTTATGTGTTGTATGTTAAAATAATTGTTATATAAGTTAACACTTTAACTGCCACATCACCCACCTATTGGATGACTTGAATTTCCATTAAAAACCGTTGCCTATATAATTAAGAATTCTTTGGTTTATTTGGTTGAAAGTATTTCTTATAGACGCTTTAAATTATGAATAATGGGAATAGCGAAATATGTGAAAAATAAAATTATTACCGTATGAAAGGTTTAATAGCTGCAGAGTGGTAATCAAAGTATTAATAATGCTTTTCGTACGATCGGTATAGGCTGGATAGTGAAGTTTACGACCCTTTTTTTGGTATAATATCGCCATCGCTTTCAATTTATACTTCCATTTATAGTCGCGTTTTGTAGTCGTGTATTTATAGTCAAACCGCACTTTTAGTTTTCTTCCTTTTTACGCAAATCAAACCTCCATGCACTATTCGTTATACGAGTAAAGTAATAGTAATGGGAGCTGATAACAATTTACCCTGTAGTGAAAATAAATATTATTCGTTAAAGGGACGTATACGATTAGACGGCACAAAACTAGTCAATCTTGAAGGATTTTTTAAAATAAGAAATAATTATTCTACACCCATGAAATTGCAGGTATATTAAAATAATTTATTCAGGTATACAAACAAAATTTTTTTGTTTAAATGACCTTAAAAATGGCGGAGCTGTTGTACAAAGTAGTGACGGCAGTTGCAAAACTGGTATGCAACTTAGCTACCGGTGGCCTTTGATTTTCAACAAAAGAACAATTATATTGTTATATTTAGAACATATGTAGTTTGAATGTAGTTTTCAAATCTGAGCGTTAAGGCACAGCGTTCACGGGGCTGTAATTTTTTGAATTTTTTGAATTTCGCTTTTGGGAAAACATTCTACGAATATAGCTCTATCATTAAAAAAGAAAATTGATTTTTTGAAGGTCCTAATTGTATAGGTCTCCTTAATCAGCGATCCATCCGCGGCAATTATTATTCGGTAATAGGTATGTCCACCACAATGCGTGCTGTAATTGTTATCGCGTTTTGCATTGCTTAAAAGAGGGAATTAAATATAAACAGTTACCTACCTTGCTGCTATTGCTGCACGTACATTGGATCACAGGCGAGTTCGAGGTCAGTCAACTGCAACGCGATGCGAACTATGCTATTGCAGTTGCATTTGCATATTCATCGTGGAATTAATACGAGTAGCATTCTTACGCGGTTTCCTTTTTTCTACGTGTATCTATTTTCTCCGTTTTCCCGTTCGCGGATGATCATCCCAACACCTTTTTCGTTAAGTTTATCGATTTAACAATTCAAGTATAAAGAAGCGCGTGGTAGCGCACATCAAGGTCGGTAAAATGCAACGCTATGCAGCCTGTGCATTCAAGTGTCGGCGATGGAATTAATGCGCCAACCCCGTCGAAAGTTATTCACTTTCCAAGCATGTAATTCATGCTTTTGGAAAATTTATTAATACTTTATACAATACTCGGATCTTATCTAGGCTGATAAAACGAACGGCGAGTGATTTATCTTTGTTTTGTTGATTTTAACATTAGGAGAACGCAAAAGTTATCACTGGCCGCATATAAAAATTCGAGGTATTTTAGTAACATTGAAAATAAATTTTGTATTATTATATTAATTGATACTAACGCAGCTACGTTTTTTATGAAAATGGATTAGATACATATTTGTTGTCGTATAATTCCTTTCTTTAATACAAAACGTATAGAAAAATATTATTATTATTATTACTACTAGTGCTCTGATAGTTATTTTATCGTAAGAAAAAATAAAAAAATTTGGATGTTACAATAAAAAATTGAAAATAGGTGTTATGTTCTTGAATTTGAATTAGTTTTAAGTTATAAGATAATAGTGCTTAACATTGACATAAATTAATTTTAAAAGTATTCGGATACTTTAGAACAGAATAACCTTTTTAAGATTTAATCTAAACGACTTAAAGCTAATTGAACAATTAGGCGGATTAGTTTACTGTATAAAATATAAAACAAGACATTTAAAAAATTTTAATTGGTTTGAATTATGAAGGAAATCGTGAAGGTTACTTTTTATATAATAGTAAAATAATAATAAAATGAACAGACATTGATTTATAACAGCGTTAATTACAATACTGTTAATCCTTCTACTATCATGAAACACCCAGTGTGGATCAAGTGTGAGTCTCATAATATAACAATTTCAAGTACCTCATAAATTATTTATTGCATAGAAAAAATATTTGAAACAAGACTTCCGTGATTGCACTATAATCAATTTAATGTTACTTTGCTTTTGTTTGAAACATTTTTTCATGCAACAAATGCATCCTAGTTTTTAGAAGCGGTCATGTTATTACGAAATTCATTCTGCATATGCATTTTATTGGAATATCCTGTGTTCAAGTCATATATAATAAATGTAGTATAATAAAACTTTTTTCCACAATACTTGGAGTCGTTATTCGTGCGAAATTTTACGTGTTCATGATCGCGAATACACATATCATCATCGAGTTTAAGTCTTACATAGTCTGTAAAAACTTCATTTGCAATTCCTTCTTATTACGTTACTGAAACCATTAAGCCGTGAAGGTTCCGCATGGGTGATTGCCAGCTGATTCTGCTTCCTCGTATACCTTTCTTTTGCATCACCACAAAGCTGTGACAACTTTCTGCGCGATTTTGAATACGAGCTGTATCTCACGCCAAATCGACCACTATGCGAAACGATGCTGGGTTTATGTTATTATTTTGCTGACTTCAAAGTTATTAACAATTATCAGGTTTTTAACCAAACGTATCGACGTAAATGAATTTTTATCTCAAAGGGTATAGCAGGGTAAAATGGTCAAAAGTGTTCCTGAACCGACTTTGACTGACAATACACCATTGACGTAACTAATATCCTCAACTTTTTTAAAGACTTTTTCTGTTATACTCTTTTGTTTCCAGTTCCATTTTAAATGCAACGTTTTCCAAAATGAAAATTATAAATAAATTTTTATCGACAAAATACCCTGTCGCTTAAAATTATGTGTAATTATTTGTAACAGATCTGTGAGAAGTGCAATCTCATTTTTCATCGGTTTGCTACGCCATCGAAGAAGATGATAGAAGACATCAGTGATGATTCATGACACAACAGTAATTATATTTGTAATACAAGTTAGCGGATCGTCAGAATGTGCGAATGGAAAAAAATCAAGAAGGTGAAGACGGAATAAATATCAGCGTTGAAAAACTGCTGACATAAGATTCAGATTATGAACCAGCGTTGTAGTGTAAATATTAAATGTAAATGATTAAATATGGTCGTGATAAGTGGTTCCACTGTTAAATATTTTTGGAATGGTACAGTTTCTTTCACAGAAAACCATTTAACCCTTCGTCGTATCATTTTTTTCTCAGGTGTATCAGACATAGCTAAGTATTTATTATTGCAATGTTAAAACAAACATGGAAATTTGTATTTAACGACAGTTTACCATCCCAATTATAGTTGGAATTACACTTAAAATCCAATTGTAGTTGTTAAATACACAGTCTGCCACGAGTACTTTGAGATATAACTGATTGTACTGTTCGAAGGGCCACCCAATGTTAGGATACTAGAACCAGAGGATGACTGATTTTCGAAGCTTTCGATTGGCCTTACGGAATCTCTTCTGACGGAGTTTGTTTTCCTCTCAACTCTTCCGAGGAAGCTCTTAACGAATCTGCGTTCAATACGCTCTCTCTCATTCCTCTGTACCGATCCTACCCCCACTCATTCGTAAAAAATAAGAGTGGGGCCTTAAGGGCGGTTCTTGCTTCTCAGCGAAAATCTAATAGAGACCAACCTCGTTTCAGCCCCTTTCTTGCTCCTTTCGCCCAATTCTCGCGTATTGCACGAGGTCTGTTCACAAAATAACCGAACACTGTTTAATTTCCTTAGTATAATATACAGCTTATTGCGTTAAGAGTTCTACTCTCCTCTATTCACGTACTTGTTCCAGTGGTATTTCCACTTCTTGATATCATCAATTGAGTCGAAACGGCGGCTTTTTAGCACTGATCTGAATTTTGGTAACAAGTAGAAATCGCTGGGATCAAGGTTTGGGAAGTGAGAAGGCTAGAGGAGGACACTCATCTGACTTTTAACGTAAAACTAGTGAATTAACAAGGCTAAGTGGGCAGACTCTCTCGTAAATCAAATATGAAACACCTTGCCCTCAAATAGCAATAATTCGGGTACTAAACGCGGTATAAAGAATGTGGAAGGTTATGACAATTAAAGTGTCGTAGACCACTCGACTACAAAGTTCGGTTATTTTTTCAACACGTCTCGTACGAGCTTTGTTACTAAATGTGACAGCTTTGAATGACAATGCGTATCGATGCGATTGTGTTGGACCCACATTCCTTTCACCTGGCTTCTTATGAGGCACACGTTGCACCACGTATGTTATCAAGAAAGAAAAAATGGTATTTTCGCAGAGACACAACCAGCACGAACAACGTAAGACATTCAGTTACAGTCTAGATCCGAAATAAGCAATTGGCCAATAGACAAAATTGTATTTAGGCAGAGTTACTGGTCAGAACACACCTTTACGGGAAGCATGCATGTAGCGAACCGTTAGCCCGTTACAATTCAATCATTAAAAACCGCGTAGTAATGTACGTATGGTGGGGGTCATTCATCTATAACACAGTAAGTCAGACTTTGCTGAAGACTTTTTACACTTTTGAGGGAGAATGTGGATGGTGTTGCGTCTTTTTCCGTTGTTGGATTCTTTTAAATCACCAGTTTATATTTTTGAAACAGTGTTAGGCGCTCCCTTTGTATGCTTTGCTTTTATAAATCTGGGGAAGTGACACAATGGGGTGTAGATGACGCCTCTGGTAGTGCCAAGGGATAGGTTCATAAAAATAGTCCATATTTTTTGCCATTGCTGTTTTGTTCTATGTAATTGCTGGTTTTTCCCTACAGAAGGGTACTTATTGTTGGATAAAATTTCCCTTGGCACAGAATGAATCGAACCACGTTCTGTTACGTTTAGCTCTCTACAAGCACTCACAAGAATCGTTGCAGGGTTGACACAACCGAACCTATTATACATAATTTTTTTAAAATTTTGTATCGCTTTAATAAATATTCGATTCTTTGGAAGCATACTCTGTAACTATTCAACATCCGTTATACACTTAAATATTTTGATAAGTTTATTGTGAAACAATGTTTCATTCGCGACAGTAAAACATTGCTGAACTGTGCACTAGACGTACCAAAAAGTTTCACAGTAAAATACCGATATTTGTCTTTTATGTGAAGCAAGGAATCAGCCTTTTTGTCCCCAGCGTTTATAGATCGTAAACGATAGTATAAAAGAAACGATTGACATAAAAGTTGTACCATTTCTAGAGATCTATAAATACTTGAGAAACCTGTTTTTCTCCAACAACTCCAATATTTTACGACTTTGATTTGAAAAGTAGTTTTTCTTTCCAATGCATTTGGCTAAAATATAGTAAACTAATTAGCGGCTGTTTAATATGTAAACGATCTTCCATTCTCGTCCACCACGTATTCGGAGGCAATTGTACGGCAGAGAGACAAAAGCCTACCGTTTTCCTTGCGTTACGCATCCAGTCAAACAGTAGGTGTGAGTAGGTCATAAATACCAAGCACCATAAAAAATACGATACAAGAGAGGAATTGGACCGCGGTAATTCCCTATGGACCCGTCACTCATAAATAGGAAACCCTTCTTCATCCCACCAGCAATGGATATTTCATGTTTGTAAAACAAAACATGTATGACTGATAAAAGTAGGACACTGATCGGGAAGTGACTAATCGCATTTGCATTCATTTGCTCGTGTTACCTATCTGTGTCAGATAGAGATCCAAATAGAGCATCAACATCCCCGCGGCTATGCAAATCGCGCTTTATTTAAAAAAAGGAACAGTTCAAGAAAACTATGCATACAAGATATCCGTAGTGAAATCGAGGATCTTCAATGTCGAAATAAAAGATTGCAAGTTAGAAACTAGATTTTGCAGAGGAATAAAAGTGGGGTATCAGCTGTTTTATTAATCCCTTGCTCTACAATGCATGTACGGTTAAGGAAACAAGTCTTTGATTACTCCATCCCTATTGAATTTTCCGTTGAATTTACTCTATATTCAGTATCAAGTTATGTCTAAACGTTAATTATTGCTGCGATTATTTTTGGAGTAGAACTAACGCCATTTCAT
Organism: Anthidium xuezhongi; assembly: GCA_022405125.1. NCBI lineage: Eukaryota > Metazoa > Arthropoda > Insecta > Hymenoptera > Megachilidae > Anthidium > Anthidium xuezhongi. Next base: position 611,907 of record CM039649.1, read on the forward strand.
CTGAAATTAAGCGGCTTTCGACTTGATTGACGAGAAGATATACAAAGACCTTGGTACGTGCGATAAAAATAACTGAAGAAGGAAGGATACACGTGAACATTTTACAGGAGACATGCGGAAACAAAGCAAGGTAAAATCCATTCTTTCAAACAATAAGGTAATGAAAGGAAGTTGCAGTGCAAAATCGTAGAGCACGTTCTTCAGTTTCAGTTTAATATCGCATCAGCTGCTATAATTATACCGTTCGTTTAGTTTCGAAATAGGTGAAGTAATTTGATATTAATAACCTGTCACAATGTTTTTTGTCAACAAAATATGAAATACATTTTTTTAGAAATAAAGAGTACCGAATATCAGTCATTGGTGTTTTTAATCTAATATTACTCTACTCGTTGGTACATTTATTTAAAGTTACTACAGCTGATTATTTATTTCGTCTTGACCGCCAAAGATTCAATATATTTTAGCTTTCGCTAAAATTACAATTTAAACAGCAAATGGTAACTAAATTTCACGCATTTGCGGACGCAAAATATTGCCATTTCTCCATGACGGGTACAGTCGTCAAACACAGCTGACTGGTTAAAACACGAAATATGTAGAACGTCTGCAACAAAATTAGGTGTTTCGTACGATACAACCTAACGGCTGCACGTGGATCCTTGGCGCAAAATGAAGCCAGGGTTCGAAACGTACTGCTTTGCCAATTACGAGGCCTGCTTCTGACAATGAGCGAACAGCACGTCGAGTTTCTCACAGCGTTCAGCACCGTAATTTCTCTTGCCATTGTCTAACTATTGTACTTCGGATCATGACACGTAAGAATAACGGGAAGAAAAACTGAACTTAACGGTACCGATAAAAGAAATTCGGTGTCTTCATTTTGTTAGCCGAGCATTTCACACTTTCACTTTTACCGAATTCGGTACAGAAAACTTCTACGGCGACGTTCCATTTAATCGAGCAGGCTGCCTATTGATATTATCCCTAATATATTTTATCTTTATTTTTTTGTTTTGTTTAAAAAGAAAGTGAATACAAAATTTGCAAAAAATAAGAATTTATGATCTTTATTTCAAAGTTTCATGTGCTTGTTACACTACGTGTGGATTTCGAACAAACTAATCCTGGTCGACAATATAGGTATCTCAATTGCAAGCCATTAATCATTAATAAGTACGAAAGGAACACGTAATTGCGAGTGTGCATAGGACGTAAGAATACCATTGTAACAAGAACGAACGAAGGAATTTTTTGTAGAAGGATGATATTTATGTGTGTACAAGGTTGCGACGTAGAACATTCCTGTATTTATACTGTGCAGAGCAAAATTATTTCTTCACCGCAATGACCCTTCAACACCTTTGCATTAATTGCCACAAGATACAAATTGCCCCAAGTGTTAGTTTCTTCTTTACGAAACCATGTAAAAGTTGTTTGAAAACTACTTAAATAGGCCCAAAAATTTCAGCAATTTTTATTTTCAAACTGACGTATGTGGAAAGATATACTTACACTCTAATTATTAAGGATTCTTTCAATTAATTTTCAATTAGTTTATTTTATTTTTATTTCACGAATTATTTGACTATACCAAATTTGTCAAAAACTTCATTATAACGAATAACAACCCAGTAAATTTGGTAACAGCGCTTTCTGACCATCAACGGGGATCCAAGGACCAACCGGAAGAAAGCCAGCTCTGCGCCAACCGCGCTGAGGAATCGCTGAAGGAAACGAAGACTGAGCGCGCTAGAGGGAATGGCTCCGTCAAAGAAGTGACGGGGAAAGGCCCCGGGCCCACCCTCTAGTCAGGAATGGGAAAGGCATTACAGAAGGGCCTGAAGTAGTCATGGACAGTTAGTAGCAATGGAAGCGGGAGTGCTCCCGTCAGACAGGGAGCGAGGCAAAGAGCTCGAACAGGAGAGGATTCGTTTCAAGCGGAGACGCTGCTCTTTATTCTGTAGCTCCTCAAGGCCTCGAGAAGGTAATTCCCCACTCTTCACTTTCTCGCTTCCTTCAGTTAACGAGAACGGCGAATACCGTCCCAACTGTACGGCCCTTCTCTTATAGCAGTATTCCCGCTACTCGCCGAGAGCCAATCAGTAGTACAAGCAGCCGCTCCCTAACAAGTCCGACAAAGGAAGCCGCTCTCAGAATGTTTTCGTGTCCATGTCTAGTGTAGAGGCAGGCCCGCAAGGGCCCTTACGGTGGAAGGGCAAGACTGACAGAGACTCGAAGCGTGTCGGACTAGAAAAGGGGCGGGGGCCTGCTAAGGATCCCTAGCCGAACATAGGGGGAAATAGAGACTCACGGTGCGGGATTACCACTGCAGGGACTTTTAACATTCCGCAGAAGACCACGAACTTACTTCGTTGGCGCCAAATGGCGCAGTATACAAATATGGTCGTAATGCAATAACCTTGGTTCTTGTAGGTAGCCATGGGATAAACTGAGACTGAAACAAGTCTCGATTAAATACGGGGATGCTGAAAATGTTCCCAAAGCCTGTGTCTTCGCAGAAAGGGGTTTAGATGCGCTGAAAATGGCCAGGTTCTGCACAGCCTGCACTAATAGCTGTTATCCTAATAGCTCAAGTGAGGGGAAGCTGGGCGAATCTTATGATTTGTTCAGCCTAAGAACTAATAAATTACTTCGATAATCATGGGCCGCTACTGGTGATAAGATATGACACAGTCTGGTGCAACACAGATGTTAACAAGAGACAAGTAGCGTTATTGTACCTCTAACCTATAGTCCTGGAGGTTCCAAATAAAGGATTCAGTTCAACTTTTGTTACCTTTAGGTGGTAGGAAGTAGTAAATATCACGCAAGGCTCCAAAAATTATGATTTGTAGAAGAAATAATGCTCCTAGACCACAGACTGATCACATCTAAGCTGTTTGGACATCTTGGGACTATCTTGAAAGGTTAGCATCCAAAGGAGCGATCGAAGGGGAGGTCGAAAGGCTTCAGATCGCAATCCTTCGATCCTCTGAAAAGTCCTACCCAACCAAATAAAGAAAAATGGCCAATAGTGGACGGATATTTATCAACACCGAGGTAATTACTGTTACAAATTAAAAACTAGAACTTCGCTGGGTAACTGAAATTCTAAGGGACCCTTTGATACACGATTTTATGATACCCAGCCAAAGCGAGAAAACTAGACAATGACTGCTTCTCTCAAGAAACTAACGGTTACAAAATTAAATAGAAAAAGTTCCCCGTATCATAAAGTTGTCCCTTTGCCACTCTTAACAATTGGGAACATTATCAGTCGAATATGGAAAATGTGGACTTTAATAAAAATAAAAGACGATATTAACAACCAAAACAGCATAAAATTTTCAACAGAAGCATACTTAATGCATGAAAGCATAGCGAATGGGTAGAATATGTGAACAAAAACCGGTATTCCATATTTAAACAACTTGCTTCATAATAACTGCGGAAAGTAGGTTCATACTAGAACCACTCGTTGCAGAGATTTTATTCAATCAAACATGAGAATCATTGAACATTCGTTAACACGTAGTACACGCAGATCTCGTATCGTCCTTTCGTTCTACATGGGAAATTCTTCAATGAATCGTCATCTTTCATCCTTGAACGGTAAATTAATTCTCGAATATATTTGGTGAAATGAGAGGCTCGGTGAAAAATTCGCACACGTCACCGTTTTATAAGTTCACGGGAAAGTGAATTGAAGAAACAGTTATTTTCGAAATCTGAATTATTGTGAAGGTAAATGATAACTATTAGCAAAGTTTAGGTAAAAAATGAAATTTATTATATATTAACCCTTTGCACTCGAAGCATTTTTACATATGATTAAGTCTAGATTTCTTTTAATAGTTGCAAATACTTAGGATCTATTTACTTTAAACAAATAAGACTCAAATTTCACATTTTAAAATATTCCAGTTAATTGCATATGGCGCACCGGAGGCGCCACTCGAGTGCAAAGCGTTAATTGTACAAAAACGAGAAATTATAGATAAGCGGCACGAGCCTGTTATTTATGGAACTTTACGAATTCATTCGCCCTACAGTGGCAAATAGAAAGGTCCTTAAAATATATACTGTTGCAGTGAATGTGTAAAAAATTCATTTTTATAAACGACTTTTACGGAGAAGTTGAACACGTTAAATCGGTTCGGAGCTGTGGGAATTACTTTCACCGGTCTCGTTTGGTGAAATAAATTCGGCACATGTAAACAGGGAGCTGTAAGGAAATCACGTAACGTGTTGTGCTTTCTGTCAATCGTATCCTATTGCGACAAGCGCATAGAAAAGAAAAAATCGAGCGTGTCACTATCCTTTCGTGCCGATATCGATATCGTTTTATCATGTTTCATGCAACGGTAACAGGTAGAGTAGGAACAAAAGCATGATACTCTAATAAAGTAATACATAAATTAATCCAAACATAAAATATACTTTAAAATAGTTATTCAACTTAATCAAAACTAATGAATTACTTTGTATATTGTTGTATATTGTTTCTTTCCAAAAAGGACTATGTAACCTTGTAACCTTGTTATTTATTTATAGCGATTTTAGCAGTTGAAATATCGAACAATTGGCCTCAGTCTCCTAAATAAAGCTAAATGTGTCATTTTTCTGGGATATCAATAATTCTGTTATCAAACGCTACTTTGATATTTTGCTAACCCGTATTGAATTTATGGTATGCCAGCCAGTGTTCTCCGAGGGACGATTAGTGTTTATTAGTTAAATAAATTTAACTTTTAACAGTGTTTAAAAATTACTTTTGTTATTTGCTACTATATATCAAATGTATTCTTAATCGCTACGAAAGTTTACGTTGAATTTGGAGTTAGCCCAAGTATGTTTGCCGATAAAAGTCATTTCCCAAGGAATCCAGTCTGAAATTAGTATTTCTGTGTTTGATCGAACATCCGGAGGTCAAACTATTCTACGAAGAACTTTGTACACGTTTCGTGTTGATATCGTCGAATTATCACGAATTCCAGATAACTAGCTTATACCTTCTACCACCATAAATGTCACCGGCTTGAGCTAAATTCGATATTTACCCTGCTTTATCGTAATTTTGTATCTTAACACTTTGACTGCCATGCTCCATCTACTAAAACTTTCGTTTGGTAATAATTTTATTTTCAACAAACCCTGTATTCTGTTTCCACAATATTTCGCTATTTCTATTATTCATAATTTAAAACGCCTAATAGGAATACTTTCAACTAAATGAACCAAAGAATTCTTAATTATATAGGCGTGATGTTTTCAAGGGAAATTCTAGGGCCACTCATATGTGGGTGACGCGGCAAAGTGTTAAGAATGTTCACAAAATTAGGTCCAACCTCAACGCGACGACCATTACAATTGAGGAGTTCAGAACAATAAGGACTCATATCATTTAAGGCTTCTATGATACAAATTGCATAATTAACCCTTTGCGCTTGAGTTGTGCCTCTGGGGCGACATACGTGATCAACTAGAATATTTTCAAATCAAACTATCCCATGTTGAAGTAATTCAAGGATGAGTTAGTTTAAGTTTGATTAGATTATTTAGAGCTGGTTCTTAGAAAGAGAAGAAGAGGTTACTTTATTATTTGTATACAATTACAAATGACTGCTTCTTCTCGCCTTCAAAATTATCAACTTACAAATCGTAATTTTTATCTAATAAGATGGATGAAAACAAAGCAAAGAATAATAAGGTAACGAATTAAGTAGCATTAACATAGACTCTGAAGAGGGCAATTATTACTTATTTCGAATAAATAATATTCTGATCGCATTCACAAAAGATCAAGATACAGAAGTCTAAGATATTCATTGAAAACTACTTTTGACAATCAATAACACTTTATAAAATAACGAGCGATCGCTAAAACCTTTCGAGAGTTACTCAGGAAAGTGTCCTTGGTAACATACATTAAGGTCAAGGTCATCGGAGCTGCTTCTCTTACAAGGAACGGTTACCGAATAAAATATCCAGTTTCTTCCTTTTCTTTTTGCAAATAATTAGTTCTTCAACAAAGACTCTTCGATGGATTGAACGTTTGCCCTTCGATTCAGAACGAAATATAATTTTCATATTGTTTTCAAAACTTACGAGCACGGTTATGTTAATTGAATTAAACTGTAATCTAATGACGTAATTTTATTACACGGTAGTTTACTTATACAACGTTTTAATCAAGTTGCAATCGAAATCTTTCAATTAATTCAGTTGCTAATTACTTTATCGTTACTATAACTAAAGTGTAATGTAATTGAAATTAAATGTAATCAAATGTAATCAAATTACAGTGCAGAACTGTGAAGAAGTAAGATAAATATCAATATTTACCTGTCTTACCTATAAGACGTACAACCTACATTAATAATTAATAGTAAGTTAACCTTTTCCCCTCTGAGAGGACATAAAAACATGCAAGTAATTTCAGAGGGAAATTCAGTTCATTTATTTTCTTTTGTAAATTTCTTTTCAGTTAACATTTAAATAGAATAATGGTGTCACTCGCTCGTATGATATATCATTCGCTACTTTGTAATTGAGTACTTTTAAGTTATAGGTAAATAATTTGAAAAAAATTCTGAGTGCAAAGATTCAAAAGTGTACTTACTTTCAGTCCTTTCTTATTTAATAATGTACTTTATTCTACTTCTGAATTAAAGTGTTTTTTCTTAAGGTGTAATATCATTATGTGATTTTTCAGTTTTATTTCTTTTTTTCAATATACGTTTTAATTTTGAAAAATAACACGGAGGATTAGTTTTGCTCAACCGTGCAATTTTATAAACAGTACGTACGTCACCGGTAATAATTTTTTCTCATTTCTATTTCCATGTCTTTTTATATTTTTTATTACCTCACAATTTCACTTGCTTCTAATTGATATTCCTTAATTCGTAATTTAATTACATCGTCCCCCATAATTTTATTTCATTTACAATTACTAATATGACAATAAACTATAGTATAATTGAAATTAATATAATTAAATCGCTTTATAATTATAATTTACGGAATAATTCTATTGTAATTCTACACAGCTCTGCATATCAGTCAAGCATGAAATCTTAACTTTTTATTTTATGTTTTTTAAACCGAATGTTACACGATTTAAATAATAATGTAATATGTAAGCAATGCACACTAACGGATTTATTTTGTAAACAAGGAAGTGATGTATGATTGATGAATTTCTAATTAATCGCTGATGACAGATGTATTAATATCAATATAAAAGAAAATATTGAAACATATTAGTGAATTAATAGAATAAATTTGGAAATTAATTAATCATATTTCTGACTCTTCAGTGCTCACTAAAATAAAAATATGAGATTAGGGATTATATTAGGGATTATATTAGATTAGGGATTTTATTTGAACCCTGTTCAAATTGAAAAATCGTACAGTGTATCGTGCAAAATGGTCTCACGAATTGAAAAAACACAACAGAAAATTTGTACGTTTTATAAGATAAAAAGAAAGAAAACTTTCTGTTTATGTTTCTGAGTAACACACTATTTATAATGTAATATTAATACTGTGTGACATCAATTCCATTGGTTATCGATATCGAAAGGACAGTTTAAATAGAACCATGCACAGGCAAATGGTAAAAACTGAGAATACGACTGCCATCGAAAAATCTCTCTAATTCGGCACACTGTGCGACCCAAGTGAAGAATTAAAATAAAAAAAAAAGAGGAATAAATAAAAGAAAAACGCGCTTGGCCGTACCTACCTGTGCACAGAATGATCGTGCGGTATGCACGATCGCCTGAGTGGACCTCTTCCAGGTGAACGTTAGTCACCAACGTAAATAACGAGACGATAGTCGAGCAAAGGTTGGTGCGGTCAAACCGGAGCTACGTAGATACAAGCACGCGGATATTTCCTCGAGTATTTGCATACAGTCCTTGCAGATTCAGGTATCCGTGGAAAGTTCAGCCCGTTTTTCCTTCCTCCCTTCGCGAAACGAAACGATTTCCTGTTCGTGGGCGTCGTCCAAAGTTTCCGCTCGGCCCCGATTATTCGCCGGCCGATTCACTGAACTTAAACCGAATCGATTCGAAACGATCCACGGCCACGAAGGTGTCGCGTAAAAACTCCGAAACGGGCGATAACAAAGTGAAGCACGATAGCAGCGCCGAGCAAAAGGAACCGCACACTCAAGAACTCAGCCAAGCACTGGTAAGGCCAACAGGTGAGCCGTGCCAACAGTTTACGGCCAGTGACGTATCACTCGCATGTACGATCCAGGGCAACAGGTGTGAGCCGGCCCAGTGACGTACACTCCGCGACACGAAGACAGCACACCTCGGGTATGAGATTGTTTCGTCATTTCCACGTAACGAATTTACCCATTTTTCGCCTTTAACCATTTTCCACGCGGCCACGTGTATTTATACCACAACGTTCAATACTATTCGGTGTATTTATATCCCGTAAACATTTCAACACCACCGCTAGTATTTATATTCCAAGGTTCGATACTGCTGGGTATATTTTTATCTCGCATACCTTTAAAAATTATTTTTAAGCTCAATTTTATCAAGAGTTTTATAACGTTCAATATTTCTATTATTTATATTTTTGTTAGACCATGTAGGGATTACTTATCCTGAGACGCGTTTCACACTATATTATTTATCAATAGAACAATATATTGTTTATTCAGTACAAATGTACGTTCTTCTTTCATTTGTAAAATATAATTGAAATAAAAGTACCATAATTATAGAAATACTACTAGGACATATTGTATCTTAACTATGATAAAAAAGAAAGTACACAAAATCGTTTAATTTCATTTTACACTCTAATTATTATAAACCAAAAAATAAAAATTTCTCAGTTGTGTATCAGTGTCTATAAGCTTTCAAATATGGTAACTTTCAGACGTATAAATAATTTTATTAATCATAAAATATTATTAACAGAAATCTCTCAGATAATCACTTTCTCCTTAAATATAATTTCCACATTTTACCTAGATATTGTGTTTAAAAAATATTCTGCTTAAATTTGATCTATGTATGTTTAAGCCCTAACTGGGTTTGAATTTGTTTTTTTAATACATATTCTAAGATATACTATAGGGCTTATATTTTTAATAATTTATGATCAAAATATAGGATCTTAAAATAATTTTAGCTATCTCCGGGTCGTTGTCCACTCATGGTTAATTCAATAAAATAATTAGTTAATCAAATAAATAATTAATTACGAAAATAACAGAGTATTTTTATTCTTTTCCGCTCTAAAATTTTGTGAAACAAAAATATTTTAGCTGTTTTCAATTAACAGCATATACTTTTTGTGATGAAAAGAAACAAGTTTAAAACTTTCTTTCTTATATTTTGCACTATGTATCATTGCAACCTACACGTATCATAATAAATAATAGCTTAATATACATAAGTACTATGCCTTATTGCAATTTAGTAATGAAAATACCACTAAAGATACTTCATTATTTCTCTTTTTAAACATAGAAAGTACGGGCTTTAAAAGGATAATGTTATATCGATTATACGTTTAGAATTAATTGTGTCTTAAAAAAAATAAGAGTTTCGTCTTTAATAAACAGTCGTATTCTTATTTTTCAAAATTATACAAATTTCGTACTCTGTATTGAAAACAACGTATTCTGAATTTAAATAACACAATTATTTTTAATTCTTTATATTCCAGTCATTTTTATTACTAACAATAAGTTCAATGTAACAAGATTTCATTGGGCATGAAATTAAATACTCTGTCGTTTCATATATTTTATGTATTTTATGTATTTAAACAATTAATCATAATTTAAATATATAAAAACAGAGCAAAGATATTACTTAACATTCTCTACATAATTTTTCTACATATGGTTAAATATTTTCCAAAGTCATAGACAAATGAGCGGTAAAATGTTTAATGATTTGAATTGAAATTAGATGCCTTGACCAAATAAAGCAAGACTTATTAATTAAAATTGAACAATAATAGTCATATTTGTTAACAGATGAATAAATACATAAATTCGCAATATTAGTTATCAGGAGATCCTTTTTGTTCCAACAAGACAGGGATATGGGTAATTCCACGCCAAATTGATTACTTACTTTTGGCGATGTCTCACATTTTGTTCTAAATTGAATATATTGTAGTTCAAGTGAAATTAGGCAGCGTTTAAGTCATGATTTCGCTCGTTTTGAAACCCTTTGACAAATATAAGCCTTTGAATTTCGTGATTTTTGTCTATTTTCATGAAAATGGGTTGTACGTTTGAATTTTTATCTCGGGAATTGTTTATTCTATTATCTCACTCTTTGTTTTGTTTTAATATGGAAGCATCACTCTTCTAGAGTATATTTTTATTGAATTGAAAACTGCCTTTTACAATATTTAAAATTATAAATAAATTCTTTTTTTGCAAAAATCGCCTCATGGTCACGTTTTTCAAAATCCTTAAAGTTTTCTCTATAAAATATCTGAATTCCAGAATGGTGGTTTTCCTATTAACGTAGCAATAAAATGTTATATGTATACAGCCGCTACGCATCGTAACAGGTAAACGGGCCGATATTACCCTATGCCTGTTAATACAATCAAGTCGACAAAATTAAGAAGTTTTTGCTAATTTATACTTGTAGGAAAATAACCCACTTTTAGCCAATGATACTACCTCGGTCCAATTCCATGTTTAGGGCATCCTTATTTACTGAGACGTCCTTTTCCACTTCTTGGTCAAATGTTTTCTAATTATCTCTAAGTTCCCGGGAATTCCTGGAATTTGAAGTCACTAAAATTCCAAAAAGTGGCACGAATACTTCCTCGCGGATCATGTTCTCCTGATACTTTTTCGATTTTTGGACCCAGCGAAACAAATTTCTTGCAATTGTCCAAATCCTTGGAATTTTAATAACGTCAAATTCCAGGAATTCCCGGGAACTTAGACTCAGAAACCAAGGATCTCGATTTTGCAAAATTGTATTAGGAGAACATGATATGCGAGGAGATATTCCTGCAACTTCCTGGAATTTTAGTGACGTCTTTCAGGAACTTCCGAGAACCCCTTTTGAGAAACCAAGTTCCCGATTTTGATAAAGTGTATCAGGAGGACATGATTTCGAAGAGGTATTCGTGCCACTTCTTGGAATTTTAGTGGCGAAAAGTGGCGAATTTCAGGAATTACAGAACTTAGACTCAGAAGTCAGGTATTCGATTTTATAAAATTGTATCAGGAGAACACTGTTACATTTTTGAAGAATCGAGAAGATAATTTTTGGCACAAGTTTAGTACAGTGAAAAACTAATTACTAAAGAAACTTATACTAAGTATCGATACGTTAGATTTTATAAAATATTATCGTCGCATAGTTAATTTAAAAAAAGTTACCGAAAGAAAACCACTTTGGAACACTTTGAAAAAACAAATCCAAAAAGTCCACTATTTGTGTAACATTTCAATCTGTCCAATTTCGATTATTTTTCAATTATTACTTAATTTTGTTTACATATTCGAAATTGGAGAATCCCGTTAACCATACTTTACGTATCTCGGCTTTCTTTCATGCACCAGGTAAAAGTGTATCCGCTCGGAATACAGTAGGTATTGTACGTGGTTAGCTAGTTTTGCAATTCTTATTCAAATCTCTCGGACGATTTTACATTCTGAAAGTACTCGACACATTCCATGCTTATCGCGCTGATGGATGTATTGTACGTATCTGCCTCGAAGATCCACCAGTAAATCCGCCCACTTCCACAGGATTTCTGCTCAACGAAATTTCGATTCATCGTGTACGACATTTCGTGCGATCCAGCGACCGTTAAGGTAGAAACATTACATACTATCACGTCATGTGAAATCACGTTGGAGATAGTGAGAGGATTACGAGTACCTAAAGAAAAAATGGAGTGAAATGAAATATTAACACTTTGATGGTCACGCTGCAGCTACTGCGGTAACAATCTTATTTTTGACAAATTTTATATTCTGTTTCCACAATATTTTGCTATTTCTATTTGGTATTTATAATTTCAAATATCTAACAGCAATTTTTTAACCAAATAAAAGAATTCCTAATAATATAGGCGGAAATTTTAGTGTCATTATTTTAATGGAAGTTTAAGTGTCACCCATACGTGGGTGACGTGGCAGTCAAAGTGTTAAGGACATTATGTGCTCATATATTTTTATATCCAATTTTAATAAAGTTTAAAATTTCATAGCCTGCTAATAACAATACTTAGACTTGATTTTAATTTAAATGTTGTTGATATATCATTGTAGCAGTTAAGGGTTAATAAAAGAATAAAACCATGAATGTTTGTAATTTTCCACCTATTGATGACTAATCATGAGTACTATTTATTTTTTTCCAAAAATCACATAAGTAACCTGTAGATGTGCTCTGTCCATCACTGCACCTTTTGTGTAAAACAATACAAATGGACCAATTCGCTTTTATCGAATATCTGGTGATTTTTCGTGTTTTTTACATTTAACGTAACCAAATTATTCGTCAGATTTTCGAAATTCGTTTATGGTATTGTCATATTTGGTATCGTGAATCTGCCGTGTTTGATGACATAATTCTTCGCCCATGAACGGGGAGAACGTCCGATTAGAAATACGAATATTTTGTGTAGGCTGAAGATATTAATGAAGGAATAATCGTGATAGTTTGTTTGGAAATCAAGTGTCGTTTAAATATTGGGTCGGCAATAAAGTAATTTCGGTTGGCACAAATAGATAGTGAATGTGAATGTTCTAAAGTGTTTCTTTTGAGATTTGACTGACACTTCCAGATTACTGTAGACACAGGTTTCGTGTAATCTTGTTTACAACTGTTAATTTACGATCAATTTTAGCATAGAGTGCAAAAATGAACATTTTCGACATGTCTTACTTTTTTATTTTTATATTCACTGGTATCAAATCAGTTTCCATTTTCAATAAAATTTTTAATTACTTTCTTGCCAACCCAATATATTACCCTTTACAAAATACGGAAAAATTTAGTTTGAAGTAATGACTTTTTATATTATGCAATATAAATGGAAATTACAAACTAAATAATCAGAATCGTTTACTCGTATACGCAGCCGCAGTACGGAGCTGCGGGGGTGTAATAACGACAGGTTATTTGCTCACTTGCTACAGGGGTAGATTGGTTGCGCAACCTTTTTTGTTTATCTTAATTATCTTCGTTACTTCTAAAAGTATTAAAATAGCTTACGCATAAAAGTTATTTAGTATGAAGGAAGTTATTACTTAATAACTTCATAACTTTTAAGTAACAATTGCTTCATAGGTGCTAGATTTTGTTAAACTTCAGGACAAGAGAAAGTATATGTGTTAAACGCGATACTCGTTAATTAATTGTAATTAATTGTTTTGAAATCATGGATCACTTTTGGTTCTGAAAAAAATTGACCGGACACTAAAATCACCAAAGCCATGAATTCAACAATAGAAATAAAAAATATCATGTTTATAAAAACTATATCTAATTAAAATAATTTGTTTATAAAACTTTTTGAAGTCAATCTTAATTTTCGTATTTTGCTAATATTTATATGTCTAATATTTAATATGTCTGTATATATTTCTATTGTGTTTTTTAGTTTTTACATTTCACAGAAATACGATATTCAGAACTGTAACAAATTATACCTATGCATATTCTTGCAAGCTTTCAAAATTTCGCAAAACACTTGTAACAAACTCATGAAATCACTTGTACATTGTCGAGCATGATAAGCTCCTCTAGGGAAAATGGCGCCATTAGGAAGAAATGTCCCATCTCTCGTCTCAATACTATAGAATTACTAAGTATTATGCATTTGAATTAGTATTTGCTTTAAAGAAAGGTTTATTTAATAAGAAAGTCAAATGAATGACGGCTGCTTTAAACATATAGTTAATAAATGTGTGACGGTTAGTGTATTTCTGTTCTACTGAAAGGTCACAAAAATGGACTTGGATTAGTAGAAGTTGTAAAGAACAATTTGATTTAACCTCTTACCATATAATTGACTCTTACTATTAAAGAAGTAAATTAAACGCAAAAGAACGCATCTTTTATACGGAATATATTAAAACAAATGTTCGACAGCATTAAATGTTCTGTTTATTGTAAAAACACATTTATGTTTATAATTTGTATTGAAATCGACAAATAAAACTAGAAATTTTCTTTTTTGTATAACTTGAATATACATGCAACTTAATCTAAGAATTTTTACGAGTATGATAGGTTCCCCTAGGGAAAATTGCGCCATTAGAAAAGAATGTCCTATCTCTCGTCTCAATACTACAAATATTATGCATTTGAGTTAGTATTCGCTTTAAAGGAAGGTTTATTTAATAAGAAAGCCAAATGAATGATAGATTAAGTCAATTATCAAGATATAATTTCTAATAATTTTCAAATACAGAATGATATAATTTTCCCTAGAGAAGCTTATGGTACTCACCAGGAGATGTCCGGGCCTTGCTTTTGCTGCATAGCAAAATAGGGTGTACACACGAGTAAGAAACACGAGTGAACGAAAATTATTCTTATCGTACCGTTGTTTATGGCACCAATATTACTGATTTTCCACATTTACTACCTGACCATCTTTCGATTGTTCTGTGCGAGATAGTTCCTCGAATGGCCGTTCAGAATTATAGGCGGCGCAATAAAATTGCTGGTAAAATAAAATCTTCATCGACGTCGATATTTCAGACCGTAAAACATGAACTTTTATGAAATAGGAAAACTAAACTCATTTTATACTCCGTCTGTGTCATTACCGGTAGTTATGGAAAATATTATAGCACTACGTCCAACCATATTGCACTATAACGTTTATAGTTTCGAAACAATCATACAGGGTGTCCCAGAACTCCTGTAGGAGCCGGGAATAGGGGGTAGCTGAGACTATTCTGAACAACAATTTCCTTTGCAAAAATATTGGATGGGGCTTCGTTTTTGAATTATTTAGCAAAAACACGGATCAATCAGTACCGTCAGTGTAGCGTCGAGCCTAGTCGCCCCGGGACAAGCGCCTCGGTAGAACAGGAAGCGTTAAACACAAGTAATATTGAACATAAAAGTAAAAAACAAATGGTAGAATGTTATGAGAGTAATCGTACCCTAGAATAAAGAGAATGACTGAATGGCTGAATATCCCAACAGAAGGAATAAGTAAAAATTGCAGAATATTTTTCGGTATTATAAAGGAGGAATAAATTTGAAAATTACCTACATGGAATGTTAAAAAGTGAAGAAAAAATGTAAACTGGACTCAACCATGTACTTGTAAGTGTACATGGTAATTATTGATAAATTATTGATACTTAAAGGTAAAAGGCATGTCTAAAAACACCGTCTGCATAATCATTTGCAAGAAATAAGTTTACATTCATTCGGTTTAGAGCATTTTTTATCACTACATTTCAGGGCCTTTATTTATTATATTCTTGCTTTATCGCGATTGTTAACTAATTAGAAACATTCATGGTACTAAAAAGCTGCATTTATTCAATAAACTACATGATTTATACATTCAGCTTTACAAAATGACAATAGTTCCGCGGTCCATTAGCTCGCAGAACTATTGCCGAAACCAGAGCCGCCATGTTGGAAATGACAATAGTTCCGCGGTCCATCAGCTCGTAGAACTATTGTCGCGGAAGGAGTGAGAGGTCCGACACGCGGACTAGTGTTCTCTCCCTCGCACATTGAGGGAGTGAGAGGTCCGACACGCGGACTAGTGTTCTCTCCCTCGCACATTGAGGGAGTGAGAGGTCCGACACGCGGACTAGTGTTCTCTCCCTCGCACATTGAGGAAGTGAGAGGTCCGACACGCGGACTAGTGTTCTCTCCCTCGCACATTGAGGGAGTGAGAGGTCCGATCGGCTGACTAGTGTTCACTCTCTCGCACATTGGTGTTGTGCGCAGGCGCGAGTTTGGCGTAGAGGGAGTGAGAGACTAGATGCTCGGTGCTCTCTCTCGCACATTGAGAGAGTGAAAGGTCCGATCGGCGGACGAGTGTTCTCTCCCTCTTACGCATTAGCATACTGCGTTGGCTTGGTGCGAGTGAGAGGGGTGACGCTCTCGCGGAATCTTTCCTCTCGCTGGTTCATCGGCGTACCTGGCGCGGGCTGTGATGTATAATTTTTAATCGTTGCGTTACAATAATTAATAGTATGAGTTATTCAAGGTTCAGACTATTGTAGATCGGTTTTTCGTGTTCGAAAATGTAAAATTCGATACCAAATTAGCCAGTGCTTCTACGTTTTCTATTATTCATTAATGGTCGGGTAGTTACGTTCATCCCTTTTGTGTGAGGTTATGACAAAGTCCCTGTAAGTTTATGTACAAGCTGCTTTAGTTTAATGATACATAACTAGATAAATACAACTTTGCAAACTCGAGATCCATGGTTTCTGAGTCTAGTTTCATGTTACCAGTAAACAATGGGAAGGATTTATCTACTGACAGTAAACATAATCCATCAAATTCAAACCTGATTGAAAATGATCAATTTTGTTATATCGTATGTAAGTATAAAGTATTATAATTTTATTCAAGTAGTTAATAATAACGTATTTTGCTGTGTTGCAGATTAGAAGATGTATTTGTTATACATTTCTATGCCACATAACCTGCACATTAACATCATCAAATCAACGGGAAACTTTCTGGCAGTTTCTCAGTTATCAGTATTCGGTAATGTTTGAAATTGGACACTACTAAAATTTCAAGAAATGGCACAAAGAATACTTCCTGTCACATCATGTTCTCCTAATACAAATCTGCAAACTTGAGATCCTTGGTTTCTGAGTCTAATTTCATTTTACCAATAAACGATGGAAAGGATTTATCTACGGAGAGTAAACTGTTCTTCAATAGTTATACTGAATATATAAGTACATATGTAATTGTAGAAAATCTTTATTTCATAAGAATATTGTACTGCGCTTAAGCTATATGTTAAATAATTATAAAAATATGTTGTATGTAAAAATACTGATATGTAAGTTTTACAATTTGTAATTATAAGTGCGTTAAAGTTAAGAATCTAATATTTAAGTAAGTTTTACAGTTAGTAGTTGTAAGTGCTTTAGAATTGTGAATGTAATATTTAAGCAAATTTTACAATTTGTAATTATAAGTGCATTAAAGTTAAGAATGTAATATTTAAGTAAGTTTTACAGTTAGTAGTTATAAGTGCTTTAGAATTGTGAATGTAATATTTAAGCAAATTTTACAATTTGTAATTATAAGTGCATTAAAGTTAAGAATGTAATATTTAAGTAAGTTTTACAGTTAGTAGTTATAAGTGCTTTAGAATTGTGAATGTAATATTTAAGTAAATTTTACAATTTGTAATTATAAGTGCGTTAAAATTAAAAATCTAATATTTAAGTAAGTTTTACAGTTAGTAGTTGTAAGTGCTTTAGAATTGTGAATGTAATATTTAAGCAAATTTTACAAT
Organism: Anthidium xuezhongi; assembly: GCA_022405125.1. Lineage (NCBI taxonomy): Eukaryota > Metazoa > Arthropoda > Insecta > Hymenoptera > Megachilidae > Anthidium > Anthidium xuezhongi. The sequence continues at coordinate 629,406 of CM039649.1, forward strand.
TTGTAATTATAAGTGCATTAAAGTTAAGAATGTAATATTTAAGTAAGTTTTACAGTTAGTAGTTATAAGTGCTTTAGAATTGTGAATGTAATATTTAAGTAAATTTTACAGTTAGTAGTTATAAGTGCGTTAGAATTAACAATGTAACATTTATGTAACATGTATAATTGAAAGAATTTTCAATAAACATAGAGTTAAACTTAAGCAATTGTTTATTCATTTATAAACCTAACTCCCTTATCCAGCCCTTACAAAATTGCACTTAAAAAGCAAGAAATAATGTAGAAAAACATTGCACAGAAGTTTCGAAATACAAAAGTAGAAAAAGAAACGAAAAATATCGGTTGGATACAGAGAAGAACAAAATTCGGTACAAACGGTTTCCAGGAATTCCTAGAATTCGACGTCACTAAAATTCTGGGAAGTGACACGAAGAATACCTCCTGGCACATCATGTTCTCCTGATACAATTTCGGGATCCGAAATTCTGTGAATTTAAATTTTGTAGTCTTCGATTTGCTATTGTTAATTTTCATTATTTTCTGAAATTACTTATGGGATAAGGATATCAAGAGAGGTTTATTTAAATAAATAAACGAGTTCTGGGTTATTTTTGAAAATCTGCATTTATTCAATAAACTAAATGATTTATTATACATTGAGCTTTAGAATAGTTATTAAATTATTTACAACTAACGTTTACAATTGTAATTTTGCGCACTATCTATACAACTTTAATTTATAATCGGATTTGTTATAGAATTGATACAACAGGTATCTAAGTTCCGATTATTAATTAAATCCTTGGTTTCTGAGTCCAAGTTCCCGGAAATTCCTGGAATTCGACGTCACTAAAATTCTGGGAAGTGGCACGAAGAATACCTCCTGGCACATCATATTCTCCTGATACAATTTCTCAAAATCGGGAATTTGGATTCGATTAAGGCGAATGTACAGGGTGTCCAACTTAAGTGATTACAGCAGGATATTTCGGAAGGAGTTGTAGTTATTAAAAAAGTGTTCCTACAATAGTTGCTTGACAAAATGGGGTGCATCATGCGGTAATAATTATTTTCCTCTGGGTGGGGTAATAGACGAGATCTGAAGGTCAATGTAGTTTTTTTGAATGAGATGCTATAGTTTTCTCTTCAGAATCTAATAGCGGGCACCGAGACGAATTCAACGGTGTGCTACATGTCGATATTCTGAGTTCGATTAATCGAAATCTGGAACTTGGTTTCGCAAAAGGGGATCCCGGAAATTCCTGGAATTCGACGTCACTAAAATTCTGGGAAGTGGCACGAAGAATACCTCCTGGCACATCATATTCTCCTGATACAATTTCTCAAAATCTGGATTTTGATTCCGCAAAAGGGGCTCCCGAAAATTCTGATACAAAATTCTTATTTCACGATGCTGTTTTTAGGTTTTTTACATACATTCAATTTACATACATTCTTCATAAAATAATGTAGAAAGAAAGATAAAAATAAACAAATAAAGTGTGATATAAATGTATTTATTTAACATACCTTCCAAAATGGTTTCCAAAAATTTCGCACTCCTAAAATCAGAATCTTGACATAAGAACTTTGTATCAGGAGAATATGATGTGCCAGGAGGTATTCTTCGTGCCACTTCCCAGAATTTTAGTGACGTCGAATTCCAGGAATTTCCGGGAACTTGGACTCAGAAACCAAGGATTTAATTAATAATCGGAACTTAGATACCTGTTGTATCAATTCTATAACAAATCCGATTATAAATTAAAGTTGTATAGATAGTGCGCAAAATTACAATTGTAAACGTTAGTTGTAAATAATTTAATAACTATTCTAAAGCTCAATGTATAATAAATCATTTAGTTTATTGAATAAATGCAGATTTTCAAAAATAACCCAGAATTCGTTTATTTATTTAAATAAACCTCTCTTGATATCCTTATCCCATAAATAATTTCAGAAAATAATGAAATTTAACAATAGCAAATCGAAGACTATAAAATTTAAATTTACAGAATTTCGGATCCCGAAATTGTATCAGGAGAACATGATGTGCCAGGAGGTATTCTTCATGCCACTTCCCAGAATTTTAGTGACGTCGAATTCCAGGAATTTCCGGGAACTTGGACTCAGAAACCAAGGATTTAATTAATAATCGGAACTTAGATACCTGTTGTATCAATTCTATAACAAATCCGATTATAAATTAAAGTTGTATAGATAGTGCGCAAAATTACAATTGTAAACGTTAGTTGTAAATAATTTAATAACTATTCTAAAGCTCAATGTATAATAAATCATTTAGTTTATTGAATAAATGCAGATTTTCAAAAATAACCCAGAACTCGTTTATTTATTTAAATAAACCTCTCTTGATATCCTTATCCCATAAATAATTTCAGAAAATAATGAAAATTAACAATAGCAAATCGAAGACTATAAAATTTAAATTTACAGAATTTCGGATCCCGAAATTGTATCAGGAGAACATGATGTGCCAGGAGGTATTCTTCATGCCACTTCCCAGAATTTTAGTGACGTCGAATTCCAGGAATTTCCGGGAACTTGGACTCAGAAACCAAGGATTTAATTAATAATCGGAACTTAGATACCTGTTGTATCAATTCTATAACAAATCCGATTATAAATTAAAGTTGTATAGATAGTGCGCAAAATTACAATTGTAAACGTTAGTTGTAAATAATTTAATAACTATTCTAAAGCTCAATGTATAATAAATCATTTAGTTTATTGAATAAATGCAGATTTTCAAAAATAACCCAGAACTCGTTTATTTATTTAAATAAACCTCTCTTGATATCCTTATCCCATAAATAATTTCAGAAAATAATGAAAATTAACAATAGCAAATCGAAGACTATAAAATTTAAATTTACAGAATTTCGGATCCCGAAATTGTATCAGGAGAACATGATGTGCCAGGAGGTATTCTTCATGCCACTTCCCAGAATTTTAGTGACGTCGAATTCCAGGAATTTCCGGGAACTTGGACTCAGAAACCAAGGATTTAATTAATAATCGGAACTTAGATACCTGTTGTATCAATTCTATAACAAATCCGATTATAAATTAAAGTTGTATAGATAGTGCGCAAAATTACAATTGTAAACGTTAGTTGTAAATAATTTAATAACTATTCTAAAGCTCAATGTATAATAAATCATTTAGTTTATTGAATAAATGCAGATTTTCAAAAATAACCCAGAATTCGTTTATTTATTTAAATAAACCTCTCTTGATATCCTTATCCCATAAATAATTTCAGAAAATAATGAAAATTAACAATAGCAAATCGAAGACTATAAAATTTAAATTTACAGAATTTCGGATCCCGAAATTGTATCAGGAGAACATGATGTGCCAGGAGGTATTCTTCATGCCACTTCCCAGAATTTTAGTGACGTCGAATTCCAGGAATTTCCGGGAACTTGGACTCAGAAACCAAGGATTTAATTAATAATCGGAACTTAGATACCTGTTGTATCAATTCTATAACAAATCCGATTATAAATTAAAGTTGTATAGATAGTGCGCAAAATTACAATTGTAAACGTTAGTTGTAAATAATTTAATAACTATTCTAAAGCTCAATGTATAATAAATCATTTAGTTTATTGAATAAATGCAGATTTTCAAAAATAACCCAGAACTCGTTTATTTATTTAAATAAACCTCTCTTGATATCCTTATCCCATAAGTAATTTCAGAAAATAATGAAAATTAACAATAGCAAATCGAAGACTACAAAATTTAAATTCACAGAATTTCGGATCCCGAAATTGTATCAGGAGAACATGATGTGCCAGGAGGTATTCTTCGTGTCACTTCCCAGAATTTTAGTAACGTCGAATTCTAGGAATTCCTGGAAACCGTTTATACCGAATTTTGTTCTTCTCTGTATCCAACCGATATTTTTCGTTTCTTTTTCTACTTTTGTATTTCGAAACTTCTGTGCAATGTTTTTCTACATTATTTCTTGCTTTTTAAGTGCAATTTTGTAAGGGCTGGATAAGGGAGTTAGGTTTATAAATGAATAAACAATTGCTTAAGTTTAACTCTATGTTTATTGAAAATTCTTTCAATTATACATGTTACATAAATGTTACATTGTTAATTCTAACGCACTTATAACTACTAACTGTAAAACTTACTTAAATATTACATTCACAATTCTAAAGCACTTATAACTACTAACTGTAAAACTTACTTAAATATTACATTCTTAACTTTAATGCACTTATAATTACAAATTGTAAAATTTGCTTAAATATTACATTCACAATTCTAAAGCACTTACAACTACTAACTGTAAAACTTACTTAAATATTAGATTTTTAATTTTAACGCACTTATAATTACAAATTGTAAAATTTACTTAAATATTACATTCACAATTCTAAAGCACTTATAACTACTAACTGTAAAACTTACTTAAATATTACATTCTTAACTTTAATGCACTTATAATTACAAATTGTAAAATTTGCTTAAATATTACATTCACAATTCTAAAGCACTTACAACTACTAACTGTAAAACTTACTTAAATATTAGATTCTTAACTTTAACGCACTTATAATTACAAATTGTAAAACTTACATATCAGTATTTTTACATACAACATATTTTTATAATTATTTAACATATAGCTTAAGCGCAGTACAATATTCTTATGAAATAAAGATTTTCTACAATTACATATGTACTTATATATTCAGTATAACTATTGAAGAACAGTTTACTCTCCGTAGATAAATCCTTTCCATCGTTTATTGGTAAAATGAAATTAGACTCAGAAACCAAGGATCTCAAGTTTGCAGATTTGTATTAGGAGAACATGATGTGACAGGAAGTATTCTTTGTGCCATTTCTTGAAATTTTAGTAGTGTCCAATTTCAAACATTACCGAATACTGATAACTGAGAAACTGCCAGAAAGTTTCCCGTTGATTTGATGATGTTAATGTGCAGGTTATGTGGCATAGAAATGTATAACAAATACATCTTCTAATCTGCAACACAGCAAAATACGTTATTATTAACTACTTGAATAAAATTATAATACTTTATACTTACATACGATATAACAAAATTGATCATTTTCAATCAGGTTTGAATTTGATGGATTATGTTTACTGTCAGTAGATAAATCCTTCCCATTGTTTACTGGTAACATGAAACTAGACTCAGAAACCATGGATCTCGAGTTTGCAAAGTTGTATTTATCTAGTTATGTATCATTAAACTAAAGCAGCTTGTACATAAACTTACAGGGACTTTGTCATAACCTCACACAAAAGGGATGAACGTAACTACCCGACCATTAATGAATAATAGAAAACGTAGAAGCACTGGCTAATTTGGTATCGAATTTTACATTTTCGAACACGAAAAACCGATCTACAATAGTCTGAACCTTGAATAACTCATACTATTAATTATTGTAACGCAACGATTAAAAATTATACATCACAGCCCGCGCCAGGTACGCCGATGCACCAGCGAGTGGAAAGATTCCGCGAGAGCGTCACCCCTCTCACTCGCACCAAGCCAACGCAGTATGCTAATGCGTAAGAGAGAGAGAACACTCGTCCGCCGATCGGACCTTTCACTCTCTCAATGTGCGAGAGAGAGCACCGAGCATCTAGTCTCTCACTCCCTCTACGCCAAACTCGCGCCTGCGCACAACACCAATGTGCGAGAGAGTGAACACTAGTCAGCCGATCGGACCTCTCACTCCCTCAATGTGCGAGGGAGAGAACACTAGTCCGCGTGTCGGACCTCTCACTCCCTCAATGTGCGAGGGAGAGAACACTAGTCCGCGTGTCGGACCTCTCACTCCCTCAATGTGCGAGGGAGAGAACACTAGTCCGCGTGTCGGACCTCTCACTCCCTCAATGTGCGAGGGAGAGAACACTAGTCCGCGTGTCGGACCTCTCACTCCCTCAATGTGCGAGGGAGAGAACACTAGTCCGCGTGTCGGACCTCTCACTCCCTCAATGTGCGAGGGAGAGAACACTAGTCCGCGTGTCGGACCTCTCACTCCCTCAATGTGCGAGGGAGAGAACACTAGTCCGCGTGTCGGACCTCTCACTCCCTCAATGTGCGAGGGAGAGAACACTAGTCCGCGTGTCGGACCTCTCACTCCTTCCGCGACAATAGTTCTACGAGCTGATGGACCGCGGAACTATTGTCATTTCCAACATGGCGGCTCTGGTTTCGGCAATAGTTCTGCGAGCTAATGGACCGCGGAACTATTGTCATTTTGTAAAGCTGAATGTATAAATCATGTAGTTTATTGAATAAATGCAGCTTTTTAGTACCATGAATGTTTCTAATTAGTTAACAATCGCGATAAAGCAAGAATATAATAAATAAAGGCCCTGAAATGTAGTGATAAAAAATGCTCTAAACCGAATGAATGTAAACTTATTTCTTGCAAATGATTATGCAGACGGTGTTTTTAGACATGCCTTTTACCTTTAAGTATCAATAATTTATCAATAATTACCATGTACACTTACAAGTACATGGTTGAGTCCAGTTTACATTTTTTCTTCACTTTTTAACATTCCATGTAGGTAATTTTCAAATTTATTCCTCCTTTATAATACCGAAAAATATTCTGCAATTTTTACTTATTCCTTCTGTTGGGATATCCAGCCATTCAGTCATTCCCTTTATTCTAAGGTACGATTACTCTCATAACATTCTACCATTTGTTTTTTACTTTTATGTCCAATATTACTTGTGCTTAACGCTTCTTGTTCTACCGAGGCGCTTGTCCCGGGGCGACTAGGCTCGACGCTACACTGACGGTACTGAGCGCGCGCCCGAGACGCGCTCTGATTGGTCAGTGTTTTTGCTTAATAATTCAAAAACGAAGCCCCATCCGATATTTTTGCAAAGGAAATTGTTGTTCAGAATAGTCTCAGCTACCCTCCATTTCCGGCTCCTACAGGAGTTCTGGGACACCCTGTATACAAAATAAAACAACATATGGGTTCATAATTTCTACAATCCTTTGCAATAACTCTAAGTTTTCCTTTTTGAAATAATATAAATTGAATGAATCCAAAAGACATTTAAAATTGACTGAATATAAGACATTTTAAGCCCCTATTTCGAAAGATAATGCTTTTACTTGTTTATAATAATAATAAGCAGCGTCTTGTCTGTTTACTTAAGTTTAAAAGTTGAATTCTTGAAGGGTTCGTTACAGTTTTAAAGTGGAAACAGACTTTTATTTCAGTCGAATCGAGCGAGTTTTTTTAATTCGGGAACTGTCGTATCGGGAGGAAACAATAGATTACCTTATCATTTGTTCTTCTCCTGGTGTACTGTGTACTATACATACGTGTGCAGAGTGTAAAAAAAGATAATCCATTGTTTCCGTACGGTACAACAGCTCCCGGAGCGAGAAGGTTACTCGCTTCGACCGACGCAGAACATTGTTTATAACTTTGGAAATATTAGTTTTTCTATTAATGTTTATTAGAACTTGTTTTGTCACTTAGCAAATACTATCTATCCTACATATTATAAGCTCTCCTTTTCATCCTATATAAAATTTAAGGCACAAAATGCGAACGAAGGAAATATTTTGAAAATCGCAATTTCCATGTATTCAAAATAATATATTAAAATTAAATAGCAAATTACAAGATCAAGTACTAAAACTATGCATCGTAATAGAACAATTAATTTATTTGATTCATCAGGAAAATCAATACTGGTTTTACTTTGAAAATGTTAGTTAAATGAGTCTATAATGAATTGTACGAAATGTTATTGATCAAAATGTTATTGCAAACCATTTTCTATTAACTTTGGAAACATTTTTGTACAAGCTGCGGTGTCCGAGTGGTTAAGGAGTTGGACTCGAAATCCAATGGGTTTTTCCCGCATAGGTTCGAATCCTATCCGCAGCGAATTTTTCTTTTTTTTCCTTGATATTTCTGTCGAACACGTTGTTATCGATTAGTGATTTTCAAGAATCGACGCAGTAAAAGTTCTTTTGTTAAGACTTATAAATACTTTTATAAGTTATTGGCACAATAATGAATGTGAAGACGTAACTATATTATTGGACATAAAGTACCTAAGAAGAATACGTGATCATTTTATTGGTCTTCCTTTTGTTCAGAGTTATTAAAACCTACCTGGACTCCATTTTGAATACGGAAGATTTAATCACATAAGCAGCTTTAAATGCATAGTTAATAAATGTGTGGCAGTTGTTGTTTTCCTGTTCTACTGAATGGTCGCGAAAGTGGATTTGGACAATTTGATTTAACCTTGGACCATATCATTTATTTTCTTACTATTAAAGAAATGAATTAAATGTAAAAGAACGCATCGTTTGTGCGTAATATACATATTAAAACACATGTTCGACAGCGTTAAATTTATAGTTTGTACTAAAATCGACAGATAAAAATAAAATTTTACGTTTTTATATAACTTGCATATAATGTAAATTAATCTAACAGCTTTTACTCAACTTTTCAGAAGCCGTACAGCTTGGAAATGAAAGTAATGCTCAAGTTTTACGCAGCATTGAAAATAAATAACAAAGAATTATCCTATTTGATAACAAATAGCATATTATTTTAAAAATATACCATTATAGTATATAAAATGTTGTATAGTATACATCAAAGTTATGATGAACATATTACATGGAAGGCGAATAAAAGGGGTAGTAAATAAAAGGAAAGTTAAAACCAAATTTTACTTTCCAATTAATTTACAGTGTTGCTATTCAATGTTTCTGCGTCACCCAGATATTTCAGAAAATATAAAACACAAAAAAGTTAAATTGCATCCATACAAAGACTGTTTTAAAATGCAATGTAACTCGTTTAAAACGGCTTTTGACGCAATCAACGAGTAACAAGTTGTTTTAGGTAACTCACCCTATAAAATAGTGAAACGAAAACGTTAAATTATATTCGTATAATTTTTAAATTATAATTGTTGAAATTGTCATTTCAAACTATTTTATTATTTTTAGAAAGATTCATGCATTTAAGGATGCTTTTAATCAGACCACATTCTGTTATTACACAAACAAAAGTAAAGAAATGCTATCTATGCTGGTGTTTCTTTTTCTTTTGTTATAAAAGATTTTCTATTTTATAAGAGAATTTATTTCTTGAAACAATCTAAGTTCATAATCTAAAACGTCAAATAAACCAAAAAATTCGTATTTACATAGGCGGCGGATTTTAATGGAAATTCAAGTGTCACCCATAGTGTTGAAAAAAATTGTAACATTTTTGAAAACATGATCTCGTTCTTAATGCATAAATTATTGATTTATCTCAATGTTATTTACCTCGCCCGTGTCACCCATTAGGGGAAAATGAGGCGGTTTGGGTCGATTATTGTATTTTAATCATATGCGCATGTATTATTCATTGCAGAAATAATAAACACGTTTATAACTGTGGTGAACAATTGATTAAAATACGTATTTAAACTTGTACAAGTACGTGTGCTTTAGTGGTAAACATCTGAACTAATAACCAAAATGAGTCACTGTTATAAATTTTTTGTATTTTGTTATGTTGACAACGATATCGTTACAATTTGTTTTGACCATGTTTTTTCAACTTTGATAAGTGATGATAATCACCCTTCTTACTTCTGTATTGAAAATAAAATAGAAAAATAAATGAAGATAAATTGAAACATATATTAGCTTGTGCAATAAATTCTTATCTTGATAAAAATCCACATATATTTCGATAAAAGCCTCTTAATAGATTTTCTAATTTACAATAAGAAACCAGTTATCCTGATTGGTGCAGTACTTTCGGTTCCATGAATTTTAAACTCGATTCGTTCTATTTTATTAACATTAAGATCCGTAACTTTAAGCGAGTTTACAGTTAAATATCCATTTCATTGATTTGGAGGAATTTCTACCACTTTTCAACTCCGAATTAGAAATTTAAACATTCATAGGTTTGGTGTAGAATAAACATTTTTATTTGTTATTTTCTTGCGTAAGTACCTATAATATTTTTCAAAATATTTTAAATATTCTACACGAAATCGAGTATCATCTCGTGAACAGCATTCGAATTTCTTAAAGTACTATAAAACTTTTGCAAGTTATTTATACAGTCAACAAAACAAGAATTTGATTATTATTCTAAATATTATTCATAAAATCAAACCTACTTGTCGCCTGTAAGAAATTGTTATTATTCTAATTTGCCAAATTTTCAACAAAATCTATTATAATGATATTAATAGAACAGAAAAGAATAAGAATACAGTTTTATTGTCGAAATGATTCGTTTATTTGATTAAATGATAGAATCGCAGGTATTAATTGATATTAAGACTGATATTATTTTAAGATTTTGATTTGAAACAGGAAACAACATTCTTGTTCTTGTTCACCCCAGATTTTCCATTTGATGTCGTATGTTCTCTGAAACACAAACATAATCTTGTATTAATAAGTCATTGAGAATTAGACTTAACAACATTGTGTAACATAGAATCTATGCTATTAAAAAAAGAAATCAAATTCAAACCTACAATATCCGGTCACACTCGTGACCCACCCCTATAATTATCAAGTGTGAAATATAAATAATGTTTCGATTTTTTCGTTTATTTCAACGAAATAAAACGAATTTAATTAATTAATTGATTTCATATAAAAAGAAATTCAACGAAACAGATAAAAGATACTAAAAATGTTCACCTTAACAATCATTGACAACTGTCAAATGTACAATTATTTACAATCAAAATAATATTTTATTATTATTTTCTGCTCGATTTTGGAGGCAGCTTCACGTCGTTGCGAGACACGTTCCAACAGTCGCCACAATATTTATAATTTTTCATTTTAAATGTACAAATGAAGCAGAGTTGTGTACTTACGATAGGATACTTTTTCAGAATTGGTATTTCCGCATGATACGTGTTCTTTTGTCCCGCCGTGACTGGACACGCGGTTGATAAGCAAGCGTCGGGATCCATCCCCAAGAACGGAATATCCATTACTTGACTAGCCCAAAATATTCGAACAGACATTTTGTCCGAGGAGAATTCTGCGCAATAACAGTTCATAACCTTCTTTTTATACGATCGTGGTTGCAATTTTACACGAATTCCAAATCATTTTCTAAGATGAGATAAAAAATATCACAGAAAATTGATGCAAAATCGACATCTCTCAGCATCGTTAAAATTTTTTTAAATTCTCATAGTATATTAAAAATGAATATTAATGCATTTAGTAAGATTCACAGAATCTTCTACTATTAACAGTTCAATATCTTTTATTGATTCTTTTTTCAAAATTAAATTTTTGCAAAAGCTGCAAAAACGGTTTACATTAAATTCTACAAGAATTAAAAGAAGATTGGCGTATAACAAAAATCAGATACAAGTGTGTCTTCGTTTTAAAACTTTCATTTAATTGTTAACGAAGATTTATATTCATTAATCAGATTTGCTTTCGCTGTTATTGAATAAAAATTGAGAATGTTGAAACGCTTACCGGGTGTGTAGGTAAAGGTCATGTTCGCAGTAATTCCTCTTTTTACTTTACATGGTTTATCTTCTGGAGCTTCTTTACAAGGGTCTAAATACACTTCGTGTATCGTGCAATTTGACACGGCGTCAGCTGAAAAGCAAATAATCATCTCATTATTAAATTACATATCTTGTGTACTCTTGCCGCTAGAACTACTAAACGGGTCAAAATGACTTGCTTACGAAATTTATTGATACGTTTTAGTCGAAATGTAAGCTGGCTTTTATCGAAATAAACACTTATTCTGTATAATAATTTACGTTTCATCCCTTATTAATTTTGCTTTTTAATCTATTTCCAATTTAGAAATAAGGGTACACTGAATGTCGGTAGTTCTAGTGTTAATAATGATGAAATTCGAACTCGTGATTAATTCAAGAATCTACAGTTCCACCACCTTTGCTACCTCAAGTATTACAACATAATTAAATAGCTTCGTATCTATAGCAATAAAAGAATTAAATGTTAAATATCATTTTAAATAAGGGGTATTAACAAAAACAGCCGAACATTGATGGATTTATTTTTGCTTCAGATGCATCGAAATAAATTCGATCAAAATTGAATCATTAAATGTATAAAAAGAGAAATAACCATTCAAAGACGTCTCGGATTTAATATTCTACAGAATTACTGAATTGGTTGTTAAATATGCAATTTAATTATTCTTACTAATTTTGATTATTATTATAGAATTACGTCATGATATTCTTTATTGAATTGAGGAATGAATGCTATTTCTTGGTTACATGGAATTTCATTTAGTCCGATGTCTATTAAATGACTATCAAGGCAAATAATTGTCAATTATAACTGTTTAAGGATTTTGAGTCTCAACCCTCAGTTCTAAACCATTCGAACCACGCACTTGCCATTTTCGGGTATTTTATGTATCCGGATCTCTCCCCTCTCTCCTCGCTTTTCTTATTCCTTGCGTGGCGCTAGTATTTATGCATCCTGACCTTTCTTCTTTCCACCCCTCGCTGAATACCTGAACGTTCCTTAAAAAGGCCCTTTTACCACTCCTCGTGTAACGACAACATTTACATATTCGACACCATTTCCCTATTGTAGGGTGGCCGTAAAGAGAAAAGAAGGAAAAGAAATAAATGAAAGAATTGATCGAAAGCTGTCAGCTGATATTCTAACGGGCGGTTATGGGTTACGGAGGCAGTTTGTTTAATTAACAAATAAACAGAAGAAACATATTTACACTAAGATTATATAGTTATCTATAATATACACAAGGTTCTTAATAATACTTAAAATATCCACAAAACTCCGAATACTCTATCACAACCTTAAATCTCCCAAAACGTAACAAAGTGTAAAAGATCTTCTCAAAACGTAACCAAGTCTAAAAATTCTTAAAAACGTGTCAAAATTTCAAAAGTTCTTTTGAGCATCAGTATTTGTATTTTTCTCAGGAGAAGAAATTAGTCAAAATTCGAGGTCACCCCTCAGCTAACACTCGGCGGAGATGCACCTCACACGTCCTTTACCTGCTCGATTGACAGTGACCGAGTTTATGATGCGTACTTTCCAAAAAAAATAAGCTCAACATCGGTCAGCAGGGTAAAACTTCCTAATTGTACAATTTTGCCTACACTATTTTGTGTTTCAAGTCCCTTTCTGTGTTCTCTGTTTACCCCTACCTCGATTTTTCTACCGAAGCCTCTTAAAGAGAAGACTCAAGCGATGCTAGAGTAGTAATCTATCGTCTCTCTGTCGTTCAACCAGTGTATAATAAAAGTTTGGTCAAAATTAGTTTAGACAAGTAGCCAGATTAACAAATATTGCCAGTGCACAGGGTCGAAACCCGGCCTTGCATTAACCATGCCGCTTTGTCGAATATCGTGTCGATATTTTCAGCCTGTTGTCGTCTTTCAGCCCCTCTTCCTCCCCTTCCCGCTAATTGTAAGATAAGTCGTCAATTATCCCATTAGGATGCGGCGCTCTTTGATCAGACAGCACTCCAGACCGTATTATGTTTTATTTTAGGGTTCCGTTTCGATACGTTAAATGGAACAGATTAACATTTCGCGAAACATATCTTTGAACAGCCCAGACCTGACCATTCGCGTGCTTACTTCTGCTGCATTTCGGGTTCTTTCACACTCGAACGACTTTTACGAGCACTCGATATTCCAGATTATGCAGATCTACGCGAACGATCAGGAAAGTGTTACAATTTCAACCAAATTATATTTAAACAACGTAATTTCAAATAGTATGGCTTAAAAATATAGACTCGAATTCTTTCTGAAATTAACCATTTGCACTCGAAGTATTTTGGAATATTGTTAAGTCTAGTTTTTCTTCCAATGAAGCTTCGAGAATTTAAAAGCCCTGTTTTGGAAGGAAAGGGTTATGAATGCTTACGATCCATTTACTTTGATTTCTTTGGTTAATCTGTTATGTTCTGATATAAATAATATTTCAATTTTACATTTTAAAATGTTTTAGTTAATTGTATATGTCGAGTGCAAAAGGTTAACACTAGGTTTACGTGGGAGGGTTTTTAAATTTGATTAACTTTGAAAAATTTAAAACCATTAATTTATGAAAAATTGTTTTAATATATTTATTAATAAATTTAGATAAAATTACCTTAGGGATAACAGCGTAATATCTTTTGATAGATCATATTGATAAAGATGATTGCGACCTCGATGTTGAATTAAGATAAATTTTTAATGCAGAAGTTAAATGATTTAGTCTGTTCGACTATTAATAATCTTACATGATATATTATTGACAAATAATTTGATAAATAACAATTTATTTATAATTACAATAAAAATAAAAAAATTTATTTAATTCCTTTTTTATAATTATTATTTATAATATACAGGGTGTCCCAGAACTCCTGTAGGAGCCGGAAATGGAGGGTAGCTGAGACTATTCTGAACAACAATTTTCTTTGCAAAAATATCGGATGGGGCTTCGTTTTTGAATTATTAAGCAAAAACACTGACCAATCAGAGCGCGTCTCGGGCGCGCGCTCAGTACCGTCAGTGTAGCGTCGAGCCTAGTCGCCCCGGAACAAGCGCCTAGGTAGAACAAGAAGCGTTAAGTCCTGGGATCATCTAATTTGAATAGTAGAAAGATAAAACATTGTATTATTATAAAATAATGAATTTAATATCGTTCAAGCTTTATTTTTCAATTTTTTTAAAGAGCAACTGAGGACGGTACATTGTCGAGGAAACTTTATCCAATAGAAGAGATAGGTACGAATTTTGAAATAAAAATTTTGTAATTATAGTGTAGAGGTATTCATCAGTTAGAACACCTAAATGATTAGGGTTTTTAAAGCTAATTTTAAGAAAATTTGTGTATTACAGGAGACTGCATCGAAATTGCAGTGAAATTAATATCGAAATGGCACAAACCCTCGAACACGTCAAGCATTAACAGAATAAGAAATGGAAGGATATAACTTGTAATTACCATTAGGAATTATAATTGACCATAATTAATTGAAATTTGTTGAGATTAAAATACTGAAACAAATGTTAAATATACCATTTTTATAGCACTGTTATATTAAGAGAAATATATACTCCCCGTTGTATTTTCTTCATTTTGCAAGAACTAAATGATAAAAAATACTTAAATTGTTTATATTTAATGATTTTTTTCATTAAAATCGTTGTATTTTGCATAAATAATTAAAAATTAAAAAATATTTTTAAATTTTTACCTCTAGCGCCATCTCTTCGAAAAGTGCTGAAACTGCTCAAAAATTGACAGGAATCTGCCGTACCTACAATGATTATTTTTTAAGAAAATAATTTTTTGCTGTTTTCGCGTGTTTGAAGCATCTAATCGCTTCTATTTTACACTAATTATCGATTCCAATTGTCCGATTAATCCTAGAAGCCCGAAATATTGAAATATTAAAGATTAAATCGCACATTGAGAGAGTGAGAGGTGAGATTGGCGGACTAGTGTTCACTCTCTCGCACATTGGTGTTGTGCGCAGGCGCATTGCTAGTCTAGACTCGGCCTCGCACTCACAATGTGCGAGAGAGTGAACACTAGTCCGCCAATCTCACCTCTCACTCTCTCAATGTGCGATTTAATCTTTAATATTTCAATATTTCGGGCTTCTAGGATTAATCGGACAATTGGAATCGATAATTAGTGTAAAATAGAAGCGATTAGATGCTTCAAACACGCGAAAACAGCAAAAAATTATTTTCTTAAAAAATAATCATTGTAGGTACGGCAGATTCCTGTCAATTTTTGAGCAGTTTCAGCACTTTTCGAAGAGATGGCGCTAGAGGTAAAAATTTAAAAATATTTTTTAATTTTTAATTATTTATGCAAAATACAACGATTTTAATGAAAAAAATCATTAAATATAAACAATTTAAGTATTTTTTATCATTTAGTTCTTGCAAAATGAAGAAAATACAACGGGGAGTATATATTTCTCTTAATATAACAGTGCTATAAAAATGGTATATTTAACATTTGTTTCAGTATTTTAATCTCAACAAATTTCAATTAATTATGGTCAATTATAATTCCTAATGGTAATTACAAGTTATATCCTTCCATTTCTTATTCTGTTAATGCTTGACGTGTTCGAGGGTTTGTGCCATTTCGATATTAATTTCACTGCAATTTCGATGCAGTCTCCTGTAATACACAAATTTTCTTAAAATTAGCATTAAAAACCCTAATCATTTAGGTGTTCTAACTGATGAATACCTCTACACTATAATTACAAAATTTTTATTTCAAAATTCGTACCTATCTCTTCTATTGGATAAAGTTTCCTCGACAATGTACCGTCCTCAGTTGCTCTTTAAAAAAATTGAAAAATAAAGCTTGAACGATATTAAATTCATTATTTTATAATAATACAATGTTTTATCTTTCTACTATTCAAATTAGATGATCCCAGGACTTAACGCTTCTTGTTCTACCTAGGCGCTTGTTCCGGGGCGACTAGGCTCGACGCTACACTGACGGTACTGAGCGCGCGCCCGGGACGCGCTCTGATTGGTCAGTGTTTTTGTTAAATAATTCAAAAACGAAGCCACATCCGATATTTTTGCAAAGGAAATTGTTGTTCAGAATAGTCTCAGCTACCCCCCATTTCCGGCTCCTACAGGAGTTCTGGGACACCCTGTATATCAAAACAGTTTCTGATTTATCTACTAAATATTTACAATATTCATTTTAATAATATTAATTATTTCTTTGGATAACAATTTTATTAAACGAATTATAATAGAATTATATACTTTAATATTTATTATTTATTTAAGTTTAATTAATAAATTAAAAATTTCTAGAATAATTTATTTTGTAATTTCAAGAATTGCTAGAATAATTTCATTGTTTAATTTAATTTTATCTATGAATTATTCAGATTTATGTCATTTCGACGCGTTTCAAATTTCATAAGGAAAATTACAGAAAGTATAAAATTACAAGTCTCATACAATATTAAACACTATCAGTTTTATATTGTATAAATATGTAATATCACATAGTTTTATTTATAAGTTAACAGTGTATAATTATAAGAAATATTTATAAACCTAGTGTTAAATATTCGTTATCAATAGTCTGTTTTCTTTGGGAGTGGCTAGCAACTATTACAGCCGGTTATCGTTGTTATCTTTCCTCATATTGAATGCCACGTGTGCTTAATAACAAGTCTATTATTGGAATCCGAGTGACGGGAATTGACTACATGGTTTTTTTTAAGACAAAGATTTGTTCAACTGCATGCTGGTACCGACTACAACATTCTAAAAGACAATTCTAAGATTTCTATGGTAGTCGTGCTTCTTATAGCCTAGCGATGGAGTTGAGTAATATGGTCAACGATTAGAAAAGAATGATACGAACGAAGGGTACAAAGAGCTAGCAAATATTTTTAGTCAAAGATAAGTTCTGCGTCAGCTGTGTATAATTACGCGTGTGACCCTTGAAACCATCACTGACCAACCCTGAATGCGCCTAATCCTTTAGTTCTAGTGTTATCCAAGATTCCCTGTTAGTCCTTCTCGTGATTCGCACTACCTTCCATATTGAACTTCAAAATCATTAAAAAGAAATGGCAAAACATTTGTCAACAAACAATTCTGCAAAACATCCACAGGAGAGAAGTGTCTATGTAAGTTTAGTGATAATAAAATATCAAAATCGAGATTAGGGTGCTTGTAACAAGTATTATTTTTACATTTATTTATGATTAAACACGTTTATTGTCGAGAGTTCAAAAGATATTTATCGTTAAATTCCACTTGCCTTTTAGTATAATTATTATATATCCGTTAGGTGTATTTAACATAATATATGTTCCATATTTAATGTATATTTGTGTTAAGATTGTATAGTATTGTATAGTGTTTGTATAGTGTAATGTAGTTCAGAATCGTCTCAGCTACCCTTCATTTCCGGTTCTTACACTGATTCTGGGACACCCTGTATACTTGCACATAGTAGTGATAGTAATACAATGAAAAATAAATGATAAAATGAAGAAATAAAATAGAATAAGGAAAACAATGATTGTAATATAGAATGAAGTTCAGAGATAATGTGAGAAAAATGATCAGATGGCAAAGGTATCTGATTCATCTCTTCTATGTAATCAAATTTTAATTTTTCATGATAAAAATAAAGTTTCATGAGATATATTTATAATTTTTTATATTTTTTACTATAAAACAGTTAGCCATTAACATATAAATATATATTAATTCTGTCATTAAAAAAAGAGCATCTCAGGCAAGTTTTTAAAATCAAGCGTCCCATATTTGGCGCAGTTACCCTATTACACGAAGTATGTACATTAGCACTTCACGAAACTTTTATGTAATCCTGATCGAGGCTTCAAGTCCCTATCGCCGGCAAATTGCTGTGTCGGCGATCGAATTTCGTGTACTTGGACTTCTGAAAGGTTTTACGACCTCGCTATAACGCGGCGGGGGCTATACCCAATGTGAATCCGACCTAAGTGGCCTGGCGCACGACGAGGAACGAACACTATTCAATTGAAAAATCGCAAAGATTTTTATGTATAATGGGCTGAGTCATCTATCTCGATCGTCTCAATTATCCCAGTTACTTTTTAAGATGTGAAAAAAAAAACCTTGTCGTGGGAGCCATGACACAGTGGTAACATTTGTTTTTTATTCTAGACATGTTAGAAACACGTGTAAAATGTTTACTTAACTGTTAAAAAAATATGTAGGATTTGATATTTTCGGTTTCAGATTCTGATTTTTTATTAACATTTGAGTTGTGACCTAATTTATGTTTAATTTAAATAAGAATCTAAAAATTGATTTCGCTTCTACAGAATGTGATGTCTCGTGGATCAAATATGACCCTTTTTATCTAAGAGCATGAGCCACCTACATATTCAATTATTTAAACAATTTATTTCTAAGTGTTAAAGGACACTTCAGTCTTGTTTAAAAGATTATAAGTTTATATACTCTAATACAAAAGCAAGCTTCCGATACTGTATATATAGATTCATAACCTAGTTAGTAATTATCGAAGACGAAATTATCTTTGGAACATAAATATTATGGTATGCGTAATCATCATCATATACCAGCGGTTCTCAAATAGCGTTACACAAGTCATCAATGAAACTAGGGGAACAACCAAGTGGCACATAGATAACTTCTATATTTTACGCTTTATTTATTAATCCTATGTGTTTAGCTATTTTTGTTTTAGACAATTTTCAGAGAATAAAAATATATGACGGTACTCTAATTAAACGTATGACCTTTCTAAAATTCTTGTATAAATGGTACACTTTTTTTGGTGATGTTGAAATAAAAAAATTGTAACTTTGGCGATACGCTTTTATCACACACCTTGATAATAGCAAAATTATTAATTATTTTATTATTTTGTTGAACACCGATATTTTTTATGCTAGATATTAATTTGTAACACTTTTAACTATTTTTTATAATCTACCATCATTAAAACTAGTAACAAAAGTCGTAGTCCAAAGAAACTGTATGGCAACATAGATAATCGGTGATCAGTAAAATTTAGACAATTCGTTGACCAATTGATCGATTAATTAAAATAATAACGTTATTTGTGTTAATACTCACGATCAGAGGAAGGACACGTCCTCCATGGGATGAGTTCGGCGTAAACCATAGACAAGGCCAGTAGTAGGAAGACGAGGAGGAGGGATTGAGTATGTCGGTTCATCCTCGATGAGCGATCGTTGCGAAATGAAGGAAAGACGAGTCGAATTAATGAACAGAAGGCGAACGATGGCCGAGTAGAGGTTCAAGAGTAGGGGCCATAGGTCAATTGAGATTGTATCTTTAACCGCGAGAAAACTGTATGCGCTTGCTTTATTTCTTTCGTTGTATGTACAATCGCCTTGTTATCACCATCTATTATTGTTCTGTTTATTCACTGACTATTCCAATTTTAATGACCAATTATTATTATGGATACGTACAATAAAATACAAAACCAAGCACACTTATGCAATTGACTAGCTCTTTGGATTACGGACGTTGTTTAATTATGGCACTTTTATCATTTACAGACCTTATTACACGCATCCGTAAACCGGTAATGTCATGCGACAATAATTTAAGAGGGGCGTTGTTTGAGTCACACTCGTTTCTGTTCAATAATTTCTTTTAAAATCGTTCGAATTTTATTATAAGAAAGGGAGACATCATATTGAAACTAGAACTACCGAATGGGTCAAAATGACTTGTTCTAGATTTTTATTTTGTATTGCAAAATTGACCAAGACCCTTTTTATCAAATGTAGGCTTATTTTTAGTATTTTTTAAATTAAAAAAAAATTAAATTAATACTTATTACTAATGTATTGACCAACGTAACGTATTGAAATAAGAAATTGATGTTACATATTTTTGTTCCATCGAGAGTCTTTCGACAAGTGTACTGGAGTACTTACGTTTTCAAATACGAACGTGGGAGCTGATGCCGATCGGGATGCGGCCTCAGTACCAATTTGATTGCATTTGTTGAACAAAATGAACACATCAACTCGTTCACTATACTTAAACGCCACGATTTCGAAGCACTGGGTCGGCAGACAATCGCTCACGGGTAGTGAACAACTACTGATAGACGTGTTAATCTTACGGCGACTGGTATTAGCAGCTACTTCGTGTTTACAAACATTGGAATGAAACGTAACGTAGGAATTTCAGAACGCTTGCCGAAAGACCGAAATAATTCAGAGAAGTTTTAGCTCCAATAACTTCCAAACGAATTTTAGGGCATAAAAATAATATAAGAAACTGCATCGTTTTAGAGAATAGTAATTATGTATTATTATTTACTGCTGCAAACCTTAAAATCAAAAGTTAATTCGGCATTGCCCCTAATGAAATACAACACCACTGTGATATAAAAGTGAACAGAAAACGATTAAGGGTGTCGGGAATCACAATTTTTCATGATTTTTGGTCCGTAATTGTCAAAATTTGCAAGATTTTTACACCTTTTGGTGTTGTTTATGGAACATCGTCTTGCAAGAATAAACTTGTAAATTGTTAACAGTTTTTTATACTTTTGGCGCTATAAATCCAAGCATTAATTCAAAATTCTATGCAAGATTTGCCCCTTCTTCAGTTGGTTAAATCAGTTTCCCAAAAATTCAAAAAGTTATTTGTATAAAGCTATAATTTTACACCTAATACAGTATTTAATCTCAATGTACATAATTACTTTCCATTGTTATTTCATTCTACAGCAGTTTTTCAATTTAGTCTGATCCCAATCATATTAAAAAAAAAAATGAAAATCTATTTCATTTACTTACTTTCTGCATACAAGAAAATGATTAATAAAATAGGAAGATGACTTTTGGAAAAAAATAATAGGGTATGTCACCTAACTTGAACAACTTAATTTTTTGTAGTTAGTGGATCTGCAAGGTGATAACATTTGACTTTTTATGTCTTTTTTAAAAGAACAATCCAGCCGATAAAGTTAGGTGGGACACTTCATACATCTTAAATTAAAAGTGTCTAGATCTGTCTAAAATTTTCGTACGTTATTTATTAAATATAACATTTAACAACATAATAATACAAATATTAATAATATCATTATGTCACGGTTGGAGCATTCTTACAAATAATTAACTGTACAAAATTGAATGTCAGCAGTAAAAGAAAGTAAAATTCCAAGTATACAGCTAAGAAGTGTGATTCAATGAAATACGAAAATTATTGTTAGTACAGAAACAACGATCGTAAAGGTGCACCATGTAAGATTAACTGTTATCGTAAATACTGGTAAATTAATTAAATTAACATATAACTTACAGCTAACAGTAGACTTTGTGAGTTCGATCATTAGAAATGACAGTAATTGAGAACTAAAGTGGCGTGTCCTTTACGCGATCTAGATCATTGGCAGTGACTGTTTTTATTCGTAATCACGATTACGTTCTTACTATACGAGAGCTGGTATCGATTCTTTGGTATTAACATTATGCGTGGTTTTCGATCTGTAATGGCAACAACAATTACTTTTTGTTCTAGTTATTTCAATGGAACATCACTAGATACGTATTTATTACTGTAAAAATAGATTTCGAAGAAAGACATTAATTTTAGTTACTGTAACTTTGTATTATTTTATTTACGTTTATTTAAAATTTACTTTTAATAATAAAAACAGTTAAATGTTTGAAATGAACATTTCAGAAACTACTGATAAACATTCTGTATCCTTGTCATCCATCACACTTCCGGTGTTGGGTACCCATAAGCAAAGTATATTAACATTGGAACTACCAAACGAATCAAAATCCTTGTCTTTAAGTCCTTTAAATTATCAAATTTAATTTGAAATAGATAAATAAATAATAAAATTTTGAAGACGCTTTCGTCGAAACGTATGCTGATTTCTATTTATTCATTTTTAACTTAAACTTATGCATACATTAAATACCGATGGTTTGAATAAAAATTATTCCAGTAAATTCAACTGAAATAAAAAAAACAAGCGCAACAAAGTTTCTTCGTTCAAGGATGCCAATAGTTTTGCCCAGGAATAAATTGTTATTGTCGTTGCTACTAGATTCTTACCACAATATTTATCATGTTGCAGCGTTTCGTATTACGATATCGTATTACTGCGGTAATATGTACTTGAAAGTGACATTAAATAATCTTACGCAATTCAGATTCTAAATTACTTAACTTTATGCACATAAAGAGGTTGGTGCAAAAATAATTGCAGTTTTTGTTGTTGTAAATCTCATGGTGTTTTCGATAGTTGTTGCGATACTGACGAGCTAACTCTATTACATTAAAATTTTTAACTTTTTCTATCATTATCGTTTCTCAGAATTGGAAAGTATATTTTTTTTTACTGAAAAAGTCATTTAACATAATAACGGACTGTGTGATAAATATCTTATTTTTCAAATGCTTTTGAAAACCTAAAACAGTCTATGAAACACGAAAAAGTATGTTTATCTGTTGAAAGGAGAGAGACTATGTTCTGTAACCGGTGATACAACCAGCAAGGGGATGATTCTATATGAAAAAATAACTAAATTTATTCATACAGTCTCGTTTAAAAAAAAGTTGTACTTGAATATTCTTCAAGAATATCGATGTAAAAGTTCGTTCACGGAAAGTAAAATAATAATTTAGCAAGTAATAGATGTTGTAAATTATGTTATATGTTACCATTCAATATCCTTCATGACATTGTTAAAATATCTTGTAAGTGACGGTATAACGAAGGACAATGAATGACAATTGATTTTAACAGTGTTGACACTTGCATTTATTAACTTATAACATCTATTAATCGATAAAATAATGAAACTGATATCTACCGTGTCGTAAGCAAACCGTTTTTACAATTGTTTCAAAGAATTTTCAAATTCAAGGCGTGAACTTTATTTTGCTAAGTTATAATAAATGTATGGTTTATTTTAGAGTCTAGACCATCAAATTAATAACGCAAGAAAACGATTCATTATCGATTAAATATTTAACACAGAACATAAATATGCATAGTTGCTCTTTATTTAAACAATGGATAGATTCTAGCCGAAATATGCTACTTCACGGTTAGCAATTAAAAACGTTATCATTTTTGCACGAACCTGATAATAAATATTTTTAAAACCACGAAAGGCCAATCGTTTAGTTTAAATTATGCGAATGCAATATTTGCTTATTAAAATGCAAACGCTGAGAACGAATGGTAATTAAAAGAAAATTTCATTCTTCCAATGACAGTTTGGTACACGCCACTTCGTCGACGATGTTTAATCGTTTCTTTGGCAAATTTATTTTTTGCTTTATGTTCTCAATACTTCGGTAATCGTTCGCGTTAACGGCTTGAGCTTGTTGTTGATCAAACCAATCGAGTCGATTCCCTTAACTGTTCGTCAACGCTTCGATCATTTTATTGACCCGAATTAATCGATCGACGAATCTAAACTACAATTTGCATAACAAGAAACGTCTTATGTGTATAGTATACAGGGTTCATCGTAATAATCACTGTCATTTTTTAGACACTTCCGACATTCAGAAAAATTCTTTTCTTCAACAAGATATCCGAAACATCTTAATTTCTTTGATACGTTCTCAAATACTCCTTTCTGTCTGATATTGTGTGTAATTTTTGGTCAATGATTTATTATTGATGGCATATTTGATTTAATATTCTTTTATTTCTGTTTGAACAAGGCCTGAATAGAAAATTGAAATGTTAGAATTGTAATCATAAAGTCTGAATTTTAAGCTACTTTATTTCACCCAGGTACAAGATGAATTAACAACAGCAAAAACTAATTAAGAAGCTCTATTGGAGGAACTGCTAATTTGAATGTAATTGCAAATAATATCGAGTAAATGTATAGACATTGATTATTTTCAATAATCAGGAGAGAAAATTATTTTTCAAATAAATAAAGTGCATTGTAGGATTATTCTCAAATCCATCTCTAACCAATAAATTTTGGAAAATGACTGGCTCGAAGAATTGTGGAACGATTTAACACTATTTCTAATGACAATACAATTGTAATAAAAATGAAATTCTTATAGAAGAGTCTATTCTAATTCCTAGATGGTGACAATTTAAATTAAAAATTTACTTTATTTCACGTCTAATTCCCAAATTTTCTATTATTAACCCACCATTTTGATTTAGCACTGGTATTCTTTGTCCATTCAAAATTTAATAAGTAAAAAATTAATAAGTTAATAATCTAAAATAGTACCTATATCTGGTGAAATAGTATAAAGTTTCAGTTTGAAGACTTTTCCTGAACTGTTGATGTTTTCAACTCGCGTAAAAAAGTATAAAAAACTGTTCAGTTTAAAAATGTACACGTGACCTTTATACAAATTTGTAAGGTCAATTTATCATAAAGATTTCGTCTAAAATATTTATCTACATTTACCAGTATAATGTAAATAATATACATTATATGTGCGTTGTTTAATAAAAAATATCTTTTGTGTGTACAAAATGTCACAGTTTTAAAAAGATGAAACTTCACCATTGCGCTCCACGAATACAAACAAGGAAAAAGATATTATACTAACACACTTACAAATGCTTCAGCGAGTTTTGCAAAATTAATTAATTCGAATTTGATCTTCATGTTTCGATTCCAAACTGCTGTTCCTCGTTTTGTAATTTATGTAACCCTTTGAATATTATTTATTTCGAATAAAATAAATAATAATTCCCTTCTTTGGAGCATATGGTCGAAATCTTTGTAGTCCACACCTGTAATTATAACTTATGTTTGTCAAACATATACATGTTAGCGTCCACACGTGTCCGGGGGTAGTCCACGTGTCAAGGTTGTTGAACGAAGGGGCTTTGACCTGATTTTAAGAATTTTAAAGTGCCGACACCGGCACCCCGTGTCTGCCACAGAATCTAGGACCGCGGCGAACCTTAGGAGCCGCGAGGGGCGCTCTTCCTTTGGCGGAAGCCGAAACGCTCGCGCCCCGTGGCCGAAGGTCGTGGCGAATCTTGGGAGCCGCGAGTCGCAATACATTTCTTTTGGCGGAAGCCGAATACTCGTGCCTCGTGGCCGAGGACCCGACGTCCTGGTGCTGCGTGCCACGTGCGGAGTAACAAATGAATTCTTAAGGGATCTAGCCTGATAAAAGGACCATGGGAGACCACTTGGCACTTACCCCAGAACCGCGATTCATCGCCACCAAAAATTTCTCTAACATACACGATTTTGTAAGTTGTTACTACTGTTCTGTTTAGACGCATATTGTATTTAAGAATAATGTTTCAATCAAATTCTTTTTAGCATCGAAAGTGTCCAGTAAATTGCAACGACTATTATGATGAGTGTCCTGTATCGTAAATAACAAAGGAAGTTACCCAAATCTAAAATTACTTTTAAAAAGTAATAATTGGAAGTTATAGTACAGTGTTGTAATTAGTGTTACAAACTTACAATGAAATCAACAGAAACGATACTTTATTTTCGCCATCGAAAACAATTCTATTATTTAATTTTTATTAAAATATTAACAAAAAAATAAGAAAGTTAAATGTTATGTTTCATATTTCAATTGTTAAAAGATAAAGTATTGTAATTTCCAATTTTCGTAATTTGAACAATTTATTTAATCATTTTACCGTGATTCTGAGTCTTCATTTACACGATTTGCAATCTGGAATAACTTATTCATTAACAATGAAAACGTTAATGTCTGGGTAACCTTCCCTGTAAGCGATTAATCATTCGTAAATGTACAAAATGAAAACTTACGACTAATTTAATAATACTAATTCTCGCACGAACCACTGAAACTTTCGCTATCGTTACATAAACAATTATTATAGTTACATATAAATAGATAAGTACGTACTTGTCACAATTGATGATAATACCGTGAGAAATATTGCTTACATTTTGATTAACATTAATTGTGCTCCGAGATTTTCGATTAACAACAAGGCAGTGGACGAGGATGTTACCATTCTATGCAATAACGTTTACCTCTCTAATAATTTATAATAAATTATACAAGCGGAATTGAACAATTCCGTGAGTAACTAATATTCCAATATCATTGCTGCCGTTAAAACTAGCTTAAGTTTTATTGTATCTTTGATTCAAGTTTCTGTCAAAACATTAAACATTGCGAAAAAGAAAATGAATGTTCGTTCAATCGTTCAGTCACCTCGGTACCGTTCTCTTTTCTTGTTTCCTTTGGAACAAGCTTTTATCTTGAATGTCTGTTCGTGCATCCAGGGAGTCACTTTTCACAATTCGAAGTCGATCGTTTCAGGCGTCTTTAAAACACAGAAAAGATCCTCCGTACTCGATTCCTTATTGTCTTCTATTCAGTCCTCCATATTTCAATTTTCCAGGGAACGCGTCGTGAAATTTACACAACGTAAATTGGATCCTTGCACACCGATATCCGTGCTTCTTGAAGAATCCTTAACCTTGGTCCCAGAGGTACACCCATTTTTTGCAATCTCTCCTCGCTTAGATACGGAAGTTCCACCATCCCTACCTTTTCCTTCTCAAAAGCCGTTGCGTATTTCTGGAACAAGTGGAATTTTCTGCTAACTAAATATACGAGGTTTATTTATTCGGTTAATACCGAATCGAAATGGTATTGAAAAAGCGGAAGAATAGATTTATAACATTTTTATGGTTTTTAAAATTACAAGTAAAATAATAATACCATTATGTAAAAAAGATATTAAATAGTTCATATGACTGTTAGCTACTATAGTGATGTATCGACAATATTTAAACAACTGAGATCATATATATCGGAACTTTCATTGAAAATAATTTTGTTATAATTTTCGTGAAAACTGTTATCAAGTGACAAATTTTGAAATTTAATTTAAATAACGACTACAGAGAGCAAAGACGACAGTAACGACTACTTGCAAAGTAGATAATACTTTCTAAATGATGTGAAAGAATCTTAATAGAGGAAAAATAATGCAGAAAAAGGTAAAATATCAAAAGATGTAAGAATCTTTCAGTTCCTGACACTTAACGCCAAAAGTTGTAAAGGAAGTACGATTTCTATCACCTTTAATTCATAGCTGCATTAACTGACCTTGACGAAATTTTTAAAATACATATAATTTACCTAGGTCTATAAAATGTATTTTAAAAAGGTCGTAAAATGTGACATTCACTATTTCTGATTCAATACAATTCTGTAATATTAGTATTAAAGTCTGAGACCTGACTCCTTAAAAAATGCAATTCGTTCGATTTAATGTTGGCAAAAATGATTCTATTTTAAAAGGTATTCATTGTACAATCGATATTTTATAAAAAGAAAAGTATCTGTTAATTGAAGTTAATTAAGAGATCGTGGAGACGTAAAGCATGACAACGACAACTCGAATAATTACGTACCTCATACCCAAGTTCCCTGAGGAACAATCGGATCAGCGGCGGTTCGGTACCGAAGAACTTGGTGAGCTTCTTCACCCTCGAAGGATTCGAAAGGGCTGGCAATTCGGAGTCCTTGATCAACGGCTGGGATTGTGATCTCACCATTGCCATACTCGTTTGTGTTCTGAGTGCAGCAATCTCGCCCCTTATGTTCTCCATTTCCTGCGAATACCTGGTAGTAATGAGTTTCGGAAATTCCGACACGCTTTTCCACCTTCTTACGTACCAATCTACCTGCTCTTTCTATTTATGTTTTCTACCACACGAATCGTTCGATGCGAAACTGGTATAAATCAAGAAATTGCTTATTGGATAACAAAAAAATAACCCCATGCCATGTTTTCGCGAGCCAGGCTAGTGACGCACCTTGCGGTTCAAATGTGACAAATCTGACTCGTGCTGTTGGTGCAACTGGATCTTAAGTATAATTCCAATTATAACTGAAACGGTAAGCTATTGCTAATTGTAAATTATACAGGGTGTATTCTGAGTAAAAACGCTTTAGGAAAGATAGGTCGAAAGGTAAACCGTTTCTGAGATACGAACATTTTTGTTTGCTAGTATCATGATTGACTTGCTACTGAATTTTCGATATTTACAGAAGATTTTCCACGTGTCCACCTTCCATTTCTATACACGCCAAACTCTCTCGAAAATTCCAGATTTCTGTCGAATTATTTGACAAGCATGCCGGATTTGGTTTATACACTTGGCTTTTTACATATCCCCATAAAAAGAAATCCAAAGGGTTAAAATCGGGGGATCGAGGCCATGCAACTGGTCCACCACGTCCAATCCACCTTTGACCGAACGCCGTATATAAGTGCTCTCCAATATTACGCACAAAGCAAGTAAATCACTCATGATACTAAATAGCAAATAAAAATGTTTATATTTCAAAAATGATTCACCTTTTGACCTACTAAAGCTTTTCTACTCAGTGTGTCCTATGTACCATATAAATATTAAATGGTTTTTTTGCACACCCGGTATATAACATTACAATTTTCCTTGTTCGTTTCAATATTGCAATAAATATTCAACTTTGACTAACGCATCTGTGTAAAAAATATGGCAAGGGATTAAATAAGGATTCTATAATTATATTTCCAAATAGTAATAACTGTTAATAATATCATACCTAAATTGTTAAATTGGATAAACAAAAAACTGACTTATACCACTTTTGCATTAATCAACTCATACTTACTTCGATACACTACTTAATGATTATGAATTTTATGAAAACTATATTTATTTGATTTTTTTAACAATGTTTATTTTAAGTTAAAATGACGGATTTTTAGATTAACAGTATTATTTGTTTGCTGAAACCTCATGCTCCAATATTGAATACAATAGTGTGTTTGTTTCTTACTTTTAGGTACATTGTTGAGAAGATGTCCAGTTTTCAATATTAACGAGATTCTCTCACCTGTATCATCAGATGCTGTGTTCTCATCTCCGAACTTAAGTGTGCCACCGATCTTGCAAGTGTGACCACGTGAGATTCTAATCGTTGAAATCGTTTATTGATACTCTGTAAATGCGAAACGAATTTTTCAATCAACAATAAAATGTATACAAATAACACGTGTTAGAAAATACAAGGTTGTATTCGAGCAGTTTCCAGATTAATTTTCAATATAGTACGCATTAAATATTATTTGAATTCGTTAAATGTATTTCAAAATATAAATTTTATACGTTTTTATCGATATAATTGTACATAAAATAGATTATAATCATTTAAATTCAAAACAGTGCTTATAAATATTAATTTGAAGCAATTACAACGTTTCTTATTCATTTTCCTGTGTTGTTTAAACTTTTCGATCTTTTATCGCGTATTATTTTATATTAATCTCTCAAACTATAAAAGATAAACAAATTTTCAACTACATTCAGAAATGAATTTAGTAACTACATATAAACAAAGTAAGAAAGTTTCAGCATCCTTTCTTAAACGTGTACTTAAAGAATAATATTAAATGTGTAAATCGGGTTCAGCGGATAAATAATTAATAGTGCTATGTCTCAATCAATACTCGCCATTTTCCAATGTGAATACTACCCTCTTTATTTGTGCGTACCTATTGACAAATGGTTGCCAAGACTGACTTTCGTACATGATACAATATAGTATCTTTATCTTATCTTTATTTACGACAAGAGGGTGATTTTGTGTGAAAAAATAATTCGAAAATATAGAATAAAACCTTATACGTGGCTTTGAACTTGAAAACTGATGCTGATACTATTCAATTGTCGCCCGAAGCGCATAAAATAAATAATTTGCTAAATAATACACATTATAAGATTATTAAAATGAATAGTTTCGTATAACCTACCTTTATATCTTTGGCTTTTTTCATCCTATCGTCGATTACATGGGATCTACGTTTGGCATGGTGCCTAGTGACAGGTCTTGATGAAACAGATGATGTTGGCAAAGAGGAGACCGAACCGTAACTAGTGAGACCCCGGGTCTTCTGTTTTTTCTTCACACTTCCGCCCAGCAACTTCAACACCTGCGATCATCAATAAGACAATTTTTTATTGCAGTTTCTTCTGATCCGACGCTTCTTTTCGTTTATATAAAATAGCCCATAACTCATCACACAAAAGGCTTCAAATAAAATGACAGATAAAAATGACGAAACTATGCTGAAAGTAAACACGTTTAAGTAAAATGCATTTACCTAATTAAAACTAGATACCATGACATTTTTTAGTTTTCAAAAATGTACACTAATGACCTTAAAAGCTATAATTTCTGTTTCAATAAATCAAAAGCGTTCTGTCACATTTCATTATCAATGAAATATGTTGTAAATATCTCTCGCTTTTGTAATTAAAGTATATTATTCTTATACTCTATATTTACGTTTTATCCTTTGTGTTTCCTTTAAAATTATACACAATTATACAAAACTTCCGGTTAATGTAAAAATGAAATTTGAAATGGAATTATTTATGTAATCAAAACGATTTATCGATTAACTTTTAATGACTTGTACTTAATGTACAAAAATGCACATAGGTTGAGAGTTAAGAGCATAATATCTTCTAGTATAAAATTTGAGAAATGGAAATAAAGGAGGGTCTAAAATTTAGTTCAATCCTTTAACATCTAGTGACGTATACTGCCTTCGATTCAATTGTTCCACTCTTATTCTCACATAAATCAATAGTTTTAAGACCGGTGTTAAATAAAGTGTTTCACGAACGTCGATCTTTAATTATTACTTAATTGTGTGACCCCAATTTCTAGCCGAGTATCACAGTAACAAAGTTTGGCTACCTAATGGTCTATAAAGATTCATTTTAATTTTGATTGGTAGCACAGTGTTGATATTTAAGATGCCTGAAAAATGTATATGATATACCTCACCTCGCTGTACATATTTTCTAAACCCTCCAGCTGCTTTCTGATCGTTCTGGCATCGTTTGTGCTCAAATCAGAATCGCTTCTGTCCAACATGGAGTCCAAGTCGAGTCCAGTCGTGGTCGAAGTTAAATCCGCTGCTTCTATCCCGAACACTAAATAAAAGACATCAATGTCGCTTAAAAAGGAGAATAACAATAAACGTTAATTAAGATTTGAGAAAGGTATTGCTTACGGTGGGAGAATTTCTTGGCAGTTTCTTTCTTCGACGTTGAGGCACCACGATGCTTCGAATTACCCGAGAATCCTCTTTTCTCCAGCACCTTGCTGTAATCGCTGTAATTAGGTTTCGATCCATATGGTAAGCTAGAAGGCCCATAAACATGCAGCTGTTAAGGTTGCTGGGAAATTATTACGAAAGTACAGAACGTGATACAGTTAAATGAACAACTTGGTTTTACATAATTAGTATTCGAAAAATATCTGAATATTAACTGGATCACTTTATATGCAGACAATATTTAACACTTTGGCTGCCATGCTGTCCATATATGGGTGACACTTGAATTTCCATAGTTTGTCGCCTATATTATTAGGATTTCGGTCACTTACAGAATTAGAAATATTTGAAACACGCGGTCGATAATGTAAATAATTGAAATAACGAAATATTGTCAAAGTTTCGGCATGACACTCAACTTATTAATCAAACTATAAATTAATAAATATAGTGATAGTACAATAATTTTAATCTATTTTGCTCTATCTGAATTTTAAAATTAAATACCGATACTGTCACGATTAATGTATCTAGACATTGTACCATTTAAATAAATTATTGTTTTCATTATTATTTTCCGAAGCAACCTTTCTTATCAATGTTTAATAAAACATGATATATGTTTAACCATAAATAATTTATATCTTTTAATTAAAAAGTAATCATCTTGAAACAAATACAGTTGCCACTGAATTATCCATTAATTGATAATTGCAATTAATATTATTGTAAAATTGTTTGTCATTTATAGAATACTAATAATAAAATACTATGCATTAAAATGAACAACATTTTTTTATACAGCTTTTCAATATCTCCAATATCGGAGGAAAATAAGAAAATGAAAGTCAATCGAAACTTTAAGGACGCTTATTACCCTCTCATAAAGTTTCGTAATTTTTTTAATTTGCGGGTTGGAACCAACCCTTGACAGCAAAGTTAAACACACTCGAATAAACGAAGTTTATAAAACCAATTTACTTGGGAATAATGGATAATGTTTTATGTTAATAATGTAATAAACTGAAGATGAATAGTATGTTATTCGTAAATAATACACAACTTCATTTGTAGTATTTATATGAACAAAGAGGATTCCTCTCCGATTTCGATAACTTTGAAATACAAATATGTTATTGAGATGAATTTTCTGAACATTTCTTTCCTATACATTTGATCATTATTCAATTTTAATTTTTATAATTGAACACAAAATATCTTTTTTAAAATTGGACCAAACGACTTGAATTTCGTTTTAAAGCTAGAAGCTTTAATTCCATTTTATTACACGACGTGCTGTAGTAACTTTGAAAATGTTGCAATTGGTCGAAATTGTCAAGAAAATAACTAAAGTCACTGTTTTTTAACTTTTTTTATATAAGTTTGAAATAAAAACTTAAACCTTCCTTTCGCAAATTTACGTTATATGTATAATTAATTGAAAGTGACAAAAGTTGCAATTTTTCTCTTAGTACCCTGTGTACTAGAAATTATAGGGGTTAAAATTCGAATTCACGTATATTTAAATACATACGAAACAAGGATTTCTAGCTTTTAGCAACTTAATGCAAAATACGACTTTGATTAAATTTATTATAATAGAATAGAGAATGTTTATGTTTATCATCTTGATATCCTATAGTTTATGATCAAGGAACAAATGAAAAAAGAACATCTTAGAACAATCTTAACACAAATAAATATTGTAAAACGATTCAAATATTTAAGGACTAAAAGTCATACGAATTTACTGGACAGCTTAACATATAAATTCGAATAAAATAATTTTGTGCTTCAGACTGTGCTTGTATGGTATTTCTTTTGAATAACCGCCATTTCAAAACGTACACATTTTGTATGGAATGACTATTGCCATTTCTTGACAGGTGACTGTAACCAATGTATGAGCGAAAAAAGAAAATATTCTGCTCTGTTTGTAGCAAACAGTTTGATTGATTGGTCGCTTGAGTACACCGATATCGGTAGAAATAATCGGAAGCAGCCGGAGGCTGTGACCGGAAATGATATCGGTTAGAAGAGGAAGATATCTGTTTGAAGTAACGTTACCTCGCCGAGTATCGATTTCTCGGAGTTCTGGGACTTTCGTGGGGTGAAAGTGGCGGCAGTGGCGGTGTTACCGATGATACACTTTCAGATAAAGTGGAGTGCGCCATTGCAGGGACGTCTCTTGGCTCCAGAATGCTCCTCAGCTCTGATTCAACGATATCCACCCACTCAGAGTCTTGTACTAAGTAAAAGGGAAAGAAAATCGACGTTTATCGAACAACAAATGACTCGTCGTTATCGAAAATGATAGTTATGCGGTTAAACGTAATTAACTATTAACGATTACAATTAAAACATTTAATCATTAATCGCAACGAACGATTAGAGAACGAATTTAATTGTCGATTGAATTAATGGATGAAGAGAACTAATTACCTAGAATGATGAAATCAATTGTCAATCGTTGACTACAAAATTATTATTAATTATTGTTGACACGTTGACTATTTTTATAAGTTTATTAGATTCTATGGATTGATTTTTAAATGTAATCATTAAAATTGCTATTTTGCACTGTTAATATAATACTAGCAACACCCACGATTTATTCCACCATAGAAAATTTGAGGTGTCGGTTATCGGTGACCACCATGGCAGTCAACGTGTTAATAAATTTAACAAAATTTGTACGTAACTGAAAAGTTATAATATATAACATATAACATATTATATTAAACCTCTTCGTGCCATCTTATATTACGAAAATAATATAAAATATTATACTATATCCTCAAAAGTAGCTTCAAAATAGAAAACGAAGAGACTTGGAAATCGAAAATGACATAAACCAAAGAGCCCCGCGTAAAATTCAGCCGTGCCTAAGTAGTTAATAACAAAAACAAACGAAAAAAAAAAAGAATTGTATTGTATCAATCTAATGTGTATTTTAACTTGAACGTTCTAGCCTTGTTTTCACTTGTTACTTTCTACGTTCGATGCTGTTGGAAACCTGTAAAAAATGTAAAATTGAACTGCACAATATAAGCGACAGACCGGTCTCAAGGATTTCACTTTTATGAAATTTTTGCTATATATAGCTACGGTTTTATACAATGCCCAGCACAATAGGCTTTCCAAGAAAAATTGCACTCTAAGAAAAGATACTCTCACTGCTTTCAATTAAGTTAATTATAATGCACATACGTAAGTGCCAAGTAACTTTTAAATATAAGACAAGCAGTGAGGCATCTCTAAATCGTCATTTTCCCTAAGGAAGCCTGAGGTGCTCAACAGTGTGTTTTCAATTATTTATTGAACTTTCATTATTGTTGACATACCAATTCTTTGATATTGGTGCACTTTCTTAATCTCTACAAAAAGTTACTAAGGTATAGTGCCGAGCTCGGGAGAAGTTACTCCGACTGTTCCCACCTTTGACACTGCCAAAATCGACGAAATAGGATCGTCACGGCACGACTGGCATTTAACATTTCGACATTTATCCAGGAATCAGTGTTCAGACATTATTCGAATTAATATTCGTTCTAAGAGATCTAAATAGAGCATCAACATCCCTGCGGCTATGCAAATCGCGCTTTATTTAAAAAAAGGAACAGTTCAATGAAACTATGTTAAGAGCGATCGACCATAACATACGAGATATCCGTAGTGAAATCGAGGATCTTCAAGGTTGGAATAAAAGACTGTAAGTTAGAAACTAGATTTCGCAGAGAAATAAAAGAAGGGTATCAGCTCTTTTATAACCCCTTACTCTACGATATGTATGACGCAGCCCACAGTTCAAATGTGACCTCTCTCCTTCATATTTTGACAACTCAATTTTAAGTTTAATCGTTTATGCAGGAGAAGTCACTTGAGACGATTCAGGGGCAAGAGGAGGAATTTGTCAAAGTAGGATCGCCACGGCACGACTGGAGTTGTGGTAACATTTCGACATTTATCCAGTGTTCAAACATTACTCGAATTCATTTTTATTCTAAAGGCGAATGATGAATAAAATTTTATTCTATTCAAATAAAATTATTTTATTTAAATTTGCATTACTAGCTCACTATCGCTCTAACGAAGTCTACGGAAGTGCCCTTTTCCAGACAAAACGTTAGCCGCGTCACTATTGTCCTTGTTTAGCCGTTCAGTGATACTTCCCCTTTGAAAATATGCAATGGTTCCCATTTCTTCAATTTTCTAACAATACTAACTTTCTTTACAATTTTCCCCTAGCCGTTCATCCATATAATATTGCTGGTGTCGGTCACTAGTGACTTTCATGGCAATCAATGCATTAATAAAAGAAAATTTTAAATATATTTCAATTACACTGTGATATTTAGGTTTTTGAAGGTCCTTCGAAGCGAAGGGGTGTGTTTGTGTAGCCAACGGCCATTCTTCTTAGGGCATACCGGTTCTCATCCGATCACCGTAGTCAAGCTAAGGTAGGCACGGGTAGTACTTGAATGGGTGACCATCTGGGAACTCCGTGTGCTGTTGGCTTTCTTTTTTAATCTTATTATTATCAATTTTGTCTATTTTTCTCTATTTTTAACCCCTTAACGTATGATTTATCCCACGGGTGCATCAGTTAAGGCTAAATATTTATGGCGAAACCCGAAATATTATTTATACTTCGTGTATGATAAGCCTTGACCGCATGAACTATAATTACAATCAAACTTGAAATTAAGGTTTAAATAAAATTTGAAGCGGAGAGGTCACATCCGAACTGTAAGGTGCGTCGCGAGTGAGACTCGATATTGTGCAGCAAGGGGTTAATTGTTTCGAAAATATAATTTACGATATAATTTAAGAATTATTTTATTTAAGCGTCCATCTAAGATAAAAAATCTATCTTATTAAAGGGTAACGCCACTCTAAAATATTTAAAAAAAGTCGACTTTTTTTGCTTAAACGATGCTCTATTATGTGTAAAATATGAGAAAAAAGTGGGGGAAAAATCGGAAATACGAATTTTGTTTAAGTGGATTGCAACCACTCGCAGTGGGCTACAGGTGAATCCTGAAGATATTGATATGGATCCAAGATTTGGCTATAGAATATTAAACTTTGCTACTGATTTCTCTCCTACATCACACGTTACTGAACAATCTTGGTTCAAATTAAATACTTGAGCTTAAAATTGTAATTAAACTGCCTTTCTTACTACTTCAAAACGTCAGCATCTCTAAGATCTTCAAAAGGAAAAATAAAATTGAAATAACAAACCTGGTGGATGTGTTTGATCTTCTGGCGGCGGTCGTCTTCCGCTGGAATAAACAGCAGACCCTCTTCCCGAATCGACGTTGGAGGAACTCTGTCCAGCTTTGTCGTAATCCGATCCAGACCCCTGATTCTGGATCTTCAATCGGCTAATGCCTTGCTCCAGCTCGTCTTTCCTGGCTTCCGATTTCGCCGTGGAATCTTTCAAGTACTGGTTCTCGATCCTCTTTGAGCATTCGCCGCCTCCGAGCTTCGAGCCGGACGAATTCCTGCTCGCTTCCGCTTCCGCGCCTTCTTTGGACGCCTTCGAGTTGTAATGATTCTCGTCGGCGCGCTTCTGCAGCTCCTCGATCCTTTTCTGGACGGAAGACACCTCCGACTC
The DNA here is from genome assembly GCA_022405125.1 of Anthidium xuezhongi. NCBI lineage: Eukaryota > Metazoa > Arthropoda > Insecta > Hymenoptera > Megachilidae > Anthidium > Anthidium xuezhongi. The sequence continues at coordinate 666,738 of CM039649.1, forward strand.
TTGGCTGTCCTGGCCAGACATGCCCACATGTTCCTGTTCCTTCTTCGAGCATCTGACCGCGTCGTCTCTGCGAATCCCGAAGCTGGTCTCCGGCCTGTACTCGTCCTTTCTTTCGACGAGTCCCCGGTCTTCCACCGTGATCTCGTACCTTTCTTTGTCCAGCAGGTCCATCGCGAGATTCTGCGCGGCATCGACAGGATTCCTGGATTGCTCGCTGGTCCTCTCGTCCTCGTAAGAGAGCTGGGGCTGGGAGGCGGCCTTCTCGATGCCCTTCGTCGAGTTTCGCCGCTGGAACTCGGCCTCCTGGTTGCTCTCGGTTTTCATGTACACCTGAGGCACGCCGTACCTCGCGCGATTTTGAGCGTAATGATAGTAGACCTCTTGGCCGGACAGTCTGAGCTCCTGAGTCTGCTTCGAGGTGCTGGGTAAATCGATCTGAGACCTCGACATCGCCTGTCGAGCCTGCTGATACTGTTGGTAGGACACGTTGTTCGAGAAGTAACTCTGCTGCACGTTCCTGATCCCGGTTTGCGTGTTCTGCTGGCTGGCCAATTGCTGCTGGTGTATATGCTGGATCAACTGACGTTGATGCATATTTTGCGCGTGCTGTTGAGCGAATCTAGGACTCTGCTGATGATTCTGATTCTGATGCAGAAGTTGTTGCGGACTTTGGAAGTTCTGATTCGCCGGCTGCATCGCGTTCCCTACTTGATGCTGTTGCTTCGGTAGACCGTGGGGCTTCTGCATCTGCGTGTTCTGACCCTAGTTCGATCATAGTTTAATGAGTATGTTACAAGTTGATCGTAAATAATAATGAGTAATATTCAACCAACGGCTGGCGCTTGAAAGCAAAACGTGTCAAACGTGTAGCGCAGAGGTGAAAGAAACTTTCCTAATTAATTTAAATTAGTTTTTTATTCATAAAAGAAGAAATATGTAAATTTAGGATATTCAATCCTTTGCGGTCTCCCGTCCAGTTCCTCTGGACAGATTTCATTGACATATTTATAAGAGTTTATCATTTTCAGGGGGTTCATCAAATTTCCTCGTTCCATTTTATTTGGAACGAGCTATTTAAGCATACACCATCTTAGACCATCCCCTACAAATGTAAATTTTAAAATATAAAACAAGAATGAATGTTGTGACCATTAAAGACAAATTTTGAATGATACTAATGTTTATAAATATTTTACAGATGAAAATTAAACTTCCTAATACCCATACATTTTTATAACGCATAAATTTTAATTTAAGAAATTGAAATAAAACAACTAAGTCGATTGAGAAGTATGACATATAAATTTCGCCAGTAAATTAGTAATATCAACCCTTTCCACTCGATTGACCCCTTTGAGGGAACATGAAAAGAATGCAGATGATACTTAACGGAAATATAACTAATTTAGTTTTCTTATATTTCTAATGTTTCTAATATTTATTGTAAAAAATATTATATCTAATACCATATTATCTTATCTCAACTTTGTAACTAAATATTTTTGAGTTGCTAGTAAATGATCGTAAAAAAATGTCCAAATGCAAAGGGTTAATTAATAAATGAAAATGACTATTATCCATTTTAATAACTTATTCGTCCTTTTTATCGTGTAATGTTCATTCGCGTTTAATGCATTTACTTTAATTAGTGATACAGTTCTGGTGTTATGATGACGAGTCGTATCAGAGAATCGTGAAAATTCGTCGTTGGCGCGTTGCTTGAAATTCCAGCGTAAAACAAGGTGGTACGTCAGGTAGCCGACGAAGATTGTACGTGCAGTGTATATCGTGTCGCGTGTAGTTGGTTTTAAATGGTACAAATATAGAACACGTATCACGTACTGTGGATATTTGAATAGGATGTATGAGTCACGTTATTGGCCCTTCTAAATTTATACGAGAAAAAGGTTATTCTCCCTTATGTGAAAACAACCGTCCTGGAGACGAAGACGGAGACAGCCTGCAGCGATTTCATTTAACACGATTCAGGAACCTTCCAATCGCTTCTTCAAACAATAGTTTTGCGTGTTCGATATCTGATCAGAAATTACAAAACTGATATGAATAACTTAACCCTTAACTTAACCCTTTGCACTCGAGTGGTGCCTCTGAGGCGACGTACGCAATTAAAATGTGAAATGCAAGTGTTATTTATATTAGAACATATAAAGAAATCTAGACTTAATCATATCCAAAAATGCTTTGAGTTATTCAATATACAAAAGCAATGTAATTGCACTTGCACCCATCTGGAAGTAACAAAATTATTTACAATTAACATTAAAAAAAAAAAACAGAACAATATATTCTATAAAGAGTGTTAAAAGATCAATATCCATTTGAATGAAAGACAATCAGTAACATTCCACAATGTTAAAAATAAAATCCAACAACACCCATGCACAAACAATATCTAATTATTAAATAAATAATTGTGGTAAATGAGCTACTAAAATAGTTGAGTTACTAAAATATTTACAACCTTAGATTATATCAGGTCTCAACTCAAAAATGTAAACCATGTCTGTGAAATAATATCCCTCGACCGGAAGTGGTTGACGTATCGTAGAAGAAAACGAGGATTTACCTGATTCTGAGAATTCTGATGGATTCCTTGATGCAGTTGCTGAGTCGGCAGTCCAGATGGTCCTTGAACGACGTATTCCCTGGCAACATTTTGCATTTGTTGACCACCTGTCGCTGATTGCCCGAAAGCGAGAACTTGAGTTTGATGGACCGTCTGTACTCCTCCAGGCGGTGCATGATGCGTCACGTGAAGTTGAGCACTCTGACCCGGCAAATTGGGTTGAACCTGCGATGTTGGTTGAAGTTGTCCAGGAAGCGGGACGTTCTGTTGGTTGCTCAGGTAACTGTACGAGTGTCCGTATTGGCCTGAACCATCAAAATTTCATATACTTAGGACTATCTAATATACAGCTTGTATATCTATCTAATATACTATCTAATATACAGATATGCAGCTTGATCACCTCGCAAATGAATTTTTATTATCCCATATTTATTATTCCATATAAAAATTTTTTTTTTTGTAATCTTGTAGAGTAATACTAATGCGTTAAAAATGTTTGAAGTTGATTGCATTCATATATTTTGAATTAAAAAATGGTAAAGAACCATGTTTTTCCCCTGCGCTGGACCAGGATCCCCCCTTAACACCTTGACGCCATGTCAACCTAGTGGTGATTATATATAATAACCGGCAATTATACATAATCACCTTTACCGTAATATATACATATAATTCAGAAAAGTCTACAAAAGTTATTGACGTCAACGAAAATTCAAAATATTTTATTATTACATCACAAACTTTGTTTAAATTTAAAAAACCGTGCGTATAGAAGAAAAACGGTATACAAATTTGTAATCAGCACATTAAACAGTCTAATGACCGCGCGATGGAGATTGGAACGTTAATTAGCTGTTGGACGAAGTTGATAATTAACTTCGCGCATTTTGCGCCGAAATTATTTGCGATATCAGCCGGATACAATAATTATTATAAATATAGCAACCAAATTTCAAATTTTAATTTGACTGAAAGTTATTTGAAACAGAAAAGGATGTACAGGTTGCAAATTTAATTACCGACCTAATATACCGGATGTTTCACCTAATTTTAAAATTACTATTCTCAGAATAAAATATTTCAGATGAAAGTTAAGTGATGTCGGAAGAAGCATATTTTGTTTTATGAAATTATGTAGTTTTTAATACACCAATTGATGCAGCAAGATTAATAATTTACGTCGAAAATATTTTAATTTTAATAATCCTAAGGAAACTAATTGGATGCGAAACTCCGAACGGGTCACCACGAATCAATCAATATAAAAAATGTGTAAATTATTTAACACCTTAACTGCCACGCCACCCATCTATGGGTGACACCTGAACTTTCATAAAATATGGAATACTGAAAACTATAAATAATAAAAATAACGAAGTATTGTGGGAATAGAATACTCGTTAAAAATAATATTACTACCAAATGAATTTTTTAAGAGGTCCAACGTGGCAGTTAAAGTGTTAACACGAACATGAAATAAACTGTTGAAAATCTTTAAAATGTATCGAATTTGCTAATTAAGGTGTCGTCTACTTTCGATCAGCTGCTGAAAGAAAATAATTCGTAAAAACATGCAAACTATGAAAAATTGTTGATCAATTATTTTCTAGAGCTAATTAGAAACTAGCGCATTGTTAGGAGTTCATTGTACGACATGGTCTGCGAAGCAAGTCAGAGTAATAGTTTTCATGAATAGCAATAAACTGTGACGCGTGAACAAAGGAAATGTTAATTACCTAAGACCTGAAAACTTTGAAACAACCGAGCAGATTTATGCAATACATTCTTGTTCTCATCATAGAACAAGTTATGTTTCACAATTTACATTAATTATTCAACATTTAAGGATTAATTAATACTAAATTATACCTTTTTCGATTTAATGTAATTTTCTGATAATCTAATTATGCCGTCAACTAACTGGAACTATTGGAACTAATATTTTACTAATTATTATGAAATGATTAAGTAGTTCTTACATCGCGAATTATTCAATTTAGTCGATACAAAAATGAACAGGAAGTGTTGATATCCCAGTATATATTTCGAAAAAAAAAAACAACTAGTCTATTGAAGTTAACAGTAAACTACTAACAGTGGACGGAAGTTACCTTTTATAAAGATATTTAATTACTCGTTGCACTGCATTGCAGGAACGTGAAATCATTTTTTACTGTAAGTCCTTTTCGTCGTAACTGATATTTACTTTTATGGATTCACTGCTTAATTTCAAGAAGTTTTCATAGAAGGCATTAAAAATGATGATTTCCTGTGTTTTAATCGATCTAAGACATGATGGCGGAAAATAAATTATGAAAGCTCATTTTATCTCATTTTCTTGATGAAATTCTTAGAACTTTTGCGCATTTCTTCCCTTTTATAATTACAATGTTCTGTTTTACCTTTTGCAAATCTGTAACACTACATAACGTTTGTTTAAATAAATTTCTAAAGGAAACAAAAACTTCCTTATTATTTTTCGTTTACTATTATTTGCCAGAATCGCAGAGAATGTATCCTTTTATTTAAATAAAGAGGCTCGGCAACGAACGATAGAAGCATATAAATCTGAGTATAATAAATAAACTTTTTAAGATACTATTATTAATCATTTTATAGATTTTCCATATTTTTTCTTTGTTTAGTAATTGACAGTAATTTATCGTATGTTATTTTACTATGAATTTAAGAACAAATAAGCAAAAACATTTATGGGCCAATGATTTCAGCAATCGAGGTAAAAAGTTTCCAATCTATCAACTGATCAATCAACAAATTAAAGAGTTTTAATATGTAAAAGGAAATAAAGAAGATCATGGAACACATCTATTTTAAAACTATTGAGTAATTAGCAAACGAAGTTTGAAATTCGCACATAAAATCACAATTTATCAATCCAATCCCATGCATTTCTTTAATTAGAAAATAAAATAAAAGGGGATCTATCGTCTATATTATTAGTAATTCACTGAATATTTATTCATGAGCGTTCAGCTAAACAGAAATATTTATGGTAAATATATAAAATTCTAAATGATGGAAATAACAAAATACTGTAAAGGCGATAGATAATAACTAATCTTTTGACAGTGTAAACATGGCAATTACAGAGTTTTGACATGTTTATTAAAAGTGGAAGTATTAACGTGATAACGATACATAAATTTCTTTTTATCTGTCTTGTTTCCGTTTCCTTATAGTTTTTACTTGCATACACTTTCAATAAATTGTATGATATATGAGATAATTGATAGTTTAGAATTTAAAGGTGCGTATTTGCTCGTTTTATGAGTACTTAAACTTTAAGTTATTATTACATACCAATCTAAATACAAATCTTGGATGCTCATAAATAGTTATGGTTAACACACAGTAAATTAGAGAATATTTGCACATCAAGTTTTATAGATTCAAATATTATTATAACGTTCCATGACTCACGAAACTGATCGAATACTTTACTTTATTATACCCTATACCTGATTAAAATTCTTGAAACTGTATTTCATGCTATAACTTAAATTATTACATTAATAAATGAAAGTTTATTAGAACGATAATTAAATAATAGTATTCTTATGGACATACTTTTAAAAAGTTTTTGACATCGCTCAAGACTAATTTTATTCTTTAGAATTTGCAATCTTTTTGTAATTAGTTCCAAAGGTTTTTAATATCATTTAGATCTAACAGTTTTTGGCTTTAATGGCCAGTGTGAGGTATTAAATTTTTCCCGTGCAAAACTAAAAATAATTGTTACCATTTTTATGAGTTGCTGTGCGTCTCAATAAACAATTTAATTTCGATTGTTCAGATTCTCTATTATTCGAAATTCCATTATTCAAATATGTTTTTTACATAAATAATTTCTGAATAAAATTAATGGTTCCAGTGAAAGCCTACGATACTCTACACTGTTTTGTTACTTTTTATATAAATTGTAATCTATAGAAATAAGAACAAAAAGTGAAAAACTTACCACAAGCATTTTTCGGATATTGTTGCATATTAATGGAAGGCTCCTGCGCCCGTGGTTTACCATAAATCCCTTCCTTTTTTTTCGCTTCCTCCTCGTCGATGCTTCTGCTGGACTTCCTTAATTCTTCCGTCACGTTATTCAAGCTCGCCTCCGGTTCCGCGTCAGTCTCTTTACGATTTTGACTAAAACGGCTGGATATCATGTCTTTAATCGTGTGGTACGTCCTCGACAAGGATTTGCTCTTTTCCTCGTCGATCTTCGCTGTCCTTGGCACTGATGCTGCTGACGTCGACCTTCGTAGAAATCGTGATTTTATTCGAAAAATTCATTCACCCATTCACCGAACGATGCTACAAACGAGATATTTACGCGTATGACTCCGGAAGCTGATAATTCCTTGTCTGACCCTCCTGTCTCGCTTCTTGGATCTGACTTCCCTGAAAGATTATTCAAATCAGCAACAAGACTTTAGATGGTTCGTCCTCGAATGTCGTGGTCGACATGTAATATCATGCAGTAAAAGAAAATAATTAAACTTTAATACATCCTTTTTCGTTCTTAAATCTGAGAATACAATTAAAATACAATTACTGTTAATTACGCAAGGAAGAGTCCAGTCCTTTCCACTATATCCCCTCAAAACACAAAAATATGCAGGAAGCTCTGAGCTACCCCACAATTTCGATTTAATATCTTGTTAAGAACCTCACCCTGGTACTAGTGTGGAAGTTTTAATAAGGAACATTAAACTTTCTCGCTCCGAAAGAAAGTTAACCTAATCCAGACTTATTCCTGATTAAATTAAAATTGCCTTTAAATTGTATATCATCCCTGGTATCCGTTACAGTAAATTCTACTGCAACGTCAAGTAAATTGTCTTATTATTTTTTATATACACGGAGAACTCATTTAAAAAACGCAACACTGCTTTTTTCACAGAAATATCATGTACAGAGTGTTAAAGAAAAATGCAATATTTATATGGGATACAGGGCACACTGTACTGGGTAAAAGGCTTTAGTAAACATAGGTCGACAAGTCAACCGGTTCTGAGATACAAACATTTTTGTTTGCTAGTATCATGATTGATTTACTTGCTTCGCGCGTAATGTGGGGGAGCACTTAAGCACGGCGTGGTGGACCAGTTGCATGGCCTCCTCGATCCCCCGATTTAAACCCTTTGGATTTCTTTTTGTGGGATATTTAAAAAGCCAAGTGCATTCCTTGCCGATAAAAGACTTAGGAGAATCACGTAACCGAATCCAGCACGCTGGTCAAATAATTCGACAGAAATGTGGAATTTTCGAGAGGGTTTGCGACTCTGTAAGACGAAGATGCCAAGCGTGTATAGAAATGGAAGATGGATACGTGGAACATTTTTTAGTAGTAAGTCAATCATGATACTTTTACCAAAGCGTTTTTTACTCAGTACGGTGTATATATATTAATCCGCTCTGTCCACTCCTTTGATATATTTGTTGCTTTCTACAACTCTTTCCCGTCCAATGTACAACATTTATCATCTCTGCCGAATGGACTGTCGAGACAGTTTTATCTGTTCTATTCTCCTTTCGCCTGCCAAATTTATAAGAGAACGCGTTTCTCTGGAACTTTATTTCGTATTCTTCCATTTTCGTGTTTTTCAAATCCCGCGCTAATCTTTCATCCAATCTTATTGTTCCAAAAATTCTCACAGCCTTCCGTACGAGCAATTCAGTTGTAATAATTATCCATGTAAATACGAAAAAAAGATCCACAAACGAAGATAGGATTGATAAGATTGTTTTTCATAATTCGTTGCTCGCGCATCCGTACAAGGATTCGATGTTTTACGACTTTTGTTGGATTATAGGGGTGGGGGGGGGCACAGAATCTGTTTCGCCGAGGTATTATGCGTTAATCCGCCAATAATTTCTGCTCTGGCGCACGGCAGCTCTTAAAAATATTCGAAGAATGTTTCAAACAAAATAGCTTTTTTAAGATCGGATCAATACATTACTTGGCATACTTCAACATCGTACTGAAACCTCGGTTATGAATATTTCAAAATATATTTAATGTCTACACCTGTAATTTGGAAGTTTCTTACTCGGCTCATTAATTGTACATAATTGTTAACCTTTGAACATGGAAAACAATTACCATCAAAGGAGAAATTAATTTATCGTACTAAAGGAAACGTTTCAAAACACGTGACACTCTTGCTCCATGAAGGGGCAAGTAATTAGCCAGCATGGAGACATTTTATGTAACAATATGCAAGGAAAAGTGTGGGATTTAAAGGCGGAACGTCTGAATCTTGTAATTCCCAAGATTATCATAAAATTTGATCGTTTGAAGAGATTTCAGCAAACGCTGTGCCGAACGCGTCTTTTTTCCTTAATGAACATTTCTTAAGAAATTTATCAACTGTTAAATATCTTATTGATACTCCGGAATCACCATACAACACTGAGAACTCATGAAACGTTCAGACAATCAGAAGATAATTGGAAAAGGACTAGCATCTTCCTATTGTGTGCAACATATTTTGTATATAAAGTACTACTAATGAGAGAAAAATGATTATAAAATGTTGCACGTTTGTAAAAAATAAAATGAAATATTAGAATTGTAGAAAAGCTTTTTTAGGGAAAATGGCGACGTGAAAACTTCGCTACAAAGGAAGTTGGAAAATTACTAACTTAGTAATTTAATTAGAAATTTGCTAAATTAGTAATTTATTAATTTTATAATTTAATTAATAATCCACCCAATTAGTAATGGACTATATGAGGTTAATTACCGTGCGTAGACGTAATGCTTAATCATTTTCTTTCCCTATATCGCTGTTCTCTGTAACAAAACCTGATATATCCATTTCGCACTAGACCTACGACGTTCGTTCTACAATTTCTTTTAAATTGAGAATAAAATAAAAAAACTAAATAAACAGGGAATAAAACATGAGTTGGAATATAAATGGATGCTTTATGTTAATATAGATTTAATATAAATGAAAAAATCTGGAACGAGTCATTTTGACCCATTTGGTAGTTCTAGCGTTAATTAAATTATTGCACTACAGTGTTGACAATTTGTGAACGCGTATAATGAAGTCTGTAAATGATAAAAATCGAAAATTCCAAAACGAAGGACATTTCTCGGCGAGGACGTAATTCGCCTGGAACCACCGAAAAAAGTCCTACGTCGAAGAGGACGGAGAACGGCTGCTAATAGATGCGTATCCGTTCAAAACCGCTCGGAGAATTTCAAAATTTGTTTGACCGAATCCTCCGGTTCTTAGGAAAGGATGCGTTTGGAATAACAACCGATATTGTTAAGCGAGGAAGAGAGCCGGAGGGGAAGAGCGAAGCTGTGCCCGTAGGGCTACGCGACACGCTTCGCGCATACGAAAAAGGATTTTCTGATTTATACTTCCTCCGTAAGTAAGGATTATCGCGGCAGGATTACGCTGTTCTAAATCTAATCTGCCATTTGATTGACGCAAAAGTAATGAAACGGTAAGCCTGAAATTGTATTCAATGCTTATAAAATTACAACAAATATACGCGTATAATTTTATCGACACCACTTTATAAAAGTATAAGACAAATTACAACAGTGAAATACAAGGACATGATGGACTTACTACGATATATACCACCGGAGCACCATAACTTTTTCGCATTCCTCTCGCATACGCAAAATCTAGATGAGCAGTAAATTGTTATGTAATTTATATAGTTAGAAGATTTCCTGAACTGCATAAATGGTGTTTTTCAAGTGTTGTAATGAAATAAAAAGTAAATCAAATATTAGTTGTTTAATTTGAAACGTTTTAAATTATATCGAGTGGACTTGGGCTGTTTTAAATTTGATGACAAATCTAGCTGTTAATTTTGAAAGTGACTCAAGTCCATTCTTTTCACTTAATAATTGCTATTATTCTAATAGGAATTTTTTCTGATGCTATTATTCTAATAGACTCATCTTTTGAATGAACCAGTATCTCATAAGCGTTCGCGCAATCTTCGAAGTATTTTCCTATCTCGTGGACGTTTATTAGGGAAACGATTCGCGTATGAACGTGTTAGTTCGGTTAAATTACGTTCAGCGAGATTACACGTTAAATGCATATCTGCCGTTTCTTGATGTGAATAATTCATTGCTGTTTACTTGATTGTGCACTTTTAACTTCTAGTTCACCGCAAATAGAAGATTATGAAAATTTTTAGTGTGAAAACTGAGGACTGAAACTGAAGCATAAGCGCAAATGAGTGATAAATGTAAGAAACAAAATGTACGAAATCAAGAACATGAAACATAAGTAACGACTTAACACTTTAACTACCATGTAATATATACACGAGTGACAATTCAATTTCTATAGAAATCTATCACCTGTATTATTAAGAATTCTTCTATTTACCTGATTAGAAATATCCGTATTAGGTGACTGAAATTATAGAGTAATTTAATTGTCGTTTGATGATAATGAGTAGATTGAGGATTTTTATACATAAAAATGATAAAAACTGTATGAAATATACAAAATTGCGACTTGACCCTTTTAATCTTGGCACAACGAACGTATGGAATATTATTTATTTTAAATGTAATAAAGCATATGTTATCAATCTTTGTTATCCACACAAAGCTATTCTATGTAACAAAAATATAGAACGACATTCGTGGAATATATGCACGAATTTGTAAGTTACTACAGCAGTTCAGTTTGGACGCATATAAAGTCGATCGTTCACAAAGGGTTGAAGTATTATCTTGAATCATCTGGAGGATCGACAACTTATGAATAATGTATCCTTCTACATCTTATATTAGTTTCTTAAATCACGACAATATGAAAAGTCAAGACTTTTGAGAAGGGAGCACGGGTGTTTTCATTCTTAGGATCGTCCTTCTACATTTATATAAAGTTTCAAACTTCTTTTAACATTCGTGTCGCCAAACTTTCTTCGTGTTAAAGAAAATTTATTTAGCGAGGAAAGTTTGGAATTACTGTCAAAAATGATATATTAATACCAGGACACTGGTACACCCTCTTCTTATTTTATATCACAAAATTTATTAACATGCCTTTATCAAAATGTATGTATGCTTATCTTTTATGAAAATTGAGACTTGCTATGTATTTTTTCATTCTAGTGTTAATGTACCTACAAGATATTTTGGATCCTCGAATGTGACTTTGGTTCTTAAATTATGGGAAGTCTCCACATTCTCGTTGATCTGGCAAATGGTAAAATAATTAGCTCACCTCTTGAACCCAAGCTTGTTGCTTGATTGGCGCATCCGGTGCGATGGCAATTCTTCCGGCAGTTCTTTGCTTGTACTCGTGAAGAATAGGGATTTTGGAGTTTTTGTCTCCTGACGACAAAACCACCTCACGTTCTATCTATAATTAAAAAAGCTATCGTTTAATTTCCACTGTCATTACTGATTCTGTGTTGTGATACAACATACGATATGTCCGACTTTGTTATATCAATATTTATATCTTTGATAGATTTTATACCATTTTTTCGAATTGTTTCAAAGTCGTCTCTTTCATACATAATTGTAACGTTTGATTTTGGAATTGAGTTTTTAGGAATTAATTAAGTATGGACACATATAACTTTACTTATAAATGAAATTTGTCTAAGAATAATGATATTATAAAAGTAACCTTTAACCTACTTACTTAACTTTCTTAAGTTCATACTGTTATTACTCTTATTTATTAAGAAGCAAAGTTTGAGCTGTGCATTTAATTAAGTTTCTCGTCACAAACGTTGTTGACGTTCTGTACAAAGTAAAATGTGATTTCTATAAAACAATTTTCTTATAACTGATTGTAAAACCTTCTTAGAAGTTTTCACCAAACCTCAAAGTAAAATTGTTTGAAAATAATTGGAGACACGCATTATTTTCACACAGAGTGTAAGAGATTTCAGAAGAATACCAATTTTGTATCAAAGAAATCGCGAAAACAACCTTTATGCTTGTTGAACAAAAGAAAAATCACGATCATGATGAAATAGTTTTTGTACAATTGTTCAAGATGTAGAAAGAAATAAAAAGGAAGGGTCACTGAACTAAACTCGGCTCGAAATTGCATCGCGGCCAGAAGAAAGCAAGCGTGATGAAACGAGCTGCCGTGGCGGAAAATTAACATCTCTAATTATCGCTCGGCTACGTGCAACGTTTATGATATATTTTTCCATACCATTTTTTATATCATAATTCCTCACAAAGAAAAAGACAAGAGCTATATCAATTTGTCTCGTTACTCATTGAATGGCCCTCGTATATTATCAAGGGAACTTAGAAAACGAAAAATAAATTAATTAGTAGTTCCAAGTTCCAATTATTAAGGCTTCTGTCGATTAATTCAAATTACTAGTTTGCACTATTAGTCCAGTATTGGCAATAACCACGGTTTAATATACATATCTTTTCTCTTATTAATTATTTAATTATATAAAGGCTGAGTCAACGTCATGGCAGTAAACGTGTTGAAAAATCATCTGCATTCTTTTTATGTTCCCTCAGAGAGGACAGGCGAATGGAAAAGGTTAAAAGTTTAATAAATGAATATTTCCCAACTGGCAATATGCTCCCTCGCTTCATTCACTTTCATACCGCATGTAATTACCGCAGACAATGATTGTTTAATATTATTCATTATAAAGATTTATTTAGATGTTCATTCACGTATAGGTCCTTATATGAATCGAAAAGAAAATTATTAATTACTACATTGCGGCAACACTAATTAGTAATTAGTAATAATTTAATAATAGAAGATTAGTTATTATGCCTAGACACAATACGTTGTAACTTTCTAGTATTAAATGGTGGCGCCAGTTTCCCTAGAAAAGCTTATCTTCTTTGACACTGTCTACTTACGTTAAAGTCCAGCAAACCCCCCTATAACGCGACACTCTCATACTAACACGATAGGATAAATTGCGGGAACCTTGGTACAACACTGTACTTCTACAGCACTGAATAATGTGATTTTTGTTTAACATATTTCAAAACTAAATTACCTTAAAATAATAACGGGAAGCAATAATGAACCATAATGCCTTTACACGAATATATATAAATAAATTATAATTTACTGATTTATAATTTTATTTCAATAGAAATTCCGGAAGAAATTTGTTAAATTAAGGTTACATTAAATGATAATAATATTTTGTTTTTTTTTTTCGTTTTGTGTTATACATACATTTATATTTTTAATCAAAATTAAGTTGCTTATATGGAATTTAAAACAGAAAGTTTGTTTTTAATAAGTTTTGTACTGGCTCTAGGTCTCATATAACACGGTTTCACATAACACGGCATTTTCTACCGAGTATAGAAGTTTATATTACATCTTATTATTAAAATTGAAATATTTACTAATAAAATTGCATATATTTTCGCTCTGTTTAGTAAGTGTACGTCCAAGTTAGCAGATGTGCACACCCACTTTGTAACCTAACATAAGTTGATTATTATCAAACCCCAAAGTGTACTGCATGCTTAATCTTCTTATTTCAATTTCACCCTGCTTGGGCTACTTGGCTCGTTTATATCTGTAGTGAAATTTCTCTCTTGAATTTCTTCAAAGGAAAGGGAAATTAGATCCCGACACCCATCCCTTAAAAGAGTGGATACTAATAGGTCCTCGGAGTCGACGAGGCCGTGGCCTAGATCAGTTCATTCCTGACCTACAACCCGCTGAAGTTGTAGAAAAGAGAAATAAGCAAACATCTTTTTATTCTCGTATCTTTTGGGATTTCTTCGGTGGTAAAGTAACTTTTTAGCATCAGAAAAGTATATTTAGTTTAAAAAATCGACGAAAACCTGGATAACGAAGTGGATGCGTAGAAGGTAGAAAAAAAAAATATTAAATTCGTACAAAAATTCCACCGGTGAAGATGAATCCAGTTTTTAGAAAGTTGCGCTAAGAGAAATTAAAAACAGAATTTATGTATTTTTAAAAACTTCAGGGAAAAATATATTTGTTATTATTCGAAGCTATTTTTTCTCACCACTTGCAGTAATTGACTAAAATACAATTAACTGTAAAGTCTCGCACTTGTCGCTAATAACCTAATTAGTAACTGATACAAGTGGGAGTATCAGATACAATTAGTAACTGATACAAAGCTATGAGAAAAATATAAACAAATAGCTGTGTAATAAAAAAGTGAATAAAAATAAACGAAAAAGCACATGCAATCTCTTGTTCTCACATTATTATTAAAATATCCAATCGAAAAAGATGGCAATTTTGGTAAAGCTTTATTGGAAAGGATTTATTATTATATTATTAATTTTGTTGCAAATGGCAATTCGAACATCCATGTTCCAGTTTTGCTGTAAAAACATATATTGTGCAACTTCTATTGTTCTTTTTTCGTTGTATAATAATTAATAAGTTCATAAACCTTATTACTGCTGTGAGTGTCTTCTCAAGCCTTAACAAATTCCTTTCATAATTATAAGTTTTTCTCATTCAATAATAACATTAATTATAATTTTGTTTCGTATTAATATTACTAGGTGTTGCTAATTGCGTACAATAAATAATACGTTTTTGAAAGACATCTTCAATAAGGTTTTGGTAGATAACTACTTAACGCGATGAATAACGCATCCTTTTCGTGTACCAATTAAGATGTACATCGCTGCCACGTATTTCTAAAGGGTTTAATTAGTACTAGTTTATATAACAAAGATGAGAAGAGGGTTTAATTTGCGAGATATTCCGCAGCATATCCTGAAGGTGGCATGCAATAATTTGATGGTAGATCGGAGGCACATAATCACAACATTGACAAATTAACAAAGGAACTGTTTTCTGCTGTACCGTCAGAATATTTACGATATTAATGAATCAAGCAGCCTGCTTCATAAATACTTCGTATTAAGCTAATTTGTAGACACAGCCGTCGTTAACCAGGCGTGACTAAGTAGGCTGCATTACCTAAATTAACAAATTCTTTCGGATAAATGGGGCGTTTTCAAGAGCAATACAGATAATACGATAATCTTGTGTTGGCAATTTGTAAAGCATGTCTAGCTGTGATTTAAATAAAACTTTACGGGTTTATAGAACGTTAAAAAATAATTAAACTTTGGAGCGAGGTTTCACGATAGAGCCTGAGCCAATCTTGACCCGAATCTATAAAAAATAAACAAAAGTATTTCGAGTAAAATCAGAAGCTAATATGTTTATATGAAAAAATTGCATATTTTTAGAAATAATTATTACAGTGTAATAATGATATTAAAATTGCATGCAATCTAATTAAAAGAATTCGAAGGTTTTCAAACTAGCTTGTTCGATGAATATCCTTTTTTTAAACTTTCTGATAAAATGATACTTTTGGTTGTTCTGTTAACTCGTGTCTTTATTTCAATCGAACCATTTCGACATAAAAGAATCTTTTTACATAAATAAAAATTAACTATTATTTCACAATAATACTGTTGTTAGATAAGCACTTCAAAATTAATGTCATTAATAATTCCTTAAATTAAACAAGTGCAACCATCTTTTTGCAACGAATAATTATTTTATTATCCGATGCTGTAAAGAATCTAAAAGTATGTTTGAACCGTTTTAACCGATAATACATTAAATAACCAAATAAAAAATATTGTACACTAATTGTAAATCCTCTACAACTTACAATTAGGCTGTCACATAGGACTGCGAACTCTTTTAAAGACAATATTAACACTTTGACTTCCACGTCACCCACATATGGATGACACTTCAATTTCCATAAAAATCCATCACCCATATTTTTACAAATTCCTTTATTTATTTGATTCAAAACATTTCTAGCAGATACTTGAAATGATAAATAATTGGAATAACGGAATAGTATGCAAATAGAACATAAAAGTTATTAAAAATGAAATTTTCAACAGCTTCAGAGTGGCACCCAACGTATTAATAAAAAATCTCTTAGAAATTGTACTTGAACAGTTGTTTACGGACATTCCTTTAAAGAAGCACTTTATTTTCTTTAAAAACAACATAATTGTGTGCTATTACCTTATAAATTAAACTATGTAATATTACATATTTATATAAAGTGTATAATATTTATAAATATTATGCAAGCTAATTCTATAGTTTCTGTAATTTTCTTCGTATAAATAACGGGTTCCGTAAACCTAGTGTTAAAAAAAACCCTGAATAAAATGTCAAAGGGGGAGACATTCTATTCGCAATGCATCCTGCAATTAATACCGATTCGTCGAATATTACTATTTGTCAGAATAACTAATTAATTGCACGAGACACATAACCGCGTTATCGTAGGCGCAACAAAGGTATGGAGGACAAGTCCATAAAGTTACGAGACGGGAAACTTGCGTAGAAGTAAGATGTCGTCATCGACAATTGTCCGATTTGTTCTCGCCTCTGAGAGTCGGATCCAAGGAGAAAAGTGATGTATCTAAACGGTTATCGCAACCCCCTTCTTCGCTTCCGGTAAACGGTACGCAGGTATGATGCCCCCTTTGTCTCGCTAGTGAATCTCTGAGAATTTTCCCAAGAACATAACGAACGTACAACGTGCTGTTACCGAAGATTTCACCGAACACCAGTTTCTGTGCAATACCCCGGCCTCGAATG
Source organism: Anthidium xuezhongi (assembly GCA_022405125.1). Lineage (NCBI taxonomy): Eukaryota > Metazoa > Arthropoda > Insecta > Hymenoptera > Megachilidae > Anthidium > Anthidium xuezhongi. The sequence continues at coordinate 683,943 of CM039649.1, forward strand.
TGGAACATGCGTCTGTACTTCCCGCCTTCAGGGAATGTACTGATTTTCACGCATTTCGGTAGTGTTCTTATTACCGTACCGCGGTGCATTCTGCTTTTCTCTTCGTCGCCGTATACTGGGTGTGTCCTATCCGAATCGATCTCTTCGAAAATCTCCAAAATCTACATATGTACATCAATTTAAGTAAATAAATATCTATTATTCATTAAAGTTATATAATGGCGATATTTTGACATTTTTTATTATTAAATTTTCTCAAAAATGATCTACAAAGGGTCTAGCCCAGAGTTTCCCAACCTTTTTTGTGCTAAGCCTTTCTAAAATTCTTATGCGCCCCGACACATGCATAATTTTTAATATTCAAAAATTGAAATGTTCACCAAAGAAACTTGAATGATAGGGTTTAGGAAGAAATCACTAGAAAATTATTGAGTACACACAGTAAGTAAATTTTCAAAACATATAATGGAGAAATGAAATTCAAGTACAGAATAATTTGAATGAAAGTTTTTTTTATATTATTTTAAATTGCCCCCTGTGGGGGATGGATAAGGTGGTCAAAAGTGGCCTTGAACCAAATTCGACTTGCGACCGGTCATTCGATAGCTTATCAAGAAAAGATAACTCGTGTCGAGTTCGAACTTTGGGGGGTAGTAAAGAGCAAAAGTTAAAAATCACGTGTTTGTCCAATTCCTTCCACTGTAGGGCCCAAAAAATTCTGAAAAAAGTCAGAGGTATTTCAGATAACGGGACACGTATAATAGAATTTTTTCAGATTTTTCGTTTCCAAGATACCTGTTCCAAAAATTATATCAGTAATTTCTAAATCATGTAATGATTCATTTGTATTTTATTGAAATCAGTGGTATATATTAGTATTTATTACATATTATAAATTTTAATCTGTAACTATTGTGGCTCTGTAATTGATATTTCACCCAGTACCCTTCTAATGTAAATGGTGTTATTTTATCATTTGTAGTTTTACTTATTTATTAACATATTTCTCAATAAAAAAGAATACACTGAATAATGTACATCGTTATCTTCTTTATAGCAAGTAAACTATACATTTGGCTTTAATAAAGTCACTTTTATCGTGACTTTAATATCCTGATATGGCTCAGAACCGATCACTGCAAACTCACACACGAGTACCTCGTAAAAAAAACAGAACCACCAATGTGCACTGTCTGCGGGAAAAATATCTCGACCCACCGCCTACTATTTAAATGCAATAAGTATCACATCCAAAGACAAAAGTATGGAAATACATCACAGAAACACATAGAAAACACCCTAAAGTAACACCCTGATGACCTAAAGGTCGGCGCGACGTGAAATTCGAAATAAAAGAAAGTATTCTAACAGGTACAAATTAAAACAATTTTACTTTTACTCCCAAATTTTGTTTTCACGGACCTCGAAAGATTAAACAAGCCTCGGGTAATCGAAACTTCACCGCATCGCTAATTTCGTTGACATAGGATGCACAAGATGTTCCAGAAATAGATTGGCGGCTAAGCAAACAACCAACACCGTGTTAGGTTGAGTCGGCGGACAAAGAGATACATGAAAAGACGAGAACACACACAGAGTTCGAAAAAGGACTCGGGTCAATAACAGCTCCGTGTCGTCAAAGGACTAGGTATACCTGCGTCCTCGTCTTTTCACGCATCCTTATTTGAATACTGACCTAAGACAACACCGCCACTCACTCCGGAAGTCGATTTGCTAATTTTTAATTACTCGTACAGCGGACTCCCTGTTAACCGGCCATTATGGAACCGGATCCCCGACGGGATAAACAAACGATCGGTTCGGCCGAAAATGTGTACAGACCTGGCCAAAAGTATCAGCCACTGTTGTTACTACAACTTTATTACAACGAAATCTGTTTCTTTTTTATTCTTGCTGGATTTTTGCATAAAATCAGTGAATATTTTTGAAGCAGTGCCAAATGTTTCTAAGTAATAAAAAACTGATTTTTCTGACTTCCTATACAATTTATATTTTATTGTCTGTTTGTAAAAAAAAATCGTTTCGCTTAATATTAAAACGGTGTTGAAGAACAGATTAAAAGTTCTACATACTGGTAACAATAAGAAACACATACATATGTAATACATGCATACGTATGTTGATCGCGCAAAAAGTCATGAATAAAGATTGCCTTTGAACACTTTCGTCGGAAAAAGCGTAATTAAAAGGAATCGTGTGCCGGCAAAGAATTCAGAAGAAAACTAGAAAGTCGATGCAAACCATACCGAATAAAGCGGTATGTCTTGACTTCTAACCATGACGGTTGTTCATCGACCTGAAGCAAGTTCAGTCACCGTACAAAGGTGCATCATAGTCGGCGAGTGGAATCGCCATATTCAGTTTGTTACACCTTGGAACCTGTCGCGTTGTCGATGCTAAATTTACTGTCTCGCGGTACACCGGATCAAAGGCTTCACCGATATTTTCCTATAACTTCTTAATCATTAAAATGAAAAATGTAATTAATTCTTTTACAGTTTTAAGGTTTCATAAAACACCCACCAAAATACTTAATACGTTATCCGATACCTTGAATGTTTATAATTTTTAATAATAAAAATTAAAGTTCAAATGGAAGTTGAATTGATAATCTTTTCACGTACGTATATAACTTTCTTAATACAGGGTGTCCCAGAATTAGTGTAAGAACCAGAAAATGAGGGGTAGCTGAGACGATTCTGAACATTTTCCTCTGCAAAAATGTCGAATGTTTTTGAATTATTAATGGAAAACACTGACAAACAATACTTTTGAATTCCTCAACACGAATTCAAATTGAAACCCCATAAAAAGAGACTTGCAAAAGAAAATCATTTCGTACGCTAATCTTTCTAACTTCTCGAAAGCCTTGTATCATTTGCTTTGATTTGTAAACAATTATTGTTTCGCGTAAACATTTTTACACTAACTGTAAAATAGAATGAAGTGAGGAATAAAAATAGCTTGTAATAAACTCTAATTTCATTTTTTAATCAATCAGTATCTTCTGCTTCCATGTATCGAATAACATATTTCAATATTTTTGTTGGTTTTAGAGCTGTTGCGCGAGTTCATTAACGCTTTTTACACGAAATCGCTTATTAAGGTGAGAAAATAAGAGAAAAGCACTCTGACCTCCCCCCTCGTGGCTCCGCGAGGGTAGCAAAAACGGAGGGCAATAAATCTTTTCCAGTAAATTCATCGTCAGTTTTAATTGAACAACGACTTTGAATTTGCCACATAAAAGTGATTACATATTGGATCCCTGCGATTGCAATACGAGACAGAAAGCTAGCGAAGCGCTTTACATTTAAAAATACTTAACTTTGCCATCGTTTCTCTTTATCTCGGTTTTTTCTTGCTTCTATCAGCAATGAAGCACGTTTTACACTACGCACATCGGAATCGAACAAGTGGCCAATATCTGAAAGCACCGTTGGTTCTTGGATACCTAAGGTAGGCGGTTTTATAACGACTGCGAATTCCTGAGACACTGAGAGCCAGTTATATCGAAATTGAAGCAACGACAATATATATATAGGGTGTTCGAAAACACCATTCAATATTTACATGGTGTATAGGACACACTGTACTGAGTGAAAAGGCTTTAGTAACCGTAGGTCGAAAGGTGAACCGTTTCTGGGATATAAACGTTTTTGTTTGCTAGTATCATGAGTGACTCACTTGCTAAACTCGGCATGGTGGGCCAGTTGCATGGCCTCCTCGATCCCTCGGTTTAAACCCTTTGGATTTCTTTTTATGGGGATATTTAAAAAGCCAAGTGCATTCCTTGCCGGTAAATGACTTAGAATTTGCGACTCTGTAAGACGAAGATGCCAAGCGTGTATAGAAATGGAAGGTGGATACGTGGATACTAGCAAACAAAAATGCTTATATCTCAGGGTCAAGTGAAAAAGTCTAACAGTTTTTGAAATGGAAAATTCCAGTTACCCTAATATATACTTTAATTTCAAATTTTGCAATGAGAAACGGGCATATTCACCGTTTACAAATATGAAAAAAGATGCAAATATACATCTTCAAACTTCAAATAAAATAGTAGAATGTAGAATAACCTGAGCCTAAAACAATATCACTTATCAATTCCATAAACATTACGTTTTTAAACCTTTGCACTCGAAACATTTTCGGATACGATTAAGTCTAGATTTCTTTTCCAGTGAAACTTTGAAAATTTAAATCCTTATTATTACAAATACTTATGATCTATTTACTTTTATTTCTTAAATAAGACTTAAACTTCACATTTTAAAATATTCTAGTTAATTGCATACGGCATCCCGGAGGCGCCACTCGAGTGCAAAGGGTTAATGCAGGAAGTACAATAATTTTCGTTGAAACTGTCGCTCTTTAACGCAAAATAATACAAAAAGTACTTCAAATATTCGAATGGGTTATAATTTATATTCATTTATTAATTATTTTATTTTAGAAGTGAATGAACGATAGCAATCAAACAGATTTGAGGTAGTTCACTGCAATCTTCGATCCAGTTCCTTATGTGCCTATCTGACATCCATAAAAAAGTTTCTTTTTTGTATTGCTGTTATATAAAATAAATCTACAGTGGTTACACGCATACACCACTGCTGCATCGCGTGGAATTGCTTTCATTATCCCTCCCCCTTTCTTCCATTACTTCTAATGATACATATTTTCCATAATCAATGCATAACATGGCTGATTATCGGCGAGTTAAAGGAAGCTCTCCATATTATGTTGCTCTTTATTTCGAATCGGCTGCTAAAGATGCTATCAAGTTTAATACATGTCTACCGATCCAAGTCAGTTTCTAATATGTTGGAATTCCTTCTCGACATATTAGCCAGTTTTAGAATACAAAAGGGTTCAGGGTAGCTAATGTTTAAAAGGTTTTAAACTTGCTAAACTTTAATCTTCCTAATTTTTTAAAGTAATTATACGTAAGAAGATCCCACCCCCACAAGTGTCTACGGTTGATTATGGATAGTGTTAGTCATATTGACAATGAATATTTTTCAAAAAAGAATTGAGTGGTCGCAATTATTTGCTGAAATACAACAGTTATAAATATTGCTTGACTAAACTTAATCCACTAATTAATAATCTAGACAACTTTTAATTAAATTTGGGTTAGCATACAGAATGTCTCTGAATTAGTGAAATTTCCTTTGCTCTGATTGGTTAGTACTTTTCCTTAATAATTCACTATCGAAGCCCCAATCGACATTTTTGCAAAGAAAATTGTTCACAATCGTCTCAGCTACCCTCCATTTCCGGTTCTTACACTAATTATAAGACACCCTGTATATCATCCTAATAAAGATCAACATACCAATTACTGTCAGTGTGAAAAATAGTGTACAAAAAAATATCATTATTGAATGTTTAATTTGCACATGTAATTACCCAATATATAAAAATTAATGCTAAAATAATTAAAACGCAAAAATCAAAATGCGTTGCCTTTGTTATTTCTATTATTTATAGTTTCATGTGTCCAACAGGAATATTTTTAAATAAATAAGTAAAAGAGTTACCATCTATGGGTGACGTGACAGTTGTAGGGTTAATTATCCGATTAATGAAATAAGTAATATTTATATTCTAAAATGTCCTTAAATTAAACCCTCGAAATAAACAAATTATTTGCAAAATATGCGATCGATAAGTCCTACTATTATTCCAATTCAAATTAAGACAAGTTGAAATAGAACATCCTCTGCGTATAAATAATATTAATAAATTGATTTTAATATATCTCATTCGGTGTACAATTATCGGTATAATATTTATTGCAAAGCTACTTTAAAGTACGTAATTGAAAGGAATCCTATTAATGACTATAAAAGTGTCAATTACTAATGCAGCTATTTTAGATACCTTAGTATTGACAGCTATTATAAACGCAGCAAGCTTACCGAGCAATCTAATAATGATAGAGTTAATGGACCGTAACGTGTGTAAATTATTTAACGAACTTACCGGAAATTTGTTACTGTGAGTTTGTAAATTAGCTGCCTGCTGGGACTGATTCGAGCTCTGTTCCTCTCCATAAAGCGGTGGCATTCTGTATTCCGGTGCAATGCTTTGCCTGTCCTCTAACGCTGCGTTGCGCTCAATACCGGAAGTCGTCCGCGACGATTGCTCGGCTACCGTCTGCACCCTGTTCTCCTCCTGGCCGTTCTGGTTCTTTTGATTATTCGGTACCGGTTTCGGTGGTAGTACAGGCTTGTAAAGTCCGTCCTCATCTAAAATATCGTATACAACATACATCTTTATTATTCATAATATGATTAATATGATTACAATTTCATAATATAACAAATATCAGGTATATTCGTTCGGAATTATTATTTCCGAGAAACGATGTTTAACGGTAACTAACTTTTAATTGCAGTTTGTGTAAACGTAGGCAATGAAATTTTGTACTAAAACATAATTACTTGGAATTCTTGCGAATTCGAAGAAGAGGAACACTAAACAAATGTAAGGTACAATCTTAGTGTTGAGAGTTTATTGTACCCCCTGAGCGTTTCGGTTCTGTTACCGACTTTTTAAGTTCGCAGAAAACCCTCAAGCTAAGAACAGCTTTTCTGTTCGTTTTGTAAAACTATCTTTTAATACATATTAATAAATGTATACTTAGACAAAACTCTGTTGTATTTATTTAGCAAATAAATGTTAAACGTGCAATGAAAGTCCGTGATCGTGGCCATTTTTATATCTTTTTATCTCTTTTCATTGACAATTTCAGCGAGAGGAAAAATCACGAAAACTTATAAGTAAATTCAGTTTTGTATCGAATTTAATTTTTTTCGTTGTTATCGATTGATTCTTCTTTCGTTTCAAATTTTGAAACTGAAACTTTAATTAAACCTATTTGTCATAAATAATTGAAAAAGTACAGTTTACACGTATTTCTGCACTAAACAACGAAACGATTTAATAAAATCGTTTAAAAAATGTTTAATGCAACATGATTTTTGCAATGCATCCTACTGAATGTTAGTAATAATCGCACGCAACAACATCGCTGATAAGTTTGATTAAATTCCATTGTTCGAAAGAAGAAACGGCGAGTCAGATCTTAACGAAAGAATAATTGCCATGCGAATTAATTGCATACGGTTTGCAATTAAGTCGATATAGTTCGGTGCGCATGGAGTTACATTTAGTTAAAGCAAACTTTGATACATCAACCGTAGAAGACTGTTCTCAGTTAGGTGTCTTCGTCTCTAATTAAATAATTAACGTTACCGTAACGGAATTAATGTCTGTTTGTAAATTGAAATTAGATTACATTCCCCGTTCGCTTTGTTATATTAGAAATCATGATTCGTTCAGATCTCCTGATTATGAGTCATCACCCTGCTACGGTTATACCTACATCCGTCTATTTATGTCACGGAAAACCTCACCCTCGGACAACGGATCCAACAGTAAAATCTACTTTGCACATAATTGATGATAATTTGGACCCAGTTTCCATTTTCCATAAGAATTGTATCATAAATTAAACAATACCAGTTCTGCAATGAAATCTTAATGAAAATATCATTAATTTAACCACCACAAACGTAAATTACCTTAATAATAATTTTGTACATCAAAATACACCACGCAAATGATAAGAAATCTTAAATTTTGTAGTCGCATTGATTTTCTTTTAAATTAAGGACACACAGGATGTCCCATTTTCAATCTGAAATTTGAATATTTCAAAATTGGGGAATGTAGATAAAACTGTTTCTAACCCTAACTTTCTGAACCTAAACCTAAATCTAAACCTAGTAAATGTTTCTAAACCTAACCCTAACCTTGTTTTCCTAAATAGAAATAGATCTTTTTCCAGGCAAATTTAAAAATGGCATTTAATTGAACTAACGATAAGACGCTTTTGGTATAAATTCACTTTTTAAGAGAGTACTTTATAACAGGAAATAAAATAATCGAAGTCATTAAGTGGAATCCCTGATTTCTTCAATTTTATAGCGTGAAGTGACGAAACAACATTCCAGAGTAACGGCACATTAAACCGACAGAAGTGTCACTAGTGATCAGTATAAAATCCAAGGTGATGCTGACAAATGGACCATCAAATTGCTGCTCTTCAAATTAAATATGTTGTGAGATATTTTAAATGGACAGATAATTATCTCGTATTTTATTAGCCGTGCCATTGCAGGTGAAGACTATCTAGATTTATTTAAAACCAGATTACTGGAAGTGCCAGGAAGCGTTGATTTCGAGACGGACACAAGGTGTGGACTCAGCAAGATGGGGCACCACACTACGTCCGTGCTGTCAGAGACATTCTGGGCACAGGATATTCACGATTACGTATTAATCATGATTGATACCTTGCTTGGTCTGCATATTAACTCCCTTAACTCATCAAACTTTAGGAAAAAATGTACCATAAATAGATTTTATTCGCTTTTTATTCCAATTTTAAATACTTCCATAATTGGTCTTTCGAAATTCCACGTTTTCATGTGATGTAATATTACGGGGTTGAATCAATTTTAAATTTATATACATTGAACGCAGTTTTGCGGAAGTGAACCTTTAGGGATTAAAGATGCCACCAACAAGGTAATTTTTTTAATAAGTGACGTATTATTATTATTATTAATAATTATAAGGAAATTAACAGTGCCGATATAGAAAAAAATCTAAAAAAGTTACAAAATTAATTTACACCAAAGGTGCCCCTATTTTGCATAGAAGAATACCGCTTCTATTTAAAAGAAAAACGAAATTGCCTTTTAAATAACTTGATTAGGTCATCGCGTTACGTTCCCCAATTGTTATAAACATTTTGGTCTAACACCCTCAATTTGCAAATATTCGCCTTCAAATTTAAAATGGAACACCTTTATAAAAGTGTTTTTGGTACAATTGGCGCCTTGTAATAAATTATAATAAAAAATGTAAAGTATTTTCAGCCAGACTGGGAGTCTTCACTCGACAAAAATTCACGATTATATTTTCAGAAACTTAATTTGTTAATAACTTAAAGTTTGTTGTATGCATGGGTGCAACGAGTTACACGTCCGAGAAGTTTACTGTAACCCCCTCACACGCTTTAACAAGCTGTGGAGGAAGGGTTTGTGTTTCTATCAACCGGAATAAATACCGTGTCATGTTATTTAACAATTACCTCATTAACACGTTTGGTAACAGACCGGTTTTCGCTGGCGTTCCATTGAACCACATGGGTCCCATATTATCGAGATTCACAGTGTCACTTGTATCATGTACCTTATACTATTTGCAAAACTACGAAAATTAATATTCTTAACAAAAAGGAGTAACGTTTCAGACTAAAACATGAATTTAGTTCAGATACTTCACAAAATTGTCTATTACCATTTCATAAAAATTTATGGAAAAACATTGTATTTGTACACAAAAAATCAACCTGTCGTTTATTTAATCTTTGTTGCACACTGGGAGTGACCAACATCCCCATAAAAATGCAGGTTCACCTTTCACCTTTCGCCTCGTACTTCCATATATTTGTTGCACTATGTATGTTATAATTTACAGAGAAACACTTTCAGCCCTTATTTTAGAGTATGCAAAATATGTTTTAGATTTATTGGGATTAAGAATAATAGACAGTTCAAACGAGACAGTCGCCAGAAATCGTTAGGGTGTGTCCCACTCCACGTGTACCGTATAAAACTTCTATGCGTTGCGCACAGTTAAGGTTAAATTAGCGAGCTCTGCGGACACCACTCCTGTTGTTTACAGATTACTTTATAAGAAACTAATAATATATATTACTGGTTCGCTCTCAACACACAAAGTACGAAGTAAATAACAGTTTCATGGGTAGCTGTATTCTTGGTCGCATTTTTCGATATAAATAATAGCCAAGACATGTTTTCCTTGCTTTGGAATTTACTATGATTGCTACAAAGGCGACGCAATGTTATTCTTTAGCGTCATCTGAAACTATTTCCAAACGAAAGTTGTGCTTATTTATACAGAATAAGAAAAATTGTACAATTTTACTGCTTGAAATACTTCCTTTAAACACCTTCAATTATTTAAATACTGTAATAGGCTAATAATATCTTAACAATTCAAAAATTTCACAATAAATACAAAATGAACTTCCAACCAGACAAACAGGGTGCAATATATTTGACTAAAAAGCATAAAACAACTTCACATATCCATATACTAAAACTAAAAACACAAAGTGTTATAACAAACCTTACGTATTTCTACTTAAATATTCATAGCAGTAATTAAGATCGCTGAGGAGGACTCGCGTTCAGGGCTAAGACAAAGACCGGCATCTTTGTTTTTATCAGATTGGAAGAAAACAACTGAAACATCATAATCATCGCGTTTCTGTACCTTGGTTTTGGTTTTGTCGCCTGAGACGATTCTCCTGCTTGACTTTGCGAACCGTGGTGGCCATCGCGTGTTGGCTGACCATCTCTGAATGATACTCCCGTAAACGCGGCTGAACCCTCTTTTGTCACACTCGGCAACGTCTCGTTAATTCCCGATATCCCGAACAACCTCCTACCGCTGTTTCTCGCCACTGTATCGTTTTTCCCGATGCTCGAATCGACGTTTATCGCCGAGAAACACTCGCGGCATCCGAGTGAAAGTACACCTCCTCTCCTAATTCGATGAAAATGTTGAAAATTGAATACCAGCCGCGGAGCTAAACAACAAAACGAACCTTCGACATCTTGTTGCGACTTCGAATAAAATGGCGCGGTCTTCGCGCGTTTCGATTACGAAACTCTAATCTAACCAAGTGCCATTTTTGTTCTCGATATCACTGTTACCTTCCGTTTCATTTTGATTCATTTTTTCACGCACTTCCCGGTATAAAAACGGTCTAACGAGTTCAGGACGAACCGGAGGATGAATTATAGCCGGGAAGATGGAAAGCGTAATGAAATTTCGTCCTGTTTAATTCCACTGGCTGATGACATTTCATTTAATTATCACAGCGTTCCATTTCGAGGTAAAAATCTAGTCCTGCCACGCTCCCTTAGCATCCCGTCCCGGTAATTCGAGACGAGAGATCGCGCGAAGCAGCTTTTCGAATTATTCTTATCTCTCGAGACGCACAAGAAACGCGTACGAAGAAGTCGCCGCGATCCTCCTAGCCCTGCAGGAGGATCGTTTATTTATCTTTTTGTTTTCGAACGAACAAAACACTCGCGACACTCGAAGGAAGAAAGAAAGAACGTCGAAGTCGAGAGACCGCCGGGAGTTTCTCCGGTTCTTCGAGTTCCTTCCGTGCACGCGCGAGTCACGAGCGGGAATGCTGCGTGCCTAGCGAAAGAAGCGGATTTTCCACGCGAGCGGAACTCCGATCTACGCCCGGACCCTTCTTCGAGCTACTAAAAGAACGAAAACTTTCCATTGAGTGAATGCCCGGTTCCGCTGTTCTGACTTCACTTCCGGTATCGTCCCACTACTACAAATAAGAAATCATTATGGACAGCGGGGCGACGCGACGGAGGTGGGAGGAGGATCGTAGCAGAAAGAGACGGACACGGTTGGAAGAAAGACGGTGAAAATTCAAGCCGAGAGGGATCGAGACACGGAGAAAGAAGAGGAACAGACTTTGGGATAATTTATTCCGCATCCATACGCAGACGGGCTCCGTGGTGCGCGTCGAAACGAATATCAAGCTTCTCGCTCGATGCTACTCGCTGGCTATCGCCTGGACGCGACGCGACGCGACGCGACGCTCGACCGATCTTCTTCGATAGTTCGCCGTGATTCCTCGAACGGGAAAGCTAATTGTAAGTCTACATTCTACGTTACACAGGCTGTTCTAATGTACTGGAAATATACAAAACTGTTTGTCGCTTCGACACGAATGATACTTGACATTCCATAAGAAATAAACGACAGAGCTGGTTCTTACTTCGTGCAGTTTGGCTCTTTCAGCTGAAATTCAGAATATTTTAACCTTTTGCACTCGGAAATTTTGTTCAGATACTTTGTTACAAAGTAGTGAACAACATAATTATTCCGTTTAACCCCTTGCCATAGTATTTTTTCCTCACACGCGTCGGACGGAGCTAATTATTTTTTATTGAAATGTTGAAATAAACAAGGAAAATTGCAATGTTATGTGTAATTTACATTTTAATTAGAATTAGGATTGCACTTAAGATCCAATTGTATTAACAGTACGAGTCAGATTTGTCGCGTTTGAACCGTAAGGTGTGTCGCGAGTCTGACTCGTCAAAATATGGTAAGGGGTTGAATTATATTTGAAAGGAAACTTAGTAAAAGAGAAATAAATTAGTTACATTTTACAGAGTGGAAAGGGTTAAAAATGGTAAATTATCCTCGTTGCTTAGATTAGTCTTAAGAAAAAGGCTTGTATCACTTTCTTTGTTAAATATAATACATTTCTACCCTACTTTAGTGATAAATTATATCAGTAATGGAAGAAATGTTAAAATTTCATTTTCAATAATATCTAGTAATTGTACAGTATTTTTATAATACAATAAATATGATAATGTACTCTTAATGTCCTGAATTTTTTAATGTAATTGCAGGTGCAGTGCTTGATAAAAGTTCTGTAGACAAAACAATTAAAATCAAAATTGAAGTTTAAACGCTTTTAAAATGATCATTTTTTGTGATCTGAAAGATATTGAATGTTATGTTAATTCCATTCTCTCAGAGTTGACAATCGAACAGAAAGGGTTAAATGTTCAGTATCTACGCGTCAAAATTTATAGGCATTTTTCTGAAACAACTTTTTTACAGACGATTGATACGATTATTAATCGTCTTAAAATTTCAACTGGGTTTTGAGGAAGAGTCCTGTTATCTGGTAAAATACCAGAAATAAGAACAGTTTATTCGGTAAAACTGAACACTTAGACCTAAAACCATTATTTCTTGTTGTTATATGTATATAAAATAAACTCTCATTGTAATTTTTAACTTTAAATAAATAGGAGGGCAGATTAAAATCAAACACCACTGAAGAAATTGCGCGGGACTGTAAATAAAAACTAACAAAGTTTGTATATCTAATTGTATAAATTTACTCGTCTTAACCCTTTGATATTTTTCTACGGCTACACTGGTGACGGAGTTATAATCTGAAATAATTATGCAGCCCACCCCATAGGTAGTTTTCTGGGAAATTCAATAACAAGAACCACGCAGGAATTCAACATTGGAAGTATTTTCAACAATTTATCATAATAATGCTTATTGATCACCAATAGGTATCTTGCTTATTACTCAAAACATTATATATACGTTACGGTAAATGTGATTAATCCGGTAATTATGTATAATTGCCGGTTATTATATATAATCACCTGTATAAATTAAGGTGCTAGGAAAAAGGTTTTCATTTTTTCTAATACTCTATTGTACCATCAATTACCGACAATTCTGTACATTAGATAAGTATAAAAATTCTATCGTTTTCTACTTTCAAAGACATAACTGTCTTTATCTTAATTAATTAATACGCCTTGCAAAGTTCTTGTTCTTTAGAATCTATTAAAGCAGCAATAACTAATTCTAGGATGCGAATATGTAAAAATTTTAAACAGACGAGAGGCGATTATGGGAGGAGTATTTTGCACACCTCATTTAAGATCTTTAATTGCTTGCTAGGTAATCATTACAGCATAAGGCTCAGCGTTATCGTAATAGGGCAATAATCTTTTAATCAAATCTTTTAATTCTACATTACCCGTTACATCCTTCTGAAGCAACCATCAAATCATTTGTACTTATGATGATTCAATTAATTAAATAACCGAACTTCGGCGAAGCCTTTAGATCCGTTGATACGAATTCATTAACTTTGAATATACTGCTTTTCGAGATACATTGCATTAAAAAATTAGTATAATTCGGTGCAACGTGCCACAATTAATTTTGATATCTGGTATTTTGCAAGTATAAGTAGGTACAGGGGATGATATAATTAATTCTGCTAATTAACTAATAATTATAGACGTTTAGTTCTTATAGTTTAATAATAACTTTTGAAAGATTTCAAAAGTGACATTTTAACTAATTGTGAGTAGTTCTTAAAAATAATTTTTAGGAAACCTTTATAATTAGTGAAATATATTTTGTAATTTGGACATTCTAAGATTTCAAATAACAATTAATTCAACTTTGACTATAATTATTCTTTTCTTTGATCTAAAGAAAAGTTGTTTTTTTCCTACTTTCTGTTAAAATATACCACAGTCAGAGGGTTAAGTTCGTAACATAAACAAGTGGTTTCCGTCGTTTATTAACCCATTGCACTCGAATTAGTAATAACCAGAATATTTTAAAATGTGAAACTTAAGTCTCATTTATATTGGAAATGAAAGAAATGAAATGAAATCGATCATAAGTATTTGTAACTCTTTTCTCCCAAAATAAGGCTTTTAAATTGTCAAAGTTTAATTAGAAAAGAGATCTAAACTTAATCATACCTAAATATGTATGCTTCGAGTGGAAAGGGTTAATTAGTGGGGCTAGGTTGCAATATGGACCCAAAATAACCCAGACATGGTCGTATAAGGGTTGAACACCTTCGAATGTAAGCCAGAATACTGCATGGAAGGGGGGGATAAATTGTAATCATTTGTATACACGATACTTACCAACAAAACACGATGTATAATAAAATGATTAAGAAACATTTGTTGTACGAGGCTGTTTTACTATGTAACGTAGCTTACAACTTAAGAGTTCTTACGAGTTGTTGGGTTTACCTGTATCTTGTTTCTCACGGCAGACATTACGTTCCGAACCGAGACTCGGTGCTTTACGACGTAACAATATTGTCGTTTTATGATCGTTCTATTCTGAACAAACTTTAACAGTTCGCTGCTAATTGAATACGAAAGCAGCGCAACTACATACCTGCAAGACGACTATTTCTTTGAACTTGTGCAACGTTATTTTAAAATTTCGCTTTACGGGTTGTACTTTGTCAATTTTACGACCATGTCTAAACGTTTTCCCTTCTGTCTTCGTGTAATCCCGATGCTTTGTTTGCGTGCCAGACAACGAACTTCATCAGCACATGTTTCGATTAATAAGGCAAATATTTCGATTAATAATCTGGTTCTAAGTATTGACGCTTCGTCTCCTCTTTATTTCAAACAAACCCCCACTAAACGTACCAGCCTTTCAAAATTTACTTTAAATTCTATCGCTCATCCGACTGTCTCCTAAATTCTTATATTATCTGATTATTCAATTTCTCTTAGCTTACTTTTAGCGAGAAAAAATCTTTGCATAGCTTATGTACCCCGAGGGTCATTTGACCTCTTATGTGCAAAGTACCGGTATTTTTAGTGTTAAATGCAGGTAACTCTCCTATGACACGGTAGATAAGTTCCTAGGGAATGCCGTGTTATGTGAAACCATGTTACATGAGACCCAGAGCCAGTACAAAACTTATTATCCTTGTTTGAACTTCATTTGAATCACAGATTAATGAGATTAATCAGTTCTGTTACCATTTGTTTGAATTTCACATGAATTTAACGTTTGAACAAATGGCGTTGGACGTATCTATTTTACAATCGAGAATAAACTGGAAAAATATATAAACAAAGGCTAAGGAATAATTTAAGGTATGTAATTGTTCTTATCTTGGCAGAAGTCAAAATGAAGTCTTGTTTAATTAATAGTAGGATCGAGAAGGGGGTGGTTCTGCACGAAAAAATAAATTGAAAATATAAAATGGTGTTTTCATACTTTTAAAAATACTTATACAAAAGCTTGTTCATGCAAGAAAAACAACTTAAATTCAATCATTTTTTCAATAATTCAACAATTAAAGGAGGTTGTTAATTAATAAGCATGAGTATCGACACTGTTAGGAACTCTTTATTTTGTTTTGTAGGATTTTAAACACGTTCATTGTAAAAACTATGTGTAAAATAAGATATTATAAAATAGGATCTGTAATTTTGATATCCAACTTGTAATTATAGAAGGGTAATTAAATAATTAATGCCTTTAAAAAAAAAAAGTCCATTTTGCATCGTTTGTAGCCACATCTATGCTAGTTCTAACCATGTTAGGACCAGTATTACAAAATAATAATAGGTATAAGTAAAAATTGATAAAGGAATGTGGACATGAAATGCAATAAAAAAAGTAAGAAATATGAATTGTCTATTTGGTAGTTCTTGATTGCATAAGACATTTACATTGCGTTATAAAGGAATTGAACAAAAATAGAAAACATAAAAGGAATACACCATTTCTTGTTACCCTACCTTTCCATAAGATTGTTTCCAGTTCTACAGTTTAATCTATAAAACTTTATTTAATTCTACCGATTAGCACTTTTTCTACAAATAATCTCTTATTATAAAAAAAAAAATAATTTAATCTCGTGCATCAATGCTGTACGTGAAGGAAAACACTAATGGTATAAAGTCCTATCAGTCTAATTGCAGAGGTGGTCAAAGCTGGCGCAATGACTATAACCGGTACACCTACCTATACGTACCGGGTGTCTGATAACTTAACACCCTGATAGTTCATTTTTAAGTGGATAATAAATACTGAAGGAACCGTATTACAACAGTAACTGGTACCGAAATGAAAGCTTATTCTTTATCATTTCTGTCATTCAATACAGTGACACAACACCTGCTTTTTAATACGAAGTCGTCGTGGACCACCTGAGAGATCTGTTAAATATTAGAGGGACTAGAAAATAATGTCGCTTTTTTTACATTAAATTCAAACTAAATGTTTAACCAGTTTTTATTTTTAATCAATGGTGTAATCATTGGTAGCAACTTGTGAAACTCAAAAAGCAATGCCAGGTGTGTACCTCTTCTGGTATTTGGCTGGCCATTTCACCCAAAATTGCAAAATATTAGAGAAATTAAATTAATTTCTTTTAAGTACAATTCTAATGCTTTTATATATTATTTTTATATACATTTTTTTATAAAATTTGAAAAAAGAAGTTAATCAACAGCATACCAAACCGTATTTTTGAATTAATACATAGGAAAAGGTATCCTGCTTATCAGGTATACTGGTATATTATCATGTATTATAATTTAATCATTTTGTTATAATTATTATTATTACACTGACTTACTCTAAGTTACTTACTCCAGATTTTTTATTTTATATTACAAAATTTACCAAGACACTTTTCCTAAAAAGTAAGCTGAGTTTTATTAACATAAAGCATCATTCTATATTCTAACTCGTGTTTCATCCCTTATTTATTAAGTTTCCTATTTTATCTTTAATTTATAATAAAAGAAAGTGTAGATTGAACGTCGGTAGTTCTGGTGTTAAATGTAACCATAACTTATACCATTTTATTCAAGAAAGTTCGCAAAATAGCTTCGTGCCAACTGCTTCATGGTTGAAAGCTTTAATAATTTGTTGATCGGTGTTATTAAAATAATAAAAATCTTTGATTGTAAAGTTGACTTAGAATATGTAAAGTTCCATTACGTGCTGCAAAATTATAAAGAATTTTTTTCAATAATAAAATGTCTAAAATCATGGATTAACGGTTGGATCACATTCCAAGTTCGAAGTTCGATAATTTCACAATATATATGTTAATTTCTTGAATCGTGAAAAACAGACGGGATTATAGGGTATCAGCGGAAATAATTATTTAAAGGTTGTTTGTTCGCTGAAGATAATTATCAAACGATGCGTTGACATTGTCTCGTTCAAACTGGTCCGATACAATCTTCTTTACTTACCGTAGTTTTACTTCTCGCGAAACTGGATCTGCAACTACTTACAATTACCAAGAAGACTACCATAAAACTAATAGCTTTCTTCTAACTCTTCTGACCGCTGAAGTCAATACGTGTTCCTGTTATGGGTATCAAAAACTACAAGGAACAGGAGAAAACTAAGCTGCAGGTACAGGATACATCAATTATTTACACGTGTAATTATTGACAAATATTCGTTTGACTTTTGAACCAACTTCGGAAAGAAGGTCATTCGATTCTTTTGTTCGTGTCTGTCACAATTGCGTTGAAAGCTTTTACACCCTGCGAAGGATGCTCCTGCGACAGTCCTGTTTATAGAAGTGTCTCCACGTGTAAAATTTTGAAATATATTTTTAGCAATTTGGAAGCTTAGAAATGTATTTTCAATATACAGGTTGTATCTGTGTCAAAAATTAGCCTAGTTAATCGACTCCTGTGATATTAAAATACCTCACTCGTCCTGTACTTCGTAACCTTCCTTAGTCACAATCCTTTCTTGACCATTGTCCTTACCATTATTCATCCTTGGAAATAGAACATAAAGGAAAAACAATAGGATCAACGCCATGTAAATAAAATCTTTAACCCTTTACGGACCCGTGTCACTTTGAGATAACATACTTTCTTTCTTTCTTTCTTATATTTTGCACTACGTATCATGACACGTAAATTATACCTAAGAGCCTTATTGAAATTTAGATTTATTTAAACAATTTAGAAAATTCGGGCTACGAAGGTCAAAGTTTATTATTATTTTTCAAAATTCTATCAATGTATCAATGTATCTCTAACAAAGCCAAGTTACACGTTTAGTTAACTGAAGCATCATTTTGTTCCATTGTGTATTGTCACAGACCCTGACAGGGATAATACGTAAGAAATTCTGATAAATTGACGAGTTAAAATAGCGACAGTTGTTTATCGTATACGAAGATGTTCACCCTCTGGTTACGCTCTGTTCTCAGAAACGAGATTGGGGTTGAAAAGAAGGTACCGTGACGTCGAAGCTATATAAACCACTGTGACAAAGGGGATTAAATGAAATCTATCTATGTGACAATGTATTGATGCAGAGAAGACTTATTTTAGGTATTTTGATTTTTCTAGAGAAAAACAATTTACTTTTTATTGAAAACATTCAGATTCTCATTAAATAAATGCAATATAAGTTAACTGAGTTAAACTATTGGCATTGCTCCACAGTGTAATTTCAGAAAGTGGTGCCAATGGGACCAAACTGCTTGTTAAAGTTTCGTTCTCAAATTATTAGCGAAAAATGCTGAACAATGGGAACGTTGTTCAAATAATAATAAGTAAGCATTAGACAAAATAAACGAAAAATGATTAAAATTGTCATACATCTTATTGTAAATAAATTTTTACGTGAATATTGATATGATCTTTCTGGCTTCTCTTGTTCCACAAAGGGCATAACCAGACAAGGTTCAAAAATGACCCAAAACTAAATTGAACGTGTAATAGGTCATTCAGTAATTTATTTGAAAAAAAAGACGTATTGTGCCAAGTTTCAGCCTTGTGTCTCAACTGGAGGGGGGTAGTAAAGAGAAAAACCAAAAAGTCACATTTTTTGCTGAATTTCTTTCACTCTAGTAGATGAAAAATTTGGAAAAAATTCAGAGATACTGATCTTAACAATTTCTTCAGAATTTAAATTAATCAGCTGACCTATTACACGTAGAATTTAGTTTGGGCTCACTTTTGAGCCCCTTATCCGGCTCTGTTCTTTTGTACGGGGCAAGGACACGAAACAAACCCAAATTTTCTTAATTAATCGGTAAAAGTCATTTATTACAATATACTTTTGTTAATTGTTAATTAATTAATTTTCCATTTATGGATCGAAACTTTTCCTACACTTCAAAATCCACGTATTGTCTAAATAACATTCGGTTGATAAAAGCCATTGTAATTGGGAGTAAACTAATGAAAGAAATAATTTTGCGTCGTGTACAAAATGCCACCCTGTATACGCATAGAAACCTATCGTTTGATTAAACTTGGAAAATGGATGGACTTGTGGTGTTCTGGAATTCATGGGTTCGGTTACGCAATATGAAAGTTCAAGATCCTCCGAACAGAAATGTTCGAATATTTGTCAAGTCCCTTTCTCTCTCGTTCTCGATTATCGCCTTTAACTTTGCCCACAACAGCTCGCTTTATGTGGGAAAGAACGTGCGCGTCGCATCGAAATGGCATTTGATGCCTCTCCAGAAGGAAATAAAGGTTAGTTCACATTAGGTGTACCGCCATTTTAATACCACTGGTGTCGATCAAATCAGGTTAATTATCCTTTTTGACGCAAAGAGCGTGTAGCTGTATTTGTATGAAGAATGCGATAAGTATTTTAAAAATATAAACTGCGGGGTGCGTCACGAGTATTGTAGGGCAAGGGGTTAATTAGTTAATAGACACCCCATCTTGTCCACAAGAGTACAGCGTTTTGCCCCACCTGTAAACGTTAACGAAGAGTTTATCTTCATCATTGAGGATACACCCTTGGAGACGTCAACAAGTTCGTCGATTAATTAAATAAGATCTTCCTACATGCGAACTTTGTAAATAGTAAATTGTCTACGTTCACTGTGGCAATTAACGTGTTAACCCATTACTATGTTTTTTAACTTTTTAATTTCTTAACATATTATTCAGAACTTTCAAAGGTTTTAAAAATGTTGAAGTTGCCAAAATATAGTATCTCTTTCGTTAATTTCTATTTGGAAAGATATAATGATTACAGCTATAATTAAGGGCGGAACGCAGTTTTTCGCTAGATTTGTTTAAATTTGAAAATTCATTGATCACATCCTTAACACTCAGCGTTTTAACACGCTGCAGCTACTAAATATTTCGTGTGCAAAGATAACTGCAACTGATCACCAAGCTTTTTACCGCCTTTACTGAAATACCGTATGCTTAGAAATGACTGTCTAACTGATATGTAAAATACACTAACCGAATTGTACGCTTCATTTCATCGCAGAACATTTATCTTTATTCGCTAACATCGATAATGCAGATAATAAGAGAACAGTTGTACCAAATTCCTCAAAATCTCTAGTCACCTGAGTACGAAGAAACAATTTGTAAAATGTCCGTTATATAAAGGTAAAACGTATTTTTTTAACTCGTTGCCTTCATAAAAAGAACATTCCGTTATGTTGATTCGCATGAAGTACGTGATTTCATGAAAAAAAAAACTACGCAACTGCATTTTCTGTATGCTTCGTTGCGTTTGCACGAATCAGATGTCATGGGGACACTTTTCAAACTTCGAAACTGTTTTTTAACTTACTGCTTTCGATTACTTTAAAATCGATCCGTATAATTCAAAGGTTTAGTTTAATTTTATGAAATACTATTCAATTTGGTAACATAGGTATACGAGAATCTTAAGCTTCTTTTTTCAATGATTTGGTACAATTATTTTAAGTTCAAATAATATTAATAACCGATTGATGTACAAGTCAGAGAAAATAAAGGTGAACGTCCAGATTCGTTTATGTTTTAGGACTTGTTTTATAACAAAAAACATAAAGCAAAAAATCCTAAACTTTTGCAGAGCTCTAATAATAGTGGTCAATAGTTAATTGGCATTCCAATGCTCATAAAATTCTCAAATATAACCTTATCTTACGCTAGATTCTTACACTTTAAGATCCTGTAAACATCCTGTAAACGCATTTATTTAAAGTTTTGGATCACTTTTGATACCGGCGGGAAAAGAAAACTAATTAGAAACAAATTATCGTGTGTCCCCACGTCTATCATCAAAAATTGTTGCCAGAGTAAAGTAACAATTTTTAAATTTCGCCTACCAGTTTAATTGACAACAGGCAGTGATAATCTTTAAATTAAAGATCTATTTTATGAACCATACAACTTCGTTTTATTCACAGATTTTATTCGAAGATTACTTCAATACGAAATTATTATTAAATTATTTTCCTCTGATACAGAGGAAATGAATTGTAAAAATGATTTACAGCTGAATGTTAATGCCCCTCACCATTAAGATACTTGTGCCCTTTTCAACAATTAGCAATGATTATCGTACTTGCAAATATTTGTATAACCACTATCTTTAATGATGTTCAAGACTGTACCATTACTCGTCAAAACTCATTCGCTAATACCTTAGTCGTAAAATATCGTATAACCTAACTAATACTAGCTCATAAATTGCGTTTTGTGATTTAGTAAAAAAGTAAGAAAATAGTTAATATTGTTCATATTAAGATTTGCAGATCCAGTTTTCTTAATCGTACATCTATAGTTAACGTAATCTTTAAAATCTTCAGAAATAGTTTCTGAGAAGAAACTATTTCTACAGTGATCAAAACAGCTTACGAGTTCGGCAACTCGAAAATTAAAAATAGATTCGAAATCTTGCAGAAACGTACCTCGTATTACAACGAATATTTAAAAAGCTACATAAGATAAAAAAAAGTAACAATTAAAAAACGAGTCGTATCACTAAACTGCACCACTGGACTATAATTTATTTACCGTGGTCTAAAGTACAGAAGATACTTTGATACGTTGCTTCAAGGTTACACGAGTCAATCGAAGGTCAATACACGTGCGCGCGTGTCCTTCGACACACGTGAAATGTAACGAATCCAAGGCGCAATTTCAGGGAAATGATGACCACGCGGCTCGTCGCTGAATGGTCTAAATTCGAAGGGCTGTGCTTCCTGTTACGTCAAAGGAAATCAAGCCGGCTATTTCAGAAAAGAGGATGCCGTTGACAGAGAATGACGTATGTACGCCCGTGATACTGAAACTGTGAGAAAATACGTTGAGGAAGAAGCCACGGCAAGAAAGTTCTAGGAGGACGGTAAGGTGGGTCGAAAACAACCAAAGACTAGACCCGAGCACGAGGAGAACACTTAAGCAGCTCAACCATGCGTGCTTCCCCGTGTTTGCGAGCGTTACAGGTGAACTGAAGCAACTACGAAACGAGCCTTCCACGTACACAACCACGACCAAGAAGAACACCGGACGAAAAAAAAAAAAGAAAAGCAACACCTGTGCCGTTTAAAACCTTCTCTTCGACTCGATCCAATGATTCCTTTCAACCTGTACGTCTCGTTTTTATCACTTCGAGCGCTTACATCGTTATTTTTATCATTCAACTTTCAATAATCGGCGATGATTTATTAAACGTCGATAGTTCTAATGAACGATTCGTGTACCGGAAGTTTATCAATAGGATTTTTGTACTATTAATCGCTGACTAAAAAAGCGTTTAATAAGTCTTTAATTATTATTTTGTCGTTCATTAGAAAGTAATGGAAATTAGGTTTAGTGAAAATAAGAGTGATTGGTTCTAATCTTTGATTACCATTAACCTCGATGCGTCACTAAAGTGGCTCTCGTAGATGTCATCTTATATTACGAATAAAATATAAAATATAAAATATTATATTATATCCTAAACTGTCATATCCTTCATAATAGGAAACGAAGAGCAATTTACTACAATTCAGAAACAGACTTGGAAATCGAAAATGACATAAAAACAGCCAGGCGCAAAATTCAGCTCTGCGTAAAAGGTTAAATTATAAAATATTAAAATTAATTTTTTCATTATACTTCTCCCTTGTCAAAAATGTATGGTATAAATTTAATAACATAAGAATAAATAATAATATTTTTAATAATATTAATAACTTACATAAATAAATTACAACGTGGAATAAGATTTTTTAATCGTTTGAAATTAACTTTGTTAATAAAAAGAAAAGAAACGTTTCGTGATTATTATAAATCAAAAGGAATTTGCTACTATTTAAAACATGATGAATAGTTCCACTGTTTTTGAACTGAAACAAGGTTTTTGAAGTTTCATTATAAGTTTAGATTAAAAGAGTGTAAGATACGGCCTTCGCTACATTTTTCGCTTCTACATTCTCAAAAAAACTTTAACTCGTCTGATCTAATTTTAAAAAGTTGTTCCATCTTGAAAAATGTGCATACATTGCATTAACACTTTTACTGCCACGTTACCAACATATGGATGACACGGATTTCCATTAAAAAGCTTCGCCTATATTATTAGAAAAATATTCCTATTATATATTTAAAATTGTCGAAAATAAAATTATTACCAAATGAAAGTTGTAGTAGCTGCAGAGTGGCAGTCAAAGTGTTAAATAAAATACTTATTTTCATTGATATTAATACTTCTTTAGTTTTTAATTGATCCCACGTTATCCAAGGACATTTTGAATAATCGTTTCCGAGGAAGGATGTTCCCGACGGTTGCGTATCGAGTTTACGGTATCGTCAGAAGAAGAGAACGCCTGTGGAATACAGAAACGGTGCGATCTCAAGGAGAATCAGCTACTTGGATATCGTAAAAATTCACTTAAATACCGACACATCCCTCTAACGAAATCATCTCATTTCATTCGCCTCGGTTCGTACTTCTTTCGAGTCGTCCCTTTTGTAAGAAGCGCTTCCTCGCCAGCTCCCTCTCGTTTTGATCTTGTTTCCTCCATCGCGAAACCGCCGCGCCGTCCATCGGCTCTGAACGCATCGCCATCTTCCTACAAACGGCCTTTGAATAGCGTCTAGTTTTTGCGAGCCAACTAGTTTTACCAAGGGTTTTCATTCTGCTCTATCAAACCGGTGTACCCACCCCTCTCCCTCGACCCTCCCCCGGGCCGCTCGATGTACCGGTACCGTGAGAATGAAAATCTTGTTCGCGGCATGAAATTACGAGACCACTATGATAAAATTACGCCACATATATTTTTATTATCAACGATCGAGAAGCTCTTATAAATACGCTCGTTCCGCGAAATGTGTTCCTCTTTCTCGATTTTTATAATCTACAAACCTAATTACATATCGGGGCGAACGGAGCATGGCGAAGATGTTAATAAGCTGCTACTAAAACGTTATCGTTATCGACGATGCGCGTATTTATGCTGTGAGCAATACCGGTCGCGATATCAGTGTCGGTGCACCAGAGTGCGCTAAAATAAATTTTCTAAATTGAACGCAAAGATTATATGTAAAACGATCGTTTTTGAACAGACATTAGGTGTAGAAGTAAGTTCTTTCTGATTTTTTGGTAAAATAAATACTTTATTTAGAAAAGGGTATAGAAAGTTGATCATCGAAATATTCGCCATTGTTTTCTACGACCTTTCGCCACTTTTCGGGTAAATTACGAATTTCCTCGCGATAGAAACTCGGTGGCTCACCGTTTCACCTGGATTAAGCGTTTCATGGGATAGAATTCCCTTCGTGTCCCACCATGTGCAGAGTAACACTTGTTTTTAATGTTAGTTTGCGATTCCTATACAATACCCATTTTGCATCATCTGTAATGGTCTGTTGCAAGAAATCTTTTTTATCGAAGCGACTTAATAAGTTTAGAGCCGATACAATAAGTAGTACAACCGACTTAAGCAACTTAATAAGTAATACAACCGATACAATCAGGTATAGTTTCTATTCGACGGAAAAGGTAAAGGTGTTTCGAAGAGGAATAGAAAGAGAAATACTTAATATCATTCGAAATCTACTGTATAAGAACGCAATATCTTTTAATCTTTATTCTTTTTATAATTATTAAAAGAAAATGTCACGTTATTTTTCCTTTTCTTGATATTTATAATATTGCTGAAAATACAGCTAGACGATAAAGCAATAAATCAAAATTAATTTAATTAAGAAGTAAAGTAATTGAGATAAAATAGATTTTTAAATTGTTGAAATACGTCAAAAGTAAATACATTATTATTTGTCAAAATTAATTGAAATAACTTTGTCAAGAAGGTTTGAAATATTTGTATTATATAAATTAAATTATATTTCATAATTGTACTACATTTTATAGTTTCAGAAGAGCACTCCCCAATTTACATCACGTTTTCAATAATTAATTTTAAATTCCACTTTGTATAATACTTGTTTACATCAAATTTCATGATTTATCCGAATTCGAGAAAAATTATTAACAATTCCATTTCAAGAGCTAAAGGTGGCCCTGATATCTTACCGGTTATTTAAAGACGTCATGTTTTGATTTGAAATAGGTACTGTTCAAGTAAAAAAAATAAGAGGCTGTATCAGAGTACCGGGTAATAATTTTGAAAATAAATCAAGATGTAAAATGTGTATTGCTACGTTCCGTTATTCGTTTGTCGAGAAACATAATAAAATATTAGTAAAATGTAAACGCTGTGACACTTCTGAGAAATATATCCTCGTAACGATAGCCCAAATACAAGAAGTTTATTTTACTATAATAAAGAAACCGTTTCCGATGCGAGAGATGAGCTTTCCGATCGACTTAATATTAGCATCGCAGGACGAGCAAAAAGTCTCGGTACCAGTTTTACAGGCTTCGATTTTTCGATTTTTGCCGCTCGTTTTCTTCTCATTAGTTACCGTGCACCGGGGGGATCGATTTTTCCCTTCTAATCACAAAAATTACAACTTCGCTCTGTCATAATAAACGTTCCAGTTTCCTTATCCCTATCTCTGCATTTTGTTCAATAGTTTGTTCCAGCCGGCAAGTTCGACGCGGTTGAATAAATCGCCTCGAGGCGAGGGTTCCGTCGATCGGACGAAACGATTTCCTAAGGAGAATCGACAGCACAAAACAGACGAGTCTTTTCGCGTTTGTAATCTCGGTGAACAAAACCGCAGCGAATTTTGGCTATCGCACAAATTTTACACATTTTATTTTGCCCAATTTCATAGTTTCATTTGTCAAAAATAGTAAGATGGAACAAATTAATATTATACCTATAACATATATCCCAATATGATCTGTCCCAGAGTTATTTAAAAAATTTTTTTCATTTTCACCCTGAATGGTTAATCTCAAATAATTGTCAGCCTCTGTAAAATTGTCTTTATTAAAATTACTCTTTTCATATTTGCACTCGAGTGGCGCCACTGGGGCGGCATATGTATGTACGTGATTAACTACATAGAATAGTTTCAAATGTAAGATTTACGAGTTGTAAATAAACGTTTGTAACTCTTCTCTTTTAAAATAAGGCTCTGGAATCTTTGAAGTTTTGCTGGAAAACGTATTTAGATTTAATTGTATTCGAAAATGCTTCGAGGGCAAAGGGTTAATAATAATTGTCTACTGGTGTAGAAATTTACAGATACTTCCTTCGGATAAAGAAAGGTAGAAAAGAATGAAAGTATTTGATTCAATTTATTTGTATTTCACGTTGGTATTTAATTTTGTTAACGAGGAACAATGTAAATTTTGCTACCCATTATACTTGGTAAAAAATAAATGAAATTTTGTGTAAATAAAAGAGTAAGGAACCCATAATGAGAAGTTGGTCTAAATAGTAAAATAATAAAATAGTAATTTAATTTCTAACAACTTTTACATTCTATTTGCATACTATTCCGTTATTCCTATTATTTATAAATTCAAGTATCTAATAGAAATGTTTCCAACCAAATAAATAAAGGAATTTGTAAAAAGTAGATGATGGATTTTTACGGAAATTGAAGTGTCATTCATATGTATACGAGTGACGTGTTAATTTTAAGTTACAGTTATAAATTTTCAGGTCAGAAAGAATGAAATACTTTTTTCTTGCTATAAATCTACATATATTACGACTCAATAGATGCGAATTTATTTGCATAATTCTACGTTAAATCGAGCATACTTTTCCCTCGATATTCTGAATTATATTTAACACTTTTAGTGTCATGTCACCTATATTTAAATGACATTGGAATTTCCATTTCAATCTCAAATTTGATTCAGTTTATTTAGAATAGTTTCCTAAATTCAACATTGAAAATTGAGGAAATTATTGATTGGATAAAGAATGTACAACAAATTGCCGTCTAATTTACCCTAATAATGATAATAACACAGCTAATAAAAAAGTCTCAAAAAGAAATCAGAACAACTCACTGAAAAACTGATATTTTTCTGTATTATTTGTTTGAATTTTCAATGTAAAAATTAAAAAAAATTTTATAATAAAACTAAAGTTCAGAAACCGTTTATAATAGAAAGCTAAAGTTGCGTACAATTTTGTTTAGCAGAATTACCAGGAAATACTGTAAATTCGAACAAAAAAAAACAGGTGACCATGACTCATAGGCACATCTGCTCTTTTCTAACGCCACTTCCGCTGCACCATTCACGTTCAAGTTAACTGTACAACGTCTTCCCATTTCTAGCCGACTATCAGATAAAATAATGGTGCACGCACACGAGGTGATCCAGCACATTCGGCGCCCCGTTAAATTAACAAAAAGAGAGAATGATAAATCGTGTGTTTGCTCAGCGTTGAATTGTAAACCAACGACTGGCGCACAATTTCACTTAATTAACGAGCATAGCATCTTCTTCGACACATCGAGGTAAGATGTGAAGGATATTAACCAATAGTATACTAAGGCGACATTAATAATTATATTTTTTAATTCACAACACTTATTAATTGTTCGATTAATAAAAACCTGATTGTTCTGACAAATGTTCAAATTATATTTTTTCAAAAACTAAGGCCACGCACGAAGAAATTGTACTGTACATTTTCAATTTATTCCTTCGTGTAAAATCATTCCCTTTTTGATTGCACCGTGAATACTGGAACACCTAGTATATCCATTTGCCGAACACGTCCGCGATTTCATATTTGCAACGCGCTTCATTCTGCTATAATCTGTTGGCACAAATTCCAAACGACATTGATTCGTTCCAGTAATATGTTTATAGATCCTGTTTGGCAGCTGCATTGAAATTACAAAGCAATATATTTTTATAGCAATTTCCTGCTGAATTTACATTTTTCATCTCTCGTTTTTTGTTTTCTTTGTCATCTTAAGCATTTCATTCAATTTTTAAAGTGTTCGCGCTATATTATTTTTAAATGATAACGACTATACTCGGCAGAACTAGCATAATTGAATTTGCTCTAAAAGTAAGACCATAGTAACACATAGTAACTCATAATAACACAAGGCTTATTCTCGCACTCTTAACAATGTCCATTCATTAGCGAAACGTGCAAATGGTAAATAAAGAAAACCAGTTACGATGTGGAACGATAATAATAAATAATCTCAGCGGATATTAGCACATAATAATCTTGTGTTTACACCGTTTTCTGTGCCGGACACACCACAGCACGGTCATGGATTAGGTTATTGATAGAGTAAGTCCGACAGAAGTGATCCACTTTTGTTCTTTAAGTCGTTGTAAATTTAATTTATATCTAAAAATGCATATAGAACAAAGACAAAAATTAATTAGAGATCTTAAGAAACAAGGATACTCTACAATAGGCTTTGCGGTCGATTGACGCATGTATGAGTCTAAACAGAACAGACAGTGAAAACAGACGTGTGTGGTAAGACACACTGAAATTCCAATTATTAAGAATTCTATCGATTTTAATTTTCAAATGTAACTATCTAAATTACTACTTTACACTATTAATCCAAGTAACATTTACGGTTTATTCTATCTTTATTTCATTAATTGTACGATTATAGAAAAAAGGCGGCGGTCATTGGTGACCACCATGGCAACCATCGTGTTAATGAATATTGCCCTATATTTTTGGCATAAATAATAACTACAAGTGTGGACAACAGAGATTTATAACATAATTATATAAGTGCAATTATATTAATTATAAAAGTGCTCTGTTCTCAAAGGGTTAATATGTTACACATTAGAGGAAATCGTGTCACCTTTTATTTCCTAGAATTTACATAGATTTTTTAACTCGAATTAATTAAACTGTATTACTGACGTTTATCAGCAAAACTTTTCAATTCTATGCGAATATAAAAACTGTAACTACTTTGTAACTTGTAACTATATAGCGTGTTATACGAGGGATCACGTTGTAGAAACTCGCATTATCATGTACATGTTACGGTAAATTAATCCGGTGATTATGTGTAACTGCCGGTTATTATATATAATCACCACTAGGTTTGGTAAATGTGATGAATTTGCAATAAAATATTCAATAAATGATTGTTTTATAGCAACCGGAAATTACATATAATCACCAGATTAATCACATTTATCGTAACATATACACGAAGTTTCATCGAAATCGATGGTATTTTTGATAATCTTGATTTATTTTGGGTCATAGAACCACCCCCTGATCCGATTTGTGCCGTATCTCACGGAACACCCTGTACATCCCCGTTCGCAACTCACCCGGAGACGATGAAACTCGATACGGATATTATGCCCGGATATAAGGCGTATTCCAGTCCTAACTGTGCACTTTATATCCGACCACTACTGTATCGAAGATATGGGCTATTCCACGCGGAATGATTACACGTTTGCACATCTTCACTTTTCAGGAATTAGCATTCTCAGAAACCAAAAATCTTATAACAAAGGGCTGTTTTTCCAAAATGTACCATTCGAGAGGGCTCGCCATTAATTAATAAATAATAGAAATCAATTTTAGGCTAATCACAAAGATTCTAATTCTGAACTGTCCTAATTTTAATTTCGACATTATTTAATCTACAGCTTTTGTTTATTTATTTATGAAGTAACCGTTATTTCACCGACTAATGAGTAATAACGATTTTAAAAATCCACGAAAGCGTCTAGATACTTGTGGTACCATCGATCGTCTTAACCCTTTGCACTGGAGGCATTTTTGGATACGACGTTCCCTAGATTTTGGTACATAGTATTAGAAATTTTTTTATTTTTTATTTTATGACAGGCAGCTCTTTGAAAAAAAGTGTCATTGCTTGTCAGCTCCTGCAGCCGACATTTTCGATCCAAATTGTTTAAAAAAATTCCCAAATCTTCTTAAAAATATTTATAATAAACCTTATTTGTTCCTAACCTTGTATGATTTTTACTTTAAAAATTCCTGAAAATCACCTTTTTACCCCTTAAGTCTAAATACATTTTCCAATAAAGCTTCAAAAATTCAAAAGCCCTATTTTGAAAGAAAAGAATGACAAATCGTCTATTTACTTTTACTTCTTTCATTAATTTGCTACGTTCTAATACAAACAACTCTTAAATACGTTTAAAAATATTCTGGTTAATCACGTATGTCGCCCCAGAGGCGCCACTCGAGTGCAAAGGGTTAAGCCTGGTGTTAAAAATGAATCAGTAATCGAATAAAGGAAAGTGCTGAAAAGGCAAAGCGAATCGTCGATAAACGAACATAAATCGCATTAGAAATCGGCAATTCTTTAGAAAAGTAGCTCACCTCTTAGGTATCCCACGGTGATCATAGAAGAGTTGTGTACCGGAGGATGTGCTTCAGCGGCAGGTGGAGTTATCTCGTATTCCCCTCTGCCTTCGGAAGCAGCCGCACTTGACACGCAAAAATCGGGATTCCAAAGGGAAGAATTCCCTCCGGCGCACGCATGGAGACGTTCCACCGCCCTACACAACCCTAACGAGCAGGGGCACCTTTATTTCCACTCTGGATCCCGCGTTCCTCCCGAATCTAGTCCTTTCGCTCTTCCAACATCGAAATTCCCCCGTGTTATCCTCGCGCTTGCGAAACTTCTTCAACTTTCTTCCGTTCAAGGTGTCCGACTCTTCAACTGAGATTCCACTTTGGTTTCTGTCCCCCTTTTTACTTTTACAACTACTCGATGCTTGGTTACTTGGAACGGTTTTAAAGCTTTATAATTCCTTGTTTACAAAATAGTAGATGGTCACAGTATTTGGTATATTTTCGTCTAGTAACTTCTCAATAAATATTTAATTCTAACCACTTGTCTCGTGAATCGTTAACACAGTCATTTAATATCGTATCATATTATTCCCAAAGACACGTTAGACGCCGAAGAGCCCGTGCGATCGATGGATTTGAAAGAAACAGTTCGTCTCTTCAACGTGTGCGAACCAAACGTTACCACCTTTCACTGATTCCGCGTATCTGCTTGCGTGCGTTCCGAGGCGGTTTTTAATCCATTTGCTCCCACAGTTTGGAAGCGCGTTGCTTTCGTTACAGTATTTTCTATTATGAGCGAGGATCCTTGTGAATGCGTGTAATTAAGGTAAATATTTCCTTACAATGCTTATTCGCTTAAAAATAAATAGGCAGCGGAGAAAAGTGAAAATGTTTAACCACGAAGAACACGATAAAATATGTGTACGTTTTTCACTAACACCTTCGCAGACGTTTCTGCGATGTTTAATTAATTTTATAGAAGGTTCCCTTCGAACGGATTTCGAATTCACGTGCCAGTTTCCGGGAGATCGATCTTCTCGTCGAAGCGGCGAGTATTGTTGTTATTTCGTTCACCTGTTGCACAAAACTTGGCCGCCGGTCTCGGCTTCGTCGATCATTTCAGTTGGCTTTTCGCGAGCGATCCGTTGCGATGGAAAAAAAAAAGAAGGAACCTCGTGGTTGACGGACTTTTCACGATCCCGTAGGAATTGGCTCGTCCGAGCAGCAACGTACTACTTATCGTGAAGCCTCAGGTGAGACGCCAGGTGGGCACCGGGAACGAGGATCTCCTCTCTCTTCTCCTTGCCTGGCTTGCCCCACCTAAGGCCCACGGACAAGGTTTACAGCGAATAAGAGAATTCTTGATCCTTTCGGGCCCGTTACGAAGGTCGAAGCGCCTCTGCACGGTTCGACGATCTTCATCAACTATTCGCTGCCTTTCACGGATCTCTGCTTTATCGATTTCAACTAAGATCTCCGCTTTGACGATCAAAAGGTGTTAATGGCTTTTGATGGAACGCGAATTGTAGTCTAACGCGTTAACCGCTGTGCCGGTCATCGGTGACTAACATCTTTCTTTCATCAAATAATTAGTAAAGCAAAGGAGACCACAGACTTTCAATGGAATTGTATTATTGGTGTAAATTAAGAACTTTTTAACTTGTATCAGTTTTCACAGTGGCGGTTAACACGTTAATCCAAATGAAAGAGTGTTAAAAATGTATTCTGAAGTTTCTACCTTTATATTTCTAAGTTGCCAAAGTATAGTATTTCCTTCCTTAATTTCTATTTTAAAAAATATAATAATTCCAGCAGGTGCGATAGGATTAAACATCGTTTCTCGTTGGATCTGCATATTCTGAGTTTTGATTTATTATGTTTTCAGTAGTTTACGTAACTTTACGTAATTTTGAAGATGCGATTTTGAGAAATATTTGTAAAAACGAAGGCAACCTCGATTTCGACGGTTGTTTATTTATGTCACCCAAGATCACCCTAGTTTCGTTACAAAAACAAAGTATTTTCCGTATTTTTCGTATCGTCGATTGTAGAATTCTCAAATGCGTTCGATTATGCTGCGTGACAATTGTAAAAATAAAAATATAAACTTGCCCATTAGAAGTTTTCATGTACTTCTTCCGATTTTCGAGACAGTACTGGTGGGTCGAAACTTTGAGGGGTGGTTTCAGCGTTTAAAAATAAAATAAGATTAACAGTTGAACAAATCGTGCATATGTGTGAAATTATTTATGCTTTGTTATAATTACTTGTATGGTTTCACCGTGGAGCATCATAGTCTTCCGCAGGATAATTTCTTTTTCGATTTTTCATATTTATTTAAGAGTATTCAGAATAATCTATTAAAAACTGATTTAACTAATTAAGCACTCGAGCAGCTTACAGATTATCAGAACAATGCAGAAAGTTATATTCATTTAGTAACAGGAAATGTAATAAGCTTGCTCTTCAAGTTTTTAATAAAACTTCACCGTTTCATTAACAGATTCCATAAAAGAAAACGTAGAAGATAATTCTAAAAGTCAGTTATGCAATATGCAAAAGCTTCAAAAGCGCTTCCGCTTTTTGGAGTTACGACAATCTGAAACTGAGGAATGATTTAAAAAAAGAAAATATTACGTTTTTAGCGAGTTCGAAACAATATAAATTATTTAAAGAACTCTTCTTCTAACATTGTTAATTTATTAAACGAAGTAAGTTGTCGTTGCAGTATTGTTTATTATATAAAATAATATTCGTTCAACTTAAACCTTCTCAGATATAAAATAATTGAAATTTATCCAGATCTGAGCGTTTTTAATTATGAAAATATTATTTGTTCAGTTAATTTTGAGGAAATTTTAAACTAGGGGACCAAAATAATACCCCTTCCTATACTAAATTTGTAAGCTTTATAAATATTCTCCAAAATAAAAAAAAAACAGTTTGTATTTTACGTAATATATTAACTATCACATTTATTTTGTTCAACTAAGCATGTACGAACTGCAAATATGTTTATAATTTAGCCAGCATAGCTTCCCAGTCCGGCGAACATATAAGCGTATTAGTAGCTGGCCCAAGATTAATCAGGTCGCCATTTAATTTTTCGTTGTCCACCTTCGCCGCAATAAGATCCTGCAGCATAAATTATTACTATAATATCCGATATTTACGGCTGTCTTACGTTACATACTTGTCGAAAACTTATATGCGATCCAACATCAACAATTAGATTATTTTCACCCAACAGTAAACGTGCTTTACCGGATTTTAGGATTTGTAATTTGCCTAAAACACCAGGGTTTAAATTATTTAATGTACAAAATTCTGTTTGACATGTATTTTCATTTTCTTTTTCAAAATTCGTTGTGCTCGAACGATTTGGTCTGGTATCCTCCGCGCCGCCTACGAAACCCGGTAAACAGTCTGGAAACTAACATTTATTCATTACATTAATATACCTTGAAAATAAATACAAATTTTCAGAATAACATATTCATACCTGGATCAAAATATAAGAGTTTGTTTTATTTTCAATAATTTGGGGAATGCTCTCTGAAAATTCATCTTTTACTTCTTTGTTAAACTTGGGTATCTTTATTTTAGGTTCCTTTTTTGGTGATAATACTAAAAATCATTTTTAATTGTCACAATATTCTACTGAAAAAATAATATATATATGTATTTACTCTCTCCATTTTCCAGAAGAATTGGCTTCTTGTCTATTTCTTCTTCTTCTTCTTCTTCTGTTTTCTCTAACTTTACTTTGATCTCTTCTTTATACAGTTTTGCTGTAATGGATAAACATGGAATGATAAACCATTAACACCTTATTTAATAAGAAATTAAACATTTGACATTTATATAATGAAAAATAAATACCTTCTTTAACCAGTGGTAATATTGTAGGACCATTTTCAAGATCCAAGGGTTCTCCATCATCTATGAAATCACTTCTTAACAATAATTTTATCTTTTCTTCTTCATCAGTTTTATCTACCTTGCAATCCAAATCTAATTTTGGTTTCTCCAAACTTATCTGAGGACTTCTGTCACTATCTCCACCATAACCACCACCACCACTGTAACGCTTTGGTGGTGCACTTGTTATTCCAGTAGACCAAACACCGCTAGACTGAAATAAACTATGTATAAAGTGCAAAGCAATATTAATTACCCTATTGATATCTTCTTCTTTGTATTTTCTCCTCATACCTGAATTAGATTGCTTGAACCCCTACCACGTCCTCTATTAGGTCTATTTCTTGTATTCACATTACTTTTAACTGCTTTTGGAGCAGCGCTTTGTGCACCATCCCTGAAACATAATTAATTAATCATTTTGTAAATTCAATAATTAAAATTCCTTATTAAGTAAACTTACTCCTTCTTTTTTGTTCTTTGAGCATTCAAGTTTGGTGTATATAATTTCTTGGGTTTCTCAGTCTTGATGCTACCGCTTAATGTTAAATCTCTTGGTACACGAAAAGAAGTTAACCTGGCTGTAGCAGCTGATACACCGGGTTCCGTCTTAATATTCGTTAAAGGTACTGGCATTGATGTCCCAGGTTCTACTTTTATTTTAATATTTGACGGCAGTGAACTATTTGAATTACTAGACTTATCGGATGCCATTTTTAATTAACTTCTTTTAAGTGCTAGATATTGTGACAACTTTATTCCTTTTATGAATAAAAAAAGTTTATTCTGTTATGAATAAATATACTTTCAATACAGTAATTATTTTCAATAATTTTATTATTGCAATTCTCTTGTACAGTACATTCTACTTAACCTTATACACGCAGAGTAATAAATAATTTTGTAATGACAATACTGTTTAACAAAATGTACAAACGTCAGCACCGCAACGAAAAGTATCACCTAATATTTATTCCACCACAATGTTGAGTTTTTTTTAAATTCGTAACCTATACATTACTCAAATATTTTACACGTGGTCTGATCATGCCATACCGGTCCACAGGCATGATAGAAGACGTCCCCTATACAAGGTGGTCCAAAGTAACTGGCGATTGATTTTTGTTCGATGTTCAATGATTCTGCAATTTATTTAAAAAATCTTGATAAGTATTGTGTTCGAATTTCACATTTTTCATATAAAGAGACATTGTGATTATCAATAAAATACCACTTTGAATTGTGTATAAAATCATAAAAGACTACGAAGAAATTAGCAACTATAAAAATAGTATTAGACGAGGGTGTAAACGAGCAGTTAGTACGAAAAGTAATGTTCAGAAGATGCGACGATGAATTGATCGAAATTCGGTACAATCGATGAGGAAGCTTATCAAGAATCAATCGCAATATTACTCAATAATCCGTAAGAAATATCGTTAAAATTAAGTTGAAAGTTAAAACATCTTATTATTACCTCGCAAAAGAAGTTTAGAGACCCGGAACTTGCGTTACAATTAATTCCAGAGTAAGCATGCAAGTTGAATATAACTTAAGATTACAAGGTAATTGTTCAGAGAAACGTGGATACGCGTAGATGCAAACGTTGACAGATGCAAACATTAACAATGCAATGACCGAAGTGAGCAGAGAGGTGTTAGTTAGTTTATTGACTTCATAAGAAAATCGATGTTGCAACTTCCCCCGGACTTTTCAAGGATTTTTCGAGATAAAGCTCTTCTCTATCTTTATTTTTTCAAATAAATTGAAAAATGTTAAGTAAATTTGGAATAATTGAATAATTAATAAAATTGTTAATATTAGGCTGGTAGTGAAAAGTACTCATTTGAATGGTTATATTTGAAAATTAATCGGTAGAAATCATAATAATTGGAACTTAAGTGTGTCTTACCATACACGTCTGTTTTCACTGTGGCAGTCAACGCGTTAATAATGGTATCAATTCATTTACGGCCACAAAATCACAAGATTTCTTTAAGCAATTCCAAGATATTTGATACACTTTAAAAGTTTGAATATTTGTCGCCACAAAAAGCATAAAGTGAGATTACTAGTGATCATTAATCGACAATTAAATCGATTATCCCTTTACACTCGAAGCATTTTTGAATAATGAAGCTTTGAAAATTTGAAGAAAAGAGTTACAGACGCTTATAAATCTATTTACTACTACGTTTCAATTTAAACAACGCTTAAACTTCTAATTATTTGTACATGTCGCCCCAGAGGCACGATTCAAGTGCAAAGGGTTAAACCGCGAACCCTTAAATATCTCAATATTTATGAAAACGGACTTACACTGTTGATTTTCAGTCAGGAATTAACAAGACCTTCTTAATCCTTTGAAAACATTTCTTTATTACAAAAGAGGGAGCAGAGGAGCCACAAAAGGAATGGAAAACGAACTGCGAAAAGAAAATCAGTACCCGTTTATCCCGAGCAGAAAAGGACCGTTTCTCTCTCTCTCTAAACCATTAACCACCTCTCGGTTGTCCCTTCTGAACGCGTCGATTCATTTTCGATCGTCGAGGCATGCACCCGTCGCATCCCCGAAATACCCGCCGCTCAATCAAAATAAACGGCTCAATCGTCGATCCGATCGCAGCCAGTCTCTTCATTCCATACGATCGCCAATGTCGCCGTTGTTCATCCCCTTTGTCGCGCGAGCCGGGTAACAAGTAAAAAAGAACAGGAAAGAAGCTCGTTCGTTCGAAGAAAAATGCAAAGTGCTCGATTAATTGGTCGCAGGTTGTATCGAGCAAGATTGACGAAGGGGGTGAGTTCGGCGGGGGATGCCGAAAAGACAAGGGGGTGATCGCGGTTGCGCATGCGCGCGCTCGTCCAGAGCACTTGTTACTGGTGGCTCAGTCTTGGTTCGTCTGGGCTGAAGGCGGATCGCAGCCCCGTGAATCATCCCCGCGAGCTACCTCGTTTCGCAGAGATATATAAAGGAAAGAAAAAAGAGCGGAAGGGACAACAAACGGAGATCGCGGCCGAGAATCGTGGCAGGGGTTCCCCGGAACAGTCGCGAACGGGCATTCCCCTCGACGACGGAAATCGCGTAGCGAACGTATGCGGAGACACGCGGAGGATACGCGCCCGCCAACGATGTCCGCGTCCCTTTTCCTCGACGCGAAACGGGGAAGAGAGAACAGAGTGCAGCAGCGTTTCGCCGACGAGGAAGAGGAGGACGTAACCAAGGGGAAAGCGTAGGCAGCTTTTTAGATCGTGCGAATCGATTCGGTGGGCTACGATTCGAGTACGCGGCGTGGCGATTCGACCGCTTACCTGTCAGGTGATTCTTCCCTTCTGCCTTCGACGAACAGTGTGTATCAGTTTTCTACGATTATCGTCCGCTAAGAAAACAACCCTGTTCTCGACTCCTGACGTGAAGTGATCGATAGCTGTGCGAAAACACTTGTTACAGTGTCTGGTGATTTGAAATGTTCGTTGCGTTTCATCGTGCATGCTTTGTTTTTCTTCTGCTCCCTTTTTCGATCCTATTATGCGTCCATCCTTTTGTTCGCCTACCAGACTCCTGACGGAGACGTTGAAACAACAGCGGAGAAGAAAGTGTGCTTGATAAATTGGATACTCGTCGCAGGAAAAGATTCTCAGATTTGAAAGAAACACAGCAGAAAATAAGGAACGTGTATCCTTTTTATTGCCTCAGACGCGACTTCGAGGGGTGATCTCACCCCTTTCTTCCCAGACGCGTTATCCCGAGAAATAGATCAAAGCTTCTAACATGCGGTGATACAAATCCAAAATATCAGGTTGTAACATATGAAATACCCGATTTTTAGGACTAACTTTGAATGAACAAAACTTTTTTACTGATAAATATGTTTAATCAAAATAATCAAATAATATCCAAGTTACAAGTTTGCTGCTGTTAGTAAACTCTAGAACGGTGTCTTCAACGTTCGCTTGACTCCTAAAGGTTTCTTCCTTGAGGAAAATGACGCGAAAATCACATTGATTCATGTTGGAAATCAAATCGCAAAATTGTTAGGTTAGATGCTTAAGCAAAACAAGTGAAGATCGAATTTAACAAAGGTACATGTAGTACTTTTGTTTATAACCAAAATCGGACGCTTCATATGTTACAACTTAATACAAATGCCTGTAACCAAAACCTGTTACGATTTTGTCTTAGAATTTATTCAAATTCCAAATCCATCGGTACACGAGTTTACGAAATTGCCTGCTACAGTTTCGCTGATTTATATTATTTATAACCCATGCGCACGCCCGCTGAGTCATCACACGATACTAAATCGAATCGTATTGAATGATATTGCATTGCCATTGAATTGATATTTGTATAAACTTTGGTTGAGTAATTTTCTTAAACGCGCGTTACATAACGTGACACAGTCGAAGGTGCACAGGTGCACACACCTTCGAAGGAGATGAACTGAACCGATAATTTCAGCACTTGGGGAACGATAATCTTTCGAATGCAACCGCTTCTGACGTTATGCACGAACAATAATCGCTGCATCATCGCGCACAGGGTAATATCTAGCGATGGGCTCGAGTACTTTATGAATGTATTGAGAGATAACGAAAGTGCTTGAAAGTAGAATCGAACGCTGATTAAATAGATTTGAAATTTAATAAGTACCTTATTCAATTTTATTCCTTCATTCGTTTTCGCTAATTATTAATTAAATTCCGTTAATGTTGTACAGGTAGCCCTAACACGATCTCGCTCTAACACGATAGGATAAATTGCGGGAACCCTCGTACAACACTGCAATCCATAGCACTGTTTCGTTCTAACACGATAAGAAAATTGCGAAAACCTTTGAACAACACTGTAAAACCTTTTCGCAAGCATGATTCTTGTTTAACATACTTCAAAACTAAATTACCGTAAAATAATGAACTATGGTGCTTTTACAAGAAAATATATAAATAAATTATAATTTTGCTCGTCTATTGTTTTGTGTTATACATACATTTATATCTTTAATAAAAATTCAGTTTCTTATATGAAATTAAAAGAAAAATGTTAGTTTTTTAATAAGTTTTCGAAATGTAACCCCCCTTTTATCGTGTTATAGGAGGGTTACCTGTACTAATATTGGGTAGATTGCACGATAAATATTGTAAAATAACGGAGGTAGAAGGAATTTTAATATTTTTAATAAGAAATATGATAGCATACGTGCATTTTTGTCGAAATATCGACGAAACCAGCTTATTAGATCAAATACTATATTTTTGGATGCACTGATCGATGCAGCGCGTCATTTCCTACGAAAAAGTATTTAACTATTTATGACGAAGTTTCATTAATTTAAAGCTTAAAGGGTATTTTAAATTTGATTTATCAAATTAGATTATCACTCGGGTTATCTCTGGATAATGGGCTCTAAAGTAAGAAATATTATGAATAAAAAGAGAAATAATTAAATATTGTGAGTTAAATATTATTTTTATTAAATATTATTTTTATGTTGTAGTTCGGATTGTTAAAACGAAAATGTTTTATTTTTAAAATTACTCGTTCTATTTAAAATACTGTTTTATCCGAGCTGAACAGAATCTAAAATATTTTCCCACCAAATATTATCCACCTCTGTTTCTGACTTATATGATTTAATTAATATTCATGAAAGCATCGATTTGTTCCAATATTAAAGTACTTGAAAGTGAAATTTCGAAATCCAGAGGTACTTATTTTAAGGTTCCAAATCTACTTATAAAAATCGAATGGACATTATTTGAACCCTGAGTATGAACCTTGGGTGCCCTTTATACATAAGCCCTTTGAGGTAGACAAGGGTTAGTTTCACTGTGTCCAATAAAAAGAGTATTAATTAAAAAATATTGAACTGATAAATCTGAAACTTTGCATATGTGTTTATTATGCTTTTATTATATCTTTGACAATTGACATGACATTTGTCCTCCTGTTAACCAGTAAAATACTCCAAGCAGATTTACTCCATGAAATTTCGAGGACACATTTTCACTGCATTATTCCCGAAGGAAATATAATTGAACAAAATAAATCTGTTTGCCTAACAGAGGGTGCATTTTTATTAAAAGCATTTTTGTAAAACAGTTGTCGTGCGTTAGTTTTGACAAACAGTGATTCGTTATTATCGAATCACAGATTTTATTTTTATTATTATTAGCGGCTCCGCCGGCTTTTCTAGTTCACGTATCTGAGCTCGTTGCATCAAAAATAGGAACATTTGTTGAGCCAGAGTAAGTGGATGTCACGGTGTCAACTACGATACTCCTCCAGAGTTTTGTACGTCCTCCTTGTGTAGAAAAAATGGATCTTGAAGCTAGACAGCTGAAACAGAAGTATAAAGCTGAACATCAACGCTGCTTTACATATTGACGTCAATCTATTAACCGTTAACAAAAATTTTGTCCATTTGTTACAAACCATTTTCCCGACGCAAAACCATAGGACCTTTTGGTGACATCTCGAGTCGTTGGGTTCAATTTTAAAAGGTGGTGGAATACTTTTATATATAACTATACACACCTATTTATTGTGGAATTAAACAATAATTAATTCATTTTCTTTGAATTACTATTGTATTGTCAGAAAAATTAGATAATAATAGCTACCACTATTAAGGTACTTAATTATCATTATTTATTTAAAAAATAAATAATTGTTCAAAAGTATTTGGACGCTATTCCTATTTGGTTTTGTTAATTCATTATCACTCAAATTCAGTTGGATTGATTAGCAAATCTTTCATAACACCCAGATAGAGAGTTTAGTTTTAAAAAACAACCTATGTTATACAGGTAGAAAAAGTTATTATTAAATTTCCAACAACCTAACATAATATACAATCATCACAATGTCAGTCAAGTGTCACAGTCTTACCTTCTTGTAGATCGGTGATGGCGGAGCTTTTTGAGAAGTGGGTCAAATTTTGTTCATTATTTTTTTTAGTACTAGCTCGTGAGTAACTAAGTCAGTGGTGTCATTTGTGAAGTGAGAGGGGGGGATAGTTAAAAACTACTTTTGTTCGTTCTCATTTTTAAAATCCTCTAAAAAGTTTAATATTTTTGAATATTTTTAAAAAGCCTGCTTGGGGCAGTGTCTGACCCTAACTCTAATCCTTCTGTTTTCTTGTAAATCTGTTATTTGAAATATTTAAAACTATTAACAACTTTTAACTGTTTAAAATTATTTCAAACGACGATCATTTTTTATAACATAGTTTCGTCAACAAATAATACGAATAGCGCTGATAAATGAAAATAACAATAAGCATACCACTGTAAAAGGATTATTTTTTTATAGATACATTTCACCAGTTTTTTTTTTTCATTTCCTATGGTTCTCCTATATTCCCGTATTTTCTATGGTTCGTT
The DNA here is from genome assembly GCA_022405125.1 of Anthidium xuezhongi. Lineage (NCBI taxonomy): Eukaryota > Metazoa > Arthropoda > Insecta > Hymenoptera > Megachilidae > Anthidium > Anthidium xuezhongi. Next base: position 726,247 of record CM039649.1, read on the forward strand.
TTTGTTAAAGGTATTTTACGATCGTTCCGACAGAAAATCTAAACAAAGTTTGGTCTCCCCCCGAAAACGCGGCGAAACAATTTAAATCGAGAACATCATAAATTCGGAAGATAAATCGAGATTCAGCGTTGCCCTAACTCGTCCGAAACTTGAGGGCGAATAAAGTAAGATGCTACCCGCGAACTTGAACGCGAGACTCGCGATCGAGGCTCCAGTGACTAAATTGAAAGAATAAGCCGAAAGATGAACGGAATGAAATTTCTCATTCGAGCGTCGAAAGTTGAACGTTAATATCAAATGGAATGCCAACGTGGGAACATTTTGTCGAATCCTCAAGCCTCCACAAAGTAAACCGACAGCCAGACGGTGAGTGATTAAAGTTAAATTCGAACGATTTCCTTCTGGACCGCGTCAAATCTTAGCAGAAACGTTCAGCGAACCCTTTGACGCGAGCGATTCCGACGACGTTTCCCCGGGAACAGCAATCTCGCGCGCCGTTTAATTAAAGCCGCGCGCTGCTTTTTCGGATCAATTGATTGGTGCGCGGTGATTTATCGTCGAGGGAAAATTAACGAAGTCCAAGTGGCGAGACCCGTGACACGATTTCGAGAACGTGGTAATCGGTTCGGGCCAAGTGACAAAAGTGCTGGTGCGTTTTCCTTGTGTCCGCGGGCGGAGAGGAACGAATCGCCTTGACATGGGTTGCGAACTTAGCAAACTCGCGACCGCAAAGTCGCAGAATCAAATCGCCACGGATCCACGACTTCCGCTAACGGCCAGACAAAAATTTACGGTTATGGCCAGCTGGAAAGCTGTCTCCAGGGCTCTCGAGCCAACCGGTGTCTACATGCTTATAAGGTCTGTATCGTCAGTTCTCAATGTGAATATACGTATGTTGTTGAGTCAAGGTTGCGCGACGTATCTCTCTTGAAAATAGGATAATTACGCGAGAGATACCGCGCCGTCGTTATTTCAAAGATAACATCGCTACCATTTTTATACGCGTATCTCCACCTTCTATTTATCTGGGCCATTTTGAAGTCACATACAGATACAGGGTGGTCCACGCAACTTGCACACCTCTGTAACTTCTAAAGTATGCGTTGAACGAAAAGTTGCTACTGGGTCAGCCATGTTAACAAACATTGTCACGAAATCTGTGATAAGGGTGAATTTCTAATTCGATATTACGCGAAGAAAATTTTCAGGGAATAAAGTGAAATTATTTGTTTGTTATTAGGCCTAGGGCTAATGAAAGTCGATACTTTTTTAATCAGAATTTGACATTCTTCCATATTTTGGTATAAAAAATATAGTATTCTTCAAATCTCTGAAACGCTTCCATCTATAAAATAATAAATAATGACTTTTGTATATAAAACTTTATCGTGCAACGCATACTGTGGAAGTTATAGAGGTATGCAAGTTGCATGGACCACCCTGTATATCTAATTTTTTAAGCTCGCTTAATTTTTATAAGCACCTTATACAGTGCATATCAAAATTTTAGACGCACCGTACTTTTCTTTACGAAAACATACCATCTGATAAGTCTTTCTGATAAGACTGTTTATTTCCAAAGTCACAAACCGTTCTTGTTATAAAAAATGGTATAACAGTAGTAAACTAATTGATAACTGAACGTTTTTCTGGATACAAAATGTTTCGAGTTACAGAAGGTTCAACTTCGCAATTTTTTTATACAAATCTCGTATATCTCCGTCCCCTTTGGTAATTGCGCTCCATATTTATCGCTATTATCATAATAACTCAAAATTCATAGTTTTTTGCAATCTAACTTTTATAATACCTCGAGGGTAATCTGTAGAGTATTCCTCGGCCGTATTAAATTATCTTTGTCCCAGCATGCGAAGCAGGAAACTGTAGCATCTCCTGGAACCTGCGGGTTTATCCTTCAAGAGCCATCAAGCGTTACAAATTTTGGCTCAATTGTGGCTCATAATCAAATGCCGGATCATTGGATTACATATATGTTGCATTACATTACACATGTTTTATGCATCCATAACCTCTAACGTAATATTATGCTTTTTCCATTATAATTCGCGAACGTCACACCCGGTACAAACAAATCTAGACTTATTGAACGACGTGCTCGGTAGAAAAAACGAGGACTTCTTGAAATATGTATCGAGGATCTTTCATTTTTCGGGTAAAAATAACTCAACCGAGTTGCAGATAAAAGAACCGTTTATTAAAATAGTGAATTATAGAAGCATGGAGGCAACTACTCGAGTGCAAAACCGATACAAGAATGATTGTGCCTCTTCTTTTTGACCGCCGCTTGGCATTTCACGTGCGGTGCTCGCACAAACATTCTTAACCCTTTGTCGACGATTGACGCATATATGCGTCCAAATCTAATCGGATCTAGCCGGGTGTTCAATGCATCTTTGGTTCAAAGCATATGTTATGCAAAAATACCGTTGCCTTTTTCGTTCATTTTAACACATTATTAACACGTTAACTCGTGTTTGCATCTGTGCTAGCTGTTTCAATTCTTAAAACTCAGGGTAATGTAGAATATTGCAAAAGCTTCAGTCGCTTTATTATAAAAAAATATTTTTCTTGGATTTCGGTATTACAAAAATCCACTTCTACATTCGATTCAAAAATAATAACCGGTGATATGAGACGACTTTTGCGTAAAATTGAATTGCGGTAACACCGGGGGTTGTGGCTAGTGCACTACATATTTCCTCCCCTAATTTTTAACAAAATTTAAGCTTCCACAGACCTTCGGTTATTTATATCCCAATCCTCGGTTCTGATCTTTCTTTTCCATAAAACATTCCTCCTCCTCCATTTGTCCTCTTATATCTTTACATCCTCTTAAAACATATTGTTCCTTATTTTTCTCTCTCCATCTTCTTCGCCCCAATGTTGATTATCTTTTATCCCGTCATCGCATCTAAATATAGCTATTATTTTTCTTCCTTTCTTGTTTCTCCTACCTTCGAAGCACTTTCAGACGCGTCCTCTATCCTACGTCGTTTATAGCTAATGTTATACGGTGCCAAGCAGAGTAAGCTTTCCCAGAGAAAATGGCGCCGTGGGGAAGTATGCTTTGCTTATTATAGCTAGTCTACCAAGCTATAAAAAGGCGAATTGTGGTTCCGTCATTTTCCTCCCACTTCGTCGATTAATACGCTTGCATGAATTTTGTACGACAAATTAGGAAGCGACATCCCCCTCTTGCGCTTCTCGACCATAGGAAAGATCAACCCCTCCCATTTCCATATCTTATTTACGATATTTAAATATTCCTCAGCTGTTTCGTTCGACATCAGTCTCCAAGGCTCGCTTTCTGTATATTATCCTCCCCAGCCGCCTTTCCTCGCTTTAATCTTCTAAGCTGTTTAATTGCTCCCTCCCGTTTCGCACTGTTCTCTGCACACATCGTTCTGCTTACTCTAACACTTTGACTGCCACATTGGTCATACAGGGTGTGTCCAATAAGTATCGGGGCTGAGGTCGTAAAAAGAAATGTATTGAAGATATTTTCATTCATATTGAGTTAATAATCTTGAAAGATTAGATCGACTCCCCCTGGAAGTCGACAATCGCAATGTTGTTTAGGCACGCCGTCGCGCTGCTTGGATCGCCTCAATCGTCTCGAAACGATGTCCTTTCAGGTTGCTTTTGGTCCGAGGGAACAAAAAGAAGTCGGAGGGCGCCGTATCTGGACTGTAGGGTGGTTGATACAGCGTTGACACTGTGTTCTTTCTGTTCGTCTGACAAAATCTTCGGGACCAAGTTCGCGCGCATCTTCCGCATTTGTAAATGGTCGGTCAGAATTGTATGCGCGTTCTATCAAACGAACACTTAACTGGCGATCACAGTTCAATAATTCTCGCACCTGTGTCACATTTTCATCAAAAAGCACGTTGTTCGTCTTCGCTGTCTTCCCGACTATCTCTGAATTTTATATGCCACTCAGAAACACGCGTTCTGGACACGTATTGGTCCTTGTAAGCCTTACAGATTACATTAAAAGTCTCCGTAGCACATTTGTTTAGTTTAACGCGAAATTTGATGGTACAACGCTGTGATCGATGGTTCGCTGACATCTTGACTCTCGACGCGAGTGCTAAACACACTTTCATTTCAAGGGCAATTTACGCACTCCAATGACTGGGAAAAATATGAGCCGGGATTTTGACATCCCCTCCATCGATCCACCCTTCCCGTTGGTTAGGAAAAATTCAGTCCCGATGCTTGTATACCAGCTACGGCTTGTCCTGTGTCGCCACGGTGGCCATTGGTGACTGGGGCGCTTGAACTACTTACAATTGTGAGTGAAGGGCCGCGCAATGCTCGATGCTTGATTACCGAACGGTTTCGGTGGTGAAAATGGTATACTTTATTTAGATGTTTCTAGTGTCTACATTGTACGAGAACTATGCGTGGTATTTTCTCGAAGAAAACGTTTGGAAGTCGAGAAGTACGTAGTAGGGGTGGTTTCGCACCCCCGCTCGCGGCTACTAGGAGCTCCACGTGGCCGAATGCCAATTTTTCGGGTTACAGTCACCTGTCGAATTTGGTGACCAGTTGTACAATATTGGTGCTCGTTGCAGGCTAGTAATAAACTATTTTTCAATTATTTTATTAGAACATCGAAAATAAAAGATTAAGTAAAAGTGCACTTTGTGACGTTCTCAGCAAAACATGTGATTTCGGCGTGGCAGTCAAAGTGTTAAATTTCTCGCTTCTTTCTCCTCCAACGATATTATAAAATGCCTTCACCGTTTTGATATATGTACCTCCACGTCTCCGCCTCCGCGCTTGTATTTCTTATTTCCTTTTTTTCGTTTCCTTTCTTTTCAATATCTCTTTTTCCCTATCTCGCACGATTTCCTTTCGCTGAAGCGTTCCCCGCGTCTTGTATTTCCTTTCTTCAGCTCTCTCAACTTTCTACTTAAATCCCTCTTCCTCTGTCCCCATCCCCTAACCCTAGCCATACCTCCTCTCCTAGTTTCCAACTTCCTCTCTTCTTTGTAACTTTCTTCGCTGAATTCCTTGCTTCTTTTATTTTTCCCTGCTGTTTTTGCATTCCTCGTGATAAGATCGTGCTCCGTTGTCTAACCAATCACTCTGTTTCATTCCTCTCGTCTCTCCCCGTTCCTATCACCTCGATATCTAACTCCATTCGGTTCGATTTTATTCTCTCGTGCTATTTCGTTGTATTCGTCTGTGAAATTCTATTTTTCTTTATGTATGCCCAGTTACAAGAAGAAGATTCTTTAAATGTGATTAATCCGGTGATTAAGTGTAATTGCTGGTTATTATATATAATCACCACTAGGTTTGGTATGTGATACAATTCCCAACTCGTAATGGCGAATGTGATGAATATCTTGACCGATTGAGCCAGTAGAATACAATACAGTTTTTTGAGTTGTTACTAGTTGGATACTGTGACACAAAAGGCTGCGAATAACAATATTTTGTAATATACAATGAAAAATTCAATAAATGGCTATTTTAAATTACATGGATGTTTCCTGAACGAAATTTGAACAAGGGGCTGACATGTCCTGTCAAATGAAAGACCCCAACCTTAACACACTCTCGAAGTGATACTGTTAGATCTGGAATTTGATAAATATTCAAGAAGTGGCAATTATGTATAATAACCGGCAATTACATATAATCACTTTTTAAATTCTTTTTGAGATCATCCTATACATAAAATCCATCGCCCAACTTATTCTTCCTTCTCATTTGTTTCCTTTATTCTTCGAAGCTTTCCAATTCTGCTACGACCATTCCTTTATCCCCTTTTACCCCTCTTCATCTAAGTTTCTTAATATCCTTAAATCCTACATCCACTTTCAGTTTATCCTTTACAAAGCTTCCTGCGTGTCGTTTCAGTTCTTTATCGTTGTATTCCTCTTCTCCTGCTACAATATTTTTCCTACTAGCCTCTCTTACGTTCGTTCTTTCCTCTGTTTCAACCCCTCAAATGTGTGTATAAAATTTTCTGACATCTTGAACGTTACGGTCCTCCTCATCCTTTTTTCTAAAGCCACTCTCTTTTCTACCTCCTCTCCCATTTCATAAGTTTTCATTGTTTCGCATTTTGTCTTTCTCTTCGACTTTTACCTTATTTTTCTGGCTTGGCTTTTCCGGCTGTCTTCGCTTTCACTTTTTTACTTATTTCTCAGAGCACACTCGTCTTCTGTTCTTATCCTCACTGCCGCGTTTTCTTCCCGCTTTGTGCTTGATGTTTCTTTTGCCTTGGATTTTCTTAACAAAAGTATACCCATCGCCCTTTCGCAAAATGTTCTTGTAATATTCGCATGAAAATGTATTTGGACTGTCATCGTCTTGACTTTAAACTGAAGCCTTAATTTATTAGTCTTTTGTTTGTAACACCGTTGAAATAATGAAAGTTAGGTGTACTGCAACTAAAAAGAAAAGTTGAAAATGAAAGCTATTCCTATGTTTTAAGTAGTATTAGTTATAGAACGATAATGTTTATTTCTATTATTTTAATACTAGAATTATTGGTTCAGATTTTTTATTTTAAATGACATTTTGTCAAAATGTAAGCTGGCTTTTATCAAGATAAAGAATTATTTTATATGCAAGTTCACGTTTCATCCATCATTTATTTTGTTTTATATTTTAATTTTAATCTAGAAGTAAAGTTCTAGTGTTAAAGCGGTAAAAACATATTCTAATATGTTTGAGGCTCGCTTATTTGTTTATTAATATCCCCTCCATTTATAACAATTTATAACAACCCACGGACATCAACTGATCGAAATTGCAAATGAAGTGTTGGTATTTTGGTCTTTTTATTCTAAAATAAATTAAACTTCGTCAACCTATCGATTCATTTCCATGCATGCACTCGTTGCAGACTCGAAATACTCAACAGAAAGAAATAAATGTCATCTTTTTCGATTTCTTTATTTGAGCTTATAGATTTAGGCAATCCCTTCGAAATCTAGTCATTTTTAGCATTTAGTTTCTTTTTTGTTTCTTTTAATTTTTAATTAAATTTAACAAGTAGAAGGTCTACCTATACAGAAAAAGGAGGAAAATGATATATTAGAATACGGGCCATCGAACAATACACACCCAAATGTACATGCCGTAGCCACCGATAACACCAATGAAGCCAACAATAGGGCAAACTAAACGGAGTGTGAAGCCCCAATGCAATTAAATGGAGATAACATGCCGTGTAAATCATCGCCAAACTAAAAACATCCAATACGATACAGACAGTCATTTCCATAGTAATATATCATGCACGATGCATATATTATTTTTTACGTACGTCTCCGCCTATTTTCGTCTCCTTTTTTCAGGAATTAGATCACAGAAAGCATTTCTTTTTTTTCGAAACAGAGTTACCTTCGAAGGAATTGTACTTGAATTTTAAGCAAGTACAAGGTGTTTTGGTTCTATTTTTAGGACACCAAGTATGCACGATTAATTACCAGTACATATTGTAGTAATCAAGAAAATATGCATATACAAGAGAAAATTAAACAAGAATTAAATAGACACTTCCATCCTATAGGCATCATACATATATGTTGAAACAGGACACATTTACATTAAATTAATGTTGTTACGTCCTAAAAACTTGTAATTTTTAAATATTTCATGTTACACCTGTACGTCCGCCGCCTACCTGCGAAGGGAGAAGTGCTGACAGCACCCCCTCCCTATTGTATTTTTTAATTATGATTGGTTAGGGTCAAACTTCGAACACTTGTATAGATAACACAGCATTTTTGTAAAATATACACTCTCTATAAAACCATCAACATTGTCGTCTTCGCCAGCAAGGCAACTCAAAAGGGAAGATATCGAGAGCGGCACTACACCACCTCAAAACAAATGCGAAGCATATGTATATTTTAGTCAAAGGAAATCATTTTCAGCGGCAGCACCGCAGAAGCCAGAAATTAATACAATGAGCGATGCGCGAGGTATACGTGAAAACCAATACAGACTATTTATCCTAAGGGAGGCGCAGTTATAATATCACAAAACGCCAGTATCGCTGAAGATTCGCCAGCCGATGGCGTGACAGCAGTTCGCGAGCAACGCTATCGAGCAGGAATGGTGATCCTAGAATTGTGGACGTGAGACAAACGCTTACCACCGCTGTGGCCTATTGTCTACCACTTTACTTCTATCGCACCCACACAGAGTCCCAAACAGGTAGCGTAGAACAGAAGCGGAGATACGCTTGTGTGGGAGCAGAATGAAAATAAGTAGGAGATGGGGCGACATGGTGGAGGACGAACGCTTGTCCCACGATTCTGACATCACTGGGCTGGAATGAAAATCGAAAATGCCCTAAGGGAGCAGGCATGACACCGACTCTTATCCTTGGCGAAGGGCCTGGTTGATTCAAATAACCTTCGGCCGTAAAAGATCACGGTACAAGGTTCGTCCAATAAGTATCGAGACTGATTTCTTTCTGGCCAACGAGAGGGGTGGAGATCGGTATATTTGAGCTGGATCGATGAGGGGGATGTCATTGAACTAATAATCCCGGCTCATTTTTTTCCCAGTCGCTGGAGTGTGTAAATTGCTCTTGAAATGAAAGTGTAATCGAGCACAGCGTTGTGCCATCAAATTTTGCGTTAAGCTAAACAAATCTGCTACGGAGACCTTTAATGTAATCTGTAAGGCTTACAAGGACCAATACATGTCCAGAACGCGTGTTTCTGAGTGGCATACAAAATTCAGAGATAGTCGGGAAGACAGCGAAGACGAACAACGTGCTTTTTGATGAAAATGTGACACAGGTGCGACAATTATTGAACTGTGATCGCCAGTTAAGTGTTCGTTTGATAGAACGCGCATACAATTCTGACCGACCATTTGCAAATGCGGAAGATGCGCGCGAAGTTGGTCCCGAAGATTTTGTCAGACGAACAGAAAGAACAGTGTCAACGCTGTATCAACCACCCTACAGTCCAGATACGGCGCCCTCCGACTTCTTTTTGTTCCCTCGAACTGAAAGAAACCTGGAAGGACATCGTTTCGAGACGATTGAGGCGATCCAAGCAGCGCGACGGAGTGCCTAAACAACAGTGTGTTAGTGATAACCGTTGTATATCCGGTTTGTCGCACCTCGAATCGCAGTATTTATATTCACGGTCGTTCCGCCTGTCTTGGGCAGATATCACATATCGCGATTCTCCATCTCCCGGCTGATACGCTTTTGCGAATCGCGGAACAGGACACGCGTCCTCGCAATATATATCTCAGCGGGATGGAGCAGTTATGGCCTGCTAGAGCAATCGTTACATATATTTCTCTTTGATGTAGAGCAGGTAGAGGTAGCAAATAGTAATAGTGAAGGGATCTGCTTGACAGAAGAATCGTTATATCCGCCCTTCCTTTCTCGGACACGATTCTTTAGATGGCAGGTGACTTACAGCTGCTATGTACATTTATTACTCACATATGTTTATAGACTGGTCTTGTGTTATCTTTAATCTACCTTTAACTTAAACCTAACTTAATCCCTGAATCTATGATTTTTTTACCAGGTGCGTCAGTTAGAGGTAAATGTATATCGCATCAATGTTGAAACAAATGAAGAAAATCAAAATGTTATATGTGTTTCACACTTAACAAGCCTTGACTTTATAAATTGCGATTAAAATTACATTTTGAATTGAGTTTTAATCGAAATATAAAGGATGGAGGTCACATTTGAAACACGGGATGCGTCAAGTGTGTGACACGATATTATAAGGCAAGAGGTTAAACCGACATTGTTGGTCTTCTGTCTTCTACATCGGCTCTAAGGTGACAATTTATTTGTATTTACCATTTGTATTTAGGCTATCCTAAATTTGCTCGCTACCATAAGTCAAGAGCCAACATTTGTGCGACAAGAAATTGGTAGAGTTTAAGATTTTTAAAAAGGATCAAATAAAAACGTGAAATAAAGCATTTGGTTGCTTAATAAAACCTCGAAGCAATAATCTTTCTAACCGAATATCGTTGGCTAAAAACGACGAATCACAATTTACAACGTATGCTGCAAAAATAATTTCAACAGATATAATTTTGAATAATGTTATAAACAAACTGCAGAACTTTATTTACCTGTGACATGCCGCGACTGTACAAACTGTATACCGGATAAACACGATAAATACGCGCATCCGTCAGCATTACAGAATTCGCAGTATTTTGTTTAATCAACAAACGTGTGCGGAACGGAACAACATATGTGATTCTTGCTCGCAAACAATTTTATTTGTTTGCTTTAGCTCTTCGACGCGATCGCGATTTACTTTTAATCGATGTTTTTTAACAGTCTGCATTTCTCTATTAATAAAACAGATTTTTAAAACTTGAAGTTAAAATCTATATAAATAAATAAAAATTCAATGCTGGTCGATTTGGCTAAGCTCCTTTAAAAAACGTTCGCAATAGTCCGAATAAGGTTTGCGGTGAAAGACAAATTGGAAAAGTTGTCCGGAAAAGTGGAAAATTCAGGAAAAAATGAAAGTGCTTTTTTCTATGGAATTTTTGTAGACCATAAATCACGATTCGAACGATGGATATCCGGAATTTCTTTTTTGTTTTGTTCGTTATGGTCCTGGAGGAGTTTTCAGGAAAAAAATTCGAGATAATACGGGATGAATGGTTCACGACGCGTGTGTGCGGGTGAAAACTCGAGTGACTGAGAAAGTGTGAATAGGAAAGTATATGTTTTTACGAATTCAAGTCATGGATGCAAGGGACAGAGTGCAAGGGGGATGAATGCAAGGGGGTGAAAGAATATACAGAGTGGAAATTCAGCGAGTGGACAGATTGTAAGAAAATGCCTCAGAGTGAGAATCGTCAGCGAGCGTGTAGTATCCTAAATATATATTATTATTAATCAGCGCAGCGTTTTATTAATCCACTTCCCCATTCCGAATTCTACAATTACAAAGGAAAGTAGGAAAACTCGGACAAACTGCAAAAGTCAGTTTTTGAAACGGTACAAGTAACAAATTGACGTGTTTGACTGGGCGTTATTGGTTCCCAATGAGTTAATAAAAAAAATAAAAAATGTATATCATAAAGCGCTGTAATGAACGAAATAGTGATGTCACAGCAAACCAATCGAAACAAAGCATTTCTCTGTTTTGATTGTTTACTTTAACATCGATCTTGCAATCGTTAACTTCTTTTTATTATATTTAGGTAGAAAAATGACTACAAGTAAAAGAACATCATATTTCAGTATTATAAGAAACAATAAATTGTCAATACATATGTGATTTACGTTCATATAAATTTTTATTAGTAATTTTGTGCAGTATGATAGCATTTGAAATGCTGAATGCATAAAGCCACTTCACATACTAGAAATATTCCTCTAACCTAACCCTTGTTTTGGAGATTCGATTTCTATAATCAGAATTACTATTTTCATCTCCAACAACACCCTCCATTTCTGATCGCATTTGTTTATGTTTTCCACCTACTTTTACTATCTCCTCGTCGCGTCTCCATTCATTAGACACACGAGTAAAGGAGGATTATATGTAACGATGAAAAAAATTCCTGTTAACGAAGAGTTAGTAGGACGCAGGTGACCAATATACCGAGCATAATACGCACGTACGGGCCGTTTATTGATTCCCGAGGCTGAAGCTGGACTAAACGCCTCTGATCCACGCTCATCTCCAACGACGATGTTCGATATAGCTAAATCGAGCTTGTAATTAATTTTATTGGCGAAAAAAGGAAAAATATAAAAACGATTACATAGACTAAGTCTAGGACTTTATTTAATCAATAAATCTTATTAAGGGAATTCAGAAATATATTCTTTAATAAATGGGTCGAAATACAAAATAAATCGACAGAGTTGCAGAATTCATTAACTAACTTTGAAATAAAGTAAATACATTAAATTAGGTGTATTAAAACACAGTACATTATGTGTAATACTTAAATAATACCGAAGCAATTAGCACTTTATTTACCGGAAACCGATGAATCGGTTTTTCGATCCTATCGGTTCTTAACTGAAAATTAATTATTACTTTTTCATCTATAACCCTGTTAAAATAATAAAAGTTAAAAGTGCTGAAATTAACAGAAAATTGAACATAAGATCTATTTCTCCTAATCATTATTTAATATCAATCCTTTGCACTCTGTTTGGGTACGATTCAGTCTAAACACATTTTCCAATAGAGCTTCGAAAATTCCAAAGCCCTATTTTGAAAGAAACAATTACAAATGTTTATCGTATACGTACTTTTATTTCTTTCATTAATTTGCTACGTTCTAATATAAATAACTCTTAAGTTTTACGTTTAAAAACATTCTGGTTAATCACTCGAGTGCAAAGGGTTAAATTACACGATAACAGTATCCATTTTTGTTATTTTCGAGTACGTCCAAGAAGAGAAATACCAAGTAATTTTCGTCTACCCGTTAAGATCGATATATTAAACTGTGATAGAACAGCATCATAGTTGCGTCAAACCTGATCAAGAGGGTTGTTAGAGCGAACCGCAAGAGGGCTCAAGAATTTACGTTACTAATTTCACGAAGATAGCTCATATTTCACGAGCTTAAAACGCACTTTCGATTAAACCACGCGGAAATTGAAAATTTAATTGAGCCTAATCGACTTCAGCTACGGTTTAGCTTTAAATTCTGACTCGATTCAGCATCGTTTCGTGAAGTTGCCTCGTTTCCCGCTTAAATGCATTACGAAACGAAAGTAATTTACCCGTTACTGTTTCTTGATGTGGTCGCCGTAGCTTAATTTTCTTCTGTACACAGAGATGTGAACGTTGAGCCTCAATTCCAATCTCGCGAAACGTGTAACGATTCCTCAAACGTCCAAATGAAAGACTTTCATTTATAAGTTCTTTCCGATTTATATTTTCTATAATCTTTCGCCACTTTTTGGGTAAATTACTCGGTGGCTACTATTTCACCTGGATTAAGCATTTCATAGTATAGAACTCCCTTCATGCCCCACCATACGCAGAGTAACACTGTTTTTGGATGAATATCAGTCCACCCACGATCTTTTTCGTTCGGGATTCCTATACAATATCCATTTGTCATCATCTGTAATGATCTGATGCAGGAAATCTTTTTTATCGAAATCTTTTTGTGCAACGTCAAGGTGTCTTGCCAGTTCTTTTTGCGGACTATCATAGCAAACAATTGAAATTCTTCAGCAAGCATAGAAACGAGCTTGAAATGGTATTCAAGCCCTGAATCTAATTTTTACTTCAATTTAACTTTAATTATAATTATTTTTTCATTACCTCGTTTTTAATTACCTCGACTTCAAATACGAAGTACAGAACAATCTGCAGTGACAGATGTAAATTGAAAAAGGAAGAAAAAAATGGAAATAAAATACTAAAGGAGGAGAACATAAACGAGTGGAAAGGGGGGGGACAGAATTGAAGCGAGTTGAAAGAAAACAAGAAAGTTCATTAACAAAGGACCGCGAAGGGGACAATAGGAAGGGCTCGGGTGAAAAGTAGGAAAGAGACAAAACGAAATTAAAGGGACAACGTTTGATTGGAGACGAGAAAGAAAATGATGCCGGGAATGAAAGGGAAAGAAAGGAACAGGATAGACTTATTTTCATGTCGATTAGTCCAGGAACAACCATGAGCTCGCTATTACTACGCTCGGCCACGTGAATAGTCTGAACATGTCAATATGAGAAAGCCCATTGTCCATTAACAGATGGACAGAAGCTGCGATACAACGACCGTGCGTTTTGCATTGAAACTTTCGAAATTGTAATGTTCACGAACCACGAAAAAATTTTTAAAAGTATCCAACATAATACCTGATCAAATTACAAAATTTATTAAATATAATTTTATCCAAATGTGTGTTAATTTTTCTAAAGATAAAAAATTATTGTATATGCTAGTATAAGATTCGTCTTTTATTTATTTTGTTATTTACTTCCGAAACTGGAATGTTCATTAACTTAATATTTGGCGTTAACAATATTCCAAGGTAATAACTGAAACTGTATTTCTTTGAACAGAGTTAATATTAAAATAAATGTCACCATTAGCGACCAATTACTTATTTCGTTTTATTAAAAATTGTAGTCAAATTGATCAAAGCTTGGACAGTTAATATTGAAAGTATTTCCTTTATTATTTCACAAATTATTCCTTAATTAACCCTTCATTTTCATTTCCTTAATTAGCCCTAGATTTCAAGTAGCAATTATCTTAACTTTAACTGTAATGATTCTTTCGTTGATTTAAAGATCAAAAGGTTAAAGTATTAATTAACAAATATTTATAAAATTGTTCATTGACATAAAAATAGACAAATTCTGATAAGATAAATTGCCAAATCCATATTTTCTACGTCATCAATTTTATACAAAAAATGTATGAATTAAAAAGAAACATTCAACTAACAACGATAGAAAAAAATGAGGACTTTTATTAATACAATGTCATATACTTTTTTAACACTAACACTACGTTTTATGTACGTTTTATGAAGCCGACTAATCATTATTCAATATTATGGATTGACTGAAAAGCGATTAATTAACCTTTGATTATTATTATTATTTTGTCATTTTAGAGCGGTCAGTAACGTGTTAAGAAGAGCCGTCCCAATAAAACGTTGCATGGTTCAACTTTTCGCTTCAGCAAGGATATCGTAAGGTTAAGGTTAGCACCACCCTCCCCCAGGGGTGGTGGGTGCCTGAAAGATTTCCTCCACGTTCCCAAGGTCACCTTCCGACGGATCCTACGGACTTAGTCCCCGGCACTAAGCACCGGTTTTCGGGAATTATAACAGCGCGTTCGACGTGACGGAATTTCCCTCGCGCTGCCAAACATCCGGCCATCGGCGACCCACTTCCTCAACCTCGCTCCAAGGCTGTACCGCGCTACGAGCGCGCTGAAAGAGGGTGGTACGAGGCTGGTCACTCTTGAATTTTCGCATGAAGACCGGAACCTCCCTCTGATCCCCTCCGTTGTCCATTTCTGATGAGCGGAGGGTGCGAACGAGCGGCGGACTTGAAAAATTCATTTAGTTCGTCAGCCGTCGGTTTAATACGAAATCGTGCAAACTCGAAAACCTCGGTGCTCATTCCGTTCCACGTCCTTCGGGATTAGACGACACGAAGCACGGTATTTCAAAGGGCGGAGTAATTGGAGTTCGTGTTCTTGACAGGATGCAAAGTTGGTACGCGAACACCGGATGACTTGGCCAAATCAACCGCTTCGGGTAGGCTTCATGATTATCCGTTATTAAAATGCTCGGGCTTTCTGGGAAACCGTTCGCGCGCTTTACGAAGTGGCTCATAATTTCCGGGAAAATATCAGAGTTTATTCAGCGCGCCGCTTCCGGGGGAAGTGTTTTTAAGCATGCGGTCTTGAAATGTTTTCCTGGAACAACCGCGAGTCATACTACGTGCAACCCGCGATAACCAAGATCCCTTTTTCGCCGCTCGTTACCTTTTCAGGACTTCCGGGTCTCCTCGGACCAATCTTACTCTGTGATTCTTCTACGATCGTCGTAAAAATTTCATCCAAATTAAACATCCGTGTTTGGTTTCAAGCTGCGAAATTTCTTCTCGCAGCTTTTCGAAATTATCACGGAACGTATTTGCACTTGTTCCATGGAGAGCGGTGACTCTTTATTGTTGGGCTAACAAAGTATGCGTCCCAAGTGTCCCCGCCTTTCAATGCTCTTTTAGCGCGTTGTAGCAGAGCAGAAAATAAGCTACGCCTATTTTTTATCGGGTGAGAAACACTTTTAGAGGATGGAATAACTTTTCTAAGTTTTTTTAACGAAACCAGTTTATTAATGTAAAAACACATAACTTTTGCGAACAGAGCAAATACGTTCAACACTAAACGTATCGGCACCATATTCTCCTTGCCTCTCTGCTCACCGTGATATCAAATTACATTCCGGAACTTTACTCTATATAGCGGCGATTTATCGTAGAGGAGACTCTAATCTGAGAACGACGGAAGCTCGCTCGAGTCTAGAACAGTTGAATGTTTCTCCAAACGTAGAAAAAGACAGCGATAATGACAAGAGAAACAGGTTCGAGACATATCAGTGACACAACTAATGTAAAAGGAAAATTTGTTTATTTCTAGCTTTTGGAAAATTAAAATCGTCTTCAATAAAAAACGAGCATTATTTATAAGTTCAAAGTATTTATTATTTTACGAGGATGAAAAATATTGAAAAGCAGAACAATTAATCGTTAGAACGCTTTTATCGTTAGCTTCTCCTGCGCACTATGATGTAGTGATTCAGGGGTGGACGAAACCCGCCGGTTCTCTCCTCGGTCCTCGATAAATTATTTCACGATGGCCCTTTATAGACTTATCCCGTACGCTCTAGTTACGTTCAGAGGGCATCAATGTCAGGAAACTCATAATTTAGTAACAGGTCGATAGATAAAGATAAAAAATGGTGCGAGAGAAGGAGGGTGGAAAAGGAAGGGAGGAAGCGATGGAAGGAGGTGAAGAACGAAGAAAGGTGAGAGGGAGGAAGGTGGAGGATAAGAGGTCAATGTATAATATCTAAAAGAAAGTAGCGTGCCCTGTTCACAAGACGACTCGTGGGACGACAGAGAAGCGAGTATCTATCAATTTTTTCATTTTCTACGCGTCATGAAATATGTGACGTTTGAAATATTTTATGCCATTTAAATGAGGTTAAAATATCGTAGCTGCTTCATAGGGGACTACACAACATTTGCTCTAAACAAATTTTCAAATATTAAAAAAATACGTGAACCATTCAATAAGCAACGAGACAAATTGATATAGCTCAAAAGCAGTTTATTCCACTTTCGCGGCCATTTTTAAACTGTTCTACCCGCTTGTAAATGTTCGAACGATTCAAACACTTATTCCCGTACACTTTTAACATCCTTGCATGGTCCTCACTACCATTAACAACTTCTGCGACCGAAAATCTAATCACAGCACGTTGTTCTTTCGCGATGCAATTCTCAATCGGACTTGACATTTTGCACTGGCTGATTTATAGATTAGGTTTACAAAATCTTGTCGAACAGCTGATCAGAGGTCGTTACAAGGATGCTAACGTGAAATATACAAAGTTCCGTGTTGGAGCTATATCAATTTGTCTCGTTGCTTATACAGAAGAAAGGTTCTCGTAGAAGCGGAATTTTTTGCTTGTCTTGCCCAACCATTGTGTGTTAAACGAACGTCGTTAGCGACGACATTATGACTTTTTTAGCAAATGATAATGCGTACTATTGTACTGAATTTAACCACAAGAATTCCTTTTATGAGACTTCTTACGAGGCACAAACGGTACATTGTCATCAAGCATGCTAGGCTTTCCTAGAGAAAATGGCGATACAGAGTATGGTGGTCGTTTTACATTTGAAAGTTATTAGGGATCATATCTCGACAGGATAAATAACCTAATCCATCATTCAGTTTACCTGTTAACACTAGAACTACCAAATGGGTTAAAATGATTTTTTCCTGATATTTTATTTTGCATTAAAAAATTTACCAAGACACTTTTGTCAAAAAGTAAGCAGAGTTTTATTAACTTGTTTATTTAATCTACTATTTTATTTTTAATTTTAAAAGAAGTGTAAGTTGAACGTCGGTAGTTTTAGTGTTAATTCTTTTGCAATAAATATAGTATTATTTATACAATAAACAATTTGTGCCAAGTCAAATTATTGTGGTGCTCGACAAAGCACATACATCGGTATATTCAGTATTTATGGTCGATTTGGAGCAATAAAGTACAAATTATGCTGTATTATCATGATCGACTTCTCAAGTTCTGGGATTGAATTTATGTGGAAAGACATAAAGCGCGCCGAAACTTTCGGACTCCAGAGAATTATTAAACCCGAAATCCTGTTTCAATCTTTCCGTCCCGAATCCGGAAAGTTCGGATACTCGCACATCCCTAGCTAATACCTTCGCTGAAACAATTTAGCTAACACATAATATAATACATGGTCTGTCGTAAAGGAAATCGAACTTTGATTTCTTCGTCGAAATTAGCAACGCTATTTCACACTTAAGGAGTGAAATTTAAATGCACATCTCCTGACTGTTATCTGATGAAGTTTGTCAAACGCAAATTTGCCCTCACTCGATATCATAGGATCAGAACGCAATAACGTGTGAAAATTGTTTTTAATCGGTGTACTAAATTTATGGAAATTATATGTCCCCCAAAAGGTACAGCAAGATAAAATGGTCAAAAGTGCCCTCGAGCCGATTTTGACCATTCGATAACGTACCAAAAGTCATTTAACCCTCCAGCTCAACCAGAAGGGTAGTTAAAGGGTAAATTCTGATTTTCGGTTTTTGCTCTATTTTTCTTATTTAATTGCATGCAAAAAATCTGAAAAAATTCTATAATATTCAAGGCACGGTAATGTATGTTGGAGAATTTTTTCAAATTTTTTCGACGAAAACGCTAGGTGTGAAAAATCAAAAACTGAAAATGATGTGGAAAACTCTATTTTTTTCTTTTAAGAGTAGTTGCGTATCGACATGACTAATATCCTCAATTTTGTTCGTAGTATTACTCTTACAAATCTTTGCATCTTCTTTATACAGTTAGTGTGTCATATGATTCTTGATCATTTTAAATTGGAAAAAGCAATATACTGCGTTTGAAGTTTCTGCATTTTTCGTCCAGAACAATCGATTACCTGGACTCTGCGCGTTCGTTTGGAAACAAGTTACAACACGCGCGTTTTTAAGGAGTCGAATAACATTTTTGACAGTCACTTCCAGAAGAAGCGCTCTCAATAACTGCTCGAGCGAGTCGAGACAGGTGTTCACTCGAGAGTAAAATTTGCATAAGAAGCTGTTGATAGCATTTCTTACAAGCGATCGCGCTGTTAAGAGTCACTCTCAGGTATCCACTTGCAAGAAACGTTATCTATAGCTTCTTACGATCGGTTCGCTCGTAAACGGGCACCCCGATGCGTACCCTCAACAACAACATAAATCATATTTTATATATATTTATTCTTGTGTGTGTTTTCAGGTTATTCGAGGAAAACGCGGAATTGTTGAACATGTTCACGCAATTTCGCGAATTAAAAACGAAGGAGCAGCAATCGAACAGCATGGAACTGGCGAGGCACGCGGAAAAGGTCATGTCCGCCCTGGACGAAGGGATCAAAGGGCTCGACGACATGGACGTCTTCCTGACTTGTCTTCATCAAGTCGGAGCCACGCATACAAAGATTCCCGGTTTCAATCCACAGTATTTTTGGGTGAGTTTATTAGAAAAATTCTTTTTACCGTAAGAAACGTGGGTGGACAAGAAAATAACAAAAACAACAAATTAATATTCTAATTTATCTTCGCTTTATAAAATTCAAAACGTTCCCTTGTGACTTAACCAAACACAAAAATAATCATAGATATACAACATTAAAATTTTATTTATAATAATAACATCTCATAGATGAAGCACTAATTGACTTATGACATTTCAATTCTATTAATCCTAAAGAAATATTTCTTTTTGCAGATGATAATTTGATTTTTATGTAGATACGTGTCTATTGTAAATGTAAAAATCAATTAACAAGTGGCCATGTTACCATCTTTTCCTGTAGCAATCATTTTTCCTCGGAAAATATTTAATTTTTGTTTTGAATTATTTTTTATTATTTTTGTCAGACAAGATGATCATTTGATTTCTATGTAGGTGTCTATTGTAAATATAAAAATGATCAGTAGCTATATTACCATCTTTTCCTGTAGTAATAACTTTTCATAGGTTTCATTAAAAAAGGAAACTATTTATTTTCTGTTTTTAATTACTGTGCATTACTTTTCATGCAATTTGATCGACATTTACTCTATTAGAATATTTTAAAACTGAAAAAGTGTTATTTATATCAGAATATAGCAAATTAACGGAAGAAATAAAAATAAATGAGTTCATAAGCATTTGTAACTCTTTTCTTTCAAAACAGTACTTTCAAATTTTGGGAGCTACGCTTAAAAAAACCCCTATACTTAAATACATTAAAAAGTACTTCGAGCTCAAAGGGTTAATATAGTCAGACAAAGCACATTGAAAATTGCATACCTTTAATTAATACCTTTGATTATCGATTCATTTCTAAATGAATGGTTTGCGTTTGATGTTTCCAGAAAATCGAGAAACCGTTCCTGGAAGCTGTGGAGCGAACCTTGGAGGATCGGTACTCGGAGAACGTGGAGAACATTTACAAGCTGACGATCAAATTCATTATCGAGACCCTGATCGACGGTTTCGATAAAGCTCAAAACGACAAAGCGCCGAGCGACACAGTTAAATCCTAGTTGCCTTGATCGTAGAGCCAAACAAAGATTTGGTGCCCGATTAGAAAATGTTTGCTGGTCACTTTGTCGTTCAGGACAATCGTCACCGACTAATAAGGGATTGATGTCGAGGAACAGAATGGATCGTTCGATCGTTCATTTATTCCAACAAAATGTCTCCACTTCTGCGTGCTATCCGTCGTGATTCGCGCGATCAACTATTTAACGGGCAGGACACGGAGATAAAAAAAAAAAATCGTGTGACTCGTCACCGTCGAAATAATATTCTTTTTTACAGAAAACACACAAAGTACCACTCCACGGTCGGTTAGGTTCGAAATCTTCCTCCTTCGAGCGGGTCTCGGCGATGAAAGATGATTCGCGAAACAAAAAGAAAAAAACGATAGTTATGATTAATTGTATCGCACATTTCGTTGTTTCATCCGACAACAAAGTAACGGAACGGACCACAATGGAGCTCTTATGACGGTCAAAGAAACCGAGAAAGATATTTATTTTGAATTCACCCACTTTTGAACGGATAATTCGTACATTCGAAAACGTCAGGGTAGTGATGTTCGCAAAGCGATAAAGGGGAGCAAGTTAACAAAAATAGCGTTCCGCTCGTCCTTCGCTCGAACGTGATATCGATTACGGAATTTGAACGATGTAAATACGGCATGCAATTACGGTGGATCACTTTAAACTACTGCCAGCATCGATTATCACTCAAGAATTTAAGCAAATTACATGGGAAAACATTGCTGAAACCTTTCGATAATGTTTAACGCTAGAACTACCGATGTTTTATGTACGCTTACTTGAAATTGAAAATAAAATGGAAAAATAAACGACGGTATATTCTTCGTTAAAATTAACATGCATTTCGTTCTGTAAAACCAATTATTTTCACTGGTTTGGTTGTTCTAGCGTTAAGAATGGTGTAATAAAATTGGGTACGAATCGATCATAATGATCCTTGCTAATATATATATATATCCTTGATACAGGACTTCATTCCATGAGCTTTAATAAAGGTTTCAAGTTTGGAAAAGAAAGGGTTATTTAGAAGACTTTTAATGGAAATTATTTTATTTTAATCTACTGGCTTTGAACGTTTCTAATTATTTGAAACGAATTAAGTTATTTGATTTTTGTTATAGAAGGTACTTTTGGAAGGTTGAACCTTGACCTATTAAAAAAATATGTAACTTCATAAAAATTTATATATTTTACTGAAATTTTGTAACTTTATGAAAGTTTAAAAGGGAACTGATGAATTTCTTTCTGAACATTTTTTAGAAACTTTTTTTTTTAAAACAACTCTTGACATTTCCAAGAAAATTTTTATTTCATAAAATCTTTATTGCAATTATTGCAAGCACTTGTTAAAAGCTTCGACAACAATGCGCATAAAATTCTGTGTACATTCTCATTTTTGAAAACCTTTCTCAGAGTTAAAAAAAAGCATTTTTGAGCCCATATTGTACAAGTATTACAAACCCCTGAAGTTTGGCACCAACTTTCATAAACACGCTGTATATTAAAATGAAATAAATGGATGTTAAGAAATAATAAAGATGATAAAATTACAAAAATGGTCAGTTTTTTGTCCGTCGTTGGTACAGAATTTCTCTGACGAAAGTTGGAATTCGTGCCCCGTTGTATCTACCCCGTTCGTGCACCTGTCGTTAATTCGTGTGACACGGAGCGTTTCAAAGTTACCTGGTTACAAGGGAGCAATATTGGAAAATGCCACAACGGCTAACAAAGAAATCAATAACCTGTATTCCCTCAAAATACAAAATCCATTACATCGCTTATAAGCGTGACAAGATCCAATGGCACGTATGCGAAAAAGATTTATTAATAAGCGTTACATTGATTTCTCCATAACTTCTCTGTTTGATAAACGAAATCAAGTAAACAGACGGGTCTAGAAATGAATGAATAGCAGGGTACTTTTGAAAATTTGTTATTTTTTAAAAGGAACGGCCGTCGAAACACGATGGAATTAATAGATGTGATTAATCCGGTGATTACGTATAATTGCTGGTTATTATATATAATCACCACTAGGTTTGGTAAACGCGATATAATTCCCAACTCGTAATGGCTAGGGTTATAAATATCTTCTCTGTTTTTTGAATAGTTACTAGTCAGGAGGATAGTTTTTAGCACAAGAGGCTGCGAATAACAATATTTTGTAATTTACAATTGAAAATTCAATAAATGGCTATTTTAAGTCACGTGGACATAGCCTAATACGTCTCGAAGTGACACTGCTAGATCTGAAATT
This sequence comes from Anthidium xuezhongi, assembly GCA_022405125.1. Classification (NCBI taxonomy): domain Eukaryota; kingdom Metazoa; phylum Arthropoda; class Insecta; order Hymenoptera; family Megachilidae; genus Anthidium; species Anthidium xuezhongi. Next base: position 748,876 of record CM039649.1, read on the forward strand.
TGATAAGTATTCAAGAATTCATCACATTTGCCCAGTGGTGATTATATATAATAACCGACAATTATGCATAATCACCGGATTAATCACATTCACCGCAACGTATAAATTAAAACAGTATATTATTCGATATAAAGACATAAATCTACAAAATTATATCCATATCGATGCGTAAGAATTTGCGACGTTTATTTATTATAAAAATTCAAGTAAACGCCAATGTTTTTCTATGTAAATGCTATAAACGCGACAAGTACATTTGGCGAGATAAATATTTTAAATGCCGTTCAATGTCTTCGATTCTGTTCGACCGAAATAAACTGAATAATATGAAAAATAAAATATTTCGACAAACAGAATCACAAAATAAAATATTTCCACTTCAACATTCCGAACCACGAAATAAAATGTTTGATGACTTGCGAGAAATCGCGTTAAAGGAGAGCGGTACTCTCAATATCGCGTTATAGGGGAGTCTACCGTAAAGAAACCATTTCCACGCTTATTTTACCATTGTAACGGGACGATTTTTCTAGAGTATAATCAAAATCGTGTTAACAGTGGATGGAATTTTTGACCGTCAAAAGACAACTACATAGATTTTTACTCACGATTAAGAGATAAAAAAAGAATATGCAAACGTTAGGGTATATCCCTCGGCGTAATGTCAATTTCCTAGGCGGTTCTTGAAACACAGAACTCCCTTATTTCTGTATCTTTCTCGTGTTTAACCATCTCTACAGTATTTCTCTCTGGGGTCAATTTATTTGTACCGCTCGTTGTAAGAATACTGTGTCGTTCGGAGTATCGCATATTTCATTTACGAATGCGTTCTTTTGTATAAACAATGTGACAACCTGAGATTAATTAATAAATACACGATTGCTGTCTACTTGTTACGCTCACTACCAATATGCCCCAAAGCGAACAAATACTTTTAAATAGTGGTAAACAGTCTTAATTATCATTAAGTTATCCTATAAGCGATGTGAATTTTATTCGGTGCATAAAGTCAATTAAACCTATGGAAAGTCATGTAATTGATGGCTTATAATTAATTTAGTAACAAAATACAAATTTTGAGTAATTTATTACCCAGATACAGGGTAGTTCAGCTAAATACCTTCCGTATTTATTATTCCTTGGAAAAACTTTTTAACGCACAGCTGTACTGTTTCAAAGTTCTGATTATAATTTTCCTTTGTGTTTTGAGGTATTTTAAAGTGTTTATAATTCGATATGATTTTTACCTATCAAATAATGCACCCGAGTGGCACCTCTGGGGTGCCATATGCAATTAACTAGAATATTTTAAAATATCTTACTTATATTATAACTTTTATATCTTTTCTCCCAAAATAAGGCTTATAAATTTTCAAAGTTTCTTTGGAAAAGAAATCTAGACTCAATCGTATCCAAAAATGCTTCGAAAAATAATTTAACATAATTTGCCCTAATTACTTTTCAACTGGCTTTATTATTTTCTCTAAAACGTTTGAAAATGTTAATTGGGACAATAAGTGGGGTAGTACTGATGAGTAAACTTTTTTAACGTTATTATTTTACAAGAGGAGTTTGTAAAATTTGTTTCCCGAATAATGTAGTTATTTAAATATGAACCTGTCTTCACGCTCTACATGTTTATCGAAAAATAAACATGGGAGTTCATTTAAAAAGATGCCGATGTCCTTAAAATCTCGTAAAATGATATTAAAAAAAAAAAGTTTACCCATCAATATACGTGCCCTTTGAAGCAGTGTAACTTTGTTTTAAATCATTTTTTCATGTAAATAAGGGAGACATTTAGGTGAACCTGTTTAACTGACACGCCCTATATAAAGTGTCTTAAAAGTGTCTAAAGAATATCTCGAATTTTCAAAAAGAAGAAGAAATTATTACATAAAGTTTATCAATAAACCCCTTGTTACAAAATTCTAAACAAGTACTGTACGCATGAAATATTCGTATATTTTATAAGAAGACAAGTGATGTCTTCTTCCTTCGCATCGCCGTTTCCCCTAGAAAACCCTAGTATCCTCGGCAGTGTACAAGAAGCAGCTAACTTTAAACGCCTCAAACTTTTCTGACTAAAATTGCACCAAACAGGACATAATTTGAATCAGATATGTATTATTTAATCCTTTGCACTCGAAGCATTTTTGCTTCGACAATTCGGAAGCCTTATTTTAAAAGAGAAGAATTACCAATGTTTACGATCTATTTACGTTTATTTCTTTCATCAATTTGCTACGCTCTAATATAAATAACTTGTAAATTTTACGTGTGAAAATAGTCTAATTAATGAGGTATGTTGCCCCAGAAGCGCCACTCCAACGCAAGGGTTAATAAATGAAGCATAACATTTCATGTATAATAAGTATGGTTCAAATTATATTGTATTGGGTGTTGTTTTAATTAGAAGAATGTTACAAATATCCTGGTAAAAGTTATATGACAAATGCATTGGTACCTGTGCCATTGACGTGATAATGTCCATTTTACCTAGGTTGTTCTATCGTTGTTAAAATTAATTCTTTCCTGTGTTCAATATTGTTGGCAAACCTCAAAAAATGTAGAAACATCAAGAAAATGGCGCCGTAAAAAATATTCCTTCACTTGATGTTCCATCCTAGATAATTAAGTTAAGCACGATGAGTCGGATTAGTAATTACTACAAAACGACTAAATTACTAAATTAGTGATTTGCTAATTTATTTATAGACTAAATTAATCACCGTACCTGGGTATAAGTACCTAATACCTTTTGAGTATAATACGATTGGTGGGATTTATTTCCCCTACTACGCCATTTTCCCCAGGGAAGCCTACGGTTCTCGACACTGTATTATTCCCTTTATTATAGCGTATCAAATATAATCTGTACTCGCGTTTAAGCTTACCTTTCTCGCCATAAAAATTACATTTCTTATAGGATGACCTAATATTATTTAACAGCCAGAATGTTCTTCTTTCTGAAAGTAACCTTACCTTCCCTTTATTACTGTGTCCTGAATAAAACTTTGTATTACTTCTAAAGTACGTCGGTGTTCAATCGCGGAAACATATTAGCCGTACTATATACAAATAAATTAGACAGGCCTACTTCTCACGTTATTACAAACGTAACTGAATTCCTCGCACGTCCTAAAATCATTCCTCGATTAATAAACGAAGAAAGCAGCGAATACTTTGCCTCAGAGAGAAACCACGTGTTCAACATGACAGAGAAGAAAACTGAACACGCAACGCGCCTTTCGCATTGTACACGATCGTCCAATTTCCAAAATTTTCAACTACGTATATTTACATCGGTACATACGCGTCCACGTGTAATCTCCATTCCATGACACATGTCACCTAAAATAAGAATGGTGTATTTTCAATTTTGTTATAAACAAAAATCATACCACGCGATGTTCAAAATAATTTTAAATTTTGAAAAGTTTGTTTTTTTATAAAAAAAAAAACAAATTGCGCCATTATTATTCCAGGTGGCATATATGTTAATAGACTAAATGGCGGAATAATTTAAAATTACAGTTTAGTAAAGAATGTTTCGCACGTTATAATTTGTACCGTTTTAACATGTTGACTGTTAAGTAGTAAAACCGAACATGTATAGTCGATCGTATCCAATCTCTAATTACACTGTTCAACTTTCAACCTTTTTTTTTTGAACCACTTGTATTAAATGGACTGGATAAATGTATTAAATGTTTTTTCCAGATTTGTATGTGTCGAATATGAATACGTATACCAGTTTCTTTTGTGTTTTCGCCAGTAGCTTTAGTTTCTTCAACTTCGAAGATGTTTTGTGTTTCAACGTTAGAGTGTCTTGTTTTTGAAATAAAAGTTGTTTTAATGTAAATTTTACTTTTTATTTTCTCATCAAAAATATGCACATTTGCCATTTAGAAATTTGAAGGAAAGAATATGATCGAGCAAGAATTAGGTCCGAGCTTTATTTTATTCTTATTCTTTGAACTGAATAGTTAGTATAATAATTATTTTTTAATCAAAATAATAAACAGTTTTTTATTCTATGAAAGAAATATTTAAAGATGAGCATTTCAAATTCTTTTTAAATTTTCAACTATGGCTATAAATCTTATTAAATTAAAATTAATACACAAATATATTAGATCTTATATTTAAATATAAATGTAATCATCCTTTTTGCTACTTATTTTAATACTATTTATTTATTCCTTTAAGAACTTTATAATCAATTTATAAGGGGTATATAATAAAATAAAACTAATATCTTTTCAAGAAAGTCTGTTTACTTACAAAATTTTATTTACTTCTACTTCAGAAGTATTATACCAGGTATACGACGTATGTAAGTATAATACAGATTTTGATAGTATACTGTATAAAATCTGACTTGTGTCATAAATTCACCCCTCCTTGAGGGCTACTATTACGTTCTAGCGGACCGGGCCGATTTTCGGTACACGCAGTTCTCTCAGATAATTTAGAATTCAGTGGATATTGCGATATTATAAAGTTAAGTTCACAGCACAGCATAACTGCATATAGTGAGTAATTCTGTAACAAATGGTATGTGAACTGTACGAAGCGTGGCAGACTTTGTTTTTTTTATAAAAATAATTACTTCTGACATTGCTTTTGAAAGAAATACATAAAATTATTTTACAGTGAGTATACTTCTCAATTTCATATAAATAGTGATAAAGTTACTTGTTAAAAATCTGGAAAAAATTATTTTAACTCATAACTTTAATAGAATTTTCCGGAGTGTTCGAACGTATATAAATAGAAACTAGTATTTTTCAAAATAAATTTTATATTGTAACAACAATAACTACAGTTCATTGATAGTGTGGTATAATTTATTATTTTTTATTATAATAAATATAAAAATTTCTATAATAACGTGAGTAGTACATTTGAGGTTATGTTATTGCAATGTTTATGTAGTGAAGTTAATACATGAATTTATAGTAATTTATATCATTTTAAATACATTTTTTACATTTTTATATATGTTTAACATAATATATTCAATTTCTTGACATTTAATCCTATAAGCGAGCTTAATGTCCAGACAGATGCCAAGTGTTAAAGATGAATCCGAGGCTGAAGGAGAAGAAATGTCACACGACAGTAACGAAAGTAATCAAAGCTCTGCATCGTGTGACAGCAGTGCAGAACACAGTGATAGTGATGATTCTTCTGAAATGGATGAGGATGAATGTGAAAGGCGACGCAATGAATGCATGGAAAATCTAGTAGACTTAGAACGGCAGTTTACTCTTCTTAAAGAGCAGTAAGTAACAATGTTTTATGTCATGAAATGTATAAGAAGAACTGAAAAGAAGCATGGTCTCTTATACAGTGATAAATAACTTGGAATAAACATTTTAGACTTTACCGTGAAAGAATAACTCAGGTAGATACAAAATTAGGAGAAGTTCGTGTTGGAAAATCTGAAGAGTATTTAATACCTTTAGAACGTTTGAAGGAGAACATGAAAACTAAAACAGAAGTTGCTGGAATATTAAAGCAATATAGATTACAAAATATACAAAATAAATTTTTAGCTGAGGAACAAGCTGCGTTACAAAATTTTGAAAGTGAAAAAGAATTAATCTGGGATTGCATCCATAACGACTTACAAGAAAAGATTCGCAGATTAGAGGAAGATAGAAATAATGTTGATATTCATGCAGATTTATGGTTAAATTCGAATGGTAGAAGACGCAGAAATCATACAGAAAGAAGAAGAGCAGTTTCGGTTGCAGGGCCTTACATTGTTTACATGCTTAATGATGCAGATATTCTTGAAGATTGGGCATTGATAAAGAAAAGCTTAAGTAGCCGAAAGACTGAAATAATTTAATGATATCTGCAAATATAGATATATTTTTGTAATAAATTAATTTTAATTGTATTAATACATTATCACATAAACATAGCATGTTTAAGTTCTCTGAATAATTATTATATTTATGTTACAACATTACGTTCCTTACATTTGTAATACTTATATAGGGTGCCTTTTCTGTAAAATATTTCAATCTCTACCATTATATGTGACTTACGAGGAAATTCCATAATATAATATTTATGCCTGTAAAAAACAATTCATGATTACAAACAAATCATATATAATTTAGTTAAAGAATAGTTAAATATTTACATTTAACGTTTACATTTAACATTTATTCAAATAACTAGTTAGAAATGAATTAATTTCTATTTATTTAGTTAATTTGATCAAATTGTGTAAAATATATCCTTTAAAATACAGTAATTCCTAAATTTTTAAATTATAAAAATTTGCATTTCAAAATTTGTCCATGAAATTGTTTTAAGAAACAGATCTTTTGATCTTCATATTATGTAAATATGTATGTACAAATTGTATCATAATAATTAAGCATTTTTCATATTTTTGAATAAACTTTCAGCAAAAATAAATTTGCTGTTATGATATGATATCCCTATGTTACTATCATGAATATTCCAATATTCATTTACCAATTAGTACGTTTGATGACATGAGAAGAAAATAAAACTTGCAAATCAAATAGTTTGGAAATACATATGCATGCTACACCGTTTGACAAGGTCGTCAAAACGGTCCACTAGCGAAAGGGGCAGTCAGCGAATCTCCCCACCAAATTATTGACACAAAACACGCAGCCGCGAAATATTCTCCTTCCACAGGTGCAAAGTGAAATAGATGACAATGATTGCCTTTGATATTAGAGGTGAAGCAATCGCAGAGCTCTGTTGACTTCCGTGAACGTACGCATCGTTTATCCGATGATTGGAAGTCGCACACGAAATTACTCGTGGAAAAGACTTCGAAAACCGAAATAGAGATCGCAAGGTTACTCTTGAGATGTGGCTGAGACCTGCAAATAATATATTTACGTAGGTTTACGATTGTTCAATTCGCAAGCAATTCGGGGGTCACGATTATCTCGTGCGCCCACTATAATTTCCCAGATTGCTATTACGACCAACCAGCTATGTATCGAGAAATTTGAAGTATAACGGAAAGATCTCGAGTATTTTGAAGTCTCGACGACACGTCCTTGTATCATTGTGTGCACAGAACCGAGCGACCACACACGGTGTTTGGTTACCGTTTCTTTTTTTTTATATACATGTCATTCGACCCGTGTGGCACGCCTAACCATTGTAAATCAAAATTTGTCAGTAAATTCTTTTTTCGTTGCGTATCGAATTCTCATTTCTGCGAAACGACGTATTTGATTGTAAGTCTCCGGGGTACAAATTTCATGTTCAAATAATCGCCGACTCTCCCACAAACCGATCTGTAAATTTAAACATTAAACGAATAAATGTCTTATTTCTTGCTTTCCCCGCCCTTAATTATGCGACCATCGTTTGCCAGGTCGAAGATCCTCAGAGAATATTACTAGCGTAGTCGCGAGTAAACAATAGTCACATAGATTGGCGCCCGAACAGGAAACTCGACGATTGGACACTTAGACGTAAAAATTAAAAACTCGAAAATAAATAAGGAAAGCGAAGAAGCAAGCAAGCACGAAACGTGACAACTCGACGGATGAGGACGAAGCAGGAGTTTTTGCATTGCCACAACAGGCTCGCTCGTGTATCGCATTGAAGGGAGTCGAGGGGGTGCAGAAGAAAGCGTTTCGAGCGTCGCGAATCAAGGTACACAATAGAACGCGCAAAAATGATGTGCCCGATGAAAGAAGCACAGGATAATAATGAAAATGATGCGGCGCCTTGTGAATCGTAAGTATGAGGCTCTTTTCCAAACAGGTCCGAGAGGACGTACTGAAATTAACATATCATAAACAGGCGACACCCAAAGTTCGCATTACGATAAATAAACCGGTAAGAGCGCTAATCGACACGGGTAGTGCGGTAATGGCCGATATCTGGCAGTACAAACGGAATTTCGAAACATTAAAGAATTATCAGGGCGGAAACAAGTTTTCGTAGAGATTGTATGTTGTTGTACAGGGATGCCACAGGAATTCATCGTAGGAATCCACGTCCTGAGATCCTTAACTGCCACTATCGACTATCGTATTTAAACGTAACGCGTTAGGAGTAGAGGCCTCTAATGGGGGAGAATTCGTGCTGATTATCCGCGTAGAGGAACTAGCTGATGAACAGAAGGACAACTCTGTGGTCTGAGTATAAAATCGTGAAAAGAAACTATGATTCTGATATTAGCCGTCCTCGCAAGAGAATTATCGAAAGGAACGAAAGAATTGTTAAAGAATATCACTAGGTCCTCTGATAAAGGTAATACAGGAAATTGAACGAATCAGGAAAATACCACCTGATTAATGAAGCATTATATCACAGAGTCTGGTCGGGAGATCGGAAATGCGTGATTCGTGGGTTCTACTTTCTGAAGCTCGTTAAAGGGTTAGAGTAGTCACCCAGACATTCCAGAAAGTCTGTTGAGTATAGTTTCCATAGACTATGGACCGCTGCCGGTCCATTTGCATCACAAAATGTGAGATGCGATACTTGGTAGTTTTTCAGGATCAGAAATTTTCCCCTTCGTCAAGTGCCTTGTTAAAGATTTCATTCCGGCAGTAGGGCAACCTAAGCGAATTATCATGGATCATATCACACAAATTAGGCATCTTGAATATCTTGTCTGTAATTAAACATCCGCCAAGTAACCTCGTCGAATGAGTCAGCCGAGAGATTGGACGTATCTTCCGTACGCTGATCAAAGACAAGCACACCGCATGGTTAAAGTGGTAGCACCCTAACATACATTACCATACCTAAAATATTGTAGAATTTTTTCAGATTTTTTGCAATTAAGTAGAGAAAATAAGGCGAAACTCGATAATCCGAATTTACTGCGTAACTACCCTTCTAATTGAGATAGAGGGCTGAAAATTAGCGTGTTACCTTTTCTCTGGTGCACCTTGACACTTAAAACCGGTTCAAGGGCACTTTGGACCATCTTATTCTGGTTATATTTGTTTCTAGACCAATCATTTTTGAAATAAATTGAGAAATATCAACAGCATTTATCTTATTTTTCTATCAAAAGAGACTGAAAAGCTGTTTTACAATTTTACAATTTACAATTTTTGTTTAAATTTGATTTTCTAGAAAAGTTTGAGCACTGGAGAGAAATGATTTATAGATTGGTATTCAACACAGAAATTTATAAGAAGAAAGCTGTTGAAGATGACAAAATTAGACATGTGTTATCATTGGTATCTTATCAATGTTACATCATTTCACTTTTTGCCCATTGTCTATCCTACCACATAATAGCAGACTTGTAAAAGTTACCTTAATAAGTTTAAAGAAAAATGAATCGGAATACGTGGACATATCTGACAGTTACTAAAATCACCAAATTTATCAGTTTCTAATTTTTTTTCATGAGGTGATGTTAAAAATATTACTTAAAGATCCAAGTAATTTACTTGTATCAAGAAAGAATACTTGTAAATACATAATTACCAAATATTTATTATACTTCTTTCATTTTTGACCTTGCATGACCTTAAAAATCATTATACAGCACGTGGATTAATTTGTCTTGACATTCGTTTTTATATGATATAAAAAAATATAGTCTTTCAATTAATACATTGAAGGTCACCTTCATTTCAAACAATATAGTATAAACATAAAAAATTGCATTACTAATTTCCTTACAAAAATCAAATTATGTTTTCTTCTTTCATTTTTTCCTTATATTTGCGGTTTACGAGAAAAATTTTTGCCAATTGAGGCAGTAAGGCGTGAACACCCTGAATATGCTTACATGTGGATCTAACCTAACATAATATTATGCACGTGACAATTGTGATTAGCAGTTTTTGGTCTTATGACTTACACTTATAAAAAATCTGTACATTTGTTTACTGATTTTCCAGGAGAAAGATACCTATCTAATCGATAGAATTTTATGGAATTTTTTGCCCTTTCCTTATAAATTTTCAAATATCTAAGGTGGCGACACTGTCGAACAGTTTAGCCAATCCCACTAGACAATTGATTCGTGAGATTTGAATCGATACTAGTCGCTGTATTCACTATTCGAGGTCAACTGTAGGGCAAAATATCATTCTGTTTCGAACAGTGTAAGAAGGTTGTTGATTGCTACTAGGTGAGCAGATTTTTTTACAATTTTGTTCATTATATGAAAAAATTATTGCTTCGAAAATTAAAAAGTACTAATAAAGATATCAAGCTACTATCTAACCATAGTCCGAAGTGTCTTTTTCTCAGAATTATTGAAAAATGGTTGTAATACGTGCCGCGTGCATTAAATGCCAAAATTTTACCGTAAGGTCATTACACGTGTGATATTTCGAGCATATTGGAATCGAATTTCAAGTATTTTAGATCCTTGAAATAAAGGAAGCAGTTATTTTATTTAGAATTTTTTCGTTTTTTTTCTAGTGACCTTGGCAAGGTCAAACGTTACATTATTTCAAAAATAAATTGACGTTTAAATTAAGAGATTAATATTGAAATGTTTAAACTGAAAGCATAGTATCATGTTAAAGTTTAAAATTGTAGAGAGATATGTTCTTAGAACTTTATATAGATATGTTATTCAGATTATGATATGCTTTTTACTTATATTAAATAAAACACATTTAAAAGTGTTTTAGTTTTAATAAGTATTTAATTATTTTTATGTTCTTATTTTAGATCTTTAATTTGTAAGTATAGTATTGGTTGTTCTATCAATATGCCGATTCAAAGCATCAAAGCTCGTCAAATCTATGACTCTCGTGGTAACCCCACCGTAGAGGTAAGCTATTAAATTATATTATATCTGTATAAATAATTAATAGTTTAAAAACTCATAAACACCTATTATTTGATTTGTAATAAGTATTTAAGCTTTTGTTGTATTTGATTTATATATTCAGATTTTTATAAGTATATAAGGTATATATTGATTAATATTCTCAGATCTGATTTGGACTAAAGGTATGTTTCTTAGTTGCTTTTAACATATAAATGTATATTTATAGGTTGATCTTGTAACCGAAAATGGGCTATTTAGAGCTGCAGTGCCATCAGGTGCTTCAACTGGTGTTCATGAAGCTTTAGAGCTTCGAGATAACGACAAATCACAGTATCATGGAAAATCTGTTTTCAAAGCTGTAGATAACATTAATAAATGCATCTCACCTGAATTAATCAAGGTATTTGGTTACATGTTATCAAAAATAACACTCATATTTTTGTCAGTTTTGAAGCTATGTATAAAATACATATTATATATGATTATATAAATTTAAAAAAATTAAGTTAAAATTAAAATGTTTATTGTGTAGGCAAATCTGGAAGTTACCCAACAAACAGACATTGACAATTTCCTGCTTAAACTTGATGGCACTCCAAACAAGTCAAAGCTTGGTGCAAATGCGCTTTTAGGTGTTTCATTGGCAGTTTGTAAAGCAGGAGCTGCTAAAAAGGGAGTGCCTTTGTATAAGTAAGTGTGCTTTGTGATTTATATATACCATATTACTAACTTTATATTTATAGTTATTGATTTATAAAAATAATAATTTCCCTTTAAAATATTAAAGTTGACTTTCACAATTATATTAAAGTAACATTAATACTATTTATTGCAATAATTATAATATCTTATAGTACATTAATATAATTTAAAAATTGATTAGGATTAATGATTCGATATTTAAAATATGGAAAAGTACATAATATGATATAGTAATAAATTTATTTTTTGTATAATTACAGATATATTGCAGAACTTGCAGGAAACTGCAACATTATTTTACCAGTTCCAGCTTTTAACGTTATTAATGGTGGTTCTCATGCTGGAAATAAATTGGCGATGCAAGAGTTCATGATTTTACCTACAGGTGCGGCTAACTTCACAGAAGCCATGAAAATGGGTAGTGAAGTTTACCATCACTTAAAGGCTGGAATCAAGAAGAAGTTTGGTCTTGATGCTACTGCTGTTGGAGATGAGGGTGGTTTCGCTCCAAATATTTTGGAAAACAAAGAAGCTTTGAACTTAATTATGGATGCCATCAAAGTAAGTAGATAAGAATATTTACATTAATATTTTAAATTTTATTTTAAAATTAATTAAAGGAATAAAATTAAAAGGATCATTGTGGAGAAATATAAATTAAATGTTAACAAAATAATTTGCTATAATACTTTTACGTTATAAATTTACATTAACATTAATTATAAAATTTTAGGTCGCTGGATACGAAGGAAAAATAAAAATTGGTATGGACGTTGCTGCATCTGAGTTCCATAAAAACGGAAAATATGATTTGGACTTCAAGAATGAGAAATCCGACCCAAACACTTACTTGGAGCCACAAGCTTTAAAGAACGTATACTTGGAATTTGTTAAAGAATTCCCAATTGTTTCTATTGAGGATCCGTTTGACCAAGATGATTGGGCTTCTTGGTCCTCTATAACCTCTTCTACTCCAATTCAAATTGTGGGTGACGATCTTACCGTTACAAATCCCGAAAGGTAAAAGTTTTATCTTTAATATAAAAGTTGTAATAAAAAAATTAAATAGTTTATACCAATTAATTAATATTATCTTTAGTATCATTTTTGTAACATTGTAAAAATTTATCTGTACACAGATAGTAATATCATGTTATATATTACAGAATTAAGACGGCCATTGAAAAGAAAGCTTGCAACTGCCTGTTGTTGAAAGTGAACCAAATAGGTACTGTGACGGAATCTATTAATGCGCACAAGCTCGCTAAAAGTGCTGGTTGGGGTACAATGGTATCCCATCGTTCCGGAGAGACAGAAGATACGTTTATAGCTGATTTGGTCGTTGGACTGTCGACCGGTCAAATTAAAACTGGCGCTCCTTGCCGTTCAGAACGTTTGGCCAAATATAATCAAATTCTTCGAATCGAAGAAGAGTTAGGCGCCACTGCTAAATTCGCAGGCGAAAAGTTCCGTAATCCCCAGGCTTAAGGCGTTCCCTTCGGTCCTTTTATTATTACAAGGCTCTAGTTGTTGTACAACTAGTCTAGTTAAATACGTATACACGTAGATGTTATACGTATAAATATCATACATAATATTAAAAAACAGTGAAACAATTTAATTATAAATTATTGTTAACTACAAAATTAATAATTATTTAAATAAAACCATGAAAAAAATTAATATAAATCATGTTATTAAGAATACATTTACAAAAGAAGAAAGAATGCAACTATTACCTGCTCTGTATTGATAGAAACTACATTATATAATTTCTTATTAAATAAGTTTTAATTTATTTAAAATAACATGTTATTCATAATGTTGCTAAATATAATTATGAAGATAGTATTTTAAAACATTCACATTTATAATAACAATGATAAATGTGCAATTTTTCAGAGAATTCTATAGAGTATTTTGACAAATAGTTCATAACCTTTAAAAAGATGATATAAATTAATTTTCAAGCAATTAAAATTGAAAGTGAATAAAAATGTTCATTAATGATTCGTTTATCAACTAATATAATTATAGTTGCTTTTGTGGTATTAGGATGCAGATATAATTAAAAGTAACATATCAAACATGTTAGATATTTTGGTATGTAAGGTATTTTAGTTAAATATTTATCTAATTTAAATACACAAGATCTTCCAGAATATGTGGACATAATTTCATTAGTGGATGCAATACACTAAAAAAAAAAATTATAAATGGTTCTTCTATCTAACCTTATTTCTATCATACAACTGTTTTTATTGTGCAGTAAAACTCGATTGCTTGAAATGTTCAATTATCCGAATAAATATTGTACTCTTAATAAAAGTACTAACTCGTAAAAAGTTATGCGATTTAGCAACTCGGAAAAATTGAAAAAACAAAAATGATTAAAACATGTATGTAATATATAAAAGATGAATTTTTCATGTGTAATGTAGTCGTAACTGTCTGAACATCCTGAATATGATTAATTCAGATAATCGAGGTTTTATTGTGCCAGTTCTTATTAAGTTAATAATGTTAGTGTAGTCAAAAGTTTCTGTTTTTACAACAAGAAGCAATAGGTGCTAGCTAAGCGAGGGGCTAGAGGTAGTATCATGTGGCTTAGTGCCAAATGTAACTAATTATAGAACTTTAAAACCATTTTTTAAAAAAACGATTGGGTTACAATATATTGTTTTATTCTTTCGATGTATAATATAATGAAAAAACTTAACCTTGAATTTTCAGGTTAAGGTAAAGTTTACGATTCATATTTTTTAACAGATCTTTGCTCATCTAGGCTTCATTCATTATTCATCATTTCTACACATTCATGTGTAATGTAGGTTTTTCTCAATTAAAAAAAAGTGTAGAGGAAGAGATATACGAAAAATTAAGAAAGGCGTATTTAGGTGGGGATGCAATCCTGGCTCTTATCTTTCATCTTTTTTAATATACAAGGATTGCAATATCCTTGTTCATAGCTACTTCTATTAATGTGTAATATTGGGTTAATTCCATCCTTTCATTTCTCAAACTTCTATTATTCTTTTTATTTATTGCATATCAAATGACAAAAGTAGATTGGTAACTAAATCCTTTATGATTAAACAATTTTTCCCATATTCTTGTTTCTAACAAATTTAAGTACTCTTTTCTATTAACAAAAGTAATTAAAGTTAATAATTAATTACTTTAAATATATAATTATAGAGTAACTCTATAAATTTTAAAATAAAATTCCAAGAAGTGACATGAAGAATACCTCCTAGTGTATCATATTCTCCTGATACAATTTGGCTAAATCTGGATCCTTGGTTTTTGAGTTTAAGTTCCCGGTAATTCCTGGAATTTGACGTCACTAAAATTCCAAGAAGTGGCGCGTAGAATACCCCTAGTCTGCATGCCCCTTGAGAATGGTGACCCGGTGTTCGCCGGAGCAACGGCTGCTGCCGTTGCGGTTCGCCAGGGGCATGCCCCTTCAGAATGGTGACCGCGGTAACGTAGGAGTACGGCGGTACTATCGCTATCAGGGGCAATTTTCAGAGTGACACGAAGAATATCTCCTAACGTATTATATTCTCCTGATACAATCTGGCTAAATCTAGACCCTTGGTTTTTGAGTTTAAGTTCACGATAATTCCTGGAATTTGATGTCACTAAAATTCCAAGAAGTGGCGCGTAGAATACCTCTTGTCACATCATGTTCTCCTGATACAATTTCGAGATTTTTACCACTTTGAATTTAAATTTTAGTCTTCGATTTGCTATTGTAAATTTTGATTACTTCCTGAAATTATTTGGAGGATAAGGATATCAAAAGAGGTTCATTTAAATAAATACACAAGTTCTGGATTGTTTTTAATGAATTGTATATATTCAATAAATTAAATGAGTTGTACAATTATAAAATTATTATCTGGTACTCCATTAAAGCATGAGATCAAGAGCTACAACTTCACCAAGAATATTACAACAGAAAGTTATCAACTTCTAATGCAAAAGGAAAATAAAACGTGTGTGTTAATAACTGCAACAGTTTGTGTATATTGACGTAAATGTAGGTAATACTGTAAATAAAATTAATCAAAAATGAATAATTTTTTATTTTATGTATTCAAATTACACTGTATTATAAAATTATCTAACAGTTTATGACAATTATGTACAATTTTACATTCCCACATCTTAAAACATTAAGCATTATTCATAAGCAATACTTTATTTTTTCTCCTTTCTCTTGATCGAGTTATCCAAAGCAAATTGTCTTGCTGTAATAAGAAAAAAACGTTGAGTTTCAATGAATAAATAACAGGTTTTATAAATAAAATGTATAATACAAAAATATATCAGAATATAAAAATGTTGAACCACTGAATACTGGAGCTTTATCAACATATTCCTATATAAATTATACATCTAATATTGTTTTAATTACTAAACACTTTAATCTAACAAAAGATTAATACAAGATAAAGGTACCAGTAATTGACCAGTTAAAGGAAATCATCTACTTGAATAACGATAATTATTTTCTCTGTCATTAAATAGCAACAGTCGATACCTAAAGATATTTCTTAAACTTCCTAAGTCATGCAAGAAAACAAACTATATAAAAAAGAAACTGTGTTATAAAAATTATAGAACTGTTATAAAAAATTAAATAACCGTGTTAGAAATTGAAAGATACCATTACCTTCTGAAGATAATGCTGTGAAAATGTTAAAGCTACCAATCATCGCTTATAAACTTTTACATTAAAATAACAAAAATGAGATGCTGATATACCTGAAAATAATCTTCAATTTCTTCGAGTGTACGATTTTTCGTTTCTGGCAGTGCGACGTAGATAAATGCTGCTTCCAAAAGTGCGGAAGTACCGAAAATTGTAAAAACGCTAATGATGCCCACCGTTTCGCACACCTTTTTTAATAACAAACAGAAACAAGCACATTTTATTAAGTATATCTTTCTATTTTATTGATTTATTTAATGCTGTTATCCAATTAACCCTTAGGCGCACATGCTAGGTCCTCAATCTCATCCCCTTTGTTTTTTTATAACATGAAAAATGTTTATGGTATTATTGCAATAATTTTAAACATATATATCCTGAATTTTATTTTTATGTTTTCCTAGTTTTTTTAATTAATTGGTATTTGTTATATTGGAAATGTATGTATATTTCTTTCTATTGCATCTTACAGCAGATTCCACAAATATTGTTTATTTTACAGGATGAAATTGATTATTAAATTATTTGTAGCTGCATACGTACCATAGGGAAAACCTTCGTTATTATAAAAATGAACGAATTAAAAAGGAAGAAGTTACAGCCGCCACCGATTCCTCGAGCTCTCTGCGGAAGTAGTTCAGCTACCATTAATACCGGAAGTGTCATTAGGCCCAAAGTGTTTGAACCCACGTATAACAGCAAACAAAATCCGGTGACATAAATCTGAAATATAGATGATGGATAAGATGGATAAATTACTCCCGAATAAGACAGTTATGCAAACGAAACATTAAGGAAGTTTAAAGATAAAATTTGACTGCCACGTCACCCACACATGGGTGACACTTGAATTTCCATTAAAAGCTGTCACCCATATTATTAGAAATTCTTTCATTTAGTTGGTTGAAAATATTCCTACAAATACTGGAAATTCTGAGTAATAAAAATAACAAAATATTGTGAGAATAAAATAGAAAATTTGTGAAAAATCAAATTACTATCAAATTAAATTTTTAGCGCCTGCAACGTGGCAAGTGTTGAAACTGCGTTAATCGAGACCTATGTATCTATATTCGATGTTTAACCCCTTAACCTATGATTCTTTTATGTGGAGTGCTTTAGTTAAAGCTCCAAAATTAAAACAAATGAAGAAAATTGAAACTTTATATATGTATATTTCACACTTGACAACCCTTGACCATATAAACTGCAATTAGAATTGAATTTAAATTTGAATTTTAATCAAAATATAAAGGATAGAAGTCAGATTTGAAACATGGGGTGCGTTACGAGTGTGATACGATATTGTAAAGCAAAGAGTTAATCGTTTCTAATTTAGGAACGAAATTTCAAATTATAAAATGGTGAAGAATTAATTTATTTTGCTGAAACTAAATGTTTATTGAGTACGGTAAATCCCAATTAGTTTGGATGTTGACTTACATCAGCAGAAGATGACTTCTTTTTGAACAACATATAGGCTGCGAGGTTTAAGGATGCAAAGGCACTGCCGAAAGCTGAGAACATTCCCAAACTTCTTCTGCCTACTTTTAGCAATAAAACACTTGCTATGGAGCTGAATATTAGTCTAACAATCCCCGTAATTACAGCTGCTAAGTAGTTATTTATACTGTTACCACCTGCAAATCATCAAGATAATAAAATAACAATTAATACAGTTCTAACAACTGAAGCCATTGTTTTACTATTTTACACTCTATAGTAATACAAGTATGATTAATTTATAATGTAAAATAACATGTGCAAATTGCACATGATTTCTAAAATTACTTGTTAACAAAAGCTGTTAATGAACCTTAATTAATTTTAAATGTATAACAAACTGTAATATTCTTTTTCATAACAATTAAGGTAACTTTAGTATTTTATTGATACTGAATGATCAAATGACCGGTTTTGAAATTTGTTTCGACACTCTGGACTAATTTATTTTTCTTTCATTTTAACTTCATTTTTGTTAGTTTTATATTTGATGAGAAAAATACATAGATTAACTTATCTACTGTTTAAAGTGTTGATACGTTTAATAACAAAAAGGCTATTAACCCCTTGCCATACTTTGACGAGTCAGACTAGAGACATACCTCACCCTTCAAATGTTACAACACCTGACTTTTATTTTGATTACAATTCGATTTTAAGTGTAATTCCAACTACAGTCGGTATGGTATACTATCGTTAAATATAAATTATATACAACATTAGGGTTTTTTTGTTTGTTTAACATTACAACAATAAATATTCAACTGTGCCTGATGCACCTGTGGAAAACTAATATGGCAATATTTCCTTAGCTGGTCCAGCTGGTATAACTTTGCTAGTAGTTTCTACGAATGAAAATAAGAACAAAATTTTACGTATATAGGCTCGAAAGTATCGTGTTAATAATTTAACGTGACAGTTGGTCGCATTGTTGAATTATAAAGGTGAATAGGGTCAAAGACCCTGCTCTTTGACCTCCAAGATCGCCAGACCTCGTTGGATTTTTACTTGCGCAAAGCATTAAAAGGAAATGTTTCACAGAAAAGTTAATACACGAAAGGAATTAACGCAAAGAATTTTTAATGGATCTATGAAATCAATTAAAAGTTCATAATGTAAGAGCTAAGTAAATACTTTCATTTAAAAAATCTAAATTGTAAAAATATAATTTACAATTTAACGATAGTATGCCATACCAATTATAGTTGTAATAAGAATAAAAGCCCGGTTTATGTTGGAATTAACGAATTAATTAATGAACTAATTTTGCGCGAATAGTTTATTTTAGTGGACTGTATTTCCTTAAATAAATTCGGAGAACTCAATAATAATATTATACTGTTTATTTACAATGTTCAAGTTTTGATCAAAAATGTTTGTAATGGAATCTTGGGTGTTTTTTGCTGCTATGGTAAAATGTTTCGTCGAGAAATATAACAAAACGCTAATTTAGAGGGTTCGCTACGCGACAGTTTGTAACATTTGAATCGTAGGGTGCGTCAAAGTATGGCAAAGGGTTAATTACACGTGATATTAAGATAAATAAATTATTCTTACCTATGTCTTCAATGAGATCCACCGCATAGAAAACAATAATGTACGTTCCACTAATTAATTGTAATAAATTAAAGATATTGATGATGGTTAATGGTTTGAAAACACTTGGATCAAGGATGGTGGAAACTGCTGCAGAAACTTGTTGAAACAATGTCGTATTCGTGGCAACTCGTGCTAAATCCGTTTTTGCCCGTGCTTCTAAAATTGCCATCTCAATATTAACCTGCAACATTAAATAATATTTGTAATAAGTACATGATGGACAATACATAATTGACTGATTTGAATATTCCCTCATTTTGGATAGATGCATTATTTTTTTCCTTACTTATTACTATTACTTTAGTAATTATTACTAAATAATTACTTACTATTACTAGTAAATAATTACTTACTTACTATTACTTTAGTAATTATTCAGAGTGAAAATTGTTAAACTTTTTATCAAAATAAGTTATTGATAATGCTTCACGTTTCATATTCATATTCAAGCATTTAAAGAAATACTTCATTTTTATTTAGAAATTATATTAATAAAAATTAAAATCTGAGCACTCTTTGCAATGATTTAGATCAAACGTAGAGTGAAACAGTAATTGCCTCGTATGTCCATGAACAAACGATTATTGCAATAACTGAACGTTGTTTAATTCAAACAACGACAAAATAGGGGTCCCACAAGAATTGTATTTAATTCAGTAAGATACCCAATGGCACCATTTTGAATCACGATTCGTTTGTGTTCTTTAGAATTATTCTTTTATTAGTGGAAGACTAAATTTACTTTACGTGTGCCATTAATAAAAAGTTATTATTTATTCATTTGTTGGTAAATATGTGTTATACCTGTTTCACGTTTCCTCCTCTTAGCCACAACAGAGCTTTCCTTGCTTTGTCCGGCTTGTTTTGTCTTACAAGCCACGCAGGGCTTTCCGGTATCAAAATTAGAGCAATTAGTGCCATGAGAGGAAGTATAATAGCGCAGAAGGCAACGATGTTCCAAGTTAGAGTGGCCCCTAAAGCGTACGTTATCACGATACCAAGACAGTAGAAGGTGAGCGTGTTTCCGGTTAAAAAGCCACGAAGTCTTGGATCGGCCGTTTCACCTAACAACACCTGTCGAAAAGTAATTACGAATTGAAATTAGAAAGGAAATGTTTTTATAGGTTTCTTATTCGAAGAAAGTCCGTAATTCGCCATGATTTTGATGTCTTTTTAGAAATTCAAAATTAAAGTTTCGAAAATATTTATATTATAAATAATGTATTGTTGCAAAATTGAATGAAAAAGATGAACAAATTATGCAGTCACTGTGTTTATTATTTCAAATAAGAAATGTATAATTTGTTTTATTTTTATTTTAAATTAGAAAATTTATTAACATGCTTTTATGAAGGTGTAAACTTACGCTAGTATATGTTTTAATCTATCTTTATTTATTTTTCTATTTTATTTCCAACTTAAAAATAAGTGTACCTGAAACTTCGATAGTTTTAGTGTTAAATCGCGGTGCTAATGCTTTTTGTATCATTTTTAAAAGTTCATTGTACATAAATAGTAATAAAACTCCAGTATACATTGTATCATCTTGGCTAAAAGTTAAAAACAAATTAAAAAGTTGGCAATATCTCGGAAACTATTAAGTTTTTTACTCATGTTTATTAAGACCTTTTTTAATCAAAATAGTATTCTCTATATATCAAATGAATCTTTAAAATGTGAGATCACATATTGCTTGTTACGTTATTAAATCCCTAATTTAGTTAACTATGATTTTCAAATAAACAAATTTGAAAGATTTTAATCAAAATTTGTATGTTACTGAATGAAAATTAAAGTACCATTTGTACATTAAAACTAAAACAATTCATTGCAGAATAATTAAAAAGAAATATACAGGTATGAAATATTGTTATTGTTCTGTACCTGAGCAGGCACCGCCATTAAGCCCACTGCAAAACCAGATATAACTCTTCCTATCAGAAGGTAAGTGATCCTATTAGCAAAACCCATAACAATCCATCCTGCAAAAAGTGGTATAGCTGAACACCGTAAAGACCCACGTCTACCGATTCCATCCAACAGCGGACCAGACATCAGAGACCCCACGGGTGTTGCCAGACTGTGAACCGATGCTGTAATATTTAAATTGAACGTGTTGATAGTCATTTAAAATTAAATTATTTTATTTCAGAAACTTGCCATCATGAACACGCATTTGTTTCTGAGTAATATGTGGTAAATATTATACCTAATATTATTGTATATTTAATTTTAAAATATTATAAAGTATTATATTTAAATATTATTCCTGCATACCTTGTCTTCAATGAAAAATTTGGATGTAAAACAAAAATATTCTAATCACTTGGAAATTTTCCAAAATTTTTTATATTCTTTTTAATTTTATCGAAACATTGTTTTGGGTCATGTACCTACTCTTCTACCGTTTAAATGGCCTCGATTGTTACGCAACGATAATTTGATACTTAAAAAAAGATATCCGGATGATAAAATAAAATCCTTTATGGTTACACTTGGCATTGACTCTCATTGCTAAAGGTTATTTAATCAAACCGTATGTAGGTCAGTCATAGCACGCGATACACTACAAATAGCCAGTCATTTTGATTAGGATATTAATGGAAAATTGTCCTTGAACTTGTATGTCGGTTCTTCAACTTTATCATATAATTTCCAATACGATTTATACGTGTAATAAGATAATAAAATATTTTTTATACATAAAAACACTATACAGGGTGTCCCATACAACTGGAACAGGCTGTTCCTCATAAACGGCTAGGAATAGAAGAAGAAGTAAAAGTTAAATGAAATCAGATGGTGCATAATGTTCAATGAAATTTGATGCACTTTGTGCATTGGTGCATCACTCTTTTTTAATGGGAACCTATATTTTTGGCTGCATCAATCGATGCAGTTTCTTATACTCTACATAAAAGTGCTAACATAAGCTTATTCGTTTGGAAGTTATCGAAGCTAAAACTTCTCTGAATTACAAGGTGCGATAAAAAAAGACAGGACTGTGCTCACCACGTGCAAACTACTTGACAGATCGGAACGAGACACGGTCGCTCTACGTTGTCTCATTGCTGTACAACAATCATTTTTGTTAAAACTTGCACAGGCCTGCTGTACAATTGTTGCAACCGCGAGAATGAAAGAGTTGGAAGAGCAGCGCGTGTGCGTGAAACAAACACAAAACCCTGCCGATCCCGCAGCCCCCCTCAAGATTTGTCTTCTGCAGACTTTTTTCTTTTCCCCAAATTAAAATCCACCCTGAAAAGGCACCGATTTGCCTCTATTCCGGACAAGAGGACCTCAAGAGGATCTCGAAAATAGCGTTCCATAAGCGTTCGGTGGTGTGTGGCTAGACAAGGACACTAGTTTCAAGGAGATAAGTTCGAATATTGCTCCAACAGTCCGGTCTCTTTTTAATCACACCTTGTATTTCGGTCTCTGGGCAAGCGTGTAACGTCAAAACATTAACTTCCGTTAGTCACCGCTGGACCAGTCACCAAAATTCTGTACAACGACTCAAGTACCCAAGCAAACTCTGACCTGTGCACCATCAGCAACAGCTGCATCATCTTCACCCCCACATTACGTCACGTAAGAACAACCACCTTGTACAAAAACCCACCGAAATGTAAAATAAAGTTTCATAGTTCTTGTATCAGCCTAAGGATCTGTGTCTCGATTTCTTAAACGTCCGTCATTCGCCGTCTACGGACTCCGTTCGATAGAAACTCGTCTCCTAATTGGAACTCGGCGTGATGTTTCATTACAATGTTTGTAAACACGAAGCGACCGCTAGTACCAGTCACCGTAAGATTAAAATGTCTATCAGTAGTTATTCACCCCCCGTGCACGATGGTCTGCCGACCCAGTGCTTCGAAACCGTGGCATTTACGAATAATGAATGCGTTAATACGTTTATTTTGTTTAACAAGTGCGATCGAAGTGGTACTGAAGCTGCAAGGCTGCATCGAGAGACACATCCCAATCGGCATCAGCTCCATGTTCGCATTTTTAACGTAAGTACTCCAGAATACTTATCGAGAGACTGAAATAATTCAGAGAAGCTTTAGCTTTGATTACTTTCAAACAAATTAAGAAACTGCATAGATTGATCCAGTTGAGTTGGACACCTTTTATATGTATGTAAATTAAAATGCAAATATCAATTGATTATAGAATTTTTGGAAAAGTAAATTAATTTTTTTAGAACCTACTTTACAGAGACTAGGAAGTGCTTTTTAAATATTATACAGAGTGTTTTATTTTAAATTGTATTTAAACGAGGAATATTTATAAAATTGTGAATGGCAAAATAATTGAACTATATGTATACTCTTTATCATATGTAATAGTTATAACAGGGTGGGTCATTTAATATTAATATCTAAAACATGTATCTATTAACAATCTATTTTTTACTGTCTACAACTTGACACTAATTACAATATGTTATCTTATTTGAAAAAATGACGATGACCTTGAAATTTCGGAAAATATGGCCTTGAGATAAGATCTTGCCTGTTTAAATCAAACACTTACTTTTCTTAGACATTTTCTCGTATCGTTAAAAATACAAAGATATTTTAGATTTTAATATTAGCTGACCCACCCTGTATACAGACATGATTATTTTATTAGATTGAAAATACATTTCAAGAAATATTGAACACTTAAAATTAAAAAAGAGAATACAGAATTCTTTGAATAATAAAAATAATAGTTCTATGGTTTATCCAATGGGTGCGTCAGTTAGAGCTAAATATTTATTGCCAGGATGTTAAAACAAACGAAGGAAATCGAAATACTATTTATACTTCACACTACATTAATTACAATTACAATTAAACCTGAAATTGAGTTGTAATCAAAATTTGAAGGGGAAAGATCACATCTGAACTGTAGGGTGCGTAGGGCAAGGGGTTAAAGGTGTACATACCTATCCAAGATCCAAGTTCTCGATCAGCATGCATCGTGCCATTGTCTTTAGCCAACTGCGGTAAAAGAATGGCACTGTAACCAATTGGCATTCCACCACCGGCTGCTAGTAACAAAACTGCACCAGCTACTAAACACTAGAACAGATTTTAGGCAGGACATATATTTTAGTTAAAACCGTGGAAATGCATTTCAATCTGACTCAAGAGTAAATACTTGTAAAAAATAAGCAAACTATTATAATTTGGAAAAATTATTAAAGCAATTAGATTATGCATATTTGAATTGGTTAATTGATATAAAATAATTCGACCCTGTTATGTAGGACCATATCAAGCCTGCAATTACAAAAAATTAGTTACTGTTTTTATCTTTATGATGTTAAAAGTTATTAACCCATAAAACAACTCTTTAATTATAAACTTTTTAAAACCACTAATGATAAAATAGCTTAAGGTGTGGGGCCGTTTACCTGGCATTATTGTTCTCGTACAACACGTTATACGACAAAAGTTGTAAAATACCTTATTTCCGGTTCCAGATTGTTAAAATGGAAACATTTTACTTTGCGACGCAGGTCGTTAATATTTTACTTTAGATTGTTAAATTGTTTGAAACTATTCATTCCATTTTAAATACTGTTGTATTTAAATTAAATAGTATTTAAAATAAACTGCTGGACAAAATTAAAGAGTGGTTTTGAAGGAGAGAGTGCGAATCAGTGCATAACATATCCGAAGGGCAACGTTCTAGCTACAAAATTATGGTTTTGGTGACGGTTCAAACAAGTGACCCTTTAATTTTGTCCAGCAGTTTATTTTGGGTACAATGCAACACGATTTTTTATCATCTAATTTACATATACAACGCGTTATACGGGAGCCTACTGTACCTGATATTCTATTGTTTCCATTTTTTATACCTTAGACCGGGCACCCTTTACAGATTCGGAGGTCAAATTATCAAGAGTCAATTTAAATTATGTGGTTGCTTGAATCTTGTAAAATTTACTTTTGGTGAATTCTCAATCAGCTATCACAGCACTCAAAGTGCCTTAGAATATATTTATATTCAAATGCTGAGCAAGAATGTTTTATTGAAATTGGTCCCATTTCAAAATTATTCTTTTGTATACACGCTTATGTTCTGGCCATTCTAATTTTATAATTATGAAGACTTTCTGTTATCCTCACCTGTGCAAATACCCCTTTGGAATTCGACGAGTATTGCGTTACTATACTTTCATCGTCGAAAATCTTTCCTTTATCATGAGTATTGTTATTTTCAACATCTTCAGGTACACTTTCGATTTTTGTCACCTTTGCATAATCAACCAATTGATATCCAAGCATCGAATGACTCTCTTCGCTAGAAATGTTTATAGTGTTTGATTAAAACGATCCAATAGGTTTAATCCCTTAGCAGTTTTTCCCGAACACCACTCGGGTGCAGCGAAAGGTCACTTTTCTGATTTTTCTACACAAATCCAATGATTTGCCTGACTTTTTAACTTCTTTTTCATGATATAATACTGTACTATAGCATAATATAATGTACATAGTATCATGACAAATCGTGCTAATACATAAGGCGTTTAGAACTTGCAAGAGGGTCGAGAGTTGCACAGAGTTGTTGTTTTTTAATTGTCTAATCGTAGCTGTTTAATTTTAGTTGTTTAGTCGTTAACGAATATTGAATAGTGATAGTTAATTAGTATTTTAGTTTCTATATTTCGTTATCCTACGATAATATATATTAACATAATAACACAATATGAAAAAAGAGACTGTTAAGGGATTAATAAAAGTACACTGATTTTTACACTGAACAGTAATTAAGTACCATTTCAGTGTTTTGAATCGAGAAACTGAAGTGACATTACACTTTTATAATACGACTTAACACTTTGACTGCCACGTTGCAGCTACTAAAAATTCCATTTGATTTAATTTTATATTCTATTTCCACAATATTTTGTTATTTCTATTACCTACAATTTCTAGAATCCAATGGGAAAATTTTCACCCAAATAAATGAAAGAATTCCTAATAATATGGGCAATGGTTTCTAATGGAAATTCAAGTGTCACCCTTATATGGGTGGCGTGGCAATCAAGGTGTTAATAGATATTTAGAAGCACTAGATGAAAAATTTTGAAATATTCCTCTATAAGTTATTAAAGAAAACCTTCCTTTATTAAACACCTTTCTTCTATCATTATAGTATAAAAATGAAAATTGATATATTTATTTTTACTTGCATTCTGTTTTAATCCTCTAAATTTTGTAGCAATTATTAACTTACCCTTCTGGTGGTGCCATGTTGAAGTAATTTTCAAGTTACTGACTAAATTTGTTTCTAATACAGCTTAAAATATCTCTTCAGGTCTCTGTCGTTTATTTCCTTCTTTCTCATTTCTTGCTCTTTTGTTCTTCCTCATTCCTTTTCTATTTGAGTGTCACTGCTATACAGGGTAAATTGTTCTGTTATTAGTGAATCGATTGAAAGTCTCGTAACACGTTGACTGGCACAGTGAAAACAGACGTGCGTGGTCAGACACACTTTAGTTCCGGTTATTATGATTTCTATCGATTAATTTTCAAGTCTAACCATTCAAATGAGTACTTTACGCTATTAGCCTAATATTAGCAATATTCAAAATTAATTTCATCTTTTCTTTTAATTATTCAACATTGAATAAGTAGAAAGAGACGAGTCCTTCCGTTGTCTACTTTTTCCATAAATGAAAATCATGTCGATTTGCACTTTTTTTCTGAAACGATTATCAGTTATTTGCGTGATTATGCATTAAGAAGTTAATAAACAGACCGTACATTCACACTTGTAATTATTATTCATTATACCAACCGATTGCCATCGTTTCAAAAATATTGTATTGTGTCAGTTGTAACAAATAAATCGTTAAACGTTATGGAATTCATTTTCTTATCAGTTACAATTACTATGTCAACAGAAAGGTATTGAACCTTTTAAATAAACATTGGTATCTTTGATATTTGTAAAGAATGACTCTAAAACTTTTTCTATGGGTACATTTGGCCCAGCAAGCTTTAGATGCTTGACCTGGTCACTATAATTGTCACCTAAGAACTGAACACCTTCGCAAACCCTGTATGTTGTATATTGTAATTAATCCGGTGATTATGTATAATTACCAGTTATTATATAAAATCACTACTAGGTTTGGTAAATGTGATGAATTTACAATGAAAAATTCAATAAACGGCTATTTTAAGTCACATAGGCGTACCCTGAACGAAATTTGAATAAGGCACTGATATGTCTTGTCAAATGAAAGACCTAAGAAATTAACAGAGACCATCTTCTATCATTTTCACTAGGTAATATTTACATTTATATTGTCAATAGAGCCCATAAGTTTGATACAATTAACAGCTAATGGAGCTTTAACCCCTCGAAGTACGATTAAAATGAAACGAAAGCAAAAAATACTATTCACCTTTCAACTTAATGAAGATTATCATAATTCATTGGTAATACCCAAAATTAGTAGAAATAATTAAATTTCAAATTGAACCCTAATTCGGTATAATATAGATGTTTATAATGGCAAAGAAATGCACGACTCATCCAAGACGTGTTTGTGTTCAAAGGGGTTATGGTTAAGTCCAGAATTGCAGCGATTTATTCATTCCAAGAAGAATCTTGGTTCACCGTACACTGTGTAAAGATCCCTCAGGACTGAACGATCTGATACGGCCAAAGAGATTAAAAAGCAGCAGCTGCATGTGCTTATCTTTATTGTACCGATATTAATCTTGATGGTAGTTGACTGCAACGAATGAAAGTGATGTAGCCTTAACTATTATACATTGTACATAGGGTGATCCAACAGAAACTGTGAAACTGATTCGTGAAAAGAACAAATAGGATTGCATTTTTATTTTTGTTTTTAATTATTTCCTAAAAGCAATTGCAAAATAAATAACTGAAAAATATATTTTCATGACTCTGTTGTATATTTTAATTACAAATTTTGTTAAATATAACATTATAGTTTTAATAGATGTAGGATTAGGAATCTTGGCAAATTTTTTTAATCCTTTGGACTCAAGTACATCCCAAGTAGAATTGAATTCTGGTCAAATAAATTCGAAAATTTATAAGTTCCTTATCAAAAGGTCTTCATTTTCAAACAATCATTCGTTTTGACTTGTTTGTTCATTTTTAATTAAATTTCATTAATTTAAGGTACTAAAGGGTGCTTGCGATATATCAGACCAGTTTTTTACAATGGATATTAAAAAGAAAGTGGATGAAAGAAAGATTGTATTTTTTTTAACAAATATAATAATACTATTATATTATGCAGGTGAATTTTTTTTTTCTGTGATTTTAGAAAAATGTCGTGATAACCATCAGTTTACTAACACTTTGACCATTAGAAATACTTGTAATAGGCATTTGAAAATATAAATAATAAAAATAACAAAGTTTTTTATCTTTTCTTATCTTATGACAAAGTATTATTAATTTAAGAAATACTTTTAATTTCCATTTGTCAAATTTCTATCGCTCAAATCATAATCTTTTTAAAAATTTATGCCATCTTCTGAACATTCGGAAATAGTACTTTCCGAAGCGGGAAATATAAATAAAAAAAATTAAATTTTATTTTCATTTCTTGTTTTTTAATCAAATTTGAAGGAATTTTCTTTGTTGTCTATAATTCCCAATAATTGTTATAAGAATTCATTTGAATGGTAATACATTTCTGAAAAATTATAATTATTTGTAAAAAAAAAAATGACGTGATGACACGCTGAGTGAACATTACATTTTATAAGCGGTAATTGAACCCTACAATGTGAACTTGCTTTTATAAAAACATATTGAACTTGATCCCATCACTGTATCAAAGGTTTTAGCAAAATCAATGACATGTACAAGTTTTTGAAAAATGCCATTACTCCTCTTAAAAATGTTATATTGTTATATGTTGTAAGTGAAGATGTTGAAAGCAATTCAGACAATTTAATTTGTTTGGGTTTCAACAAATAAACAATTAATTAATATAGTCCCATGCAATAAATTTGCAACATATCAAACTGTATATTCGTCAATTGGATATTAGAGGACTAAGCAATTCTATCCTCTTTAATACAATTGTTCAGGTTATTATTTTAAAACACTGTAAAAAATCAAAGATTCGTAATTTAAAATAATCTAAATAAATAAATAAAATTATTTTAAGGTTCTTACTAAATTAAATTAAATTATTTCCAGGTCCATATCACGTTTGATATTATAATTTTACTTAGATGGTAAAATACATATATTTCGTGATATTTTGGAAAATGGAAAATATTAAATAGGACATTTAACGAAGCAAGGAAGAATTGATATCTCAATACATTATCTATGTGACAAATTAAGCACTATCACATTATAATGTAAAAATAATTAAAATTTAGAACAGTAATCCTTGCTTTCAATTTCTTTTTATAAATTATAATAAAACTTAATTTTAGTTATTCCAACAGTGTTATAGGTTCGTTAATCGATTTTTAACCTATGGTATTAAAAAATCAATCAATAAGCTTGCTTTGGATAAAATGTTCAGATGTTAATTCGCAAAATTATCGAGTCAGAAGCATAAAAAATCTACATGCAATTAAAAAGAAAATCAATTATACAATTCTCACATCGATATCTTACATTGGGTTAAAAAAACTTACAAGTTTGTGTCTTGTTTAAGAAATAAGTTATGCAATTCCTATTGGATCACCCTATCTATGAGTTTCATTTATCGCGTAACATATCTAATTCACCATGAATGACTTTCAATGATCGTTTCCTTCGCGTATTACTACGTTCTTCGCTTTCTTTTTCGCTATTCACGTTTCATAAACGAAATTGATCACCTTTTCCTGTTGATTTTTTTCAAATTCAGGATTACGTATTTTACACGTTTCAAAATGTCTAATATTTGTAATAAAAATTGAATTTATTCAACAAAAAAATTGCTAATTAAATTAAAAATCTAAGCTTCGAAATCATTTCATTTTTATTCGAAGTTAATTGATTTCTCTGTTCATAGCATACACTTAAAACGATAATTACGTAAAATTTGCAAGATAACGACGAACTATTAATAGTTTTCGAGCAAGGTCTACGAATACGAGTATCATCTGGTATTTCTAGTATTCTTCCATAACCGAAGAAAATGATTTCTTCCTCCAAAGCAGTAATAATTTCAATTAAGAATACGATCCTCCGAAACGAGTTTGCTGTTAAAAATTTAGAACCGCTATTTTACGATCGTTCGTGTATAGAAACATAAAATCATTACAATAATTATCGTACACAAATTGTTAACGATAGAAAAAAAAAAATGGTATATTTACACGTGGCATTCGATATCATAGTTCGTATCACGTCACTGGCCATCACTTTTGCACAAAGTAAAACTTGTATTCGTACGAATTTTGAAATAATGGTGCGTAAATGGCGCCGCGGTCTTTGAATTTGCAAAATGGAATGTTTGACCATTCATCGATGGATAACGGAAACTCGATGAAACGGACGGTACCGGGAGGCGAGAGAAGGAAGTGTAAACGATAAATATTCGTTCGATAAGCACCAGGGACACGTTTGCCTTGGGTCACACTGGCTGACTGAACTGAATGAAGCATTCGACTGTCACGCTCTTATAAGCCGCTCACTTTGATTAAGTCCCTTTCTCATCGTCGGTGTTCATCGTGGGCATATGGACTTACACGCTCCGTTACGATGGCCTTTAACTGGTTCACCTTCGACAGGAAATGTCTGAAGATCAATTTCAACGAAGAAGCAGAGCGATTTGCTAAATTACTATTTCCTTACTATTGGGTTGGTGCATAATTATCAGGCGTTTTCTTTTTTTTTTTTAATATTTTTTAAAGCTGCATCAACCCGATTGGGTCAGTAGCAACCACAGAGTTTCACAAACACGACAAAACAAAATACAGTAAAACAAAATTAACCATCAAATTAGATTATACAACATAGGAATAAAATTAAATTGAGTGTAGAAGATTAATATCTCTCAAAAAACTGAGAAGATTTTTACACGTTTTGTCCGTTTTAGTGAGCTCTTTATTATCAGGCGTTCTCGAACACTATTTATTAGAAAAAAGGAAACAAAAATACAACGGTAACATTTTTAAATGATTAATCCGGAGCGTAGTCACTTAAAGTAGAAGAATATTTTCATTCATAAAATCAGATATTGTACATTTTTATTAAAATATAGCACGTCATGAAACGCACCGACCTAATATTATTCAGAACCGACTGTTTTATCTGCTTATGTTGAAAGTGAAATTATGTTGTACAAAATGGACAAAAATAATCGAAATATGTGGTTCGTGAAGGTATTCGTAAACCCTTTGGCCTTTTTAATTTTTTTTAAGTGGATTGAACATGAATTTTTTGAAAAGCTAAGAGAATTTATTTAACTCTTTGGGGCACGGTGGGCCACCTTTTTGATATAAGGTAATGTATGGTGGGACATTCTTAGACCCACTTCGAAATATTGCAATAGCTGCAAATACCATCAACAACAGTTTTATTATTATTATCTTTACCAGTTTTAGCCGGTTCAATTAAAATATTATTATTTGATCGAAATTTAAGTACTTCTATTTTTGATCCAAATTATAAACGTGTTCGCTTGTATTGGCAAGGTTCAACAAATTGAATTGTTTTTATATCATCTGATTCCTTCGTTAATAAAAATACACCAATTTTGTTTAATTCGAAACGCAACACGGGTCTTTTATTTTCTGGAATTCTGTGCCCCAAAGAGTTAACTTTTAGACAACGTAAAAATAATTACGAGGAGAATAATGATGGTTGGAAATATAGGTATATTTTTTAGATCAATTATTATATATGGTGAAAATTTCATGGAGATTGACTGCCATGGTGGTCGCTGGTGACAGGCGCTTCAAATTTGATATAATTAAATAATTAATAAAAGAAAAGATAAAATAAACCGTGGATATTGCTAGTATTAGACTAGTTACATTATATTGCTAGTTACATTTGAAAGCTAATCGACAGAAGCCTTAATAATTGGAATTAAAGTGTCTTACCACATAAAATGTATCTGTTTTATCAGTGGCAATCAACGTGTTAAGACATAATTAAAGATCATAAAATTGCAACTGTTCACATTTGATCCACAATTGCTAGAAACTCGGGGATTCTTAAGTTTTACTATGATTATATCACTCAATATAAATAAAAATAAAATAAGGTTGACTAAAATGAGATAATTGGATAAATCAGGATATTTATACATTGGGAATGAGTTAAATAATTATATTGCACACAACTGTTAAATAATTAACGATTTAATGAAAACTCGAGTAATGAGAATTTTCATGAATTGTTTGTGGTCTTTACAAAATTTTCCTATCTCCTGAACAAATAATGGTGAAACGATAAGTATTGTATTATAATCAGCTTTTATTTGCCTTTCAAAATACGTATTTAAATTCTCTGTAGCTCGTTCAGCTAAAAAATGCCATACACTTTTATATTTACACTACCGCTCATAAGTGTTTAGGCACTCCTCTTTTCATGTATTATTGATACAGAATTATGTTTACTAAAAAACAATGAAATACTTATCTAAAACGCAATTCAATTGTACACACCCATTCAATTAGACACCCATGTCTAAATATATATTTTTATATATTATCTAGACACCCATTATATCGGATTAATTTTACTATCCTTTACCTGAGCTTGGCCGGATTGTCACTTTGTTGCCTAAACACTTATTAGCGGTAGTGTATGTGTATTGTTGGACAAGATAGGATATTCACTTTTGTTCAACTGTTATCAATGTCATTATCGTACTGCTATAAACGTTAAACGTTACTTTAAATACTTATTTATCGGAATATAATTCGTTTCTTTAACTGTAAAAAATACTTAGTTTGTATAATCTTCTTTACTTTAATATCAATTACTTTACTCATCGTGCGGTTTATAATAAAAAATAATTAATAACTAAAAATCAGAATTTTATATTAATTTATAATTTCCCGTTTCTGTTAATGTAACAATACACGCGATTTTGTCAAATATATAATTAATTATTAAGTAGAAAAGAGAGTATTATTACACGTATTATTACACAATGAGTTTTATGCAATTGTTCGAAGTGACATTTTCTTCATTAAATAAATTAATTAGTGCAAACTGTTTTCTTCTATTAATATTTTCTAATATTGCTAAGACTTAAGTCTTTCCCTTTTTAATTTTTGCCTTTTTAAACTTATTATTATTACAGTAAAGTTTTTCATAAAATACATTACATTACTCGAAAGCTGTTGGTTAATTAATTTTCTACAATGCTACTTTCAATTACAAAAACCCTTTGAAAACTAAACAAATATTGATTACTGCAAGCCTAAACAAAAAGCAATATATTTATTTCAATTGTTGAAATATTAAAATGAAGTTTCACGCCCCTTCTTCAGAAATGATAAATGCCATAAAAATATTGTTTGTATATAAGTTTATTTCCTAATCTTACATTAATTTATCACAAATGACTATTTTCTTTTATGAAAACGAAGTAATCCTACCCTAACCCTCTTTGGTGGTTTAAATTTTAACCCAATTAACTAAAACACTTTTAAATGTGAAATTAAGTATTACGTATACAGGGTGGTCCTTTTAAGTAAGGCCACCTATATATCTCTTCAGGTTATTGTGATGCAAAAAATATTTGTTACGTAATGTGCATAGTGTCAAGGGACCAATATCTGGCAACAATATTTGTTTTCCATTATTCATTTTTTTCGAAGTTATCAAGGTTATCGGTGTTTCTTGACACATAACTACATTTTATTTTAATTGCATCGTGTAGCTGGTCGAAAAATACATTCAGATACGTATTATGTATCAATATTAATTATTCGAAAATTAAAATTTTACATGAAATTGATGTCTATCGAGATCGCAGGCTTTCACCAAGACTCGACAATCAAGAGCGTGAATGTAAATAAATATATCATAATACTGATGATACCTAACGATTTGAAATATGATAAAAGATATTCGACATCATGCAATATTTTTTGCACCACAATAACCTGAAGAGATATTTAGGTGGCCTTACTTAAAAGGACCACCCTGTATTGGGACGTAGCAAATTAACGAAAGAAATAAAGGTAAATAAATCATAAGCATTTGTAACTCTTCTCTTCCAAAATAGGTCTTTTAATCCTTATCTCTCGACTGTCCCCTCAGGGAACATGAAAAGTATGCAGGTGTTTTTCTTTTCCTAAGTTTCCTTCCAAATATAAATCTTATCTATTGAGTATTTTCGAGTTGCTGGCAAATAATGCGAACAAAATTTCCAAGTGCAAAGGGTTCAATTTCGGAAACTTCACTGGAAAAGAAACCTAGACTCGATCGTGTCCAAAAATGCTTCTATCGCGAAAGGTTAAAAAACATCGTAATAACGCAATGGTAAAACCTTGAATTCCAAGCATGTAAACTGTACACGGGCAGATTAGTTCTACGTACTGTTGAAATCGTAGAGGTTCTGTAAGGCAAACCACAGATTAATTTTCTCACTTATAACTTGGCCACGAATACGGATTAGTGTTGCATTGTTACATTCAAGTATGTACGTTTTTATCCCCTCCAAGTTTGATTATCAACGCGAATGTGTGCTTGATTTTGTGAATACCTGCATATAGTCACAGTTGTCTAATGTTAGAGTCCCTAACAAAGTTCTTTAACACTTGGACTGCACTTGAATTTCAAGTGTCACCCATATGTGGGTGTCGTGGCAGCCAAGGTGTTAAAAGGGGTGTTCATGAAGAATTCGAGAGTCTTTAAAAACACAAATAACTTCAATTAACCTCTTATCAAACGAATTAACTTTGAGGAGATACGGAAAAAATGCAAACGATTTGTAACTTATTTACTTCTCTTTTTCTAAGTTTCCTCTCAAATGTATTTTTAATAGAATAATTATTCCCAATACCATATTATCGTATCTACGATGGTGTGTTGTTCCCTACTTTTTAACTAACTTATTTTTGAGTTGCTGATAAATAACCTGAAAAACATATCAAATTTTTGTTATAAATTCAAAATATTTTTCCTCGCCTTTTACACCACGTACCATTGCAGTCGACTCATACCATAACACTATGTTTTAGAATCTAGTTACAATGTAGAAACATAAATACCTTAAAAGATATTTAATTTTTGTTTTTTATAAACACAGAAACAGTGGGCTACAGAAGGTTAAATGAAATTAAATATTTCTATCTGTTCTTTGGCTTCATGTTTGTTCAAGCTTTGAAAAGAACATGAAATTAATACATACATTGCTAAATAATGTAAGAAAATATCAGAATTCGATATTAATAATTAAAATTAATATATCAAGGGATTATAAGTCTAAAAAAAATTCGTTATGTTTTTTCAATGTTGCTTAATCGAAGATAACTGTATTATAAATATTACCTGCAAGCTTTATCTGAATCTGATAAAGGTTGTTTGAGTTATCAAGGTGCCCAGTTTGGAATATCATAATTGAAGTTTTGAAAAGAATTAATTGTAACATTTTCCAAAGTTTTCTAAAGTGTATCTGTCCCAGAGCGATAAGATACATCTTATAAATCAGTTACATCGTCTTTCCCCTCGTTTAACACGTCCCATAGCAGGAGAGCTGGGGTAAGGCATAAATCAAACTATTAAGTGCGGCGCCCTTTGATCACACAGCGCCCAGGGTGGGGCACGTAACTGGAATCACTTCGATTACTGTGTAAGTAATGATTTGAGAGAGACATAATTCGATGTGCCAAATTTTGTTTGTAAAATGATTTATAGAGTTTTCTTTTTAACAGAATCATGCATTTGTTGTTACGTTAATAGACTCAGCACACTATTCTCAACGCAAAAGGTCTTGAAATGATTATATAAAAATATCATTAGTGTTTTAAAGTTGCAATTATTGGAAGTGACTTGACAGGAACGTGCGATAACATGATTGAAAATTATTACGTATGAAATTTACATAATAAATTATTCCGTTCCTTCTTATCATTTCCTTTTTTTAAACTACAAAGTCAACTTCTTTTGCAACGAAAGTTGTCGATAATAATAAAACAGATTCACTAAGTAGTTAAATTCTAAACGTAACTTATGTTTGTTGTAACATTAAAAAATTAATTACAAAATGCAAAACGTATAGAATCCCAATAAATAATCGCGTTTCTAAAATATTTCTAATACAAGTTATTCGATGCTCTTAACAACAAACACAGGGTATTACACTCCATTTAGAAACATCAAACAGTTGTCAAACTTATAATTAACATTCCTTTGCGTAACGATTATTCACCGATACCCGATCAATTACTCATTATTCATTACCGTTTGAAACAGAGTTTATCGACGTCTTCGGTGCGGTGCTTTCAGTGACGGTTTGACGTCGCGGAAGAAGATCGATTACAAACAAATTTGAATCGATTTCTGATAGGGAAAACGAGCAATTTTTTCCGGTACCTTATACAATCTGGTAAATAACTGTCTAGGTCATCTTCTATAGAAAACGATCAGTTATACAGCTGACCGCGAACGCGAGGTAGTTCCAATGTAATCGGTCAAGTTGAGTTGTTAGCCTTGCTGATCAGTTATCCGAATACCGGGTCAAGGTTACTAGATATCCAACAAACAAATCCACTACCTGATCGTTTACTTTTTATAACTAGACAAGATCATGTTTCACCACACGGATTTACAATTTCCATCCTGATATACCGTTACTCATAAAATTGATAATGCACGCAATATCAAATTTTGATCTCTAGGACATACAATTTTTATAGTATAACCAGTTTCGTCGTACATTATAATTTTTATTAACGAAAATAAAAAGTTGTCAAAAAATTGAGAATATGTTTATAATAAAATTATACAAAATAATTAACTGTTTGAATACAAATAATTTAATCTGAATGTTTTGTCGTGTTCATTAATAATTATAATAGGTTATAACCGTATGTTATTTAATTAATGTTTCATTAGCAAGACTTGAGATACTTTTGTGTATTTCTTTAATTTTAGATTTTATTATAAAATTGCTTAATTATGTGTATATTTTGTTCCACGTACGTCCCAGTGGGCCCACGTCCATCGATTATAATGGGGTTTATTATGTTATTTGATACCATTAAAACGCGATAAACCAACAACCATAACAAGGAAACACCACAATATTTTGTGAATTTACAAAGCGGGGAAAATGTTTCTGAGTGTCTCATCCGAAAGTTTATAACAACTATGAATTAGATAATTACATAATTTATCCTTTAACACTTTGGCTGCAATGTATGGGGAACATTTGAATTTCTTAATTGTATTTTTTCAATCACTGAATTAGAAATTGTCATATAAAATATTTGAAATTATTAGTAATAGAAGTACTGAAATATTGTATGAGTAACAGATAAAAGTCAAGAATAAACGTTCTGTTTTATGAAATTTTCAGCAATTTAGCACGGCACCATATTTCATCCCCTACTGGCAACCTCTTCGTGGTTTCCATACAACAGTGGAAAATGCTGTTAACAAATAATGATTTTTCAGGGTCTATCAACGGTATTACACCTTGCAACAAGAGAAATTTCGCCAAATTGACTCTAATCCAATATGGCTACCGAAGCAAAGACAACTATAATGTGGATTCAAGGTGTCCTACAATTCCTGGCCATTGAATTAGGACCATTTATTATTTTCGGTATTCTTTATCTTCGTGATAAAATCAAAAGACACAGAAAAATATTAATACCTACATTTACTAATTATTAGAATATTGTATTTAATAAAAGAAGAGATGCGATCCTGTCATTTCTCTATAATAATTTCTTATTAATTAATTCATTTTGCCTATAAAATGACCTGCAGTACTTTTAACAATTATTTATATTTTTGTATGATTAAAATTATAGAAAATTGTATAGAAAATATTCTTTAATTCATAATAAATTCAATGTTTCTCTTCCATAAACATAGAAGCTGAAAAATCTGAATTGTACCTATTATTTGTTATTAAAAGTCGAATATTCTTATATAAAAATATCTGTAACCTCTGCAGCAGTTTAAGCTTAAAATTATGTCAAGGTGTTAACTCATCGTAGCCTTGAATCATATTATCCTCAATAATCTTTAAAAGGAGGACACTTCATCGTCATGTTCATAATACTCAACCTTCATAAATCATAACTATTTTATTGTCAAAAGCACACTTCCGAATTATTTGTTTCAATGGGTGTATTGTCTTACTCAATGAGGCTTAATGCCGAAGCTATGGAACATTCAGAGTGTCTCCGATAACTTCGATATCCTTAATCACTATACACTCATTATGTGCTTTTAAATATATAAGAAAGACTATACTCAAAGAGGTTACATGTATAGTAATCATTTTTTGATGAATAGGTCGTCTTTGAAGATTGCAAGGTCAACATAATATTTTTTTAATGGTAAGTCATACTTCATCATATGAGCCGTTTTCTTTGAAAGTGGTGTGAGTCCATTTTTGACAAAAAGTTTGTTAATGATAATAATGAATGCAATCTGGTATGAGCTCTCTATCTATAAACAGTTCTCAAAAAAGTCTTCCAAAATTTTCAACATTTTGTCAACATAAGTTTACGTAGTTAATGAAATTACAAATATAATTACTTTGAAAATGGTGTAAGTGCATTTGAGGTGATCAAAAATACAAATTTCTTTTAACTAATACTTTAAAAATGATCACATTATAAATTTAAATCAATTTAATATTTAAAAGACATAAAATGAGGTTACAATTGTAATTTTGCGCTTTATTTGTACAACTTTGTAAAATTTATACAACAATACAATCACTCTTATTTTTACTGTTTATTTAATATTTCAAATTATAAACGCAATCTTAATTTAATCCATCAATAATTTTAAAATGTATAATTATAATAAAAACATTACATTACAGTATGAAACCATTGCACAATGAATTATATAAAAAATTGTAACATATCTGTACGTAAAGTTATAAGAATAATGAATTCTAATAGATATAACAATAACGTATATAAGATATAATTGTAAAATTGAAAATAATAATACAAATATTTTATAATAAGTTAAGAAGGGCATGTGCAACGTATGTTTTAGTAAAGTTGATAAAAATAGTCAACCTTAATGAATTTAACAATAATATAGTTAATAAATAACAGTAACATTGAAAACAGTAATAGAAATATTGTACAATAAGTTAATAAAGAAATGTATAAGAAATGAGAACAATTTAATCAATAAATAATTAAAGAATTAATAATTATAAAATACATTACAATGAACTAAAATAAAATAAAAGTTTGTAGGCATAACAATTATTCATTGTAAAACCATAAAATTATAATAATTGTAACAAAATTTGCATAATTATAATAATTATAATATTTTAATATTAGAAGAGATAAAGCAATTTGTATAATTAAATACAGTCCTGGGGTCATCTAATTTGAATAGTAGAAAGATAAAACATTGTATTATTATAAAATAATGAATTTAATATCGTCCAAGCTTTATTTTTCAATTTTTTTAAAGAGCAATTGAGGACGGTACATGGGGTGTTACCGACGAAATTAGCGAAACAGAAAATTGTGTTTTTTCAAAAACCAGGCCACTTTTCGGATAAACTAAAGTTATAGAGACATTTATAACAACAAAATATTTTATGTAATGGTGTTAAAAAGCCGATTTTTAATAAAATAATTTTTACCGACTTTTTATTTTACCCCTGGCGCCACCTGCGAACAAAGTGCTGAAACTGCTTAAAAATTGACAGGAATCTGCCGTACCTACAATGATTATTTTTTAAGAAAATAATTTTTTGCTGTTTTCACGTGTTTGAAGCATCTAATCGCTTCTATTTTACACTAATTATCGATTCCAATTGTCCGATTAATCCTAGAAGCCCGAAATATTGAAATATTAAAGATTAAATGTTAGACTTCCAAAACATCGTTCAAAATGGCGGGCTTTTCAAAATGAGTAATGTACTATTTTGATATTTCTTAATTAAATTCCTTATAAAGGTCTATTAATTAAACTTCTGCTTTAATTATTAAACTAGAAGAACTGGTGTATAATTTCTGATTGTTTCAATAAGAGAAAAACCTACATTTATGTCTTTTCTTCATTAATATAACTTTAAAAAAAATATAATTATTTAAAAAATTGTAAAAATAATAAAAAATAGAGCTTGTACGGTGACAAATTGATACTTTTATGATAATATAAAGTTTCCCCTTCCTTTAGTTCAAATTTGGTGATCCTAGAACATCATTTAAGTATATAAATCGATATAAACCTGCGCTTGATTACGAGACTCGGAGACTACATTTCAGAGCCTTTATTTATTATTTTCTTGCTTTATCGCGATTGTTAACTAATTAGAAACGTTCATGGTACTAAAAAGCTGCATTTATTCAATAAACTACATGATTCATACATTCAGCTTTACAATAGTTATTATATTATTTATAACTAACGTTTACAATTGTAATTTTGCGAGATTGCTGTGGAGGGAGTGGGAGGTCCGATCGGCGGACTAGTGTTCACTCTCTCGCACATTGGTGTTGTGCGCAGGCGCGAGTTTGGCGTAGAGGGAGTGAGCGACTAGATGCTCGATGCTCTCACTCGCACATTGAGGGAGTGAGAGGTGAGATCGGCGGACTAGTGCTCACTCTCTCGCACATTGTGGGAGTGAGAGATCCGAATGGCGGACTAGTGTTCACTCTCTCGCACATTGGTGTTGTGCGCAGGCGCGAGTTTCACGTAGAGGGAGTGAGAGACTAGATGC
The DNA here is from genome assembly GCA_022405125.1 of Anthidium xuezhongi. NCBI lineage: Eukaryota > Metazoa > Arthropoda > Insecta > Hymenoptera > Megachilidae > Anthidium > Anthidium xuezhongi. Next base: position 790,033 of record CM039649.1, read on the forward strand.
TCGGTGCTCTCTCTCGCACATTGAGGGAGTGAGAGGTGAGATTGGTGGACTAGTGTTCTCTCTCTCACACATTGAGAGAGTGAGAGGTGAGATTGGAGGACTAGTGTTCACTCTCTCGCACATTGTGGGAGTGAGAGGTCCGAATGGCGGACTAGTGTTCACTCTCTCGCACATTGGTGTTGTGCGCAGGCGCGAGTTTGGCGTAGAGGGAGTGAGAGACTAGATGCTCGGTGCTCTCACTCGCACATTGAGAGAGTGAAAGGTCCGATCGGCGGACGAGTGTTCTCTCCCTCTTACGCATTAGCATACTGCGTTGGCTTGGTGCGAGTGAGAGGGGTGACGCTCTCGCGGAATCTTTCCACTCGCTGGTGCATCGGCGTACCTGGCGCGGGCTGTGATGTATAATTTTTAATCGTTGCGTTACAATAATTAATAGTATGAGTTATTCAAGGTTCAGACTATTGTAGATCGGTTTTTCGTGTTCGAAAATGTAAAATTCGATACCAAATTAGCCAGTGCTTCTACGTTTTCTATTATTCATTAATGGTCGGGTAGTTACGTTCATCCCTTTTGTGTGAGGTTATGACAAAGTCCCTGTAATTTTATGTACAATGCTGCCTTAGTTTAATGATACATAACTAGATAAATACAACTTTGCAAACTCGAGATCCATGGTTTCTGAGTCTAGTTTCATGTTACCAGTAAACAATGGGAAGGATTTATCTACTGACAGTAAACATAATCCATCAAATTCAAACCTGATTGAAAATGATCAATTTTGTTATATCGTATGTAAGTATAAAGTATTATAATTTTATTCAAGTAGTTAATAATAACGTATTTTGCTGTGTTGCAGATTAGAAGATGTATTTGTTATACATTTCTATGCCACATAACCTGCACATTAACATCATCAAATCAACGGGAAACTTTCTGGCAGTTTCTCAGTTATCAGTATTCGGTAATGTTTGAAATTGGACACTACTAAAATTTCAAGAAATGGCACAAAGAATACTTCCTGTCACATCATGTTCTCCTAATACAAATCTGCAAACTTGAGATCCTTGGTTTCTGAGTCTAATTTCATTTTACCAATAAACAATGGAAAGGATTTATCTACGGAGAGTAAACTGTTCTTCAATAGTTATACTGAATATATAAGTACATATGTAATTGTAGAATGTCTTTATTTCATAAGAATATTGTACTGCGCTTAAGCTATATGTTAAATAATTATAAAAATATGTTGTATGTAAAAATACTGATATGTAAGTTTTACAATTTGTAATTATAAGTGCGTTAAAGTTAAGAATCTAATATTTAAGTAAGTTTTACAGTTAGTAGTTGTAAGTGCTTTAGAATTGTGAATGTAATATTTAAGCAAATTTTACAATTTGTAATTATAAGTGCATTAAAGTTAAGAATGTAATATTTAAGTAAGTTTTACAGTTAGTAGTTATAACTGCTTTAGAATTATGAATGTAATATTTAAGTAAATTTTACAATTTGTAATTATAAGTGCGTTAAAGTTAAAAATCTAATATTTAAGTAAGTTTTACAGTTAGTAGTTATAAGTGCGTTAGAATTAACAATGTAACATTTATGTAACATGTATAATTGAAAGAATTTTCAATAAACATAGAGTTAAACTTAAGCAATTGTTTATTCATTTATAAACCTAACTCCCTTATCCAGCCCTTACAAAATTGCACTCAAAAAGCAAGAAATAATGTAGAAAAACATTGCACAGAAGTTTCGAAATACAAACGTAGAAAAAGAAACGAAAAATATTGGTTTGATACAGAGAAGAGCAAAATTCGTTATAAACGATTTCCAGGAATTCTTGGAATTTGACGTCACTAAAATTCCGGGAAGTGGCACGAAGAATACCTCCTGGCACATCATATTCTCCTGATACATTTCTCGAAACCGGGAATTTGGTTTCGATAAAGGTGAATGTACAGGGTGTCCAACTTAAGTGATTACAGCAGGATATTTCGGAAGGAGTTGTAGTTATTAAAAATGTGTTCCTACAAAAGTTGCTTGACAAAATGGGGTGCATCATGCGGTAATAAGTATTTTCCTCTGGGTGGGGTAATAGACGAGATCTGAAGGTCAATGTAGTTTTTTTAAATGAGATGCTGTAGCTTTCTCTTCAGAATATAGCAGCGGGCACCGAGACGAATTCAACGGTGTGCCACATGATGGTATTCGGAGTTCGATTAATCGAAATCTGGGACTTGGTTTCGCAAAAGGGGTTCCCGGAAATTCCTGGAATTTGACGTCACTAAAATTCTGGGAAGTGGCACGAAGAATACCTCCTGGCACATCATATTCTCCTGATACATTTCTCGAAACCGGGAATTTGGTTTCGATAAAGGTGAATGTACAGGGTGTCCAACTTAAGTGATTACAGCAGGATATTTCGGAAGGAGTTGTAGTTATTAAAAATGTGTTCCTACAAAAGTTGCTTGACAAAATGGGGTGCATCATGCGGTAATAAGTATTTTCCTCTGGGTGGGGTAATAGACGAGATCTGAAGGTCAATGTAGTTTTTTTAAATGAGATGCTGTAGTTTTCTCTTCAGAATATAGCAGCGGGCACCGAGACGAATTCAACGGTGTGCCACATGATGGTATTCGGAGTTCGATTAATCGAAATCTGGGACTTGGTTTCGCAAAAGGGGTTCCCGGAAATTCCTGGAATTCGACGTCACTAAAATTCTGGGAAGTGGCACGAAGAATACCTCCTGGCACATCATATTCTCCTGATACATTTCTCGAAACCGGGAATTTGGTTTCGATAAAGGTGAATGTACAGGGTGTCCAACTTAAGTGATTACAGCAGGATATTTCGGAAGGAGTTGTAGTTATTAAAAATGTGTTCCTACAAAAGTTGCTTGACAAAATGGGGTGCATCATGCGGTAATAAGTATTTTCCTCTGGGTGGGGTAATAGACGAGATCTGAAGGTCAATGTAGTTTTTTTAAATGAGATGCTGTAGTTTTCTCTTCAGAATATAGCAGCGGGCACCGAGACGAATTCAACGGTGTGCCACATGATGGTATTCGGAGTTCGATTAATCGATATCTGGGACTTGGTTTCGCAAAAGGGGTTCCCGGAAATTCCTGGAATTCGACGTCACTAAAATTCTGGGAAGTGGCACGAAGAATACCTCCTGGCACATCATATTCTCCTGATACATTTCTCGAAACCGGGAATTTGGTTTCGATAAAGGTGAATGTACAGGGTGTCCAACTTAAGTGATTACAGCAGGATATTTCGGAAGGAGTTGTAGTTATTAAAAATGTGTTCCTACAAAAGTTGCTTGACAAAATGGGGTGCATCATGCGGTAATAAGTATTTTCCTCTGGGTGGGGTAATAGACGAGATCTGAAGGTCAATGTAGTTTTTTTAAATGAGATGCTGTAGTTTTCTCTTCAGAATATAGCAGCGGGCACCGAGACGAATTCAACGGTGTGCCACATGATGGTATTCGGAGTTCGATTAATCGAAATCTGGGACTTGGTTTCGCAAAAGGGGATCCCGGAAATTCCTGGAATTCGACGTCACTAAAATTCTGGGAAGTGACACGAAGAATACCTCCTGGCACATCATGTTCTCCTGATACAATTTTGCTAACCCCGATTCTTGATTTCCGAGTTCAAGTTTCCGGTAATTCCTGGAACTTGACGTCACTAAAATTCCAAGAAGTGGCAAGATACAATTTCGAGATTTTTACTACTTTGAATTTAAATTTTATAGTCTTCGATTTGCTATTGTTAATTTTTATTATTTCCTGAAATTATTTATGGGATAAGGATATCAAGAGAGGTTTATTTAAATAAATAAACGAGTTCTAGGTTGTTTTTGAAAATCTGCGTTTATTCAATAAACTAAATGATTTATACATTGAGCTTTAGAATAGTTATTAAATTATTTACAACTTACGGTTACAATTGTAATTTTGCGCTTTATTTGTACAACTTTGTAGAATTTATACAACAATACAATCACTCTTATTTTTACTGTTTATTTAATATTTCAAATTATAAACGCAATCTTAATTTAATCCATCAATAATTTTAAAATGTATAATTATAATAAAAACATTACATTACAGTATGAAACCATTGCACAATGAATTATATAAAAAATTGTAACATATCTGTACGTAAAGTTATAAGAATAATGAATTCTAATAGATATAACAATAACGTATATAAGATATAATTGTAAAATTGAAAATAATAATACAAATATTTTATAATAAGTTAAGAAGGGCATGTGCAACGTATGTTTTAGTAAAGTTGATAAAAATAGTCAACCTTAATGAATTTAACAATAATATAGTTAATAAATAACAGTAACATTGAAAACAGTAATAGAAATATTGTACAATAAGTTAATAAAGAAATGTATAAGAAATGAGAACAATTTAATCAATAAATAATTAAAGAATTAATAATTATAAAATACATTACAATGAACTAAAATAAAATAAAAGTTTGTAGGCATAACAATTATTCATTGTAAAACCATAAAATTATAATAATTGTAACAAAATTTGCATAATTATAATAATTATAATATTTTAATATTAGAAGAGATAAAGCAATTTGTATAATTAAATACAGTCCTGGGGTCATCTAATTTGAATAGTAGAAAGATAAAACATTGTATTATTATAAAATAATGAATTTAATATCGTCCAAGCTTTATTTTTCAATTTTTTTAAAGAGCAATTGAGGACGGTACATGGGGTGTTACCGACGAAATTAGCGAAACAGAAAATTGTGTTTTTTCAAAAACCAGGCCACTTTTCGGATAAACTAAAGTTATAGAGACATTTATAACAACAAAATATTTTATGTAATGGTGTTAAAAAGCCGATTTTTAATAAAATAATTTTTACCGACTTTTTATTTTACCCCTGGCGCCACCTGCGAACAAAGTGCTGAAACTGCTTAAAAATTGACAGGAATCTGCCGTACCTACAATGATTATTTTTTAAGAAAATAATTTTTTGCTGTTTTCACGTGTTTGAAGCATCTAATCGCTTCTATTTTACACTAATTATCGATTCCAATTGTCCGATTAATCCTAGAAGCCCGAAATATTGAAATATTAAAGATTAAATGTTAGACTTCCGAAACATCGTTCAAAATGGCGGGCTTTTCAAAATGAGTAATGTACTATTTTGATATTTCTTAATTAAATTCCTTATAAAGGTCTATTAATTAAACTTCTGCTTTAATTATTAAACTAGAAGAACTGGTGTATAATTTCTGATTGTTTCAATAAGAGAAAAACCTACATTTATGTCTTTTCTTCATTAATATAACTTTAAAAAAAATATAATTATTTAAAAAATTGTAAAAATAATAAAAAATAGAGCTTGTACGGTGACAAATTGATACTTTTATGATAATATAAAGTTTCCCCTTCCTTTAGTTCAAATTTGGTGATCCTAGAACATCATTTAAGTATATAAATCGATATAAACCTGCGCTTGATCACGAGACTCGAAGACTACATTTCAGAGCCTTTATTTATTATTTTCTTGCTTTATCGCGATTGTTAACTAATTAGAAACGTTCATAGTACTAAAAAGCTGCATTTATTCAATAAACTACATGATCCATACATTCAGCTTTATAATAGTTATTATATTATTTATAACTAACGTTTACATTTGTAATTTTGCGAGATTGCTGTGGAGGGAGTGGGAGGTCTGATCAGCGAGCGAGTATTGTCCTCTCGCTCGTACAGTGACGCGGAGGAAGTGAGAAGTCCGATCAGTGGGCGAGTATATTTTCAAATTTATTCCTCCTTTATAATACCGAAAAATATTCTGCAATTTTTACTTATTCCTTCTGTTGGGATATCCAGCCATTCAGTCATTCCCTTTATTCTAAGGTACGATTACTCTCATAACATTCTACCATTTGTTTTTTACTTTTATGTTCAATATTACTTGTGTTTAACGCTTCCTATTTTACCGACGCGCTTGTTCATGACGTAAGATGCGCGCGATAGGCGCGCTCTGATTGGTCAGTGTTTTTCCTTAATAACTCAAAAACGAAGTTCCATTGGATATTTTTGCAAAGGAAATTGTTGTTCAAAATCGTCTCGGCTACCCCGTATTTCTAGTTTCTACATTAGTTATAGAACACCCTGTATATCAACAATATTTCAAAAAGATATTTGCTAAAACAGTAGAAGATCTTTAATTTGACCACATCTTTCCCGTTTTCAAACATTAACAATGTGTAATTTAAAAAAATATAAAAAAAAAATGTCATAATGTACCGAAAAGATGTAATTAAATAACTGAATCAGTGCTAAAAAGTTAAATTCTTCGCAGTTTGAGTAACAAATATGTCCTGTTGTAGAAAGAAAGATGACATCGAACCGTGTATCGAGCACGTTTGTTATAGTTAGTTGATCAATATAAAACTTATTAACCCCTATTATACACCAGAAACGAAAGCTCAGATTCAATTTTCACGTTTTGCATTCTTTTTGACCGATTTTGAAAGTTTTAAAAAGTCTTCTGAAAGTTAAACGTCACAAAAAACATAACCAAATTTCAGTAAAATCCAAAGGGCGTCCAATTTCGCATAATATCACACTAGTATCTATTGTAAAATATTTTTATCAGAATTTTCCTAAACTGTGATAAACGAGATGATATTCTTCTTATTTACGGTACACAATTTCATTTCATTTCATTTTTTAATATAGTGTGTAGTGACGACAACAATACGAAGAAGCAATTAACGTTCGATCCCAACATCCAATTCTGTATTCGTCGAGGTAACGAAAAATGTTTTACCCCCACCAATTGTAGCAGTCTTCTATCTGCTAATTCAGACTCATCAAATACTACATGTTTAGAGCCCTGCCAGTGCGAGGAGGAAATAGCATGGAACTGTACTACACCCCCTAAGCCAAGTTGTAGGTGGTTTAATAACTTTTCTGAGTTACGTCGACAATGGAGTAACCATGCTCGTCGAAAAAATTGCAAATGTTGTAACTGCAGACTGCGATAGGTAAGTTTCTAAGGTTTTTGCATTAACCTTCCATTAGCTGTGCTTGGATCCATTTTAGGGAGATGAGTCTAAATGCAAGAATTTAGTAAATTAATTATTTTTAAAAAAACCGTTAAGTACACAAAATTGAAAATTCAATGATGTTTCAACAACATTTCAAGCGTTAAATTTCGCTACTCATAAAGTACGTGGGTGTTCATGGGGAGGGGAGGTCTTGCCCTCAAATTGGAACACGCAGGCCTTGACGGTGTCCCTTCTGGCGTCACTGCCGGTGGTCGTAGAACATTGAAATTTAGTGTGAGCTTTCCTAACGTACATAACAGTAATAATAAAAATAATAATAACACTAACTTTATTGTGACATGAAATGTAATGTAATAAGCTTTCAGAGAGACACATTACAAATTTATGTCACTATAATAATTTGTAATATGTTATAACTTATTATATACATATGAGCCATTTATTATAAAAATTTTTGCAGACTTTCTGTAAAACTGAATTTGCATTACAACCTATTATATATACAATTGTTTGTAAATAACTTTGCATTGCGAAAAGCAGTATTAAGTGATCTGAAAAAGAAACAATTAATTCATAAATTTTTAAAATTTCATACTCATCAAAGCATGTTTCTCGTTTATCATACAATTTCTATATAAATAATTATTTTTATATCACCAATAATTATGAAACTATAACACTTTAACTTGGCCACCCTGTATATAGCATAATTTATATTTTATTATTGTTATAATTTTTATTAGTTCATTTGTGAACAACTACTTACGAAAATTAAAAATTATACATAAATAATTGTTTGTCTGAAGGTTACTGTACTTTATACACTCATAATTTGTTCCTATTAATTGGATAAAAAAAGAAATACTTTTATTAAAAGGGTTAATCTGGGCCCAATATGGAATCAAGCATGACTTTTTAAAATTACTACGTCTGCTGTCCGATTATTTAGTTAAGTGATTGATTATGTATGTTAAGCATTAAATTTCAGGTTATCAACGAATCTAATGATGGTTAAGTAGTTAACTATTAACTAATCGTTAATCAAAAATAAAAAGCACTTAAGCGAATAAATTCCCCTTGATACATTTGGAATGAAGATACCCTGAAGAACTTATCAGTGTTTTAATACAGAGAAAAATAATCAGATTTACCAGATGTTGAAGAATAAATGCTTGCGTTAACATAGAATTTGTTTGAGGTAGGATGAAATTATTAAGGTTAGATCTCATAGAATAAATCACCATATACGAAATTTTAAACTGTAAATAAAAAAATGAAATTACTCTGGTTATTACTGATTGAGCGCACCAACAGCAGCACCGAGTGAACAGGATACTTATTTTTGGTCCCACATTTTGTACAAATTGATTAAACCAAACAATAGTTAAAATATTGAATTTTAAAATGTTTCTTCAAAAACGTATTAATTTTAACACTAGAACTACCGTCGTTCAATCTACACTTTCTTTTAAATTAAAAATAAAATAGAAAACCAAATAAATAAGGGATGAAACATGAATTAGAATATAGAATGATGCTTTAACAGAGTCCCGAACAGGTAGCATGTACATACAGAAGTAGAGATATGCTTTTGTGTGAACGGAAGGAAAATAAATAACAGACGAAGAAGGCCATGGTGAGGGTACGCGTTTGTCTCACGTTCCACAATTCTAGCATCACAGCATTGCATAAAGAACACAGGAAACTAACTACTTGCTGCCGATGCCTGCTCTACAACAAAAAGAAACATACTGTATGTGGTGACTTCCCTGAGCTCATAATCCCTTTACCCCGTCGTACTCCATGAACCACAAGCACATAACTCGCGTCCTGGCGATGTGCAATTTTCCCAAATGAGTAGATGAAATCATGAATGTAAATACCGTGACCCGAGAAACAATAACGTAACCACGTAGCAGCATTTACTAAGTACACTGTGAAGCCATTTCTAACTTTATTTTTGCGCTATGAACTGACCAACTCTGCTTTCGTTCGTCGCTCAGGTCGCCGTCGATGCACCAATAGTACCTAGAGATCACGGATTCACGGCAGACTTCCTGTGATTTCATCAATCTCTTCGTTGTTCCACCATCAGGACCTCAAGGACATCTCTCTGTCTTCTGATCCCTTCTGATGCTTCTACCTGCGAATCTTTGCCCTTTTCTGCAATACATGCACCTCTTAATATTGTAAATGCATTTCTCTTAGTGTAAATTATCTGCATCTGCTTTAAGGTGAGCATTTCCGTTTCTGTTTGTACACATGTAGCACTAGTAAATAACCGAACGAGTCGACACAGAAGTTTCATCGAGAAACAATCTCAGCCGTTGACGCATTTAGGATACCATAAGCAATCGAGGTCATCGTGGCCACAACGAACAGCACCCACCAGGAGAGTTCTGGCCAACTGCAGTTACGATAAAGCCAAAGAATGCTCGTATCACACCAATCCTAGAAATTCAACCCTAGCCGACCAAAAAGGTGCGATAAGGCCAGCAGAGTCCATGACCGACGTTACTAGGCCCTTACTAGGCTAGCTAGATACTAGCGCAACACGCTGGTACAGACAGAGCAATTTAACGCGAAGTAACCACCACAGGAGAAGTCCATGTGGTGGCCATCGTCGGTGAACACTAGGAACGCCATCACAACACCGTATTACTGACGCTGAACTGCTTGCCTTTGACGTTCTTGGTCACTTAGGAGCAATCATCTGCATAAGACGACAGTGGACCTCCTTCAGCAAGGCGCTCAAACTAGTTAGACTCAAGGTTGCACCTTGGAGAAGCGGTGAGCACCAAGGCAGCTACTGTGGGAAGAGCTGTCCAAATTCGAGAAACTACGACCGACTAAACTGGGTTCCAAATCCTCGCGCGTTTTGGCACCTCTTTCCCTTGGTCGACTCGGTGTCCGCCTACGGCCGCAATAAAACTAGCTGTCGGTTGAAGCCGAATTTTCGAGGTCCCAACCTCCCCTAGATCCCGCGGTCACAAAACTGGACCAACTTGGTCCAGTCAAGCAACAGTACACCCAAAATATTCGGTGATGCAGGTCATTATAGGTGCTGCCAGCGTCATTAAACTGTCAAAGAGCTTGTGGAGCTCACTAAAGAATGGCAAGTAGCGCTTTTCCATGGACCACCTCAGACTGTACCGAAGACGCACATCCGCTACCGCAGGTACAGGAAATGCTGATAGTAGCACGGATAGTACTTGGATGTGTAACCATTTGGGGAACTCCGTGTGTGGTTGTCTTGTAATTGCCCTTTTCAGGGCAGCTAGGTTTGCTGTCTCTTCGGGGATACTCGTGTCGCCATCTTATTGAGGGTGGCTTGAAGCTTGAAGTAGTGGCTGAACGTCGGATTCCAGGGCCCGTCCTAACCCATTGGGGAAGGAGTTTTAGTGAGTAGGAGCCGTCCTGCACCCTTGACGGTCCCTGACACCGTTGTCACTTCTCCTCCTGGGGGTGTGGGGGTCACATTTCCCCCTCCATCGCATCCAAAAAAAAGAAAAAGGTACAAGCAACACTGGACAAATTCCAAGAAACCTGGTACATTTCGACAGTCAACCTTGCGGATGACTACCGGCAAATATCGCTTGAACCCACAAGCCATCTTCTATGTATTTCAGTTACTAATGCTGCAGGCCAATCTTCGTTCTGCGCTGGCCACATTCCAACCAATTTTTAACTAAACTTTAACAATTTTACTGTGTCATAAGTTCAGTCATGCTGAACTTCATAAAACAATGATCAGAAATAATATTAAGTATCCTTTCAAATGAAAAATTGCCTTTCGTTAGAATTCTTTCCTGTGCATTTGTAACATTTTCTCTAAAAATCTAGAGCAACTATGTAACTAGGCAGTTCGGATGCTTCATCTCTGCTAAGCATAAAAGCAACTGTATTACATGAAAATTGTTTTTAATGTGTGATTAAAAAATTTGCAATTGAAAAAAGATAGAATGTTTTAAATATAAATAAAATAAAAGTATGTAGAAATAAATAATAGTTTCAAATATTGCGATTTGTAATGGGTTAAAAACTATTTTTGTCAACCACAACTTAGAATTAAAATCGAATGTAAACATCTAAATTTTTTTAAATCGATTAGTTAAATTATATTTTTTCAATTCCAAAATCAATAATTTTCATGCTCTAGTAATTTTTAACTTTGGCTATAAAAAACTTTAAAAAATAAATTTTAATAGTGTTTAAGCTTCGGTAAAGAGGATTGAAGACTACAAAAAATGTAATTAAGACGCGCACATTTGTTTGGACCGGAATCAAAATTATCAAAAAAATTATTTAAGGTTTTGAAAAAATCTTATAATTTTATGTATCCTGTTTATAAAGCGGTGAATAATTTAGAAGGACAGCTTACATTTCATTTTATCACGTGAATTTGGCTTGTGTGTTTTTCTGATAATATATGGCCTGCTCGTGTATTTTTAAAATTACATCAAACCAAAAGACTTCCGCTACATTAATTACAAAATCATTTTTTAAATTACTTATTCCGAATAATTTTAAACAAACACAAAAACTAGGAAAGGAAACAAATATTTTGGTCAATTCTTACAATAACGGATTTTTGAATAAGTTTGGTTATCTGCTATGTTCTGATTATTGTTTTCCTCAATATAAATAATCACTCTGACTTTTAAATCGATTCCATGCAATTCATTAAAAATTTTATCTGAAGTTATTGACAAATTGCTTTTTTACACCATAAATTGAAACAAAAAAGGCAGTGCTGCAATAAAAATAAGATTTGGAAAACCACAGCTGTAATACGATTTAAAAACGTAAATCTTCGAAACCCTCAATAACCTTTCTGGTTAGGTGAAAATTTACGTACCTCTTAATCCTGAAATAATAACAATATTTTTATGCGTAAACGGTAACATGGTGTCGTATATGACACCAGTTAATTATTTAATTTTAAATTAAATTTAAATAAGAATTTATTTAATGTAACAAAACATACAATATATTACCCACTCTTGCATCTCTTAAATACGACGAAAATATCCAACATATTATTCCTGAGCACGTAATCTTAAATTAAATACAAACGGTGTCACTAGCGGCACCACGTTACTGTTCTAAGTTTAATAATCGTCTCATTGAACGAATAAACACAATTACGATCTGCATCTGAAATCTACATCAGAAAATATATTTTGACAAACTCCAGGCCAAATATTGGTTTTCACGAACCACCGAATAATTGTTATTGGGCTCGGCAAATGGGAACGAAAAACAGTACGCATTTTGACATACAAAGCTGCCGAAATGTAACGCTTCGTCATACATAATCAATATTCACTATACCTACGTGAATGTTTATTTTTTTAAAGGTTTAAATAATAAAATTTGTACAAAAATCAAAACAAAACCAAATACTTTGCTTTCTTCAAACATGCTTCATCAATCAGCCTAAAGGAAATTTATTTTTTAATCTATTCATTGCTTTCAACTTTACTTGTAATTGCAAGCAAAAAATATTACGTTCATCCTTTCTTTTCGTTGAACTGTTTTTCAATTTCCATCGACCGAATTTTCTATGTGTACTTTGTCCTTTTATTAATGAATTGGTTTCAGTGTTACAATGTTCTCCATCACTATCATCGTGTAAAAATATCTTAATCTTGGCATTTTTCGCAAAAGACCGGTAAATTACTTTTTTAAAAAATGCCGACTACATATATATTGCTTTTCCAATTCTGTGTTTATTTCCATGTTATCGTCTGAACCATAGTTAACCAGCCATTATCATTAATAGGAAACCGCAATTTTGACGTATTTTTATAATGCGATTTACACTTTTGACGTTCCATTTTCGTAAGCAAAATAACTAAACGAGGAAAAAAAATGTACAATTGTATTCTGCACGGTTACAAAGCTAGGAACAGCAATATAGGCGTTTACTAAAAATATATACAAAAAGCGTGCAGTAAAAAGCTATTAACTTTAACGTGTACTTCCATTTGTGTACAGTACTGGTCATGACATCATTAATTCATTAACTGTGTCATTATCTTCCAGTATCATCCAACTTTTTTCCTTAACTCTCCTGATCTAGTAACGCTGACAGAGAGACACAAATATATAGTGTCTCAGTTTTGTGTGTAGTAGGCACAGTCGTTTGATGTTTGATTTTCACCATATACATTATTATGCGTGCAATCGTTTGATTGAGTTTAAAAAAGTTGCCCTCACAGTTACTCTGCTCTCTCTTTGAAAATTCTATATAGTAACATTTTCTCTGCTGGTAATGCGTATATTGCATTCTGTCAGTTGTTTCAGTAATGCTGCTGACGCATCACATGCATTACAATCAATGAAATGAAAAAGATAAACAAAACAGTGACCAGTGATTAAAAAAAAAAAGATATTTTGTTAAAACAAGTATACTATTCTTGGAGAAGGAAATGAAATTTCATCTATCAACAAAAGTGTTAAATTCCATACCTTAAACTACTTTAATCTGTAAATAAAATCGTTAGGCATTCTGAATCATATTTTTTTTTTAACATTTCTATAATAGTTTTGTATAACAAATTAGTATTTTACAAAAATCTATGATTTAAAATATTATTTCAACGAAGATTTGATTGTTAAGAATTACATAAAATAAAACGCTTAAATATTAAAATTTTAATAATAATCTACATTAATATCAAAATTTTAATAAATTTAAAGGGATATTAAAGTTTTTAGTATTTTAATCCAGAAGATAAATTAAATGGCCATCTATGTTTGGGGTGTGTCATAATACGAAAAAAGTGTTCCACAAAATATGAAATTTTCATTCAGTCCTAAAACATATATACAAATTACATATTCTTCTGTATAATTTCAGAACATTTTAAGTATATTATTTAATTTAATCATATTTTACAAACAAATATTGAAAGTGAATAAAATTGTTTTTAGAAAAATGATTTAAATGATAAAATCTTTCATTATAGCGTTACATCATAAAAGAATTAATTTATTCTGTTTGTACCGTTCAAAAATAAAAGCTAGAAAATTATTTTGTAATATCTACATGTACAAATTGCAAGAATATTTTAGATAGAAAAAATTGTTGAATGAGAACATAACAATATTATTCACTATTTATAATTTCGAAAAGAGTAATAAATTTTGCTTTCCCATTGACATAAAATGTTTGTTTTTATATCGTTATACAGTTATTATATTGAATTCTTAAATTTATATAATTATATTTGGTTTGGAATTTTCACTTTATTAGACTTTTTACCTTGTATAATACAAGTTTCATCCAGATATATACAATGAGTATATTACTGGAAAATTGACAGACCATATTTATTTCTGTTATAAAAACTACTGAGTTATATTAACACTTATCATATAAAAAAGATTAATTATGAAATAACTAACTTGTAATCGATAGTAAAATTACATTCCATCCTTAGAGACCTTCTAGCTTCTAAAAACGTAAATGAAATTTATCACATAGTTGTAATTTTAGTAAAGATAAATTTAAATCTAAACTTTTATCATTATTACTACATCAACATCATTACTAATAAAAGTCTGTTTCTTAAAACTTTGATATATACCAACTCTTCCTTTTATGAAAGTATCAAAAATATCCTTTCTGATATACATTCCCCAACAAACAACAAAAATTGAAACATTATCATGAAATCATAAAAATACAATTAATGCTTTTAACATCAAACTTTCCTAATCCGTATTCTGGAATTATAATATTCATTTTATATTCCCTTTTCCAAAAAAAATATATATGTAATAATAACAAACATGATCTTGCTTAATGCTAATTCGACTTCAAGATATAAAACTAAGTAAAATTTATAAATATGGTACAATTGATAGTAAGCTATAAAGCAGTAATAGGTTAATTATAGATACACATACATATTAGCACTGTGTGTCGTTGAATCTTATGGCGATTTTTTTAAGTCCCCTGCTTACAGATAATATAATCAAGGATTTAATTAAATGTTTGCTTTCATGTTCAAATTGAGTATGTCTCATTCAGTCAGTCGCATACACCAACCACCATGATGACTAGCAGTCATCTTGACTAGCTTTTTAATTTTTTTTCCATTTCCACCGACTTCATTCCCACTAAGATGAGAATCTTCAGAATTAACAAGTTACATTGTGCTTTTCTAAATTCAAAGGTATAAATCAATCCCCAGGGTGTTCAGGGCAACTACGATTTACTTGAAACCATCTATCAATACAACTGAAAAATAATAATCATATTTTACATTAATACCAAATTTTCATATATTTTTATACAAAATAGAATATGTAAAAAGATATCTTTCTATATAATGCACTTAACAGAAATACTTTGATTTTAATTTTAGCATATAAACTTACTTTTTGTGATATATACAAAGGCAAGGTAGGCGGGCTATAACATCACCAGGTTGTAATTCTTCAAGACAAATAACACATTCACCTTTCTCATCAGATAATATGTCTTCTACAGAAGGAAATATTACAAAATTACATGTTAATAACTGTTGTTCAAAGAGCTATAAATTCTTTCCTCTTAAATTATATAATTAAAATAAAAAACATGATTCTATTTCCATATTTATAAGAAAGAATATGAGTTAGCGATATAATTAATACAAGGACATGCAATTATAATTGCGCATAAATTTATTTGAAAAAAAAAAAAACAAAATTATAATTATATAAAATATAAAGTCAAATAAAAGCATAAAACATAAACTTACCATTATAACTAAGACGTGGCTTGGTTAGACACATAACCAGGTGACATTCTATATCATCTGGTAGAATAAATTTGGAACAAACGGGACATTTTAGACCTTAAATGTAAAGTAAATATATATTATTTACAGTTATGAAACAGGAATATGTTGCCATTAAACTAGGAAGAACTATACCATACAAAATTCTTCTCACTTGATTTACTGGAACAACCTCAGCCTCAGCCTCATTTAGACATGAACTTATTATAATTCCCATAATAAAACCTACATAACCTTAATTTACCCATTACATATAATTAGTCATATTCTTCCATATTTAAAAATTACTACTTTTTATATTCACAATTTAAAATTTATTAAACTACGTTAGATCACAATTGATTTATATGTGGTTACCGGGCCAACTACTTCGACAACATGCGCCAGACAAATGTCCTTTATTTCACCCGCAATTATCATTATAAAATATTGTTACATAACCTTCTCTATTGTTTTCTTGAAATTAAACATAATTTAAAAGTAATGTATAATTTATAAAATATATTTAACGAAAAGGGCAAAGTTCAAATGCTCATGATGACAACTGCGCAAAAATTCATGTTTTATAAAATTATTAAATACTGGACATTTTTCAAATTATCGATTAAACATTTTAAAAACGATTACATCTTCAATTAAAAAAAAGAATCTTTTTTTCTTTTTCTAAAAATAAAATGAAAAATATGAAATCTAATTTTTGCGTCATATTATACGTACACAAATGTAGAATTACATAATAAATAATGAACTGTCATCCTATTAATTCGTATGGCATAAAATAGTTTGTAACTTCATAAACTTTTACGTTACTAGATTATTAGTTTTATATATTAATAGTAATAAATAAATGAATATATGTATGCGCGCGTGCGTATGTTTACCTAAACGTACAGGATGCATAAAAAGTAATGGTCGTAGTAACAAACGAAGTTCTTCATGAATGCAATTCCTCTATCATAATGTCCCTCAACTCTTAGACAGTGAATAGTGTGTTAGTCACATAATAGTGGATGCTGGATCAAATTTTTATATTAAATTTTTATTTTATTATATATTTTAACTTTTTCAATTATAATATATTATAGTAAAAAGGAAAATATATATTTATTGTACAACTGAATAATAATTGTTCTCTTTTCTTTCTTTAATTATCACAGAATTATCACAGTATTAGTCTTAACTCGATACAAGACATTTAAGTCTGAATTTTAAATGATCTAATATCCACCATCCAGAAGTTTACCTTAAGTTAGCAAATCAAATAGTGAAGTATACTTGAACATGTAAACAGCCAATAAATTATTGATAGAGTAGAGTAGAACAGCTTCATGATAATGACTTATTGTATAAATGTATGTCCACTTGGGAGTGTTTTTAAGAAAAACAAATTTAAAGTTTCAATGGTATTTTAGATTATATTAAATAAATACTTGTTGCATTAAATTTATTATTTTATACCTACAATAGAACTACTACTTGAAGCTTTTAAATAGGAACATAAATTTGAATCTAAAGAATTATATAAGTTTATGCAACTAGAATAATAACTTTAGCAATATATAATAAACATAAATATTATTTTTATTACATTTATAAGGCAGATATAAATGTGAATTTTATACAACATAAAAAAATAACTGTTAAAAAAAAACAGCTATTTATTATATATAAAAATTCAGATTTTAGAAATAGTAAACATACAATATTTGATCAATAAACCGTAATAAAATCTACTTTCATTACTTCAATGTACAGAGTACATTTTACCACTTACTCTACTCTATCGATAGCCTTTATGGTTTTATCACAGAGACAGTCATTTAAAATTAAGTCTACCTGTGATCTGTCTTCACTCAACATGGATTCTTCTTATATAGGTTGTGATCTGTGTGCAATGTCAACAATGTTGGTAATTATCCTTAGGTATGGTTTTTCAAGACATATTCACATAATAATAAATACTTTTTATATATATTAATGCTTATTAGTTAATAATCACAAATTTTGTTAGTTTAATAGTCATAAAGTCACTCCATTAGTCTTTGCAGTTGGTTCTTCATAACTTGGAATTTGCTAAAGATCTACACAATTTACTCTACTCATCAACATACAAGTGATAATGACTCACCAAACTAAGAAACATTAAAGCTTTATATTTTTCACTTTGCAATTATAAAAGTAATTTAATCAATTTATTGTACATGATCATATTTAAGTAATAGCTAGAAAAATTAAAAGCTAGTATTTTATTCTATCTTATTTGTTCTTCGTGTGTATTAATTTTATTCTCAATGTACCAAGGTAAACAAGTCAAAGAAAGATAAACTTGGCAATTTCTAGAACATGTATCTACTTGGATACCAGTTGCAGTTAGCTCTTAAATCTGCGATCATTGACTAGACATTACTGTATTTGAATACACTTGCTAAGTTTGTGTATAATAAATGTTTTATATTAAAGTAGAAATATAATCTTTGGATAATACTGATGTCATATACAAAAACTAATAATTTAATATTATTGTTATGTGAGTATTTCTTGAGAAATTATACTTACTAATGATTATCAATGTTTTCAACATTATACACAGACCACAATCTACATAAGAGGAATGAACATTGTCCAGGCCAAAGTGATTCCTGATGATCAGCTGTACTCTATAGCACTAAAGAACTGCTATAAAACTATGTGATATCTGAAAACCATCAAAATTCTACAAAAATTATTAAATTTTATTCTAGCAGAACTGCACATTTCTTACACATCTTTTATCCTTTTGTTAAATAAAAACAACTGAAATTTTTAAAGTTATAACCATTACTTTTCTAATACCCTGTACATATATTTGTCTAAATATTGACTATATACACTCATGTATTGCATTATTGTATACACATAGAATATCTGTACTTTCTTTTCTAACTGATAAGAAAATGTTTCAGTTTTTACAATAAATGATAAAACAAAAATTTCTAAATTTGTAACAGATTTGTGTTAGATGTAATGAAAATGAATATCAAAACAAATTTAACAATGGATGATGTAATAATTTAATTTTCAAAATCAGTTATAAGATGAAAAATTTAAATATATAGTTTGGAAGAAGTATAGTAATGTATTTATATTTCTTCTACAATAAATAAAGCTACATCAATGAAAAACCATACCTTTTATTTTTATAATAGAAAATAAAAAATACTTTTTATTTATTGTTTATGAATTAATGAATGTTTTTATATTATCTTACATGTTAATAAACAACATAAAAGTTTTCTTTTATATTATAAAAGAATTATATTATTCTCTTTCAAATTACCTTAAGAAAATATATTATAAGAAAAGTATTTTAATTGTTCATTACAGATCTAATAAATATTACAGATAAATATAAAGGAAAGTGTAACCTTATGCTTCTTTAGTTTTGATATGACATCATTTAGGGTAACATTATATCATACATAACATTATATCATATGTATGATACAAGGAATTCATAGCATTTAATTTAAGAAGATTAAGATGAACATTCTATTATAAATTTTTGTAAATTGTTTCAATTGTTCCTTGTATGAAAAACAGCAAAATGTTTCCCTGTTCCAATTCATTTTGTATCTTTATCAATTAAAAGAGATATGCAACAAAAAAATAACAGATGTTCTGTGTATGTACACGCATCCATGTATGTGTGTATATATGTGAAAACATACCTATTTTAACACATATTAATAAAAATAATAACAAACACATTGAATAGATTGAAACAAAAAATTATTTTATATCCTATGATATAGTCAACTTAAAATTGTTAAACATACCATTAAGAGACCAAATGTGAGAAGGCAGGCTATGGGCTGCATATACCCGACCACTATCTTCGTCAGGCTCATCTGAGTCAAGTTGGGGTAAACCAAGTGCCTGACCAACTCCAACTCCAACTGAAGATGCAAGACTGTTTTGTTCGCCAGAAGAAAGATCTGGCACTGAACTTAAAGAACGAGCACGTTGTCTACTATCTCCAGATACTCTAGATGTTTGCGATTGATTTCCTTGTTGATGTTGATGTTGATGTTGTAACATGCTAACACCTCCAGGAAGAGAGCGAAGCACAGAAAAACCTTGCATTGCAGCCTCATTTGTTCCAGCAGAGGATTGTCCATTGCCTCCAGCAGATTGTGCCACCGTACTTGCTTTAGCTCCCATCCCAATATTGAATACTGGTTACGTTTTTTTTCAACTGTAGTAAAAGTATTTCTGTCCAATATAAAAATTCTATTTCGTAATCACACCAAAAATTAATATTCCAAATAATTGGTCTTGGCAGTGATACGCGCACTGACACAGTTCTTACAAATAGTCCTAGTTTTTCTAGTTTTCAATGTTGTAAGAATAGTCAAAATTAACAATTTTTATTTCAACAATATTACAGCCCTCTGGGATTTAATATAGGCCGGAATTTTGTAGACATGCACCACAGAGAGCAAGTCATATCGTCCAGAAGCATACTAGCGGCTTGTCACGCAAAATACCCCCCGACATCTTGCGAGAAACTTCCTAGAAGACGATGATCAGCTGCTACGGATATTCATTAATATATTTATGTTGTATATGGTAGCCTAATGCATACATGAAATTTTCCTAGTATTAAACACTTGTATTTTGTGCCTATGTGTGTACAATATATGTACATATACAATATTTTTATAATTTTTAATAATTATTTATTAATTCAGAATTAGAATTTATTTGCTAAACAAATCTATACGAACAAGTTATTCAATTATTTTAAAATAATACAATAAGTATATACAGAAAAATGTTCCTAGTTTCATTTTGAAATTAACTTAAAAATTACATATATCTCATTGATACAAAATTTGAGACATTTAAAAAATATTTTTTCAATGTAAACATATTAATAAACCAATTAATACTTTTGCAAATTTTTTTGTAACTTATATTTTACTATTTCTGTATAATTTAAAAACAAAGTACTCCAGTTTTAGGTTTCTAAATTTTGAGGGTCTAAATGAAACTCACTTCAGAGTGGTACCTATTTTGTAGTTGGAATATCTATGTTGATTTGTAATATTGGTTAGACCACGGTGTAAGAAGAAAAAAAAAGTGATCCGGGGACTATCTCCGCCATTGATAATATATATCAATGGGGTTCATGACCATGCCATTTTTCGCCTTCGACACGAATCCCTCTATGGGCTGGTCAAAATAATGAGACAAGATTGCCAAAATTTGCAATGCTTGGAGTAGGTGGCTTGGATCACTTCTTCTTCTTACACCGTGGTTGAAACCGGGCTCTATCCGTATAATATACTGTTCCATTCATAGCACGGACTTACAATTAAAAGTGGTCTAAACTAATTCAATAATTTTGTTACGCTAGAGTTACATTTTTAAATAAAGCAGTAAAAATGTCTGCGTGGAGATCAGCTGGATTAAAGTAAATATATATTTTAACAATAATTCCATTAATATGAAATATCAATATTAATAAAAGAATATTATGTAATTTATAAACTACTTTATTAATAATACTTTTACATCTTAAAAGATTATTTTGCATTTCAGTTATATTAATTATTCGCAAATAGCTGCTAAGCTTGTAAGACAGGCTTTAAAATCTGATTTGAGAGCAGAAGCTCTAAAGCGTGATGAAGCAAATGTAAAATTTACACAGTGGCAAGATGGTAAACCGATTAGTAAGTATCTTTAAAGTAATTATTAGATAGTAATAGTTATATATTGTTTATATATATTATCTATTAGCATTCATTCTACATTTTCATTTTATGTTTAATATGAAAAATGTAACTGAAATTTATTTTTATTCTTATATATTATAATTTTTTTATATAAAAAATGCTTCAAACATAAGTTGTTTAGTGCCAAACATTACATATATAATTAATTTTCATAAATGATAATTAGTTGTCTGATATTTTGTTTTTTTTATAAAGATTTTATAAAAATTGATTATTACATTGTATACCTCAGTTGGTACTAAACAATTTTTATTTTCAACATTTTTTCATACAACAAATATTTTACAGCTAAAGACTATCACCAAATAAGGTGATTAAAAAATCCCTTGAACAAAATTATATTCATGATTCATAAGTTGATAGCATATCCAACAAAACACCAATTTTTACCACTGTATCTCAATTAAAAAAAACTGATAAGAAAAAATAAAACATTCAAGTTATGATTACTAAAAAGTTGAGGTACAATTTTTTTTCACAGTTTTATCACATTTTAAATGAAAAAGGGCTGCAGGTATTAGAATAACAGAATGTACATCATAAGAAAGTTGTATAGTCAGACTTATACTTTGTATAAAGTATATTTAGGAGTTGTAGTATGAGACTTCTCTTTACAAAAATATCTGAAAACAGAGTCCTCAGAAAGTTGTTTAAACTCCATTGAGTATTTTGAATCTGTGACATTTCAAAAGTTTTTGTTTTTCACTCTATTCTTCACTAAAAAATAAATTGAAAAAAAATAAAGTTGAAGTGTAAAATTAGAAGCTTTTATAAGCCTCTTATAAAACAAGTCTAGGTAACCTATGATTTCTTTTTACAAAATTACAACAGTTTAAAGATTGACAAACTTAGAAATCTTTAGTTTTGTGAAGTAATATAAGTTTAAACAAAATTAAATTTCAACAGAATTCGATGAATATCTACTTGTATTAAATATATTATCAATGGTAAATAGTTATTATAAATAAAAAATATTTTTATTACAGCTGAAAAACAATAAAGATCAAAATTTGTAAGTTTATAAAAATGTGTGGAACTGTGTTTAAAGTTTATGTAGAGTTTTTGTGAAGATGCATGGTTACATTTTACATGTGCATAAAGCAAATGCTTTATTGCTTGATTTGAAATTTAAAAAAGTCTAAACACAAAATAATCATTAAAAATTTTAATTGCATTTATATAAACATTTAACTTACAGTACTCTGATTACAAAAAATGATTTGATATAGATGTACTTTTCAGTGAATGAAAACAGGCATTGACTGCTCTTTTATTATACTATATTATTAAAATCATGAAAAGGAAAAATGATACTTTGTTATGATATATAAACAATAACAAATGTTTAATTTTCTATGAAAAATTTTATATGATTTTAAAAGAAACTTTAAAAACGAAGTAGAAGTTCATGTGTATTTATAATTAAATTCTTTTTTTTAATAATACAATATACATACATTTTATATAAAACTACTATTACTTTGATTCTATAGAAAATATGTTTGATAAAATTTATTAGGTTCTGAAAGGCTCATTTGACATTTCCTTTCATGTCTCTAAAGTATTAAAGTGTTCTCAAGTTTCTTAAAAATATATATTTACTCTACTACAATGTGGTAGTAAATAAAAAATGAGACCATTACCCCTATCCATAGGTCATATTACAATACATTGCATCTACTATTTAACAGTTTTTAAAATAACAGATTTCCAAAAGCGTACATAATATAACGTTTGCTAATAATTTTTTTGCATGATGAAATTTAACAGTTCTAACATACCATCAAGCGAGAAGTTTATTATAAAATTCGTAAAACTTTGCAATTTACAAAAGTTAAGTAATAATAATTATTTTTATTACAGAAAAGACTCCATAAGATATGATATCACAGATGAGCAAACCTGTTGTTCTTTTTCAAATATACATATGTACCGACATTTCTATCATATGTTACAAAAGAAAAAAAAGTCGAATAAATTAGTAATTTATGTATGGAAATAGGAAATAAATGTACATTTTACAGTACTTATATTCTTCTTTAATTTAATCCATTGTCCATAAGTAACGCATCACCTTATTGTAGGACAGTGTGCTTTACAGTGTACTAAAAATTATAAGATTTAAGTAATAAATATGATTCCTATATAAAACAGTATGAACTTACTTATAAATTCTGAAACAAGATCATTATCGCTGTCACCACGCATCGAGCCTGTAATTTCTTCGTCTTCTACCATAGGTAAAAATAAATGTACAAATTCAGCAGTATATGGTGGAGCAATTGCTTCCAAAACCTAGCAACATAAATACATTATTATTATTATATCAATACGTAAAATAGTATGTTGTTATCAATAACGAGCATAATTTTATTTACTATACCTCTGTAACAAAATATCTAATTAAAGACACATCGGTATCTCCGCGTTGCCAACATTGTTTAATATAACATACAACAGGTACCACACAACCTTTACTTAATAAATTAACCATTCTATCAATTAACATTTTTTTCATTTCCAGCTGTACATTAAAACATACATATAATTAATTGTTTTTTATTCCTTAATAAATGTTATTATAAATATCAAGATTTTTAAAACATAAGTTTCAAAATTATATTCAAATAATATAAATGGTGTAAATAATAATATAAATCAAAGAGCATAATAAAACAACATTCGTTTTAAAATAACAGAATTATATGCAAAATATGGAATTTAAATAAAATTATGCAAACAACAGTTTCATTAATTTTATAAAATAAATAAGACATATTAATAATATAACATAAATATGTGAACAGTATTATTTATTTATTAACGATTGATTTTTGCATTGAAAAAACAAAAAGATAATTCAAAAATATTTTTTAAATTTGAAAATATTGTATATGTTTAAAATGTAAACATTATTTTAAAAAGCTTTACTAATAAAAACTAGAATATTAAAACATATTTTTTTTCTTTACTGCTAACTTTAAAATTGTTAACTATCCTTACCTGTACAAGTATCTCCAATTCATCCTGTTTACTTTCAAATAATTGTACAAGAAGTTGTAATACTTTTGGATGCAATAAAGAATGGCAAACTACAACTTCATCAAGTAATGCAAGATGTACGGGACAATGTTCTGTACATAATTTAAAGTATGATGGTTCTGTTACTGTACATTCTACCCATCTAATTATACCTACACTCACAACAGGAAATCTAAACAAAATTGTTGTTTATTATAAATAATAATAATATCATAGTTATATACTATAAGTAGTAATAACAGTAATAAATAAATAGTACCTTATACATTGATACAACGTGTGTAATTCAGCTATTAATTCAGTCGATCCTTTATTAATATTACAAATATTGTGAACTTTTTCTATAGCTTGAATAGTTGTTTTTAATTCATCTTTATTTAGTTTACGTGAATGTCCTTTTTTAGCTGGAATATCACATACACTAGCTGCATAAGCTAATAAATATATGTATTTGGATTTATGCTCAGGGTTAATCTTTACGCCGGGTTTGAAAAGAGCATCAACCAGTAGTTCTGTAATTGATTAATAAACCATAATCTTTCGAGTACTGAAAATTTAAGAATAATAAATAAAACAAATGTATGATTACCCAAAAACTGAGGATTACGTAGTAATTCTATGGGTGGTGGTTCTGCAGTAGAATAATTTCTAAACAATACACTGATATCAGCAGGATTTAAAGTATTTCGTGATAACATAGATGCTAATGCTTGACATGCAGTAGGACTATTTGAAGCTCCGTTAAGTGCCATTGTTATAGGTGTAACATCATGATGACTATAAGAGTATAAATGTTAAAAATTCATCATACATAAAAGCAATATTGAATTATTTTTTCTTACTTTTGTTGAGCACATTTAGTAATTTCTTGAGAAAGCCTTTTCATCATAAAGCCACCACGAGATTCTTGAGCAAGAATTTGTAACAATACTTGACTATAGACGTATGTGTGCTGTCCATGGCATACCATTTTCTATTAATTAAAAAAAAAAAGAAAGTTACACAAAGATGTTACAATACTATTAAATATTTTAACATTCATTTAATCTTTGTAATGTATTCCTACAGGGAAAACGATTCACGTTTTGTTTCAACTGAATTACATTCAGCAAAACTGGACAGTAAATGTCTATTATTTCTTGATACGAATTCTTATTTATTTAATTACGCATTTCTAACTCCTAATGCACGATAAATCAGGGAATTATGAAGCACTTCCAGCAAGGGAACTGAATACTGATGGATTGAATATCCACAAGTATGTAATTTGTAATTAAAATAATTTTAAAACAAAGTTAAAGGGGGCTTATATGAACCTTTTTCATTGTTTTGTATTTCCTGTCCACTTCTAAAGTGGGTTCCTCATATTATAAAACACTGTGTACTTTCTTAAAATCTTTCTAGGTTAAATAATTAGTTAAAACAGTTTTACTATTAACATTACTAACCGCACATTCTTGTATACTTGATTGCCAATCTTCTGTATTTTGTAGAAAGCCAGCAATAGCAGTTTTTAAAACTCTTGAAAATACTTCAATTTGCTGCGCGGCTGTTGAAATACTTGTAATTTCGCCTTGAAATCCAGCATCAGATATAAGCTGTAAAAAAGTAAGCAAAAATTGAAAACCATAAACTGAGGCAACACTTCTAAAATTGTATTACAGATTTTTGTTAATTGAAAGACCAGATGGCATTGGTGATAATATTTAACAAGGGCACAAAATCAATTAGTTTTTAAATATGTGAATACAATAAATTAGGGTATTATAACATAACAATGATAATTATAATTAAATATCTTAAGAATATTATACATTATAAATTTAAACTGTGCTTTTTACCTTTATTGTGAAGTTCAACATCAAACAATCGGGATATTCTTCAGCAAGTCTATAAATAAGAGATCTCCAAGTAGGATGTTGAATCATTTCTGTTAACCATGCAGGAGTCTAGTATAAAAAATATTACACTTTAGACATAAATTCAATTGTAATCTTTAAACTAAAATTTATAGAAATTTTAAATACATACTTCACCCTCCTCTGTGAAGATTTTATCTGCTTTCTTAGGATCAAATGTTTTCAATATCATGTCTTTTAAATTATTTTCCACCATTGCTTGAACATCTGAAACTTTAACTCCAGCAAGAATCAGCCATTCTGCAAGGAGATTTGCCAGTTGAGCACAAGCTGTATAATTTTTTGATAGTAATTCTATTACTTGCTCAGGATTTCCACCAGCTTGAAAATATCTAAATAATGGAAAATAGCAATCACTCTAATAAAGCATTTAAAAAAATAAACACTCATATATAATTATTATGGTTAAATAATAAAAGAAATGTATTTATAAAATATACCTTTTGAGTTGTGTAAAGATACCAGGTTCCATAATATAATCTGGTGTTTTAAATTTATTTAAACATTCATTTAATATTTCTTGAGGATTATCAAAACTATCTTCTCCTCCACCATCTTCAGTCGTTCTTGTAATTTCATCTGTCCAACCACTATGGTCATCATTATAATCTGGCTCCATGATTTATTGTGGATGCTTAATCCCTTTTAGTAGAATAAGAAAGGCATATAATAATTTATAAATTTTACATATACATAATATAATATTTCAAAGTATCTCTTAAAAAATATAAATGTCAGCAAGTGTACTTAACTATATTATTTATAAAATTTATGAATTAAATTATAAATTAAATAAGTTTTTAGTTAATTAAAATATAACATTTACAAACTATATAAATAATGTTCAATAAACTTGTATATTTAGAGCTACAAGTAATTTTCAATTTAAATGTATATACACAATAAAAAATAAGGTTTGAGGCTGTTGTATGATTTCTCTGATCTAATTTTATAAAACTTTTATCATTATTAGACTATTTGAAGGTCTTAATATATTTTTATCTGATGAAATCAAGTGATTCTAATAAAGATTTTACAAGTATTTATAATTTTATAATAAAAAGATGTAACAAGGAGTTACCTTCGCTGTTGAAATTGACAATTATTTATGTATGTTTATGACAGCGATATTCTCTATTACTATTTATTAAAAACTTTCTAATTGTTTTAACAATTTAATCAGTTATCATACAACCTTAAAATTCAGTGATTTAACATTATGAAAACTATAAAAAACGTATAGATATATTAATCTTTAGAAAGAAAAGTAAAAGGAGAATAAATCATAAAGTAAGGTTATATGCACTAATGTTATTATACTTCGGCTATTAAATTTAATTGTTTTTATCTGTATTTATATAATATTTGGCATTATTTTTACAAAAATTATTATATACGTACCTCTGTATTATCAAAAAGGTAAAATAATAATCAATCACTGATACATAACTTTATAAACAACGTAAATAGTAAATACACTGGCGAACACCATAAAATTCCCTACGAAAAATGGCGCCATTAGGAAAAGTTTCTCCCTGCATTCGTATCAATACCCCAAATTTAATTTTGAAATTTATTTCATTCATTTCAGTCGCATTAATATCTAATTTTTATTGATCATTAGGTAAGGTACTGCATGGAAATATATTATAGCAATAAATTAATAAAGAAAAAATATTGACGATGTTGTGTCGGTAACATAGCGAATGACATTACAACAGTAAAACATTAATGAAATAACAATACAACCTTGCAAACATTGTTTTTTTCTACTCTTTGATTACGTTATAATGGGAATATAGCATTTCATTAAAAAAATATGAAGTGACCTTTGAAAGACGTTAAAATATGTGACAAAACAACTTTTATCTTACATTATCGTATTGAACGCAAAAAAAAAAACAATAAAGCATAGTTAATATACAATATTATTGGAAGTATTCAGGTACTCTAAAAGTTATGAAGCAAAACTAACAAAATTGTTATTTACCATATGAATACAAATTTATTTATTTCAATTTGTATCTTGTTAATTATATTTATCGCTGTAATTCAATAATTAAACTGAAATATGACTAACCATATTTTTACACTTACCGAGGCAAAAAAATTGCATTTAATATTCACGTTATTTAATGAATTAAGAGATGAAAAGTATTGATAAGAATTTAAAATATTATGTTACCTTTGATATCAAAATATAAAAGCTAGTTAACGCTTATGTTGATAATCGAATACCTGAGTAATCGTTCTTTCCTTTAAACTCTCTTAAAAGTTTTAATATTTAGTTTTTATATTTTTTCATTTTTTTTTTTTAAATGCACAAGCGTCCAAAGAACGGAGATCTCGAACGATTTTACAATATTTTCTCAAAAGTATATAAAACTGTTGTACGAACATATAGAAATGGGTATCTGAGTATTTGATTGAAAACAAAGCGTAAAATACCTTGTACAGCATTTCAAAGGTATGAAACGCGTCGTTTACTTTAAATTAATACAGTGTTTAATAACGTTATTTGTGAAACGCTTAAACTATATATTATCTAAAGAAATTTCGTTAAATAAATTAATTTACTATGATAAGCATTGTATTGTCAAGTGAAGATATCCAACAAGGTTAAAATAAAAACTATTAAAATGTGAAGACAATACATTAAATTGCCAACTACGGCTGCGGTGTTAGGAACATATACCGCAGCACCTGAATTCATCCACGGTTCCCAGGTATTGTTTCTTCTTTTTGGATCGGCCAACCAATCGATAGGAAGTTTAATCTGTCGTGTCATGACGCGACCGTAATGTTCCAGATAACGGTCCAAGTCTCTTGCAATCTGTAAATATTAAATTTACAAATTATACGTTGCACAAGCAGAAACTAATATTTTTCAATTGGCATTTTGATACATTATTTACCGCTGTAAAATAACAACAAATAACCACTATTACCTTATAACTTGATATGAATTAAAAAATAGGAGGAGTAGCGCTTATTTATAATAATCTTTTCATTATAGTCCATTTAACTTCTATTATTTTGATATTGCTCGATATATTGCTTAATCGACCTCTACGATATATCGCTGGGAAACCTAACCCTCGCCATGATATCAACTTATATTCCGGAACTCTACGCTATATATAGCAGCGATATATCATAGAGGAGACTGTAATCTGAGAACGACCGAAGTTCGCTTGAGTCTAGAACATTTGGATGTTTTTCCAAACGTAGAAAAGGACAGCAATAATGAAAAGAGAAAGAGGTCCGAGACGTATCAGTGAGACACAACTAATATAAAGGCAAAATGTTGTTATTTCTAGTTTTTGGCAAATGAAAATCACATCAGCGTATTTGTGGTATTTTTCTGGTTAAAATGACACCAAATCTGGCATAATTTGGTGCATATTTGCGTATTTTATAAATGATAATGACTTGCTTCCTTTAGATCATAAAGTCTGTAAATATGCACCAAATTATGCCGTGTTTGGTGTCATTTTAACCAGAAAAATACCACAAATACGGTGATGTGATTTTCATTTGCCAAAAACTAGAAATAAAAAAATGTTTCCTTTACATTAGTTGTATTTCATCGATTATGTACCTTTGATTTCTGCCGACACAGTTCACTCTCGGATTTCTCTTTCTTTCTTTCATTCCAACACTTTTAAAATGGTGACTTCTAGCTCCGCCCTTATTTCTGTCCTGCTCTGCGATATATCGTCGTTCCCGGTCCCGATTCTCGACGATATATCGAGACTTTACTGTACAGCCAATATAATTAAAAATCAGATTAATGGGCTTCCGGTGAATAAAATGTAAAGATGGCAAACGAAACATGACACAGAGGTCTCATTTATTAATAATAAAAGCTTAGATAAGATTCATAAGAAATTTGAGTATTGTTTTAAATCAGTTTTATGTAGATTCTGTTTAATTGGGCTGCCGATATAAAAATTTCTTTTTTATAAAAGTTAGTCACTAAGAATATACTTACTCTGGGATATGCGCTAGCAACATTTTTCGTTTCGCATGGATCGTTTACGATATCAAATAAACATTCGGTCACGTTACAAGTGGTAAAAACACGTCTACTGTAATACGTCACATTTGGACGACATTGAACCGTTGCTTCCTGTCGTAATCTAATTATTGTACTCGGTTGCGTCACTGGACCACCTAAATGATAGGTGATGCCCTCGGAGACAGAACTTTTCAATATGATATCGGTGTACGGCGGTGTCTCGATCGTTTTTCCTGAGTCTCCGTGATATCCGTCGTAGTAACCATTGTCCACAGATCCTTAAAAAAGTTAATATTTTTGATCTGAGCGCGAGGCTCAGGGCCGTGTCACCCCATGTCGCGACCGTATCGTGTCACTGGCCATCGGGAACTCGCGAACATATTTTGTCGCGAGGTGACACGGTCCTGAGCCTCACACAGCTCATTGGCTGTCGCAGTAAGAGGAGAGCGCTGGGTGGAGTCAATTGAAAATCGCTTGAAATATTCATTTCTTGCAGAATTCTGTATTAAATTAATTGGAATTTCATGAATTTTTTATTGTTTGAATTAGATTCGGGTTCTTATAACTTAGTTTTTTATAATGCATACTCTAAATTGCTTTAATGATATGTTTAATATTCTTCAGTTACCGTTTCCCAACTATTTTTTGCTCGAAGTTTCTTTCAAAGACGTTTATTTTTATTTTACTAACTTGTTTAGAATTTTGTAATAATCAGTTCACAATATACTGCCTGTACAATACAATTATATAACGAATCCTACCTCGTAAAAGTTTAAACCGGCTGTATATCGCTCCTTCGGTTTTCTGAATCTCGTCGATGTTTAACAAAAGTTTGTCCCTGCCGCGACCATGTCGTTCGCTGAGTACGCTCCATTGATCGATACCATCAATTTCGCCCAAATCCTTTAAATCTCCTCCAGCTGCCGAGTAAAGTGTCGGCAACCAATCCACTATGTGTATCAACTGATTAGAAATGCGAGCTACTTTTTGCAACCTTGGTGACCAAAGTGCGGCCACGCTTCTGACACCACCTTCGTATAAAGTGTACTTCGTCTAGAATGAAAAATAACGTGCGTTTAGTACATTAGTTAAGATAAATGTGATTAATTTGGTTAAATTGATATTGTCAACATTTTTAAGAGAAAAAGGTGCCTATTGAACAGTGTTATTAGTGATAATTTAATTGAATAAGCATCACGGTTCATAATTACTCGTATGAAACAGTGTATTGCTACTAATGAACATCACTTTAAATATTTATAATACAACAATTACATTTATATAATTATACAAATTTTATCATAACTGGTTTTTAATATTATCTAAGTATCATTATTCAGGGATACTCGAGCGTACTTTTTCATCTGCTTTACCGTAACATATCAGTTAAGGCAAGAACCGTTCAATTCAAAGTTTTTCACCCGAATATTCGAATACTAGTAGATTTCGACCTTGAAACTCGAATAATTCGGATGTACTAAGACAGTTGCAAGGACAAAGGTTGAAGATATTTATCCTTGCAGCTGCAACGTGCGATAAAAGTACTTTTGATACAATAAAGGCACTAGAATGTTATACAGGGTGGTCCACGCAACTTGCACACCTATGTTAACAAACATTGTCACGAAATCTGTGATAAGGTTGAATTTCTAAGTTGATAATATGCGAAGAAAATCAGGAAATCAAGTGGAATTGCACATTAGTTATATTACGTCTAGGGCTAATGAAGTTAAGTTTTTTTACTCAGAATTTGACATTCTTCCATGTTTTGGTATAAAAAATATAGTATTCCGTTTAAAAAAACAAAGTCGATTTTCAAATCTCTGAAACGCTTGCACCTATAAAAAAAATAAATACGCTACATAATGTACCCCTTCAGCCATGCAACTTCTGTATATCAAACTGTTTCGTGCAACGCATACTGTGGAAGTTATAGAGGTGTGCACGTTGCGTGGACCACCCTGTATAATTAAATAATTTAAGGTGATCTTACGCCTCTCAAGGGATAGTTTGAGCCCCAATTTTTGTATCTACCGATAGACGCAGCCCCATTATCGGTAAGAAACAAAATCAGAGTATCTCTTAGCATTCCTTTTTCGCCCAACGCATGAAAAATACGTCCAACTGAGTCGTCTAATTTCGACACCATTCCTAAAAAGATATTTATTTTCAATACTGTAAAAATAATTCAGTGAATGTGGTGTATAAGGACCCATCTTCAGTGACCTTGACGGAAAAAATGTGACTTTTGTATCACGAATTTGTTATAAAAATTTCTTATAAAACATAGTTTTTAAAATATGTGCACAATATTTGCAAAATGTTATAGCTGTGACTTGTTTGTTAAAAAATTATGAAGTAAGGATTTTAGATTTATAATTGTTTTATTACACACAAGTTAAGATTATCGAAGTAATCTAACTTAAACTACCGACGTTCGTTTTTTAAATTGAAAATAGGATAAAAAACAAAATCAATAAGGGATGAAACGTAAATTATTGTATAGAACAAGTATTTATCTTGATAAAAACCAGCTTACATTTCAACGAAAACGTTTCGAAAAATTTTGTAACCTGCATCAAGTCATGGCCCATTTGGTAGTTCTGGTGTTAAACCTAACACAAACGTTGATTTTAAACGTTAAGATATAAATATTTACATTAATAGGAAAAATGCAATTTGTATATTCCATGTATTATCTCCTTAAGCACGTACCCGACGTCTAAAAGGTAGGAGAGACCAGAACTAGTTAAGTGTATAATGGGGTTAATTGACTAATTTCCTTTAACTTTGACATTGTAGAGTAAACGGTGTTTCTATTAACCCTTTGCACTCGAAACGTTTTTGGATACGATTGAGACTCGATTTCTGTTTCAGTGAATTTTCCAAAATTTAAAAACCCTACTTTGGAAGCAATTCTTTCGTTAATTTGCTATGTTCTAATATAAATAACAGTTAAATGTCACGTTTTAAAATATTCTAGTTAATTGCATACTGCAAAGGGTTAACCCTTTGCGGTTCTACGTCGAGTGTGGCTAAAATTAATTTCTTTTCGGCAAATTCTATGTCGATTGTCGTTCAACAATGTACACCATTTCCAATGTACCTATCTAACTAAATATACACATGTATAAACTTCTAACACGCGATAAGTCCACAAAACACTAACAGTGCATTTATAAAAATTAGTCAATTAGCTCTAGTCTTTTTTACATTCTATTTATGATAGCTGTTTTGTTAATCATTTTTTGACGAACAACGAGTGACAGTTAAAACCTTTCGAAAGTTCTTCAATAACATGACCTTGACAATGTATGTATAGGTCAAGGTCAATGAGAATGCGTCCTGTAAACGCCGTATTTTATATGGAATAATAATTATATTAATAACTATAATATATCAATCGTAGTATTAGAGGGGCCGGAAAGAAATGTCGTTTTTGCGCATACCAATGTTTGTTTGTCATTTGTCAGGTCTTTGTCTACTCCAAAATCGTGCCAGACGTTTTAAGATTAAAGTCAGTTGTTTACTTGTATACATACGATTAAATCTTACATTTTTTTTTGCAATTTTAGGTGAAACGGCCAGCCAAGTACCAGAAGAGATACATACATATCCGGCGTCGTATGCTTTTTGAGTTTTACCAGTTGCTACCAACGATTACGCCACTGATTAGAAATAAAAACTTGTTTAAATTTAAAATTTGTTTGAATTTAATGTAAAAAAGCGACATTACTTTCCGGTCCCCCTAATATTAAAAAGTACATCGGTTAGTTTTGCATTATTTTTGGCAAATAATATAAAATTTGATATGTCTTCAATTATCAAGAATTTTCTCAAGCTAAAGTAAAGAAGATACAAGGTAATGCGTAATTTTCAAACAAAAATTAAAAAATAATTTCTTAATATTTCTATTCACGTACTGGCATATTTTCGACGATTTGGTTCGCGAATGTACGAAAATTCCATATCGTTGTATCTGGTCGAAGGTTGTTCCAGCGGCGCGTGAACCGCCAAATGGGATATTTGAAGGTACAGCGGTCTAGGAATTTCGTGATTTTCAATAATTCTTATCGCTTCGTCGGTAAACAAGTCTGTTGCGTATTCACGATTAATCCCATGAGCTGGATTATCGCCACGATGCAAATCGAATCCGCTCATATTCTATCAACATGTCAAATACGTTGTTCAAAATTCTGGTTGTGTTGTTCATCGGACGGTCCCCTGCCAAGCACTCTAACTTATATTAGTTATGTTAGGGTAAATGTGATTAATTATTATATATAATTACCACTAGGTTTGGTAAACGTGATAATTCTTGAATATTTATCAAATTAACCGGCGAGTTTAGTCTAATATGTCTAAATAAGTAAACTTAAGATATTGAATAGTTTGTAGTAGTAGCAATAAACGTTATTTGGAAAAATGTTTTTCTCTCTAGAATATGGGTTCAGTTTGTTTTTTATATGTAACTGTTTTGTATGAGTTCTAATAATACAATTATTTTCTCTACTTAGGTCTTTCATTTGACAAGACTTAAAATAGCCTTTTATTGAATTCTTCATTGTAAATTCATCGGATTTACCAAACTTACTAGTGATTATATTATATATAATCACTAGATTAATCACATTTACCGTAACAGTTATAGTACTGAGGTGGTTAACAGTCTATTTTCAGGATTTTCGAGGTACTCTTCATTCTGTTATTTACTCGAGGAATAAAATAAATTGAATCTTACCTGATTTGAATAGTTATAATCGTAATAGGAAATGTGGCTGTTGTAAAAACCTAGGAAAGAATCGAAACCCCTGTGTAACGGTGTGTACTGAGGTGTATGGTATCCCATATGCCATTTTCCGATTAATTTCGTCGTATATCCCAACCCTCGCAAATGTTCCGGCAGGATTTTGATGTCCAGAGGAAGGCCACGTGGCTCACCGCCCCGAATTCCATCACCTTGCATCCCTAAATAAATAAATAATTATTTTTAACATAAAATTTTATATTTCGATGCTTATATTTTCCAAGTCCATTATAATACACACAGCAGGTAAAATATTAATAAAAGCAATTAAACAATTTGTTATATCTCAAAACTTTGATGAAGTTTGAACAAAAGGCAATTTTTGAAGTTTTGAAGTTTGAGACCCACCCTTATTCTACCCTAGATTCTAATTCAGTTGTAGTTTCATGATAGCTTATAGGTATAAGTTATAAATTAATAATAACAATTTCTAATTATGACAGCTTAGAAATTATCATAATAATTATTATAATAATATGTTTCTTTGTCAAGAAATAAATTTTACATCTATTAGTCGAAAATTGTTATGCTTGTACACTGTGCTAAATTTATTACCGTTATTTAATAGTAAATAACAAATATGCATACAATTGAAGCTTTTTTATTTTTTATTTATCTTTGTACTGGACTCCAAAAATTCAAATGACGATTCTGATTATAAATGTGGGATCTTAGGATGAACGAAGTGCTTGAGGTGACTTTTGTACATATATAAATTAATTAGTTTTACAGACAGAAATTAGTTTTACATTTAATCCTTCGCCGGCTCGAACAGGACTGCCTCTCCGAACATTCGCGCATCGACACCTGACATGCATGCTTTCTCTCACTCTCTCTCACTCTTTCTATCTCTCATACTACCGGCGATACAATTAATTATTAATCCCACATAAATATATACATAATTTATGATTACTTTTTAAGTGAAAAAACAAGTCATTAAAGCTTGTCATTTATAAATAAAATTCATAAAATCTGTCAAATTTTTAGAGTCGAGTTGAATATTTTCACATTGGACAATGTTGTTGAGCCAAAGATGTACATAGTTATTTATTTATATACGTACCAATACGTATTGGATAAAGTCCGGTAAAAAAAGCTGTCCTAGAAGGAGTGCTGGAGGGTAGTACATAGTGTCTATTTAATATAATCCCATTATAACCGAGAGCATCGATATTAGGGGTTGGTATCTGATCTGACCCGTGAAAACCAACATCGTTCCATCCCTGTGTAATTCAATGAAAAAACGCTGATTCGGTGCAAAAATTTTCTATACAAATACGAGGTCAACAAGCAATGTAACAAGTTTATCCACAAAACCTATCAACCTTTTGACTGCGGACAGCGCTTACAGACACCCTGTAAGGCTAAGTCCCTGAGACAGTAATATTCCATATCTATTTTCTAAATTTTTAGCTACTTTTTCAAGGTCCAGTAAATTTTTAAATCTCAACAAAAAAATTTTTTTTGTTTCTTGTCAAAACGCACCGCGGTCAAAAGGTTACATTTGCTTTAAGTAAATGTAACATTTACTTTAAACTAAATGTAATAATATCACGAATTCTTAATAAGCTTTTGTCTAGATGGTAGTATTTTATAATAGCTTTTAAGGGTTGATAGTATAAGAATCCCAATTTGTCCTGGAACTTCTAAGCATAATACGGTATAGTCATGGTGAAGAAGAAGAATATGGTTTAATATTTATGGTGAGTCACAAGGGCTAACGTGGTCATTAAATGCCTGGCACAAATTCAGTTTAAAACACTTTCGTACTACAGTCTAATCGTAACAAATTAAACGAAGTAGACTAACATAGTTGAAACAGAAATATCCATGTAGTTACATTATATATTCGTCGTTCATTTTATTTGTTTTTCTCGGATGTATCTTCTTCGAATTAATTAACCCTTAATTACCATAACTTTGAATTAGAACATTTATTACAGTAAGCGATACTTTTTTATAATTGTAATTTTTAGTTTTAATAAAAGATGGTAAATATTGGCTAATATACACCGTTACTTATTTTTTAATATACAAAAACTATAAATTTAACTCTTTCCACTCGATGCACATGATTTTTAAGGGAAATATAACTAATTGTTGGTATAATGATAATTAATTTATACAAAAGTGAATCTTGATGTTGAGAATTACTGTTAAATAAAATTGCCTAACGCCAGCCCACTTCATATTAAACAAACCGTTTCTTTATCTGTGTTCCAGTCAAGTAAAGTGAAGTCTATCGATCAAGCGCCATTAAATAAAATTCATTAAATTAAAATTGTTAAATAGTTTACATTTATTTTTTGTTATATATTCCATTGCTAATTTATATTTCTTTTACCGAGTTTCCTTCTAAATATAATTTAACACTAAAAATGCTGATGCTCTTATGCGTTATAAACAATTCAAATATTATTTTTATTAACCGTCTGATGAAACTTAAGATCAAGTCACAAAATCTGTTACTCTTCCACGTTTTTAATAACCTTTTTCAAAATAAAATAAAGTTTACACGATTTTTAACATGAAAACAATTGAATATAATTATTTTACCTTATAATTTTACAAATTCCGCGCGAGGGTAAAACGCGTATACGCGCCGCGTAAGTTCAAATTCAAATTCTGTTGATGTTCGAATTTCAAAGTCGAATTTTACTTTTGTTCAAACGTTAAAATTATTTCAGATACAAACGTTCGAATTTTCTTTGAAAGCCCTTTCAATTGGACACAGAATTATGATCTTACCAAATCGTCTGCCATAATTATGATAATATGAGGCGCCGTTTCGTACAGGCCAACAACACGACCGACCCATAAGATTAACAACAGAAGCAACGTACTGATCCAAATTAGAGAAAATCGATACATTTTGTATAAAGCAGATATACCGGCACGATGAGAAAATTTGAGAGAATAAGCAATGATAGAACACTGGAGAACACTTGTTATTTGACACTTTTTACGCAGAACTGATTATCATGAATGATGCTTATGACAGAACTCCTGCGGGATACAAAAGAATGAGGAACAGGAATAAACACGCTTATATAGTCCACCCACGAAGGAACATTATTATGAATGGACCGTAGGGTAGGGAAGAAAAGGGGAAGGGAACATACCTACACCAATAATTACGGCAATAAAGAAGGTACATGTTTCAACTCGGTTGCTTCTCATATTACGTATCCTCTGTAATTGCATAATCATGCAGACTGTTTTCTTATTTTAAATAAATTGCTAAATTTCGGATAATTAACCCGTTAACCTATGATTTGCCCAATGGGTGCGTCAATTGGAGACAAATATTACAATTTTTATAAATAAACGAAGAAAATCGAAATATTATTTATATTTCACGCTTGATGAGTCTTGATTGCATTAATTATAATTACAATTAAATTTAAAATTCTGTTGTAATCAAAATTTGAAAGGGAAAGGTCGCAACTGAACTGTAGGTCGCGAGTGTGACTCGATATTGTAGCACAAGGGGTTAAATCAATTTTTTCGTATACTATGCACGCTATAAAATAGACTGAATTCAACGATTCTTTACCTAAACGCGTACTATCGGATTCAAAATTCAAAAATTAGGTACAGTAATACAAAAAAAATATGTCTTGTAGCTACGTAATTCAATTGAGGGCTCAATTAATTTGTAGATTCTTTCTTTTTTTATAAAACAGTATAATTGATAATATTTCATACCATTATTTAAATTAAACCGAAAATGCCACGTATTTGTGACTCTGGCAGCGAATTATTAATCACATTATTGTCATACAGGGTGTCCCAGAACTATGTAGTGTAAGAACCGGAAATGGAAGGTAGCTGAGACGATTTTGAACAACAATTTCCTTTGCAAAAATGTCGGATGGGGTTTTGTTTTTGAGTTATTGATTGATCAGTGTTTTTCCTTAATAACTCATAAACGAAGTCCCATCCGACATTTTTGCAAAGGAAATTGTTCAAAATCGTCTCAGCTACCCCCCATTTCCGGTTTTTACACTAATTCTGGGATACCCTGTACTGTATACTTTTAATCAGCTCATACAATTGGCAAGGAGTATGATTACTAATAAGCAAAATGTACAATATAAAAATTGCCCAAAAATTGTTAAATAAATATTTAGAAAGAAGTTTAAAATATTTGAAAAGCTTTAAATTTATATGCGATACAATTGAAAAGTGACACTTTTCGTCTCTTGAACACATTCTAAATTTTGTAAGTTAATGTGATACCAATAGCATATATGTATTGGATCGTAAGGAAAATAAATTCGAATCGAAAAAGAAACTTGGGACTCCTTTATAAGTAGAAAATTCATAACTTTAAACTATAATTAAACGAATATAGTAGTGGACGGAATAAACTACACATTTTACGCAGATAGAATTGTATAACAAAAAAGTTTTAGATAAAAAGAAAAACACTCCGAATCTATCTATATTATGACTCAATTTAGTATGCAAAACAACAATAGATCTTTAACACTAAGATTACGGGACCCGTCATTTTGTCGAATTTCGAGTTTCACAAAAAAAATGTAAAAACTACAGAATTACAAATTTTGTATAATATTAAATATTACAAATGAGATATAAATACGTAATATTACATAGTTTCGTTTATAAGTTAATAGCGTATAATTATATTGTTTTTTAACACTAGAACTACCGAAGGGGTCGCCTAATCTACATTTTCTTTTAAATACAGAATAAATTTGTAATACAAAACATGATGTAATACAAAATAAGAAATGTGAAACAAGTCATTTTGATCCCTTTGGAAGTTCTAGTGTTAACCCTTTGCACTTCATTGTTCCTCTGAGGGGACATGAAAAGGATGCAGATGATTTTTAAGACAAATACAACTAATTTACTTTTTTTCTAAATTACCTCCTAATATAATTTAAATATAATAATTATTCCTAATACTATATTATCTCATCTACGATGGTATGTTGCTCACTATTTTGTAATTAAGTATTCCTGAGTTACTGGTAAATAATCTGAAAAAAGTTTTAGAGTGCAAAGGGTTAAAAGTTTTAGATTATTCAGTTTTGTTATGTCAAGAAAAGTTCCACAGACAAGTTTTTGTTGTAACGAATTCCGCTCAGTTATGTTAATAAATTATAATAAATTAGTTTTTGATTTATTTACACTGTTATAATAGCATATAAAATTATAAATCTGAGTCACCTTAGAACGTAAGTCTGATGGCTGCAGCCCCTCCTAAACCCTCCACCTTTTATTTTAGTTGTATTTACATACTATACACATAAATAATAATGAAATTGGAAAAAATAAATTTATATATATAATATATATAGTATATAAATATAATTTATTAATTAGTTGATTTAGTTTAGAAATTGAAATTTGCATACATATAAAAAATATGTACAAAAAATACGCATATACAAAATATGCATAAAATATACATATTTAAATAAGAAAACCTCAGTGTTAATGTCTGTAGTCAGAGGACGAAGTGGTTTACTCAGAGATGGCGATTTTGGAAAACTACACAACCCAACTATGCTGACATACTGTACACTGTATCCAGTTATACATATTGATGCTTTGGTGCAGCTTGGAGTGTCTTACGCAGCTTCTTCCTCTGGTCTCTTTCCCTTCCACCAACATTAAAACTAAACTAAACATACCCTTTATTATATAATTCTATAAAAAACATTTATTCAAAGATACTTAATTCATCTTTTATCTTATACTTACAAAATTATTTTTCATACAGTGAATTATATTTACTTTGTACTTATATTGCATTATGTCAATAAAATACAATTTACTATTTTATTTGAAAACTTGCATACTCTAACTTTTCTAATATTATACATTTAATTTCATGTTCTCTTAAGGTACCTAATCAAATAACAAATATTAATATATTGATAAAATTTTATTATATTTATACTTAGTATTTTAAGATAATTTATATACCTTGAATTAATTTTGTATTTATTTTAAAATTTAAACAAATTTTATATAAATCTCTGTATTGTGTTATGATCTTGCATCTTCTCCAAAGAATCTAAATTACTCCACCAAAGAGGCAATTTATGTTTAAGAATTAATTTAAACCAAGGGCTCAGTGGAGAATCAAGATTTTTTACAAATTGATTAATTTCAGATTGTGCTACCCAACGAAACTCACTAATCTCATCTGCATTTGGATTTAACGTGATATTATCCTTTTGCATAAATAGCACATAATCTATTTCATGTTCACCCCAATATCCATTTACAGCATGATAATGAATTCTTGTCAAGTACAGAAAATCTGATAAAAGAATTTGTGACAACGGAATTCCTAACTCATAGTTAAGTCTTC
Source organism: Anthidium xuezhongi (assembly GCA_022405125.1). Classification (NCBI taxonomy): domain Eukaryota; kingdom Metazoa; phylum Arthropoda; class Insecta; order Hymenoptera; family Megachilidae; genus Anthidium; species Anthidium xuezhongi. The sequence goes on from CM039649.1 coordinate 831,830, forward strand.
TTCGTGCTGCTTTACGTATTCCAATTGCATCTTGTTCTTCTGTTTCATCAGCAATTTCAGCTAATGGGTGACTACAACACGTGTTTGTATAATGGTTTGGAAATGTTATCTATAAAATATATTATTTATTATTAATCTAATATAAACATTTTGTATATGTATCAGTAATGCTTACTTTATTGGCGGATCGCTTTTGAAGTAACAATTCTCCTTTGCTATTAAATAAGAAAACACTAAACGCTCTATGAAGAAGAACCTGTCCATCTGAATTCACCATATGGCAATCTCGTTTTGTAGCTTCACCAAGAGGTTTATCTGATTCATCAACAAGAATACAACGTTCTTCTAAAGCAGCTTCTTGTAAAGGAGCTGCTTGTATGCTACCAAAATGTTGTACTGTGGATGTTAACTGACGTGTTGCAGTACATATTTTTTCCAGCATTTTAGCCATTGCCATAATGTATTATTTAAAAATATTCTTCAAAATTTAAAAGAACAATATTTTATATGCATATATTTTTGTACACTATATCCATGTATGTATAATGCAATACATCCAATACAATAGGTTAATTAAAAACACTAATTTACAGCAATTTTAAACTTAACTATATATAAAATAAACGTTTTAGTATAAAGAAACTGTCTTCTTAGAAAGTGTGACCGCCTATTTAAATGTTCGTACAATACTAACCTTCAAACTTGACGTCATAAAGTATCTTTTAGAATATATAATTTGAATGTACAGTACTGTGGTATGGCATGAACATAATCTGTAAAGCCATCGGTTCTTTTATTCTTTGAACTTTATACATTTTGAAATTTAAATTAGTACAACAGAGTTTTTTATCGTATAATTATATACTATACAATCGATATTCGACGCAGAACAAAAATTAAATTTATAAAAAAAAGAATGTTTAAGAATGTATAGTTGCAATTCCAAACAAGTTTATGACCTACAATTAAAAACTAAAAATATTATCCTTTCGATATCATGCTTTTGATTATTATTTGGTATTATTTATAAAATTAAATTATATAAATGTTATAAGAAAATTTATATCCCATCATTATATTATAAAATAGATTTGTGGAAATCCTTGCATAATAAAAATAATTTTGTATTACAATTCCTATCACATATTACGTACTTGAATTGTAATGATCGATAGTTCTCGATGGTTTTTAACTTCGATCAATCGAATCGTTACATGGAGTAGTTTAATAGGTTTCATGGTAATTCAGTGCGGTGTAGTAAGGACCATTATATAAAAAAGTTTATTGTTGTCTTAATGTGCTATTTATTATTCACGTTCCAATATATTTTAAATTAATTTACGTCAACGTATTAACTTCGTCATATAAAAATCGAAATGAGTGAGAACGCAGAAATTACTGGGGTTATATTGCCAAAAGATGCGGTAAAAGCGGAAAAATTTAAAGAAGAAGCTAACGAATACTTCAAAAGTGCGTTTGCAAAATTTATACATTCATTTTTTTCTGTGATTTACTTTACATTTTGTTCTATAATTTATGAAAATTTGTACTGATTGTTAAATTAACGTCATTTAGTCACGTGTATTACGTTCAAAACTAACCCAACTTCCACAGCAATATTTGAAGTAATCAATTAAAATTTTTAATCAACTATATTATTTGTCCCATTTTCTGGCTAAATGCACCGCGAATAATCAGTTTTATTTCTGTTAGCTGTCCTTGTGAAATGATATTTGTTTATATATACTATATGCTATATATCAAACTTATTGTTTGATTATATATTTTATCTGGTATCAAATAAATATGAACACTAAATAGAAAATAATTAGTCTTTATAAATTATTTATACCTTTTACATGTAATACCTTTTAGTAATTATTATATATTTTGTTATGTTTCAGAACAAGATTATAACAAAGCTATAGAATTATACACTAAAGCTATAGAGTGTAATTCCACAGTTGCAGTATATTTTGGAAATAGAAGTTTTGCATATTTAAAAACGGAATGTTTTGGCTACGCGCTTACAGATGCATCTAAAGCTATTGAATTAGATAAAAATTATGTAAAAGGATATTATCGTAGAGCTGCAGCATACATGTCACTTGGCAAATTCAAGCTAGCTCTTAAGGATTATAAAACTGTTACTAAGGCAAGACCAAACGATAAAGATGCAATGGTTAAATATACAGAATGTTCTAAAATATTAAAGATGTTAGCTTTTGAGAAAGCAATTTCTGTGGAAGAGAACAAAAAGAATATAGCTGATATGATTAATTTAGAAGAAATGGGTAGATTATTATATCTAATATTTGACCAATTTATATATAATGCGTTTGATTATTTTAAAAAGAAAAAAAAATTAAATTTCTTTTTGTATATTTTATAGCTATAGAAGATGAATACGTAGGCCCTAAACTTGAAGATGGAAAAGTCACTTTACAATTTATGCAAGATTTATTAAATTGGTACAAAAAACAGAACAAATTACATCGTAAATACGCCTATAAAATTCTTTTAGATATAAAAGCATGGTTCATGGCACAACCAAGCTTAATTGATATTACAATTCCTGATGATAGTAAATTCACTATCTGTGGAGATATACATGGCCAATTCTATGATTTACTTAATATATTTGAATTAAATGGGTTACCTTCAGAAACTAATCCTTATGTATCCTTTGTAACATGGATATATTATATTTTATGTTTATCATTATATTTTTTTTTATACATTAAGATAAAATATATTACTGATACATGTACTTTAGTACAGTATCTGCATATATATATATACATATACACATATCTTAACAGTATTATAGTTATTCAATGGGGATTTTGTAGATAGAGGCTCATTTTCTGTAGAATGTATATTCACCTTGTTTGGATTTAAATTGTTGTTTCCAAATCATTTTTTTATGTCTAGAGGTGTGTATCTATTACTTTAATTTAATTATTAAAATGAGATATGTACTCATAATAAAATGTAACATTTAGGTAACCATGAGTCTGCTACAATGAATCAGATATATGGATTTGATGGTGAAGTCAAAACAAAATATTCTGCTCAAATGGCAGAATTATTTACAGAAGTTTACAATTGGCTTCCTCTTGCTCATTGTCTTAATAACAGAGTACTTGTAAGTATATATCATTATATGAAACACAAACTTTTGTAAGATTTAAACGCTTTTATAACAATAAAATTTATTGTGTCTATTATTTCGCAGGTAATGCACGGTGGACTATTTTCAAGAGATGACGTTACATTAAAAGAAATTCGAGAAATCGATAGAAATAGACAGCCACCGGAAGAAGGATTAATGTGCGAATTATTGTGGTCAGATCCGCAACCTCAACTTGGAAGAGCACCCAGTAAAAGAGGCGTTGGTGTTCAATTTGGGCCTGATGTAACGCAAAATTTCCTTACTTTGAACAATCTTGATTACATTGTAAGAAGTCATGAAGTAAAAAATGAAGGATATGAAATTGGCCATGATGGGAAATGCATTACTGTGTTTTCTGCTCCAAATTATTGGTATGTAAACATGATACATTTTGCAAGCTCAATGATTTTTAATGTTTTTGTGTTTTATTTTTTAGTGATACCATGGGTAACCGGGGTGCCTTTATCACACTCAATGGCAAAGATATGGAACCCCATTTCACGTCATACGAAGGAGTGGTATGTTATACAATTATTAATAATCACTTATATAATTGTATTATTTACATAATTATGTCATAAAAAAATATTTATTTTAGCCTCATCCAAATCTAAGGCCAATGGCATATGCTAATTCTTTATTAAAATTCATGTGCTAGTGGAATACCTTAGATACTGTTGATAAGTAAATAAGTAACAATAATTGAATACGAGTAGCCCGATCAAAGTGTGCGTAATATATTTGATACTGAAATGGAGGAGGTGAGAAACCTTTAGACTTCTCCAAAACAATAAAAGCTGTATTCTTTCTAGAAACAAGAAAACCTGTATCATAATAAATCAATTGAAGATATTATATTCATGGGTACAAAAATGAAACCGTTTGCTTGTTTTGACAACTGGTGAACAATTGTATCAAATTTTCTTGTCTATGATAAGAACAATGTCTCGTTAGTAATTTGTGTTTTGTTATGATGAAATGTTGCAAAGAAAATATTTCTATTTTGTACCCTCGATTAAACCACCTTGTTCATTAAAGATATTAATGTTCACACAAATTAATTAAATGATCTCAAACCGTATAACTTATATTTGTGTAAAAATATTATAAATACTTGTATGAAGTATCGCGTATACAATGAATACATATATACGTATTAGTCTTTCATTTTATTCTTTAATGAATAACGGTGGTTAATTTAAAACAATGATTACTATGAAAATATCTAATTACATATGTAATTTACCATCACTATGTAGTACAATTTTGCAGCCAGTCACTAATTGTCACGTTATTTGTGATGACTACTTTTATACAAATCTAATGTGATTGGAAGAATTTCTTTCGTCTAACATATTTCTTTTTTGTTAATAAACAATGTTTATAATGTATTTAAAATGTATATTGTTTTTTCTTAAAATAATGAAGAATCATACCACATAAAATGAGGTAGGACATTTTTTCTAATAAATTATTTCAATTTTAATGACTTACACTTATAATTACACCTTATGTATTTTTAATGTTGCAATTATAAAATATTTCCTGACAAAATTTCTAATTTCATTTTATTTATTTCATTTATAATTAATAATCAATTATGAACAAAATTTTGCTTACAAGGGGGGTTGGATCATTTTTTGTGAATTCGAAGGGTTTATATAAAATAGAAATATCCTGAAAGGGGGTAGACTACCTAAACTGGACAAAACAAATTAAGGCATTTGATTAGAAGTATTTTTAAGTTCAAATTTCGATATATAAAAAATATTTTTTAATTATAGAAATAACTCATAACTTAAAAATTATATTAGACATAAAGGATAAAGTTGTTCTTGCACGTTACGAATACCATACGTTTACTCGCTAAATATTGGCACATGACAGACTGTTCGTCATTCACCTTCGAACTTGATTGCATTAAATGAAGTTAATATTCACTCCACTCCACTATTTAAAATGTGGTAAAAATCTCAAAACCATAATAAAACATTCTTTCTAAAAGTATTAACTCATGTAGGGTCAATAGAAAATTTAAATTTACTTCTTTCCCATTCAAACATCCTTTCTTCACTATATATTGGTTTTTCATTAAAAAGTAATTAATAAATAACAATATTGTTTAATACGTAAAAAATATTATACTAAAGTGTTAAAGGAATGTTTATAACGAATAAATAAGTATGACATTCGTATGCTGATTTATTTCGCGCCGAATTCTCTACATCGTAGCGCAAGGAGCAGGACAAGGATGGCGCTAGATACTTGTACATACGTGATACCCAACTTGTGTGGACTATGTTTGCGTGAGTTTATGAGGCATATACTCGCGACACGTCTGTCATATAATAAATATAAGATTGACCACGGTAAAACCTTTAATAGTTAGTAACCTATAATAATCCCGCGGATTCTGTTGTGGCTATAAATTTCTCCTCTTCTCTAGATTTATCTGTTTTTACTGACAACCAAGCTAGACTACAGATTTCAAGTTAACGAAAGAAATTTAAACAAAGAAGAAAATACAGGCGTAGTTTGGATACATGGAAAAAAGAGACGAAGGGTGAAGACAACGGTTCTATCCGTTTTCGTAATACATATCAGTATTTGTTACGAAAAGAAAAAAAAAGAAATGGCCCATCCTTCTGACTGCAATCCACTTTCGTATCTTATCGCAAGACAAATTGACGACAAAGTCAATCATTGCAAACGCCTCGTTAACGCTAGGTTCAGAAATTCCGAAAATCTGTTCAGGAAGGATCTACTGTCACATTATGGATGTGTTAATGCGATTGAATTTTCGAATCAGGGAGATCTTCTTGTTTCCGGTAATCAATAATGCATTTTAACTTATTTCATTTCATACGGTACCATGCCCGTCGATTTTTCGAAAATTAATATTCGACGGAAATTCAAAACCGTACAATGTCATGAATGATTATATAGTTTTGTCAAAATGTTACATGATCTGAATATATGTGGCTGTTTTAGTCTTATGCTAAAATTCTTATGTTGATTACTGAAAGAGAAAACATGAAATTGTCTTACTGATTTGATAGGTGGTGATGATAGACGGGTTTTATTATGGAAAGTAGAACAGGCAATACAAGATGCGGGTAAACCTGTTGTAATGAAAGCACAGCACATTAGTAATATTTTTTGCCTTGGTTATGACAGCAGTAAAACAAAGATATTTTCTGCTGGAAATGATGATCAAGTTATTGTTCATGATTTACGAACGTATGAATACTTTTAATTTTAAGAGATTTACATGAAATTGCATATAGTTTAAACAGCTGTTTCCCTTGTATTATAGGGGTGGCGTCGTGAATTTCTTTTTGCATGAGAAACCAGTCTACGGACTGTCAGTTCATCCACACAATGATAATGTGTTTGCAAGCGCGTGCGACGATGGAAGAGTTTTGATTTATGATATACGGGGATCCCTCGCTATGGAAACATTTTGTTTGGCACAATATAAAACTGCTTTTCATTCTGTAATGTTCAATCCTATAGAACCTAGAATGCTTGCTACTGCAAATGCCAAAGAAGGTATTAGTATGTGGGATGTACGAAAACCTTTGGAGTAAGTAGTTTGATTCAAGCAGATTTATACTTATTTTTAAATCAAGTAAATTAATTTTTCCCTTTTTTATTTTTAGACCTATATTACGTTATGGAAATGAAAGTTCAGCACAGAGTTGTATGAATGTTAGATTTAATGCAGCTGGTAATAGATTATTAGCTTTGAGAAGAAGATTGCGTCCTGTACTTTATGCTGTAGACTCTTCTACTCATTTGTGTCAATTTGACCATCCTGGATATTATAATAGTTGCACAATGAAATCTTGTTGTTTTGCTGGAGATAACGATGAATATGTTCTTTCTGGTATGTAGTAACATTTTAATGATCATGATTCTTTCCAGCACTCTAATAATATTTGTATACATTATTAATTAAGCGATTTATTATATTTAGGTTCTGATGATTTTAATTTATATATGTGGAAAATTCCCTCTGAAGATATAAAAAGTGTAAACTCAGCACATATGGTATTACGTGGTCATAGATCTATTGTTAATCAAGTACGATATAATCAAGCTAGTTGTATCATTGCTTCATCCGGAGTTGAAAAATTGATCAAAATCTGGAGTCCGTTTCCTCTTGGAAGTAACTGTTTAGGTGGATTAAAGGTAATATATATTACCATTATAGTTCAATTTGCTAATGGTATACTCTATTCTTTCTGTATTTACGTTTTTAGAGAGAAGATGGAAAACAAGAAAGACAACGTAGAGTATTTACGCACGATGAATATATTGGATTAGTCTTACGTAGCGGTCAGTTTATGACACACGATTACAGTCATCAATCGACTAGAGAAGACCCAAGAATGATGGCGTTCTTTGATTCTTTGGTGCAACGCGAGGTTGAAGGCTGGAGTTCGGAAGATATGTCAACAGCGCCAACACCTAGTGATTCTGAGAGCAATTCTACAGCCGGACTTGTTTTTACCGCTACCGATTCTGATGGTACACTTTTTTTGTCTTAGGTCAGGCATGGGCACGAAATCGCTCCGAGAGGCGCTCTTTTGTCAGGTTTATTCGGGAAGCTTTTGATAGGTGATCAGGAAGTTGCTGTAAGGATAAAATTGAGCAATTAAGATACGGCTACGTGCTATTAAGAATAAAGAGTAAATTCTCCATTTTTAAAGCATTCGGACCAAAAGATGTCCGAAGATGCCAAGTTCAATATGGAGTTCACGGTAAAATTATTAGGTGTTCGTAAAATCGGAAAGGCAAGGAATTCAATTCTTAAGACAACGGTTCTGGAACTCTAATATTTTAATTTCTTAGTGTTTTTTACGACAACCTGTATGGTAGTCGTAAAATTGTAGCTCGATTATCTTCCAGGCATCAGAGAGTTTTGAGACATCTCTCAAATTTGAACGCGCGAAGCAAATCTAAAATTCTTTCGACAGAAGCGCTCTGACCTCTGATTTACTGCTTATTGCTCATGCCTGTAACTAAGCTTTTAAAATATAATTCTATTAAACTAATAAAAATTGGTTGCATGTTAATTTTTTCATAGAATCTACAGCAGCCGGTCGTCGACTAATGTTGCGTGCTTTGGGATCAGCATTAACGTCGTACGGGCCTTCCGGAGGAGTAGCTCCCGAAAGACCTTTAGAGTCTCCGAATCGTATAACACGACTCATAGCGTATCGGAGAGAAAAACTTATGAGACTCGCAGCTGTGGATTGCGGCACGCCGGCAAACAATACTTCCGCCGCCATTTCCGAACCGTCCATCTCGGGTTCGGCGAGTGACGGAGACAATACACAAATTAAATGTAAATCCAAATTAAAATCAAAATTAAAAGGTGTAAAGAGGAAACACGGTAAAGTTTCCGAAAGAAGAAGCAGAGCCAGAAGAAAGTGTGCAGTGTTACAAATTAATAGTGATTCTGATAGTGACGAACAACTTGTTGATGCAACTCAGCCTAGTACCAGTTCTGGTGTAGTTTCTAGAAGATCGCAATACGTTGTGAATGCTATTGAAAGTGACGCAAAACATTCAAATTACAGCAGCAGCAGCTCGGAGGATAACGATAGTTCCGGTAAGCGAAAATATGCAAAAATTGATTCTGACACTTCAACGAAAGTTCACAGAAGGAAACACAAAAAGTGTAAAAGTAACTCGAAAAATGATACCATCAAAAATAAGAGCAAACGCCAAAAATTTGAATGCGACACAAAGAAAAAGAAATCAGATTGGAAAAATTATTTAAACGGTATTACTACGCCAAAAGTACAAAAAGATGGTCCATCAACACCTGCGAATAAAACATGCAAAGTTCCTTCGACCCCTGACAGTGGTATTACATCAGGGGTTTCTACTGAAAAACATTATGAACAAACACAGAAAGATCAAAATGACGCAGAAAGCTCAGATCATGAACAGAAATTAAAAAATTTAGAATATTTTAGAAAAAAGGTGGACGTAGCAAGAAGGAGCTATTGTAATCGATCCAAGCCTTTGTCACACACCATTTCAACTACAACCGATTCTTCCGATTAAACTCATGTTACCTTCGGCTTTTTAATCTTTTTCCTTTTGTACATAATGAATCTGTGATTCCTTGAAATATATTTTTATAATGACTAAGTTTGTTCACATATTAAATATGGTTAATCTTTTTCTATCATCTTTTAAACTTTATCATTTTTATTTTTATCATTTATATTAGAATCTCTTACGGTACAAGACTGTTGCAGTAAAAGAAAAGAAAGAAAGAAATAAATCTTTTTTCACTGTATTTAAAATAATCTTAACAACATATTTTACAATTGGTACAAGAGAAAAGAAATTTCAAATTTAGCATACTCAAATATGTAAAATTATTAACAACCCGTACCATAATTATTTAGGATTCAATTTCTTATTACGATATAAACATGTTCGAGAACGATTATTAAATCATACATAGTCAAAATTATACCACCATCAAGAATTATAAATAAATTAATGCTACATTAGCTTTAATAAGCGACTTAGCTAATGTATACCGTTGACGTGTTTGTAAGTGTGATGAAAAAATAAAACATTAAATTAATATACATTTTTTTTCTTATATGTTTAACTTCGAAATCAAATTAAGACTTATTTAATCCCGCATTTATACGTCTTTATTAATTTATAACAAATAAAAGGAAACAAAAATATTTAAATTGATGCATTAATTTATTATCCAATAACATTGTTCAATAGATGTAAAAATATTTGGATTTGTAATATTTAATAAACATTTCTTATAGATCTTTTTGTGTACTAACACAATACAGATCTATAAATCATTTCTTTTCATTATCCTCAATATTTAATTATCATTACATCATATAGTCTAACCCTTATGATATCAAAGAAGTCTTATAAGTAGAAAAATTCCCTCAGTTATTAACTGTTTTTTTATCTTATATCGCCTTCAACTTCCTTGTGTGTATAAATCATTGGTTATTGGACTTATTTGAGAGTTCTTGTCTATTCTACTGATATAGTAACTGCTATAAAGATAATGATAGGAATATCATCATTAGTACTTTCTATGCTAGGAATTTTTCTAAACTTATAGGAGAGAGGAACATCTAAAAGAAAGATCTATAAGATTGGACATAAAGTGGATAAATCTACCTAGTCCGGGTAAAATATAAAAATAAAATTCTTCACTTTCAGATTTTAATAATACAGTTGTATTTTGCAAGATATGATTTATACAGTGGTTTTTCCACCATCCATTGGTTCAGGAAGTAAATCCTGTACAATTTTTTTCAATAATAAATAAATTTTATATATATTCTGTGTGTATACATATATTTTTTTATATATTACAAAAACAAAACAGAACAAAATGTATTATATTCAGATAATACACTTAATGCAAATACTCTTTACCTAATATTAAAGTGTTCCAAAAAGGCTGTAAAACCTGTACAATCTTTTTGAGACACTTTATATTTAAAGCTGTCAACATTTTCAGGTACAAAGCTTATAATTAGCGAAGTTACGTTACATTCTGTTAACAATCTGTACTACAAAAATATATCATTTAATAAAAGCAAAATTTAATAATTAAGCAGAAGTATATACAGGATGCAGTTAAAAGTTATATTACAATTAGATATGAAGTTTTTTAGGAAAAAGGTTTCTTTCCCTTTATGAAATAATAAAAAAAATATATAAAAAAAATATTTTATTAGAATTTTCCGGTAAAACTATTAAAATTTTCTCAGTAATTTATTATAGTAATAAAAAAAACGTTGTATCCACTTGCACAAGTTTCTACCGCATCCTATATATACCCGTATATACCTGTATATGTCATTTAATAATTGCAATTTGAACAGCTTGTGTTAAATTTTCTGATTCTATCCATTGAAACATTTCATAATAAAAATATGATCAACTGCCTTTTACATTTTTAACGGAGTTAAAAATATGAGTATACTTGTATTAGATAAGTTAATGTCATGTATATTTTTAAACGAATATTTATCCTAATTTCTATTAGTCATCCAAGCCTAAACCCTTTGAAATTTCATCTGCAGTTAATTTTTGCCCCGAAGCAGGAGAATCAGAATGTACAGGATTTTGTGCAGGCAGCGAATTATCCGGCGCATAAACTTGCGGAGATGCTGAACGGTTGTCTCCATGGCTCTTCTATGTAAACAGAAATAGTTATATAATTAATTTATAGAATTTGTATACTCACAAATCTTGAACAACTTTATACTTACTTCCTTGCCATGTTTACTAAAACCTTCTAAGGCAGAACTAAACAGAGAAGAACCGATAGCTGAACCTATTCCAGACAGAAGATCTGAACCTGAATTAGTCTGCGGATTAGTGTATCCACCAGATGGTTGATAATTTCCATAATTTCCTGAAACTTGAAAATTTGGTTGCTGATTTCCACCACCTCCCCCCAAAACACCACCAAGGAGAGATCCTAAGGTTCCTGTCAATGAATCAGTTGGTTGACTCTGTGGATGTGGTGGTTGTACACTGCTATTTCCACTGCCACCTTGTTTAATATAAAATTGATCAAAATCAACCTTTAATTACATTGAAATGTAAATTTTAGATAATTAAAAAGAAAAACTATTTCTTAATGTAACAAAAATATAAATATATGCATATAGTACCTAATGCTCCAAGAATCGAGCCTAATACACCACCACCACCACCACCACTTGAGTCTTGAGATGGATATCCTTGTTGTGCATGCGAATTACTTTGTAATGCATTAGTCACTAAACTACTGGCTAAAGCAGCTCCAAGAGATCCAAGATTTCCTAAACCACCTTCACTTTCTGTCTTTAATTTAGAAGCATCTGCTTTCTCCTGATCCTTTTCACCATCGTCTTTCTTTTTCTACAAATTATAATAGATTTTTATGTATATAATATAACATAATACATGCTTAATTATTAAAATTATGTACATTCATAGCATGTGCAGCAGCTGCTATTCCTCCTGCTGCAACTAGTCCTCCTAGTGCTAGACCAACTTTATCTAAACAACCACTAAATGCATCTTCCTCTTCAGGTTTTTGATATCCAGGCTGATATCCATATGGCTGCGGAGGAATATAACCAGGTCCTCCAAATGAATTAGGTGGAGGTCCATAACCGGCTGGAGGTGGTGGACCATATCCACCTTGTGGTGCTTGCGGATTTATTGTTGGATATAATCCACCCGGTGCTAAAATTATATGGTATTTAAGATTTTGAGCATCTTCAGAAACTTGAAACAGTATAAACTATGTTATAACACTATTAACTAAACTTATCTACAAAGCTAATTTAGAAGATATGTGAAAAGTATTTAATTACGTGGTGGTCCAAAATTAACAGGAGGTGCATCCGGTGTAGGTGTACTTTTTGGTGAAGGCGGAGGATTAACATAAGTGTACGTGATAGAATTAACTTCTACATCGCCATCAATGACCAAATGTGTAACTTTTTGATACGGTAATCGATGCATAAATTCTGCAAAATGTCTACCATTTATAGCTATTTTATAACACATTGGATCGCATAAAAGAAGTATCTCAAATTCTTGTCCAGGTTGAATCCACATAGGCCCTTCATTTTCTTCTGCTCCCCAAGCCATTGATTCTATATGATTTCTAGTAATAAATCCTTCTGGGAAACGTGGTGAAACATGAATAGCTATATCATCCCTTGGATTTAATGTAGGCCCCAACTGATAGTTGACAGCAAACCTTACAGCATCTGGAGGAACTTTTCCTTGAACTTTTACCATTTTACCAGGTAATAGGCCACCTTCGACAGCTCCCACATAGGGAATTGGCTATTACAATACAGAAATTTAACAATAAAATATTACTGCTCTTATGATTATTAAAAAAATATTAGTTGATGAATAATTACAGTATAAATTTAATTGATTTGTGTCCTTTTAAATTTATTACTATCACAAAAATTAAATCATAAAAGTTCAAAATATCATATTGATGAAGTAAATTTTGCAGCAATTAGAATATATTTAAAAATAAAAAATAATACTTACAGGATTTAAAATAGGCTCAGACGATGACATTTTTCACGTTCTATTATACAACAATTTTTATTTTATTATAGTTTGGACGGCAATAAATGCTGCACAACAGATTTAAATGTTCAGCACCTTCTCTTAAAACATTTCTATTTAAAGTGCTGACGTTCTAGCTTAAACTGTGCAATGCGGCACAAACTATATGTAAGTAACGTATTTGAACGAGTGATGGTCTCTTTTGCGCATGAATTTTCAAATTCCTTAGTTATTGCGACAATGTACCACGGTAACGAAGGATCGACTTCCCCCATTTCGAATCCCTTTCATTTAGGCGATAGATTAAATAGACAAATCTGTCACATCCTTTTCTACACTATATCATAATAATACACAGCGTTTTTTTTATTGTTCCCGCACGCTAAGAAACCTCCCATTTTTGTAAGTAGATGCATGGGATGGGGGAACTTCGGACATTCTGAATATTTAATTTCAAGATACTAAACGCGGTAATTCAAGCTTGTTACGCTGTGCATAAATTAAATCTTCTAATTTCGGGAGTATTTGTATTTATACGCTTTTCTATAAAAAATTTCTACAGTCTTTTAATGATTCGTGTACGCATATAGGTATTTTTAGTGTCAGTAAAATATAAATATTGTTTCTTTGTATATGAACAAATTATTTGCGTTATTAATAAACCTTTATTGTTTCTTTTTTATGGGAACATGGGAAGTTTTTCGAAAGACTATTTTTCATACTTTAAAATTTCTTTTCAAAAAGAATTTTTGTACACTAACTACCCCATATTATTAAAGAAATTCCACAGAAGCTTTACATTGCCCACTGGATAATTAAATAATTATTTGAATATATGTACATGAAATAGCTCGATTGAAATTATCATTTGAACACCGTATGATTAATTGATGGAACAGTTATGAATCAGTTATGGTTCATAACATCATGCACGTTTATCGCCTACATTCATTCTGTTTCGTGCATTGTTTAACGTTATAGGAAATTAAATAAATTGTTATATAACAGCCTAACACCAGAAAGAGTTTTCTTGATATTAAGTGACAAACAGTTAACGTAATTTAATTTGTTATTTTTAAAGTGCTTCTTCGCTAGATTATTAAAAATGAGTTATTTCTTTCTATTACAAAAGTTTTTCTTCTCTTTTTATTACAATTTTATTTCGCAGTAATAATATTCTTTGCACTTTTTCTTAAAACTAAAATTATTTATCGCTATAAATTCACGCGCACAATTGCAATTTGATTATTACATTTTTATTCAATAAATTTTTCTACAATATTTCCATCTTTTTGTTATTATTACGCGTTCAATTAAAGTTCTATTAAACATTGCAAACTGGTGTACTGTAACGACAAATTATGCTCGATTATTTCAAGATCCGCATAGAGGATGTATCATTATAGAAACTACATAGAGCATGTAAAGGGCTGGGCACTGTCACACCCACGTAACAAATAGAATACAACCAAAACAACATTGAATTGGATCACATTTATTGTTAGCTTGTGTGCACACGCTTGAATATTCTTTATATTATACCTTCGTTATTTTTCATTTTAATTTGTTAATACAATATTTATAGTAACAAACAGATAAAGTTAAACAAATGTTTAAAGTACAATGCATAAATTAAATAATTAACATAGTACATAATGTAGTATACAAAGTATAGTATATTATAGTAATAATTTATAATTTACAGTAAATAAATTTAACAAAGTAGTTGACAATTTGGTGTAATATTGACAAACGTAATTGTTACTTTAACAAATACTATTATATTACTAATACTATAATATTATTTATTGGTTGCATTAAAAAACGTTTTAAATAAATTATGTTGCATTCTAAATGTAATTGCATTTTTTTGTATTTTATATTTTCTGAAATATCAAGGTTTTTCAAAGTCAATTTAAAATTCGGTCACTGAACTCGTTTTTCCATTATTTACAACATGATTCAAGTAAAGAACGTACTGACCTTGAAGAAACTCAAGGTCGTCTCAAAATGTCAGAAAATATAAACGCATTCAACGTGTCTCTTAAAATGCAACATAATTTGATTAAAACATTTCTTGATATATCCAACAAATAATGAATTATTGTTGACTCATCCGGTATATTACTTCTAGTTAGCAATTTCGTTGTCGAATAAACAATAGCCAAATTTATTGCAATTTACTGCGAACTTCTGTCGTGGAGGAATCGAAAAATGGCCGCAAATGTGGCGAAAGATTATTGATTCGAATCGTGCTTACCCGGATTCAGAATTCTAATAAATAATTTCGCCAGCGTAACAAAGAAACAGGGCAGTTCGTTTTCGAAATAACGCAATGACGGGGCAGTTGTTAAACAATCGACTTAGTAAAATTAAGGCGAACGTCGATAACACGCGTGCGAGGCTATAGTGTTTCAAGAAAGTAGCTTCGGAAGATATAGAACTGAAATAATAGAATGACTGGCCGACGAGATCAATAAGTAACGCAAATCAACCCTTCGCAAGGCACTCGATGCTTCCTTGCACACAGCCGTTCGCGACCTGCACTTATTTCTTTTCTTACAATTCCAAGCTGCAATAGCGATCGTGTCCAAGACTTCATTTCTGGCTTCGTAATATCGAATCACCCTAGCGACGCAATTTACGCATATCAATCGTATTTGCGGTTCAATTGAATTTCAAATTTAATTCCAACCATAATTCGCACAATTCAATTATTTCTCTTAACAAATATACGATAAATAGTTGATTCTGACATATACAATTTTGAAGAAAATTGGTTGGTCCTCGCCACATCCATATAAATACGATATTTATTTAACCCATTACCCATTGCAATTAAAAAATACAAAAAAAAATTAAATTAACTGTATAATGATATTTACACTAGCCAACTGGAACTATTTTTGCCACAATTGTTATTGTTTTCATTTAAATATAAACATTAAGTTTGCAATGATTTGAAACAAAATAGCGGGTATTTTGAATACATTTATTAAAAGAAACAAATTTCTTACTTCTTACGTTCAATTATACACAAAGACGATTGTGATGCGATCGATTTCTTTTTAGTTTAATTGATAACTAATAAATATCTTCGTCGGCATGCCACCTGTGGCATTGTTTAACTAACGTTCAGACATCGTTGTTGTTTAAATCCAATTAATATCGTAGCGTTTGCAATAGCAGCCACTTTGACAAGGAAAAAAGGGAAGGTAACGATACAATAGAACGGATTATAGCATAGTAGCGAGAAGTGTAGTAAGAGCAGCATGGTGGTGGTGGTGCCTAATACTCTTTTCAGCCCTCGGCCGACAGTTCAACGCGGCTCGTAGTCCTCAACGGTTGCTCGTCCAATCCCGATCTCGCAGTATATGCTTTTATAACGTCGTGCGTTCTTTTCTTCGATGAAAAAAAAAACTGTACAAACCTCGTTCGACAGTTTTTCTATCAAACTGACAACTGAATTCACGTGCCTCTTACAATATTCTTCGACCCGACGGACAATCTTGCGCAATACGATTCTTTGATTCGGTGAATTTTCAAGAAAAACACAAGGGAAGCTCGTGAATTTGGTTGCCTCCGATTCGTGCGCTCGTGAGTAGAATTTGTTGAAACGATCGTTCAGTGCCGACAAAGCTTGAACATGAGGCTTTTGAGAAGACGAGAATTTTTAAACAAATGGATGCTTTGTTAAAGATTGTTTGTGGCTCGAACGGAACGATATAATGGTAAGAATGTCCGTATTATTGTTTTCTGGAATTTCTAACTTTTTTACCAACAAAATATTATGTTGTTTTAAGTTGTTAAAATCAGAGTGAAGGGATATTAAAAAGAAAATAGTGTTTCTTGTTGAAACGGCGCAATAGGAAATGGAGCTAGTTCTAAAAAGAATACTGTTTTCTTGGAATTTCCCTTTTCTTCTCTTGAACAGGAGGAAACGTAGATATAGTTTAATGAGATCAAAGGTTAACGGAATGTATGAAGATATCTTTCCCGATAGTGTAACTAAAATGTTCTCTAGTTCCATCTGTTTTCTTTTATTTAATCTTCAAGCGTTGTTCGTCGCAGTGGTTTTCGTATAAATATTATTTCTATTCGATTAATTAACAAGTCGTCCATTATTTTATTTCAAAATTATTAAAAAATTAGTTTCAGTTACGTTTTATGCGAAATGATACAGCTTTTAATTATAAATTTTACATTTAATTGAAATATTTTAAATTATATTAAAATACCATTATTTTATTTCTCGTTCAAAATATTATTTTCAGTTACCAGAAGTGAACAATAAAATGACTCTATTTACTCACTCGAAGTGTACAGCGTTTAATATTTTGCACGGTATTTGAAATATTGTTCCCTCTAAATATCCAGCTCTATTAAAGAGTAGAAACACGCCTACAGTTAGGTTTCTTACGACAAAAGATCGTTCCACGAAATTACAGCGCCAATATATACCATTTTATATCCAACCTTGAGTTCGTATCATTTACGTATTCATTATTTTTATGCTTCTTAACTTCGTATCTCTTCTTCATATTTTTTTTTTCTTTTTCTGAAATTCCCAGAAAACGGGTATTGTCGTGACATAATTTCTCAAGTAGATAAACCGTGTCCGTTTTCTGTCACATCGTATCTAATTCCTTAATTAACTTCACTGCTCGCTATCAATCTTGGACAACTTCGTGGCTCGTCTTTTGTTAACTTACTTTCATTGTTTCTTCTATTACTCGGCAAGAAAAGGCGAAATATTTGCTGATCAAACGAGGATACGATGCAACAGGAAGAAAATTTCAAAACAACTTTTTCTTTTTTCGCGTGCACAGCTCTTAATTGAGCGTAATTAGCGATCGTCCGTTTTTGTCATCAGCTCGTGCCTCGCAATGCATGTAATTCCTTGTCACTGTGTGCGCGTTCCATTTTTTTTCTCTTTGCAATGCTATTTCACTTGCTATTTGTCTAATATTATTATTTATTCAATCATTTCAAATATATATGACACGAATATTCTTTTTAAGAATGTAAATATACAGTCAGTGTAAAAAGTGTTCGTGCAGTAATCAATTTCGACAAAAACTTTTTACATATCTGTTAATATTTTCGCGATAAAAATTGATATCGCATTTTTTTTCTAAGAATGTGTATGTATTTTTTATTTGTTAAAATTTTCTTAATAGATGATGTTCCCTGTCATTTTTGTTGACATTAATTACTGTACGAATACTTTTTACACTGACTGTATATTTAATTTAATGTCACACAGATACACAAATACAAAGCCGCAAAGGCACAAAAGTAGACAAATATTTGGTTGCGTCAACTTTTCAAACTCCCTCTTTAATAAATATTTATGCTTTTAAGGTATGATCGATATCATTTGAAAGCTTACACTGTTTTGTCATATCAAATTTTGGCTTTTTGGCGGGTTTGACAATTTCTGTGACGTATGAACCAGCATGGTTTTAAATTTGTTAAAAAAGACACATAAATTCTAGTGATTCCGATTTTAATCGATAACTACGTGTTCGAATACATCTTTTTTAAGTTTCCGTGAAAATTGATGAAATTGATCTAAAAAGTTCACAAACTAGTATTTCTTATTTAATATGAAACAAAAGTTATGTTTCTTTAATGTATAAATTAAATATTTCGTATATTAGAACTTAACTTATACTTTGCAATCAAAGTCTGTAACTTATCGAATTTATTTTAGTGTTTGATTCTTGACACTTTGCAATTTCAATGGTAAAATCTGAAAAAATCCCATAACGTGTATTACCGTATCTGAAATATTGTAGAATTTTTTCAGATTCTTTGCATGCAATTAAACACAGAGTTGATCGAAATGATCGAATAGTGTATTGCAAGTAAAAATCAGTTCAAGGGCAATTTTCACCCTCTACACTCTACGCTATCGTAAAGATGAGTAATGCACGCGAATGGTATCAAAACCTCCCGTATTAGTGTTAACCATATGTTTGATATGTAGACACGCGATATTAGAGGTATCGATCTAGCTGGAACAACAGATGCAGAGATTAGATTAATTTACCTTGAACTTTTGCTGTAATTTTGTTCAACAGTCTCGTTTTGTCGATGCATTCGTTCCAAGGGTACACAGGAAGGAAATTGACTTAATCGAAGTCAACGAAATAAAATTTTATTTCAAAAATAAATGTGTTTTCTAGAATCGAACAAATTTCGTTTAACTTAAAGGAACATATCTTTTAATTAAAATACTAATCTGGATTATAATCTGGATTCCACGAAAAATTTCTTAAAGATAACAAATAATTCTTGAACGAACCCTTGAAGATAATAAATAAATTTTCTTAAAAATAGCAGTCAGAATTAAGTAAATATCTTTGCTGTAAATAAACCTTTCCTTCGTTACAGTATATATTTGTTTGCTTTAAGATGTTCTGGCTACTGCACTGAAGTAATTATTTTTTTAGTATATATTATTTGCACGAATCAAGAATCTTTGTCTTAAAACATTGCAAATTATTTTAGCTAAAAATACTGTTCTACCAGTTACAAATACATTTAATGATAAAAACATTTATACACCCCTAATACTATTAATTAATGATCAAATAATGGAAGTAAACTACTCTGAAAAGTAGTTTAAAATAACACCTTTGTATGGCGTACGTACAAAAGGTACTTTTCAGAGTTCACCTTGGATTATGATAACATGACGTTTGTTATCGTTTGTAACAGTACTGTTCCCTCACTGTTCTTATCGCGTAATTCTGCACATACTTCCGGTTACGACGATCCATCCATACATGTG
This sequence comes from Anthidium xuezhongi, assembly GCA_022405125.1. NCBI lineage: Eukaryota > Metazoa > Arthropoda > Insecta > Hymenoptera > Megachilidae > Anthidium > Anthidium xuezhongi. Next base: position 851,917 of record CM039649.1, read on the forward strand.
TCGAAAATCAGATGCTAACACACCTTAACAAATAAAAAAAAAAAATTTAATATGTTGCATGAACAAAAAATAATGTATATCTTTTGATTGAATATTATTAACAATGATCTTTTTATTTTTATCCAATCAGGAACTAAAACCTGAAGAATTCATTTTTTACGATAATTTATAAGTGTTCCTTTCTTTTATGTAATATATTATAAATAAATATATTATATAAATTTTAATCCCTGAGATGAATAAAAAATACAAACAAAATAAAAGAAAAAAAGAACAGTATGGTTATCTGTTTTTAATGTATATTAATGTTTTTGTAATCGCTAGATAGATATATCTATGAATAAGGAATAATTTTGCAATAAAATTTGCTAATAAAATAAAGTTACTCACAAATAATAAATAACGTCTTGTTTAAAAAATCTTGGAATAAAGCAAAGTTATTCGCGAGTAAGATATTATTCGTTGAACAAATGTTTAATTTTAAAGTTATTAGAGTAAACTACTATTCATTATATTTTAATTTTTTGTTCAATAATATTTATTCAAATAATGTCCAGTTTTATTTGTCGTTTATTCAATTGAAGTAAATGTATTTTCTAAAAACCAGCTTATTAAATGTAAATAATGGTTTCCTGGGACTAAGAAAATGTTCAACTTAAAGAAATACGTTTTCTAATAATTATTTACAACCTCGTTTTCTCAATAGACGTTTACTCGAATTTAAATAAAATAATCTGAAATCCAAAAACAATTTCTTAAATGTAATAAATGATTTCCTTGAAGATGGTAAGAGTAGCCAGGATTAAGCAGATATTTATTTACATATAATTGATGTATTCTTTAAATTAAATAAATATTTATTTCATACATTTTCTATGTCATACAATAGTGACTTAATTTAAGTAAATATTTCCCTGATTTTAGGAATAGATTTTTTAAAAGAAAATTTATTTCTCAACCATCAAAAAAGTATTTACTTAATTTTTAAACAAATATCGGTTTACTTTAAATAAATAAATTCTTGTTTTAATACACATGTATTTATATTTTTTTATTTTGAATCTTTTCTTTATTACAGTATGTAGTAACGAAGTACCATTTGAACAAACTATTTACTTGAATGAAGTTATTGTATTATAACCTTATCAATTACGTTTATTATGAAACCAGAATAAATTCATTTTCTGCATTAATTAAGATTTATAGTTCTTTCATTGAAAAGCCAAAACAGTATAAACTCGTTCTGTTTTTTTAATGGAAATACTCTATAACAAGCGACTCGAGTAACCCTAGCAATAGTTAACCCTTTGCACTCGAAGCATTTTTTCATTCAATCTTGATTTCTTGTCCAATGAAGTTTTGAAAATTTGAAAATTCTATTTTAGAAGAAAGGAGTTTCCACTTTTGTTGCTTTCGTTGACTGCTACGTTCCAATATAAATAACGTTTAAACACGAAGTGCAAAGTGCAAAGGGTTAAAACACAAAAAAACAAATCCTTCCTGTTAATTTCATTAACGATAAGTGTGATTTGCTGATTATAAATTTATGTTTGATTTAGCGATGGAATTGAGATTTACCTAAGAGAAATCTAATACCGATCAATATCGAAGATGATGGAAAAGAGGCCCTAGCATGAAATATATCGGTATACTTAGAGTTCTGATACTTATTTTGACCTTCGGTGATCTCCAATCGGTCACAGTAGTTAATCATCATCCGGACGAAGAGTATATTTTAGAACATGAAGTCCTCTACGAAGAAGCAATCGCCGAAGCGGAGAAAATGGAGATTTATCCAGGTACAAAAATTTACACAGGCACTAAGTACTTTCTATGTATTTGTTGATAATAACAATCGTTTACGCGAAATAATTCAGTTCCATTAACTTAACTGGCATATCGCCAGCAGCAATTAATCTATGCGCCCGTGCAGTTCTCATGAATTCGATTTTGCAATTCAATATTGGTTTCACGTTTTAAGCAAAATTAGTGTCAGACACTTTTTTATATCATAAAAGAGAGAGCAGATAATCAAAAATATGAAAAAATAAAGAATTTATAAAAAACTTTTAGAGGATTTCGAAAGTGAGAACCAAAACAAGTAGTTTTTAACCATCCTCCCCTCCCCCTTTCCAAGTGTAACCCACGAGTTGGTACTACAGTTCCTGGCCGTCGAATTAGGACCACTGCAAATTTTCGGTACTTTTCACGGTTTTCGTAAAATTAAAATACATAACATAACACACAACTACTGTACGTAACATTATTAACACATGTTAGTATCTTGTGTCTCCACCCTTTGCTTTGATGGCAGCAAAATATATATGACATAACGTTATAGCTATAAAAGTAAAATTTTCATACGTGGGCCAAGAACTGTAAAAAAGATACCACTTCTCAAAAAGGTTCATCAAAGGTCTTAATTGTTTTTCAAATGATTTTATTTTCAAAATGTGAAAGTGTAATTGATCTAAGGAGGGTGGTATATCTAAGAAATCGTAGCATAATGAAATGAATATTGTGTCTTAGAACCTTTTCCCCATTTAGGAACATAAGTACACCCATACCTCGCTTTACGACCCAGATACGTACCGGAAAAGTTGGCCGTAAAGCGGAAAGCCGTATAACGAATCAATTATTTTGATACAAACCCGTACAAATTCAATTGGATCTGTTCCAATTTTTTATAGAATAATATAGTCCTTAGCTCATAAAGCATTTTACTGAAGCCGAAACTAAACAGAAGGTCGCTAACCGTACCGAATCTTTTGGTCGTAAATCGAAAGAGATTATTACCACAAGATGCACCTCATCCTACCAAGCAACTTTTGTACAAATACATTTTTACTATCTGCAATTCCTTCTGAGATATCCTGCTGTACTCACTTAAGTGGGACACCCTGTATGTGGGTGACATGGCAGTCAGTGTTAAAAAAGGCTGTTACAGCGAAATGCCGTATAAAGAGCGATCATATAGCGAGGTATACAGAGATATACCATACAGAGCTAACACTAGAACTACCAAAGGTGTCAAAATGACTCGCTCCAGATCTATTTTATACTACAAAATTGTTTAAAACGCTTTCGCCGAAATCTAAAGTTCTAAATCAAATCATTTCATATTTTAACTCATCTTTCATCCCTTACTTATTTAGTTTCCTATTTTATTTTCAATTGAAAATAAAGTACAGATCGAACGTCGGTAGTTCTTTTCGAAAAGGTAGAAAATTGAAGTTAAGAAATGAAATTGAACAGAACATCGTTTCCATACTTTTTCATTAAACTTGAAAATACGTAAACGAGTGAATCAACGTATCACGCCCCTATTCAAATTCAGTCCGTGTCTATCAAACATCTTTACGTAGCGCGGAAATCTATTTAACTTTACTCCGAAAATAACTTGGCTTTGATCTGTTTGAACGGATACTTTGGTTACATCCTCATTCCACGAATCGACTTCATGAACTTCCGTGTTATCGGATAATTTGTACGTTTGAAAGAACGTGAATTACAATTAACCATATCGTTGTAATTATATTGTACAGGGTGCGTAAGAAGTTCCCGGAATTATTCTAATCTCTAAATAGCCTGAAACACCCTGTACATTCACGACACGAATTTGGAACACTTGCGTAAAAACTTCAGGGCATTAATTAACGTGAGTCATACTCGTACTCCCGCGCTATAATGCGGCACGTCATAATAATAGTACCCGAAGTCGAAGGTAATGAAACACAACTCATTAATTGAAATAAGCGCTTCTGAATAAACAGCAGGTACTCGCAGAGTCATTTAATGAATGATTACCAGCTCGATGCTTTCGCAATCCCTTAAAATATGAGCATAATTTTGCAAAAATTATTGATTTTAATTCGTCGCAGTATTTTGAAATTAAGCAAAAGTCAATCACTTAATTGATTGTAAGAAATATAGTCTGGTTTTTGGAAAATATTCAACAAATGAGAACTTTTAATCAAAGTAAGTTTGTATTTCTCTGAGAGAGAGAGTGAATAATTTTGTCTAAAAACTTAATTGACAAGCTAATGTACATTTTTTATTGAAAATATTATAATTTTCGTGAATTTTGCAGCACCGATTCCAGGATGCAAACCCTGTACGGATTTGGAGATGACCTATTGCAAGGATGGAAGCGTCATAAGCGATCACTGCTGCTGCGATGGCAGTTTTAACAGTAAGTGTCATCATAATAAAGATAGAAAAAATAATTAATATTCTCCGATTAAAATTGCTGAAATTTTATCACGAAGAAAATATTTAAGAAGAAAGATTTTTGGAAATTTATATAACACGTTGACTGCCACAGTGAAAACAGACGTGTGTAGTAAGACACACTGAAATTCTAATTATTATGGCTTCTGTTAATTAATTTTAAATTACCATTGCAAAATCCACGATCTATTTTCTTTTCTCTTTTATTAATTATTCGATTATAAAAAATTTGAGGAGCCTATATATCATTCAATAATTTATCCATAAAAAAATTCTTCAAACAATTGATATTTCCATGGTGTCTTACAGTTGCACCCCTTTAAGAATTAATATCATAATTAGTTGTGATATTAAGGGATTATCATTATAATTCATGAAATTCAAGAACTAATATTTTACCGTTAACTATTTATGGTGTTTAAACATTTACTGTCAGTAATTTTCACATCTTATAAAAATTAAACAAATTAAGCCTAATGGCCGAGGTATCAAGTTCACATCAAATTCACATTAAAATTGACAAAATTCCATAAAAATATAGTATTTTTGTAATTATACAATAACGTTTCGTGTATCTATTAATAAATAAGTTTGATATTTGTTGTCGTAAATTAACACAGGTTTGCTAGTTCTAGGGTTAAAAGTATTAATACAAGATTATAACTAGCAACAAAGTGGAACGGTGACCTCGGATCACTTTGAATTCAATTTCTTTTTTCATTTACATTAGACGTACTCCACTTTTATTTTTCCGCTAGAAATCAAATGAAAAACGACGATCCCGTGTAAGTAGACAATTCGTGCGTGAAGGATTGACTGCGCAAAAACGCTGCTGATACAATTGTGTAACTCTTCATGGAAATTTCAAATTATGATTGTACCAGAGCACCGTCATTGAGATTGGATAATATGGAACATAAAATGAAATCAAAATCACCGAGAGCCATTGTCTGGTACCCTGTAACGTAATTATGCCATGAAAAGAAACGTTTGTTGAACAAAAATTGATCCAGAGTAATCAATTTAAAAATTGAAAAACAACAAATTATTATATTTCATTAAAAGATTCTTGGTGGGAAGCGGGACAATAATGTTACTGGAAACACTAAATATCATATATTCTAATAAAATTAATAATTATTTTGACTGATTGCTATTAATTGTACTACCACAATTTAAATTTTTAAATTCTAATTGTTATTAACTATTGATGTTCAACGTAAACTTTTATTCAAATTGGAAATAAGATAGAAAATATAAACGAATTAAAGGCGAAACATAAATTATAAAATAGTACGATTCTTTATCTTAATAAAAATCAGTCTCGATAAATCTTGTGATATAAAATTTAAAATCTGGATCACTTGTTGGTAGTTCTAGTGTTAAGGATACGAATAATTAATTCTCAAATTAAACTCGTTAGTTTTCTATTAGTTTGTATTATTGCCATCATAGGAATGTATTTGTTATGGCAAATGTGATTAATCCGATAATTACGTATAATTGCCGGTTTGGTAAATGCAATGAATTCTTGAATATTTATCAAATTAACCGGCGAGTTTAGTCTAATATGTCTAAATAAGTAAACTTAAAATATTGAATAATTTGTAGTAGTAGCAATAAACGTTATTTGGAAAAATGTTTTTTTATCTGAAATATGGGTTTAGTTTGTTTTGATATGTAACTGTTTTGTACGAGTTCGAATAATACAATTATTTTCTCTACTTAGGTCTTTCATTTGACAAGACATGTCAATCCCTTATTCAAAATTCGACTTAAAATAGCCATTCATTGAATTTTTTTTACCAAACCTGGTGGTGATTATATATAATAACCGGCAATTATACATAATCACTGGATTAATCATATTTACAGTAGCATATTAATATGGATCCGAAAAATGCTCGCAAGGAAACGTATTAAAATACGAAACAAAAAGATCATTCGTCTTTCGGTGCAGCTGAGCCATTATTCACACGCGTATTAATCTCCAGATGGGGTAGATATACCAGGTGATTCACGCTAACAGATCGATATAGTCATTAACAGAAACGGAAAATTAATGAGTAGTAGTCATCAGTAACAGAAATGTGTAATACTTTGTGACACACATTTCTTACATTAGATTTCATTTTACAATTGTTAATCATCTTTAAACAATAAGTCCATTTCTTTCATTTTTAATTGGTATAATTAAACAGAAGGAGCAATGTTTAAATAGAAATTGTGTAATTACAACCGCTATTGCTTTTATTTAAAGTTATTCACAGTGTGATAGGCATCTTGGTAATTGTTTCATTTTTTGCTTTATTTTCTATATGCAATCGATTTACTTAAAAAAAGTAGTTTTGTTACACACAGAAATATAATTACATATATACTTTTAACTGGAGCGATATGTTTCTTTTACATGAATCGTTTGTTTGAAATATTTCGCATAAAAATGTATTAACATTTGTATGAAATATCTTACCAAATATTAATTTTTTAAAATTGCACCTTAATACGTTTTTAAGCAAACTTCTTTGAAGAATTTGACTGTTCTATTAAAAAAATTAATCCTTTGACCAAATTTTTATTAAAATTGAAATTGCTTAAATATTAATATTCAAGAGTCGTATATACACGTCTTTCTTTTTAATAGTTAAAAAGTTAAACATGATTCGCACTGAACATTTCAAGATCATTGCAAGGTCAAATAAATGAGAGCATAATCTTTTGTTCAAAACTTATTTTAAACAAATTAATTCGTATATTCCAAAATATTTGGTTTGAAAAATTCAAATGGGACACCTTCTAAAATGTGTATACAATACAGGGTGTCCAAGTTAACGCTGAAACTACCAAACGGATCAAAATGACTTGTTTCACTTATTTCATTTTATGTTATAACGCCTTTGCAAAAATGTGAGTTGATTTTTATTAAAATAAAGAATCGTTCTATTTTATAATGTATGTTCCATCCTTTATTTATTTTGTTTGCTATTTTACTTTCTTTTCGAAAGAAAGTGTACATTAAACGTCGGTACTTGTAGTGTTAAGACGTTATAGTCCTACTAATTCATGATCACTGATCTTTTAGAAACTTGTTTATATTAAAATCGACATTATTATTAATGTTACTATTATTTTAAGAATAATAGTATTTAAGTTTCTTTTTTTTTATCGTAGTATTTAATTCTTTTTATAGCAAATCATGAAAGTTTTGTAAACATTATACCTTGAAAATGAATTAAAATCGAGAAATATATGAAAGATTGAGAAATCGAATTAAAGTTTTGTTCAAGTCATGCAATTTTTCGACTTACGCAAAAATCTCCGGAACGAATTACTTGCGTAAGTCGAGGACTTATTGTAAATGACGATAAATCAAGTATAGTTTGGTCATCCCTGATCCAAACGAGCAACAAGGTACGGTCGGAACAATAGAATAGCATTTTTGCACGCGCCGCCCGCATGTTTCGAATACGTAAATTCGTTTCGATCGGTTTCGCGAATCATTAGATTCGCTCAGGGTTGCGTTAAGGTTTCGGGAACCCGGGGCCATCGCGAACCGGGAGCCCCTGAACGGGTAATTAAAAACGACACAGGTGTGCATCGGCATGGAGGAAACTTAAGTCATAAATTATTCACAAGAATCCATTAAGAGAATTTATTATGAAATTATAAACTGGTGTCCTAACGAGGGGGGCTCGGGATGCCCTACCAGCCTTCCTTAATTCACTCCTGGATTCTCTTTCTATTTTATTTTTTTATCAACTTAATTTTCATAAACATTGAAATTAATCTTTGCTCTTGGTATGCTACGAGTTTATAAAATATGATAAAAACAATGACTGAACTGAATATTGAAAATAAAAATTAAATGACGTCCATGTTTTAATTATTTATAACCTTCAAACATTCAATATTGAGTGAACTATTACTTTAAAAAATTGAGTTAGTGATTTGATTCAACTTTGCTTCTTTATTCTCTACCAAAATATAAAAGAGAGAAATGTAACAAAATTACTATTGTAATGTGGATGTAGAAATAGCTTAAGTTTCTAATCCTTTTGCAATTAATGTTGCAAAATTTCCAACCCTATTGCAATATGAAAATTATTATTTTTTTATTTTTAATAAGTAATGAGTTACGCAAAAGATTCAAAGGTCTCTTTAAGTGTAATATTAATCTAGTAATATTTTCTATTCCAGTTGCAGTATAGTTTAGTGTAAGAATTACCAATGACAGCATATTTACAAAATTAAGATACTTATAAAATAATTTCTAATAGAAACTTCTATTGTTTAAATTTATCTTTCAATACAAAAAAAAAAGAGAGTTGTGTTTTTCACAAATATTAAGTTATGTTTAAAAAATTGTTACATTGGCATATACAAAAATTATTACAGTCGTTTATAGGTAAAATTTGTATTTTTTATATCGAATATTTCAATGTAATCGTTTACAAACTTGATATCAAATATGATATCGACATTTCTTGCACCGAGTACATAAAAAGGTACAACAATGAATTTTCCGTATTTCAATGATTATCGAGTTTAATTGATCGTGAATTCTCGCATATTCATTTAAACTGCTTATCGTATATTTATCAGTCTATTGTTTTAGAGGTATTCCCTTTCGTCAAGCACACCTGTCACGTCGGACCAGAAGAATGTGAAGTACAGGCCACAGACTGCGCGGAGTACACAAGGTTGCGGGAATGTTGCTGTCATTCCTATTTAGCTTCTGTTTGTAAGTATTGTTCTTCTGTCTTAACTACCAATATAAAACAAACGAAATTATGAATCATAATTCAATGATTTTATTGCGTAACAGCGGATAAAGGCTTACCAAACAAAAATTAAGTTTATTATATAACAAAATGAATGCATAAACTTAATTTTTGAGGGGAACCTATAATTCACGGGGCCCCTGGTGACCACCCAGGGTGCCCATAGCTTAGAACGCCACTGACGTTCAGAGACGCTGCTAGAGTTTTCAAGGCCCGTGGCAAAAACCAAAATATATGTTTTTTGCTTAACAATCAGTCAACTTCTTGCGCCACAGAAATTCTTTTTTGTCAATGAAGTCTGAAAATTATTTAAATGGTCAATTATATTTTGCGGTAACAATTTTTTTTTAACAATTTCACGTATTATTTATACAAAGTATGGAACAATTACTTTTTGTAAGTTATTCTAAAAGTATAGGTAATAGAGCTTGGAAATTAAGAACATTAAAGATGACTAAAGACAAATAACCCTAGCCAAATGTGAAATAAAAAAATAATAACAGGAGAAGAAAGGAAATGCGTTGCTAAGATTAAAATTGGAGATCTACTCATTTGTTAATAAACAAGTTAAAGAGTTTATATTATTGTGTATTTGTTATTTACTATAAACTTCGATAATAAATTCAGCACAGTGAAAATTGAAATTTCTTTGACGATAAAGAAACAGATTATTACCATATAATTATAAAAATTGTATTTTTTAGAAAATTTTGCAATTTTGTTAATTTCATTTCTATCGTACAGTCTCCAGAAGAGTAGTTTTAAAAATATTAAAACAAATTTGATATTTAACTTTTACGAAATTCGGAAGTCGTTAAACGGTTAACCCTCTGAATATTATTTATTTTAAATAAAGTAAGTAATAATTCCCTTCTCCGACGCAGATATTATAAATATTATAAATTTGTTTAAATTAAATATTAATATTACAAATGTGGACGGGTATACGTGTCAATCGTTCGCAAAGGGTTAAAAAAGGAATGGAATTATAAAATTGTTATTTAAGTAAAATTTGATGGTGATACTTTTATTAATAGTTTAATTTTTCTTCTTCCAGGGAAATATTTAGCTAATAGCGGAGAACGATACACGGACACCAACGTTACAAAGTTCCTGGTGATATTTACTGCATTGAAATTGTTCCTATAACTGATTTCACATTTAACATTTGATACCAGGTGTTTTACGCGGAACAGAAATTATTTTTCCATCGATTTGAGAAAAATATACAAAACTGACGAATGTTTATACACACGGAATCAAATTGTGTAATAACTTATAATAAAATGGCCTTCGCGGTTTTATGTACATAAAGGACTACAATTATTATTCAAGTAATAATAAAAAAGGTTCTTTCAATTTTACCATCTTCCTCCGTTTGACCTAATAATTTCTAAAGATCTGTTTGAATTATTTCCCAAACTGTGGCTAGTTTTGAAAAGTTCTATTCAAAATATGTTTCAAATAGTTTTGAAAATAATTGGATGCGAAACAAATGGGACACCCTGTACAGTATTCCCTATATCGTAATTAAGGGGACAGTACAAAATTAGTCAATCTTGGAGAATTTTGTTTAATAAGAAATAATTATTCTGCGCCCATGAAATTGCAGGTACATTGAAATAATGTATTCAGGTATACAAAAAAAATGTTTGTATTTAAATTAACTTCTAAATGGCGGAGCTGTCAAGCGACAGAAGTTGCAAAACTGAAGTGCAACCTAGCTGCCTGTAGCCTTTCATTTGCAATAAAAAAACAGAACATATGTAGTTTGAATATGTCGTCGGCAAAAATGAAAAAATGTCGTGCATCCATTACAAATATTTCTAATTCAATAAGTGAACAAATTGCTAAAAATATATGTGACGAATATCTATAGAAATTCAAGTGTCACCCTGGTCTTGTATACAATTTTTCCGTTTTTGTATCAACTTTTCACACACTTTGAGGACAGTCTTTTTTGACAAATCGAATCATTTTTCACTAACAGTTACAGTTTACCTGTAAATTCTGTGTTTTTTGAAAATATCTTCAATAAATTAACGTTTACTAGCTCATTAATCATGGCGAAGGAAATGATGGCACGAATCGCTTTCAAAAATGTTAAAGGATGAAAATAAAAAGAATCGATCGTTTAATAATTTGAGAACGAACGAGTTAAGATCTGCTACTGTACATAACACGTTCGCTTATTTTCTTTTTCGAATCATCGACGTTTGCGAAGAGAAGAAGGCTTCGACCAGTTATAACGGGTCGATTCTAACCAGTTATAATCGACCACTTGAAATTCTCTCTCAATAAACCAGAAACTTGTGTGCGCAACTAAATGTTGCCTGAGTTTCGAAAGAAACCGAAGTAAAATCCGTCCGGAAACGTTGATTCCTTTCGAAATCTGTTAACCTTTAAGTGTTGCTAAAAATGTGCTTCAATTTTGATCGAAAGGTGTGCGCTCTTTCAATAGTACTTCACGTGACTGGAATGTTATATTTTTATGGCGTTGCTGCTCAATTAGGTGAGTATACATCAATTTTTCAATACTTCCGCAATTCATCGGTTTCGTTTCATTGAAAATTGAAAATACGATAAACTTGATTACTTAAACAATGCGATATTGGGTTGGTCAAATAGTTTGCTCCTTGTTTTCAGTAAATACAGAAATGTATTGGAGATATTATTGACAGAGTTTATAGATGGTTTTCGATTATCAATTAAAGTTTTCAATTAATTTAATTACTTTTGGAAACACAGACCTCAGTTTATGTAAACTGACCTCGAATACGTAATGTTTTTTAATTTATACAAAATTTTGTTTTAACAGTTTATCGTAGAAAATAAAAATCTAGTGCGAGATCTAGTTATACTCTGTAGCCATTGCTATAACTGAGACTTTTCTTCTTTAGATTCACTAAGATTATATTCAACTCACTTTTCAATATTCATTATCGTTTAAATATTTCATTAAACATTTATAATCATTTCTGGTGGGGAAGACCGGTTCGCGCTTGAAGGAAAGACCATCTTGTTCCGTATACAGGGTGACTCAAAAATAGTGTAAGAACCGGAAATGGGGGGTAGCTGAGACGATGTATGTATAAGATGTTCCATTTGTGGTGGTCCCTTTAAATATCTCAAAAATGATTAAAAATTAATTGGTTTCACGAAGGACAATTCGATGTTAACACGTTGATGTGGCACAGTGAAAACAGACGTGTGTGGTAAGACACACTCAAATTCCAATTATTATAATTTGTGTCGATTAATTATCAAATGTAACCATTCGAATTACTACTTCACATTATTAGCGTAATATTAGCAGTATTCCAAATTTATTCGATCTTTTATTTTATTAATTATTCAATTATTTAAAGTTTAAGGCGCCAGTCAACGGTGACCACCGTGGCAGTCAATGTGTTAATAGTTCGTTTTGGTAGATGGAGGCACGAAGAGAATATGAAGGTTAATTTTATTTTTGTATCACTGTGACTGCTTTATCTTCCACATATATTTGAATTTCCATTAGAAACCATCGCTGTATAATTAGGAATTTTTTCATTTGCATGGTTGAAAATATTCCTATCAGATATTTGATATTATGAAATGAAAAATATGAAATATTATTTTATCAAATTAGTGTATTAAATTTGGAATTTCATTGCATATGAAATAAAATTTTATATAAATAACGATTTTAATAGAATATATTTATTTGATTACTTTATTAATTATAATTTTAATTTCAGTTAATTTAGGTTACATTTAAATTCGAAAAGGACCTAATAAAATGGGATTTAAAGGAATTATATATATATATATATTATTTATTTAGTCCAGTATTGTCAAAATAAAATATAAATTTTTGTCAAAAGTAAAATTACTACCAAATGAAATGTTTAGTAGCTGCAGCGTGACAGTCGAACTGTTAATAGAATTATATATTTTGTAATATACTAATCGATATAATTTATTATTCTTTCTGAAAAACTGACATTAGTTTAGGAGATATTTTACTTTTATTATTACAAGGTAAAGATTCGGCTAATGTACAAAATACAAATAAGTAGTTGAATATTTATTGGTATTAATGTATTGCAGATTTACAATTTTATGATAATAATACGTAATATAATATTGGATGTGATATCACGCAAATTAATTACGATTCACTAGAGGGTTAAAATAAATAAGTGGTAGAAATTACCAGAAAAATAAAAACCATGATGACCCCTTGGGGGTAGATAATACACTTTCTTTCATAAACGAATTCAGCTCAGTAGGTTCATTTAATAATTATCACGTTGTTAATATTTATTGAGACTATTCTATACTATAATCTACTGTGCTTTATTGTTTATTATGAAGGGGGGAAGCAAGATTGTATGAAGCACCCTAGTTTCCTTTATTAAATTTTAATTTTTCTAAAAACTACAGACCTTTGACTATTACGATAATTTTTCATTTTTGAATTTATTATTTTGGGAGTTTTACTTCTACTTTAATAACCTAATATTATATTTTCTTATTTAATATTGAAACCAACTTCAACAAATATGCTTCTTCTTTCATTCTATTACTTCAGTTGATGGTTTAAATGATTTTAAAGACGGACAAAGCAATATTATCAACAATGGAACAGCTGGGGTCGGCGAGGAATTATTGTCAACTTCATTGATGGAGACAGAAGAAACGTATCAAGACGTCATTCAAGACTATAATTTCCCAGGCAGCGACAGCTATAGATTGCCACAAAATAAGTAAGTATCGTAATTCCTTTTGTGACGTAAGAAGAACACCCTTAACACTAAACCCGGACTTACCATAAAGGGTCATTTGACCCCTTACGAAATAAACTTGAACTTTTCGAAAGAAATTTTTAATTTATTAACGGAAATAATTCGTAACACAACTTCTGATTTCTAATAAAATAATCAATTAATTACTATTTTTACATACGATTGGTTTCCCCTTCAATATTTTTGTAAATTAAATAAGTTTGAGACAAAACAGCATCTAAAGAAATAGTGTGAAATTTGGAAATTAAAAATTTAATTGAAATTCTATGCCAACTGCTATTTATAGATCCCAATTATATCTTATGCGGGTGACACATAAATTTCCATGGGTATCAGTTATCTGTATTGATAAGAACTCTTTCGCTTATCTAATTAGATGATAACTAAGGGGTTAATGAAGTACAGCGTATTGTAACTAATAAAACTCTTAACATCTTCAGCGTGGCAGTGAACGTGTTAAAACATATCTGGGTCTTAACATGTGAACTCGATAAAATTCTTATTAATTAATGACGACATTATTTTAATTGTTATTGTCCATTTTCAATGTGGCAATCAACGTGTTATCAGTTGTTCGTTGTGAAACGATAATAAGTAATCATTTAGTGATAGGGGATGCATTACCAGGTTGAAGGAATTAACATTTCACGCACTGTAAATCTATTGATCATCTTTTTAATAATATCGATTATCAATTGAAAGTTGATTATCAAATCTTTATTTATTATCACACTGTACTACAATGTAAAGAAAATTGAAAATAAGGGCCACTATTCCTATTCTTTAATTAATATTGTTATAAGGCAATAACGTTTATTTTAATTTTAAAGTGGTAGATAAGGTATTAAGGAAGAAGGTTGGGTGATCTATTTGAAGTTTTGCACCCATGTGATTTCCAAACTATAATTCAATTAAAAAATGTTTTACATTAAAATTTTTTTGTTAGAACTTATTGTTAGCCTTTTTTATAGAAAATGGCACCATAAGGGGAAATATCATCCCTGTAATATCATAAAATTATCACATATTATACCTAGGTTAGGTTTGAATTAGGGTAAACGTGGCAAGTATTAAACATATAAAGTTTAATAATTATTTCGAAGTGAGATTCGACTGTCACGCTGAAGCTATTAAAAATTTATTAGATAACAATTTTATCTTAAAAAATGTCATTTATTTCCTCAATATTTCACCATTTCCTTTATTGATGATTTTAAGTACCTATTACGAGTATTCCTAGTTAAATAAATTAACACCTTGACTGCCACGTCACCCATGTGATTAATATGACACTTGAATTTCCATTAGAAACCATCGTCCATATTATTAGGATTTCTTTGATTTAATTGGTTGAAAATATTCCCATTAGATATTAGAAATGATAGGTAAAATAAAATTACTATCGAATGGAATTTTCAGTAGCTGCAACGTGGCAGTCAAAGTGTTAAAGAATTCTTAATAACATAGATAATGAATTTCTATTGAAATTCGGGTATCACCCAAATATGGCTGTCGAAGCAATCAAAGTGTTAAAAATTATTTACGTTTGGCTATTGATTGCGAATTAAACAAATTATAAAAACGTACAAAGTACGCGTTACTCGTTAACCCTTTGATCTATGATTTTTCAACCTCTAATATTAAAACAAATGAAGAAAATCAACACATACATATATATTTCACAATAGCCAATCCTTGACCATATAAACTGCAATTAGAATTGAATTTAAAATTGAATTTTAATCAAAATATAAAGAATAGAAGTCAGATTTGAATACGATGTGATACGACATTGTAAGGCAGGGGGGTTAGTGGTATCGCAAATCGCACCGCTACTAACTATATTTCAAGGTCAAATTTGATGCTATAACTTTGTAATAAAGAATAGTATCTTTTTAATTGGCTGGACTTTTGATTACAGGAGATGTCCTTTGTGCGACAGTTCGGTTTATCCTTATTGCGGAGAAAAGTTACTGCACGACGCATGCTGCTGTACCGATTTCTATATTCAGGATTTACCTCATCAATGTAAATTGGCGGACTGCCGGTTTCTGCATGCGAATAGTTGCAGGGAACATCGTTTAATCGCTGTTTGTTGTTGCAACGATGACTATCGATCTTTATTAAAAAATTTATCGACCATTTGAGGTTCTAATTGTCATAAAAGTACCATAAAACGAAATCACATATTCTACGCTATTATTCGAATCATTGCGCATTCAAACGTTTCTGTACATTTGTGCCTACATTAAATCGTTTAAATTAATTATGCTTGCCTTTTATCTGCAATGTGGTATTTTTACAACGTTTAGGTACTAAAATAGCCCTTAGTAGCGAAAGGGTTAATGCACAGTGTCGTCGTTTGGTAATTTATTTGTATCTTTAATGTAGATGATATACAAATATTTATTGATAAATTGATAAATAAAAGTATTTTAACCCTTCCAACCCTATATTGATACGCTACGTAAACTTTAACTTGTGGAATTATTTTAAAAATTACAAATTGCACAAGATTCAAGTATTGAGTAAACAAATATTTTAGTTATTGTTGAAATATTACTAACAAGGGATGTACCCCGGCTCGAACGGCTAAATCTGACTGGAAATGCGTTTAAAATCTAGTGTTGTACCACTTATAATAGCTATTAACGCCATTCATCTGTAAAACTACGTGTGCGACTGTTAGCGCCATCCGAATGTCAGCGTAACTGCATGTATTCATATATAATTTTTCAAGCAAATGACGTGAACCTTTGACCAAATAATACCCCGTTTGTGTGTTTTGTGGATCTGCTTGTCATAACTCTCTCTTATACAGCATTTTTTCCGCAGCTACTTGATCCTTTTGCAGGCTTTGGATTCTTCGATCATGTCTCTGTTCTATCACCCATCAAGTTTATTTACCTGTAAAACTCCGTAGTAGTGTATAGTCGTCTGTACAGGTACGGCGCGACGGAGCGAGGCTGGAACGCTGACCTTCGGATGGCGCTAGTGGCCGAACACTTATTTTTACAGATGAATAGCATTAATAGCTATTATAACTGGTACAATATTATATTTTAAATGCATTTCCGATTGGTTTTAGCCGTTCGAGTCGGGGTACATACCTTGCAAGAAATAATTAGTAAATTGAAAAATGTCCAACGTATAGATTGTGTCTCTCTAAACAACGGTGATAGACGGACGACCGGATGTATCTGGCTTTCGTCAGTCGAAGTCTAGAGACTATGTCGCCAGGTAGTGCACTAAATGTTTATAGAAATGAAAGCGGACCCCAACCTTCCTTGGGGTGTTCCTTCCATTCGCATTCGAGTTTTCAAAAGAGGTAGACGCGTTTTTCCGAAACGCCTAAATGAAGTTTTATTGTTAAATTAAAACAGTTTCCATTATTCAATCGCCATCTCCAACAGTTATAATTAGGAATCTTACGATATTGTGGCAGTTTATAATTAATGATGAAATATACAAAATACAAAAATAATAATTGTTCCCAAATTTTTCACAACAGTTCTGATATTTGAGCAATAAAGCAATATATAGCAATATAAAGGAATATAAATTTTCCAATATTTTTGTTATTGAGGAAAATCACGCGTCCAAGAATTAGTATCAAGAATTTTGCGGCACGTGGACATAAAATTGAACGCAATTGGAAATGGGTCGATAATTGTTAACGTCTTAACGTCAACGAAATACGGGACACGGTCAAGAATAAATAACCGGTTGACGATAATATTTAATTATACCATTTTCTGTTACAAAATAGGTCATTAAATCTGCAATAAATACGCCGTTTCATTATCAACTACAATTAGTCTTCACGCTGCACGATAGAATTACGCCTTCCAAACCGAATTGCACGAAGATATTATCTTCTTCCCTTAACGTTTTATATCAAATTTATTACCTACTACAGAATAAAAAATCATTACGTCGTACAATTAATTTCGAAAATTTATCGAAACATTTGTTGTCGATTCACGAAGAGGGAAAAAGGGTCAAAATGACTTGGTCCAGATTTTTTATTTTCTATTAAAAATTTATCTAGACACTCTTGTCAAAATATAAGCTGAGTTTTATTAATATAAAGCATCATCTATCCCTTACTTATTTAGTTTTCTATTTTATTTTTAATTAAAAAAATCTAGCGTTAAGAAAAGCTGAAGAATTTTAAGGATCACACTTTTAATTTTCTGATATTTGATCGAGGATGTCCACAGGGGTGAATAATTATCCAGTAGATGAACATCTTTGGAAAAAATAATTAGGGTCGTCGAGAAATAGTGTTTAGATGCGGTTTCGAGAGAAAAAGGAATCTTTTTCCAGACAGCATCGGCCAGAGTTCTCTTGTTTCTATTAAATCGCATTACACGTGGAAACGCAATTTATTATGTAATGGAAGATTACTCGTTTGTTAACTCGTAGAAGATTAGAAGCTGAAATCTGCCACTTGGATATGTTGCATATAAATATTTATGCTCACGTGCAGGTTACAAGGAGGTGGCACCCAAGGGCAACACCCTGACTTCAGTGCATTCGATACTGGCAGCCGATTGGACTTTCTTCTTTAGTGAAATAATGTAAAACGAGAGATTAAGGTCTTGTGTGGAAATCAACGGCGCCACGTGGTTTTGAAGTTAATAACGAACGCGTTAATTGTAAATGATAGAGCTTGTGTTATATCAGAAGATTTTCCATTCTTAGGTCTCCTTCAATTAACACATTGTAGACCGTTTTATTGTTAACAATATTCGGTAGACAACTGTTTTCCTGGTGTTAAATAGTTCTAAATTAATTATATCTGTGAACACGTAGGGTGTTTCTTGATGCTTCGCCATTTATCTATGTACTGTTAACCCTTTCACCTTAGATGAAAATACGCTATTTTTTAGTTGTGTTTTTCGAAGTATGGAAATTTCATCATTTCAAGGATCATATTTTTAAAAACTTAGAAATCGACCTTTTCAATGTTTATTAAAATAAGAAAATGGTAAGGGGATTTTATTATATTATTAGCATTTAATTACTATTATATTTATATTTAGTTAATATTATTAGTATTTAATGTAAATGATATTAAAAAATTGTGATTAACATTGTAAACTTTTTTATACAAGAATTTATAGGGAAATATAAAACCTAGAAATTTGGAATTACTGTATACTTATGAATTTATAAATTTATGCCTTATTTATTGAAAATGAAAGTATTAACACATCCTGGATAGATCAATTCCTTACATTTCAAAAATGTAATTGTATCAAAACTTAAAACATCTTATTTGTTAAATACACCATTTTTAAACACTTTATTATATAAATATATCAACAGTTTGATTACACTAACACTCCAAATTATAATAACATATATAAGGAGCTCATTTTTTATGAAAGACCTTCATTCGATATTTACACCCGAAAATTTAAGTTAAGTTAAAATTGTAGAATTTTAGTATTTTCACGTATTGCATCTTCCTCTAATAGTATAGTACATTAAATAAATAAAATAAAGCACAAAGCTATATATGTTATACAGTTATACAGTTAACACCCCACTTATTATTCGTATTTTCTTTTCTGTCAACGATGCCTAAAAATACAGAAAAAAAAGAAATGACAGGTTTCACTCTATAAAGCGAATTGATTTAACAACGTTCGATATATTGTAAACCTTGAAATCAATAAATGTAACGTCAGATATGCACGTATCTGACCCCCATCATGTTTTCAGTGTACAACGTGAAAGTTCGCCAATGATAATAAAGAAGAGAATTAATGGACCATCTTCTACTTGTGTCTTCGATGATAAAAATATATCTTGACAGATCCAAACACCGTGTTTTGACGTTGGTTACGCAGCCGTGCCAACACTGTTCTTTTGTACGAACAACACCGTTGCATTCCTTTTTTTCTCTCTTTTTTTTTATCAAAAATCGTTCGACGCAACAATTTTTACCGAATAAGAAACATACTCTCCCCGAGGATAAGAAAAAAGGAACTACTGTTTCGTATCGTTGTTTCATTTTCTTTTCCATTATTTCTAAAATTTAATATTTATTCAATTCTTCGAGAATTTGCAAAGAAATTCTTTCTTTGGCGGTATTTTTTTTTTTTTAATTGTTATAATGAAAGGATCTCGGAGGATCTTTTATATAGATAAAGGAACAATGAAGCTTTTTATACTGATATGAAAAAAAAATATTTTTTTTTAGAAAACGTACGAATGGAATGTTTCTATTGGACCAGTTAATATTCTTTACTTTTCTATCTAAGGGCATTAGAAGGTAAGAATAATATTTTAAATATTAAATTAATTACCTGCACAGTTAACTAAGTTTCATTTCAACCCTTTCTTCAATTAACAAAATTTATAATTCCGAGTTTTTATTCAAATCTTTCCGTCACAAAACAACAGTTGTCCATTCAAAATAATTCGAAAATTTTCAACCCAAAACCCTACGAAATCAACTCTTTTCGTCGAACGCTAATGGCATCAATGTTACCTTATTATCGTCTAATAGGTGCGTATAATATTTCCGTATATAACGACAATTGTCTTGAAGCTAATAAATCCTCGACTTCTGGATGTCAATAGGACATAAACAATTACGAGTGTGTCAGCTTTCTGTAATAATTTTGCATCGTGCACCGTGTTCGCTGCATCGGATCATGCAAATAAATGTCCATTCTGAAGTATGCATCGCGATGCAAAAACTTAATCAGATTCCACGTGTTTATTTCTATTGGTGGAGGAGTTAACCACTGACGTTCACGTAGTATACACTCGGTAGTATATAAGGGCGACTGTTTCGTACGGGTCAGTATAACCGGGGAAGTCATCCCATTATACGCGTTGAAAGTAACAGGGCATTCTCCTTTTCTACATTCTTTCATTTTTTCCATTCAACGTCCACTCGTTGCCGATTAAACGGAATCATTAATCTGATTCGATCTATAAGAATCGGAGAACTGGAGAAGATTGAAAATATTTTGATACCGTTACCGTTCGGAGGATGATGCGACGTGTAAACATGTATAGAGCGGGTCAACATTGAGCAGAAGAAAGAAATTGTTTTCATCATGGAAGGATCTTGGATCACGTTAATCCTCTCAACGTGTGTTGTGACAGTCGTTCTTCAGCTACTAGTGCAACGAGCTAAGTTTCTGTACGCTTTGAGAAAAGTGCCTTATCCTCCTGCACTCCCTATCATTGGCAACGCTTATCAACTATGTTGCAATCCAGAAGGTAAGCAATATGTTACGATTAATATTATTGTTAAATTGTAATACGAGTTCGTGGCAATTTCCCCCAGAATCAAATATTTTGTTGTACAATTAGTGCAAGAAGGCGAAGTTCGAATAATAAGCTTCCTTTTCGATACGACTTGTATTACGACAGGATAGATTGGTAATTAAATTCGATACCATTGCTAATTGCTAACCCCTTGCACTATCCTCCCTGAGGAGACAGGGCAGGATTAAGACGAGGGATCCCTCGAACTGACAAAAAAGGCTTAAATCATAAGTTACTCGCGATAATTTATTAAAAAGAGTGTAATTAAAAGTGGAGCCCCCTAAAGCGGAGCACCCGTGCCTGCAGGCCCACTTAATCCCCACTCCTTAATCTGGCCTTGCAAAGGGACACAAGGCTACAGATAATTATGAAGGAAAACTTAATTTGCTCACGCTTTTCTCTTAAGTTTTATTCTAAATCTCATTATTGTCATTCATTATTTTGTGAATAAATATGTTCAAATAATTAAGATAAGTATTTTGGTACAGAAGATTCAACTATTTAAAAATTTTAAAATAAAACCATTTAAAATAATTTTTGCGATCGAAGAATTTTGCTTTCTGAAATAAATCAATTAAGGTAAAATTACAAAATGCAGTGAGAGCAATTAATAAGGTTAATATGCGAGGATCGTGGATTTACTTGTCAATCTAATATTTTAATATTATTTTTCACTAAGTTGCTTCTTGCATTTACAAAGATTTTTTTTTATGTACGAGATATCGTTGGGGCATTCGTCATATTTGATGAAATATGCGTAATTTGTGTCTTTTTATTTTCACATTGAGGAACAGCGATAACCTCAACAGTACAAAAATTTGTACAAATAACGTTGTCCGACAAATTTCAATTTTTTTTTCTGACCTTCCAATTCTTATGCTTCAATGCGCTGGCAACGAATCTGTAAACTGTTTTTCTTCTCTACGTACAGCTCTTGAGAAATTTTATTCGAAATGAGAACATATTTTTCAAATTTAAACAATTTTTATTTCGTAATCGTAAGAAATATAAATAACACTATCCCTGTGTTCTTCCCTGAATATACTGTTACAAATATTTAAGCATGTTTAAATATGAACGTACCGATTTTGCACCAACTTTTTGCGATATTTCTTAATTTATTTTAAAAAGTAAGAGTCTGGCGTGATATCGATCACCACGTGATAAAGCAGAATTTTATCTGGAAAGAAATACTTTCTGTTTTGTTTGTTAAATAAAAAAGGAAAATAGTTTCGCAGTGGTACTCAGCCGCAGCACAGTCGTTACATATACCGATAATGGTTAGCACTACGATGCTGGAGTTGTGCACCACTGTGGGTATTTCGACCCTCGCGAAACTATTTTGCTTTCTTGTTTTTCAAAACATCAGAACATTTATCAACTTTCTCACAGCGTCTTTTTTAAAATAAAATTCTGCTCTATCGCATGATATAGTTCGATTTTACGTTACACTCATCTTTTTTTAAAATAAGTTTAAAAATATCACAGAAAATTCATACAAAATATATTTGAAAATATCACAGAAAAATTGATACAAAATAAATTATAATGTATTAAAAATATTTGTCAGGAAGATCCACTGAATCCTTCAGTACCAAGAAAAATTCAATAAACAATTTGTTGAAATTTGAATAATTTGTTTCTTTCTGTTCAAAGTTACATTCGTAGAAAAGATATGATTCGCAGATTCGTAATCAGTGAATTCTATAAGATTTACAGATTAAGAGTTAGAACATAAAAAGGAGTTCAAATTGAAGTTGAGTCAAAACTGAATTTTGTAATAGGATATTTATGTACAGTAACGAATAAAAATGTTGCCACTTTTTTTTTTATTTCTATTATTTTTAACATCAACTTGCATCACTTTAGTTAGAACTTAGTTTATTTAAAACTTAGTTAAATTTGGTTTTACTTAACTAACAAATCACAATTAAGTTTCACTACTAAACTGAAACAGCATATTTTTAAGTCTTTTGAATTTTGTCTACTTATTTTTTATTACTTTTTGAAATAACACCTTTTTTATGAACTTTAGTAACGTGTTTAATTGTCATACATAATCTTTTTTTCTTCTTATTGAAATAAATTCAATTTTAACTGGATTTTATACAGCTTTTAATTCTTGTTTGTTAGCTGAATTGAAAAACAATAAAATAGAACAAATAGAGTACTGAAAAAATAATTCTAATTATTCTGTTTTAACCCTTAAGCATTATGGTACAATTAGTTTAATCTTATCATAGTTAAATTTATAAGATATATATTAAAGATGTATCGTTTACGGTACTGTTCTTAGGACAGGGAGGGAAGTGCATTTGCTTCGAGCCCCGAGTTTAATGACTTCCACTTTTTAAAAATTTTTTAAATTTTAAACAAAATTTTAAATAAGACTATATTATTTTTATAGTAAATTTACAAATAAAAAGATAAATTTTTCCAAGATCTTCGTTATCCACAACAAATTTGATATTTATTAGTTACAAGGTTTTGCATTTTGAAGCCGTTTTGTATAAGGCTAAATTAATTCTCAAATTTTATATACGTTTTGCTTACTGTTTTATCTGTAATTTTATTAAAGATGAGAAGTTAGAATTTACATTTTGGATAATATCGACTTTAGCCCAGGGTCCCGTAAACTTTAGGGGCGGCACTAGTAGCATTATCCATTATTCTTTTTATGCAAGCAGTAAGAATGAAAATTGTACAATTGTACTGTTTATATCATAAAAAGAAACACGTGGTCAGTATTAATTCTATTTAAGTTTATAAAATTTGAATTATTGAAAAAATGATTTAATATTTAAACAAATTTGAGCGTTATAAGAGGAACTTGGGAATTTTGGGAATAGTTTACCTTGGCTGTCTCGTGTACTAAAAGTAAATGGAAACTGTAAGAATATTTGCAACAGAAAACGAGGGTAAGCAAAGAAGAAGAAAGATTTATTCATCTCGGCCCTCCCAAATGCTAAAGATAATTATTATTATCTCACCGAGTAAACGAAACGGAGAAAGAGAAGCAGGTCGAGGTCGTTCGCAGTCTGAATAACGCTATGGCAACGTGTAATTGCATGCAATTACGTGCGATTTTTTATTTTTATTTTCTTTTTCAAGTGAAATTGAAAGTTTTAAGAGATCTTTCAAGGCGTACAGGTTCGAGTTGACACCATAATAGAATTACCAAACAATACAAAATTTATTGAGATGTATTTGTTGAAATGTACATACGTTGACCTTCATTGATATAAAGAATTATTATAATAATGCGCTACGTTATCTTTCATCCATTATTTATTTTCTACTTTATCCTCAATTTGAAAGTGTTGAAAGTTGGTAATTCTAGTGTTAATCTCGAATTATTTAAACTACATTATAAAAATAAAACATTTTTCACTGAAAGTGACATTTTTATTAGAAATGAAAATCATAAATATAAAGGATAAATAATTGATCGATGATTTTAGAAACTATGTCAAGCAAAACCAATGGCGGTAACTGGCGCCTTAAATCTTAAATAATTGAACAATTAATAAAAGAACAAGTCAAGTAAGTTCTGAATATTGCTAATATTACATTAATAATGCAAATACTAATTTAAACGTTTAGATCCGAAAATTAGTCGATAGAAACCTTACAAATTAGAATAAAAGAGTGTCTTACCATACGCGCTCAGTACCGTCAGTGTAGCGTCGAGCCTAGTCGCCCCGGAACAAGCGCCTCGGTAGAACAAGAAGCGTTAAGTCCTGGGATCATCTAATTTAAATAGTAGAAAGATAAAACATTGTATTATTATAAAATAATGAATTTAATATCGTTCAAGCTTTATTTTTCAATTGTTTTAAAGAGCAACTGAGGACGGTACATGGGGCATTACCGACGAAATTAGCGAAACAGAAAATTGTGTTTTTTCAAAAACCAGGCCACTTTTTGGATAAACTAAAGTTATAGAGACATTTATAACAACAAAATATTTTATGTAATGGTGTTAAAAAGCCGATTTTTAATAAAATAATTTTTACCGACTTTTTATTTTTACCCCTGGCGCCACCTTCGAACAAAGTGCTGAAACTACTCAATAATTACCGACTGAGAATTCCGAAACATCGTTAAAAATGGCGGGCTTTTCAAAATGAGTAATGTACTATTTTGATATTTCTTAATTAAATTCCTTATAAAAGTTTATTAATTAAACTTCTGCTTTAATTATTAAACTAGAAGAACTGGTGTATAATTTCTGATTGTTTCAATAAGAGAAAAATCTACATTTATGTCTTTTCTTCATTAATATAACTTTAAAAAAAATATAATTATTTAAAAAATTGTAAAAATAATAAAAAATAGAGCTTGTACGGTGACAAATTGATACTTTTATGATAATATAAAGTTTCCCCTTCCTTTAGTTCAAATTTGGTGATCCTAGAACATCATTTAAGTATATAAATCGATATAAACCTGCGCTTGATTACGAGACTCGAAGACTACATTTCAGAGCCTTTATTTATTATTTTCTTGCTTTATCGCGATTGTTAACTAATTAGAAACGTTCATGGTACTAAAAAGCTGCATTTATTCAATAAACTACATGATTCATACATTCAGCTTTACAATAGTTATTATATTATTTATAACTAACGTTTACAATTGTAATTTTGCGAGATTGCTGTGGAGGGTGTGGGAGGTCCGATCAGCGGGCGAGTATATTTTCAAATTTATTCCTCCTTTATAATACCGAAAAATATTCTGCAATTTTTACTTATTCCTTCTGTTGGGATATCCAGCCATTCAGTCATTCCCTTTATTCTAAGGTACGATTACTCTCATAACATTCTACCATTTGTTTTTTACTTTTATGTTCAATATTACTTGTGTTTAACGCTTCCTGTTCTACCGAGGCGCTTGTCCCGGGGCGACTAGGCTCGACGCTACACTGACGGTACTGAGCGCGCGCCCGAGACGCGCTCTGATTGATCAGTGTTTTTGCTAAATAATTCAAAAACGAAGCCCCATCCGATATTTTTGCAATCGAAATTGTTGTTCAGAATAGTCTCAGCTACCTCTCATTTCCGGCTCCTACAGGAGTTCTGGGACACCCTGTATAAAAAGAATTTTATTCTACATTTCGATTTATTTTTTCCCATGACACTTTGTATTTAAATAAATTATTGGAATACAATTACTACGATTGGTACTGCGATTTTCTACCTGTGTATCTGTTTGTTGCAGAGGCTTTCAAGAAAATGATGAAATGGGGGAAGGAATTGGGAGATATATATCTTGTATGGGTCGGCATGCGACCCTTCATCTTTCTTTACAAAGCAGAAGCGATACAACCACTGTTAAGCAGTAGCATTCACATAGACAAAAGTTTGGAGTACAAGTACTTGCAACCCTGGCTTGGCAATGGTTTGGTAACCAGCACTGGTAAGTTCATCAATAAATAAATGTTGGATGGTTTTGTGGAACTGGTGAAGGAAAATGAAGCCCGAGTAACAAAATAAAGAACTTTACTTATTAAAATAACGGATACAGAGAACACGCGGCTTTACCGCCAAAAGGAACCCAAGCGACGCTAACCGCCTACGGCACGTCACATTGACGCGCAGATTACCGCCAGATTTAACAATAAATAACGAAACATTGTGAAAATAATGAATAGGATTTACTGAAAATGAAATCTCAATAGGCGTTCATTATTCGAACCAACTGGGACTAAAGTGGTTTAGAAAATTGAACAATTAAGATTACTACAGGAATTGTTTTAAGGTTTAACCCTTTGCACTTGAAGCATTTTTTAATATAATTAAGTCTAGGTTTCTTTTCCAATAAAATTCGCAAAATTTAAAAGTACTATTTTGAAAGGAAAGAGTTACAATGCTTATGAATTTATTTAATTTTATTCCTTTTGTTAATTTACTGTATTCTAATATAAATAATACTTAAATTTTACATTTTATAATATTTAATATTATATTTATTTAATCAATTCTAATGGATAACTTCTCGAGAAAAGATTATGTAGGGAATTCATAAAAGATAGCAATTTAATAAGTTAGAATTAATTATATATTTTATTACAGGTAAAAAATGGCATTTCCGACGAAAATTGCTTACACCAACTTTCCACAACGGTCTCCTGGAGGTACATTTGCAGACAGCAATCAGAGAGGCCGAGATATTAATATCTTGCCTGAAGAAAGAAGTCGGTAAAGCTGCATTTGACATTGTTCCGTATGCAAAACGAGCAACGCTGGATATAATATGCGGTAAAACGTTTTTCATCGATTTCATAAAATACAGAGTGTTTCATATAACTTGACCAAGTCTAAGGGGGTCGCTTTCTTCTGATGATCCCTCAGCTGTGAAGGAAAGGTTAAATACTGACGTACGGGACCCATCGAACACTTACCACCTGTCGGTATAAGCGAAAGCTTACTTTACCAGAGGCTCAACTCCATTTAGAATTATTTGAAAATAACGTTTTATTTGTATATTTATTTTATGTATCTATGTATAAAAGTCTTGAAGAAGAAAGTTTAAAAACCCTGCACACTGCTATCAGAAAATAATATTTATATTAGATCAATTTACTCCTCGTTCATTGAGTAAAACGATTCTGCATATAATTTTATCGGTTATTACAGACAACTCTATGGGATGCACTGTCAACGCTCAAACGAATTTCAAAAATGAATACGTACAAGCTGTAAACACGTAAGTATATTATTGTACAGGGTGATTCTCTCGCAAGTAGACTTCAAAGGGGTCCTGAATCTCAGATTTCACTTAGATTTCCTTTAAACAACCAACTTCTAATGTTAACAATACCTTATCACTCCAATTATAGCTGGAATTGTATAAGTATGATAAATTTAATTTAACCTTGGCGCCTCCTTTGGAGTCTATTAACGAGAAAATCACCCTGTATATTAACGCTCTATTAATACGTGGAAAATAATTAGCATATTTTTTCTAGATTAGCGTCCATTTCACAGAGGAGGTTCCTGAACATTTGGATGTCTTTCGAGCCAATCTTTAGGTTAACTACATGGGGTAAAAAATACGAGCACGCGCTTCGTGTCACCCACGAATTTGTTAATAAAGTATAAACATACGTTCGAATCGTATCGACTTAAATAACATTTTCAGCAAAGATTTAAGTAACTTTAAGTCTGTGTTGTTAATTATTAGATCATATAATTTTGCTAGATAATCACGGAGAGAAAAGCCGAATGGAAGACTAACAAGTATGGAAACGGACCGTCTAATAAACACCGAGTTTTGTTGGACCTACTGTTAGAATTGTCGCAAGATGGAGAAGTGCTCACCGACGACGATATTCGCGACGAAGTGAACACATTTATGTTTGCTGGCCATGACACTACAGCCACTAGCGTTTCCTGGATTTTGTACACACTCGGTCGACATCCCCAGTACCAGGTATTACAACCTTTCATTGTATAGGGATATTTTGACCCTTTGCGGATAAAAAAATTCGAATTCAGGCTTGCGTTTGCTAATTTATATACAGGGAGGTCTGAAATTATATCCTACAATATCATAATCGTGATGCACCCCGTGTTTCAAATGTGACCCCTTTCCTTTATACTTTGATTAAAATTCAATTTTAAATTCAATTCTAATTGCAACTTATATGTATAGTCAAAGCTTGTCAATTTAAAGCTTGTCATTTGTTTTAACGTTGAAGTGATATACATATATATTCAGCTCTAACTGATACACTCATGATGTTTGAGGGCCATTAAAACTGATTAACTTTTATTGGAAACATTCATTTAGCAGACCATCAAAGGTGCCTTAAAAATCGTAAAAACTAAATTTTAGACCACCCTATATATGTATATTCATTTGAAGCCAAAGGCACTGTAGCAACCGTTTCAACTTTTATTTGTTAAATTATATATAAATTCAATTTCAGGTACTTGTTAATTAATTAATATCTTTTTTTATTATAACCCTTAATTACATTCAAACGGTTTTAGACTGCAAATACTGTTTATAAAAAAATTATCATCGAAAAAAGAATTGATTGAATTGTATTGAGATTTTTGATTTCTAATAACTCAACTTTAAATAACAATCAAATAACTTTCTGAATATTAACTAATATCTTCAATGCTCTCGTTATTATTGCATTACAAAATTATTAGAACTCATGCGCCTTTACAAATTGATAAATATTTATTAAAAAGGTTTAAGAAGCGTTTGAGCATTTTACGTCCGCAAAGGGTTAAAGTATAATAATATTTAAATATAAAACTGCGCAATATACAATTTTTTCATTCTGAAATATAATTAAATTAAGTATAACATTTCGTAACATTTATGACATCGAGGATAGCAAGTAAAGTATTAACGAAATGCAAAATCCTGCTCAATTATTGTTTTAAACTATGTTCTAGAAATATTGGTAATTATATTTTTGTTTTTATATTTTTTTTTCGGTCTTTGAAACTATGCCACACTGGAGGGGTTAATAAACTATAACCGATCTTACACGAATACCTGCTGTTTCCGCCATATTCTTTATTCCAGGAAAAAATTCTTGAGGAATATTACGAAGTAACGAAAACGAAAAAATTAACTTTAGACGTATTAGGTAAACTGACATGGTTGGAAGCATGCATAAAAGAATCCTGGAGGGTGTATCCTGTCGCTCCACTTATTGCGAGACAGATCTACCATCCTATCACTATTCGTGAGTATGAGTAAAAATAATATGTATTTACGTACGTATATAAATATTTTTTAATTTAATACAGTTGTATTTCTGAAATATTCAATTTGTTTCAGTGGAACACGATATTCCAATAGGATCGACAGTTGTCATCAATTCGTTTTTGCTTCATCGTGACCCTCGATATTTTCCTGATCCGGACGCTTATAAACCAGAACGATTTCTTCCCAATGGATCGAAATATCCTTCTTACGCTTTTATCCCGTTCAGTGCAGGTTCTCGCAATTGTATAGGCTCAAAGTACGCCACAATGATGGTGAAAATTCTTAGCCTTTTCGTGTTGAAAAATTTTCACGTGATTTCTATAGACACCGAAGATCAGCTTCGTCTTATCAGCGAACTGGTGCTGTATAATGCTGACGGACTTCGGTTAAAGATTACACCAAGGAAACAGGAAACTGATGTGATTATTCTACAACAATACGCGTTCGAATGAAACGAGAAAGAGATGTCTAAATAAACGATGTCACATTTTACTAATTTAACTTTGTTTCAAGATCCTTACTTTATCATTAAAATATTGTGTCACTTGCGGCACTTTTAGGTTACTGTAGACACAAGTTTCGTGTGATCTGGTTTACCACTGTTCATTTACGGTCAATTTTAACATGGAGTACAAAAATGAACTTTTTCGACATACTTTACGTTTTTATTTTTATATTAACTCGTACAAACCTTGCTATTTGTAATACAATCATAAAAGTACACAAAATATTTCTTGAATTCGAGAAATTATAGGTAAGAAGAAATATTACGACTCGAGAAATCAAATGTTATTAGAAACTATTAAAGAATGTAGTTTGAACCTTCCTCTCTATTCTTCAATCATAATTTTAACTATTTATGTAACTATATAACTATTACAGATATTGATAATTACACAATGCACACGTCTTCATTTTTCTATCACATCCTCTTATTAATGTTCATTGTTTGTTCTCCTGCAGTTGAGTTCCATTCAAATTTGTATCACAAATGTGCATTTAAAAACAAATAGTAAAATTCTAAGTACGTCATACGCTACGGTCAACTGTTGATCCATGTGTAATGTCCGCCTGCATGGCCATTGAGAATGGTGACCTGGTGTTCGCCGGAGCAACGGCTGTCACCATTGCCAACCGCCAGGGGCAGGCCCCTTGAAGACGATGACCCGGTGTTCTACGGAGCAACGGCTACCGTCGTTGCAGACCACTAAGAGCAGACCCACGAGGATGGTGATCAGGGTAACATACAGGTTAAAGGAATATTTAGTTAGAGTAAGTGCAAAATTCAACTACGCAGTCACTGCAATAATTACCAACAATTGATAATAGTCGTCATACTTGGCGAATTGATCATAAAAGTTCAGTTTTTAATAGGAATAAGCGTGTAATTTGGTAACTATCGAATATCAGAAACCAAGGATCTTGATTTTGCAAAATTGTAAAATTAGTATTTGTGTTAAACACCTGATGAATTTTCATTAATTCTGTCGACCATTGTAACAATTTGTAACCTTTTATGATTGAAGAATAAAGAGAAAGGTTCAAACTACGTTCTTTAATAGTTTCTAATAACATTTGATTTGTTGATATTAAAATTTATTCTGCCCACGCTGTACCCCAAATTACCTCAAATGTAATTTAAAAATAATGTAGACAAGGTCTCGTGTCTGTTTAAAAATGTTATTTATACTTGCAGAAGAGTGTGATTAGTCATTTTTGACAAATAATGCTTTTTTATGTTAATTAGTCATATATTAGCTCATTCTCTCGCTGATTACTTATGAAAAATGTGTTATTGCTAGGCGCCCTCGCGTTGAAAATCGAAACAACCAACAAATTTATATACATTATATCGTATTTGATCTTATTTAATCGAAAGTTTTACTAAGAATTGATAAGGACACTTTAAACAATATACATACCTAAGTTTTTTATTTCATATCCGTTAAGTAGGTTTCAAAATCCCACTTTTAATTTATATCGATGCAATTGAATCGACACAATAAGTTTTTATAGGGAAAATGGCGCAATAGGAAAAAGTGACCCCACCATTTGTCTCAATTCGCCAAAATTTTATTATACATATACAGGGTGTCCCAGAACTCCTGTAGGAGCCGGAAATGGGGGGTAGCTGAGACTATTCTGAACAACAATTTCCTTTGCAAAAATATCGGATGGGGCTACGTTTTTGAATTATTTAGCAAAAACACTGACCAATCAGAGCGCGTCTCGGGCGCGCGCTCAGTACTGTCAGTGTAGCGTCGAGCCTAGTCGCCCCGGGCCAAGCGCCTCGGTAGAACAGGAAGCACAAGTAATATTGAACATAAAAGTAAAAAACAAATGGTAGAATATTATGAGAGTAATCGTACCTTAGAATAAAGGGAATGATTGAATGGCTGGATATCCCAACAGAAGGAATAAGTAAAAATTGCAGAATATTTTTCGGTATTATAAATACAGTCCTGGGGTCACCTAATTTGAATAGTAGAAAGATAAAACATTGTATTATTATAAGATAATGAATTTAATATCGTTCAAGCTTTATTTTTCAATTGTTTTAAAGAGCAACTGAGGACGGTACATGGGGTGTTACCGACGAAATTAGCGAAACAGAAAATTGTGTTTTTTCAAAAACCAGGCCACTTTTCGGATAAACTAAAGTTATAGAGACATTTATAACAACAAAATATTTTATGTAATGGTGTTAAAAAGCCGATTTTTAATAAAATAATTTTTACCGACTTTTTATTTTTACCCCTGGCGCCACCTGCGAATAAAGTGCTGAAACTACTCAATAATTACCGACTGAGAATTCCGAAACATCGTTAAAAATGGCGGGCTTTTCAAAATGAGTAATGTACTATTTTGATATTTCTTAATTAAATTCCTTATAAAGGTCTATTAATTAAACTTCTGCTTTAATTATTAAACTAGAAGAACTGGTGGATAATTTCTGATTGTTTCAATAAGAGAAAAACCTACATTTATGTCTTTTCTTCATTAATATAACTTTTAAAAGAATATAATTATTTAAAAAATTGTAAAAATAATAAAAAATAGAGCTTGTACGGTGACAAATTGATACTTTTATGATAATATAAAGTTTCCCCTTCCTTTAGTTCAAATTTGGTGATCCTAGAACATCATTTAAGTATATAAATCGATATAAACCTGCGCTTGATTACGAGACTCGGAGACTACATTTCAGAGCCTTTATTTATTATTTTCTTGCTTTATCGCGATTGTTAACTAATTAGAAACGTTCATGGTACTAAAAAGCTGCATTTATTCAATAAACTACATGATTCATACATTCAGCTTTACAATAGTTATTATATTATTTACAACTAACGTTTACAATTGTAATTTTGCGAGATTGCTGTGGAGGGAGTGGGAGGTCCGATCGGCGGACTAGTGTTCACTCTCTCGCACATTGGTGTTGTGCGCAGGCGCGAGTATGGCGTAGAGGGAGTGAGAGACTAGATGCTCGGTGCTCTCACTCGCACATTGAGAGAGTGAGAGGTGAGATTGGTGGACTAGTGTTCTCTCTCTCACACATTGAGAGAGTGAGAGGTGAGATTGGCGGACTAGTGTTCACTCTCTCGCACATTGGTGTTGTGCGCAGGCGCGAGTTTGGCGTAGAGGGAGTGAGAGACTAGATGCTCGGTGCTCTCACTCGCACATTGAGAGAGTGAGAGGTGAGATTGGTGGACTAGTGTTCTCTCTCTCACACATTGAGAGAGTGAGAGGTCCGAATGGCGGACTAGTGTTCACTCTCTCGCACATTGGTGTTGTGCGCAGGCGCGAGTTTGGCGTAGAGGGAGTGAGAGACTAGATGCTCGGTGCTCTCACTCGCACATTGAGAGAGTGAAAGGTCCGATCGGCGGACGAGTGTTCTCTCCCTCTTACGCATTAGCATACTGCGTTGGCTTGGTGCGAGTGAGAGGGGTGACGCTCTCGCGGAATCTTTCCACTCGCTGGTGCATCGGCGTACCTGGCGCGGGCTGTGATGTATAATTTTTAATCGTTGCGTTACAATAATTAATAGTATGAGTTATTCAAGGTTCAGACTATTGTAGATCGGTTTTTCGTGTTCGAAAATGTAAAATTCGATACCAAATTAGCCAGTGCTTCTACGTTTTCTATTATTCATTAATGGTCGGGTAGTTACGTTCATCCCTTTTGTGTGAGGTTATGACAAAGTCCCTGTAATTTTATGTACAATGATACATAGTTTAATGATACATAACTAGATAAATACAACTTTGCAAACTCGAGATCCATGGTTTCTGAGTCTAGTTTCATGTTACCAGTAAACAATGGGAAGGATTTATCTACTGACAGTAAACATAATCCATCAAATTCAAACCTGATTGAAAATGATCAATTTTGTTATATCGTATGTAAGTATAAAGTATTATAATTTTATTCAAGTAGTTAATAATAACGTATTTTGCTGTGTTGCAGATTAGAAGATGTATTTGTTATACATTTCTATGCCACATAACCTGCACATTAACATCATCAAATCAACGGGAAACTTTCTGGCAGTTTCTCAGTTATCAGTATTCGGTAATGTTTGAAATTGGACACTACTAAAATTTCAAGAAATGGCACAAAGAATACTTCCTGTCACATCATGTTCTCCTAATACAAATCTGCAAACTTGAGATCCTTGGTTTCTGAGTCTAATTTCATTTTACCAATAAACAATGGAAAGGATTTATCTACGGAGAGTAAACTGTTCTTCAATAGTTATACTGAATATATAAGTACATATGTAATTGTAGAATGTCTTTATTTCATAAGAATATTGTACTGCGCTTAAGCTATATGTTAAATAATTATAAAAATATGTTGTATGTAAAAATACTGATATGTAAGTTTTACAATTTGTAATTATAAGTGCGTTAAAGTTAAGAATCTAATATTTAAGTAAGTTTTACAGTTAGTAGTTGTAAGTGCTTTAGAATTGTGAATGTAATATTTAAGCAAATTTTACAATTTGTAATTATAAGTGCATTAAAGTTAAGAATGTAATATTTAAGTAAGTTTTACAGTTAGTAGTTATAAGTGCTTTAGAATTGTGAATGTAATATTTAAGTAAATTTTACAATTTGTAATTATAAGTGCGTTAGAATTAACAATGTAACATTTATGTAACATGTATAATTGAAAGAATTTTCAATAAACATAGAGTTAAACTTAAGCAATTGTTTATTCATTTATAAACCTAACTCCCTTATCCAGCCCTTACAAAATTGCACTTAAAAAGCAAGAAATAATGTAGAAAAACATTGCACAGAAGTTTCGAAATACAAAAGTAGAAAAAGAAACGAAAAATATCGGTTGGATACAGAGAAGAACAAAATTCGGTACAAACGGTTTCCAGGAATTCCTGGAATTCGACGTCACTAAAATTCTGGGAAGTGACACGAAGAATACCTCCTGGCACATCATGTTCTCCTGATACAATTTCGGGATCCGAAATTCTGTAAATTTAAATTTTATAGTCTTCGATTTGCTATTGTTAATTTTCATTATTTTCTGAAATTATTTATGGGATAAGGATATCAAGAGAGGTTTATTTAAATAAATAAACGAGTTCTGGGTTATTTTTGAAAATCTGCATTTATTCAATAAACTAAATGATTTATACATTGAGCTTTAGAATAGTTATTAAAATAGTTATAAAATTTGTTTAATTTTTACAATAGATTGAAAACAGGACCAAATAATTTAATAACTATTCTAAAGTTGTAAATTAGTTAATATTTAAAGTTGTAAATAATTTAATAACTATTCTAAAGCTCAGTGTATAATAAATCATTTAGTTTATTGAATAAATGCAGATTTTCAAAAATAACCCAGAACTCGTTTATTTATTTAAATAAACCTCTCTTGATATCCTTATCCCATAAATAATTTCAGAAAATAATGAAAATTAACAATAGCAAATCGAAGACTATAAAATTTAAATTTACAGAATTTCGGATCCCGAAATTGTATCAGGAGAACATGATGTGCCAGGAGGTATTCTTCGTGCCACTTCCCAGAATTTTAGTGACGTCGAATTCCAGGAATTTCCGGGAACTTGGACTCAGAAACCAAGGATTTAATTAATAATCGGAACTGAGATACCTGTTGTATCAATTCTATAACAAATCCGATTATAAATTAAAGTTGTATAGATAGTGCGCAAAATTACAATTGTAAACGTTAGTTGTAAATAATTTAATAACTATTCTAAAGCTCAATGTATAATAAATCATTTAGTTTATTGAATAAATGCAGATTTTCAAAAATAACCCAGAACTCGTTTATTTATTTAAATAAACCTCTCTTGATATCCTTATCCCATAAATAATTTCAGAAAATAATGAAAATTAACAATAGCAAATCGAAGACTATAAAATTTAAATTCACAGAATTTCGGATCCCGAAATTGTATCAGGAGAACATGATGTGCCAGGAGGTATTCTTCGTGCCACTTCCCAGAATTTTAGTGACGTCGAATTCCAGGAATTTCCGGGAACTTGGACTCAGAAACCAAGGATTTAATTAATAATCGGAACTGAGATACCTGTTGTATCAATTCTATAACAAATCCGATTATAAATTAAAGTTGTATAGATAGTGCGCAAAATTACAATTGTAAACGTTAGTTGTAAATAATTTAATAACTATTCTAAAGCTCAATGTATAATAAATCATTTAGTTTATTGAATAAATGCAGATTTTCAAAAATAACCCAGAATTCGTTTATTTATTTAAATAAACCTCTCTTGATATCCTTATCCCATAAATAATTTCAGAAAATAATGAAAATTAACAATAGCAAATCGAAGACTATAAAATTTAAATTTACAGAATTTCGGATCCCGAAATTGTATCAGGAGAACATGATGTGCCAGGAGGTATTCTTCGTGCCACTTCCCAGAATTTTAGTGACGTCGAATTCCAGGAATTTCCGGGAACTTGGACTCAGAAACCAAGGATTTAATTAATAATCGGAACTGAGATACCTGTTGTATCAATTCTATAACAAATCCGATTATAAATTAAAGTTGTATAGATAGTGCGCAAAATTACAATTGTAAACGTTAGTTGTAAATAATTTAATAACTATTCTAAAGCTCAATGTATAATAAATCATTTAGTTTATTGAATAAATGCAGATTTTCAAAAATAACCCAGAATTCGTTTATTTATTTAAATAAACCTCTCTTGATATCCTTATCCCATAAATAATTTCAGAAAATAATGAAAATTAACAATAGCAAATCGAAGACTATAAAATTTAAATTTACAGAATTTCGGATCCCGAAATTGTATCAGGAGAACATGATGTGCCAGGAGGTATTCTTCGTGCCACTTCCCAGAATTTTAGTGACGTCGAATTCCAGGAATTTCCGGGAACTTGGACTCAGAAACCAAGGATTTAATTAATAATCGGAACTTAGATACCTGTTGTATCAATTCTATAACAAATCCGATTATAAATTAAAGTTGTATAGATAGTGCGCAAAATTACAATTGTAAACGTTAGTTGTAAATAATTTAATAACTATTCTAAAGCTCAATGTATAATAAATCATTTAGTTTATTGAATAAATGCAGATTTTCAAAAATAACCCAGAATTCGTTTATTTATTTAAATAAACCTCTCTTGATATCCTTATCCCATAAATAATTTCAGAAAATAATGAAAATTAACAATAGCAAATCGAAGACTATAAAATTTAAATTCACAGAATTTCGGATCCCGAAATTGTATCAGGAGAACATGATGTGCCAGGAGGTATTCTTCGTGTCACTTCCCAGAATTTTAGTGACGTCGAATTCCAGGAATTCCTGGAAACCGTTTGTACCGAATTTTGTTCTTCTCTGTATCCAACCGATATTTTTCGTTTCTTTTTCTACTTTTGTATTTCGAAACTTCTGTGCAATGTTTTTCTACATTATTTCTTGCTTTTTAAGTGCAATTTTGTAAGGGCTGGATAAGGGAGTTAGGTTTATAAATGAATAAACAATTGCTTAAGTTTAACTCTATGTTTATTGAAAATTCTTTCAATTATACATGTTACATAAATGTTACATTGTTAATTCTAACGCACTTATAATTACAAATTGTAAAATTTACTTAAATATTACATTCACAATTCTAAAGCACTTATAACTACTAACTGTAAAACTTACTTAAATATTACATTCTTAACTTTAATGCACTTATAATTACAAATTGTAAAATTTGCTTAAATATTACATTCACAATTCTAAAGCACTTACAACTACTAACTGTAAAACTTACTTAAATATTAGATTCTTAACTTTAACGCACTTATAATTACAAATTGTAAAACTTACATATCAGTATTTTTACATACAACATATTTTTATAATTATTTAACATATAGCTTAAGCGCAGTACAATATTCTTATGAAATAAAGACATTCTACAATTACATATGTACTTATATATTCAGTATAACTATTGAAGAACAGTTTACTCTCCGTAGATAAATCCTTTCCATTGTTTATTGGTAAAATGAAATTAGACTCAGAAACCAAGGATCTCAAGTTTGCAGATTTGTATTAGGAGAACATGATGTGACAGGAAGTATTCTTTGTGCCATTTCTTGAAATTTTAGTAGTGTCCAATTTCAAACATTACCGAATACTGATAACTGAGAAACTGCCAGAAAGTTTCCCGTTGATTTGATGATGTTAATGTGCAGGTTATGTGGCATAGAAATGTATAACAAATACATCTTCTAATCTGCAACACAGCAAAATACGTTATTATTAACTACTTGAATAAAATTATAATACTTTATACTTACATACGATATAACAAAATTGATCATTTTCAATCAGGTTTGAATTTGATGGATTATGTTTACTGTCAGTAGATAAATCCTTCCCATTGTTTACTGGTAACATGAAACTAGACTCAGAAACCATGGATCTCGAGTTTGCAAAGTTGTATTTATCTAGTTATGTATCATTAAACTATGTATCATTGTACATAAAATTACAGGGACTTTGTCATAACCTCACACAAAAGGGATGAACGTAACTACCCGACCATTAATGAATAATAGGAAACGTAGAAGCACTGGCTAATTTGGTATCGAATTTTACATTTTCGAACACGAAAAACCGATCTACAATAGTCTGAACCTTGAATAACTCATACTATTAATTATTGTAACGCAACGATTAAAAATTATACATCACAGCCCGCGCCAGGTACGCCGATGCACCAGCGAGTGGAAAGATTCCGCGAGAGCGTCACCCCTCTCACTCGCACCAAGCCAACGCAGTATGCTAATGCGTAAGAGGGAGAGAACACTCGTCCGCCGATCGGACCTTTCACTCTCTCAATGTGCGAGTGAGAGCACCGAGCATCTAGTCTCTCACTCCCTCTACGCCAAACTCGCGCCTGCGCACAACACCAATGTGCGAGAGAGTGAACACTAGTCCGCCATTCGGACCTCTCACTTCCACAATGTGCGAGAGAGTAAACACTAGTCCGCCAATCTCACCTCTCACTCTCTCAATGTGTGAGAGAGAGAACACTAGTCCACCAATCTCACCTCTCACTCTCTCAATGTGCGAGTGAGAGCACCGAGCATCTAGTCTCTCACTCCCTCTACGCCAAACTCGCGCCTGCGCACAACACCAATGTGCGAGAGAGTGAACACTAGTCCGCCAATCTCACCTCTCACTCTCTCAATGTGTGAGAGAGAGAACACTAGTCCACCAATCTCACCTCTCACTCTCTCAATGTGCGAGTGAGAGCACCGAGCATCTAGTCTCTCACTCCCTCTACGCCAAACTCGCGCCTGCGCACAACACCAATGTGCGAGAGAGTGAACACTAGTCCGCCAATCTCACCTCTCACTCTCTCAATGTGTGAGAGAGAGAACACTAGTCCACCAATCTCACCTCTTACTCTCTCAATGTGCGAGTGAGAGCACCGAGCATCTAGTCTCTCACTCCCTCTACGCCATACTCGCGCCTGCGCACAACACCAATGTGCGAGAGAGTGAACACTAGTCCGCCGATCGGACCTCCCACTCCCTCCACAGCAATCTCGCAAAATTACAATTGTAAACGTTAGTTGTAAATAATATAATAACTATTGTAAAGCTGAATGTATGAATCATGTAGTTTATTGAATAAATGCAGCTTTTTAGTACCATGAACGTTTCTAATTAGTTAACAATCGCGATAAAGCAAGAAAATAATAAATAAAGGCTCTGAAATGTAGTCTCCGAGTCTCGTAATCAAGCGCAGGTTTATATCGATTTATATACTTAAATGATGTTCTAGGATCACCAAATTTGAACTAAAGGAAGGGGAAACTTTATATTATCATAAAAGTATCAATTTGTCACCGTACAAGCTCTATTTTTTATTATTTTTACAATTTTTTAAATAATTATATTCTTTTAAAAGTTATATTAATGAAGAAAAGACATAAATGTAGGTTTTTCTCTTATTGAAACAATCAGAAATTATCCACCAGTTCTTCTAGTTTAATAATTAAAGCAGAAGTTTAATTAATAGACCTTTATAAGGAATTTAATTAAGAAATATCAAAATAGTACATTACTCATTTTGAAAAGCCCGCCATTTTTAACGATGTTTCGGAATTCTCAGTCGGTAATTAT
Source organism: Anthidium xuezhongi (assembly GCA_022405125.1). Lineage (NCBI taxonomy): Eukaryota > Metazoa > Arthropoda > Insecta > Hymenoptera > Megachilidae > Anthidium > Anthidium xuezhongi. The sequence continues at coordinate 892,429 of CM039649.1, forward strand.
TGAGTAGTTTCAGCACTTTATTCGCAGGTGGCGCCAGGGGTAAAAATAAAAAGTCGGTAAAAATTATTTTATTAAAAATCGGCTTTTTAACACCATTACATAAAATATTTTGTTGTTATAAATGTCTTTATAACTTTAGTTTATCCGAAAAGTGGCCTGGTTTTTGAAAAAACACAATTTTCTGTTTCGCTAATTTCGTCGGTAACACCCCATGTACCGTCCTCAGTTGCTCTTTAAAACAATTGAAAAATAAAGCTTGAACGATATTAAATTCATTATCTTATAATAATACAATGTTTTATCTTTCTACTATTCAAATTAGATGACCCCAGGACTGTATTTATAATACCGAAAAATATTCTGCAATTTTTACTTATTCCTTCTGTTGGGATATCCAGCCATTCAATCATTCCCTTTATTCTAAGGTACGATTACTCTCATAATATTCTACCATTTGTTTTTTACTTTTATGTTCAATATTACTTGTGCTTCCTGTTCTACCGAGGCGCTTGTCCCGAGGCGACTAGGCTCGACGCTACACTGACGGTACTGAGCGCGCGCCTGAGACGCGCTCTGATTGGTCAGTGTTTTTGCTTAATAATTCAAAAACGAAGCCCCATCCGATATTTTTGCAAAGGAAATTGTTGTTCAGAATAGTCTCAGCTACCCCCCTTTTCCGGCTCCTACAAGAGTTCTGGGACACCCTGTATATTATTTGCGTTAGTATTCATTTCAAAGAGAACTGGTTGATTTGATGATGGAATACAATAAATGATAATTTAATTTCTACTACCTTTTAAATACAAGACGATATATCATCATTTTCCTTAGTGAAACTTATAGTCACAGCCGATAAAGACGTGAATATTTTTGTGATTAAAAACTGGTTCTGATTAGACCAGGTTCGATTTCGTGGCTTTAAGCTTTATATAGAAAAAGCTAGAAAATGACGTAGAAGTATTAAAAAACTTAGATTCTTTTAATAAAAATTAAATTAAATTTAAAATAGTAATAAAATATTTCCTTATTTACATAAATTTAATCGTCACTATAAGATTCATGTTACGTAACTAACTTGATAAAGCGTTATATATATGTAGGATAATTTTCTTATGAATTGCTTCACGTGTTTGAATAGAATCTTTATGTACAGTGATGTGTGTGAAGAAATTTCATGAGGTTTAAATGATACGTCATGCTGTTACGTACCCTAACTTCTTTATATTTTTCAGTATTCTGATTATATGAGTTGGAAACAGTATTGGAACGGTCGTGTACAGCGTCTGACAATTATAGGTTAAATTTTGTACTGTATTGGCAAGTAATAAAATATGCGTGCTATTATTGCAATACTTTGTGTATTCCTCGGCTGTTGCAGCAACGTCGTTTTCCTGGAACTTCTTGTCAAGTAAATATTTGTATTTTGTAATTGCTGTATTATAAATATTGCTCTGACAAATTATTTTCAAGTTTGTACATGTAATGCAATAATAGTAATTATTTACAGAGAAGATCCAGGTAGTGGAAACCTTATTACATTTTTACAGTTCCTTTTCATATCGATAGAAGGGTTTTTATTCACTTCGAAATGCGGTACTGTGAAACCCAATATAGGAATAAAGGATTACTTCCTATTAGTGACAATGTTCTTTATTGCCAATGTTTGCAACAATTATGCATTTGATTTTAATATACCTATGCCATTACACATGATATTTAGAGCTGTAAGTATACGAATGTAATTTTATAAGTACATGATTTATGTATATTACAATTATTATGTATTATTTAGGGTTCTCTAATAGCCAATATGATTATGGGTATCATTATTTTAAAGAAGACATATGCATTTAGCAAATATTTATCTGTATTTATGATAACCTTCGGGATTGCCGTTTGTACAGTTGTTAGTAGTAAAGAAATTAAATCATTGCAAGCTAAAAATGTGGAACAGAAACCCACCACACCGTGGGATGATTTCTTTTGGTGGACACTGGGTATATTGTTATTGACTGTTGCATTATTTGTTTCTGCCAGAATGGGTATTTTTCAAGAAGTATTACATAAAAAATATGGAAAAAATCCAAGAGAAGCTTTGTACTATACGGTACTTCTTTAATCTATATTATATTACTATTGTATTAGGTTGGCGAAAAAGCTTTTAGTTTTTGATAGGAAAATTCAATTCTTCGTATTTTAGTCTTGAATGAAGATTAATTAATGAGGTATTGGCCATGATTTTCTATGACCTTTCATCTATCAGCAAGGTCATTTACACCGGGTACCATCAAGTGGCGTGTGCTGCTACTGGTGGTATGTGATTATTCTATCAAACTGTTTGTTGAGCCTCAGATAGCACATTATGTGATTGAATTCAAATCAGCAATGCCCGATGGAAAAAAGCACAAATAATAGAGCTGCCCTATGGTGAATGTATTAAAAAAAAGTTCCATCCTTTGAAAAGTTAAACAATTGAAACAACAGAAAACAACAGAACTTTCTTGCCAACCCAATATTAACTTTATAAAATGATACATATTAAACTAAATACTTTTTTACAGCATCTCTTACCTTTGCCATTCTTCCTAACATTGGCCCCTAATATCTGGAAACACCTTTTGTATGCGCTTGCATCAGATCCAATGTATATATCAATACTTAACATACATATACCAAAGCTAATTGCATACCTCATAGGAAATGTTCTTACGCAGTATCCTTTTTTTAATACAGAATTGAATTTAACAGATCTATAATTAAGTAATGATTTATCCTTAATGGTATTTTTAGATATATGTGCATTAGTTCTGTTTTTGTGTTAACATCAGAATGCAGTTCGCTTACAGTAACTTTAGTGATAACATTAAGGAAGTTTTTATCTTTAATCTTCTCCATATTGTATTTTAAGAATCCGTTCACAATCTATCACTGGATTGGTACTATTTTAGTATTTACAGGGACTGTGATATTTACGGAACTAATACCAAAGACTATAGAAATTTTCCAACCGACACAGAAGACTAAGAAAGTACAGTAAAAGTTTTCATAATGGTTCTCTTAAGACGCTCTGTATAAACGTAAAAAAGTTTAATAAAAATTATGTTAAATTTAAAGAAGTAGAAGTAATTGAATGCAATTGAATAAAATATTACCTGCAATCCTTTACATTTTATTATATAAAATAATACTTAATCTAATACAAATACTAAAAATAACAATGCTTAAAGTTACAATTTTATTTATCTATCTTATTAACTTTCCTTTAAAACGTCAAAATTGAGTAAAAAAACGATTTCTCATAACTTAATTTACATTATCATACAATAGTAAATTCATATTTTCGATTGAAATATATGAGAATCTAAAAATATGTATGGATGTGACATGCAAAATTGTAATATAATCTATAATGTAATATTTGAACTAACTTGATATTAAAAAATAATTTTAATAGCACAAATTTTTATTAAAACAGTAGTATCTTTTTCCCAGAAATCATTGAAGGTTGACAATGATTTTTAACTTTTGTATTATATGAAACGGTATATAGTTTTCGTCGAGATTTCATAAAATTTTATGAATATTATCAGGAGTTATAAGGTGGTTATTATATTTTAAGATGTTTTTTTTGTAATATTATTAAGAATTAAAATTGAACGATTTCGGGTTTTTCAACAACTTTGAAAATATTTGATAGTTCGTCAACTAAAGTTTCATATCGGTAAGCTACCCGAATATCCGGTACATTTGTTCGAGTAATATCGTTACCAGCCACTCCTTCTTTAGTATAATTTGGCCCCAGCCAATACTGCTTACTCTGTAAAATACAAGAAAATATTTATTTAATATATACTAAGTGTGATTCGGTAAAACAAAATTCAAAAATTGTCTATGTAAAAACATTGTGAGTTTGTGCCAGTAATATTCGTTTAGTATTTATAACAAACATTTAAATTTGAAGACTGGTCAGAACAGAAAATACCTAATTTAATTGAAATATATATCAGTACTAATGGGGGTTCACAACTTTTGAAATTCAAAATTTTTTGTTTTAAGCCCTGTATAATACACTTATCAATATTAATAAAGTATAATATATACCTTATGTGGAAAACCACTCATCAGCACTGAATTACGTGCCAATTCACACATATCACATGAACTGAGTTTCCATACTTGTGCAGCGATACTATACTCCTCCATCAAAGGTTCCTGTACAAAATTTTAATGTGAATATGCATAAAAACATATTTTATCATTAAATGGAATAATCATATACAACAGACCTTGGTAAAATGAAATTGAAGAGGATCATCCGTGGAAAGACTTATGCACAATCCCCTTGCTAAATATTCTGGAAGTGGATTACGATGATAATTTAAAAACAGAGAATTATTACTGAGAGGTGACATTGCAATCCCAATTTGTGCCAAATAATATAAATATTGCAGTACTGGGACTTTTCGAAGCAAAAGACCGTGGGAAATGTTTTCTGCCATCATGTAACCGCATACAAGATGCTGAATTGGACCAGCTTCGCCACAATGAGGTCTAAGGACGAACGTATTTAAACCTCGTTCTCTGTAAATCACAATATTTCGTATTAAACTTTTGAGGGTTTTGTAGCTTGGGTTGTCACACTTAACACTGTTATACTTAAATATTTATTTAAAGCTCACAGCTCATAAAGAACCCGATGCTTAAAGGGCTTATAATGCTAACTGAGAGAGTAAATAATAACTAATCAATATATGTTTTAAAAGTAATCCTTTAATACTGGCGAATAAAAACAAAGTTTGAAAATAAAACTTTACTCTTGCCTATTTTATTTTAATTTTCAGTAAGAAAATAGGGGATTAATTCACATTGTGTGATAGCCCAGTTCACCCTAACCTAAGACTTTAAGTAGTTATTCCATAGTGCCTCTTTGAATCTTGAATGAAGCTACAGTGTTAAGTGTAATATTTTACATTAATTAACAGGATTTAACATACGCTCTAAAATGGTTCAATACAGTCATATTAGCATAAGTGTAATACTGATAGTATCCATAGGGAGGATTTTCAGTATCAACCCATTCTGCGGGTGGACAGACATCTTTGTCAAACAAGGGATTCTCAGGTTTGCTTTCATCATCAACTGAATCAAACCCTATTACCTGTGGTAATAACAACATTAATTATACCTTCTTTTAAAATTGCTAAGATGCTTATTGAAATCACTTACATATTGAAGAAACTTATGTAATTCTGGATGAGAGTTGGGGTCATTTGTAACTTCGAACAGAGGTAGAAAAATATTGTTTAAGATCTCTTGGAAGTTTGTCATCAGTTTGTTTAGTTTGAAAATATCACTGAAAACAAACAATGATTTATAGTTAGTACAACAGTATACAGAATCATAAAAAGAAGGTTCATAATTTTTAAGACAGATAGTAATAATGGATGATGTAGGCTTCTTTACGGATCAACTTTTCATTGATGCATTCGATTATTATAAATATTGAACTTTTATTCAGTGTTAGAATTAGAGGCTGTCTATAGGTACATCCTGTAGAGTCATTACAAGACTATGTTGGCTACAAATTGAAGACTAGGCCTTACTCAGGTCACATAGAATTATTGAAGTCTCATTTAAACCCAGACCACCGTGGTTTGTTTACTAATGTGCGTGCACCTGCCTTTCAGCTTATCACGCATGGCCCCAAATGGCGTGGGACTGAGATACGCTCAATCAGCTGGCTACCTGCAAACTACAATGGCCCCCCTTGGTGAAGGTAAGACCTTTCTAAATCTCTACCAGCTCTGCAGGCTGGTACCTCAGCTAAAACGTAGCTCACCCGCCGCTCTGACCTGCGATACAGGCTTACCACTACCCTCGCGAGTCCAACCCAAATGGTCGACAATGGGAGGGGGGATTGCCCTCCCGTGGGTTGATACATCTACCCCCGCAGTACCGGTGGTAAAGCTCATAGCCAGCTTTTAGCAAGCTCTCCCCCACAATTCTACCTTCCAGAGGTAGGCATTGAAAGCCTACCCCGTGTGGGGCAGTGTTCGCAAATTATCACCTCCGCCATTAACCACGCTCTTGTAATGTTTTCACGATGACATTTAGAGCCCTGAGCAGAAATCACATATAAACCCAGGTCTAATTCTAATCATAATGGGTAAGATAGATTCCTCTATTGATAACTTTTCTATTGAATTATTGCACCTTCTGGTAAGTGTTCTCCTAAGCACTAAACTTCTATTAATTATTTCATCAATTCATTAAGACTTCTTTTCTTCATTTGACGAGTACTGTCTGCCTTAAAAGTTTTGAACCTTTGATACTTAAAGTTTTGATACTTACTAAAGTCGTGGAATCTGAATGAGCCAACGTACGTTATCCGAGTAAACATTACTTTCGATGGCCCACGTTGCTAATTTATCCCATTCTTCTGGATTCTTGCCATAAATCGAGAGACGAAGTTCCGCGTTCTGGTACTTCGATTCTTCCAAATCACTAGCAACCTCTTTAATTATCCTTGCAAAAAATTTACCGTTCAAATAATTGTCCGTTTTCAAAAATACCTCGCGAAGTCGACTCTCACCAATTGGATTATACTTGGCGTTGAACTTATCGAATCTATGAAACGTATTCCTATCCTAAAATATAAATTATATATGTAGATACAATAGTTTTAAATTTCATTTTTAATAAATTTATTGGATACTCACTGCGTGTACATCTAACATATCCACACTAAGATCGTATGTCGTTAAATTCATAGACTGAAACACCTCTTGCAAGGTCATTGTTTCTCCGTTTTTAGAGCACGTGACAACCTCGTCCGCATAGTTTTTTAACGTTTTTTTAATAAACCTAAGTAAATGTTTCTGATTCATGCAGGACGCCGCATGAATATGTGTGTCAACCTGAAACAAACAACGTATCAAAAATATTTATATTTATATTTAATTTATAAGTCTTTTGGTATGCATTATTAAATTACAAGATATGGATGCTGTAAAACATATTTAAATAATGACGTTACTAAACATTTAGATACAATTGATAAAACTAAAAATTAGTTCTGCAAATTGAATTACAAATAATAAAAGATTAATTCCATATGATACTTAGAATTTATTTATAGAATTTATCTGTGGTACTGTACTTTATATCAAATTTAACTTAATTGTTTTTGTATTACTGACCTTTCTGATATTATAGAAATCTCTGTGGGGGACTGCTTTTTGACTCGCAAGTTCCCTGAGTTCGTTTAACAACACGTGTAACTGGAATTTCGATGACAGATAACTAAGCCTTCTGTAGCAAAATGATTTTAATGGACCATCAGCAATCATGGCGCAGAGAATGTTCATGTCCCTGACGAAAGTCGCTAAATCGGGATATAAATACGGAATTGGCTTTCCATTTTCTAAGTCTTCTTCGCTGGCGTATACGTTGAAGACACCATTGACGGGAGCAATTTTGTAATTCTTCGACGGGGGGAAGTCGCACTCCCATGGGTCTCCTCGAGATGCAGGCGCGTGCACGGGATGATCTAGTAACAATAGTATTTATTTCTTTATTAAATTTCTTTAGTATTCACAATAACTATTTATATCATGGGTATAATACACGGAACAAATATCACAGTCATTTTCATTAACCCGTTGACTGCCACGGTGGTCACTGGTGACCAGCATTTTATATAATTAAATAGTTAATAAAAGAAAATATAAAACAAACCACGAGTATTGCTGAATTTGAATGGTTACATTTGAAAATTAATCGACAGAAGCCTTAACACGTTGACTGTCACAGTGGATACAAACGTGTGTGGTAAGACACACTTTAATTCCAATTATTAAGGATACTATCGATTAATTCTCATTCAAACTGCTATTTTACACTACCAGCCTAATTTTAGTAATATCCACGGTTTATTTTATCTTTTGTTTTGGTAATTATTCAATTATAGAAAATTTGAGGCGCCACTGTGGCAGTCAACGTGTTAATAATTGGAATTAAAGTGTGTCTTACCACACATGTCTGTTTTCATTGTGACAGTCAACGTGTTAATACACATAATTTCTTTATATTGTTTTTGACTATGTATTAAAAGAAAAAAGACAAGCAGTTGAATGATATGTTTGACAACACCTCTGTTAGAGTCTACTAGCAACAGAATCACTCTGTATATTGTTATACCTACAAAACAAGCTTTTGTGAAACTTAAAATTGTTTTATGTTGCAATTTTGTTTTTAATAAAATTGTAGGTAAACCACCATTGTTCTGACTGATGCATATAGAAACTTGGGACTTCATTTTTGGGAACCTACAATATCTCCAAAAATATATTTAAGAAAAAATGTTATAAACCTAACTATTTTCAATGTAATATATATTTTCTTTATAGAAAAGAATTTACACTCTGGTTTTAGGTCAAACTGACCCAGTTTCAGTTGAAGAATTAAATAAATACCTGCAATGGCTTTACGATCGTCGTGCTGAACCTCATCGCTGGTGTTCACTGGCCTTTTATCGACGCTACGTAGAAATCGCGACGTTATAGAAGGGAAACTTTGCTTCGAATTGTTCATATATTTTTCACGTATTGCCAACGCTTGGACCAGCATCTGTGATGCTCGCTGGAGGTCTTCCAAGGGTACCTAAAACCATACGTAAATTATGAATATCGATTTCGTTCTAATCAACAAAGCAAACAATTAAATTTTAGGAAATTTTAAAACGTATTTACATATACGTTGAATACCAAACGAGAGGAAGGAGTTTAGTAATCAGTAACTGATAAAGTATTGAAGAAGAGTTTTGGTACCATTCTTGTTATCTTTTAAATACAAAAATTAAGTTTTTCGTTTATCAATATTTAATATTAATATTTTTATTAGACTATAAAAATGCTTTACTTCACGTATACTTTGGCCTCATCCGTTATTACGTCATAATAAATACAATAAATTAATTACGCTCATATATAAAACCTATTTTGTGTAATAGTATATATCCTATTTTAAATTTCTAGTAGAAGAAACCCCAGAAGTGCCGTCTTATGCAAGAAACCTTTGTCAACTATCATCATCCCTACCCTGTTCTGAGTTTCGTCATTCTATAAGCTTCCTCAATCTTTTTAAAAATTTTATTTTTACCGTTTATGATTATTCACAATTTGTATTTTAGTAGAAAAATGATATTCTGAATTCAATTCAAAATGATATTCTCTATTGATATTCTGAATTCATCAAACTCTATAACATTCTTCTACCTAAAATTACTCATGATAAATATTAATTAATTTCATGTATTTATCATCCTTTTTTTCAAAACTAATTAAAACTATAACTCTTTAGCTTTAACCCCTTGCCATACTTTGGCGAGTCAGACTCGTGACACACCCTACGATTAAAATGTTACAAACCTGTAATCGTTAATCGTAATCGTGTAATCGTAACCTGTATCGTTAAATGTAAATTATAATTATTATAACGTAAATTATATATTACATTACAATTTTCTTTGTTCGTTTTAACATTGCGACAACAAATATTTAGCTTTGTCTGTCGCACTAGAGGAAAAAATGATATGGCAAGGGATTAAAAGAGTCTTTTATGGTTTTTTTAAACGTAAATTGTTTTATACGTATGCCCTCCAAAATTGAATACAGTCAAAATGACCCAGTACGTCTGATATGTAATTATATGGTAGAATGCTAACTAAAGATTAATCTGATTCCAAACAAGGATTAACAAGGATTAACAAGGATTAGAATGATGAAATTATGCATTAACGTACCCCAGAGGTATCCTCCCCCGATATGGACACCCTCTGAAAGTGAGGCACCAAATCATTGTCTTCGAAGTTGAAGAGATGATCGACCTCGTCTGGTATACCAGGTCCAAGCGAAGGTTCATAGTGGCTACGACGTTCCTCTAAATCTTTGGCAGCTCTGAAAGAATATTCTAAATATAGCTAATTGTTTACTTCTGACAACGAACGCGCATTATCGTTCAAAAGTTTGGAATCACTAAGTAAACCAACAAGGGACATCACTGAAACATCGGTTTGATGGAACTTTTGAAAAATACTTCACATAAAAAATAAAAATTAAACGTAAAATTGGTCGCCAAGGTTGAGGACAAAAGACGTATTTAATATTTAATACAAAAATTGTTCATCATAAACGATACCTTTTGTGACAAATATAAATGCAAAATATTAATTTACAAATTTACAAATTGAAATTGTTAAATGTTTTTTTCTTAGAAATTACCATTTCATAGTTGCAATCATTTGAATGTATTATCTACAGATTAATATAAAAGATAAAGAAAATTTATTAGAATATACGATTTTGGTAAAAATCAGCAGGTGATTCCAAACTTTTGGCTGGCTGGGTAATCTGTAAGTGTTAAAGAGATATTTTTTGAAACTTTGAGTGCCATGTCAGTTTTGTTTCCAATAAATTTAACTCTTTGCACTATTTTGAACAACTATCGATGTTTCGTGATTTACAAAAAATTGTGGACAAAGTAACTTTTTATTGAGAATGTAATCTTTAAGGAAAAAAGACACTACAACACCTGTAAGACACCTGACCTAGTAAGACTTACAAGACTTGAAAAAACACCTATAAAGGGTTAATTATGTCGCTCCTGTTTGATAAATTTCTAAGAATTTAACAAAACTACTTGTCAATTTTTTACTTTAAAGCACAAAATGTAAGCTAATTTTTATTAAAATGAAAAATCGTTCTATATTCTAATTCATGTTTCATCCCTTATTTATTTTATTTCCTATTGTATTTTCAATTTAAAAGAAAGTGTAGTTCTAATTTAAATAAGATTGCTACTATTAAAATAAGTAACAAATTTTTATAAACATTCATATGTTATCAAATACCAGTGCCATGGCACTCAAAGTCTTATAGACAAGGGTTCAAGATTTCAAGGACAAATAATACTCGCGAGATAGGGGAAAATTCCGATAATCATGGATCAAGAAATGAATATTGTCAAAGTTACAGTCATTGACGTATAATGGCAGATAAAAAAGTTACCACTTTTTTTATCTTTTATTTTTATTCCTTTTTAAATCAAATCATATCAGTTTAACACGTGTTTCGTGTAATATTCTGATAGGAGATTAAAAGTTCAATAAACCTCAGTGATTCAATTTTCACTAAAATAATATATTTTTAAAACCGGGAACAAAATTGGCATTTTTTAATTACCGCGTATTTATTTATGGTATCTGTTTATCATTTTTCAGAAATAATACCTTTCTTGTTGGTTCTGCAAATACATTGTACACAAATTTTATTTGTTCGTTGAATAAATTCAATTGTAATTGCGTTTCATACAGTTTTCTATTAAATACGTACTGCAGCTTCAAGTTGATATTAAACAATAATAATAATTAAAAAAAAAAGTGGTAACTTCTTCGCCCACAACTGCAATTATGTAGAGTCTTTCACGAAATATGGCTTGACCATTTTCTCACAGAAATGATGAAAGTAATCGAAAAAGTATTAGTCAATTCGTGAAATTTTATTTCGTAAAAAATAACTTAAAAAATTTTAATTGTATAAATTGTGTTAAATTTAAAAATACAATAAATTATAAATTAACCATTCACGATCACAACAACCCAAAGTTTTTTAAAAATATGTAATTAATTTAAAACTATCTGCTTATTGTATATTTTATGTTTGGAAGAAAATTTAAAAAGCCTTTTATTCCATGAAAAATTACCTTAGAATAATAAATATGATCGCAAAGGATTAATTAATTAAGGATTCTATAATGTAATTAACTTGTGTCAAGAGGGAAAGGTTCCACTAACTTAGGGAGAGGGGACGGCAGTATGCGCTGTAAGGCAATTTTCCAATTTTCAATTAGTTACTCCATTAACCTTCTTGTTGCACGGTAAATTCATTTTGTATTATGTGAAAACCGTGTTGCAGAAGGGTTGTCGCAATTTAGACACGGTATTATATCAGAACCTCGAAAACGAAGCCGCAAAGTGTAAAATATTAATTGAACTCTCGATTTCTTTTAATACAGTGATGGCGAACCATGAACTGCAAGACAATTTTAAAGTTCCCCTATGAATGTTTAAATAGTCTAAATTTCGTAATTAATTTACATACATATACAAAAGTTAACGCTCCAAATTTTCGGAAAGTACAGAATAAAATTAATCGATTCAAATATTTCACCCTCGGGTATCAATTACAAAACTTTTAATTTAATTTGACCAACTGCCAACGCCGTGTTACGGCTCCTTGGGGCCCGGACGAAACTTAAATAATAAGTTACTTGAAACAACCTGTTCATTAAAATCGTTATAATGTACAAAGTTATGAATTGGAGCTCCACTAAACGCAAGGCTTAGGGCTGCATCCTCACTGGGCCCCCCAGGAAAAGATTCGCCATCGCTGTTTCAAGGTGCATTACCAATTATGATACACCTTGTACAGACTTTAGTGATGGTGATAACATTGACCTTCAGGAAGTGTAAGTAAACATTTATAGCATTTCAATTTACCTTAGGAGTATTCTATTATCTCTGAGCCATCGTTTTGATTCGTTCGCACCAGCGAACATGTTACGTGCGGTCCCTGTGTTATTACACCTCTTACATGTACGCTGACAACGTACGAAAATATTTTACACCTTCCTTATTAATTTCTCTCTTTTATTCTTTGATTTGTTACGTATACGTTACGGTAAATGTGATTAATCCGCTGATTATGTATAATTGCCAGTTATTTCATATAATCACCACTAGCTTTGGTAAATGCGATGAATTCTTGAATATTTATCAAATTAACCGGCGAGTTATTTAGTCTAATACGTCTAAATAAGTAAACTTAAAATAGTAAACTTAAAAGTAAAAATGTTTTTTTCTCTAGAATATGGGTTCAGTTTGTTTTTGACATGTAACTGTTTTGTACGAGTTCTAATAAGAAAATTATTTTCTCTACTTAGGTTTTTCATTTGACGACGCATGTTAGTCACTCAAATTTCCTTCAGGCTACATCCATGTGACTTAAAATAGCCGTTTATTGAATTTTTCATTGTAAATTCATCACATTTACCAAACCTAGTGGTGATTATATATAATAACCGGTAATTATACATAATCACCGGATTAATCACATTTACCGTAACATGTACGTAAGAATTAAAAATGACATTGTAGAAAAAGTAATAAATTAAAGTTAATATGATTAATTTTGTATTAGATTCATTTTTCTTTCTTTTTGTAATCAATGTTAAGTTCTTCATATTATCGTACTAATTTTTATTTATAAATATTGTCATGGTATAAAATCATGAAGTAAAGTTAATAGTACATCCGTTTTGTTACTTTTTTCATAAATAGGTGCTAAGTTAATGCAAAAATAATCACGATTTTTATGTACTGACTTTAAAGCAATGTAATTAGCTTAGAATAAATTTGATTAATTTAATCATTTTGTTAACAAAAGTTGACTAAATTGTATTATATGTATATTTAATCAGATATTTACGTATCTATTTCCACAATAACGTTGAAAAGTTTATCAGATTTCTAATGGAATATTTCAAAATTAACCTGAATTCTCATTATTTTAATACTTCTATATTTATTAATCTCATGCACTCCGAAACTTTTTTGAAATTATTTACCAGCAACTCAAGAACTTTTTATTACAAAATTTAAACTATATTTGAACGGAAATTTAGAAAAAGAGAAATAAATTAGTTGTATTTGTCTTAAAAATCATCTGCATTCTTTTTATATTCCCTCAGAGGGGACAATGGAGTGCAAAGGGATAATATTAAAATTAAGTATTATCTACGCACTTTAATTACTGATACAATATTGATAAAAGATTATTCCAAAATAAGTATTAAAATTCAAAATAACAAAGACTGCAATTATTTTTGCACCAACTTAATAATGACCTATTTACATTACTATTTTTCTAACGAATTAAGTTAATAATTCGTATTATTTAAGTTTAACTACGAGTTCGTAATTTTGAAAATAATATTATATATACAATATACCCTGTAATTAATTCAATCAAATCTCCACACAATATTTACCATCACATAAAAAAATTAAATATAATCGATACTGATACATGTATCTTCAAACTGCCAGAGTAATACAGATATAAGATTTCGTAATAAAAACTAAAGAAAAAAAAAAATTATCACGATTTATTCGTATACTATATGCCTCTATAACAGATAAAACTGAAAGATACGCGAATAAATTAATAAACGAAACTGAATTCCTTCAAAAATATAATTATTTGAATAAAACCTATTTATTATGTATTTAACATATTTGCAAACCTCGAAATTGACAGATGCTAGCAGATATTATTAAATACTTTATATTAAAATTGATATAATTACAAAAAAAAGAAAAATCAAATTTGATCATATAAAATATACAATAAGAATATATTTGGCAGTTTGTTGGTCTTGAAATAACAAATAAATAAAGATACGTTATATGATAAGAAACGAAAGTCTGCTTCTTTTCCTTGGAAATTTCTTAAATGACATTCTTTTACGTAGCTGAAGAGGTATTACAACACAACCGACTCAATTTATCTGTCGGTTGATACGATCAACTCACACAACTTGACTCTGAAGGTACCTTCTTGCAATTGTCACAAAAAGCTATTGTAATGCTTATTGACAATCATAATACAGGTTTGTTCTTTTGTACGTCGCGTACAATGCATACCAGGCTGGTCTGATCACTGCGATGGTCACCCAACTACTAACCCTAACCACTGTCGCGAGGGGCTGGCCACAAACAGCCCCTTCTACTTACTCTATATATGCACATTGTCAGATTATAACGCGTAAGCACACTTGTACGATTCTATTTCCGTATCGACGTAATCTTCCACTACATTCCAATATTACTGAATCCGAATATTTTTTTTTTTTCTCAATCAACCCTAACCTTTTTAACTTTCTTCTTTTCTTGTCTAAATTCATTTTCCATAAATACTGTAGTTTGTATATTTAAAAAAAAAAAAAAAAAGAAATGAACAGGGTAAGATTAAAGATTTCTATTCATTTTCAGTTCAATATTTAGGTATAAATATAATTTATATAAAAATCACAAACACTGATTTTGTAGTCTACATGTAACTTAACTGTTGTTAAAAGTAGACAAAGTATTTCTCTTTTAATGCAAGTAAAATAAAGCTTAGAAAGTTATTGTAGTTTTATCTAGAAAAACGTTTATCGTTTTTGTATTTTGTTTTATGTAAATAGTGCTTAATCTTCAAAAATGTTGAAGATAGCACTAAATGTACATTGACCAGCATTTTCTAGGAAAAATGGCAATTCTAGAGAAAATAGTAGTGTAGAGGAGGGTATTCCCACCACTTATTGTGATACTAAAAAATTACCACGCATTTCCCTATATCTCCATTTTCCCTAGGAAAGCTTACGGTGCCCAACAGTATACGAAATATTTATACCAAAATATAAAAAGAAACTATAAGTAGAAGAAATATATAACGACAATGAAAAAAATAAAACAAAGGTAGTTAAAAAAAAGACACTTATTCAAAGCGCCAAAAAATGACCTAAATGATGGCTACAAAAAAAAGATCTTCCGTTACATTTTTTCTGGATAATTACTAAATAAAATATTTCAATCTTTTTAGTAGAAATATATGTAATTTCCGCCGTTAATACTGAATTTTTTTAGTTAAAAATACTACAAAATGGCGAAGTTATTCTCTGCCCGATAAAAACTGTGTACATTGGAAGTTGCCATCGATTGGAGTGGTTAAAATTAAAAGGAACATTTAATTTATAGATAAAGATACCTGTTTATTTATGAATCGGAAGAACCTTTGATTTTGTATGCTCTGGTCTTAAGAGATAGCAAGTAACTATTTGTAGCATTTCTGATTCACAGGATACGAAAATAAAAACAAAAATCAGATGTGTAACTACTGGACGTCAATATTTCTCACGTTCTAATTTAATTTTGTGTATTTCTTCTAAAATTGTTAAAAGTAATTGTCAAATATATTATAACTCAGACAATTTATTTGAAGAAATACGTCGAAATTGAAATCGTTTATCTAAATCGTACCGTCACATTATTTTCTGTTTAAATATGTATAAATTAAATACAAGATAGCACATCATTTTATTAGAAAACCTTCAAAAAAATCAATTCCTTGACTAATTCTTAACACTACGATTGCCACGTCACCCATGTCTGAGTGACACCCAAATTTCCACTGAAATCCATTACTCATTATTTAATCAGAAACATTCGTAATGGGTGCTTGAAATTATAAGCAGTGGTAACAATGAAGTATTGGAGAAATGATAAATAAAATTTGTTAAAAATAAAATACTGCTAACGAAATATGAATAACATATAAATAAAAGGACCTTCCCTTTTATTAACCTTTTTATTATCCCTTTAAACCCTTGGTTAAGTATTTTTTTTTGTAACTATCTCATTTACTTGAGATTTGTATAATTTTACGTGAATCAATTGGATAACTGTTAGAATAGAAAAATTGTTTACAATTCCCAACTAACTTAATGAAATTAAGTTAGTTTCTCGAAGTTTATTGTCAAGGAGCGTTAAGGGGTTAAACTGTTAATATTTTTCATAAAAAGTAAAGTGATAAATGAGTATGCACTTACTTAACGGTCAATTGTCTTTGAATTAGCAGTTTCTTTTCGATTTGTTCAATTGGAAATTGTGGAACTTCGTACGGTGCTGAAATCTCATTAGGCAATTCATGCGATGTTAGCCTCAAGGAGGTTCCACCTGCACCTGCCCCACCGCTTTCCAAACCAAAAACTGGGCTTTCGCTACCTGTAACAAAACAATTCATTCTTTTCTCACTTAAATTCATTTGGTAAATTAAACTATTCAACAAGTTGCAAAATGAACAAAGCAAACCCAAGGCCTTACGAAATCTTAGTTCAGCCCTGAGTAAACCTGATATTTTGCATTAGAATTACTGCATTAGAATAAACGCGAATCATTCTTTTCTTTTCAGTTTTTACAGCTAAATTGTTTAGTTTTATTATAATTTCATAATTATTTTAATTAGTCACATAATTTTTGTAATGAAAAAAAATTAATAGTTGAAAGTGATTTTTTCTGCGTTTAAAAGTAAAGTTACATTAAAAAAAATTCTTGGTATTAATAGTTGTTAATATTAATAGCATTAATATATATTAGTTGAAAATGTTACTTTCTGTGTTCAAAAGTGAAGTTACATTAAAAAGAATTCTCAGTAATTTATCTGCTCAAAATCAAGCACAGATGGTCTAAATGCGACTGGCAAATTGAAAATTTAAATATTCTGTTTTTTTATGTGTGCTATAAAACATTCTGTGAAGATTTGTGACGGCTATTTGTGATATTCATGAAAAATTTGTCATAAAAAACTCATTTCGAAAAATACAAATTCCGTTAGCCACCGTGTCCCCAGTTTAACAGCCTTCAATTTCTTCCTGTTGGGCTATTTTAAGGAGCAAGTGTATAACACCAAATCCAAAATCATTCAACAACTCAAGGAAAACATTCGTGCTAAAATTAGAATTTTATAGCGCAAAATATTGCGTATAATAATGGAAACTACTCTGGTAAGGGTTCGAGTTTGTTAGTAACAAAATGAGGGCTATTTACGACACATTGTAAACAATTGTAAAAAATTTTTTACAAAAAACTATTTGTCAAAAATCATTCAAGTTTTATATTCTGCAATTTGATTTAGGCCACCTGTTGTATATAAACAAAACCGATTCTTTTCATTTATTTTAGTATTTTCAAAATTATATCGAACAGCATAATTTTTTAATCCAAAAATAAATCATTGTACTTCCATAAAATTTAATAACAAGCCTGTAACAGAGATACGCAACTAGAAGTCCACAGGTCAAATCGAACTATAACTATTAAGATAATAATTGCTCTTACGGCTAGGTTATCAGAATGTCGATCTCGACGATATTAACAGAAAAACCATATATATGTATAAACAGAGCCGTCATTTGAGTTTTCCGGGCCCGGGGCAAAAACTAAAAATGTTATCGCTTCAAAAATAAGTGAAAGAGCTTACTTTTGTATTATTTATATTAATTTTATTATTATTATATTGGATAAATTTAATATTTGATATTTAGATTTAATTTTGGACTTAAATTAATTAGATTATTTATTTAATATAAGAATTTTTTTAAGGAAAATAATATTTTAAAAATATTAAAATTAATTATATTTTTAATAAAGAAAATTGAATCAATTAATTTTAATTTAAAATCAGTTAAAAATAATAAGAGAAATATTAGAAAATTTGATACGTTTACAAAATACGAAAGTTTTCAGAGCGCTGGGCAAGTGCCCGTTTTGCCCGGCGCTAAGGGCGCTACTACGTACGAACAATCGAAAACATATAAAAACAGAAAAGCAAAACAAAACCCGGGATTCAACTTTGTCTCACCTCCAGCTGACGATTCCTAGGTAATACAAAAAAGGCAAAAAATGTAGGTTCTAAATTTAGTTGACACGGCTCGCGGTATAACCTTAAATTTTATATTTGGCTTGCCAAAGTATCTATTTGCGTTTACCTGGCTTATAAGCACGAATTAATTTATACAATCTACAACAAACGCGAATAAAATACGTATTTAAAACGAATACAATGATATCGAAATTCTGAAAACGTGAACAGTAATTCTAAATGTAAATTGATCGACTAATGCGGTTATAAATTACACTTTATGGTAAGTTTATTGTCTTTTATTGCGGTGTATAGTTATGATACGACATGGATAGAGAAAATATGGTAATAAATCTGGGATATTACCATTGTTCTTCGATTGTCCGGTACTCTTCAACCATTCAGTGACAGAATTATGCTTATATCCATTTAAGTAGTCATTTTCATTGCCCAACACCATCATACAAAATATATCACGTGTCTAAAGAAATATTTATCGTTCTAACATGAAATTACACGAAACGTCCTTACGGCTCTCGTTCGAATTTATCGATCGTTTGCTATAATCAGACTTTAATTACAAGCCACCCATTGCGAATACCATGATAATTACGGTCTCTTCTTTCATTTCAATCACAGTTAGTTGAAAAAAAGATTGAAAATGAAAGTAAAAAGATCTCTTTCTTGAAAAATTGGCATTAGAAATAAAAAAATTATAAAGCACACGAATTGGATTGTGAATAAAATTTAATTACCTTTTTGAAGCACAGATTTTATATTAAATATACGTTCTTTAATTTCTATTATTTTATCATAAAGTGATTGAAAAATAATTTTGAATTTTTTTATTCGTGTATGAACAAAACACTAGTTCTATAAAAATATCACTAATTAACATTTTTATATTCAGTTGAAAATGTGATATGTTTTCTTTTACTGCTTCAAAAAGTTATACAGGGTGTTCTAGTATCCACGGAATGATTGAGAGGAGGATAATTTTACGTGAAAAAATAAATCGATATGATCTGACTTTCGAGAAAATAAAATTTCAAAGTTTATTATAATAAATATTTAAAGCAAACATTACTTAAATTGTCATAAACAATTTTTTGAGGAATTTTCAAACTCAATTTTCCCAAAACTGAAGCCACACACATAACAAAAATTGTATTCTACATTTTTTATTTATTTTTTCTTGTAGAATCGTCACCTTTTTAATTGTATTGTAAATACTGGGACACCTTGTACATATAATAGTATAAATCTTTAGATTTAAGTGGTTTTCACCACTTGTATTCGTTTTTAGTTCGTAATATTTTGCAAGTTTTCATTACAAGCTCAAACAAAACAATTATAAAATTAACTTTATTATATTGCTCACAGTTCTGATTAATTAGTGCATCATTCAGTAAATTAATTCTTTTAGTTTTTAAATATAATCAAAATCCTCCCTATTTTAAAAAAGTTATTTGGTCTCAAAGGGTGTATTCAATACTTATGAACAGCAGTATATGTAATTAATTATTATTTTTTATATTTAGATACAAATTATTTCTTAAAAACTGTCTCATGTCTTTAAAATAAAAATTTATGTGAAAATATTTCAATGGTTTACTTGCTAATCTAATATTTGATGAACTTTCAATGTTTAATCATTAACGATTATTATAATATTTAATCAAAACACTTGGAAAATTCTTCTTTATAAATCTTCAAGTCTTTTTTTATCCTTTGTTAGCATTTTGTACAGGCCGACACAATCCACGCTGATAACATTGTTACAAATATTTAATTTTTTTACGCAGCATTCTTCGTTATTTACTCTGATTAGGAAGACTCGACTATCATCTTCTGTCCATAAACAGATCTTTCCACTTTTTAAATTACTCAATTAAACTTATCAACGATAATATTTTTACATGGTAACTTAAAAAAATATTGTTACCAACTTTTAGAATTATACATATATGTATAGACTCGTACTACTCATAGTCCAAACTCGAAGATAAGATACACCACAACAAATCTTAATTAAACTATTTAATAACAAAAAAATTATAAGTTATGCTATAAAATTATACGTTTTGAGACAGAAAATTTTGATATCATTAAAAATGTAATTTTTATACAATTAAATGACACTCAGCAATGAATGCAAACGATCAATAGTTCGAAAATTCATGAAAAACTCAAATATTAAAATTATATAAAAATTTCCATCGTTTATAAATGCTATTAAACTTGAAAATATTAATATTAATTAATTAGTAATACCATTGAAATTACTGCAATACTACTGAACTAATGCAATTGATTTTAATCATTCAGAACATTAAACTAAGTGAGTGAATTAAGAAAAAAAAATTAATATTGAAAATTAATATTAAAATTGATTGATAAATGCAGATGATCGATATTTCGAAAATTTTTGAAAATTTCACAGTAAATAGAAAAGGTACGAGACCAGAGGTGGAAATATTAATAAAGATTGACATGCAAACAATGGAAACTTTTACATAAATACTCTTAGTGTATACCAACGTTCTAGTCGTGTAAACAGTGATTCTTAAAATTACAATATTACACCAATTACAAGTTATTTATATCCTTTTCTAGGGTAAAATGAACACTTTTCTGCTCGAAATTATATAGAAAATGTATCGAACGAGATAAAGAGAGCACGGTCCAGTAATTCAGAGGGCACTGACCACTGTTAACTCGTCACAAGTATCACATATACTGATTGTAACGTCGAGTTGGCACTTGGTAGACTTAAGATCTGTGCGCACGCTCATACAGTTGTATGCGTACACGTATACATACAGGATGTACCAAAAATAGGGTACACCCCAAAATCTATAGAATCTCTATTTACATTTTATAGTTTACAGCAGTGGCGTATCGAGAATGATCGATATTGTTCCTCCAATAATTCAAATGAAATAATAAAAAGTTTATATTATATAAAAATATGTTATAACAATTTAGCTTTTATATTTCTAATTTTCTAATGCATTAAAAAATAATGGTTTACTTTCAAGAAAAAAAGAACTGTTTAATATTGAGAGAAAAATTTAAACACCTTACAAAATAGGTATTAAACATTATTATAAAAAGGAAACTTGAATTTGTTGTATTATTTTCAAATAGTAAAATTAAAAAGTTACCTTCATCTTCAGGATCTATGAGAAAATTAGGTAGCCTCAAGCAAAGATAAAAGTCATTTTCTCTCGAGGTGACTCCTCTGCTTGACATGCTTTAAATGACAATTCACTCACGATTTTAAGTTACTCTTACGATAAGATTAGAAACAATTTACGACACTTTTACTAATTACTTTACAAAATAAACGTTTTATGTTAAACAATCGGTAACTAAATTTTCTATTTCGACGTAGCAACAAAATTTGTCTAAACAAACATCGTTTTTGCTCGTAACTTTTATCGGATAAATCACAAGATCATCCAAAAAAAATTATTCTGTTTAAACTATTTTACATAATGCATTAAAAAATGAACTCATAATAGCCTCGCGAAAGGAAATATGAATACACCTCCATAAAAAAGCTTAGCATGAAAATCGAGACGGTTTATTGCTTGTACATTGCAAAATGAAACACCTCGCGAGATGATTGTTCTTCAAATTATTATACACCGCCACAAAAAGAACGAATAACCTTGTTTCTGCTTGCGCACTAACTGTTGAACACACTAGCGGTCTTCCCAAACAGACGTAGAACCTTCGTACAGTGGCAAAAATACTAACGATGAAGGAGCGGACGTTGAAAGCACAAGCGATACAGGCTCAATGCCAAATTTTGAAAACTTGACACTATTTATGTATAACTACTCCGTGCGTATATCATTGTTCTTAAATTTAAAAACAATTATAGGACGCTTCTAATGGGTAAAAAGAATAAAGTAAACAAAACGCACGGATAAATATAAGGAAAAGTAGGGATACTCCTGCGCGATTCACTGTGCGCACTAAAAGTACGAATTGTAGGCAAAAAGTTCGCAAAATGTTATTATTTTTTCTTCACATCGGCAACGCTGGAACGATTTTCTCTATTGTTTCGTGTAATCAGTAATATTATCTACTGACAGTTTGAATTTCATGTATATATGACGTATGATTCATGTGCGGTGATTCGGTGTACGGTTTTAGTAAACGCGTGTAGCTACATATCGTTGTAAGCAAAGAATGTCGTGCGATGTTTTGAAAAAATAATAAACTACCTATTAAATTTAATATCGTTCAGATATTAGAATTCTTATGTATAGAGTGAAAAGTACGTAATTAGCAACGGTTCACATAAATAAACAGAAAAAAAAGTCAATAGGTCTTTCGTTATCACAATACAATCATCGCTTCCAATTCCTAACCTTAATTAATCATCTTAATCCTATTTCCAAAAATTTCGTATGAAGCAACATTTTGGGGATATAAAAATCACATAATTGAAAAGTATTTAAAAAAAAAGATAAAATACTGTTTCAGGTAATAAAAATGACGCTGGGTTGGGTGTGTGGAAATAGGCACAAAATTGCTTCAGAAGCAGCGCTTTTGTCGCTTATTTAAGAACTGAAAAAAAGTCGCTTGAATCGTACGCAAACCTATCCTGAATTGCCGTAGGACCTACCTTTTACACTCTTTTTAAAATTGATCGTTACTATTTCCACCAGTGTTGGTGTATCTACATATTCGAATATTCGAATATCTAAATATGTAAATTTTCGGTACTATAGAGATTAAAACAAATTAAATAAATAGATCAAACACCTGCCAAGAAAAAGAGATATCAAATCCGTTTCTCTACTTTTAATATCCATTAGTACCCATACAGTATTAATACTAATGGTATTATGAATAAACATGCACTTATTTATTTAAACTACCACGCATTTGCATGTATTTTTCTTTAAAACAGAAAGTATTATTCTGAAAATAATATATTTTCGACCTTCAGAATTAATGGCATAATGGAGGTACATCCAACAAAATTCTAGAAATCTCACTTTAAATAGGTTCTGACCACATCTTTTGTCACAAACAATTTAAAGAAGAGCTTCTCTAGACACGCTTAGCTTAATGGTTTAACAGAAAGATGATAAAATCGATTCACCGACTTTTTGAATCAACTTTTCGCGCTTAAATGCGTCCTGAAACGATCAGCGCATGCGTACATTAAGAATTCCCCTCGATTATGGGATACTGTGGCGGCGGTATACGTCGCAGCAAGTGTATTGCATGTTACAGGAATCATCGTAATTTCCCAAGTTGTAAGCTGGGAAATTTGTATTTAAAATATCAAATAATGATTCGAAATGGTACTTACGATCATGATGATGATCAACATCGTGCGTTATTGAGCTGTCAGCATCGCCTTCTCCACCTAAGTCGTAGCAAATTCTATCCGTTCCACCATTGACATCATTTACACCATTCACTTCTACTAAATCCTCCATACTTCTACAAATATGTACGATACGATTTTTCTTTACAATTAACTTTAATCGCAATATAAGTATTTCAATTCAGCTGCTACAAAAAAAAAAAGATCAAATACAAATCACACACTGTGATAAATCACAATTAAGCTTGATCTTGATTATTTATAATCATATTTTTTTCAAATATTATGTATCAAATAACAGCGTATTAAATTGATCACAAATTCCAAATTTCCAAATTTTATGTTCAAACTGATATTAAAAATAATGACAATCGTAACCTCTGTATAACAATTTATATATATATTTGTTTGTTTACTTTGTGAAATAAGACGATTTTAAGTTAGTTCAAATTTAATTGACTGTTCGTGTACAGAGGTGTACATAATTGCACGGCAACATAATACGATAAACGTTACTTAACTCCCCTTATATTGCCATTGATGTAGAGTTTAATGAGCAAGGAATTGAAAAAAATAAATTCTGATTTTCAATAATTTGAAAACAAAACAATTGAAAACTTAGACAAATTAAAATTTGTGAACACTGAACGAAATGATCATAGATCATTGTCTTTCGATATTTAATATTTGGATAAATGTGTATATATTTCCAGGAGCATTCAATGTACCTTTTAATCACTCTTTGTACAGACTCAATATATAGTCACTACGTTGCAGGTCGATAATAAGTTATATATACGATTATCATATAATAATGATTTTATTAAAGGACTAAGAACGATAGTTTAACTACTTGCGAGTGAATATTCACAGAACACTTTTAAAGAACAACACAGAAAATCTTCAGAATGCTGGAACGTGCTGTTAGCCACCAACTGTCACTACACATTTTATCCATGATGCGTCGTGTAGGATCGTATCTACCATTTCAAGAACCTCTGCGCACACATGAATGGATTTAATCGAAACGATAAAACAATAATATACGAAATTTAATTTACCTGAAGTTCATAATAAACTAACTGTTAACTTTAATTTATTTGCATTATAATATTCCGGTTGACAGTGATTACTATTTTAAACAAACACAGTAAAATAACCTAACTTATAAATATAAATCTTGTTTCGTTTATAGTAATTCTTTATTAACAATTTGAATATGTTTATAATCTGCAATTTTGGTTTTTTACATTATTAGAAAAAGATATAAAAAATATAAGGAAATTATATTGATATAACAAATATAAAAATATGTGAAAAGTATTAGGTTGAAATTTTTGTCCCCGCGATTTAAAAAATTTTGAAAACAAAAGAAATATACGGCATTGAGCTTAGATGGTTCTGCAAGAAATGTGCGTTGTAGGATCGGCGCACAAGCTTGTACGTCTTTACCTGTAGATTCTACGAAAATCCATATGATCAACTGTCAACATTATGATTTTCAAGTAAATTGAAAAATATTTTATTTAATCTCTTGTAAGAATAAGAAAATATGTATTAATATAAATCTGTAAATGAATTTCAAATATTAAGGATAAGAATCAATTGTTTTCAAGAATTTTATTTTATATAGATACATATGTATATTACAACTGAAATATCAATTGTGAAAGTTGAAAATATGTGGTACACACTACTATAAAGTAATATAAAAATACATCATAAGAACAATTTTTCTTATTTATTAACATATTTGATTTAAGATTAAAATAATAGTAAAGAAAGCGTAACATTTGTGCAAAGTTGTAAACAAATTTTATTCAAAACTACTTTCAAATTTTTTATATTTCAGTTAAAATCGAAATCACTTTCTGTATTTGTAACATTCCTTTCAATTGTACTATCTGTATCAGAATCCAATAATGATCTTTTTACATCTTTTTCTTGGTTCGTTTCATTTTCAGTCGATTGTTTCATACTTTGATTTTCAGACACATTATAGTTTTCTGAGGTTTCTTCTACTTCTTGATTGTTTGTTTGTTCTTGTAATTGTTTGTATTCAGAACTCTGTTGATCTTCATTTTTCTGCGTAATTTCTGGCTGATTAAAATCAGAAATTTCCACATATTCTGTGGGCTGATCCACGTTGCTTTCAACTAGTTGGTTTGGATTAGTTTCTTGATAGCATGCATATTGTTGATCTAAGTTTTCTGTGTATTGCGTGTTAAAATCTTGTTCATATTGATTTTCAGAGTTATCCTGTTCATTTGATTCTTGCACGTATTCTTTGTATTCTTGCTGTTGATTATTATCAACAAATACATTTTGATCGTACTCTTGATTATTTTCATATGACATATTTTGATTATAACTATACTCTTCACCTAAATTAAACTGATCTGCTTCAGTATTGTGAGTATAATCTACTTGATTAGATTCTTCGAAGCAATTCTGATTATTATATTCGCTATCTTGCATTATAATCTCTTGTGTATTATCTTGATTTACATCAGGTATTTGATTCACCTCATAACATTCTTCTTTTTGTATATTTTCATATTCTTCCTGTTCAACTAATTTGTAATGTCCTGATTCTGGATTTTCAATATTCTCACTGTTTATATAATCATCTACATACTCTGACTTCTTTTGAGACGAATCAGACATCTCATTTATTTCTGTTTCACAGTTATCCACAGTGCTTTCCTTTAATTCAGGATAATTACTGGTTTCTAAATTTAATCGATCATTTGTGTTACCCAAATCTGTTTCCTCTGCATTTGGAATTTCTTTAAAATCCTGTTCTTCCATTTGACTTTCCGTAATCTTTGTTCCATCTGTTTCTTTAACTTGATTATCTTTATCAAACTCATCTTCAGTTTCTTCAATTAACTGAATGTTTTTTATTTGTTTCTGTACAGAATTTAAGTTCCAAGGTTCTAATTCTTCAACAGTATCAAAAGAATATTGATCAACTTCTGTTTCCTTTGAAACATTGATGCCATATTCTTTGAAATGCTCCTCGTGCTTCAAGTTTTCAGTTATCTGTTCCCTGAATTTGTCATTTGATGAAGTAGCATTTTTATCTCCCTGCAATTCAAGGTCATTTGTACTATCAAAATTCCGTTTCTCGAGTTTTTCAGTATCCTCATGAGAGTCCAATTTTGGCTCATACAACGTAATATCGGTGCTAATTTTATCTTCCGTTGCCTCCACTGATGTTTCATGTCCTTCATCGATGTTCGAGTAAACAGCGCGGTTTTCTTCTAAGACTGGAATACTATCGTGCGTAGTTCGACTTTTATTTTCATTCTTACTTATTTTGTTGGGGTCATCGATGTTGTTTAAATTTGCTGACCTGGACGCAAGATCACCAGCTGTAGCCAGAACCTGCTCAATGTCTTTGGAGAAATTTTTAATCGATTGACTCTCCAAGAAAGATACTTTACGAGCGCTACCATTCGCATCTTCTTCCTCGATTTCCCTCAAGCTTTGCGCGCTATTGTCACGATGCAGTTTGTGAATCTTATCGATGTACTTGTCCAATTCGTTTTCTATATCTCTGTTTAAATCTTTCGAAGTGAAGCATTCAAGATGACCGGAAGTCATCGATGACTGCTGAAGAACATCGGGTTCTTTCAAGGAATAATCTAAATAACTTTGAAAATCACGTTTAAGCGGACTGGAAGTGTTCAATGAAGACGTATTTGGAGCGTTCTGTTTTATAATTATTGGTTTTGGTATATATTTGCTTAACCGCAAACGCGTATCGTGTAGCAACATTTTGCTCTTTTCTGGTTGATAAGAGCGCACAACCACTCTTGGTTTAATATAATTCTGTGGAAATTCTGGTTTAGTTTGATCTTGAGGTGCGTCCAACGGTTTACCTTGTGGTATTTCAGTATCAGTACATCCAGACACTACGATTTTTGGCGTAATTTGCGCCGTATCCATTCGTTTCGTCGAAAATTTGGACGTATATGGAACATTTTGATCGCTTAACGAATTTAAAGGGATAATTCGATAGTATGGAACCTTATACGGAAGATGTTGTGCACTTTGAATCCCCTCTTGAGATGGCTTACTCTGGTTATCATTGATTGGCTGATTTATTAATTTCAGACCATGAGTGTAATGTTTAGTTTTTATTTCGTTATTTAAATTTGACGCTGGAGAGGCAACTCGCGAAGGAGATCTGCTCTTCACTTTGGAAGGTAGATATCTTGCGGTAATATTTCTCTTCGGATTTATATTCTCCACGTCTGCCACTGTATGGACAATGCTTTCTGGCAGACTGTGGGTCGCGTAAGTTCCACGATAATTTTCATACTGTTCCTAAAAAATACAAAAATAGTCCATATTGGAAGACAAGTTTCTTTTCGTTACAATCGTGTGCTGTGTGAATCACCCTCTCCCGATTGTATTACGTTACAGGACACTCTGTATACATTTTAGGCATTATTCGAATAAACTTTAAATGAAAAACATGAATAAAACGAAATAATTCATGAATAACGAATAACTGTTTATTTTATTATACTAATCTTCGAATTAAAAATTTATTTCATGATTAACACATTGTTGGTTGGTACCTATTTCAATTTTTAAAACATAGGATAATATAGGATATTGCAAAAGCTTCAGTCGCTTTATTATAAAAAAAAATACTTTTCTTGGTATTTCAAATTACAAACATCCACTTCTATATTTCATTAAAAAATAATAGCCGATGTTATGAGACAACTTCTGCGTAAAATTGCCAGTCAACAATGTGTTAACTTCATTTTATTTGCAACCTTTATTCGAATACAATGCCCGATTCCGAATAAATTTTTGATGCAGGCAAGGTGCGTTTGAATATTGTGATAAAATTGAATATAATACTATATTATTTATATCATCGAATATAAATAAACTCACTTTAAGAATGTTAAGTCTATTTATTTTTGCGGTCATCAATTCAAGACTATTGTCTACGTTATTCAATGTTTCAAGAAGTTTGTGACTTCTGTCATCCTTCGAACGTTGCTCTTCTAGAAATTCTATATATCTTAAACGTAATCGACTTATACACGTATAGTGCCTGAAATGTTAATAATTTTATGATTTGTTTTCATTAAGATTCCTTTTGTTTCTTCATTGTTCTTTATCTACTTTTCAACCGAAATAAATATTTATTTCGTTCGATAATGAATATAATCAATTTCTATTTATAAAGTTTCAGAATGAAGTGATATTTATAAAACGTAAATAAGATCGTTGACAATGATTATAATTATCACTTTATTTCGAAATTACTGTTTAAAAAAAACACTTAAGAGGTATTTTTGTACTGTTTGTAGCTTTAAAAAGGAACTTTAAATTAATCAAGGCTTCAGCTGTGTACAAGAATAATTTGAAAGATCTCCATTACTTATACATAAACATATACATATGTATTTAACCCTTTGCTATATCAATTTTTCCACAGGTACGTCAGACAGAGCTAAATATTTATTGTTGCAATATTAAAACAAACAAAGAAAATTCTAGTGTTATATATAATTTACATTTTACGATAGTATACCCTACCAATTACAATTGTAATTACACTTAAAATCCAATTGCAATAAAAATAAATGTCAGGTTTGTAACATTTAAAGCGTAAGGTGCGTCACGAAACTCACTCGTCAAAGTATGGCAAGGAGTTAAAGGATAGAAAAGGAATTTCTTTTGTTTTTTACCTAAGTGAAATTAAATACACCCCATATTTTTTTCTTATCAATCTCAAACAAGAAATGAAAATCCTAATATCTAACACCTAACTCATCCTCGTGAAAATTATAATACTCTGTTCACAATTATAGAAAGTTTAACACTTTGAATGACACGTCACCCACATATGGATGACACTTGAATTTCCATTAAAAACCATCGTCCATATTATTAGGAATTGTTTCGTTTATTTGGTTAAAAATGTTTCTATTATATATTTGAAATTATGAATAATAGAAATAGCAAAATATTATTGAAACAGAATACAAAGATTGTCAAAAATAAAATTATTACCAAACAAAATTTTTAGTAGCTGCAACGTAGCAGTCAAAGTGTTAATCAGTTTTCAATCAACAACCCATAACAGTAAAAAGTCGATTAATAGGTTTCCGATAGACAAACTGTTAAATACCGGAAAATGTTCGCGTAGACATTTTGTTACAGATAACTTCAAATTTATTTATTATAAATTTTCTGTTACATGGTCAAATTGTTTACACTGAAGAAAAAATAGATAAAATTAATTTCAAATTCAGAAAAATTTAATAGACACCTTGTCAAAAAAATAAAAGCACAATTAATAATCTTCTTTAATATATGTATAATTTGTAAAATTTTGAAACAAAGAATTTCTAATAATTAGAATCTGATATTAAAATGTTGGAAAGTGATTGAAAATAAAAGGATAACATAAAATTATAATATAAAATTATAGTACAAAATTATAATAGTATATTGTAGTATAAAATTATAATACAAAATTATAATACAAAACTATAATATAAAATATCGTTCTTCTTCTGATGGCCATCACTTGTTACTTGCTTTTATTTATTACAAACTCCTTTTGCAAACAATTATTTCAAAAGTACGAAGCGACCAAAACAACGGTTAATTCATTTTTTACAAATATAATTAAAGATTTCAATACTAATGGAATATGCAAGCTTAAAGAATAATACAATCTTCAAGCAGCAATTATAGAAATAAATTATTTTGTTAAATAAAATTGTATTTGAAAAAAGTTCAAGCGATTTGAACTTAGAACCATAAATCTGTACAAACTCTTTTCGGTACCTAATTTTTTATTACGGTTATTCAATCTAGCCTGTAATTCCGATATCCAGAAATATAATCGAAAATTTGCTTCAAGGCAAAGGTTAGGGTTAAAGATATCGATTCGAACATTCGTGAAAAACTAGGTCACTTTCAGATCAATACACAATCTCTAAGATTCTTACGTATTATTATGCAAAACAAACATAAACTTGACGAAACATTCTTCCCTTTCCTTAAGAAAACTTAATAAACGTTTTTTAGTATTTTTAAGAATAATACGCTTTTTACTTTTATCTCATAAATTAGACATAAATTTATAGCTAAAACACGTACCTATTACGAGACTCTTGCATCAACGTTTTAAATCTTTCTTCTAATCTTATCCTTTCTTCTTCGCTACATCGATCGTATGATAAACAAACATGAAATATATTCATTTACATTTATAAGTACCTTTTTTTACGAATACATATATATCACTTACCTTTTTCGTAATTTCTCCTGCAATTGCAGCATTTTTTTATAATAATCATAGTTGTCGTAAAACGATGTCATACCATTGAAAGCAACTTTGAACTACTTCAAAAGAAAAATATAAGCGATCGATCATCGAGTTGTCGATCTTCGATATACAGCGCTCGCTATGAAAAATGTTATTCAACATTAAGATATTTGAAAAGCACAGCAATTGTGAAAAAAAAATATTAGATCATCAGATTTGAAAATATCTTTTCCAAAGAGACATCGTAAACAATAAATACTTCTGTTATTTTGAATCATTCATAAAATTAATAAATCTCTACAATTATCTTTTATTTTTCAGAAAATTTTGATCACCAATTTACCACTGAGAAATGACTATTCTTCTGAATCAAAGAATTGATGTACCAAGGATTTTACACTTTCACTTTTAATAACTTTTTCATTCGGTTAAACTCTTCGATCACGATCAAAATAAATTTAAATGTTCAAACTTTTCATTAAAAAATTCAAAATGAATGCTACTTCATCCACCCGTTTGCTGCATTCAAATTAAACGACAACATTACTTATAGTACAACCTAATAATAAATATTTCTTATAAATGAACATAATATTTTCACAAATGACACCGTTCGTGTTAATATGGAATCGAATAATTGTAATATCAGTAAAAGAATATTTGTAATAATATCTCACGTGTTACGTATTTCAGGAATTTATTTTGTTTTAAAATAATAATCAGGTGGTAGCAAATGCAACGACCATACTCGACGAGTGACTGTCGTACGATTTGGCGATAGGGGCGTTGGGGGATGTTTCAGGGAATAATCACGCAGGTGTTGTTGCTCGTTCTTCTATACGATATCACGCAATAATAATATACAGTGGGTCAAAAAAATCCTTGTGTACCAGGTTCGTCCGAATCCTCTCAAAACGTGAGGAAAAAATTGAGCAGGACCGAATTGAATCTCAATATCTTAATAATTCGAGCCTAATTCATATCAAGATCTTTAAATTTGATTCGAAGTTTCAATCTGAGCATAGAATTCGATTTCGGGTTGACTCGGCAAAAATCGTACGCGCTCGGTTTAAAAGCACGAGCGTCAACTACTAATGTAACAATGTAAATCGTGGGAAGCTCCGAAATCGAATACATACGATTCTTGTCGAGTCAACCCGAAGTCGAATTCTACGCTTACTTACGACAATGGCTGCAGGTATTACAAGACTGCGCATGCCTTTGTTATCAAAGGGTCATGGATTTTAGGGTCCTGAGAATTCCAAGGTGAAGTTAAGTCTCTGTACGTAGAAAACAACATTTCCAAAAATCGATCAAATCTAAAACCTACCCTACGTTGCGTCGATAAGACAGGTAACGACATTAAAATGATCAAATTTTGTCATTATTTTTATGCAATATTTCAGAGTCATCTAGCGGTGAGCGATGGAACTAACGAAACAGAAAAATTTGGTTTTTTAACAAAACCAGCAGCTGTTCAGCAAATCTGATGTCAGAATATGAATCTATGATCACGATTTCATAGAAATAAATGATTTTTGTTGATGTACATATATTTTTATCGTTTCAAGGAGTGTTGTTTCCTTGTAGATGACCTGCACTGTGTTGCTGGATGTCCATTCTATGCGTCCTATTTTTGGGTTGTTTTCCTTTGATTTAATCTTCTTGCATACAGTATTTTGCAGGGAGATTCTGCATAATTGAGAATGTCCTCAACTGGATATTCTATTTCGTATCCTTTTATGACACCTTTTCTTTCTATTCTGTATTTTGGTATATAGACAATTATGTTTTCCTGTTTTAGTTTTTCTTTTGT
Organism: Anthidium xuezhongi; assembly: GCA_022405125.1. NCBI lineage: Eukaryota > Metazoa > Arthropoda > Insecta > Hymenoptera > Megachilidae > Anthidium > Anthidium xuezhongi. Next base: position 925,434 of record CM039649.1, read on the forward strand.
TATGAATTGATTCGCCATGTCTCCTGTGCTGAATTTGTGTAGCTGTTTTTCTTTGCCCCGCATTTTAATGAATACGTATCCTGGTCCCTTGTGATTTTTGGGATATAGTCCGTTACTTTTGTTGTGGTGTCCTCGTTCTTTTTCGTGACCAGTCTTTTTTTGTCCAATAGATGCGTTTTGTTTTGCCTGTCTGTGGATGTTTAAATGTTGTAGAACAGGCCTAAAATCTGAATTCCGAAATAAAAATTTTGTATCGGGAGAACATAAGTCGCCAGGAGGTATTCTTCGTCTCACTTCTTGGAATTTTAGTGACGTCAAATTCCGGGAATTTCCGGAAACTTGGACTCAGAAACCAAGGATCTAGAATTTGCAAAATTGTATCAGGAGAATATGATATGCTATGAGGTATTCGTGCCACTTCTTGGAATTTCAGTGACGTCAAATTCCAGGAATTATCGGGGACTTAGATACCTATTGTATAAATTCTACAACAAATCCGATTATAAATTAAATTTGTATAAATAATGCGCAAAATTGCAATTGTAAGTGTTAGTTATAAACAATTTAATTAATATTGTAAAACTCAATGTACAAGTCATTTAGAGTACTGAATAAATGCCGCTTATTAAAAATAATCCAGAACTTGTTTATTTATTTAAATAAACCTCTTTTGATATCCTTATCCCATAAATAATTTCAGGAAATAATAAAAATTAACAATAGCAAATCGAAGATTATACAATTTAAATTCAATGTAGTAAAAAATCTCGAAATTGTATCAAAAGAACATAATACGCCAGAAGGTATTCGTGCCACTTCTTGGAATTTTAGTGACGTCATATTCCAGGAATTATCGGAAACTTAGGCTGAGAAACCAAGGATCTAGAGTTTGCAGAATTGTATCAGGAGAACATGATATGATAGGAGGTATTCGTCGTGCCACTTTTTGGAATTTTAATGACGTCAAATTTCTGGAATTACCAAAAGCAAATTTCCAAATCCTGCTTGCTCGAAAATAAAGTTTTGTATCAGGAGAACATGATACGCTAGGAGGTAATCGTTCCTTTTCTTGGAATTTTAATGACGTCAAATTCCAAGAATTACCGAGAAGTGATATCTGAGAATCTAGCAGAAAGTTCCCTGTTACTTTATGGATCTTAATTTTTTTTAATTTTGCACTTTAAAATTTTACTGTACTGTTTCTCTATGCTATTTTTCGATTTTTAAAAATTATTCAGGATTGTAGAATATTGAAGAGAGTTGTTAAATAAATAAACAGTATACTCCTTTTATTTCACATTTATTATAAAGTTTTACATTGTACAATTAATTTCTTAAACTCTAAATAGTACATATAATTAATCAATGATCGTACTTATGAATGTTGTATAATAAACACCTCTTCTTTGTTTTTCCATCCGTTGATTCGATGATGATAATGTGCAGATTTTGCTGCATTTGCACATTTTATTTGTAATTAATAAATTATTATCCATGATTACAGTGACTGCATAGTTGAATTTTGCATTTATGCTAACTAAATTTTCCTGTAACTTGCATGTTACCCTGATCACCATTCTCAAGGGGCCTACAAACAAACACAACGCTATTATTTATGCAAACCGAAATTACTTTCTTGCCAACCCAGTATATTAGAGATTTATTGCACTGAATAGATGTTACAATGGAGTCGCAATCCAGTATTACTAATTTAATTAACTAACATAACAGATTTATACATGTGATCAATTCAAAAGTTTAATTGCGAATGTTTTAATACATTGCTATAAACAACAATTAAATTAATATTAAAAAAATTAATGATTGGATAACATTCAGCAGGCGCTTTTTAACAAAACCATGTTTGATGATAAAATTGAATCTTCTTTATCGGTCATGTATAAGGAAGGTGGTAAAGAAGATCTCTTCATGACTGGCTGTATACTTTCCCCATCTAGTGTTTTTCTATGGCGGAAGCCGTTTATATTGCAAACTTTGTAGAGATAGACATACGGTTTGTAAGGTTATCTTTCAAAATATTTTTGATTAATGTTTCTTTTGGCTCCATAATGAATTTATATGTATTCATTAAGCACGTATATTACTCATTTTTAGTACCGAAATATATTAATTACTAAAAGATAAATTCAGTAATTTAATATGACATTAAATTGATATATTACATGTTTTGTTTTTAAACTACATGTTATGAAAAGGAAGGATTAATATAAGCTTTTACAGAGTATAAAGAATACATTAAAAATTTATGTATACAATTTTCATATTATATGTAAAATGAATCCTTTGACGTAAGTATCATTATTCTATTACAAAATATATTGTTTATGTTAAACAAATTGCAATCATTTACACAATATTTTTAGAAATGTAAAAAATATACAGAAGCTTGGAGAACAGGAATTATTAAATGACGCAAAAGTATCTTGGCATGATCAGTACAAAGATAGTGCTTGGATATTTATTGGTGGTTTATCTTATGATTTAACAGAAGGTGATGTTATAACTATATTTTCACAGTAAGTTTAAAATACCAAAAACATTTTCACTTATATAAGTTAATAACTTTTTCTTTTAAAGAAAACATTAAACATTATTACAGGTATGGAGAAGTAGTAAATATAAATCTAATTCGGGATAAAGATACAGGAAAACAAAAAGGGTATGGTTTCTTATGTTATGAAGATCAAAGAAGTACCGTGTTAGCTGTAGATAATTTTAATGGTATTAAGGTATAAATACTTTTAAGATTTATCGTATTATAAATCATTTGAATACTTTTATTAACATCAACTATATAAATTATCTTGTAATTTCTTGTTATGTTTTAGATTTTAGGTAGAACAATAAGAGTTGATCATGTAGCAAACTATAAAGCACCAAAAGATTCCAAAAATACTGACGAAGAGACAAAACGATTAAGAAAAGAAGGCTGTGCTCCAAAAAACATATAGATAATAAAATCATCAGCAATAGTCATCATTTATCATTTTCTTAAGTATAAATTGCATTCACATAAATAAATTAGAGAAGTGTATAAATTTTATTTATAAAATTATTTAAACATATTTGTTAAAAGAAATTAAATTATAACAACATTTGTCATTCATCATTTTCTTAAATATAAATTACATTCATATACATAAATTTATACAAGTGTATGCATTTTGTTTTTCCCACGATTTCAAATAAAATATTTTTTACTTTGTTTTTTACATCTAAAATGTTTGTTGAAAGCAAAAAAAACAGAAGCCACCAACATGAATTAAAATTTTGAAGTATACGTGACTTTTAATATAAATACTTTAATACTAAATTAATATAAATACTTTAAAGAAATATTCAGTACTTTTTCAATTAATGTAATATTTTTTAATTAAAATAGTGTTATGATACCTTTGATTTATATTGTTTACAATTTTCAATACAATTTCAAAAACTTTTGTATAACTTTATAAAATTCTTAAGTGTTTTTAGTACTCTAAACAAATTTTAAATATAAAATAAGTAAAAAGTAAGCATTATTTCAAAAGGCCATTTAAGAAGAAGCAGTTTATACTTTCCATAGCAATGTTAGCAAATAAAACGTCCGAAAGATTTTATTCTAAATAAGTGACTTATTGTATACTTATATTTTTTGGATCGAATGATATCAAGATGAACCAAATTCACTCATCCACTTTTCATATTTGTCTAAATCTTCTTGAGAAACGCTCTTGTTACACCTTTCAACAGCCTCGTCAAAATCTGCTGCAGATACAGGTAAGTCTAATTCTTCTTTCGGCAATTGTCTAATTTGATCAGGCTTTAAGCCTGCTATTTTTTTCCGCATAGACATCATAGATGCGTCTCTGTACAGATGTTTACAAATATTTAAGTACCTTATATGTAAGAAGGTAAATATGGTGTTTATGGTACCCATCTACGATGACCTTGATCTTAAAAATATGCTATCAAGAACACTCTTCCGAGTAACAGAAGATATTTTACAATTTACAAAGTGATCGGAGATAGGTCTTCTAAACACTATATTTATTTATAAAAAATATTTTTAAATGATTAATAGTTTTATTTACCTGCAAACATTTGTAATGTCTGCACCAGAATAACCTTCTAACTTCTTTGCAATGTCTGCTAAATTTACAGATGAATCTACTTTTACTTCTCGTAGATTGATTTTTAATAATGCTTCTCTACCCTCACCTATGTAACATATTAAAACAATTAAATCGTAGAAAATAACCCGATTAAATCCTAAAAATACTTACGATTAGGTAATGGAATGTAAATGCGTTTCTCCAGTCGCCTTCGAAGAGCTTCATCAATGTCCCATGGAAAATTTGTTGCTGCCAGTACCATTACAACTCTACTCGGATCTTCACTAGAATATACCACGATTATACTTTACAATCAATTTAACTATATATTATTAGTAACATATACGATTTACTCACCTATTTGAACTTATACCATCCATTTGAACAAGAAGTTCAGACTTTACTCGTCGTGAAGCTTCATGTTCGGATTCAGATCCTCTTCTGGAGCATAAAGAGTCGATTTCATCGATAAAAATCGTACTGGGTGCATAAAATCTTGCCTACATAAATATATGTAACATTTTGTAAGATCAAAAAATATTATATAGTTAAACAAATTTATTTTATAAAGAAATAATTATACTGTTTTATTGTTAATTGTAATTACCATTTCAAAAAGAAGACGAACAAGTTTTTCTGATTCTCCTCTATATTTTGAAGTTAGTGTAGAAGATGATACATTAAAAAAAGTTGTTCCACATTCAGTAGCTACAGCCTTGGCAAGCATGGTTTTACCAGTACCTGGTGGTCCAACCATAAGCACTCCTTTCCAAGGACGACGAATTCCCTGAAAGTATAATACATATTTTGTCAAATCAAATGTAAATTACATGAGAATACATGTATGTATACCTTGAAAAAATCTGGCATCCACATTGGAAGAACAACAGCTTCTTCTAATAATCGTTTTGCTTCATATAGATCAGCTATATCATCCCAATGAATATTTGGATTTTTCTGAACAATATCTCTTTCTGCAACATTAATTAAATATTTATAAACTTATTGTTTTTTAAGATTATCAATATTTATGTACATATTTTACCTAATAAATCTACTAAATCTCTATCAGTGGCAGATGGTTCAAATTTACGTTCTTCCACTTCTACATCCACTTTATCAGCTTCAGATTTTTCCTATACAAAGTACTTGTGCATTATTATAATGTACATAGAATTGTGATATAAATTATAAACTATAATAAACATTGAGATTTACTTTGCTTGTATCATCTTTCTTTAATACCCTTTTATCATCTTTTTTAACAGCACTTTTAACATCTGTTTTTTTCCCTGCTGTAACAGATTTTCTTATGTTTGTTCGATTTTGTTGTTTTGCTTGACTTTTCAGTGGCCTAATACTTCTACAAATATAACATATTAGTATTAATTTGATATGGCATAATTCATAATTTCATAAAAATTCAAATAAAAATTCTATTCTTCAGAAGTAATAATGTATTAAAAATAATACTTTTGTTCTGCAGGTGTAAGCGGTGGCCACACATCTGGATCTTTTGATACTGTTTGATTCCATGAATGGTCAGAATTATTATAACTCCATAAAGTTGCATCCCTTGTAGGTTCTTCAAATGATAAACATGAATTACCTATACATTTATTAAATGTTATTATCTTCAATTATCAACAAAAACTTGTTTATGGATAATTTAAAAATACCTAATAATCTTTCTCCATGTACATCTACTTTAAAAAGCTGTAAAGTGTTTGACGTTGCCTTTACTTTCTCAAATTCTTGAACAATTTGATGCTGAATAAGCTGCCATTTAGCTTTTCTTGTTGCGTCTGCAATACTTGTAAGCAGTCTATGAATTTGTTGAACAACACTTTGATAGTATACTCCAGATGTATCATAATTTCCAGTCAATGCCATTTCACGAGCCAATTTAGTATTTTCACAAATTTCATTGATTGAAATTGCCATTATTCTTTTAAAAAATACATATATGTTATTTACTTATATAAATTATATAGATACACATTTATTTTATTATAACAACTACTTATACAAATAAATTAATTATTGAAAACAACAAAAATTAACTTGAAATTATCATGTTGGTAATTATTTTTAATAAATTATATATATAACCAAGTTGTAAAACATTTTTAATTAAATTAAACATTTCAAACTCCGTGCATATAATTTATTATTGTCATGGTACTTATTATTATTTTGTATAACACCTATATATATGTATATATACTTATTATTTCATATAAACAATAATAAGACTTTACTTCAACTCCCCAGTTTCCATTCCAGTTAGGATAGAACTCAAGGAAAAAGTATTGGTATAAGAAAGCCAACAAAAGCAAATGAAATTACTAGAAGTAACTGAAGTAAAACTATTACATATGAAATTACATATTGCATTGATACTACACGAAATATTTTTTTGAGCAGCCTTAGTCTGTCCAGAGTCCGACGATTAATGTCTTTAGTTCTTCATCGGAGATCGACATTCGTGTACTTTTACACTTGAACAACTTTTACAATCATCGTCTCACCGATCCATGTTTTAGAACACGCCGGCCCTTACACTGTTAAGTGGATGACCCTGTATAAAGGTACATATTTCTGCATATTCAAAGAAGCAGCAGAATCAAAAGTCAAGACTTAAAGAATTAATAAATTAAATATGCCATATACTGAAAGTTACATTAAAAATAAATTAATTGAGGGATTAAATGCCTCTCATGTGGTACGTATTTTAGGTGTTTTATTATATTCATTATAATTATTATCTGCCTGTATTCTAACGTTCAATTTTTCATTGTAAACATAGGTAAATAAACGTTGTTTTTAAAATAATTTTCTTAATTACAATCAAGGATATATACTTGAGATATAAGTTGTACATTGCCATCAGGTACAATTAAAAATGCAAAAGAGTATGCAAATTGTATTAATTTCTCTTTCTGCCCTTTTGTTAAGATGGTGTGTTACATACCATCCATACAGTGGTCAAGAAAAACCTCCAATATTTGGAGATTATGAAGCACAACGACATTGGCAAGAAATAACATTAAATCTTCCAGTTGTAACATGGTACATGAATACAACCAATAATGATTTATTATATTGGGGCTTAGATTATCCTCCTTTAACAGCTTATCATAGTTTTGTCTTAAGTCACATAGCTAATAAGATTAATTCTTCGTATGTAAAATTACATGAGTCAAGAGGTTTTTCATCTGAAGATCATAAATATTTTATGAGGCTTAGTGTTTTTTTTATGGACATTCTCATTTATATCCCATCACTGATATATTATATGATAACTAGCAAAATACCAAAAAACATTGGGAAAGGGGAATCAAATATATTTGGTTTCACAAAAAAGGATATTATTCTTTTTATAATATTAATTTATCCAAGTTTAATATTAATAGATAATGGACATTTTCAATACAATTGTGTATCATTAGGCTTATTTATTGGAGCTGTCACATTTATCCTTCAAAATTCATTTATTATTGGCTCAGTTCTATTTGTAGCAGCACTGAATTATAAACAGATGGAACTTTATCATGCGTTACCAATTTTTTTCTATATACTTGGAAAACATTTACCCATGAAACAAAAAATCAAAGTATCTAATTTAAGAAAATTATTATGGATATCATTCACGGTAGTAGCAACATTTTTTATTACATGGTTACCATTTCTTAAGAATTTGGAAACATTTACAAGTGTTATTATCCGCTTATTTCCAATATCTAGAGGTATATTTGAAGATAAAGTTGCTAACATATGGTGTACTGTAAATGTTTTCTACAAATTACGCAATGCCTTTACAAATCAAGAACTAGCCAAACTTTGCTTAGTAATAACAATGTTTGCAGCTCTGCCAAGTTGTATAAATCTATATCTAAACCCAAAAAAAGAGAAGTTTATTATTTCCCTAATTAATTGTGCATTAGCATTTTTCCTTTTCTCATTTCAAGTCCATGAAAAGACAATTCTACTTGTTGCCATTCCAATTTTACTGTATTTTCAGCATGATCCATTTCCATGTTTCTGGTTTTTAATAATTTCGCATTTTAGTATGTTACCATTGTTTATAAAAGATGATTTGTATTTAGCATACTGTGTTACATTGATTTTTTATTTTTTTTCTGTGTTTTGGGGATATCCTGATATGTTTAACAGTAATAAATCATTGGATAGAACTGATTTAAAAAGGAATACACATATCATAACTAATCAAGAACAAATTAAAACACAACTTGATAAAAACAAGAGTAAATTAAATTTTACAAAATTGAAAAGAAATATATTTTATTACTACAAATATAGTTTATTAAGTTATGATTTATATTCTTGGAGAATAACTTTATTTTACATTTCAATGGTAGGAATCATAATATTATCCGTTGTTAGTGGTTTTTTGAAAGCTCCAAATAGATATCCAGATTTATTTGCATTATTAGTCTCCGTATATTCTTGCATACATTTTATTATGTTTTATTTGTATTTTAATTATAAACAATTTGATATATCAAAAAGCATTAAAAATACAAAATAAAATAAATTTATTATATTGATGCAATATTATATGTAATATTTTAAATTGATACAGCAAATAAATATTATTACTATAATGAAATATCTTATTTGTTAAGTTTAAATTTGTTACTAAATATATTTTATCCATTTCTGATTCAATTAAATAACTGAAAATATATTCAAGAAGGAAGTATATAGGTATAAACTTCATGTTACAAATTATAATATAGTTGGTTTAGAATCATTTAATGTTATTAAATGAAGGAAAATATTAATAACATGTATCATTACTTTTTAACTAATGTATATCTCATAACTATGTTTTGTAAAACTTATCTGCATTAATAAGTATTAGATTAAATATATTTTTCTTTTTGTGAATTATATAATCCTGTGTAAAAATTTGAACTTTGCTCTGCCACTAAATATTACTGTGCTAAATTAGCATAACAATAACATTATGCATACATGGCTAACTTTTATGGCAGGTATATCTATCTAAACATTCTGCTATCAGTATAAGAAAATGTAAAATTACATCAACTATAAAAAAATGAAAACTTTCTTTAATTTACATTATTAAAACAGATTTGTGTTTAAATAAATTGATGATTTGTTATATTAATTAAAGAATAAAATCTGTTTTGTAAATATTTATTGTATCCAAAAGTAAATACCATATCTTTTAATTATAACGATATTATGAGTTTGATACTTTTAATATGTGACAATATGCAAAAACTTACGTTTTAAATTATTTCAAATGTTACAGGAAGTGGTAGATCAGTCTGATGGTTGCGGTGCTAAGTTTTCTGTAGTAATTGTCTCTGATGTGTTTGATGGAAAACCCTTACTACAACGTCATAGGTATTATATATTTAAATTTTTGAAAGATTCAAATGAAACACATGTTTTTAAATGAAAACTTTATAATTTTCACTATTAATACTTCAGGCTAGTAAATGCAGTTTTAGAAGAAGAACTTAAAACAATTCATGCATTTTCACAAAAGACATTAACTCCAGAACAGTGGGAGAAACAGAAAAGCTAATCTATTTAACAATCCATAATGCAAAATATTAATGTTCTATTATAGAAGGTACAGAATAAAATTAACTTTCATCAGCAGCCATACAAACAGAGATTCAATATGATTAATTTCAAAGTGACCGCACCAGGAAAAGTAATTTTGTTTGGAGAACATGCTGTGGTTTATGGAAAAACAGCTATTGCAGCTAGTATTGGTTTACATACAACTGTAGATTTAGTTGAGTTACCTGAAGCAGAACAAGTTATTAAAATATATTTTTCTAAAGTAAATCTATTTATTAGTATACCTCTTCAACAAATACAACACTTTTTCGTTGCTAACAATAGTGCTGAATTTATAGAGAATTATGATATATTTTATAGTAAAATAAAAGAATTTGTTAGTAATATCAGTTATACAAATCTGCAACAGAAATTAAGTTTAGAGGCATTTTTTTATCTTCTTATTTATATTACATACAAGGAAGGAATAAGTATAAAACCTTTTCAAATTCAGTTAACTAATGAATTTGCAATTGGTTCTGGACTTGGTAGTTCTGCATCGTTCGCAGTCTCTCTTGCTGCTTGTATTTTACATTGGTCGTATTTAAACAAAAATATATGCAAAGAATTTGATATGTCTGACTTAGAAATGATTTCAAAGTATGCTTTAAACTGTGAGAGAATAATGCATGGCAATCCATCTGGAATAGATAATTCCATATGTACATATGGATCAATGATTGAATTTAAAAAGGGTCATTGTATGAAACCGATAAGCAATGTACAAACCATGAAAATTTTATTGGTAGACACAAGAGTTAACAGAAGCACAAAAGCATTAATGGAAAAATTCTTAGAACTGAAACACAAATATCCTGTTATTATTGATCTTATTATGGACTCCATTGATAATATTTCAATGGAAGCAATTAAAATCATCCAGAAACTTAAATATGTTTCAAGTTCTGATAATAAATCTCTTCTTGAAGGATATAAACAATTAATGGTAAGCATTGATTAGGTTTTAAAATATTGTTATTGATTATAGAAACTGATTATTACTTCTAATTTCTGTGAAGATATTTAAAATTTCTTATTTTTTGTCACATTATTACAGACACTTATTAACATGAATCAAGGATTGTTAGCCACATGTCAAGTTTCACATCCCTCTTTGGACAGAATATGTGCAGAAGCACAAAATTATGCCTTAGCAGCAAAACTTACAGGTGCTGGTGGTGGTGGACATGCATATATTTTATTATTACCAGACACTCAACCAGAAACAATTGCTAGTATTTCAAGAAAATTAATTGCGGATGGATTTACTGTTACATTAACAACCTTAGGGGTCCCAGGAGTACAAATTCATAAATAATATACTGTAAATTTAAAGTAATATAGATGAATTTACTTTTGTTTCCAATACATTTTAGGATGATCTATATTTTGTTTATAATTATTCACAATGACAATAGTACTATTCTTAAGCAAAAAAAGATCTGGAATTTTTAGTAAATATAAGTTCTTTATTAGCACCAATACATACACATAGCAATAACTATTTTTCATTGTGTTTTTTGAAATTTTTAATTATTTTAATTTCAATTGTTAAATGCAATTATAAAACTAAAAGCAAAATTAACAAAACTAGGAACTACTGATTTTCTAACTCTGTTATAGGATGTGCATTGTATACTATTACATTGTATAAAAAATAGAATGTGTCTGAATTATATAAAAATAAGCATTTAAAATTACCAATCTTATTCAAGGTGGTCACATTTATAAAAAAATAAATAAAAAATACAAAATTTATACGAAAAAATACAATGAATCAATTTTTATTATTTTCTAAGTGAAAATTAAAATAATTTATTTTTATAATTGAACTATGACGAAAATATCATATTCTATAAATAGTTCTGTGTTTACCTCCAGAAAAAAAAAATAGGAAAATAAATTTTGTACCTGTACCAATGATTGATCATTCATTTTCTGGATGTCAAATTTTCATAAAATTATTTTGACTAAAATCGATCAATTGAATCTACAAATCACCAGGTAATCTGAAATAGAAAGGTGTTAATTTTCATACTTCATTAACTGTATCACTTAACATTTATCTGATAAATTTAGCAAAAGTTTTACTTGTATTACTTGATTTATATTACAATCCTTTGAATCAGTACGTTGTATAGATATACAATTGTTAAACAGATTTAATTTATTACTACAACTATACAACATTAAACGTATTGCAATGCGAGTGTCACAAATTTTCCGTTATTCCCAGATGATTTGACTCAGAAATTATATCATCCGCGCAGTGCTCCTCCGAATTATGAGAAATATTTGATAAACACTGTCTTTCTACTTGCACTGCTTCTGCGATCCATTCATTTATCTCATTTTTATACATTTTTCTTTGCAATACTTCTCGTGTTCGAGGCCGTGAACCGATAAAAACAGTAGTTCCCTGCAATATTTATGTAATTATAATATTATAGTACACCTTAAATTTTTGCATCAACTTACACCAACTATGAGTGAAGACCGTAATCTTTCCAGAATTTGAAAATCTTCTATTATACATTGTAATTCATCCCACTTCAATTCCACTTCTTCATGAAGCATTTTTTCTTCTGCAAAACACATTCACAAAACAAAACAAAAAAAATTATCTGAATTTTAAATAGATATTTTGATAAAATGTTAAGAAATAATCACCGTCACGTTTAGATGTTGATTTTTTATAATGTATCCTAAATCGAAATGCTTCCAAGAAGCTAGATACCACAATTGTCAACACAATCATTGTCACCAGATAAAATATCATAAAATATATTCTTGTATACATGCCAACAGTAAATGCATACGCATTCATTAAAATAAACCAATTATTAACAACCGTTAACTCGAAAAGGGTCATACCACTAGCTATGAGATTATCGAAAGTATTAAGATAATAATACCCTAGTGTGGTACTTTCGTTGACAGAATATTTATAAAAATCTTCAACTGTTGTGTTTCTGTCGAACAGTAGTATTAATATAGCTTTAAAATATAGCTTTAAAATAAGACTCATAAAAGTATCCTGTTTGTACTTACTTGCAACAGTTCCGCATATTATATCCAGCAAATAATTCCATTCCGATAATCGCAAAAAAGTAATATAAAACAAGCATAACTACTGCAGTAGAAGACATTAGAGGAGTTAAGATAACCAGAGTACCAAACACATCACGGTATCTCTTTTTCATTTTAAATAACCGTAAGAGTCTAAGGGGTCTGAATAGAACAAAAAACGTTGCTGTAGGAAACAAACATAAAATACAAGCTGCGACAAGTGTCATTATAGATGTGCCTAAATCAAAAAGATTCCATCCAGAGCTAAGATATCGCCTTGTGCCAAGTCCTAATACTTTTATTAATGCTTCGGTAACAAAAACTAAAATAAAAAAACAGTATTAACAGTAACACAGTATTGTACAATACCGTATTAAATATACTTACTTCCTCCAAAAAGGAACGTATCCCAAGATGCAGCAAATAGAATTGTACCATGAACATTATCACTTGGCTCCAATATCCTTATTATCATAGCAATACCATTTGCAACGATTGTTGTGTCTAAATAATTTATAATCTTTATTTAATAGAATTAAGTAAAAATTAATGTCATACAAATACATTTGGATTTTTTTAGAACTTACACATTAAAACTTCAAAATATGTCCATTTAATAGCAGCATGAGCTCCTGTACACAGAATCTGCAAAGGCTGTGACCTACTGTGATACCAAGGCACAGCAGAATATTGGGGTTCCCACTGAAGCATTATAGTATCATAAATATTCAAAAATTCTTCAGAGCTTAAAACTCCACTACCAGAAGTATTCAAATGCCGAAACATTAAAACAACGTCTCTCGTACCTGTAAAAATGTTGTTTACTTATTATCAAATTACATAATTTAATCTATTTATTGCACATATTTTAATCTATGAAATGTTACATAAACTTTAATCTACTTTTACTTGAATTTAACATACTTTTATTTGGAGCGTAATATCGCATTAATCCTTCAAATTGACGGAATCGCATTTTATCTGGGTTTTGTTTCGAAACTAACAACTTAAAAGCATGTTGGCACGCTTTTCTTTTATGTAAAAACAATTTTTTAAATTTATCACGCTCCGCTGCTGTAAACGTTTCATTAACTACTGCCAACATTAAATTCATCATCACATACAACATTGTGGATAAGTAAGATACGAAATATATTGCATACCACTTGTTTTTCGAATATGATGGCATCATTACATCTGGAAAACTAAACGTTGAAATGGTAAGAAAATAATGATTTTAAATATAGAACCATATATTTGCACTTTTTTAAAGTAGGGATTATTGTTTTCAACTATAAAATTTTTGTTAATTTTATTAATAATTATTCACATTTATTGTTAACAATACTTACTTAGCAGTAGTAAGAAGGACAAAAAGACTCACAAAACTGTCTTGCAGCGTAGAAAAGTTTCTGTTCATGTCACTAAACATATAATAACCCAACACAGTGTAAAGTGTTATGAAAAATAAAAGTAGGCCTAACATATCTAAAATTGGTGGTAACGTTAAAAGTATTTGTCTTATAAATCTTCTTACTCCTCCGAAACATTTTGTATCTACTAAAAATATAGGCCTCAGAGCGCGCGTTACACGAAAATGCGATGACTGACGCACTAAAACTGTCATTGCTTCTAAAAACATGATGAACAATGTAATACACTGCAAAAAAAAAAGAAAAAAAATTATATGTATTAATATATAAACTTCCTTTAATTAAATAAAATTTGTCCTCTAAGTATACTGCTTGATCACTGTGTATCATAATAAGTATGTCATTAACTGCATTTAATACTTGTATGCCATTGTGTAATAGATATGAATATAAATGAGTATATAGTATCAAGTCCATACATATTATGTTGATTAAAAATTAATTAAGTGTGTTTTATGCAGCACACCTTAATAAATATGTTAGCATACATAACATACCAAAGAAGAACAAATAATACAATTATCACATTCTGTTTTGTTAAAAATGTAATCTAAAACAGTCTGTGGTTGTGAAGTTTCTTATCTTCTCATTAATATTCTCATCTTTTTTGTACTAGTATTGTGGAAGACAACCGATACATTATATATTACCCTCAGCTGCACTAATGAAAATGTTAAAAAGAATTGTAATTTAACTACATAGTAAAACTTCCTTTGTTTATGGATAATTACAAAATATAGAAACAGTAATGCATATGAATATAAATAAAAATAAATTTATATAACATGAATCATCAAATTCTTAAAACAAACAAAAGTTATTTACCTTCAACATTGTCCGTTTATGTTTCAACATAGTTAACCAGCCAATCCATCTTAATTTTAAAGCTAATTCTATGCCTATAATTATTAAAGCAAAAAGTTCTATTGATCCATGTGCCCAAACTGGCATCTAAAATAAAATATACATATTTTAATTATTATATTAAAACTTAATACATTAAAAAAGAATTATTCTTTTTATAGATAACTTACACCAAATAAAGGTACAGCTGGCTCTTCTACAAAAGCTAAAGCCAAAAGTATAAGAGAGGTCAATAAATCTAATCCATAATACCAATTGTTATGAACTAAAAGGTATGCTGGTAAATCTTCTGGATGTTTTGGATGAGAATCAAACTTTTCATTATTTCTTCCTTCCTACAAAAATAAGTTTTTAAAATGATACTTCACGTCTTCAAACAATTATCAATATAAGCATATACATACATGTATACACTACATCATTTCATTGTTATGTACATAAAGTGATATACATATTATATAGGTATATATATGTAGCATGATAAGTACTATTGCTAAAGACGAATGCTAT
This sequence comes from Anthidium xuezhongi, assembly GCA_022405125.1. Lineage (NCBI taxonomy): Eukaryota > Metazoa > Arthropoda > Insecta > Hymenoptera > Megachilidae > Anthidium > Anthidium xuezhongi. The sequence goes on from CM039649.1 coordinate 941,050, forward strand.
AGATATATAAATACCTCTAAAAATATTGCAGCTTCGTGATAATTCATTTCCCAATGTAAATCATGGTCTGAAAGTGAATCATGTGATGGAAGAATTGCATTTTCAGACATATTTTCTCTGTGTATTTTATTCGTTTCAAGTTGCTGAGAAAATTCTTTTGTTGTTCTTGTACTCTCCACGGGTGAATTTATATGATTTTCTATAGAAGAACATGATAATATAGATCCATATCCTAAAATAAAAATAAAAATAAAGAATAAATATCTTTGTATATAAAAGTAACTTAATATAAGATTTACTTTACAGAATTCTTTAATACTGTAAAAATTAAACAATAATCAGAACAAAATAGGATGTGAAGAAATGACGTGTTAATTATGATATACATAAAGTAATGGTATCCAACTTAATTTATTATAAAATAACAAATTTAAAAAAAAATGACAGATTATTAAAATGCACAAATTTTATTGTAAATTCAAGGGATAATGTTCAAACGTACTTGGGCATGATCGCTGCGAAATATCTGGCTCAAGTGATACATTGGCATCATCGTTAAAACGTTGATAATTAGCGGAATACTCAATAGATTTGATAGATATAGGAGAAGACATTTGCGAATAGTGTGTCACATGTCACATGTATTTAATAAATAACACACACTTAACAAACACTTAATCGTAGTAGCTTGTCTAATCCAATACAGTGATGTTATTGCTCAGAAGCTGAGCACTGTCTGGATTAGACTGAAAACAATACATGAAGATATATGCATAGTTTTATATGAAAGATATTTTACATATTATGGCATTATAACCAAGTAATATTATTCAATCTTCCTATTTGACGTTCCAGTTCGTAATGCGCATGCGCATTCGTAAGTGATACCATACAGCTGATTCAAATAACGTACACCTATTAAAATTGTTTATATCTAAATAATATGGTGAAAAACTTAAGTTTAATTATTGTTTCCAATATTACACATTAGTTTATATTTCTTATTCGACTATTTAAAACTACAAAATAACATAAAATTTTTGTTGTACCAGAGACAAATAAAATATAATTTTTCACACAAATATAATAATTTTTTATTAGTAGGAAAATAAAAAAGAGCTTTATTTACTGTTTTTGTATTTATTATGTGTTTATATTCAAATCATAAAAGATTAGAACTTTAATCTGTGTGGGTATTGGCTGCTTCTTAAACCAAACATTGCTGACAAATAAGTAAATAACATTTTTTTCTCTTTATTTCTCCTGATAGCAGAAATGATAAATTTGTCAACTACTTTTTGATCAGATTTTCTCTGATCACTTGGTTTGTATTCATCCTTTTTCTTAGTGAAAATATCACCTTCCTCCTTCTTTGCACGTTTTTCACGTTTTCGTTTGAAATAATCATCATTAATATGGTTCGGAATTTTCAGACCAGAAATATTAATGCGTGTAGATGTAGCAATTACGTAATTTTGGCTAACCCTTCGAAGTGGGCAAGCATTGATCAAGAAAGGACCTAATTTGAAAAATATATAAAAATTTAGTTTCAATTTAATTATCTATTTCCACATTTCTATCAAATATTATATGATAAATTTATAACAAATTTACCTGTAACTAAGAGTAAACCACTCTTAAGTTGTTTTAAGAAAACAACCCTTTTTCCTTTATGAGCACCAGCAAGTAAGATACAAATTGTTCCTGGTTTCAATGAAGATCTCAAGTAACGACGATGATCACGGAAACATTTCTTAGCATGATGTACAGTTACTGGGTCTGCAGTAGGGTAATTTGCACGTCTCTTTTTCAGTAACACAATACGTTTCTCTCCATTTTTATCACCACTGATTTTCTTTTCAATGGTTACTGGCTTTTTAGGCTTAACCTATTACAACATCACATGTTTATATAAATGCATAAATTACATACAAATATAAACAACCAGAAACAAAATATAACATACGGTTTTAGGAGTTTTCTTGCCAAGAAACTTATAAATGGCTTTTTTATGAAACATACGAGTACGGCTAAATCTGTAAACACCATTTCCTAAATCATAATTTCTTGGCCTAATTCGACCTTTCTTCCCACCCTTTTTATTTGGAGAAGCATTTTTCTTCTCCAAAGATTTTGGTTTTTCTTCCTTTGTATCAGCCATCTGAAATATAAATATAAACATACATTAAAACAGTCGTAACCTGTTTCGAGAAAGTTATGTTATATTGCTTCAACTTTTAATTTTCATTATAAACAAAAAGCAGCCAATCTATTGATTCAGAATATTTTATACTGTATTATTTTAACTTAAAATACGATAATGCATATTAAATTTATTTATAAAATTAATAAAATGTCAAACATTAACCTATAAAATTCAAATTTGTTAAAACTCAATTAAATCATGATACAAATAAAAAAATATTGTTTTATTTTTGAAAAAAGGTATCTGAAATATATAAAATTTAATAAAATATGTAATTATTTATTTATTATAACAATAGATTGCTTTGATAACATGAGACTCATTGATATCATTCCATCTTACCGTAAATCGTGCGGTTGAAAGAACTACCAGTATGTTTCCCTCTACTGGCTATACTCTGAAATGAAGTGTATATCGATATACGCAAATCGATTATATTCGACTACTATCGATATTTAAAATGTAAATTTTGTTATAAAATATTTAATTATACACAATTAAATATAACGTAATTAAAAGTATTTATTTTATTATCAATAACAGGGGCACAAATGTTATCATTTAATACATTTCTTAACATTTATCAAGCTTGTGAAAGTGATTAAAATAACCAAATTTATAAAATAAAGGAACAAGTTGCAAATATTATTTATTTATTACAGATTATTCAATTATTCATTTCGAAAGTACACAAGTTATGTATTTGGAAAGTACAAATATAATATTTAGATCTTAATCGTTTTTAATATAGTCTATAAAAAGCATTATATTTGAATTTTTGTTTTTAGTTATATATATTTGTTAGACCTTTTAGATTTGTGTGTACATTTATTAACATTAAAAATTTTATATTTACTTTATACAAGTTCTGTAAATATAATTATATAGCTCATATTTAATTCATAACTATAAATGTAAAATGCTCATTTTAAATTACTTTTATATTTAAATTACATTTTTAAATTACTTTTCAATTCATTTAACAAAATCGAACCTATTACCATTTTTTCACAATTTACAGAAAGTTCCAACATATTGTTGTCCGTAATTTTTACTGTGACTAATACCAAGGATTTTGACGCTAAAGTATGAGCAGCAAATCTGCAAAGAGAAGTAAAAATTGTTTATTATAAAACATTAAATGAGAATATAAATGATTTCTATATATTTCTGTTTTTTGTTCGATTACTAACCGAATTTCTTCGTCACTGCTAGATATCATTGCAACATTTGCAATTTCAAAAACTTTTTGTGAAAGAGCATTCGTATTACCTGAATATTCTATTTTTGCGACATGTTCATTCATACCCTTTAACTTATTTTTTTCCGCGGTAAACATGCTTTCTGATAACAATACGGCTCTAATTATTTCTCCAATTGGTGCTTTAATAGTAACCGGGCACGAATACGTTTCTTCACCAATTGTGAAGTCGATATTAAAGTTTGCTGGTTGTGTAGAGTCATTAAAATTGATACCCAATGTCGAAGATAAATTGGAATTCACTTCCAAAAGTGGTATTTGTGTAAAATCATGAATAATCATACCTTTTGGTAAATTCTAAAATAAAAAGTAAACTATTAAAGTACTTTATAGTTACAAGGTTTTTTATAAAACAAAAATATGTACCTTTATTCCTGTTTGTATTTCTTTAATAGGTTCATTGCCTTCATTTGAAAACGTTAATTCAATAGTAACCAAACAAGCATTTACTAGATGCTGTGATCTAGTAAATCTATATTCTATTTTTAAACCGTGACCAATGATACTATTTAGTAATTCAGACTTTTTCAGTGGAATAAAAGAAGTTGAAATTTCTCGCACATCGTTTGTAACGTTTGAATTTATAGGAGTAAGAAGTCCTGTGCTCAATGGCATATCAAGTGTCATTGGAATTACTATAATTAAAACAAAGTATTATTTTTATTAATGTTTCGTTGTGTATCTGTCTGTTATCTAATATACCTTACCATCATCTAGACCTAAAAGGAGATCAATGTTACTTTTTGGTTTCTCTTTTGTTTCTTGGCTTGAAATTGTATGATTCTGCTCTTCGCTCTCTTGAGAATCGTCAGAAGTTTCTTCAGAATCTGATACTTCGCTTTCTGATTCACTATCAGAATCATCTGAAGTTTTTGCAGATTTCTTTTTCTCGCTGTTATTCTCTGATTTACCAGATTCTGATGTATATTCAGATGAATCACTATCTTCATCTGAAGACTCGCTCGTTGAAGTATCCGAAGGTTCATTTTCTTTGTCCAGTTCTAAAAGTCAGCAGCATTTCCATTTAAAAACATTAGATTACAACTTTGATAACTTTATTACCTACCTTCTGCTTGAATACTTTCATCATCGCTATAAAATGGTTTATCCTTCCCCTTTCCTTTTCTATCTCTTTTATCTTTTCTATAATATTCCCTTGTATATAGTGAATTTCTTAAATCTTCCCCAGAATGCATTACAACATCTCTTAATGATGGATCGGAACCTACATCAGGGAAAGGTGGAAGAGGACGGTAACCAGCACATGGCATATCTAAATAGTGCGACAATGTACCCAATTGATATTCAGAATTTTTGAACCTAGATGTCAATGTGGGTGCAGGTTTTGGAGCTAGAAATATTCTTTTCGCAAGCTGTGGAAGTTTTTTTCTTTCATCCTCCTCGAAAATAAAACGTCTTAAAAAACGCGCACGGTCTCTAATGTCATAATTCTGATCATATTTTGCAAGTTGGAAAACATATTGACAAAATGGTTTAGACTGAATTGGATTATTTAGACATAGCTTTACAGCTAAATTTAAAATTTGTAACTTCACTATATCTTGTTCATTCACGAAATTTTTAGCCATTTTTCTAAGTACATCAGGGGCTATTTTAGGCACTCTATCTGAATATTCTCCTAATAGCCATAAAATTGATGCTCTAGCTTGTGGTATGGTTATAAAATCCATTAATTTTGCCATGTGAGCTATGATATTTTTATGTTCATTCGGTTGAGTTTGTAGAAGTTTTTTTATAACAACTACACTTTCTGCTACAACAGCCTCTGGAAGATTACATGAAATAGTAATTAGTATATTTTATTGTAATTATATACCTAATAAATACTTACCATCTCTGTTACTTAATAATGAAACTAATCCATTTAAACATGTATCAGTTACTTCTTTTATATTACTTGCACATCTTCCAATTGCTTGTATACTAGCTCCAACAAATTCTTTATCACTACTAGAAATGTATGTTTGGAATTCCCTTAATATAACTCCAATACTAGTTTCAGTAGCTAAATTGGTCAAAATATCTAATTTTAAAAGCTTTATATGTGTAGGATCTGAAGTTCTCACAAAGAATGATTTAAGGAAAGGTTCAAACATTCCCTATATAAAAATAATAAAAATTACATACTGTATAAAGTTTCTATTTTAAGTGTCTTACATCACTAATTTTCATATAATCTAATATTTTCTGTAAGTTTATAATAAGTCATGTTATTAGTATATTAGTACTTACATTACCTTTCTGGTAATTGATATACTAGCGATGCAATGAAGAACTATGCTTTGGACTTCCCGATGACCTCTTAACAATCTTATTAATGCTTTAGCAGCAATGATTACTTCACTTTGTGGTGCGGTATGATGATATAATTGAGCCACTGCCATTACCACAGAAGCATTTCTACTTTGTAAAAGGGGTTTTGTGTTTCGTAATAACAATCGATGGTCAGAATCTAATGTTAATTTTGGTTTCTTTGTATTAGACGAATCAGAATCAGAATCATAAAATAAACGATTCTCATCATCGTCTACATTCTGTGAAAATTATTGAAAAAAAAATATAAATCTTACATATATCAAAATATTCATAATTCTGAAATGTTATACATACATCTACATTAGGGTTAATAAACTGTGTCCTTGCGTATCTTGTAAGCATGTTGACTATAACAACTTGGCCCCATTCATCAACATCTACTAATAAGTTACAAAGTTTTCTGTAATTTTTGTGTATCAAATCTATTCTTTCAGGACAAACTTCTTCAAAAGCCATTACTGCTGAACCCACGACAAGAGTTGTTTTATCAGATAATAATTTTTCTAAAACACTTATTAATTCTTCCTTTTGTTCAGAATCTAATGAGTAAAGTTTAGGAATAGCATGTGCAGCAGTTTTCCTAACATATGGTGACATATCACTGGCTGAATCTTTAATAGCAAGCATTACAATAGGCACTATCATAGAAACTCGTATACTTGAAAGCACTCTTAAAGCACTAGCCCTTATTAATTGATTAGGATCTTTCAATGCTCGCTGGAATGTAGAGATAGATAATAATGCAAGATCTTGTTGATCTTCTGCATAACGGACCAAATAAACATAAACTAACTTCTTTACTTCAATGTTTTTTGACACAACATTTTTAACTACAGCTGGAAATAATTCTGATGCATCTCTTCCCTTTGCAATCATCTGAAAAGTAATTTTACAATTTCTAAATGAAGTTTATGAATCAGAATATTAAACATTATAAAAAAATAAGTATAAGATTTGTTACCCCAATTATACGTTTCATAGCTTCCAATTTCAACCCATCTTTATTACTATCCAGCATTTGTTTTAAATCTTCATGCCTGAAAAAAAGGTATCCTTGTAATAATTATTTATATATTAAATATCAATACATTTTATACCGAATGAAATCCTCAACTTAGAATACATCAAATTCGTAGTTGACAATGGTTTGAAATACAAATAACATATCAAATATAAAAATTTATAATATACAATTAAAACATAAAACAGTATTTGAAATAAAATTAATATAAAAAATACTTATATTAAAAAAAGAAAATTAATTTTCTCATTTTATAGAATTCATATTTTGATTATATTTAAGAAACTACTGAAAATTATAATAAAACATTTTTTATAAATAAAATAGGGGGTATTAACATATTTACTTTTTGTAATCGGAATGAAAAAATCCACCCGAAGCTGGGTCGGTTGCGAGTTCCGAATCTGTTGTATTTGACGGTCTGTCATTACTATAAGATCCTCCGTTATTCGATAACGAATTTGCAGCAGCAGTTAACATTTTCCTTGTTTTTCGTTAAAACGAAAGTAACTTTTCCTTCTACTTCAGTTATGTAGATTTCACTATATTCACGATTTTTTAAAAATATTTTACAATTAAATGTTTCTGCTATGCATCAATAGATATCCATATTGCTTAGATCCGTTTAGATCCGGGCCAGCTGTAACTCGAGAATTCTCGTTTCATGTATCGAGATATATCGAATCATAATTTGAAATAAGTGGTTAAATATATATTATTTTTATTATTGATTTTTCACAAATTTTTAAATATTTGTAAGAAATAATAATTGTAACATAAAAAAAATAATAATTTGATAAACCTAATTAAATACATTTCAAGGTTAAGCTTAAGTTATTATTAGCGATCGATGACCTTAATTTATACATTCTGTATTATTATGTACTGAAATAATTAGCAAATAATATTATGTAAAAATCAGTTTCTTGTCATGTTTTCAATATTTATTTACCATTGAATAAGATATATTCCACTTCCTTATATCATCTTATCAATGATCTGTTACATGTAAATCTATACTTTATCTTGATTGCATAATTTAATGTATTAACATAATTATATTAACATAATAAGTAACATAATTCAGTAGGAAAATAAAGTATATCAAATAAATCAAATAAATATAATTTATATTTGTTTTCAAAGCCTATAAATAATAACATGAATATTAAATATATTTTTTCACAGTAATTTTATTGTTTGCATTAATTATAACATTTTAAAATTAAGAAAGAATTTATTTCATGCGCTATGATACAAATTCAACTAGTTTGTTGGTATATTGTATTTTACTTTATTCAATATAATTTTTTTTAATAGAAACTTTGCTAAGATTTCTTTTTTTCATCTTTCTTGCAACTTCTTGATTTTAGAGAGGCGCCTATTGTAGAATTCAAATCTTCTTGACAATTAGAATATGCCATACCTAATCCAAAACCACCTCCAGTTAAAATTGGCCATTTTCTTCCTACAAGATAATACATTTATATTAACATATATTTATACAAAATAACATGTATATATTTGTTGAGATGTTACTAATAAATTAATAACTAATATTTACAATGTGATTATTTTTTTATTTAAAAAATTACATAACAAAATGAATTTGATTATCATGATAATTAAACATCTATATATTTTATTTATCTTCTAAGCAATATATAACAATAAAAATTATTATATATTTCTTTTATGTTTGAAATAAATGTGACTATACTTAACCTATCATCTCCCTTAGATAAGATAATTTTTAATAATAAAATTTGAGGTTAAAGAAAATATGTATATAAAACTGTAAAATTATATTCAATAATAGCAAAAATGTAATTACATTCACAGATTTCAGTCAAAAATTTGTTATTTTTTCTAAATTTCTGAAATAAATTTATTCTTCACATATCAATTTAGAAACACAAATTGAGTTTATAATTCTATGTAATAACAATTTTTATCAACATTAAAAACTAATATCAAACATTACTTTGAATTATAAATATTAAATTAATTAAAGCTTACGTTTGAAAAAAAATAGTGAAAATACTCCACCAAGAAAAATTCCTCCTCCTGTAAAAATGATATCGTTTGAATAAGAAAGAAACAAGATATTTTTCAATATCTATTCAACGTTATAAACATTTACGTGATAACATTTACCAAGTTTAAATAGGGCATCCGTAAAACACCTATCCCACTTTCGTCCAATTTCATCTTCGGTCCAAGTAGCCATTTTTCTATTTTAAAGTAGATGTATAATATCGGCTATTATGTCATACGTAAGTCCATGACCGACTTACAGAATACTATTGAAACATTTCAGAATGATTATTTCTGAATATAGTTTTGAAATGGGCTCGATATTTCTTTAAATAATATTTTGTTCATTCATATGTGTGTAATGCAATCGGTGACAAAATTAATGTAGTTAATATAGGTCCCATTTCGTTCAAATATGAAAATATATAACGAAGGTAGATAACGTGCTACTACATATTGATATAAAAACAAAAATATGTGTAGAATATTTTTTTTTTACCCTAACAATATTTATTATAATGATACATAAATTTGTTAATTTCAATGTTGTTTTGTTGTTCGGTTTATTTTTATAGGTTTCTGAAATGTTCAGTAGCGCCACAATTCGTCCGCGATATTAGGAACAATTCAAAGATAAAATTACTAGGTACTTTTATGGTTTAAAAGAAGTTATTAATCCAGTTCCTGACATCTCTAAAGCACAGATATGCTTTTAAAATAAAATAACACAATCTAAAGGTTATATTTTATTTAAAAGACCAACAAAAGAATGTGGTAAATGATAAGACTTACCCTATGTGAGTGGTAGCACTCTGAAAGTGGTAAGATAGAGAAAAAAAGGAAGGAATGTAAGTGTATTTAATTTTGGACTTATACTTGGATTCATTAGTAATGTTACCTGATAGACGTATATTCTACAGAAAAAAGGTATTTCTTTCTCAGAAGAATATGTTTGAATAAATTAATTTGACGAAAACTTCCCAAAAATTGGTATTCCAGTTGATCCCTCTGGTGACGAATGTAAGAAGTGCTGTCACAATGTTATCGATTAATTTTTTAAGTACCTCTGAGTCAGTAAGCAAACGATCAAATAACATTAATAGGAGAGTGAACAATATAAAATTATTAATGAGGTTCTCATTTTTTATTGTGGTTTTCATTATAACAACTAATCTATTATCGCCAGCTAGTGGAAGTGAATCATTGGGAAACCCTTATAAAATATTAGGTGTTCACAAACGTGCTACTTTACAAGAAATTCGAAAAGCATATAAAAATCTTGTCAAAGAATGGTAAGAATAATTGTTTTTTATTGGACCAGTATTATTTTTCAGTTAGCTTACTGTGTAATCATTGAAATTTAAATGTATCAAAGCTATATGCTTTCAATAAACATAACTTACTTCATATGAATATTAAAGATTGTTATAATCATTAATTTAACTAAAGTTCCTCTTGCTGAAAATACAATAAGATTAATATGTTGCTTCTTTAGGCATCCAGATAAAACTGATCATCCTGGTGCAGAAAATAAATTTGTAGAAATTACAAAAGCCTATGAGGTAATATTAATATTTTAATAAAACAGATAAAATGTAAATTGTTGTTCTTTAATATTTAATTTATTTATTCAGATTCTAACTGATCCAGAAAGAAGGAAAAAGTTTGATGATCATGGTATCACAGAAGAAAGTATTTCTAGGCAGCGCAGAGATAATAACCACTTTAATAATGTTCTTGATCCTTTGGAAGAACTATTCACTGGAAACTTCAAATTTCATTACCAAAATCGAGATATTTCACTTTTTTATAAGATGAGCATTACATATCGGTATGTATTATTTTGATAGAAAATACTATGTAGGTATATGTGTATATATGTATATATATTTATATAAATGGTTACAACTTATGTATATATATGGTTTTTGCAGATCATTTGAAAATGTAATTATACCAAAAACTTACCGCACACCTTATATGATACTATTTTATTCAGATTGGTGTTTTGCATGTTTGCAAGTAGAACCAATTTGGCGGCGATTAATTGATGAATTAGAGCCATTAGGTCTTGGTTTAGCAACTGCTCATGCTGAAAAAGAATCTGCTTTGGCAAGAAGACTTGGTATACATTCACTGCCTTGTCTTGTTGTTACAATAGATGGTCGTACTAGTGTCTATAAGGAATCTCTCTTTAGCATTCAAAAAATTATTGGTACGTTTCATTAACTGCATATTTTATTTAATACAATATTAAAATTGTTACTTTACAGAATAACAGATTTAAATCATTCTTTTTTTGTAGACTTTTTACGAAACAAATTTCCATACAAATTAATACCTAGTATAAATAAAAATAATGTAGACAATTTCCTCTCAGGATGGATAGATAATCGAATTCGAGCTTTAATATTTGATAAGAAAGAATTGATACGTTTACGATATCTATTCATTGCATTTTATTATAGAGATCGTGTTGCGTTTGGTTTTGTTCAGGTAAATATTTTTCTTATTTTTACGAAATTACTGGAATTATTTAATACTTTTGGTTATTTTAATCGCAATTCGATTTTCATAGATGGATAAACCCGAAACAGAAGCTATTGCAACTAAATATAAAATTTCAATGGATTTAGATACTTTATTATTATTTAATGAAAATTCTGAAAAACCTATGGCATCTGTTAGTATGAAGGATATATCTAGTGATACAATGCACAATGTAATTTCAAATAATAAATTCCTTGCTTTACCAAGACTTTCGAATCAAGCAATGTTAGATTCTGTTTGTCCACCTGAATGGCTGAGACCTCAAAAACGATTATGTGCTGTTTTAATATCACAACAGAATAATCCTCTTCACGATTTGGCAAGACACAAATTCAGACAAGCAGCTTTAGAATCGTCTTACAGGTAACATTATTTTGAATATATATGAAATTTTAATTTCAACACTCTAAATAAAATTCAATTTATAGCACTGAACGTGTTAGGTACACATACGTATTTAAAGATACACAGCCGGAATTTGTATCAGCATTGTCAACAGGAGAAGGAAGTCCTTTAGAACCTTTATTGCATATTGTAATTATTTGGAGGAGAGATGCAAATCATTTAAAATATGAATGGTTACCTACTGATTGGATCGAAGCTGCTCAAGATGAAACTCAATGGAACGAAACACGACAAAATCTAGAACAAACTATACAGAGATTATTGCGTGTATCTGAAGCTTTGCCTTATGCTGCAGTTGTAGGAGAATTAGCAGATGAACATGCACAGGTATATATTTTAATTTCTGGAAGGTAAAAAATTTAATATTCACCTTTTTAATTTTATACTAATTTCAATTTACAATCTTATACAGGGTACTGTAGATAAACTTATAGGCAAGGCATTATTAGCTGTAGATTATATTTCTGATAGTCTTACTAAAGAGCAAATATTGCCTTTAGTATCGGTAATAGCAACTTTAATGTTAATTGGTGCTGCAGGATACGGAATGTCATATTTAGTGTAAGTTAATTTAATAACCAAATTACTTAAAATCGCTTTGCATTGATGAGACTATAAAATTTTTCATTTATAGAAAATTAGAGGAAGCAAGTATTCAAGCTGAACGTGCTCAATGTAAAGATAACAATAAGTCAACACCATCTCAACCGCAATTACGATTACATGAATTACGAGCAGAAAAGTATAACGGTTTAGTTCGATTATTAAAACCTGGTTGTAGAACTATTATATTATTAGTCGATGTTCAAAGTAGGCTAAAATTATTACCAGCTTTTCATAAAGCTGTGTGGCCTTACAGGTAACTTTTAATATTATTATTATTTTCTGTTATTTAGAGTTATTTAAACTGTTAAATTATAATTATTTTATTACTTCATTTTGTTGTAGGAAAAATAAAACCCTTATGTTTGGACATATGTCTCTTGAAAGAGGGTTAGATTGGTATAAAAAATTGTTGTCCCTCACTTTACCAGAACAAAAAGAACTAAATATTAATGCAAAAAATTGTGTGGGAACTGTGTTATCTTTAAATGGGCACCGTAAATACTTTTGTATGTACCATGCTAAACATCCAGAATGTACCAAAGGCAAAGGTTCTAAGGTATGTATTCGAAATTTAATAACCCTATATTTGTTATGTTAAAAATTAATGTTTTCATGTCTTAATATATGATTAGAGGATAGAACGAATGACAAAACAATTAACTCGAAGAACAGATGATGCAGAAGCTGGCGCATTTATTGGCTTCGATAGTTCTAATGAATCTGATCTTTCCGAAGATGAGGTAAAGTAGATTTTAATGCTTTATGCTTTTTATCATAGTAGCAAGCTAAGTATAACAATCTTTTAAAAGGAAAATGTTTTTTAAATATAATAATTCTGTATTATATGTTTTTCACTTTTTTTCTGAATTATATTTAAAATTGAATTAATATATATTATTATATTTAAAATATAATACAATTCTGTAATTATAGAGTATAATTTTTAATAAGTTCAGAATTACCTGAATTACCTCTTTTGTAGAGTGGAAATAACGTTTTATATCAGGACAACCTTTTGGATGGTTTACCTATGTGGTTGGATAGATTATTCGAAGGTTTAACACATCGTTATTACGTAAACTATTGGCCCGAGTTCACTGCCAAGTAAATGGGATAGGTATACATTTTGGTAATATGTATACTTTTTGCAATAGGAAAAGGGATCCAACTAGTCAACATCACGTCATTTTAAACTTCTATATCTTAAAAAAAGATGCATCTTTAATTTCATGTAAAATTAATACACATTCATTATTGTACATGAGATATTGTTCATGAATCTATTCGCGATTTTCTTGTAAACATAAAATTATTCCGTTAATTACATTTAACAAAGATTTTATAAAATATCATCATAGCTGATAAAGATTTGGTAGAACTAAAGTTACTTTCTTTCCATTAGGTTTCGCGAGTAACGATCATCCTTGTAATTTTTAATATCTCGTAAATAATTCTAGTCGATATCATTAAAAAGATATAACAGTATTTATAATACATGTCTTTATACTGGACAATGTATATTTATATATTTATAATATGTCAACCATTTCTGTTCTTTCGAGATAATCTATACTATATTCTTTTTTTTATACCATTATGTTACAGTTATTTTTAGCTTCCATATTACATATAAGGTTTGATAAAAAAGATGCATTTCTAACCTATTTACGTTCGATGTTAATCCTTTTAAAAGAATCTAATTTTCTTATACGATTTATTTCAATTTCCTTTTCAGGAATGTATTTATTACTATTCGATAAAATATTGCATCTTATCTTAATATTCATTACTATGAAAATTTAAAAAAATGATGTATACTTTATAATGATCTTGTCAAATTCGAAATAATAATCACTGAATTTAATCGTTATGGATTTTATCAAACTTTGTATGTACGACATTAACAATTAAGAATATATTTTATTTTTGTTTTCCAATATATGGTTGTATTATCCTATGTATTTTTTATCTTTATGCTTTTATCCAGTTATGAAGATCCACAAGAAACGTATTTCTAGTATCTTTATCTCTTTATTAACGTAAGTTCTAATTAAAAGTAATAAAATAATGATTGATAAATAACAATAATTATTATGTGCTTTATACAAGAAATATGCAAATTTAAAAGTAACAAATAATTTATAGTGAATGGAAAGAGAATAACTAATATTCTCATATAGGATAACAATATAAAATAATATAAAAACTAGTCCCTTCTTCAGCTGTATTTGAGTAATCAATATCTTTGAATTGTATTTTGAATAATTATAAAGATTATCATGTTACCTAATTAAATGTTAAGTCATCGTATAAGTAACATTCTTATACTTAAATTTAAAAAAAAGATGTTAAAAAATGAAGTATTTGTTAATTTTTTATATGTTATATACTTGTTGATTTTGCTTGTTTTTTTCTATCATGTAAATCATTCAATACATTTTAGTCATTGGTGATTGTTTCTTTTAGAAGAAATGATTAATAATCTTGATTTTTTATAAATCAAAATATGTATTATTACTTAATAAATGTATTTTCTTGATTTTTCCATGAGAAACTTTAATGCTGTTGAAATTAGAATTTCAAATGTTATATAAAAATCTTTTAAAACATCTAGTTATATTTCAGTATAGATTGCAATTTTTTGAATATATATTTTTTATATTGAAATTGACTAATTTTTGTGTTAAATATTCTTCTATATAAAAGAAATACTAAATAATTTAAATGTTAAAATAAAATAACTTATGAGATGACTTGATCTGTAAAAGTATTATGTTCAATACACTTCAGATATGTTTCATAAAACTATTCTGATTTTTTAAATGCATGAAAAAGAATGACATTTATAAATAAAAAAGTTGTTTATATTATGTATACATTCTATGAAGATATTTAAACATACTGAAATAAAGATGTATAAAATAATTATGTTACCTATAGAAATGAGTTATTGTAATACCTAGTTACATTTAATACACAGTGAATTAAAAATATGAATTTGTACTTTTAAAATATTGAAAGCTATGAGGAATAACGTGAAAATTAAAATTTAAAATTTTTATAATTTGCAAAATAAACGCAAAGAAAATGTATACAATGATTATTTAAATTATTTAAAACATTTATGGATTGAAAATGAAATTTGTTTGTATTCAGAAATTTATTGTTTGCACTGTATTTCTGGAAATACTTCATACATTATAACTTCAAAAATATCCTGCAATAAAAAATTATATATATGATAAGTAAAATGTGGTTAATGTTTTTTTTTAAAAACAACTTACATAAAATAATTGTTTGTTCAAATTTGTATTTTGGAGAGAATCAAAGATCTTAATTGCACCACGCTGAGCACTTTGCGCCCCAACTAAATTTGTTAAAACATCAGGTATATTACTAAGAAATTGTCTGCGAGCTTCGCCTCTAGTCTTTAGTTTCTCTTCATCTGTGCGAACAGTTGTCTCAGACACGAGATGACCATTTGGCCACCAGGATTTTGTAAACAACTGTATGTAATAATTTAACATTGGCTCCGAGAATACCCATGCAATCGTATCTCGAATTTGCCTGAAATGGTAAATTTATTATATAATTAATTTCTATCGTTGAAAAACTGAATTATTATAAAAACTGTCATACCTGTTAATAGTTCGACCATAAGTAATTTGAACAAATGTGATTAACGACCGGCGAAGCCATCGGAATACACCTCTCAAATCAAAAATTTCACCGAGAAGCGTATAAAGAGGTTCTGCTATTGCGTCTTTATTAATATTCATCAACCCATCTGTAGCTGATCGACTGCTGTCGGTATCATCCAATAATAACGAATAATCTTCTTCATCTTCTTTGTCACGAAGTTCATTACTGGATCTGCAATAAATGTTTTACATTAAAATTCTGTAAATACGTGGTTAAGATATAATAATGTATACACGTACGTTTTAAATAATGTTGATAATGAAAATCGCGATTTTTTAGGAGAAGGAGGAACATATTTCAAATGTTCAGAACTTGGACTAAGAAATGTATATAAAGCTTCGCTTTGATTAAGTTTTTCATCCTCTAAAACAAACTAAAAATAATAAATATATTAGTTGAAAAATTCAAGCTACTGTGTAGTTATAATGATATAGCATTAAATAAAATTTACATTTAAATATTTTTGTATTTGTATCTTGGCTTTATCCAAACTATTCTTATCAGACTTCCCAAAGAATTTTAAAGGTTGCGATGGTAATTCCAAGGTTTTTACATTGGAGCAAAGTTGACGAAGTTTCCTGTGAAGATCTTGGAAATCCTGTAATTTTCGTAACACTACCCAACCACTACATATGCTTTCAGTGTTATCTTCATCTTCTGCCATATGGACAACCAAAACAAAGTGTGGGGATTCTCCATTATCTGACAACTTTTAACCATTTTATTTTTGTTTTAATTAAATTTGTTTCAATAATATACTGTTTTATTAAATCTACTATCAGAATTATTTTTTGAGCAAGCAGAAACTATTGTTATTTTACAGTGTGACCGGTTTAAATGAATCTTTGTTTAAAGAGTCAGTATACAAGACTTACTGTTAGATTCTGAGCTTTGAGACGTAAGATTTTCAACTGTTATCTCAATAAATTGACAAAACAAACTTATAAGGAAACATATTTGAATTTATCGAGATTTCATAGACTAATGGTTATGATTAACATGAAACGTAGCGTACCCAAATTACGTGCTCGCTAAAAAATGCGCGCGAAATATGCTTTCTTGTTCAATTTTCTATTTTATCGACTCTTTCCTCGTACTATGATTCTCTACAGATACCAAGAATCCGTCCAAACTTAAGCTTTGGGTTCTATAAACATTTCCAATAGTACATTTAAACCGGCCATACTGTACATATACATATTTACTACATAACAAAAATCATTTTTAATCTATATAATAAAAATAAAAATCTTGAAAATTTGTATAATAGAACTATTATACAAATAATATACTGTTTGTTGGAAATAAAACTATACACTCAAAGGATTTTTTATGACTTTGGCATAGCACTCAAAGTATTACTATGTTGCTATTATTTAAACGTTGATAGTTGAATAGTATAAAAATCATTTACTTCTGCACTTTGTACTTCTGCTCTCCAATGACCCAAATGTTCTGCCCACATTTCAGTATGTGTTAAATGTGCTTCCAGTTGTCTTTTCTCACTTTGTAACAATTCAACTTCTTTGGACAGAAAATTTAAAACCTTACTTTCTGGTTTTAATGAAGATTTGAGTGCTTGTAAAGCTTGCATTTTGTTATTTAATTTTTCTTGTAGCTGATCCAATTTACTGCGAGCATAATTTGAGTGTTCCCCAACAAGTAAAGATATATTTCCAGACAAAGCTCCATTTACTATATGATGATCTTCTACTAAATCTAAAAGTATTTATACCAATAATTACTTAATTGATATTACTATATAGAAACTATATTTTGTAATAAATATTTAATGTCATTTCTATGTTAAAAATTATGTACTTACCATCTGTTCTTTCATTGAGTAATGCTTCCTGCATACTTTTGTACTGTTCACTAACAACAAACGACGGATAATACTTTTCTTCCAAAGTTTTAACAACATTATCTTGAACTTCATAAAACACATGAGGCCCTATATCACCTAACAGAAAACTTTCCATTTTTTTGCGAATAACTCGATCAACTTTTATTTCAGCAGTAGGTGATGTAATATAAGTATAAAAGATTTCAGTCCCCAATTGATGCCAATTGGATTTATCTGCGTTACGCAGCTCCTGTACAGCTGCCCAATATCCAATTAAATCTTGACTAGCAACTTGTTCAAGAAATTGTGAAAGATATCGTCGACCTATTACATTATCTAAAATATACTGTAACGGTAAAATTTTTTCTTCTGTAACCATCACCGAGTCACTGATATCACCGACCTATAAAAAATTGTTGTCAAATATAATTATTATCATTATTTATTGAATTAAAATATTTTTGTAACCTGAACAGGATATCCATTCCATCCCAACGATTGCATATGACATTCACACATATTTTTAGCATATGTTAGTTGGCTGATATACCTCTTCAATTTTCGAGCTTGAATGACATCAGATTTCCCAAATGCGTTATTGTCTGGATCTAAACCTTGCGCTCTTTTAACATTTTGTATTGTTGTAGCTTGCATAATTTCCGTAACAATATTATATCTGATATGTTTAAGTACTTCTAAATCTTTGGAACTTTTAATCATACGAATAAAATCTTCAAACGATTCTGCG
Organism: Anthidium xuezhongi; assembly: GCA_022405125.1. Taxonomy (NCBI): domain Eukaryota; kingdom Metazoa; phylum Arthropoda; class Insecta; order Hymenoptera; family Megachilidae; genus Anthidium; species Anthidium xuezhongi. Next base: position 959,769 of record CM039649.1, read on the forward strand.
TATTCATACGTTTTCCTATGCATTGCTTCTGCTAACTGTTGTTGATCAATATACAATAAAATCTTTTGATTAATATAATCAGGATCTGTTATTAAGTCTATTGCTGGTTTCAATACTAGAAATATATAAAAAATAGAGTGAAGTGCTAGATACATATATAGCTCAATAGAATTATTAAACTTACTTTTACATGCAAGAATTTCTCTCAATAAATATTTTATCGGTGCAAGTGAATAACAGTGTGGTAAAAGAAATAAAATATATAATTCACTAACTTTTCTTAAGTAATCTAACTCAGATGTAGGTGACATTAAATGTGCTGATAAAATAAATACTGGATCTTCGCCTTCTGACCTATTTGTGTATAAAAATTATATTTTATTTATATTATATTATTTATTGATAATTAGGTTACTAGTATATTATGCATCCATTTAAATATTTGTCTTAAAAAGTGCTGAGAAATAATACTATGACTCTGACAAGTCGTATACAACAATTAAAAAAATTTGATTAAACTTACGAAGCAGTTTGAGCAATTCTAATTTTTTCAAAGTGGAATGTAATTTTATTTACTATATTACAAGCAACAAGTTTCGTATGATCTACTTTTGATAAGCGATTATGAAGACTTTGAATTGCTCCCCATATGTCTTGTTTCATGTTATCTATTAGTTGTTCATAGTTGAAAGCTAATTCACTTAACCACAAGCCAACAAAATCTTGAAAAACTAAATCTAACAAGTTTTGTAATGCTCCATCCACCATGCGTGTAAATATCAATGGATAACGCATATGTTTCTTATTATTTGAAGTTTTAACTATGTATCCTTTCTGAAACAATAAACTCAATTAAGCTACATAATTGTTAATTATTTACATAATAAGTTTTATGTATTTATAAGGAACAAATAATATATTGATAACATAAAGAATGCTTTTCTTTACATCTTATTGTTACCTTATCTAAATCAATAAATAGACAATCAAACTTACCATTAATAAATTGCGAAAGGCATCCATTTCTGTAACCGTTTTTATAGTACCTGTACCAGTTTGGTGTTTTGGAGAAAGTACAATGTTTATAAATATAACAATTAAACATCCCATAAAAAAACATGATATGGTTAGCACACAGAAAACATTACACCATAATAAATTATTCCAATAAAAGAAAGAAATTATAATTGGAATATATAGAATACGGAGCGAAATCATTATTTATGTTGATTCTAACTGCTTGACAATAAATATTACGTTTTCAATTTTGTAAAACTATTTTATTGGTACTACGAAAAGTAGTAAACATCAACAATGCCGCCATCAGACATCGTAAAACTGTCGTAGTTCAGAAAATAACACAAAAGTGTTCTATTTATTTTTAGTGTTCTAGAACTCATAAATACTTAGCCATCAATAAATAAAATGTTTTCTTCAGTTAGGTGAAATTGTTTGAGTGAATAAATTGTATTCTATAATAAAACCACACCTTTCTTACTTTTGAGAATTACATACAGGTATTCTCGTTTTGGAAATATTATTATGTATGAATAAAACGAAATTTTAAATTAGTGATCTTGCAATTAATAGTTTACTATTTAAATATTTCAGTAATCTTATATAAATATAATAAGAATTTCAGACAATTTTTAGATATTAAAAATTTATAACTAGGGAATACGGAATGTATTAAAATGAATATACGGGAGTTTATTAGATGTCATTAGTGCTTCTAAATTCGATTATTGCGATTTCTCGAAAGGTACTGAATCGATTTATTTCAAATTTTAATGGACTGTTCCGTATGATAGTTTGTTAAAATAAAAAGAAAAAAAAGGAAGAACAAGTAGAACATTATAGAATAAATTTGATTTTCGTTCTTTGATTGATGCGCTATTTAATTATTGCTTAATTTTGTGTAGTTGATAAACGGAACATCGTGCATAAATAAAGGGATGTTGCAATTGGCCTTGCTTTACGCACAATAACCTCGTTTTGCGCCATACTTTTTCACAATATTAGTAAAAGGTTAAAGCGTAATCTTTGATGCAATAAAGTTTTATGCAAGGTGCTTTGTAAATTCTAATAAAATTAGCAATACTAAATAAATGATCAAATAATATTAAATAAAATAAATTATGTTTTTTAATATATTTCTTTCCATTATAGGAGCTTTGAAAAATGCGCAAGAAATGTTTGTTTTATAAACATCCCTTAATTGGAAAAAATGCTTTTTAACTAATATTAACTAAAAAAATAATTTTCTACCATACAAAACCTATACTTATTATTTAATAATTGTTAATTCAAATATTTAATTTGAAGACAAGACCATGTAAAGATGCGACTGCCAGTGACATTGTCCTCGAATAACACAATTTATCTGTTCGTAATTGCACTTTCCATTTCCTAAGCAATACAACATGTTCGTTAAAGGTCGGACACACATAGAATAAACAAGATATGCATTACGAGCATTTTATCGCTCAATTCTGATGTGACTGCCTCCTATAAAACTGCACGATTTTTAATTCCAGTGATCTGTTTTGTTTGTAACGTTATGACGCTATTACAAAATTTGTTGCTATTACAATTCTTCCTCTTAAGCCATGTTTTCATACTGGCGACAAACAGTTTTAACAATAAACCAAAGGTCAAGATTCAAACGGTAAGTTTCGTTAAATAACTTTTTTATTACCTTCAGTGATATTAAATTTAAATTCAATTGTTTGGCGGGACAATACGAAAACTATTTTACGAATACTTAGAAAATTGTATTATTTTTTTTTGCACAGCCGGAATTGATTGAGAAACACGGGTATCCGATTGAGATTCATAAAGTTATCACCGAAGATGGTTATATTTTGGAAATCCATAGAATTCCGCACGGGAAAAACAATTATAAAACGAACTTTACTAGCGGAAAACCTTCGGTTTTACTTCAACACGGATTAGCAAGTAGTTCGGCAGATTGGGTTCTTATGGGACCAAACAAAGCATTAGGTACTTAACAAAACTTTCAAGTATAATGTAAATATAATTAAAATTAAGTTGTAATGTACTAATACATTACAGAACGCACGTAATAAAACATTTAAGTTTCAATTGTACTATTTAAAGAAATTTTAACCTTATTTTTCAATACCCAACAGATCGTATAACAGAAATTGAATATGAATTAGTAAACAATGCTAAGTTGTTTAATTAATTATTTTAACGAAGAACCAGACATTAAAAATATTGGTAAAACCTATATGGTTGTTATTTTAATTAAACATGAAACTTCAAATTAAAATACCTTAAATGCTACTTTGTAGAATTTTTATGTTATCGAATCGTGTAAAATATTTTATTATATTATTATTTTTAGCGTATATATTGGCAGACGCAGGATATGACGTATGGCTTGGAAACAACAGAGGAAACGTTTATTCGAAAAAGCATGTTTCGATGTCGCCGAATAATCGACATTTTTGGGATTTCAGGTACAGTATTTCTCCGAAAAATTGTTCGATTTTCTTTATTAGCTTCCATTTTATTTTTTTATAGTTACCATGAACTCGGTGTTTACGATCTTCCTGCGATGATAGACTATGTATTGAGTCAAACACAGCAGCGAAAGCTCTCTTATATAGGTCATTCTCAAGGAACAACACAATTTTGGGTAACGATGTCACAAAGACCCAATTACAACGCAAAGATTCAATTAATGATCGGTCTTGCACCGGTTGCTTTTACCGGTAATATACGCGGACCGCTTACGAAACTTGCAAGATTAACATACATGGGTGTGGTGAGTTGGAGAAGAATTTTAATCGATTGCGTAAATCTTTAAACGGGCCGAACTGCAAATTATGTTTTGAAATACGTAAGAAATAAATTTGAATTATTTTACAGTGGATCGGCGAAGCGTTTGGCTACCCGGAAATAAGATCACGTTCCGTTTGGGAAAAATTCGTATCGAATATAATGTGCCGCGACGCGACGGCACAATTCTTTTGTAACAATTTCATACTTATATTGTCTGGTTTGAATCAGACAAACTTAAGCGCGGTAAAATGATTGCTTTAAATTAATCAACTCTTTTAAACTGTTCTTTCTTAAATATATAGTTTTACGATAAAAAGTAGCAACTTTGTCTTAAAGAATATAGAATTTATATGCTCTTTCTTGCAAACGTTTATTTGCTTAGGAAAATTTAACAACGATCATGAACTACGTTCCTGCGGGTGCTTCTTGGAAACAAGTGGTTCACTTTGGTCAAGGATACGTGCATCCCAGTGAGTATCAATTTTAACCCATTATCCGCCAACGTCCCATTTTTGGGACATATTTTCAAATTTTTTTTCTTTTAACCCATTTGCATCATTAGCGTATATATACGCTCAATTTTCCTGGTCACTATTACCGAAGCGTATGTATACGCTCAACTTTGATGGTCACTATCATTATTCGTTAGTTAAAAAATAGAAATGGAGGGTGTTGGAGATGAAAATAGTAATTTTGATTATAGAAATCGAATCTCCAAAACAAGGGTTAGGTTTTAGAGGAATATTTATAGCATGTGAAGTGGCTTTATGCACTCAACATTTCAAATACTGTCATACTGCACAAAATTACTAATAAACATTTTCGCCATTATCAATAATACATGAACGTAAATCACGTACAGACAATTTATTTTTTCTTATAATATTGAAATATGAAGATCTTTTACTTGTAGTCATTTTTGTACTTAAATTTAATAAAAAAAAAGTTTAGTGATAAAGGCTTTTTTAATTGCAACTTCTAAATAAAATACAGCCGTTAAAATAAGGAGATCGTATCACGTGCTCCATGAAAGCATTCGAAATTCCTGCTATTTTGTTCCAAATCATTGCAAACTTAATTTTTATATTTCAACAAAAACAATAACAATTATGACAAAAATAGTTCCAGTTGGTTAGTATGAATATCATTATACAGTTGATTTAATTTTTTTTTTTTGTAATTTTGAATTGTGGCGGGTAATGGGTTAATTATATGTATTGCAAATAATTTAGATTCGGCAAAATAATAACATTTCGATTATTTCAGATCATTTTAGACAATTTGATTACGATAACGAGCAGAAGAACAATCGATTATACAATTCTTCAGTCCCACCGTCATACGAATTGAACAAAGTGATTGCGCCAGTTGCACTTTTTAGCAGCGATGATGACCAACTCGCAACATCAAAGGTATGCGATGTTATGTAAAAACTTTCTAAAAATTTATATTAGTAATAGAAAAAAATACTACAAATAAGTATTTAAGTTACCCTCGTACAATACTGTATTACTCCTTCAATATATATTTTTGTTTTTCAGGATGTTGATCTTCTTAAAAGGAAACTTGCTAATGTGGTATTTCATAAAGAAATATTTATGAACTCCTTCACTCATTATGACTTCATATGGGGAAAGTTTGCAATGACAACAGTATTTGAACCTATATTAGAATTATTGGCACAATATAAATAAGTAAATATGTTTTACTAATGGTATAAGGTTCAAGAAATGAATGAAAAATAACATAAAAGGTTTTATGTACAGATTCAGAAATACATTTATATAAATATAAAGTTATACTAATGTAATTACACTGTTCAACACGTGTTTGGATTACTGATTACTGCGTTTCTTGTACATTTTTATATGCTAAACACAAATTTGTAAACATATTTTATGTTTAAACAATAATATTTATTAAACAGTAATAGTTATTCTGCAATTTTGCTTCTGTATCCTGGAGCTTTGATTTTTAAGATAAATTGAAAAATATAATTTTAATAGTTTGAACAAATAATGTTCAAATCAAATTTAATCATTTCTTTAATTCCCTTAATGTTATAAATTATATCATTTTATTTAAAAGTTTATACAGTAATTCAAAAGTATCCAACAGCAATCAAATAACTATCACTGTTTAAGCAGATCATGTACAGATTTAACATTAAAAACATTTTTTTTTTTTTAAATTAGATTTCTCAATAACCAGAGTTTAAGGGTTCATATTTAGTACATAAAAATTTACGAAAAACGCCTGTTGAATATCAGTGGTTTTAAACAAAAAGTTAAAATTTGTTGAACAGTGTAGTGTTAAAATGGCAAATAAAAACAAAAATAAAAAGTAAATTCATTCAGAGTTTTCTTCAAGAACTTACATCCTTAATGCAGTTAACGTATCATGATTTCGAGGAAAGTATTCGTAGATGCTCTTTCTGCTAAATACACTGTAAAATCTGTAAATTCTCCATACCGAAACAAATCAAGTATTTATTTATCGCTTTTGCAATCGTCACATTCAACTTCTCTAAAACGAAGTTAGGTACATAAATATATTACCAATAATACAAAATAGTGAATACTAAATGTAATTTCAAAATAAAAAAAGTGTTTTTAATTACACAATAAATAATTATGAATGATACAAATTATAAGTTTTATGTTATTTTGGTACGCTGCATTACAATTCCATTAAACTATCCCTCCTCCCTCTATCCATCTTTTTACTCTTTTATCATTCAATCCTAAACAATGATCAACAAATAAATACATACGTGATTTTCGCTATCTATGTATGATAAAATTAAATAATAATGGTAATTTATATAAAAAAAAATATATATATATATTGGATAAATGGGTAACAGGATTAAAGGACTAAGCTGTTGTATAATATAGCTCACAGTTAGTTTTCAGTATATGAGAAATTGTTTAAGTCATACATATTGAAGATTAATTAAAAAAAAGAATACATAAGGATATTATTTTAGAAAGAAAGTATATAGTTTTTTTTAGTGTTTGGACACGAAACGTTTATTCTGAGTCCTTTGAATTCAATAAAAAAATCATAATTTAATTTTGCAAAAATCAATCTGTCTCACTCTGCATAATATAATATACACATCTGATAAGTAACAATTTAAAGAAAATCACTAATTCTTTATAAAATTTCCTTTTATATAATATGGTTTGGCAATTTTATTTTCGTGTGTGTCCTTATTCTACATTTCCTTTCAGATTTATTCTAATTTTATGTCAAACCTTCGTAATTCTCTATTCATTGTTGTTTCTTTATTAACAAGAAAAACGCACAACCTTTCGGTCATTAATTTCATCCAAATTTTGTGGTATTATAAAGAATACTTCAAAATAATGATTGTACAATGTTATAAAGCGCACTATTCTAAAATGAAAGAGAAATTTGTATTTAAAATTTCTGTAATATTTATTTAATTGTAAATAATATGAAATTACTAATTCCCCATAATCTAATAAAAAAGCAGTACTTTTACTAAATGCAAAGTTTACTATTTTTTTTATTATTATTAAAAATTAAATCCTCACCAAGCAGTAACATATTAGTGATGTTACACAAGTTAGAAGGTTAATAGTTAAGTGAACATTATTATAACTATAAATATAAATTTCTCTCTTATTTTAGAGAGGTATGCATTATAATTGTGTACAATTATTATTTTTGATATCCTCTGTAATACCACAAAAGTTGAATCAAATTAGTGTTTCGAACTCTATGCGTTCCTCTTGTAAAATTTTTAACGTCTTTCTATATTTATAATAATCACAGGAACGAACAACTGTTAGTAGTAAACAATTTTGGTACAATATACAGATTAAGAAACAATTTACACAACACGTGATACGGTATTGCAAAATTGCACAAAATCAAATGTTTGCAATAATTATTTCTCTGGAAGTATTTTAAATAATTCATCAGTTAAAAAAGAATAAAATTCGTGCATGACTGAAGTTACTTAAATTTTATAATAAATACAAGAACATATAATGGTGGAAGACTTTTAAATTATGTGGCAGCAATATAATTGAATTACAAAAATGATAAAAAACCTGTAACTTGTATGAACAACATGGAAGTAGTAATTTATATGATTTAATTTAATTTGAATAAAATTAGATTTCTTAACGTAGAAGCATCAGCATTCATCATTTTGTGCAATTTCAACTTTTTAAGATATAAAATTCTGAATAGATTAACTTTATAAAGTTTTGTAATTTCTAAATCTGTTTCTCTTTTATATGTATATATGTATATTCTACCAAATTTAACATTTGATGCTAAAGATTAATGCAAATTTATTTATAAGAGAAGCTGTATACCAAAATCATTTACTGTGCAACTTTCACATTCTTGAAGCGTACAACTTATGAACAAAAAATATTCGACAAAATCTATAATGCAATATTGTGATGTGATTAAGATTTTTTTAATATACATCATGATCAACATTTGTCTTTTAAAAGTGTATACTAGTTTATATATCATAGCTCCAAACTGTTCATATATATTTTTTTTCCCTTATATATATATTCCTTATATATATAAAGAAAAATATTAAAAAAAATTAATTTTCTTTAGAAATGTTATACTTACGTTCGCTATGTTTCCTTCTCAAACGTAATTAATCTATAATATACAGCAGTTTTTCTTAAATAGGTGTTAATTTGTTAGAAATGTTTTGTTGCTATTACTTTTTAGTGAATACGTTCATGCAAGCGATATAGATCGTACAATGTTCATAAATATTAATAGAACGACTGCACAACGGAATGGCATATTATCTAAGAGATTAATCGAAGCAGTCAGGTACATTTTCCGTTTTAATTCATTTCCCTTCTAAAAATAGCTGAAAATAATACCCATTAATACGCTTAAAGTTGCAGCACCATGTGAAAGAAGAATCAACACGATCGTATAATTATACAGCGTAAATTAAATACTTCTTTTTCCAAATACTTAATACAAGGATTCTGTTAAACTTCAACTTCGTTATAGATTTCAAATCTCTTGCAATCTACAAAAACTTATGTCAACTATTGATTAGAGGCAATGTCGTAATGTTTAAACAAGCCTTATTTAGCTTAATTTAATGGAAGGCAAAACATTTGCTTCAAAAGTCCCTTCTTGGGACTCTCGTCTTCCTCATCATCGTAATTCTGTTCATCATAGTTACTAATGATTTCATTGTTATTGCTAGAGCCGTATGTAATATCCGTGATACTTAGAGAACTGGAGCATATCGGACTTTCGTAGCGGAATGGAAAAGGTGGTGATAACCGATACTCGTTATAATTATTGTCGTTCTCATTCTCTTCGGAGTATGTCATTAAAAAAACATTGTTCTGATAACCTCGATTTCTTGAGCCGATGTTCAATAGGGGATCAATTCGAAGCTTCGCAAGCTTGTCCTGCAATTCGTACATGTAGCACTGCTGCAACTGTTGTTGACTTTGATTGTATGGTTGCACGATAACGAGCGGTTCTTGTCACACGCAGTCTTCCAGAGACATGAGTAGCGGGTTCACGTATTCGAAGCCCTCGAATTCACTTTGATCAATTTTATCAATTACCCTCCTGTAAAGTACGTGTCGTAACGATTATTAAAAACCGATATTACTTTTGTTAAGATTGCACACTGTGTTATTAACGAGACTTACGGATCATCTGGTGTTAGATGAACTGGTTCATCTGTAAATTCTGGTGGGAAGTTGGCCAAGTCACGATCAGAATCTAAGCGTGGCTTGTAAGGTGGTGTTACTTGCTTTTGCTCCAACTTAAAAATTAAATTATAAATTTACATTTGCAATAATTGACTAAGTGGAATGTCAAAAGCTTAACTTGAATGATATAAAAGATTGTATTACCATTTCCCAGTCTATCGCTTTGAAGAAAGGATGAGAAACGATATCTAGAAAAGCTGTTGGCCTTTTTCCACAGCCTAATCTCTCAGCAGGATCTTTGCAAAGGAATCCTTTGAGTACGCAAGCTGCTTTAACCGATAACGATCTTGGTATACGAATTGTTTTCTGTAAAATAACTTGAAATAGATAATCTTCGGTGTTCTGATCTGGATTTTCTAACGCGCCCGCGATATCAAACGGACTGCGACCTGCAAGCATTTCATACAAAAGTACTCCAAGTGCCCACCAATCTACAGAGAAACTGTAATCTTCACCCCGTAATATTTCAGGTGCGATATAATTTGGGGTGCCACAAAATGTGGCAGTGGTATCACCCTCTCGCACACCTTCTTTGCACATTCCGTAATCAGTCAGTTTAACGTGTCCTTCGTGATCGAGTAACACATTGTCTAATTTTAAATCTCTATATATGATACCTATATAAAAAATTGTAAATAAATCTGAATCCATCTTTACAAATAAATTTCTAAATTATTAAATCATTAAGATATTTATCAAGAGTATAAATAGTCTTGATATTCTTCCCTTACCTTTCTCATGTAAAAAATTTAAGGCGAGGCTAATTTCCGCTGCGTAAAATCGAGCATGCTCCTCTGGAAGACGGCGTTGTCTTTGCATATGGAACATAAGATCACCGCCGCGTACAAACTCAATTACAAAGAACAAACGGGAAGGTGTTTGAAAGCATGAGTGAAGTCCTACAAGGAAAGGATGGTTCGAAGCGGTCTCAAACACGTGCTTTTCTGTTTGTACCCAATCAATGTCCTCATCATCCGTCACTAGGGCTTTCTTGATCACTTTCATCGCGTAAATTCTTTTTGTACGCTTCAATTCTACCATCAAAACTTTCGCGTAGGAACCACGACCGATTACCCTAATCAGTTCAAAATCGTTTAATGAGTATTGCCTTTGCATATCATTAGAATTATCCGCATCGTTTAACGTATCCAACGGCAATTCCTCCCTTTCTACACTTCCAGTTCCTGCGAACAAAACAAAAGTCACGTGATTATAAATTTCATTTGGTTGCACAGATAGCCCCCCTACAACACGGCATAGCCCTCCTATAACACGGTTTCGCTATAATACGATTCATAAATTGCGGAAACCCTCCTACAACACGGTGTCCTATAACACCGTAAGAAAATTGCGAAAATCTTTGTACAACACTGTACAGATAGCCCTCCTACAACACGATTTCGTTCTAACACGATAGGATAAATTGCGGAACCCTCGTATAACATTGCAACTTATAACACTGTTTCGCTCTAACACGATAAGAAAATTGCGAAAACCTTTGTACAACACTATACTTCTACAGTACTGGATAACATTACTTTGTTAAATGAAATGAAAATATTATTTGTTGTTTTTTTTTTCCAAACTTCCATGTAATAATAATCTTACATCATTTCTAAGCCCAAGATCCTCCTATAAGCTTTCTATTTTTTCGAATGATAAAACTTGCTTGAATTTTCAAATAAATTTCCAAGTACTCTTACGATTGCGTGAATGCTCCTCGATGATTGGCGATTCTGAAATCTCATCCTCGAGATGAGCTACTGGGCTGCACTGCACAGAATCAAGCTGTTGTTGATCGCCGTTCCTGTCGATTGTTTGCGATTCTGTGCTTGGCATTTGTTGTTGTTGCATTTGTTGTACACTCAAGCATGGCTTGCGCACCAGTTTGTGACATTTCTTGTGGACCAGTAGCTTGCACTGGATGCACTTGAACCCCTGCCGACCTAGTCCCCAAATTCGATCCTGGCAGAACGCGCAAAACGCTCGCTGTGAAAATTAAACAGAAATCTTATGATCTACATATCCGTATGATCTACAAAAGGGCACTTCGGGTATTGAATGAATCCTTGAGAATGAAAGTAATGTAACTATAAAACCTAGTTCAAAAATTTAATTACCTTTTAAATAATTTTTACATTTAAATTTAAATTAGTTCAATCATTTATAAAAATAAATATTCAAATTTGGTGCATTGGAGTATCATCGCATTCACCTATCCCTTGATTCATGTGGAAGGTATACATAGGATTATGAACTATTGATATGTAGGGTGGGGCTGTTAAAACAGGTCACTTGAATAACTCCCTTACATTTTACAATAGAATAAAAAAAGATGAATTAAATCAAAACTGCTTGGTTTTGAGAGATGCATAATTTAATATTACTAACTTTTTATAGATAGAGGCAGGAGAAATATAAAAGTCAACTCTATTTTCTTCTACTAGAAAGATATAGTTTTTTGTTTATATTTTAATAGAGCATTTCAAGATAAGTATAAAGACCTATATGTAGGTCATTCAAGGTCAGTTAAAGTCAACTACAATAGAAAACAAATTATTTAAAGACTCTCTTTAAATACTTTAGTGAATTATATATGTAAATATTTGCATACCTACTGTTAATGCAAATGTTCAAAATAATAACTCTGAACATCAATATATGATGTAAAATAATGCATAATTCCCCTTCCTCTTAAATAAAAATCTAGAATTATCAAGACTAAAGAATGTCTGAATCAGACTTCTGTTTTACTGCTTAATTTACTAATTTAATGATCTCTAAACTGATCCCTACTGATAATTACAAAAGCGATATACTAACAACTAAAGAAAATACAAAAGTGTTCGAAGAACACCTTGAAACAATCATTTATTTTCCATTGCAGTTAACTTTGAGTAACCTTGAATTACATCCATACAGCTTATTGTATTCAACTTAAAACACTCTATTAGAATGTAAATGAAAAACTGTATTATTCCATTAAAACTCCACCTCTAAAACATTGAATTATGTATCGCTTGAAACAAAGCACAGATTTGAATCAATATATATTTTTTTCTATCATCAAAAGCAAGCAAATTATTTGGGTGACCTATTTTAAATTTCCCATTTTGTAATTTGTGTATACGTTTAAATCAGACAATTCAACAATTTATGAATAGTTTACTCTTACTGAGGTATAATTATTTTCTAATTTAGTTTCATTCTCAAGAATTCAAAAGAAGAAAGATCAGTATTAAATGTAACATTTGATGAATGAACAAAATGTTCATCCAAGTTCACTAGCCAGCAAGTTCCTCTGATCGGGAATAATTCTGTCAAACCTGGAAATATCTTTGGAATTGTGATGTGTAGTGGGTATAGTGGCATGCGTGAATGTGTAAAATTATATGAAAAAGATGAGGCAAAATGAGGTAAAGTAAGTGAAGCAATAATTGAATGAAATGATGCTTACCCGATTGAAACGTTTCGCTTGAAATATATGACCATTCACTCGGTACAGCTTCCTCCATCTACGTGCACCGCGTCTGTAGATGCTTCCTTTGGAAAATGAAAAAACATAAATATCACGGAGGAAAAGAAGATTGATCTTCAAAATTGGCTCTGACGTCTTTAATTCTTCCTAAATATGCGGAGTGTCCAGAAACGATTATACCAAACTGTGAAGGAATTTACTGCTCATAACAGTGAATAAAAAATGTTTCATAATTGTGATTTATTACAAGAGATGTAATCAAAATTTATGAAATGAAAAAGATATTTTTATCAACATTTTTAAAACTTATAAATCCTCATTTACTTTTCTATTTACAGTCTATGTATAATTTATTTAATTATAAATTCTAATTCATTTAGTGTACTTGATTTTGTTTATTATTACCCAATGGGCAATCAAACGCTTCAACAAACATATTGTATCTATATATCGTCTCTTATTTTCTTTTGTACCATATAAACAATATTCACAGCATTATAGAGCATTATTTAAACACATACTAGAAGATATAAGCTGCTCTATAAACTCAAAAACAAATAAAATCTTTCCATTTATTTTAATGAGTATTATATAGTCCCTAAAGTTTAGAACAATCTTTTCTGAACACATTGTATAATACTAATATAATCAATATGACAAAAGTCATTATTGTATTTTAAACTACTATTTAACAGTAGTACTGAAATTACTTAAAACGAGAAAAGTATTTCGTAATATGTTTCGAAAGATCTATATCGATTCAAAATATAAGTATACTCCTGTTGGAATACCGCACTGAAAAATCTGCAGTAAAACTGCAACCGGGCCAAATCCTTCCATACTTCGTACCGCGCAAAACAATCAAATAATCTTGAGAAGGACGAAAAAACTGAATCGGACAAATTGTAAACACAACGAAACCCGCGATATTTAAAACATTTAATAATTTTAATTTTCTGCTTGTAAGAATCATATTCATTACTTTGACTATATAACATAATAAAACATAATAAAACTTTTTTCTACATGACACTTTAAAATGGAATTACTAATCTTGAAATCTTGAAATTTAAATCCTCCTTTTTTTTTGGTTTACACAATATTTTTATAATATTGATAAGATTAAATGCAATAAGCATGTATGTACAAAAAACATAAATGATGAAAATTGAAATAAGCGCATTAAAATCGCTGATGTTTCATGAAAACTTAAATATAAAACAAGAAAAATGAAGAAATAAAAGTAATCGTAATTTCTTGAACATGAATCAAATATAGCCAGACTATTGGTACTTAAACTTATTGTTAATTGAATAACTCGCTGGCTAGTATTATATACAATATTTAAAAACTGCTGAACAGTAACATATTAGACATATTTTACGATGAAAACTCACTGTCTTCTCCTTTACAGGGCATTCCTGGTGCAGGCGGCACATTAGGAAAAACTGTAACAAAAATAAATGTTTTATCAGTTTTTCACATTTTTTACTCCATGGTAATTGCAACATGAACAACTAAAATATCACCTGCATTCTAGAAATTGATAAAATCAGTTATAACTAGAAGCTTAACTTATATTCTAGATATTGATAAAAGTGAGAAATATTGATAACATGAGTTAACTAGACTTTCAGTCTCTAACATACTATAGTGCAGTCTAAATGACAGATGATGAATGTTCAATCATGCAATAATTATTTTTCTATTAATATATCTTAAAGTGATTATTGTAACAGATTTTCCTATTTTTAATACAATTCTCATTTTATCTACAAAGTAACTTCTGTTTCAGTAGGAACATATTTTTTTGAAAAACATTCAAAGCAGCATTGCATAAAGAAAAAAATAAAAACATGGAAACCAAACTGAATTTTAGATAAAACATGTCAACAACATTCAATGTTAATTGCATTAATTGTTAAAATATCAAAACATCTTGTATTGGATAATTTAAAATTATATAGTTGCAGGAATAATAATAAAATTAAAAAATGTATGTAAAACACATTTCTTAAGTTAACATCCATTGTAATATGTACTGTAAAATTATATATAGCAAATTTACATACTTGTCAATGCACTCATTTACCAGACAGTCAATACATTTGTTTAATGTGTACTTTTACTAGTAATAGTGTAAATTTCATTACTCACAAATACATTTACATATCAAATTAGTATGTGAATACATTGATCAGTAAGTGTACACATTTACCGAATTAACACATTTACTATGTACACTTATGCATACATTTATTCTTTTTCACAATTCAACGTTTAAACTTTCATATGACAATGTTTCAATCATGAGTCAAAATGATCATGTATCCATATCAGTGTTAAGAGTAAATTCCTGTAATGTAAAATTATATTGTTCCAGTGTTAATACATTTTTGTAAAAACCTTCATACATACAAAACTTTTCTGTACATTCGTATTCATATAAATACACTAGAACCTTATACAATATCTTCAAAAAGTGCATTGATATTCGTCTCAGGGGCCTGTAATTTATTGTTACACCGATGAAAGCGCATAGTACATAATTTCAAGTATCATATATAAATAAATGATATGAGTACTAACAGAAATCATGCATTACGTATAACATCATCATAACTATGTATGTTATAGCTGTTGGTTCCTTTTAATACAGCATGGAGAAAGAATGGTACGGTAACATGTGTCCAGAACTCGCGTCCATCACAACTGATACAAATAAAAATCTGTTATTTGTTATTATCGAAAGTCTTTGCCTGTCACAAACATATCCTGTACTGTTACTTTTATTCCGTAACCAGATCATAAAACACCAACCGATAACGGATAACATTGAATTCAATTGATGTGATCGTGTTATCGCTTATCAGAAGGGACCTGGTAGACAAGAATAGGTGCAACGTTGTTTTCAATATACGTTTCACATTTCTCTCGGGAGTATGTAATTGATCGTTTTCAGTTTCGGACATTTCATTTTTTGGCCTCGAAGTAACCAATCGGTAATCGTAAGTTTTTTTTTTTCTAAGTTATTTAAGTATTTTGAATTCAAATCGAGCGCGTAAATTTAAACAGTGAAGCTGAGTTAATCGTGATCGAAACCCATGAAAGTATTCATATTTAGATACATAATTAATTGATCAACTCTGGTATTTAATAATTTATATAAAAATAATTTAATAGTTTATATAAAAATAACAGAAAACAAAAAAACATTTTTTCATAATAAAAAATTTAAGCTAACCTTTTATCATTACAATATTAATGGTCTGTTATCTTTATTAGTCAACAGTGATGGTCATTTCACTTTCTCTTATCAAGTTTTTTTAAATTAGATTAGAAATACAATATCTTAAACACATTGGAACAAATAATTGATATATGCTTCAATTTGTAAATTAATCACATTGAGTTTTCGTATGTAAAACTGAAAAAATGTGATCTTTATTAATAAAAAATTAAAGTTTCAATTTTTTAATTTTCTCAAATCTTCAAATGCATGTTAGTATAACACTTCTAAGCCATTAAAAAGCCTTTTCTGCTGCTATAAATATTACTATAGCTTTCACTTATCATAAATTAATGCAATTATGAAGTGTTAATGATTACATATTACATAGTAATAGTAATAATTAATGTTGAGCATATATCAGCTTGTACTGCTATTCTTCAGCTACAACACTTTGTTTGATCTTTAAACCGTTTATATTAAAAAATTAATATTATTTCATAAAGTATGATCAATAAAATATAGTAAAAAAATTAGAGTAAAAGGGCTGATTAATTGTCGAATGCAAACGCAAATTGTCAAACTTTTAATACAAAAAAAAGGAACAGCTCCAAAACGGATATGATAAGACATAATTTTAAAAACCATCGAATATATAATAGACAAAGACACGATGACAGATTAGATAAGCGCACATGTCTACACATCGCTGTATGAAAATCCATTCTTCGCGATCGATAGTCAGCAAAAATTCTATCGTAATATTCGAAAATTACATATGTTCTAACAGTAAAAACTTATCTAAATCGATAATTATGCAACGTACGTGCAATAATATAAAATAAAAGCAGGAAGACTACAGGTAGGATAAAATAAATAAAGACAGTTCGCTAATAATCGTGCTCCTTGCAAGTTACTCAACTCCAGTTTTTTATTTTAAGTAAGACCGGAGGAGCACGTCAAAGACCTACCCCAGGTGATGTCGTTGAACCAAAATTGCGGTGATCCGGTGGTATCGTCGATCAAGGATGCTATGGGATCCGTAGAATCCGGTGGCGGATTACACGGTCCATGTACACGGCACGTACTAGTTCCTATAGCACGATTAGTAGTCGCGTACATCATTTCCGTAGCCACCACCTCGTCGAGATCGACCTCGGACGTGTCGTCGATTCCCTTGTCACAGAGTAGCTTTATCCTGGACGAAGAGCCAGCCTGGACGAATATATCGTCAGGGGGGCTGTTATGAGGGGAGCATTCGCTTCTAAGTCCGGCGATCGGTTGTTCGTATTCGGCTGAATCGCTACTAGGCGAAGGTGGATAAGTGCTGGTGCTCGATTTGATCGGTCGATCCCTCGGTAGCACTTGAATGCCCGTCGAGGAGGTGGAAGGTCCTTCGACGGCAGGAGGTATCCTACGCCCAACAGCAGCCGCAGCCGCAGCAGCCGCCGTAGCCGCGGAATAAGAATAGAAGGAACCACCCTGTATCATCATACTGCAGGGTGCTTCCTCCAATGCGGCACCGCCGCCAACACCGGACCCGGTTGAAACCGAGGAGGAGCCGACACCGAGCTCACCTTGTACTTGCTGAACACCGTACATCCCCTGTGGAACTCCCGTTTCAGCCTGATGATGTTGCTGCTGTTGATGCAAACTCTGATACTGTTGTTTGTCCTTTTCTCGACGGGGTGACCGACCCCGATCGCTGACTGACGTTGCGCTCCAGTAACCCCACGCCATTTCGCAACCAATTCAGCCGTATTTATCTCACCTTCTTCTATCTTGGATACCCAATATCATCCACCGACAGTCGTACACCACTGGCTCCTGTCTTTTGCTCGCGATTACCCTCCAAACTCCCACCCCCAAAGTTTTCCCTACTTTCCTTCCTACTAGTATGTGCGCACGCTCTATCGGTCTGTCTCTTTTTCACCTGATCGTCTCTCCCGGTTCCTCCCTATCTCTCCCTCTTACTTCACGCTGTTCTCTGTCCTCGTCTTTTACCGTGGCCCGACCTCTTGCAGAAACCCGGCTGAGAATGCGACGAGTCAGCTCGATCGATGCTGGTTTATCGCCACTTTTGCAATCTCTTCAATGACAACAGCAATTGTCAAAGGTATGCTGTCACAAGCTCCCTACATGAATTACGGATCACTGAGAAACAGTCTGCTGCCGCGACAAGACCCCTCTTTCGAGGAGTGTTATTGTTCGCCAACTCGGTTCCAGCCGATCAAATATGCTTCTCTCCTTCTTTTTTTTTTCTTTCTGCCCACCTGCTCCCTTGAATTATCTTCTCATGTCTCTCGATGGTACTTTATAGTGTATGTATATACATACATACATATATATATATATATATATATACACACATATATTTATTTATTTATATATGTGTGTATGTGTACATGGGTACATGTATGCGCGCGTGCGCATGTGTATATGGGGTGGTCCAAGCAAATTTCGTGGCTACTAATCAGTCCACGTAAGGATATCGACTGCCGCCGCGGGATTCGTTAACTACCGTCACCGCCCGACACGCTTTACTCTACGAAATGCGCAAACGCTAGAATAAAGGCACAGTGAAAAGCAGGACTGATTTCTCTTTAAACATACCACACCATCCCCCCCGCGCCCTGACCCTTTATCTCCTTTTCTCTCTATTCCATCCCCTTTCCCATTACGCTTCCATCTGTTTTTCGTTCTTTTTCCTTTCCATTCAATCCTTTGTTGCCTCCTTCGTATTTGCTTCTTCTGTTATACTCTCACACTTTCTTCACACCTCCTACTTATCACCTTTATTTACTTGTCTATTCGTAATGCAGTGTTGTCTACTTCTTTCCTTTTGCTGTTCCAACTATCATTACTATTTGTTTTATTTGCACTTTGAATTTTGTTCTCTTTCCAAGAATTAATAATTCAAAACACAGGTAAATAGATAAGAGCAGATGAAACATTGTAACACGTGTTTGAACAATTATATGAATTAAAGGTACATAAAATATTTAATCACCTTTTTTCATCAATCTCTTTCTTCTACTAAGACTATATAAACAATTTTAAACGTTTGTTAACTACATTAAATGAAATTAAAACATAGCAATAAGTGTATTACACACATGTATGCATGTAATTGTGCAGTTATTTACAAAATGATGTTTAAAATGTTGATTTGATGACATGTTGTTAAAAAATGAAAAATAATTAAATATAAAAATTTTACTCATTTAAATTTTAATATACTATATTTACACAAATTATATTAATAAATTCATTTCAAAGAATCATAATTTTCACATAAATGTATTCTTAAACGTATCTAAGTATTATCAATCAAATAAAAAATTAATTTTTTATTTATCAATTGATGATTTATATGAGAATATGTACATCTGTAAAGTCAATAATGCTACTATATTTTAAATAAATACATTAAAATATTTAGTACGTACTAACACATTTGTAGTACATATAAAATATTCTAGTAAATCAAAATGTTTAAATTACATAAAAAACAACATACACAAAAATATGTCACAACCCAATGACTTTAAATCTGAATAAATATATCTGTTTTATAAACACAAAAATTTATAATGAACACTTACCATGTATAATTATCTCAGCATATTTTTCTAGTTCGTAGAGACGTAATGCCTCATCCAATTCTTGTTGAGAAGCAATTCTGCATGGATCGCCCTCATCATCAACCCATTTCATTGTAAACTGATCTGGTCCCGCAATATCAAATTCACATATTGAACGAACTTCTTCTCGTAACGTATCTAACGAAATTCCAGTGGTAATATACATAATCTGCACTTCCCTATTACAAATACCAATAATTATAATCTTCCTTTAAAAACTGCTAATCTGATAAAACATGTTTTATTTTATATCAACATATATACATATATTTAATTTAATTAATAATGTCAATTTAAATGTTCTAATGATTTAAGTTTAATAGAATAGTATATTTGAAAACAAATTTTTAAAATAATACATTAATTCATATACATAAGTTTATATATATTACCCATTATAAACAATTTTTGCTCTGATATCATCATTATCTGTTGTTTGGGTAGGCATATTTATTTATTATGTATACTGGTCCTCTTACTAAAAAAAATCATTATTAAATTATTGTCAAACTGAACATGCATTCAAACTATAATGTTACTAAACTGAAATCATACAAATAATGGAGAAGACTGTCAATCAATTAAGATAATAATAATAAAAAATATAAATTTTAATGCGATTTAAAAAAATAAAAATTTAATATATTATAATAAAATAATTAAATTTAAATAATATCGAAAAATATAATACATAGATGACATGAATGATGCGATACAAGTATAATTAAACTGATTAAGAAAAAGATACTCTTTTTTTGTTGTTAAATTTATCAAGAAAAACCAAGAAAATTAAAGTGCATAAATTCAATATTTACGAATTTGAATTATGCTAAGCTGCTAAAACTGTTTTTATACTTGAAATTTAGTCCCATTTGAAACTACCTTAATTTTGATGCTCGTTCGATTTCTGATTCACCACAGTAATATTTCTTAAACAATTAAATTGGTATTTGGAGAGAAATCTATACTTGTTGGGTTTCTTTGATAGAATAAATGAAGTATCTTTTTTAAGTTATTGATTAAAAACAATCATATAACAATCACAAAATTAAGAAGTAATTTACACACTAAAACGCGTTGTCACTTGGCAGTCGCCATGTTTATTAGACATACATGCTCATGAGAAGTATTTACTCACACATACATTCCCTATAAAGTGACGCATACTTGATTAATTTGACATAAATGGAAATCTAGATTTCGAAAACTCGATTGAAACAAATCTGTCATAACTATAATTACTATCTTACTTGTTTTAAATTATTTTATATGATTGATTATTATATGAGAAAAAACTATTTACTTTACTATTTTACCATATAATAGTATCATTTCTTAAAATTAATTTAATTATAATTCACTTTAGTTATACAAAATATTATAGATTATAGAATTTATTAACCTTTTTAAATACTATTTTTGTTTTATCATATTGACTGCTATTTGGTTAACTATAGGCTGATTTTTAATGGTTCATTAATACCTTTAATGTATAACTTGCACAATTTTATAAACTATATTGAATAAAATAAAGAGACAAAGTTTTATGTATTAAATTAGTCACAAGCATTTGTATTGCTTTCATAAACTTTGAATATAGCACTCATAAGAAATTCTTATCACGTGATAAATTTCTGCAACTATCTTCAAAGACTGCAAATTCAAATAAAAAATTATATCGAAAATAACATTTCTTAAAAATATTTAATATTATATTAGGATAATTTATTTCATAATTACTTACAATTTATGTTTTATTTTTTTTCTCGACAATTCTACATTTTATTATATTTTTTAATAACATTTAAATGTAATTAACAGATAATTAATACAAAAATATTAAATAAGTTTGTAAAACACCAATTATAAAAAATAATTATATATTTATAATAAAAATGTTTTTTAACAATAGCAACTATGTTAGACCGTTAGACCTTTCTATATTCTTCAGTACTTTATACTCTATATGTATACGTACTATATCCCTATGAAAATAGAAACATTTTGTTTAAATCAGTTCAAACGTCAATCACATTTTACATGTAATTAAATAGTTTATGCAATATTTAGTAAATAAATATAATTTACTACAGTGTGTAATGAATATTAAAACGGAATTTGTAATGCCAAATATTTATCTCTGTATCGAACTTATAGCTTATAACATTGTATAAATACTGTCGTATACGATTTTGAGGTTATCCTACATAAAAGTAATGACTACAGGTACTTACTAAGAGAAATTCAAAAACAATCATTTTATACCTTTTCATGTTTATATTATATATAAATATCCAATTTATTCAATATTATTAGTGAATTTTATATTTCGAAAACATTTGCTAAACAAATATATGTTGTATACTATGTATTCTTATGAGCGTATAAATACGACTAAAGTTTGTTTTAAAATATTTATATGCAAGATTTTATGTAAAATAAAATATATTGTAAATAATGCTTTGAAATGTAAAACATAAACACAAGGAATAATTCAGAATTTAATTTAAATTGTTAGGCTTTCGCCATGGTCCGTCGTACGAAGGTTAACCTTTTCAAATCAAGGAACGCGGATATATACATTCTCAAGAAATAATTTTGTTTAAGGAAAATTATATTTATGTTAAAAATATAATATTTCGAAATTTTTCTAGGAAATCTCTAGAAATATGGTATTTTGAAGTTTTCCTAACTTCCCATTATTACGGAGTGTCTGTAATCTGATAAAAGGTTATATTTTGTTAAAGCATTATTACACATAACTTTCAAGGTAAAAAATCCTATTTACAAATACTACCTGTTTAATTATAATTTATGTATTTATAATCTTATTACCTTTTTAACTATTAAAAGATATTTTCAATTTTAGAGTTACAATGAAGAGATCACATTCTAGACGAGATAGAAGTGATTATGAGCATGTTAAACATCGTTCAAGAGATCGAAATCACGAAAGAGAACGAGAACGAGATCGGAACCGAGATAGAGATCATGATCGAGACCGAGACCGAGACCGATATCATAATGATAGACACAGTAGGAAAAATGAACAAAGAAGAGCTCATGAATCTGAAGAAGTAAATACAGAAGTTCGATCATATAAAACACAAGATTTTAAACGATCAAAAGATTATGAGAAAGAAAACAAAAGAAAACCAGAGAAAGATAAAGCTACAGATACAGAAAGAGGAAAAAAACAAATAAATGACACCAATGAATCAGTAGAGAGACAAAATCGAACTGTTGAATTATTGACATCAAGAACAGGAGGTGCTTACATTCCACCAGCAAAATTGCGTTTGATGCAAGCTGAAATCACTGATAAATCTGGAGCTGCATATCAACGTATTGCATGGGAAGCTCTTAAAAAATCTATACACGGTCATATTAATAAAGTTAACATTAGCAATATTGGACTTATCACTCGAGAACTTTTGAAAGAAAATATTGTTAGAGGTAGAGGTTTGCTTGCTCGATCTATTATTCAAGCTCAAGCAGCTTCACCAACCTTTACCTCTGTTTATGCAGCACTTACAGCAATTATTAATTCTAAATTTCCCAATATTGGAGAATTAATATTAAAACGCCTTGTAATACAATTTAAACGTGGTTTTAGAAGAAACGACAAACCTCTTTGTATATCTTCGGGGACATTTATCGCGCATTTAGTAAATCAAAGAGTGGCACATGAAATTTTAGCCCTAGAAATTTTGACTTTATTGGTAGAGACACCAACAGATGATTCTGTAGAAGTGGCAATTGCATTTCTAAAAGAATGTGGTATGAAATTAACTGAAGTTTCCAGAAAAGGAATAGAAGCTATATTTGAAATGTTAAGAAATATATTACACGAAGGACAATTAGATAAAAGAGTACAATATATGATTGAAGTTATGTTTCAAGTTCGAAAAGATGGATTTAAAGATCATGAAGCTGTTCTAGAAGAACTTGACCTCGTAGAAGAAGAAAATCAATTTACTCATCTAGTGACGTTAGATGAAGCAACTGATTCTCAAGACATATTAAATGTTTTTAAATTTGATGCAGAGTATGTAAATAATGAAGATAAATATAAACAGTTGAGTAAAGAAATATTAGGTTCAGATGTTAGTGGTTCAGAAAGTGAAGATAATGATGAAGAGAGTTCAGATGAAGATAGCAGTACAGCTGTAACAGAAGGAAAAGAAGATATAATTGTAGATAACACAGAAACAAATTTAACAGCTCTTAGAAGAACAATATATTTAACAATACATTCATCACTTGATTTTGAAGAATGCGCACATAAATTGATGAAAATGCAACTAAAACCTGGCCAAGAAACCGAGCTTTGTCACATGTTCTTAGATTGTTGTGCTGAAATGAGAACGTACGAAAAATTTTTTGGACTTTTAGCTGGCAGGTTTTGTGCCATTAATAAAATATATGTTACACCATTTGAACAGATTTTCCGAGATTCGTACCATACAATACATCGTTTAGATACAAATAAATTACGTAATGTATCCAAATTTTTTGCACACTTACTGTTTACTGACTCTATATCATGGGAAGTATTGTCTTGTATAAAATTAACTGAAGAAGATACTACAAGTTCTAATAGAATATTTATCAAAATTTTATTTCAAGAATTGTCAGAGTATATGGGATTATCTAAACTTAATCAACGTGTTAAGGATGTTACATTACAACATGCTTTTGAAGGTTTATTTCCCAAGGATGATCCAAAAAATACTCGTTTTGCTATCAATTTTTTTACATCCATTGGTTTAGGTGGACTTACAGATGACTTAAGAGAGCATTTAAAATCTCATCCAAAACCTACAATAATACCTGCTCTAGAACAAAAAACCGAAATTGCTTCAAATTCTGAAGATTCTTCAGTCTCCAGTTCAAGCTCATCATCGTCATCATCATCACCTTCAGCTTCATCTAGTAGTTCAAGTTCAGATGATTCTGATGTATCTTCGGATGAACAACCAAAAAAGCATGACAAAAAGATGAGAAAAGAACAAAAAAGAAAACATAATATAAAAGAGAACAAAAAGAAACATAAGAAGAAAGAAAAATATAAAGCAAAAAAAGCTAAATAGAAATTATTGTACAAATAATTAATAAACATGTTCTCCTTTTATTGACATTATTATTTTTTAAACCTAAAAGATTTATATATAAATATATTATGAATTAAAAAAAAGCATTTATAGGTGTACATATATATGTATATGTTCTTAAAATATTTTTCAATTTGAATAAATACATTTTAATCAATAATCATGTTTGTTTTAAAAATATTTATATTTCCTGTATTTTTATACCATACATAATTTTATTTCATATATCATTATTACATTTTTCATAATTATATTATTTTACATGTCAGTGAAAATAACTTGTTAACGTAAATGATTTTAACGTTATATACATATGTGTGTACCAAAAATAGAGAATTAAAAAGAAGACAGCTATGAGTCGACATTCTGAATTAGTACTGAACTATAAAGTTTATTTGATCAAAGTAATCTGCACAAATTTATATTCTTTAAAAAAATAATAAGGTTTACGTTTATCTAAAAAAAAATGGAATATAAGTATACTATTACAGAATATAACATGTGAAGTGTGTTATATAGTTATGTTTATCTTGACAGTGAATGCGAAACAGACGGATGCACTTTTATTCATGTAGGTATAGAATATAGAACATGTAGAAATGTAGACTATTCTGACGGGGAGGTCACGTGATTAAATACATACTCAGCCACCGTCATTACTGTTTTACCAACTAGTTGATACTATGCCGTAGATACGTAGATTTAACTGTTCCACATCTTTCGGAAGTAAGCACGATCTCAACAAGATTTGTAATACGTATATCTACATTAATTTAATAGATATCAAGAGTACGATAGAAACAAAACGGTTAACGTGATAAATACGGAGCGCGGTAAGGGTCAAGCGTTGTATTGGTTTGGTGGAAGAAGCGGTGTTAACAAGGGGTATAGTGAACTTTGTTTAATGATGTGATGTGTGTGTAGGAGTATCAAAATTGTATAGAGTTTATGTTAACTATTTGACGTTTAAAAACATGAGTGTTCAAGATATAACTGTCCAAGTTAAAATAAAAGTGTAATAAATGCAAATTGAAAACTAAAAATGTTTTCAATTATAGGTTGATTAAATGGTGGTACATATCGGTACATTTGCTTGTTCGAGCAAAAACTAGAATTATCATGTGCATGGAAGCAACATTGCGATGGACAATAGATTGCGGATAATAAATAGGTGGATCTTTGTGTTCAAATATATTACAGCAAGGGGATCGGACTTAAAAAACAGATGAACAGGTTAAGTTTGTAAACTTATGTTAAAAAAGAAGTATTCAGTATATGATAAAATGATTAGTGGCTGAAAGGAATAAAAGGTAGAAAATGCTTCCACCTTTTATACAAAAATGTAAAATTTTATTTATCACGTGTTTGCTCTATCGATCGAGATCTGCGACTAATTGGCGTGTTCGCACGCACGCCCTCTCCTTAACCGCGAAAGCCCGAGCAATGGCGGAAATTGCCGAATACGCAAAACGTCTCTCAACAGAATACAGTGAAGTCTGGTTAAGCGTCCGGATTTTCAGACTGGTTAAGCGTCCGTCGCTATCCCCACCAGTTTTTGATTGACGGAGTGAGCTTGAAGCGTCCCATATCTAAGATAAATAAATACAACAGATCCGACTCGTGCCGGCTATTGGTATCTCAGTTGCACTCGTTCTTTCTTTTTCGTTCAGTCGAATTCTCGGAACATCTACCTTCCTGGATAAGCGTCCAGATATGGTCCCGAACTGCGGACGTTTAACCAGACCTGACTGTACTTCATATCTTTGCTTACTAGCGTTATTTTCCGCTTGTATACGTGAGTTAAATGAACGATACGTCGAATTAAGTGCTACGAAGTGAGTGCATGTGGGTTTCATGTGTTGTAGGTGTAAATACACCTATATTATAAATCATACAAAATAGTGTGGTATGTCACAAGTTATCTCAGAAGTTTCGTACAACGATCGAACCTGCTATCTTGGTGAATCTTTGCACACGCGATACGAATAATGGAGACGCTATTACCCGGTAATACGAACAATCAATCGTACAGTCCACAACTTAAGACAGTCTTGAAAACATATCAGCTATCCGCTGTAAAAAGCTTACAGGGTCCGAGTTCGGCCCTCCTTGGTATGGACTGCAAAAGTCTATTGCAGGAACAGACATCTTGTTACTCCCCTTCAACTCGATCGAATAATTGTGTCCTTGATTCAGCATCAGAACAAGTCTCTGCAAAAGATATTGAAAAGAATAATAATCCATCTGCAACACCTATTATTCCCTGTAAAGTTCGCAGGAATGATCAATCGCTTGAAGATTCGGACGAGGACCCGCAACTAGAACGATCGAAAAACATTTCTGAAAAAAAAGAATTGGAATTTCAAATACCTATTTTAACTGCACCTGACCAAAGTTGTTCTGAAAGATGCGAGACAATTTTAGAAGGCGAAAGAATATCTTGTTTTGTTGTAGGAGGTGAAAGGAGGTTATGTTTACCACAGATCTTAAATACAGTTTTACAAGAATTTTCTCTTCAACAAATCAATCAAGTTTGTGATGAATTACAAATCTATTGTTCACGGTGTACAAGAGATCAATTAGAGGAACTTAAGCATTCAGGAATTTTACCACGTAATGCACCTTCCTGTGGCCTTATCACTCAAACAGATGCCGAAAGGCTTGTCAGTGCTTTACTTTTACGGACAGAATCGTGTGATCCTCCTGCAATCAGCCAAAATCAAGATAATGAAAAAAAAATGTTACCCAAAACTGAGAGCAATGAAGAATCTATTGTCAAATTTAAAGTGTATCATGAATGTTTTGGAAAATGTAAAGGTATTTTTGATGCAAATTTGTTTGAGTCCGATAATTCATTATGCATAGAGTGTATTGAATGTGGCTGTCAATTCTCACCACAACGCTTTGTGAGACATGCTCATAGATCTCTTGAAAATCGTACCTGTCATTGGGGTTTTGATTCTGCAAACTGGAGATCGTATCTGTTACTTTCACGAGATCAGGGACATTACAACAAATCACTTACTTTATTTCGAGAATTGAAGGAAAGACATCTCACCTTAAATTGTAAAAGAAAAGCAGAGGTATCGTATTTTACATATTATCTTTATAAAATTTCTAATATTTATATTATTCTTGCAAACAGTTATAAATTTAAAAATTATTAACATAATTAAAAAGTATAATATTTTCATATATTTATGAGATATTGGATCTTATATGAAATCATTTATGTATTGAAATATAAACAGTCTAGAAAGGAGAAAATAAAGAACCCTTTTCCAGTTGCGGCATGATTCAGAAAAATTAATTAAACGAATCAGAAAGGATGTAGGAAGAGATGATTGTCCTGGAATTTATAATGGAAATGGCTTAGGCATATATCATCCTGTATCTCAAGTAGCTAATGCAACAGACCCATATTTGCAAATGCAATGGGCAGTTTTCGAATTAGCAGCTAGGGGAGCATCAGCTTTCAGACCTTGGAATACTACGAGTCCTTGCAAGCATAAAGATAGGTATGTATTGTTTAAATACACTTTAAGTAATAAAATACCAAATTTTTTAAATACTTTAATGTTTTATAACAAATATATAATTTTCTGCAAATAGTTCATCATTGGTGCCTGCATACCTTAGTAGAGGTCCACCTATATTACAACACCCAGAGCATGTGGTTCCTCTTTCTGAGTGTAAACGTTTTGAACCACATTTTCAACCAAATGTAGCCTTAGCACCTATACCTGCACCATCAGTGCCTGTAGTACTTCCACCATCTGCTCATCATCAGCGGCGACATCATCATGAACATAAACGTTACAATCATCACGTATCAAGCCCTAATGAAAAAAAAGAAATTTCATCGGATAGTGTTAAAATTGAGAAAACCTCTCCTAATTCTGGCTCTGGTGTTGGCACTTATTCTGCATTCCCTCCTACATTTGCACCTGAAAGCGTTAAAAAAGAACCGCTTCAGGAAACTAAACAGGAAATTGGTGAAGAAGAAGAAAGTAGTGCTGCAGTAACATCTTCCACGATAAATGTAGAACCACCAACAACTGAAATTGGAACTTCTTCCTTGGAAAGTGATTCTGATTCAGAAGGAACATCAGCAATGGACTTAGAAGAAAGACTATTAGCTTTGGAAGTGCCACAAGATGTTCTAGAATTGGCACGACGTATAGTTTCGGAGAATGTACAATTACGACGTCATCGACGTTCGGACGCACGTGAAATATCCCGATTGCGTAATCAGTTGCAAATACAACAAATACAATCATCTAATGGTGATGATAAGAAAGAAGAACCAGCAAATGCAAGTGCAGCAGATAGTACAGAAGGTAGTGAAGAAACGGAAGCTATAGTACCATCAAATAACAAAGAGTCTGAATCTGTTGTTCTAGCAGTTGGTAAAGAGTAAAATCAATGATTAGAATTTTTTAATTATTTAATATAAAATTGCTCAGCAATTTTTTGCAATGCTCATCTTTTGGCTAGATAAGCGTGCATTAAATTTAGTATTAGCTATAATAATAAATTCTAAATGAATAAAAATTGTTTAGGTTATGTGATACATAGAGAGCCTTTAACGTTGTAACAGTTAATTTGAAATTTTAATTGTAGTCATATTTCATTGTGTCGGTTTTAATTAAAATCAAATGTAGATATTGTAATATATGAAAAAAACGAAATAAGTTAACCAAAATTTATCACATAATTTAATGATTATACTTAATGGTCATTGCATAAGTTTTTCATGCATATTAAATATGCATATGTCACAAAGATTTTTATGATCATTTGTTTAATTGTAAAATTAAACAAAGATCGGAAAATAAGAGATTAAATTGCTTTTCATTTACTTTTTTTATAGTTATGATTGCATAATGTAAATATATCTAGTATCATAGATGTATGATTATATTAATAATATTATCATGCAAAATGTTGCTAAAGTACAAAAACCTTTAGGTGCTATATTGTTATATTAGAAATGTTTCAAGCATAAGTCTAGGTGTACTTCAACAATTCGTACTACCATAGTGTCAAGATCTTGATTACATTTTAGTTATCTTTATAGTGTTAAATAAAAGTGAAATGTTCTTTTTCACTAATAAACTCAATCTGAATGATTATTTATAAATAAAATAAGTTAACTAATTTAAATATTTGAAAATTGTAAAATTACTATTATTCAAGTGATATTAGTGTAAATTATAAAAATTTAATTTATATAAACAATTGATCATTTTTTATATATTGATTAATTTCTGAATTATTTTATAACAAAAAATTTAATTCCAATTCTTTAACATATTATGACCAATTGAATTAAGGATGCAGTGAATATTATTTTAACAAAACCATAAAATTGCACTACATATGCTTTCACTTTTAGTTCTTTTTTCCTACACTGTATGATATCCCCTGGTAATAACCATTTTATTAACGATCTTTATTTTTAATAAAAGTATTAAAATATTTAAAATTCTGTAGCAACTATTAATATTCATTTAAAACATTATAACATTATATTAACATATCATTTTAGTTGCATTTAAAATCTGAAAACAATCCCACCTTGTGAGTCTCAAAACTTCGGATGTGATTTATTAGAAATATTTTTATATAATAAAAAATTAGTTTTTATAAAAATTCTAATTAATATCTATAGGGGATTCTCAAACAAAATTATAAACACATCTCTGAATTTTGTTAAATATTATTCTTAATTTTTGCTCATTGTTGAAATATACATGCAATAATAGAAAGAAATACAGTTTTTTAAATATACTTTTGAAATTAATACTGATTTGGAGATATACCTAGATAAGCAGTAAACATTTAAGAATGAAAAAAAAAAAACATGAATATGGAAATGTCGAAATATAATAAATATTATAAATATTTATGTAATATATATTTATATTTGTATATATCTTTAACACGCATTTTTGTAATTTCATTGATTTTTCTTGTACACTTATTTCTTTATTTTCTTAAATCATTTGTCATTATGTTGCTTGTTTTATCTCGCAATATGTGAATTTCAAAGCAAATTTTAGAAATTCAATATACCATTTAGTAAATTATTATTGTAAAAAACATGATCTTGTTTTTAAAAGACTAATTAAAAATTCCAAATGTATAAAATATATTAAAATTTAAAAATATATTAAAAAGGTTGTTTTATAAGCTTCAAAAGCTTTTTTTTTATTGAATATATACTAGAAATACAATATATGTATATCTTACACCTATTTGCACACTATAGCAGAAAACAGTTAGTAATTATACATTTGTGTATTTGAAATATACATATATACATATTTCGAGACTGCTTGAAAGATCTCTTATCATATACATTTTTCTAACATAACAAGAGTACCAGGAATTCTTGTATCGTATCAAAGCACAAGGCATAAAAAAAATCTTCAATTTCATCATCCATAAAATTTGCTATTCAAATAAAATCAATCATAAATTTTTCAAAGCAATCTGTTAGCGAAGAAATTAAACGAGAGTGTACAATATGATTGATTATGTAGGATAAATACATTCATTATTATACTCTGTACAACATTTGGTCAATATATAATAACATATGTGCATTACATCGTATTGTTGTAATATTATAAGCATCCCACCTAAGGTGAAAAATATAATAATTTATGATTTTCATACATAACTCGGTTTACTATAGGTATGTAGAATATATATAGTAAAATAGTACATTGTATGAATTGCATACGACTCGATTTTTTAATATATTTGAGATCTGCGTATAATAAAAGTTTCGATAAATCATGTAACTGCCATGACTAAATATGTATTTTAATTTTTTTTTTTTTTTTTTTTTCGAATGGGTGATGTATTTTACGTTCAAATGGGAAAATTACAAATAAACGTATAACATGCGACGCCTGACTTTATTAAATATTTATATACGATACACGACATGTTGATGTGGATTTCGTTCGTTCGAATAAATAGCAAATCTGCCTATCGGTTTTTTACTAATACGACGGTGATTTATAAAAAGGTGATGTTATCGAATGTTTCATAAATACGATACGTCGTTAATTGTTATGATATATTTAGTTCGTCAAAGCTTTCAAACAAATAATGTCACAAGCAAGTAGCTAGTATGATTATTATTACGTATATTATACATATATATATATATATATATATATATACATACACACACGCGTATTTTAATTATGCGTAAACTGCAAATGTATTGATGTTTGAAAACTCGTTCGATTTTCATTTCAAACATTAGACTATGTACCATATTAGATTGTAAATTCTGTGTTCATGTTAGAACGAGTTAGAAATATGAAATACTAATCGAACGAGTTTCAGTTCTTGTTTTCTTGTCTCTTTTATAATGTCCATGAAACGGAATTCAAGAAAATAAACTATTGAGTGATGGATAAGTCGTTCATTATGTTAAATATCACATGCAATAAAACAAAAAAAAGGAATAAGCATACGGCGCAAATTATATACTTCGTAGAGCTAAAATGAATTTAATACATGATAATTGTAAGATAGTGTATCTCTAGAATGTTGCTTTGAACCTAAACTTAGTACTAATAACATGTTTATTGGTCTCGATAAAATATAAATGTAAGTAGTTTTGCACTTTCTCGAACGCATAATGTTAGAATACATTTTTCTTTGTTTTAAAGCCATTTAATATCAATCTATTGTTTGTTATTTTAAAAAGCCCATACCATAATTTGTATAGATATATTTAACCAGGATATCAATAGTTTATTTTCTTTATCGACACTTACTCCTCGGGAGATAAAGTAATAGATTTAGAAAATAAATGTATTTCATATGATACATAATTAATACAGTGAGTCACAGCCGAAATTGTATACCGTATTTATCTGATTCAATTTCGATTGAAAATCGAATTGTACGAATGTGATAGTTTTTACAACACCAATTATAATATCTTACTGGTATTAATTTTTGCTTTTATGTAAAATAGAAGTTGAATTTTTTCAAATGTTTAAGATAAAACGATTCTTTTTGATTTTGTAACCATCAAAAAGCGACTTTTATAGATTTTTATGTGCTGATTACAAATCCATAAACTATTTTATGAAAAAAGTCGAATTTCAACAAAAATTGCAAATTATTCAGCTTTTTCTGATACGAAACGACACTATGAATTCTCTCGAATAAAATAATATAAGCTGTTATTACATTCTAAAAATTATAATTACTATAATATTTTTCAATTTATTTAAAAATTAAAAGTTCAGGAGAAAATCTAACGATGACACGCGTTAAAGGAAATATTTCTAAGGAAAGCGTAAAAAAGTACAAACTTATGTCTTATTTTCAATGTACAAGTCCAACAATTTAGCATAACACACGTCGATAATGGACTCAATACCGACGGTTTTGTTCGCTGTGTACATTTAGCTGTTTCATTGCCACGTGTTACGCTAAATTGTTCGGATTGTATAATAAAATTAAAACGTAAGTTTGTGCCTTTCTCTAACAGAAATCATAGTCTAATTTCCTACTAGGCTCTTAGTTTTTGGAATAAATTCGTAAATATCAGCGAAGGCTGTCGCGTTTATGTGATACTAATTTATAGTATCTTATTCGAGAGTATTCGTAATATTATTTATAACTTGTATTGTAAAAGTATAAAACAATTTTCTCAAAAATTCGGACTACTTACAAAAAATATTTATAGATTCGTATTTAGCATACAAAAATCTACAAAAGTCGCTTGCTAATAATTAGAAAATTTGAAAATATTTACAATTTGTCGAATAATTTTATAGTTTCACGATTTTGTACGTAAAATGGGTACAAACATTTGTTTCGCTTTAACCCATTACCCGCCGCAATTCAAAAATACAGAAAAAAAAAAGTTAAATTAACTGTATAACGATATTCATACTAACCAACTGGAACTATTTTTGTCATAATTGTTATTGTTTTTATTTAAATATACAAATTAAGATCACAATGATTTCAAACAAAATAGCGGGAATTTTGAATACTTTCATGGAGCACGTGATACGGCTTCATTATTTTAACGGCTGTATTTTATTTAGAAGTTGCAGTTATTAAAAGAAAAAAATGTGAAAATGTGTCCCAAAAATGGGACATTGGCGAATAATGGGTTAAATGTTTGACAAAATTTGATTTTCTCTTTACATAAAAACAAGAAATAACATAGATAGTTAGAATGTACATTACAAAGCTGCCACATTTATGCAGTTCGATTTTCAGTTAAAATTAAAGGAGATAAATGCAGTGAACGATTTTGACTGCAGATATTCTTAAGAAACGAAACGTGTCATTAAATATGTGTAAAACAAGTGCAATATTAAAGTACAAAACTCGATGTTTCGTTTAAATTTTATATATTTTACAAAAAAGAAAGAAAAAAAAAATGAGGACAAGAAAAAAGTATTGAGGATAGATTTTTTCGATGTTTTAAAATTATTAACTGCAAGAGTTTCGAAATGTTTTTATCGTGAAAATCTTGACCGAGTTTCAAGATCTCATGCCCCTAATTACGTACTTATGATAGCGTTGAAATTTTGAATAATATTATCCAACGATGAGAAGAACAAAAAATGTGATTTAGAACGATTTAATATAATATAAAATTTTGTAACCGATTTAATCATTGTCTTAAATTTTGTATGAATCGAATTTCTATATTCGAACGACGAATTCCATATCGTTGTGGATCGTTATATAACAATAGACATTAAGTAGCTCCAGTAGTAGTCTGATTGATCTTTGGCATA
Organism: Anthidium xuezhongi; assembly: GCA_022405125.1. NCBI lineage: Eukaryota > Metazoa > Arthropoda > Insecta > Hymenoptera > Megachilidae > Anthidium > Anthidium xuezhongi. Next base: position 994,600 of record CM039649.1, read on the forward strand.
ATTTTAGAGTAAATGTAAATATAACTATTTTCCAAGAAAATACTCATTGTTAAATGTATATGAAGGGAAACTGTTATAGATAAGGCTAGTATCGTCATTTATATTAATTGAGATAATAAACAACGTTTCGATTAAATAAGGTTTTCGCATTTTATTACTTCAGTTGTTTTTATCGGCTACTGTAATTACTTCTATGTATAAGGTTTTTATCATTTTTGTTTTCATAAGTATTTCCTTTTTCTGGAATAATTATTTCATGTATAAATTTATATACAAAAAGCTCAATTTTAAAAATAATTTTTTAATTGACGAAAATAGTTTTATCCCAACGTTACTTACGTGTTAAAAACTGTGACAAATAAATTATTCTCATCAATATTCTGGAGGTTGTAAGCAGAATATCCTATAAAATATTAATTTTTGATTTAATTCATTTACCTTATAGAAAAAAGAATGATGTATGAATACCTTTTTTCGATCGGTGTACGATTTTCTTTGGCGCCAAAATGCACTTGCATTTCACACGCCGTCTGCTATGAGACTAATTTTTCCCCTGTTCTAGAGATTTTATTGGAAACATACATACTGCTTTGCTATCGCGTTAATTCGACTTTTAATATCACAGTTATTATCGCGCGTACCTAGCTTCGATATTACAAGTCTGACTGTGTAATCTTTTCGTGGTGTACTTTCAGTGATTCCAATGACAGCGACCAACTTTTTGTTCAATGTGCGATAAAATAGTAACAAAATTATGTATCAATTTTTTGGGGGTTGTTATAAAGGGGAGACTTTCCTCTATAGACTTTCAAGAAAAGTTTAATTACGGTAAAGTCGTTTAAGTTTGTAAACTTTCAAAAGACAAAAAGCAACTTTAATTTTTTACTCCGTTCAGTGATAAAAGGTGATCTAAAAAATAAAGTTCAAGATTGTGAAAATAGAGATTTCGTACTTTAAATTAAGTTCAGATGTACTGTCATACGATTTCTTATTACAAAGTTACAGCAGTTTAAAGATTGACAGTTTTTCGGTCGAAACTTAGTGTTCTTTTAATTTTGTGGACTAGAGTGGAAGAATTGAGGAATTCAAAGAAAAAAGGATCAACATTAGGTCTGACAGAAAAATTGTGAAAATGATCTTTATTAATATAAGTAATCGAATTAAAAAATTAACAAGTGATTTGAATTTTTCGCGCCCTCATTGAACAGAATGGTTTAGCGCTTCGCGGGGATTAATTTAAATGATCTTTCTCATCGATAATGATCGATAAATTTTTAGAATTGTGCTAGATTAAGAATTGGATGAAAGTAAATCGTTTATATATTTTAAAGTATACAATATAGGATACAATCCGTGTGAATATATTACAATTATTATTATTGGTTTAAATATTTATTATGATTGAAAATATAGTAATAAAAGTGTTTAAGCTTGTACAGCAAAGGATAGGAAATTTATTGCATTGATCATTATCATTATGGACTTGTAAATAATTTATTATATATTACTTATTATAAGTGAAATTATATATCATACATATACTTATGTAATATATTACAATTGTAATATATTTTCAATGTATATAATGATAATTTATCTGTAATACATTTATTTGTCACTTATTTATAACAATCGTTTTTGTAATGTATTCATACTGTATGTTGTTAAAATATATTTTTCTAGAGTTGTTTTATTTTTTTTTATTTTTCAATTTTTGAATCTTGTACACCAATGTACAAACTCGGCTTCCGCTAGGGAAAGAAACTAGGCAGGGGAAGGGAAGGTGCTATCTCGTATGAAGGTACCAGAAGGTACCGCTCAGGATAATAAGTAAAAAAGAAATGTAATGTTCTAATTCTGACCAATACTCATTTTATAAATCACTTTTGCTTGTAAATGCTTCAATCTTGAAATATCATTGTCTCCACGAGTGCAGAAATATATTTTAATCGAATGTATATTCTTGCAAAGCGGACGTAGGTGTAGGTTCTGGGACCAAGTGGTGGGGGACCCTTCCCCTGCCTAGTTTTTTCCCTAGCAGAAGCCAAGTTTGCAAGTAGTGTGCAAGTGATGTAAATACTACAAAAGCCAATATTAATAATACACAACAAATTTCTAGTTATTAAAGGTTCTGATTGATTTATGTTTCTCGCTTGTTAATGCAATTAATATTAAGGAATAAGTCACCAATCAATTTCAAAAACTACTCAGTGAAAGGATCACCTTCCCCTATATCGCCATTTTCCTTAGGGGAACCCTATGAGTACTTATGTGGGGTTGCCATAAATGGCTGAAGCGCTGTCTACCTGTTGCATTCTTGACTATAGGTGTATAAAATTCCAGTTTCATCCAAAATCTTTTGGAAGAAGGAAGGACTGATTGAATATCTGATTTAAGACTTTACCGTTATGTTCTTAGAATATTCTTATTTGTAAATATAAATGTTTTTTAATATTTAATGTTAGCTTTACTGATTATTTCTAAGAAATTTTTGTAACTTTTACAGGTATACTTGTGTTTGCTCTTATTATGCCTTACTTTAGTGATTTCCTAGCACCTAACGAGTTATGTTCAGGAAATATGATTTTGAGTAAGTTTTAAAAAGAACAGAATGGCTTTTTTATGTCCAGTACGTATACGTCGAGGGAAGAAAAAGAAACGTAAGATCTTTCTTTGCAAAATTTAAATCTATTTTGACAGTCCACATATTTTATATATTTTTATTAATATGAAATAAACTATCTAAATTATTATATGCACTCTAATGAACTGATTTTCAGTTTTTCATGTGTATAATTATCAATACACCTGTATTATCTTATGTACTAACTTATGAATTTAAAAATTTTTTAAAATAATAAATCAATTCTTTTTATCATGTCACATATGTAGTTTATGTATTTAATTTTGTAAAATGAATAATTAATTATTTTATAAAACATAGTCAAATATTATATATAAAGGAAATGGGACATACTGTAATAATGAAAATTCTAAATTTATCATACAGCTGGCATACATAATTTTAATTTGGAAAAAGACTGTGGTGGAGCAGGAGGTACAGGACTTGGTTTAGGAACTAAAGTACCATTACCCCCTGGTCGTATAACAGGAAGTGCTAGTATAGAGACCTTAGTTAGAGTAGGTATCGAAAAAGAAAATGGATTATCGCCTGATAGTAAAATGGTTATTGTTCATGACTTTACACCTTGTGTTGATGATGAACTTCAAGTAAAACGAGGCCAGGTTAGTGGAAATAGTAATGATAATAATTTTAATTATCTTTCTCTGTTTGCTTTGTATTTATATATAGAAATTTTGTAATTTATTCTGTTTGTTATTGATTGCAAAATATATTTGTTTACAGTGTTGTTTTGTTCATTATTTGCATGTTTTAGGTTGTAAATGTTTTGTATAGAGAAAATGATTGGGTGTATGTGATAGCTGCTGATACACGTATGGAAGGCTTTGTACCACATTCATATTGTGCACCTTACACATCTCAGCTTGCTGAATTAACACTTGCTACACTTATGAATAATGTGAAAAAAAAATTACCGAGGTCTAATGAGACTGATTGTGATTTTGCTGGTACAGGTCGTTCACAAACAGCAGATGCACAACAAACTGACACTGGATCAGCATCTGATTGTGAAAGTTATGCTCGTAATGTCACTACTGCTGATGTAAATGTTAATAGATCTAATATCACACAGTCTCAGAACTCTATTCAAACTATATCTTCTCAACCAGATGTACATCCTTTTTTCAAGGTACATATAAAAATACTTTTGTTCAACTTATACACTATTTCAGTATAGAATCTTTAGGCATAACTAATTAAAAACTATGTACATAATTTCTTTTTTTGATGTTCATTATAGGATCCATCAGCTGGAAGATATATTGTACTTTATACTTTTGTAGCTAGAGATGAAAATGATGTTAGTGTGGAGAGAGGTGAATTTGTAACTGTACTTAATCGAGATGATCCTGATTGGTTTTGGGTACTTAGACATTGTGATGGAAATGAGGGATTTGTGCCATCTGGATTTGTATATCCAGGACACGTTCTTCATTCTTATGCAACAACAGCTACTACTACTGCAGCAACAACATCTACGGAAACACATAGTTTAGGTGACAAAAGTTTAGTAAAGTTATATATTAATCTGAAATTCAAATTACATGAATTGATATTTTATCCAAATTTAATTCAAAGGAAAGGGAAATAACAATATGCCTGCAAATGAATCATTGCAACAAAAAGGTTTACGAGATTTTCGGGATGAAACAAATGGTACGGAATTAGTTGTACTTTATGATTATAAGGCGCAGGCGCCAGATGATTTATCTGTGAGAAGAGCTGACTGGATATATGCAGACTTAGGAAATCAAACAGTAGATGGTTGGTTATGGGCATACGCGCCTAAGACTCGCAAATATGGGTTCATCCCAAAAGCGTATGCCCGCCCTCCTGCCATGACGAGCTTATGATGTAAATTATAGTTTTGCATTTCATGAATATATTCAAACAATAAAATACTTCTATATACTACTGCATTTTAAATAATATCCAAAAGTTAATATTCGCTCCGTAAGTATTATTAACGCTGTTAATGAAAATATTCGATTTCAGTTTTATACATCTATATATTTGTGTATATATTTAATGTACAGTAACATTAACATTGAGAGTAGCACAATCTGATGTAATGTGACTGAGAAGACCCTCATGCAGAACTATACAATCACCTGTTGAAAAGATATCTTCAGGACACTGTGCTGTTCTTAATGAATTTACTGGACCAGTGTATGTCAGGGAACGTAAGCCTTCTGTATCAATTTTATCTATGGCCTGTTGTAAACATTGCCCATTTTTATTATCATATATCATGTACATAAAGACATTAATCATTTGTTTAATTGTATGTTTTTTTTTTATAAAGCAATATACCTGAATACTGCATAAGAGTTTCTCTTTTGTATTTCCAATATCTAATCCAGCAACCCAAGCGATAATCACGTCTTTCTCACGAAAATTGTTAGCCTTATTAATTTTATCGACAGAGGTGATTTGATTTTTACAGTGTAATCGAGCTGCTAATACCGATAATGGTAAACGATTTCGGAATTTTGGATTCATTTGATTCCCATTAAACAGTTTTGCAACAGGATCTCTTAACATAAAAATATTTACGTTAATTTTATAGTAGTAGTTATACTTTATAAAATAACTTGATAATTATTGATACTCACGAGAGTTTACCAGAGACCAAAAGGAGAGCCAAGCATCGGCTGGAATCAGGAGACAAAGCATTGAAACTAACGATGAGTGTACTTTTAATACCCGGTTCCACGCTCAAAATAGGTACTTCCGGATGATCGAAGATGAAATGATGCGTTAACGCTGAAAAGGCTACATTTATGGCGCAATCAATTCGTGGACAACGGATCGGTCTACGAGAACATTCCTGAGTGATTTGTCCGTTTACTCTAACTTCGGTCATGTACAAATCTTCTTTTTCGAAGAAGTTACACTGACTGTAGTGTTGATTCCTTTTACCAAGATCTTTCTTTGTCTCTTTTTGAACATTACTTTGCTCTTTGCTTCGTTCGTAATCAGAACTCACTTCGGAATCATCGTTATAACATTCCAATGAATTTCTCTCAACATTATTTGCTGCAGATAAGTAATTTTGGTCCCAGGATTTTACGTATGATTGATCGGCGTTAATAGAAGTATGTTGGGCAATTTGATGATGTTTCAGCTGATACTCTGATTGGTGTCGTGGAAGCTGTGACCTCTTTGGACGCGACTTTATGGAGTTTAAACTATTATCATTGTCCTGCGACAGATTTATATTCGACTGTTGGTACTGTGCGCGACAAAGAATGCAGTCTGTATCTATAATATATTTATGTTTTGTTAGGCTAATTTTGTTACTGCTCGTATTAATTAATGTACAGTAGAACTCCATTTATGTTTTTAGCAGTAAATACCATTGATCGGGTATTTAATAAATTTCATTAAGACAAATGGAGTTTTACTACCACAAAACTATATTAATTAACCTAATTGAATTGTGAAATGTTGAACGCATCGTTGACACAGGATGTGTCCTTGGGAACAAGATATATTTTGAGTGAAATTTGAGTTAGCATTTCCAAGTGTGAGATGGCAAATAGCACAAAATCCACGTATTGCGTTTATGCAAGGTGTGGATGTATCTTCTTTTATGTCCCCTTCCCCTCGTGTTTCCTTTTCTTTAATCGCTATTCTACTAATTTTTAAGTATTTACCATCTTCTATTTTTTTTTCATCGACGGGTTCTTTTAGTTTTATGTACTGAAAAGAAAATTCTTTCATAAATTTCATTAAATGTTGCTTGCAAAATCAGGAAGAAGCGAAGGTTACTCGCGAAACGTATTTTAGTCTTTCCGCTTCAAAAGATTATTAAAACATAATTTGATTCTTTATTTTATCGAATTAATTAATTGTAAGTAACATTGCTAAAATAACGAATACTTAATCACGTATTTTGATCTTTTATCAAATTGGTATTTACTTTATCAATCCGATCAATTCTTTTTTCCATTTTTTCTTTTAAATTCTCAGTCTAACTCTTATACAATTTAATATAATAACTTTTACAAGTTATTGTTAAGTTATTATTATCGTTCATTTACATTCTTCTTGCTGTAAAAATTGTAAATATTTTAGTCATTATTCTTTTTCTATTTAAAAAAAAATTAATCTATCATCTTTTTAGTATTTTTAATAATATGTTTTTTATATTATATACTTTTAAATCATAATTACAATTATATTGTAAGTATGGTTATAGTTTTAAAATAGTTCATATTGATTTTGAGATAAAATTTATTATATTATTATTCAATAGTCGTACTAATTATTTTGACAATAATGATTGCTGATAGAATAAAAATGAAATTATTACCCGATTCAAAAGAATTTTCAGATGCAACGAATCGATAGAAATTATTTTCCGTAAAATTTCGTGACTGTTTATTTTAATAGCTTTACAAATCGTTTCGACAATATTTAAACAAATTATCGTTTCGATAATATTTTCGAGTAATCAGATGCTTTCAGTATATACATAAATTATCTATTAACGAAAATGTTTGTATCTTCAACTTGCCACAATTTATTATTTAAAAACGTTTTACGTTCACTGATGTGATAAACTTCGATACGTATGATTTGCCAATTAGATCTGAGGAACCATTTTGATATTATTTTTTTTCATCACCTTTCGATATCTTCAGATATCACAAATATTTTCATTTCTACTTTTTTTACTTTTAGTAACAAATTTAACGTTAATTTAGTCTTTTATCGTCTATTTTATTTCATTTAATCATTTATTTTATCTGTTCTTTTTTACTGATTTTAAATAAGTATTTTATTTAATGTTTTGGTGTACTTCACTCTCATACAAGATGTATTTTATTTCAATTTTCGTTCTATTTTATACAAATACTTATATTTAGCATTAAGCTAGTATGTAAACTTATCGTAAACTTTAATTTAAAATCTTCAAATTAGACTTAAATGGGTTTGGTGCATCTTTTAAAAGAGAACAACTATTTTAAACTGAACCAAATGATTTCAATTTTTATTTAAAAAATTATTTCACTGGATGGTGTATTTTCGTTACAAAGAAATGTATTTTCGTTTCAAAGAAATAATTATAATTAGTCGGAATAACAAATAAAGTGATTAAGATCGTTTTTTACAATTCTTTTTATCTCAGCCTATAATGAAAATTTTAAAAGTAACTGTGTGCGCATGCGTGTAGAATAGGCGTGTGCGGATTACTTCAAACTCGGAAATTTGAAGTTCGGAATGAGACAGTAAAATTCGAGAAAAATCGAGTCAAGTTTCGCAGAGTTCTACGATTTGATGTCTTAACAAAAGTGTACGACTTTTGTTGTACACGATTTACAATTTTTATCGAGTTAATCCAAAATCTGACTGTGTCCTTACGTTAAGCTGAAAATTTGAATGGAGTTTCGAGACGTAAGTGTAAGATGTAGATTTTTCACCGTAGTTATTATGGTAAAAATTTGGCTAATTTCCAGTATTTCAGTTTATACAAATAAAATTAAACGTTGTCTCTGAGGTTACATGTAATTGTATACTTATATCTATCAATTGTACATATGCCTTACGTTAATTTTTGTTCACTTCAATAATGTACGGTATAAAATTAATATCTACACGATGGAAAAAATGTATCTAATTAATGCTATTTAAATTTTACATACATGTTAAAAAAATCACACAAATTTCGTTTGTAAAATCAAATATCAAAGTCCATTTATTTAGTAACTTTAAAAACATATCACGCTTATAACATAATTAACATTGTTCTACTCCGCTATAACTGTTTACTTTTTACCTTGGAATTTTTAAAAATGATTATCCTTTAAATGTGTTTTCTCTGTACTCGCAATTTTTAAATTATTCAAGTACAAATCATCCATTGATGTAAAACTCTGTCTCTCACTTAAATTAATCATACTACGGCTTTTGCTTTTACTGTTTAACAGTATATTTGACCTCTCAAATACTGATAATAATGATAAATCCCTAATATTTAATAAACTGTCTGTTGACTTTTTAACTGCAGAAGCTTTATTATTATTATCAGTTAACTGTTTATTTAACGAGTTTTCGCTCGATAATTTGCCTATACGTTCTAATTGTACTGATAATATACTAGCACTAGAGAATAAAAATTGTGAAGAATTCGATCTATACCATTTTTTTGTTGGTATCACGTTTTTTTGTTCTACGTTTGTTGCGTTATGACTGTTTAATTGGGCACAGTGTAAACTTTTTGTGGTATTTAGGCCATTTTTATAAACTTTATTTACCACAGTGCAATTCGGGTTTGTACGTTCTTTATCAAATTCAAAATTATCAGTCTTATCACCTACAATATTATTCAAACTTTGATATACTTCTGTAGAATTAGTATCAAAATTCAAAGGTGAATTAATATCGCTATTGCTTTGAGATTTTTTATTACTAAAGCCAAATTTGAAAACTGTATTTGGCACGTACTTTATTAAATTTCGATTTCCTCCTTTTTTAGGAGATATCAAATTTGAACTGAGATTACTCGTTTCTGTGGGATTCGTACTCGTCTCCATCGACGAATTATTTTCAATATCGATGTTACATTTGTTCAATGTTGAATTACAAATTTCATTCTGTACTTTGTTTTGTTCTTCAAAATGCGTCACTAGCGGCTTACTTATAGATATATTTTTAAAAGCTTGCAAATTCTTTGACAATTTTTTCAGCTGATCTAAATTATGTAAAGGATGTTCTTTATTTTTTAAAAAGCTGTAACTCAACTTTTGCAAAAAATTATTTGCTTTTGTAAATTTTTCATTGTAAAAAGGTGAATCAGATATATTTTCGTTTCTACTGTCAAGATTATGTACAGAATTCTCCAAAGATAAATTATTTAGATTTTCCAAGCTAGTTTCTACTTCTAACTCCCACTGAGATGTGGCCTCACTTCCATCGACCGATCTTTTTCCAAGATGTTCAGGATCTTCTTGTAATACGTAAGTATTCTGTAACATAATTAATAACCGATGGTAAACAAAACTTTAAACTAAAACTCAACAAAAATGATATAATCTGTTACTAACGTCACAATCTTGTACTTTGTTGTACTTATTAAATTGATCATTTGCGTTGTCTTTTACTTTATCGCCATTTAACTGATTAAATTCCACATCATAATTTGACGTTTTTTGTGGACTAGCTAGTTCTGCACCTACACCAGGTTCTCGAGGCCCATTAACTATAAAATCTAGAAATATAAACATATTATATACATATTATGAATAATTATTAATTAAAACTTGAATGGAAATATAAATGATTACCGTAATCTTTGCGCTGTTGGTGTATCTGGTTACTAATTTCTTCTAATCGTCTCAAACTTGCAGCATAATTAGTTTTTGCCTCTTGTATTGCTTTTTGTAAACATTCAACTCTTTCTTTCTGTGTTGCTAACATTTGATCACATTGTGCTTTCACTTCAAAGTATGGTCTTGCTTTTATTATAGAACGACGATGTTTTTCTTCCAATTGTAACAATTTCTTTTCAGCATCATGGAACAATACTGCCCTTCTATAATGTTCTCTACCACATTCTGCTTTTTGATTCTCAGCATCCATTACTTTAAGGGTTGCATGATTTAACATATCTTGCCAGGCTTGATCAAAATTCCATTCATGTTGATGCGATATAAATCTACTTTCAGCTAGAGCTACAGTTTCTTTCGCTGCTGCATGAATTTCGCTTGCTCTTTGAAATAACTGAGCTTGTTGTTGACATTTTATCTATACAAGAAATTTAATTTAATCTTTCCTCAAACCTGTGTACATTTTATAATTATTTGCTCACCTGAGCCTGGCGTGCTACTTCAAGTGCATCATAATAACATCTTGCTCTTTCTACAGAATTACTTCCTACTTTATTTAATATTTCTTTCAATCGTTTTGTAGTTTCAGATAATAGTTGTCTAAAAGCAGTGTGAGCTTCCTAAACAACAAATGTTTTATTTTGCATTAATTTTGTAAGATATAATAGTATTTAAAATGTATTGAAACTATACTTCAAAGGGTAAACAATAATGTCCTTTATATTTGATAAGAATATTACTTTTGAAAAATAATTTCAATCTTGAAAATAAAATGATATTACTTACATCCAATTCAGATTCAAGTTTGTTTATATCATCAGTGGCATCATTTAAATTCTCCAGTTCAATCTAAAATTAATACATTTATTGTCAAATTTATATATTTGATTTGAACATATAACATTTGAACATGAACATATAAAAACGTTAGTAATAATTAACTTTCTAAAAAAACTTACAACTTATACATATTCATATACATAAAATTTATAATTATTATAAGTATATATCACATATGATTAAAAGTTATATATAAAAATATACAATATCGAATTAAACCATAGACTGTTTGTTAAATTAGATGCAAAATAGTAAACTATTATCATAATAGATATTGTTAAAGTTTTTATGTTAAATTTAATTGTTTCAGAATGGAAAGTAACAAGGACCACAGAGTGAAAGCAAAGAGGAGCACCGTACCACATTGTATTAGCCATGATTGCATCTGATAATTGCATTCATTTACACATCTAACCTATTATAAACAAGTACTAAAAAAAAATTGTTTGTTAATAAAATATAAATAGAGAAAACCATTGAAAACAATTACCTGTATACGAGGATCTAAAGCTTCTTCGGTACTATCCGAAACATCCATGCTTTAATTTTTGACATTTAATTGAACTCGACCAACAATTATAAAAGTCAATCCATTGTGACTTTATTTATATTCGCATATACATGCTAAAGTGTAAAGAAGCCTTCTCTGGCCAATAGGAAAATAAAGAAGGCGGCAGGCCATTTAAATGCAATCTTCGGTGTTCATAGACATTTCATAGGCACATTCACACTAGTGATTTGACAACAGAGTTTCAAAATAAGCACAATATCAGTTTTAATCATCATTAATTGAATCAACTCGTTTGTACACGTAAACACTTCTTTAGAAAAATTCAGATACTGTTTACTGTTCGGGAATGTCTTGTGTGACTTAAGCATAATATACGTACCAAGTGGTGGGGATACCTTCCCCTACGACGCCATTTTCTCTACAGAAGTTCATGGTGTTCGATACTGTACATGCATGCATGCATATATACAGCGTCAAATTTTATTGTAATCACGAACAAATCGAATTAACGAAGCTTTAAATTTCAAACTTTTATTCTTGATTTGTATCTTATTTTGATTCATAGAATATTAATTTTGTTAATAAATTTATGCTTATTCACAGTTCAGAATTTTATAACTTGTATAATGTTTACTGTTATTGATGCTATACAGTGAAAAATTCGATGCATAGTTTACATTCCTTTGACAGCTCGCGCGTTATGCGCGTTCTTATTGGCACGAAATGTTTTTTTCATTAAATATTGCTTCACTAGACATTTTATTACTATTTAAACTGTACAAACTAATAGACTGTAATAAATTAATTTTTCATTTTTAAAAAATAGTGTAAGAATATATACAATTATTAAGCAAATTCCTTTTGAAGTGTAAACACCCCCGTTAATTCGTCCCTGGTGATAATACAAGCTAAACCAAAGGTTTAACTTATGTCAAAGACGTACTATTAACAAAATCAATAAAATTATTGTGAACTGTATAAGTATTTTTAGATAAATGACAAAGTAGCTCTAAGTGATTAAAGATAAATTTTAAGAAGCATGAAATGCATAAAAGGGCACTTAAACAGAATACGTATGTTTTGACAATAAAGTTTTATTCGCTTTATTTACATTTCCATAATTTCAATAATATTTGATTTTTGATTTTGTTTGAGGTTTGATACCAATTCAGTTGATCACTTCTGAAAAAGAAACTTTGTTAAAGGAAAGTTAAGTGCATATTTTAATATAGATTTAATCCATTCAATATAGGATAAAAACTCCAGAGAATTTATCAAAATTAAAAAATTGTAAGACTAATGAAAATGAATCAAGCGATTTTCAATTACCGAGCTTACAGCAAAAGAAAAAAGCTTGGAAGGATGTCGATGACAGTGAGTCATCTTGGGATCAAACTAGTGCTATAACATCTACATCTTATTCATTGGAAATTGAAAATATCACAACAAGAAAAGTTTTGCAACAATGGGAAGCAGTTGAAAACACACTTTATGAAGATGGGAACCAAGCTACGCAAACAAATGTTTTGGAAGAATGTATACAATGGAGAACACAAATACCTCATTTTAGAATAGTTGGAAAAAATCCATTGTTAGAAACTAAATCTCAACATGAAGATTTCAATATAAATTATAATAAAATACGAAGCAGTATTGATTTTCAAAATGAAGAAGCATTTTTAGAGAATAGTCTTCAATTAAAGGTAAATAATATTAATATTTACACTTTTAATTCATTCTATTTGATAATAGGTGGCAATAATTAATATTATAGATTTTTTTACTTTAACCAGTAACGTACACTGCGATTTAAACATAACTTTGTTATTTAAGAAATTTTAATTAAGATAAATGTATTAAAAAATCAGATATCTGATATGTTATTTATAGGAAAGAAAAAGTTCATCCAAACGTAAATCACAAAAAACTCCTAAAGATGAAGTATTTAATATACTTTATGAATATGTAATTTCTGAATTATTTCCAAATAAAGAAAATGAAACTGATTTGTTATGTGATGATTTCAATGATATTTTGCAAATACGCATGGCACCTGTTCACGGCAGTAAAAGTTTTGCAAAAGGTGCAAATTTAAATTGGTTTGAAGAAACAATTCCTCTTGAAAATCGATTTTCAAACAGCAACTATAAAGCAATAGAAAATCATACAGCATTGATACAAAAAGAAACATCTCAGTTTAACATTCAAGAAATTCAAAAGTATGTGTGCAATCTACTGTAGAAAATAAAAGAATTTTATAATATTAAAATTATGCTTATAACTTGTTTGTTTGTAGAAAATATAATAATTCTATGCATAATGATAGGATAAAAAGTGAAATGGATATTACAGAAGATAAACTTTCTAGGCCACACACTGGTAGAAATAAACTTGGAACTGTCTTTAATGAAAAAATTGTAGTCAGTCCTGTACCTTATGTTTTATCAACTAGGGAGAGTTTCTCTACTGTAAAAACCACACCAATTAAGTTTATGCCACAATCTCTAAATATTTCTACCTTTCAAGGCATGTTAAATATTTTTTCAATTTTATATACAATTTATGAAACGTACAAATTTTAGCATTAATATTATTTTATGTTAGGCTCAAATAGAAATATTCCTTTTAAACATTCAGGAAAAAATTCAGCTGCAACAAAGACTTCAAATTATCAATCTATTTGGCATACTCCTGTTTCTTCTGCTGTGTGGCCAAAAAATGTGAAGCTTGCTCCATTGGATACTTCAAGGTTTTCTACTAGCAAGAATAGGTAAGTTTTTTAAAAATCTTTCTTGTGCCTGTTAATATAATCTTTTACACTAAATAATGTTCTCAGGTCTCTGACATCATCATCGGTGACATCATTATGCCACAGAAGACCGTTAAGTCCTATTTCTCGGTCTACTCTTCCTGTTTCAGCACAAACTACTCACAACAATAATGAAGATTTAGAAGTTCAAGGAAGGCATGTGATTCCAGGGCAGTCTTTTAAGTTAAGCACACCTGCTACTGCTAGAGATTATAAAAGTGGAAGTGGTAAAAATAAAAGAAAAAGAAATCAATTAAAAATGAAATCATAACTCACAGCTAATTTATTAACTAAGGAGATCAGTTCTATAAGTTTGTTTTATCGTTATAATATAAAGTTCAGGACCAGAATGAAGGTGGTCCAGGTATCAGTGATCTGTTTCCATAAATGTGAACAAAAATGATTGCTTTAAAAATAGGTGTAGATCAAAGAAGACTCTCCGAAATTCAGATATTTAATGTTCAGTTGTTTATGTTTCAAGACAGGAAATCCAAAGTTCAAAATAATGATGGATTTCACGAGTTCTTTCGTTACAGAGAATTTTCAGTCTGAGTACAACCTTTTTAAGATATCTTATTTACGCCTATGCACACAATATACTGTTATTGTTAATAATAAGAAACTTTGATGTGTTGCAGTATTAAATTGTACTTCGAATGTACAATCTGTTTTGCGCTATAAATATAGAGAATATATACGTATACTCTCTTAAAAGTGATAGAAGTTAGTGTTCCAAGAATAAAAATGTGTAATTTAAAATACTCACGTTGTTCAATGGACGAATATATTGTGACTATGTCTACCTCACTGAATGTCCATACGTTATTCGATTGACGCACATGCTTATATGCACAAGTGAATATATTTTTGTAACACACATATTTGTGATGAATGTGCTTGTTATAAATATACAAATGGTACATGTATAAATAATTTCTCGTTCATTCATGTCTCTTGTTATTTCTTGTTAAACAATTTGTTTTAAGCTGATTAATAATTTCGCGTTTATTCAAATATTTTTTTATCATTTTCGTTGTTTATTTAAATTAAATTATGAATAAAATATCGTTATCGATAGTAAAATATTACTGCTAAAGGATTGATGTTGGATATAATATTACACAAAATAGTTTTAAATTATTTTATACGTATGGAAATAAATAATAAATAGTATTGTTAACAAAATTTTTTATTGTCGTTCCAGATATGTTAAAAACATGATGGAAGAGAAAAGATCAATTATTGATAATCTATGTATTAGTCACAATTTACATATAGTTACTTATATAAAAGAATAATCCATAGCATAAATGCAATTTTAAGTTTTTTGAATTAAATAATAAAATAGTTTCGATGCTATTTAATCAAATTTAATAAAACTGTTTAAAGATATGTATATCACTTTTTAACAAAAATTTACTCAATTGTTTCTTATTCAAAACAGGTACAAAATTTATACAGTGTAATTGACCATCGAACGGTGAAGCCCGATTAGTAGTAATGTTAAATTTGTTAAAGAAAAGTTCATGTACTAGATAAATAATATTTAACGGAATTGCGTAAATGTTAATTCAATAAAAATCTGGCTTCGCGGTTCGCGTCATTATCTCAATGGCCTGCCGTTTGAGAATTAATTTGAATAATGTAAACCTATATAATCAAGAATATTTACATACTAAAAATGCAATAACGAAAGATCTATTAAGATCTGTAATAGTTCCGTATAGATCTGTCAAGACCTATAATATAATAATTTATTACCGTACTGTTTTTCGTTGCTATTCGTTATCAATAACTACTATAGTATTCTTGATGCATCAATATAGCATGTTCTATGTGGTAACAAACCTGTGAACTTCAACTATAATAATTTTGATACAGTAATAGTAACTTTTTGTTTAAATATACTCTTTAATTTCATTTTTTTCTAAATTTCTTTAACCTCTTTTAACCCCTTCTAAAATCCTTCATTTCTACACGTACTACACTGTAGAAAAACACTTCGTTTTTAAATGGAGCAGTACAAATTGAATATATCAAATATTTCATTCTAAAAAGAAACGAAAAGTTCTGTACCATTTTGCAATTTGTAACTTCGTTTTCATAATATAAGTAATTCAAATTTATGAATTTGATATACCTTTTAAACTTCAGAAAATGCACAAAATTGCACACACTAATTTAAAGATTTTAACGTATTATAATTAACACTGTTATTTGTAATTTAAATATATCCTTATTATTATGAAGAATATTGTAAATGCAATAAATTGTATTAAACTTATAGCACTAAAATGAGTGCATTATTTAAATATATAAAATTTTTGTTTAACAGATTTAGCAGCATCTGGATTCATCATTTACATTTTAAAAACGAAGCCGTGGATTGCAAAATTATAGAAGATTTTTTTATTTATTTTGACCTATACTTTTATATTTATGCAAAATTTAAATATTTTTGCATATCGTTTACGAGATGTAGAAAAATTTATCGAAGTTTAAACTGTAGCTTTTCTATTCTGTTGTTGAAGATTTTGGTGTTTCCAACTCATTAGCTCGTCCAGAACTTCGATTAATAGAGGATTTCCTCCTAAACGTTTAACTTCATCTCTAGCTTTTTTATCTAATTCTTCAAGTACATTTCTTGTATAAGCAAAGGAACCAAATTTTTCTAATAAATTTACGCAGTATTGCTTCACCTCAATATTCTTAGTTCGCTGTCTAAGAATGTCTATTAGTAATGGTTAAGGAATAATAGGTTGTTTAATTAATACAATATTGTTTAAATTAAATAAGCTTGCGTTCTATAGGCAGCCAAATTAGAGCGAAACAGCGATGCATCTTAAATCTGATCTTTCAAATTAAAAAAAATGTATGACCGAATAGTGTTTTAACTATTTTTGGAAAACTTTTTGTATTGAATATTTACCACAAAAAGTACATTACGATTTCAACAAATCTAAAGTTCGAAAGTGAAATTGATTGAAATCAACAAGTCTAAAGTTCATTGTAGGTTTGAAAAAAGGTTTGAAAAAAGTTCTATCTATGCACTGTTTTTCCCAGTTTCAATCACTAATAGCTTAATTTAGCCAAGAAGCAATGCTAATCAGCAGTCTGAAGGCAACTAAAATGCATTTTTGTATAAAATGATGCTTCGCTTGCTTTGCTCCAATAAGATTTTCTATATTTAAATAAAGGATACTCATTATTTGCCTATCTTCTGAATGGCTCTGTATAGCATGTATAATAGGAAAGCTGAATTTTCCTTCAGATAGATCTTCACAGTAACTTTTGTTTTCAGAATACTGTGGAAATTATATGTATCATTAAAATATGTACATTACCAATAACAATATAAAAGATTAGGTCAAAAAACTTACCTCCTGAAGACACAGATTACAGTAATCATCACGAATCTGGAAGTATAGTCCTAAAATTCCTGCTAAAGGGGTAAAGTCTTCTTTACAATCAGAAAATAACTGCATCAATCGGACAGCAAAATTGAAAAGTCCACCTGTTTCTGTAATATTATTTTAATAGAATAAGAATCTTGATAAAAAAATACATATTATTGAATTATAAAGACACACATTCATTATATTAAACTTACTTCGTATTGTCATTTGTTTATATGCAGTTTCAGATGGGCAAATATAATTATCTCTCCAATAAATTTCCATACCTTGTCCTCTATGGAGTTCCAGCAATTGTTCCACATATACTCGAGTGCCCTATAAAAAAGCAATGCTGCAATTAAAGTTCATGTCAAAAATAAAGATTTTTATATGGTATTATTTACCTCTGGATGATTTAGTGCAAGCACTCTTTCTAATGCAATAAACGTGACATAATTTGCAGCATTTATTGTACTTGCTGTACCATAAATATTGTGAGCTACTGGTATACCTCTTCTTAAAACTGAATTATCTTCAATATCATCAATTCTATAAAAGTGTTATTAATTAATGAATTATAATGATGAATAATATATGGAATGAATAATGGAATGAATATTAGAATAGACGAATACAAGATAAAAGTACAGAATAAGTAAAATGTTTATAAACTAACAATAAACTAGAAGTATGAAGAAGTTGTATTATATCTCCAACTGCTTGCAACTTATCTTGAGGTATTTTCAACCAATAATTGAAAGCATGTGCTAACTTTGCTCTGATCTTTTTTCCAGGAACTTGAAGAATATAGATAAACGGTTCTAATAATATCTATAAAAACATATAAGTGGTTAACTAAGCATAGAGGTAATGTATTACATAATAATATTCATTGTTGTCACTTTGACAACTTTGTTAACCTCAAAGTTATCCGTTATTAATCATAAACCCATGTAAATTAACCTTATCTTCTTCCTTATCACCGGTGCCGGAATAAGGTATATCTTTACTTTGCTCCATAATGTATTATAGAACGATTAAATTTGTTAATTACTAATCACAATTACTTTACTAAATTCAACTGTGAAGATACTAAATGTGAACAAAGTATATGTGTTCATTGATCAGACGATTGAGTGAGTAGAACAGCTGAATTCATGTTCGTCGTCTGCTTTGCAATACATTGTATGTAACTATGGTATTAACTATGGTTAACCACTTCGGTACGAGCGTCGACTATAGTCGACAGCCACAGATGAACGCGCACGGCCGAGCGTCGACTTTAGATGACGACGTGCAACGTGCAAATGGTGAGTGTCGGCTGTGGACAAGGTTTCGTGGCCGATGAGCGCCGTACCGAAGTGGTTAAGGGGTAACGTCACTCTAGAATTTTGAAAAAAGTCGATTTCTTTTTTTTTTGCTTAAATAATGCTTTATTATATGTAGAATATGAGAAAAAAGTTTTAAGTAGGGGAAAAATTTGGAAATACGATTTTTGTTAAGTGGATTGCAATCTCTCGCGCTGCAGGTGTATTTATTGTAATTCGTGAATCCTGAAGATATTATTGTAAATCCAAGATTTGTCTATATAATATTAAACTTTGCTACTGTTTTCTCTGCTATTTCTGAAGTAATCAAATGCAAAACGTATAATGGGAATATAAAATCCACTGAGAGTGGTGGTGATGTGGTCCATGATATCGAAAACCGTATCTAGTGGCAAAAATACACTTGATATTGCCGCAAACATGGCTATTTGTATACATATACAATGACGGACTATCAAGTATAATGCAAGTAATGAAAGCCTTGGGTATGTCTATAAGAGAAATTGTTATAACTTTTGTCTTCAAGCCGACGCCCGATGCATACAGTTTTCAAAACGATTATTGAATGAAGCTGCAAAAATGGCCAAATTGAATCTCAGATCCAGCCGAGATGAAGAGGATGAAGGAGTATATTAATATAGAAGGCCAATTGTATGGTGCAGGCATCGCTGATTAAAGGAATATAACAAATTTCTTATGCCGAATAGCAATCAGAACTTTAAACACGTTTTTCTCGTAATCACTTTTTTTGAACTGGCCGGAAACATAACTCAAAAAGTTATTAACTAATCGACTTGAAATTTTGTGGAGAGGTTTAAAATAACATAACTCAGCGAACATCGTAGGGGTTTTTTGATTAATTAACAACTTCTCTTGTAATAACAATTTAAAGCTAAATTTTTTGTCATATCTTCATTACATTAACAATAATTAATATTTTTTAATTTCCCTACGATGACTAGATTTTGGTATAAAGAATCAGAAACTTTTTTATTTTTTATTTTAGGACCATCCGTTAATGAAAAATCTGTCCGGCCATGCAGCTCTCTGAAAAAAAAGTGTCGTTGCTTGTCAGCTCTTACAGCCGCCATTTTGGACTCAAATTGTTTAACAAAATTCACAGACCTTCTTAAACATATTTACAATAAACCGTTTTTGTTCCTAACCTTATACCTTGTATGGTTCTTATTTTAAAAATTCCCGAAAATCACCTTTTTTTCTGCCCTCTAGAGTGGCGTTACCCCTTAACACGATGACTGCAGCGGGCGTTTACATACAGTGAAATCTCCATCAGGCCACGCGTACCGCTGTACGAAGCGTATTCTACTGGGTACTCCTACCGATATTTTAAGAATGCGAATCGCTGGTTGTCGCAAGAATAATCTCTCGCTCCGTTTGTATTAGGGAATTATTAGCTGCAAAATTATTAGAGTTGACTAAAAATACAACAAATCCTTGTCTTCGTCGGAGTCAGCATAATATCGCCGTTCGGAAAAATGATTCCGGAGGAAGCATTAGACGCGCATGCAAACAATGTTATGCATATAAAAGACGTCGAATGGGCCGATCAGAGACACGAGAGAATTTAAAGAAAACAACTTATTGTCCAAGTTGTCCCGATCAACCCCAGATTTGTATAGAATGCTTTAAAGTTTTACATTCTAAATAATTTTCTTAATAAACCATTTTCGTATTACTTTTATAATAATTCAATAGTTTTGTTACTTCCTCTGCGAAATATCTTTTCAAACACATACGAATATCCTTCGCAAGTAGTCAAATAAGCGTCACCCCAATACGGGTGACGCGGCCCGATCAGAAACTTTACTGTCACCCGAATATGGGTGACGCGGCAGTCAACGTGATAATGAAAATTCATCAGGCGTTTAACACAAATACTAATTTTATGATTTTGCAAAATCCAGATTTTTGGTTTCTGAATCCAAGTTCCCGGTAATTCTTGGGATTTAACGACACTAAAATTCCAAGAAGTGGCATGAATACCTCTTAGCACATCATGTTCTCTTAATACAATTTTGAGACTCTTACCGCTTTGTATTAAAATTTTATAGTCTTCGATTTGCTATTGTTAATTTTTATTATTTCCTGAAATTATTTCCAAGATAAGAATATCAAAAGAGGTTTATTTAAATAAATAAACAAGTTCTGGGTTATATTCAAAAAGCTGCATTTATTCAATAAACTAAATGATTTATACATTGAGCTTTACAATAGTTATTAAATTATTTATAACTAACGTTCACAATTGTAATTTTGCGCATTATTTATACAACTTTAATTTAAAATCGGATTTGTTATAGAATTTATATAATAGTACAATTATTCTTAGTTTTGCTATGTATTTAATATTCCACATTATAATAAATGAAAGATCGTTTAATATTAAATACTATACATCAATCATCTTCATTATAAATTATTATTTTAACATATTTCTATTGTTACATACATCAGAAATGCTTAATTACATTATTTTATCTTATACTATAAATAATACAATATATTCATTCTTTACATTTACAATTACATACTAAATTACACTTAATTTTAACACACAACCTTTGAATTTTTTTTTTTACTGCTGTGACGTTGAAATGATGTTGACCACAATTTCTTGTTACATAGACATCTGCATTAACAAATGCAATCAAAGTCCAAGTTGTTCATGTAAATCTGGGTAAAGGCAAAACAAATCAAATATTAATTAACATTATTATTAGTCTCTACAAATACATGCAATTTATATACATGGTATTGTAATATTATGGGAATATTATAATTATACCTTGAATAATTGCACCTTTGACATCATACAAATCCCAGAACATCTGCTACTGTACTCTAAAATATAGAAATTCGTTTAAACATGGACTTTCAATAAAATCCTAAACTATGATTCTAAAATAAATTTAATTTGTGGCATGATAATGGATAGACTTATAGAATAAAAATTGACAAGCACATAAATATAAGCACATAGGTGATACGAAGATGGTAGCAAGATTTGTATTTCATTATGCATAAAACAATTTAACATTCTAGTTCTTGGGAGAGAAACATAGATTATGTGGTTTCAGTGATGATAAAAGATAATAAATTGATATAAAAGAGTTCAGTCTTGCATATTTTATGTTTGATTGTTTAAATATTTTATTATAATGTTACACTTACTTGGAAGAAGTGAAGGCAAATGCACTGGGTACAGATTTATGTCAGCGTATATGATTAAACGAAGTTCTACGGCCACCGAACTTGTACAGTAGTTAGAAAAGACATTATATTATTATAAAATAATCAATTCAACGCTGTGGAAGCTTAGTTTTTTATTATTTTTATACTTTACCCCAGCGGCTTCAAAAACGGTACAAGTGTTTTGCTAAAAACGAATTTTTATATTTCATTAGTTCCTCCGCTCGCCGTGAGATGACGCCATGTGTACGGTTTTTGAGGACGCTGGGCTAAAAATGCACAAAGAACAAAAGATAAAGCTTCTACAGCATTGAATTAATTATTTTATAATAATATAATATCTTCATTTACTTAAAAAAATTCATCCATTACGGAAATGGTATATATACTGAACAGTGGTATATGTATTACATGGTATATGTATCTGGTTGTGGGCGCGAATTAAAAATCAGCTTCACGCTCTCCAGAGGTGAGCTTGGGGGCCCTGTTTTAATCTTTTACAGCTTAAAAAACATTTTAAATCACAAAACCGCTTTAAATAATCGTCCTGAAAGCACTGAAAATGATAAGGGTAGCATTGAAAATGATAGGCTATGATCCCTAGTGATCTTTGACGATGGTAAGAGCTCTTATTCTGTTTAATTGATTAGACACTGCCTGTTGGTATTCGTCTTCGGGCATCATAGCGCTAGACGGTGATCCTGAAGCGTTTGGAACTGGCATTAAGTGTGTAAATAGTCGTGTTGTATTCCCGTAATAATCTAATTGTATCATAATCAAAGCATGCACGCTAGGCTTTATATATTCCAGTCTCTTGTCCAAGAACCGGGGTAGTTTTACGAGTAGTTCAGCATGCACCATCTTTAAATCCTTGGCAGCCGCCTCTTCCGCTCTACGTTCTCTCTCTAGCTTCGCGATATGACTAGCGGTTCTGTCTTTCTTTTCTTGTAATTTCTTCACGCGGTTATAAGAGTATTTCCAAGTAGTCACCAGCTCCTCTCGTTTGGCTATTGCTGCGGCTATTAGAGCAAACTCGTCTCGTAGTTTCTTCAAAGGCTCTATGAAAGTTTTCTGGCAAAGAGCCGCCATCTCTTGCATAGTTTTCCCAATCTATTAAGAATATAACAATCTGTATTGTGCTCAAAAATTAAAGGGAAGTATTTATATAAACGTACCTGTGTTGTGACTGAATGATAATCTTCTACTATTTTCCTAAATTCATCGCTGAGATGTGCCAAGCCACAAGTTGTTAAGTTTAGCGTTAATCTTTGATCTGCTCGGTCCAAGTTTATCACAGCTTCTATATATTTCTTCATCTCTTTTGTCAGCTTCCTGATTATGTCTTCAACACTTGGAAAAGATAAATTAGGAAACTATAATAACTTTTAGGCATATATATCACACAAATTATACAAACTAGTTAATACATACTAAATAAGTTTTTGAACTGCTATATCAAGTTCTCTGTCTTCTGTATAAGATAATACTGGAGGTGCTGGTGTAGGTCTTTGTGTCAAATGATTCTTCTTTAACGGATTCCTGTGTAAATTAAATATGATTCAAAAATGTCATGTTAACCTTTTAGGTTACCAAAGTGTCATGTATTGCACTTACCACGCCATATTCTTTCTATTAATCAACAGATCATATTAATGCAGTTTCTTGATCGAAGTAAGTTTGTGTAAAAAAGATTATCACAATTGCTAATAAAGAAATTATTCCACTCGTATTTATTACATTTCGGAATCGTTATCATTGTCCTCTGCAATTGAAGATCTTAAGATAAGGCAACTGATATACTTTTCATTTTTTTGTATACTTGTCTTATTAGTTTATATAACAAATGTGTAGATATGTAATATACTTGTGTAGACAAATCTTCAGTACTTTGAAGCGTTTAAATTCGATGTTTTCTAACCTCTAGTAACTTTATATCCGTATATATGACACATATATTTGCTATATAAATATTATATTTTCTTTATATGCTTATAAACTACTGTATCGTGCACACACGCAATTTCTAATCCATAAAACTATTTTTATTCTTTATGATTTGGTTTCAAGGATGTATTAAAACTATACATACAACTTTTTAATACTTATTGCTTTATTTCTGTACAGTTACATTTTATAAAACTTTGTTGGCTCAACAAATTGAAGTATTTCTTAAATTAACTTAAATTTACAGTCTAAATATACAAAATAAATAGCTTAGTGATCTATTATAATTAATTCATCGATACCCCAATCTTCATAACTGTTATCAGGTAAATAACGCCTAATCACAATTGGAATTTTTCTCTGTTTAAGCTCTTTCATTGCAATTTGCAACGGATCTGTTTCTCCTTCCAGTTCTACCATCACAGGAGCGCACATAGCTATCTGTAACGCTCTAGTCCCTAACACCCTTGCCCGTTCATACCTAAATACATTATTTGAATAAAATACATGAATTATTCAAGATTAACAGAATATTTAGAATTATTTACTTTGTCATATATCTTGTTGTAATCCTTTTAGATCTCTGTACTCCGCCAGTGGCTTCTCCAGCTGCTAACAACTCTATGTTTTCACCATCTTCCTCTTGAGGCTCCAATTCAATATTATCATCATCATCAACGTCATCAAAATCATCCGCAACCCTTAAATAATTTTATTATTAAAACTTACGTAAGTATACTGATTAAATAAAACAGAAGATACTTTGTTGTGTAGGATTAAAGTTATTCTTTTAATGCAACGATGTTAGGTTAAGATTATTTAAACGAATTACTTACTCGTCCCCATCAAAATCGTCATCTGCCATGTTTTTTTGTTAATATCAATTGTATTATTATAGTTTTAAGTTCAAGTGCAATCCAAACTTGTCTGTATCTTGTTACAGTGTTTTGAATAATCAACAAACGATGCAAAACACGAGGAATCACAATCAGTGCGTTAAAGATGGCACTACTTCGTGACTAAAATCACTAGGAACAGCCACGAAAAATATAATGGTAAGAAGTTATTTCAAAATTATACAGGGTGTCCCAGAACTCCTGTAGGAGCCGGAAATGGGGGGTAGCTGAGACTATTCTGAACAACAATTTCCTTTGCAAAAATATCGGATGGGGCTTCGTTTTTGAATTATTAAGCAAAAACACTGACCAATCAGAGCGCGTCTCGGGCGCGCGCTCAGTACCGTCAGTGTAGCGTCGAGCCTAGTCGCCCCGGGACAAGCGCCTCGGTAGAACAGGAAGTGTTAAATACAAGTAATATTGAACATAAAAGTAAAAAACAAATGGTAGAATGTTATGAGAGTAATTAATAACTATTCTAAAGCTCAATGTATAATAAATCATTTAGTTTATTGAATAAATGCAGATTTTCAAAAATAACCCAGAATTCGTTTATTTATTTAAATAAACCTCTCTTGATATCCTTATCCCATAAATAATTTCAGAAAATAATGAAAATTAACAATAGCAAATCGAAGACTATAAAATTTAAATTTACAGAATTTCGGATCCCGAAATTGTATCAGGAGAACATGATGTGCCAGGAGGTATTCTTCGTGCCACTTCCCAGAATTTTAGTGACGTCGAATTCCAGGAATTTCCGGGAACTTGGACTCAGAAACCAAGGATTTAATTAATAATCGGAACTTAGATACCTGTTGTATCAATTCTATAACAAATCCGATTATAAATTAAAGTTGTATAGATAGTGCGCAAAATTACAATTGTAAACGTTAGTTGTAAATAATTTAATAACTATTCTAAAGCTCAATGTATAATAAATCATTTAGTTTATTGAATAAATGCAGATTTTCAAAAATAACCCAGAATTCGTTTATTTATTTAAATAAACCTCTCTTGATATCCTTATCCCATAAATAATTTCAGAAAATAATGAAAATTAACAATAGCAAATCGAAGACTATAAAATTTAAATTTACAGAATTTCGGATCCCGAAATTGTATCAGGAGAACATGATGTGCCAGGAGGTATTCTTCGTGCCACTTCCCAGAATTTTAGTGACGTCGAATTCCAGGAATTTCCGGGAACTTGGACTCAGAAACCAAGGATTTAATTAATAATCGGAACTTAGATACCTGTTGCATCAATTCTATAACAAATCCGATTATAAATTAAAGTTGTATAGATAGTGCGCAAAATTACAATTGTAAACGTTAGTTGTAAATAATTTAATAACTATTCTAAAGCTCAATGTATAATAAATCATTTAGTTTATTGAATAAATGCAGATTTTCAAAAATAACCCAGAATTCGTTTATTTATTTAAATAAACCTCTCTTGATATCCTTATCCCATAAATAATTTCAGAAAATAATGAAAATTAACAATAGCAAATCGAAGACTATAAAATTTAAATTTACAGAATTTCGGATCCCGAAATTGTATCAGGAGAACATGATGTGCCAGGTGGTATTCTTCGTGCCACTTCCCAGAATTTTAGTGACGTCGAATTCCAGGAATTTCCGGGAACTTGGACTCAGAAACCAAGGATTTAATTAATAATCGGAACTTAGATACCTGTTGTATCAATTCTATAACAAATCCGATTATAAATTAAAGTTGTATAGATAGTGCGCAAAATTACAATTGTAAACGTTAGTTGTAAATAATTTAATAACTATTCTAAAGCTCAATGTATAATAAATCATTTAGTTTATTGAATAAATGCAGATTTTCAAAAATAACCCAGAATTCGTTTATTTATTTAAATAAACCTCTCTTGATATCCTTATCCCATAAATAATTTCAGAAAATAATGAAAATTAACAATAGCAAATCGAAGACTATAAAATTTAAATTTACAGAATTTCGGATCCCGAAATTGTATCAGGAGAACATGATGTGCCAGGAGGTATTCTTCGTGCCACTTCCCAGAATTTTAGTGACGTCGAATTCCAGGAATTTCCGGGAACTTGGACTCAGAAACCAAGGATTTAATTAATAATCGGAACTTAGATACCTGTTGTATCAATTCTATAACAAATCCGATTATAAATTAAAGTTGTATAGATAGTGCGCAAAATTACAATTGTAAACGTTAGTTGTAAATAATTTAATAACTATTCTAAAGCTCAATGTATAATAAATCATTTAGTTTATTGAATAAATGCAGGTTTTCAAAAATAACCCAGAATTCGTTTATTTATTTAAATAAACCTCTCTTGATATCCTTATCCCATAAATAATTTCAGAAAATAATGAAAATTAACAATAGCAAATCGAAGACTACAAAATTTAAATTCACAGAATTTCGGATCCTGAAATTGTATCAGGAGAACATGATGTGCCAGGAGGTATTCTTCGTGCCACTTCCCAGAATTTTAGTGACGTCGAATTCCAGGAATTTCCGGGAACTTGGACTCAGAAACCAAGGATTTAATTAATAATCGGAACTTAGATACCTGTTATATCAATTCTATAACAAATCCGATTATAAATTAAAGTTGTATAGATAGTGCGCAAAATTACAATTGTAAACGTTAGTTGTAAATAATTTAATAACTATTCTAAAGCTCAATGTATAATAAATCATTTAGTTTATTGAATAAATGCAGGTTTTCAAAAATAACCCAGAATTCGTTTATTTATTTAAATAAACCTCTCTTGATATCCTTATCCCATAAATAATTTCAGAAAATAATGAAAATTAACAATAGCAAATCGAAGACTATAAAATTTAAATTTACAGAATTTCGGATCCCGAAATTGTATCAGGAGAACATGATGTGCCAGGAGGTATTCTTCGTGCCACTTCCCAGAATTTTAGTGACGTCGAATTCCAGGAATTTCCGGGAACTTGGACTCAGAAACCAAGGATTTAATTAATAATCGGAACTTAGATACCTGTTGTATCAATTCTATAACAAATCCGATTATAAATTAAAGTTGTATAGATAGTGCGCAAAATTACAATTGTAAACGTTAGTTGTAAATAATTTAATAACTATTCTAAAGCTCAATGTATAATAAATCATTTAGTTTATTGAATAAATGCAGGTTTTCAAAAATAACCCAGAACTCGTTTATTTATTTAAATAAACCTCTCTTGATATCCTTATCCCATAAATAATTTCAGAAAATAATGAAAATTAACAATAGCAAATCGAAGACTACAAAATTTAAATTCACAGAATTTCGGATCCCGAAATTGTATCAGGAGAACATGATGTGCCAGGAGGTATTCTTCGTGTCACTTCCCAGAATTTTAGTGACGTCGAATTCCAGGAATTCCTGGAAACCGTTTGTACCGAATTTTGTTCTTCTCTGTATCCAACCGATATTTTTCGTTTCTTTTTCTACTTTTGTATTTCGAAACTTCTGTGCAATGTTTTTCTACATTATTTCTTGCTTTTTAAGTGCAATTTTGTAAGGGCTGGATAAGGGAGTTAGGTTTATAAATGAATAAACAATTGCTTAAGTTTAACTCTATGTTTATTGAAAATTCTTTCAATTATACATGTTACATAAATGTTACATTGTTAATTCTAACGCACTTATAACTACTAACTGTAAAACTTACTTAAATATTAGATTTTTAACTTTAACGCACTTATAATTACAAATTGTAAAATTTACTTAAATATTACATTCACAATTCTAAAGCACTTATAACTACTAATTGTAAAACTTACTTAAATATTACATTCTTAACTTTAATGCACTTATAATTACAAATTGTAAAATTTGCTTAAATATTACATTGACAATTCTAAAGCACTTACAACTACTAACTGTAAAACTTACTTAAATATTACATTCTTAACTTTAATGCACTTATAATTACAAATTGTAAAATTTGCTTAAATATTACATTGACAATTCTAAAGCACTTACAACTACTAACTGTAAAACTTACTTAAATATTAGATTCTTAACTTTAACGCACTTATAATTACAAATTGTAAAACTTACATATCAGTATTTTTACATACAACATATTTTTATAATTATTTAAGATATAGCTTAAGCGCAGTACAATATTCTTATGAAATAAAGACATTCTACAATTACATATGTACTTATATATTCAGTATAACTATTGAAGAACAGTTTACTCTCCGTAGATAAATCCTTTCCATTGTTTATTGGTAAAATGAAATTAGACTCAGAAACCAAGGATCTCAAGTTTGCAGATTTGTATTAGGAGAACATGATGTGACAGGAAGTATTCTTCGTGCCATTTCTTAAAATTTTAGTAGTGTCCAATTCCAAAAATTACCGAAAACTGATATCTGAGAATCTGCCAGACAGTTTCCCGTTGATTTAATGATGTTAATGTGCAGCTTATGTGGCGTAGAAATGTAGAACAAATACATCTTCTAATCTGCAACACAGCAAAGTACGTTATTATTAACTACTTGAATAAAATTATAATACTTTATACTTACATACGATATAACAAAACTGATCATTTTCAATCAGGTTTGAATTTGATGGATTATGTTTACTCTCAGTAGATAAATCCTTCCCATTGTTTACTGGTAACATGAAACTAGACTCAGAAACCAAGGATTTCGAGTTTGCAAAATTGTATTTATCTAGTTATGCATCATTAAACTTAAGCAGCTTGTACATAAAATAACAGGGACTTAGTCATAACCTCACACAAAAGGGATGAACGTAACTACCCGACCATTAATGAATAATAGAAAACGTAGAAGCACTGGCTAATTTGGTATCGAATTTTACATTTTCGAACACGAAAAACCGATCTATAATAGTCTGAACCTCGAATAACTCATACTATTAATTATTTTAACGCAATGATTAAAAGACTCCGCGAGAGCATCACCCCTCTCACTCGCACCAAGCCGATGCAGTATGCTAATGCGTAAGAGGGAGAGAACACTCGTCCGCCGATCGGACCTTTCACTCCCTCAATGTGCGAGAGAGAGCACCGAGCATCTAGTCTCTCACTCCCTCTACGTGAAACTCGCGCCTGCGCACAACACCAATGTGCGAGAGAGTGAACACTAGTCCGCCAATTCGGACCTCTCACTCCCACAATGTGCGAGAGAGTGAGCACTAGTTCGCCAATCTCACCTCTCACTCCCTCAATGTGCGAGAGAGTGAACACTAGTCCGCCAATCTCACCTCTCACTCTCTCAATGTGCGAGTGAGAGCATCGAGCATCTAGTCTCTCACTCCCTCTACGCCAAACTCGCGCCTGCGCACAACACCAATGTGCGAGAGAGTGAACACTAGTCCGCCGATCTCACCTCTCACTCCCTCCACAGCAATCTCGCAAAATTACAATTGTAAACGTTAGTTATAAATAATATAATAACTATTGTAAAGCTGAATGTATGAATCATGCAGTTTATTGAATAAATGCAGCTTTCTAGTACCATGAACGTTTCTAATTAGTTAACAATCGCGATAAAGCAAGAAAATAATAAATAAAGGCTCTGAAATGTAGTCTTCGAGTCTCGTAATCAAGCGCAGGTTTATATCGATTTATATACTTAAATGATGTTCTAGGAACACCAAATTTGAACTAAAGGAAGGGGAAACTTTATATTATCATAAAAGTATCAATTTGTCACCGTACAAGCTCTATTTTTTATTATTTTTACAATTTTTTAAAAAATTATATTTTCTTACCCCTGGCGCCATCTCCGAACAAAGTGCTGAAACTACTCAAAAATTGACAGGAATCTGCCGTACCTACAATGATTATTTTTTAAGAAAATAATTTTTTGCTGTTTTCGCGTGTTTGAAGCATCTAATCGCTTCTATTTTACACTAATTATCGATTCCAATTGTCCGATTAATCCTAGAAGCTCGAAATATTGAAATATTAAAGATTAAATTGCACATTGAGAGAGTGAGAGGTGAGATTGGCGGACTAGTGTTCACTCTCTCGCACATTGGTGTTGTGCGCAGGCGCGAGTTTGGCGTAGAGAGAGTGAGAGACTAGATGCTCGGACCTCTCACTCCCACACTGTGCGAGAGAGTGAACACTAGTCCGCCAATCTCACCTCTCACTCTCCCAATGTGCGATTTAATCTTTAATATTTCAATATTTCGGGCTTCTAGGATTAATCGGACAATTGGAATCGATAATTAGTGTAAAATAGAAGCGATTAGATGCTTCAAACACGCGAAAACAGCAAAAAAATATTTTCTTAAAAAATAATCATTGTAGGTACGGCAGATTCCTGTCAATTTTTGTGCAGTTTCAGCACTTTTCGAAGAGATGGCGCTAGAGGTAAAAATTTAAAAATATTTTTTAATTTTTAATTATTTATGCAAAATACAACGATTTTAATGAAAAAAATCATTAAATATAAACAATTTAAGTATTTTTTATCATTTAGTTCTTGCAAAATGAAGAAAATACAACGGGGAGTATATATTTCTCTTAATATAACAGTGCTATAAAAATGGTATATTTAACATTTGTTTCAGTATTTTAATCTCAACAAATTTCAATTAATTATGGTCAATTATAATTCCTAATGGTAATTACAAGTTATATCCTTCCATTTCTTATTCTGTTAATACTTGACGTGTTCGAGGGTTTGTGCCATTTCGATATTAATTTCACTGCAATTTCGATGCAGTCTCCTGTAATACACAAATTTTCTTAAAATTAGCATTAAAAACCCTAATCATTTAGGTGTTCTAACTGATGAATACCTCTACACTATAATTACAAAATTTTTATTTCAAAATTCGTACCTATTTCTTCTATTGGATAAAGTTTCCTCGACAATGTACCGTCCTCAGTTGTTCTTTAAAAAAATTGAAAAATAAAGCTTGAACGATATTAAATTCATTATTTTATAATAATACAATGTTTTATCTTTCTACTATTCAAATTAAATGACCCCAGGACTGTATTTAATTATACAAATTGCTTTATTTTCATGCCGCTCATTTATCTTCGCTACAAACTCTAACAACATATTATAATTATGCAAATTTTGTTACAATTATTATAACTTTATGGTTTTACAATGAATAATTGTTTTGCCTACAAACTTTTATTTTATTTTAGTTTATTTTAATGTATTTTATAATTATTAATTCTTTAATTATTTATTGATTAAATTGTTCTCATTTCTTATACATTTCTTTATTAACTTATTGTACAATATTTCTATTACTGTTTTCAATGTTACTGTTATTTATTAACTATATTATTGTTGAATTCATTAAGGTTGACTATTTTTATCAACTTTACTAAAACATACGTTGTACATGCCCTTCTTAACTTATTATAAAATATTTGTATTATTATTTTCAATTTTACAATTATATCTTTTATACGTTATTGTTATATCTATTAGAATTCATTATTTTTATAACTTTATGTACAGATATGTTACAATTTTTTATATAATTCATTGTGCAATGGTTTCATACTGTAATGTAATGTTTTTATTATAATTTTACATTTTAAAATTATTGATGGATTAAATTAAGATTGCGTTTATAATTTGAAATATTAAATAAACAGTAAAAATAAGAGTAATTGTATTGTTGTATAAATTCTACAATTTAATAACTATTGTAAAGCTTAATGTATAAATCATTTATTTATTGAATAAATGCAGCTTTTTAAAAATAACCCAGAACTTGTTTATTTATTTAAATAAACCTGTTTTAATATCCTTATCCCATAAACAATTTCAGGAAATAATAAAAATTAACAATAGCAAATCGAAGACTATGAAATTTAATTCAAAGTGGTAAAAATCCCGAAATTGTAACAGGAGAATATGATGTAACAAGAGGTATTCTTCATGCCATTTCTTGGAATTTTAGTGACGTCAAATTCTAGGAATTCCTGGAAACCGTTTGCATTGAATTTTATTCTTCACTGTGTCTTAACGATATTTTTCGTTTTTTTCTACTTTTGTGTTTCGAAACTTTTGTGCAATGCTTCTCTACACTGTTTCTCGCTTTTTAACGGAAAGTTTTTAAGGACTGGATAAGGGAAGTTAGGTTTATAAATGAATAAACAATTATTTTAGTTTAACTCTATGTTTATTGAAAATTCTTACAATTATACATGTTGTATAAATGTTACATTTTTAATTCTAACGCACTGAATTGTTGAGTAGTTTCAAGGGTTCTTTTATAGATGGCGCAACCATCAACAATTCAGTTAAGTAGTTTCATGGGTTCTTTCATAGATGGCGCAACCAGTCAGTTTGAAATAATTTTTAAAATATACTTTAATACTGTAAATAAATTATAATTGATGGTTGAAAATCATAAAAGATGCAACAAATAATCTCTATTAACCCTATATACAAGTTCCATTGTCAAAATTTATTTAAAACCTACAAATCAATTAATATTTGTTATAAGATACATTGACTATAAAGTTTGTACAATAAGAATCATATATGAATCCTATACGTTGTTCAGTTTTAATGGAGTTATTAATTAAAACATGGTTTTATAAAGTTTTAGAATTTTAAAATTCATAAAAAGGTAAAGAAATAACTTCATGAATATGTTTTTTTAATTTAAACATATATTACAGAATTCACGATATTCTACAAGTTCTAGAATACATTAAATACCCCAAAGAACGAATGAAAGTTTCTTAGAATGCAAAATGATCGTGCCAACAACCTGAAACTTTCATTTACTCTTGCACATTTCTAATAACCTTGTTTCATCAAAGTCCTTTGACCGACTGAAATCTAATTCCAGGTTTCATTAAGATAAGACTAGACATGAAACGTCAAAACCGTGACTCCAATTGTACTCGAATTTCCTCGTGCCAGAATTGAAATTGCGCTTCTAAAAACTGACTAACAAGCGAACAGGTGAATGTACGTTATCCGTAGCTAATCGTGTAACCCATAGAAATCATCAGTGTCTCCTTAATAGCAGGATGCAATTGTTTTTCAATGTATCTGGTCAAAGCCTGGCTGGCACCTCGAAGGAATACGTCCTCCATTTCTCTGGCGATGTGCTCCTTGGACTGCCAACTCCTGCCATCATTCTCCAAATCAATTGGAAAGATATTGTCTAAGGTATCGTCATCGTACTGCCTGGTTTCTTTCTGTGCATCGTTTCTCGTCAACTGGTATGTGTCCTCTCTCTTAAAGTTCGTCTTCGACTCGCTGTCGTTCAGACTCTTGGGTGAAATCTCAGTCACATTGATCAGACTGTTCTGTCGTTCGGTACAGTTGCCAGTTTCGTTGCCGATCTGTCCCCTGGCGGTCAACGAGCTTGCGAAATCCTGCGAGACGATCGTCTTCACCGATCTCGAGATCCTTATGGAATGATCACTGACTTCCTGGCCGCTTTCGAAAGATCCTGGCAAGCGAAGAACGCTCAGGGGACCTTTCAGAAGGCTCCTCTCCTGCGTGGAGGGTTTGGTGAGCCAAACGTTCTTCCTCCAAATGCCCAGTTTCGCAACAGGTGAACTCAGGAAACGAGATTGTCGAGTTTCGTTTGGGATGATGACATCCACTTCCTTCGAGACACCCGCTAACTGTCGTGGCTCGGCCGCCTCGTAGTCGTCCCCGTTCGTGGCGGGCAGCAACGTGTACTGTAAAAGATGTTTTGCAATCATAGTCCGTTTCTAGCATGGTATTGTTAGAAGGATAAACGTCATACCTCGTCCCGAGGAGGATAGAATGGGGGCCACTTGTCCTGTCTCTTGATGTGTTTGTCCAGGCGAGTAGGATGACAACCGTAAGCGTAAATGGAGGCGAATCTCGGCTCCAGGAAGCTGGACTCGGTTCGAATACGCATCTGCCCTCGGCCACGAGCTATGGGACTTGTCAGAAAGTCCACTCCTGCCCGTCTCAGTCTCAGAGTCATTCTGCAGGATTCTGCTGGTATCGGTGGTTGATGATCCCGTGGCATCAATGACACTACTCCAGTGACGGACAGGTCATTGAACATCACTCGAGTCTGTAGGGAATTGTTGTTGGGCTCGTAGACGCACTTCTCCACCTGTGCCCAAGGACTTCCTGTGTCCCTGGCTCTCTGTGGCAACTGGAAACGACAAAAGACAATCAGAAAAAGAATCTGAAGATAATTCTGTACATAAATCCTTTTATAATAAAATCTATACTTTGACTTTTATTACTTTAACACTAATCCGAGAGACTGACATCTCCAGCGGCGCAGAACGCAGTTCTTGTTGATAAAACATGCCAGCCTCGTCTTCCTTTAGCCTGTTCCTCCTACCAGGGTCCTTGTGGAGCGTGTCCAGGGCACGTTCTAGTCTTCCACCGCAAGCTTCCCAATTGATAATGTTCGTATGAGCGGGAACGATGGACGTGAACGCCAGCAACAGGTTTGCTAGTGGCGCGAAGATCATCATCTGTGGCAACAATAAAAGAACCAGTCAATACTTTGATAAAACTATGAATAACATTTGATCTAACATTATTTTTAAATGTGAAATCGCAACAGAAGGACGGACTTCGAATCTTCGAATCATCAAGGCGGAAAGAGCTCAAGGTAGAAACAATTAAAATCGTTTAACATGTACATGGAGAAGAGATGGCTGGGGTCATCGTTCCTCGAGTTTCAAGTATTAAGCATAATTGCAATGACACTTTCGAGAGGCCTGCAGAATGCAAGGAGAACATGTACACGCGCGGTGCACGTGTGCTGGTAACGTTAAAATATCACCGCGGGTATATCCTGTAGAAACTCAGCGAATTCGAGCCGCTGAAACAGAGCATGAATGCGTCTTCCTTCCGTCTCTGTTTCAGCGACAATCGGGTGAAAACCGGGAAGCATAATTCGGACGGTTTGTTCAACTCGAGCTGCCTGACTCTATTGTTACACTCCTCGATTCAACGAACTTCCTATTATATGCGGTGATTCAGAGTAACAATGGTGTAATTCTCGTTATCGATTTTCCACGAAAAACAAGCTTTCTTCAAGTGGTCCTGTTGCAAATTAAATTAAAGATGCACAACTGGCCATCAGGACATCCATTTGATCCAAACCTTGCAATATTATGAGGTGCACCTTTCTAAAATAAAGGAGCAATTTATAAATGTAACTTTTGTAATATAAATGATATGGAATGTTCTACAGCTTCTGCCTTGTGTTACTCAATCCCTTCGATTTTTGCAAACTCAAACGATCCTTTTTAACAATGACGACTCGAATGGTGTTTCGTTGCTGAATGCTGAAACAGACGCGCAACGTTACACCCATGAACAACAATACAATTTCCCAGCAACAGATGCAACGCGGAGTTTCCCAATTTCCTAATTGGCCGATACTGAAACGCCGTCGTACGCGATGCGTGCCATGGTGTTTCGTTCAAGCAACACGCAACGTTGTTTTTCATGTTTTATCTTCTTTTTTTACAACGAAATCTTATTGTTACGGCGGAACGTATGAATGCTGGCCATAAAGGAACGAACAAGACCAGTTCCAGTATTTTTGTATGCTAATGCGCGACTCAACGTTGATTTCATCTTGGCTTGCTGCTTTCGCGCTCCGTTAACCCGCTACCACGATGCCGATTTTGCAATTTTTTCCCAACGCAGAATTATTTCTTTTTTTCTCTTGTCTGATTTGAATATAAATCTCTCCTTTCATATTAAGGTACTTTAAAGTACTATGTACAAGGATAGCCCGTACAATTATCACAGATCGTACGTTTTTTTTTCACTGCAATTAGAAAACGATGAATAGTACAAAGAGTACTGTTTGTAAAATTATATATTTGTTTGTAAGTGTAACTTTTGGAAACGACTCACCCTGTGTATAGAAAGAATCTCTATTTATCTAGAAAAATGGTTAATTAACACAGTAAATTATTTAATAAAAAGTCTTTTATTAAAACAATTGGAGATTCATTCCCACGATATTTGCTTTAACTACCGAGCTAATTAAACTGTCTTGATAAATTCATAAATTTGGAAAAATTACTTAATAGTAATTAAGTGAAAGAAGTAATTGGCCAAAAACGTAATCGAGCAAAATTTGTAATTCTTAGTTATTTAAAAATGTGGTGCTTCGAATCAAATACTTAGCGTTTAATTCTATGAAATTATTCTGCATTAAACATTCATGTATAAGAAGAAACTGAAAGCGAGTAAGAAGAATTTTTGCTTAATTTAACTTGGCGGCAAAAAGAAAGCGCTTCGATTACTGTAAACGCATCTCGATGATAAGAAATTGTATCGAGTTGTAACTTAAGTTCGTAGCTAATAAAACACCTGAAAATCAATAATTTTAATTAAAATTAAGAAACAGAAACAAGCGACTACTTAGCGATACATAACATGAATCGAATCATATAGTAAACACTTAATTAAAGAAAACGAAAACGCTACGAACTTGATCCTTTCACTTCGTTAAGAATACAATTTTAATTGAAGCTCGTGAAAAATGTAAATATTAAATTTCTAACTTTTTAAAAATATAACATTCGAAGATTCTAATGATTTTATACTTCTTTTCATAATTTGTATTTTAAAAATATATTATTTACAGACGAAGCGAAAGGGTTGACGTTACGACTCGATAATTAAAATTTGAATACTTACTAGAAAAGACGAAATCACGATTAAGATTTTTCTGGAAGATGGAAAAGTCAATATGGAGGCGGTTTGTTGATTCCCCAGAAGATGAGAGTATTTAGCTTGCACCTTTGGTGTAAGGCAGATCGGATAACAATGAAAGTGGCTGGATACGCGCGGTGGCTCCTACTCTGAAGTCTTCCTTTCCTTCTTCTTCCGGTGGTGCGTGGAATTCACTCAAAACTACCGAGCTTGATCTCGACATCGCGTGAAAACTATACGTTAAATCAACGATTTCATAATTCGCAAATGAATCGATAACGACGATCTTCCAATTTCTCAAATAAATCAACTCAACAAAGTCTAAGAAACTTACACACTTTGTATCGATTCCACGATAAACTTTTCAATTTTTATTTTGACAGAAAGTACATCTGTGTTTATGAAGTATTCTACGAAATTCCTGAAGAAAATAAAACTTAATTAAATGATACGAAATAATTGATATAATTACATATGTTATTGAACGAAATAGAAAAGTTAGGTGAAAGAAACCTGTCGCTCACGATGGTCGGATAACAACTGCAAATGTCATTAATCGTAACGTTACACAATGTTATTGTGTGCATGACTCTGAGATATTGTTTCATCCATGGAGTTTTAAGTTCATAATTAGCAATAAAACCGTGAGAGAAATTTGAAAAAGATGTTCCACCTGAAATATCGTACAATTTAATAGCGATCGATCGGAATGAAATTGACCGTAGAAAGAATAAATCGAATTGCGAGATACGCGATCGACGCGACCTCAAACAGTCGATTACAGCGAGTCTTTGTTTCTGAATACATTATAGAGAGAATGAAAATAAAAATGTGTAAATTCGTTTGTTACGGGTGTCATGCTTCAAATCGCTTCGTAACTATGACTGTTCGTTAAATATCGTGCACTCGTGCAAAGTCGTTTAAATTATTTGTCGTTTTAATACGCTTATTCGAAAATTTCGACCGGAAACCTGTATTACACATTTTTAGGTTATATACATAAGATGTATGCTTCTAGAAGGAGTTTGTATTTATTTATCATAATTTTAGGTAAGGCATTATGCTCGTTTGTCATGCCTCATTAATAATGCATAAAAATTAATCTTTCTTCTTCGTTTATTCAGTTCAAATGATAAATGTCCTTGGACGAATGGATGAATGTGAAGTAATACAAGCAATTCCTTTTATAAACTCAGAACAAGGACCTGAAATCGATTTGCCAGAAGGAAAGCTCAAAGAGGAAAATAAAACTATTGAATCGAATGTAACAGTAAACAATTCTACCTCCAATGTGACTAAAGTTAATTGCTTGATGGATACGGTTTACGGACCAGTAGAAGTAGGACACTGAAATGTTAAGTTGATAATGTAAATGAAAAACAGGTTACAAACATTTATTATTACAGATTGTAAATGCAACCAGATTAATAAAACTATTAATCTTGGAACCTGGACCATCGAATAGAAGCAGAAATGATAAGGAAGATAGAACATTACCAGGAACATGTGTAATAGTATTATTTTATGCAAGATGGTGCATATTCAGTAGTCAAACTGCACCACACTTTAATGCACTACCTCGTTCATTCCCTCATATCAAAGCAGTGGCAATTGATGCTATAAAATATCAAAAGTAATACTAAACAATAAATACATTCTAATTTATTAAGTTAAGGAATATAATTTTATAGAATTTGTCATTTTTTAGCTTTAATGCTCAGTATGGAATTGTAGGAGTGCCTACATTAATGCTTGTTCACAATGGAAAGCCAGTAGCAAAATTTAATGACACTGTTTACACACTAGAATCTTTTGCAAGATTCATAACCCAGACAACCAATTTACAACCAAATGGATCATTATATGTTACATCCTTGGATTTTGTGGGTCCTGTTTCCAGTACACCTTCTAATGAAACTGACTATTGTCTAGTCCTTTCATGGGTCTTTATTGCTACGTGTGCTTTATACTTTACATCACAGAGCAGATGGTGGCAGCAGTTTGTAGAATTAGTTCAAAATACATGGCGTGAAAGCAATGCCCAACATGAACATGCTGATTGAAAGCATTGAAAGAGACTATTGATATTCCATGTACAAAAAGTTTGTGGTGTGAAATGACTCATGGTATTACAAAACTATTAAGTTGCGTGATAATATTTGTGGTAACTGATAATTAAGGCAATTAAGACAATGTAAATATATGTATGTTGACAAATAAGTAATATATAATATATTATTATTGGAAAACTCTTTCTCTTTAATCATTACCCTACAATTTTTTCCCTAAGTATTTATGCGTTTATAATTAAATAACAAATTTGAAATAAGAGACTGATAATTGCTTCGATAACAATTGATCAATTTTTGTTACGTACTTTAGTCAAATATTTTCGACTTGCGGGAAGTTTCGTAGTTATGAAGTTTATTCAAACAAAATCTGAACGTAACGCGCGCCTTTTGTCAATTGAGCATCTAATTTGTTTCTGACCGTTGTCAAGCACAGCGACGGGCATATTCCGGCACGGGATAATTTAATACGTTCGGAAGACGAGGTAAGATAAGGTTGTGATAATTAATATTCTAATAAAATATTCATCGAGTAGTAAATGATACAGCACGAATATGACTTCGATAGTTATATAGCGAAACTCGCATGTAATGGCCGACTTCGCGATTCACTTATCACATCCCTAACTTCATGATTGTTGTGTGCGGCATTTGTTTGCACTGAAGTTCGTCTCTAATGAGTTTTGTTATTGCAGTTATATCGTAAAAAGGTGCTGTTTAACATTGAATAACATAATTGGTTACGAATAAGCAAAGGTTCTTTAGTTAACTCGACACTTCGGAGGAAACAACATGACACTGTTCTATATCCGGACACGTTTATATCGTTTCGTTAATTTTTGTAATTTATCGTCAGGTTAGGTTCTCATCGGGAAGCCGGTCTGGTTTTCAAATTAAAGGATAGAGTAGGCGAACATAACAAAATCAAATTAGGTTAATATCAAAATATAGAGTCAAGTTAAGGTCATTGAAGACCCTTTACGAGGTCAGCGTGAAAATCCAAAAGATATGGGATCGTTGAACCTCGTCTGCCCAATGTGCTGTGGCGAAACGTTTAACAATCCACAGTCGTTAAAATACCATTTATTAAGCATGACGGACAACCTATACTGTCCTGGTTGTTCGCAGCGATCCGACTCCGTAATGGCACTCATTCAGCATTTGGATCGGTGTGGGCAAAGCATTGAATCGGATGTATCATCCCAGTCCAAGCATGAAGATAAGCACGAGGCCCAGCAAGAATCTGAACCGGACTCAGAGGTGCTAATGGTTAGCACCAAATGAAATTTTTCCTATCTATATTTATTTTGAACTCTGTTTAACAGTTTTAATTTCAGGATACCAACGTAGAAGGGATAGATCACAGCTTTCTAGCCACAGTAAATGACAGTGGAATTATGATAGTAGGGGGACCCCAAACGATACAAGTTGATGAAAATGGTGTGTAAAAATTCTAATTTAATGTATATTAATCCTATTCATTTGACTATTACTTCTAACAAAAATATCAGGAGAGATCAAAGTCATAGAAAAAATGGAAACAGAAGAGACAGAGATGGACCAAAATTCTTTGGAATTTAAAATGTCAGATGAAGTTCCTACAACCACTAGCAAAGTAGAAGAGCAATCTTTGTCTCAGAATCAGCTAGTAACAATTTCCACTTCGAAAACAGATGATAAGTCCAGAAATAAGAATGTAATTACTATTTTACCCGATGGCTCTGAACTTCTTGATGAAGACACTGGTGCTTTAATAAATATGGATCATATAAATGATGTAGGTGAATTGGATGAGGATGGATTGTTACATGTTAAGCAAGAACTTTGCGAGGTATAAATCAAGAAATATTTCATTTTAAATAAAATTATAATAACAGAGATATCATAGGAATGTGCTTAATTTTTATAGATAGAACCAGAGGCAGTTTATAGTTGTACCAGTTGTGACATGAGTTTTAATTCCGTCGTGGAGCATATAAAACAATTTCACGACGGTCAAGAAGTGTTACTTGAAATAGCTGATCAGTTAGACGATATACCTACAGTACCTGCAACTAGTACCTTACCTTCAGAGTCGGGAAGCGTAGTCAACACTCGTCAGAGACCGAGTATGAATACCCTTCGTACAGAAGAATGCGTGGACAGCGAAGGAAGATTATATACAAGAAAAGTAGTACAAATAGAAAGGTTCTGGGATCGGACTCCGGCTCAAACGTCGCTTCAATCAGTCAAAGCACCAATGATCGAAAAATTTTTTTCCAATGTCGAAGGAGTAAAAGTAAAACTATCCATCTAATTCATAAAAATTATAGAAACGAGTCAACATTCGTTAATTCCTACCGATTGATTACAGGTACGCGAGAAAAGATTGGAAGCAACTCCAGTGAGAATGTACAGATGTAATCAGTGCCTTCAACAATTCTCCAAATTGGGAAACTTTCGAGTACACGCGTGTCTACATGGCAGCAATCGTTGTGATAGCTGCGATCAGACGTTCGCAACGCCCAAGGCTTTGCAATTGCACGCGAAGGTGCATGAAGGCGAACCCGACCCTAATCAAAAAACCTTCGTGTGCGAAACCTGCGGCACGGAATTTTGTTCGCACAAAAGCCTGCGTTTGCATTCTCGAATGCACGCCCCGGTCAGAGCAAGACACGTCGATGCACCCGAAGGGTCTCCCAATGCAACATTTACGTGTCCAGAGTGTGGTACAATATCCATATAATTCATTATCGTTAAGATTCATATACAACTTATATTTAATCACGTGTTTCTCCTTTATAGGTAAAACGTTGGCGGAGTCGTACAAGGAGGCACACATGGCACTGCACACTGGTGATTCCGTAACTTGCACAGTTTGCAATAGAAAATTTGATTCTGCTGATAGTTTAGCGATGCATGCCGCGGTGCACACGGAGCTTAGCCAACCGCATTCGCCGACACCGCCTGCCGTGGAGACCACGACCACCGAGCCCACGGAAAATCAAAAACCGTATCAGTGCCAGCATTGTGGTCGAAGATTCACGAGACCTCACGAGAAAGTGAAACACGAGCGTATTCACACTGGAGAGAAACCACATGCTTGCGAAGTAAATATAACCAAAAATACCATTCTAAAAATCTGATATCTACTAAGGAATCGTTTCGACAGGTTTGCGGCAAAACCTTCCGTGTCTCTTACTGTCTGACGCTACACATGAGGACTCACACGGGCGTCAGACCGTACGGATGTCAGCACTGCGGCAAAAGATTCAAGGCTTCCTCCGTGTACAACCACCATTTGCTCACCCACGGAGAGGAGCGCGCTTACACGTGTCCCTACTGTCCGAAAACCTTCAAAACCCGCGTTCAACTCGCCGGACACAAGAACAGTCATACCAAACCGTTTCGTTGCACCGAATGCTCCCGACCATTCGCTTCCTTATACGCCGCGCGTGCTCACATACAGACCCATAAAAAGGACAACAATTTGAAGTTCAGTTGCTACATATGCGGTGCGTCGTACGGTCGAGCGTTCGCGTTGAAGGATCACTTGAAACAGCATGGCCAGGACGTGCTGGCTCCGCCGGAACCGGCGAGGGAGGAAGAGATTCACGAGGGGGAAGAGTTCTTACTCGCTGAAGAAGAAGTCGAGGACGACGAGTTGGTTATACCGTCGCCCATACCCGTCGCACAATCATCGGAAGCTGACGACACGGAATGAGAGACTATAAATGCTAGTCAAATGTTTGTTATAAATTATACTTCGACATTATTCACCTAAGCGGGGCGGGGGGGGGGGGGGAGAAACGATAGCGGACAAGCTTCTATTTTACGTAGTGTTCAAAGACTATCGACGAAATTTCTATTCATGCATTGAATAGTAAGGAAAATTTTAGTTTTTACAGACAAATAATATTCTGATAAGAATTTCTGCTGTGACTAGAGATGATAGTGTTTGTTTGTAAATAACGTATTATAAATTTTGTATATCCTCATTGATGAAACATGTGGATAGATAATGTTACATACGAATAGCGATTGTATTATGAAAGACTATAATTTTATCGTGTCCGTTTAATATATTGAAGTAAACGATCGATATTATTTAATTCGTAAGCTGTTTTAACAATTAACGTTCTGTTGTTTGATTACAACTATGTTGTAATTTTGTATCATTCGAACCTTCCCTGATTTTCTTATTTCTCAGCTTTTATTTATTTAAAAAATACTACAAAACGAAAAAAAAACAAGAAAAATGTATTTAAAAATATTTTAACTATAAAAGTATGAAAAAAACAAAGATTAATTTTAATATTAATTTGTAAGTTCTAATAGTTCGTAAATTAAAATAAAAACAATGTAGATGATAATTTTAATCGTCTTTACTGTTTTTAAGAAATCGCTAATTGTTGCTATCATTAATATTGAAATAGAATTATTTGCATATTTGATCTTGAAACCATTTGTTTTATATATTTCTCAATGCATTAAACAAAGTCTATATTTTATTCTTTAGTAATTAAAAACAAAAGAACAGTATTTT
This sequence comes from Anthidium xuezhongi, assembly GCA_022405125.1. Lineage (NCBI taxonomy): Eukaryota > Metazoa > Arthropoda > Insecta > Hymenoptera > Megachilidae > Anthidium > Anthidium xuezhongi. Next base: position 1,038,798 of record CM039649.1, read on the forward strand.
AACTGGATCATTTTGGATGTGACTGATTAGAAAGTAATCTGACAAACAAGTACAAATAGTACAATAGAACAGCCACGAGAAAAATATTCTACAGAAATATTTTTATTTGAGTGTGTCAAATTCGTGTACTTGTAGATAAGGAAATCCTGCAACCAAATAAAATAAAACTAAACATTGAAATTCTATTCAAATAATTCAGGTCTACCATAATTCATTGTTTTGGGAATTTAGAGAGCTAAGCAGACTTGCTCTTAATACTTAATGCACCATCTGTTGCACCTAAACCTCCAGTTCGTTGCCAGAATTCATGTGGAAAGAATTAATAGAAATAACATGAATTTTCCCAATTTGAAGAACAAAAACATTGTTGTAAACTTACAACGTCAAGCAGAGACTAATTACGGTTTGACTTTCATCGTTTGATACCGCGATCTTTGAGCAAATAATAACGCAAGAGACATGATACTAAGTATTTCATCAACAATTGTAAAAATTTAAATTCTAATCCAATTTAAATTTGTATTCAAGATCAATAAAGGTAGGATAAGTATTTTTCAAATGTCTTGCATAAATGCATCATTTATCCATTTCTACATCGCATAATTACAGTTGAAAAATACAAAATTGTAATGAAAGTAATTAAATAAAATAGAAACGGCAGTTTTAAATATCAAGCATATGATCGAGATTTTTTGCATATCAAATAAATCTGCTAAAATATCTAAGTACCTGAAATATATTATTTAATTGCCACGTTTTTGAGACTGTCAGCGATAATCTTTCCACCGTCTGAAGTAAGCAAAAGATTCCCACACCAAGATGCCTCTCCACTACCATTTACCACAAGATCAGCCTATATGAAAAATTTCAGTAAATTAAGAGAGCACAATCGTTCTTGATTCGTTATATAATACATAATGAACGTACCTGTAACTTTTCCCACACTTTCTTTTTTGGATTAAGTATATCATCCGGTGATCCATCTTCGTATCCGTCTACCATAACTTTGTCGCCCGGTTTGCTGTCCGGAGGAGGTCTCAAAGGTTCAACTCGCCTCGTAGGTTCGTCTCTGTTAAAGTTATAAACGATCAGAAAAGAATTCCACGTGGCAAAGAAAAAAAATTGAAACGTACACCGATGCACACAAAACCATCCCATGAGACTGAATACCTCTGAGGGTTGCTGGTTTCAAATTTGCAAGAATAACTACCATTCTGTCTTTCATTTCTTCCAATGGTACATAGTTTACAAGTCCGCTAACTATCGTACGAGGTCCGCTAGGGTCTCCAACATCTATTTTCTCTACGTAAAGCGCATCAGCGTCGGGATGTTTCGACACCTCAACTATTTGCCCGACTCTGATGTCCAATCTGGATGGTATTATCTCCTCCACAACTTCTAAATATTTAATAGAAATTTTATATTGTTATTCGAAACTGCATTGTATTTAATTTTGTTATATTGTGTATTAGATATTACTTGGCTTCTGTGGAGGATATGCTTTGTTAGCTAAAGTTTTTAGTTTTGGGTCTGCTTCAAACTCTTTCCTGATTGGGTCCAGAAGTTTGTTAATATAAACTTCAACAGTGTTTTTCAGGTCCCCAGGATGTATTTCTTCTTTGGCAAACGCATTTTCTAATTCCTCATATTTAGCGAATGATACATCCCCACCTATGAACATGGTTTTTTGTTAATAAAGTCTTATATTGAAGATAATCTAATAAATTTATAGTTACCAAATTCAGCACTTCTTTGTACATTAAAGGATTCTTCTTCATTCAACAATGGAAAGATCACATGTTTAGCAAATGCAAGAACTCCATTGTCTGCAATATTACCAGGTTCACAAAATGCTTTCTTTAACTTCTTCTTAACTGCAGCAGCATTATCCAAAAGATCAATCTTGGAATCATCTTCAGAAGAAGACATTTTTGATCCTGTCAATCCAGGAACTGAAATCAAATTTTGTATTGCATCATTTTACTTTTCAGAAAAATAATTTAGATTAGTATTTATATATTGTGTACGTACTCATTGGATTCATTAAATGAATACGTTTTTCATACCCAAGCATTGGTAAATATTTTTCAGAGAAAGTAAATATCTTTCTTTGATCTACACCACCAAATTGAGCATCAACCTTGAGGTATTGTTCATCCAAAGCTTGCAATCCTGGATATAAAAGTCCAGAAAGCAAAGGATTTGCAACCTGTTTAACTACTTCAGCACCTGCTTTCTTGGCATCATGCTCAGTGACTACAGAACTTAAGCGGTATACATCTAATGTATACTCCCTATAATGAAAAAGAATTTTCTTATTATATATGTTTTCAATTGTTTCTTACTTTATAGGCAATCACTTACTTGGACAACTGATACTCTGTGCCCTTAATAAATTTCAATTTATCCAAAGGTACATCTATAGATTTAAGCATTGCTTTAATAACTGTTTCATAATATTGAGTGCGAAGCTCCAGAAGTTCCCAAGGTGCTTTCATATTATCCAAATAAGCATGAAGATCAGCAAACAATATTGTAACCTCTGTGCCAGCTCTCAAGAAATCTGCTATTTTGGACATTGGTGTGAAATAGCCTATGTGCGGTCTACCAGTTGTAGCAGTACCCCAATAAAGCTTAAGATCTCGCTGTTTTAAGATACTTTTAAGTTTTTCATCACCGAGCCACTCAGCCAAGTTCCTGGTAATGAGTTCATATTTTTCTTCCCACTTCAACTCACCCATGTCGTTAGTTATTCTGTACAGAGGAACGCGAATCATATTTTTAAGATGTAACAATGTGACGAATTGTACAATTAATTGTTTAAACAAAACGACACACGTGAGTGTGACACGTGTCCTACGAGTCACGTCAAATCCTGTACACTTAACCTCTCAATACTTCATTCAAACTTTAACCTGTTAACTGCGGAATTTAGTTTCAAAAGATCTCCACAGAGTGCAGAGATAAAATCAAGCAATGACGTGTATACACGTCAAACGCAAGGTAAATGATCCTACTATAAATTTTTACAAAAAATGAGGAATGATTATTTTTATTTGACAAAAGAATTAACAATTCGTTTCTAAATATGTTATTCTTACTAAAAGCTTGAAAATCGTAAAAAAATAATAAGATACATAAAAGAATAAGATGGGATAAAGTGATGGAGAAAGGGGAATAAATGCTGGAAGAAATGCGAAGCTGTCAAAGGCTGTCTTTGCTCGGAGATGCGCGAATAAAGAAATACTCTTCCCTTACTGCCTCTATCCCTACAACACATAGCAGTTGTAATGGTAATATAAAAGACACATACCACCAAATAATATTCTTATCACATTTTATAAAATTTTCGAGTTTTTATAGTCAATGATAATTTTTTATTTTACACGACGTGTATACACATCGACCGCACTGCAGTAGAGATTCGGTCTGACGTGTATATACGTCGAATGCAGTTAACGGGTTAAACAATTCTGACATTATACTAACACGAATGATATTTTTGTACCAAATAAAATGATATCGGATACAATGACAAGCAAGATGATATTAACATAAGAATATATAAGGTGACATCATTCTTTTTACTTTACAGCTGTTTGCAATGAATCGATTTAAAATTAAAATTACATAAAAATTCGATTAATTGTTTACATATTTTAATATTAAAATTTAATTTTACATTGAACAGCTTCTTTTTAAAATGCAAAATCTCGAAGCGTGTAAGACCGGAAACAGCTGGTATACCGCACGCATTGATGCGACTGACGGACCGAATGACCGATAATCGGAGATATAAATTTAAACCACCGCTACATGAAACAGTTCTGTACCATTATGGAATACGCTGTTTAATATCAAATACTTTAACATTTTAATTCATTTATTATCATTTAAATTCAAATTATTATCAACGTTTTCTTGTTGCTTTTGAGAGGCTAAATCTGCCAGCAAGATATCTACCCCAGCGGTCAATCGACAAATTTGTTCGTGTCTTTCCTTAGCGATCTTTTCTAATCGTTTATAAAAGGTAGATGTCATAGAAAACATACGCTTGAAATCACGACGGGTCAGACGCAACAATTCGCATACTTCTAGAGCGATTACAGATATTAATCTTTTTCGATCAGGGAAAATCAGGGCGGCTTCGCCAAAGAAGCCCCCATCTATCTCGTGGCCCACCTCGAAAAGAAGAAATTATATATTTATCGTTTCCATAGTTGTAAATTGAAATTTTTTAATTATATTAATAATGTATCGAATAAATTTTACATACTTCTTTCCCATCGAATGTAATGAGCGCGACAGTGCCGCTCACTATGAAAAACATACAGTCACCTTCGCTGTCGCATTTGTATATAACGTCTTCGTTGAGATAAACGAGCGGATGTAAAACATCTACAAATAGTTTTAATCGTAAAATGAAATCATAAGAGTACGTTATTTCTGTATCTTACCCATTAAATTTCCTACAACGTTACGTGGCAAATAATGGAAAAGGGTAACTGTGTCTAACAATCCACGACTACTATGAATTATAATTTCTTGGTTTAAATGACCTAAACAAAAAATAATAAGAAATTATATATACAGATAAAAGAAAATTGTTTATAGAATAATTTGTTTTTTCAGCATGTATTTTAACTCGATAAGGTGCTGGATATTGCTTTTTCTTTGAAATAACTCCCTTGGAAGCGAAACTCATAATAATCGATCAGTTTGCCCTTAAGTTTTTCCGGCAACCTTTTCTCTCGAATATATTCTTTCACCTGATGCATAATTTTTTGATACTTTAATTCCGGTTCTGCAGCTGACTCGACCAATTGCAATACCATGACTACAATATACAAGACGATTAAAAAATGATTTATTTTAACGAATGCAATGAACTTCAAGAGAATTACCCATCATATAAATACAGTATGCCTTTCCTATCAGCATCAAGAAACTGCGTATCAGGACATCATATTTTCCAAATCTGTCAAACTCGATGATACCGGCTCCGAAGAAATTACTCATGCCAATGTGAAGATATTCCAAATAAATCTCCACGTTGGACATTTTATTCACACCGACGGTGATAAAATACATTTCAGAATTCTAAAATGATAACAGCTCCCATTAAATTGTACGTCCAAGGATAAAGTTGAACCAACATGGGTGTACCTGTATGGTCTGTTTGCTTGCGTGCGAAATAAGAAATGGAAAAACATGACTCAAACAACTGCACCAGTGAAATGTGAACATTGTCATAATTACTAGCCAAATGGTTTTTTCTTGGGCATGAGAAATAGCAAAATTCTAAAAGAACAAATCAAGACTCATCAAGATTTCCGAGCACTGGATTAAATGATACTTTCAAGGATCCCTTGAATAACTTTCATTGTTGCCTCTTACCGCAATTATTTGTCCAATGTAATAGCGTAATGTATAAACACGTAGAACCTTTAGAGCTGGCAAAAATTCAGGAATCAACATGATAGAATTTGAATTAGGCCCTGGGAGTTCTATATGGTACGTATAAAACCAGGTGCATGGAACTGAGGATACAAAATCGATGAGAAAATATCCTGTTAAATAATGCCTGTACAAAAAATAAACAATTCAGGTGTAAAAAAAAAAATAAATGAAAGATAAATGAATAAATTACCGGGTTATCAAAAATGGATCCAGAAAGATTTCATGCCCGTTTGATGAACTGTAGCCGGTTACAAAGTTCAGACAAATGTCAATTAAACAGATTATATATGCAGGATATACAAGGCGCCAGATTTCGAACGAGGAACTTTTGGCCACTCTATGAAATGACACTATGTATGGTATCATTATAAACGTGTACATAAAAATTACCGTCATCAAGAAATCCCAGTAATATCTATGAGGACAGGTGTATAAATGATTACTGCTCCTTTGTGTAAAATATTTTTATCATAAAAGAGAATTACCGTAACACGCTACATGGATGTATTACCCACCAAAACGCAGAACGGCCATGCCTTCTTTTCTCAAAAGCTATCGCCGCGTAACTACGTAAAAAGTTTCGTGTCAACGAATGGGTCACGGACACCAGGAAAAGCTTTTGAATATTCCGCCTCCAGCGGGAGTAGAACCTTGCGTTTGGCGGTAATTTCAGCAAATTGCTGTTGGACGTTTGTGGTAGCTCGCAGTGATGAATGTCTACTTTCCTTTTTTTCATTTTGCCATTAATTAACGGTACACGAATGGCGTCGGTACAATTATGTTTTATGTGAAGAGACTATTTTCAAATTGAACTGCAATCAACAGATGCTAACTTCTGTTTGTTGAATCACAGAAATCATCTGAAATGTCGAGCAAAGAAGAAATTCCCTGTGAATTATTTGATATAGAAAAATGGATCCCTGAATTTTTGACCGGTAATCCATTTCTTAATTTGACAAATCATATTAAATAACTTTCACTCGTTTAGACAAAACACGTTTTAATCATAAGAATTACCACAAAGAAACCCTAAGAATTTTCAAACGTACAATTTCAGGAGCGACGTGAAAAATTTATATATTAATTATATTTTTACATGTTAGTACTTTATGCTGTAACTTAGAAACAGTATTTACATGGAAACCTAGGATGAAACTTCCTAGGTGCAAACTGTAATATAATGCATGCACGGTCCGTGTATGAATAAAAACTTCTTATGTACTACAAAACATACTAAAACCGTTTTATACAATAATGGCACGTTGTTGTACAAAATACAGAATATCTGATATCGTGTAACAATCCCATGGAGTTCTTACTGTACATACTAACATATAAATTTGTAATAAAGTTCTAGAATTTATTGCACGTAATACAGTGGTTCCCCTGTTTTAATAATTTTATCTTGAAGTTTCAACGCACGAATTAGTATATACAGTAAGGTACGGACTCGAATAAAACAACGATTCATCGACGATAAAAATAATTAAAAGCTTCTTAAATAAAAACCGTTCAACTAACACCTTGTCTTCGCAATTAGTCCCTACCGAATTTCTTCAACAACGAATAAAGATATTGTATAAATAAAAACAAAATATCGACTAAAATGGCGCGCAATAAAATCTAATATAGAAAAATATATAATGTACAAACACGGTAAATTTATTCGTCGCTAATGAAATCAGGCGTAGTTTGGAATGTAGCACACGCATACCCTTCGAGCTGTATTTCTTTATCGCTGTCGAACAGCGGAGTTTCGTTAAAAAAGATATTATATGTTACACGTCGTTCTCGTTTCCTTTTGCGCTTCAGTCAACGCGAAACGAGAGGCTTTATGCTTTCGAGAGTCTCTGGTGATCTACTTAAAAAATGAACCTGAAAAGGATACGAAGCCGATTGGCGGTTATTGCATTCTGGTGGAATCCATCGGGCCTGCGTTTCGTGAGTTCTTGATACACGTGCAGTCTTCGATGTCCATCGAGGGTCGTTTCGGTGGGTCAAAGGTTACCAGCTCAGCAACATCAAAATTCCATTGCCTGGAAGAGAAAAGAACAGAGTTAGTCGGTGATTAACAAATTCTGTCCAATGATGTTTGATACCAAGTTAATAATTACAGATTCATACATGACAATGGATTGCACGAGAAGGAACTTTACATAGGCATGAAGGAGGATAACTATTACATGAAAGTGACGCACACTTGCCCTTGTGACAAGTCTACGGAGACCAAAGATTTATCTTTTTGCTCCGTCGACAAACTAATAAGCGAAGGAGTAAATATACTGCTCATGCGTTACCTGGCGCTTATAAACTATGAAGGGACATTATCTTTTGAAAGTATTACCATAGACGGAGAACTTGTCATGTCCAATTATGTAAGAAAATATAAACTGATATTGAAGAATTTAAATAACAAGATGTTTATTAACAGGCGTGCATACCCGCGGAACAAATGGAAATAGAAAATTACATCTCAAACGTTTACACGATTGAACGTAGAATGTGCAAACCAGACGGAACCACGTATCTCACGAAAACTTATTTGACACCAAAAGGCAGAATACTGCGGCACAACTGGCTGGATGTACCATACATTTTAAAAATCAATCCGCTAGTTAATCCAACGATTTTACAAAAGACAATAAAACCAGAAGCTCCATTGAGAGACCGCTGGGCGGAAGATATTGAAATGTTCTCCAAATATTTAGATAAGAAAGTAAAGTATAGTATAAAATACTTTTAATACAGAACTTGTTAAGGAGAAACATTGTATCGTCGACAGTTTTCCAAAATTTCTGAACAAAGGGAATACATGGTTGACCACCCAGAACTTAAACAAATGATCGCGGATTACGTTCAATCGTTGTTAGTTGGTAATCAATTTCCCAGCTGGAATAGCATTGTATCGAATCTTCTTAGACAGGTCACACTAAATATTCAAATACATTTCTATTTTATAACGATGTTGCTTAAATTTTGCTGGTCTCCACAGTGAAACCGGAAAATGTGATAGAGTTCACGATTCAACATTTCAAAGCATTTTCCGAAGATCCCCAAACTTGGGAGACCAGTCCGTGCGAAAAAACTGACGATATTCGTATGAAATCACAGCTGGCAGAAGAGAATTCAACTATTGCTGTGTGCAACATTTGTGGATTTGCCGTGTACCAGACAGAAAAAACTTCCCAGCTTTCCATCGAGAAAGACGAGGAACTGGTAATAACTATTTTACAGTTTGCAGGAAACTGGTAATTAAAATAATTAATTTCAGAACTCTAGCGATTCGGTGCAATCTGTTTGCTTAAAAAGTTCGAGTGATAGTACAACCGACTTACAAAAAGCAGTGGACACAGATAATGAAATTGACTCGGACAAAGGAAACGTTGTTTCTAACATTTGTTCAGAACGGAAAGAGTCTTGTGAACGGTGTAAAGCTGAGATTGAAACTGGCGACAGATTTCGAGTAAAATTTTATTATATTTATGTTAAAATTTGATGTTATGATTATTCACGTTATTTTAATTTTTAGTCTGGTCCAGAATGTCCTGCGTGTCTTAGAAAATTCAATATATGCACAAAGTGTTCCGCCATTGATAATATATTACAAAAATTGAAGAATGAGATGTAGATACAAAGAGCTGTATTAAAATTTACCTGTATCATTTGTTACCCGATGATATATCCTTCTGCGAGTTACATATAACGCAATTTTCCTATGGAATAAAATTGAAGTACATTAAAACGTGTGAAATACTCCTTGCATTGATCGAAATTAAGATACGTACTACCACTTCGAAGTTCGGTAAACAATCTTCGTGAAACGAATGTTTACAATAAAATACAACTAAGTTCCTCGGCTCTACAACAAATAAAATAATCAAAATGAAGCTGATGTTAAATCTAAGTATGCTTATATTATTTCATTATATACCTCTTACAATTATTTTCCTATGACAAGCTCCGCACATTTGATCATCTAATAAAGAACAATATAATTATTAATGTAGACATAACTGTTTTAATTTGTACTCTTTCAGTACCAACCGTCTATAAATATTCCTTTCTGGTGGCACTTAACTAATCTTTCATGCAGATTGAAATAATCATTAGACAAAATTTTCTTGCAACCTTCTTGCACAGAAACTTGAAGATTATAATCGCACATCATTTTAACCAAAGCTTTCTTTAATCCAGGAATTTCTAAAGATGGTTCTATTCTTTGCACCATGAGTCTTGGATTCACGTACGTGCCTATCTTTTGAAGAAGAAATGTGATTGCCTCTGAAAAAAGTAATTTAATACAGTACAATTCTAAATGTACACAAATATGTACTACTTACTGGGCTTGTCTAGGGAATAATTAATTAAATCGTTCCATAATTCTTCATCATCGTGTTCTTGGCAGAACGCGATTGCACTTTCCATGTCGTTCAATTCTCTGGTCATGAGCGCCAAAGCTTCGGAAGTGTTTCCAATTCTACCCAGTAAATATACCATTTCCGGGTAAAACTGTCGCTGACTGCAAATATCTAACGCCTGCTGAATCGGATAATTATCCGAACGGCGTAGAAGTGGTAATAATTTGTCCCTCGAGTAATCTGCGTAAAGTCGGACCAGCAAACCATGGTACTTCCCCTTCGAATCTTTCATGTTCGTTTTATCTAACGCGTCTAAATACTAATGCAGCCAATTAATTAAAAAACACGATTTACAATATCCATTTCTTAATAGATTTTATTGTATCTTACCAAATATAAGTATCGATGATTGTGTTGCAACTTTTGTACAACAATATCGGATGGCACTTTATCCTTCTCTAAGAAAAACTGTATAGCACGTTCTGCGTCTAAGTCCATTAAACCTTCTATCATGTCGTAAACAGTATTGTACAATTGGTACTTTTGGATCAGTTGAAACACGTCTTTGTGCCTCAACTTCAAGTACATGGCCAATGCTTTGTCGTATTTCCCGTCGTGAATATATAAAATGGCTAAAACTTCTAGGAGCACGTTCTGTCGTTGATTGTGGAGTAATAGATGTTCCAGAACGCTGTTCACAACTGCTGTGACTTTGTACAATTTCGGGGACCATTCTTTGACTAGCTGAAGAAATCCATCGGGATCCATTTTCAGGTATTCATATAAAACCATCTCGTAAATTAAGGGATCTAACGTGACGTCGCCCCTCGGAAGATATGAAGATATTGATCGTAGCTGATGAACTCTCGCAAATTTATACACCTGTAACCAAATAACATCAGTGATGTTCAAATTGAAACAGAATATCACAGTCTGATTAATGATACTAACCTCTTCCTCCCACAACTTCTTATCCTTCCCTAAAATTTTCAAGCACAATTTCCCTGCTTCATCGTATTTTTCAGAAGCTAGTAAGTGATCTAAATATACACGGCCAACGTTCACCAAATTATGCTTTTTACAATCTTTGCCATTGTTTACTGTTACTGCTTCTAATGCTTGTTCGAATTTTCCGTGACTCAAGAGCCACTCGATTCTGTCGTCGGCATCGTATAAACTAGCTACAACAATATCCTTTGGACTTACAATGAAAAACCTAGGTACAAGTATGTAGGAATAAGAAAATTGTTAATTGATATAATAGAATTAGTTGGAATAAACGAAATACCTATTTTCTTCTTTTAAACAGTCTAAATGATAATCGTTACAACTGTACTCTTTGTAACCGCGAAGCGTAAGAGAACTTGAGCAAACGATGGAAAAATCTTGATACTTTGGTTCCACAACGTGTAATGTCGGTCGCTGACTCTTTCCATCTTTATCCAATTCCTTTAAACATCCTAATAATACTAATTGATTTTCTAAAGGAGCGATACCAGAAATGTAAAAATCCAGTTGGAACGTTGAGACTGAAATTAAAATTAATTATTGTATTCTTATCTTATGCTAACAGATATTTTATTATAAATAGGATTTATACCTGGATCTACTACATATTCTGGTAGATCTCTATTGACCATCTCTTGTATTGACCTTTTTCTAATTTGGCAAATTCTTACTATGTCAACCCAACCAATTAGTAATGTTCTATCATCTGACCATCGAAGATTACATCTGTAATGTTCTGGTAGTGCACTAAAATAAAATTATCTAATTAAGGATTATTCCATTCTTAAAAACTTTCATTTCTTTGGATACAGTTTACTTATCACTCTTTTACTCACTCAGCAGACCTAGTCCATTTAATAAGGCCTAGTGAACATCTAGCATTTAAATCATAGACCCTAACACCAGTGTCAGATGCCCATGCCACAAAGTGTCCAATCCATGCAACTGATCTTACTCCACCTTCTGCTTCACATAATACAGTTACCTTCATTCTGGACAAGAAGGTTTTTTCATACAAAGCCAATTTGTCATCTCCTAAAAATAATGATATCAGTTATTTTGAACAGGTAACAAGAATGTAACAGATTAAAACAGCTACCTGTAATAAATCTTCTTCCACTACCACTTTTATAATAATTTGGATCTATAGCTATGCTTTTAACAAATCTACCCATACTCATATTATGATTATTTTCGGTACTGTAAAGACCATGTATAAAAACTTTTCCATCATCACTGCAGGATGCAATGAAATCTCCATTGTGATCTATAGAAATCTGATTGACAGCAACCGTGTGTGCTTTTAGACTATTAGATTGAATATTATTTCCCTGATGGTCTAAAAGATGTATCATGCCCCAATGAGAGCCCAGGCATAGGAACTAAACAAAAATTAAATTACTGTAACACGTAATGCTATAATAAAAACAGTTTATAGAATACCATCAAATCTTTCATTTAACACAAAATGCATTTAGGAAGTACTGTATAAAACTTTTATTGTATGTCTAAAGAAAGTGGCTTAACCTCCATAGCATGAAAGCATTGAATTCAGCTTCACCAAAAAATTTTGTGCAAATATTAGGTAATCATATTTCACACCTTGGGATGCACTGCAATACAACTTGCTGCATCATTTTGCAATATATGTTCCAAATCATTTCTCATTCTAACATATTTCAGCCTTGGCTCTACTTCATCTATTTCAGAGTCTGAATCATCCTGGTTATTTTGTTCTTCCTACGAATTAATTTTATACAATTAACATCTATTGTCTCTTTGTAGTAAAAAATGAATCTGATACCTTATTTGAAGTATTTTCCATGCCTATTTTTATTAAGTTTCTTTAATTGAACCAAAATTCACGAACGTTCGTAATCATGAACTGTCAAAACCTTCTCCAGGAGTGCGTTTCACGTATATGCTGCGAACTATTTTATCACGTCTCGTTTAAATAATTCGTACGTCAAATCATTATATTAAAAATAACTATAGCAAATCGATTACACGAAAAAACATTTTTAACAAGTAATTGTATAAAATAATGATCATGTTAACCAAGTAAATCAGTTCGAAAATATTAGCTGTATATATATATTTTACATGTTCATTTCACAGTGATGAAAGGTTAATGCCAGTTAGCGCTAGGTTTACTTGGTTATTATGTACAAATGAGTATCTGTGGTCATTACATTAAAAATAATAAACCTATAAATTGTGCACCCAATTATTTTATCTAACGTCAGTTGTAAATATAAAAGATTATTATTTTTATATTTGCAACACATTGATACTGACAATAATGAAACATTTGCAATATTATACCCATCGTTAAATATATTGAATATTTCGTCATAGTTAGATACAAATAAAAGAATGTTTATTCATTTTTTTTAATTCTTTATCGTACATTATTATAAATATAAATTTTTAGAGGAAAAGACCTCAAAATGTCCAAAAGGACTTTATCTAACGGGAATGGATCAACAAGTTCGCGTTCACCGCAAGAACGCAAAGAAATTTTAAGAAAAATCATAACGAAAACTGAGTCTCTCCGTAAGATCTCAATATATTTTACATAATAAAATACTGTACAGTGTAATATAAATAAAATTAATAATCAGTTTATATTTTACAGAAGAGACAGTCAATGATAAAACCATACATGTTTTGGAATCCTGTATGGAACAAACAGATGATATCAATTATGAAACAAGTTTAGAAGAAAAAGGTTTAAACATTTCTATGTATTCTATTTTAAAGTATGTTTTCTTATTATTTTATAATGTGTTATTTTTAGTACATAATCAAGAAGAAGTACTATTAGATTCAGAAGTAATGAACATATCATCTAAGGTTTTGAAACAATGTACCAGATCCTTAACAAAGACAATGTCTATGTATGATCATGCAGAATTTGGACAAAAAGTGGTATGTACTAAAATACTAGATATATCATCTTCATTTGTGACATATTTAATTAGCTTTCTGATAAATATTATATACTTGCTTGATTTAGGTGCAGTATATAAAGCAACTTCCAGATGTTGAATCAGAAACACCAGATTGGTCACTTTTAGAAATGCAAGTTACAAAATGTTTCAAAACAACACCTCAGTACAGCACATTACTAGGTTTTAAAATACCATTATAAAATCTATACAACTTATATGTTAAGAAATTAATATTGTTTTTTTTCTGTGCATTTTTAGGTACTCTGGCACCACTAGAAAAGAAAGAAATTAATAAAAGGAAATCAGTAGTCAGAGAAGCTCAAGCACAAATAAAAAGACCAGAGAATGTTGTAGCAGTTGATAAAGAAGAGGAAGGTTTAGAACAAACTGTACGAATGAAAGAATTTATCTCGCGATATTGTAAAACCCACCGTAAACCGATCGACTTCTTTAGACTGGTTTTACATCCGAATGATTTCGGGAAAACTATCGAAAATATTTTGCAAATATCTTTTCTTGTTCGAGACGGAAAAGTAAAAATAACCAAAGGTATTTTTATTTGATTTCTTAATTATTAAATGTCTAATTCTTATTTTAACTATTTATTAATACTTCGTGAACAGATGAGTCTAATATACTTGTTGTTCAACCATGTACCAAAGAGATGATAGCTCAAACGGAAGCAGGGAAAACGTCTAACATTCAAAATGTGATTTACCTGAACATGGAACAATGGAAGGTTATATTGTTGTAATGTTTTCTAATTATTTATGCAGGAGTTATTTGTTACTACGTGAGATTATTTTATATTTCAGACTCTGAAAAATATTTATCGATTAGAAAAACCAATGATCGATTTCGATGAGAGGATGTAACACGCAATTCGAACAGTATTTTAGAAATTTAAATTATATGACAAGAATGCTGAAAAATATATTTTTATGTTTTAAAAAAAAATTTGTGTATCAGTTTCCGTATTAAATTAAGAAAAACATATTACACAAAAACAAAGGAACTTCGAAACTGTAACATTTATCCATGTGTTTTTGTAAAATTTTTATTATCTCCTAACATATACTAAAATGTTGAAGTATATGTCGAATAATAACAATATGATTTACTGACTCGTTTTGTGGATACTGAAAACACCCGTGAACAAAATTACACAAATTCATACAAAATTGTTCACGTTGTTTCCAACAATTTTATATGCTTTCTTGTGAAGTTCTGAGTAACAGAAAACAATCTTCTAATTGTCGTTTTGCAATTTTGTTCGATCAACCCCCCCCCTACTCCTGAATAAAAGCCAACACTATGAGACATACAAAAGAAACAGGCTTGTATTATTAGAAGATCGTTTTAATTATGTTTTAATGACACGATTACGATGAACGAAAGTTCATTTATTGTTTGGCCAACGATTCTGCCTTTGCTACTACTTCTTCGATTGGCCCAACCATGTAGAACGCAACCTCTGGCAGATGATCGTAATCACCAGCTAAGATTTGTTGGAATCCTTTAATAGTTTCTTGCAATGGTACCAATTTACCGGCATGGCCGGTGAACACCTCGGCAACCTGAAAGGAAAGAATTGATTATTAAAAGCAGTACTGAAAAGGTTTATCATTAATAAGCACACGTTTACGTACCTGGAATGGTTGAGACAAGAACCTTTGGATTTTACGCGCACGCGCTACGGTGAGTTTGTCTTCTTCCGACAACTCATCCATACCTAAAATGGCAATAATATCTTGAAGCGATTTATAATCCTGCAGAATCTTCTGCACACCACGAGCAACGTTGTAGTGCTCTGGACCAATGATGTTGGGATCCATAATACGGGATGTAGAGTCAAGCGGGTCGACAGCAGGGTAGATACCTATTATTATTTTACAATGTCAATTTGTTATAGCGATTTTGACCAAAATATTACCAAATAGAGAACTAGGGTGCGTAATTACCAAGTTCGGCAATAGCTCGAGACAATACGGTAGTAGCGTCCAAGTGAGCAAAAGTAGTGGCAGGAGCAGGATCTGTCAAGTCATCAGCAGGTACGTAAATAGCCTGCACAGAGGTGATGGATCCCTTTTTGGTTGTCGTGATACGCTCCTGCATGCTACCCATGTCAGTTGCCAAAGTTGGCTGATAACCTACGGCGGATGGAATACGACCCAACAAAGCCGATACCTTAAAAAATAAATAATTATTAGATTTGAATTGTTTATTCCAATGCGACTAATAAAGTGGAAACTTACTTCCGAACCGGCTTGAGTAAACCTGAAGATGTTATCAATGAACAGCAGTACGTCCTGTCCTTCTTGATCACGGAAGTATTCGGCAACAGTTAAACCGGTTAAGGCGACACGGGCACGAGCGCCGGGTGGTTCGTTCATTTGTCCGTATACCAGAGCTACCTTAGAGGACTTGTCTTTCAATGAAATTACACCAGATTCTATCATTTCATGGTACAAGTCATTGCCTTCACGGGTACGTTCACCCACACCGGCGAATACGGAGTAACCACCATGAGCTTTAGCTACATTGTTGATCAGTTCCATAATTAATACAGTTTTACCGACACCGGCACCGCCAAACAAACCTGTTCAAATTCAATAAATATTAAGAATAACAGTAAAATAAATTATAAAGTTTAACTATGTGAACCAAATTTTACCAATTTTTCCTCCTTTGGCATAAGGAGCAAGGAGATCGACGACCTTAATTCCAGTTACCAGAATTTCTTGTTCTACAGACATTTCCACGAATTCAGGAGCATCTGCGTGAATAGGAGCCAGCTTGTCAGTGGGTATGGGTCCACGTTCATCAATTGGTTCACCGATGACATTAATGATACGACCCAAAGTTTCAGCACCAACAGGGATACGAATAGGGTATCCAGAATCCAAAACAGTCTGACCACGAACCAGACCTTCAGTACCTGTATATTTACATTAAATTATTGTAAATTGCAAAATTTGAATTTTTTATTTTAATCACAGAATATTAGATACATTTCATAAAAATTAAAAGTATTATTACCATCCATAGCAATGGTGCGCACTGTGTTCTCTCCCAGATGCTGAGCTACCTCAAGGACTAGCCTGGGGCTGCGGTTTTGAACCTCCAAGGCATTAAGAATTGGTGGTAAATCATCATCAAATTGTACATCCACAACAGCACCAATGACAGCAACAATTTTTCCTTGTGCACCAGCACCCTTAGCAGCAGCTTTGGCATAATCCCTACCTAATGGCAAAGAAGCATTTAATATTTACCTTTAATATATAGTTCAATTTTATAAAGCATGAATTTATGTCAAAAAACCCTGGTAGAATAACTATCAACAAAAGCTTAACAAAATATTAGATAATTCTGATGGGAGTAAGTTACATAATACAAACTGGATGTACATTTCACAGAAAAAAATTAAAATATGATATTATTTCGCGATATCAGTATTTATAATCGCAGAAAGTTTATTACAACAATATTATTGACTCTTTGTATATGTTGTCTAATAAATTTGTGTCGAAAAGCACGTCTTGTCCACGAGACATGACTGATGATGGTACAACGAATAAGGTAAAAAGAATTTGTATGCTATAGATTTTAATATTTAGAAAGAATAAATAGAATTCGAATGAATTTCATATTATCACTAACATATTGGCTGTAATCATATTAATAAGTCATTTTGGAACAGTGAAAAATTAGTCGGTGACCTTAATGCCGCCATGTTGGCACAGTGGTATTACCACTGCAGTTCGGTCGAATAACATGGATTATATAATCAATAAAGTACTTCTCGATAATTATGGATTGATTAAAGAAAAAAAAGTGTTAACTTAATGGATAATGAAGAAACGAATGATAAGACATGACCTGTATTAACAAATATATTATAACTTCATGACTGTAGTTCAGCAAACTGTAGATAAGAATATAAGAAAATCAATGAATGAAATTCGAAAGATGATTTTTTTATGATACTCACTGCTCACTGACAATGCTCCTGAAATTTTAGCAACTTCATTTTGAAGAAGGGTGGGTTTGACGGCCCTTAGGGCGCCAGCTGCTGCTTTCGACACTGCACTCAACATCTTAACCGGCCAACTGAAGAAACGCGACCGGAATGGTTTCTAATTCATATAGACCGTACTCTGTACTACCTCCGCATGCGCAGAGCGTAATTTTACATCTACGCATCTGTACTGCGCAACTGATCTATCCGATCGTTGCATCTTCCTTCAAGGAGCATTTTTAAAAAACGAGCGATTTCCTGTCACTCCTTTAAATCATAATCTTATTGGTGGAAATTATTCGCTTTATGAATACTAAATTCCTTACTTAATTGCTTAACCACATGCGGCATTGTTAACCTAGCCTCTATTTGGTATACAATATATAGTGTATGAAAAGTCCGGTATTTAATTTTAATTTAACTGTGTAAGTTTTTAACAAATTAAAATACAAAATGCTTGATGAACAACAAAATCAATGTCAGGTTGAAACGACTAAATTAATCGAAGAAATTAATAAACATATTAGAAAAACGCAGGTATTTCGAGTTTGCAATGTATTTTTAGGTTATGTTATAAGACATGCTGCTTTTAATGTTGTACTTTGCTATAGCAATTTAAACAAACTATACTGCAATGTATGAAAAATAATGAAATCCAGAAAAATGTTTGATTATAGGGTGATGCATACAGATGTGCAGCAACTTGCTGTGATAATGACAATTATAGTATACAAAATGTACAAAACTGTATAAAAAATTGCACCAGCTCATGGGAGGGAGCTCAACAGTATGTTAGTGAAGAATTGGAAAGGGTGCAGGTATATTTCAGATAATTAAACAAATTAGATATTAATTACAAGTTATTGCATCACATGTAGATAACAAATACTATGTTTTTAGAATCGGTTACAAAGATGTTTAATGGATTGTTATGATAAAGTAAAAGATCAAGTTGGACCAAATCCAACACAACGTGAAGTGGATAAGTACAAAGAACCAATGGATAGGTGTTCAACAAAATGTTTAGACAATTATCTTGAAACATTACCAGGTTTAGAGAAAAAAATGAAAGAAGTTCTGTCTGAAAAGAAGTATAAGGAATATTAGTATAAGGGATATTAATAAAATTAATAATTCAGTGATTTACAGATGTCTGATTTATTCAATACCAATCTGCCAATAAAAGTGCATCACCACTAGGTATGCACTTGTACTTTTTTTTTTAAGTACAACCACTAGATTGTTTTTTATGTACATGAACTTCTCTCATCATGTATATATGTATCTTCTTATCTGTATATAAAAGTACTAAGATATAATTGTTGAAATTGTAATAGTTTAAAATATATTTCATGTTAAGAAATTATCTTCCTGTAAGATACATTTGTACTGACATGCTAATAAAATTTGTATATGATGAAAAGATGATCCTTACATTTGACCTTTATTAGTTTTGCATACAAGGGAGCTATCCTAGTTGATAAAATCAGTTTGTGTAAAATCAATTCGTCTGTTTCCTTCTTTCTCTATAAATTTCGTGTACAAGAGAAAAAGCAGAATGTAATGAATTTCATGATCATTGTATTTATTAACTAATACATTTGATGATCGCAATGGTACATTTTTGTTTCTTTTTCTCTCTTTCTCTCTCACTCTCCCTTTCTCTCGTACTCTCTCTCTCTCTCTCTCTCTCGCTCGTTCAATGTAATAACAAATTCACTGTTGCAATTAATATCATTTCTTTATTGTTACAATAGACATTACGCTTATTGCACACTTGTTCATGATATAAAACCTTTCCACCACTCTCGCTCGATACAAAATAATCGGTCAAAATGTGTCACGTAAATTCTGATCTAAACTGTGTAAAAATGTCTCTGCGAATAAATCATTTAAATAATAATATAATAATTTAAATATAAATATCAACGCAATATAATTAACTTGTTTCACAGCGTGTGGTTGTGTGTACAAAATTTCTATGAAAAAAAAAAGAAGAGGGGTAAGATGTTCAGCTTTGGATTGTTTTCTATTTTTTCTTCCTCAATTAAAACGGAATGAAACTCGAATACTTGTATACAATTAGCTGCATAGAATGAGGTGGTTTTTTTTATTTCTTCTTTTTAGTGCACCCATTTGCACAATGTAAATATATGAGCGAAGTGACTTTTTTTGCAACAAGCGATTCTCTTTTCTCGCTGATATGCAAACTCGCAAGAAAAATTCGACGAGAGTGATTACATATCGGCAACGATACAACTTTGCTAATTCTTCCCTCATACGCGTGTCTCGAAAAAAAAAAAAAGATTCCTAAATGTGACTCAATTGTGGCTCAATGTCGTTAAGTGGAATGGCATGAGTTTTGGAAACGAAAAAAAAAAAAAAAATGTAAATTTTTCTTTCTCTTCTCAGATGTCACGAGATACGTTTATAATCGTGTGTGAATGTTCGGACAGATATTTCGCACCTGGCGTTGCACGGATTGAGAAAAAAAAAAAGAAGGAGGTCTTATATGCGTTGTAACACTTTTGTGTATCCCAATCAGACTCTTCGGACTAGATTTTATTTCTTTTTCAGTTGGATTGAAATTTACGCTTGATTCAATTATCAAACGCTGGTCAATAAAACGTTGAATTAATCGTAGGTACATCTGGTAGAAAAAAAGAAAAGAATCAAAGGTACATCGGTGAACGTTTAAGTTATGGCGCTGTGGCAACAAATTTGGCCAGTGCGTTTCGCCTTATATAAAAATTTTCATTTTCAATATTTGCTCGCACTATCTTTTTTTGTTTGTTTTCTCTTTTGCATATTCGTATAGGAATTGAACTAGACTCGACGGTGGTACGGAAAGAACAAAAGAAACCAAACAAGACAAAGTACCTACACGTGGATTTTTCTGCTTTTCTTTTTCGATTCTGAGGTAATTGTATATCACAAAAATACAAATAACACGGTGTTCGTTTCTCTTTTTTTTTGTTGTTTTTATGAAATTCCTGCGTTGTAATATGCAAAATTAGAAAATGTGGACAATATGCTTTGAAAACGTGTGTAAAAAAAAATTTTTACAACACCCTTTCAAGCTGTAAACCGTTCGTAAAAATTCAACTAAGTTTCATTAAGATAAAATAGAAATCACATTTGATTTTTTCACATTCAATTTAAATTGCAATTCGTTCTAATCTCTTTTCTCTCGTAACGAGAGTAGAAATTCACTTGTCTAAACACCAAGGACGGGTCTTATTCTTCTTCCTCTTCTTCTTTTTCTTTTATCTTCTTGTTCGAACACCCATCCTCGTTAATTGTCCATAATGCGAAACATATTTTAAGAGTACTGGTCAAGTTTGCCGGAACATCCATTCGAAAAATTTCTAAATAGAACTGCGTTTGTTTTTTTTTCTTTTTCTTGGTCCTATCCTAAGCTATCAGCGATTGTAAATTAGTTTCCTTCGATCTTCATTGCTTAATTAATATCGTGTTTAAATCGTGTACCCGCAGAACGCAAGTGTCCTTTTTTTTTTATCAGCAGGTTCACGTCGCACTATATAATGCTATGATCGCGGAGCAAAACAGTCGTTTTCGTAGCTGTGTGTGCAACTATGATTTCAGATGATCATCAGAATTTTTTTTTTATGTATGTATATATGTGTGTTATGTATGTGTCTCTTCACTCTTACAGAATTATAGATCTTCAAGTTCTCAGAAAATAGCACATTGTTGTTGTTAACAATTCTGCATTGTATATTAATCGTAGGCGTTACGAACTCGCTGCGTTGCTTACCGTATCACTATCATCATCATCACCAACATCATCATTATCATCATCATCGCAACCTCGTATAATATGGCTGACATAAGGGCTTGACCACGTCGTTACGAATTTTCTCCTCTACTTACATTGATATTCAATTTGTACTTTGAAATTGAGTCAACTATTTATTTCCTTCGTGAGCTTTGGTCGAAATCGGTTCCCATGTGGTTGCTATAGAAACGTTTCAATTGAAAAGAGATGACGTAAAAAAGTTTAAATATTTTGTTCAAGTTGTCACAGTAAATGCTTTAATTAATACTTTTACTATAATAGAGTTATAACAATGATTACGTACATATTTTAGAGAATAGCTTAAAAGATAGTTAAGAAATAAGACAAATGTTTGACAATAATTATTCTTTACGTATCATATGGTATTTGATTTCGATCAAAGCACAATTTAACCTGCTTAAAGAAACTCGAACGTCGTGGACAAGCCTTTTCATTTCAATTAAATAATAACTTTGTTAGCCAACCTAGCTAATCTGCGTTTAAAAAAAAAAAAAGAAAGATCAAACAACTAGGAAGAAAGACTACTGATTTTACAGAAGAGAGTGCGTACTTTTTAGGTAGAGTTAGGTAAGTATCTTCGAAGTCGTCGAATACGTGAGAATCTTCGATATTCAAAATTTTCATTTGTTCTTCTTGTTTTTTTGGCACTCGAGCCTTGAAGAGCCTCACTCTTCCTTTTTAATAAGTCACCAAAAGGTGTTTTAGAACAACTGATTTTAACAACGTCAAGAAGAAATCTTTTCAAAGTTTCCAATATAAGAAGAAAGGATATAACTAAAGTTTCTATATAACTTTTCTTTTTTTAACATTCGATGTTAATAGAGCACTATTATTCGTCAAATTCCAAATACAAAAAGTGTTACGAACGACTCTCACGCATTCCTCAGGCTCCTATCACGTACATATCATTTTTTTTTTTCTTCTTTTCTCTAAACATTAGGGCTACCCATAATGATTACGTTACAAAGTAGAGACTTTACTTTGAAGAACAGACTTCTCGCTAGAGCATCGACATCAGGGGGGTTTAAAAAAAAACAGTCGAAAAAAAAAATATATATAGTCGTGTAGAAAGTAACAGAAATAACGTGAGCAGCCCCTTTTTTTTTAATTCTTCAGCATGCCTTGCAGAAAACCAAGTCGCGCTTAAAAAAGGCTTAGAACACACTTTGAATATCGATCCCTGTAGGCGAATGAGACAACTCGTATCCACTGGTGCACGTATTCACCCGTTAACTCTAAAAAGAAGAACAATACCGTGTTCCCTACTCTCGCTCCCGTTCAATAAACCCTTTTATTTAAATTAAAAAAAAAAAAAAAATAATAACGTGGAACGTCTCGTGCGTTTCAAAATATATATCTATATATCTATATAGATATATATAGATATATATTAGACGTTTTAATTGCAGAAAGATCGAGCAAAAACGTACTTGAAAATAATATTCTACCGCGTGGCCAAGAATTTTCTTTTTTTATCAATGAAATTTTGTAATTTCTAGAATATTCGAGATATCTAATAGTCATATAATTTGAAAAATAATATTTTGTTCTTCAAGTGATCATCGTCATCTTATACTCTATTTTAAGTACGTCAAAAGAATTCATATATATCTCGCTCGATCGTCTCGTAAAGTCATATCGTCAAGAAATCGCGATTTGCTCCCGGAGATCTTATGACTTCACAACTTCTTTGATCCTTAAGGAACTTTCCACGCATCTTTGTTGTAGAAAATACGGTTTCTCTTATTCGCGCTCTCTCTCTCTCTCTCTCTCTCTCTCTCTCTCGCTCTGTTTCTCTTACTTTCTTGATTGAATTTTTTTGATAGCAGTTATTGGAATTTGTATAAACGAGCGCCGCACGAGTCTTCCCTTCTTAACGTTCTTCTTAAATCTCAGTATGTTCGATGCGCCGACCGATTGCCAAGATCTTAGACATCACATTTTTTTTTTGTTTTTAATAAATCCACAAACTATCTTTTAACCTATCGATTCCACGAAACAAAAAAAAAAAAAAGAAGAAGAAGAATAAAAAACTAATGAAGAAACGTACTACGCTTTGAGAACATTGGAAATTTCGCGTAGGAAACGAGCCATTTTTAGCGATCGGTCCGCGCATAAGATATACTAATAGCTGCTTCCAATGTGAAAATAGTAGAACTCTAACACAAATCAGATTTGCCTACATGGATCATCTTGACAACAATGCCTTTGCTTTAGACTTAGTGTTTCACAAAAGGTTTATAATGTTTACCAAAAGTAACCGCCTTCTGTTCCTCCTCCTAGGAAATTTTTCTTTTGCGATATAGCCACACTGTGGCTCGCCATTGCAGCTAATTGGGCCGCGTTTGGTACTGTTGGTGGCGGTGGCAAGACGGGTTGTGAGATACTATCGAATCGATTGGTAGCATCGAACCCATTCTACAAAATAATATGAAGTTAATAATAACGTTTCAAACGATGTAATAAGAAATAAAGAAGGTAAATCTGGATAGTTTACAGGCATCACAAGCGTAGGAGGTCTAACTGGAGGCTGCATCGCCGCCGCAGGGTAATATGCTGCAGCTGCAGCCAACGGTGGGTAATATTGCAACGGACCATACGCAGGATAACATGAACCCGCTAAGTATCCCGGATATCCTTGACCATACATTGGTTGATACATCTGCAAAATGTTCGTTCAACCTTAGAAGACTTGTAGGATTTATATTGTAAAGAGTTCAAACATTTCATGATAGTAATATAAATCAATTTCATACTGAAGAAAGCATGAGAGATGAAGATATCCCTGTAACTAAGTAAACCTTTCTACATTCTTCCAATATTATATGACATGTAAATACCAATTTCTAATCAATGTGATTTCTAGTCAAAAGTAAAATTTGTAGAGTAGTTCCTTTTTCTGTTATAATTCAACACTAACCCAAGTGCTAAAGAACAAACCTCCTAGGTATTATGCAACAAGTATGTTAACTTCCTGCCCTTAACCTTCTAATTAGGAGCTATGCTTACAAAATTTAAAGATTCATCAACTGAAAATATGAAAAATACTTCATAACTGGTAAAACTGACTGGAATTTCAAAAGAATAGCGATAAAAATATTCTTCAATGAATCTGACCATGTCATACGAGAGTCATTTGTAACAGAATCCTCACCATCGGATGGGTAAGAGTTTGATCGTATGTAGGCGGCGGTGGGCCTTGCGCTGCATAAAGTTGTGGCTGATTAGGAAATACTCCGTACGGTGCGGCACCTGCAACTAATGACACAAGGATCCCATGTAATTCGACTGATTTGGAATACTTTCATAGAGAAAAAAAAAAATGGCACATCGAAACACATTGAGATGATTCTCTTACGTGTACCACCGTAGGTAGCAGGTTGTGCCGGCGCAGGGACAAAACCTGTTGGTGGATGAGGTGTCACCGGGTACGCTGTAACACATGCAATGCAAAATGCAGGTCCGTTCATTTTGTTGGCCGCAGGTTCGATCTAAGCCAACGGTACGTGGTACCACTGCCAGAAAGGACAGACGACAACACGTTTTAATAATAATACAGGAAACGATGGAGCCATTCGATAAATCTACAACATTGGTCTCTCTTTGTCAAGCTCCATCTTTCGTCTCCTGATCATCGTTAATTCGTGTTGTCCTTATCGAAGCAAATTCGACGCGTGCCCATTCAATGTAATCGATAATTACATTATCAAATTCTTTATGCATTCCATGTATAAGGAAGATTGTTAACGACGATCGGACCGTGCATCGAATGTGCCTCGATTCAACAAGTGGTACTCCCACACCCAAGTATATCTTACACATGACATACACCGTTTTTATCAAGGTACTATTCAAAGCTCAAACAATGTTAGTCACTAAATAATGGTGAAAAGAAATAACCGAAAAAACGGTATTGGTTGCCTTCTTGTTACCCTTCGAGTTTACACTGCAGTTCCGCAAAATCGTTCGATTCATTACAAGTGGAGAACAAGAATAACAATCAGAACGTGTTTAGGAAGAAGAAAAAAAAAAATTTAAAAAAAAAAGAAAAAGAAAGAAAGAAACTAACAATGCATTAGCCGCGTAAACTTCAATGGCACAAGACAGGCTTATTTTATTTTAATAATAAAAGACATTTACGACTCTTTCGAAAATCCACATGTTCCATAGATAAATTCGATTCACTTCGATCATTTAGAAAACAATTGTAACAACGTGTGATAAAAGTTTCCGGTGGTTCGTTCTTTTTTCTCTCTCGGAGGATTCTCGATAGAAACGTAGTTGAAAGCGAGACACTTGAGAATAGCTTAGCAAACTATGTTTCTGATATCTTAACCGTGAATAAATGAACAACAGCACGTATATTATATATATATTATATGGAGCAAATCTGTGGTACATCTTGTCACTAATTTCAATGGAAAAAAAGAACAGTCTCGATTTTTTTCTTTCTCAAAAGAAGAAAAAAAAAAGAAAAACGGAAAATTTTTCTATTTTGTCGAATTCTTTTCACCTTCTTAGAAACGTAAATACACAGAAAAATTGTACAAACAAGTCTAACAATACAGCCACTACGGATGATGTGTAATGTTCTCGACAGTCAAAAGAATCGTCAGGCAGTCTGTCAGGAATATTAAAAAAAAAAAAGAAAAAGAAAAATAATAGAAAAAAAAATTGAAGAGGGAGGTAAAGAACAAGAAGAAGAAAATGAGAAACTATTCTCAAATGAAAACTCGCGTTAATTGACCTACCTTTTACTTCTAAAACTAAGATATAATACGAAACCGATCTCAAAGCAAATAGCGTTAC
Organism: Anthidium xuezhongi; assembly: GCA_022405125.1. Classification (NCBI taxonomy): domain Eukaryota; kingdom Metazoa; phylum Arthropoda; class Insecta; order Hymenoptera; family Megachilidae; genus Anthidium; species Anthidium xuezhongi. The sequence goes on from CM039649.1 coordinate 1,065,228, forward strand.
GCAATCAAAGGTAAAAGCCAAATACATTCGTCTAAATTAGTCGAACCTTAGAAGATTCATCAACTGACCATTAGAAAAAATTATACGACAAAAATAATATTAATTATGTGGAATGTACAAACGCATGAGGACAATCATAATTCGTGATACAAGATTTGTAATAAAAAGTATCCTCGAACACAGTCATGAAACATTCACGGTTCGACCACGTCAAAAAAAAAAACAACATAAAAAAATTTTGTTGAGAAAAGAAGAAAAAGACAAATAAAAAAATAAAACAGAGCTAAAAATAAAGCCATGGGTTAAGAAGGATTAAATGGTTTGTTCCATATAAAAAAGTGATGTTAAAAAAAAAAAGAAGACAAGCCCAGTTAATTAAAAATTCGACGAAGACTTAATATTCCAATTCAATCACGGTTCTTCGATATGATTAAACCGAAGAAGAGAAAATCATTATCATTGTATCGGGCGGTGAATGTGTAATTTATACAATGAGTACAGTGGTACGATGAAAAAAAAAAATAAAAAAAGAGAGAGAGGTATACATACGTATGTGTACGTATACACGTGATTTTTTTTTTTCCGTAATTCAATGTATGTGCACACATACGTATACATATGTATACCGTGTAACAAGTTCCACACATTCAAAAAAAGTTGTGACAAGATTCAGCAAACCACAAATTTCTGCAAATATCCATAAATAAAGGTCAAACATGATTAAAAGTTCTTTGTAATTGCGTAATATATATATATATGTATGTTAACAATTGGGCGCTGCTCGCATTGATGAGCAGAGTTGTGTGACCGTGTTGGTCTGTTCTTTTTTTTTAACATTGATTAAATTGCTCATTCCTTCGCTAGCAATCGCAAGAACGCCCAATTTCCATATATTTTTTTTTTCTTTTCTTTTTTTCTCTTTTTTTTAAAAGTAGAGACTAAATTACACCCTGTGCCATTGCTATTTAATATACGCAGTACACGTTCGTTCGCTCTACAATTGCAAGGAAGGATGAAGCAAGCTACGTGTCTCATTCTTTCTTTTTTTTCTTTCTTCTTTTTTTTTTCTTGTTCTTTACAGAAAGTACTCTAATCGATAATTCAATGAGTTTAACGTTTTTAAGATAGACTCAGCCTCGCGTATGATAAATAGCTCAAGCTCAGCGACAGTGGATGGACATGTTGTACTCTAACATAGACGTCAGCCCACACCAAATTGTCCATGATAATTGAATACTGGTCCAATGCGTGGAAACGAGGCACTCTTCTCGAATTACGTTATCATTACTCATCATCGTCATCATTCCATATAGAAGTGTAGGACGGTAACCGTTTCCGGTTTGCTAGAAATCGTGTGTTCGACGTACCGCGAGAGGCTACGCGAATCCAACGTTCCATCGGGCCAGCATTCAATCGAATAATAAATTCATGTGTCAGTGCCACGGTGCAAACAATCATCGAATCCAATAACAATTGATCAATAATATTTATATTTATGCTAGTACGAGTTTCACTAGGTAACTTTTTTTTTTTCAACAATGTGTTCTCTCCTTCTTTCATTCTTTGTGTTCTTTCTCCTAATTTTGTTCTCTTTTTTTCCCCCAACTGCTCTGTCTTTGCCTCCCTCTTTTTCCTCCAACTCTTTTCTTTTCTTTTTTTTTGCTCCTTTCCTTTCTCTCGTACACGCACGCATTCCTCTCGTCTTCCTCTCTTTTGTCTTATCTTCGAAACCTAATTTTGTCCCAATGAGCATGTTCGACCTAATTTGCCGAATGATCTGTTTTTTTTCTCGCGCAAGAAACTGGGCTAATTACGCCCCTGTTCTTTTTCGTATCATTGTTTTGCGGCCCATCTAGGATTGCTAGACGATTTTTATTCATCGAAATGCTTCGGTGGAACAGTCTTCGTACCTCGAGCAACCCAGCGACCAATGGATGTGATCGACAATCTCCTCTTTTAAGGTTTTTTTTACTGAAATATTCACGTGATGGTTAGATCAAACAGAATAAAAGGAAGTTCCAAATAATAAATGGATGCCTATTTCAATGTCCGGGAGCTTTTGTTCCAATTCAACTTAAAAAAACAGAAAGATAAACATTAATGAATGTTTATTGAATACTATCAAGTACTTCAACTAAATAGTATTAATTATTTATAATACTCAACTGCAGAGAATATTCAAATTTACTTTGTTATAGGATACTGAACCATGGCTAGTGGTTAGCCATTGACTGACTGAATTTTGAAAGTAAAATTGATCATTTCTTTCATAAGTACTCTTCAATGAAGCTTTCCACAATGTTTTGTAAATATGAATGCTTTTGTATAATACACTTCCATTTATAAATGAAGTTTTCAAACCAAAGATCACGTCTTACTGTTTAAATGATCGTTACCCTTGAACATTCTTCAAACACATCCAGGCTGCTGGGTTTCAGAAAGTAGAGACACCTTTGTATTCTTGATACCTCTCAATTAAATATCATCGAATACTATGTATCTCATATTTTAAGCTCACTATTAACAGTATACATGATATACTCTGCCAAACATGCACATGCAGTTCAAAAATGCTTGAGAGATTCCTATGACCATGTTCTTCTTTCCTTTTTTTTTGTTTCCTTATTATTATTATTTTTTTTTTTTGTTCAACTCTGAGGTAATAACTGTGACTCAATCGAACCAATTCTCCAAAGACTCTTGAAATCTTTCAATTTCATGATGTTAATGAATTCGATGGCTCGTTCACGACAGGAATATATATAATAGGAACGTCTCTGTAATCGAGTCTAAGACCTTTATACGAGATTGTTCAGCTGCACGACGATCAAAAAACGACTAAAATAATTCGTTCGATTCCTTCTCAACGATTCAATGTCAATCTGGAAGTAATTGATTAAATGGATAATAAATATATCTGAGGAAAGATTAAAAATCTGACAAGTTGAGAAGACAACGAGTCGAACAAACGTAAAAAAGATATAATTATGGAAAAAATCTATATAACAACATATCATGAACATGCAATCGCAAAGATAACGTGCGAGCTACTTTTTCTTTACCAATTCAATTTTAATCTCATTACTTTTGCAAGTTTTTACTTGATTTTTCGGTCGATCGAACAAGAAGACAATTAATTAGTTGATTTTGATGAAGAAACTCGCACGTCTCTGGTTTTTCTAGCAAACACATTCCAAGCATGCAAACTAAAATACAAATACGTGAAAAATGATCAAAGCTACGTATACATGTATATACTTGCACATTAAAGTCGGTTAAGTATGCGGACAAACGTAATTTTTTTTTCCAGATTTGTCTCCCTAAGTTAGACACACTGAGAACAACTGAGAAATCATATTCTTCAAAACACGTTTCATCGTTTTCATCTGCCTTTAACGATCGATGAACCATGTTCTATTCATCATTTCCTTCGTATACTGTTTAATTATGATATTAGCATTTATTAGTTTCATTCGACAACAAACAAGAAATTGCTCAAGGAGTATCTTGTACATAAGTGTACGTATGTATACGTATATACGCTATACTTTATATTTTTCTTATCAATTAAACAGAAATAAACCAATACTCTACTGTTCCTTTGAAAGAAGAAATATATTTATCATTATATATCAACTACACGTACATGCAAAATTGACCACAAGTTTCATCTGTCAATACAATATAGACTCAATCCTAATTTTTATTTATAAATGGTTTCAAAGAAAGAAAATATACATCTGATCATATAATCTGATAAATGACTCATGAAAATCTGTCTATTCTGTAATTAATTTTTATCCTTAAGAAACTTGTAGCCCAAATTGAAGCAACATGCACTATTGTTAAAAGTGAGCTACCAAGTTTCTATTGAGTAGAAGTATTATAAATACGCTGAGCTTAAATACAGCATTCGTGTCCACCCTGCTAACCCACCGTACCATCTTGCAACGTATCATTTATTTAAAGGAAATTAACTTCTTTAAAGAAAAGAAAAAGAACAGATGATGTGTACACCCTGCTTAAATTACTCATTTTTCTTTCTTGAAAACCAGTCACAAGACATACGGTGAGCGTTAAAACAGAAAAAAAAAAAAAAATATATAAAAAAAGGAAAGAAAAAAAAAGTAGAAAAAATGAGAAGAAAATAAGCAATCAGCCAATACCACGGTTTCAGTACGAAGTAATTTGTACACCCATATCAATATCTTACGTTCATATTGATTTGGATATATAGCAGCCGACGTCTCCAATTCAAAAAGTATAAGTGTCGATCGATAAATTCATTTCTCAAAATGACTTACAAATACCATTGGATGATCCTAAGCGATCTCTGTTTACGTGATTACTTTATAACGTCGCGAGACGGCGGCTTCGTTCGAAAAGCCAGCCATTTAATTCTACGCGGCGGTCGGAAGTTACGTGTCATTCTCTTCAATCGTATACACGAAGAGCGCATTCGCATTTTATACTTCCGTTTTTAGACCGGCAGATTTTCAACGAGCGATCTCTTTAACTCGTGAATCGGATTTCTTCCGATGCCTTTTTATTTATTTTTTTTTTTAATACTTGCCGATTCTGAGTAACATAACCAACGCAGGCCTGGAAAAACGAGGAAACTAGCATTAGTCTATCGGATCAATTTATTTAACGTGGCATTTCCCAACATTTTTTCGCGATATTCTTTCCTTGCATTTTCGCATTTCTTTTTTTACAAACCAGTCAATCCACGATTTCTCTTGGGGTTAAGATCTGCCAATAAGGGGCGTTTAATTGACATCGGATGAAGCTGGTCAAAATTTGATCACCCTGAACGACCGGAAGGTGGGATACAAAGGCAATTCATGTTTTTTTTTCTCTTTTTTTTCTTCACTTTTTGAATCGGGAGGCGCACGGTGCGTCTATATCTTCATATATATATTTGGTGGAATATATATATATATATATGTGTGTGTATACGTAATATATTTGGTATATAAACACGTAGTGAGTTAGGTAATATATAGAGTAAGGTGAGGTTAGATACGTGGCTTAGGCTGCGCGAACGCCGGTCTCCGAAGCTCCACCTACTGACTGGGATCAAATCGTCTTTGTAATGGTCCGCTGCAAACATATTGACAGCCACAACTGTAGGCGCTATCCTTCAGTTTTTTAGCGGCTATACCGTCACGGTAATACGCTCGCAGATTTTCACCAGTATAATCCTCGATTCTCGTATATTATCTCACGTGGTATCACTAACAGTGTATTTACTGATTTACTTACAGACTAAAACTTTTACACATCCCTTAAACGCTATGCTCTGTAATCATACGTCTGCCTTAGGAACACAGCGGACTGAATTAGGAATAATCACATAAGTGTCCGAGCTGTTATAATTAAGTATGACAGTACATTACTATGAAATCGTGTAGTGGTCCAAGCTGTATGTCAAGTAACTTCCATATGGACTTATAAAATTTGAGAAAATCAGTGATAATGTTGAACTACATACCTCACTCGTACGAGTTATTAACCAACTTCTTTATGAAAGCTTTAACTGAATGTTACCAAATACATACTGATTCTTATAAAAATGTTTTTGAAATGCAGTATCCATTGATTTTCATACTTAAAGATTAAAAATCTCAATGAAAACAATTCAAAACTCATTTGTATTCAAAAAATATGATAAAATGTCAATTAGTTTATGAAATACCAGAAAAATTATAATTCAAAACTAATGTTTGACATTTTTTAAAGAACTTATTTCTTTCACGTACAATAAATTTTAATTTATCAGAATTAAATTTATATATTATAAATTATAATAATAATAATTATATTTGAACAAAATTGTTTACAGGTGCTTTAAGAAGATTACAAATAAACATAATTATTGCTTATTTTTATATTTGTAAGCACTATAATAAAATAAAATATAAATAGCTTCCAGAGATCTGTGTCACAATGAAATCCTATAGCAATCTTCAGCTTTATATTGTCTTCTTGTATTTTCTTTTTTTTTTACATAATATAAATTAAAATTAATTCATTCAGTTTATCCAAAAGAAGGTGCTAATACAATTTAATCGTGAAATAGGAATATATGACACAAAGTACTTTATTTATTTAATTACTTTTTATTATAAAAAGAGTATTCCAATGTACTGATACTCTACCACTCAAATTTAAGTATTACTAAAAAAAAATTTCTGCATTCTTTTCATTATTAATATTATTAATATCTTTAAATATTATATAACAGTTACCTAAAGTATTTCTGCTAATATTTTTCATTAATTAAAGTACACTTATTTTATAACAAAAAAAGAAATTAGAATACAAAAACGAATGGTAGCATTTCCTCTGGCGTTCAATAAATTTTTTCGAACGCGTAAAGCACATCACAATTCATATATATAGATATATGTAATGTGTTCTTAAGTATGCTACATCAGTTGTTCGAATGAAAAGTAGACAAGTAAAGTTATGTATGACACAAAACCAACAATACTGATTGTATTGTATAAAAATACGATGTTTCAAATAATATGCGACTTTTAATAAAGAGTCATCGCGAAAATTATTTAAGACGAACTCTGGAAGCCATTTTGTATTTCCCACACACAATGCGGTATTGATTTATCTGTCACTGGACAGAAATTTAAGTTTTCTTTGTCGTATAAAGACGAGAGTTCATTTGTGTGATAAAGATACGAGCTTTGATCGAATTTAAATGTGCACCATTTTTCACAAATATCAGGTAGCATCGCTAACATAAAAAAACTCCGTCGTACGAGTGACAAGTGGTATTCCCGACTCGAAAACACGAAATATTCTTAACGTGTGTAACACATATTGCTAGTCGAATTACGCGATTACGATGTATAGTTACCTTTCTTGTCGGTCATTATTGCTTAAAGTTTCACAAATTCTAGAAAAAAATACGTTATTCCTAATTAAATCACCGATTTAAGTTACAATACTGAAGAGACGAGCAACGGCTGTGACACTTGACGGACACTAGCGCCCTTTATTGAGCTTGCCCCTGGCTCTCCTGATGCTTCAATGCCATTGGTTCAAAATTTTACACCTTATTGTCCAATGAATGCAAAGCACTCAATTCAAAAATGAGCGGCAAAAATTTGATACATTTTACTGCGATACAAATATTTAAATCATCTTAAATTCAAGTAAAAATTATTTGAATACAAATTTTTGTACTTAATTTATAAACTATTAATAAATAAACATAATTCATAACTATCTCTATTTTAATATATTCTGTTTCTAGATGTTCATTTCCCTTTTCATTTTTTTGTTCAATAGAGAAAGTATGTAATAAAACAATATGAAAAACAAATCTCATTAATAAAACAAATAGTTATAGAACGTAAAAGTTTGTTGGTATTATATTTCATTTACATTAAATGTTTATAACAAATTTTATTGATTAATAATTACAGAAATATTGAACAACACAGTACTTGCAATTTTTTTGTGTTATAAATAATGATTGTACGATCATTTAATTACGAAAGATTATTTATATAAAGCTAATTGCTCAAAAAATGATAAAAGTGCGTCGCTTGCATTGAAAACTAACCAAAAATGCAGTATTCATATTGCGCTACATACATGTATAGTGAGGCTAAGTTCATACGATAGAATCTGATAGAATCTGATAGAATTACAACAGTAACAAGTATCAAAATCATTGACCGTATAAAAAGCTGGTAACAAGGGAATGACAAATATTTAATTAATTTTTAAACACTAGCATAAATAACTTTTACGAATCGTGCTTAACGTTTCTAATTTCTATCTTATTTTTGGAAGAAATTACAAATTTATGCTATGAATGATATACCAAAGTTGAAAAAATAATGTACTGAAAAGAAATAAGATTTTGCATATTATTTAAGTGTACAAGATTTGTAGCTTAACATATTAACAGTAATTTGAGAAATAAAAAATTATTTTTCTCATGATTTAAATAATACTAAAAATGGTATATTATCTTCTGAAAGCAATGTTATAAAATACATTTAACTAAATATTACCATAGTATTTATTTAAAAAGGAATTGAATAAATAATACATAATATAATCACGTTTGTTGTGATTGTATAATATAAACAAAGTTATAATGATTCATAAATTAGTACAACGAGCATTTATTTCTCAAAATCAAAGAACTTTCCCTTTCATACATACTTGTGTACAAAATCGACTTCAATCAAACAAAGATGTAGAACAATCTAGGGTATGTAATGTCAAGAAATCCATGCTTCAAAAATACATAAATTACATTCACTTTGATAAACAGGCATTACAAAAGAAGTACCAACAAATAATAAATACGTATCATATATATGCTACAGGAACTAAAAATCTGATGAATGATGCAAAGAATTATTTTTTTATAATAAAAAAACAATTTACAGAGGGTACGAGCAGTTTAACTGTTGAAGAATTAAAATTGACATATACAATACCCAATGATTTTATCAGATTAGCACCTTTGTTATTTATTTCTATTATTCCTTTTACAAGTATCATAATTATTCCATTGGCAATTTATTTTCCAACATATTTTTTAACTCCTCATTATTGGACATTACAACAAAAAACTGATTCTATGCTATTGGATCTCAAAAAACGATCAATGCATAAGAAAAAACTATTCAGGCGTTTGCAAGCAGAAGTTGATAATATTAAAAATGTGATATTGAAAATAAAATGGAAAAGTATTATTGCATGTCTTGATAGTGGTAAGCAGCCTGATGTGGAAGATATTATTGCTTGCTCTGCATTATTTTCCGGTGATCCATATGAAACATTGTGTCTTAAACAGGAACATATGGTATATTGAATTTATTGTAATTATAATTTTAGAAACATTAAATTCTTATTTATGATTATTAAATTTTGAGAGAAAACAAAATATCTAATAATTTGTTAAGGATAATAGTTAAAAAATTCTGAATTATGTTTTTAGACTGAGTTACTTGGTATTCATGGTATATCTTCTTGGGGTTACTTTAAAATACTGAAACTGGTAGAAAGAGGTAATCTAATAAAAAATATGGATCAAGCCATACAAAAAGAGGGTGGTATAATAAAATTGTCAGATGATGAATTATTCTGGGTGTGTATAACAGAATATAAACTAACATATTTTTAAATTATTCAAATAAATATATATCATGTATTATACACATAAATTATAAAATGTTTTAGGCACTTTCGTTTAGAGGAATAAATCCTGTAAATATGTCAGTAGAAAATATGAGAAACTGGCTTGAAAAGTGGCTTGTTATATCAAACTCTGTTGATGAAAATACAATGTCATTGTTATTACACAGTCCAATATTATTGGCATGCAGTCATGAACATTGTGATGATACACTAACAAAGTAATTTATGTTTAAAATGTTTGTGTAGATTTTCATATATGTATTATGTTTAGGTACTACATTGTATATATGGATACGAAAATAAAAATGTATGAAAATAATTTTCAAATAGCATTTAAATATTTCGTTGATTACATTTATTACAACATTTTCACGTTTTATTTTAGTAGAGTGTCCTTATGTTAAGGAAAGAAGGAGAAACAACATCTTATGGGTCAAAAAATAATTAAAACATTTATATATACATAAAATACTTTCATTTTGCTAAATATACATTTTTCATTCACATGATTGTATATGTTACAAAATATAATTCTTGGTTGCTTCTTTTTTTTTTTTTTGTATATTAAACATAACACAATAGAAATCTAATATTTTTTAATAACTACGAATGTAAATTTGTCACTAGTCAAAACATAAGTTGTTTTATCAAATCACAAGAACATGATATATTAGTCAAAATATGTAGATATAATACACGAATGTACAGAGAACTATAAAAAATCTACAATTTTAACTACACATTTTGTGGAGATCCACGTTAATTGATAGGTATATAAGCGGGTAAAAAACCAATAGGAGGTCGCTTTAATACTTTTGAATCAGAAACCACTTCTAATTCCGTTTTATCTACACTTATTTCTAAATCCGCGTTATTATCAGATGCGTCGGTCGATATATCGGAACGAGCAGCAGATTCTACCCTTTTCATTAGTTTAATTTTTTTCATGATACTTTCTCTTTTCTTGTCAAGAGATTTGTTTAAAGCATCTGCTTGTTCATAATATCTAACTCTATTTTCATTGTTAGAACAGGAAGTATCTTTTGTAGGAGATATTACCTGAGGACTACGCGAGTCGTACTTTCTTTTTAAATGAGTTTGTGTGTTAGAAGATGATTGTGATTTATGTGGATAAGGACAATGCTTACTTTTGCTGCACTTTTTTGTCTTCTCAAATTCTGGACACAAATTTTCATGACGCTGTTTACACTGTAAAAGAAGAAACTTCCAGGTGTTTTGAAATATGGTCTTTTATACATTATTAATACACAATAAAAAAATAACTATGGTAAGAGTCATATTGTATTTTATGATTAAAATTACCATGTAATGAAGCATTTAAAAAGTACATGTGACTAGAGCTTCTACAAGTACTTAAAATTTGACCATGCAAAATATTTTAAATGAAGAAAATAAAATGTTGAATGTTTATATCTTATAAAATTTTGTTTAAAATAACAAATATATATATATATATATATATATATTGATGCAATTTCATTTGCCCAAAAATATATGCAGAATTTAATAGCAAAATATTATTAAGATATTATGTCAGTAACAATTCCTTTCAATAATGTAAAAAAATGTATTATAATATGTGTATATATAACTGTAGTAAGTAAAAAGTAAAAATATTGCACTTACTTTACTACCTTTGGCACAGTACCCTTGTAAAAATTCAATACAAATCGGAGTATTGGACGAAACTTTGACATGGCGGTAAGGGCAAGTATCCCGTGTACAACAACCTTCTAAAAAGTATTTGCAAGTTGGCATTTTTTCAGGACCTACATCATGAGACAGTGGGCAATTGTCCAATAAACAATTTCCTTGAAGAAACCTAGAAACAATTGTTGTTGTCAAAGTATTAAGAAATTACTACTATAAAATATAGAAAAATTAACTTTACTTTTTACACAGAGAAATTTGTTTTTTATCATGTCTTTTTACACAAATCCCTTTTGCATAATTGGAGCAGTATCCAAATCTTTGAAATATTAAACATGGTTGATTATTTTTTTGCATTTTGTTACGTAATATTTGTATACTTTTTTGTTTAACCTTATTGCTGTAAATAAAATAAGCAATTATTAATATAAATAATGTAAGGATCATTATGTGAAAATAATAAATTATACATGCATATGTAAATTATACACCTTATATTGGTTTTGTAATTTGTTTTTGATATGTTAGATGACAATTTGAATCCATTTGGGTTAAATACTTTAGCACTTAGATTTTCTGATGTTTCTTTTGCAGACTTTATTCTACATAATTTTTTACCATTAGTGGTAATAACAAATTTATCTGCTTTTAAATTTATTATTCCTTTCCCTAAATTTAAAACATATAAAAGATGTGCTTTTATAATTTTTATTGGAATTTATAAAAATCAAGAATTACTGAAAACATAACTTACTCTTTATTCCATAACTGTTACGTACTAATTGATTTTTAGAAGATTTATAAACAATTCCCCCAATTGTAATTAATTCCATTTTGTTATTCCTGTAAGAGGTTTACAAATTTTGATTAAAACTGTAAATTGTAGTCACTTAACTATGATTACCAAAATACATCAATTATTTTACAATACATACACAGCCTTTTTTCTACCAATGCCTATGTGGTCTTTGTTACTTGTTTTTGGCATGGTTCTATCAATTCTATACTTATTTATTTTAGGTTTCACAACTGATGATTTTGTCAGATTAGAATTCTTATTGATCGATTGTAGAGAGGCATTTAATAATTTTGTTCTTGTAACTTTCTGTGATACTGGTTTAACAGTTTTCACAGATGAAGTTAAAGAATTTTTAATTTTACAAAGTTCTATTTGAGAAGTGTTTATTGATTTTCTTGAACCTCTTTTTACACGTACAAGTTTTCTTCTTGATAAAATTAAAATGTTATTGTTACCTACTTTCTTTTGACTATAAGTAACTTTTGGACAATTTACAGTTTTAACAAATTTTAATCTTGAACAAACTGGATGTGTAATATTTGGTATTACTACTTCTTTTTGTTCTGTTGGCTTAGGTTGCATCGAGGAAGACAATTTTTTCATTAATTTTGGATTAACATGTACCGATTTCTTTACAGAATTTTGATTTTGCTCAGAATTTTGCTTAACACTTGTTGTTTTATTTATTGAAACACATTGTATGTTTTCATTACAATTGATGACATTTTTCATCATTTTTGGATTAACATGCACTAAAGATTGCATGTGTAATTTTGGATTGATATGTATAGCAGAATTCTGAGGTTTAAAGTTTGGATTAATATATACATTGGTGGTTGATTTATTGCTTGAAATACTATTGGACATTTTAGAAAGTTGTTGAGTTTTGTGAAGTAAATTTGTACACTTCTCTGACTTTGTAAAATTTGAATTTTGATTTGCTACAGCTTTTTCCACACAACATAATTTTTCTGATGACTTTTTCTTATGATTCTCGATCAAACCTGAAACATCATCAAATTTATTTAAATTCACATGCTAAAATTTGTGCTAATACGAATCCTATAAAAGTAACAATTAATGCACTGATTTTTATTCTTAAATATAATAATTAAGATATAGGTCTCTAAGGTTATTGCATATTTTTATATTATTCAGGTTCGCCTATAACCCTACTCATATTTCAAGCATGTAAATTCTTTTCACAGTCGACACAAAAAGTCACAAACTTACGTGTCAGATACTGTATCTCTTTCAGGAGATTTTCATTCATATTTAATTACACGAAGGTGTACTTTTTAATTAACGCTCGTTCAAAATATCAATGATAAGAAGTTCACAATGCAATAAATTTATTTCACAAATCACTGTAACATGTTGACATTCACTACACTATTATTACACTAACTATAGATGTCACTCGTATGACAGTTGCAACCTGCACTACATGTGTGCATTCGGAGAACTATTCTCTGGTATGGCTGAATAGCGGTATACTTCAAATTGCATTTTTTTACTACTTTACACCATTAAGTAATAATAATAAATATTTAAAAAATGTATACTTAGAAAGATGAGAACTATCCAAATAATATTTCAGTATTAATTAAAAATGAATTAATCACACAAAATAACAGATTATAGCATACATTCTAATAGAGTTCAGATTAAAAGGGTAATTAGTACATATTCAAATTGATGAAAATGGGTATGTACGTAATAAATTTAAATAATTTATGTTTAAATAATACGCGCTTTTTTATATTATACGTTTTAAGTTACACGCAAACGCAATGAACATTGATTTACATCCATGAATATACTGGGTCGCATATAAAAGACACGGTAACTTACAAATTTACACACGGTGTCCTCCAATGTGTAAGACAGGTAGAAAGGTGATGAGCCTGTGTAAAAGAATAAATAAAAAATGTCGATTGATTAAAATTTTCGATATTAAAAATATCTTGCAAATAGTTCGAAGAATTTCCTTCTTGATTACATTTATTTAATCACAGCGACGAAAGTTATCTTAAAAACTATTAAATATTTTTTTATTATTATTTAAAATTTAAATTATCTTGGTATTGTATTAAAATTTTTATTATTAATAATAAGGGTTTTAATGGGCAGTTTTAAAAGATTGATAAAAAGTGATCGATGCAACAGATGTATATAACTTTATTTAATTTTGAATTCATAAAAAATATCATGAATTACAGAGTATCTAACAATAGTTTTTGAATACGTCAAAACGTGACGTCTAACATCTTTATTCGCGTCCGACTTTTGGAACATCTTCAAAAGAAACATCCTCATGTATATAAAGAATGAAAGGAAAATAAAAAGTGTTATCTCACATTTTATTTTTTCATTTGTAAATGTTTATTTATTCGCGCGTGGTATTAACATTTTAAAATTGACTTCATCGATGCATCGTCTATCTTTTATTTCAAAATTAATTGAATTAATTCAAAAGATTTGATTACAAATAAATAACTCCTGCAACATTATTTAAGAACGATATATTTTTTTAAATAAATATGAGAAAGAAGAAATACTTTGTTTCCATAAACGAATAATTATCTTAGAAATCTGGGAAGATTAATTCCATGAAATTATTAATGCTAAATTCGCAAAAAAAGCAAAATTAATTGGTTTAATTTTTGCAAAAACTTAGCCGTTAATATTGAAAGTTGAAGAGAATTAATTTATTCTTCGGAAGAATATTACTGATACAGTAAACAAATGTAGTTCGTGCAGTTTGCACCTGTGAATATTAAAACGAGGTATGCATAAAGAAGAAATGAATATATTCATATATGTGTGTCATTTAATTATTTAACACAAACAATTACAACGTCAGTCTATGCGAATATTATGAGAGAAAATAAATAATATGCATACGTCTGCAACATGTGGGCAGACTATACAAAGACACGATAGTTTTCCAACAGTTTCATCGATGCTCACAGGAGCGTTACAAATGAACTTGTTCCTGCAATCGGGTCAGAATGACCCTGCACCTGGTGCGCGAGGGTGAAGAGAATAGAGGCAAAAAGGGAAGGACAGAAGCGCGCAGCATCAGCAAAGCGCAGGCCTCGTTCTTCCAGCATCATCGGGGACAATCTCCATATCAGTACCGAAAATTTTCACGGTGCAAGGTGGAAGTCAAAGGATCGTTCTTCGCACCGGGGAGACACGATCGTTAACGCGACGATTCCTTACCCTTTCTGCTCTAATCCTTTCCCTACACGGTTTACCCGCTGGTGGTGTTTTATGTCAGTGCGTACATATGTATCTATCACGCTGCACAAGGGACTACGATTTGCTCACGACTGCGGACGGGATAGAATTTAGCACGATCTTCTGTTGTTTGCTTTCTTAATTCAACAGAAGCATCGGAACGTCGATCCCCTTCCCCGATGGCAGATCACGATAACATTTACGACGACGAGGTAATTAATTGATTTGCTTTCGCTCACCACCCGATCCAATTATCGAGCTTTCTCTTCCCTTTTCTCGAGGCACACTTCGCGAAAATTGCAATGGGAATTTCGACTCTATGCACATCCCCGAAACGAGTACGATCTAATCTCTAATAGCATCTAACGTACGATCTCTAATCTTTAATTGTTGATTGATGAAGTTTCCTTTCTTTAAATGGGGTATCGTTTTTAAGGGATGGAAGTTTGCTCCTTAAGGAATGATCTGTTCCTTTCTTTAATTTGAACGACAGTCCTTTTGTTTCTTTTCTTTTCTTTTTTTTTTTTAGATAAGTAAAAAGATAATCTTTAGTGGTGAACTGTAACGATTTTGTTTAAGTGTATTCTCCTCTTGTAGTTGTTGCAAGAAACTTTTTATTTGAAAGATGATACGGTGTTTATAATGAAAGATGAGTTTCGTTAACAGCAAAGCGTTAGATTAGAACATGAATTTATTGATCGCAAGTTTGTTTCATATTTTGTTAAATTCACTTCCTTTTAATTATTTTTTTTATTAAAGACTGGAGAATTTTTTGTCAAATTTGATTGAGTGAAAATAGAATTCAGAATCGATAAAAGTTGAAAGAAATCTTGTGATCTATGAATTAAACGAAACTTTCTTTTATCAAATTCAACTAAACATTGATAAAAGAAACTACAATAATAATATTCTTTTAGGTTCTTGATCATCGTACAATTATATTTTTATTTAACACAAACTGTTATTTAAATATTTAAAATATGTATTATTTGTGTATTAACATTCGATTTAAAATATTTGGTTATTTATTTAAACTTATATTTCAGTTCCGCAATTATATAAACACGTAAAAAATCATTATCATTATTATTATATTTTATTATGTATGTAAATGAAATAAAATGGAGAGATTTTATGTCTGTAAAATTTATTTCCATTAATAACAAATATTTTCGTAATACGATAAAATAATAAAATAACAATTGTAACGTACCGAAAATAGTGTTCTTTTATTCATTATTTCAAATAGTCTCATAGACTTTGATTTTATTATTCTTCCGTGCTTTTGCGCGCCGATTATCATCGATGAGATCCATCTTATTCATTTATTTAATTACCCTTTTCATTTAATGGCATTTTATTATTCGTATTCATAAATATATTGTTAATATTAATTATTCTTAATCATATTGCATGAACGAAATAAAACTTTTTAACTTAATTATGTATTAAAGAATTGAAGTATATGAGAATACGCGTATGAAGATTAAAATAGAAGAAATTAAGTAAATTTTGAATAAGATATTATTATTGTATTAATTTTTGTTCATTATATTAAAAATTCATTATATTTAAGAATTTTTAATAGCTATTGTTATAGCACAAAATCAATAATTACGAGATCCATAAATATAAGAAGGTAACATTGACCCACTGATACATTTAATCTAAAATTAATCACATTAATCAATTAATGGATTTTATTACTTAAATAAGATCCCACTTACACCCGTCACGATACAGCCCGTGTTGTTGCGTATACATTACAATTATGTTAATTTCTAATTAATAAAAGATGATTAATTTAAAGAAAAGATGTTTCGTTATATTTTCGCTGAAACATAACTTAATAGCAAAATTAATAAAGCAACAGTATCGTCTAAGTCGCAAAACTGGTTGCGAAGAATAAAACAAGAATAAGTAATAACTGGTTAAGAACCTCAAGTTCTTCGACCTTGAACAATTTTTATTTATACGAGAACCGAATTACAAGAAGAATTAAACTCATAAATGCATATCTGAAAAGATGCAATCTTTAATGAAATTGAACTTAATGAACTATATGAAGAAATTGTTTGGATTTTTTTACATATTAAAATTAAAAATATTTACATACCGTCAAATTAATTTTGGAACTTTTTAGATAATTAATTTTTAGGAAGAAATAACGAACTTTTGCGTAACATTGTCCTAGAATCAGAAACTAAGCTTCTTATTGTGGTATTTTTCCTTAATTGTATGTACTAGAATTTAAGTGCTTTTCAAGCACTCGGTAGTTGCCGAGGTTCAAGCATTAAGAACTAGAACACGAAAAGTTCTTATTTAAGTTTTGCGAAGCAATCCTTTCTTTCATTGTCTATCATTTGAAATTACGTCTTTTAAATTATATTTTATATTTAATAAATTATAAATCTAACAATGATACAAGACTGTTAAAACGTCTACATTATTATACATACTTCACTGGTTACACTAAAGTCTATACTATATTTTACACGTATACACCATGACTACTTGACATTAGCATTAGTGAGTACCTTTGTGATAGGAGCTAGTATCAGCAAATCCAAATCAACGGAATTGGCGTGGAATTTTGATAGCTCTGCTTGTGATCGTTGCGGTGCTAGCTTTAATTGTGACATCAGTTGCCTTATTAACACCACCGGATGAGGGACCTAGGGTGCAAGGTGCTAGACTGCGACTCTCTGAGGTGGGCAATACGTACATCACATTAATATACATTCTACTAATGGCATTATATACATCAAACAAATCATTTTCAGGTACTTTCTGGAGAACTAACACCGCTTCTTTTTAATGGATCATGGGTAAGCGGACAGCACATTTGCTACAGAGATGTGTGGGGTGGAATATCTCTGCTGCACATTTCTCAAAAGAACATCACCACCCGCAGTTTAATGCCAACGGAGACTTTTGTAAGTTTATGTTGCTTTCATACTTTAATATTCCTTTAAAGTATGCATGCAAACTTATAGTATTCAAAGGTTTATGCTTAGCAGCGAATATGCATATACTTATATTTAGCTCTCTTAATGAAACACAACACTAACGGATGTTCTGTGTACAGAGGATATTGAATCCTGCCAAGTTCTCGTTGTCACCGGATCGTAAATACTTGCTTCTTGCGCACAATGTGAAGAAACTCTTCCGATATTCGTATTTAGCGCAATATACAATTTATGATGTAAATACACGGTTAGTAAAAGTAATTTATAAGAAGAATACTTTCAACTTGATTTGTTCAACAAACTTTCCAATTGCACTTAACTAGGAGCGGATAAGAAAGTACTTCTTATCAGTTCAGATATTAAAGACTGGCAAACACTAGAGAAAATGTAATTAATTGTTTGTACAATAGGTACATATACATGTGAATATAAATTGTTATTGTTACAGGGAAACTATACCATTGACACCGCATCCAGAGAAAGAAGGTCATCCTTATCTTTTGTTAGCACAATGGACTCCACGTGGACATGGGCTAGTTATGGTTCAAGATTATGACATTTATTACATAACAGGTCCTACAAGTAACACAGGATATCGTGTCACTAACACAGCAGTACCTGGTATTTTATCAAATGGATTATCAGATTGGCTTTATGAAGGTGATCTATACTTCATTATTACCATATCAGCTTACATTAGATTACTGAAATATAATGTATATTTATTTTCTATTTCATAGAGGAAATTCTGCACTGTGCAGAAGCAATTTGGATGTCACCAGATGGTCACATGATGTTATATGCCTCTTTTAATGATTCGTTAGTTGAAGAAATGCATATATCCTGGTTTGGTGAAGGGAACAAAGCTCTTTATCCCGACATACGATCTCTACGCTATCCTAAAGTAATTTTGCTTCTATATCATTAGAATGCAAGTTTGTTAACAATTGATAAACTGATATTAATTTTGATTTTATAGCCTGGGACACCAAATCCTGTGGTAAGGCTGTACGTAGCAGATTTGGCAGATCCCAAGAATATTCACACAAAAGTAGTGAAACCACCACCAATTATCGAGCATGTGTAAGTTTATTTATCAAATTTGGAGTATGAAGTGCTTGAACAAAGTTTCTCTCATTAATCTTTCCTCATTAGGTGTATTTATTCGTCTTAATATATATATATATATAAAAATGAACAAAATTAAAAATGTATTGAATAGCGATTGCACTTTATCGTTTTTTACAAGAAACGTTTAGATGTTTATATGGTGACACTCTCAAGGTACTTCAAAAAAGAAAGAAAATTTTGTTGGAAAGATATTTTCAAAATATACATGAGGCATAGTTATCGTGGTTTAAAATGAGGTGGTTTTTTAAATACATATATATTTTTTACATACTAATAAAGACTCAAAGTTTGTAATTTATATTAGAAATAATAGGTTTTATAAATTAAACAATAGGTATTTGTTACATAGTAAAAATAGTTATTGCAAGAAGATCTTTGTACATTAAATACCACAGTACTGTATACATTTTTTATGATTTATTTTCTTATTCATAGAATAAGAGATTATATAGAGTAATACTTTTGAATTTTATATACATATAATCTCATGTATGTTTTATGTAATATCCGTATAAATAAGCATGTTTTAAAACTTTTGCAATGATTAATAATTTGAAGCAAATACTTGAATTGCTTATAGGAATTACCTCGTTTTAATCCTGAACATTTGATATCTGTAGAACATGTTTCATTTCAAGATGTAGCACTGGAATGATTATTTCATTCAGTTTAGCTGTTTCAACTATAAAATTGTTTAGTACGCATCATAGCAATATCTCTTCCTTTTATTTGCTTCATTTATTATTTTTAAACATGTAACATAGCTTCCTTTTTACAATCAAAACAGTAATGAGGAGACTTAGTAAAATAATGAACTAAATAATCTAACAACTCAAGTGTCATTTAATTATAAATGGTTAATTTTCACTAGTTTGCCTAGATATGATAAGCTACTAGCAGTAATATATTAAGTTGCATTCTTATAGACTTAACAGCTATTTAAGATGTGTAATCTGTTTCATTTAAGATATTCCAACATTTAATTATTAAATACAGAAAAGTATTAACTACACCTACTGTAAATGTTTGTATCCATTAACAGTGAACATTACTTTACTACGGCTTCCTGGATATCTTTGACTGAAGTGTGCATAACATGGCTAACACGTGCACAAAATCTTTCTGTGGTAACCATTTGTAAGAGTCCAATGTGGCAATGTCAGGTAAAGTGAAGTTCAACTTCTATTTCTTAAATGATTTATTATTTGTGAATTTACCTTGAACATCTCATGTAGGAAATTCAAAGAATAGTAGCTGAAGATCGTGGCTGGGTAGACACTCCACCGGAAGCACCGATCTTCTCAACAAATGGTAGCAGTTATATTGTTATAAGTCCGGTTAAGGATGGACCAGCTGGTTACTACAAGCACATTGTTTGGGTGAATGTGACTAGGAAATTGGTGGTTCCACTCACTCATGGAAAGTTCGAGGTCACCAAAATATTGGCATGGGATCAAACAAATAACACCATGTGAGTGATACTATATTCTTTGAATATGTTACGTAGAACAGATGTTATAGCATATCTGCTTGGATCTAATGTAATTCTTCTACATAGATACTTTATAGGTATTCCACCTATGAAGCCAGGTCAAAGACATCTTTACTATGTGAGTTCATTATTACCACATGTGGGTTCATCTTTGCATCCTGCTGTTTGTATTACTTGTACCGAAACAACAGAGGGAAATCAAAATCAGCATCGAACACTTTCATCTGGTCATCATAGTTCTTGGTCTGAGAATAGTTATATACATGACCATTATGAAACACAGACAGACAGTGCACAAAGTGCAGATCAAGGACAGCCAAAAGAAAATGTTACAAAAAAACAGAAATCAAAAGCACACACTCCACCAAGTATGAAGTTCATCATACTTTTAACTAAATTCTCATTCAAATTGTTATTTAATGCTTTTTATTTTCAGAATTCACTGACTTGCCTTGCCAGTACCACAATGCTATTTTTCCACCAGTTGGTACTGATTATTTTATCTTAGAATGCTATGGACCTGGTATACCAACAGTTACCTTATACAAAACTGAGCTTCCCATGCCACGTCTCATTTATGTTCTGCAGAATAATACATTATTAAGAGTATGTCTATAATACTGCTTTATAATATTTGTTGTAACTTCTAGTTTACCATTTTTTAAATTTGTTTCAGGAAAGAATTTCCAAACTCGCGCTTCCACAAGTGAAAACATTCCCTGTTCAAATAAGTGGTGGATACAATGCACAAGTAAAATTGCATTTACCACCTGGATTGAGGGAGGATGAAATCACCCGGTATCCTTTAATTGTGCAAGTGTAAGTTAGTTCAAGCTATATTCAAATATCTTCTATCCTGATCATTTTACATTATTTCATGTTATCACAGGTACGGTGCACCAGGTTCACAGCTGGTGACAGAGATGTTCAAAATCGATTGGAACACTTATTTAGCCAGTAGAAAGAACATGATTGTTGTGCAGATTGATGGTAGAGGAAGTGGAGGCCAAGGCTATAAGTTTCTTCATGAAGTCTACTACAGGCTTGGCTCTGTGGAAGTTGCTGATCAACTTGAAGTTACAGAGTAAATTATTCAGTTATTTATTTAATGCATAACAAATATTTCTTTTTAAGCTAAGCATCATTAAACTTCAGTTGCCTTTGAATTATTACATGAATTTGATTAAAATTTTGATAAAATTCATAGATATTTGCGGGATTCGTTGCATTTCGTGGATAAACAACGGGTTGCCATTTGGGGATGGAGTTACGGAGGTTTTGTAGCTGCTCTTGCGCTGGCGCACCCCGAGCAGGATGTCTTTCAATGTGGAATAAGTGTAGCGCCGGTTGTTTCGTGGAAATTATATGGTAAAATGGAGACAAATATTATATTACATTATCACGTTTCTGTTCAGTTCATTGAAGCATATTTGATCACACAGATTCAGCGTACGCTGAAAGATACATGGGCTTGCCGAACGTTGTGTCAAACTACAAAGGCTATGCCGAGTCGGACGTGTACGATAAAGTGGAGCATTTAAGAAACAAAATGTTTTATTTGGTACACGGTACCGCGGACGACAACGTTCAATTCCAACAATCCATGGCGCTCGCGCGTCATCTTGCGAAGAAGGGTATTCTATTCCGGCAGCAGGTACTGTTTAGCAATTATTGTTAAAAATGCATTAAATACATCATTATTAATGCAAATTCAACTAGAAAATAGACATTTTATGTCAATGATATAATACTTCATTGTCCAGGTATATCCGGATGTGAGCCACACGCTGGCGGGGGTGAAAGGTCATCTCTACCTATCGATGGCACAGTTTTTAGACGATTGCTTTCAAAAGCAAGCACCCATGGATACAAAAGCTGGGCTTATCTGTGGTGGATCTAGTTTTTAGTTGTAAATAATGTGATTCTACCAAAAAAAAAAGAAACAATCTAACGTTTGTGATGGGATTCCATGCACAAAGATTACATCTCCACATTGTGTTCCGTTTATTAGTACCTTTAGGAGAAGAATATTTTATTTTATATATTGAATTAATAATTGTAAGGAATGGGTACAATGGTCGGAGTTATGTTATTTTTGTATTTTGAATTAGAAATCAAATCTAAATGAATAAAAGTGATAGATTTCGTAATTATTAAACAAAGTTATGTATTTAAATTTACATTTCACTGTTCGGTTGTATTTTATCGTTACTTTTCGTATCTGGTGATTTGTTAATAAAATCGTCGAAATTTGACAATATATTGTACAGAATACACCTAAAAGTATTCTAAGAATATAAGTGAGAAATCATGAAATTTCATTGAATTTGGAAACAAATGTTAATGTAACTGCCACAACAGCAATAACAAATAACGTAACAGCTTTTATTCATTTAGGTGTTGGTTTTCTTCTTTCATGTTCAGGTCTGAAAGAATAAAAATGATCTTAAACATCAAGTGACTTTATTGAAGAAGTATATGCGTGACTTGTCGTAATTGGAAAATAAACATTATCGAAACGAGGTAAAATAAAAAAAAAAAAAGAAAATAATAAAAAGATAATTACATCTTTTCATCGAGCGAAACGAATGAAGAATTCATGAACTCGCGAGTACTCGATGCCAAGGGTAACTTATTTCTTCTTTCGTTTGAATTCATGTAGCTAGCGGCACGCGTGTGCAGGGGACTTAGATCGTCTAAGATTATTCTTCAACGTGTACTTCTTTTTCCTCGATCTCTCTCGTGCATCGTAAGAAAACAATTCTGTTCTCGCTGTGAATCCATGTAAACGTATACGTTCCTCGTAACGATCAACATGATAACATTGTAAACAGTATTAAACAAAACCGAGGAACAATAAAGAGATTTTCTAACAATCGCATCTCGTTAATCGAACTAAATGAATTATAGAATACAATTCGCGGCAATAAGTCTTGGGATACGACGACAATGTACATTATCCGAATGTGAACAGAGCAACCACAAGATTGTATCGATATTCGAGGACATTCTTCGAACGGAAGAATTTCAAGGGATGAGACGTTAGTTATCACCAACAGAGAAAAAAAAAAAAAAATAAGGAAAATAGTTTCTCGTCGATAGATCGTTTCTTGAAGAGGCGACATCAGTAGTCGGATATAGATTTGACGATTTTCTTATTGGAACATCTACCAAGATGCAGTAGCATGTGGTTCTTGAGATTGGTCGGTTTACTGAAACCACGGCTACAAATATGGCACCTGAATGGCCACAGTCCATTGTGCACGTACATATGACTTTTGAGATCTCCGGGCGTAGGGAACGACTTGGAACACTGTGAACACTTGTGTGGCTTTTCCTGAAATGAAAAAAACGTAAGAACAAAAGATAGAAGTAACATAAGAACAAAAAAAAAAAAGATGTCTTTCAAAGGAAACTTCAAGAATTAATTCAAGTCTTTCAGTAGAGATTTTAAATCAGATCGTTCTACGAAGAAAATTACTATTTTGAAGATTAATATGCAATCTCACAATGCGCACCTCTTCCTAAATAACGTAGCTTTAAAAGCGTACTATGAATTAACATGATTATTTTTTAATATCGGGACACAATTTGTTCGTTAACTGAAACTTTTATCTGTTTAGTGTAATGTAACTATTTATTACTAATACAGTATTTATTAATGTTAAGTCGTATATTTAATCTTAGTTGAAAAAAAAAAAATGATTATAATATGTATTCTTGAATATTGTAAATTATATTTTGGGTAGTTGATGAAAATCTTGAAAAAGATTGAATAAGTGTGTTAACATAATTGAAAATGAAATTTCTTCTATAGTACAAAATAAGAATAAAATTGTACATTTATTTTTACTCCTTCAATATATATATATGAAAAATGTAAAATCTTTATAGAATATTATGTATATTGATCTAATAGTAAATAACGATATAAGAGAAACAATCATCGCAAGGAAATTTATTGAAAATAAATGCTGCTCGTTGATGTATCAGTTGCATTTAAGAATGTTAAATTTGAAAGAATAAAATGGACGACTTATCCCTGTACGTTTAATTTTTCAATTTCTACAAAATCAAATAAAATTTTATTTGTTTAAATTATTCACTAGATTATTTATTCTTTAATTCCTTTCTGTTACCGTGTCAAAGAAACCAAAGGGCAGTTCTTGAAATTTAAACTTCGACCAGAGGGACTTTTCGAAAGGTGCATTAGTCATAATTGTACGTAATTATTAATTAATTATCGTGGTTTATTTCTGGCGACATTGGAGGTACCGAAAGTTGTAAATATCCTATTATTTAGAGACGGCGGTGTATTTCGATCGTCGGATCGATCAAGAGCAGATGGAAGCGTGTTCGCGAAAACACGATGAAAAGGTGGGAAGGGTTGGTGGTACGAGGCTGAAGAGGAACGAGGAGGAGGCGAATGGAAGTCGTCAGTAAGGAAAGAGGATGGGGGCAGGGAGGATAGTATGCAGGTAAAGGTAGAAGACGGGATAGAGGCGGGATACGATGTTAACGTAAGATCGAAAGAGAACCATGAAGAGGCTGCCTCTGGGTATATTCTCCGTCTCCCTAATTGGATTGCATTCCAAGCAGTAGCGAGTAATGGACCAATTACAGTAGCTGATGGCAGAGCAACCTATATGGCTCCCGAGATATCATTACTTCGGGTGGATTAGAGAAACTCATAGAGGGTTTCCGCTCTGATAAAGAAAAACCTCGACCGCTCTTTTACCAACTCGCGCCTCCTCTTACGACCCGTCTACCGGTTCCCATCGCGTTTTCCGATCGCTACCAGCCTTGTAACCGCGAATAAAATGAAATCCATTTTTCCCAGAAAATCCATTTTCAGTAAATGAAATTTCCTGCTTGGGAAGCTTCGCAGATTTTTCTTTCGACAAAACTGGAATGCAGAATGTTACGAAGTTTTCGAAAACTTTGAAAATCTCATCAAATTAAATACCTTCCTGAGTTCGTTCGATACTTTTACGAAGGGTGGTTGAACCAGCAACCGACACCGTTTTCTTGCAATTTTTTCAACAATTCAGCGAATATCTTGTTACGAATCTTGAAAACCTTGAAAGTCTTGATCGCCGTTGACGGCTTTTAAAAGTCTTTGAAACCTTGAAAGGCCTTGAATGGTTTGCTCGTGAACGGAAAAAGTGAGTTTTTTATTTGGTTAATAAGAAAGGAAAAGAATCTGGGACGATTTAGCGATATTTAACAAAAGTATAAAGAATTGTTGAAGAAAATATAAAAGTAACGAAGAATTAAAGTTAAAAAAAGAAATATAAACAACAATTTAAAGGTACAATTTAAAGAACGTTTCCTCGCAATTGGTAAAAGAATGGATCGAATCGAACGTAATTATATCTTCAATGTGTTATTTCATACCGCGTTACAATAGTGTTAAGGTGTTGCTAATAGGGCACGCACAGCAACAATTAATGTCGATGTTTTTCGTTAAAAGCAACTTGTTCGAAACTTACCTTTATGTGAGTCATCCGGTGATAATAGAGATTGGAGGAGGCCGTAAACTTCTTACCGCAAACAAGGCACTGATGGGGTTTTTCACCGCTGTGGATTCTCTTGTGCGTATTCAAGGAGCTGGATGTCGAGAAGCCCTTGTTGCACACCATACAAACATGTGGTTTCTCCCCTTCGGTTCAATAACAAAAATAAATGATCAATTTTTGGTAACTCCGCATCGATTGGTCTATCAACTTAATTCTCGTACTCGTTATTCAATCGTTCAAACGAATCGTGTAATTTATTTCAAATAAACAAATTGTAAGAGTAAGTAACAAGTTTCTGAGACATTTTATGAATTAATTGTACTTTACATGAAAATTTGTCTGCTAATTATTTTCGTTTTCTTTCTCTCTTATCCTTGCCACTTTCTCTTTCCTCGTCCTTTTTTTCCCCCTTTCGGCAAACAGACAGTTAAGTAAAAGTGTTGGCTGCGAAAGTGTGTTCGATAATCACTGAACAGGTGAATGAATATTTAATGTATGAATGAACTTGTGCGCCTGGTATGAACCAAGTGATTTTCTTTCAAAATAATATTAACCTGTTGACCTAAATCAACCTAACGCAACGTTGTGGTAATAGAATAGCCATAAAATTATTCAAAATCGAAATTGTTCAAAATTTTGTGATACGAGCCATTTAAAAATTTCAACGTGGCAAAAATTAAAATACGAGGCAATATTTCTTCTTTGATTTGCAATATTATATAATTTTTTTTAGACAAATTTTAAAAGGTACTTGCCGCCGTATATTTTGTTTATACGTACATACCTGTGTGCGTTCTCATGTGACGTTTTAAGAGCGACGGTCGATCGAAGGATTTCCCGCAGACTTCACAGGGTAACAGAACTCTCTCCCCTCTTTTAATCGTCGTCAGGATGCTGCAGTCCAAATGATCGCTCGTCAAGGATAATGTCGACGATGAGGACTCCTCTGATGTTGATTCGTACTCGTCCATCTCGTAATACGAATGCGAAATGGTTGATGAAGAGTGATGAGAGAGCAACGCCATGGACAAGTCTAACGGGGACTCTTTAAACAAAATTTCATTGTTAAACCCGATTTGTTTCATCTCAAACCCTTCGATACTTTCATTTTGTGTAACTAAATACGATTTTTCGAGTTGTGGCAAACCGCGAATGTTGGATCCGCGGATACAGAGGTCTTAGCCTCTGAGGAAAGTCGAATAAAATAATTTCGTTATTCAATATGTTTATAACAATTGTTACAGTCTGGTCTAGAAATAGTCCCTGAAAAATGGGAATTTATTTCGTTCCACACAATTTTCGTTCTCCAAAATGTATCAGTTCTCCTCTTGGTCCCTTTCGCGTTACTATTTTTATTACATTTTGTGTAAGATTATCCACTTTGATGGTTTCTTTCGTAACCGAACCACCTAGCAAATATCGCTGTTCGCTACTGTGACCATCTCCTTCTCCTCCCCCCCCTGTTCCACCCTCTGTGATCCGGCGGGCTCTGTTCTTCGGTCGGCGAGCCCTCCTGTTCGGAATTGAAGGTTCGCTGGCATTGTACTGTCCTTTATCCGTTGGTAAACGCGGGGGTCTACGCATTTGAATCATGACCGAACGAACGAGCACCCTGTGATCCAGCCGACAAAAAATACCGGCGCATATTTGCATTTCAGATTTGTTAGCCAACTTTCTTCTTCTCCTTTACGATTGGACCGCGATTGCGTCGATTAACGCGATTGCGCCCGGACCGAGATTTCGATCGACCGACTTGTCGTTGAACGTGAAAAGCCTTCGTGGTGGATCTCTTTTTTTTATAACATTTAGGGTAAAGAGTGTAATGTTCCAATGAAGTTCATAGGGGTGGGGGAAGAACAATCTCTGTGTGCAAGTAACTTTATTTCCTCTAAATTACCAATCTGTTGCTTCTTAAGATAGTACTTTCTATCATAAACGAAGGTAATGCAAATGATGTAAATTACGTTATTATAGTGATTAATATCATTAAGTATGTAGCGAAAAATAGGACAAAATTTGACAAAGTTTTAGTATTAAAGGTATATAATGTATAATATTAATTATCTTTTAGGGTCATTCTATAAGTGTTACGATTTCTTCTGGATCAAACAAGTTTATTCATATAATGAACAGGATAACTGATATAAGGCGAGTGAAATGGTTATTATTTTTTTAATAACTTACCATCTAGAATAGAATCAATAGTGCATCTGTATAGGGCGGACCTGGAACACATGTCGTGTGGTATAAGAACAAAATCTTGTTCAGCCGTAGGAAGAAACCAAGCCACTAATTCCGTATCCGGTTGAACATCTTTTATTACTTCAAAGATTGGATCCCCTGAATAGCACGAGGAAAAAATATAAGAGGTATCTGTTTAATTGGCATTAACATGCAAGAACAAATAAAACACTCCTAACATTGGAACAACCGATGTTGGATGTTACTTGTTCTCTAATTGAAAATAAATTACCCTTAACAGTTATTCTTTTAACAAATATTTATTTTTCGAAGGTGATAGTATTGCTTTGTTAATAATTTTGAATAAGTAGTGTTATTTTTTACAAATAATTTGTTAACTTACGATCATTCTTGTTCAACATGTCACGAATTACAGTTATTTATTAAAAATGATAATTTTTCGTTATGGAAATATGTATTAATCGATTATTAAACGCGTTAAAATGTTCAAAACGTATTTTTAACGAAATATCAAATTATTTACCACGATAAGTTTAATAGTTTTTTACAATTCTCTGTTATTATAATTATTTACGTGTCGAAGGATATTTCCTTCGATGAAACTTGAATTAAATAGAATGGAGGACTATTGATAAAGCTTGTACATAGCTTACCTTTCACTTTAGTACCAACTAAATTTACTTGTTCGTCATAAGATTGAACTATACGGAGGAATCTTATCCAGTTGCACTGGCGCTTGTTGAAGTTATAATTTGAAAAGAACACTTCGTCGTAGCAGCCATATTCACGTCTGATCTGAAACGAATTGAAATTAAGAAAACCCATGAGGGTTACTTTCATTGCAATTATTAACAGCCGAACGATGAAAAATTTCATTTAGAATTTCTTACAGAATTTATTTCGATCTCTTTTTTAAATCAGCGACAACAGTGATAAATAAATCTGAACTAAATTCCTTTCCATAGGATACATTTATGTAATAAATAGATAATTATGTCAAAAATTTCTAATTTATAATCTCCAAAATAAAATATAACGTTCACCTTACGTTAAAAATAAACGAAAACGATTGTTTACGAATGCTATTTATTACTGTACAAGAAGATCTTAGATTTTCACATAAAATAACAATGTAACTTAACACCTAACAATATTCAAATTACATTTTGTTGCACTATTAATATCAGTCTCCCATGAAGTGGTATGACTCTCGTTATTGAGTTTTTTTTTAAAAATGACAGATTGTGAAGGTACACAACTATTATCCTGATTGACATAAATGTTGTATCGAAAAGCAAACAATTAAAAATCTTTTGATAACAAGAAACTGGGACCATGAAAGCTGAAAGGATCTTACTTACATCATTGTCATCGAGCAGTGAGTAAAGGTCGATTTTGTCGAATCGTATCGATCCCTGAAAGGGGTAAATCAACGTTCCCGAGGGTATGAGCACGTTCGACCATACGGATATCCTGACGTCGGTGACTAGGCTCCCTGTATCATTCTTGAACAGACCCTTGTACGAGGATCGATTGTTAGCTAACGCCAAGGAGAATTCTTTGGGTATCAGAACGCAGGTTTCCATAACAGAGGCACCGCGAAGGGATGCTTTGGAAAAGTCACGGCTACCGTTCTCTCCACTGTAACAACACTTTTTTTTTCTTTTTTTTTTTCTCGAACGGGACACTGAACGACGAAGGATCCCCCTCGATCCCTCTTATCGTAAAACCGACGACGGCTAAACTTTAACGACGACGACCACCGACGTCCTCGAAGGGTGCGAAGGATCGAAGGGAGACGAAGGATTTCGCGAGTCTTCTAGAGTCTGATCGATCGAAAGTCACCACGGGGTCCATAAAAAGCACTCGAAATTCCTGGATGCAAAATACGAGAGAGAGAGAGAGACACTGGGAGTTCACTGGAGGCCGTCCGTTCCCGATCGGACGTCCGTTTTTCGTACGCTCGATTAGTCTGGACGGATGTGTCTGTATGGATGGCAAATCTCGTAAATTGGAGCAAATCGGCAATGAACGATCGGCAATGCGAAAATTTTCGGCTCGGACCGTGAGGGTCGTTCGTCCTCCAAGGTGCAAAGGCCTCGGCTGACTGGATAGGATTAACCGACTGATCTTGACCTTGCGACGGGTTACCAGCATTTGCTACCGAATGGGTAGCCCTTCCCCTTCTTTACCTCTTTTCCCACTCACAGTACATGGCCCGCTGCAGACTTTTTCAGTGGCGTAGTCATCGTTCCTCGACTATCATCCTCAATGTCTCCGAATCACCCATTGTTCTACATTCTCTATCAAAGATACTCCTCTTCCACTGGATGTTTCGTGACATCTGTTCGATTTTAACGATGGAATATAGTTGACGGAATGGTTTTGAAGGTGGCATGACGAACGGCAAAACGAAGCCGCGTACGCCAATGAATCTCACTGCCCCACTATGTTCATCCTGTGGCGAGTGCACTTGGTGTATAGAACGAGTATCGGCCGCTTCACCAGTACAAGGAAGCCGGCTCGTCGTCCTCGTCGTCATCATCGTCGTCTTCTTCACCCTTCTACCGTCTCTGCAGCACCGTAAAGAGAGAACCCACGTGGGCGATTGGGCACCTGTCGCTCCCTGTGCGCCCCTTACCTTCTTCCTCTCGCACCGTGGCAACGATTCGAACCGTCCTCTTTCATCTAGCACGGTTTGTCCCTACCATCCTCTCCACGCCCTGCCGTGTATCCTTTTATCCGCCGCTCTCCTGCTCCTCGCCATTTCTTCCACCTAACAGCCTTCTGGACTCTCTTATTTCTTTCTTTCGTCGCCGTTTCCTCGGCCCCTGCACCGACGGATATTTCTCAGCGGCCTCAGCCTCGCCTCTCGGAACAGCAGCAGCAGCAGCAAGGAGAAGGAGGAGGAGGAGGAGGCTGACTTCTTCCTCCCCGTACGCGTCCCTGTTTCTCCTTCTTCATCGTTCACCGGCTCGTTTTCCACTTTGCTCCGTGCTGCTCGCCGCCTCTTCTTTTCTCTCCTGTTTCGCCCGGCCTCTCCTACCCGTCACCTGAAAGACTCTCCTTTTATTCATTCGTTACGAGCCGGCCGTGGAACGGCCAGGAATAAAGTTACGAAATTGATCAGCGAGCGACGCACGCGTTTTTCCACCGTCCCGATTATTTTCGCGTTCGCTTTTTCGACGGATGCTAAAAGGATGATCAATGAAGGGAAGGGGTCGTCGAGGGGGTTTCGGATCGCTCGTCGACGCGTTTGACGGTTTGAGATGTTAATGACGGGTGAAATTCGGGTTTCTGGGCCCTTTTTACTTTAGCCAAACGGTTACGTTGCGAGATTGATTGTCACGCTTCTTATTGAAAGTGCTTTCAACGGTTTTTGGGTTGGGGGTTTTTTGATTTGGCTACTTTATTTATTAATTTTTAATTTTTTAATGGATTGTAGTTTATGCACAGATTTAGAAAGAATAATAGAAATGGATGTCAGGACCTTATTTCAGTATTTCAACTTAATTATTTTTCTAGTGCACCTGCTTTAATTAATTATTTACCTGGAATTTCGGTGGTCTGTTCGTCCATCTCCGTTAATGACTCGTACTGCGCGTCACTCGTGTTCGTAGCCTGTTCCTTTGCATAAAACATTTTCTTCGCGCTTTCTCGAACCCTAACATAAAAATGAACATTTTGAAAATTAAAGACAATGCGTTAAATACGAAATATGTTTATACTCGTACCTTATATAAAATACAGATCCCGCTATGGTACCTCCTACCAGAATCACGAAAAGGATCACAGCTAACATATTAACGTATTCTTCGCTTGGTAGCCAGCCGAAAAAAGGACGAGTTGCTTGGTCCTCCATTAAATGGCTGCGCCAATTTGGAGGTCCTAGAACTTTGAAATTAAATCATGTTATAATCTTCTAGGGAAACATTATTACTCTACTAATTACCTTTGATGAGAATCATATTCGTTATCCATACGAAGTTCAAGTCGTTTTGTTTAACGACACACTGCCACATTCCGTTGTGAGTTTTATTCACCACAGGAATGTGTTCGATATCGGCTGCGATAGGTATCGTGATTCCGTAATCCTTCCAAGTTTTATTTTCCACCGACCAAGAAACTTGAAGCTCCTTATAGACGTGTCCTAGGATTGTACAATGACACGTTACCGTCATACTTAATGTTTCTCTACTTCGTCGAAAGCTGCTTCTTGATGGAATCACCGCTAAACTGACCACCTTGATGATTGAATACGTTCCATCGATTCGACGCAGAGTCATCGCGTACACGCCGGAATGATTTAAAGCTGCCTTGGTTATTTCTGAAATAATTTGAAAAATTTTATTGCGTATGTCACAGTTATTTGTACTACTTAAGCTTTAACGGATAAAAAAAGATGCTTATGCATTGGTGCATTGGTTTCTGGAGACTTCAATGCCTAAATCTATCATTTATATCATTTTAATATTAAATATTAAAACACGCTAATAATATTTGATACTAATTTTATCGTACCGCAGCTTGAAAATGATTAAACACAAAATATCTTGCAATTTAATTGCCACGTACCTATATTATTATCCTTCAACTTCAGCCTGTCCCTCTCGTTTTGCACAAAGACGCCATTTAAGGACCATTGTAACTCCGAACGGGGGGATTCCGTGCTAATCAATTTAACAATATCAGAATCTGACTCGATCGTCGTAGAATGGAACTCATTCACGGTAAGGGCGGTGTACGTCGTTCGAATTCTTCTGTTTATCAAGTTTGCCGTATCTGTCCGACAAAACAATCTCCGTGTAGCTCTAATTCTTATCATCGTCCTTGCATCCACATACCTTCTGTTATGTCGCCACAAAGAATTTCATTGCAACGACCGGTCATCGAACTTGGACCTATGCAAGGCTCTCCTTTAACGTTTGGCTTTGGCGAATCGCATTTTCGTTTTCGTATTCCTGTACCACCGTCGCAGCTCGCGCTGCACGCCCATGGTCCCCATTCCGACCAGCCACCATCAACCGGGGGTCCATCTATGTCTGAACATCAAACATCTTGTATTTAATATAATTATTCGTTTTTACTTGACATTTCCATGGTTACTGCTGTTTCTAACACTGGAACTACCAACGGGGTCAAAATGACATGTTCCACATTTCTTATTTTGTATTAGAATTTATTATTTTTTATTTATTTCCAATTTAAAAGAAAGTGTTTCAGAATGTGGAAGTTTAATAACGAGAGGAAATGTAATGTTTTCTTTTGTTATTGGAAAATGTGTATTACCTGTTGGCACACAGTTCGCGGACCAGGTGGCCCAACTTTTGGGATCCACCCCAACCGAGAAGAAGTAGAACACGAGGGGACTGTTGTGTCTGTAGCGAAACACGTTTGTTGTGTTCGAAAAAACTTCGATACTGTTCCCGGACCATCTTAAAATCGTGAACAAACTTGATTAAATTGCCCTTACATTTTTAAAGCACTGTAATTTTACCTGATTGTAATATTGGTCCACGAGTTCGTTGTAAACAAAGGTACAGGTGATATTTGTTTTTGAAAAACTGCCACATTGGGATATGTATTCTTTGAGAATATTATCTGACGATCGTTAAAACTGAGCATGAAAAATCTGTTTAAAAGACAATTATTTATTTGAATAATTGGATTTTGTGTGCAAGGTGCTTCGAAACTTACCCCGGAAGCACAAGCATCAAGTATAAAGGTATGAAAATTCTCCCTTTCCCTCGAAAATGAAATACTAATTGGTTTGGGTATACCACTTCCTTTTCAAGCCACGTTGTTATTGGTAGGATTCTTGTGTATCGATCTGTCTGTGTATTTTCTATGTGGCAATCTGTTCAATTATTTTTATATACTTCAATGGTTTTTAATCGTTAAAATAATTCATTCTATATTTAAAATTTATAATAATTCTAATTTAGCAGTACTAAAATTACTATTATTATCACATACGAGTGGTTTAATATTATCGCTAACATACTCTCTAGACGAATAAAAAGTTAATACAGAATGCATGACAGAGCTTTATTTAAACAAAGCATAAACAATGGACATACTTGAGTCACGATCGAACGCGATACCGATGGCCTTTCCCATTTCGCTGCCATAAGAATAATAAACCGGTAAAAAGACTTGCGGTGGGTTCGCATGGGTCCATTCGAAGATCGGCGTCGGGTCATCCTCGTAATAAAGCAACACCTGTCCGCGAGGTATCTTAACTATAAAGCCGGTCCATTTTCCCATGTAAAGCAAATGCGGCAACGTTTTCTTTTTGACTATCATGATACCTGCGATTTAATTAAAACTCAGACGTTTTTGTAAATGTCTGAAGTAATTGTCGGGCGAATTACGTTCGGTTTCCGATTGGTAAAAGAGAACCACTTTCTCGTTATCCTGCGTTCCTAGTTTCAGGATGTAACGAGATTTGAATCCATCGTCAGCTGTAAAGAGGAAGGTGACAGAATCCGGATTATCTGGTTCCCAAGATTTCAAAGCGAAGTGTAAGCCTTCGGAACGATACTCGGGCAGAACGTATATACGCCTGTAGCTATCTTCCCTGAAGAGAAACGTGAACTCGTCTGAAAAGAAGTTTAATCAGAAGAAGTTGAACAATTCTGTCGGGGCTCAGATTTAATTTAGAGTAATTTCACTATCAAGAAAGAATTACATTTCTTTTTGATTTTAGATCGTATGAAGAATCAGAATTAAGAATTTTAAGTATTTTATAAGAAAGTTAGTTGCAACTTTAGGAAACATGTTAAATTTATTCAAATATAAAAATAGAATTTCATGACCTAACAGTACTTATCTTCACAGAAAGTTCCAAAAAATTCATTCGATATTTACCTGGTTTCACGCAGTCTCTAATATTACAAAGATCC
Source organism: Anthidium xuezhongi (assembly GCA_022405125.1). Lineage (NCBI taxonomy): Eukaryota > Metazoa > Arthropoda > Insecta > Hymenoptera > Megachilidae > Anthidium > Anthidium xuezhongi. Next base: position 1,100,345 of record CM039649.1, read on the forward strand.
CTCGGCAACGAAGGATCAGTGGTGTAACACCAGGCGCCAGCGACATTACGCGAAGGATTTCTGCAATAATTGCTAGCATTTTTGGCATTGCCTTCTGGGTACATGGAGTTATTGAATCTCTGTCGGTTGTCTTTTACATAAGTATTCGATGGGCCCACGCTAGTTTTCGGTGTCATGGGTGTTGTCGTGTGAATGAAGAGATTTGGCCCTCCCCAGTAATCCTGTGGGTTGTAGGCTTTCACCAGCGTTGGTCTGCGAGTACGCGCCGTTGACAGGGGGGATGTTGGTTTTGATTCGTATTCGACCGGCCAAAAATCACAGGTGCGCCCTGAACGTGTCTTTGTTAGGGTCCCTACGTAATCGTTCGCAGTTCCAGCCATTCGACATTCTGGAAATCGAAAAAGAAATTAGAAAGGTTTAATATTTTTTAAGAAAACGTGGACCAACATAAAATAAAAAAAAAAAATATAATATGCAATTAATATACAAAGCAATAAATTTAGAAACAAATAAATAAATCTTAGAGGATATCATATTATCTTTTTGATACTTTCATTACTAATTAATTAACAAATAAGTGTTACACAAACTTACATGGAACCTCTTCTATCCCCCAAGAAATTCTTTTACGAAAAGTTGTAATATTATTTATTACTTGAAAGAAGTGAATATGTTATTTTCTTACCTGATGATTTGCAAACTTGAATTGGACAATAATATTTCGAGGTGGGCACACTTTCCCAGGGGGTGAGGCCGTAACAATAAGGGCCATTAGGGTCCTCAGTGGGATTTCTGCATTTGTTTAATGCTTTCAAGGCAGATCCATCGACAAACTTTTCATTCGCCTTATCTTCACTTTGAACCTGATTAAACAATTATATTTTAGTGATTTAAATATGAAAACTTTAATTTCATTATAATTTTTACTTCGTTCGCAATCCATGGAATACAAGGAATTTCATTGGCGGCGGTCCATTGTGTACCTTTGTATTCGAAATCTTTTAGATCGGAGACGCAGTTTGGTGGCCAAGGATTTTCCACCGCATCCGCTTCTGTTAACGTATAATAAAAATAATTACTGTTTAAATAACTTCGTAACAAACCAACCTTCTGGAGGGCAGAATAATGTCCATTGGGCTACGGCGTTTTCGCTTCCGATGCTGAACCATCTCAAAGTGGCGAACAAATTATCAATCATGTACAGTAATTCAATACCACCTCTGGCTTTTTGTGACAGTAGACGGAAATGTCCACTAAAAATACTGTATTATAAAATATTATTTAGAAATTATAAAAAATAAACGGAACTTTGCAGTTTTTCGATTGTTGCAGACAAGATGACCGACATGTTCAAACAATGTTCAAGAGTTATAATAAAAGACATTTATAAAGGAAAGATCAACGAATCATTTATACAGTAATTTTCTTTAAACTTTAAGCTTTAAATTGATGTAATACAAGTAGCATTTTGTAACACTTTTAAGCCTTCAAATCGTGTCAGACTTTAAGTCTTGAAATTGGTTGATTAATATGCAATAAACTGTACTGGCTTTTTAACCTGATACTAAATTCTCTCCAGGACCAAAAATCAAGTAAATCCTTCATTGAAATTTCTCTCAAATAATGTTTTGCAGATTCTTCGGTTGCCTGATACGTAAGGGTAGTAGTATCCTTGCCTATAGCTACCTATATTGAAAATAAATATTAGTTTTGTAAGGTTGTATAACTTTCTGAACTCCTATTATCTATTTTATATACTTCATATAAATTCATAAATGGCGCTCAATTTGTTAAGAGAATTACATAGAATTATATGAATTTAAGTAATTAAATGAAGTTCTACGGTTGCCAACTTTTAATAATAGCAAGATAAAACATTATATTGTTATAAAATAATCAATTCAACGCTGTGGAAGCTTTATTTTTTATTATTTTTGCATTTTAAGCCGAAAGCGCCCTAAAACAGTACATATGACGCCATCTAGCGGCGAGAGGTGGAACTAAGAAAGAAGTAAATCGCGTTTTTTCGAAAAACTAGCAACTTTTTGGTAATTCTGATGGTTCTATCGTAATCTAGGGTCTAAAATCTATTAGAAAAATGCCATCAATTATTCCAAAAGGTGCTAATTAACGAAATTGAAAAAACATGCAGTCGACGGGCATAGAAACACTATAACCATCTAGCGGCAGCGCTCCAGAACTAATGGAACTATACATATATTCCATATACTATTCCCAAATAATTGAATATTTTTCCTTTACAGGGCTCATTAATTGTATTATACCGATAATATTTAATAACTAAAGCCATGATAAATACATTTAGTTGACAATAAATGATGAAAATAAAGAAGAACGCATATTAAAAAGCTCGAAATGTAGTTATCAAAACATTCCTAAGATTGAACAAGTTAAAGCATATTTTTGACTGCAGTTTATTTGTACGCAGCCTGTAACCATGCATCTTTCGTTCAGATGTCTGTTAGTTTCATATATATATTAGTGTAACGCATTGTTTTACATGCTGTAATAGCACTAAAACGCTAATTATAGAAGGACCCATTTATTAAAATTTTCCCGATTAGTTCAAGGGGGGGTTCCGCTAGATGGTTATAGTGTTTCTATGCCCGTCGACTGCATGTTTTTTCAATTTCGTTAATTAGCACCTTTTGGAATAATTGATGGCATTTTTCTGATAGATTTTAGACCCTAGATTACGATAGAGCCCTCAGAATTGCCAAAAAGTTACTGATTTTTCGAAAAAAACCACGATTTTCTGATTTCTTAGTTCCGCCTCTCGTCGCTAGATAGCGCCACATGTACCGTTTCGGGGCGCTTTCGGTTTAAAATGCAAAAATAATAAAAAATAAAGCTTCCACAGCGTTGAATTGATTATTTTATAACAATATAATGTTTTATCTTGCTATTATTAAAAGTTGGCAACCGTAGAACTTCATTTAGTTACTTAAATTAATATAATTCTATACCTGGTACGTTTGCCTTTGCCTTCTCTTAATAAATTTGAGCGCCATTGTTCAATTAATATTGTTGTACTCAGTAAACTATTTTATTACTTCTTTTATAAGTATTAAGGTTTCTTATACGGAAAGTTTTACCGTTGCTGAAGGGTATTCTAATGTAGGTGTCTCATATAGTCGTATATGGATAGTTTGTCCTGCTCGAACAAAGAAACGAACATCTTTTGTTTCATTATTCTTTTGTATGGCCCAAACTTTTGAAAAGTCCATTCCAAATGTCGTATAAACTTCACAGTCTAAAAGCAGGGAAAAGAAAATAAACAACACAGTATATGTGTACCAGCAGTTCACAGAACAAGGGTTTAAGTAGACTTTGATTAAAACCAAATATATTACGTAAAGTAGGCTACATTAATATAACAATAAAGAGATATTAAATTTTCCAATACTGTAAACTATCTTAAAACAACTTCACTATATAATTCTAGATATTTACAATAACTTACTACTGAAACCCTTCTGTAACCTAACTTAACAGTACAAGTAAAAAGCTAGGTCGAAAGTAGTATAAGTCAGACACATGTCAGCCTTGGGAGGCACTCAGAATTCAGTAGAACAAGTCAACAAATAATGAGTCGCATGCTTCATTATAAATAATTATTATTTTATCACGTGTCAATTAGCTTAATAAATTAAAGAATTTCTAATAATGTGGGTAATGAATTTCTATAGGAACATGTATAAAATGTTAAATCAGTATGCAAATCTGTGATCATTAAAATAATGAATAAAAATTAAATTAAAAATATTCTGAATGCTCGTCTATTCTTTACTATTTATTTTGCCGAAAATATAGAAATTCTAAAATAATTGTTGAAACTCACGTGCTTGGCAGAACGAAGAGCTCCACAGAATGTTTGTTCCTCGAACACCATAATAAAAGAATGTTTCCGGGTATAAACCCGTAATGCCCTGTTTCTTTTTGTATTCTTGTATAAGTATAGGCTTCATCGTTCCCTCGATACCAACCGATATGAAACCACCACCCCACGATATCCATATTCCCGTCCATTTTGTCCCCAATAAGATTTCAGGAGTGTTTTCAGAACTTTCCTCGTCCTAAAATTTTATTCTTCGCTTTAAAACTTGTTGCCTCAACTCTTACGCTATTTTCTCGAATTTTGCAATTTATGCAGTTTCGTTAATCGTTATTTAAAAGTCACAAAGTATGTCGTTGCTGCTAACATCGTATTTTGGAAATGTTTGACGACTACCAGAATTCGCGAACGCCAATTCAACACCTGCGGTCCATTCTTCAGCTATTTGTTTAGCGGAAGCGGGAACTGGCAAGAGGCTGAACAAAATTCTGGCCTCCCCCTGTAAATGGAGTTAATTAGTGTTGTAAAATTAAAGAAAGAAAGCTTAATATAAAACTTTATTGAAACAGTCTTGGAAAGTACACCTTTGTTTCTTAAATTAAATTTGTTTCGTGAAAAATATTGAAAAATTGTGTACATGGAATGTTCGAACAATATAGAATGCAATTTTTATTTAAATTATATAAATTATTTCATTTGAACGTGGTGTTAATTAAATTCTTCGAACTACTCACACTTTGCAATGACAAGATATAGTCTAGTGTATACTTCGCTTGAAAATTATTATTTGTTCAAATCTGGTTGTCAATTTAATAATAAATATACCTTTTTCTCATCATTGGGGTTCCATAATTTAAACCAAAATGACGTGTTGCCGTTGGGTGCATTTAATTTTGCCAATAAGGAGTAATGAGACACGTTTTTGGTGAATGATAAGCAATCTATAAAAAATAATTTTATTTAATTTAATTGTTTGAAACAAAACTGTTAAAAATTTGGAAAATCATCCAGAGAAAACAATATACTTAAATAATACTTTTATTTTAAGAATAAGAAAATAAATCTATTTAATGGTAATAAAACAAGGTAATTAAAAAAACAATATAATTAATATAGGAACCTCTGGCGTCACAAAATGGAACGTCACAGTACTGTTTTTGAACGTATTCAAAATTCTCTTGTTCAACATAACACCAGGGTCCTCCGATGTCGCCTGTAGGATTTCTGCAAAAACTTTCGGCCCTTTTTACCGATCTGTCGGGAAAATTCTTTCCTTCGAATTTTGGGGTCTGCAGAAATTGATTACAATTCCATAATTGCTACCGACAACGTGATATCGTTAATTACTTTCCCATCCGGAAGTTGTTGTCGCTTGTGCCACGGCTTGCACTTCTTTCCGGATGAAGTCATGTCCTTGCTTCCGCCATATTCTGCCCCTTGCCCTGATAATTTGCACTCTGTTCGATCAGAAATAAATCTGCTGAACGAACGACACATGTTTCCAAAAACTGAATTCAATACTGGCAATAAACATATTTGAATTCCTTGTTCAATTTCAAAACCTTGATATGTTGTTGTTTGCGAGGAAATAGGATCTGGGAAATACAGATTTTTACCTCCAAAATTACAAAGTGGAATTTCACATACATCGTCTATGAGGGTTGGCTCCAAAGTGTAACACCACGGACCTCTGGCTTCCCCTGTTGGGTTTCTGCAATAATTTTTCACAGCTTTCATCGATCTTTCGGGGAAATCTTCGTCGTGTATGCTGCCACTGACCTTGTAAATGTTAATAAAAAAATAAGACAAACGCAAGGGCATCGGATTTCTTACATCAGTTTCTATTCTGTCTTATTAACAGTAATGCAACCATAAAAAAGTTCAATGTTGGTTAGAAATATTGCACTTAATTTTTGTCTGACTGGACCACTTCCTTTTGGATTTGATGACATTTTTTTCCCACAAAAGTGCCTTATGCAAATTGTAATCCCCCAAATTATCTTTGAAAAAATTGTATAAAAAATTGGACGGTATTATGGTCCAAATTAAAATGTAAAGAAAGGGGTTAATTTTGGAATGAAGCAACCTCGTGCACTGGTTCCTCCGAGTCCCAATTTTGGCATCGAACACCGCCGACAGTATTCGCTATCGAGCCTCGATATTCCATTCCAATTTGGGTTAATTTGCATTTCATTAAATCGGTTCGTGTCGCATTATGCACTGCAAATTGGTATTACATGTTGCTCGATAACAAAACGACGTTAAAAATGAATTTCTTCAATGAAGGATTTTGTACCTTGTTGACCCACAACTAATAATAATAAGCCAAATATAATTAAAAGGTTAAATGTCAAAGACGAAGCATTGTAGTGTATTATACAATAAATATTTGTTAACGATTCGATTTCTTTGAACATTTTAAATTATCTTCCTTGACACTATGATATAACAATGTACAGTTTTTTAATTTATTTTTAATTATAATTTAATTATAACTAGAATTATATTACACACTGTGACACTATTTAAACAATTGAACGTGGTAAATAAAATATAAATGAGAAATGAAGTCTCGTGGGTAGATGAAAATATAAGAAAATATTAACGAAGTAAAAGTTTTAGGAAGATTAGAATATCAGTTTCGATGGTAATAAATGACACGACGGTTATTTAAAATTTCTAAAAATTTAATAATACTTCTTGGATTTGTAAAATAAGATGATTATAATTTTCATTTTAACGTACACGTTCACCTAAAACCTATTATTTTATCGTTTAATGGAAATCCATTAGTCAACACACTGAAATATTTCCAAAAAGAGTCACCGTCGACCATTCGCACCAAGATCGTTTTACATTCGTATCGTTACACCGCTAATATCATTTTTTTTTTTTTTTTTTTTTATATAATTTTAATTAACATCTCTTTGCTCTGTTTAACCTCTATTAAAACTAACTTGCGCTTAGAACTATACGGTAACACTGACTTGAAAGTTGAAAGACAAACTTGCAAATTTCTCTTAAATACAAACAGATCTTTATCCGAGGAACAGAGAAGATATTTATGGTTTCAAGTTTTTCATACAATTTCCAGGAAAGAAGACAAAAATTAATCGTACAATCTGTTACAGCTGCGATATCCAACCATGTAAAAAAATAATTAATCAGAGGAGAAGTTTGATGTTTACCTTGAAACCATAATTTATATCGAATATACGTACAAATTTGCAAATATGCGTACAATACAAACTTTCAACCAGCGTCACAATGCTTTAATGTATAACAAATTCAAATTCAATTTACTTAAATGTAAATCGTTGAGAACTATGCTAAAGAAGCGCTTTGCATGATCAGAGGACACCTTTTTTCTTCACTTACCTACGTTCACTATTAACGTTTCATATTATATAATCAAATAATAATAATAATAATAATGATAAACGATAAAAAGTGTTTAGGAACCTGCTATATTTGTAAAAAAATTTATTATAGCTGACACTATACAGAATGCGATTTAAATCATACACATCTTTTTCATTCTGTATTTTTGATTATTCATTTCTTTTAAACACGATCGTATATATTATATATATATTTATATATAATATATACATATATATATAATAATAATGATAATAATAATAATAATATTTCAATTATTAGAGATGATGCATTTGCCTCGCAAACACGCCAACTTCCATCTTATCGCCTAAGAGCTTGCAACACGTATATTTAATTTTGACATTAAATGGTTCGTAAAAAGTGGGATCACCAAAAAATAGCAAGGATCAATTTTATTTTTTGTCCCAGGGAATATCTCTCATTTCCTCGATACAACATAGCCTATTTAAATTGTATTTTTTTTGTTGTTGTATGCAAGTCTTTGTTGTACTTTTTCTTTTTCTTCGTTTTTCCTTTTCCTTTTTTATTGTGTAGTACACGTATATATCAGTTATATGTATGTATGTATATATATATATACACACATATATATATATATATATACTATAGCTTTATACATATGTATATATTACAAGGTTGTATAGAATATTGGATTCAATCTTAGCATAAGAAAAACTATAACAAAAATCCTTTCGGTTGTCGATCCAATATTTTACACGAGAATAAATAAATTCGTTATATATGACCTTCATGGAAAAAATGGACGTGCAGAATACTTGGTATCTAGACTCCCTGCCCTTGCGCACACGTTTTTAAGCTTACACTTCACCCCCTTGTCAAACAAGTAACAAAAAAACATATTCGACTTTGCGAGTGCTAATGATGTCCGACTTATTAAATGTAGTAATTGAGCAGGATGTATAACACGTTCGAAGTCTAACTTAATCTTTGTCTATTAGCACAGCATTGCGATAAAAATGCATTTTTTCTTTTTTTTCTTTACGTAAGCATACTTTTTACTACGAAAATTGTTCTTACTTCTTGTTCACCATGGTCAAACGTTATTGCCACATACCATAAATGCTATTAAATGTTGTTAATACGAAGAAAATTACTTTCTGTGTAAATACTTCCTCGATAAATTATTTTCACACGCGTAGAAACCTCTTCGACGTTCTCTTTGAAGTTGAACCGGCCAGTACAATGATAATCAAAATATGAAATTCGTTCTGTCTTGTAATTCAACCACCATCGCGAAGAGATATCTTCGCGTGTATATTTGGGAGATCATATTTCATTGTTCGAACTTAAAGTCCTCGGATTAATTAATACTGCGGTTGTTTTTGGCGATGTGTAAAACACTATATTGAATTAACTTGTTTGGTAACATATCTTATTAAAAAATAATTAATAATAAATATACGTTAATCGATAAAAAGAATCTGTGTAGTACTTAAAAATAGGCCAATAAAATTATCCTTACGATTTATGCATTTAAAAAAAATCCTTCAACGGTGTGAACGTAATATTAAAATAGATGCTTTTTAAACGCAATTCATTAATCTCTTCACTGTGTAAAGATAAACAAGGAACAAAACCTGTTACTGCGTTAAATCAGTCTTATTTCAGTCTTATATTGTGCGAATGTAACTAATATATCGTTTCAGTTCGTTAATGTCAAATTAAATTAAATGCGACAGCGCTTGCATCTCTTTTTCGAAGACTGACACAGTGGATATTTACATTTGTTACAAAACTCATGCTTTACGATGAGGTTTCCGTAACCACTGCATATTAGCGACGAAAATTATTAATAATAACAATGTTACTAGTCATAATGTCGATGTAAAATAAAAAAGAAAAAAAAAAAGAAAATGAAAATAATAATCGAAAAATAGCAATGATAATAATCATCGTAAACAAATAATTTTTACCCATTTACACGTACTCATACTGGAATGCAAATTGAAAATATACCTTTGAAGTATGATATGTTAAAAAGATTACTACAACATTGATCTTGTATTACATCGATAAACGGTTGTATCGTTCAGAGACAACTGATACCTTTCTTAATCAACGTATCTCTCTTTCTAGCTCTCCCCCTTTTTAGTTAGCTACGTCAATTGTTTATCTAAACGTTTCCACATTCCTCTGCATGATTCACATCCCTTCCCAATTACATACACTCATAGAAAAAACAAACTCTTAATTCACAGCGATCATGCACACATTTAAGTATGTATGTGTAAACGTCGAAATTGCATTTTAGTCTCCTTTATACATTTAACAGGAGTCATTAACTTACACAAATAGTTAAACAGTTTTATGACATTGGTCACAATAGTATTGTATACTGTTATTCTTATTTTTCTATACTCGAAAAATTATATTTTTATATCTTATATAAAAAAAGAAAGAAAGAAAAAAAAAAAGAAAGTTGACGTAAAATAAAATAATTAGCTGCGCCAATTTTTAGGAAATTTTTTCAAATATAAAATAACCCAAATTAAAAATGAAACGTACGTTGACACAAGGATAACTTTTCGATATTTCCTATTGTTCAGAAGTTTGTCAAATAATAAGACGATGAATGTAACTTAAACAGAAAAGACAGTTACACCTTTATTAAAAATAGTAACTATTTTACTTACATTTAACTCTTTACCACTTTTGTATTGCGTCAATCTCAAATTTTCAAATGAAATGAGTATATTTCGACTAAATACTGACATATATTTAACGTTTATTTGTTCAATAGTTATTTATACCTTCAGCAGCTTATTTCTTCTTAATTCAAACCCGTTATCTGGCAAAATAGTTCAAAAACCTGGCCATCGTTTCAATATTAAAAGTAATGTAGAATTTAATTGCTCATTGTCAATATGAGAAACATTTTTCGACGTAACGCCCTCTCCCCCTATAATTTATCGCTATCCCTCTCGATAGCCGAATACTGGAATGAATCATCCCCTAACTCTCTCTCTCTTTTATTTTATTTTATCATTAAACTATTATACTAACATCTTTAGTTTTCTTCTTTTTCGAGTTTCTCCACGAATTTATAGACAACGGATAACTACGTATGAATAATTGTGAAAATAACATTTCTCTTCTGATGGGAACATCCATAACGATATGACTTCAGAACAAAAAGTTCATTTTTTTTGTACTTGGTTTGTTTGGCACTCAAAGTGAGAAAACCCGAAGCTTCAAAAGGAACCTTACACGGATTTCCATATTTTTTTTTTTTATATATATATACATATCAGTAGGAAAATATTGCCTCTAACGCTTGTTTTTTTTTTTATCTTGTGGGCTTTAAGCGTCACACGCTTATTTCTAAAATCGAGAAAAACAGTAACGTCCTGTCCGCGAAATCACTGTCGCACATTTTAACGTGTATAAAACCTTTCTTTTACACTCTCTCTCTCTCTCTCTCCCTTTCTCTCCCACCCTTGCTCCCATTTGATAAATCCAATTAACCATCTTTAAATGATGAGAACCCGATTGTTACCGAAGTCGACGACCGCGATGCTACCGTCAGGGCACAAAGCGATGCCCGAAGGTCTGTCCATCTCGTCCTCGGCCTTGCCGTAGCAACCGAATCTCCATTTCAGCATTCCAGTCGAGTCGAATATCTGAATTCTATGGTTCCTCGAGTCGGCTATGACAATGTTACCTTCGTCGTCGATCACCAGGCCCTGCGGTCTCAGGAACTGTTTCGCGCCCGCCGCGCACTCGCATTCCAGGATCTTCGCGTGCATGAAGTCGGCGTCTATGATCACCACCCTGTGATTGTTGAAGTCCGTCGTGACCACGTTGCCCTCGGGATTGAACGTCACACCGCGCGGCGAATCGAAGTGCTTCCACATGTTCGGCGCCGATTCGTAGCCGTACTTGCGCAGGAATATGCCCTCGGGGCTGAACAATTGCACACGATGGTTCCTCGTGTCCGACACGACTATCTGACACTCGGAGTTCACCGCGACGTCCCAGGGGTAGTTGAATTGTCCGCAACGGCAGCCCTTCTCGCCGAAGCTAAGGAGGAATATGCCCTCCATTGTCAATACCTGGAAAGATGATGGATGTTTAACTATGTGTCGACTCTGTACGAGATTTGGAACAGAATTGTGGATGTTGAACTCGTTTGAAGACCCGTTGTATTGCTACTCATCCCTGCATACAGGGTGTGATCAAAAAAAGAGCGGAGTGTGTTCATTATGTAGTTTAAATATAATTTAAATAGAATAACCACCACTTTCGTAAAATAAAATAATATTGTTATTCCAACAGTCCGGTCTCTTTTTGATCACACCTTTATACACGAAGAACAGAATAACACTTCTGATTACCTGTATGCGGTGATTATCCTTGTCAGCCACAACTATACGGCGACGTGCGTCGACCGCGACACCCGCAGGTCGATCGAATTGTCCTGGTCCGGTACCATGGGTACCAAACTTCCTGATGAAAGTGCCATCCTGATGATATATCTGTATACGATTGTTGGATCTATCGGCGATCACTATACGACCTTCTCTATCGCACGCTATGCCCCAAGGTCGACAAAGATTGTCCTCGGCATCGCCGTTGTTTCCAATGATTCTCATCGGTTTCACCGACATGTCGGATGTGCGATTCATCCTTACTACAACCGGAAATTTGCTGGAAGGAACTGGCCTTCCTTGCGGAACCGAAACCATAGGAACTAAAGCTGAGTGTCTGGAGAATATCTGAGGGGAATTCCCGCGACCCCTCACAGCACGACGGTCGCCTATGGGACCGGGATTGTTCACCACGACAGCACCAAGGCCCGCTATAGCGTTCAATATAGAGCCTTCTAAACCGTTGAAGGAGATCCAGTTTTCTTCCTGCGGGGGAAGAGATTGACGACTCTGACGAATTTGGAATACCTGCGACCAATGAAAGTACTGGATCAGACACTGAAGAATATTTAAAAAAGAATTTAGATTTTAATATTTCAAAAATCTTGTTCCACTATTTGTTAATGGTATCGATTGTGTATTGAAACGTGTTTTTGGGTGATAAATACCTCGGCTGAAGCCATATCTTTGGTAAGCAACAAATTCAGTGGATTACTGGACATAGTCTTCGACTCTATCGCCTCTCGAAGCCTATCAGCGGCACGCGATAGTCTGACTATGCCGTTCCTGAGTCCTTCGTCTCTTGCCTTCAATGCAGTGAATTTAACCAGTCTGGCTTTCTCGATTTTGCCTAGCAGTTCCTTTTCTCTCACTTCCAAAGCAGAGGCCACTCTCCTGATGCACAACATCACGTCCGTAGTTGCTTGTCTTGCTTTCTGTTCCAAAATTTCTGCCGCTATCTGTTGAAAAAGACAACGTTAAATTCTGCAATATTTTGTCTATCAAAAAATGTTGAAAATCAAAATTCTTATAAATTTCCTTACTTGTACAGCGTCCAATTCTTCCGAGAGAGCTGTAATTCCAAGTTTAGCTTCCCTCAATACTTGGTTCGCTTGAAGCCCAGCACCTTTAACAGCTTCCATTAAGCTTACTGTAACATGGCTATGGTGGTGATGGAATCCACATTCACCGCACAGGGGTTTACTACAGGTCTGGCAATAAAACCTTTGAGCATCCTGGTGTATATCACAAAACAGTGGTAATCCTGAAGAACTTAAATATGGTACATTGATTATCGGTGGACTTGGTATTTCCGAAGGTATAATTTGCATTAGGGTATGATCATCTTCGTGGCCAAACTCTGCGAGATTCTATAAAATAAACAATTCAAATTTTAATGATAAAATAAAGAGAACAGTTTTGATAGAGCTGAGAGGTAGAATGTTTACCAAAAATCGACTAGAAGAGCATGAATCGCCATCTGTGTCGACACAATCCCTGCATCTGTTAGTGGAGTTTCCATTCTGGGAGAATTGAATATTGTAAGAGGATGATCCATTGAAGTTATCACCGTTCACTACTTGCAGTAGACTACTAATCAGAGAGTCAACGCTCAGGTCTTCGGGTGATTGACCGTAACATTGAGAATTCGCACTGCTTCCTGAGGACGCAGTGCCTGGCGAACTTGAAGTAGAATAGCCGGAAGGGATGAGAGGCCATTGATATCTATGCGTCATCTGTCGTAAAATGAAATTGTGGACCATTACACACCATTTGCAAATGGTACAAGAATGTTTGGTCAAACAATTAAATTGAAAATAAATAAATTATACCAATTTCATGTTTAAAAATATTGCTATTAATATGCAATAATTGCTAGAGTACAGATTAGAAGTTAATATATTCGTATATGAACTCACGAAAGAAAAAGAAAAATAATATCCATATTAATTGAAATAAAAGAATTATTGAAAGTACATTCATTTGAAAAATCCATTAATAATAAAAATAACACAAAAGGTTCTTCATTCTTTTTTTAAACTTGAACGTAAATCATCCCCTTATTAATTATTGGAGCTTACATTTGAGTCTTGTTCGCTTTCTTGATTATCCTGAACGTAATTTCCAAAGAAGCTCGTGCTGTGATTATAATTTCTAGCATGATTCATCGTGAGGTAGGTGTGTAGTTAAAAATTCTACAATAATTCGATGTTATGATGTTGTTTCGTCGTGATATCTGCACCTGTAACAAAAATTTACAACAATTTAACAATAATTATTTAAAACTCGATTAATATCAACAGTAATGGTAACGATAATAGCAATAAAAATATTATCGGTTCGACTAATGATTACCTTACGAAAATGTAAAATCCATTCACTAATTACCATCAAACAGATTGTAATACAATCATATTTTAAAACCAATGGAGAAAAAAATTAAAAACTAAACAAATGAACGTCACAAAATGATTAATCGAACGTTACAAAGTAGACAAACTGTAACACCATCAAAATGGTAAAACACAAAAATTGAAGTACACGAGCGTTAATTTAATTTCAAGCTATAAATAAATAATAGCGTATGCCATAGATATTTATGGTATATCTATATACCGACCTTGCATCAATCTTGTTCATTTCTTTCTCTAGGCGATCGAATAAATCAAAATAGCCCTTGCATTATATCCCGGTCCCCCTCCTGTTCCAATGATACCGGACAACTTTACATTCTTGACGCTCGTTTGTTTACTTTGTGACATTCACTTGTTTACTTTGTCCGTTTTCCTCGATGCAAAGGTCAGTTTCATTTTAATTTTACTTTTTTACGAGCAAGTTTTTTCATTTAAAGTAATATAAATAAATTGTGCTCCATCGATCACGAATTTATTATTTACAATTACTGTATAATATTAATTGATAATTTTTCTAATTGAATGCCCGTGCTTAATTAATTTTTTCGTATCAAAATAACGATGAAGGATTCAAGTATTAAGCCAGTGATTCTCATTTTTGAATGTCTAACAAATTTTCTTCTTTTAATTTTCAATTATAATTTAATTCATTAACTATATTAATCTATATACTTTCTATTTATGAACGAACTATTATTATATTAATTCTTTGGGGTTGAAATAACGCTGTTGAGCATACGAGGCTCAATCGAGCGCCTGTTGCCTGATATATCTGTGAAATTCCCAAGTTCTGGCGAAAAGAAGAATTCTGAGATAAGTCTCTTATCGTTTAGGGTTTTCTTTCCCAGAACTGTAGCCATGGTTCCCGGCGGTTTTATTCGAAACACGTTGGATGCATCGACTACCTACACCCGTACAAAATATTAAGCCATTTTGAACGATGCTTCGATTAAAATTAGGTACCCGATCAAAGGAATAAAAGTTTAAATGGTCTCGAGTTGAAAAACAATTCAAAGCTTGAAGAATGGAAATTAACTGAAACATAAAATTCAATTTAAATCGCCTGGATAACCCGTTATCCGAAGTTTACGGGTTGAATAGTATTCGGGGTGTGTTACAATATCGCATTTGCGGGCTAAATGAAAAGCATTCACGGGGAGTCAACGGAAAAAGCATTTTGAATCCGCATGGATGGCCCCTTGTTCCACTTTCAAAGACGGAACACCCCTGCACAGCTGGTTCAAGGTCATCATACGAGTCCTGAACAGGGAAGAACCGTGATACCCTTTTTAGTTCGGGGATCGAGAGAAATGGGGTCCCGCTTCCATTGGAAGGAACCTCGCAGAAATCAATAACAGTGGGAAATTCGACGTACATACGTACGCGCCCTTGTGTATACGTGTGTATGTGTACGAGTGTATGTGCGTGTTTATGTGCGTGTTTGCGTACGTATGATTCCAAATGAATGTTTCAAGTTTTAATCGTGCCAGAATGTTTTGCATCGAATGCTTTATATCATTCGATGGCGTTAAAAAGTACCACAAAATGACACTTGTGGCCCATCGAATCGAAGCTTAAGGTTTGACAAAAATGAGCGTTTTATCAATAAATAAATGATTGTTTTGTTAAAATGAACAATAAATGCATTATACTATTTGTTAAAGAGTATTTAAAATTATTTATTGTGTTGTACTGGTCCAGGAATTGTCGATTTGTTTTGGAACACCCTATAGATGGTGGAAAAGTATGAGACATACCTTCTGCTTTTCCTGCATATATAGGGTGGTCGAAAAAAAGGGTTGTGAAACTCAAAAATTAAAGATTTAAAATAACACTGAATTCTGAATTGATTGATTCATTGATTGTATTAAAAATAATGATGGAACGATTATATAATCATTTTTATCGAACTTTAAGCTTTAAATTGATATATCATAAGTACCATTTGGTGATACTTTGTTATCTGGTCGAAGCTAATAAATTATTTTGTTGAAAATTAACAAATATCAACTGTGAAATCAAATAGCATTTCATAATATTTCACGACATAATACGTGATTTAATTTTTAATTGCTTGTGTCGTTTCTACGATATTTAATATCGTATTAAAAATAAAAAGGTACAGTATACAACTTAAAAAAGTGAAGGTGAAATTATTCCCGGAATGTTACGAACCTCCTTCGAACCGTACAATTATACATACAGTGGCTTTTTGTATTTCAAAAAACAGAGATAGCATTTGTTGTTAATCGAAATATATTTTTAAAACTTATTTCTGTACGAAACACAGAGGGCAGACTGGCAGAAGAAAAACAAATTAGTGAAGCTGGTTATGAAGAACAATTGCGTAGTTATCACTAAAATACCCTACTCGCTATACGTCCATATCAGAACGTAAATATACAGGATGTTTCAAATTTAAATCGTCAGATAACATCAGTATGCTTCGTATAAATTATAAATGAGAGAGGGAACTATTTGAATTTAAATATTTTTATTGAAATGTATTGCGAGGACCGAAATCATTAATGTTATCAGAAATATCCCAGATTTCTTATTTTAAATTAACTTAAGCTGGTAAAATATTTTGATTAAAAATATTAGCTAAAATGTCGTTGGAAATTGTTCAGAAAAGCGATGGAAACTTTGGTGTACCTATTTCCAACTGATGGATTAGGTTTCTAAGAAAGAATCTTGGCATCTGGCTTTGCAACGGGTACAAACGAGGCTCGCGTTAGCCTGCAAACTTTTCCCTTTTTCCCTTTTCCGTTTTTCCAGCAGCTGGCCTGCAGCAGAGACCTAGGGGGTGCTATCCTTGAAATCGCCATGGCGACCAAGGTTAGACCTGCTATTCTTTTCGAGGGTCAAAAAGAAAGAGAAAGTGAAGTATCTGCCATCCTATACATGTAGATGTTCCAGGAACGTATAACAACGTTGAATCTCGGGCAATTGTAGGCGCAAAGGATCTTCACGAACCGTATCAGAAATATTGGAAAATCGATTTTTTCCTTGAATTTTTAAAATTTAAATAGCCATTAACATTAGTCCGAAATTCGACTCGATGTTTTGATGAATAGTTTGCAATTTGTTGGAAAACAATTTACAGTACGATTTTAACAATAAATCACTAAAAGCATTAGAATTTAGATACTATAAATTATTCTATTCGTGAAATACTATTTTTGGAATTTAATAATAATATTGTAAGAAAAATATATTTAGGTAAATATGGTATATTGTAGATTGGATTTATTGTTTTATTTTGTGTTAGGATGCAAATATGCAATAAAAAATCTGAATGTACGATGCTGTTCTTAAGGCCTCCTTTTTTGAAAGTCTGTACTACCTATTAATTCCCGGTATTCAAAACCGGAAATACATTCTCTTAAATGTTGTCCCTATCAATATTTCTCTATAAAGTTATTCAGACTACAAGTTCACTCAAAAAGGATATTAAGTAATCCAATGAAATAAAGTGATATAAATAACATTTGACAAACAAAAAGTTCAAGCGTTCTTGTTGTAAAAACAATTTGTTAGAATATTTATATGTTAAATCCCCTGTTGGTTAAAAGCATGCACCCAAAAATGAAATGTACGTACAAGATTTATGTTCAAAGTAATTTACGATAATACATAAACGTACATATAGATTCGATTTAAGTAATTTTTAATCGACTGACGCGCCATCGAGAACGTTGAAACTACAAAATTTTGTTTTCATTGTCCTTAGACAGCGCCGTCGTGGATACCTTTTCCCTCTCGTTCGAATTTCAATGTCGTCCGCGAGGAAAGACACTTTACAAACACCGAAACGTAAACGAACGAACTCGATCTGTATATAAACAATTTCCGAGCTCTCCGATCGTGCAACGTTACAACACCGTCGCTCTTCAACGACAAATTATACGATCAAAATTTAAAACCATCCCGAAGAATCAAGAATCGATCGAATTCGCTTTCACTTTCGTTTCATGAATATCCATTCAGTCCCTCTCGTTTGTTCCGAGTAGCACAGATAAGCGAACCATTCTTTCCATTCTTACCATGAAACGAACGAATTAATTATTAAAAAAAAGAAGAAGAAGAAGAAGAATCGACGTATAAATACCTTTACCACGATGAAACTTCGTAGACGGTTCGTTTTTATTTAATGCGTCATTTGATTTCAGTCGTAGAAGCACCAAAAATTGATTTCACTGTCGGGAAACGGCTGCGGTGAATTAGAAAAGGGAAAGAAAAAAAAAAACGAGGAATCAACAGGACGCGTTTCCCGTGTCAAACGTGTCGACCGGGTTAAAATATCTGTCTCTCTCCGCCTTGGAAAATTTTCCAGTTGGCTACATGTATGCGACCACGAGAGTAACGATGGTTATCGTGGCACTAAAAATGACGGTGTGTGTGCTTCTGTGTCGAGCACGTGTTCGCCGAACGGAATAAGCTTGCGAACGCGTCAGGCCTCCGATCTTCACTGAATCCCTCGAATTCGACCAGCCGACTGAATCCTGTTGAAACACGAACTACGCCATCCCTCCCCGTTCGTGTACGCTAAGGCGAGCTGCTTTTCCTCGACCAATCGAGAGAATGCATTTTTAACCCCCTTTCTTTCTTTCCCCTCCGCGGTTCGCGTCGGTGATTCAACACCCCCACACCGGCTACCCCTTCCACGCACCTCCGAGAAAATCACCCCTACTACTTTCACCCGATTCACCCCGTGTATCTTTCACCACCCACGACCGGCGATTTCGCGGACGAACGGATTTCAGTTTACGCGAAAGGGCACGATTCTGTTGTTAAAAAGCATTGAATGACACCAGGGAAAAAATCACGTACGAGGGAGGCCCCGGTCAAACGTGTCGTCCACCAGGTGCCAGGAATAAATGAATGAGCAAGGATCTGGCCCTGAATTTTATGCCCCCCCGGACGGCTGGACCGTAGTCACGGTCACTGTCACTCCGGTCCCCCTCCCTCGTTGTCCACTGTTACCGTCAAGAGAACCAACTTCCTGGTTACGTACTTGCATAAACGATGCTCTCCCCCCTAACTCGTTCCTTTAAACTTCTTTCTTTTCCTTTGACGGCTTCAACCCTGCGCCGGCATTCCAGGATGAGGAGGATTGATCGCGACCACCTTGTATAACATACGTGTACACGTAGCTAACCGTGATACAAACGTAGTCGGCCATCCCGACCGAGAGGAGATCCCCGTGCTATATAAAAGAGGAATATAGCGCGTGCGCCGCGAAATCATGAATGGAACCACCTCGCTCAATGCGAGTCCGGTCGCACACAATCACAGTCATACAGTCACTCTACTTTTATTTATATCCCTCCAACGACGACCTTCGGCCAAGGTAGAGTTGATCAAAAATCAGGTTCTATTTTGTTGAGGTAAAAAAAAAAATAACAAGTGCGATCGTCCTCCACGATTCTGTGGTAATGATTCATCTTCAAGGATGCCTCGGTGGAGGCCGATTTGTCGGCTTGATTAAACCGATCGTAAATTTGTTACGTTAAATGATTCGTGCAGATCCCTCAGGGGATTTCATCGATTTAAGTAGATTAGCACGGTGTATTACGTAGAAATTGTTATATGGTGGTCTCCACTCCTACGACTTCTTCAGGATTAGATGAATGAACGATTAGGGTGCTTTCGAGTCTGATTCTGTGTATTGTAACAAATGGTTCTTTTTAAATATTTTATTATGGAAATTTACTTTCGAGTTGAAAATAAGATAGAAAAATAAATTAAGCTTTTATGTTCATAAAAATTATGTAATATAGAATGAAAAATCTTCTGGTGATAATTGAAAATTGACGATCCTTGTTCTGAAATGTCATCATGAAAATAAATAAAAATTAAATGCGAATGAAGAGACTCGTTTCCTTGAAGTAGGTTACTTAAACAGGTTTGTGGATGACAATTCGTGAAAAAAGTCTTCATTAATGAAAACATCATTTGACGTAGGAAGAGTTAAACTCAATCTCAGGTTTATGAATGAGCATCTTGGGCGTGAGGATCGTGTGGGGGGAAGGAGGGGAAGGCGCTGTGGTGCTTTAACGATCGAGAACATTCTCCACCCTCCCTTCCACGAGTTTTATCACACCCTTCCCCCCTTTGGTATGACCAAATTGTACAGGGTGTATCATTTATAAGATCTGGGTCGATTCGTACTCTATACTAATTTTTTAATAGATTCAGGTATTTTTTATTTTAATTCCTTAAAAACGTGCAATCACAATGTCCTATTTAAAAACCAACTGGTAACATTATTAACAATAATAACAAATTGTTAATAACAATTCTGTAGGAATAAGAATTTCTTTGAATTGTTTTATAATTAAACACCCTATTTAACAATTTTTGTAAAATTCTGTTGAAAATCTTAAATTTCACGTTATTAATAAATTAAAGAGTTTTATTTTTCATTCATACAGGTGCCTTGTTCTTGAGTTTTCTTCATTGTGAACAAAATGAATAAACTTAAGCACTTAAAAAAAGGGTAATCGAAATTTTTTTTCAGCGAAATCCAGGGTACAGAACAATGCGTGGGTGTAAACAGTTACATTAAGTGTGGGTGGTAAATGTAGGCGGATTGGGGGTGGAAAGGATAAGATCGTTTATTATCTCGTATTTTTGGCATGAGTAAACATATAATTTAACAATACAATAAGAAAATACAACATATTATTCTGTTACATTATAAATGAATTTTGTAATCATTATTGCGAATGGATTATCTCTAATTACATAATCATATTATTTAATTGGACGCATAATCATTATTCCATTGTAATTAATATAATGTGATATAAATCAAGTTGTATAAGTGTTAAGTAAAGTTATATGAGCTTCAACGGTCTATTATTTAATAAACAGATTGTATTTTAAATTAAATCATAAATTCTATTCAATAACTTTGAAAATTGAACAAAAACACTATTGTGTCAATAATATGTTTAATAATAAATATATTAAAATAAACTTCTAATTTTTAATAATCGCAATTGTGAATTTGTTTTACTGAAATCCGTTCCAAAAGTTTTCATTGGAATTCTATCAAAATTCACAAAATCTGACATTTTTCGTAAGGAACAAAGGATGAAAAGGTTTCCCGGTCAGTGGGTACTAAATCAAAGTCAAAACTCATTTTTTCGTACGCAAAGTTTGAAGAGTCGTCGTCAATGGCACTATGCCAGGAATTTCGCGAAGGTTCGTAGATTTTTGTCAATGGAGCCGTTCGGTGAATTGAAACGGCGTGTAGCGTTAGCTAAGTACCTACGTACGTACGTACGTACATGTCCTCCACCCACGCATTATGCGCGGGCGTCGCGACGGAGGCGTCGTGGCGGTTTCGTTCTTGTAATGACCTTGGAAACACCCACGCGCCCTAAAAGGCCACTGTGCGGGGGTGTTCGTTCATCGACGTTCCACTCTTCTCGATTTTCATCCTCGTTCTCCTGCCCGTGTTTCCCCTACATCCGATACGAAACGCGCGTGCGCCTTTCGAGGGTGAAAACAGAACCCTTCAGGGTTAAAATTCACGGTTACCATCCGCCAGGATCTGTTATTATTATTCCTTGATTTAATCGCGAACGAGTTCGTTTACCGGTTAATGAGGTATTGCTTGAGGACGTCAGGTTGGTGGGTGAACCGATTGACACTTCCGTATGTTCACGATTTCTTTTTGCAGGAAAATTTGTTTAGAAATTATCCTTTATATTAATAAATTAACCCTTTATACTCGAAGCAAATTTATTAAAGAACAAAAGTTCTGATTCGAAAAGGAGAAATTACGAATGCTTATGAATTTATTTGTTAGTATCCCTTTTGCTAATTTCTTATATTTTATATACATTGCTAAAAGTTACAAAAGTAGATTTTATGATCCTTGATAACATTATTATGTATATTTCTGTTTGTAACAATGGTTTATTATCACGCTCTGATATTATCACTTGACATTTAGTTTGGGGTATTTAAGGCTTAATGGTATTTGACATGAAATTCAATTTGCCACAATACTTGTTTAATTAAATCCCACGTCCTAATAATGAATATCCATTCTTTACTGTTGTTAAAGCAAATAATTTTGCAGTTGTTATTACAATATGCTGCTATTTCTTAATGTAAAAATTTGAAAAATAAAACACGATTTGTAAAATATTTTGAATTTAAAAATGAGACACTCCATATCAATTGATTTGTTTAATATTATATCTCAGTACTTTTCTATTCAAAATATTCCAAAAAATCGATTCGTATAAAAAGAAATATGCCATTCTATTTAAAAAACTGATGGTTATTGTGAAATTTTTAAAAAGTCTTCATCTGTACAGCCTGTGTCCTTCACAAGATAATCCCTTTTGGAATAGAATAAGTTCTAAGCTAGAATTGTATTTTATTAAAGTATAATAGTGCATGGATTAATTTAAACAGGACACCCTGTATATTCGTGTGCCATAATCCGTTTTACAAGGAAGCATTTCCCGAAGGTCTGTTAAATCGTTGGTTACCTACTGCAAGCCTAACAATACAAAGAAACAGGGCACTTTGGATGGTAATTCAGTAAGGGGTGGGGACAGGTACAAACAGAGTTTGCTGATATTATTCGTAAACAGTACTAAACTCATCTCCTAAAACATGTACTACTTCTATAAATTCATGGATTTCTTCGAGAAATAAATTATTATATTAGTTAAAAGGAAACATAAATACATTTACTTTGTAAACGAAATATTAACTCGTATTTATTTATTTGTAGACCAATCATTAATCATTAAATAGAGCTAATAAAGTAAAATATTTATATATCAAAATAATTATTGACTAATTCTGTTGATATTGTTAATACTTTCAAGTCTAAATAAATTTTCTAAATGTTGCAGAAGTTTTGTATAGTATTTTTGTAGTTAGATACAGTTAATGAATAATATTTTTTCATTAAACAAGAATTTCAAGAAAAAGTAATCTTTAAAAAATTGTCTTCTTTCTTTTACGAAAGACGAAATGTTATTGCACACCAAGTACATGGTCAACATAGACGAAGATATTCTATTTAAGGAAAAGGAAGGCAATTTTACTCGAACCTTCTCAAAATACCAGGTGCAGATGTTTTTTGGGGGTTATTGTGCTTAAATTTTGCCTGGTACATTTATGGGTACAATTTTGAAGGTCGATTGAAAGTTTCTTACTTGTTCACCCATGAATAAGGAATCGTAGATATTGTCAAAGAAAAATTTTCATCAGGCTGAATTGTAAGCAAAAATAAAAGAACATTTTAGTTACAATACGTTTAAAAGAGTACAAAATGCTTTGAAAAACTTGGAGAATCCCTTGTCGTGGGATGCGAGCCATTCGCCTTTTCCTCCCTTATTAAAATTCGCTATTGTTTCTATAAATAACATCTTTTAATTAAAAATTTCAATTTTACTAATATACCCTTGATTTATTTGACGACAATTATACACCTTTTTTTAAATAAAATTTCTATTGTACTTAACAAATAAAATTTGTTCAAATGAGCTTTCTAATTTAATAAAATATATTGTTCATTATAGTTTTGCACTTTATTATTATTAAATGATTTAATCTATTTATATTTTATGATTAATAAGATTATTTGGCACTATCTTGTTTTATATTTTGGTTTCTATATTGACTTGTGATGTCAGTTTCTTAGTTCCTGGTTTTATCGATGGTTGGTGCTATGTTTTTGTTGCTAATAGTCAATTAGAACTAAAATAATTACCCTATTTTACATGGTTTATGTTTGTAAATAAAACTTTATAAATTAAAAAGCACGTGTTTTCATAGAACAACAAAATACTATGAGACAATTTGTGTATTTTATGTAATAAAGAAAATAACCTGTCTATATTCCTAATGATCTGTATGAGAAGAATTATTTTACAACTGAATTACGTTTTATATTTATTATAAAATGAAAATTTGAATTTTTTCAAATAAATTATATTATATTATTATAGTATTAATATTAAATATAACAATAACCTTTGATGACGCTACAACATACAGGTTCTTGTATCTGCATAATTTTTTTATATAAATCTAAATAATATTTATGCAATAATAATATATGGATTTATTTAATAAACATTTAACAAATATACTTTGTACAATAATGAAAGATTGGTGTACTTGTTTATAAAGTATCTATGGAAAACTGTGAATATACAGAAACATTTAAACAACCTACTATGGTAAGTTTCAATAAAAATATTATTTGAATACATTAATTTTTATATTCAATTAATATTTGGCATTTAACATTTTAGGTACCATCAATGGAAATTGAAAATCTATCAGCATCACAAGACACAGAAGACACAACATTACAAACTTCTCGTAAAGATGAAGTATTAGATAAAACAGAGGTGCAAACCATAGAGAAGTTACAAGAAATACATAATGATGAAGCTGATGCAGGTTTAACGAATAATAAAAATATAGAAGACGTAGAGATATCAGACTCACCTAATTGGCTTTATTACAATTGGAATAATGCACCAACATTATTGTGTGAAGCAACTGAGGAATATCAGCCAACTGAGGCATATGAGAATTTTACAAAAGGCTGTCAGTGGTCTCTTGATGGAACTTGTTTATTAGTACCTGCTGAAGATTTCAGAATACGGGTTTATGAGCTTCCTAGAGAATTATACTCACAGAAAATTCCTACAAGTTTAGCATCTAAAAATTTGCCAGTAGCATTAACTATAAAGGAAGGAGGACTCATATATGATACTTGTTGGTACCCTTTTATGAATTCCTGGGAACCTGCAACTTGTTGTTTTCTTAGTACAAGTAGAGAAAGTCCCATACATTTATGGGATGCTTTTAATGGTGAACTAAGAGCAACATATAGAGCTTATAATCAGTTAGTAGCTATATAATATTAAAAATTAATATACAATATATGAATTGTAAATATTCTTATATTTTTATTTGATTATTAGGGTTGATGAAGTTGAAGCTTCAATTAGTGTTCAATTTATTGACTCAGCTAGAGAAGTATGGGCTGGTTTTAAAAATGTTTTAAGAGTTTTTGATGTTGAACGTCCAGGTCGACAAATAAACACTATTCAGCTTAAAAAAGATTTTCCAAATGTAGCAGGATTAGTTTCTTGCATACGGGAAAATCCTATTATGCCTGGTCTAGTTGCATTTGGTACATATTCTAAAAACATTGGTGAGTGAATAATATTGTCTAGAATTATTAATATACCAGGAATTAATACCAACATTAATATTGTGCATTCCTTATTAGGTTTATACAAAGATGGACCACTATGCAGTTTTAAAACAGGAAGTGGTGTAACCCAAATCGAATTTAGTTCTTGTGGAACCAAATTATTTTCAGCTGTTAGACGTAGCAATGAATTTTTATGCTGGGATCTACGTAATCCAGGCACTGTACTTTATTCTCTTCAGGGACGACAGTCGGACACAAATCAAAGGATACAATTTAATGTATCATTTGATGGGAAACAAATAATTTCCGGTATGCTAGCAAGTAATTACGTTATAAAATAGCGCAAATTACTAAAAATATTTCTCATTTACCAGGTGGTACAGATGGGAATATTGCAATTTGGGAATTGCCAGAAAGTACAACTTGTGAAGACTTTGATATGATGTACAAAATAAAATTATCTCGCGACTGTATAAATGGAATAAGTCTACATAAAAGTTTGCCAATAATTGCTACAAGTACAGGACAAAGACTTTGTGATGATGTAATAGAAAATAGAGACAATAGTGTCAGATTATGGTGTTTTTCCTGACTATAATTTACTAATATAATGTATTATTGTAAATATAAATATAAATGTTGGCTATTTTATTATTGTATATAAGATTAAAACATAAATTGTAATTACTTTGTAAGTAAAAATTGTAAGTAAAAAGTATTTTGTAATTTTCAAAACAAAAGAACATATGTGCATTTTTTAAACATTTTAAGTATCAACTATGAAAGTATTGGAATTGTTAAAATTTATTTGGCGAAACAACGATTTTTTAATCTATAAAATTAAAAATATCAATAAAAGATCATCATTTTCATATTTTAACCAAATTATTCAAAAGTACTGCAACATCTGATTTGAAAAAATTCTTAGTACTTTTATTCTAGTTACATTACTATTGCACAATTGCAGTTCAACATTTACACAACTGTCAGTAGGGAGGTACGATTTCGCGCGCAAACACATACACGTACGATTTTTACGGATGCAAGTACTTTCTAAATTATATAGTATTGTTGTTAAAATATTTTTTCAACATACGAAAGAGAAATAAATACGTTTATTTTCATAACCAAAGTTATCATTCGATCGTAAACTGTATAAATTCGTTGTAAACGGTATTTGAAGTTATACCTAGACTTTGCAAACTCGCCGAACATGTGACGCGTTAAACTGTTGTATTTCCAGTTGTGTCCCTTTTCAAAAACAAATGCGTTTTTGTTAGTTACGTTCTGGATCAGAGCGGGAACAAAAGCGGGAAAGGAAAAGCAAAGAAAAAAAAGAGGCAGAAAAAGTAAACAGAGAAATGTGGAAAGAACTGAATTAAATAGTGTGTGCTGTGTGCTATGTATTTAATGCGTACTAATGCTTAAATAATTGTGATTACAACCTGTTTTCTTGACTATTTATAGGGGATAATTGAAAGTATCGAATGTCTCTGTAAAAAAAATTATTCATAAAAGAAATCAGTAAATGATCCTGTCTTTGTATACATGTAAAATATTAATAAGGGCGTAGAGAACTTAATTGTAATTTCAAGATTTGTTCGCAAAAACCCTCGCAGATACAGTTTACGATGCAATGAACGAGATTTTGTTGCTTTAAAATTGTTGAGAAACATAAATCGGTAGAATGGCTTCGAGCACACAGTCTTTCCAGCGAATGCTGAAAATGCTACGGGAAAATAGCAATAACAGGGATAAACGTGAAGCATTAACCTATATCCGCAGGTAATGTTGATTTTTTATTTGCAAATCCATACCTATTTTGTTTTCAAATTATTTACCAAAACATAGTTCAATTATATTAAAATATGTATGAAATTAAATAAACTATTTGGTTCTACATTTTGTGTACTTCTTAGTTACTTGCATTGACATAGCACCAAAAATCTTTCAATTTTAATCATTTATTGTGCGGATACTGATGTCAGACAGTCTAATGATTCATGTGAAAAATATCTGATTGTAATGTTTTATTTTAGCAACAGCAAAAAGTTAGAATCTACAGGTGTTGTTAAGGAAGAACAATGCAAAGAATTATGTAAATTAGTTATCGAAGCATTTGTAAATGGAAACAATGATATACAGAATGAAGCCTATGCAACATTAAATGTGATTATTCAAGATTTTAAAAAGCATGCTTTAAATGTATTCGAAGCCATGTCACAGATAACTCCAAAAAATAGGTTTGTGCATTTGTTTTAAATATTATACAAATCTTGTTTAACTAACAATGACATAGAGTTAACATAGATTTATTGTTAAAAAGAGACTAATATTTTATTAATTTATGTATTAAACTTCTGCTGAAATGAAGTTGTACTTTCAAAACTTATTACAATATATTTATTTTAATTTTAGATTAAAAATGCTTAAGTTATTAGAGATAATTGAGGACAATGTTATAGCAACAATTGCTTATGATACACATACTGTAGAGTTTTTCACTGATTGTATGTCTGCAATTCAAATAAGTAAAATGCCTTGGATATCACCAACTGCATGTGTAGACAATCTTCAAGCATTGACAGATGCTGAAAATACACCATTATCAGATGACCAAAGATTAGAAGAAGAAACAGTTAATTACTGCATAATTTTATTAAGGAGATTATATAAATTAGCTGCAATAACATCAGATACTAATACTGAAAAGGTATATCAATAACATTTGCAATTGTATAAAAACTTGAAAAAGTTGAAGATAGTAAGTTTTATGTGTGTTTTCAGTTTGATGCTTTGTTATTGGATAAAGTAATGTTGTTAGCATACATGGGACATAAGCGGCAAAGAAATGCTGCTTTAAATCTTTTACAACAAAGTCTTGCTACAAATATACTTACACATGTTCGTACTAAATTACAAAATTTATGGACTCAGTATAAATCAGCATTACAATCTACATACTGCAAGCGTATGTTACTGTTGGTATCTGCATGTGAATTAGATTGGGCTTTACAATGGAATATCAGTATTCAGTTTCTTGGTGTAGACCTTCATAAAGGTGCTGGTTTAATAAATGATTTACTCAGTATTGAAGAAAAAGCATTTAAGTCTACAGACGCGATTACACGCAGGTATAAAGAACAAGTTGTATCAATGGTGGTACCAAATGTTAAAAGCAAAAAATAATGACCATTTTATATTTTAGACAAGCGTTTCTTTCATGGAAGTTACTGGTGGACAATTTTGCTTTAGATCCACAAGAACTTGCTACTCCAAGGAGGATAAAGTTATTATGTATTCCTCTGAATGCTAAAAATAGTAAAACTGAATTGATTGCAATAACAAAGTTAGAAGTTTGGTGGCATGTGGTCATCAAGCTCTACAAGGATATTTCCAGATTTGTTAATCCTGTACTTGTGCAGTTTCTAAATTTTTGTTTTGGACCTTTGGGAGATACGCCGTTATTATCTTCAAAATGTGATGTAATAGCTTCACCAGGGAAAAGGTTTTATAAAACGAAAATTGTTGCTGTGGATGCTTTATGCCAACTTCTTGTTCCTAAGCAAGAAAATCACGTCTTTTCTCCTATTTTGGAAGAAAGACTCCCCCATTCTATGACTGATGCCGTCTTCCAAGACTGTTACAAAAGTGTAATTCATACTGTAGGAGAAGCCTTGCTTGTTCTCAGTCAGCTTACAGATTCAGAGATGAAGAATAGATACCAGCTGAGTAAAATATTATGGACAAACTTAATTAATTATATACAAGAATCAAAAATGGAAAACAAAGTTAGTATTTTTTTATTTAACAGGAAAACTTAAAATATTTAATGGTAATTGTATTGCTTTAAATGATTGTTTAATAACATTGCCTTACAGGACAATATGTACAAAGAAGTAATACTAGTTACCACAGAATTGGCAAATTATGTTGACAGTAAGCCAATGATTGGACAATTGATTCTTGAAACTATTTTATTTGAAATCACCAATCTCAGTAAAGAATTCAATTTTCAAGAGGAAATACTATTAGTAATGATGTTCAAATTGCTGCAACCTTCTATATTGAATCAGGCTGAAAAGTATGTCATCAAATTTTTTTTTTATGCAATGAATGTTAAGATAATAATTGGACAAATCATCTGTAGAAATATATTTAAAAAATTGAACTATCCTTGTTACACATAAAATATACAGAATTTTTTTTCAAGGAACCATTACAATGCATTAAAAACACTTCTGGGGCATTGTATCAAGTCTCCGAAGGAAAGTACATATTATTCCTATGCATTTCAATGTATAAAAGAAATGTATCATAAATTACATACATTATCAAATGAACAATGTACGAATGAGTAAGTAATAAACGATTATAAAATAATTTATAATAAAAATATTATAACGTTTATATAATATTGTTGTAACTTTTAGTTCTGTCATTCTTGAACTGTGGCTTATTTTAACGGAAGTGTTAATAGTGTATATGGACGATTTGCAAGAAATTAACGAAGGCACCGCTACACAGCATAATTTAAAAACTGTTGAATCGATTGTAATGTTTCCATTCATGTATATGTGCCTAAAGGATCAAAACCAGGTTAATTTTTTATATTAAGTAATTGCAATAAATATAATACACAGACCTGTAATTATAATAAATGTCATACATGAACATTTGTAACTTACTGTTCACAATATTTATACTAGGTACAAGAAGTAACAAAAGTTTGGGAACGTTTGTGCAAACATTTTGAAATGCGAGTAGATCTCATGGAAAGCATAAAAACCAACGAAATTCTAATGAATATCGCAAGTACCATGCAACATTCTTTGGTAAAAAATAAAAACTCTTATCATCTTATTATAAGCTGTTTGGATGTTTTACTAAGTTCTGTCGACTATAAACTTTTATTAGGTACGTCGATGATATAATTTGAAAGAAGTAGTATTAATGTAATACTAATTGATACAAATTTTAATTTTAATTTTAATTTATATTTCAGCACATACAGAAGTTCCTCCCATTATTGATCTTATCGTGAATCTTATAACTTACTTTTTGTCTAACAAACTTATCAAAGAATGTGAATCTGCTCTTAGAGCCATTTCAGCAGTGCTTATCACAATTTATGGACATAATCTAAAAAAATTGATATCATATTTGCAAGTTTGCAAACCAGCATTTGAATTCATGCTGGAGCTCACATCTGAGCTGGATCCATTGCAGAAAGAAGTATGTGTATTCATCTTTTAAATATTTAATTTTAGTTGAACATTAATTGGTTAAAATACTGTAATATATTTAATTTTTTGTTTACAGATAGCCAGTACATGGGAATCTGTAATTAATATTTTGAAAGGACTTGGTAGATTAGTTGATCATAATCTTATTTCATCCTACAGAAAAGCAATCACCCTAGCTTTAAATCATTCAAATTTTGAAATAAAGGACCAGACATTGTCCCTTTTTGAACTGAAAGATGTAGTAACTAGCGATACCAAATTAATCTTAGAAGAAATGGAAAAAGAAACAAATAAAAATAACTTAACCACTCCTGAAATTCTAAAGAAAACGAACGATACTGAAAAATTATCGAACCAAGCCAAAATAGTCGATAATTGTTTAAACAAATCCAGCAGTCCAAAACATATAGTTAAACCACCTGAAGTAAGTAATTAACGGTAATCACTTGTAGAGATTTAAACTTTGTTAATAAATAAAATTTCTTTGCTTGTAGGATTACGTGTTCATTAAGACGGATGTAAAGTTCGATGTATCCCGTTTGACAGAACATCAAAAGGAATCTTTAAAACGTAAAAGAGAAGATATCCCAGCTTTGTACAACGATTTGTCACAGTCTTCTTCGCAAGATACGCAAAATTTACAAGAATGGTTTAGCAGAAAGAGCGCAGTTCTAGAAGAGACGGAGTCAACGCACAGCAAGAAAGCTATTTCGATGGACGATGATGCGAATAAAGAAAACGAAGCTGAAATTGAAGCAGAAGTTAAACAATCTGAAAGCGATACAAAATCGACAGAAAGCGTTGGAGGAAACGTATCGTCAGAATCTGCGCAGCAAGTAAACGGTAACATAGCCAAGGATGGAAATTCATTGGCAGAAAATGAAGAAGCGCAAACTTCAAGTGTAACAAAAAGTATAAACTTTAATGCTCAAGAAGAATCTCCAGCGAGTAAAAACGATGACCAAAGATTATCCCCTTCTATATTAAGCAGTAGTAAGAGGCACAATCGTTCCAGTAGATCCGAGGTCCTGCAGAATGTAGACGAAGTTGCTGATAGCCAACCAGAGCAGTCGGATGCTTTGCAGAAAAAATTGAAGGCAAACGTAACGCCAAGCACGTCTAGTCCAGATAACAAGAACGTTCCAGACGTGAAGAGTAACTCCTTCAAAGATGGCAGACGAGGTATGAAACGCAAATCAGCTTCAGACAGCGAAAGCGAGAAGAGCAGTCAGCACCAACGGAGAAAGGTTAGTTCGTTAGAAATTGGCAGCGATACCGATAGCTGTAAATCCACAGAAAGTGACAATACAGCCATGTCTTCGAACGGACCAACCGGTAGCAGAAATTTAAGTCAACGCACTAAAAATGAAATATCTCGATTGCGTATAAACATGGTGTTCGATACTCCTTTGTCAGACAGAAGACGATCTAAAGGCCAGGAGGAAGAAAGGAGGGAGAGCAAATACAGGAACGGTCAGGTTAGAGGGAGACCAAGAATCAAAAGACTGGACAGAAGTAGTCCATTTACTAAGACTAAAGACACAAGGAGGAGCTTGCAAAACAGAAGAAGCGAACCCAAAAAATACAACACGGGGAAGGAGGGGAACAAAGAGACATCGGAAGAGACTGCGAGTAGTAGCAAATCAGACGCCAAATGTGACGTTAACACTCAAGAGTATAATATTATTGAGGTCATCGTGACTAATGACTGCGAAACAATCGATGAATCACAAATGGCGGATATTGAAAGGAATGAAAACTTTGTTGAAATAAACGAGGACAGCATTGTAGATGATGAAAATGATAAATTTATTGAAGATAAGACAGAAACTCAAGATGATATGGAGGATATTGTGGAAAGTTCACAAGCACCATCATTGAACGAAAAACCATGTACCACTAAGGTTAACAACACCGAAGAAATATTGTGCACTGGCGAAGACGAAGAGATAGTTGAGATTGTTTTAAATAATTGTGATAGTAATGCCAATATCGAGGTTCCTAAAAGTACTGTCAAGGAACCGGAAGAAGCCAACGAAGTCAAGATCAGTGAACTAACTCAGACTCCTGTTGCTGAAAGTAAATCGTGCGACAATGAAAAGCACGATCCAACCGAGGCACCAAAGGCAAACGAAGGATCGTCGTTTAGATCCATGGCCGAGTTCACGTCGCCCAAAGGTAACTCGAAGGGTCAGATAAAATTCAAATCGTTTTCGACCCAAGGTCGCGCGGCGCACATGCTAGGGTTGGTGACAAAGCAGGCAAGAATGGAGGCTGGATGTCACGTTATAACCATAGACGATGAATCTGCGATTAAAAAAGTAAAACCCAAGGATACAGAGAGCGAAACAGCCGGGAAAAAGGAGAACAAAGTAACGCCGTGCAGCAGTAGACAGGAGAAGATTTTCAATAACATGAAATCGTCCGATTACTGTTCCTCGCCTCCGATAAAGTTGTTCTCTAACTTGAAGAACGACGGAGAGAAAGTATTCTCGAAAGCGGAGAAATCGGTCGAGTACATATCCATACAGACTGACGCCCAAGCTGACAAAGGTGAAGAAGCTCCGGCTGAAATGGACGAATTGCCAATTTTAGAATGGTCGAGCGCGAATCCGCCATCGTTGACCGCGTCTCCGAGTGTTAGCATACTTAAACGCCATCGTCAGTCTATGCCAGACTGCCACACTCCTGATCCGGAGTGTGTTACACCAAATAAGGTAATTTTCCCGAAATATCTGTTAGATATACTTCAATTAAATTCAATCATAGTGTTAATATAAACAAATGGCCATCGTAGTCGAGTATCGATTTAATATCTATGCTTAGCAGATGTTAACGATTACAATATACTAAAAATAAAAGATAACGTAGTTTAAATATTTCTGAAATAATTGTAATAGAATTCTATAAGAACGTTTATGTAATTCATGCCATTTTAGTTGAAGTACCGTTAAACGCTTCATTTTTGACCTTTTGAGTATTCTTTTAATATAAACTAATTTTGAATTTAATACAATGGAGCTTTTATATTCTGTACAACGAATTATATTTCCATTATAGAGAAAAAGAGTAAGTTTTGCCGATCCTCCAGTTTCAAAGGAAATGGGATATGAAATTACATCTAATGATTTGTCGCATAAAATTAATAAGTTTGCCTCTAGAGGAGTGTTGGGACGTAAAGATTCGCCATTAAGATTAAAACAGATTAGACAGAAATTGCTAAATATCGATTCAGATAAGATGGAGAAAGACGAAGAGGCGGACATAATTAATATGTCCGACGTCGATTTGCAGTGCGAGAAAGAGAACGAGTTATTAACAAAGATGGCGGAAGAATTGGAATATTCAGAAAATGCCCCGATAAACGCCGACGGTCAAACGTCGTATACCTCTGTCGAAAATGAACTAAATACCATTCCTGTTGAAGCTAACGAGTGTAATCCGATTAAAATCGATAATTTGAGTACGGAATTTGAGATTTCAGAAAGCACGCTGTTTTCTAAACACGCAGTATCGACGCCTGTAAATAAAGTAGACAAAACTAAAGTCTTAGAAGTATTAAAAGATCCCAATGCCAGTTCAGAAAGAATTGAATTCAACGATTCATCAACTCAGGAAGATATATTTAACGGGACAGATGTAAAGCATAGCGATAAAGTTGCCGATGACGATGTTAACTTAAGCGATACACAGAATATTTCCATGCAGAGTAATAATTCGTTAGATTCCATTAAGCTTAACGTTTCGAAAGAGTCTATGAATCGTTCTTCTGAAGGGCATGCAAACGCTGAATGCTTAGAAGACACGTTAGATGCAGGGAATTTCACAAGATTGAACTCTTCGGTAAACTCTGATGAAATTTTTTGTGGAAATCTAATAAGAACTAGTACGCAAACGGCGGAGAATATCGAGGAACAGGACACTCTACCAGTCACAGACTCGGTGTTTGGAAGTTTACCCTTGAGCCAAGACAGTCAGAGTTCGAGCGAGTTTCAGGCGAAAATCTCCCAGCCGGAGTTGTTAAATTCCATTTATCCCATATACCCTACGTTAATGTTGTGTAAAGAACCTATCAGTTCTATAGTTAACCACTTAACAAATCCTCTTTGGGTGCGACATTTGACTGCGTACTTTGCGAATAGAAATCTTCAAACGGTCGGCGACCTCGCACGATTGTCCGAACGCGAGATCAATCGAATCCCCGTGAAAGGAAATTCAAAGGTTGAATTCATAAAAAACGTTCTAAAGTCGTTCGAGAAAACGTACGTGTTGAAAGAGATCAGTAACATACCGGAGAATCTAAACGATGTTTATAACAAATTGTCCCCTTCTGTAAATACTAATACTCCTGTATCGGTAGAGAAAGTAACGTCTCAGAATCAGATTCCTGAATCGACGCAGAACAAATTATCGAATCAGTTTAGTCAACCAGGCTTTTATAAGCTCACTGCCAATCCTACCGTAACCGACAAGAACACATCTGAAATGTCTAAGAGAATATCAACGTCCGTTTTAGATGAATCTTTGAATGTACCTGCAATAGATGTTTCTTCAATATATTCACAGGTTTCATACAAATCTGTCACGGGAGGAACAACCTCAACAACTGTTTCTGTTCCACGCTTGAATTTGCCAAATCTGACAACCACGTACGTTACAAATATTATATTTTATATTTCTATCTTTTCTCATTAATAACCTCTTATTTTTGTCCAGGTCAATGATAAGCATACCACTGTCGTCTATGATAATCTCTGCCTCGCCAGAAACATTGAGCAACGCCAGTTTTATTAAAACAAGCGGAATTCCTGTAGTGTATTCGGTGAAAACGGTCGATACCGGTACCGGTGCCGGTAGCAATTCCACTAGCTCATCCAAAACGGAAGTGCAGAAAACCACGAGATCTGTCGCAGCGCAGATGGCTCTGGAAGATCTCTTGGATGAGATAGACGTTAATTTGGTGCTGGAAAGCGCGGTCAGAAGATGCACCCCGGAAAGAATTCTTTTACAGTACAAAGTAAACGACCTTCATTTTTCCATGCAGTTTAGTTTCAGAAAATTGACAGCTATATGATGTTTTCTTTTTTTTTATAGAACAAAATGAAGCATATACCGCAAGGAGAATTGGAGAAGGAAACTATAAGAATGCTGGGTGCCGATTGCGTAAAGAATTGCACAGAAATGACACTGAAGGCCGCGTGTCGCGCGTGTGGCGTAAACAAGGTTCTTCTTCGACTGCCCGACATTTTCAGCAGCGACAAGCAGTTCTTCACGAAAGTATTAAACGCTTACAAGATGAAGATACAAGCCAGCGAATGCATGGACATCCTCGATTTTTCCGAGGTCAAGGACGCGATTTGTAAAAAATGCACGTCGTCCGAACTAGCGGAAATGTTGTCAAAGAAATTGAAGGAGGAGGAACAGGAGGGCATAAGGGAGCCTATGACGGAGCTGTCCAGCTTGAACGCCATGTTGAAAAGAATGCCCATGGATCTGATCATTAGCCACACGGTGGCGAACGAAGAACTTATCCCGTCGCGCGTCGTTTTGGACATTGCCCTGCAGAACAACAGCACGAACGACATAGTACAGGCTCTGGAGTGTCAGTCCCCCCTCGTCACCGAGGAGGTCTTCGAAAAACTTTGGTCTTCCCAATTCACGATTAAGCATATCGAACAGTTGAACTCGAAACAGGATTTGCTGAAGCTCTTCAAAGCAATTAGTTTGAAACTAAACCAGCAAGAACTTTTGCAAGCGTTCTATGAGGCCATGAGCGCCAAGGTAACGATGAACCAAGAGGACTAAATTTAATTTAAACTCCGTATTTCACTATTCATTGTCCTATGAGTTGCATGTATATTTATTATTAATGTTATTCATGACCATAGATTGCTATTCACTGACTTTTTTTGGATATTTTTTAAACAAATCTGTAAAAAAATTTTGTCAGTGAAGATCGCGTTGTAAAAGAGTTACATTGGAGTGCTGTGTGTTTTTATTAAGAGAATAATTTTCTTTCCCCCCCGCCGTAACTTTTCGACGTCCAACTGACTAATATTATCTCAATATTTTGTCCTTTCGATAGCAGTTTCAATATTTTTATCAATACTCTGCAGCTTTAATTTTAAAAAAACACAGCAAAACTTTTAATTACACACAACAGTTGAGGTGTACATCGTTGCTTTCTCCCTTTTTTCTTTCGAAGAAGATCAAAACGTGAATTGTATCGTTGATTTCTTCTTTGTGTATTGAAATAAAAAGTATTTTATTCCAGTCGAGGTTAACCGAGATAACGATGTTAACTGCTGCAATTTCTTAGCTAATACGAATTTTTTAAATAGACTAAGCACTCAACGTTCATAGCTAGTTTTTAGACGTACACTACTGTAAATATTATATAAGTATATCAAACGTAATAGCAGGTACACCAGTAATCAAGTTTCGACGTATTAGTTGTTGTATCCATTTGTTTAAAGTAGTTGGTTGCAGTGGAGGTTCGAAAGCCAAGGTATATTTCATTTGATATTAGTTTCAGCATTGAGTTGCAACTCTTCGATCTTCGTTTTCGCAAGACGGCTTCTCTTGATTCAGAAGGAAAGTTGATCATTTTTCTGCTTCGTCGTGAGCATTTTCATGGAAGTATTCCTTTGCACAGACTAGTGGCCTATAAGTTAGACGTTTAAGTGTATATATATAAAGGAAAGATAAGGAAGATATTTCGTACACAGTTTCTTTTTGTTTCCCCCAGACACAAGTTCGTTACGACTTGGCACCGAATATTTTAGAAGCTAATGTTACAATAAAATAAAAACTATTACAGTGTATCTCAACTGTGACTTGACCAAATGTCAGAGAGAATTAAGTTTTCGCATCGTTCAATGACACTTTTGTAAAATGTACAAAGATTAAAGGGTAAGCTTAAAAGGGCGTGATCGCTGATGTATTAAAAGTATTTTATACGACGGATTCCGTGGAATCTCTTAATCGTTAAATCCATCAAAATTTCGATCGATTGTGATAAAACCAAAATTTTTCATTAAGCTATTTGTAATTATATATAGGATGTTTTTGGTGAAGCGTAACATCCCAATGTCGTGCAGGATGCATTGGACGAAGGCTACGTTGAATTATTTATGTTTCGTGCGCGTGCGACAAATTTATTTACTGTCTGATTTCCGTTCGGTGACGCTGGTAAATTAATTTCGAGTAGAATCAAAATTCCGAATTTTTTACGTTGAGATGTTACGCGATTGGAAAACATACTGTACATAAAGGGAAGACTATTCAGTCGCAGAACTAAAAAGAATTCACAAATTTACGTCGCTCTAACATTAAACGAAGGGAAGTTATAACTTCTTCTTTTGTACGATTCTGTCACAGAAACAAACACGAAAAAAAAAAAAAAAAATAGAAAACTGTTGAACGAACTGTAATCAAATACACTATAAAGAAAAAAGGATCGTGAGGATTACACGCAACATTGTTTTATTGTCAATCGTAAGGAATAGATAAGTTTTAAGCGTTTAGACTTAAGCACTTTTACGATTTTCTCAATGTAACATAACGATACGTATACACGGTGTATCTTAATCGCAAGCAGTCGCATGTTGAGATCAATGGTGAGATGTAAAGAGTGCCTCGAATCGAACAAAATAATTTTTGCATTTTTAGAACAGACGTAGCAAAAAAAAGAAAAAAAGAAAAATGAAGTATTAACGAACGATTTCATTTCTTCATTCATGATTACTCTCTTCAGCATGTCTGACGAATCATCGATGCTTGAACCGCTCCTTTTTGATGTTTCTTGAATGCTTCTTCGTATCTGTTATGCGCTACAAGATTCAAAATACAGAAGGTGTTTGATAACAACGAGACAGGAGCATTGCCATTGTACAATAATTTGTTGCATTACGTTTGTCATCCGATTGTTACAGCACTCGACGATCTTTCCCTTTTCTTTTCGACCCCATACTGTTTGTAATCGTGGAATAATGTTTCCTTTCGATCGTTTGAAAATCGTACACATGATTTTATTATTTGAAGAGATAGATTATTTAGTTGGTACCGTTCCAGCCACCCGACAGATTCTTCTTAGCGTTAAAACACGGTGTAACAATTGACAAATTATTTACAATAGATTGTATTCAGTGTGTGACTATAATAAATCGATGATAAATCGATATTTAATATAGACCAGTAAGACACAATAAATAAGTTTTATAGGCATTGCGTATCTGTGATTTATTTAAACATTCTTCCGTGATGGTTTTTTGTAAAATTGTATATTTTGTGTATCAATTTTGCTTTGAAGATTGTTTATTTAACGGCATGAAGGTATTCCGAAATAGCATTCGAGGTGTAATAATTGAAGCAAAGTTTGATGTAAGGAACC
This sequence comes from Anthidium xuezhongi, assembly GCA_022405125.1. Taxonomy (NCBI): domain Eukaryota; kingdom Metazoa; phylum Arthropoda; class Insecta; order Hymenoptera; family Megachilidae; genus Anthidium; species Anthidium xuezhongi. Next base: position 1,139,258 of record CM039649.1, read on the forward strand.
GGAAGTCGTAATGATTATATACTTCTAACGTTGGATTTTGTTTAAACTTTGTAAACGATAACAATTTTGCATCTAAACATACCTTTATTTGTGGTTTTCGAAATTTAACAACTTAAAAATATTCTATTTTTAAATTTAATAACATTACGTTTTCGGCAATGTTTTATAACACGAGTGTTTGATTTTGAGGACGCGTATAAATTATTACTCGTCGAATAAGGGGTAGACACAGCGCAATTTCTATTTTTGATTACGACGTTCTGTTCACTTTTCTTTTCGCGTAAAAATAGTCACACCCGAGATATTACGCTTATTGGATCGAAATCAGAGATACGCTTTCAATTATATTCGAAATTGTATATTCCCAATGCGACTTGTATCAAAATACGACTCTGGCCGTTCGACGTTAGGGATTTGCTCGATATCCTGGTTCTTATGGCACGTGTAATCGATACACGAAATCCAAAGTATTACGTATTTATCATAAAAGTCTGCTTTTCATGTCAAAATCGCGTATCTTTCCAAAAATATCATAATTATTTTATTTCAATTATAATTCACTGCCATTGCAATCAGATGCTAATATTCTTTATAATAATCTCAATATTTTATAATCTATTATTTTTAGATAAAAAGTACCTTTTTATTTGATTAAAATATTAAATTAGTATTATTGGATTTAAAGTCTAAACATCGTTTATTCATATACTTGATTATTTAGACTATTGTTGAATGTTGAATACAAATGTCAGAAGAAAAAGAATCTGCAAAATAATTAAAATAATTTTGTACATTTACCCTTGTGAAAAATTAGCTACTTCAGATTAGGAATATTGAAATCTGAAGCTTCAAATTGATACATCATAAGCGCTATTTTGTAGTATTATCATGTTATCGAATGATGTCCTGTTAACCGATTGTTTAGCGAAATTGTTACACGAAAGCAACAGGCAGTTTAATTACTTTCTTTATGGCTTCGCGTGCAAAGTGACTGTCGCCAACTGATCGCGAAGAGCTTTAATACTTGTAATGAAAAAACTTTTATCATTTCTTTACGATCAACGGATTTTTTAATACGTTGCGCGATTAAAAATTATCAGCGTTCAGTAACGACGTAAGAACAAATAAAGTACGTGAATGAAAAAAAAGTTCTATCGTTCGAACTGTAGATAGTATCAATTTCAACTATTTTCGAAACAATATGGTACGAGCTTTTGTGTAGGTCAACAGGATGGAGGGGAATTTTTTCCAGAAATTCTCGTTGAAAATAATTCATGTATTGATTTATATCTTACTCGATTTTTCCCCTGGAAATGCAATAGTAAATTTAGTGGTAAAAATGAAAGCAAACGAATCAAAATCGATAGATAATTGAAACAAATTAAATAATTTTGAAATGGTATGTTGACTAAAATTTATTTTGCATTGTATTGGGGATAACGCTCCCTTTGCGTAACACAGAAAATAATAGCAACTTTTCGCACTCCCTCGAAACCAGGAAGCACCCATCGTTCCACTTCAAATTTCGAAACTTTCAAGATAAAGAAAGCCACATGCAAATCCATCGATGGACATCCCCTTGGAACGACCGCGTACACCTTGCCGCGGCGTAAATAAAGTCACAGAAGGTCTTTGTCCTCGATTCAATTACCAAGTGTCGCTAACAATACGACGCGGCTACAATGTCCGCTTCTTCGACGAGGGACGAGGGAATCGATGAGCTGTATATCGGTACGGGAGAAAAAAATGAGAACAAACTAGCAACACACAGAAAAAAAACAACAACGAAGAAGAAGAAGGAATAAAAATAGAAGAGTCAAAAGTGCCAATAAAGCTTCCGTGAATGAGAAAAAAAGACGAGGAACCCTTCCTCCCGCCGGTGTTCTCCGTGTGGACACGCAATAATCCACGGCATATTAACCGAGTCTCGGTTTTCAAAAAATCGTATCTCCTCTCTTCTGGTTGGTTTTAACTTCTTTCTCTTCTTTTTTTTTTTTCGGAAACCACGTCCATCGCGGAGGACACACGGATATTGCGTAGTTCGCCCAACGGCACCCTTGGATCCGTCGTGTGTGCGTGCAGCGTGTACCATTCGGTGTAGGTGCGCTATGGGGGTTGGAACGCTTGCGCAGCGGGAGCCGGCCGCGGCCATATAAAGGCGCGGACGCGCACGGAAGCGGCACTCTGGTTTGAAGAAGCGCACCGCACGGATCGGATCGTTGTGACAAGTTCGCGAAATGGGCCTGATCAGAAGCCAACTAGTCACCCTCCTGCTCTACGTCTTCGTGGTCAACGAGATTCGTCTTCCACTGGTGAGTTTTAAATTATTTATTACCATTGGATAATCTTGCTGGATGGTGTTCGTATTTTTGGCGGGAATAAAATGGAATTCAATTTAGTTTCATTTTTCTGACGAAGTAAAGTTAACATGTTGTCGCGGAGTTCACCGGTGATCAAATTAACGTTAATATTGAGCTAGTAATATGTAGAGGATACCAAGTTGATGAGTTAAATTTCAAAGTTAATTGATTGCATTATTAATAATTAGGTTTCTCACTGTGACAGTTAACGAGCCAAAGTTATAGCTAAATAAAAAGTGAAGTATTATATAAAACTTAGAACACGATTAAAGTAAAGCCTCCAGTTCTAATTTGTAATTGCAAAAGGGAATTGTGAGAAAACAGATTTTCATAGTAGCTCAATAATTATTGTAGATCTTTCATTGTAATAAAAATAACAATGTTCTATAATAACAATAATGCCAAACCATAAACAAATTTTAAATCACTTCATTGTTTTCGAAACATGTAAATACTAATTGAATGGGCGAAGAGTCAATTAACTTTTGAATACATTTATTAAAACTAACGAGAGTTGTTTAATTTTGCAAAAATACTGAACATACCAGCAATGATAATTATTCAAAATTTGAACTTGCACCTCCCCAAAATAAGGGAGAAATTAAATATAAACTTTTGCAATATCTACTCAAGATCTTAGTTGCATATCTTTTACAAATGTCAGAACAATTAAATAAATAAATTTCAGTGACTTTTGCGTTGGTCTGTTTCAAAAAATTCCCATAAGTAGACGTTGCAGAACTTTAAATATAAATTTTTTTTTATTTAATCACAATTATTATTATTATTATTGTGCAAAATTTACTAATGGTTTAAACAACAAACGCGTCGAAAACGTTGCTTACCACTCCAGTTGTATCGGTTTTGTTAAGACTGTAAAAGAAACCGGAAAGGGCACCGGTGCTGATTAAAAATGTTAGAGGTCCATCCGGTATTCGATCGTTCGCCTATTAAATCTTTTAAAAAGCGCTCCGACTTTCGGGGACAAAGAGAATCGCTTAATCAAACGGATTAATGCTAGCGATGCGAGCCAGAGACATCGAACCGTGCATTCTGGCAATAATTAAACCCCCCCCCTCCGTGGAAAATTCGACAGTTTTATCTGGTCCCGTTCGCATCGAACCCTCTATTTCCGTCACAACGGATTCGCGAATTTCTTAAACGGCTCGACAGAAATTCGATACCATTTACGAACATGTCCTCGCATCTTTAAGAGGAAGCATTCCGTTTTTGAACCTCAGAATCTGAGCATTGCGTACTAAGTCAAATTTTTCAAAATTTAAGTGCAAACATCTAAATCGAATCATTCGTAATAAAATAATTTTTATTATTGGGAAGAGTGAACAATTTGAAAAATGGACTTTATACGTTCTGGCTTCGAGGTCCAGATTTTTGTACGGTTTTTGGAAGTAAAAGTTAACGTACCAAGGAACTTGATATTTGTTCAATTTTTCAATTTAAGCTCTCAGTTAATTTAGCAGCTTACAGTATTAAATGCAAATAAAAATGTTCTTTCCTGTCATCGATTAATTTTCCAGTTTAATACTTCATATTGTTGGTATAATAATACTGTGCTAAAAATTCTCAAGATTGTATTCCTTGTTGCGTTAAGTCGTATTTGTATCAATTTGTTGTATACTAAAATAATAATGATCATTTCGTATCGTATGGAGAAAGGTTTTATAATTGTAAGGACAGACAAATCAGGATGAAAAAAGAAGTGTTCGTGAATCAATTGTGCGATGTCGAACGCGCTTAAGAGATACTTAATAACCCTTTTGATATTCCGAAGAGCGTTTTCTTAAAAAGCTTCGGTAATTAAGAGGATCTGTTTGCGAAAGGATTTAATCAGGAACTTTTACCTGCGATCCGCTTGAAATGATGTTAGGCACGTTTCGGTTTGCATAAAATGAAATTGAAAAATCGTGGCAAAAGTTCTGAAACGATGTCGAAATTGAACGATGTAGTACCCTCTTGTTGAATTAAAGAAGTGTTAAAAAATTTGTGATCAATCAGTGGACGTTAAGGTTACAACAATTTTAATTTAATTCTTAATTTTAAAATGATTCTTTTTCTTTCGTCGAAAAAGAATCTTTGATTCTTTTAGTTTTCGTCGAAAATAAATTTTGGTTTGAAGGATAATAAAAAACATAGCAGTTAGGATTAGGGTGAGTGATATACAAGGGTAGTCCAAGTTCCTAAGAATATAGTTCTTAATTTCTATTTGAAAAAATACAGTATTTCGAAAGTAATTTTCTACAAGTATAATTCTAATCGTTTCCTTAATTTCGATTAGAAAAATATAATATTTCGAAATTGTTAATTTGCTGTGAATGTAGTATTCTCTTTTTTAATTTCTATTTTAAAACAATTTTAATATTTAAAAATTTCTAATTTTCTACAAATATTCCATTTTCTTTCTTAACCTACAATCGTTCAATTCTTTTCACCAAAAAATATTCGACCGGCACGGTTCGCGAGCAGATAACGAAAAGCCTGCAACTGCACCGTATTAGACCCTGTTCAAAAAGACCCGTCCTTTTTTCCCCGGTTTTTAACACGATTGACAGATAACGGTGACGAAAGACAATCGATCTACCGTGTGTAACTCCATAGCTCCGCATTGTTCCTCTCTTCGTGGCAGTTTCCAAAGCTCGTCGTCAAGTTTTATTCGCCTGTCGGCGAACACTCGCGGCTGAAAACTTCGCGAAGATCGCGTCGAGTTTCGCGGTTGTTCGTGCGAGTGGCAAGTTTTTTAATCTCATACTGTAAATTTGTATAGGAAGCGTCGTGGCCCGGGCCACAACGTCTTCGTGGCCGGCCATATATCGGTTTTTCATTTTTCTCCCCGTTAACGGTCAACCGGTTCCGCGTTTTCGGCCTGAAAGTAACGACAATGGATTTCGGGATGACGGTTTTCAATAGGCCTTCATTTTTCCCTCCCCTTTTTGTGTAGCATACTGAAATCGTTTTGAGAGAGCCGTCACCAAGGTTTTTATTACGCGTTCGAAAGGTTTTTCTTTCTTTTTTTTTAGGTATTTTTAACCTTTTGTGCCAGGGTGGCGCTTCTGCCTCGACGTGTTTGATTAATTGGAATTTTTTTGTTAATATTGAATTTTTGTAGCAATACAACAAATTAAGGGAAGGTGTGGGTATAGTAATTTAATTTATACGAAAATGAATCTCTATGTCGAGATTCACTGATAATTTCTTCTTCTCTGTTCACGCGTTGATAATAAAATATTTCATTTAGAAATATTAACTTGGTTTTCTTTCAAAATTATCTCATATTCAATTAGAAGAAATACAAATAAGAGGTTTTGTAAATCTTTCCGTTGAAAATAGCGAGTTTGAATTTTGCAAAGTAAGGAAAACTACAGTGCTTTTAAAAATGTTGTAATATCTTCATGAAACTTTCGAATCACAGCATTTTAGTTTTCTTGTTTTATTTGGAACATTTTTTCGCTCGTGTCCGACAAAGCAATTGCTGTCACGAAAACGGGGTTTCCTTGGAGGAAATTTAATTAGTCTTGAAGAGTAGGGTCCGGTATTGTCTCTTTCATTCGGTTAGCGAACTACGATCTGCAGGTGACACGTGCCAAACTTCATTTACATTCCGTCATTAACAGGTACTTCTTAAATTTCTCCCTAAACTGTCATTCTTACACTTTGAATTTTTATCACAATGTAGGATTATTAATGTGTTTTCCATCGAATTAATTCAACCACTTAAAAGTTTCCCCCCTTTCTAACGAAAGTTTGAAGTACCTTTTTTGACGTCAATAAAATACTTAAGTCGACGTTGACATTAATTATTTGTGAAGGCGGAAAATTATTGATGTGTTTTCAACGGATAATTTATTCAAAAATAGACAATCAATTAATTTTTAGTCGAATTGTACCGTGAACATACACGATACAGAATATTTATTCAACTTGTTGATTATCTTAATATTTAGTAAGGAAACTTTTTTGAAGTTTAATGCAAAAATAAATTATAACAATGATGGTACTAAAATTTGAAGAAAAATAATGTTACTTTATTATCGTCGTCCAAGTTTGATACAAATGCAGTCAAGATACCGGGTGCCAGTACAATAAACAATAAGATGCGCTAAGTTTACGAAGCCTCGACTTCTTGTGCATATAATCTTCTTCGTGGTATCGTCGTAGCCCTATCGACCATCAGTAATTTCCGTTTTGGTGGGCAAGTACGATGAGAACAAATGAACACGTGTCGTATGCATTTTGAATGTTATATTTGGGAATGTATTCGTTCAACTGCCACGTCACCCATATGTAGGTGACACTTGAATTTCCATTAGAGACCATCACCCATATTATTAGGAGTTCTTTGATTTATTTGGTTGAAAATGTTTCCATTAGATATTAGAAATAACAAAATATTGTGGAAATAGAATGTAAATGTGTTGCACTCAAAGCATTTTTGGATAGAATCGAATCTAGATACGTTTCTCAGTAAAGCTTCCAAAATTCAGAAGCCTTATTTTAAAAGAAAAGAATTATAAATAATTATTTCATTAATTTGCTACTGTCTGATATAAATAACTCGAAAGTGTTACATTTGAAAATATTCTAAATAGGCGCCACTCGAGTGCACAGGGTTAAAGGTATTACATGGTTTATAATCAAGAAGACATCCCAGGTTTCAGACGTATATTTATTAAAATAGAAAAATTACGATAACGTAACAAATATTTCGAGCACAAAGGATTGATAAATCGTACTTTCATATGGTTCAATTCCAGAAACAAGATCCGTATACTTCTTTGGTAAGCTGATAATACCCGGCAGGCTCAGTTATTAATTCGCCTCGTTTTCGTCGTTAATAGTCGCGCGAACGTTTCGTTGAAATTCGTCGTGGTCCCGTTTCCTTGTATCGGACGATTTACGGCCGAAGATATATAGCATTTTCCTCGAAGCATCCCCTCTCGATTAAAAAGAGGACTTCCGGCGTAAAATTCCCGGAAACGAATGATAACGAAAGGTCGTCCTTTTCCCTAGATTACACGCAAGGCTCGCTTTTATTCGAGTTTGCCCCGCGTCAAATTTTCGCACGAACGAGCAACGGTGTATCACGATCCGACCCTCGGCTCGCTGTTTGATCCGACGACATTTTCTTTTCAAGGAATCCCCTTTTATTCTGTGTGACTGACACCCCGAACTCTCAATAAGTTACGCACGTAAGAGGACTGTAAAGATAGCTTCTGAACGACGACGTACGTCACTGCCTCGAGGATGAGACGCAAGGGTGTCTTCGGATACCCTTCGCGCCCAGATTCCTTTCATTCTTGATGTTACAACCCCTGTGGATCGAAAATAATGAACTTCATAGAATAAAAATAATTTAACCTGCGAGATGAACATTTTCTTCATTACATATGTACATTATTTTTTAGAATTCTGTGAAATTGAATATTTATAGGGAATGTTTGAAACTAGCTTCAAAATTCCAATTTAACATTTAATCATTGAAACAGTAACGATTTAAATTTAATTTTGTGTTCCATATTAGTTTAATTTAAAACTTTATTCAAAAATTTATAGTCTCAACTTTAGTCGAAATGTTGTTGCTGTAAACAATTAGTACAATAATAATTTACTTCTGAATATTTGATTTCACTACTGAAATTAACAAATATTTTTTTATATAATTTTTATTTTAAAATGTTACATTTCTCTTTTCGCTCAATTTATCATACTTTTATTTTTGATCTTTAATATAATATTACACACGAAATGAATCTTTATTCGAATAAATATTAAAATTAATATACAAATAACGTCAAACGTTTAAACGCTCGATCCAGCTGTCATATTTTTTGCCCGTGACATTTAATCTCCTCTCTTTCCTTTATCGAGGCACAATTTTCATAAAATTCATTATTTAACACACGAATCTTCGTACATTCAGGTTCATGAAACAGATTGTAATTAAAATATTGTATCGTTGTTTGTAAAAGTTCGTGCATTTAAGTGTTGTGCTATTAAATTAAAAAAAAAAAAGACAATTATTTCACAAAAATTAGAAAATTGTCAGAGAGAAAAATTATTGTATAGAGTAGAAAATAAAGAATTTAATTAATAACGCTTCTATAGATTGCACAAAACTGTTCCAATTATTTCGATATTTGGCCTTTTCTTTTCATCAGAATGAAATTAATCACAGGCATATTAATCATAACCGTACGAATGTGTTATCACCTGGTTGTGTACTCGTTCGCATAGATACGTGAATCGTGATTTATTTTTGTCACTTATACCACCCCCGTAAAATAGCCGAGAAAATATCGATAAAATTGCTTGACGAACGTTTCCCTCGGTAACATATGCGTTTACGTAATTACCAGATGAACTTTTTATTTTTTTCAACGAATGTTTCTTGCTGTTGGTAATATTTTTATGCAAAATTTATATACTAAAATTTTGCCAATTTACCAGATATACAAATAAGTTCATTTTATTATATCTTCTTTTTGGTTATTATTTTTTAATCAATTTTATTCAATATTGAAGTGAAAAATATAGGTTATTAATAAACGTCCACATCGGAGAGTTGACAATTTTTATTTAAAGTTTGTAAAAGTTGATTACCATTTTACGATGAAAATTTGAATAAATATTTTTAAAAGTATTTCTTCAGTATTTATAAATTAATAAGTGGTATATTCAAATCTTTTTTTTTTTCTTTATTGAATAAATTTGTCATTTTAAATCAGCAATTAGAAAGCTTAAATTCAAAGCTTAAATCCTTATAATTAAAGTATATAATATACGTCAAAGTGCAGAGTCGAAAATTGAAAGCTTCAATTCGAAACTTCTTGTAATCCTTATAATTAGTTAGAGTTGTGTATCTAATAATGAAATATGCACACTCGAAATCTGAGAGCTTAAATTAATTATCTATCATTCATATTCTGATAGATCATTCAAATTCTAAAGTGCACCCAAAAATGTGCCAATTTATTTCAAGAACAAATTGTTCAGAAGGCAAGAATTAAAATATTTTTAATCAATCAACTTTTCACCTTTTTGTTTAAAAATCCGCAATTTGAAGATGTGTTGCGGGTGAATTTATGAGCACTCTGAATGACTTGATGGCGGCATAAAAACATTTGCACCCAGGTGCGGCATAAAAACTCGCGGAATCCGGGTAATTAGATGCAAAGAAGGGTAACGAAATGCAGGTTGAATGCGAAAAACATCCCTCACTGTAAAAGAAATTGTGTTTCTGGAGTGGCTGTTATTGAACTTCTTTTCCGGTGAATTGGAAAACGCTTTGTCACTTGTCGTTTTGTGTTGTCGAAACGACTTCCGGTTTCTTACGGTGAGCTTTGGTAAAATATCACGACATAATTGTTGGTTTTCCTTTCAATTCTGTGTCCAGTCGAACGAATCTTACGATGAGAAGGGAGGAAATTTGTTATTATAAAAATTTCATGAAATAGCGTTTCATAAAATTCGTATTATTTGGAAATTAATTTTCTCTGGTTTTTTTTTTAAATATCCTTCGGAATATTTTACTTTCCAAATTCGTCTCTGAAGATTTATGATTTTTCTGTATTTTGTATAAAACAATTTGGCACCTTCTCAGTTAAATTATTCAACTATGACTGAAATAAATAACAAACAGGGGATGAAATTTTCAAAATTTTCAAAATTCTTCAGCAAGTGGCATAATTAATTTAAAAATCTGTGATCTTAGAGCTAGGCAAAGGGTTGAAAGAACAGGTATATATCAAAACGATACAAAAAATTTGATCGAATCGTATCCTTTTCGTAACGTGACGTTTATTGTAGCCTTTCTTTGCGTTCGATCAGAAAATCGTATAAGAATCCTTGCAATCCCAATATCGCGTGTATTTAAAGCGGACAGAAACGTCAATTCGTCGAAGGACGTGAATTCCAAAGGGGTGCTCCGTGGAATACCATAAATTCAACCCTTATGCACTGTTCGAATTAGTATTAAATTTCATTTATACCTGTTGTCAAAAAAAAATACAAACCCAAATAATACATTTGATCCTTTAGAAAAAAATACTAGCATTAATTGCTTGAAATTAATGAAATTAACAATTTTATTATTCAATCTTATCTTTATTTATTTTACAAAAAAAAAATAATTTGTGATTGAGGAATTTCAAATATAATACTGATAAAGTGATAATAAAATTTTGTAAGAATGGTTAAATATTGAAGTTATATTTGAAATTAATCTGACAAAAAGTGATGTACGTAGATTGAAAAGAAGGATTTCAGAAATAATTTGGAAATTTATTAGGCTGTTAAATCCTGTGTCAGCAAGTCGACCTGTCAGAAACCGAAATTCGTATGCGCCGGCTTGAACGTATGTTTACACGTTCACTTACTCGCGTTACATTCGTGTAAATTATCCGACAGGACACATTTCATTGAAACTAACATTTTGGCATAGTCAAATTTCAAATTTCAAATTCTTGTTCGCGCGTGACCAAATATGCTCGCGCGGATTCTGCCCCGAATGCATAAATTTAGTTTAAATACCTCAACTAATTATGAGTTACGAACAAAATTAATTTATGTTTGTAAAATAAATTTTATTTTGTATGTTTGTCTTTTCACGACAAAATAAAATTGGAATTGTTTAATCTGCTGTTGGATAACGAGAATTCGAAGAATATACATTTTCATAAAAATGTATTAATTAATGAACATTGCCGGTTGTCTTGCGTTTTGAACAGGACGCGAATAATTGATTACAGATTTCAAGTTTGAAGTAGATTTATTATTAATGAACGAGCTTAGTTGTGTCATCGATAATCAGAAGCTTGTCTCATTAAGTCCTGCCCTTATCGTACCGCTTTTCTTCGCTCAAAAACAACGTTGCCCTTGGCCCACGCAGATTAAATTACATTCCTAAGGTGGTACTCAGTTCGCAGAAAATTATTTAATTAAGCCAGGCTGTAATAATCATTTGCAGGCTCGTTTCAAAACTTACTGTTAACATACACCTGTAGTCTAATCGTTTGCTTTAACAAAGAATTATTTATTTTATATTAAGAATATAGATGGATCGTTTATGTTGTTATTTTTGTCAAACTTCAGGTTTTAAATTGATATTTTGTTGAACTTTTATAAGTAAGTCCATTGATAACTTCATTTTTATCACGCTATTTCAAATATACTTTCCTGGAAAATGAAATTTATTTCCGAGATTGTTTTAATTGAGAAAATTAATTAGGAGAATTATTTGAAGTGTCTTCACTTGGTATGGGAACTCGCTCGCTCTAATGATGTTTCAAGCGCACCCCACCAAACAAAGCGAAAAGGATTGAGTTATCTCTTAATCGATTACGGTGCTTTTAATTTAACCCTTTGAAACTTGTAGGTAAAATAATTTCAACTCTCAGGTTACCTTAAAAGGTTCGTTAGATTTCACCTTATTTCGTTACGGCTTCAAAGAATGTAGGATTTTCTAAACGTTGGAAACTCCAAAGTTGTTGTCAATTTTCGTTTATTAAAACGGGGGGCTGATAAGAGGTTCGCCACATTGTGCGCTAATTTTGGAACACTAATTGAACGAAATTTATTTTAATTACGTCAGAAATGAACGAAATGCAGTCGACAATGCGGGTACGTAGCACGATTTGATGCACATGTGTCCCCAGTTTGGTTGCACCGGTGCGGTAATTGTGCAATAAAGTTTAATTCGGTGAGGATTTTCTGATGCATCAGTTAATTCCCGTTCAACACATGCTTCAGGAAGTTTTTAACATTTTGATGCTTCGATGTTCGTCAACTTTCGTTCTTCCGTTCGGAAGTTAATTTATAATTAACACTGCATTGAATTTGAATTAAAACTGAGAAGTCCTAATTATATGATTTAAATCTTCTTAGAATCAATTCTTGGATCTTATCAGAATATCATAGAATACAAATTTTTACGTCATCAGAGATTTTATTTATCAATTTTTGTTTATTAAAACGGATTGATAATTTGCAGATCCAAATACCTTTGGAACGTTATAAGCTAACTATAAGAAATGAATTGAATAAAACTTATTTTAATTACATCAGAAATTAACCAATTTTTATCAGGTTTGCATGTTTTAAAAATGATAAAAATATTTCTATTAGTAGAAGAAAGTGTGAAATGCAGAAACAATTCTCTTTATTTATGTCTTTCATGGATTACTTTATTTATTTCCGTCGGGGCGTACTTTTATCGCAGGATTAACATTATCACGCTTGTTAAATTAACTAACAGTGCAGAATATATCGAATTAGAGAACGTTTCTGTTCTCGATACCGTTTCAGGGAAACCTTGCTATTAATTAAACTATGCTTAACGGGGGGATAATAGATCCAGAATTCTGCCACGAAGTACAAATGTGTCAGAGATACATGTCGTTGCAGCAGAGTTTGTTTGCTGAAGATACTCGAGTTAGTTAAAATTAATAACGGAGCAAATTATTTTAATTAAACGCATTTATGTTTGGCTTTCGAACTGTAACGTAAACAAGATAAGTTACAAATCTTCTATAATATTAAATATTATAAGTTTTATATAAACGTCGCATCGTTTATGGTTTGAATAATTTATGAAAGCTTGACAATTTCCAACAATTTGTCATTTTGTAAATAACGAAAGAGCCACGTGTATCGTTGTTGTACGCGCGAAAACGATGATTCGATTTGCAACCGTGAATTAATTTTCGAAATTAATTTTTATTAATATTTATTTAATTTTTTTCGAAATTACATTCGATTGTCCGTCGTTTCCCGCATCATTCCACTGACTAATTTCGTTGTTTCGACCGTGAAATTCGAGCCGGTGAAAAATTGTCCCCGAGAACGTTTCTTTCAAAAATTAAACGTCAGAACGCGACACTTGATTTCCTCGCGTGACCTGAATACGTGATCACGTTTATTCTTTAATTACATTGCACGCAAACACGTTGCGAATATGCGTTCGTACCGAAGGTTTTACATTCCTTCGGCAAGATTTCATTTTCGTGCCTTTATTTCATTCAGTTGATCGTTGTAATTGATTACTGTCTCTAAAAAAGGATAGAGAGACGAGAATCAGAATTATAATGAATTTCAAACGAATTTTATTCAAAATAAGTAACGTATTCATCGTCGTATTGTTATCATCAATTTGTTATAGAATATCGAGGAAATAAATGTTATATTTCTGATCAAAATATCAATCATGTCACTAAATTTATCTGATATTAGAAATTTCTGCATCGAACTTTTTCCCCGTAAATTTGACTCATAGCGTGACGTTCATTTATCAAAGCACGATCAGATTTTATAGGATACATTATCTGTGAGATATCAAGCGAAAAATAAGATTTCACTGAAGCGTTACGCATCTCACTGCCCACTTCCTGTATATCGAGCACACGAAATAAATTCAAACTCTTATAGGAAATATTTCTCAATTAAAGTATTAAATTTTTTTCATTAAATAAGTCTACCTCTCAATTGAATCAAGGATATTAATTTGTTTTGAATTAAACCCTTCTTGTTAATTTAGATAGAAAATAAATGATAAATTAATAAATAATAAATCAGATGGAAATTAAACAATACAAGACCATTTACTCAAACTTTAAATTAAATACGTGTATTTTCCCTTTGAGTATATTAAATAAACAATATAATAATCCCTGTCCTTTATAATATACTAAATATCACCCCCTAACCTAACCGTAACACTTTTTGTCGCAGGTCACCTGCCAGAATGAAGACAACGTTCAGTGTCTGCCTAGAACGACCCTGCTGTCACTGTTGCGTCTACCGGAAATGAACACGAATCTGGCAGCGTACTCGAGATCAGTCCGGGTGGACACCAGGAACCGTAACGATATCGCTCGTTTGAGGGCCCTGGTCGAGGAATCCGACGACGCGGACATCTGTATACCCAGCCGCATTTACTCGCAATTGCTGAAGAATCCGAACACGGATCCTGGAAGAACGCAGAGGGTACCCGACCTGCTTGGACGACTGTACGACGACAATCAAGAAATGGAAATGTTCGATTCGCAGAAGAGAAGCATCGCCACCCTCGCCAAGAACGATGATCTACCGATCTTCATCCATGATCGCACGGTCAACAACGAGGACGATCAAGAGAAAAGGGCTGTCGATCATTCGAGGTAAGTGTTTTGATTCGTACAGAGATCATTTATATCAAAATTATGATTTGGTGTCTTTAACACTTTTACTGCCATGTTACCCACGTATGGGTGACACTTAAATTTCCAATAAAAATTGTCTCCTATATGATTAAGAATCCTTTGGTTTATTTCGTTAATAATATTTCTATTAGCAAAATATTGTGGGAACAGAATATAAAGTTTGCCAAGAATAAAATTATCATCACTTGACATTTCTAGTAGCTGCAGTCAAAATGTTAAGTTATTTGCTTTCGGTATTGCAATAATTTATACCTATTATGTAATACCGATGTTAGCATAATGGGAAAATGGGGAACTTGCCCCGGGCATCGCGATTAAGGAGCTGGTATTCAGGAATTTTTGATATTTTATGAAAATTCAACATCTTTGACCTATTGGTGGTATAATAAATTCGTAATAAAATATGGTAGAATGTATTAAAACATTATAATAAAATCATAAATAGTAGTAATAGTAAACTTATATGGTTATAAATTTATTTTAATTTAAATTATAATAAAATCAAATACTTTCGAAACTATCTTAATAAAATTTCACCACAAGCTTTCCTGGAATAATTGGAATAATTTCCTAAAAGTGTTTCATTTAACAGCGAGCAATCCGGGCCAGACGCAGAGATACCCCAGGACTACCTGTTATCGGTGAACCAGGAATCTCCGTCTCAGGAATCGATGGAGAAACGAAACGTGGGCACCCTGGCTCGTGATTTCGCCTTACCACCCGGCAGACGGAACATCGCGTCTCTGGTTCGCGATTACGAGCTTCAAACGAAGAACAACAGAGACCGTATGATGCCTTTGGCGGGGAAAAGGAACGTGGCATCCTTGGCCAGGACTTATACCTTGCCCCAAAGCGGCAAAAGGAATGTGGCCTCCGTAGCCAGGGACTACGGGCTGCCTTACGGGAAACGGTATGTCGGTTCCTTGGCTAGAATCGGCGATCTTCCTCTTCGCGGTCAGAGGAGCGTCGCCTCGTTGGCGAAAAATTCAGCCTGGCCCGTGTCGCTGAAACGTGGAATTTCCGTGCCCGGAAGCGTCATCCTGAGAGCCCTTTCCCGCCACGGCAGATCCTTGACGGACGAGCTGAACGCGAGGAACTACCTGATGGATCTTCAGGAGCTGGCCAGCTTGGATCAGGACTACGAGGACGGTGAAAGATCCAGCGACGATTTCGACAGGAGAACAAAGAGGCAAATCGGTTTCTCCGACGAATACCCTTTGCCTGTGATGCAGAACACCAATGTCTTTGATTACGAAGAGATGATGGAGGCGCTGAACGGACAGTATCCCAACGCGGAGAAGAGGTTCTTGGGTGAGTGATGTGTTTCATTTTTATGTTACTCTTATTCTTGGACTATTGGCATATCGACAATCTAAATTTAATTTAAGATTGTTACTTTAATTTACTTTCCCCAAGTTGAAGATAGTTTTATAGAAATTATTTTGATTGATACATATCGTTCATTGGTGTTATTCTTACTTTTAAACAATTTAAATTTAATCTTGAATTAGATTTTTAATTTTCTCTTGGCAAACCTTAAAATATTTCTAAGGAAATTATTTTTTTAATATATAAAGGATTTCATATGAAAATTTAAACGCCTCGTTCCGGTTATTTAATTAAAATTTTTCTGAGCGACGACATTGATATATTTTGTATTTAAAAATATTTTTAGTATCTTTTTTAATCAAACAAAAATAGAATATATAATTCTAGGTTATTAATTTATGAGGAGCATATTAATAACTTGACAAAACAGAACAAGTATTTAATTAATTTCTTAAATAATTCTTAATTTAAATCTTTGTACATATTATTCTTGTTTCATTTGCAAATATTTGATATTTTTATTTATCATCATAATTTCATTATAAATTTAAGGTTCTGTTCAATCTCAAACGAAATTTATGATTAATGTAACTTGTATGCGTATTAATATTACTAATTCATTCCATTCTAATCATTCTTTATCCCTTCATAGCGAACAGAAACGACTTATCATCGATTCAAACATATCATATTTTATAAAGTGTCTTAAAACAGATGTACATCTTGAAAGCTATAAATTTTATACAATAATGGAATAATTATTGATTTAATTATCTTTAGTACATTGATCACAACAAATTTGATATAATCGAATAAGTAGTTTGCAAGCATAAATTGCAAAATGAAACGATCTATATCTTAGTTTTAATTTTAAAAGAAAATTATAAAATTTCTCAAAGGCCATATTGAATACAATTACCTTACATTACTTTTGGAAAAATTTGATAATAAGCTATTGTTTACGAATCATTATAGTATCAAGTATCCGAATATTCGAAATGTGGAATGAAATATAATCGAAACTTCGAATACTTGAATAATCCAAACAAGGAGCTCAAAATTAAAAATCTGAATCATTTGAACATTTAAATTACAACCCAAGTTCAAATAACCACTCATAGATATCAACATCCCCAAAACGAAGTCTCAAATTGCAAAAATTGAAATATTCTCCGTAACAATGAAAACATGTATAGTTCCCAAGTTGTACGTCTCTGTTCGATCCACCTAACACATTATACAGACGCGCGATACGATAGCAGAACGGATGGATCGATGATCGAAGGTAAACCGAGCGCAATCTGTGAATGTCAGAAACAGGTACCGCGGCGGATGTGCAGCCAACGTTAGATCAATTCGGCTACCCGGAAGCAATTCAGGCGAGTAAAAGACACATCGGGGCCTTGGCACGACTCGGTTGGCTACCATCTTTAAAGGCAGCGCGATTCTCGCGATCGCCCCGGTATCTGGTCAGCAGGTCAGACCATTAAGGTTCTCACCTGCTTCCTATGTATCTGTGTGCATATAGGTATATCTGTTTCTCTTCCTTCTGTCTTCGTGTTTGTCCGTCATCTGCTCTTCACTTTGCCATCAATGCTGCTACCAAAACGATCGGTGCCCGAACAAAACTTGAACGTCCTCGTCGATGGAAAGATAGAGTAATCCCGCGAGGCGGAGGGCGTCGTTCAGTACACAGGAAGTCACGGTGGACGCGGTCTAGAGCAAGCAAGTCGATGTTTTCATCGTTCACGTTCACCGAACACGTTCATTCGCTATGATTCTACTTCATGTTGTTAACTCTTTCGAGTAGTTGGCTGCAAATTAGGTGTTTCGATGTTAGAGCCGCGATTCAGTGGAGCGCTCGTTGATTCTTCGCGGTCAGTGGCGGATTTTAATGTAAAAAGCAATCGAGTATCGACAATTTTCTATTGACACTTTGATCAGCTTCTCAAATGTTGTATAATGTAATAATTAATCAAAGAAAAGGTACAATAAACTGTGGATTTGGTCGATATTAGGCTAGTGATGTAAAGTACCAATTAGATTTGAAAATTAATCGATAGAATCCTTATTAATTATGCATTTTCACTGTGGCAGTCAAAGTGACAAAGTACTAAATCATTACAAATTTTACATTAATTGATTTCATGTTCTTTTATTGCATTGAAAAATAATAATCCCTCAAGGATTCCTTCAAGGTTTCTGGATCATTATGCTTAAGCACTTTAGTCTTCTTTTTTTCATTGATTTTTTGAATAAAGCGTGACAGTAAAAAATATTTAAAAATTTGATAGATTATAGAAATGTGTATGTCCTAAAAGATTGTTTATTGTACCTGAGGGGTTACAAATTTTCACTTCCCTTTTATTTCTCATACATTTATTTCAAATAAATATTTATGGTTTTATAAGTCAATATTTGTCTATTTCTGTCATTTTACAAAAATCCGCCATTGCTGATGGTAGACACTTAGGCAGCTGAAATGTTGGGCTAGCTAGTTTAGCGAGACGAATATCATAGATAGTTTTAGATGATAGTTTTTAGAGCTGTTCGTTGTTAGAATGAATTATGAACATTTAATTGTACGTTGATTCGCTTTTACAGGGTTGTCTATTCGGTTAGGGCTATTATGAAAATCTGAATATTAATATTAATTACTGTATGTTAACTTTCTTCTTTGATGGAAGAAGTCAATAATCTATAAAAGGGATTTTAATTCGAAATGTTTACAACCCTAATACCAATGTCTTGGTTAATTAAAAAGTGTCTCTGCTCTTTATTTATTATTATTGCTGGTTGTAATTTCTTGTATGTTGGATAGGTAGATGTAAGTGATTATTTTGATCATTCTGATAAAACGTTCCTTTTCCTTTATTAACTGATATACATATATTTCATGTTACTATTTAATAAATGTATAAACATCCCTGTACTGTATAGTTTAGTGCATAGACAGACAATGTTTTATTTGATTTATTTGATTGGAAGAACAATTAATTTGTTATTCAAGTGATCAATTAATATTTCAATTGCCTTTTTGATTCAGAACTATTTTGCTAAAACATTGACTGTCTTGAATGTAAAGTGACCAGATTTTTTGAAGGTATATTTAAACGATCCTTGCACATGTTTATTTGTAAAAGAAATGGTTTTCAATCATTCTGTTTATTGTCATAAGGAGAATTAAATCATATATCTTTGTTATACATTCAGAGTAGCTTTTCATAAAAGTTACAAAAAAACTAGTACGTCTGGTCGCTTCATTTGAATATTAACACGTTATCCATCAAGGTAGAATTATTCATATATGAATTTTAAACTTATTAAAAAGTAATTTTCAGTAAAATTCTTCGATTTGATACATAAAATTACCAATATAATTTCAATGGTATTTAAAGTTATTTCGCTAATTTGATTTCTTAATTACTCGATTAAATGAAATTCCTATCGTCGATTACAAATGACCTAAACGATGGCGAACGTGTTACCAGCTAAGTGTTAAATATCTTCGTTTATCAACGAACAACACAACGATGCCATGTGCTTATATCTTCCATATTTTTTTCGCAGCAATCGATTAAGTCGCCTCGAGGAAACTACCAATTACTCCATTAATCACGACGATCTTCCTCTTATCTGTTAATGTTCTAGCAAGTAAATGTTTCTTTACGACAATTGATATTTTAGCAAGTAAATGTTTAGACATCGCCAAATAGCCAGCCGGATAGTTTACGACTAGATGAACGCAGTATTTTAATGTGCTGTGTAGACTAGCGATTTTGCCGTGTGTCTGGGGACATATCCCCCCCCTGCTCACCAGGTAACAGATAACCGTGTGCATTTTAGGGAGAATTCCGCAGATGGGTCCACGTCCAACTACTCCGTCGACTCGTCGACAAGGTCGTTAAGACGTAGCTACAATTCAAGGCCATTCAAGCCACAGGGCTACGTCCAAGCCTTGCACGGGGATTGTCGACACGGCTTCAAAAGGTTTCTTCCGTTACCGAGCATCGATAACTACGTTCGCCAGAAACTCCCTAGCTCGCCGCGTACCATCTAAAGGCCCGTTCATTTAGCAACTTCGAATAAAAATATCCATTGAAAATGTTCGCTCGTACATCCTTTAATCTTAGACGATGATAAAATTAGGCAATTGTACGCGTTTTGCTTGACAATAATCGGATCTCCTTCGATCATATACCTACAGTCGGTGACACTTCATCGAATCGTTGCTAGTGATTTTTCTGCGGTTTATGTATCGGTAGGTAAAGAAACTTTCGTGCCATTTTTACCCTATGAAAGAAATTCATTGAACGAAATAAGATGATACAACGTGGAAGCTTTTGATTGATGTTTATGTTCCTTTAGTTTTAATTAATATCGTGTTAAGGATAGAAACAGTATTATTTATACGGATTCGCGTTTGTAGATCATTTATCACTAGCGACAGAGACTTTTATAAGATGGATTAGTTATCGATATACAATCTAATACTTACTATTTTATATACAGGTATTATACACACGTACGAATAGTGACTTTGTACTGCATTTAATTTAGTGCTTACCGTTCTCTATTCTAAAAAGTAAATTTAAGAAGAATGACAATAGCGGCTCGTCTGCAATTACATACTGAGCGACGTTCAATTTTTTACACAAAACCATCATCCTTAAAGTATTATATAAACATTTAGAGAGTATTGCAATAAATTCCTTTAATGTGGTAATTTTCCAGGGGACGAATTATTTAATGTCGATAGATTACAGTAACGAGTTAGAGGGTTCTTTAAATTGATTTGAAAAATACAGCATTAATTGAGAGAAATAATTGCACGTTGCTCCAGTAATTGTTACTCGATCTCGAAGCTTTAATATAATAATTATTGTTTACCATTTAGCTTAAGCTGAATTGCTTTACCAGCTCGACTAGACAATAATCAGTGACAATAATATTGTATTTAAGATAATGTTAATAATTCTAAAATAACATCGACTGTGTCTATAATATTATTGCAGATATTTGTATCTTCTTTTGATAAATTATAAATTATGATATACTATTGCATGATGTTAATGTGCATTAGGTTTTGACTTATGAAATTACCATTTTTATGGATTCATAAAAATATATAAGTATTCGTTCACATTTTATAATAAGTATATTTTATTTAAAATATATTTTTCTGTTATTTATACAAATTATACTTCACATTTTACACTAGTCACATTATCATAATTTATAGTTAATTTATAGTGAAGTATATTTTATTTAAAATATATTTTTCTGTTATTTATGTAAATTATCCTTCACATTTTACACTAGTCACATTGTTATATTTTATAGATAGTTTATAGTGAAGTATATTTTATTTCGAGTATACTTTTATTTAATCTATGTAAAATATATTTCATATATTATAGTGAGCACATTATTGTACCTTAAAATGCTTAATTTGCAAAGGATTAACCCTTTACACTCAGAATATTTTTCAGTATATTCGATTTTATTTATTTGTACACCGAAGCTTTCAAAAATCAAAAGAACATTGTAAACATTTACGAATCGATTTATATTTACTCCATTTTATAAATAAAACTAAAATTTCTTATTTAAAAGTTCTCTAATGTATTATACATGGCGCCTCTCGAGTGCAAAGGGTTAATATTGCCGGAGCCAAAGATTCCACGAGATGTGCGGCTATCAGCGTATTAATAAGACGAATAAAGAATAATTTCCAGATGTGTTTGTGGTCAAAAAGAAGATAATAATTTTAATATTTAAAAAAGAACATTATAAGAAGCCGTGGCGTGATCTTCGACGTATAGCAGTAGTCGGTGTAAATCTTTTAGTGCTCAGGGCTTTGCAAGCTCGATAGTAAATAAATGCGAGAGATCAGCTTTCTTTTGTCTATGATATTAATCGATAGATCATTATTGTGTAACACGTGTATGTTAATGTTAAAGATCGGGGATGATCGATCGTGATTCGATCGATGATCATCGATTTCTTACTGATTGTCCGTGTCTTCGATTTTACGGTATTGTACTTATGTGCTTGTCTAGATGATAATGGGTAAACGTGATGACAATAAAGCGATAATAATAAATAGTAAACATAAAGATCTTGTTTGTCATATCATTAACCTGATTGTAATGATTCTCTTTGGTATTCACCCTCACGATAAACAGCTTTTTATTTTATATATTTCGTTATCGACAGAAATCAAATTCTCTTAATTATTTTAAAAAATAATATATTTTATCGCTTCTTGTTATAATACCTCCGCGCACTTCATGCAAGTTAAAGGAAAATGTAGTTAGCATAAATGCAAAATTCAACTATTAGAATTTTCATTCACTGCAATAATTGTCAATAATTTATTAATTGCAAATAAAATAGGAAAATTTCATAGTCGTCGTATTTGAAGAATTGATCATAAAAGTTCAACTTTTAATAGGAATAAGCGTGTAATACGATAATTATCGAATATCGATTATTCGATAGCTGTAACTTTGATGGGAAAACAACATATTAGCGGTTACCCCATCCGCTAGCCATATTTCCTTCCGTTCTATTCGCCGCTTCTACAAGCCTATACCAGGAGTAGTTTCCAGAGCGCAACGCTATTGGTTGCCCAGCTACGCCAGCTCCACCTCCCTCCGTACTTCTAATCTCCCTAGGAGGAGGAGCAATTTCTCTGAGCTGCCACGCTATTCGCCACTTCTACTATCCTATTACGAGAAGCTATTTCTTCAGCCGCCACGCTATTGCCGGTTGACCTACTACATTAGCCCGCGTCCTTCCCGTGCTTTCCGTATATAGCAATATACAATAGTTCTTTAATTCGTTAATAACTAATTATCCGTATTATTAATATACACAAAATGAATACGAGAAGTTTGTTTAAACCTTGTACAATTTTCTGAAATTATAAAAGTTCACAAAACAAGTCTGATTTTCGGAAGATTAATAAAATTTTCAACGCAAATAATTAGAGTATTCGTTACTGCATAATACAAATTTAAATATTTAATTACTGGACAATACTGCGAAAACTGTGTTGCATAGTTGTATTTTCTACGTATAACTTAATAACTTTGTACAAAAGTAGAATAGAAAAAGATATTCATTTCGCTTTTAAGAAAATATTTCTGAATAGGAGGGGTGACATCACCCAAACAAAGTTCTCGAAGAATCAAATGATCGATGTAAACATTCGAGCGTACAGATAAGCGTGCAAGAAATTCCAGACAGTTACTGAAGGAAAACACAGACCTTCGAATGGTCGCCTACCCCGATTTCTTTATTTGGATTTAACGATAATATTTCGGGCTGTGTTTACATTCTTGTGCCAGACGATGAATTGTAATTCCACGCTCGAGCCAAGACCCTGCCCGCCAAATAAACACATACCTTTATTCAGGTAGGACAGTTGCTTCCAGTTGACGTCTCAATTTCGTCGACGAGTGCTTTTCAAATATTCTTCCTTCCATGCGAACACGAACAAGTCAGAAAAGAACAACTAAATACAATCAACCAAATTCAAATCTGATTGAAAATGATCAATTTTGTTACATCGTATGTAAGTATGAAGCATTATAATTTTATTCAAATAGTTAATAATAACGTATTTTGTTGGGTTACAGAATTGAAGATGTATTTGTTATACAATTCTATGGCACACAAGCTGCACATTAACGTCATCTAATCAACGGGAAACTTCCTGGTAGTTTCTCAGATATCAATTTTCGATAATTCTTGGAATTGGTCGTCACTAAAACTTCAAGAAGTGGCAAGCGAAGAATTCCTCCTGTCACATCATGTTCTCCTGATACAAATCTGCAAACTCGAGATGGAAAGGAGTTATCTACGGGGAATAAACTGTTCTTCAATAACAATACTGAATGTATAAGTACATATTTAATTGTAGAACGTATGTATTTTGTAAGAATATTGTGATGCGCTGAAACTCGTATATTGAATAATTATAAGAGTATGTAGTATGTAAGAATACTGAGATTTATGAAAGATTTACAATACGTAATTATAAGTGCGTTAAAATTAAGAATGAAGTAAAAATTAAAATTAAGAATGTTTAAGTTAGTTTTACAGTTAGTAGTTGTAAATGCATTAAAATTGTGAATGCAATATTTAAGTAAATTCTACAATTTGTAATTATAAGTGCGTTAAAGTTAAGAATCTAATATTTAAGTAAGTTTTACAGTTAGTAGTTATAAGTGCGTTAGAATTGTGAATGTACTATTTAAGTAACATGTATAATTGAAAGAATTTTCAATAAACATAGAGTTAAACTAAAGCAATTGTTTATTCATTTATAAACCTAACTCCCTTATCCAGCCCTTACAAAATTTCACTTAAAAAGCAAGAAATAATGTAGAAAAACATTGCACAGAAGTTTCGAAATACAAAAGTAGAAAAATAAACGAAAAATATCGGTTTGATACAGAGAAGAGCAAAATTCGTTATAAACGATTTCCAGGAATTCTTGGAATTTGACGTCACTAAAATTCCGGGAAGTGGCACGAAGAATACCTCCTGGCACATCATGTTCTCCTGATACAATTTTGCTAACCCAGATTCTTGATTTCCGAGTCCAAGTTTCCGGTAATTCCTGGAACTTGACGTCACTAAAATTCCAAGAAGTGACACGAAGAACACCTCCTGGCACATCATGTTCTCCTGATACAAAGTTCTTATGTCAAGATTCTGATTTTAGGAGTGGGAAATTTTTGGAATCCATTTTGCAAGGTATGTTAAATAAATACATTTATATCACACTTTATTTTTTTATTTTTATCTTTCTTTCTACATTATTTTAATACTTAATGTATAACTTGTATAATTTATACTATTTACAAAGTACGTACTATCTGTACAGATACTGACTAATAAAAGTAAAAATTATAAACTATTATAGCAAAATTCTATGTAGAGAAATACGGCGGTACTATTATTCTTCTGATACATTTTTAGAAATTCTGGAACTTGGTTTCGCAAAAGGGATCCCGGAAATTCCTGGAATTCGTCATCACTAAAATTCTGGGAAGTGGCTCGAAGAATACCTCCTGGCACATCATATTCTCCTGATACAATTTCTCAAAATCGGGAATTTGGTTTCGATAAAGGTGAATGTACAGGGTGTCCAACTTTAATGATTACAGCAGGATATTTCGGAAGGAGTTGTAGTTATTAAAAATGTGTTCCTACAAAAGTTGCTTGGCAAAATGGGGTGCATAATGCGGTAATAATTATTTTCCTCTGGGTGGGGTAATAGACGAGATCTGAAGGTCAATGTAGTTTTTTTAAATGAGATGCTACAGTTTTCTCTTCAGAATCTAATAGAGGGCACCGAGACGAATTCAACGGTGTGCTACATGTCGGTATTCTGAGTTCGATTAATCGAAATCTGGAACTTGGTTTCGCAAAAGGGGATCCCGGAAATTCCTGGAATTCGACGTCACTAAAATTCCGGGAAGTGGCACGAAGAATACCTCCTGGCACATCATATTCTCCTGATACAATTTCTCAAAATCGGGAATTTGGTTTCGATAAAGGTGAATGTACAGGGTGTCCAACTTTAATGATTGCAGCAGGATATTTCGGAAGGAGTTGTAGTTATTAAAAATGTGTTCCTACAAAAGTTGCTTGGCAAAATGGGGTGCATAATGCGGTAATAATTATTTTCCTCTGGGTGGGGTAATAGACGAGATCTGAAGGTCAATGTAGTTTTTTTGAATGAGATGCTATAGTTTTCTCTTCAGAATCTAATAGAGGGCACCGAGACGAATTCAACGGTGTGCTACATGTCGGTATTCTGAGTTCGATTAATCGAAATCTGGAACTTGGTTTCGCAAAAGGGGATCCCGGAAATTCCTGGAATTCGACGTCACTAAAATTCCGGGAAGTGGCACGAAGAATACCTCCTGGCACATCATATTCTCCTGATACAATTTCTCAAAATCGGGAATTTGGTTTCGATAAAGGTGAATGTACAGGGTGTCCAACTTTAATGATTGCAGCAGGATATTTCGGAAGGAGTTGTAGTTATTAAAAATGTGTTCCTACAAAAGTTGCTTGGCAAAATGGGGTGCATAATGCGGTAATAATTATTTTCCTCTGGGTGGGGTAATAGACGAGATCTGAAGGTCAATGTAGTTTTTTTGAATGAGATGCTATAGTTTTCTCTTCAGAATCTAATAGAGGGCTCCGAGACGAATTCAACGGTGTGCTACATGTCGGTATTCTGAATTCGATTAATCGAAATCTGGAACTTGGTTTCGCAAAAGGGGATCCCGGAAATTCCTGGAATTCGACGTCACTAAAATTCCGGGAAGTGGCACGAAGAATACCTCCTGGCACATCATATTCTCCTGATACAATTTCTCAAAATCGGGAATTTGGTTTCGATAAAGGTGAATGTACAGGGTGTCCAACTTTAATGATTGCAGCAGGATATTTCGGAAGGAGTTGTAGTTATTAAAAATGTGTTCCTACAAAAGTTGCTTGGCAAAATGGGGTGCATAATGCGGTAATAATTATTTTCCTCTGGGTGGGGTAATAGACGAGATCTGAAGGTCAATGTAGTTTTTTTAATGAGATGCTATAGTTTTCTCTTCAGAATCTAATAGAGGGCACCGAGACGAATTCAACGGTGTGCTACATGTCGGTATTCTGAGTTCGATTAATCGAAATCTGGAACTTGGTTTCGCAAAAGGGGATCCCGGAAATTCCTGGAATTCGACGTCACTAAAATTCCGGGAAGTGGCACGAAGAATACCTCCTGGCACATCATATTCTCCTGATACAATTTCTCAAAATCGGGAATTTGGTTTCGATAAAGGTGAATGTACAGGGTGTCCAACTTTAATGATTGCAGCAGGATATTTCGGAAGGAGTTGTAGTTATTAAAAATGTGTTCCTACAAAAGTTGCTTGGCAAAATGGGGTGCATAATGCGGTAATAATTATTTTCCTCTGGGTGGGGTAATAGACGAGATCTGAAGGTCAATGTAGTTTTTTTGAATGAGATGCTATAGTTTTCTCTTCAGAATCTAATAGAGGGCACCGAGACGAATTCAACGGTGTGCTACATGTCGGTATTCTGAGTTCGATTAATCGAAATCTGGAACTTGGTTTCGCAAAAGGGGATCCCGGAAATTCCTGGAATTCGACGTCACTAAAATTCCGGGAAGTGGCACGAAGAATACCTCCTGGCACATCATATTCTCCTGATACAATTTCTCAAAATCGGGAATTTGGTTTCGATAAAGGTGAATGTACAGGGTGTCCAACTTTAATGATTGCAGCAGGATATTTCGGAAGGAGTTGTAGTTATTAAAAATGTGTTCCTACAAAAGTTGCTTGGCAAAATGGGGTGCATAATGCGGTAATAATTATTTTCCTCTGGGTGGGGTAATAGACGAGATCTGAAGGTCAATGTAGTTTTTTTGAATGAGATGCTATAGTTTTCTCTTCAGAATCTAATAGAGGGCACCGAGACGAATTCAACGGTGTGCTACATGTCGGTATTCTGAATTCGATTAATCGAAATCTGGAACTTGGTTTCGCAAAAGGGGATCCCGGAAATTCCTGGAATTCGACGTCACTAAAATTCCGGGAAGTGGCACGAAGAATACCTCCTGGCACATCATATTCTCCTGATACAATTTCTCAAAATCGGGAATTTGGTTTCGATAAAGGTGAATGTACAGGGTGTCCAACTTTAATGATTGCAGCAGGATATTTCGGAAGGAGTTGTAGTTATTAAAAATGTGTTCCTACAAAAGTTGCTTGGCAAAATGGGGTGCATAATGCGGTAATAATTATTTTCCTCTGGGTGGGGTAATAGACGAGATCTGAAGGTCAATGTAGTTTTTTGAATGAGATGCTATAGTTTTCTCTTCAGAATCTAATAGAGGGCACCGAGACGAATTCAACGGTGTGCTACATGTCGGTATTCTGAGTTCGATTAATCGAAATCTGGAACTTGGTTTCGCAAAAGGGGATCCCGGAAATTCCTGGAATTCGACGTCACTAAAATTCCGGGAAGTGGCACGAAGAATACCTCCTGGCACATCATATTCTCCTGATACAATTTCTCAAAATCGGGAATTTGGTTTCGATAAAGGTGAATGTACAGGGTGTCCAACTTTAATGATTGCAGCAGGATATTTCGGAAGGAGTTGTAGTTATTAAAAATGTGTTCCTACAAAAGTTGCTTGGCAAAATGGGGTGCATAATGCGGTAATAATTATTTTCCTCTGGGTGGGGTAATAGACGAGATCTGAAGGTCAATGTAGGTTTTTTGAATGAGATGCTATAGTTTTCTCTTCAGAATCTAATAGAGGGCACCGAGACGAATTCAACGGTGTGCTACATGTCGGTATTCTGAATTCGATTAATCGAAATCTGGAACTTGGTTTCGCAAAAGGGGATCCCGGAAATTCCTGGAATTCGACGTCACTAAAATTCCGGGAAGTGGCACGAAGAATACCTCCTGGCACATCATATTCTCCTGATACAATTTCTCAAAATCGGGAATTTGGTTTCGATAAAGGTGAATGTACAGGGTGTCCAACTTTAATGATTGCAGCAGGATATTTCGGAAGGAGTTGTAGTTATTAAAAATGTGTTCCTACAAAAGTTGCTTGGCAAAATGGGGTGCATAATGCGGTAATAATTATTTTCCTCTGGGTGGGGTAATAGACGAGATCTGAAGGTCAATGTAGGTTTTTTGAATGAGATGCTATAGTTTTCTCTTCAGAATCTAATAGAGGGCACCGAGACGAATTCAACGGTGTGCTACATGTCGGTATTCTGAATTCGATTAATCGAAATCTGGAACTTGGTTTCGCAAAAGGGGATCCCGGAAATTCCTGGAATTCGACGTCACTAAAATTCCGGGAAGTGGCACGAAGAATACCTCCTGGCACATCATATTCTCCTGATACAATTTCTCAAAATCGGGAATTTGGTTTCGATAAAGGTGAATGTACAGGGTGTCCAACTTTAATGATTGCAGCAGGATATTTCGGAAGGAGTTGTAGTTATTAAAAATGTGTTCCTACAAAAGTTGCTTGGCAAAATGGGGTGCATAATGGGGTAATAATTATTTTCCTCTGGGTGGGGTAATAGACGAGATCTGAAGGTCAATGTAGGTTTTTTGAATGAGATGCTATAGTTTTCTCTTCAGAATCTAATAGAGGGCACCGAGACGAATTCAACGGTGTGCTACATGTCGGTATTCTGAGTTCGATTAATCGAAATCTGGAACTTGGTTTCGCAAAAGGGGATCCCGGAAATTCCTGGAATTCGACGTCACTAAAATTCCGGGAAGTGGCACGAAGAATACCTCCTGGCACATCATATTCTCCTGATACAATTTCTCAAAATCGGGAATTTGGTTTCGATAAAGGTGAATGTACAGGGTGTCCAACTTTAATGATTACAGCAGGATATTTTGGAAGGAGTTGTAGTTATTAAAAATGTGTTCCTACAAAAGTTGCTTGGCAAAATGGGGTGCATAATGGGGTAATAATTATTTTCCTCTGGGTGGGGTAATAGACGAGATCTGAAGGTCAATGTAGGTTTTTTGAATGAGATGCTATAGTTTTCTCTTCAGAATCTAATAGAGGGCACCGAGACGAATTCAACGGTGTGCTACATGTCGGTATTCTGAGTTCGATTAATCGAAATCTGGAACTTGGTTTCGCAAAAGGGGATCCCGGAAATTCCTGGAATTCGACGTCACTAAAATTCCGGGAAGTGGCACGAAGAATACCTCCTGGCACATCATATTCTCCTGATACAATTTCTCAAAATCGGGAATTTGGTTTCGATAAAGGTGAATGTACAGGGTGTCCAACTTTAATGATTGCAGCAGGATATTTCGGAAGGAGTTGTAGTTATTAAAAATGTGTTCCTACAAAAGTTGCTTGGCAAAATGGGGTGCATAATGCGGTAATAATTATTTTCCTCTGGGTGGGGTAATAGACGAGATCTGAAGGTCAATGTAGGTTTTTTGAATGAGATGCTATAGTTTTCTCTTCAGAATCTAATAGAGGGCACCGAGACGAATTCAACGGTGTGCTACATGTCGGTATTCTGAATTCGATTAATCGAAATCTGGAACTTGGTTTCGCAAAAGGGGATCCCGGAAATTCCTGGAATTCGACGTCACTAAAATTCCGGGAAGTGGCACGAAGAATACCTCCTGGCACATCATATTCTCCTGATACAATTTCTCAAAATCGGGAATTTGGTTTCGATAAAGGTGAATGTACAGGGTGTCCAACTTTAATGATTGCAGCAGGATATTTCGGAAGGAGTTGTAGTTATTAAAAATGTGTTCCTACAAAAGTTGCTTGGCAAAATGGGGTGCATAATGCGGTAATAATTATTTTCCTCTGGGTGGGGTAATAGACGAGATCTGAAGGTCAATGTAGTTTTTTTGAATGAGATGCTATAGTTTTCTCTTCAGAATCTAATAGAGGGCTCCGAGACGAATTCAACGGTGTGCTACATGTCGGTATTCTGAATTCGATTAATCGAAATCTGGAACTTGGTTTCGCAAAAGGGGATCCCGGAAATTCCTGGAATTCGACGTCACTAAAATTCCGGGAAGTGGCACGAAGAATACCTCCTGGCACATCATATTCTCCTGATACAATTTCTCAAAATCGGGAATTTGGTTTCGATAAAGGTGAATGTACAGGGTGTCCAACTTTAATGATTGCAGCAGGATATTTCGGAAGGAGTTGTAGTTATTAAAAATGTGTTCCTACAAAAGTTGCTTGGCAAAATGGGGTGCATAATGCGGTAATAATTATTTTCCTCTGGGTGGGGTAATAGACGAGATCTGAAGGTCAATGTAGGTTTTTTGAATGAGATGCTATAGTTTTCTCTTCAGAATCTAATAGAGGGCACCGAGACGAATTCAACGGTGTGCTACATGTCGGTATTCTGAGTTCGATTAATCGAAATCTGGAACTTGGTTTCGCAAAAGGGGATCCCGGAAATTCCTGGAATTCGACGTCACTAAAATTCCGGGAAGTGGCACGAAGAATACCTCCTGGCACATCATGTTCTCCTGATATAATTTTGCTAACCCAGATTCTTGATTTCCGAGTCCAAGTTTCCGGTCATTCCTGGAACTTGACGTCACTAAAATTCCAAGAAGTGGCAAGATACAATTTCGAGATTTTTACTACTTTGAATTTAAATTTTATAGTCTTCGATTTGCTATTGTTAATTTTTATTATTTCCTGAAATGATTTATGGGATAAGGATATCAAGAGAGGTTTGTTTAAATAAATAAACGAGTTCTAGGTTGTTTTTGAAAATCTGCATTTATTCAATAAACTAAATGATTTATACATTGAGCTTTAGAATAGTTATTAAATTATTTACAACTTACGGTTACAATTGTAATTTTGCGCATTATTTGTACAACTTTGTAGAATTTATACAACAATACAATAACTCTTATTTTTACTGTTTATTTAATATTTCAAATTATAAACGCAATCTTAATTTAATCCATCAATAATTTTAAAATGTATAATTATAATAAAAACATTACATTACAGTATGAAACCATTGCACAATGAATTATATAAAAAATTGTAACATATCAGTATGTAAAGTTATAAGAATAATGAATTCTAATAGATATAACAATAACGTATATAAGATATAATTGTAAAATTGAAAATAATAATACAAATATTTTATAATAAGTTAAGAAGGGCATGTGCAACGTATGTTTTAGTAAAGTTGATAAAAATAGTCAACCTTAATGAATTTAACAATAATATAGTTAATAAATAACAGTAACATTGAAAACAGTAACAGAAATATTGTACAATAAGTTAATAAAGAAATGTATAAGAAATGAGAACAATTTAATCAATAAATAATTAAAGAATTAATAATTATAAAATACATTACAATGAACTAAAATAAAATAAAAGTTTGTAGGCATAACAATTATTCATTGTAAAACCATAAAATTATAATAATTGTAACAAAATTTGCATAATTATAATAATTATAATATTTTAATATTAGAAGAGATAAAGCAATTTGTATAATTAAATACAGTCCTGGGGTCATCTAATTTGAATAGTAGAAAGATAAAACATTGTATTATTATAAAATAATGAATTTAATATCGTCCAAGCTTTATTTTTCAATTTTTTTAAAGAGCAATTGAGGACGGTACATGGGGTGTTACCGACGAAATTAGCGAAACAGAAAATTGTGTTTTTTCAAAAACCAGGCCACTTTTCGGATAAACTAAAGTTATAGAGACATTTATAACAACAAAATATTTTATGTAATGGTGTTAAAAAGCCGATTTTTAATAAAATAATTTTTACCGACTTTTTATTTTACCCCTGGCGCCACCTGCGAACAAAGTGCTGAAACTGCTAAAAAATTGACAGGAATCTGCCGTACCTACAATGATTATTTTTTAAGAAAATAATTTTTTGCTGTTTTCGCGTGTTTGAAGCATCTAATCGTTTCTATTTTACACTAGTTATCGATTCCAATTGTCCGATTAATCCTAGAAGCCCGAAATATTGAAATATTAAAGATTACATGTTAGACTTCCGAAACATCGTTAAAAATGGCGGGCTTTTCAAAATGAGTAATGTACTATTTTGATATTTCTTAATTAAATTCCTTATAAAGGTTTATTAATTAAACTTCTGCTTTAATTATTAAACTAGAAGAACTGGTGTATAATTTCTGATTGTTTCAATAAGAGAAAAACCTACATTTATGTCTTTTCTTCATTAATATAACTTTTAAAAAAATATAATTATTTAAAAAATTGTAAAAATAATAAAAAATAGAGCTTGTACGGTGACAAATTGATACTTTTATGATAATATAAAGTTTCCCTTTCCTTTAGTTCAAATTTGGTGATCCTAGAACATCATTTAAGTATATAAATCAATATAAACCTGCGCTTGATTACGAGACTCGGAGACTACATTTCAGAGCCTTTATTTATTATTTTCTTGCTTTATCGCGATTGTTAACTAATTAGAAACGTTCATGGTACTAAAAAGCTGCATTTATTCAATAAACTACATGATTCATACATTCAGCTTTACAATAGTTATTATATTATTTATAACTAACGTTTACAATTGTAATTTTGCGAGATTGCTGTGGAGGGAGTGGGAGGTCCGATCGGCGGACTAGTGTTCACTCTCTCGCACATTGGTGTTGTGCGCAGGCGCGAGTTTGGCGTAGAGGGAGTGAGAGACTAGATGCTCGATGCTCTCACTCGCACATTGAGAGAGTGAGAGGTGAGATTGGCGGACTAGTGTTCACTCTCTCGCACATTGAGGGAGTGAGAGGTGAGATCGGCGGACTAGTGTTCACTCTCTCGCACATTGAGAGAGTGAGAGGTGAGATCGGCGGACTAGTGTTCACTCTCTCGCACATTGGTGTTGTGCGCAGGCGCGAGTTTGGCGTAGAGGGAGTGAGAGACTAGATGCTTGGTGCTCTCACTCGCACATTGAGGGAGTGAGAGGTCCGATCGGCGGACGAGTGTTCTCTCCCTCTTACGCATTAGCATACTGCGTTGGCTTGGTGCGAGTGAGAGGGGTGACGCTCTCGCGGAGTCTTTTAATCGTTGCGTTACAATAATTAATAGTATGAGTTATTCAAGGTTCAGACTATTGTAGATCGGTTTTTCGTGTTCGAAAATGTAAAATTCGATACCAAATTACCCGTGCTTCTACGTTTTCTATTATTCATTAATGGTCGGGTAGTTACGTTCATCCCTTTTGTGTGAGGTTATGACAAAGTCCCTGTAATTTTATATACAAGCTGCCTTAGTTTAATGATACATAACTAGATAAATACAATTTTGCAAACTCAAGATCCTTGGTTTCTGAGTCTAGTTTCATTTTACCAATAAACAATGGGAAGGATTTATCTACTGAGAGTAAACATAATCCATCAAATTCAAACCTGATTGAAAATGTTATGCACAGGCGCGAGTTTGGCGTGGAGGAAGTGAGAGGCTAGATGCTCGGTATTCTCACTCGCACATTGAGGTGGTGCGCAGGCGCGGGTTTTGACGCGGAGTGAGTGAGAGGTAAGATGCACGTTATACTCTTCTCTCTCGTTCTTACATTGACGCGGAGCGAGTGAAAGGTAAGATGCTCGCTCATTATACTCTTCTCTCTCGCTCTTACATTAACGCGGAGCGAGTGAGAGGTAAGATGCTCGCTCGTTATACTCTTCTCTATCGCTCTTACATTGACGCGGAGGTTCATTGATGCAAACTCGAAATCCTTGGTTTCTGAGTCCAGTTTCATTTTACCAATAAACAATGGAAAGGATTTATCTACTGAGAGTAAACATAATCCATCAAATTCAAACCTGATTGAAAATGATCAATTTTGTTATATCGTATGTAAGTATAAAGTATTATAATTTTATTCAAATAGTTAATAATAACGTATTTTGCTGTGTTACAGATTAGAAGATGTATTTGTTATACATTTCTACGCCACATAAGCTGCACATTAACATCATCAAATCAACGGGAAACTTTCTGGCAGTTTCTCTGATATCAGTTTTCGGTAATTTTTGGAATTGGACACTACTAAAATTTCAAGAAATGGCACAAAGAATACTTCCTGTCACATCATGTTCTCCAGGTACAATTTCGCAAACTCTAGATCCTTGGTTTCTGAGTCTAGTTTCATTTTACCAATAAACAATGGAAAGGATTTATCTACTGAGAGTAAACATAATCCATCAAATTCAAACCTGATTGAAAATGATCAATTTTGTTATATCGTATGTAAGTATAAAGTATTATAATTTTATTCAAGTAGTTAATAATAACGTATTTTGCTGTGTTACAGATTAGAAGATGTATTTGTTATACATTTCTACGCCACATAAGCTGCACATTAACATCATCAAATCAACGGGAAACTTTCTGGCAGTTTCTCTGATATCAGTTTTCGGTAATTTTTGGAATTGGACATTACTAAAATTTCAAGAAATGGCACAAAGAATACATCCTGTCACATCATGTTCTCCAGGTACAATTTCGCAAACTCTAGATCCTTGGTTTCTGAGTCTAGTTTCATTTTACCAATAAACAATGGAAAGGATTTATCTACTGAGAGTAAACATAATCCATCAAATTCAAACCTGATTGAAAATGATCAATTTTGTTATATCGTATGTAAGTATAAAGTATTATAATTTTATTCAAGTAGTTAATAATAACGTATTTTGCTGTGTTACAGATTAGAAGATGTATTTGTTATACATTTCTAC
The DNA here is from genome assembly GCA_022405125.1 of Anthidium xuezhongi. NCBI lineage: Eukaryota > Metazoa > Arthropoda > Insecta > Hymenoptera > Megachilidae > Anthidium > Anthidium xuezhongi. The sequence goes on from CM039649.1 coordinate 1,174,496, forward strand.
GCCACATAAGCTGCACATTAACATCATCAAATCAACGGGAAACTTTCTGGCAGTTTCTCTGATATCAGTTTTCGGTAATTTTTGGAATTGGACATTACTAAAATTTCAAGAAATGGCACAAAGAATACATCCTGTCACATCATGTTCTCCAGGTACAATTTCGCAAACTCGAGATCCTTGGTTTCTGAGTCTAGTTTCATTTTACCAATAAACAATGGGAAGGATTTATCTACTGAGAGTAAACATAATCCATCAAATTCAAACCTGATTGAAAATGATCAATTTTGTTATATCGTATGTAAGTATAAAGTATTATAATTTTATTCAAGTAGTTAATAATAACGTATTTTGCTGTGTTGCAGATTAGAAGATGTATTTGTTATACATTTCTACGCCACATAAGCTGCACATTAACATCATCAAATCAACGGGAAACTTTCTGGCAGTTTCTCTGATATCAGTTTTCGGTAATTTTTGGAATTGGACATTACTAAAATTTCAAGAAATGGCACAAAGAGTACTTCCTGTCACATCATGTTCTCCAGGTACAATTTCGCAAACTCTAGATCTTTGGTTTCTGAGTCTAGTTTCATTTTACCAATAAACAATGGGAAGGATTTATCTACTGAGAGTAAACATAATCCATCAAATTCAAACCTGATTGAAAATGATCAATTTTGTTATATCGTATGTAAGTATAAAGTATTATAATTTTATTCAAGTAGTTAATAATAACGTATTTTGCTGTGTTGCAGATTAGAAGATGTATTTGTTATACATTTCTATGCCACATAAGCTGCACATTAACATCATCAAATCAACGGGAAACTTTCTGGCAGTTTCTCAGATATCAGTTTTCGGTAATTTTTGGAATTGGACACTACTAAAATTTCAAGAAATGGCACAAAGAATACTTCCTATCCCATCATGTTCTCCTAATACAAATCTGCAAACTTGAGATCCTTGGTTTCTGAGTCTAATTTCATTTTACCAACAAACAATGGAAAGGATTTATCTACGGAGAGTAAACTGTTCGTCAATAGTTATACTGAATATATAAGTACATATTTAATTGTAGAACGTACTTATTTTATAAGAATATTGTAATGCACTTAAGCTATATGTTAAATAATTATAAAAATATGTTGTATGTAAAAATATTGATATGTAAGTTTTACAATTTGTAATTATATGTGCACTGAAGTTAAGAATGTAATATTTAAGTAAATTTTGTGCTATGGTTACCTTCTGGACATAGCCTGGTGGCCTTCTTTGCTGCAGCGTCAGCTAGCTCGTTGCCTCTGATGCCAAGGTGTGCTGGTATCCATAAGAATTTGATGCGTCCATGACTGTGGTCCTTGTGACACAGTGTGCTGGTAGATTCGGGATGTATGGTATAATTTGATTGCCGGATTCAAGAAAGGCGCGTTGGTTCCTTCTGCTGCTGGTCTGGACCGGGCTTGGTTCTTCATGAGTGTTTATGATATCGGCGATGGGGTTGTCTGGATTGGACAGCGCACTCAGGAGGTATTTGGCTCCAAGGTACTTTGTTCTTACTCTTAGGGGAGCTAGTTTTGCCTCTGCCAATGCTATGTTATTAGGAGTTATTCTCCTCAAACTCAGTATTAGCTTGGCTGCAGAAGCCTGGAATCTTTCAAGTTGAAGGCTGAGGTGTTGACTGCACTGCCTTGGCGTATGAGAGGAGTGGTGAGCATCGTGTGGTTTCTATTTCTTTTCTAGCTTCCCAGGTGTTTATATTGCGGAATACCATTAGTTTATTTATTTCTTTATTCAGTTCGTACACCGTGCATTTGGGGTCACTTGCTTTGTAATCCCCTTTGCAGTTCACACAGGTGGGGTATGTCCGAATTTAAAGCATTTGAAACAAAGTTTGACTGGCTCGAACGTAGACTTCCACACTTACTTGATATAGATTATACAGCTTTATCGAGTCCGGGAGCACACTGCCCTCAAAGATGAGGAGGACTGTTTAGCTCGGGACCCATTCCGTATGAAACATGCTGCTCCAACGGCAGGGTAATTGTCAGATTTGGACCCATCTGTGTATATAATTTTGTGTCTTTGGTATTTAATAGAAATTTGGTTATTTAATTTGGTATAAATTAGTTTCGCAGGGCACCACCAGATAGTTCCAACATGGCGGCGTTGTTTTGATCTATTATAAAAATTTAAAAGATTTTATTTTTACAATTATTGATAAATTGTTGATGCTTATAGAAAAGAGGAATGTCTAAAATCACCCTTTGTATAATCATTTGCAAGAAATATGCTTGCATTCGCACAGTTTACAGCGCTCTTCGATCACTACATTTCAAGACGTTTAACAATTGTTTGCTTTCATTTTCACGATTATTAGCTATTTAGATACATTCCTGGTACTTTTATTTAAAGCATATTATCGTCACAATATGTTTATTAAGTCCTGACACGCAGAAAAGTTCAATTTTTGTAGGAGTGATTTACACAGAATTTAGTTCATTAGTTCCGCCGTTCGTCGCGGATGGCGCCACTTGCGTCGTTTTTTTGATGGCGCTGGTCTAAAAATACAAAAATAATAAAAAATAGAGCTTGTATCATGATTTTAGTTTACTAAATTACCTTTATATCATTTAATCCTTCTCATAAATGCTTGAGCAATTGAACAGTTGACAGATTTCAATTAATAACTTGTAGAGCAAGATACGGCTATGGTTGATACACGGTAGAGTACACTAAATACTTTGCAACATTAATCATGTTTTTACATAAATTTACAGTCACTTGTAAGTAATTTAGTAAACTAAAATCATGATACAAGCTCTATTTTTTATCATTTTTGCATTTTTAGCTCAGCGCCACCAAAAACGTTACAGGTGGCGCTATCTCGCGGTGAGCGGGATTAAGAATCTGCCTTTAACGCTGCTACGTAATGTATTTTGTTGTTTTAAATGTTTCTATAACTTTAGTATATCGAGAAATTTGAGTATTGTTAAAATAATAGGTTAAAATACTTGTCACCTTTTTGTTACCTTCTGCTTTACCGATTTAGATCCTTAAAGTCTTTCGAAAACGACACGCGATTAAATAAAAAGTTACTTGGTTTCTTAATATCTCTCTTTGCAATATGTAATATGTACAAAAATTCTTCTTACGAATTTTCCCTCATTGTTCTGTCATCAAAGAACTAATCTGAAACACAAATTCCTAAATAACTCGACATTTCTTTTAACTCAGTATAAATGTAACAAAACTTTGCAAAATTTGTATGCATACATCTAATAAATGAATTGTCTCTTTAAATACATGAGTTTTCCTCCCTTAAATCTTACATCCATTAATTTTAAGTTAGTTTTAAGTTTCTTTTTATTACATTTCTTGACATACTTCTTATATTATGAAAAAGCAGCAAACATAATTACTATTATTACTACTAATATTAATATGATATTAAGTTATAAAGTCCAAGTGCAAAGTTCATAAAAATAATAAATTTCATTACATATAAGAATAATCTAATTTCTTTTAACAAATAAATACATAACATTTATATTCGAACATAGTGATTATTTTATAATATTGTATAAAAGTACAGTAATTAAAACAGGAATTTGCAAGAGTTAGGTACCTCGGGTGATAGTTGGAAGTGTACAGATGATGACGCAACTTGTTGCATCGCGATACCTTAATTAGCTCCTGAGATATAGGGCTTTAAAGTTTACAAAGCGGCCGCCGCCCGGAAGGGGGAAGGGGTTTCCCCGTCTGGCGCCGCCAGACTTTTTTCCAGGAATTGCATACAAATTCGTAGTAAAGGGTTAAACGTAAACATTGTCTAGCGTGACCGGACGTCTAGACACGAGCTGACCGGGTGCGAGAGAGACGGCGAGCTAATTTTTATGAAAAATTATGTACGTCTTCCGACGACGATATCTCAGGAACTAATAAAGATATCGGCATGAAACAAAAACTGAATTAAAGAGGAAGGTTCCTACTTTCTTACAAACTAATCATATTCAAAAATTCCAAACAGTTTTTTGTTGGCAGTGGTTTAAACTTTTAGTAATTTCAATACGGTTCTCTTATGTATTTTAACATGCATTCCGACTTGCAATCGTTTCCAACGATAGAATGTCATCAATTTATTGATTCTTAAGATTTATTCATGATATTTCGATGAAATTCTATCAGTTAATTTGAAGAATCGTGCTGAAATTAATGTTTGATTAGGAATATCGATGTAAACGTGTCAAGTTTCCTTCATTTCGTAACTTGTTGCATTAATGTTAAAAAAATACATGAATAATACTATTATAATGTTATAAATATGTACTCTCTAGCAAGACACAGTATTGTTTTAAATAACTATTAACAAATCATTATATGTGCTGTTGAAAGACAGTGGTATTCAATAGTAGATAGTGTTACATATGTATGTAATTAATATTAAAGTATCAAAAATATAAATACATTATTATTAATTATTCAATTTTGATATAATAGCACATATCACACTCAATGTAAAGCTTATCTTGAATTTTTTTACAATATTTTATAGTTGCTGTAAGACTGAATTATTTAATTTGTATTATTTCAAATCAGTAACATATTACAATTATATTTTTATGTTTAAAATTATTATTGCACTATTTCAATATTGGGTGTCGCGTAATTACGTGCATGGAAATTTTACACGAGTGCGATTAACAATAATGTAATGTAAATACAAGATTATAAATTATTCGAAATACTGCAAATACTGATATTTTAATTTATAACATCAATAACATATATATCTGATGAAAAATGTTTACGAGAACCCTTTAAAATTATTGTTGAGTATTTTTGAATGACGTTTCGTTAATTATAATTTTGCAGCAATAATCATTCGATAAAAAATATATTAAAGTCGATATATTAAAGATATTCTTATCTCTACTTTAACGTATCTGAAGAAGAAAAAGAAATATGAAGAAACACGAAATTAAATTAACTTAAATCTCGAATTCAAATCTTTAAAGTTTAATTAGGAAATATATCAAACGTGAGAGATACTCGAAAAATACTGAAAAATTCTATGAAATAAATAACATAACAGTGCAAATAATCTAGCAAACTTAAATTCGAGTTAACAATATTTATAAATATCTATAATAATCTATACGATGTGTTTAAAGCTAGAACCTATTATCCATTAAAAAAGGAATATTTCTCAAAACAAGATATAAAAATATGAATCAAGTTTCATGAATATTTCATAAGGAATACTTAAGTCGACGCAGGTGAATTAATTTTAATTAAAGCAATCAATGTCTCCAACCCTTATCATTGTAATCAATCACAAAAATCCTTGTATTCGTAGCAATATTGAAATTACCATGGTCTCCACATGGGATCAGCTTCGTCGACGCGTTCCACGTCGATCTCTTCGTCGTCTTCGACTCTGACTTCCGTTTTAACCCTCTTCGCCGCGCGTTCGTCTTTCGTTTGAGACACACCACTCGTGTTCGTTTCCTCGTCATCGATCATAGTCATCGAATCACGACGATTAGATTGGTTGAACGTTGCTGTCTCACGAATCGTTCCAGGATAATTAATTGCGTGCTGATTGGTGGACGTTACTCGGTTGTCCTCGATTGGATTCACAAGGGTGGGTGGCGCCAGGTCCACTTTCAGGTTCAAATTCGCCAGGATCTGTGTCAGCAGGTTCGTTTTTAACTGAAAATTGATAGCAATATATTTTATCCAATTTTGTAAAAATAAAAATAAAAATGGCGCACAATTATCCTTATCATACTAAATTACCAAAATTATTAAAAATGATCTACTCTTGTTGAAATATGCATTCACTTTTATCAAGTTAATTTTTCAAATTTTCAATTTAATTATATCGTCAAAAATAAAAAAAGAATTAATTCTGCAGTCCTGAAATTTTAAAAGAATAAATTCAAGTTTTATTTATATTAAGATAAGACAAATTTACAAAATAAAGAAATTCGTAAAACGAAATTTTGCAAAAGGAACAAAAATAACTTAAAATGATTAATTCTATAATTCAGACTGCAAAGGGTTAATGAAAACTTTGTTGAAATCAAAGAGAATTGCAAATGGGTTGTAATCGAATCTCAGCGAAGAGGGAAGGCTCAAACTTTCGCTTTATTGTCCCTGTATCATCGATGAAGAGATAATTACCGACGAATTCGTTTGTCGGCTCTTTTGAAGACCAGCTGCGAGGTGTCTGGCTAACCTTTCCGCGCCTTCACCTGGAAGAGCCGAGAGAAATCTGTACGCCTCAGCTGCACAGTGACCGAAACCGGACAGCCAACGACTTTCGGCCGATACCTCGTCATTATTAGCGATTGTGCTCGGCAATCCGGAAGTCTTGCTGCCTTGGAGCCTTTGCAAATGGCGTACGGTCAGCTCCAGAATGTCCGCTTTCTCCAGTTTGCTGATATCCTCCCCCTCCGTCTGCGATCAATAAATCTTCTTTTGATTTCTGTTCGACGCGATTTTGGGTCACACGTACGAGGGATTCAGGAGGAAGGAGGATGATTCTACGGACGGTTATCGATTTAAAAAAAAAAATAAAAATAATGAACATTAACAGGCTTTCGATATTGAATTGGTTGTACAAAAAGTGTGTTCGACGGCAGGTGACGATCGGTGTCGAGAATTTTCATTTTATTTTACAAATTGGACCAATAATTGACTCCGTGTGTTACGGTCCTTTCGATACACGCGTCAGTCAGAGATGGATACATCGTTCATTAAAATAAGTGGGAAAAATAGAAATATTATATTGGGAGATGATTTGAATTCAAAGAATTAATTTCTTTTTATAATATTTCTCCCTTAAAATGGTTTTAATTAAGAAAGGAAATATTCTATTTTTAAAAACATAGAAACGTTAGTTCTCGAAGAAATTTTTAAATGGAAAGCTATGATGTTCCTTTTATTTAAATAATTCCTGGTTATTTTTAAATGTAAATTGCTCACGTTTATTCGCGAGGCAAAATTAGGATGTGAGATTTTAACGAAAATTCTTGTAAACGAGAAGTGCAATTACCAACTCGTTTCGAATTTATCATCGATAAACGCACCATATCAAATTGACGAGGAAAATGATATGGTCGAGCAACGTGAATGAAATCGAAGCTGCAATTTTTGCTTTCTCATTTATCATGCATTGGATACACCTGTTCGTCCTGTGACAAATCTTCCGTTTAACGTTCAAGCTATCAGCATCTTGTAAAAAGGATTCTTATTAACATCCAATTATTTTGTGCAATCGTTATATTAAAACATGATAATACGATTATACACGATTCAAAATTCAATATTTTCTATTTTTAGAAATTTCGCATATTTGCAACAGAAGCTTTGATAAGTATCTTAGACTCTTAAACTATGTAATGTTTTCTGCGATTTTCGAAGATTAAACTTTAAAATTCAAATAATATCAAATAAATCACTCTTAAAATATGTCCCACTTATTCTGAGACGCCCTGTAGCTCGTCGACGATTGTTCGTTCCAATACCTCGTCGAATCGATGATTCTTGATCAAATATTTCTCGAACGGGCAAGAAACAGTGCTCCTTCACACCGATTTTCCCAGACTTTTTCCATCCGAAGAAACCATCGATAGAAAGAGGCGAGCTATCTCACGATCGCGGCAAAAAGGAGAAAATGTATTTGTTTAACGCGATCGCGCCGACAGAAGAACCGAGACGAATTTGAATTTCAAAGGGGATCACGTAGACGTCTGAGCGTGTACAGTTCACGCTTCGTAATCCCACGAAACGATCAATGAGGAATCTGATTGACCCGGCACCGATGGATATTAAATAATATCCGTGATGTTGGTTTATCGTCAACAATATTAATCGGTTCGTTAAGGACTCAAAGTTGGGTGTACGAAATAATTTTCTGTGCCTTTTTTTTTTTATTACAAACTTGTTGCCTGATTAATAGATTGTTTGCGACGGGTACGGCTATATAGTGTTATAAATAAATATCATAAAGTTTACTATTTTGAGAATAATAACCCCTGAGATTAATTATTTTAACTCGCGATGCTAGTTTATGTAAATGCGAAGTTTAAAAAATACTACAATAGTGTAAAATCATGTTCAAAGTTAATTAATTGCTTTCGAAATGATCTACCTGTGCTTTGGGGTTGTAATTAAACATTTCTAAGAGCAATCAATGAAGCAACGAGTAATTATAATATCCTTGTTTCAAAATTTGTTAATTTGTTTAAAAATCTTTTTTTGGTAATATGTACCTGGTGACGATAAAGTAGAACGAAACTTGAGTAGTATAAAGGTTGGGTATACTGCTTATAGAGGGCTTGGAGTTTGAATTAAATACTCCCGCCACAATTTAAGAATATTAAATTAGGTATTTCATTTGTAGAAAATTTTTAATTTTGAGAAACGAAATCGTAAGATTTTAAAGTGTTTATCAATGGATTAACCCTCATCAATAAAAGGATTAAAATTATATAATTCAATTGGAATTCCAGGTCTATTGCAACGGTGTGGAATTTATCTCAAAAATAATATTCTTGTTCAATCCATTAATTCATTTTCACACATTTGAATATCCTTGATACTCCGTTTCGAAATTCTTATCTCGAAAAAAAGAATCTACAGGTTTAATATAACAGCTCGACATAGTTACAAAGTTGCAAGGTTTACAGTTGCACGGGTTTTCATGCTCGAAGGATTTTCACGAGCCTAACTATTGCATCGCATAATTACGCTAACCTGCTGTCACAATAAAGTTGCACACACGAAATAAAATTATGCTGAGAAAGAAATGACAAAAATTCTAAATCCTAGAAATTACAAGCCTAGAATCCTAGTTCCTAGAAATCCTGAATTCTAAATATACTCAATCTACTTTAGCAAATGATATTTGAAGAATATCTTAATTATTCAAGTCCCACTTTGCAATAATACCCCTTTACATAAGGTATCATGAAAAATATAACCCTAATTTCTCGATAAGAAAGTAAGATAACGAAAAGACAGACAAGATCACCGTACGTTCCACTTTTTGCAACAAATAACATACAAGTTATTTAAAATTATCGTTACATAAAAGCGTATCGATATTAATTCTGTAATCCTTTTGCGTAAATAAGAATTAAGGATCTTGAAAAGGGGGTACGGGATGAAATTCAAAGACATTGTTATCTCGTTCACGAAGAGATCGGCGATTTAATCGTCGCCTTTCGCCTCGCCTTTTAATTTCTGCCCCGTGTTTCGATGAATTACACGAACCTCGTCAAATTTATCTGGCGTGCCGATCGTGCTCATCTGCTTACTTTCGAGCGGCATTATCGGTCAGGAGGCATCGTAATTACGACACGTACCAGTTGTAATGAGCACGTTAAGGCCTCTACACCCTCCCCCCCTCCCGCCTTTCGTAAGAGTACGGCTCGCGTTTGACACTCGTCGTCGGGTAGCCGATTCCCACGGTCTTAGGAATATATTTAAAACGCACTGAATCGATTGCACGGCTAGTTGCGGGCCGAGAATGCGTTTCCTGCCGCGGGTTCGTGAAATTGCAGTGCGACGGGGAGGGAAAACGGTGGCGGGTATCGCGAACACGGCCGTAAGCCGAGCAAGAAATCGTGGCTTCCTTTTGCTAAGGTTTCTCCGTTCGACCGGCAACGAAAAAAAGCCATAGCACGTGCTCGTTCGAGCAGTGTAAACTTGATTTAGCTCCACGATCAATCGAGCTGTTAACCTTTAAGAACGCGAACGGGGAGGGATTGTTTTTTACCACCGGTTTGCAATTGAATTTTGATCAATTGAATGGAAGATCGATTGTCGATTGAAAATTGATTAGTCTTTGATCGTTTTGGGATTGGGTACATCGATCTTCTTTTTACGTTCCTTCAAAGGGGACAATCGAGTGCAAAGGGTTAAACAATATTCAGTTATAAGGTTATAGTAGAAACTTGTAGAGTTAGAACATATTTGCCAAATTTTATTAGTATTGACAAATTTCTATATCATTGGATATAGCTATTTCTTTTCAATATTGCAGTATTTTTAGTAGAAAATTGAAGAAAAATATAATAATTCTTTATCTTTAAAAATATTGTAATTTAAAATAAGAAACCCTTAGCAAATCATTTTAGCTTGTTCGATAGGTGTTAATTAAGAATTTTTATCACTTTTCTACGCATACCTCTAATGCATCTATCATGAGGTTCTTCAGCTCGTCGAGGCATTTGTTTATTCGTGCACGTCGTTTCCTTTCCAACAGTGGTTTCGTTATCTGAAACAAATTGAAAATGATATTAGTAACTGCTACAGGTGTTACTTTTCGTTTTCAACTTTTACCTATTTTTATTTTACTCACTTTTTTGTATTGGTACGTCCTGGAAACCGGATGGGGGTATTCGTATGACATCATTGCACGTGTTTCAATGTCCTTTCAATTTTTGACAAGCTACAAATTCAGATAAAATTGATATAAAGTGGAACAAATAATAATAAATACTAATGGTACACATAAAATGATTGTACGTGATAATTAAATTTAATAATTGAAAAATATTGAATTTATTCTGTTTTTATTCAGTTGTAATAAAAATATATTAAAATCAAAATAAAGTCATAATTCTTCGATATCAATTTATATTTTTAAACATACGGTGACACTATTAGACACTATTAGTAACAGAAACTGCATATTATAACATTTATTTTACGATAACAAAGTACACCGTCTTTCACATATATCGAACAAAATCTCTACACAATCATTTAAAACGAATGTTTGTCTTACCTTGTTATCGTCGATGTGTCTACAAATTGGTTAACCATACACGGAAGCGAACGAAACGCATGGTCGCATGGTGTAAAACAAAGAGAACTTCATCGACACTTTCCGTGCACGTTGACGCGAGAAACGTGAGGTAAATCGTGACAGCCGAGCATGAAATTCACTGACATTAACGCGTTAACTGCCCCAGTGAAACTGGACGTACGTAATCAGACACGTTAAAATCGCCAATTATTAACGTTACGAACGATCGATCTCTGAAATTGGAAAATTTCAATTATATTCAAAGTTCTCTTGTCAAGTTAATCGTTCAATTACACAAAGTTTAAGTCGCCTTGACTGACAGGACAGCGAACGTGTTAACACTTTGTAACTTTAAACCAGTATCTTTTATTTTTATTTGTAATACAAAAATTGATCATTTTATAACATACACTATACCTTGCTTTCAAAATCTATCAATTATACTTCGAAAATTGATAATAGGAGCTTTCGAAATCTATTAACGATACTTTGAGAATTGACAATTTTGCTCCGCACACTGTACAAGTTTTCGAATAAAAATGATACGGATGGTTTTATTTACCATGTAAGGGAAACGTTGGAATTGCAATTGATTTAATAGAAAATACAACGCCAGCGTCGAAGTGTTAAACAAGCGCAACGCACCGAGTGCAGTCCCTGAACAAACTGACTCTCCGCTGCCATTCAAGCGGCAGCTACCCTCACCAACATCGAACCCTCTGCAGAAGCTACACTTCTCCGGCAGAAGGTCGCTTTGAAACGCTTCGATTGTGTTGCACCTACACCTCGACGTGCCACGCCGGTTTTCATCCTCCTTCGATCTTGATACGCGTTATGATGCCGGTAATTTCAAAAAAAAAAAAAAAAGAACCACTAATCGACCCCATCTTTTCGAATCATAATTATAATTCGGGGATTCTACGGAACATTGCGAAAATTGAACTCTAAGGTACGGTAATTATATAGAATCAATAAAAGTTGTCATTTTTTAACTTCTCCTGAAGTTATTATCAAACTGGACTATAATTTACATTTTTATAAATAATTCAAAGAAAATGAGGCCGGTAATTTAAAAAAAAGGATTGATCGGCTCAGTTTGGGGATTTAACAGAACATTGTAAAAATTGGACCCTTAGGTACTGATTTCACAGAATTAATTATACAAAATTAATCAAAATTGTCACTTCCTAAATTTAACGAAATTATTATCAAACGCGTATAATATTTTATATTATACCCAAAAGATGATTTCCATGTCAAGAACCTGTATAATAAAATCCATGAGATGATTGATGATCTTGCGGGTAATTAATCGATCGAAAAACCCCGAAGGAAATTAACGGGACATTATGAAATTAAACAAAATGACTCGTTAATAACCGAACAACCCGAGAAAAGGCACGAATGGTTAAGATTATCTGGAGCAAGTTTCAACATTTAATTAACATCGTGGAACGTAACAGGATATTTTTTAAAGATCTCGTTTCGCGAGAGTTGAAATCGTTTAGCTTGTCGAAAGATCGTTCGACGGTCGGCTTTGTGGATCATTAAGGGCGAAAACGGGACACGTTTTAAAAAGGAGTTCCCGCGGGACAATCGCGGCATAAAAGTCGACGGACAGGCTGTAATCAGTGGTCTTCGAGTGTCCTTTGAGGACTCTTCTTTCCGTTCTCGTTTCCTACGGTCACGGCCGAAGTTGTCCAGCAATCATTGTCGCTCGTTAGCCGAAGTCCGATCGTTCATAACGTTTCTTATGCGTCGCGTAATCAGTAAGCGCAGGAACGATGTTCCGTCGATAAAACTGTTATCTCCTCTGTGTTCATTTAATATCGTATAATTAAGTGTCCGAATTATACCGGGTAGCAGAAAAATATTCAAATTTCTATAATTTCATAAAATAAATGACTTTTTAATAAAATATAATATTTCTATGTTTCCACAAAAATATCATTTTTATTACAAATTATAATATTAATATTCGACCACGTAAGAAGAACAAAGATTCAGCCTTTCTTTTTTTCTCAAGGAATTTTAACATACAAGTGGTCCTAGGAGACGAAGCGTAGAGTTTTTAAGAGGAGGACGACTCGATTCGATTAAACAGACGCTCGATGACATTGAACGAAGCCCTTTGTGAAGTCTCTCGAGAGCCAGGTTCCTTTATCGTCGGATTTTCGAGCGGTCCTCTTCCGAGCCGCGATAAAACCAGCAGACGAATCCCTCCATTAACATTATCTCTTGTCAACCGACCAGATACAGCCGCGTGAGTCGCGCAGATGTAGCTTCTCCGCTTGAAACTGTCCGCTTCAAGCGCGCTCGAGAGAGTGTTAAGTAGAAGGTAAAAGCGTGTTCGCGGCTCGGCGGCCTCTTTGACGCTCGTGGAAATTTGAAAAGCGTTTAAAGTAACGATTGGGAGACATCAAGATTCGTGTAATTAAAAAGCTAAAAAAAAAAAAAAGTAAATGTAACTTTCTGTAGCTTTAAAGCGGTATTTTTTGAGCTCGTTAATATTCGTGGACGATCAGAATTCGAGATCGTGGGTGGTTTTTCTATCGATCAAAAATCACTGGGACGATTGTTGACCGGTCTCACAGTTCTCGCGTGGCCTTTTTCGCGGTACCGCGCGAATTACCAGTAAGGGAAACAATAATGATGTCATCAGCGGGCTGGTTAGAAAGCCGGCATGGTATCGCGATGGTTTATCGTTTGTGCCAGCACGCAACACCGATATCACCGGGACGAAAGCGTAGCGACCGTGGCCGGAGCGTGCGAATGTTTACGGCTCGTGTACGATCTTTGATACCGTCAATGGAGCCGGGAGACACGTTCGTCAGCCAAGTTTCATTAAATGACATTGCGCACTCGTATTCTATTGATAAGCACACGTCCGTCTCGCATCATCTGCCATCTTTGCTTTGGACGAGTGTTTTCAACATTCATTTCGGGGAACTGAGTGTTTGAAGTCGTCGCGCTAAACGATTTCGAGAGATAAATCTTCCGACGAGATTTCATGACAGAAAAGTATCGTAAAATGGTACTTATGGTACATCGATTTAAAGTTTAAGATTCAAAGGAAATGACTATATAAATGTTTCTTGGGAGTTCTTAATACGGAAGGAATGGCTGTTAGTTGTAGCAAATAATGATTGATCGTAAACCATATCGGGTGAGGCATCATTTCATGACAGAAAAGTATCGCGAAATGGTACTTGTGATACGTCAATGTAAAGCTTAAAGTTTGAAGAAAACAACTATATAAATGCCCCATCAAAATTTTGGACACAGAACGGCTGGTGATTGGTTAAATTGTAAGCTACCTACGTTTCGATCAAACTGGAGACTTGTCTAATAGCCAAAGATAACAGATACTAATTTTTGGACAAGATTCAAATCTTATTAGCTGATCTTTTATAAGATAATTAATTTTTATAACGTTTCGAGTTTTTTTTTCAAAGCCCTCTTCTAATTTAAAATTGTAGTTTGAAAATGGTTGGAGTCAAAAATAAACATTTGAACAAAGAATTTAACTTAACTAGTAAACCAGAAATTGCAAAAATAAATTAAAAATGCAATTTTGAAAAATATCTTTTGATGTAATTAATCCCCACAATCATTCGATTCCACGAATCATTAGCATGTGCCAAAGCTGATCGAATTTTTCACGATTTCCGCAATTCCAGCTACCGTAAGAGTAATTTTTATTTAAAACAAACGATCCCGTCAATTCTGCTCGCTCCGGTGGCTGCAGTTATGCGCGAACCTTTGCATTTCGTAATCGCTCTCGAAGGTGTCAACGTCATCGGCGAAGTATGAACGTCGGCACGTGTGCAAACGAGCTAATCCAATTAAATGCATGCTTTGTACCTTAATGAGCACACGCAAATAACGAAGAATAAATTTCTTCATTCATTTCGATTGTAATATTATCTCAAAACAGTTTCTAATAAAAACGATTATAAAATAGAAATAAAACAAACTACGATCAAAATCGTGAAACCCAAAATAAATTTGCTCCAATTTTTCGCTAAATAACAAAAATACCAACTGACTCATCGTACGTTCCCCGAAACAGCTATCGCGCTGTCCGCCTCGCGTTCGACGCTAATTACGCGAGAGCTCGCCTCGAAATCTGATGTTGTAATTTGACAAACAAGATTTCACGAGATCGCGTTCGTTCCCTTTTTTGTTTTTCGACCGTTTTGAAAGTTCTCTCCCCCCGTGTGCGCGAATGGGTGCAAAAATCGTTGCTCGTTTCCTTTCTCCCCGGCCGGCTCGGGCGATTTTACGAGCGAAGTCTCGCTCGCGTGCACGTAAAAAGAGGCGGCCAGGTTTCCCTCCTTTTTTTCTTTCGCGTTTTATTGCAGCTGATTGCGGGGCCAAGACCCCGTGGAGGATCCCATAATACGCGAATCCGGATGCCCTTTCCGAGCGGAAAGTAGGGAGGAGGGAGGGGGTGGGGGGGGGGGGGGGAACGCGTGTGGTAAAATACCCTCGGAACGCGAGTACGTGAAATCACGTCCACCGACAACGGAAAAGGGACATTCCCGGTAAATTACATCAGGCGGGATAGGTATTGTTCGGTACGGGGAGAAAGTATGCCGCAAGAAATTGGTTGACAATAATTTTCTGCCGTCTGGCCGGACGGTATGCGTTAAAAATGCAGAAGGTGTTGTCGAATCGCGCGAAAAAGAAGCGAGAAGATATTTGTGGTATTTTAAAGGCGCCTTATTTCACGAGATCCCGTTCTGCCTCCATCGAGGCTAAACAACATCGAGTCCAAAAGCGAAATTTATTTATTACACGAAAAAAAGATCGATTTTCTTGCGGAACTAATAGGCGAGAAAATTCCTAGGCCCGTACCAGATCCTTATTGTACAAAAAACAGAATGCCCTCTAATGAACGAACTTGTTAGTCCCATACGTTAATTGCGTTTAATATTACCCGAAGTCAGTCCCTGAAAAAGGAGCAGCAGGTTTTACATCGATAAAAAAGAAAAGAGAAGAGCGGTTTGCGCTCGCGGCTCGGCTCCGCTCGGCTCAGGTCCTGGACGTGTGCTAGTCGCGTGTGAGGCTCGCGCCTATCGTCGTCTCTGTCGCGAGCACGGGCCCCGAATGGCTGCCCTATGGCCGGGGCCCGACCTGTCGCCTCTCCCCTCCCCCTTGGCCGACGATCCGCGTCGGACCCCGTGCCGGTTCAGGGGTCCGTCTGGGACATGAGGCCTTGCCTCGTTCTCACGGTAGCCTCCGATAGGCCCCCCCGTCCCCTACCTGACCCCCACATCTTGTTCCGCGATCCTCGTCGCACCCGTTGCTTCTTTAGCCGACTGTGAAACGATTTCTACTCCCTCTTTCGCTCTCGGGACGCGCGATCCGCTCGCGTGTAAGGAAGCGCGTGCGTACCGTGGCAAGCACGCGTCTTCCCGCGACGCGATTTAGCGGTCGACGTTCACCTTTTTCCAATTCACCATGACATTTTTATTCCCTCAAGGATTAAAGAACCGTTTCTTTCAGGATATTAACACTTTACTTACCGATTATCTGTTATCAAGTATTTAATTTTTGTTTAAATAAAATATTTGTTCGATAGTCACGGATTATTGTAAAGATTTTATATGATTCTGGAATACTTTTTTGAAATTCGTGAATTAGAAAACTACGAGATTGATTTGGATTAATTTTGCAATAATATTCTTAAGGATATTGTTTAACAATTGTCTCAGCAAAATTTCTTTTTATTAACAAAGGGAATTGAAAATTTGAAATTTAGAGAAAACAGTAGTTATCTTTCACAAATCTAGCATACTACATCATTTCTAAAAACATAATAAATTTCTTTATTCAACACTTGTGTGGGCTGAAAAATCTACCAAACGTATCATGCGGCGAAAGGGTTAAAATGGTTTTAAAGGTAACAGTATATTACGAACGATTAAAAAGAAAAATACTGATTTACGTACCTGTCCGGCAGTAATTACAGCTGCCGGGGTCTTCCTGAAAAAGAGGGACCCACCTAACCGCTTCGATCGGCGCAACACATAGTTATCGCAATCATGCGAACAGTCGTCGAGCGTTTCCTCCCTTACGCGTTGACTTCCTCTCGATTTATTTCGGACCCCCGTCCATTCACTGGAATAAAATTATCGTGAATCAGTAAAGGGGGTAGTCGACGATGAATCGACAACGGGGAGGGTCCCCCGTTCAGGCTTCTCGTACGAGCGTATTTCATGAATGAAACTGGTGTGTACGCACGAACCAGGAAGAAAGGAAACGAAGCGACCAGGATATGAGCCATGTGCTTCTGGCCAAATCGAATTTCATTGTTGTTTCATAAATATGCATGAACGTCCGCTGAATGAGTCCACGTGTTGTTGCCCCGATCGTGGGAATTCCGAAACGGAAAGTCGGCTACAGGTGGGTTATCTTCTTTTGTTTCAAATATCGTTTCTCGTATCAATTTATTGCCAATCAACGTCGATCGATAAAAAATTTAAATATATTCATGAAATTTTTATGCAAATTTCCGTCGCTTTTAAATTTGAAATTTGATATACTTCACATTCTTGGTTCAAGTCTAGACTTTCTATGAAATTTTAATTGGAAAGCTGGTTAACAATGAATTTATAGAGATTGATTTTGGAAATTTTCTAAATTATTAATAATACTATAGCTTGATTTATTTAACAATTCTTTGGTTTATTTGGTTAAAAATATTCCTATAATAGAAATATTAAAATATCGTGGAAACAGAATACAAAATTGATTAAAAATCAAATTTTTAACAGAGTGCCAATTAAAAAACGAACAAATGTCTTTAATCTCTCGAAAACGGTCGGAACAATTAAGAAAGCATCGCGATAGGTATCGATGATCCTATTTGGTATCGGAGACGAGCGATCGGTGGAATCTGTAACCTTTAATTTATTAAAGGAATCGGCCGGAGGGTGGAGAAGAAAGCCGGGGCAATTTCATCCGATTACCGTACACGGTTAATTTCGCGACTTTCACCGGCGATCGTTACGCTTCTTTAAACAAAGATCTATGGCGATCGCGTAAGTTACCCGTCCGTTGGGAAAATAAATATCGGGATCCCATGGTCATATTTTTCCCGCCGGCACCGTAATGCTCCCGAGAAGATCCTTGGCCGTCGTCGACCCTCCATGATTTCCGTCAAAGTTGCCGACCACGAAACGGGCAGGTGCACGTCGCTAAAGGATCATACATCAACTTGTGCGCATCCGGTACACATTTCGAGGCTCGTAACTTATTCGCGGGGCATTTTTCGAAAAATACACTTTCTGATCCGACGGAGGATCGCCCAAGGATAATGATGAAAAAATGATCAGAAAGAACCATCGAACTTATCGCTATACTCACCAAATATTTATTATATACGATATGCATCATTAACTTTTACTCAAATTGCTTATACTGGACCTACCACCCTTTGACCCCCTCCCTGCATAGTCAAAGCCCTTGGTTCACTTTCCAAAACCTACAAATTATTAATATAACACCTGTGTTAAATAAAGTTAACTGTATTTTGAAAAATTCCACTTGAAAGTAATTTTATTTTTGACAAATTTTTTATTCCATTTCTACAATATTTTGTTATTTCTATTATTTATCATTTCAAACATCTAATGAGAATATTTTCAACTAAATAAATCAAAGAATTCCTAATATGTGGGCAATGGTTTTTAATGGAAGTTCAAGTGTCACCCATATGTTGGTGACATGGCAAAGTGTCAAGTGTTACTCCAATTTTCTGTACAAATTTCTGTTATTGTAAATGGTAAATATCATGTCTCAGAGGTAATTGAAACTTGAGATTTACAAGATCTTTGATCGATTTGATTCCTCAAATGATCAATATCTTGATGACTGTGTGACAAGAAAATGATCCTGCACTATTTTCTTTAACTCTTTGATTAAATTAAATCTGTATCACGAATCACAGATGATTCTCACGGTAACCAAGTGTATCACAAGAATCTTTCATTATTATGGAAAATTGTTCATATATCTGTAGGTGTTTTCGATTATAATAAGGTGGAATATCAAACGAGTCGAGTTTTACAATTGCTAATTTTTCAACGAGATCGCCCGTTAGGCACGCAATTACGGTTTAATTAGATGATTTCGCGAGGTTCATCGGGATGTCGGCAATTATACAAGGATCACTGTCCTCGCGTGGCTTGCACGCTCCTCTTTTAGCGATTTTGCACGCGTTGCGTGGCTGAGCTGGCACGCGAGCACTAAAACGGGAAGCTGTTCAAATCGATTCATATTTTGACGCACCCCGTGTTTCAAATCTGACCTCTGATTAAAACTCAATTTTAAAATGAATTCTAATCGCAATTTATAAAGTCAAGGCTTGTCAAGTGTGAAATGTATAGAATATTTTGATTTTCTTCAAAGCATAAGTTAAGAATATTTTCGTTTGGTTGAAAATATTTAAAATTATGAATAATAGAAATACCAAAAATAAAATTATTACCAAATGAAATTGTTAACAAGGCACAAAGCTCTAATGAACTAATTAACTCAAAGACCGAAGAAATTAACTTTATACAACTACGATGATAGTTAAAAGCAACGAATTGAATAAAATTATTTACGAGTTAAATAAATAAAAAGAATAGATCCTGTTATTCGAGGTCGATAAAATCAGGGTCAGAAAGCGAGGTAATTAACGTGCAACCGAGCAAGATTACCAAGAAGCACGTAGGTTGTCGAGCAAGACAGCTCCCATTTTCCCGGTGGCCGATGAGGAAGCGGATTGGAGCGTGGGCGTCGTCGGAGGGCACTCGAGCCGACGAAGAAGCGTCGGGGCGTCGGGACGGAGGGCACGTTTAGCTGTTAAGGACGCCCTGGTGACCGCGGGAGCGGAACACCGTCAGCTTCCTGAAATGCTTCACTGCGGACGGCCACTTCGTTCCCACGAGCTGCTGATCCCTCGCCTCCTCCCGCTAACACGCGTCGACAGCCTCGAAAGGCTGATGGACGCTGATAGCGATGGGAATGCTGCTTCTTTATCAATATCCGCCTACTTAAAATTTCGACATTTTTTAAAACCTTTCCTTCAGGCAGCAAATAATTTTACAAAACCAAAAACAATTCTGTAAAATTAAATAATCAAAGAAGGGCACGAATTATTTTTCAAACTCTAACAAATGGATAAACAAGATTGTTTGAAATGGATAAAAAATAGTTGGATCGATTCCATCGCTAGGCGCGGAGGGGACCAAGAAGAGGGATCTAAAAGTTTCTTTTCTAATCGTCTCGAGAAACTCTTTCACGATTCCGCTGGGCTGTTACCTGCTCGGCGACGGCGCTGATTTACGAGCGGTCCGAAGCGTGGCCGACACGTGGAGACTTTTCTCTCCGATCGGAGACGTTTGACCGCGGCGCGGTAATGGACCGATGATGACTGGGTCGGCATCGAGAAAGGCAGTCGAACCGACTCGTAGCTTGAAGGTTTATGGAGTGGACTGTTGCCTCTTCGGGGACGTAATGGAATTCTCGATGAACCTTCTGATTGTTCGGTGTCCCTAGAACTGTGATGCCCGATTGGTCCCAATTCCTCAGAATTGGGAGCAGATTTGGGGTAGCACGGTTTGAATAATTAAGGATCGACGTGTCGCAGAAAACAAACTTTACTGACAACTGTTGAAACTTGATGTGATAGAACAGAGAGAGTGGAAGGGGTTTGGTAAATTAATTATTAAAATAAAACCGCTCACTACACAAAATTGACAATTTAGTGATGTTTCGTGGGGAGTGGTAAGTTCTACACACCCCTCAGGCACTTGCACGCTAAATGCATTCCTTCCCCCCACCCCCGTCAGCACCAAAAAAAAAAAAGGATGAGTAATAATGAAAATTGGTGACTGACTAATTACAGATAAAGATACGGAAAATATTTGAGGGTGTGACGGAACGCTTCAACCCTTTCCCTGTGAAACGTACGATTCGCTCGACTCGCGGTGTACGAGGTTACGGGTATTTTTTTCGAACGACGGTTAAGGGGAAATCGAGCAACACATGCATTACACATGAGAACCCGTTTCTCTCGTGTGAAGCGTGACTGACGCGTGGTGTAGTACGTGCCGCCATTCCAGATATCTTCTTTTTGATTGCGCCACCATGCGATCCGTCACTTTGCTCAAGGATCCGACTTACGTCGTATCCCTTCCGACAGATTTCATATTGCGTATACCCGGTGTAACAGAATTTTCATCGTTAATCACGGTCCATCGGGTTCATCTGACGGCAACACGTTTTTTGCGGCATCGATAAATAGAAGAAGACACGTCGCGCGATGAAACCTTCATGCGAGATACAAGAATCTCTATCGCTGTATGTAACCGTTGATTAATTTTCGTGACGGTCGGACGTTACAGTCAGTGATTTTAGTTCGTTCGAAACAGGATAAATGAATCACATTTCTGGTATCCTTTTTTCGTTTATAGATCAGTTTGTTCAACTTATAAATAATTTAGTGAATCTCACTGTTGCTGTTGCATCTGTCTGGAACGGTGTTTGAAAGTGTTCCATTAATTTGGTCGAAGGATTAATGACACCTGAGCAGGGTACAAACTGTTATCGCTTTTAAGTTTGTCGAGACATCGTCTTTACAAACTTGTACTTTGATTATGCACCCCATAAATAAAAATCAAAGGACGGGAGATTCTTGGTGGTCGATGTTCACACATAATTATTCTTTGTGTCAAAAACACAAGACGACATTGGTAGAATATATAATACCTGACCCATCTCTCCAAATTATTAGGAATTCTTTAATTTATTTTAAATACCAAAACTAAAGTTTGTCAAAAATACAATTTTTAGTAGTTGCAGTGTGCCAGTCAAAGTGTCAAAGATAAATTACAGATGAATTAAATTTCCAAGTTAAATCACACTACAGGTATTTGTATTTCAAGAACAGGTGAAAGAAAATGTAAGGAGTGGATCTCCTCAAAGATTAATAAAAATAACATTCGACGAATGTCAGTAATTCGAAAAATTTTCCAAGGTAGTTGGAAATATTCTGGATAAATCTGTTTACCTGTTCAAGGCAGAGTAACGGGTAATACGAGCATGGCAGTCGCGTGCATCCACAAAGTGGGACGAATCCCGAATCCGACCTGCTGGCTCGTGAGCCGAATTTTCGATCCGGGCCTCGAAAAAAAGATTCCCACGATCCGGTAACGAGCCACTTGACTCCGAGGCGTGATCTGCGTGCTGGCCAGTCGCGTGGCCCTCTAGTTTCTGGAAAATCCAGGTGCTCGAATTCGACCTCCCCTCCCCCTTCTACACGATTTTTCCCATGACCAAGAAATCGCGACGAATTTCATCCGTGTCAGTTCCATTGTCGAGCTGATGCTTTTGAAATTCGTTTCCTTTTCACTTTTTTTCTTCCTTACTTATTAGAAAATACGAATCAACATTTTATTTTTATCATGGATTATGATCTTGAATAACACATTAACATTGCAATAATAAATTTGCATAGTGAATTTGTTAAAAAAAACCAAGAAGTACCATTTTATTTCGATCACCTGACAGATCCAGAGCCAACGGATTACCCAGGAAACCCTACGATAATTTCGTATTCGGTCACACCAGCGACGTCCGCGACCGTTAATCATCGAACCCGAAGTAAAAAAAAAAAAAATAAAAAAAAAAGAAGGAAAAAAACCAGCAGACACAAGGCGACGGGACCACAAAACGAGAGGAGAAGGGGAACAGAGTCGAATCTGGCCGTTACAACTGGAGGAGCGTGGGAAGGCAGAAGTCGCGAATCCTTGTAAGGAACCGTTGTACTTCCTGAAGGAGGTCCTGCACCTGACGTCCTTCTTGTTCGTGAGAAAGATTCCGGCTCGATGCACCAGGTCCCTCCTCTTCAGGCGTGCTGCTCTAACGGCCACGCGAGTAGCACGCTTTCAGCACGTTTCGTCGACGTGGGAAGGATCTCGTGCCTCTGCCATCCGACCCTATCCCCTAGTTTTTTCTTCTTTTCTTCTTCTCTGTTCTTTTTTCCCTCCTTTATCTCCTTCTCCGCCTTCTTTTCTGTATACCCGCCGCAACTTCTTCCTTTTTTTATCCCCTTTGGAGACTCCCGCTCGAATCGGGGCTACTTAAAGAAAGGGGGAGGGTTGACAAGGGGGGACGATCGCTTGGGAAATTTTATCGTACCTGCATTGGGACACTTAACCCGTTCGTTCCTGAATTGCGCGACAATTGTAGGAAAATTTATTTATTTTTATCGTAAAAAGTTGAAACTTTTAATGTGATTAAATGTGAGATAATGTTCGTAAATGCTAAAAAAGCGAGTCAGTGACGTCATTGGATGAAAAGAGGAAGAACAAAGAAGGAGAGACGTAAGCTCACGGTCGAATTTCTTTGAATGCTAATTGTTGTTTCATGGGAACGCTCTCCTACAGTGTAGCCGCACGATACTTTGGCAAAAAAGTGTCTGCGACGACCGAAAAGTGTACAGACAAAATAAAACCATTTTGCCGATCGTCTTGCATATTAAATACTAACTTTTTGCACGATGGAAGGCACTCTTTTTTCATTCCATCTTGTATTACGTCAGAGAAGTGAAAAACATCGCAACAAATATTTTATTATTGCCTTAAACTTTTTAAATAAAATCAAAAGAATTTTAATAAGAAATGTGATAATCGGTTCAAAATAATAATTCCTTGTAAAAGAATAAATTGAAATTTTATTTTAACACTAGAACTACTGACGATCAATGTACATTTTCCTTCAAATAGAAAATAAAATAAATAAGGGATGAAGCATGAATTGTAAAACAAAACGATTCTTTATCTTAATAGAAATCTCATAAATCCAATTTAATCCTCGCCTCAAATGTCGTGCCCCCCCAGAAAAATTCCTCACCGCCCAAAATACGTGACACCGGGATAATCTCGTTCCCGAATCACTTGTAAGAATCCCGTAGGATTTGTCGGTTACGCGTGGATGCTGCGTGTTGAAAATAGTGTTTGGACGGCGCCAGGGGGTTCACGACGAGGTTTACGTCTATTTCGAGGGGTGAAGAAGGAAGGAGGATGCACCCCACGCTAGCCACCTGACGCACCCTGCTCGTGGGAACCAAAAAACTGTAGGAATCTTCGAACTTTTTCGTGCAGGGTGTGGTTGTGTGGTTGTGCCTTCAATGTCCTTTGAATTTTACCGAGTATCACGGACGAATATCGATGGATAAACAAATAAAGTATAAATTTAACCGAATGGGTGTCTTAAAGGCATCCCTCTGCAAAATTGGTAAATTACATTTTGGATATTCCTGGGATTATTTTTGAACTCTTTGCACTCAGAAATTTCGTTCAGATTATTTACCAGGAATTAAAAAATAGTTAATTGCAATAATTATTTTATTTAAATTATTTTTGAAAGGAAAATAAATTAGTTACAGTTCCCTTAAAAGTGTCCCATCAGAAAAATTTTGCTTCGAAAAGAAAAGTTTTAAGGAAATATAAATAATTTCATAGGAATTTCGAAGGATGGTAAAAAATTGTACTGAATCGAGGAACGTTTGTTGTTTTGTTTAAATAATGATAAACGGGCAAGATTTTCACAAGGACGAATTACACAACCGTCCAGAAAGTTACGCTGCTTTAATGGCGATTGATGGAACATCCGGTTTACCGTCGATTTCCAGGGAGCACGCGTGCCGTGTGCACGCGCCGCTATCCTACCTTTGTCACAGTGTGTTGTACGACACACACACACACACACACACACGTGGTTGCATATATGCACGTACATGGGAATATTGTGCGTGACAATATTCACCGGCCCAACCGAGAAAACGAGAGATGGTTTATGGACGAGTACGTAGCGTGAAAGTATGCGACAATGTCCATCGCGATTCGAAGTAACGTCCCTCTTCCTTGGAAAAGCGTAATAAATAATAAAGTTCAAAATTGTCTCATTCAATCAGTGACACGAGCAGGATTTAACAGTAGGAGGGATACAAATTTTGTTTCAATAGAAGTTTAATCAAATTTATCAAGCGATAATCAAAATTTATTTAACGCACTGAGTGCTATGCTAAAACTGTTGGAAATTTAAAGATAATAATTTGTTCCAAAATCACTTAAATTTGATTCTATGAAGATTACAAAATTACCACAAGTACATCAAAAGAATCTCTTGAAATCTGTCATCTTATTTTAATAAATAATTTACTAAATTTAATATTTCAAGTTCCCAAGACATCTGCTTCAAAAATGTACCAACATAAACAAAATATTTCTATAAAATCATGAAACGAGCGTGTCAGATAAGAATAAATAACCGGAAGTAGAAGAACAGAAACCGTATCGCAAGAAGAAAAATGATCGGGAGACCGAGGTACGGTGCTTGTAACGAGCAAAATAATCAAAGAGTATGGGGCAACAAAAAGGTGGAGGAAAGCGTGCATAACGTTTCGCGAGGGTATACAAGAGGCGGGAAGCGAGTTATACGAGACCGGAGAACAAAAGGGAAAAACGAGAATGGGAAACGAGAGGCAAGAAGTCAGGAGCAAGATTATTGTAATGCTGAAACAATGGCCCACTCAGTATGTGGAAGAACGGTGTGCTTTTATGGGGGAGAGCGTGCCATGTCGCACGAGCGCCGCGTGCACGCGCGAATCTCTTCTGTACACACTCTTGCAAAAGTTACAATCGTGCCATCTCTAAGTACACCAACGATCCTTAACCCCAATCCCTATCATTCTACAAGGAATCATCAAATTTTAAAAAAGGGACGTTTATATCGCGTTTAACTTTTGTAAATTCAATAATTTTGAAGAAAAGCTTAACATTTTCAACATGTACTCGTTATTTCACAATTACAAGGTAATTTCTATTATTTCCTAAATTATCTAGCAAAGTTCAATTCAATTACCCAAAATTATGCCTCAGACCTTAATTCGTAACTTTCTGGATCCTCGAGACGACGAAGCTTGTTCGCGAAGGTTTGTAGATACCCATCGCTAGCAGTGACGTGTACGGTCGTATCCGCGGCCACGGGTGTACGCATCACGGACCACGTTCGAGCGCGAAATCTGCGGCGCGCAACGAATTCGAAATCGTCGGCCGCGGCGCGCGGAAGCGTGGGAACGGACGCCGTTAAGCCTTCTCAAAACAAAACACGAGCTAACTGCGCGCCGGGGGTGGGAGGGGGGGAGGGGGCACGCGACGCACCTGACTACCGCCCTCCCCCACCATCGTGCAGCCGCAGCCGCACTCCGTTGCAGCCTCAACCGCGGCCGCAACCGCGTGCGGGACACGTGCCTCGCAGCCGTGAGGCGCACCTAACCCATCAGCCCGACCGAACGGTTTATTAAGTTGTTACCCGGCCCACAGCACGCCCCCGCGCGCCGCCGAATTCCGCGCCAACTCGCGCCGCTTTCTTCTTCACGCTCGAAAGTTCCTGCTCGAGGCGTCGTCGGGTTCGTTGCGACGAGTCGGTGGGAGGACGAAATTGATGGATAATTTCAGAAGTAAATTTCAAAGGTGGGGGGGGGACACGATTCGTTTCGAAACGGAGGGTTTGTTTTTTGTGAGATGATCCTCGGGCGATGGAATTTGGGAAATAATTCTTCGAATTGGATATTTTATTACAAAGGTTTGAACAAAGAGTAAAAAAAGAAGAACAAACAGTGCTTCTCAACGTACACCAACACTTTCTCAAAGTTAAAGTTTCATATCGATGCCTGATAAAAATTTGCCAGCAATCTTTAGTTAACCAAAGCAACGAAATATTAAAAAGACACTAAATGAGGTATATTAAAAATTGAAATAATGTGTAAACTTACAAGTTATGAGGTATTATAATTGACCAACTATGTCTCTTCTAAACCAAACTTAACACGGCCCATTAATATAATAAAAAAAAAAAATAAATAAAGAAATAGAAGATTGCTAGCCACAGGCCTGATTGCAATCGCGAACAGAAACTTGAATTTAAAACAGAAAGAGCGCCTCATCGACGGTCACGCAGGTGCTATTAAATCGCGATAAGGGCTTAATCCAGCTTCGTTATTAAAAGGTTTGACGCGCCGTTTCGATCTGGGCCTGAGTAACGTCCCCGTTCAAAAAGTGACTGCTGCTCGATCCGTATCGATCCCCGTCGAAGATCAACGCTCTCGTTATCCGATCTATCTGGCCCAGAAAGCATCAGCCTCGTAAAACTCCGCCGAGAAGATGCATCACGATCCCCTTCGCGCTCGTAAACAATGTTTTAAAAAGGGAACGTTTTCTTGCAAAGCCCCAACCGGAAAGTTTACGAGGATGGGATGGGAAAGTGGCAACGGACGCCGTTTCGAATTACGCGCTCCTTTCGAGCTTTCAGCCTTGACGCATCGAAGGACAGTTACGCCCCTGACGGCTCGGCGTCGATCGTTTTACGGCTCAATGATAGCGAAAAATTTGTCAAGGACTTCTTAAATGACACGTGCAGAGAGGCAAATGTACCATTAACGATCGTAAATCTATTAACCGCTCTGTTCGGTCGTCAACTCGCGGCCTCAAACGATCGTTGATAACGAGCCTGCCTTGTGTTTAATAGGCTGTTCGAGAGATAAGGGTGTCGATCGTTTGGAAACGAGGATTTTCGGACTTTTTCAATGGTACGCGTTTCGTGTACTCTCGTTTAGTTACACGTGTACGTTCCGCGGTACGCGCTCGCTAATGAATACGAGTATCTCTCATTAGCGAATAAAAAAATGATTTCCTGCGCGGATTTTTCAATTCGAACGGGTTCTTAAATAGCTCGAATATACGATAAATCAGGCAGCTCGAACGGTGTGTAAATAACGCCCGGTATATCTGCGTCATAAGAAATATCATTTCGTGCTTGAACATTAATGGCCACAGTTGTTGGAGATACGTTCAATATTTTATTTCGTGTCATAATTGGGGAAAATTTAAATATTATTATTAATGTATGTTGTTTATTAATTAATAGAAAATTTAGACATTAAAGGGTTAACAAATTTGATCCTAACCTCCCGCTGAGGGGACACGAAAGGGAACTACAATTATACTATTCCTAATACTATATCATTTTATCTATGATAATATATTGTTAACTATTTTATAATTAAAAATTTTGGAATTGCTAGTAAATAACCTGAATAAAATGTTCAAATGCAAAGGACTCCAATACCATATAAAGAAATCAAACTAATGTACTGAAACGTTACAAAATTAAATAAAAAAGATATTTAAAATCAATATCAGGAAGAATGAGATAATCAGTGTATACGTGCAGTAATTTAGTAAAATTTTATTCGACGAAGAAAAAAAGGGTTACGACAGTCGTACTTTCCAATGTCCTGACCGACAGCCATCGGTTTCTGCGATTCATTTTCAGCCACAAATTGTCGCGACTTTATACGTCACGCGACGATCGTTTACCGACTTTCTTTACGCCTCGAATAAAATTCCGCGGTGGCGTTTCCGTAATCTGCGTTCCTCATCTGGTTTCATTAAAAATCGTTTTACGCGGCTCAGGTACGGATTAATGGTTGCATTCTCGTCCCGCTCAGAACCGTAAATTTCGTCTGAAATTGTGCCGTTCGCTCGATTAACGAGGAAGACGAGGAGGAAGAAAGGAGAGAAAAAAAGAAGAACGCGCTTTCGCCGATTCGCCGAGATAATTGATCGCAAAAGCGTTAATTCGACCGGTGACAATAATCGTGCGTATGTTACGGGGCGAAACGCGATCGCAAGAAAGTTGTTCCGTCGTGTTTTACAACGACACACCGTTGTGCGTCGGTGTGAAAACGTCACTCGTTAACGCTTTGCGCCGGTGTAAAACAAGCTTCGTTATAAACGTAAGAGCGATCAATTTATGACAACAGCTTGACTCACAGAATGAAACAATTTGCGATTTTTTAATCCATCGCGGTCAAACCAATCAACTAATCGCGTCGAGAATTCTGATTCATTTGTTTTCGGGGAAATAGTAAAAAAAAAAAAAAAAATTTGGAGGGACACAAAACTGTTGCAGCGATTTTTAAAGAGATGACAACAGGCCGCGAGGATATTTTCTTTTCTTCATTTTTCTGAGGCTATCTCGCCTATTATTATCATCCGACGACGTGTAATTCCGACGGTGAATTGGATCGTTTCGGGGTTCTTTTGTCTCGTCTTCCACGAAATCGAGTCTCATTTAATGACCCCTCGCAGGGTCAATTTGAACAAGTGACAAAGCGCGATCGTAGATGCATTAGAAGGCGCCGAAGCTAATGGATCCGTTGGGTATAACGATAAAAGGATTTTTATAGCCGCGACAATGAAAGGGCCTTTTTTTCTATTCGTGCTAAAATTGGGAGAGATTAGGGGGGTGGGAGACTTTTGTTAATATTTCAAAAATAAATCAGTTCTCGAAGCTAAAATTGTATGCTGAAGTATAATAAAGAATTTTTATTGACACCTCACAAAATGAATAAAGCACAAACTTTATGTGTCTAATAAAAGATTTTTATTAATACCTCAAAGGTGATAAACCCTCGAAATTAAAATTTGATCTTACTGTTCAATAAAAGACTTAAAACTTACTCTCCCCTCTACCATCCCCCTTAAATTTCGACTCAATTAGCCATAAACCGTTTGGAAAACACTTTAAAGTGTTAAACCAATATCTCTACGGTAATTAATAATTCCCATATATGGAATTATTTGAAAAAAATGTATGTAGTCGATAAGAATACTTATTCAATTATTGTTCCTTGCCCCCCCCCCCCCCCCCCAGTAATTATATGTACATTGAATCGGTCGAAATTTGAAGCAATCATCTTCGAGTGAAAGACGGGGTCCTTAGCCTTACACGCGTTCTTTGTGGTGGTCGCGCGACACATACGCGCGGCGAGCATGAATGAATGCATTCATAAAGGCGAGCCGAGCCGGCGCGCACGTTACACGTACGTGTATATACAGTGGGCTGCAATCTCAATAAGAAAATATGTCTATTATGTTGTTACAATAACGATATCAATTCATTGACTGTCGTGGCACTGTGCGAGCCCCTTGTCTTCAAACGACTGTTTGCTGCCCGTATTTGACAGGCCACGCTACGCTCCTGTGTTTCTTTCTTTCTTTTTTTTTTTTTTTAAATTGACTCATTTTTATTTCTCGATACTTCCATCTCGTTGAAACTTCGAATGTACAGAGTTGTTACAATTTTTATTGTGTAAATGATTCTTCAAGATTCGAATGATTTAATTATCGTTTAACACCTTGATTTTTAATTAAGAATATTTATAATTGGATGGAGAATGATTTTGTTAATGCTAGGTTTACGAGACACGTCGTTTCGAATTTTATAAAGAAAGAAACTGAAGTAACTTCGATTGATTTAATTACTGTTTAATGTCTTGATTGCTATTTTATTTCTAGTAAGTATCATCTATTAGTTTTAATTACAATATTTATAATTAGACAAAGAAAAATATTTTGGCCTATTTCGAATTTTATAAGGGAAATTACAGGATGAACAGAATTACAAATCTTCTACAAAATATTAAATATTACAAGTTAATTATGCTATGTTTCACTAAAATAAGTTATTTTAGAAAGTATCCATAAACCTAGTGCTGTAGAAATTCAAATACCACGCGATTATAAAATTGTTTAAAATTGACAAACTGTTTCGAACAACAATTCATAAAATGATTCTAAAATAACAATTTATGACAGAATTACCAGCAAAGTGTCTCGAATCTCTTTTTATAAAAATGATATCGTGTAAATTAAAACAACAGAATTCCGTTCCATTTATATTTATTATCGTGTTATTTATCATACGAATACGATCGACGTCTCCAAGTCCGGGCGATTAAGGATTAATCTAAAACGAACGTGGCCGAATTGTTTCTCGTATAATAATTGATTCCCTCGGGCCCGATCATGGATCGCACTTCCTCCCGACAAAACTGATACACGATGTTTTAAACCGGCGGCCTGGTAATTGAATTTAAAGGGCGGAAGCGAAGAAATCTGGTCCCCTTTCGTATTAACCTAATCAAGTTCAGTTGCCGCTACCGTCGCCCATCGCGGTCACAATAGAGACATTAAATCGTCAGTACGGGATTTATTAAACCCGCCGCTTTTATAGCCGTGAAACCATTCAATTCGTCGAAGGACAGATCTGTTTCAATTACCGACCACGAAACTCTGTGCAAGAATCGTTCGTGCAACGTCGACGCATCCTAGGCTTCCCTAGGGTTAAAATGGCGCCATAGGGGGTAAAAACATCGTATTAACTAATTCTAGTTCGTTTTCTCCTGGGAAAACCTAGTATACTCGATTTCATAATAACAAGTTTAAAATTGAATTAAAATCCACGATTTTGTTCATTTTAATCCCTAAAATTCCAAGGATACAAATTTTATGATTAAGTGTTTGTATCGTAAGTAAGAATAGAAAAATTCGAAGAATTATTAGAAGTACTGTTTTGGGAGAGAATACTTTGCAAATGTAAAATATGTTATATTTCGATTTGAATCGATAGCCTACGAGAGGTGTTAATGATCCTTACCAGAAGTAACCCCTTCAAAGAGACAAATGATACTTCCTGTTGCAAAGTTTCCTCAACTTCTCGATACCGCTCGCTCGATCCTTACCATATTGCGCTTCCCACGCGTCCAATAGCAAATTATAATACCTTACCTTGTTGAAGAGGGTTAGATAGTTGTAGGTCCTGGCGGTAGGAAAGATTCTCTCGAAATTACCGGTCTCAGCCAGCTCGTCCTCGTGTTTTATCAGCACCTTCACGTCGTCCGGCGTTAGATTCCTCAGAATGGTCTTCAGGTACTCCTTCCTGTTGGTCGCCTTCGAGAACGCGAACTGTTTGTGCTTGTCCTTCCAGGCGAGAGCGTTCGTGTACAGCTGTGGATTGAAGCAGGCACTGTTCTCTTTGTACACCATCTTAAGAGTCTTGAGCTCTTTGGAGGTCAGCAGATCGGGCACGTGAAAACCGACGAGGTTCAGGTAGTCCTTGGCTAATTGCGCCTTGACCAGCTCGCACAGAGGAGTGTCCGGCTCCATGGACGGGTAACCGTTCACCTCCAGGAGCCAGGGTCGATAATGCTGGTCCAGAAGAACGTCGAAGCCGAACAGCTGATAGAAATTGTAAGTCGACAAGGAGGTCTTCTTCCAGGCCTTCACCATGTTAACCTCGGCTGATATCAAGGTCTTGATAGCGATGTCCTTGATCTTGTTCCAGATTTCGAGGACATCAATCTTCTCCGTGCGGGATAGGTACTTCCATAAGCACTTCAACGACCACATGTTACCTTTGCACTTGTCCGGGTCGTCGTTGGGTTGGAAGTTTGAACTGTTCTTGTTCACGCTGGTGTTTGTTAGGTGCATGAACCGGTTGGACAGAGTTTTCACGTCGTACCTGTATTTGACGGTCGCCAATCGGACTAAGCCTTCTTTGTACAGGTAGATTCTCAGAGGATTGATGCTGGTCAGCAGCACGTACAATCGAATGTCGAATTTGACACCGTCGAGGAGAAGGGGTCTGGAACAGAATTACAATTCTTGTTAGTTTAGGAATAATATTTTTGGTAATATTTATTTGAGCTATTTTTATTTTTATAGTTTCTTTGATTTTATGAAATTTTAGTAATATTTATTGAGAATATTTTTAGTCATTTTTGCTGTAATATTTGTTTGAAATATTTTTAATACTAATTCGAGCTACTTTTGTAATTGGAGCTTTATGAGCTTTAATCATTTTTGTAATTTCAGTAATCTTCAGTAACATTTATTACGAATATTTTTAACTTCTTAACTATTTTTACAATTCTTTATATATATATATATATATATCTCAAAATTTACCCTAACCCTAACCCTAAGTATCTATAAACAAAATTTATTTCTATTCTAACACACGTAATCATCTCAAAATCTAAATTGTCATTAAGAAATTGAAGAAACGATCCTACCTTGAAATATACCGTTGAACCACGAGCGATTTGTGACCAGGGATCTGCTTCATCCTGGTCACCACCTTGATCCCACTTCCGGCGCCCCCGGCCGGCGGTTTAATGATCCAAATGTTATTGTTCCTCCTCATGAACTTCCTCAGGTCGTTCCTCTCCTTGGGCAGCA
Source organism: Anthidium xuezhongi (assembly GCA_022405125.1). Taxonomy (NCBI): domain Eukaryota; kingdom Metazoa; phylum Arthropoda; class Insecta; order Hymenoptera; family Megachilidae; genus Anthidium; species Anthidium xuezhongi. The sequence goes on from CM039649.1 coordinate 1,207,466, forward strand.
CGAACGTCAACGGCATGTAATCGAAGCACTTGCTACCGTGCCTCTCTTTCATTCTACGAAAGTTCATCCACAGCATTATCTTGTTACCGAGCTCGACGCAATTCGGGAAACAGTTCACTTTCGAGAAGAAGTTCACGTTCTTCAGCTTCGAGTAGACCCGGTTGCTGCACCAGGTGCCGCTCCAGTTATCCAACGGGTTGCTGATCATTCTGAATCCCGATCTCTCCACCATCGCCGCGATGATACGGGGCATGTAATTGCCCGCCCTCCACCACAACAAGTGTTTGGCTATCTCGTCCGGCAATTTCGTGTATTTCTTCTGGTTCTGGAAAATAATAAATGGCGGGACGTGGGCGAACAGGCTCCTGCGTAACGGCAAATTCCATTCTTTCTCCCCGCAGGCGACCGGCTCCACGATCGCTAGATCGTTCGCCGCCTCGACGATCGTCGCCTGGCTCTTCGCTGACCTTGCTTTGATCCTGAACAAACGCTCGGTGATCTCGGCGTAGTCGTACGTTTCGTCGTCCTCGGGGGGACCGTACCAGGACAGTTTGCTGTAACAGGTGCTCGTGCTTCCGTCGTGTTTGGATCGATCTAACACGTTCGATTCGGAGAATGACTTTCTGTCGTTGCTGAGGACTATTGTCTCTGTCATGGTGTACTTTAAATTTAAAATGCCTGGCCGAAAAAGGAGAGTATTGGGGAGAGGGAGGTTAAAGATGTTTATCGATTAAAGGTGGCGAAGTGCTCTGCGGTTCCCTTTAAATCGATCTCAGATTTGAAATCTTCAAGGGGTGACATTTTATCTGCGGCTGATTTCAAGTCTCACTTAGGTTATTTTTTCATTAATTTGTACATTAAGATCCAACATCCTTTTCTTTTTTATTTTCATTAAATTAATATAAAAATTCTTGAAGTTGGAATTTTTCAATTCGATAATTTTCGTTTATTTCGTTTTATAAATCCTTACAAATCGCGTTCGATTTTATAAACTTTACACCAATCAAACGCCAATTTTTCGTTTCGTGGAGTGTGGTTTAAAGTAGTTAGAAAAATAATCGGAAGTATAAAATAAAAACTTGGGTTTCACGTGTCGTTGTGCGGGGATTGAAGACGATTCAAAGAGGTACACTGTGAAAATGAAACAAAACATTTTGTGTGTGATAAGTTTCCCCGGCTCCAAGTTGTACATAAGGCATTGGTTGATTAACAATAATTATTACTTTGATTCGAATCTACAGGAACAATGGTTACCAACCGGTTTCGTAAAATTACAAATCCTTCAACACTTTGATTGCCACACTGCTACTAAAAATTTAATTTTCAAGCAAATAAACCAAAGAATTATTAATTGCATAGTCGACAGTTTTGAATGGAAATTGATGTGTAGCAATCAAAGCGTTAATCGAAACCAATTGGTTAATTGATTTCATAGAATCTCAAATCGCAGCTCGCTGAAGCGTTCACCACCCTCTCGATCCGATCGCCGCCGCGCGAGAAATTTAAGCCCGTGACAAAAATCGTCGCCTCGTCTGCATCTTCCGTTGTAAAATGATTTATTAAATGAAGAGATACAATAAAGGATTCTCGGGGGCGCGTCGCGGCAGGACTAATGACGAGAATCGATTGATAAACGATGGACAGGTTGTACAATTGCATACAAAAGGAAAAAAAGAAAAAAAACAGAGGCACCATATTTCGATCGAGGATCGTTCGAACGCCTACGGTTCCAAATGATACTTGGCCTCGCACAGTTCTTGCAACCTGGATATTCCTTTGTGTCGATCGCCGCCGTACTTCATCTCCCACGCGTCGAACAGCATGTTGTAGTACCTGGGTATCTCGAAGTACTGCAGGTACTTGTGGCTACTGGACGTAGGAAAGATCTTCTCGAACCTGTCGAGCTGCGTCAGCTCGTCCTCGTAGAGGATCAATTGTCTGACGTCGTCCGGCGTCAGATCCTCGATGATGTCGTCCAGGTACGCGCTCCTGTCCCTGAGATTCGCGTACGAGGACTGCTTGTCCCATTCCTGAAGGCTTAACGCGGTCCTGAACATCCTGCAATCGTAGCACACCGTGTCCAGCTGATAGTTCTTGGCGACCTTCTCCGCGTCCTCCGTGGACAGGGTGTTGGGCACCTGGAATCCGGCTATGTTGAACACGTTCCTGATCAGTGGTCCCTTGATGGCGGTGTCCAAGGGCGAGGAGGTCTGCAGCGAGGGCGAGATGTTCACCTCGAGCAGCCAGGGCTTCAGGTCTTCGTCGAGAAGGATGTCGAAGCCGAACAGCTCGTAGCAACAGTATCGAGACATCACGTTGGCGGCGGTTAAGCCGTTGATTGAAGACTCGCCGGATATGATCGTCTTCACGACGATGTCCTTCATGGAGGCCCAGAGCAGGTCCACGTTCACGTGCTCTTTCTCCAGGTAGGACCAGAGGGTCTTCAGCGACCATTTGTGGCCGGAACACGAGTCCACGCAGTCGTTGTTCGTGTACGTGGAGTTGGTCTTGTTGATGCTGTAGTTGGTCAGATGCATGAATCGGTCGCTGAGGTAGTTGATATCGTCGTTGTACTTGACTGAGGCGAATCGCACGAGGCCGTCAGGGTAGATGTAGATCTTCAAGGGGTTGAAGCTGGTGACCAGAACGTAGAGTCGTAGGTCGAACTTGGCGCCACTGATGAGTCTCGGCCTGGATAAGTATTGTTGAACGATGACGGCACGTTTCTTTGGTATCTGGGACCAACGGTGGACCACCTTGATGCCGCTACCTCTGGCAGAGGCGGGCGGTTTCAGGATCCATTTCTCCTTGTAGCCGGATTTCTTCCACACTTGTCGAAAGTAAAAGAGATCCTGGGGCAGCACGTAGGTCATCGGTACGAAATCGAATTCTCTGATCTCGTATTTCAGCATCATCCTACTGAGATTGCGCCAAAGCTTGTCCTTGCGGCCTATTTGGAACGCACCAGGGAAATGATTGATCTTCTGCGATTCCTTCAGCTCCTTGAAGCAGACGGACTTCATGTGCTTTCCCCAGGTGCCCGCCCACTCCTGGCACTTCTTCATCAGACGATAACCTGAGTTGACCAAGGTACGACGTACGATTAATGGTGTGATCGTGCTGAGACGCCACTTCAGGTGTCTGGTTACTTCGTACGGCATTATCGGCCCTTTGATGTCGAACGACTGGAAAATGATATAGGGCGGCACGTTTATGAACAGGCTTCTCCTGAACGGCATCTTCGATCTTTTCTCGCCACCAGACACCAATTGGTCGATCGTTAACAGGCGTCGATCGATGTCTATGTAGGGAAGCATCTTCTCCACCTCATCGTCCTCGTCGTCGACGCTGCTCGAGACGCTCGCGATCTCGCGATGATTGTACGCGATTAAGTCCATACCGGACGGTCTGTAACATCTGCGAGCAAACACGCGTTCGTTTAATAACGAGATACGCGTTTCGTGAATCTTACGGTAGGATGCTACTCGAGTCGCGTTAACGCGGATTAGATCACTCTCATCACCTTTCATCGTTGCCGCGGTTAGGTCAACCTACAGCAGCCGATTCGACTGTCGAGATATCGATACCGGCGAAACGCGACAACTTTTCTCCGTACGTTACGTTTTCTTTTTTTTTAATTTTTTTATTTAACCCTTGTGCTGATATCGTTGGCGAAGTTCAAAAATTTGAAAATAAAATCGTGGAAATGGATACTTGGGTTGATTGCACAGTGAGATAAAATTAAAAAAAATAAAGTACAAAATTTAAATTTAAAATGTTAATATTTCATCTTGAAAGAGGTAATTAATTTTTTATCTTTGAAATTTGATAAATTTATATCTGTTATTATTACAAAGAGTGTAAGTATATGCCTGCCAGCAAATTAATTTTGTATTGCATTTGACAATTTCTTTTATATAATGTACAGTCCTTTTCTTTTCTGACAACGAAGGAATTGAATAAATTTATGCAATAGTTAACCCACAATAAATTTTTTAATGGAGCCAAGGGTACGTAATTTCTTAATAAGATTCAGTATTTCAAATTTCAATAAAATTTTCTCGCAATGTATCGTCATACCTATTTAAATTATGTGAACGGCAGCTATCAGCATTCTGTAATCAGAGTCACGCAACCTGCAACAGAGATCAATCATTTTATGTGTAATTTGATCGATGAAACGTGTTTGTTGGAACACAATCGGACATTCACACTTTTAATTACGGAAAAATAAATTACAGAACTGATTTTTAAAATACACCCTTCTTACTTTTCTCAATTCTTGAACCCAAATCATTGAAATTAAAACCACCCTAAAATCTTCAACTAAGGAATACCTCGATAACTGGTTTAATTGTTTAAAATCTAATTTGCGAATTATTAATTCTAGAGACAATACCCCCTAAAAATAATCCAAATTGAATTTTTCAAAAAGAATTTATTTATTACGGGAGATTGTGAATCAAGTCACGTTAAATGATCGATCGTGAACAGTGACGGTGATAAAAGAGGGTAGAAAAAGGAGCGTGTCGCGGCGACTTCCGTGGCACGTACCGGTCCGTTCCAGTTGCGTAAAAACCAACGACCAACAGCCGTGGTTGCTGGAAAGCCTGACGAGGAAGAGTAAAAAAAGAAGAAGCAGAAGCGCGAAAGTGTCTTGGATGAGTGGCTTTTGATCGATCGCCGTTAACGAACAAACCTCTGACGATTGCTTGCAAATTCAACGCGGCGCAATCAGACGATGACGATCTTTCCCTCTGTACACGGCTCGAAGAAAAACATCTGCGCGCGTTATTACACTTTTTAATCGATCGATCTGGATGCAATGAGCGAACGGTAATTTATCGTACGAGTTTACAACGATTTAACCCATTAAACCAGTCCTCTGTCCTCGTTTTCGACGAAAATTTGCATGGAATTCTAGAAATTTTAATCGACTCGATTCTTCGAACGTTTTCTACACCGTTCGATGAGTTCGATTCGGTAAAACAATTGTTGCGATTCTTCAGATTTTTAATAGCAATTCAAGTAATTATATTTTCGACGACAAACGTAATCTTTCGTAGACCTTAGAAGATTGATAAAATTTTTCTTTAAATATCAGAAGATGCATATTTTTGTGTTTTATCAAAAATTTGGGATCGTAGTTTTTCAATTAGATTTGCTAAGTTTCGAGGCTAACCAAGTCAAAGTTTCAAATAATTTCAAGAATAAATGAATGAAAAATACGAAAAATTGTGTCTTATATAAATAATTTGCAAATGTTGAAAGGCAAGGAAAGGAGAGGAATCGAACACCTACAAAATTAGGATTAAAACAATCTGTTTATTGAATATCGCGACGTGCGATTGCTTTTAACAAAAAAAAAAAAAAAAACGAGTGTCTCATTACGTGTTTAAAAAAAAAACTGTGTCTTAAACATAACAAATTATAATCTATATAATAATAATTATTTTACATTACAAGAACATAGTTATTTCAGGTACAAAATTGAACCCTATCACAGACAGTCACTTAAAGCTTCATCACCTATTATTTACATTACAATGAAAAGAAAAAAGAACAAAGAACTTTTCGTGTAACGCGAATTATTTTACAAAGAGAAGAATCTTCTTGCTCGATCGGTCGTCGAGTTTCAACAAATATTTCAAACGCATGGAAGACAATGATTCGTCGTTTTCCCTCCAAATTGCTCGAGGCTTCGCCACCAGGAAGGAACGGTACGTCCAATCTCGAAACGACCCGGTCAAACTTGAATCTTCAGGATCACCAGGGTCTCCAAACGGCGTTGGAGGACTCGACGGACTCCCCTGAAGAGCTGGCCACGCTGACGGGACTTTGGGGTGGCGTGTACACCGTCTGCGGTACGTTGACCATGACATTGGTGGCTGGACTGACAGGGGCCACCTTGTTGACAGGATTCACGGTGGTGGTGGAGTTGGTGCTTCCAACGGGACTCGAGGCAGGTCCCTCGAGTCTTCTCAGACATCCTCCAAGGTGTCTCATCAGCTGCGCGCCGGCGGCGGGATGAACTGCGGCCGCAACGGGGGTGGACAGGAACGAGGACACCTCCTGAGCGCACTGGGTGAACCCTTCTCTGAATCTGTCCGCGTAGCTGTTCTCAGGAGTCAGAGTAAGCCTTCTGGCAGCCCTGAGCGTGTGCAAATGACGAACGGTCAACTCGAGTATGTCCGCCTTCTCCAGCTTGGCGACGTTTTCGCCCTCCGCTTGCAACGCGGTCACCATCAGATCCTTCAGCTCGTCCAGGCAACGATTGATCCTGGCTCGCCTCTTCCTCTCCAGCATCGGTTTCATCACCTTCCTGTATTGGTAGGTCCTGGACACCGGCTCCTCGTACTCCATGCCGGCGACAGGCGTGTAACTGGTCTGCGGCGCCATCGTACGCTCGCGAGAACTTATTATTCCCTCCTTCACTGGACACTGGTCAAACACAAAGGGAGTCGATACCGAAACGGATATCGACACCGGATAACGCGAGATGCGTGGGACTTAGAAACGGATTCGATTCTGTCACGAGAGAGAGAGAGAGAGAGAGAGATAGAGGCAGTTTGTTTTAAAGACTCGGAGTGCCGAGAGACTGCGTGTGCGTTATACCGTGTTTAGGACGGTTCTGAGTCCCTGGAGGGGACCGACCCGGTACTTATACCTTCCACTGTTCCTCCCCACCTCGTGCGTCCCGGTCCAACCACTGCGGGGACTTCTACCGGTGGCGGGATTGAGAGGGGGGGAGGCGTAAAGGGGGGCGAGACGCACGAGTGAACCCCGCGCAGCCAGCCAGCAGCCGGAGCGTATCGTGGGAAGCTCTCGGGCCGAACAGTTCCCACAGATCGGGGGCCTGTTGGGCCCGGCACAGGTTCCCTCCACGCGCGTTACCCTTGCGCTTGTGTGCGTGTGCGCGCGCTCTCGCTCGAGTGGCGCAGGGGGGCCCCTTCGTTGGTGTCGGCGCGCGGGAGAGAAGGCTTTTTCGTGCACACCTGCACGGGACACAAGAAGAATGGGGGGATCTCGATGCTGCTGCCGTTGCTTCTGCTACTACTACACACCCTCCTTTTCTCTTCCGATATCAACGCGCGCGGGAAGGGACAGGCGGGGAAAGGGAAAAAAGAAGCGGCGAGCACACGCCATGACGCGCGACCAGCACGAGGACGACCCGCGCAATCCGCTCTGATGCTCGCGCGTTCGCCTCTCTTCCGTTTGTCCTTCTTCTTCTTCGTCTTCTTCTTGCTTTTCCAATCGTTTCTTCGCTTCTCTTTTGTTTATTCAACTATTCTTGTCTCAGGGCGATCTTTGGAATAGGGTCGATCATTAGCCGCTGATGTGACAGGTGAAATGACTTGATTCGAAGATTGATATTTCTTGATTTTTGAGGAAACGAGTATGTAATTCATTGGTGACTGAAGGTTTCCTTCCCAGTGAAATTCCAAGAAAAATAGTTACAAGCTCCTCTTTCGTTCATTTGCTATATTATAATATTTTTAAATATTCTGAGAATTACACCTGTCGCCCTACGGGCGCCACTCTAGCAAAAGATTAATTCTTAATAATCAGAATGTCATATCTACTTTTCCTGTGTGGTAACACGTCAATTATAATACATATTATTGCATATGATACGAGTTAGTCATATCCCTTCTAAATATTAATACAAATGATAATCAGATACGTTTGAGACTTTTTAATTAGAAACTGTGATTCTAATTTCAACTAAAATTCTGACCGTTTCTAGAAAAGAAATGATTTCGAGAATAACTCCATACGAAGATAAAAATTTGATAAAGATTTAATCCTTAAAGGAAGAAAACGCACTCGCCCCACTTTCACGCTAAACGAGCGACACTGATACGAAGGATAATAGCGCACAAATTGCAAAGTCCATTAAAATCCTGCGTACGTTCTGAAAAATTTGATGTATTACCTGAAAGTTGCACCGGTCCAGGGTTAATAACGGCGACGATTAACGCGATTAATTATCGGCACAGGTGAAACGATATCCCCTCGGCCTGAACGTTTCAAATTGTCAGCTAGCCGTGTCATTTTTAAGATCGCTTTCCATGAATAAAACATGCAACGCGGCTCCGTATTCCATGAGAGAGAAACTTGTGAAACGCATTCTTTTCCGCGCTGAATCAGATAATGTTCGCGAGCGTGTAGGTGTTTACACGCAAACGGTCACGCGCGTTTTCAACGATTTTTTAACAAACGCCGGCTCGTTATCGCCGGGAAAAGTCGATCGTCGAGAAACACGACAAGGGGAGGGGAAGTTGCATTAAAAAAATTTCAACAGACCGCGATTAATAAACGCGACAGCAAGGCTAAACGATGGCGGCGACATCGAGGGCAGGGGCAGCGCACATTGATTGGCCGGAAGAAAAATGTGGCCAATTTTTCATGACTTTCACGAAAACGGCTTTCGCCGAGGATGTTGATTATAAAATTTTCAGTATCGTCGATCCGTATCGTTCCACGGTGCATCTCATTTCTCTCGACCGTGTCCACTTGATGCGATAATTAACTCGTCAAATTGACTATTGATCGGCCGTATTGATCGCAACAGATAAAAATCAAACTTTTTAATTTATATCTTGCCCCGGGGCGCCAGATCGTTTCACGATGATCCCCGTGAAGGGAGAAACAACATTTATAGTGCGATTCAAAAAAAAATCTGCGGACGTCTTATCTGGATTCAATTCTCGAAGGATATTCGCTCAATGAATTTAAGGTGTTAATTATACGGTATTTGATTAAGTAATTTTCTAAGTTTGAAATTTTGTACTTTAAAAATGTCCAAGTTTTATACTCTGAGAATTTCCAAATTTCCAAATGTTATACCTTGAGAACTTCCAAATGTCCAAATTATAAAATTAGCAAATCTCAAAATAAAATATTTTAAATTCCAAAATTCCAAATTTTGAAATGTCATGCTTACGTATAATTTCTAGTAAGTTTAGAAAGTCTCGTCATTATTCCACATAAACTTTACGCAAACGGTTCGAAGAAAACGGTCTTCCCGTTTATTCCCGACGTCAGGATGGCCCGGGGGGGGCACGGGTTGCCCGGATCTGCCACGAGGCAACGTACAGGCAGCACACGTCGCTGTCGCCAGCTCGCATAGGCGCTCGCGTCGACATCGAATTCGCGATAAGGAACGAGTTCCCTGTTCCCGGCTTTTTACCAACCAACCCCCGGGGTCTGCTTTGACCGGTTTATCGGAATCCAGGCTTCGCTGGTTGCATCGGGTACGGCTAGAGCCCGCGACACTTGTTGATTCACCGATCCTGAACAGCACGTGTCGCCTCCGTCAGTTCGCTGAGCGAACAAGACGGGCCTGTTTCGCTATCCTCCTCGATGTAGAACAATTGAAATAGCGCGATACACCTCGTCCTCCTTTCCGTTTGACGAAAATACTCGGAGGAGGATTGATGGTGGTGGTCGCCGGTTTGAGGTAGGCAAGAGGAAGAGACAGGTTCTCGGACGATCATACTGGTTGTAATTGTGGTGCAAACGTCAGAGACTGGTTCCTTGTGCGATAAAAAATTTATCCTTACGAGAACTTGCTTTTTTTTCTTCTTCTTGGAGTTTGAATTTGAATCGTTGTGGTTACCAATAATAGGGGTAAGTAAAAAACCCTTCTATATTCATCAGAATATTAATCAGATACATACTATTTGAAATTGACACACACCCAAAGACGTTTTATGTCACAAAATAAGAAATAGGACTGTTCCTGATGTGAGAAGTAAAATAATATAGATAAAGATTAATGTTTCAATTTGAGGTGATAATATTAACACATCTTTTGCGGGCGCGGTTTGGGCTGCGCGAACACCGAGAGCGGGCATATCCAGGTAGCAATATCAATAGCGCAAAATCGAATAAACACCAAAATTTTTGTGTTAAATATTCATAGATATCATTGTATAAATCACTAATTTTAATTAGAATAGTACATAATATTTAGTACTTAATTTGAATAGTACAGTTTTATATTAGGCAAAGGTTACTCCAATTTTCAGACAACCTAAACCGTGTTATGGGAGGGTATCTGTATTACTACATTTTGGACTTGTAATTCTTGAAGCAGTTTATAAATATTTGACTCAACCCCTTCACTATTGTTTCTATTTTGGCCACGTGTTAATACATTGTAATCATTACATCATGATTATAAAAAATAAAAGTACTCTATATCATTGGTTTTTCTTTCTTTTTCTACAAAATTCGTCATAAACGAACCACGAATATTTATATAAAATCTGAAACTAGAGAAAAAATGTTGAAACAACAATTCGGTATAACAAATCTTGACCAAAAATTACAAATTAATTTAAACAATAAAAATGGTATTGGAAATGTGTTTGATTTTACAGAACCAAAAGCTATGCAACCCTCGTGGATTCTGAGTTGTCGAGTTTCGTCGAAGAACAGAGCGTATTAGAAAAGGGTGGCGGGCAACCGGTTTCCAGAGGTTGTCGCGATCGTCGGTCCGATTTTTCGAATTAAGCGTACGATCTTAATGGGAGCCCCGGACAGGTTTCGCTTTGCGGGACTTAACGAGGCGTTTAGCCCTTTTGGAAGCCGATAGGCCAAACAAACGGGAGTGGGTCCCCCGGGGTACGGGTTCCTGGGCCGACTATTTACGAGGCTTCGAGGAGAAGCGAACCCGGCGAAGGGCGGCCAATCTCGCGGGATCAGGAACAACCGTGGTGTCACGTTCGTTAAAGAATTTCGATCGTCCTCTCCTTCAACTACCGATCGGCTTCTCTTTTACGATCGTCCGCTAAAGAAGTCCTCGAATTGTTCGGCGACACCGGGGATCGGTTGATGTCTCTGTTTAAAGGGCCTCGGGGATGGAATCGAGAAACCGTCCTCTCGGCACCCGTTTGATTACGGGATTCGATACCCTGACCGACTACCGTGTGGAATTTATTTAGATGGCGTTGTAAATTCTGCCCCGCCTAATTTTATTACGGGTAAATATGCCCAAGTATGTTTTACAAATTTCTTGACTCGTTTTTCATGTCACGTGTGGTGGGTAATTATATGTGCAAGTGTTGGGGTTGGACAATACCTTTCGAATTTATCGTTTCATTTTGTATTTTATTTGATCAAATTATCATTTGCTGGTAATTGACACGTATGACAATTTATGGGAGCGTTAAATGTCAATATTTTAATTCAGAGTAATTATACTAGAGTTGGAAATTGAATCTAGTTTAAATTCGATATTATTTATTTTCTAATCAAGAGGGTTGTTTGTATTTTTTAGGGAAAAGTACAGATTTTGTGATGTTATGGACAATTGTACAGTGCTAATAATTTGACAATTTTAATAATAAAATAAAGCTGCATAAAATTGGAAAAATTACACAAGTTTTACTTCTTCTTAACAAATTATAATATTTATCGTACATAGTTAAATATATAATGAATTTGTGATTTGATTTAGAATGAAATCGACCCACTTTTTAATTTTCAAAATTGTCATATCAATCAAAAGAACCCATAAATAATAGAATCAACAAAGACCAATTATTTATTAATCGATAAACAGTAAAATTAACGATCTCATTCGCACACGATTATCAGATAAAAATAATTTCTTTTAAATGATATAATTACCTATCCCCTGCTTTTTTCCCCAAAGCGAATCTCCTTGTACGAACCTCGAGCAACAATAATTACAGAAATCACTGCAGCACCGGGAATATTATCTTTGATAAACATGAACGTGTGTTCACAGACACGTGCACACACGGGGTGGATATCACGTTAAGGTTCTCGCGAAAGTGTAATTAAAGATGCACGATTCGCATAAACTCCTCTATCTTACACTCTATTATCTATGAGACACGGCTACTTCGATACAATTGTGCCGAAGCCGCCACAATATATTTTCGCGTTCGTTTTGGCATTGTGCCGGCCTACTCGGTTACGTTGAAATAATTTCGTCAGAGGCATACTGATGTGTCATCCATTTATTATTAATGCCGTCGCGTCGATGATCGCGAATTGAGCAATTAATTTCGACGAATACTGTCTCAAACCTCACAGCTTTTTTCACATTCATTTCGTAGGATTTATAATGAGGAAAAAGAATAATCAAAATTCTTAATGATTCAGATTTTGGAAGATTGAAAGTCTGATACGATTTCATGACATAAAATTATCGCGAAATACCACTTGTAGCGTATTAAATTAAAGCTTAAAGTCTGAGAAAAATGATAACATAAATGCCCCTTCAATATTTTTAATACAAAATATTGAACAAACTCTTAGTCTGTCATCTTTATTCAACTTTAAATTACAAAATGAGATGTCCTAAATGCATGAAATTATTCCAGACTCGGTATGCTTCGTAATCGATTATTGTTTATTGCAACAGACAACCCAGCATTTTATATGAAAAATATTGATGGAGAGATACGTCAAGCTTCAAGCTTAAAATTAATATATCAGAAGGCTTGTTTCGTGGACATTTTATACGAAGGCACCCAATAATTTTATATTGATTTTACATTAAACGTTAAAGTGTTATTAAGGTAATTACGAGGGTACCGATTCGGTGTTACAGCATGATTAACGCCATTAAAAGTTAAGTCACATTTTAAATCGTAAATGTTTCCAAACTAGTCAGCGAATCACGAATTTAATTAATTTTATTTTAATTAATTAAATTGGAAAATTATACCAAGAAGATGACAAACAAATTCTGAAGGTTGTATAATGGAACAAGAATGGCCTCGATCTTTAGATGTCAGATGAGTAAGACTTTTCACGAATTAAGATCTTAAAATAGCTACACGAATAAGTTACAACAATTTCGTGCTACATAATTGCAGAATATAAATAGACACTTCAATAATAAAATTTCACATCAAATTAAATGTCTCGATTACTTATAATTTTCTGAAAAGAGTTCCTGATACAAAATTATATTTTTGTAATAAAATACTGATAGAGATATTTCAAACGAATCAAAATTTCTTCCATTAATTTCTGCTTAAATGCAAAAATTATTCTCCTTTTCCAGGATCGAAATCTTGACCAAATTATGTTTAATTAATCGATCGATTCACTTTCGAATTATTGTGCTTCATCGTAAAACTGATCCTTTTCCCTGATTGCACGTACAAGTGCCTTATTACCATAATTATCTGTATTCAAAACAGCCGTCGAACTCGTATAATTTCTTAAACAAAAACCATCAAATATCCGGTCGTTATAAAAAAAAAAAAATAATAAGGTTCGAAACTCAATTTTCTCGAACATGAAATCTACAGCCACTTACATTTCCATCTATTTTTATCCAGGAAATCATAGGCCCCGTTCGTCTAGCCAATGACAGCGCGACTCCCCTCGTTGAAAGGGTTAAGCATTCCCGTGGCGCGATTTCTTTTTGTTTCTACTCGAGCCGGCTGATATAATGTTGCGAACGTTGAAAACGAGACATTAACATCGGTTGGGGACCGGTAGGATAATTACACTGATTGGTCGTCCGAGCCGGATGCGCGATGTACAAGCGCGCGCGTGTGCTCGCCGAGAGCCGAGCGAAACGAGCGTTATCCGCGCGGCTGACACTAGGCCTGCTTTATTATTAATCGCGTTAACGATCCTTCCAATCTTCCTCTTTTTTATTTTAATTTGACCTGTTCTTGAATTATGAGGGCAATTCTGGCCCACCCCTAAATCTTTGGACTATGATTAATTATTTGAAAATTTATAGAATTTATTCGATGGGTTAAGTATTCTGCATTATAATTAGCAACCATTACTAATTTACTTTAGTTTGACCTATTCTAGAATTGTAAAGGAAATTCTGGCTCATCCCCAAATATAATTCTCTATGGAATATGAAATCTATTCGGGGTGTTACTTAACAGAACGTTGCAGATATTATGCAACGATGACGTCAAGATAGATACAGGTGTAATATCGATACCTTCAAATATTGGGTTGGCCAAACGATGGCCATCAGGGATAATTCGTTTAAAAAATGTTGGATATTGTATTTTACAAAACCCCCAAATCTTTCAACTAAGAATAATTATTTAAAAATTGATATAATTCACTATGGAATATCAAACTTATCCGGAGTGTTACTTAACAGAACGTTGAAGATATTATGCAACAATGACGTGAAACACAGGTGTAATATCGATACCTTCAAATATTGGGTTGACCAAGTAAAGGTCACAATTTTCCATAAGAAACAAGACTAATTCATTAAAAAACTGTACAGATCAAATCTTATTAGATAAAAATAATTGAAGATAGCCCATGCCTTCTAAAAAATAATAATTCCTTTCATAAGAAACCCAATATATCGGTATCGAATCGCTGGATTGGCGAGAAATCGATCGAACGAGACAGCATGCATCGTCAAAACGCGCCGCATGCACGCGAGATTGCGCAGAGCGGAGCGGAAGAAAGTTACCTGAAGAGGGCAATCAATAATATCGTCCGACGAGGCGAATCCGTAGCCGATGATACCGTGACATGTCTAAAAGAAAAATCCACATCGTTCCTCTTCTCTTTGAGCTAGGAGCGGTACGAGCGAAACGGGGACACAGAATCACGACGGAAGAAGCCCGTTCGAGCCACGCTAATTCGGAACGTGCCGGTGTACGAAACGCTTCCGCACTGTTCCTCGTCTCCCTCTTCATCGTCGATTTCACGAGGCCGGCCGGGTTGTTCGTGCACGGCGGCCCGGGTTGTCTGTCCTCGTCACGCGAACCCTCGGCTAAAAAGATTTTCGCCCGGTGGTTAGGGGCTCCTCGTCGAAGAAACACGGGTAGCCTGGCTCGGCCACCAAATTCCTCCTCGCCCCGCTTTCTGTTGCACACGCTCCTCGTGGCTCGTGCTACGAGAAACGTGGGAAGATTCTCAGGCCTGGAAGCCCGTTCGTGTCCCCCCCACCATGTGCATGTGCATGCAACGCGGGCACACTTTCGTGCCGCTCGAGTCCTCGCGCCGATCGCGATGATTTTCGGTAACCGAGGCGATAACTCGTCGCTCGCGCGATTTAATTGTCACCCAAACTTTCTTAACCTATGATTTATGTATTAAACATTTATTGCCACGATGTTAAAACGAGCAAAGAAAATCGAAATGTTGTGACTGCACTACTTATAATTACGATTAAACTTAAAATCGGGTTCTAATGAAAATTTGAAGTCAGGGCAAGGGGTTTATTAACGAAAGTTGGATAAATTGGAGATATTCGAGCGGAAGTGGAAAATAAAATTTTATTTTAATTAGGATCGTTCCGTCGCATTAAGCCTTTAAGGAAATTCGATAAGTGTCGAAGGATGGTTAGGAGCAGACGAACGCGCCGTCGTGTGGGAACACAGGAGGCGTCGTGGGTCCTTGGTCCCCGATCGCATTGTGCACCGAGCCGTGAGTCCTCTTTGTGCGACAAAAGAGGGCAACCTGGACGGTAATGTAACCTTAGCGGTGGCCCCATTGCCGCTTGTTGTGCACATAATACGAGGCTATTGTACCGAGCACGGGCCATATTGTTGGCCACATCTCGATCGGCACCCTGCCGACGCCAAACGGCACCACGGATCCCTTTTGCTTCCTCCTTGCCCCCCTTTCGTGGATCCTCTTTCTTTACCTCGGAGCCAATCTCAGCCATCGAACTTCCTCACCTCCGTATGAAACATGGTCATCGGGGACCGGCTGGCTTAAGGGTAATTTGGAGGGTTGTAAATGTATTTCCGACACCCTTAGAAAATTTGATACAATTCTCTTCGATGTTAATTCAGATAAAATTAAAAATTGTTGGTGAATCGTTTAAATATTTTATGTTGCTAGTAGGGTAAAGTGAAATATTTATTATTGAATCAAATTTAAATAAATCTGTGTCATTTCTAGAAACTGAACATTGCAATAGAATTTTTAAGGGAAATATAAATAAATTTTTAAGCAACCGAGTTTAAACCTTGTCGTAAAAAGGTAATTGATAAAAGCGTTGTCTTTATTAAATGGGTAAAAAAGTGGAAGCGTTTAGAGGAATTGATTCTTGGTTGAATAAGAAGGAAGAAGGTATTAATTTAGGGCAACACGAAACTTAATTTCCTGAACGACCGCCCCACGTTAACCATCTGCAGTACCGTATCAAAAAGTTCTCCTACCGGTAGCACAAATCTGTGATGTTATCGATTACCATTTGCGCTCAGGTGCCAACTGGCTTGGCTTTTACGGGTTCAAATTACTAACTCTTCCCGTTTCGCACGAGAACTTGACTCGGTTGCCAACTTTTTACACTTCACTGCGCCACGATATAAACACAAGAAAAATCCAAAAAATCAATTTCAATATATACTTCAAATATCCCAAATAACAACCCTCAAACAACCCTATAAACTTAACACAGGAATAATAAGAAAAATAAATTTTAAATATTCCAAATAACCAACCCTCAAAAATTAGAATCAATTCTGTACAAATAATTTATTGGAACAATTCCAGGACACCCTGTGGAATTTTACAAAAGTGTTCAGAGATTGGTGCAAAAGGGCCAAAACGAGATCGTTGGACGGTAACAAGCGGGGTAACGGTAATTGCAGTCCGGCCGAAAAAGAACGGAAATCGAGGCCAGCGTTTTATTTACCAGCCGTTTACAAACGTTTAACGGACAAATGTCAGGATTAACTTGTCGCAGGTAGGTAAAGCAGCCGTGCGGATCCTTCGATAAGGATTCCCAGGATCCAAAGGTAAAATAAACGTTGCGTCTACGATCCTTGTTACCAATAATTGCTTTCGAGGTGTCAATTTTTAATCGGGGAGTTCCTCGAGGATTCGTCGGGGAGTACCCAGAAGAATGAACGTAATCTCGAGGGGGAACCTGAAGACAATCTCGTACGCAGTTATTTTATCTTGTAAAATATACGAGCGACGAAAATAATCGTCGGGGATAATCAATTTTCGTGTCGTTGTCCGGGAATACAGTTTTCATTTTTGGAACCTGTTATTACCGACATTTTGCTTGTGTTCGTCACTTGATCTTCAAACATGCTCAGCTCGGACGATAATGAATATTACACTGATTATTATTTCGTCTTGCGTCTTATCGTGGGAATCTTTTTTATCGTACACGCGTGACACGAAGATTACACTTCGCGATGGAAAAGATGAGACGAGGTTGGGTGGTTTGGAAGAGGGGAAGAAATTTGGAGGAATGGTTTTTGGGATATTTCAATAATGTATAGTGGATCTATAAATACATCTTCGAGAAGAGTGAAGAATGTTATAGGTTAAAAATAGAATGTTTCGAAATTTAGGAATTCCTTTTATTAGCCTCTGTGTAAAGTGTTGCCAAATTTTAATACACCTTGAAATATAATATTTTCAAAATATATTTCCAAAGGTCTAAATCCCTAAAAAATACAATATTTATAAAATTCTAAACTCTTTAAAATACAATATTTCCAAATTTCTAAATTTTTTAGAATATAATATTTCCAAGGTTCTAAGTTTTCAGAAGTAATATGCCTCTATTAATTTTGATTCAAAAATATAATATTTGCACATTTCTAAATCCCCTAAAACGCAGTATTTGCAAATACCTAAATTCCTTAAAATATAATAATTGCCAATTATTCCCAATTCCCAACTTCCTAAATTTCCAAAAATTTTATATCCATTTTATTAACTTATCCCCAGTTTTCCTTGTTTACTAAAAGATAATATTTTTAACAGAAACGAATGATCAACGTGTCAGCGATTAACGAAGCCAGAATTTTATATAACGATTGACAGATCCTTTAAGCATGAGTGACGACAATTTGAAAAAAAGAAAGAAAAAAAGGAAAGGATCATTCTGATAATGATTAATTCGCCCCGTACGATTAGCTTCGATTCCGTGTGAGTGTATAGCCGATTACGTAAGGCTTAATCGGGACCTCAGCTCTCAATCTGGCCACCGGTGAAAGTTAACATGGCACCAACAAGTGAATTCAACGTAGTCGTCGTCGAAATCGAATGGACGGCCTTTGATAATTAATTCAAGATACGCGCCTCATCCCACGGAAGTGGACCGGTTCGGCGGATGAAAAATTCCTCGATCAAATGTGAACGACTTCGGAACATAATATCTGCTCCGAGAGATTCTCTGAGAATCCTCTTTTCAGCTCTATTCGTTGATAACAAAACGTGTCGTCGGTTGATTAAGTTATTTAACGACCGTGTAGCGGGGTGCCTACACCTCATCAAAAATACTTTGAAAAATTCCACTTCCTTTCATTTTAAATGAAAAGAAACCATATTTCAAATTTCCTATTTATATAAAACTGTATAATTTTACTAAAAAATATTCTCTTTGTTTAATTTCAAGTTAGAATAGTTTAACAAAAATCACCTCAAATTATAATTTTAATAAATTGAAACTGATCACCCTGTACATTCTAGCAATAATATACTCAATGAACCTACAGAACAGATTTTATATGATAAAATAAATGTATGGTTAATTAATTAACCCTCAAATTTTTGTAATAAAATAACTTGCAATTTATCAAAAATAATTGTAGTAATTATGGTATTCAGAAAAATAAGATTTGTTAACCCTTCGATTACAAAAGATTTTGATGAAGTTATTTGAAGAAATAAAAGTAATCCAAGTAGCAACTTTAACATTTTGTTCCAATCATTTCCCTTAAAATCATTACGTTTTAAATCAACCACTTATCAACATTTATATAATTTTCAATCGAAGAAAGGAATTTCCTTTTTAAAACAATTCAAGCAACTTTCAAACGTAATTGCCAGTCGGACAAGAGGTCGATTCGAGGAAGACGTCCGAGTAAAACCGTAGCAATGCGAGAATTCTTTGATCCCGGGCGACGAATAAGGGGGCAACAACCGTTGATCAGACGGGTAAACGGTTAAAAATAAAATTGGACCGGTCAGCCTGGCGGGGGACCATTGTACGAGTAACCTTTTCAGTCAACATCGACGTTAATTCGAGTCGGTGTACGCGAAGCAGGTGGCTCGGCGAACCGGGTCCGGACAAAGGGATGAGACACGATTACCGGGAAGTAACGGTACACGCGGGCCTCTGTTGATGGACGAAATATGCGAACCGCGAAAATTGCAGCCCTACGTGACCCCATGGATCGTCCTCGCGTGTCCCCGTCGTTATGGGACACGAAAATCGAGGCCTGCCAAAACTCGTCGTCCCCTGATCCCTCTGGACTCAGGCAGGTGTAATTCCACGGTGGTATACGGGTCACGCGGTCGTTTTGTTATTTATCGAAGCGGGGATCTCGCGATAATGGCCGTTCGTTGACAATTACGGGTAATTGTCATCTTTTGTGAACGACGAAATGAAGGTCGACGACGAGGAGGAACGTGGGTTATAAATATGGATCCGTGAAAGATTCACGATGTCGGGGAAGATCGTTTTTTACAGGGAAATTCCGATGTACGAAAGACGCTAATCATTATACGCGGACACGGTAATTAACGTGATCGCTGATCGCAACGTCGCCTAAATTTTGGGGAATTTTGTTGAAGTTACGATGTCGAGGGTAGTCGTATTTTTATGGAGCCCCTCGCTGGCAAGGTTTAATATCACAAAATTATGGCAAAAGCTTGAATTATTTTATTTTTAAATTTCTTAACTCAATTTCTTTTAAACGCAAATATTCGAACATTTTTCTTAATAAATTATTAATTTTCTAACATTCTAACATTTTCTTAATAAACCTGTTAACCCTTCAAGTGACAGTGAACCCACTGAATATTATTTGATTCAGATAAAATAATTATTTATGCCAAGAACGTGCAATATTTGTTAAATGTACACACGATTTTGTAAGTTGCTATGACTGTTCTTCTAATGGAAGACAATGCAGCGATCGGGAAGTTCGATTTTGTCCCAGGAACGAGGATAATTAATATCGACATTGTATCGATCGAGCAATTAATTAATTGCAAATTGGCCGGGCGAGCGATAAAGTTTTCAAGGAACAAGTTGTCCTTCGTCCCCTCTCGAAGCGCCGTTCCTGGAGGAGCTACTCATATGTAGAGAGGTTTGTGCCGCACGATTCGTGTTTCTCTCTTTTTTTCTTCTTCTTCTTTATCCGGCCGACGATCGGCGAGCTTTAAACGAGCAGCGGCTAATTAACAACCGCTACCGGTTAACGTTCTCCGAGGACCATTTCAGCCCCGGGCGTTTCTACACCGAACAATATTTCTCTATTCTCGAACTGTGGACGGTGGCGCTATACAATTTTTCCTTCCTTTTTTCCCCCTCCTCTTTCGCCTCAACAGAACGCGTCGGCTTCCTTTATCCGTTAGCGTTTAATTATACCCCCGTTCCCTTTTATTTATTTTTTAGTTTCCCCATTAAAACGGCACGTATCTGCTTTCCTTTCGATTCAGAGCCCTCCTGTCTTACGCGTTTCAGAAGCTCTGGTCATAGGAGGATTGTGCGAAGTACGAGAATTTTGTGAGGAAAATGAATGTTAACCCTTTGTAAACGACTTAATGAATAATTATGTGTTTTATTTAAATTAAATAATATCATGTGCCAAGATTAAAAGCCCTTCAGCCCCCAAATGGCTAAACTCTTCATAAGCTTTGTTAATTCTTTAACTATAATTCCATCTTGTAACACCTTGATTGCCACGTCACCCATACATGGGTGACACTTGAATTTCTATAGATATTCATCATCTATATTTTTAGAAATTTGCACGCTTATCGAATTAGAAATATTATAACATCGTGAAAACAACAGACGAAATATGTTAAAAATAAAATTATTTAAGAAAGAAATCTAGACTTAATCACTGCTTCGAGGTGCAAAGGGTTAGGTGTAAGAAGAATGTTGTTAACGAAAGGGTTGGAACTTCTCCATCGATAACGAAATGCAGCAAATCATTTAACACGGTTCACGAAGGGGCTCCCCCTTTTTCGAAATTAGGGTCGAAAATCATGACACGTCCCCCCTGGTTCCCCCTTCAGCCAGGCCTCGTTCCGACGCACAGGTGGTGTCTCTGCTCGTGGGAACAGCTCGATCAGAGTCTTCCCGTGTTGGAAGAGGCTGCGCTCGAAGGGTATGCCCTTTATCCCTCCTTCGCCCGCCTTTTTCTCGATCTACCCCGTGTGGCGAGGGCAAAAAAATCCTCTTGCTACCCCTGAATCGAGAACCATTCTTCTCCGGCTCGTTTGCCGCGGGTTCCCTTTCGGGATGCGGGACGAGGGGCCCGTAAGTGTGCTGTTCGTGTGCTGCTCGTGTGCTGCCGAGGATAATCTTTGATGAACGACGACCACCGCAATGTCGAGCTCATCGGTTCGCAAACTCACTTTGGATTCTGAGGTTTACAAAAGACCGTGATTCAAAAATGTCTTATTAGCAGTGGCGGTTCGCAACACCCCCTATTTCCATTTGAAATTATCGATAACATTTGATATAACGAGTCCCTCGTATAATATATACTTCTGAAGCTTAATGTCAGTAGCCACCCCCCAGTTTATGAAAAGGGT
Source organism: Anthidium xuezhongi (assembly GCA_022405125.1). NCBI lineage: Eukaryota > Metazoa > Arthropoda > Insecta > Hymenoptera > Megachilidae > Anthidium > Anthidium xuezhongi. The sequence continues at coordinate 1,228,982 of CM039649.1, forward strand.
ACACAAATTTTTATTTTTATCATTTTGCCAAGGAGTTCACGAATTACAAATTCAGTTAAAGTCGACACTCGTGGACACCCCCTCGCCTACTACTCGGTGGGGATGTACTCCGATCGTCCCCCCAAAAATTAAATAAACACCCCTAAAATCTGTTAACTCTAAAATTTTGCTACAAGAAATAAAATTATTTATTAGCCTAGAACTGAAAATTTCTGAAATTTCGTTTGACACGTCAGATACCAATAAATCGGAACTCTCGATCGCTAAATGGTCAAATTTTATATCGAAAGAAGGAATGTTTCAAAGGAATGCGTCGACTCGTCGGCTCTCTCTCCCGATAAAAAGATGCACTACCGATAGTAGTAAATACCGTCGAGTTTAGAAAGAGGTAAGTTGTTGGCGAAACTCGAAATCGCTGAATACCGGTGTCGCCGTGGAAGTTAACGATCCCGTCGACTTCCCGCGACCGTAAAAAAACCGCCGCGTATCGGTACGTTACCCCAGGTATCCCCGGGTACCCGGTGCAACATTCCTGCCAAATTTGTTGTCCGAATCGGAACGTTTTCACCGTGGCCGATAATGATCGCCGATAAAGAAGCTAAAGTAAGCCGTTAAGAGAAGAAAACGAAATATCGGTCAGAATAATTCGAGAAGGGTTCACGCGGTTTCGCCTCATTCCGTACGGCGATGATCGCCGCGCGATTTCGACGTATGATTTACCGTGGCCCGACGGAAGGACAATCGTACGATCCTGACCAATTTACCGGGTGAAAACGCAAGGTCCAACGGCGTTATTTGCATACATTGTGCATGCTTACGGCGGCGGGAATAGCGCGATAAACCTCCCTTTTTAAACTGTGCCCGATACTCGAGGAAGCCTGTGACAAAGTCGGTCATGAAATTGCCATCGCGCCCGGTTAATCGTTATTGGTCCCCCTCGTAAATTGTCCGTGCGACGTCATTGCTTTCGCGACGTGTCGCAGATCTTCGCCGAAATTACGAGACCGGCAATCAGACTCGCAATCTTCGTATCGCCTTCGTTCGAATTTGACGAATAATTTTTAATTAATCCTTCCGCGGTGGAAACTTCGATTTTTATCTTTAATTTGAAATGCCTCGACGAATTTTAATAGATAATTTTGTTAATTTTTTATTCTAAGAAATAGGATAGAAGATTGTTCAATTCCTGTCGCCTTGAACAATTTCCATATTTTATAACTGACAATTACGCCTCGCTTATCTTTATTTAATATAAATGCAATTACCATACCTACCCTCGGGGTGTCAAACAGTTATACAAACTTTCACCTTTATTGATACAGTTACTTATAAATTGTACCCGAGGCGTAATCGTATCAAATTATATTATTTTTATTTGGGGAACCGAGACGCTAATGGTAGGAGGTTATACCTTAAAGTACGCGTAATATTTCTTTAATATTATTATTATTTTAATAAGATAATCGATTGAAAAGATGAAATTGTAGCATTTTGTTTTAAATTAAAAACCGGATCGAGAATTTATAATTGTGCCCGATGTGCACCAGAAGGAAACGAAATTGTTGTTCCAACATTTGTATGCTTATAAGAGAAAGCAATTTGTACGGAATGGTGGTTAATATATCGTTCAGATGTCCCGTAAACGAGACAACATTCTACATTGTAAGTTCGGAGATTTTATCGATTCCTTTAACCGCTCGCGATACATTTAAAGCGCCGTGAAGCTTCGTCATTATAAACACAGAAAGATTGTTAATTAAGCAAGAAACGGGATGAACAATTTTATGCCCGTCCGTCAACGTGAACATCGAAAAAAGATAACACGGATCATGAATATTTATGAGTTAAATACATTTACACGTACGATATTCTTCGTTTCCTGTAAATGATTTTTGTTCCCTTTTAATTTATCGAGGGTTTATCAATTGTATCAAAACGATTTCCCGTTTTGCATCAGACTGAATTTTAAATAACTTGGATTCAGATCAAATTATATTTATTTATGTTACAGGAAATAGTCGAGAGTCCACTTAATTTTATTTCTATTTTTAATCCAGAGTAATTATGAAGTTGCAAATTTAATATATTTAAAGGAAAATGAAATTTTCAGCCTTAATTAAAATTTAAAATTGATACGAATCCTATAAGTGCAAAATTTTTAATCAAAATTACTCATAAGATTGTTCCACGTATTTGAAGCTTGAAAATCTCGGAAATATTCAATGGATCCAAGATTCTCAATTACACACGAGCGAACGAAGTATACCATTATGGAAGAAACTAAAAGCAGGATGTTCCAGAAGCATTACAAGAAATTAGTTTCCGTAACAACCATTCAATAACTTGTACTCATAAAATTGATTATTTATTCCTGCCTTTAATCTTAACCGTGCACCGGTGTCGTGATACAAGAGCGTATCCCGAAGGCGAGCAAAAGATGTTTCTCTTAAAACATTTTTCAAGAAAGTTAATAACGACGTAATTATCAGTTATTACTGTGTAATAAGTGACGAAAGTTAAGGATTATCGATGCTGTTCCTGGACCATCGTGCACCAGCTGGATGAAAGTCTTCCGTGAAATATTCTTGCAACAATGATTGTGTTGCAACATCCCAGACAGAATAAATATTAAAATCTGTCCTTTTAATATATTTAATATTTAATATATTTGAAGGACAGATAAAAAAGTATCTAGAGGAGCAGATATTTAAAAAAACGCAATATTCGCTAGTCCCAAATATGCCAAAAAGGCGGCGTCGAATTTAATGAGGCGGGAGAAAGGTAAAAGGAAAGAATAAAAATGAAAAGGAAGAAGCTATTTTTATCGTTGGCTGATATCAAAGGCGCACCGCGGTGCCGGAATAATCCCATCATGGTTCAGCACCGAGTGATTCCCGTCTCGGAAGATTTGTCAAGGGTTATACGGTGGAGGAGTCCGTTCCCCAAGGATTAGAATCGAGATTGGTCGGATCAAAGGGGCCGGACAGTTGGGACGGTTCGAATTCCACGCGTACGTGCACGCATCGCCGGGAATCCGGTTGGTCACGCATCCTGTCCGACCATGGTGGTTTCCTTTTGCCAGGCAAATCGACGATGCGAGCCGCGACACGTCCTCCAACGGCCTCGAGAAAACAACACATGCCTTCACACCACGGGTTCCCATAGCCCCACGGTGGCCATTGTCCATGCTCGCCGCCAGCCCGAGCTCGTGCCTTGACTCTTTCGCCTCGCCTTTTCCCTTCCGCTTTTGCCCTCCCTGCTCTTTTTTTTCTGTTTTCTTTCAATCGTCTCCCTTTGTTCGGGAAGGGTTATGTTACCTTCTTTTTTGGAACTTGGAGAAAATGTAATATTTTGATGAAAATTTTCATCGAAGGGAAAAGTTTAAAGGTAATACTAGTAGACTCTAGTAAGACCCACTAAAGTTTTAATTATTATTAGATCGATTTTAAGATTTCTTTCGACATTCTGCATTAACACTTTGCGACGTCACCCACGTATGGGTGACACTTGAATTTCCATTAGAAACCGTCGCCCATATTATCAGGAATTCGTTCATCTATTTGGTTGAGAATGTTACCATTTGATACTTAAAATTACAGATTATGAAGGTAACAAAATATTGTGGAAATAGAAAATAAAATTACAATCAAATGGAATTTTTAGTAGCTGCAGAGTGGCAATAAAAGTCAGGTAAGGTGCGCCACGAGTTTAACTCCTCGAAGTATAAGCAAGGGGTTAGTTACTCGATTATAGAACCGACAATCACCATGACAGTCAACGCGTTAAAAAATAAATTTATAATTGCCACTGTCAGTGTCCAATCCTAACCCTAACCCTTTAGAATTGCAAGCACAAATAATTATTACTTGTTAAAAATAATAATTCTTCGATTATTATAAAACCCTAACTATTATTAATTAAAAATAATTCTTCGTATCAAGAACATGTCATAATACACGAACATATAAGTTATTGCAACGATTCTAAAATTTGGTAAACCATCTTACATAATTATCAATTTGTCTCGTCTGATTTATGATCAGAGCGGCTGCCACGTCACTGTTTTCCTCGTACATTTCTGAAAATACCAGCTGCGACTTATGGAAATCATTCGCTGGAAATCCCAAATTGGATTCATTCAGATTTAAATAATAATATTTATTTTCGTGGTTAGCTCAGCCTTGAATATTAATCGGGCAGCGAGAAAGAGGCGCCGGTTGAACGAGATTGACATCGGATAATTATGTTGTAAAGTCGTTTAATTAACGAGAAATTTCTATCGGTTTCGATAATCATTGGTTTACGGCGTCCAATTAGGCGTTAACGGCTTCATGGAAGCCCTCAAAACGGAAAACGCGTACTCGAGGGCTCCTCCGTCCCTGGGACAATTTGACTTTCGATGAATCGACGTGGCAAAAAAATGTTGCGATCCGCCACCGATCTCTCTTTTCTCGAGGAATCTCCTCTCGGGCCTTTTTCCGCGAAACGTAACGAGCTGTTTTTTTAGCGCCGCCGACGTATAAATATTAACGCGACGAGTTTTTCAAACCGCGGATAGCGTTTATAGAGCAGGGTCTTCCCTGTTTTTGGCGAGACGTTCGAAAGTTCTGCCAGCCGGGAGACACGTGTACCCATTGATGGAATGCGGTAGAATTTTAATTTCGCCGATTGACTAGATCGTTTTTGTATAATTTTGAAAAAAGAAGAAACTCTTGTTCGAACGTAGAACTGGTCGAGTTTATCGATTTTGCAACCCTTTAATGCTCTGACATCGTTTGCAGAAAACATATTATTTCTTGCAGTTATTTAATGTAAAAATTATTCGACCGACACCCAGACTACTTATCTCTTGCAATTATCTGATTGAAACTACCAAAAATTATAAAACGACGGTGTCATCTGCAAAATTTGACTTCGACACCAGGGGTTAGGAGGTTAGTTCAGATCCTTTCTAAGAATAGTGACCCACTGATGGATCAAAGTGTCTCCTTTGTTACGAACGATTTTTTCATGACCAACAAAAAAGATGTCGATGGTGTACAAACGACGCAGACGCCTACTTTTGCAAGTGCTTTCCTGGCCCGGAATTGTTCTCACGAATTTCAGGGACTCGTCCCGGGAATAACAAGCAGCGGACAGACCGCACGACGCGCATACTGTATGACGCGACGCATTTTTGTACACTTGTAACGTCCACGTTTCGAGGAATCGTCGATGGAACCCCCCCTCATCCCCCTCTTGTAAACTCTTTCATGCCTGGCTTTTCGACTCTCTGATGCAAACGTATCCACGTCAATGGTCCTCCGTGTATGTACCAGGTGTTGTCAAAGTACCCAACTCGATCACAAGCTTATCAAAAATATCGATAAATCTTAAGGGATAATAATTTGAGATAATTTAGTTGGTACGTTTTCATTTTCATATTTTTTTAATGTTCTAAGTTCCTGAAAATATATTATCACAAAGTAATAGTAGCAAAAGAAAATTTATTATCAAAATTGGTACCGAAGCAAAATTCCACCTCGACACTGCTTAAATTCGTGTTCGACACGAAGGATAACGTCTATGCACCGGTTCCCTTCGAAATTCGTGCGAGAATTCACGGCTTCCTGTGTAATTTGCCCGATTTTTACCGAGCTTTCACCTCCGCCGTCCGGCCGATATTAATATATTTTAATTGACTTCTGAGTTTTGTACCACCGGCCACGGGTAAACGTGTAACTTTGACCACAGAGTATTCGCAACGTTCAATTTGTTTACACGAACCTGCGGCCGCGAAATTGCGCTGCTTTCACCACCGTAATTATTCGCCTCGCGCGAAAGCGTTCCACCGATAACGATTCGATTAATCCTGTGATTATTATCAATTTCGTGCAATCGACGGGGTTGCTACGGCGGGATAACAGCGTGAAAAAAGAAAAGGAAACATTGCTACACCGGCCGCTACCGTTCGCATTAGCGACGGTAATTTTGCTGCCCCGGCTCTCGCAGCCGAAAGCTCATAACGGATCCGGGTAATTCGACCTTAAAATCGATTACCGCCGTACGGTTTCTCTGCTACTGTTGGATACTTGTTACAAATTTCGTGCCGGTAATGATGCACGTTTGATACAATGTTTCTGCTCGAAGGCGACGGTAATTCGTCTCGAGAGGTATCAAGATTTCCGTTCGTACAGTAAGAGAAATAAATAAGGGAAAATAAAGATTCAACCCTCTGGGACAGTGGACACTATTCGAATAAAGTAAATAATCCCCTTCTTCTATCGTCAACATTTGTAATTATTAAACGTGGGGCAATATTTGTTAAACATATACACGATTTTGTAAGCTTAGACCGCAAAGGGTTAATGAAATAATAAAATAAAACTTTGATGGGTGACACTTGAACTCCTTTCATTTATTTGATCGAAAATACTCTTATTAGAAATTTGAAATTGTGAATAATGGAAATAAGAAAATATTGTGGGCAAAGAGTATAAAATGTAGAAAATATACACCTTGTATAAAGAGACTGAAGTCCTGTTTCGTTGGAAAAGATCGGGGTAGGAGTAAGTGTCTTTTAATCGTGAGGTAAATGGTGAATTATTAAAGCGGTCGCATGACCGGTCAGAGCCCCACGAGGAAGTCCCTATCCAGTTGATAGAGATTTCTACTCACGTGCTACGTGATTAGAATCGCCAGGGCCGTCACATGACGTACGCCTCGTCGACGATCACTGTTCCTCGACACGTGACACACGCAGTCATTCTGAATATCACGGCCTCCAACGACCTTCTGCACTACTTTTCAACAGGCGAGTGTCGCTATGCCACTCGTTACGCGACGTTCATGGTACTTGTGGAACACACGAACACGCATTTACCCTTTGTTGGCACACTTCCATGAAATTACGAGTTTCATACGTCGCGTCAAATTTGTCTCCTCTTCGATTTCAAAATATATTCGAAATATTCCTAACACCAGAGTTAGAGTTAGGGTTCAAATCATTTTGACCCGTTTGGTACATCTAGTACTGAACTAACTAACGTATGTAAAGGCGATCCCTTAATAATCAATTTATCGGAAATATTCATAGGTACAGGAAAGCTAATTAACAACGGCACGACGGATAACACCATAAAAACAATCCTCATTGGCAGCGGCTGGCGATTATCCGTGGAACCGGTTCCATTTTTTTGATCCGACCGTAATCATTCCAATCGACGATCCTTATTTGGCGATTAATTAAAACTTACAAATCGATAATCACCGGATGCCAACGGAAATTCGTGATCGCTTTGTCGGTTATTTTCATTGCGAGCCAACGAATCCGTGGAAACAGGATTGCCCGTAGTTTCGTTCAATTTCAAAATGATATACTGAATGTTGTACAAAGTCTATCATTGACAACACCCGTTATTTGAACTTTCTATAATCCACACACTGTATCTCAAGCTTTTTTATCAATTTACAAGTTTGTTACAGTTCCTTGAGCTATGCAAGAAATGTCTACAATTTTCTATTATTTTTCTTGTCTTTAAACGTTAAATTGATATATCATAAGTGTCATTTTGAGATACTTTTCTGTCATGAAATTACGACAGAGACTATCTCAGGTACCGATCGAGTCGAACTGACTTGCTTTAGATTTCTCTATCAAGGTAAATAATTATTTTATTAATGCTAAGCGATCAAAAGTGATTGCTGACTCGAAAAAGAATAAGAACCACTGATCTACATAAATCGACGTCATCTAAAAATGCACGAGGCAAGTAGAAACGTATCAGAAGAAAATAAAAAAGAAATGACCGATCGTCCATTTCTGCATCAGGTTAAAAAGAAGCAAAATAACAACGAAGAGACGTAGAAGACTATAGGGATCATAAATTATGCGCCAAATATTAAGAGCATAATAGCTATCCGAATGCAATTTCTCATCCCTGACAACTTCATACGTCGGAGATGGCTCGATTAGAATGCATTAAGCGGGAAGAGGACGAAAAAGGAGATAATAAAATCACTGGTGGCTCGCGGACGAGCGGGCATTAATCGACGAAATCACGGCCTCCCGAGGGACGAGGGCAGTCGTCGCCTTTCGAAATCGGCTACCGGATGCATATTCATGTCAACCGAATCGTTGCGACAGACAACCGACGATAAAAAAGAAGAAGAAGAAAAAGAGAGACGCTCGATGAACGTTTTGGATCGTCCTCGAGATTGTTCCATCGACACTGCCAACCTTGATCTCCCCTCGATCTCGATCGAACCGATTGTTTCCGCTGGATCTTCGCCCCGGTAATTGACCTATACAGCGTCGTGAAAAAGTACGGTACAGACTCTGCCAACCCTTAACGCTACGTTTATGGGATCCGTCATTTTGACGTATTTTGAATTTTTTTATATACCTTTTATTTCAATTATCGATGTTAACTCTAGGACCCGTCATTTTGACGCATTTCCAGTTTTGCAAACAAATAATGTAGAAACTACAGAATTAAAAATCTTGTACAATGTTAAATATTACAAGTTTTATATAAATATGCAATATTACCTAGTTTCATGTATAAGTTATATTGTTTTTTTTAGAAAAGTGTCTTCTTCGGATGTAATTAAACAATAAAGTGACAAGACAAAAATGGGTACAATTCAATTTGAACCCATTATTTTCTGTACTGGGATAATGTACATGTTTATTTCTCTCTCAGTACAACTACAGAAACGACCCTCTGTCATTTGAAAAATCACTTAATTAAAAAGTTAAGTGTGCCAATGATTATCAAAGTCGATTAATGAAAATGTACTAACCCTTTGCATTCAGCAATTTTGTTCAGATTATTTACCAGCAATTCCAAAATATTGAGCGACGTATCATCATAGATAAGATAATACGGTATCAGAAATAATTATTCAATTCAAGTTGTACTTGGAAGGAAACTTTTCCTGTCCCCTTAGAAGGGACAATCGAGTAAACGTTTGTTTTTTAATTTACAATTATTTAAAAAAAACAAAAAAAAATGCTTCGTCGAAAAGCGTATCAAAGCAATATTGAAGCTTATCTGACGCGAGGGCGATCGAGGTTCCGCGCGGAAACGCCGCGCCAGTTTCACACGGTGTCATTGGCGATTAAACGCGCGGGTCCGGAGCCGGTCGCCACACGCTCGTAGCACACGCACAGGCACGCGCGTAACCGAGCGCCTACCTTCGCCGCGATCACCGACACGATCGGGATCGGCTCCGGACGGTACACGCGGCAAATCGGCCGAGCCACGCTTCTGCCAGGACGAGGTAGCACGAACCGAGCCAGAGGGAAAAGAGAGGCGAAGGGGCCCCGCGATGACGTCACGTCCGGCGCGAGGGCAACGAGTGTGGGAACTAGCGGCAGGTGCGCTCGAAGAGTCAGTCAAAGAGTGGAGGAGGGTCGGTACGAGGAGGGGGAGGGAGGGACAGGGACAGGGACGAGACCGGGCGAAATGGCCAGGGAAGACACATCGCGCGAGATACGACCGGGGGATCGGGCGAAACCGACTGGAAAATCAATTGGAAAAATTGGAAATAAAATCTTCAACATCCTCTTATTTTAATTTAACCCTTTCATACATTCAAAAATGAATGTTCAACGAATTTGAATTTTTGTCAATATTAATTAACAAAACTATTATTGTAATGGAATGTAGAATTGCTTTTAGGGAGTAAGCCTTTCTGAAGAAGTTACAAGTAACAAAATTATATAAATAAATTTACTGAACATTATACAAAATTGCATGCCTATTTGGACATATGCTGTGTCTGTGTGTGTGTGAAGTTTTCACTGTGATTTATAGTAAAGCGATGACAACTATCATAACTATTTAATACACCTACAATAGACATACAAAAATGTTGCATAAAAAGAAATTTTAGACACCTCTGATGAGTTAAATTAATTAAATTATGATTTGGTATTTTTTAAATTTATTACTGAAGCACTATCTCTCTGTTTTATTAATTAATATTGAAAAGAATATACCTAACATTTTTACAGTACGACTCAATGTCAGAATTACTTCATATAAATCAGATTAATTCGACACCAAGTTACAAGGATCTCAATATTAGTTCGTACGAGTCCGATTAATTTGCGCCTCATTAATTGGGTTACGATTGTTACATTTTTAATAAACTGATATCGTCGCTAACGCAACGAAGAAGTACACGAATGATAATGACGAGGAGCCGCGCGAAAGGTGTTAAAAATCTGGGGTCGCTCAGGTGCAGGAAGCAATAAAGGAAAAAGAGGGAAAAACGTGATGTGTGGGAAACGGATGTCGTGAGGAGGGAAAATATCGCGAGTCTCGTAGAGCGCTGGACGCGAAACAGGAAAGTAAATAACGAGTGAACGATAACGGCAGAGCGAGGTGTACGGGTCGTTGCTGCCATAGGAAACATACGGGCTTGGGGAATAAAGAGACTGCTTACCGAGCTACAATATTTTCTGTTTCAATTGGTAATTAGGTGGATAAAACACCTTAATTATTTCGAGCGGCATACATTTTTCAGAAAAATCTGTTATTTTAATTAGACTAATCGAAAGCATTTTGATTGAATAATTTAAGGTCAAAGGTTTGTTAGAAATGAAATTAGTACTTGGGGAGATTTTTCACAATTTTAACACAGTATCCAAAGGATTAATTCGTTTAAAGTTCCAAATGTTGTTCATTTGCAAAATGTCGATATTTCGATATTTTAATATTTTAATTTTCCAACGCACAAAATTGGAACAGCTGTACTTGCATAAATTTGGGTCAGGATCGATTCAGCATCTCAAGGATAATACACTGTGAATCTTTTAATAAACCGAGCTCTGCGATAGTTTAACTGTTGCAACAATGCATACGCCAAGGAAGGCAAGAGTAGTTGTAAAAAATTGTTGGTTAGATCCCCGTGATTTCACCTGTCCAATTTGTTACACATTATCAAGATGAGAATTTTTAAGATTCTGTGTTTTCTCAGCTGCGCCATGTAAGTGCGAGCGAACGGATCTGAAAAATATAATGATTCACTGGCTACATACCATTTGCATATAAATCAGCACGTGTGCCCGTCCGGACGCGTCCAGCCCTTGTGCAATCTGCTTCCTTTATAAGTGCAACGTTACATCCATTTTTAAAAAACCAGTACCTCATTTTTGTTTAAATGATAGTTTCTAAGAACACGCGTATAGGGTACAGGCTGTTCTATATACGGTAACTTGTAAATAAATTGGGAACTGAGTTTATGATTTTGTTTTATAATAGAAGATGAATAATATTCAGGAATTTCTATACTTTTTTAAAATATATTATTTCCAAGTAACGTAATGTTAAGAAATGTATAAATTTATAAAAATAGAATATTCGGAAATTTATATAAATACAATATTACAAAATTTCTCCAAATTCTTAAACAAATTCTTAAAAAACTAGAATACATATTCCAAAGTTTCTAAAAACGTAACATTACGAAATTCCTGAATTCCTAAGAAATCTGAATTTCTAATATTTCCACAAATATAATCCTCCCATAATATTTCACACGACCAGTCGACGTATTTTGAACTAAACTAAAAACAGACAAAATTCCATCGAGTCAAATAAATTTCACGAGGTTTTCGTAATGAAAATTAATTGAACACGCTTTAGCCGATTCCCGAGCGTAAAGCTTCCGACCGCGAGGGGTTAATTTATTATTCAATGCCGGTCGGTCCATAATGAACAACTTTCCAAATTAAGTCTGCGTCGAATGCGTGTACAAGCGCGCCGAATATTTAGCGACGAAAAAAAAGAAAAGTGTAAAAATCAGCCCAAAAGTGTCAAGAAATTTCGCGTCGCGTCAGTCACGTGAAATTATCAGTTTCTCACGATACGAGTGACCGATATAAGGAGCCAGTTCGCCAAAATTCATCCGCGGGTATACGTATATTACTTTCCCGCGTCTCACGCAACCATCGTTACACGCGTGCCCCGGCTCTTATAATGTATGCCGACGAAGCGTGTTCGTGCGTGTGCGCGGCGTGCGGCCTCCACTTTTTGCCCCTGTCCCCATCCCCCTCGCCCTCTCCCAGCGCCATCGGATCCCGAAGGACGAAGGGCAAGGGGAGACACATCATCCCACCGATACTCGTCACCCTTGATTCAGCTTCTTGTTCCTTTCTCTTTTTCTTCTCTTTTTTTTATATAACTATAGCTTCTACATTCTCTCCTTTAATGGTTCATTCCCTCCCTTCTTATGTTTTTCTTTTTATTCTGCTACCTTTATTCGACGATCACTTGATTTTTTTTTTATTAATTGGAAGTTTTTTTGGCGATGATGAGAAGTGGGACAAACGTTTGATATGATTTTTAACGAGGTGGAAGATTAATCGGTTCCTATTCGAGGTGCTTTTAATTGATATTTCTTTGGGTGATTTTTGAGAGATTCAAAGGGAAGTGTTTAGAATTTGTAATTTCTGTTTCTTTATTTTTAATTAGCCATTGTAACTGTTATTTTAATTTTCCATGTCTTCTAATATTTAATTTCTTTAATAGATTTTAAATTAAAGAATTTCTTAGCCCTATGAACTCGAAACACTTTTGAATATAATTAAATCTAGGTCCAACATTCAAAATAAATATTTTGAAGGAAGAGTTACATATTTTTATTTTCTTCTTAAATTTATTATATCACATTTTTAAATATTTTAATAAGTGAAATATGTCGCCGTAGATGCGCCATAAGAAATATCGAACAAATTAGTTCTAAAATTATTATTAGTCTTAATCATTGACGAAGGATTAAAAATTAATATTTTCGTAAAAGAAAATAAACGTGACGAAACCGAAGTACGGTAAATTGATAAGAATAACTTAAAAATATTTTATAATTTATTCCTCCCCGAAACGACCGATTTACGGCTAATAAATAACCCGCCTTAATTTGGATGAAAATTTATGGGCCCATTCACGTATATTTTTCAAGGGATGAAGCAGTCAATTAAAAATTAACGTCCCCAATAAACCATAACTCGTCCCAAAATATATTTCAACTTTCGATTTCGTGTTCCGTCTTCGTCATAAAAGGATGCGCGCCCTTTCGTTCGAATTAAATAAAGAAATACAGCCGGTGATAACATCGATACACCGAACGAACGCGAAACTTCCCCCTCTCGCCCTTCTCGAAAAAAAGAGGAATCAATTTGGACCACTTAATACGCTCCGCCGAGCAGAAAGTATCTGTCGCGGGGAGCGTTCTTTTTTTCGGAGGGGAAAGTAAAGAAGACATCGAAGGCGCTAATTTATATCGACCGGAGCCGAGTCTGGCCAGCGAAAAGCCAGTTTATATCCTCATTTGAATGCGTAAATCGGCTTGTGCCCGCGCCGCCTCCTCTTCCAATTAACCGCGCGGATCAGGCCTTTCGAGCGGACCCGTCGCGTCGGTTTCTTTCGCGTTTTCGAAACGTCGGTAACCTAGTTCTAAGTAATCATCCGTCTCAGGGTCGAGGAGGGAGATAAATGGAAAGAAAAGAAAAAACAGGGATGCAGGGCTGGATCATTAAAGCTCGTTAAAGGTGTTCGAGAGATGGCATCGATCGTCAACAATGGTACGGCTCGCGTCTCCAGGCCGGCAATCACGGAGCTTGTAATAATCTGTGCTCTTGTTCTTGTTGGACCGACTGTAATAACTCGAAATTACAAGCGGTATCAATTTTATACTTGTAGGTAGCCGCGACCGATTCGAGATCGACGGCTCTTCGTTGCTCAGGAACCCGGCTATTTTCTAATTAGGGCCTAACTTTTTATGGCGAACGTGATTTCCAAGCGGTTTCAATCAAAGCAACCGCGGGAATGTTCCACGTAACCTTGTAATAAATAAATTTGAATTTTTGTCAAATTGACTTTGTTCTTATTTTAGGATAATCGATGATTGGAGTTAGGGTTAGTTCTAATATTTGGATAACTTTGAAATAAATTTGAATCTTTTAATAATTTTAAATAGATACGAGTATTAATCATTGTGAACGAATGTGTGTCACTATACGCACACGTACCCAGTCACCGTCCGTGCTGCCAAAAATACGCTTCTATTTCGATCCGCGCCTACGCCCGACGCTTCGAGCTGCGGCGATTTCTGCTCTCCGAGTCGGGCGTCGCGATGCCCGCGCTTTTTCGACTCACGAGCCACCGAGCGATGTCACTCCCGTGACCAAGCGTCGCTTCCTGACAGCCTGATAACGGGGGCTGCTCGCAAGCAACCGCCTGGATGCTTCGTCTTATCGGAAGCTTCCTGGATCGCGAGCTTTTCCTCCCTTTTTTCCTTAGGGCTCTCGAAGGAACCTCCTGTCAAGGAACTATCCCCGAGGTGGACGAGCATACCCCTCCCCCGGGGATACATTCGAAAACAGGCTTCCTGTCGAAACGACCAATACCACGAAGAAACTCGTGTGTTACCAGCGGGGCGATCGCGACCTATCGTTCCACCCCTGCCACCCCTTCGTGCTCGCGCCTCGTCCCACCTTCCCAGCGTTTCATATACACTGTTTTTCCATCTCGTTTCGACGTTTTATTATTGGCAGCCGAGCCGATATCGCGCCACGTGCTTCCCTGATAGGGTGCGACACGCCCTGAACAACACCCCAATTTCCATGCTAACGATCGACGACGCTCGAGGAAAACTTCCTGATTTTTATCGGGTTATTTGCACTCTCTTTTGTAAGGGATATTTCTAATTAATTGGCATAAGTGGAGATCTTCGATCTTGCATACTTTAGTGGTGCATCTTCTATTGGATGTTATTTGTAAAATGCATTCTTACTCTTTCAGTTATTTATCAAGCGTTTTTTTAGAATTTTTATATTAATATTCTGATGGTTTTTGGGATTCTAATATTCTTTTTGGTATTTGAAATTATGTTCGTAAAATTAGGGGTTGGTTTCAAATTATAATTAATGTGGTAATCGTTTTTGTTATTTGAGTCACAGTGGTATTACCACTTTTCAAGGTTAAATATTCTTCCTATTTTTTCATTTAATTAATATCACATGATTGATTATTAATAAAGATTCTCATGTTTTGGAAAATGTAAGACACATCATCGATATGAAACATTTTTCTAATTTAGAAGTCAGTATAATCATATTCTATACTACTTAAAAAGTATTTTGTTCACAGAAGAATTTTACCAACGGATACACAAGTTCTATTATTAAAAATGTACTCATAATCGTTTCATATTCAACAAAGTGTTTTAACATGTTGACCGCCACAGTGGATACAGACGTGTGTGGTCAGACACACTTAAATTTTAATTATTAAGGATACTATTGATTAATTTTCAAATGTAACCATTCAGATTGCTATTTTGCATTAGCAGCCTAATCTTAGCAATATCCACGGTTTACTTTACCTTTTATTTCGTTAATTATTCGATTATAGAATACTTGAGCCAATGTGTTAACCGAGGTACCCATATTATTTATTTAATAATATATGAACAAAATTTATATGTATCTAATAGTGCACGAGGTTACGATCAATATTAAACTAAATTTTAATCAAGCTCAATGAGTTGTCTGAGAGAACCTACTACTTGCTTCGCTCTGTCTGATCACTGCGTTCTTATTCCACTGCCCTCTTTATCCTTTGTTACGCTGGGAAGGCAGGAGTTCATAAGGCTACCAGAAACAAAGCAATTCTTTCGCTTCCTATTTTCTGTGCGAACATCCTCGATATATTTCATGCAGTCCTATTCAGAAATTCTTACCAACGGCGCCAATGGCAAAAACATTGACTTCAGTGTAAGATATTATCTTCAGTTATCGATTTTGTAATAAATTTAAAAATATTCTCCTTTGGAGATAATTTAAGAATTGTCATACACAATGTTACTGTGAAAATCAACATATGTAGCAGGACACATTTAATAGGTTAATAATTATATAAAAGTAGAACAAAGGAATCAATATTATGTTCTTTATTTATTTATTTATGGTGGCAAGTGGAAAATTCAATTCTTATTTTCAGCAATTGCAATTATAATGTGTCTGACTACTTATGACTGTTTTCACTGTGATATGATTGACTAATTTAAATTTACTTTTTAGTTTATTACTTTGTAATATTAATACTAATATTAATGACAATTTTTTATACTTATTCCATTAAAATTTAGATTTTTGTTTTAAACTTTGTACAAAATATTTTCTGTACCAATCATCAAGTATTTCTTTCAAGTACTTTTAACACGTTGACTGCCACAGTGGAAACAGACGTGTGTGGTCAGACAGCTTTACCTTTTCTTTTATTAATTATTTCATTATAGAAAATTTATCAGTCAACGTGTCAATACTTATTTAAAAAGAAACACACATTTTCTATAAAAGTTCATCCTCTGATCCCAATTAAAATTTTACGTTATTCCTAAGACAAGATAATCGAACCTCCACTGTTCCATCGATTTTATACGAGACAAACAAGAGGCAGAGGCACCGGGAAGAGCCACGGACGCACAGGTATGCCGACGCTTCCTCCACCCCTCGAAAGCGTCGGCGTCGCACGAGTTCGACGTCGGGACAACCGTTGAAGAGTACGACGTGTCGATGATCTCGATGAAAGCTGCCCACCTGTCGCTCAATGCTTGTCGCGGCTCGGTCACGACGAGCTTCGCGAGCCGGCTACCAGAATCGTGCAAGAGCCAGGCGTGCCGGCGTCGCGACGCCTGAACACCGTCCACGTGGACGGAACGCTTCATGGCGCCAGTCCTCGCGCGTCGCGACGCCTTATTGGGACGGCAGATGCTCGAGGAGATCGAGCGAGACGTCGATCGAGAGTGTGATATTTAAAATTAGGAATCCTAATCTCATCAATTCATGTCAAGCCACTTAATTAATTTTTTGGGGAAAAGAAGAAATCTTGTCCATTTGTGACCAATTACTTATTTCGTTTAATTAAAAATTGAAGCTAAAAGTATTATCAATAATGAATTGTTTTAAATGTTTATTATTCAGGCTAATTCGAAGCGAATGTGCATATGTACATAAATGACATAAATAAATATTTATGCATATATACATAAATAAAAATATTAAATTCTTAACCAATTTTTATTTATTAATAATTCTGAAATTAAAGGATATTAATGAATAATTCCTGCAATAATAGAAAAAATAGCACCTATTGATAATACATATAATAATATCAATTGACGAATTGGATACTATAATTCCTATTAATCCTCCAATAGTAAATAAAAAAATAAATCCTAATCTTCATATAATAAATAAATTTAAATTTATTTGTTTTTAATTATGGGAACTAAGCAATGGCCCTTGTCAGGGATGTTAATTGTTACAAAAATACATTTCAGTACTTTGACTACTTTACCAAACGAATCCACAAATAAATAAATAAATGTAACGAACAATTTACAGTCGAGAATTCCATCATCAACTACCACCGAATAATTCCTCAAATAAATTTCACATTATATACTTGAATAAATTAATATCATCATCGAGATAAATAAACAATTAACATCGACATAATAAAAATTCAATTATCAATCACAAACGATTGATACCCTGGAGCGGATATCCGAGCATCGAGCACGCAATACCTGTCTGCACAAATCAAAACCAAACATCGATTTCCGCAACCCCTGTACACAGGTCCCCCCACCTCCCCCGATCCTTCGAATAAAAGTAAAGAAAAAAAAAGCAGCACCTATCGAGCATCCATAAAAAAGAAAAAAGGTGGGTTGGAAACGAAACAGAGGCACCCTGGGACCACCCTAAATCCTCCTGAGAGGCGATCAAAGAAGCCTGCTAGGAGAAAGCGCCCCTGAGAAAGCTCAGCGGCGCCCTAGCGTCGCGACGCTTCATCCGGCCAGCATGAAAGCGAGGTGCACGCGCGTCGGCCTCGACGACGTCTGACGAGGCTGCCCGTCAAATGGAAGACGTCGTCTGACGTACCGAGCGAACAGGACGCCACGTGGTGCACGGAGGTCGACAATGGAGGGTGCTTTTCATCGGGCTTTTCCACGTTCCGGGAAGCTTTCCGCGAGACGAGAAGCAGACGAGACGAGGCGTACGCTCAGAAGCGGCGCCGCGACGTCCTCCGCGGCCAGGAGAACAACAGGCACCGGAAGGATCGCGACGTCTCCTACGAGCGTCGCGACGAGCGTCGTTGCGACAAGGAAATAGAGCAGAGAAGCATATAGAACGTGGAAGTCGACGGCGTCGCGACGCCTTCCGGAGGTAATTTTAGCGCGGATCGATCGGAGGGTGGCGGAGTGTGAGCGGGTACGCTCACGCCGAGGTGCGAGTGCGCGGTTGGGAGACGAAAATGACGATCGAATGGCGATTACTTTGGGTCGTTGCTTTCGATGAGAATAGACTGATTAATGATTGTAATTATTGTGAAATGATAAATAAATTAAAGATGACACTTGAATTTCCATTAACACATTGACTGTCATTGAATTTTAAATAACTGAATAATTAATAAAAGAAGAGATCAAATAAGTCCTAAATATTGCTAATGTTAGACTAATAGTGTAAAGTACTCATTTGAATGGTTACATTTGAAAACTAATCGATAGAAATTATAATAATTGGAATTTAAGTGTGTCTGACCACACACGTCTGTTTTCACTGTTGCAGTCAACGTGCTAATCCCTTGCTATATACTATTTTCTTTTTAAAGTGCGACAGGCAAAATTGAATATTTATTGTTGCAATGTTAAATCAAACAAGGAAAATTGTAATCTTATGTATTAACGATTGTTTACAATTCCAATTACGACTGGAGTTGCACTTAAAATTTAATTGTACTAATAACACGAGTCAGGATGGTAACATTTGCATGGCAAAGTGTGCAGTAAGTTTTCTTCTGTCTGACCATTCGACGCGTTATCCACTTCAAAAGTTAGGAGAGCTTTCCACCTTCACTATTTTACTAGGACCGCATAAAGAACTACCCGTCCCGAGACAAATGACTTCAGGAACTTGCAAGCTTTGCGAGCTTGCGGTTGGTAAGCGTCGCGACGCCGTAGCAGGGAAACATATGTCCCAAATGAACGAAGGCCAGAGGGAAATATCGATTCGCCCGATTTCCCCAGAGCAGTATTACCACCCATTATTCTTCCCTTATTTCAACATAATTTAAACTTAAAAGCAAAACACAATAATTTTATGAAGAATCAAATTAAAATCAATTTAATAAACTCCACAAAATATGGGAGAAAATAAGTAAAATAAAATGTTGTATTAAAATTATACGACTTATAAAAAGTATTATAAAATTGCAAAGACAAATTCTTAAAAAATTAATGTGTTTAATTTAAGATTGTAAAATATGAGTTTTAATCAAAATAATTTTTAGTGGATTTTTATTCTATTTATTTAACTTCTGTTGCAGATAATTCGATTACGAATGATTGGACGGTTGTCACTGGGGACTTAGACAGGTACATTCCAAGTTAAAAGCATTTGATCAGTAACTTAACGTTCTGGAGTACCAGGGGAGCACGAAAAATAGGAATATCCCGTATGTTTCATCCCTTGTTACACAAGGGATGGAAATCGATCGGCTTCGTACAGTAGGAATTAAATCAGGAAATAAAATGTTATATTTTTGAAATATATTTTCTGTAAAATAAATATATGTATATGATTCATTAAATAAATTATGAATTGTACAAATTAAAAATAGAATTCTTTTTTTTTTACAAATTTTTAACAATCTAATTAAAATAATAGTATTGTAAAATGTGAATAAAAATTTGTTATGCGAAGCCAAAGAATATTTATTTCTTGTCTGTTTTGAAGAAAATTATTCAAATATATTAAATATTCGAATTTAAATCGAATTTCTAAAAACTTTTGGACCATGCTGCCCCACGTTACATAAAACTGTTTTGAACAATTAACGAATGACCTCAGATGCTTTTGAAAATGTTTCGTGACCGAAGGACAATGGGTACCGTGGCCGGAAATTGTTTCAATCGGAAGTTTAGTCCTCGAAACGGCTTTACATCGTGGCTAGTCGCACCCAATATTAGCGTGTTATACCGTGACACGTTTATTTTACGTCCATTTTCAGTGGAATTACTATTCACACGGTATCCTGTGCTTACAAACAAAGATAATTGCTCGTGAAGTCAATATAAAACGGTACAGTTAAATAAATGAAAATTTGAATGATAAAAGAATTAACTGAATCTTTCTACGAATGACTTCACAAAATATTCAATAGCAATTATTGTTTGCAAATAATATCTAATTAGAAATTAATTAATTCCTTATCATATTAAAAATACCTATGTAAAATTATTTCGAGTATTTCAGGAAAAGAAAGATATCTAATTAAGAACGATATCTTAAATTTGTTATTTAAATTTAGTCCGAGATTTTATTTTTTATTTTAATTGAATTAATTTTTGTTAAAGTAAAGAGTGGTTTTGTATGTCCTGCATTCATTTATAATTTGAATGCATGTTGGACAACACGTCGACTGCCGCAGTAGAAACGGATGGTATGTGGTAAGACACAGTAAACCCTGACTACTGAAGAAACGCACAGTTCTTTCTACATTCTTCCGGCAATTTTAATTGTTAAGGTTTCTATCGATTAATTTTCCGATAGCTTGCAGTATTAACATTTGTATTACTTAATATTACCTTTTTCCTTATTAATTATTCAATTATACGAAATTTGAGAGGTCATGGCAGTCAATGTGTTAAGTTTTAGATTTAGACTAACTTTCGTTATTGTACAATACTAATAACATTATTACACTAATAATGCAATGATAATATTAAAAATTCTTTGCTCCATTGTATCTGTCACTTTGATCATTACTACCCCCATAACTGTCACCATATTTAAATAATTTTCTTTAGTACATTTGAATTTCTATTCCCTCAGAATTTTTCTAATAATTCTCTTCAAAACTCATCTCATGTGTCCTCCACAAAATGAACAATATCTATAAATACTTGAAATTCGATTGACTGATTAAAATTCATCACGGCAACGCGGATATTAATTGAACTTTGTGGCGAAACATCATTTTTGCGCGACATTAATTTCCTTTCGCGCTTCTTCAAATTCCACCACCTTGCCCGTTGGAATTTCTACAATATTCGCATTTTTGTTGTGCAACGGGTCGATTAATTTATCGCTAGCCGATTCGAATCGAGCGGAACAAAAAGAAACGTGACACCGTGAAACAGCTTTGCATCATGTTTCGTATTTTCATCGCGTCGCTCAATTAATGATACCATCAGTTATTTTAACGCTCGTAAATTTGCCACTAACGCAGAGCGTTCATTAAACAAATTGGCTACTTTAAATGCGGCAATTAACGGGAAGTAATTTTGCCCCGTGATAAGGGAGATACGAGTTCTGGATAATTGAAATAAAACGCGTACCGAGGATTTAAATAACTTTCTGCAGGGAGGAAAATTTCATCGAAAATTCGAATTTGAATTAAACTTATGGCTAAAAAGGTAGAAGCCAGGTCTGCTAATTGTTTCAAAAATTAATCTAACTTTGAAAATTAAAAAGAATCTTGTTTAAGACCAGTAAACGTGATTTTGATTTTTTTACCGTGCTTTAATTCAACTTTGGTGTGGTTTCAGGGAGTTCGTGTTCAATCGTGTTTTTGGAATGTCTCTTTCGGAATGTCTGGTTGGGGTAGAAAAATTCAGTCATATACTATTGTCTATAGCTGGTATGGAAGTGGTAGGTGCAACGAAGAGAGAGACGGACGATGGTGCCATCGGTTCCCGGCACGAAACCCTTGGCGAGTCCCGTTTTTTCGGGACCGAACAAATCTTTCTTTTACTTTTCGTCAAAACACATTAAAAATTTAGCAAATTTTAATTAGATTCGAATTTCTGGACACTGATGAACTTTTTAATTTATCGCAATATGTAATCTGGAGCTTATTATTTGTTTGATCGAAATTTTGGATAATATTATGGGATTTCAATGTAGATGGTTCACATATTTTGTGTAACATTGTGTATGATAATATAACGCAAAATATATTGAAAATGAAATTCAGACTTTGTGACTCACCCTGTTCAACAGCACTGGTGGCGGTTCACCATTCTCCTGTAACAAATAAACAATTGTTAATTTAAAAATGACTTGCTGTGGGTCTCTTATTTTAAATTATAAATATTTTAAACACACTATTAACTAACTTATGTTGTCTTTTGAAAGAAATGAATATTTGGAACGAAATTCAACGGATGTAATGAAACTAATTAATCTCAATAATTTTCATTACTTTACATTATAAATTAGAACTGTGTAAAAATTAAACAATCTAAGATTCTTGAACGAAAACTAGTGAATGAAAGTGTTACGCCAATGTGTATCGCCATAAATGTCACAAGCAGGTTCGCGTGAACCACGCTCGACGTTTATACCATAATTTTGCTAAGGTTTATCGTACCTTCGCACGCATATCGCACAATATCTTCATTTTATAGGCTCGTTCCTGTACCGTTTAGTTTGCTCCTGTATCGATAAACCTGGCAATCGAGCTACCGAATAAAGACATCAATGAAGTGTCAATAAACCCACAAATTTACAGACTCCTTTTCGTAATAAAAATACGGGACATTTTAAAGAATGCAGGTGATTTTTAATTTACTCCTTCCAAATATAATTATTCCCAAATTCACCACTTTGGGAACCAAGTATTTGTATTTTTAATCGAATAATTATTGTACACTTTATCGTGGAGTGAATTTGAACAAAATTTCTTCGATTAATTAATACTCGAATCGTCACATTGCTTGAGCTTGTATTACAATTTTCGGCAACATGGAATCCCTGGAATAACAAAAGTGGGCTCGATTGAATATCACGCGGCGCTGTGAGCCAGGTACCGGTCGTATCGATTAAAAAGAGGTTTAAAAGCGACGAAACAGACGTGTACCCGGCTGAAAATGGCCCGGAACACGCACGGGATCCCATAACAGTTAACAGAAACGCCTCGAGCAGAAACAATGACCGAGTGAATTCCAGCAACGTTCGGGGACGCAAAAGAAAGTCAAAGAAAAAATTGAGGAGCCTGCCTCCATTTTGTATTATTTTTTAACGAATGTTGGACTTGCATCCAGAATAATTACAAGCGGACTATCTAATTAAAAAATTAATTTTGAGGGAAAAATTAACCCAACTTTGAAAATTAGTTCGATGACTCAAAATCTGAAGAATTCGTCAAAAATAGAAACCAAAGTTAATCGATACAATAATAATTATTGTAGAAAAATGTACACGTTTTGAATAGAAGTTTCCCTTTAATTAATATCAAAGACGATTAATTCTGTTGACTGAAACTTTATGTCCGACCGATCGCCGCACAATGTAACAAGTTTCGAGCCGTAAAAATAATTCTACCGGCGCGTGTTACACCAGGGTCAGCGGTTGTTCCTTTTTTCGAGAGAATTTATGGGCGCAACGACTCCCGCGAGGTGAATTTGCCGGGATAAAAGGAGAAAAGCAACCCTGTCCTTCGCGTCGAGAGCGGCCGAGAACAGCGAAAAAGAGAAGAAATCGAACGGGCATGCGGGATGCCGAAGAAAAGAATATTTGGAACGCACAGTATATTGTGAAACGCGTCTTATCTCTCGCGACCGGTACAAGATTCTTTTATAAGGGAATTTATTCATTATGCTCGAGCAACGAGTTTGCTGGAGCGAAAGTACCTAAATCTTCCTCCCTTCCTTTTTCTTCTCCTTGCCATTTATAAATGGTGGACACCGGTGCCCGTGCACAATGGGTATTAATCCTTAAACGCACGATGTTGTCTTTTATTTTCAAGAGCATTATAATAAATAAACACGTTGACATAATTGATCGAATGAAAGGTGAGATAGAATGTTGCTTATGTTGGGCTGGGTAAATTTGAAAAGTGATCGATACAATCCTTAATAATTAGAATTTAAATTAGTTTTCACACAGGGACATTGAATATAATTCAAATATACGTAATTCCAGAATATGGTATCGAAAAAAATGAATAAATAACATGTTTCAGTAATCAATATTGGTAGACGATAGTTATAGTTACGATTGAGCGGCGTTTTGAAAATCATACATTTAAGAATTAACCCCCTTTGAGGTGACACGTAAAGTTTTTATCGTAAATTACAAATTTCCCCATTACGTTTATTCTTTACAACTAATGGAGCTTCGAATGATTTTGGAAATTTAGATCAAACGGTACCATACTTAAAAATTCTGACAGCGATTAAATTACAAGTTAAGGTTCCATGAGTACCATTGAAGGTATTTCATGATTTTAGAAACGTAGAAGAAATTTGATACGAAAGATTAATTCAAGTTGCATTGTCTCGATCGAGGCTCGTAAGGCGAACGGATCGAAAGTACAACAGGGACGTATGGCCGGGTAATTACGATGAAAATGACGAGGATCACGTTAGGAGCCCTGGCCACGGAAATAACGAGGAGCCAGGATAATGATGATAAACGCACGAAAAGAGAAAGGCGGTTGAGACGAGGCCAAAGCCCCGGTCAAACAGTTTCAAAGTCGAACAAATCGAAAGAAAAGTGGA
This sequence comes from Anthidium xuezhongi, assembly GCA_022405125.1. NCBI lineage: Eukaryota > Metazoa > Arthropoda > Insecta > Hymenoptera > Megachilidae > Anthidium > Anthidium xuezhongi. The sequence goes on from CM039649.1 coordinate 1,253,546, forward strand.
GGGCAATAGAACGTGCTGTCGAGGGGACCAGAAAAAGAGGGGGACAAAGGAACACGAGGGGCCCTGAAAGGACCCGGCTCGGCCGACCAATCGCGTCTAAGCAACGCTCGCGGAGGTGTGGTGGAACGACCGGGGCCCGAACCTCGTTCCTTTCGTTTCGACCAATCGCAAGGGGCCCCGTAAGGCCCCAATTGCGACGGGTCTTTCACGAGGAATCACAATAGTTTCATGGCAAATAAGACTGCCATTCCGTTCGGGCCCGCTGCGAACGCTCCTCGTATTGCACGATGATTTTCTGTACCCATTATGCTAGAATTTTTCTTAACAACATCTGCAATCTAATTCACATTCCTGTTTCTCCTGTCTTCCATTTTTGATCAGATATGGAAGTAGATAAATGGTATTAAAAGTTCTGAAGGTAGAGACACTGAAATTTTGAAATCTAAGCCGAGGAATTATTGTACGGGGCCTTGCAATTGTCTGTGTTAAATTTTTGCAGACGTTGCAAATTAAACATTTACCAATTGGAATTTGAGACATCGTTGGTTTCTAAATTTAGGTCGCTAATATTTCAACTTAGAAAGTAAACGTATTCAAAAAACTATAACATTCGAATCGATTTTATTAAACAAAGTTTTGGGTAAACCAAAACCTGAACCTCAAAATTATAATTACGAGTAAATTAATAGACTTGCAATCAACCTCAGACAAAAATGTAAAGATAACTCGATCATGGACGAATCTCACGGTCAAAACCTTCAGACGGTTTTGGGGACATTAAAAAAAAATGTCCAGGGCGGGAATGAAAACGAAAGAACTCCCTCTTTCTCCCCGTTCAAAGGGGCTTTAATTTTCCAACGAATACAAGCGGGGGATCGTTATTCGTCTATGAACACCGTCCCCTTTCTCTCTTCCGTACACTTCCCCCTCGTCCATTCACCGTTTTTACATTATGCACTTTACGCAGGTCCGGTGCACCTGTGGCACCATCGTCATCTCCCCCCCTTCTTTCGAAAACACACAATGCCACTTGTCCCGGCGTACAACCCTCGCGTGGGGTTGACGAACGACAATAGGGGTGATGCGGGATTCCTGTACACACCCTGACACTGATTTCGACCCATCGAGGGGGGGAACAACATCCTAACCACGGACAATGGGAACGCTCGAATACCACCGGTCCTGTAGTGATTCCGTTGGAAAGAAGCATGGTCAATGGACGTTGAATTTATTTCTCGATTTCTAAGATCTTCAATGATTATCTCTTGCAATTAATTAGGGCGAATGTAATATTAATTTTGAGCCGGAAATAAATAATTTATCTTGATAAGACTTAAATAAAAAATCTGAGGCCAGTCATGCTGATTGGTTCGATGACTGGTGTATTTTATTGGGCATCCGATGGACAGTTTAAATTGGAAATGATTGCGATCGAAATAATTGTAATTATAAAACCTGACAGAGACTCTAACATGTTAAACTGAAAAAGAATAAACTATTTTTGCCGAACCATAAGCTTTAATAATTATATCTGGGTCCCAAAATGGATCATCAGACCCTTACGGGGTTTATACGTTGCTTTGCTACATTTCCAATTAATTTCTCATCGAAAGGGACGAAATTGTCCCCGTTGCGACACAGATCCGCAAGAATGTGGATTCGAGTACCGGGGCCCATCGGTGGTCGTACGTCAAACAAAACGATCCTCCGACCGCGGCCAGACGTCGTCGAAGTATTGAATTGCTTCGACGAAAGAACCCGTCAGAATTCCTAACCAGACATCTCCTACCACTTTGCTCGTTCTGCCCTTTTATTTCTCTCGGCTCCCCCTCGCCTGCTATCGTTTATTTTCCCCCGGCCACGCAATACGTTTTAACGAAAGTACGCCGGAGATGTTCGCAGAAGAGGATAATCGCGATGATTTTTCCACGGAATCGAAAAGGGGGCTGGATCGTTTTGGTGTTCGTTAACGTGAAATTACGGGACGGAGACGGCTCAATCAGAAATTATTTTCTAGAAACGAGGGACTATAATGTCTGGAAAATATCGAAAGAGGAATAAAATTGCAAGGAGGTGGACAGATCAACATCCCCGAGGAACGAGCGCCCAAGTGTCCCCCGAGATCTTCGAAGGGTACACGCGGCGCGCGCAGGGTGCGTATCTCGCGTCGGTCCGAAAATATCTAAAAATAAATAAGCGTGCCCGATTCTCCCCCCTCGTGCACAGCCCGTGGTGCACACGTGTGCAGCTCTCCCCGTTGACGAGAGGGTCGAACACAGAAGGGGGAGAGAATCGTTGGCGAAGACGAGGCAGGGAGGAGGGAGACAGAAAAGAGGACTCGAAGAGAGAAACGAAAGGGGAGGGAAGGGGCCGAGGGAAGCACGAACAGAGGAAAGATGAGGCGAACGTGAGTCTTGGCGTGGGAATAAGCGGCAGGTGCGCGACGGCGCTACCGGGGAGCCACTTGTGGGGGCAAAGTCCCCCCTCGATGACCCCCTCTGTGGCACGGAAAGCCACGGCACTGAGAGACACAACCGAACCCTTCCTTTTCTCCCCGCCCCTTGCTCATCCTCCTCCGGGGCCTTCGGAGTAATCAAAAAGTATTGCACGTGTAAAATCGATCCGTATGCTCTCAGGGACCCGACCAGCTCCGATCCACTTCGCACCCCACCCTCCACCACCTTCTCCTCCCTCTTGGAAGAAATCGAATTTCTTCTCTCTTGTTTCTTCCTGCTTTTTGATCGAGAAACAACTTTCGTGGATGAGACTGGTTGAAGGATGATTATTCGGGTGGTTGTGAAGAGGCTAAAGAAGGATGGGGGGTTGATAGACTGGATTCTGACGAACGAACGACGGTTCGATCCTCTTTAATAATATTTTATTGTATTGCGTCGAAGGTATTAATAACCAATGTGGTTAATCATTTTTGCAACCCTTGTAATATTACTGAAGACGATCTTGTTTAACCCTCTGTGGACGATTGACCAAAACTAACCTCCACAGTAACTATGTTTTTGGCACGAAGAATAATTACGTGTGAAAAACAACTTATTTTATTTGAAATAAATAACATTCTGTGCATTCACCGTGCCAAGATTAAAAATTCTCCCTAAGATTCTTCTAATCTCTAAGAAATTATATAAACTTAAAGGAGCTTTCTATAAGCTTGTTAAAAATTGTCATTTTCTTAGCTTTATGTATGACAATAAAATTTGTCCAGGAGTTTCATAAAAAAAGATAAGAAAAATCGTTAATAATGATTAAGGTCTCCTGTTCGTTTTCGTATCGATGTTTTTATTAACATTTCATTCCTTATTCATTTTTTTCGATCTTAATCATCTCTGCAATTACTTAATCTTCCTTTCACTCATTAAATTCCCTCACGGACGTGTCGATCTTCTTACACGATTGCCAAAATAAAGTTATCAAAATACAACACCGCTGAAAGTAGATGATTTGCAAAACAGAATGTTGATTCTGGGCCCCTTCAACGAGTCGAGGTTTCTTTCCTCTCGTTGGAAAAATATTTTGATGCTCGAACGTTTGTGTTGAAAACTTTCCAATCGAGCTTCCTGCCCTCGAAATTGTTCCTTTTTTGGTTCTGATTCCACGTTGGCGATACGAGAAAGCGATTACGATTGAAAATTTGTCAAATTTGTTTCGATGCATTCTTTATACGATCTCGAAGGCTTGAAAATTATCATAAATATAGCAAAAAGTTATTTGAAGTTGCCAAATTTAACTGCTAGTTTAATAATTAGTCTAATTTAGCTGCATCAAAGCTACACCATTATTTATGAAAAGATATTACAACCTTCCAAATAACACACTGCTTCCAAAGAACTAATTTTTTTCTTTTACAAGGATTCTATAACTACAAAGCATCAAGAACATGACGGTCGACAACCCTAACAGCTCGTGACGAATCACGAACCTGTCAGTTTTTTCGGGGACACTGTTGAATCTGATGGTCTCCTGAAGGTGCGATGACTTGTGGGAAAAACAACGATTCAGACAGATTCGTTCGATTCGGTTACGTGTTCTGTTCAAGTCTATCAATCTGATGTATATTTTTCAATTTACACGGTTATATTTTGTTCTATTCGAAAATTAAAATATTCTGTACGATTTTCATTTGGCAATATTCAAGTTTGTAAATTAAAAACCCATAAATTCACCCTCAGAAGGTGAAATATTATGTTATTCATTGTTTCTTTAATTATATATTCATTTGATCAAAATGGGGCTAAATTTGTTTCTGACAATACTAAATTTATAATCTTCTTGCTCACTAGCAAATAAATTCAGTCTCTTATTATTTATTCCTTTTATCAAGAAATATGTTAATAAAGTTACAGAATAAATTTAGTATTATTTCACATAAAATTAAGGGACGAATCAATAAAATAAAGTGATATAAAATGTATAATACAAATAAATTTATCGAGGAGTAAATAGTGCAAAGGGATAGGGTTACTGTTAGATAGAAACCCTCGAAATAACAAAGTGGTCTCATCAGAACCACCATTTCCATTCTCGAGACTGCAACACGATGGAGTTGGCGCGAACAAATGGTCGAGTAACGTTCGAAACAGATCACCTTGTTTCGCTTGTTTATCCTCTAACGAGACGTCTCCCCTCGCCCTCCGTATCGTTGCAACGACGTGGTGAATTAACCGCGGCCAGGTGATACGATTTTTCTCGATCTTTGCCCGCATGAACGTATCCCGATTCCGCGAAAACAAACCGTGGCTTAACGTCCGATCAGACGTTCGTTTTATCCGACGAGGTGTCTTTACGGCGCGTGAAAAAACACCGGGCGAAGGATCCAATTCCGTTCACGAAGCGTTAAAACGCGACGGCAGACGCGAATTCCGTCGATTTCTTTCGCGCGCGATTGCGGCGCGCGAAGAAGGACGAGGAGGAGGGAGGTCAAGGACACCCAGGGCAATGGGGAGGCTTTTTAAAAAAGGGTATCAGGTGCAGGACGCGTTCTCTGGCTCAAGGTGGAGGCTTAATTATTGGCGTAAATTTCGCAGCCAAGGACGTGTCCATACGTTTCCAGGCTGAACGTCCAAGGTCGCCGCCTCCAGACCAATCGTTTCGTGCTCGTGCAACGCGAATGCGATCGGAAGTCGATGGATCATCGATATCTTCGACACGGGAGGGATACGATTTCTTTTTCGATAATTGAATGTTTTTCAATCAGGACACCCGTGATTGTTCGACCCACCCCTTGTCATTCACGCGTACACGCAACGTGTCAGTCAATCAGTGGCTCGAGTACTTTTTGTTTCGGTAAACATTTATAGCATTGTATGTACAGGGTGTCCCACTCCAATTGTTCGCAATTTTATTTTTGCAGAGCATCAAATTAACACTTTGATTGCCACGTTTCATCATACTATTATCTATAATTCCTAGTAATATGGGCGATAGTTTCTAAGGAAAATTCAAGTGTCACCCACGTATGGGCGACGTGGCAGTCAAGGTGTTAATTCAAATTTCGTGTAGATGCTACAATAGTGTTCTTTGACCATCCTAATCGCGTTTTCGACTGGAAAACAGAAGCTGGAACGATAAAGGAGCAGAGACAAAGAAAAGTAGTTCAGAGTAAAGAGAGACAAGTGGAGTACTGAGCTCATAGGGTGGTAATAAAAGAAGGAATCAGTGTCCCACGCATTTTAAACACAAACATTTAATTTCTTATACTCTACGTAAAAATGCCAATATTCGTTTGGAAGTTATCGAAGCTAAAGTACTTACGTTACAAGCAGGAACACAGGGGCTGATTGGGACACGTCTCTCGATACAGCCACGCAGCCACAGCACCATTTTCACTGCACTTTTTAAACAAAATGAACACATTAAATCGATCACTATTCGTAAAAATCACGATTTTGAAACACTTGGTTCGCGTACCATCGCGCACGGGTACCGAATAACGACTGATACATATCTTATTAGCGGTCGCTTCGTGTTTATAAACATTGTGGTGAAAGATCACGTAGGCACTCCGGAACGCTTGCCGAGTAACCGAAATGTTTCAAAAAAATGTTAGCTTCGATAACTTCCAAACGAATACGTTTAGAGTATAAGAATGTTTGCACTTTTCTCATTAAAGAAAAATTGCAGTTGCATTTTTCTGCTGCGAGAATGCACAATAGTGCGTGAAATTAACGTTGCGTGGGACACCCCGTATAATTTTGTCAAAATTCGAAATAAATAGTTCGAAAATAATTTCTTAGAAACAGTGCACTGTAACGAAATTTCATTATCACAATTTTCAAGAGATTTAACTAAAATTGTTTGTAAAAAAACTAAAACATCTCCCATTAAAGAGAGAGAGAGATTACACGGTTAAGGACGAAACGTGTCAAAACGATAATTGATGACAGAATTCAGAGGAGGAAAATTAGATGAAAAAAATGTATCTCCAGGCAAATGTTCACAATAGGTATGATTATCTAAGCACCTTTTAATACCAGCAATCAAAGACAACACCAAAGATTCGGAACTTGTACGAAATTCAGGTACAGGTTTGACCGAAAGTATCATTTGAAAGCCACCCTTGGTCGATTAATCATTCAACGAGGACCATAATTAACATCTCAAAGTACAGGAAGACAAGGGGAAAAAATTTGTTGATCGTGCCTGGACACAGGATGCAATTAAACATGATGATTAAGGTTACGGCATCGATCAACGACCATCTTGTATTCATTTTAACGGTGATCCTCGTGTTCCTTCACAATGTGTAATTTATTTATGTAAAACAATGATTTATGATGCGAGCAAATTTTTGTAAAAAAAAATTGTAACTTTGTGAGTTGAAGTACATGGGGGGTACTGTTGGCAGTTTGAAATATCGAATGGAGGGATTCAAAGAAGAAAATAATTATTTTTAACTGTAATGCTGTAGGTATTATTACAATAATATAGCAGTTAATTAAAATTCCCACAGAAGTAATAATGGTATAATAATATTAATAAATACTAATATTATTATCCATGCGTTTGATATTTCAATTTCCATAGATATCCATCTTCTCACTTACTCGTATGATGAAAAATAAAAATAATATAATATTATAAAAACTGTGAATGTCTGTTGCTTTTTTCCCCTTTCTTTCTTACAATGAAATAATGTTGGGTCCGATGTAACGAGGAGCTAACAGAGATACAGGGGATCGTTTAACCTGGAAATCGTGACGTGTTACCAGCAAATTATTCCCTGATGGGTGCTCGCTATATTTACCAGAGGGTATCAATAACGTTAAACTGTAAATTACTACCCATTCTGCCAGGAACAAAACACGATCGCTTCGGGAAAGAAAGGGTGATATTTTATTAGATTTGTACAACGCAATTGAAATGTGTACAACGCAAGCTCCGGCATGAATTCATGGCATCAAAATACCGCAAAATACCACCTACGATGCATCAATTTAATGAAAGCATTAAGGTTTTATTTACGTTTCCAATATAAAATAGTTGGGGGATGATTAAAACTAATTAAGACCCAGACTAACTGCTGACATAAGAATATTGTATTCAAAGCGTAAAGTGTAAAGAAAATGACTTTATTAATGGTTTTAATATAAAACAGCCGAGTGATAATTAAAAATCGTAATAAAATACTAGAAATTTACAATCGGTCGAAATAAAAATAACAATGATTAATAACAAGGAAATATTTCAGAAAAAATTCTTGAAAACCTGGGTCAGTGTTCACGTGATGTAAACGTCTCCTTTTTTATCAGGTTATCGTGTACCCTGAAATTATCTGCTTCTGTCAAGCAAATGCCAACACAGAAATCAGAATATGTACCTTGTATCGTGACGATAACAGAAGCCTATCCTCACGAAAGATGCAGATACGAATCGTCAAGAATTCGAAGAGTAAAATGTGGATGATAATGGAAAGCTTCTGCCCCTTGGCACCCATCATAGGAAACGAATAATCGAATCTCGATGTTGGATGTGGAATGACGAAAGTCATTCGCCACTTCCATTTTAACACTTAAAATTATTATCAAATTAAGTTTTTAGTGGCTGCAACGTAAATAAAATTGCTAGGTGCTCGGTAAATGAAACCATCATCCCGAAGTAGGGTTCTCATGATTCAAGTGTCACTCTTTAATTAACCCTCCCGTAATTACCCATCCAGGTGTGCCAAACACAATTACACTTATCCAGTTTTGATCGTGGATAACAAAGTACCATTGTAATACATAAAAATGTATATTTTCCATAACAAACAAATTTTATTATTATTTTATTATTTTCAATCAAATTTTTAACTTCGTCTGATACGAAGATGGCACTGAATAAATAGAATAATTTTGCTGCACAAAGACCGTGGTCCCCTTCAAGGATCCAGTCACGAAACGGAGGCTCGTTAATTAATTTAATATACAGTGGCAAATGGTCTCGTTGTCGGTTTCGATCTCCTTTTTTTTGCCATAGAATGCACACACACGCACGGAATATCAGTGTCAGGTTGTTTCGCACAGCGGGGATGTTATGTGTCATTTGCATCCCGAACACGGGATACGGCGGGTGCATCCCGATGCACCAGGGGTTATTGATTCGCGATCCCTCTTCGCGATAAACAAAATCCCCTCGAGTCGCGCGAACGGGAGCCTTCGTTGTCGTTTTTAATCGACGAAACGAGAATTCTAATTAAACCCTCCCATTTTGCACGATTAACGACGAACAACGTACAGGTGTGGTATTAAAAGTGCATCCAAGTGTTTATCGCCCTTTTATTAATATTCAAAAGAGGATTAAACGTTCGTGTACGAATCCTGAGTGTGTTAAAAATATGTTGCTGGGTTTCGAAGTTACTGAAATAATGCCTTTTACAATAATTTAAAAAATCGGTACCCAATGGGTTAATCAAGGAGTGTGCAAAATTAAAGTAGTAAATTCAACTTAATGGATTGATAAGAACTGAAGAAAGTTCGAATCTGAGCCAATCGACTGAAAAGTCTCGCGATTTAAATAACCCTCGAGATACCCGGGGAAAGTCCGATTAGCTCGAAATCAAAAGTAGTATCTCGGTTTCGAGGAGGAACATCTGTAGAAGACGATCCCTGATTGCATAACGCGACGTCAAACTAATCAACGACGATGGAAGAACGAGTGGAAAGGCAAATCTTTCCGTCCGGGTCTCGGACGAGTCAATTCCGCCGCCCCTGGCCGAGTCGATGCTTGTCAGAGAGCGAAAGGAGCCAAGGGTGGCCGAGGACGTCCGAGGAAGGAGTGGTGGCTGGGGGGCAAAGCGATCTCGTGGGAAAAAGGAGCAGGTGTGACTCGAACGAGACTCCTTGCGGAGCGACGCTTTACGCACACACACGCGCGCGAACGAGTATAAGCACGCACCAGCGTGTGGACGAAGCGTGTGGAACACGTGGTCAGGGACGCGGTGGGCGTGCGTGAAACGAAGCCTCCTGTGGACGAGGAGCTAGCACGCGGAACGGGGAGATTGCGACACACGGATCCGACCTTCTAACCACCTGGGATAATAGGGTCGTTTTGTGAGCTGACGAACATTTTCACCCCTAACCAGCGGATTTTTCTTTGGATACCTCGAACGTTCACCCCTCCTCGGAAAATTATCGAGTTTTTAATTCATTCGAAGAATTCCAGGAAGATTGTCTGAATTTCGAAGTCCAAAGAGGGTGATTTATTTATCCTTGGAACTGATTTAAAATTTTTGTTGCAAAATTTGCCACCATTAATCAAGGTTTCGCCATTCGAGGGTTAATAAATTACAGTAATCCTGTTTTCTAAAATATTGCAATTAGGGGTGGTGAAAGCGTCGTAATAAATAAAAAAAGTGCCATGATGGACACTGTTTGTTTCAACGATGCAACAGCCATTTTGTATTCAGAATACTGATGAAACGTTTATATGGTTACTTTTATTAAACTTTAACAAGTAATGTCGGAAACTGTGTCGAAAATCTATAATCTTTTAATTACTCCAAAATTATTTCTCAAAGGTACAAATTACGTAGATATAATCACTTTTCATTGAAACTACGTGTACAGTATCTTTTGCAACAGGTACTTAAAACGTTCCTCAAAGCTGTAAATTATGCAGATACAATCATTAATTTTTTATAAAATATATTGCAAACAGTATGTAACATTCACAAAGTGTAGATATTTTATATATTACAAGCGATAACACTCCAAATAACATTTCATAAGACAATGTTATTTATTTAATATAGAATCTTGATGGATCCATTTGCTCTTACCTACATTCAATAACTAATTAACACGATTCCTCGATACGTTCAGAAATTAAGCCTTGATTAAGATCACGGAGCAACCAATGTACAACTCCAATGCCAACAATTTAGCGGTATAATAATAAAAATATAAAAAGCCTGTTTAACACGAGGTTCATTAAGTTACATCCCCCATTTTTAATCGATACGTCAATTGCAATTATTTCAGGTAATGCGGGTTGCTTCTTTCGTTCCTTTTTTAAACAAAATCTGTAATTTCTTTGCTACGTTCGCTTCATGTTCGAATTCTGCTATATAATATTACACTGCTATCGATAATTACTCTGATCGAAATGCGGGTATACTCATGCACATTTGTTTCGATTAAAACAAAAAAAAGGACAGTCATTATACGTCGTGTGGAACAGAATATGAATTTAATTTTACACTTTGTATTGATGGAAGGGGTGCAGGGCGTCGGGATCTTTATGTTAGCAACAACTACCATTCGATACCCGCATAATTGTCGATCGAACAACTTGTATCGATCAAAGATAAATCTGATTGTTATTATACGATAGCCAACAGTGTAGTTTCTCAGCAATATTATTAAATCTAGGGCGACGTTGGATGCATTTGTCGCTTGTAAATTGAAACTGAATTATAAAATATCATGGTCCTTCGTTTAGCATCAATTAGCAGATACTGAAGATTTCATTTGGTAATAATTTTATTTTTGACAAATTTTATAATCTCTTTCCACAATATTTTAGTATTTCTATTATTCATAATTTAAAACTTCTGATAGGACAAAGAATTCTTAATTATTTTGGACGATGGTTTTTAACGAAAATTTAAGTGTCACCCACATGTGGCTGACGTGGCAGACAAAGTGTTACAACAAATAAAGAAAATCGAAAATCTTGGCAAGCCCTGTCTATATAAACTGCAATTAGAATTAATTTTAAAATTAAATCTTAATCGAAATATAAAAACGCTTTTTGTTACGTTGAAAATAGAACAGAAAGCATACATTTTGACAAAAGCGTGTTGGTAAATTTTGTGATATCAAATGAAAAATCTAGAACAAGTAATTTTGACCCGTTTGGTAGTTGAGGAAATATTAATTCAGGCGTAAAAACATTAAAGGAAGGTGTAATCCCGTTATCCGACATCTCGGACAAAAAGGACCCTCGCGTAAACGCGAGGCGGTAATCAAATTATTTCATTAATCCCACCGAAAGCAACGCATCCCTCTTTCCGTCCGCGAAAGGAAGAAATTAATTAACAGCCGGTAGAAAATGTTTATCTCTCAATTAAATTGGACGTTATCCAACCGGTGAATCTCGCAATCTGAAAAATCACCAGGTGTTTGATCCGATTCCCGAAGCGTCGTATAAAAAAGATTCGGAATAAAGAGCGAAGTGTCCCGGGCTAATTTCAATCGAAATTTCGTAAGCCCTTTCAAACTGTGTTTCCTCAAATAAGAAAGATAACAAAAAGAGGAGAGAAATAGCGGAAAATGATAGCATGGAAGAGGTGATATCGTTCCAACGACTTAATAACACGTTCCCTGTCCCGGGGTGGCTATTTATAGCGAGCAACAGGTTAACGCCTACGTTTCAGGAATACGCGTTTAATCGGGCAAGGGCGTATACCCGTGATAGCCCGACCGATTACGACGAGAGGAGGATTCTTCATGGTTGCCGTAATCATCTTCGTGGCTCGCCTAGGGCTACGGTGTCCACCGACTTGAAGAACGCCCGGCGTAATTTCGTCCCCTTCAACCCCTTCGTTTCGAGAGATCGTTACAGCCGGCTAAATTGTAACGTGCGTTCGACGAGTAGGAACATTATCACTGGAACACCCGTTATAATACGTTTCGATTCTAATCGGTGATAAGAGGGTAGAGGCTGTTGGTTTTAGGATAAGACACGACCTTGAACATTTCGAATTTTATCCTTACGATAAAATGTTTCCTTCCATTATTGAAAATATGGAAGAATTGAACGAAGTAGAATTTCAAAATGTACAAAACTCGAATGTTTCAAAGAAAAATGTTAACGTTCGAACAGTCGCTGCAGAGACTTTTGTAAATAAAAGAAAAAGTTTTTGTGGAAAGAGCTTCGAGTTCGATTATCAGTACGAGTCTCTTCCTTCGATTATCTCATTTTCATTCCGACATCACCCCACGACGTCAATTAAAATACCATCGAACGATAAGGCGAGCGAAGCTCACGGAATAATAAAAAAATAATAATAATAATAATAATATAACCGGAAAGTGAGCAAAATTTAAATGTCGATCGCTTAATAAGAGTAAGCGTATCCACGGTGTATAACTGTAAATCGGTGGATGGAGGCTTGATTCGTGTCCCTCCTCTTGCCCCCTCATCCCGGCTCGTCCCGATACATCGATACACGGGGATATTAAAAGCGGCGACGACACGCAGATTATCCTGTACCCTCTAACAGCATAACTATCCCCGGTTTTTCACGCTGCATCGACGGAGATTAAGTCGATTAAGAGCCGAGAGGCAGAAAAGCAGCGAAGCACGCGCGCCGCGGACTCCGCCATCCTCGCCGGAGCTTGTTCTACCGGTCTTCTCGAAACGGTCTCTTTCCCTCCGCCCCGCGACACGCGGATATCGGCTCGTGTGTCGAGCTGTCACACGCTCGGGCGTCCCTCGTCCTGACGAATCGCGTGTTAAAACCACCGCGGGAATATAACGTCGTGACCGGTCCTTTCGATACCCGCAGGACGCGTTCCTAGTCGAGCTGAGATATTTTCAGGACCTAATCCTGTGTTCGATTCAACCCCTTAATCTATGATTTTTTTACCGGGTGCGTCGAGCTAAATAAAAAATGAAGAAAATCGAAACTTGGCAAGCCTCGAATGTATAAACTGTGATTAGAATTAAATTTGAAATCGAGTTTTAATCAAAATATAAAGGATAGAGGGTGTGTCACGTGTGTGACACGATATTGTAAAGCAAGGGGTTATTTAAAACGCCTCCACTAATTACAAATTTATTAAAATCATCCCCTTCCGCCTCAACTTCGCTGGGGACGTAACCTTTAAAAAAATTACCCCTAAAATCCCTCAAAATTTGCGTACAAAATAATTCACTAAACATCGTGTTATTTCGTAAAGAAATTGAATCATATAATTTTAATCGAGATGGACCAAGCATCCGGTCGTCGAAGGTCGAAGCCGAGTTAATTCGGCGGCCGTTTAGAGGAAAATCGCGTCGCCGACAAAAAGCTAACGACTTTCGGGCAAAAATCGCGAATGAAACGAAATATTTATTAACCATGAACAGGCTATTATCCACGGAGTGAATATTCGATATGGAAATTATTCCGGAAGAAAATGATTCGGTTTTATAAACCGAGGGAAGAGGACGAGTTCGATTAACCCCGACGCGAGCTCCACCTCCTACGATAATTAGTTTAATTATCCGCAATTCGACTGGAATATCGTTTAAAAAACGATCTGCAGGACCCGAACCGTCGACGATGAACTTGTTAATTGCGACCGCGCCCCGGGACATCGAGTTTCTTTTTTCCCCTCCCCGCCCGCGTTTTTTGCCCTCCGCGCGGAGAGAAGGTGCCACTCTCGCTACGGAATCTTTTCAATCCACTTAACCCCTTCCCTATCGTTGACCTCAATGACTTGTCACTGGCGCGAGTTTACACAAGTGGACGGGGGAGCCGGGTGGATCCGTCGAGAAATTACCACATCCGCAGGTAATTTACGGTCTCCCGGGCCGAAATTACGACGCGATACGCCTTGGGGCCGTGTTCCAACACGGCACAATTTCCGTTTACTTCGGGGCCCGGCCTCCTCTTCTTCTTCTTCGTCGATACCAGTTTCGGCGACACTGGCCGGGTACCAGTTCCCCTTTTTTTCCCTCCATCTCTTTACGTTTCTTACACGACCGTTACGAGGCCCAATTTCTTTCGATCGCGGAACCGGGGGTCTTTGCTGCACCGACATAGACGGGGCATTAGCCCATCAACGTCACGTCCCGTGAAATTAAACCGCCTTGTGATCGCAAATTGGTCAGAGCCGATTTAAAATAATAGAAATAAGGTTTACAAGTTTTTGTTGGCGAATAACTGGCTAAATAAAAAGCAGGGGGTACTTTGAAGTAAGGTATCTAAAGACATCAAGATTCGATATCGCGTTTTACCTGTCCCGCAATTTTCACGAAATTTCGAGGATTTCGAGTATTATTTTTACGAGATAATAGGCAATTAACTCAAAAATTTTTGTCACTGGGAGGCAGAGTGTTAATAATTCGATTTGCAGAAGGTACGATCGCTTAAATTTCACAGAAGATTAAAAGAATATCTATTTCGAATGTTACACCCTCAAATATTGTTTTATCTGTGTCAGTCACCGACTTGACTCACCCTGGCTCTAAGTTCGAGACAAACCTGGTATCAAAATTCCATCAAGAACGAAGATTGCGCTAATATCGTTCTAATACCTCGGCCACGGTGCACGGGGAGCGAAGGGTGGCGAAGGGTACACGAGGGGCGCACACGACCACCACGTTCCGTGCACGCTTACGACTCGCCAGCCCGTTTTGGTCCCCTCGAGGCCGAAAGTCGGGTAAAGACCCGGGCCTGGACAAATGTTTCCAATTGTCGACCCCGAAATTGCCTCCCCACCGGGGGACACTTAACGGGGCCAATTGAAGAAACGATGGACATCACGGTGATCGATAAGATGGACGTGCAATTTGCTTTTCGGAATTTGCTTTCAATATTCAACGAAGTGATTCCTTTTACGTTAATGGAATCTTTTTGAAAATGTCTCTAACAATAATATATGTAAATAAAATACGTATCTAAATGTCAATCCCGAAATTGACTTTTTTCTCCTCAAGTGAGGCATCGTAAAAATTAATGTTACAATATTTAATTAATGCCCCATGGAATCGATTCAGGATCCATTTGGCTTGTTTAGAAAAAAAACGACTGAACAATAAATCAGCAAATCACCGACCTTCGCATTTTTCCTTAACGAACTATTCAACGAAGCTCGAAGAATCATAATTTTCAAAAACGAGAGAAATGCTTTTAATACATTCAACATTTCCAAAGATAAGATTGTTCGTTTTGAATAATGTTTGTTTAAATTGAACATCTCTGTTCAAACATTTGAATGAATAATTTTGTAGCACAGAAAGGTGGCCAGCGCAAATTTAGTAGCAGGATGTGTATTTACATAACGTTAAAAGGTTCAAACTCGAAATGTTAATTAACACGCCGAATTCTCTGATTTGCATTAAATGTAATAATGCATAAAACCGAAACTCGAGGTATATACATTTAATTGTCGACCTTGAAACCGACTGTGTCCTTAATGGGCCACCTAATGGGGACAGTCGAAGAAAGGGTAGGGGTATCAACGGGCAGATTTTTATTATAATAGGATCAATTATCGGTGTCGAAGGTACCGAGAGCGAAGAAAAAGAGGAATTAACGGCGGACAGTTGCAGAATTTGTTAGCTATTCTATTAGCGACGAGTCTGCACGATCCGGGATTCATTAAAATCAAGGGACACAATTAAGATGCGATTTTACATAATTACCGATGATTTTTACCCCACGAGTTATAGAGTCGAAACGTAACCACCCATGGGGGCGTGTACAGCGTTAACGATCGACAGTTCTTGAAATAATAAGTACAATAATTTATTCGACGTTTTGTGATTATAAAACCGTCTGTTAATTATGGAAAATACACAGAAATTTTAACCCTTTGCACTTGGAAAGGGTTAACCCCAGGTCTAGATAGCTTAGGAATTAAAATCAATCACCTTTCTAATTTACGATTAGGATGAGCAATTTTGAAATAAAAATCGTACATATCAAAGATTTAAAAGATATTTTAAATTACTTGGGGTGACTCGTCTACTTTGTCCAGCCTCGAATATTAATTTACAACCTAATATTTCTTAAAAATTGCTGGAACAACATTATCGCTATTCCGACAGTCCAGTTCTCAAACGCGGTATGCCTTATCTCACCAATGTATCGATTTTACGGTCAATTTATTGATTTTATTCGCTCATTTTTTTGCTACGTATCACAAGTTGCACGTATCGTCACTAAATCTTCCAGGCTGACCAATAAGGATGTAATTGAATCAGTTACAAGCTCGTTATCGTGAAATTTATGTTGTAAAATGTATCTCTTTTATCACTCGAAAGTGTATTGATTTTACTTATGAACGAAGCCAATATTTTTTTCACGAAAAGTTTCGATAAGTCGGTAACCGATAGGATTGCTATCATAAAATTTTACGGACCGTTATTAAAAATTACAACTTAATTGTTTATTGGGAACACCGGCCGTGGTTATCCTTCGAAAACTCTTTTGCAATTTCATGGAAAATACGATCAGAATATTTTGTGTGGTAATGGTTATTTACTGGACAAATTAATTTACATTGTAAAGAAATAATTGTTTTTGTGAAATTACGAAAATGGCGAAATTATTAAACCTAATGTTTATTAATATTACTAGATCTATGTGGTTCATACAAATTACTAGACTAGTATCGTACTATCACGACCTATCAAAGTTTTTATTTATTTTTATTTCTTCACATTCTACAATATTCTACTTAATTCCATATGTTGCTCCAGAGGCACCACTCGAGCGCGAAGGGTTAATTCCTCCCTTGCTAAATTAACGAAAGGACCGTGTTGCACGGGTGTCGTCGGTAATTCAATTGGGCCCAACTATGGCCCAGTTCTCGTCTCACGAGGAGGATGTCCGCGTGCACGCGTGGCATTAGCATAACGTCAAAACACGCGGATACTTTCTCCGGTGTTCGAACCCTCCGGGGTCTGGTACGAGGCGTGATTACGTGCCGCGAAGGGTTGCGCGCGGGCGACGAGGGAGGAAAGAAGCCGTGAAGGAAAAGGAGGACGATGGAAAGAGGGTTGGCGGTCGGCCGGAGAGTGCAACGCGAGGACAGGTGGCGACGAGAGACCAGGGAACCTCGGAGCAACCGAGTTCTCACGCGCGAAACCTCCAGCTGCCAGCAGCCTCGACAGATATACATACACACCGGCGGTCGGGGCCGATGGCAGGCAAGCGAGCGAAGCCGATCAACAGACCCTCTCGAAAAACGCATCCGCGCGTGTTACCTCGTGCGCCTGTGTAACCGTCTTGTGCGTGTACACGCGCTAAGTGGCGGCTAGATAGCTTGAAACACGCGCGTGGTACGCGACTTCTCTTCCGAGCGTTTTGCACGCGTGCGTGTATGCGTGTGCACGCGATCCGGGGCGGAACGCGCGCGAATGGCCTTTCGAGAATCTGCATACTAATGCGCGTATTACTATAATTAGTTGATTGGGGAGCGTTTAGGACGGGTAGATATCTTCTTTCCTTTTTTTTTCCTTCAACGTGATACGTATCTGTCCGGAGATTAAATTCAATATGTGCCCGTGAATCGGAATCAACATTAATAGGGAAATCTCTCTTATTCCTTCCACGGATCGTAGGAATACGTGTACGCGTATTATAGTTGGACTGTTCATATTTTATTATGCATCATAAGTGGTAATTCTGGTTTGATTTATCTCCGTACCGTTGCTTGCCATTCATACCGGCACGTTTCGAAAAAAATTCTTATTTTACCGTGGAAATCGGAAACCGTCGCGATTGCTTGGTAATTATATTTATGTAATAACTAAGCCTAAAGAATTTTTAAGTCTTTCGTTCGATAAAGGACGTAAGAATAATTTGGAACTTTCCCTGATACACGAACCATTTTGGAAACCGTAATAAACAGGAGAAAATACGATCTGTGGAACTTTGAATTCGGTGGTATCCCGCTGTACGTCCCATTGAACACATTTCGTACTACCCGAGATATATTGTAATTTTGAATAAGATCCCGTACCTTTTGCCGCCGGGGTATAATAAGTAACACGTTTAAATTGCTACCTTTCCCGTATTCGAAGAGGGAGAAACGTATATTCGGTAGGAATACCAACAATCACTTTGCGCTCGGCTGAAAAACAATCCTATAAACTGTCCTCCCCTGTTCGCCAGTCGATGAACGCGCTCATTTGCATTTCCACATAAACTCACGGGGAGAAGGGAAATATCGTAGTCGAAGGGCCCCGACAGATGCGTGCGGTTGGTCAGGAATCTAAATATCGCGAGCGCAGCCACCCATCGCACCCCTTTGCCACCCCTCGAGTCCCATTCATCTTGGCCTACGGACTCGGCCCATTAGCGGAATACCTTGCCTCGAAAGTCTTTATATTCAACGTGTCTCGCTATTTCAAGCCGGTAAAATACGGATTCGTTTTACGGCGAACGAATATTTTCACCGGGGCGCTCTCGGCTCGAGACGCTTGATCCCATTTATCTCGAGGCCTGATCCCATTTGTGCATCAACTAATTACGAGCGAAACTTTGAGATCGCGAATGGAAAAAAAAAGTCGAGAAATTAAATTACCTAGAATAATCTCGGCCTAATCCCCTGTAATTATCCGTAATGAATACAGAAAGCATCAAGAGCCAGGATACGGATAAAATAAATTTAATGTTTCCTACAGATGTGTATTAAATTGTATGAAACGTAAGAGTTTCGTATAAAATCTGCTGAAGGTGAAATTATGAAAGTGTTTTATGCTAACTTTGAAATAAAAACCATTCTTGAATGTTAGGAATATTTTTCATTAAAATACTTTGTCGTTTTTCTATTATTAAATAGAAATAAATATTTATAACGTTCATTATAGTTACAGTAGTGTAAGTAATTACTTCCTTTAATTGCCTTCGTGTAATTATCTTTCTTTATAATAGAATAACCTGTGTATGTTTCCGACCTCTGGGAATTAATAGTAGAAATTTTTAATTTCATGAAAATTCTTTAAAAGGAACTAATTATACAATCCTGTGAAGCAGAATCGGAAGAATTCAAGTACTTATCGAAAAGAAACGATCGAAACGTTAATGATCGATAGATCGAACCGGGCTATTTAAATTTAAACGATCGGATTATCTGGGCTACCGGCCGATTTTATAACTCATTCCATCGATACGAGGCCTAATCAGTAGCCATGGTAATAGCTTCTGGTTATAACCTAAAGTTCAATTTACTAGAATCGACTGACGTCGATAATGATACGTATAAAAAATGTTATTCACGCGTCTCCTTCCCATGTTTAATGGCAAACAGCCCTCAGGCCTTCTACATAATTACATGTTAGCATCATTTTTTTCCGCATTTCCATTTTCCTATTACGAACATTCAATATGATTTCTCGCATCATTCCGATATTTTAATGATGTGTCTCTTGAAATGGAAATATTTAAATTTGTCTTGATACGAAACTAGCATAACATTTATTTTTGAAATAATTAATCATTAGAAGCTATCGTTAAAAATTAATTAAAGCAAAATTGAAATTTCTTTAGCATTTCCTGAAATATATTGTTATGTGAAAGAGAGGTCGCATTGTTTTTACTACGTGCTTCGTAACCTTAAATATTTAAAGTAAGCACATGGTACTTTTGAACGTAGTGATATGTATGTCAAGAATCTTAAATCTCAGTAATAAATAAAATTGAAAAAGTAACTAAATTACAGCGTAAATTCGAGTCCCGCGTCCCGTTCTGAATGTAAGGTTAAGTTCGCGGCAATACGACCTTCCGTGCAACAAGTTATCCTTCTATCCCCACCTTTTCATCAAATCGACACGTGTCTCTTTTCCTACCATGTAATCCCTTTCCTTTCGCACTCGCACGCACTAGCGTGCTTCTATGTAACGAGGGTGTCTGCCCGTCTCTTTCTTATCTTAAGGATATTATATAGGTGTTTCACTCACCATCACACACGATGTTCTCCATCCTTTGTTGCTCCTCGACGTCGGACGCTGCGTCCTTCTTTCTTCAGCACGAACCAGCACTACGTGCTTCACTCGCACTCGTTTCCGCTGATCCCGAGTGCAGGCATGTGCCACGCATGCGCCAAGTGCTACTGTGCGCAGCTCGTGCTGCGCGTACGCCAGAAACGAGCGGCCCTTTTCTTCTTCTTCCTTGCACCCGCCACGTGTCTTTTTCTCCGTGGTCGTTCATGCTGCTCCCTCTTACCAGCTTTTTGCCTTTTCGTGTGCTCTTCGTCCTCCTTTTCGTTCTCCTTGTTCCTTTTATCGTGTGTCTGCATCTTTTTCTCAGTACCGTGCGCAGCTCGTGCTGCGCGTACGCCACCAAGTACCTATTTTCCCTTTCTTCCCTCCTCGTTCCCTCGTCGATCTTGCTCCTGCGACTTCTTTCCTCGGTCCCTCAACGATTCCTATCCTTTTCTTCATTCACTCGACTTCTTTGTTCAATACACGAGGAGCAGCTCGTGCAAAGCGTATGCCACGATAAAACACCTACTTTCCCTCTTCTTTCCTGACGTTGTCCGTCCCTCTCTTGGTGGTTGCCCGGCTCGTTCTATCTCCCTACACGGGTTCCATAATCTTTTTTATTTTCTTCCCAATGCTTTACTTTCTTCTGCTAACTAAGCCTGTTTCTTCTCGTACGCGGTTTTTGTCTTTCTGTTGTATCGTGCGCAACTCGTGCTGCGCATACGCCACGGCCGACCTTTTCTTTCGCTCTCGTTCGTCACCTCGCTAATCGTTCATTCTCCTCTTTCTCTTTATCCTTCTTGTACCTGACTTTCTTATTTTGCTTCCCTTCCGTCGCCTTTTTACTCTTTTCATTCGTCTTCGTTACGATCCACCTTTGCTTTCGAGTCGCACGTAATTCGAGCTGAACGCAAATGTCAGTCCCGTTTATTCTTCTCTCCCTGTTCCCTGTTCGTTTTTTGTTCCGCATGCAATTTACATCTTTATTGCAAGCGTGTTTTTTTCTTTAATTTCCATGTATCTGGATACAAAAACCAAGCAATTTTCCGCGAAAACACAACACTTAAAACACGAATTAATCACCCGCCAACTATTACGACGCCATGTTCGTTATGAACTAAATTTTCCCTCGCTAATCGCCGCCCACGCATGCGCAGTCGAAAGTAATTAAATTGCGCGCCGATAGAGGGACATTTGAAATGCATTTATAAATGCAAACGCGCGAATCTATAATATTTTAAATTTCTTCACTTAATTCTATAAAATTGATGCATGTAGAGCATTATTGATCATTTTAATGCTTAATGCTCGAGTTTGTCGCATTTCATATTGATATGGAGCAATGATTACAGTTCCAAATAAGTAGAAACTGTTTCTGGCGTTTTTTGCTCTAAAATTTTACAAATGTTCAAGGGGTTAACATTATACTTGTAAATTGCAATAATTTTAATGTTCAATCGCACCCCCTTTTCCATGTAGAACAATTCGATGGCGACACGTGAAATGCAAATGACATAACCGGTCGTTGACCACCCTTTACCGTAGGGTGTGCAACTCGCAAGTACGAAGGGGTGGAAAGTACCTGCCCTTCTACGCACACGAACCCACGCGTGTACCTGTGCGAAAGAACGTTGTCTCCACCCTCCACTGCTCGTCCGCGCATGCGCCGCCCTTCGGCTATATAAGAGGAAGTCTCCTCATCCTAGCTCACATTCAATCACACCTACTCAAAACGTGCGTCTCACAAGGGATACAGAAGGCGAATCAGTATCCATTCGAAACGGACCTCGTGCACGTGTTCCGTTTCCGTTTTCACGTATATACTCCCTCTGCCGCTTCATTCCTGCCTCGTGCTCTCTCGTCCATACAAACAACCGATCGAACCAACCCGTCCGTACAAAAAAGCGGCCGCATACATTCACGTACCGGCGCGTTGGCGCAAAAGATCGTTGATCAACAGCACCAGTCGCCGCTGAGAAACGCGAGGAATCGCGACCGGTTTTTCTGCTCGTTCGGCGCCACCATGAAGAGGCAGGTCTCGAGAGTCAGTTCGATGACTGATCGACGAATTGACAGCACGCTGCTCGCCAGACGTGCCATCAGGAGGGCCCTGTCGAGAGTTCGGCTACTGTGCGGCAAGTTTCATCGGGACTTCGATCGCAGAAACGGCGCCGTTCAGATGGACGACCGGCTTCAATCGAACCTGGACGAACAATGGAACCTGAGCAACGAGAACCTGGAGAACGAGCTGAGGGAACTGGCGATGAAAGCGAAACACTGATCCTGCCATGAAGATCACCCCGCTACGTGAGACACAAATAGATAGGCGCAATCGATAACACTGTCTTCCAATTTTGTACGGCGAGCTTTCTTAAGGTAGCTTTAAGTTTTCCACGTCTTTCTCGTAGTAAGTTTAAGATCATAAGGTTCACGTAACTCCTGGTTCGGAGCTTTAAATTGATTTAGACAGCGAGTAAATTTATCTTAGACTTAAGAGTACACGTTGCAATAATAGGATTACGAATTTTTTTAAGATAGTTCGACTGATTTGAATACTGTGATACTAGGCGTTAAGATTTATAGATAAGGACGTAGATTTAACGATATCGAACTTCGTTCGAGAACATAGGCCGCCCAGTGCATATTTTATAATATGAACAACTGTGATACGCGACAGAGATATTGTAAGCATAGATACTGTGATAAATCATGAAAACTGTGATACTTGCGACGATTAGGTATTAAGACGATAAGAGAACTGTGATAGAAGTGCTTTAAGATAGAAATTACGAAATTATTGTATTCTTGATCTCATGTACGCGTCTTCCGGTAATTGCAATATTAGTTTAATTAGAGGATCATATATTGAGACTGTGATAATCGATTGTAACACGTAAATTAGGATAGAAATGTTTAAATCACAGCTCGAGCGATAACTTGTGATATATTGCATAATTGTCCAAGCAGAATCGATCGAGTTCTGCCAATAGACCGTCGAAGTGTGAGGGATTTTTTTTTTGGTTTTCTTGGTTGTTTTTTGTTTCTTCTTCTATTTTGGTTTGATCTCGAAATTTGTGTTCCTTTTGTGTTTCATTTGCTTTCTTTTCGCGCACCATTATTCGTAATTCTTAGATTTACTCGCACCTTTATACGATTTTCGTTTTCTACTTTTACTTGGACCGCATGTTCCAATTTCTTTCGCTTTGCGTTCAACTATTATTGTAATTCTACTTGATAAATAAACTGTGTGAACTTGAGATTTTCTGCCTTGTTCAATATCCCCCCACAATTGAAAAAAAGTCGAGTCTGTAATTATAGATTTGTTTGTAACCAAAATGTTATGGTACTTCATTTTCTGTTGGATTTGTATTTTGAAAATGTGTTTATTTTATTACTGAAAAGATAAGGATTTTTTGACATTAATGTATCGATGAATAATTGGCAATCGATTGATTCCAATATTAAATAAAAATTATTGATATATTTACTATCATTTTCTAAATATTCAGAATATAACAAAATAAAAAAAAATTAAAAACAGTGCTACTGCTTGGTACAAACTCGTTTAAGCGATGCAATTTTGTGCAACGCTGCGATGCACCATCTATTATTTGCCCTTCATACTTCCCTAAACTGCATAGTCTGACCCTTCAACGCTAGATGGCGATCTTTTGAAGGACTAACGTGTCCTTCACCCTTAAGTACCCCAACGGTATAAAAAAACATAAGATCTGCCTGCAGTTAAATGCACATGCAACGTGCAAGGTTGCATTAAATGGTCGATTTCGGGAGGCAGATAACCCGAAACGATTTCATGACATAAAAGTATTTCAAAATTGTACTTGTGGCACATCAATTTGAAGCTTAAAGTTTAATAAACATAACTGCGTTGATGCACTTAAAATATTTTCAACGAAAATTCAGTGATTTTTTACTGAAGTATATTAAACTGCAAAGTGGTTGTCTTAGTATTTGCAATCAGCCATGTTGTATTGAAAATATTAATGAAATACTTATACAGTCATTTTTATTAAACTTTAAGTTTAAAGTTAATATACTACACGTGCTATTTTGTGATGCTTTTGATTCATCAAATCATACCAGGCCTTCTAATATTATTTATATAGAACAATACCATTTTTAAGATTTCATTTTCATAAATAAATTCAACCTCCTTCAAAGTTTAATAAAAATATTCTTTCTTCGAATAAAATTGAACCGGAACGTTTTTAAAGAAATATTAAAGTCATTTGATCGCGATCTGGTTTTCGAGCCGCTTATTTGTTTTTTAATTTATGAAGGATCACTTATTGTTCATTCTTCTCTGTCATCCCCCTATATCTGCCTCTTTGTTCACCGTTCATCTCTGTTCCCGTTTATTCGATCTGCACGGTGATTGCGTGTCCTGTCATTTAACACCATGATACCTTGCTCCCCTTTGTGGTCTGAAGGTCTGAATGTCGACCGATGAATCGTGAACACCTTTATTAATGACAGAATTTCGTGAATTAATCTTATTTCGTCGGAGATCTCGCGTGACGGTATTCGCCTCGTACCACCCCTTTCAGAAAGCTTCAATATTGCATAAAATTAATTAGAACCGTTAAAAAATCATCGAAACCCAAATTATTGTTACATCGAAACAACGACTGATTTGTGTAGAAATTATTTAAGGATTGAAGGATTGTGGGAGATTTAGGGAAGGAAAATCGTGCTTTCGAAGAAAGCGTGTCCAGGATCGGGTATCTAATCCCCGCGTGGAAAATCCTCCCCCTCGTGCGGCCACGACTCGGCGGCATCAAATATTTGACAATATTTTCAAAAGTTTCGAAAACGTAACCCAACACTGAGCCACTCACGGCGGAGATTAGGGTCGGGAACCGGGATGGAATTCTTTTATGCGGTGTTAAAAATCCGCCCGATCGAGGCCCGTTTTCTATTCGCCCGACGATCGTATCGCGTTGCGTTTCCTGCGGGACGCGCAACAGGTTAGATCGGCGGACGATAATCTAAATGGAAAATTGCATTGAATCGTCGGCGACGTAACGAAAGCTTTCAGGTAGTTGGCTACCCGTATAATGATAGTTAATGCTGGTAATTCGACACGGGGCAACTATTTTTTTCGATCCTTGTAAAAAAGGACCTAGGATCCTTTATTATTAATCTGTCCCTTCGAACTGGATACAAAAGTTTTAGAATCTGCGAATCGTGTACCAACCCTTTGGAATCAGAAATGTTTCGATAAAAAATTAATTACTTTTACCTTATTATTTTTACCTTAGTTAATGGTAAAAAGAAACGTATCCTAATGTCCTACCCTTTGTCATAATAATTTTAATCATACAAATTTTAAAAATTCTTTACTCTTGTAACTTTTATTGATTTATTTGCATCAAAGGTTTTTCTTTCGTGTGGAGAAAAAGGGAAAGGAACGAGAAGAGGAAGTATATGGATCCTCTCGATCCTGACGAATACATTTGGACGTCCCTTCAGTCACGAAGTTTCTAAAAGGGCCTTCTATTGTCGGGAATCCAGCATTATGGAGTGATTTTCGAGTTATTCCAACTTATTCTATACAAAGGGCGGTCTACCCTGCGGATCTTTATTGTAACAGCCTCCGTACAGTGGCGCAGAGCAGTAAAAAAAGAAATGATTGCATCAACCACTGAAATCAGTATACGACTTTATCGTTGTAACCTTCGCAAAAAGAAATTATTAAATAAATTTATTTTTCAAAAAAATATTGTATTCTCAGTGAATTTTTGAATATTTTTTGGAAGAAATGTGAATTTTACTTTTCAAAATATTTAATATTATTGCAGATATTTTCGTACCTTTACAATATTTAAAGTTTATCAATAAAAGAATACTGTAAATAAAATTCGTATACAATTTTTACTACTAAATATAAAAATACAAGAATTTTTTCTACCAAAATCTGAACTTTTCAAAAATTTCTTCAGAATCTGAGTTGCCACGCCACTGGAGTGTCCTGAATCGAGGACAAACTGACTCGAGGCTCAACAAGCCGTTTGCCCCCGGCTACAATATCACGGGCCAGACAAATTTCTTAAAAATGTACCTTTTCGACTCTTAAAACGGACAATTATTGTATTATTTGACGCCGTTTAAGCCCGACGAAACGAAGCCGATCTTCGAGCGTTTTATATTATTCCTCAAAGGATCAGCCGAACGGAGGAAAATTCGCGTCAAGGATGTTTATTCCTGCTCAGGGCGATGGAAATATTCGTGGAAGTGAAGGAAGGATCGGCCAGGTGGTCGCATGGCTTATTGGCTCTGATAATAGACATATTAAGTCACAGTGAACGTCAAACTTTGTCCTCTTTCATGCGAACCAGCCGGCTCGAAAGTCGAGAAAGGATCCGGATAAATAATCCTTCAAAAATTTTCCTTATTGGCGAGAATTTATCACAACTTTCGTTTCAGAAAACGAAGCCCAAAGGTGTGAAACGGTTATTCGAAAGTTTGTCCAAAGAAACTTGCAGCTTAAGTGTTACCAACTCTGAAACTACTAAGGGGGTCAAACTGACTCGCTACCTTTTAATTTATTAAAAGGAAAATAATTATTGTATACAATAATTCATGTTTCATCCTTTATTTATTTTATTTCCAATTTAGACAGAAGGGTATACTGAACGTTGGTAGTCTTAACCCTTTGAAGGCAAATATTCTTCAAATTTCTTTTTGCAAGACAAAAATATTTTTACAGGGCAATATTTTTGAAATAAAATAGAAAAGGGACGAGCTCATATCTTTTTAACTCTTTGCCTTATAATATTGGGTCACACAAGTGATCCACCCTTCAAATTTTGATCACAACTCGATTTTAAGTTTAATTGTAATTATAATTAATACAATCAGGACTTATCAAGTGCAAGGTATAAATAACATTCCAATATAACAATATTAGATGTTATATAGATTAAGGGGTTAATGATGACTTAAACCCTCCCTAATTTTAAGTACACCCCCTCGTGTTTTATTCTCGAACAAAATATCTCACATCGACATCAAAATTTCGAACCATACAAAAATTGTTCATCAACCATACATAATCGAACGAACAAGAATCCTTCGAACGATCTCCCAACTATCCATCGCTTCAAAGGCGAAGTAGAACCCATCGAATTTTCCGATCATTCGACGATATACGAAGGCACTTAATGTCGAAAGATACTGTCCGACCGAAGAGAAACGATCGAAGGGATCCCTCTCGCCACTTAGGTATCGATTTTTCTTGCGTTTCGTGACAATCGTTCCAGGTCCAGGGATTCCTCCACGGTACAGTCATCCTCCCACCTCGTTCGTACAAGAAAGGGAAGAATAGAAAAAAATATATATAAGAATCGACGGTGCCGGTTGCAACGGAACGCCGCTTTTTGAGGCGAGCCATAGAGTTCCCGATTCTTTTGTGAACACGTGCACGAGAAATCGTAAATCTTAACCGAGGGCACGGCGGGGGGAGAGGAAGAAGGGATACTTAGGGCGCACCCATTTATACGGAGGGCTCGTGAAAACCTACACTAAGTGGATAATGGGCCATAGGCGCGGCACCATCCCTGACGAAATCCTGGCTGGAATCGTACAGTGAGGAACGGTGTCCTGGAGGAAGGAATTACGACTATGATGGCGCGGCCACCGAGACCCGCCGAGTCTTAAAGGACTCCATTGTTGGCCACCCGCTATTGTACAAAGCGGCTGAACGATGGAAATATTTGTAACTTCGCGCACCCGGGGCCTTCGAGAGCCTCGAGTGCACTTTCGAGTTGCCTTCCAAGGTACACCTCCGTTATCTTCCTGGTGTCCTCGAGTTCTTGGATGACCAACGAACGTCATCCTTATCTCTGTGATAAGGGATTAGTTTTCATACCACTCGGTTGGGAGCATACCTTCAAGGTCCAGGACTTGGGTCACGTTGCTTCACGAAATCCAGATATGTGAATACTAGGCTAGTAAATAACTTTATTTTTCGTGGTATCTAATTCTAACTCTGAATCACACGCCTAACCCCTTAGTTAATGGACCTTTAAAAGGGCTAACATTCGAATAGTATAATTTTAAAGGGATGTATGAATACTGTTGGATACCTAACCTTAACCCCAACCCCTTAGTCCTAGAATTCCTATCCTCTAGCACTTTCTAAGCCAAACCTACAGGACCTTCAAAATAGCATCATTTTGAAGGGTTAGAATTAAAAATAAAATTAAAAACGTATCCTAGAATATACAATCATGGGACAAGGGTATGTTTAAGAAAATGTACATTTTGTGAAAATTCAGACTTGCAATATTTTGTAAATTGAAAAAGAAACCGAATGAACAATTTCATTCGTACTCGGATTAATTAGTGTCACGGGGGAAAGATACGAAGTGGCGAATATTACGGACTCTCCTTCGATTGAATTTCGTGAATAACATCGTTATTAACGCGACTTTCTCGAGCCCTGCCATTAAACATGGACGCGCTACCGCTTCGTTAACATACACCGTTAAATGAAGGAGAAAAAATCATGGAACAGAGGCGAGAATGAAATTCCGATAAATAACAAGTTTCCCCTCATTAAGGCGATTTTATATCCGCATAAATTGTCACGGCTGTGTGGTTACTATAAAAACGAATAACGCATTATAATAACGCGAAAGTTGCAATTTAGGGGTACAGAAATTTCAGAACGTTGTATTTTAGAAATTCGCAAATTTTAAGAATTTAAAACGAAAACTTTGAAATACATATTATATTTCTGGTATTATATTTGGAAATTTATAAACTCTAGGATAGAAATTTAAAAGTATTATACTTTTAGAAATATTAAGTGCATTTGTTAGACTGTTAGACTATGCTGGAAAGGAAACATCCCCTTGTAAAGGGAAGAAAGTGTCTAGGGGATGGATAAGGAACAGCATCGATCATCACCCATCTAACACTGCCATTAATTATGGTGGCTGCAGAAGGGCCGGATCCCTTCAAACTTTCTAACACGAGGACTGTTAAACGCGTATCAACCGACGACGACGGTAACACGATCTTTCTTTCAAAAACTCCTCGTCCAAATGTTTTCAACGACCGTTCTAAATATACAGACAGGCTATATGCACCGTTCTGTGTACCAACCTACCACCTTGCGACAGATATTCGGTAAATATGTTGATGTAAGAACACGTGTGTCAGTAACTGAACAGGGTGGATCGTGGATAATCGTATAAAAGGAGAATTTCTAATATTATTTTCCTATCAAAGTACCGGGAACATTTCCGCAATAAAATATTAATTTCCCTATCAAAATACCAATCCAATTTCTAAGATCAGAAACTGAATGTTAAAATATTAATTACAATAATAAAATACTTAATTTCGACACACAACACAATAAAAAATAACAAAATACTTCATTGTTGTAGCAAAATAATAAATTACTCTAATTAAGGGTGGGAGTATCTAAAACCCAATTGATAAGGTTCCAGTTTAACGACAGAACAATTTCTATTTTTCAAGAAAACGAGACATCAGGGGGTCGAGGCGGACGCAAGTGTCCGTATATTTGTCAAGGGTGTGTGGAGAAAGGGGAGAAAGAAACGGAGTTTCGTCTTTCGACCACGTGTGTCTCGCGTTACGGGCATGGGGGTACCTTTTTACCCAGGCCAGAAAAATTTCGCGCACATGCCTGAACACTGGGGACGTCGAGAGTGTTCCCTGTTTCTCCTCGGCCAATTATCGTCAGGCCTCGAGTGACCACTTCCGGTCCTCGTTCACCATCCTCCTCGGCCGACGAAACGCGATCGCCTGACTCCCGGACTTTTTGCCATTTTTCAACGATTTTTGCGCTTCCTGTTTACCGTAACCGTGAAAATTACACGGGCCGTCCGCTTCTGTCCCGGAAATTGCACCATCGATCGACCATAAAAATCAAAAATATTAATTATGGGCGGTTTCGAAGGGTTAGGACATTTAAATTTGAAAGGTTCTTTAATTAAATAAATAACCAACATTTTGTACCTGTAAGATTATCTAAGTAACAATTTTTACAATAAAATATTTCATTTTGTCAGCACAACATCTACTGTATTTTTGTAATAAAATAACTGGCAGAATGGAATAATAAATCACTGTAACGAAGTATTAAATAATGAAATATTTAATTTCGATAATAAAATTGCAAATAACGAAATATTTTGTTTCCAATTTATTGTCAATTTGAATAATCGAAAAGAATAGGGACTGAATAAGGGTAAACAGGAAGGGAACGAAAACGGAAGCCTTAACCCCGATTCAATCAAGCGAAATACCAAACACGATGCACCTGTTTTTCCCCTTTCTTTTCATTTTTCTTTCTCGATATTTCGTGCTTCCTTGTTACTGGTCTCGTAAAATTATCGTAAAAAGAAAAAACTGTAAGAAGAAGAAGGGATCATTATCCGATGCGAGTAATTGCATTTTATTACGGTACCTGGACTCGTGTTATTATTGTGTAAAACCTTACCGGTGATGTTATGTACTGGTGTAATTGCGGCCGAGAATTTGCGATATTTTATCAACGAAACAATCAGCAATTTTAACACCGATTTCGAACGAGATTCTACATAAATCAAATCGACGACAGAATTACTTTGAGTATACATTTCGTCAATTTCTATAATCATAATCGAACCCCTTTATCATCGAATTATAATAATCATTATGTAAATTAAGGTTGTCCTCGGTTCTTATTAGAGTAATCGATGGAATTGTTTGGTTTGTTAATTGAATATCATTATTTCGAAAGAAACTTTGTTAATTCAATGTATGTATTGTACAACTTTAATTTAATATCATTCGATGCTTCGAATTTTATGTAATTAAATAATTATCCAAATAAATGTACCTAAGATCATTTTTTTATTATCAATCACTGTTTCAATGCGTTTGCAATCCATTTGCAGATTTTCAAGTAAATTAAAAAAGGAGACAGTTAATAAGTTAAAGTAAAAAAATATTTTCAAACCAGACCGTGTCCCAAATTCAGAAAAAAGAAGGATCTATAAAACGAGAGTAGAGCATGCTCGCCTCTATTAATAGATAATCTTTCCCAACTATATTGATGATAAAAAAAAAGGACCTTTAGGAAGAAGCCTCAAGCATTGACAAAAAACCGACTGACCACGTGCAGCCGTACACGTGACGCCGTGGGAAAAGCGGAGATACGATGTGAAAAAAAATTGTCTAAAAAAGAAACCGAGCCTTCAAGGCGATGTAACCATCGACGAGTGCAAAAAAATCTTCAGATAAAATCGTATCATCCCCCTTTTTTCCTTCTACCTTTGGGTCAATCGCAGGTGTACCTTTATTCTATTTTTTTGAAGCAGGGGTGCAAATTGGATGTGTTGTTTTTTTATGTAATGTGAATAATACAGTTAATCAATTTTTTTTAGGGTGACCCCCACAGTTTGATTTTTTGATTTATTAATTTGCAAATTTTTAAATTTAATTCACTTTTTATTGGCGGAAATATGCATCCATGAAATATTATTCAATCCTTTCACTTTGCTTTCTCGATTTATTACATTTGAACATTTTTAATATAAATATTAATAAAATAAATCCCAATGAATCCTAATAAGATTGAACCTCCCCTCGAAGGGGTTGATACTGGGCAACGATCAGATCAACTCAATCGAAATTGGAAATTCATCAAAGGATTCGATATCAATCGATAAGGGGTGCGTTCGCGATATCGTCGCACGATAGAAACGCGAAGAACAAGGATTCGATGCGATAAATCGTGAGTTGAGTTTCAACCGGGGGTTACAACGTGAGGTTTCGCCTGATTAATAACCCCTGTAACGTGATATTTACCTGCCTATCGCAATTTGAGAACGGAAAGGTTTCTCCCAATTTAAGTTTTTAACGATGAAACTGGATATTCCAGATGAATTTACGGCCGGGCCGATTGCGTTCGAATTTCAAACCCGCGTGCACCGTGCAATACCGACGATTTCTGGAGGAAGCCCGCCGTGGAAAAATCGCAACCACCCTCCCCCTATTTTACGAGGAAACCTGCGAAATCCCAACTCTCGTTCGATCACCCTTTAATGAAAATGCGATCCATGAAACGCTTTCATTTCAAACATTGGGGGTTGACGTTGCTATATCCGGTAGGGTGAATTTTTAATCCTAAATTGTGGTAATTTAAGGGTCTGAGAAATATTAATTAATGAAGATGTTAAGTTTGATGGTTTAATAACAAAATTTGATAGTATTAATTAGTGGAAATATTAAATTTGATAAAGTGATGGTTAAGCAATGAGATTTGGTAAAACTAATTAGTGAAAATATTAATTTTAATAATTTCAATAAATCCCCAAAAATATAAGATACAAAATCTCCAAAAGAATTCTCTTCAACCTCCACCTGAACAATTAATTCGTCCATCTACTCGCTTCATCCTCGTTCCCTCCACATCCTCGACATTTTACTCCAAAAAAACCGTCTCCACTCCCAGGAAATCCATTACCACCCGTTCAAGCCTTGAAATCACGTGATTAAAAAAGAGAAAAAGAAAGAAAGAAAGAAAGAATCAATGCACCCACTATAGAAAAGGGATCCACCTGTTGCGGCAACCCTGATTCCGGTTCTTTCTAATCTGCCCTAAAAACACCGTAGATTCACGCATTAGCCCGGCTACCGCTGTTACACCTATCCGAAAAGGGTCCCTGGGTGTCTCTACTTCTTCGTTTTTTTATCTCCTCCTCACCTCTCATTTTGGTAATATTATACGCGGTCACACCTGCGACTCTGTCGCACGGAACGGAAGAGGACGAAGAAAAGAAGAGGAGATGATAGCGTGGCCTAAGCGGACCGGGACCATTTTTCGACCGACCACTCGGATTACTATAATTTTTTTCTACTAATCTTCCTTCTTCCATTTGGTCCTCGTTTCTTTTTTTTTTCTCTGACACGGTCGCCCAGCGGACAGGAAACCTTGCACAATAAGAGACGCGACTCTTTTCTCCTCTTTCGAGATTGTTTCGCGGTGTCCCGACTCCAGATCTCTCACAAATCTGTAATCCTGACATCCGGTTTCGCGTTTCTTCGTGGTCGACCGGGTTTCTATCGTCCTCCTCGAATTAAGTATTATATGGGCACTTGGAATGACCATTTCTATCTTTTTCATTCAATCGTTTGCTTTATGATATCGTGTCGTATTTGTGAGGCATCCTACAGTCTTCGTATTTTGGATGAATAAGAAAATGGTAATTTGTGTATTCAATGGGGGTGGAATTGAAGGCAAAGGAAATTGATAAATCTAAAAATTAACTCAGGGGAAATCCCTAATATCCTTGGATGGGGAGTTTTCTATAAATCATTTTTATTTCAACACAATTCGATTCTAAGTTTAATTATAATTATAGAGTTGTTTTTCAAAAACAACTCTTTCATCATTTTTACCTTATAGAAAATTATTTTGAAAATTATTTCAAAACCGCACCGTACCAAAATAATTTCTAACGAAGCGTACAAAAGCTTTCTCGACGACTGATTTCCAATGGTAGCAGCGTCGATGACGGATCGGGAACCAGGTCCCTGGGTTAAATGGCTTTGTCCCATTGGTACAAATGTTCGATCGCGAAATAGTTGTCAGCGGCTGGCATAGGTGGGCACAATGAGTGACTCCTCCAGAAGAAGAAGAAGAAGAAGAAGAGGAGGGTTGATTTCGTAGCTCGAGGAACTAGACGCCCCTATGTTTGCTTGTGTTTGCTCGGCCTCGTGGAAAATCCATTGAGCCGATGGGCCAACACTGCTGCTTGCTCCCCATTGTGGCAGCCCACGGTGGTTGTTATGGTTACCCGTAGGATTCTGGACCCGTTACAGCCTTGTTACTACCCTCTTTCTCCTCGTCCTCAGAAATTTACGACGGGGGTGGCTCTGTCGTGCCCGATTTAAACGTCGATTAACGAGGTAAATGTACACCCCCTTGATACTGGTTGCTTCGACTTCAAAGGGGGTGGTATTGCACTTCGAAGAACTTTTAAATCTAAATTTTGTAGGACCATTCAAATTTCGGCGCCATAGAATGAGTGTGAATATTACAACAATTTAAAATAATTTTTGCAATTTTTTAAGTAATAACGTGGAAAAGAAGATAGAAGAATCGAAGTTGATTAATTTATTATTATAATGGAGGCATTTGTGGTGACAGAATAATTAAAAATAAATGACAAAAGCATTATCGAATTAACGATCGATTTCACTGATTGCTCCCTTAACGATCACGTTCTGGTATTTACAGAAGGCTCATACATCTCATTAAAGACAATTCTTTGGTTGGCCAGCTGTTCGAAAATTGTTACGCTTCCTTAAAAAGCAATTAGTCGAATGCAGCCTTATTCATCAATATCCCCAGCCATCCCTATGTCTCGTTAGAGACTTTTAGTTCAATTTCTTTTCTATCAACTGGATTTCACGTGGTTGTTGAAATTATTCTTTTCCCAAATTTTTCCTCACAACCAAGTGTTCAATTTCCAAATTTTCAAATTTTCTCCATCGATTCTTCGGGCACCCTTCGAGTGGAACAATTGCAATGGATCCAGAACCACGTGTGTGCCTTTGAAAAATCCATGCCCCTACGTAACAAACGTCGGGCCCACAAATTCAAGACGACAGCAACCCTCGATACAAGCAATCACCCCCACGGAGCGGCCTACAAACTGGCTGACACAAACGCAGCGTGTACGAAAAGGAAGGAAACGGACAATGAACGAGTCATCTGCTCTCGCTGGAAGAAAACACGAGGCCGAATAAAGGAGGCTCGAACGTGGACACACGGATTGGTCACTTTCGATCCGATTTTTCGGGGACGTGAATGGCAGCGATCGTGCGTGAAGTAACCCGGTCGGGCCATTTTCGATTGTGTCCTTTTCGTTCGCTATTTTGCGTGACCCGAGGTGGTCAGTTTCACTGAGACGTCGACGGGGATGAAAATATTTGGCGGTGGTCATTGTCCGCCCGTAGGCTCGCTGTTGGATATTGAATACCGTGTTAACGCGCTACTACTTTCTATGGGATTTAAGGATTTTGGTGGAAGCCTCGAAGGCTGACCAAAAAATTGCGCTAACTTTTTGGATTTGGAAAGATAGGGTGGGTGGTGTTGGTTTGGATTTGGTTTTGTTTCGGTGCTGTGGGGGTTTGGGAATTTATGGAGGGCAAACTAGAAATATTATATTTGTAGAAATTTGACAAAAAATAGAAATACCATAGGTATTTACAGAAATTTTCAAATTTCTTTAATTTAGAATAGAAATAATATTTACACAAACTTGGAAATTGTACACTGCTAAATTCTTAAAATTCTAAAACCAAAGCTTCTCAATTTTTAATTTTACCACATGAAAGCCCCCTTGAAATACTCCTCCACTAATTGAACATCACCAACCCAATTACATTCATCTCCCAACAATGCAGTCGAAGCAATCTGTAAAACTTTTCAATAAAGAGCATCTGCTTCCAAAGAAAGGTGTTCTCGAAATGCACAATACGATCGTAAACATGGCAGGACACATTCTAAATAATACGTAACAAGTCTACGAATCGAGGTTGGCTACGAACGGAGCAAGTTGGGCAAACTTTGGCCAAGGGAACAGCATGATCCTGCAAGGACGTTTCCGAGACTCCGTTTTCATCCGACCATCCCAAGGATATCCTCTCCCCGTGATACCCGTGACAATATCGATTGTTGTTAAATATTTTCGTCGATGGGGACATCTTTTTGGAAATGGTCGACCCGTGGTGAACGCGGGCGGTCCAAAATCGAGACTAACCCTCCGAATTAGTAATTCTTTAAAATTAAAAATAGAGAACGAAACGTACCCTAGCATATACGATAATTATTTATTTTTAAAAAGATCATGTTTAAGAAATTTTGCAGTTACCGAGCCATTTTTACTTACTCGGTACTTCCAATATTAAAGTTGAAAATTATTCGTGCCCTTCACGTGTTAATTATGATTCTTCAAAGAGTTTCCTTTAAAAGAATTGATTAATATTCATTAATTTAAAAACGACACGATTTTCAAGTAAGAAACCTGAATTTTAAATGACTGAAAATCAGAGCCAATTAAAATAGTGAAAATGAGACTGTCACGATATTATCAGACAATTTTTCTTCGAAATTCATGGCAGGGCGTAATCTTGGAACGACGAGGATAGAGAGGCAAAAGCAGGACTGTTCCAGGACGCCAATAGCGTCGGTGTCATTTCCAACGCCTCTGAAGTCGATCATCCGCGATAATTCTCGTCGAAACATGGGCAGCCCGTTGCCCTCGAGGCAACAGGCCCTTTTTTCACCGGATGAAAACAAGCCGCCTTTCACGATCTCCCTTGTCGCCACACCTCGATCTGCCCACCGGACAAACACTCCTGGCGTTAATAAAAGTGTCTTCGTAAAAAAAGGTTCGTCGAAGCACGAGGGATAAAGTAGGCCGAACGGTGCCAAAGGGGAGGGTCCTTCCGAATAAACCCTCTACTTACGCCTCGTGGGTTCAATTACTTCGCGTAAAGTGTCACTCCACTTTTATAAAATTAACAACAATAAGTTCACAGCATGAAAATAATGACTTAAATCGCAAAAGAACCAACTCAAGATCCTACTGAATGCAGGTTCTAAGAAAATATCGATTCCCAAACGGGTAGAACGCGCCTCTGTTCATCGTCCTCCACTTTTTCAGCGAAGAACGGTGACAGAAGTCCATGCATTGCTGTCGAAGAGGAGCAACGATGATCGAGTATCGTAACGAGACGCGTGTTGTGCAAGGGATAAAAGACACGGGCCTTTCGTAGCCGGGAACAGGCCGCTCTTGATCCAGCAAGGTGATCCCGGCCGTAAAAGTCTGCGGGCGTTAAAGTCTTCTGGAACTCGATGTTTCACTCGGAGATAGTGAAAGCAGATTCCGCTCCGCTTCTTTGAACGACCGCTTATTTGGATCGAAAGCAGGAGAAGCGTGAACCGGCCACTTTAACGACACCCCTTGGCCGACCTGGATAACGTCAGTCGACCGTCTCTTCTAGACTTTTTCTTCAGCGTCGGGAAAACCATGTGGTTCGTTCAGAAGAAGACTATGGAAGATCGGTTGGAGATGAAGAATAATTTCAGAAGATTACAGAAGATTAACACTTTGACTTTATTACCAAATGAAATTTTATTCTGTTCCACAATATTTAATTTAAAACGTCTAATAGAACAAAGAATTCTTGTTTCCCCCTACCCATGTGTGGGTTAGAGTTATGGACAGTATACAATGTTTGAAGAGTCGATTTTTTGTAGAAAATCTGAACACCTTAGGACATTAAAAAGGTGGTAGTTTTCAAAAAGCAAACGCAAAAACGGTTCGCTTTAAGGATCAACGCAATGTCTGGCGAGGGATATAGGGGGTTATTGAAGAAGATCGAACACCTGCACCCTCTCGTCGGACATAGTTAGCCCCGATCCCGCATACGATCCCTTTTTCCCGGTTGCCAGGGCCAGATCCCCGCCCACAAGTCCGTGGGGCCCCCATAGAAATCCTGCAGCGGTCCCAAATTACGACCACCCCTCTGTCTTTCTTCGTCTCCCCACGCGGAGAGGATACCGTTCGAAACTAATTTGACCGGTTCCAGGACCACCGGAAGTAGTTTTTCGGCCGTTCAAGGGTCGACGATGATCTCCAGCGAGTCCTGGCCCCTGCCAATTAGCGATCCTCCGACGTTAAATGACGCGATCGACCTATACACCCTCTTCGTGACTTTTCGATTTAGCCGAAGTATCAGGCGTTTTGCTTAGCAGTGGAACCCCTCGAGTGTACTAATTATCGTCATTTTAACACTACAGATTTATATTTTCTTCAACGCTAAACCATGACTGGACAAATGACTGCTTTCACGATTTCTTTACTTTATTACTTTGCCTTCCTCGAGTAATTTTACTGTTAAATGGATTCGTATTTATTTATTTGTACTGTAAAATTCAGGACTGTTCCTATTTTTCTGATACCGATTTTTTAAACTATTTTAAAATAATTTTCTCACACGGTTGTTGGTAAAAACCTTCTGGCAATATTTCTGATATTTTCCTAATATCCTCTTTACAAACCCCAAGTAATCATTTTTTAACTATTTCAGCTTCAAAAGTGGGTTACTTATTAAAATACCAGCTACATTAATCATTTGTTACTTCAAGTATCTCAAACTCAGATGAAAGTTAATCTTGAATCACAATTATAAATTTCGAATGAAAATGTTGAAATTCCATCCCAAAAATACTAAATATAATCCTTCACCGGCACGCACCAAGACCCGCTCATAGCACAAATTGCCGGATTATCGAATCAGATCGTAGAAGTAGGCTCCAGCTGTACCAGAAGACTCCTCGAGCATTGTACGAATTTGTCGATGCTTTTTTTCCTACCTACGCCGGCGCGTACGAAGGAATTTTTATTGTCACGTGGCCAGCCGTGCGTCAAAGTCCACACCTCGGTTGCAACGACTCACGGGGGCTGAAATCTTTCGGAATCGTATCGTTAAATTTCTCCGCTGGCGCGTGAACATCTCCAGGGCTGGAAACTCGTGTTTTCCAAATAGCCAATTCTGTGCCGGGGGCTATAATCGGCCCTCGATCCCCGTTCCCCCCGCCGAAAAGGATCAAGAACCGGAGTAAGAGATCTCTAAAGGGGGTTAAGAAGCGTGCATCGCGCATCAACGACTCCCTTGCGTCTATTTCCTTGAGTTTGCCAAAACGCGCAAAAGCTTCGAATTAGGAGGTCTCGGGCACCTTTGGTGCAAGATTTTCTTCAGGGTTCTTGTAAATAAATAAATGGTACGAGTTGTAGAATCATAAATTGTAATTTGTTGTAATATTCATAGATTGTACGATACTCAGATTTTTTAAAAGTAAAATTTAACATTTTTTCCTTCAAAATAGGAATTTCAATTTTGGAAGCTTTATTGGAAAACGTATTTAGACTTAGTCGTATCCGAATTGCCTCGAGTGCAATGGGTTAACCCCTTGCCTTGCAATATCGTGTCACGCACTTGACACACCCTCTATCCTTTATATTTGGATTAAAACTCAATTTTAATCTCTCAGTTACCCTCCAGCTACTCCCAATCTCAGCTACCCCCAATTTCCAGTTCTTACACTATTTCTAAGACACCCTGTATAGTCAAGGCTTGCAATTTTCTTCATTTCTTTCAACATTTAACTCTAACTAACTCCGTAGAAAAATCCTAAGTTAAGGGGTTAAAGTTGAAGAAAAAGATTCCATAAACATTCCAGGTCCCAAACTTACAATTGTTGACAAAACATGTTACAAAAATTTGTGGTATTGCAACAACGCGCGTGAAAAAGATATATTTTTTGAAATTAATTCCCAATTACTTTATTCGCCATAGTCTACGTTTCTCCGAGGCGCCAACCGTGACGACCTGAATAACGAGGCTTGATATCGCCTCGAAAGCCGGAGACCGCTTCATCCTCGATCATCCTCGAACGAGCCGGTACTAGAGATCGAATAAGAAGATTAACCGGCCTCGGTTCTAGATCGAAACAATTCTCTACGCCGCGTAGACACGGTGTCGCCGCAGAATTTTCGCGGCTGTTTCCCGACACACAGGCAGCTGCAACGCGCTCGATTCGTCGCGGTGCCGGGGGCTTCCACGGTTTATACGCGGCATTGTTGCGCGCGGAATCGAGGCGTCCGAGCGAGTGTAACGCGGACGAGAAGAGGATTCGAAAAGGCGGTCGCGTCACGCCGATTTCCGCGGCGTCGTGAGCTTCCTGAAGAGCGCAAAAGGCAGCCCCGGTACCAGCGTTACGCCGCGTTACAGCGGTCGTTTCTGTCTTTGAAATCGACCGATACGCCGATTTCCAGCCAGGGCTCCCTTTTCTTCGCTTTCTTCTCGCGTCTCGCTATTCAACCGAGTGTACCACTTTTGTCGGATCGTTCTATCGCCAGAGAAATTGGTCCGATGTTACGTTTCCACAAAGGTCCTGACACTTGTAAATTTTTCTCAGACTTTTTAAGGAATGAACAACTGTTCCGTGGAACGAATTTTAACCCCTTGCCCCACGATGTCGAGTGACACTTGTGACCCGACCTACAATTAAGGTGTGACTTCTCCCCCTTCAAATTTTATTTGTAATTTAATCTTAAGTTTAATTGCAAATGCAAAGTATAAATAATATTTCAGGTTTCTTCGAGGCGATAAATATTTAAGGGGTTGAACAAAGAAAGTATAGACTTAAGTTTCGCAGGACGACACTGACAAATTTCTAGTTTTATTATTAATAATAATTAATTGTATTACTCAAACAACCACGAATCTTCAAAATGCGAAAAACAACGCGCCCGGACGTCCAAGACAGTCGATCATCCACTTCCGCTTCACGGCCGGCCTTTTTCTGTCGACGAACAAGCATTTTCAGTTTGCACAATTCCGTTTCCGCCGTTTAGGCTTTATCTTCCTCGAGGAGGAAGCAAAGGAATTTCCGCACGAAGGGAAACTGGCGAGGGGTTAGGTTAATTCGCAGGTACACGATGCTTGTTCCACCTGAACGGTAAAATACTTGGAGGGAAATCGCTTTTCTTTCGTGAATTACGAAACACGGTCGAATGTGTTGGAAAGAAATTACTATGGTCATCGTTGGAAGGTATGCTTTGTACAGGGGAAGATGGATGCAGTATCTTCCTTGAAAATTCGTTTAATACTTTATACTTATTGATATTAACAGCCTCTGGACTATTTTTAGTCCCAGTAATGTCACTTCCATTATTTCAACCCCTTGCCACGAGACGCACCCTCTGTTTCAAATATTTTGATCAAAACTCAATTTCAAATTTAATTCTAATCGAAATTTATATTGTCAAAGCTTGCCAAGTAAGGAATATAACATTGCTCTAACATTGAAGCGATGCATCTGATGCACCCTACAAAATAATCGAAAAGCAGGCAAGGCTTCCTACAAGAAGAAGGAAAAAGGTATGGCTACTACAAAACACAGCTCGCTACTCGGCCCTATCTAGCCGGAAGATCTTCGAAGGGTCGTTACATCCCTCCCTCGTCCGAGTCAGCGTTGCACGTGTTCGATTTCAGCCCCCTTTTCAGAGCTCCTTATCCCGCTGGTCACGAAGCGTCGTCCCTTTCGCTCGGCAGACCGCTCCGCCCACAGGACCCTTCCAAACGCGGGAAAAGGGATCCGTGGGTCCAGAAAGACCCGTCAGACGTTTTCTTCTGGCGCTTGCGCATTGTGAACCAAAGGAAAACTGTCTGTCGCGAAAAAGTCATTGTACATTGATGGGCCTATCTCGTGGGATGAATACGGAGACGCCGGCTGCTCTTTCGGGATAACTGTCGCAAGAAGTCGCGGGGGTGTTCAGGGGGCGGTGCGAGGTTCGAAGGCGACGATGAATGGGGTTGGGGGTTGCGCCGGGCGTTCTGTAGGCCCGACACTCGACGTAAATTCGATGTAGTTGCATCGTGACTTTATGGCTCTTCCGGGTGGCAGATGGAAAATTCATTTTTGGGGAAGACTGTCGATGATTTTAACCCCTTGCCATACTTTGATGAGTTACACTTCAAGTGTGACAAGTTTGACTTTTATTTTTATTACAATTGGATTTTAAGTGCAAAATTGTATTTAACATTGGAATTTTGTTTGTTTGTTTGAACATTGTGAAATTAAATATTTAACAAGGGTTGATAATTAGCTTCGAAGGGCTGCAATCTTAACACATTGTTTGCATTTACTATTTCGATTTTTCAAACACAGGGTATTATAGAATATTGCAAAAGCTTTGTTCATCGACTTCAGTCCCTTTATTATCAAAAAAATACTTTTAGCTTCTGCCTAAAATATCCAGTCAACAAATGCAACGATTAAAAATGGTCGAGGGATGAAATAAATCAAACATCCATCGCAGTTCGAAGGTCAAGATCTCCAATCGCGTCCAGCCCGTGTCCAAGAAAAAAAAACGAGTATCGCAACAGCCGGCCAGGGATCGTATTTCATCCCTAAAAAGCGCGATCAACCCCGAATCTCGTCCCAGAATAAGGAAAAAGAAAAAAAAAACGAAAAGGGTCGATTCGAGGTTTCGAAATAGACAGGAACCGCGATGACACGGTCCGCGTTAATCCAACGATAGAAATCTGTAAGCCGCTACCGGTCATCCGACGGGGCCGTAAAGAAGAGGAGGAGGACCAGGGGGGGAAATGTATAATTTATAACGATAATCCTTTGAGAATGGATCCGTGCCCCGGAGGCAGATTCACGGTTCCACGAGCCTCAATGCTCCACCGTTCGTTGTCCCTTTCAAAAAATCCACCCTCGTCCTTCTTTTTCTTCTTCTTCTTTTTTTTTTTTCTTCTTACTGGTTCACCGACGAATCCAGGATCGATGGATCGTCCGGGAGTTCCGTTCCAGCCTGTGTTTACATAGCTGCGAGACTCGCGAGCCTGTTTACTTAGGAGCATAATGGACGACTCGTAAATGGAAACGGATCTTCGCTTCCATCCGTGAATTCTTTCTTCGAAACGGTTTCCGTTAACGATCTCGGGGGGATGATTCGGTGAAAGAAGGGTGCGTCAGGGTGTCTCGAGATTTTGGTGTACCAAGCAATGTTTGATATTGGGATTCCGCTGATTCGAGTGCTGCTTGATTGTGCATCGAGTGTTAATGTTGACTATCTGGATTTGCTCTTCGTAATTCGATCACTCTCTGGAGGAGTACCTTGGTTGGGCTAGGTGATGAATTATGAACACCTGTGTTTTGAG
This sequence comes from Anthidium xuezhongi, assembly GCA_022405125.1. Taxonomy (NCBI): domain Eukaryota; kingdom Metazoa; phylum Arthropoda; class Insecta; order Hymenoptera; family Megachilidae; genus Anthidium; species Anthidium xuezhongi. The sequence continues at coordinate 1,296,476 of CM039649.1, forward strand.
ACGTGCTTCTGAGTACAATGGAATTATTGACTGTATATTGGATATGAAATCCTACTTCTGTTCAATTTCTTCCACCATCTTTTCAGATCAGGGTTGCACCTTTCATTTATTTTCATTTTTATACAAATTATTCGAGGGAACACGAATTTCTCAATCAATTTCTTTGACACTTAGAAAAATGGAAACGACACAGATCGAATTAAAAGGTCACCCTTGGTGTCTGAAGGTATTCCCATTTCGCTCGTCGCATTGAAAATTCGCCATTCAAAGGTACGTGTCCAGGCATCGAACGATCGAGTTAGCGCCCCGCTTTTGAAACATTCTTCCTTTTCTCTGCGACTCCCCCGACACCCACCCACGTTAAATCCGTGTTTGAATCGACGTGGCAGGTCCCGAGGATCCTTGCATCCGGCAGGATCCTACCCCGGGGCGGAAGATCCGTGGATCTGTGTCCAGTGTCGTGGCGAATCGAATATTGCGCGCGCTGTTGCAGCTTCGAGCTCGAAATAGATCGATTGGATATGGTGTCTTCGGGTGTCCATCGAGAAAAATGGTCCCTTCAGGATCCAAGGGGACTCCAGAAGACGCTCTGTATTTATTTGTTGGATGATACAGGGTTGTTTCTTTGGAAATCTTCATAATTATGGAGGAAAGTTTAAGATAGATAGACAGATTTTATTTATTTTCAGCCTTTCATGCTCGACCCCTTAGTCCCCACCACTTTCTAAGCTAAGCTGCCAAACCTTTAAAAGGGTTAGGGTTAGGTGGAAACTAAGTCTCTTTTATAAGATTTCTGTGTAAAAGTTAATCGAAATAAACAGTTACCCTCTGAATCTAACAATATAGCCAAATTTGTGACCTTTGAGATTAAAAGTAACTTCAACCAATTCTTTTTAACCTTCTTGACATCACTTTTTTACAATACTCTAAGTAATAATTAAATAATATTTTATTATGTCCAGTCAGATCACTTAAAATTGGTCCAAGTTATTTAAAATTGTTCTTTTCTGGTCCATTGCATTAATCATGGATTGAATTTCATGGTTTCGATTCTCAAGTGACTCTTTATGCGTCCCTAAACCGCGCACCTGGTGCCCAAAGGGTTAAGGTGAATCGTTCAAGTGGGTCAGTAGGTGAACCTACGGTTTCCGGTGTTTATCGTTCGGTTGCATATCCTACGGGGCGAGCAAGTTCGAACACGTTTCACCGTGTTCCAATGCAGTTAAAAAGTGAATTGTGTCCCGGTTGCAGGTTCGAACCTGCAAGCAGAGAAAAGCAGGTCGATTCGAAACGGAGCCTTTGCACGATTTCCCGTATTCGAGGATCGCAGAAGGCGAGTTGAAACGTGTTCGAACTCGCACGAGGCTTTTTTTTCTGGAGCAGAATCCTGTCTCTCTTACCTTTTTTTAGGTACGTCCTTTGTGCTCCATTTTAGCATTCGCCAAAAGCTTTTGGGACCAGCGGTCAGTTCTGAGAAGTGAAGTGTGGAAAATTGTCTGACGCATTTTGAATGAAAGAAATAAACAAATGTAAAGAAGTTTTGTTGTTATAAATTTAGAGAGTTAAATTTCATCTACAATTTATTTCGTGATAATTTTGTTAATCGAATTCCAGCAATAATAAAGAAATTCTGCATAATTCCAAATCAGATGAAATTGAAACAAAAAAATCTGAAATCCATTACTTTCATAAATTTATCTGTTCTTTCGTTGAATTTAAAAAAAAACAAAAATCAAACGCAACATTACATACCGTTAATAAGACTAACCTGTTGGAAACGAACCGCTAACCCAGATCTCCAACCCTTTACCTGACCCCCGAAACTGAAAGGGTTAGGCAGAAGGGTTAACAATGAAGGAAAGGGTTCACCTGCGAAAGGGTAACCAGCCAGGGAACACTTTGGAAGAAAGAAAAAAACGAAGAAATCACAGTTCGAGACACCAGGTTGTGACAAGTGCAGTGAAACAAAGAAATATTCCAATCACGAGATCGATAATCGACGCCTGTGATCGCGTAATCGCACCTGGCCTTTTTCACGAATCGGGAAACGAAAGGCTGCTGCACATGTCGCCAGCTGCGAAAAGTGTATTTTCGGAATAAAAAAAACTGTGTGTGGGGGGAAAGAAGAGCGTTGCAACCCTTGAGAAGAAACTCAGGAAATCTCTTTCACCGGTTAAAATTCGTCATCCCCCATGTTGGATTGCGTCCAACAGAGTGCTCCATACACGTGCACGTGTGCCCTTTGTGCAGGTTTGACCCTTTTTACCTGAACACGGTGCAGGCTGGTCCAATGGGGGCAGAAAAGGGAGAGGATTGGTCCGCTTACCCCGTACGATGGCCATTCATCGCTGCAAGATATGCATCTACCGGGGGATGAATAGGTCAGAAAATAGGGAAATTCCGTCGGAGATTTTCGTGATTTTGAATAATATTGCATCCCCCTTCGTTCCCTTCTTCTTCTTCTTTTTTTTTCAGAGGGTACCGAAACGCTGAAAAGGGATCGAAAGGGTCGGTCGTGTCGGGGGTTATTGTTGGGCCGTGGAAAGTTCCCTGGACCAGTCCACGGGACAAAGGATTCCGCGCGGTTTTCGAGGGTGGACAACCAGGTTGGAGGATCTGGTGTCCACAGGGTTGCGGAAAGGGGAAATCGGGGGTGAGAAAACGTTGTATCTTCATCGAACGAGAGCGATCGCGTAGGGTTCTTGTTTATTCAATTTTGGTTAGGATTATTGAGATTATTGACAATTATCTATTTTTCAATTTGAAAATATTCTAATTTTAATCTTGCAACCTTGAAGTAACATGTGAAATTTTTATCACAAGTTTAAAACTTTGATTTTTATTTTCTTTCTAGATAAATTAGAATATTTAGTCTTACAAATAATTTTAAAGATACTTTACTATTTCTTTCTGTAAACTTAGAAAGTATGGGTGAAATTTCTTTTAAAACTAAATAAATAAGGGATGAAACATGATGCTTTATATTAATAAAAGGAGATTTAATTAATAATCTTGTTCTTCCACTCACCCTTTCGATGCCTGTTCCCGAACCCCTTTCACCCCCAGTTGCTCAACTGTAACAAAATAAAAGAATAATTTGTGAAAAGACTCTTTTCTTTTAAAGTGGTACTTTAAAATTTTGGAAACCTAGACTTAATTGTATTAAAAAATGCTTCGAGTCCAAAGGGTTAATAAATATAACTGATTTCGTACAATGTTCAATCCAAATTGTTCAGAATTATGGAAAAATCACTCGATCATGGTATTCTCTTCTAAAAATACGTAAACGGGTGAGAAAATCCAGGCGTTAAAGGCTCCATCGTCTAATCGCGTGCCCGGAGAAGCAATTCGAGCCGATTGCTCACGGTACCGCCCCGATGACCGAAATTCGTATCGGCCGAGCACCCCTGAAAAAATATTTAATAAGCAGGAGAAAAAAGGGTAATAGGGTCGAGGCTACTATAAATTCACCCTGTCGTATAAAGTTCGTCCAACGCGGGGAGAGAGATAAAATTCCAATTACGAAGATCTCTATCTGAGGGCCGCGTTTGCCTACCTGCCGAAAACGATTACGACGACCGACGCAGAAGCGAGAAACGAAACGAAAAAAAAGAGAGAAATGAATACGGTAGTCCGTATTACGGGTTATTTTTCGCCCGAGGCAAGACTGGGGGGGAACATTTTTTTGTCTGTCCTCACGTTCGTTAGGTTTTTTGTCCCTTACCTTTACTTTTTTTTTTCTCTCTGCCCTTCTTGATACGGTGTTTAGGATTCTATATGTGCTCTGAATATTTTTTTTTTTTTTTATTATTCCAGTTTATCATTTTCGTGGATTCGGATTTATATGTCTTTTTGAACCTCGGAGAGAATTTTGAAATAAAAGAATGTGGTAATAAATTTCTGAGATTCATCAATTGATTAGCTATAAATTTTTGTATCATATTCTTGTTAACTTAATTATAAGTTAATTATAAATTGTCTAACCTTCTGATAAGTCGATGGAAAATGAAAGATTAAAATTTACAATGTAGATAAAATATTTCCAAAGTAATAGAACCCTTTTGAAATCACTTGTTCGATAAATAAAACCGCATACGTCACTTTCATCCTCGACGAGTGTTAGAATATTAATTATCATCTATACTATATTCTGATTAAAGATAATTTGAAAAAGTAAATTGGTGGCGGCTAATTATAGCTTACACAAATAGTATATTTCCCTTCTCGTCTCATTGTTAGGTGGAGATGTGAGACAGAAAGTAATACAGAGAAATACGAAGTCATCATGATTTTAATGAACCTATTAAGATTCCACTTGACTTTGCTCTCGAGATACTATCTACTTGTACATTGATACGATTCCATCGATGTCAAGATACCCTTCCTATCAAAGGATTGATGTGTATCTAATTATTTTCCAACTTATACTCCATGCTGTGCATGAGAAATAGGAAACGATTAGTAAAATAATTGTAAAACCTTCAAGTTTGAATAAATTAATATCAATGCGAAATATATAAATAATTTTCTAAAAAGAAGATAGAAGTTCGTTATCTTGCAATAATTTCCGATATAATTCGAACTTTTATTCAAAATCACGTGGCTGAATTTTAAATAACAGGAAGAAATTCGAGTAAGCATCCCGCTGAACAAGTACCCCTTGTGCATTTTTTTCCCTTTTACTATATTACAAAAGGTAATCGTATCCTCTTTGCTCATAATAGCCACGAGAGATTTGATCAGTGCGGGTTTAAAGGGTGGTGACAGCCTTGGCCAATTTTTTTCTTGGCGCCCCTTTTCATCGTCGTCGTCCTTCCTTCCGAAATACAACGTGGAACAATGTTTATCCCATATTACAGTTACTCGCGAACAATGATTGTAATAGCTGAGATTATTAAGACAATTAAAGTGCTACAAACCACCCCTCGCTATATAGGACTATTCATTTCTAGGTATATTTTTAACAGTCTTTGAACAATTTTGTCGAATTGGAATGAAAAATGTGTTATTATTAAAGACGACGATCGACGTAGCTCGAGCACGATTTCAATTGGTCGAAGGGTGGCTAGGAAGGGAAAATCGAGGAGCAAAAATGGAACAGAAAAGACACACGTCCGGGCCAGACGCAGCAGCCATTATTTTAATCTGAAACCGGCGTGGCCCTACGGTTCCTTACCACCGTAAAACAAACACGTAAACAGGCAGCGTCATGTAAGCAGGTAACCAAATCCGTGGAGGGAAACCTGGTATCTCGATCATGAAATCAGTACGATTACACGGTCGAGTGGCAGAGCGAGGGGTACACGGGCGAAGGGGTAGGGCGTTGAACAGAGGATACAAGGGCAGAACCGAAGAGTGAAAGAGGAGGCACGAAGGGAGAAGGATGGAGATCTTGGATGCACCTGCCGTGGACGTCAGAAGGGACTTCTTGTTTGGTGCTGCACAGCCCCGGGGGTCACTACTACTGTTTCAGATTCAGGCTTCTTCTTCGTCTTCTCGTCCGTTCCGTCGACTTGTCCGAGCACTGGCTACACGAACAGGACAGCGAGAACGGGCCATTATTTATATGCTAATGAAAAACCGTGAAAAGGTGAGATATCAACCTTCTGGCGTTCGACCACGTCATTTGGCCTAACTCTCGACTGAAATTTTGTCAAACCTTAGAAGTTTTTAGTTTAGGTGGTTGGGGCTGATTTTCGAGTCAAATTAGTGCAATTAGTGCTTTGTGCTCGTCATTTAATAGAATATTTTAAAACGAAAGAAATGAAAATAAATAAATTTGAATTCTGGGAGATTTATTGGGAATGAAATGAAATTTAATGCCTTGTGATGGTATCTGTACCTATTTAGTATCTAATTAAGCTTTTGGTATCTATTTGATATATAATTAAATTTGACCTAATTTTGTGTAGCTACCAGATTGTCAAATTAAATTCAAACCGTGGACCATTAACTTAAACATTTATTTTACAATTTTAGAAATTTACACCACTTTCGAATTTCAGATCTATTACGATTAAAATTGAACTTCTACCTCCGTATTTGGAACGTTCGATTAAAATAATCGTGGTACGGTAAAAGGACGAAAATATCCAGAAAATTACACTGTCGTCGCAGAGGCTTTGATTCACGAATAAACACGCATGATAATTTTTCAGCCGAGCCAACAAAATGACAGATCGAAGACGAAAACTCCAGAAACTGAATCGGAATTCCATGGGATAGAGTTTTAATCAAGATCGTGTCACTTTTGTTCGCCTAATGCCAGCAGCAAGTGACAGGAATAATCGTCCTCGGACCAACGTTTTATCTGATCAACGTATCATCCATGAACATTTGCATAATCTAATATCTTTCGGCCAGGCTGAGACGCGGGGACGGAACTATACGCGTTTCTGATTTATTTTTCGAAGGGAAAAGAAAGAATGAAAAACGATCCTTGACACGTTTCGAGGAATGGCACATGAACGAGGGTTAATCTCGTCCCCTTTCTCGAAGAACCTCTTTTAACAGTTGTCATCTTGAATTTTCTTCATTTATATTGAATTATTATGAACTGGGTATAAAAATATTATTAGATTAGTATTAGTGTATGCTGGGTTTTAATTTCATTCTATTTTGATTTTAATATCAATTCGACTCATGTAGGAATATTGTTATATCAATTTTGTTATAAGGTAGGTTCAGAAGAAAGTTTGTTTTGTGAACTGTATTTATTATAGAAAATTCAATGCTAAAATACTTTCCGGATAAGAATTTGAATAACTGTATACACATCAACTATAAATTAATTGCAAAATAGGTACTGTTAATAATCTTTAATTTTCATTAAAATTCTAAATTCTTAAAGCTCAGAGTACGAGTATGCCCTTCCTTTTATTTTAATTAAAATCACGGATATTGTGATCAATAATAAATGAAGTCCTATCGTTTTCTGTTCCTTGCCTGGTCCATTACAGACACGATTTAGCGCATAGAAATGAATCGAACGATTCTTTTTTCAATTAAGATCGCGATTCTAAATCAAAACGGAGCGGACAGGCCAGGAATCGATTAAGATTCGACGATCGTATTTTAGGAACCGGTTACAAGGGCCATACGGATGGAATAACGAGATCGTGGATTCGATTTTTCAAGGATATCCGCGAAAGACCGAAGACTGACGCACGGCATTCTAAAATCATTCTAACAAAACGTATGGAGCTGGTCTGACAACCGGTTTCCACGGTACAGAGAAGTAAATAAATCGAATTTGATAAATAAAACGATGAAAATTGCTCGTTTCCGCAATTTTCATAAATGTTACGGAGTTTAAAAATAAAGTAGAACGTTCTGTGATAATCGAGTCGAGATAAAATACAGAATGTGTAATATTCGATTAGAGATAAGACCCCAAGGAGTTTTGTATCATTTTATTGGACAGCTTAGCTATTTTTGCGTCGTTTAATTTGTACTGTGAACTTGAATAAATGGAACACGTTTCCTTTCAATTTTTTTTATTATATTAATCATTAGATTAATTATTCTTGCAGTATAATTTAATAAAACAGCTAGTTTGGTGATGTAAATAATAAAATAAACTTCAGTTGGGGTTAAAATTAATTTTTTGCAAGATAATTTAATAAAATTGCCAAATCTTGATTATCATACTAATAATTAACCCAATTACTGCAACTAAAACAATTCCAATTGATCAGAATTATACAAACTTAAACGTAATCAAAATTTTTACTAAAAAGACTTGAAATTTAAAATACGTACATTTTGTTTCTTTTTGTTTTTTATAAAATAAATTGCAATCTTTTTGCAACGTATATAAGTGATAACTAAATTAGATTTTCACGAGCAACGATATCCAATTAAACACCCCTCGAACGATTCTTAATAATTTTTCAATCGAAACACAAACCTGATCGAATAAAAAGCAGAAATATCGAAAGTATACGAGACGAAAAACTTACTTGTCGAATCTTGTCAACCGTATCACGAGCTGAACTTCTTGCAGACTCGCCTGAGATGCTGAAGCGAGCAAATATAAAAAACAAACTGACATCGCGAGAGGATAGCGGCGAGGAGGGTTGTGTCTTCATGAAAGTAAAATCATTTCCTGCCGTGGCTATGTGTACACCCGTGTCCCTGCGGCTCACCTGTCTCCGAACTGTAGCTCCGTGGCGTAAAGTGAAAACAAATACCCCCCCTCGGTGTACCTGTCCTCGAAGAGGGCAGACGGTACCCCCGTGGAACGGTGCATCGAGTTTAGCCCTACGGGATTTGCCATGACCTTCGGGAACCCTCGTACCCGGCCTCGACAGGTTTCATCGGATGGTGCGCTGCACTTGCTGCTTTTTCGAAAATATTACGGGACTATCCGGGGAATTTGTAAGGAAAATATCATTCATTTATTATTTCTCTAAGTTCCCTTTCGGATATTAAAATAATTATTACCATTTGGAGAATAATTTTAAAAACGTGGGTGGTTCGATTAAAAGAAAAATCTACAAACATACCCTATTTTTGTTCAATTCTGATGGTGTTCTAATGTTTTCAGTTTCAGCTTTATCGAAAATAAAGTTTATATTTGTGATTGGTCTCGTGAACCCTGTACCTAAATTTACTTTTGCACTCTTAAATTTGGAGAAATTTAGCTCTGAACCAAATTACCAGGCCTAATATTCGAACATATTTATATATTCAGGTACAAGAATAAAGAAGAGTCAAGTTTTAAAAGATTCAGTTTAAATGTTAGAATAAATTCTCCAAAGCTTCTGAAACGTGTGTTGGTTAATTTTTTCTGAAAAGGGTTGCATCAACAGGTCTGCCCAAACGGATCCACCTGATTTCGAACAGGTCGTCGGAAGAAACACGTGTTCCCGCCGAAAAACTTGTTAATTCGAGCTATAGGGACTCGAACAAACAAAAAAGAGAGGGGAAAAAACTTATAACTCGTGTGCGAGGGTGTACGGTTCCCCCGCAGGGACGCAGACGGGGCAACGTGGCTCCCCGAGAGAGGAAGAAGAAAAAAAACTGGCTCCGAGGCGCAAGTTAATGACTCCGAGGGGTGCCTTGGCTATCCGAAACGCGTCTAGACGCTCGACCCTAAATCTCTCCCGGCCCACGGTTTCGAGTAATGGTGGAAGCTGGCGAACATTATTGCCGCGCGTTAATTACTATAACTTACAGCACCCAGCGCCAACTTGTTGATTTAAACGTCGCGACCACGAACGTCGAGGAATCCTCGCGACGAATGCTTCCTCTAATTGGACGAATTAATCGTTCCCCCCCACTCCTCGGTCGCATAAATATTTCGCGCAAAAAGGGGGAGAGTGCGCGGGCGATTTCGAAGAATTTCGCCTGACTTTGGGGTGGCATGGGCCATCGTTGTTTCAATGATTCCAAAATGTGATTATGATAAATAAATTTTAATGTAAAATTACTGTGAGGTAGAAAAGTATTAAACCGGCAACTGAATTAATGTTACATCTGATAATAATTGTCACCTAACTCACCACTGACCGCGAAAGGTTTTACGAGCAATAAAAATCTAGTAACCTTAAACGACACGCAATAAAAACAGATGTTATCGTTACATATGTACATCTCCCGTACAGATTACAATGCGATTAAGATTTTGGTACAAGTAAACATCGAACATTTTTCTCAGAGACGTCGGATTACCTTCCGAAATCATGTTTATGCATAAAGATACCGATGAGCCTTTTATCGAGCGATAACGAGTCGCAGCAAACACAGGTGGGCAGGAGGGGGTGAAATGTTGTCGCAAGCAAGCTTCGAAGCAACGGAGGAGACGATAATTCGACGTGGGAATACGCATTCGATTTTAAATTGAAGACCGACGTGCGGTTGTAAAGAAAGTTGGGAAAGGAGTTTCTCGTAACAATTTTATCGGCTCCCCCATCGGAGATTACGTCTCTGCGAAATAAATTTTGAACGGGAGAAAAGTCGATTTCTGTGCCTGTCAGTGTCACAGGTGAATTCATGAAACTCGAGTCACGATTAAAAAAGGAAAAAGATGAGAAAGTCTACCTTTAAAACTGATGCAAGTAAAAACAAGAAGGGGGTTGCTTGTTAAAAACATTTTCTTTTTTAATAAATTCCCTCAAATAATACTTTTCAAAATCAAAAAAATTGATTTGTTGGGTTGATCATTTCTGACATTTAAAATTCCAAGAATATTCTTGAAATCGATAATAAAGAAAATCGCACGGTTTGTTTTCGCAGCACGTATCGCATTGCCGTTTAAATATTACGCATCGCACCTCGTAAATATATCCACATTACGAACGTGATAATGTGGGCCAACCGTACCCCACACGGTCTGAATGGAAAGTTGTTGCCCAACGCGCCGGGCAAAATTTATTTACAATTTACAATTATCTCCGCGCGTATATCCCGTTCGCTAGCCATTCGGTAACCCTTGACGTCGAACCGGCGATAAATTAAGAAATGAAATTACGAAGCTTGAAAATATGAATTATAACGTGTCCTGTCAGAAGCACCGGGTTTCACGTTGAGACAGTCAACGTGTTAACGAACAGATAAATATAGGGGTGAATTAGCCAACTTGTTATCCCCATTATTTTTTAAAGAAAATATTGCGAAAAAGACCTGAAACTATAAATCTGCCGAAGAAGCTAATAATTGTATATTTTTAATTTTCCAATTAGGATAATTTCTTTTGATAAATTAAGGGATGATGCAACCCCCTTGGCAGAAGATACCCCATCTCTCCAGATCCATCGTGAAATCTCATCCCTAGCGTGGAAACTTGTCGCAACAGGTTCGAACCGGTCCTCCCCCGATCTCGGGGAACGTATACGTCCACCCTTTTGATCTAGGTTGTTAAAAGGGCCGAAAGGACCCCGACGACCTCGGCTTTCTCGCTGGAAATCGGAGAGCATCGAAAAGGAAAGGAAAGATCCACCGGGTAGAAGGAAGAGGCTGTGTACGAGCGTAAGGGGGGTGATCGCGGGGGTGGGCGAGAAGAGGTTTCTCTCTTGAGCGTGCAGGTTCGGGGGGTGGTTAGGTTGGATTAGTGTCGGAGGGGTGTCAGAGGAGGGAGAAAGAACGGCAGATGGTCGGCGTGGACCCTGACGTGGGAAGCTCCGAATTCTCCAAGTTCCCACAGCCAGAGTGCACCTGCCCTCCCCACTCTGTCACCCCGTCCTCCACGGCTGGGCCTATATAAGGTCCGGGGTTGCTCGTCTAAGGCATCATTCGCTCACTAGCGCTTCGTACCAAAGCATTGAACACGATCTTCTCTGCCGAGCAAACAACGTCAAACACTCGCAAAACTCCGTTCGAAGATTCTCTCCAGTGACGTTCGAGAAGTTGGCGCGATAAGAGAAAAAAAAAGCATTCAGACAAGAATCGATTGTGCGGGATCGCTTCTTTAAAACCGGTTCAGTGGCTCCAGTCGATAAAGTACCAGAGACAGCAAAGATGGCCGCCACCACGATGAACCACGTGTTCGACTACGAGAACGAGCTGAACGACAATCTGTACAACCTGAAGATGTCGGGCAAGAGCGCGGGAGCGGGCGGCAAACGGGTCAGAAGCGTGCTGAGACCGATTCTGAGATTGCTGAAGAAGAAGACCAGCCGTGGCAAGTACGGAAAGGGTCAGAGGGCCGTGCCCCAGGTGGAGATCTTCACCGAGGAGGTGGACAATCAGAACAACGCGAACGAGGCGTTGGAGAGGAGGCTGCTGGCGGAACTTCAGGATGCCGAGGAGGGTGCCGCCATCACCGTTTGTTTGGACGGACAGATGACGGTCGTTCCGGTTGTGCCTGGTCAGTGCTACGTGCCCGTTCATTTCGCGCACACCCACGCGGGGGACTTCTACTGGACCACCCTGAGCATGGCCGACAGTGACCTGTGCTACAAGGAACGGGCTTTCTCCCAGTACCAGACACCCGAGATGCAGGTCGCGTGAAACCGAGGAGGAGGCTGTACGAGAACTCGATGAACAATCATCTACCTCACGAGACGTTCCCCGGGACCTTGACGAGTCCCGCGGGATATTCTTGGCTACCTGTTGTACCTACAGAAACAGACAGAGGAGGAAGAGACAGTTCCAGCTTCCGAGGTCCAACGAACGGCGCCAAAATGCCGGAGACCCCCCTTGCACCCTGACCACCCCAGGGTCCCCTGACTGCCTTTTAGATAAGATTCATTCGAACCTGTGATACATAGATTGTAGTTTTACAACGTTTCCTAACTGATTCGTTTAACTCGAAAGGAATCTTGAAATTTGTGCACGATTCGAGGATCAGTTAGACAGAAATACTCTATTTTTTATCCATTTTTTTTTTTTCATTTGTTTTTCTTTTAAACGTAGCGACACTGTAAGTAGGTGATCGCAGAATTGTGATATTTGTACCTAGTAGGTTAATTGTTGTATACATTGTGATAATGGCTTTAAACGTCGTCGATTCATTCGTCGATGAAACTTCCTATTGTCTTCCACAATTGTTAAGAGAATAAATAAATAAATGTACTTGTAAACCTATTCGACCTGTTTCTTTAGTCATTTACACCTGTCCGTATCATAGCCTTAAGTTAAGATGTTTTTAATTCTTCGATTAAAAATATTTTTGAATCAGTACGAATCGTTTCCACGAAGAGATAGAAAAACAGAGCCTCTTCAGAGAAACTCGATTCACCTGCGATCTTCCAAAAATTGTTAGCCCTTCGACAATAGGTCGGGGACAAAGGACTCGAGTCTTTTGAAAAGGGTCGGTTCGTACCTGAAACTGGTTTTCGAAAGCCTCGGGGGTCTTTTCAGCCCTTCGTTTCAGGAAAGATTCGAAAAATCTTTGAAGATTTTCGTGACGGGAAAAGATTTGACCGAAGAGTCTATGAAATTTTAGAGACGCGTTCAGGACAAGAAATTTTCTTCGTAGTTTGGGAGTCTCACGGAAGATTCTCGCGTCTTCCGGTAACCTTGAAAGAAAAGCTCCTCGACAAAGGGATTCTGGGACGAAGAAAGATTTCGAAGAATCGGGGTAATTCGTGTAATTTCTGGTAAAGTATCGTCGGTATATTAGGGTGATTAAATAATCCTCCCTCTTCTCCGATCGTCCCATTCAATTATCTTTTTTTACACGGTTAATCAATGCATACACCTGTGATTCTTGGTATAAAGCGAAACAGGTTTCTTGCGTAACTAAGAAACTGATTGGCTTCCCCGATTTTCGCGACTGTATGGTGCCGCATACGAAATTGCCTTCAAAAATTCTGAAGATATTAAAAAAAAAAAAAATAATCGATGTAACTTTCGATCAATTAATTAATAGATAGTTTTATATAGATAGATTTTATTTGAAAATCGTTAAATTTTATTAACACTTCTGTTGAAGGAAAGTAATTAGAAAAGTTTTGAGCTATGTTAATATTAATTAGGGGTCGGTGAAAGTTAATAGATTAAAAAATAGTTCTGTAAGAAAATATTTTAAAATTGGAAGCCTTATTACCAATTTTCTAATTAACCCAGTGCCTTCTAGCATCTAATTACACCCTCACGAATTTTCGATTCGTTCTTGTATCATATTTAAGTAATCCTAATTAGCCTCAAAATTGCATCAATAAATAATTAATTCTACCGATCGAAAGTTATAAATTAAGAACCGACTTGAAACAATTTTATCGAACGGAGGGTAATGTATTGATAAAAAAGAAAGTAATTGTACAAAAGTCGCTTATAGAAAAGTTTGAATACAGAATAGGTGCACACGTGTTGCCCATATGTGACAGGCACATGTTCGAAGGGGTGAATGGGGTGCGTGAATTCACATGATTTTCCGTGGCCAGTTGGGAGTAACCCACCCTTTGGCTCGAAGAATAACAAAAGAATGCAACGTGTATCAGATACTAATACAACAATGACGAGGGGTGAATAATTTCGAGTATGGGGTTAACCCAATTTTCAGTTTGTTCAACGGTCAGCAGACCATAAGTGTTCGTATGGGGTTGGAAATGCAAATGTTAATCAGCGTGAGTTACAGTGTTATCGTTTCACTGCGATTAAAGTGCATTAACAATTGATTCCATTGTGTTGCGAGAAGTTTAGATTGAATAAAGATAGAATCATTTCCCAAATACATATTTTATAAGAAATTTTGTTAAAATAATAGTAATTATATTTATTGTTTCATAAGCTTTGATCTAATCATTAAATTATTGCTAAACCAGTAATTAAACAAAAATTAATTCTTACCATTTTGACAAACATTTAATTTTCTAATTAACATTCTTTAATTTAGTATAAGAAATGAATTCTCTTTTATACATTTGTTAAGATTAAAATCCCTTCATTTCAAATATATTTTCAATGAAATATAAATAAACAAAAATAGGTTACAAAAGAGACACAAAATTTAAAGCAAAAAGGTTTAGTTGAGAATAGAAAATCGAGATGTGGGAAGAATAGAACCCTGAAGGGCAGGCAACCCTTCGTACAACCCTGCATTAGGACACGAGTTAAACGTCCAAAGAGCTCATCGAATTCTCCAAAAGTGCAGAAAAAGTGCAGCAAACAATTCTAAAATTTATAATTTGAATCAAGTTCGTAATTATAATATTACTTTTTTCATAAATTTTAATATTTGTGTGTTTACTGAGTATTGTCAAAAATTCAAGATCTTTTTATGATATAAAAATTCAAACAATACATAAGAACAAAAATTCCAGTCTATATCCACAATAATTTAAAGAAAGAACCTGTTGCAGGTTATTTGGCCCACGCTGTAAATTAAAAAATTACAAAATTCGAGGCAATTTTAACTCATCCTTAAAAAAAAAATCATATTTTGGCTTTTCTTTTAATTTAAAAGCCATAACAAAGAGATTTATAATTGGCCCCTCTTTAATTCGAAATGCAATCTTTAATATCTCTTATTTAATTGCAATTCAATTGCCAAGATATTTATCAACTGTACGCTTTCTTTTGCAATTATATTTGTAACATTGCATGAAATTTTCGAAAAAGGACACGGGAGTTTAATTTCGCCCGTTCGACCGTGACACCCTGCATATAATTATTGATTTCACATTTGCTCCTGGAAACTTTTTCGCCTCTCAATTTCGCTCGCAATAATTCCTCCTTGCCTTTTGATCTCCTTGTATCGAGTGGCACATTTTCGGCCGAAATAAAAAAAACTTCCATTTGCAACTTAATGCGACCAATGCTCATCGGGGTACGCGGAGGTAAAACGTTCACGGAGAAAATCGTGTCGGCCCTGCTCGGTCAAATTAACCACGCCACACCCATATTATTAGCCAGGAGCACTTTATTAATGGTTCGGGTCATTTTCAAATTGATCCGACTTTCCGTAATGTTCAATCGATTCCGATACCTTGCAACAAACTTCCAATGTGATCAAATTGTGATACACGTATTGAAAAACAAGAATGTTTCTAAATTTTTTGTTATGAAAATGTAACAATATATTTTAATTCTTAATGAAATATGAATTTAATTAGTAGTAATAAGTATCTATTATAATTACTTATTTGTAAAGTAATAATTCAGTATGAAAATATAACCCTTCATAATTTTAACTTCGAAGAGGGCTTCTTATATTTTTTTCAAAAGACATGGGCCAATTTAACCTAATTAACATGCAAGATTAATTTCCCTATCACACCCCCAATTGCCTAGCAATTTTATAAGAGTCACTTTTTACTAACCGATGTTCCATCTTTTTTTTTGCAGAAAACTTGTCGAACACCCAGTATTCGCGGACAAACGGAACAGTCGTGCGAAATGTATGAATTATACAAGCTTTCCACGTCGATCGGTTTAATCGGTGCCGTTTCTGTCGGTGAAATTAATTCATTACACGACCCGCCGTTCCCACCTTCCCTCCTGGCTCTCTCTCTCCCCCCCACACACACGTACACGAGTCTTTCCATCGAAACGCGGTAAAAAGCTCCTCGCTTCGGGTAATTACGATCGTTACGCGGTTACCGAAAAGAAAAGTGAGAAATTAGTTGTTCGAACATATCCCGAAAGAATCCAACGGGGAGCACGCACTCTCTCACGGCGTTAAAGTCGGTCGACGCGTGAAACTTTGCTCGTTAGAAATTGATTGTTTCGGGACGGCACCGCAGCTGTCGGCCGGAAATTTTATCAACGTCCGATGAAAATTGCTCGATAAAACCGATACGTGACGGTTCGACATTCGGTCAATTTCTAAACTGCCGGGAAGAAGAGATAGGGGTGGCATCGATGCTAAGCAATTCGATTGCATTCTACTAAGATTTCAATTCTGAGATAAACGACAATTTAAATCTAATTTAAATTATTTCAAGGGTTGGGGCTTGCCAAATGCGAACTACTAATAATATTTCGAGTTTCTTCATTTAGAAAAACCATAGGTTAAGGAATTAATTGATACTGATCAAAATTAATTTTCTATAATTAAAATTAGTGAATCAAAAATGGGACTATACAATAGTCACACGTAAGTAATTCTACGAAGAATGATTAATACTGTGAGGTACTGAGTAATTACAAAGGCAGGGTAATAATTTATGGGGTAAAACGGTGATCAGAATGAAGAATGTGACATGCAAATCGATAATGACACGATCCGAGCAAGATGCAGTGAAAACGTTTCAGAAACGTGCACGGAAGCGACACGAGGTCGGAATTAAAAGGTAATTACGGAAT
Organism: Anthidium xuezhongi; assembly: GCA_022405125.1. Classification (NCBI taxonomy): domain Eukaryota; kingdom Metazoa; phylum Arthropoda; class Insecta; order Hymenoptera; family Megachilidae; genus Anthidium; species Anthidium xuezhongi. Next base: position 1,313,168 of record CM039649.1, read on the forward strand.
CAACGGATTCGGATTAAACCGAAATACTTGTATCGAGCTTTTGTAACAGCCTATGTTATTTTAAGCAGTTATAAATTATACTCCCTTGTCCGGTATACATATAATACACCTGTTTCATCAAATATTCGTGAAACTCGACCGATCTTGATGGGTTTTAATATGAATTCGTAAATTGACATCACAGTTTCTCTTAACGGTACACCTATAATTAGAAGTAAGGGGTGTGACACTCTTAACCCTTTCGATATTTCATTTACGTTTAAAATTTTAGTAACAGAAATAACGAGATTAAATTTGGGTTCAATAGTTTTTAATTTGGGTAACACAAGACTAGAATAAATGATCTCTTATAAATCACAAGATTGCAATTTTTCTATAACTTTGAAAAATAGAAATCACTGACATTGGCTAAAATTAAAAATAAAATACTTAAAAATCTGCTTAAATAAAAAACTTCTGAAAAACTTTCGAGCACAATTCCCCCCTCGTTTCTCGTCGATAATCACCGACACAGGCGACTGTAACGAATCGAAGAAACATCAAACGATCGAACGGGCAATTATCACGATCGTCGTGCCCGCGGGCGGGTCGTTGCCGTGCAATAAGCGGATACCTTTCGATCCGCTGCTACTTTCTCAGCAGCGTTTCTCCGTCTCGATTTATGGCCGCGGGAAAAGCACGTGTCGCGGAATCAGCGTGGTTTCCACGAGTCCTCGTGGAACGGTAATCGGCTCTCTTTTGTCTCTGTCCCGTGTTCGCGTACGGTTTTCTCGCAAACGGTCGCGGCGCTCGTGCCCTGCTCATTCCCACGGCCCCGAAGCGAGCAGCGGCTCCGCGCCTCGCCGTATAAATACCAGCGTACACGTGCTCGCGCGATGTAAGCGGCCGTGTATCGCACGCGTGTCACGTGTGCCGTGTGTGCGCGTTCGCCGCGTCAGGTATACACACCTACCGGTGACCAGGTAACCGAGCACGCGCTCACCTTACGTTTCTCTACCTGGCACGCGCAAATACCGATTTAACCCTTTCGCTACCGACCACGTCCTCCAGAAACGGACCCTTTGATCGATCGCGTCATCGAAAGCAACGCTTTTAACCCTTTGAGGCCCTATCTGCTCGACGATAAATTTCTTTTCTCCTTTTTTCAAATATTCTCGTTAATCACGTCGCCCCAGAGGCGCCACTCGAGTGCAAAGACTTGATTTTGTCACCTGGGGGAAAATTAACTCTGGAAACTACAGGTCAAAATAAATTATCAGCTGAAATCTTGAAATCAGAAAATGTTAAAGTTACAAAACTTGCAGATTAAGAAATTTTTAAAAATGGACCCACCTTTTATAGAAGGATTAATCAAGGTAATAAATTAACCCAGAGTCTGAAAAATTTGACCAGCTTAAAAAAAATTTAACCGAACTACAATTAAACATTTCAAGTAATACGTGCTAACAAATGAAAAAAAGAAAAGACAGTACAATGACTTATGACTTTAAAACTGACCCAGAAAGCTGCCAGTGCAGGAAACGTATAATTCACCTTCACCTGTTACCTTTCGGCTTAAAACCGACCTCCCTTAGGCCCTCGGGTACGCACACTAAGTATCCCGGTTCTCTCAGGTGACTCAGAGCAACACGTCATCCGGTGCGCTGCCTTGTTTGGCAATTCGTTAGGAAAGTGGTAAGAAATCACGGCTCCCAAAGACCGGTAGCCAAAGGAATCGGATGTGTAGCCGTTGAAACTTTCGTTCACTTCTGATTTATATAACAACATGAAAGTTTTCAATATTCCATTCCGTTTATGTAACGTGCTTGTATATCTGTCACGGTGATTTGATACCGCTATTAAATTTAATTATTCCTACTTCGTTTATTATGTTTTTCAATGCTACGTTTCCCACGTCGGTTGCAAATTATTTGATCACGCGTAGAAGAATGAAATGTCATCAAACTGTGAGAAATTATTAACGGGTGAAAATAACTTGCCACGGGTTTCTTATTTCAAACATACTTTTGTCCAAATGTAAATCTTTCTGAAGATTTTATTTCAGATCGGACATCGGTGGTTCTGGCGTTAAACACACAACCGATCGGGCCCTGCGGGGTTGCTTACATGTCCATTTGTTTATAAACTCGTCCGTTAATTTATTTGTGCGTGGGACACATGTGCATGACATCAGGCTCTCGAAACAAAATTGACGCAACATATATGCACATGTGGAGCCAATAGCAAACATATTAAAATCTTCATAAGCAGCTGAATCTATAATCTGAGTTTTGTGTCATCCTCAAAAATATTTATTGTCTTACATGCCATCGTCAAATATGACAAGATAATTACTTCAGCAGTCGTATTTTTTTTTTTTTTTTTTTTTATCAAAATAGGTATATTTCATTGGTATAATATTTAATCATTTATTACACTATGGAATTTTTATTTATTCCAGACTGGTGTATACTAAATTATTGTTTGATATAACGTTGATCGATATTCTTGAATCAATTAAATGGGACATTGGCATCCGTTCTCGAATATTCTTTTAAACGTTCGTCGATGATCTTGGCAGTTTTCATGGGTCGCTTCGTTCCCGTTTTTCAAGGTGCTACATGCTCCCCTGGCATGTTTCCAAATACCACGTTTTCTACCAATGATCTTTTTTTATATGGCTAAATATAATGCCGCGAACGAGACTGGTCTCCGAATGAGATTTCTCGGTTGATCAACTCGAACGATGGTTCTTTTCTTCTACCGTTAGAAAATCGATCTTTATCTATCAGGATCGAGATCGTTTCACCGAAGCAAGATCGCATCTTCATCGTATTATGATTTTTCCAGATCAGTTATCGATGGGATTTCTCTATTTTCATGGATCCTTTAATAGGCAATTTCCTTGATCGTAAACTAACCATGGTTGTAAATTATCAAAAAGGAGAAATGTTCTAAGATCATATCAGATTTATTTTTATTTTGTGGTATTCTAAGTTAGTGGTATATTTGATGAAATCGTAAATTTCAAAGATATTTTTGTATTTAAAATTGGTTACTGTGATTTTATGTCTTGAATTTGCAAATTACAAAATCGATAAAATATCAAATCTGGAGGTAGAGTATGTTAAATTTGCCAAAATATGGAACTTAGATGTGTAATTTAAAATATTGAATTTGTGACTAAGCTCAGTTTAATTAGATTTTATTAATATAATAAATAAATAAAAGGAAAGTAAGTGATTCTGTGCTCCAGACACCGGTTCCCTCTAGATAGGAAGCTTAGAACTATGACTTCTAAAAAACTTCCTGGAATTTTGGCAAAAAATATTTGTAGAATTTCTTTTTAGTATCGAAAACAGACCCATAATTAATAGCCACGTTAAAAATGATAATTCTAAAGAAAAATCTCAAAGATCGACATAGCTATTCCATAATTACAGGCTAACCGCCATAGTCAATCTTCAGAGTAGATTAACGACAACTTCTGAAAGAAACAGGGACGCTTTTTAGTTGCAAAACCCGGCATTACTCTTTGGTCAACTGGTCAGAAGCAATCAAGAACGAACTCCTAGATGTGAGCATCGTCGAAACGGATCCAACATCGATTGCAAAATCAGATGCTGGGCTCGTTATCGTTCCTCGACGCAAACCCCTTTTTCATCCCGGCGGGAACAAGGCGCGCTTCGCGCAGGACAAGATTTTCATTATCCTCGCGATCGACGTTTTGCAAATACGCCCCTGTCGAACTAGATCATCGTGCAGCGGATCGCGCTGGCCAATACTTATAAAACCGTGGTTTCCATTGCTTGTTTCCTTTCACGTGGAGTAATCGACTTGGACGAGAGGTGGTCTCCACGATATTACGGAGGATCGACCGTAAGGATGTACGGTCATTAAGCAGGATACACTTCTTTCGTTCTTATTCTCTTTTTTTTTTTTTGCTTCTTGATGTTTCACTCGATACTCGTGGCCTTTCGTTACTCATCCATGTAAGGATCGTTAAGGGTTGAGAGGGAGGAAGGGGGTTATCCGGTGTCCATTCACTGCGTTATCTCCGGCTGGACGGATGCGAGAGAGGATCCTTTTTTACTACCGAGTCATCCGTTTGTTACCTCGTTCACAGAGCCACCTGACTCTTCGGCTAGTTTGGTCGGCACGTAACGTTAGCTTCAGACAATTTTTCGGATTAAACGATCCCCGGGCGAACGGGGTGATCGTGAAGCTACGTGTCGCGGCGGAAGTATCCGTTGATCCGAACGAAAGTCGCCCGGTCCGCGTTCACTTCATCCCTAAAACCTATCCTAATTTTATAAGGCGAATGATTCGAAGTAACTTAACCTGACCCTTTGTTTTAAATTTATTTGATTCGAAGGAATATTTTTATTTTGACTGGTCAAAATTGACGAAATCTTAATTGTTCTTTCTTTAATTTTAACGAAAAGCTTCTCTTGGTTTTCGGATCAAAGTACGTCACAGTCAAAGGGTTAATTACAATATATCACTCACACGTCCCTGCATGAAGATCGCATGAATTTAAAATCAAAAGTAATATAAAAGACAGTTTGTTGTTAATCAAAAACGAAGCCTTCTATTTAATTATGTGGAAGTCTATCCTTGACCTCGTACGTTTCGTACACTTCAGGCCACCCTCCGCGATTCTCACATCGAATTTATGGTGTTGCTGTGTTCCCCGTGCACAAATTACGACTCATCGTTCGCTCTGCCGTTTTATTACGAGAATAAGCTCCGAAAATAAAAGTCGCGTCGGATTATCGACGGCTAACAGTGGGTCGCATTATCGAAAGAAAGCAGGTCACGCCTGAAGCTGTGCCCGGCCATAAACACGATCGGTTTCTCTCTCGTTAGTCGGTGAATGATCGTCGACCGGAGTCGAAACGTCGATGAATGATCGTAACAAGTAATTATCCTGTAATTATATTCGGTACCGACGTTCGTACGAGACGAAACAAGACTTCGGGGCTTTTCTTCTGGAAGATCATCCCCAAGTGTCCGGCAATTAACTTGATATAACAAATAGCCTGTCACGCGAATCGATCGTAAATATCGGCCGGGAGATTCTTATTTTCGTTATGAATACCATTTTCGTTTCTTAAGAATTCAACTTTTCTTCGCGTTGATCGATCGAGTACCATCGACAGGGATGAAAGGACATTTGTAATTTAGCAGACGAAGGTTGTAATAATTAGGGGCCAAATGTATTAATTTTAAAGATTGCAAGGTCGAATATTTTTTAATTTAAAAAATTGGATATTTTGATTAAAGGGTAAGTACCCAAAGCATTGGATAAATAATTAAATTGCAAAATAATCGTAATTTTGACGAGTGAACAAATATTAAAAATTTATTGAATCCCTACAGCCAAATTAGTATTTTCTTCATTGAAAGTCGCTTAAGTACTGTAATTAGAAAAGTGGGCCAACTACGGGCGGATTCTTTTCAAATTGAATGCGATTACCTTTGCATATTTTACAGGTACAGGTTGCCTTATGAAATTCGTGTTACATTTCGCACGCGGACACGACACTTTTCGATTAATTTCTTGAATCCGCGTACCTTTTCGAGTCATAGGTTATTAATTTCTTGATTGATTACCGCGTGTCACTTTATCCGCGAATCCGTGTGGTCCCCCTTTAACTATAAAAGGCGTGACTGTGTTATCAACTTGTCAAAGCTTTCACGTCCCACGAGACACTCTCGTTCCCCTATAATTTGCTCCCTGGGAACCCCATCTTTCTTTTATGACGAAAGAATTTTTGCAGTGGTTGTAAAAATTATTTTCTAATATTGAAAACTTGGACCCATTCCTTCAGACATCAAAGGGTTAAGGTCGTACGACTAATCATTGACCATGGATCGCTCCAGATATAATTTTTGGGTACTTTGGTCAAAGCTAAATATTTATTGCTGTAATATTAAATGGTTGACGGCTCAGCTTAAAATTCGCAAAACTCGAGTCAAATTGTCGTCTTATGGGGGGTGAACAACCGTCGTGGACCACCAGCGGGTCCCGGGAGCGTGTCGAGGATCCCCGTGAAGGAAACGGTGGAAAGAAAACGTCCCCTGGAAGAAAAGGGGGCCACGTTCCGTACACGTTCCGTACACGTTCCGTACACGTTCCGTGCACACGACCGACGGGCTAGATCAGCCAGGGGGAGGGGGGCGTGTCTAGATCGCGCGTTAACGGGCCACGCTTCGTAAGAGAGATGCAAAACGGATCGATCGGACGGACGGTACCGATGGGTCGTGGTGGAAGACGAAGGGAAAAAGAAGCCGGTAAGCGGGTTACGGTTCGAGCGTATAATACTCTGAACGGGCATGTCGTACACGTACACCTACACGGGGCTTCTTATAAATACGAGACAGTGCGTGGCGCACTGGAGAGAAGGTGCGTAAGTCCGCATCTGCCCGAGATTCTCACGCGCGACGCATCTGTCTCAGGTTCCCACGAGAAACGACCACGAAGAAGAAGCCCGTGGCCGGGAGCCGGCCAGTCAAGAAAGTTTCGTCCGTACATCGACGATCGTCCACGTGGCCGAGGCGTGCTAAGATACGCCACTGTCTTTCCCGTCGTTGTCTTTTTCCCCTGATCGTTCTCCACGGATTAGGGAAGACCTCGTATGTGGAGTATCCTTGAATCCAGAGGATTTCTTCTCCTCCTCCTCTTCTTCTTCTTCTTCTTCTTTCTTTTATACTTGTGACCCTTTTCTCCGTGGGGATCATTAGAATTACAGGATGTCTCGTCCAACTTGATCGCTTCAGTCTTCTTCGTTACTCTGCTGAACGTTCTTCATAATTTACATAGGAGATATATTTAGTTTCTTGGGTTTGTCGTTATTCCATTTTCTAAGTATTTGCAGTTCGATGAGATTTTTTCACATTGATTGCTCGGGTGAAGGGTTCCTTTTAACAATTTTACTAGTATTTCTGATTAAATGCATTAAAGAATTAGAAGAGTAGTACTAGGCATCCACTGCCAATTAAATTTGGAAAACAGCCTTAGAATATTGTAATTTAATGTCCTGAATATTAATGTATATAATTGTCAAAAGATCTGAAAATTTTCTGAAAATTATTCGAATTCTATTCTAATGGAGTCTTCAACAATAATGTACCAAGGGCAAAGTCAAAGCATCGTTTCACAAAAACGTCAATATTCTGACAGCCTCGTGTACTGGCACGTTTAACAAAAAACTTGTGCAAGGAAAGAAAATGTGAAAGGTTCAGGATACATATTTTTCTCGCTGGCGTTAATCATTTTCCACCTGCTCGTTCCGCAAATGGTAGAGCAAAGCTCGTGTACAAGGTGTTAATCGGTTCCCTCGAATCTGGAAACGCGGCACGATTGCAGTGATCGTTACAAGCAATTACCAGGCAACTGGATCGGCCTCGTGTCGCAGTTAATTCACGCGAAAGCGGCAGGAAAAACGGTGGCCAAAGCGTTTCTGCTGTTGCGAGAAACGACAGCTCGAATTCCAAACGGGGCTTGGCCATACGACAAGAAAGCCGACTTATAAATCTAGCTCGGTACACGGGCAAAAAGGCCGCTCGTGGCTGCTATCGCTTTCATTCAACGTTATCCGCTACGAGAGACTAATCGCTCCTCGTCGTGTCCACTCAGCTCGTTCCGGTCTTGATTTTTACCGAACCGTCTCACGATTTCGGGAAAATTTTATTTCGTGGCCCTTCGAAGGGTTAAAAATATGCTTAAGTGTACCTAGGAGAGCTAAATTTACAACCTCTATAAAAATAATAGCAATTATTAACACGTTGACTGCGACTTCAATTTTGAATATTGCTAATATTAGGATAATAGTGTAAAGTATTCATTTGAATGGTTACATTTGATAATAATTGAAATTTAAGCGTGTCTTACCACACACGTCTGTTTTCACTGTGGCCGTTAAAGTGTTAAGTAATTTATATCTCATAGAAAATTTGATATGGTTCATTTCTAAAAAAAACCAAATGGAATCCAGCATATTTTTTTCATTAAACCCTCTTGTTTCATTTCATTTGGAACAAAGTTATTATATACTCATTTTACCAAAGCATTGCTTAAAGGACATCCAAAACACAAGATCGACGATTGCTCCTACAATTAATCTCCAAGAAAAACGATACAAATTTTGAAGAATTACCTAACAGTCCACACGGATGGGTCCCATTATCGAACCTATCCCCGCGTTAAGAAAGAAAGGGAAAACAAAATAGCAGGGGACCCGAGTCAACGAGTCGACACGCGGCGACCACGAGCTTACATAGAGGGGGGTTGGGGGGTTGGGGAGGGAGAAGGTGAAACCACTCTGATTCCCCGTGAAGCCACGTGGTCGAAGAAATGGTCGAAATGCGCCAGGTCACGGAATCCCATATAAGGAAGTAAGGGAGCCGAAGGAAAGAAGGGTGGCCAGCCACCCCATAACTCGTGCAGCACACGAGCGAACCGATGCACATGCTCGATATTCCCATGGATTCCTTGCCTTATGGCGGCCGACGTGCCGCGGACAGCGAGCATAGGTCCGGTCTTCCCCCTTTTTTTTTTCTCCCGTTCCTTTTTCCTCCTCCTCTCTCTCTCTCTCTCTTTCCAAACACCACGAGAGATTTATACCCCTCCCCTCTCCCCGCCCTCTTCTGCTCGTGTGGACGACGTGTGTAGGCACGCACATGTCCCGAATTCCCACAGTCCCGAGACATCGGCGTCACCTTGTGGGAGAGCCTCGAGAAAAGACGAAGGATGCGCCCCGTCCCCTCCTCTCCCCCGCCACCCCCCCTCTCCCTCGACACACGGCTTCGCAGGACGAAGGACGAAGGACGGCCACGTGTACACGCGCGCCCTTTTGCCGCGCTTTTTCGAAAGGGAGCTCGCCTTTCAAAACACACCAGCCGGCTAAGTGCTCTCCCGGTTGTTTACCGAGGACCACGTGTGTACGAAATGTCAGGTGCTACCTAGGGTGCTCTCATAGAATTCTTTCGTTTCGATTGAATTTTTACGAATTTTAATAAACCATCATCAGTTGGTTGTTTAAGAAAAGGTTTTCAAACGAATCTTGGTGCATTTTGTATTTTTTTTTTTTTTAGATATCAGGGCAAGAAACTCGAAATCACTTTTGTATCTGATAAAATTATCTTTAAATTGCTCGATAAATTGTTCCTTTAAATTCCTGAGACACTTTTGTAAAAATTTGTGTCGACTTTTATCAGAATCGGACATCGTCGTCGAATCAGAAGTGCATCGTTCTTGATACATTTTGTTACACGTGAAAGCTGCAACGAATCGTATCGGAAACCTTCCGCATAAATTAACAATCCGAGTTGAACAGCTCCGACGGGGGAATATAAAACCATACAGGAGCAAAATTTCTCTTCCTGTGCGTTCGTTTCGAGGACTGTGTGCCACTGCTTCACGCGTCGAATTAAGACCGATTTAATTACCGACCGTAACACCGTTTCGTCAAAATTCAATATAAATGCAGGGCCCGTTTCGTCCGTTACGAATAATCGTTTCATGCGTGTCGAACACGGAAGAGACAGAAAAGGAACACGGTTCGAGATCTGAATATCGAGAAACAGTGATATTTAATTAGAACGTACGGTACTAAGACGGCTGCGAAAATTATTGCAAATTGAACTGAAATTATCGATCGATATTGATCTATGACACAAATTGTTATTAACGCAGCGCTACGAGACAACGATCATTGATTATTTTTTCACGGAATTTCCTTTGGATATAGATCTTCGATTATTAAACGACTCTATCAGTCTTCGAGATTTTTCATGGAATTTAATTAACAAATGAAAGATAATACCGGGTGTTAGGTAGAATTTTTCCATTTAAATTTGACTTTGATCGAGAGTCGATTAATCTTCGACCTTTCGCACCGAACATGTAATTCTGAAGTGAAATTTAAACGCGGCAATTAATTATCCGAGAGACGGATTGAATATCCAATTTGAAATATTAAAAGGAAACGTATTAATTGAGGAATACAAAGTGTATGGTATGAAATACAGGTTTTGTTAAACCCTTTCCCTGTTAATTCCAAGACGAAGAGAATCGAAGTGCTCGAAATAAATTTATTTCAAATTATTAATCAAGGAAACAAAATTTAATGTTAGACTCGTTCAACCTTGCAATTTTATCATTCCTTTCATTATTCCACGATATTTAATTGTCAACTTTGTATAAAACGATGCTTGAACCCCTTCGGAGATCAAGGTCGAACGGTTAGGGTCCTTCTCTTGTGATGAATAGTAAATTAGACCGCGAGGAGTTAATCGAAACCTGTTGCACCGTGACATGCATCGCAACGGGAGCATATATAGCACGGCCATGTGTGAACACGTGTCGGTATACACGCGTGGGCTCGTGCACGAGAGCCAGGAATCGCCATTAAGTGGGTGGCTAAGATTGCCTCTCGTTTACTTTTCCCCCCTTGCCCCTGCTGCTCCCGTTCCCCGACCGGCTATCATCCTTCTGCTCGAGTACATACAGCCTGTCCCACAACAGTCCGTCCACGATATCTTTCTCAAATATTAATATATTTCTCAACAAATTAATTACTGATTGTACAAAAATTCCAAAAATCCAACAATTAATTAATCGATCTTGATCCGAATAAAGGAAACATTTTATTATATATGTTTCATTATTCACAAAAAAAAAGAAGAAATTATTGTCAGGTGATGGTGCTTCGCGTGGTGCGAAGTTAATTAACACGATATTGGTTAATTGGAGTACCCATAAACATATAAGGCACAAGGCACTCATTTAAATGCCACAGCGAAAAGAAGCATGTGTAACGTGACACGATACGATTGTAATCGTTTAATTTGTTCAAATTGAATATAATTTTATAACATAATCTGGCCCCAATTTGCGCTTATTTTTAAATTGGAAATAAATTAAAAAATAAAATAAATAAGGGTTGATAAAAGTCAATTTATATTTCGACGAAATCTAATGCAAAATAGGAAACCTGCAGCAAGTCATTTTGACCCATTAGTTCTAATATTAATGAATAAAATATGTCATTCAAATATGTCAACCCTTTCCCACCCAAGAAACGTGTGATTCTTGAAAACGTGGCATTCCAAGGGCAACGTCGTGTCCAAGGAAAAACGGAACCTATCGATGAATCAGCAGACAGAGAAGGGGGTAAACGAAGACCTTCCCCTGAGCGTTTCGGCGACGATAAAGGGAAAAAAAGAGGAGGGAGGGGGAGGGTGGGGAAGAAGGAAGAAATCGGTGCGAGAAAGAGGTAAAAAGGAGAAGGAGGGAGGGAATCCAGGGCACACATTCGTGTAATACGGCAGATGAGAGGCTGCAGGAGTCCGTGGGAAACATCCTCGGTGGTTCCTTCCTTAGGAAGGCGTGCAGGGATCCTTAGTGGTCGTGTGCACGTACACGCGAGCGCCGTGGAGGAGTTTCAGGGCAGGCCATCTGCCCGAGTCTCTCACGATTCCAGGCCAGCTGCCGATATCTTCGCATAAGCGTGCATCGTGAAAGAGCCTCCAGGCGCTAAATGCGCGCCCCGCACGCTTACGTTTCGCGATTAGCCTTGTGTTAAACTGCTCGCGATTTTTCGTCACCCCTAGCGCACCCCTGCGGGCCCCGGGGCCCCCAGGTAAGACTTGCCACGGGATTAATCAGGGGAGGGTGACTCGTGTCGACCACGTGCAATCTACGGAGTGGCCGTGGATGTTTCTGTGTTTTATTCGAGAGGGATGCCAGGTAGCGGTAATTAACTTTAATCGCGTGGAAAGCCGATGGAGTAGAATAACGCGTGAATTTTCTGAGCGGAGCACAATGGCCCCCGAACGGGGGATTAGAAGGGTTTATGATTCTGTTGATTGCTGACAAGGGAACCTGAGTTTAATCATTGGGAATCCCAGGAATGGTTTCCTCGTTCGTGTCAAGGATTTATATTTACGAGGTGCTTTATTGTTAGACCGCAATTTGAGCAGTTGACTTTGCACGCGAATTTAATCCTTATATTGAAGGACCCCTACCTCTGCAAGGGGTGTTGTTTGAAAACAAAGGGTTGCCTTTAAAATAAATTCCAGAGAGTTTGCTGGTAATACGCAAATTATTTAAGTTTCCATCCTCTTTGACTAAGAATTAGAATTTATTTTTATTCATTCGACCAACTAAAAACCAACAAATTGGACGTTTCCTGTGTGCACAACCAACAAGGTAATAAGTCAACAACCCGAGCACAGTAATTTACATATGCGTGCTCACCGCTGGAATATCATCCCCCTTTACGCCGCAACCCTAACGGTCTTTCCACCCCGTTCGAGCAACAATAGAGGGGTGGTCGTAAATGGATTCCTGATGAGAGTGGACCGACTACCTGTTGATGGTACCGTGGGTGTTCACGCCACACGTGCACCTCTATTTCGGCTTGAATTTTCCTACGGACACCTACACACCCAACCCCCTCGACCACCCCCCTTTGGAAAGCAAAGAAAGCGAGTAAATTCACCGATGAATGCAAATGCACGCGATGTTGAAGTCGTCGTTCACGCGAAAGAATCGTGAGAAGTGGTTGGATACACAGAACGATACGAACGTATTCATATTTTGCGAGAAAAAGTTATTTAATTAGAGGGCAGTGAGATTCGAAGGAATTTTTTAACTTTAAAATAACAATTCAAAGTTAAAAAAATTAGTAAATTGGTAAATTAGCAAATTACTGTGTTTACTAAATTTTTAATCAAACTTAACCAATTTCACGATTGTAAAATTATTCCAACGATCAATTATTATCGACACCTTTGCAAAATTTTTACCAAACTCGAAGATTGTGAAACTCGAATTCCCGTACCGGTTAATCCCTTCAGGGGTGATTCACAGCACGTTCTCGAGGTCCCGCTTTCACAGGGGAGGGAGGCGATGGAATTTTTCGTTGTATCGGGGTCAAGTTTAGAAAATGCGGAAACGGTTCGTTCATTGAATTTCGTGTCCAGCTCGTGCATTGCACGCTTCCACCGAAAGACTTCCTGAAAGGGAGGGTGCTTTTTAATTTCTATGGGCTCCGAAGCTTTCTGGCTCCCACCCTCCTGGTATGTATAGGGGTGAATTCTTCTGGTGTACGTTTCAATGGGGCAGAAAGTGTGGGAACGTAGCCGCACAAGAAACGGGCACCGGGGAACACCCGTATGGGATCCTGTTACGTTTATGGGGGGCTCGTGCTCGGAAGCCGCATCCAGGTCGTACAAGGAAGTCCGCGATTTCGCCTAAATTGCAATATGTTGTTCCTTCAATTTTTTTCATTTCAAATCAATTTTCATAAAGTGTGTTTATTTATCCCCCGTTTTCGTCTCCTGTTCTTTTGTTCATTTTTAAATTTCAAATTGATTGCCAAACCAGGTACGATGAAGTTACGACACGTGTTTCTATAAAGACGTTTCATCCCGCCGCTCTGAGAGAGACGACACGGTATTCCTTTCATATTTCAGCCAGGGGAATTCTTGGTGGCATTAGTTAATCATCTGTGCGCTAACAGGACACATATCTAACGGAACGGTTAAGTATTCCAATGAGAAATTTTCCTCGAAAAATATTATGAAGTGAAAATATCTCGAAAGCTGAATCTTCAAAGTATCGTAACCGCGGGTCAAGAATTAATTTACAACGAAATATTATATTCAATTTATTTTTCACATCGTACGGACAACTATAAACGGACATTCTTACAGAATATCTATTAAACTTCTGTGAAACACTTACGATTTCAAATAAATCAATTCCTACGGGGTAACTGTGAAATAAACTTGTACAGTTATAAAATAAACGTTCATGTAATTGCTATGAAACGAGTATGAAATAAATGTCTATGTAATAACCGGCGGGAATACACGGGCACGGGATAAATGAATTTCTACGAAGTAATTATAAAATAATTTTCCTCGACGTGCACGAGGTAATATAAGTTGAAGAATCCTACGGTTTGTAAGGGGACGCCGTGAAAAAAAAAAAAAAAAAAAAAAGAAAAGAAAAAAAAAAGGTGACGGAAGCAGTTGAACGACCGTGAAACGCGCATTTCCCAACTCGTTAATCAGTCTGAAAACAGTAATATAGGCAGAGAGGCAGCCGGTGTCAAAGAGGGACATTCGCCACGTATAAGTGGCTCGAAAGCATCCTAATTAGGCAATGAAAGGACTCTTTGTGATCCTCGAAAAAGGGACTGTCTAAAAGGCGCCGATAACACGTGCGTCGAACACTTTCGAGGAGACGAAAGCCGGTGGTTGTTCTTACTTCCGAACGTTTTCACACGGGACAAACGCGAAATCATGAATGTGCCTTTGTGCCCGAGCCGCTCGTGAAATCACGTCCGAAAAGACACCACACGGAACGGCTCGGCCACAAAAGTCGGATCAATTAATTATGAACGTGTACTTGGAACCTGACACCAGAAATTATCATTTCGTACGATGCTCTGCTGATGAAACTATACGAACCTTGAACCAATCCAGATAATTGTATTCAATTATTTGATGGTGTAATTAATGGCGAGATTCTTTTTTTTTTTTTTTAATTAAGAACAGAAAAATATTGCAATTCCAGGACCTCATATCTCTAAAATTCTTAGAAATCTTATTGGTATTTTTAATGTTACGCTCTCCTAATTATTATTAGTCATTTTATCGTAAAAACGCTTATATGCTTGATAGAAAAATAAATATTTGGTCTCGGGAAAGTAGAAATTCATAATAAATGTTCGTTAACGCGGTGTGTTGGAGAGATAATAATAATAACGAGGGTGTCGCATTAACGGCAAATACCGGCGACAAGCGGGACACGTCGAACACCGATGGCATCAAAAATAATTAGTCCGGGTGTATACGAAATAATTGATCGCTACTGGCCGACTTGGCCACGCATCGTACTTTGACAGTCGATGCATCAAACGTTTTTTTCATTCGTATTATCACGAGAAGGGTACAGATTATACATTTTCGAGAGAAGGGACCGTGTTAATTTTAAATTGGAATCTTCCTTATGTAAAATATATAAAACATGTCATGGTCATTGTCCTTTTTAATTAATTGCTAATTGAACGTGTAGGATATAAACATTGTATAAAATTAATTTTCTAAAGTCTTTTGTCGTTTTCTTTTTGCCGCTTCGCGGGGGTCACTTTTGTTTTTCGATTGCACAAGAAAATATTACAGAAAAATATTATAAATTAACATAGGCACAATCGACACAGAAATATAAAACGCCTCTCAAAGAACTTTCTTTTAATCCTCGACGCTCGACGATTATTTATTGCACGGTTAATTAAAGGACAATTAATGTGTTTGCGGAGTTCAAAATTTGAAGCACCTGCGAATGTGAAAGTGAAGAAAGCAACCGGCGTACAATTTAAATAATTGCAGATAACAATTTTCCGATAAGTGATACAAAAATTTATTCACGAGATTATTTCGCTCGTAAATCAGCGAACACTCGGCACATTTTCATTCACGATTCTCAAATTTTATTAATCCCCGGTGAAAAAATAAATTTTCTAGAAAGTTAAGATAGGTGATAAATAATACGTTATTAAATTGTCAAGGCTTATCCGTTTCATTTCGTACGAGGTGTCGGATACTACCGTGCCAATTTCGATTAAAAAAATGTTTACTTAATTCTGACCCACTATCGGCCAAAGATATCATCTTTGATTATCCACCAATGATTCCAGAATGCCAAATATGGTAATATTTAATTAATTCATTTAAATTTATTTACCGTAGCCGTATTTAATTACCGTAGCTAGATACTTAAGAACACGAAATATTAATTATAATTTGGAGGCAAAGTTTCTATAATAAATAAAAATTTGTGGTCTTGTATGATAGGGTCTGGAGGGTTAAGATACAGGCACCAATGCAGCTTTCATTTCGGGGCTAAATCCGATAAGGAGCCACATTCGTCCATCCATTATCCTCGCGGACGACCGGATTACACGTTCGATTATCTACCAAGGAAGAAATTCGGAATGGTACGACGGCCAGCCACCCGACCGTGTAGAAATCGATATTTATACATATGTACGTTTGTGAAAGCGGCGGGTGTCTCTGCATGGAAGAGAGGATCGAAAGGGAGCATCTTAACGATTCGTACGTCCTGTATGAATCAGATAGCTATCGATGCCGCGTTGTAGAGAATCGAGCCGCGAACGATAAGAATCGAAAGAGAGTTCTTGATTCTGTGTGACGCGGCGTGGCTTTAACTCAAACTTAAAGATACCGATTCACGCCCGCTCCTTTCCCTTCAATTATCCGCCTCGTCCAACGATAACGAGCCGTACAACAAATTTTACTATCTCCTCGCGCGACTACCGTCTGATAGTCTCCCGGAGAAACTTAACCCTTTGGTTACAGCTGTCTCCTCTTGCACGAGACGTTAAGGGTGATTATAGCGTTCGAAAAGACATCCTGTGTCACCCTTAACCCATAGCAATTATTTAATTAATTATGGCCCCTCTCAGCACGTAACAACCCTAACCAAAGAGGGTGCAGAAAATTCTTAACAAATAAACAGTTGATATCGCAAGTAATATTTTTAAATTTCCAAATTTCCAAGTTAAATATTAAAAGACAAGGTAATTTTAATTGTAATTATTATAGATATTAGAAAAGTAGTAGAACCATTAGTAAAGCAAAAGATTGGAGAGAAGATACTATCTGCGTACGAAATTGATACACATTTTTACGCAGATATTTGCTAACAGAAGCAACATTTTCTTTAAAATAAATAAATGCAGCTGTGTACTCGGCCATCTCAAAATCATCGAGCACGAGATGCTAAAAAAAGAAAATTAAAATATTCTACTTTCTTCCATAAATTGCTCGCAAACCGAGAAACGGACTGTTTTAAATGAAAATTGAATTCTGTTCACGTTTCTCTTGTGACGTACATTCAACATCATAATTTTCAGCCACTTTTGTCGTGCACGTCTCATTCAAGGCAAAAACATATGATAAGTATAATAAAAATGGACATGCAGGTACATCGAGGATCTTACGAATTTAATTAAAATACTTTTAACGAACCTTTGGTCGAAAATAATGAATTCGTTGATTAAAGCCTTTTACGGCATTGAATATCAATTTAGTTGACATTTTGTTAACAATCCATGATTTAAGATTTATTTGAATGTTTATTCCACCATAATCACACCAATAGTTTGATAGAATTTCATGACAGAAAATTATCGAAAAATAACACGATACATCAACTTGAAGCTTAAAGTTTCACACAAATAATTGCATAAAAATTTGATTAATATTCTCAATACATAACAGCTGGATCTTCGTTGGAGCATTAGACGCTCGTTAATAAATAATACTTCAGAGCAGAGCGATTAATTTATTATTCCAACAAATAATCGGCCACCTCGTGTTAAGAACATTAAGAAAAATTTCATGCGGTCCCCTTCACGACACTTTAAGCCGCTAATTGATGTATCGTAAGTGTTACATAGCGATAATTTTCTTCACATACAATTACGTCGGACTTTCTACGTTTCGAAATTCATCATCCGATAGCCGGACAACCAATAAACCGATTCAGATGCGCGCAAACAATCATTATTTGCGATCATTATTGCTCTCGCTGCTTGTTTTACATTCGTAATCGATATCTGTAAATTATACCGTGGTAGACGTTTAACGATCCGGCTTACCTGTCCCCCACCCCTCGTCGAATCTTCTCACGTGAAAAGCGGTGCACGAAATAGCGTACACGTAACTTTCGCAACGCATTTAAACGCGATTCCAAAGCGGGAAAGCAAAACCGATAAACGAAACTCATACCGTGTGTGACGGACGCAGACAAATTGACACGTTTAAAGAAATTCGATACGGAGACTTATTACACGCGTTATATCGATAAATTGGAGAGGATATAAATTATAAGCCGCCGTCCATTCACGGAAGTGAATAAACTTCTTTGTAACTTTACGGTGTACAAATTAAATGCCAAATACATAAGTATATACCGTTTCAACCCTTTCACTCCGGCTGGAAATTTAGAAACTTAAAAACTAACAAAATTTGAAATATGACTGTTTTTCTGAAAATTTAGAAACTTTCAGATGTACCATTATTGATACAGGTAGCCCTCATACGACACGGTTTTGCTCCAACGCGATAAGGTAAATTGCGAACACTTTTGTACAACACTGAATAACATGATTTTCGTTTAACGTATTTAAGAACCAAATTACCTTAAAGTAATGGCGAGATGGAAAACCTATCAACCGTGTTATAAGAGGGTTACCTGTATTTTACCGAAATCAAAATTCGAGAATGACACGTCCGAAAAGTATTACCTTTGTCGCGACAGCTAGTTTTGGTGTCCGAAAACTGGTCTATTGACAGCGTTTCGCAGGATTCCTCGCAGGATAACAGGATAAAAAACGAGTGAATAAAAGAATCCAGCAGAAAACAAAGGAGACGAGCGAAGGAGAGGAACGAGAGAGGAGAGAGAGATTGTGTTCCGATATTCCCGCGAGTCTGACTCACCTCGTGCCAGCACGTGTTCTACCTGCCCGGTTTCGAGGGATCCTCACGGGTCCTCCGTGTCCTCCCCTTTCGCCTCCCTTCTTCACACACGTGCTCACACGTGTACACGTCCCGCCGGTATCTCTTCCCTTTCAAGGGGGATCAAAGGACCACGTTTATTCTTTCCCAATTCCTTTCGATTCCCTCGATACTCGATTCACAATTGAACTCTCCCTTTCCTCCCCGTTAAATTACATATTTAACCCTCCAGCCCAGAAACCAATAAAACAGCGATTGAAATTTAATTCTAACAATTATCTTAAAATTATTTCAGCTTAATTTTTGGAATTTTATGGCACTGTAGTCTCTGAAAATTTAAGGGTTGACATATTTCAGAAAGATTCTTGAGTTTCGTTGAAATTAGCACAGTTTATGAACGAGTTCGATACTATCGGATAGAAAATGAAAAAAAAAGGCCGAAAGTTTCCAACCCTTCGTTCATCCGTCTCCGTTGTTCATCCGCTGTTCCTGTTTCTCTTTGACCCTGTTTTTCTCGTCCCGTCTCGCTCCCTTTTCTGGTCCGCTGTCCTTCGAGCGGTGTTCGTGTAGGAACGGGCCACAGGCTCGTCCTCGTTTATCTCATCGGTATTCGAGAGGTTCGCTCGGAGCTCGTGGGAAAATGAGGCAGGTGGTAGTTAGATCTCGGAGTCCAGAAACGAGAGATGCGATGCCTTCTCCGCTCGGCAGCGCCATTCATTCGTGTGCACACGCACGTGGGGGCACACCGATCACGTATATTTTCGTGCCAACCAGCTACGACACGTGTATACGCGTACATACACCACCGCTCAAAAGTCTCGAACGTATTATCATTTCGACATTCAATTCGAAAAAAAAAAAAAAAAGGAAATACTTGTTTGTTCGTTCAACCCTGTAACCCGTTCTGTCTGACGAACTTCGAGCATCTCGCCTTGGGCGCCAAGATTTTCTTTCAAAGAAAACACGAGGTTTCCCAAAATTTAATATTGAAATAACATTTACAGTAATCAGAAAATGAAAAGTGCATTACTGAATAAAATGCACCGAGTGCGGTAATTGCAATGATTGGGCTAGACTGTATTCCTGAGAGATGCTAGCTTGTAATTCAGAAATTTTTACTTAGAAAAATATTTTTATGGTAACAGATTACAGTTCCTGGGTTCATATTGGTACAATTTGTTTATTATTCCCTGAGCCATAGAATTTGAACAATTTTGACACTTTAAATTTAAATGCAATTGCAAGTATTTACAAAGTTGGTACCAGAGAATTATTGACACAAAATTATTAATACAATTTCTACTGAAATTGCAGATAACAGAAAAGTGGTCGGAACTTTTGAAGAACATTGTATATACGTTGTGTCATAAGAAACGTACAAGTATCGTCCAGGATCCTGCTGTATACGTTACGTATTTTTGTTCGATGACCGAGAAGGCGAACGCCAATTAACGGCTGCCCAGCGCAGCTTCCGGCTCGATTAAAAAGAAATCAACAGCGACCCGGCGACACCTTTTTACGCGACAGTCGCGGTACACGCTCGATCGAGCAGTCTAATGACATATGGACCGGGAAGATTTATATTTTCCATGGAACGGGGGAAAAAAATTTATGAGATTTCAGGGACGCACGGTCCTTGAGATTCTTAATTAACCCCCGGGGGCAGATCGGCTTCTAACCTTCTATAATTAAAAATTTCTCAACGACGATTCGAACATTAGGGAACAAGAGTAATACGGGGCGTAAGACGTAATTTAAATTATCCCCCTGCTTTAAAATGCAAATTTATATTCCCATGGGAACCGAACGAATTGCTGGAATTAAATTTCATAATTAAACCGACCTGCGACCAGACGCACCTGTGCTTTTTCAAACCAAGTACCCGCGATACTTTTTAGCCCATCAACGTGGATTTATAGTTTCATGGAAATTTGTTAAATTATTGGGGTTCGAGAGGTGGTTTGTGCTTTATATTTATAATTAAACGATGTAGCAACGACAGATTCATAATGCGTACGATACACCTGTAGCTTTTGAGTTTGGGGGACATGTCGCAACATCTTCGGGCCTGTCAACGAGGATATACATTTTATATGGAAATTGGGGAAATTACCAGAATTTACAAGTGATTTCATTCATCAACCGAACCGGGAGTTTGTATTTCGATTCTGAAAGTATCCCATGATTTGGAGGAGCGATCGCCGACGATCTTCCACGATTTAATAACTAACCTTAAGATCGAAGATAATAAAAAATTAAGAGCCTCATTAGCTTAATTCAGAAAGAAACTTACGACCGACTTTTTAATGAGAAAGCTATTTAATTTAAAAGATATTAATGTAATAAATAGCGGGAACTATGGAGATAGAGTTAAAGTTAACTCTAAGTGAATATTTTAAAATACAAAATTGAACTGTTGACAAATTAACAATTGTAATTCTTTGGTCCCAAAGCAGGGCTTTCGAATTTTGCAAGATTCACCGAGTCGTGCCGCAAAGGGTTGAAAAAATAAACGAGACGCGACACGAATTCTGTACAAGTCATCGCGATGACTTTCTTGTTGGGTTCCGTCTCAATTTCGAAGAAACTTATGAGAAACGTGAGTCAGCCCAGTTGGAATTTCGGGGATAAGAAACGACCGCGTCTATCAAGGTATACCTGTGGACACATCCAGCGTAGGTGGTCCCTGCTAACATTTCTGAAAGCTGCGTCACGAGGATGGTTGTACAAGAAAAATCCACCCTAATCTACCATTGAATAACTGGGACCCTTCAGAGGCCACGAATGTTTGCCTTTTAACGGAGCAAAAACTCTGCTTGGAGAACTTATCGTGTCACAAAGTTTTATCACTCGAACTGGATACCTTCTATTGGACACAATTTTTTTCTCATAATTCATGGATCGAAATGCTGTGAAATTAAATGAAATAAGAATAGTTGTATCGAAAACTGGGTAACAGAAGTTCTGATCTTATTACTAATAGCTCTTACGACTTTTAGACAGAAAGACAGAGAGTTAATAAATAATCGTCGATTTAATTAATCAAAAGGGACACTCTGTTCGCGTGATTTTAACCAGAAGCGAAGGAAACACGTTTGAAACGATTTTATTCCCTGGCTACCGGCAATTTGTACCGATCATCGTTTGGCCGTGGGTGCAAAGGAGAAAGCCCTTAATTTCCAGTGTCTCAGGCCCGTGCTCGACACAATGCAACCCTGTCCCTTTTCAGCCTGGCCGTTCCTTCTCCCCTTGAAACGGCCGGACCGGCTGTGCGTGCTATACGCGTGGGAAAAACCGAGCACGTGCGCAATCTTCAGCCTAAGACCCCACAAAGGACCCCTTTGGGGTCCTATCGGGGCCACTTCCCCCCTTTCAAGACGCCATCGGCCCCAGGGATCCCCTCTCTCCTCTCCTTTTACTGATTTTTTAACTCCTATCGCAACACCGGTTCATCTGCATTCCCTTGGCGAAACGCTTCATTTTCTTATTTGCATATGTCACCTTTTTTTTTTTAAACGTCATATTTTTGTATCTTAACGCGTGCGAAGAGATTCTGAACACCCGGTGTACGTTTGAATACGATTTAGGAAATTTGGCACGGTTTAAATAATCATTCGTTCTGTAAATTATTATATTCTTTTGGTGGGAGGAAAGTTAGAAATGTTAAAATATTACATTTTTATAAATTATATTAAGTAATTTTGTTCAACAGCTACTTGAGAGTTTGTCCAATTTTAGCATTGCATTCGAGGTGTTAATTGAATTAATGAACGATCATAAACAAGAAGCATGCAGATCAATTTCAGAAGATAAAACGTGAACAATGCGACAAAAAATGCACGAATAAGCATCGAGTGTCTGATACAATCAATAAACGATTCTACCTGGCTATTACCTGGGACACGAAGCACGTGCTATAGCCTTCTCACGTTACTGTGTAACAGCAATTTAATTCCTCTAATGCACGTTACACCTTTATGTTTATTAAATAATCGCAATTATCGTAACAATTTAGGTTTTATAATTAATAATGTTAATTTGGCATATTAGATTTCCTACTGAAGAATTTTCAATCGGAGAATTTCCAAGTGAACAATTTTTAATTAAAGAATTTCCAATTTCCAATTAAGAAATTTCCAACTGAAGAATTCTCAATTAAGGAATTTCTAATTAATGAATTGTCGAATAAGGGGTTTCCAAGTTTCAATTGAAGAATTGTCCATCGAGTAATTCCTAATTTCCAAATAAAGAATATTAAATTAAGAACCTTCTACTTCCCAATCATAGAATAGTCAATTAAAAAATGTCCAATTAGCAATTAAAAAATATTCAACCTCCAGCCGAGCTAATGACAGCCACGTTACAAAAGTGTGTCTAATACACTATTAAACGTCTCTTCCCTTTTCCAACTGTACGAATTCAGAAGCAAACAAGCCTGTTGGCTGGTTTTAGAGGAGCTGAAATTTGCATGTGGTGCCGTTAACATCTTGCCGGACCTTCTGACCTACTGCTCGAGCAGAGTAACCATGAAGAACAAGAAGAAGAAAAGGAGAAGGAGAAGTGAGAGCATTCTCACGGAATGGCGAGTTCACCTGGCGATGTGTGTGCACACAACACCGTGTATGCACTTCGTCCTATTTAAATGGCCTTTTCTGCTCCCTTCCTTCCTTTTCTCTCTTCTTTTTCTTTTTCTCTCCTCATTTTTTAATTGAACACTACCTGGTGGCACGTGCTCACAATACCGACACACGTCATCGCTTCCGTGTACGGAACACGACCTCGCTCGACTTCCTCAGGATCTTCCGGTTAAACCTGAATACCTTTGACTTCCTTCCTGCGACCTTCGCGACCTCCTTTTCTTCCATCAAAATACCATTAGGTCGCTGTAGATCAAATTTCACGACAGAAAAGTACCGCAAAACAACGCTCACCGCATGTCAAATTAAAGCCTGAGGTTCAAGGAAAATGTTTATGCAAAAGTTTCGTTGGTATTCTAAATACAAAATGGCTGACTGCCAGTTGCAGTAAACGATGATCAATTTTTATGTACGCATAAGTTCTGGCACGGTTTGGTGACATAAAAGTATTGCAAAATATCGCTTACGACGCGTTAAATTAAAGGGTAGGGTTTACTAAAAATATCTATCCAAGAATTTTGTTGATATTTTCGACAGAAAATTTCTGATCATCAGTTGCAGCAAAGAATATTGCAGAATTTCATTCATTCATAAATTCGTTTAAAAAATGGCGGGAGATTTTAGATCTCAGTGTCTATACGCAAATGGACACCTGAATTTATTACACTAATTTCTCGAAGCGTCAAAGACAAGATTGTACGTTTCCTTTTGTCAAAGAAACGTTGTTAGAAGATAATAAAGAGCGGTGCGGTTCTCTTTGAGACCCTACGACATCCTAACAGCATCCTCTTAATGAATGTCAAGGTAACATAATGAGAAATATTAATGATTCAACCGAACCGGCAGCAACGAAAACAGGGAATATAAAACTTGAAACATGTGAACTTTTTCGTGCTATAACCGTCACGGTCGTAACGCCAATAAGCCTTTGATGAGACACCATAACATTTAAGACCTACCCCGTCTACCTTTCAAGCCCGGTATTAAGTAAGGGACCATGACTCTGAAAGGGCTCCAGATACAAAGAAGCTGTTGTGTTTTTTCTTATCCGTATCGATACATAATCCTCCGTATCGTTTACCGACGTTTAATCAATTCGGGTATCATATTAAAGTGTTGGTCTCGGAACGGGCAAAATCAAACGCAATTTCTTGACTGAAAAGTATTAGGAAATAATACTTATGGTATACCGAATTGAAGCTTAAAGTTTAATAAAAATGACTGTGTAAAGGTCTTGTTAATATTTCTAATACAAGATGGATGGTGGTCAGTGCAAACAATCGACATCGACGTAGCAACGTTGGGAGTCTAATTAAATTTCATGACAGAAAAGTATTAGGAAATAATACTTATGATACATAAAATTAAAGCTTAAAGTTTAATAAAAACGACTATGTAAGTAGTTCGTCAAGATTTTTAAGATAAGATAACTGGATGTTTATTGAACGTATTACAGAAGAATCAGCAATTTTGTATTGAAAATATTAATAAAACGTCTACATAGAGACATTCTCCAAATTTTAAGCTTCAAATTTTTGTACCAGAAGTGCCAGGTTGTGACAATTTTCTGTCATGATTTTCTACTTTTCGAAATCCAGCATTTAATATAAAATTCCTTAAATCTGTGCTCGAGGGCCCACTTCAACCTCCATTTCTATCGCCGTTAACACAGATAAAGATCAATGAAATGAAATTAGTCGACGTTTGACGGGGAGGCAAAAAAGTTCTCACGAGGAGGAGTTATTAGAAGCATCCGGTTGTTATCTTTCGGAAACCCCTATGCGAGGAGCCCGTTCGATATTACGAGAGAAATCGACGCGTGCGAACCGATGTCACGGGGGTTGATATTCGAGATAGGGGAGGAAAAGGGGGGGAGGGGGACACGATTTCGTTGGCACGAGCCAAACGGCTCGCGACATATGTTCACGAACAGCTGATGTACTTGCTAATAAGCCTCCCTTCCTGTCGTTCTCCAACGGGATAAGCGACACTCTTCAAGTGCACACGAAACAGTGGGAAACTCGTGGAAGCTTGTGAGAAAATTTGTTAATATCGCACGTGTTCCAAACGATAACGACCGACACGTTGATTTTCATAATAAAAACGACGATATTCGATAAAAAAAATTCGATTAATTTTCAAATTTAACACATTCGAGGTTCCGTCAAGTAGAATTAGTATTTTCAACACGCCTTGTTTATTTATCAGGCATTGAATCACCTACGTACGTCTTGCTGCCGTCCGGGACAATTGATGCAAGGGAATTATGTAACTCACGAGCCTAGTCACTTGACTGCACTCGCTTCCGGTTGATCCGCGCGCCGTTTCAGCACGTGCTCGCGCGTGTACGCGTTACAACGGCGTGTAACGGCGCACGTGGACCAACACAGGCTTTGAATTAAGTTTACATTATTCCACCGACGCAGTTGCCCGCCCAGATCGCGCAAAAACAGCGAACAATAAGCGGCACGTGAGAGGAAGCTGACTCGGGATCGGGCCAACACGTGGCTGCATTAACTTTGCCCCGGATTCCTTTTAATGGACTGTCACTGATATTACGGTGTAGTCCTCGTGGGACACGATTCATCGTACCATCGTGTTCGAAACGTGTTCAAAATTTCAGAGGTACAAGATTGCTTTCTGTTGTAAAATATGTTAGGGGTAGGTTTGGAAATACAAAAAATCATGACAGAAGAGCATCAATTTGAAGCTTAAGATTCGGGTAAAAAGACTGCATCAAAAATTTCATTGATATTCTTACTTGAAAATGGCCGGTGATTAGTTAAAGCGAATAATGAATCTTCGATTTAATGAATCTACAACACTCAGTTTAGGCTAAGAACCAACCAACTTACATTAAAAATATTAACGAAATGCTTATGTAATCATTTAAATTACACCTTAAACTTCATACTGATATACCATAGGAATTATTTTGCGACACTTTTATGTCATGATTTTCTACTGTTAACGAAGTCTGAAGGAAACTATAAGTTTCAGATTTATAATTAAATAATAATTAAGCCGTGAACATTCATTTCCACCAGGGTTACACCGATGATGCATCGTCAATATGGTTGCTCGCCATTAAACACCCCAAGGGCTTCGTTGAATCATTCCAAGGTTTTTCATTTTCATTTTTTCGCCGTAGGAAACCCTCCAGCGTATATCGTTACACGAGATCCGCTCGCTGCCGAACAATCAAAGCAAAGTCCTTGCACCTTGACCGCCCCTTTCTCACAGGTAAAACGATCTTAAAACTTCAAGAAAATCCTATCAAAATACCATAGTCGTATTCGAAAATAAAATGATACGAACTCGCAACGTGAAATTATATTCCGCTGAAAAATCCCAAGGCTACGATCGCCGATCCTCTGGACGTTGATTCTCTGGAAGGGATTCGAGTTATCTGAGGATCACGTAAGCTCTACGAAGGTGCCGGCGTCGTTAGGGACACGTGCAATTGGCCGGCATCGAGGGAGCAGCGAAAAAAGAGGAAGCCGAAAAAGGGGTACGCGCGCACGGGAGTAACGCGGGATGAAGAAGGACGCGTAGCCACGGTAGCAAGAAGAAGGCGGCCGGGTACGAGGCGGGGGCACCTTCGGGAACGGGGGTAAAAGAAGAAGGATGAAGCTGACGCGCGTAATTATTCGGTGCGAACGATGTTTAAGTGGCCGGCTCGCGGTGAAATAAGCGAGGTAGTTGGCAGGAAGAAGGTTATAAAAAAATGAAAAGAAAAAGAAAAAGAAAAAGAGCGACAAACGAGAGAAAAGAAAGGTGCGCCACACACGCGGGGGGAGAAAGATGGAGGAAGATTGGAAAAGGGTACGCGGGAAGGAGCTTCGACGAAATTAGTATCTGGAAGTGCTTCCAGCGACCGACAGGATGTACCCGTAAAGTGTACCGGAGATATTCATTCCGGACGATGACTATCCAAGGCAAAACGACCGTTTTACGAGCCCCGTCCCGTAATTAATCTTCGAACGACAAAACCTGACCCAGACCTTCGAGAAACACAATGATATTTTAATCGGTTCACCGTGCGGGGACAAAGGTATTCTTACCTCGAATCGGAACGATTAACCCTTCCAGGAGCACTTTTAATCCAGGTCAGTGAACACGCGGAATTATTTCAAATGAAATAAATAATAATTTGGAGTCATTATTTGTGCCTAAAACGTTCTGTTTAGACGCATATATGCGTCAATCAAAATTAGTGAATTACGAGACAAAGTTATGATAACTTTCAAGGCAGAAGGTTTGATGCACAGGTGAATTCTAGAAACTTGACAATTTTGATAGATGAAATTAAAATGGAATGAAAAGTTAAGTTTGCATTCAAACTTTTCGACCACGATCAACCCTTTAATAATAATCCTTGGCCATCACTGTACTTTCCTGTAATTTCTATAATAATTTATGGCGATCGCATCGACAATTTAATCCCTGCGCTATAAACGCGGGTCACTTTCGACCATTCTGTTTCGAAAGGTATCGACTTCTCAGAAAATAAATAATGAATCTTCGATCGCGCACCCAAAATTCCGAAATTCTCGGCCCAAGTTTCCTGATTAACATTTCAAATCGTAGATTAAAAAACATTCATATTATTCAAAAGCGTTCGTCTACTTAAGGCGCGCGTGGTGTTTTAATTTCGCTTGAATTAAAATGTTACACGGCATTTTGAAAAATTGATTCTAAAAAATATTCCATACGTTAATACTTTCACGTGGCCGTTCGCGAGTCCAGAACGAGACATGGAAATCACTTTCGGCAGGCTGTTACGTGTAATTACGGTGCCGTTTAAGATTCCGAGGATGAATTTAATGGCCCCGCGATTCCGTCAGCAAAACCGACTGTGAGTCGACGGATTTCACGAGTGGTTAACCATGCAGCAGACATTTTGACAATCTTGTTGAAAATTATTAGTAACGAAGGACAAAAATAAAATGTAACGCGTCCTGCAGGATGCACCAAAGGTGCAAATGGGTTAAAATCCACCACAGACTTCGTTCTGATCCTTTTCAAAGTCGCATCGCTCCTGAAAGCCGGGGCGTGCAAGATTCCGCGCGAAACGTCCCGCTTAGAAGCGAACGAGACGCCGGTCTCGGCAATTATGATTCAAAGACCGCCATTTAACGAGGCTGTTTCTTGGGTGTAACGAATTACAGCTCGGAACCGAGGGCTCCTTGAAACGCGGAACGATCGTACGGTGAAGAGGTCGCGAACGGACGGTTAATTACCGTGTCCAGCATTGTCGCCGTGTCCCCTCCTCCCGCCCACACGAGCGTCGTGTAGCAAACGATTCATCACATCCTTTTCGTAACGTCAAGCTTTATCGCGCAACATTCGTCTCCGCATCCGCGGTCGTGTATCTCACGCAGCGGATTTAATATACGCGCCAGAAAATGATTGATCAATTGCGGCAGAGGAAGCCGTAGCCATGAGCTCGAGGGGGGGTCCGGGGAGGAGGGAGGTGTGGACGAGATGTGGACCGGTTCGGTATCGGCCGACCGCCGCTTTGGTAGCCGGTATAGACACACGTAGACGTGATTCAGTTAACGTGTAACTAGTGGGATTGCGATCGGGAGAACGTCGGACTTGTGCCCAGCACGCTCCACGAGCTTGCTCTACCAGAAGAAGGACCGCCGGATAGAGCGAGCCGCGGGAGGGAGAGGGACGTGGATCGCGATAAGAAGACGTAGCACGAGTAACCAGCTTTGGGTCCGCTAGAATGGAAAAAGGAGGAAGAGAGGCTAGGCGAGCGACGAGGATGGTGGCAGTGGTCGAACAAGGACAAGGATAGTACCCGAGGTCCTTCCGTATGATCGCGCGTTCGTGAAATAGTGGCGAGCCGAAAGAGGCCCGAAGTGCGACGGAGAGAGGAGAAGGTTAAAGCCGTGCATACCACGGCACGGCTCTGAACAGAGAGGACGAAGACGAGGTAGGAAATAAGGGCCCCGGAACGGTAGGTGCAACGAGGACGAAGAAACGGTGACGATGCTTGGTGTGGGCGCGTGTCTGGCAGCTGCCGCTTACAGGTGGTGTGCTTGCTTGGGAACCAAGCTCTACGGACCGTTCCCACGGAAGGCCTGTCCCCCCACTCGCGGACCCTGACATCAGCCCCTCGCCCCACCCTGCCGGAGGGTCCTTGACTATATAAGCTACAGCCTCGCCCGACAGCCACCACAATCACGGTGATCGTTCACGAAGTTCGAGCTGGAGACGCGTACTACAACCCTTAAACAACGATATACGTTTCCATCGAAATCGACCGATACCGCTAATCCTAGAAATAGTTCTCGATCAAATCTGTGCGACCGATCAGAGAGAGACAATATCGACGAAAGTGTGTTATCAAACGCGACGATTCGTTATCAGTGAAGTTTATCTTTCATCGTTTGTGTGACATCGTCCTCCACTAAGGGATTAATCATGCAGATGCACGAGCAGATGATGATGGTTGACGGACAGGAGCAACCGATATCTAGGACTTATCAGTACAGAAAGGTAAGGATCTTTTTCTGGTCCCCTTGAACAAACGAAACTCAGAGTCAAAGAACCCTTTTGCAAGAATCTGCTTCACGAATCGAGCGTCCTACAATGTTTCGTTACTTTCGATTCGCAGGTGATGAAACCTATGCTGGAACGCAAACGTCGGGCACGGATCAACCGCTGCCTGGACGAGCTGAAGGACCTGATGGTAACAGCGCTGGCAGGCGACGGCGAGAACGTCGCCAAGTTAGAGAAGGCGGACATCCTGGAGCTGACCGTTCGTCATCTTCACAAGTTGCAAAGGCAGCAGCGTCTCTCCGCGAATCCAGTGATCGACGCGGACCGCTTCAGGGCCGGTTACACGCACTGCGCCAACGAGGTGAGCCGCTGTCTGGCGGCCACCCCGGGCGTGGACGTAGCCCTGGGTACGAAACTGATGACCCACTTGGGCCACAAGCTGAACTCCATGGACAAGACGGGACCTCTGACCATCCACGTGGCTGCACCTCAGTCGTCGCCGTCGTCCAGCAGCGAGCTCAGCTCCGACGAGTACTCCATGCCTCTGACCCCGGCCTCCAGTCAACCTTCCCCCGTCAGAACGGACATCGAGGGCATCTCGCAGAGCCACCAGGGTCTTCTTCAGGTGGTCAAACCCAACGAGCCCATCTGGAGACCCTGGTAATCCTGCCAGTCGATGGACATACCTCTCGTAGCCGAAGAAACCGGAGTTCTCCGGCGGATCGCCATCGATGGTCCTGAACGGGGAACGAGTCCATCCGGTCGAAGAAGCATTTTACCGGTGTTGCAATTTTGTCTGTGATCCGAGCGAGCTGCTCGATTCCTCCTCGAGACGAGCGACGTGACAGAAGAGAGAGACAGAGAGAGAGAGAGAGAGAGAGAGAGAGAAGCGCGAAGAAGAGAATAGACTTTTATGATTTTGCTCAAAAGACTCGAAGTGCGAAGTTCTACTCGTTTTTGATAATATCGTTGATATCGTAGATTAGTTATACAGGCGTTAACCGAGCTTTGTATTGGTAGGATCTCGATGTAACGACACGTCCGCATGCGTACATGCGGCTTCGAAGCTTTAATTTACTCGACGGTTAGAGTTTTCTATTGTTTATTTCATAAGTTTTATCGAGAAGTTTTTATTTTGCCTATTTTGGCGGGAGAACGTCAGATACAACTCTTTCTCGTATCCGAAACGAGGAGAGCATCCTTTTTCCCGCCAAAAACGTTGTTATGTACGAATCTCCTCGGTCAACGAATTTCGGCTAATTGTTTAATGATCGAAACACGAATCTGAATGGTAAATGACCGAGCAGAGGATATTGTGATAAAGAAACGTGTACCTGTGATATTTACTGTAGACGTAGGAAAATTATCATATGCTAGATTTTTAGTAAACATGTTTCATTGATAACATTTTTCGTGAATGATTATTCCCTCCCTCTGTTATAATTCATTCTTCGATTAAATTAAATTCAAATATTCTGATAATTAGTTCTAATGTTTGAAGAATTTTGAAATTATTAAGCAAATTTGTTTCGGTGAAATTGAACACTCACCCTGTCAGGACTTCTTGGGAGCAGCACTTTTCTTTCCCGCCAATCACCCTCACCTAAAACGAAACAATAACCACCACTATTAATATGATAAACATTTAAACACCTTTTGATAAAATAATTTATTACTAGCATTTGAAAAATATAACTCAATTCAAATTAATCCTTGCAAAACTATTTCTAAAAGTCTAATTTTGATCAAATTCCATTTAAATTCCAATAATAAGTATTAATTTACATCTAACGGAGAAGAGATTTGATAATTATTTAATTAAACGTCTTATCACGGTCTGTGTCTATAAAAATACATTTTGTTTTCGATAAACGTAGCTGTTATCAATACTTCATTTATCGGCAATGTCGGTTTCCTGGTCGCGTGCAAATGGATCGCGATCGATACGCAACTTCGATATACTGTCGTCACTTAGAGTTTCACAAACCGTTGGTTAAAAAAAGATGAGCAAAAATGATGACAGCCCAAAGGAAACACGAGGAAATTGTTCCTTGTTACACGATACAGCTCGTATTTAAATTCCCTTTACGGTTCACGGCGTGCCACTTAACGATGCTCCGACATATGTATGTACGTGGGTAAAGGGTTAGGTTAGTATCGAAAACACAACTCGGATCCGTTTCGAGCGCTCTTTCGACGCGAGGTATTCGTACACGTAGTCGGTATACGATTTCCCCGGGGGAAACATTTCTGCGTTATACGCGATAAAGGCCTCTTATCAATGAACACGGTCCTACATCAAGATTAATTACCGATCTACAATTTATTATTGTAGCGTTGGCGGCACACGTGCGACCGCGGAGTAAATACAAGAAAGTACCGCGACGGTTATGTTAATAATCGGTGGATTTCTCGGGCACGGATCGATATGCATGATCGATAGAATGATAAACGAAGTTTGGACAATCCGTAGAGAACGGTAAACACTTTTAAAAACGCTATTATACTTACTTTATTGAGAAGGAGAACCGCCACTCAGCTGTAACACGTGCTGTCATTACAGGTGCACGACCACGCTCCGCGGACATCTTGTGGCGATATATCGAAACACCTGAAACAGAAAATACTTTTTTTCAATTCCCTTTGCATTCATTTATTTTTGAGTCGCTTTATAATTAATGATAGCAGTTATTAAGTACGATTAATTATAGTTCTTACGAGAAACGTTATTGGTTTGTTTCTTGATATTGGTTGATTTCGATACACTTATCGACTATCGTTGGAACAGAATGAGTGATACAAAACTTAAATACTATACAAACATTATAACAAAGGTAGCACACTTATTTTAAACAATTACAATCATTATTATCGAGATTTTAAAAATATCAATTCTTGCAGTAATATGTTTAAATAAAAATATTCATTCGCTGTTAGATGGCACCACTAATATTGTTTTACGAAAAAGCGCCTACTGGATGATATCCAAGCATTCGTCTTTTGAATATCAATTCAATTTATTGTTCATAGCAACATGTTCAAACATTCGTAATTAAACTCTTGAATTGATAACACGCTTTAATTTGTTATCTTAATTAATTGAAATAATTAATACGAAATTGCGACTCTTGTACATATTATTTTTGTACATTATTGTTCAAAAATATATAATTTTATAACTTAGCATACATAATGCCTTAAGTAATATTCTCATATGTCCAATGCAAATCAAAATTTATTTTAAAATGCTGATTCAATGAACATATTGAATAAAGTAAGAATATTATGAACTACTACAGTGTAATAAATTGATATTTCTTTGTTAATAGGATATCAGTAGTTTAGCAATAATTGTACAAATAAAATTGCATTCGTTCGGTTTACAGTAACCTTTGATTATTACATTTCGTGCAGCCGGCTTGCAACGCGAGCGAGTACGGCGCGCCTAACATCGAGGATACCGGACGAAAGCGAATTGTGGGTAAAAATATATGAAAAAAGAAGCTACAAGTTAAAACGGAGTGAAAAGGTGGCAATCCTCGATTCGACAAGTACAGTTCAGAGCAGAAAGTGCTTACAAGAGACACAAGTTCTTCATCAGGTAACCTGTTACCTGATGAAGAACTTGAGTCCCGTGCCCTCCCTTCCTCCCACGCACGGTATACGCACTTTGTAATTTGATATTATATTCTTATTACTAATAGTAATATAAGAGTGAACTTAAAACTAACTTAAAGTTAAGGGATATAGGACTTGATTAAGGGAAACTCATGTATTTAAGGTGTGAGATAATTTATTGAAATAAGAATATTTGCAACAAAATACATGTAAGAATTTGTTAAAATAAAATCCTGGAAATAGCAAACATAATTAGTGCAACAATCAGAGAACAAGTGAATAAGGATTAAATAATGAAATCGTGACACTGTTTCAAATAAAATAAAAAGTAACTGTAAAACATAAAACACAATTTTAGATATGTTACAATTTTTTATATAATTCATTGTGCAATGGTTTCAGACTGTAACGTAATGTTTTTATTATAATTTCACATTTTAAAATTATTGATGGATTAAATTAAGATTGCGTTTATTCAAATTTATTATTTTCATCATTTTCACACGTTTTACAAAAGTTATAAACATTTTTAAGCATAATTTCTACTACTAAGAATACAACCGATCTGTGTCGATAAAATAGAAGGTAACAAAAGGGTTACAAACATTTTGTCTCTTTTTTTAATGATACTTAAATTTCTTGATGTACTAAAGTTATAAGGGCATTTATAACAACAAAATAACTTACATAGCAGCGTTAAAAAGCAGATTTTTAATAAAATATTTTTCACCGACTATCAGTTTTTACCACTAGCACCATCTGCGAACAAAGTGCTGAAACTGATCAACAATTATCGACTGAGAATTCCGAAACATAGTTAAAAATGGCGGGCTTTTCAAAATGAGCAATGTACCATTTTGACTTTTCTTAATTAAATTCCTCAGAAATGTTTATTAATTAAACCTCTGCCTTAATTATGAAACTACAAGAACTTGTATATCATATTCGATTGTTTAAACAAGTAAAAAACCTATATTATGTTCTTTTTTCATTAATAGAACTTTCAAAATTGTATAATAAACGTTTCAAGGTTAATAACGTGGACATAGTTCTAATTTTATCATTCTCAATGCTTTCAGTACGATTATCTGAAGCGGTTTTGTGATTTAAGATGTTTTTTAAGCTGTAAAACATTAAAAATGTTGAGGACAACAGGAAAGGGTATCTGAAATTAGTTCCAAGGTTTGACCGCTAGATGCTTATAGTATTTCTATGCCGTGCGCAGCATGTTTTTTCAATTTTGGAGATTAACACATTTTGAAACTATTAATTGCACTCTTTTCATAGATTTTTGAACGTAGAACACGAAGCACTTTTCATAAAGACCTAAAAGTGGCTTATTTTTTCAAAAAACGTGATCTTCTGATTTGTTAATTCTTCCGTGCGCCACTAGATGACACCAATAGTACTGTTTGCAGTGGCGCCTTTGTAAAACTGAAAATACAGGGTGTCCCAGAACTCCTGTAGGAGCCGGAAATGGGGGGTAGCTGAGACTATTCTGAACAACAATTTCCTTTGCAAAAATATCGGATGGGGCTTCGTTTTTGAATTATTAAGCAAAAACACTGACCAATCAGAGCGCGTCTCGGGCGCGCGCTCAGTACCGTTAGTGTAGCGTCGAGCCTAGTCGCCCCGGGACAAGCGCCTCGGTAGAACAAGAAGCGTTAACGTAATCATGTAGTTTATTGAATAAATACAGCTTTTTAGTACCATGAATGTTTCTAATTATTTAACAATCGCGATAAAGCAAGAAAATAATAAATAAAGGCTCTGAAATGTAGTCTTTGAGTTTCGTAATCAAGCGCAGGTTTATATCGATTTATATACTTAAATGATGTTCTAGGATCACCAAATTTGAACTAAAGGAAGGGGAAACTTTATATTATCATAAAAGTATCAATTTGTCAACGTACAAGCTCTATTTTTTATTATTTTTACAATTTTTAAAATAATTATATTTTTTACCTCTAGCGCCATCTCTTCGAAAAGTGCTGAAACTGCTCAAAAATTGACAGGAATCTGCCGTACCTACAATGATTATTTTTTAAGAAAATAATTTTTTGCTGTTTTCGCGTGTTTGAAGCATCTAATCGCTTCTATTTTACACTAATTATCGATTCCAATTGTCCGATTAATCCTAGAAGCCCGAAATATTGAAATATTAAAGATTAAATCGCACATTGAGAGAGTGAGAGGTGAGATTGGCGGACTAGTGTTCACTCTCTCGCACATTGGTGTTGTGCGCAGGCGCGAGTTTGGCGTAGAGGGAGTGAGAGACTAGATGCTCGGTGCTCTCACTCGCACATTGAGAGAGTGAGAGGTGAGATTGGTGGACTAGTGTTCTCTCTCTCGCACATTGAGAGAGTGAGAGGTGAGATTGGCGGACTAGTGTTCACTCTCTCGCACATTGGTGTTGTGCGCAGGCGCGAGTTTGGCGTAGAGGGAGTGAGAGATTAGATGCTCGGTGCTCTCACTCGCACATTGAGAGAGTGAGAGGTGAGATTGGTGGACTAGTGTTCTCTCTCTCGCACATTGAGAGAGTGAGAGGTGAGATTGGCGGACTAGTGTTCACTCTCTCGCACATTGTGGGAGTGAGAGGTCCGAATGGCGGACTAGTGTTCACTCTCTCGCACATTGTGGAAGTGAGAGGTCCGAATGGCGGACTAGTGTTCACTCTCTCGCACATTGGTGTTGTGCGCAGGCGCGAGTTTGGCGTAGAGGGAGTGAGAGACTAGATGCTCGGTGCTCTCACTCGCACATTGAGAGAGTGAAAGGTCCGATCGGCGGACGAGTGTTCTCTCCCTCTTACGCATTAGCATACTGCGTTGGCTTGGTGCGAGTGAGAGGGGTGACGCTCTCGCGGAATCTTTCCACTCGCTGGTGCATCGGCGTACCTGGCGCGGGCTGTGATGTATAATTTTTAATCGTTGCGTTACAATAATTAATAGTATGAGTTATTCAAGGTTCAGACTATTGTAGATCGGTTTTTCGTGTTCGAAAATGTAAAATTCGATACCAAATTAGCCAGTGCTTCTACGTTTTCTATTATTCATTAATGGTCGGGTAGTTACGTTCATCCCTTTTGTGTGAGGTTATGACAAAGTCCCTGTAATTTTATGTACAAGCTGCTTTAGTTTAATGATACATAACTAGATAAATACAACTTTGCAAACTCGAGATCCATGGTTTCTGAGTCTAGTTTCATGTTACCAGTAAACAATGGGAAGGATTTATCTACTGACAGTAAACATAATCCATCAAATTCAAACCTGATTGAAAATGATCAATTTTGTTATATCGTATGTAAGTATAAAGTATTATAATTTTATTCAAGTAGTTAATAATAACGTATTTTGCTGTGTTGCAGATTAGAAGATGTATTTGTTATACATTTCTATGCCACATAACCTGCACATTAACATCATCAAATCAACGGGAAACTTTCTGGCAGTTTCTCAGATATCAGTATTCGGTAATGTTTGAAATTGGACACTACTAAAATTTCAAGAAATGGCACAAAGAATACTTCCTGTCACATCATGTTCTCCTAATACAAATCTGCAAACTTGAGATCCTTGGTTTCTGAGTCTAATTTCATTTTACCAATAAACAATGGAAAGGATTTATCTACGGAGAGTAAACTGTTCTTCAATAGTTATACTGAATATATAAGTACATATGTAATTGTAGAATGTCTTTATTTCATAAGAATATTGTACTGCGCTTAAGCTATATGTTAAATAATTATAAAAATATGTTGTATGTAAAAATACTGATATGTAAGTTTTACAATTTGTAATTATAAGTGCGTTAAAGTTAAGAATCTAATATTTAAGTAAGTTTTACAGTTAGTAGTTGTAAGTGCTTTAGAATTGTGAATGTAATATTTAAGCAAATTTTACAATTTGTAATTATAAGTGCATTAAAGTTAAGAATGTAATATTTAAGTAAGTTTTACAGTTAGTAGTTATAAGTGCTTTAGAATTGTGAATGTAATATTTAAGCAAATTTTACAATTTGTAATTATAAGTGCATTAAAGTTAAGAATGTAATATTTAAGTAAGTTTTACAGTTAGTAGTTGTAAGTGCTTTAGAATTGTGAATGTAATATTTAAGCAAATTTTACAATTTGTAATTATAAGTGCATTAAAGTTAAGAATATAATATTTAAGTAAGTTTTACAATTAGTAGTTATAAGTGCTTTAGAATTGTGAATGTAATATTTAAGCAAATTTTACAATTTGTAATTATAAGTGCATTAAAGTTAAGAATGTAATATTTAAGTAAGTTTTACAGTTAGTAGTTATAAGTGCTTTAGAATTGTGAATGTAATATTTAAGTAAATTTTACAATTTGTAATTATAAGTGCGTTAAAGTTAAAAATCTAATATTTAAGTAAGTTTTACAGTTAGTAGTTATAAGTGCGTTAGAATTAACAATGTAACA
The DNA here is from genome assembly GCA_022405125.1 of Anthidium xuezhongi. Lineage (NCBI taxonomy): Eukaryota > Metazoa > Arthropoda > Insecta > Hymenoptera > Megachilidae > Anthidium > Anthidium xuezhongi. The sequence goes on from CM039649.1 coordinate 1,350,922, forward strand.
TTTATGTAACATGTATAATTGAAAGAATTTTCAATAAACATAGAGTTAAACTAAAGCAATTGTTTATTCATTTATAAACCTAACTCCCTTATCCAGCCCTTACAAAATTGCACTTAAAAAGCAAGAAATAATGTAGAAAAACATTGCACAGAAGTTTCGAAATACAAAAGTAGAAAAAGAAACGAAAAATATCGGTTGGATACAGAGAAGAACAAAATTCGGTACAAACGGTTTCCAGGAATTCCTAGAATTCGACGTCACTAAAATTCTGGGAAGTGACACGAAGAATACCTCCTGGCACATCATGTTCTCCTGATACAATTTCGGGATCCGAAATTCTGTGAATTTAAATTTTATAGTCTTCGATTTGCTATTGTTAATTTTCATTATTTTCTGAAATTATTTATGGGATAAGGATATCAAGAGAGGTTTATTTAAATAAATAAACGAGTTCTGGGTTATTTTTGAAAATCTGCATTTATTCAATAAACTAAATGATTTATTATACATTGAGCTTTAGAATAGTTATTAAATTATTTACAACTAACGTTTACAATTGTAATTTTGCGCACTATCTATACAACTTTAATTTATAATCGGATTTGTTATAGAATTGATACAACAGGTATCTAAGTTCCGATTATTAATTAAATCCTTGGTTTCTGAGTCCAAGTTCCCGGAAATTCCTGGAATTCGACGTCACTAAAATTCTGGGAAGTGGCACGAAGAATACCTCCTGGCACATCATGTTCTCCTGATACAATTTCGGGATCCGAAATTCTGTAAATTTAAATTTTATAGTCTTCGATTTGCTATTGTTAATTTTCATTATTTTCTGAAATTATTTATGGGATAAGGATATCAAGAGAGGTTTATTTAAATAAATAAACGAATTCTGGGTTATTTTTGAAAATCTGCATTTATTCAATAAACTAAATGATTTATTATACATTGAGCTTTAGAATAGTTATTAAATTATTTACAACTAACGTTTACAATTGTAATTTTGCGCACTATCTATACAACTTTAATTTATAATCGGATTTGTTATAGAATTGATACAACAGGTATCTAAGTTCCGATTATTAATTAAATCCTTGGTTTCTGAGTCCAAGTTCCCGGAAATTCCTGGAATTCGACGTCACTAAAATTCTGGGAAGTGGCATGAAGAATACCTCCTGGCACATCATGTTCTCCTGATACAATTTCGGGATCCGAAATTCTGCAAATTTAAATTTTATAGTCTTCGATTTGCTATTGTTAATTTTCATTATTTTCTGAAATTATTTATGGGATAAGGATATCAAGAGAGGTTTATTTAAATAAATAAACGAATTCTGGGTTATTTTTGAAAATCTGCATTTATTCAATAAACTAAATGATTTATTATACATTGAGCTTTAGAATAGTTATTAAATTATTTACAACTAACGTTTACAATTGTAATTTTGCGCACTATCTATACAACTTTAATTTATAATCGGATTTGTTATAGAATTGATACAACAGGTATCTAAGTTCCGATTATTAATTAAATCCTTGGTTTCTGAGTCCAAGTTCCCGGAAATTCCTGGAATTCGACGTCACTAAAATTCTGGGAAGTGGCACGAAGAATACCTCCTGGCACATCATATTCTCCTGATACAAAGTTCTTATGTCAAGATTCTGATTTTAGGAGTGCGAAATTTTTGGAAACCATTTTGGAAGGTATGTTAAATAAATACATTTATATCACACTTTATTTGTTTATTTTTATCTTTCTTTCTACATTATTTTAATACTTAATATATATGATTTGTATAATTTATACTATTTACAAAGTACGTACTATCTCTACAGACACTGACTAATAAAAGTAAAAATTATAAACTATTATAGCAAAATTCTATATAGAGAAATACGGCGGTACTATTGTTCTTCTGATACATTTTTAAAAATCCTGGAACTTGGTTTCGCAAAAGGGGATCCCGGAAATTCCTGGAATTCGACGTCACTAAAATTCTGGGAAGTGGCACGAAGAATACCTCCTGGCACATCATATTCTCCTGATACAATTTCTCAAAATCTGGATTTTGATTCCGCAAAAGGGGCTCCCGAAAATTCTGATACAAAATTCTTATTTCACGATGCTGTTTTTAGGTTTTTTACAAACATTCACCTTTATCCAAACCAGAATACCAACATGTAGCACATGGTTGAATTCGTCTCGGTGCCTGCTGTTACATTCTGAAGAGAAAATTATAGCATCCCATTTAAAAAAGTTACATTGACCTTCAGATCTCCTCTACTACTCCACCCAGAAGAAAATAATTATTACCACACGATGCAGCCCATTTTGCCAAGCAACTTTTGTACGAACACATTTTTAATAACTACAACCCCTTCCGAAATATCTTAGAATATTGCTATAATAGTTTATTATAGAAGATTACCTCCTGGCACATCATATTCTCCTGATACAATTTCTCAAAATCTGGATTTTGATTCCGCAAAAGGGGCTCCCGAAAATTCTGATACAAAATTCTTATTTCACGATGCTGTTTTTAGGTTTTTTACATACATTCACCTTTATCCAAACCAGAATACCAACATGTAGCACATGGTTGAATTCGTCTCGGTGCCTGCTGTTACATTCTGAAGAGAAAATTATAGCATCCCATTTAAAAAAGTTACATTGACCTTCAGATCTCCTCTACTACTCCACCCAGAAGAAAATAATTATTACCACACGATGCAGCCCATTTTGCCAAGCAACTTTTGTACGAACACATTTTTAATAACTACAACCCCTTCCGAAATATCTTAGAATATTGCTATAATAGTTTATTATAGAAGATTACCTCCTGGCACATCATATTCTCCTGATACAATTTCTCAAAATCTGGATTTTGATTCCGCAAAAGGGGCTCCCGAAAATTCTGATACAAAATTCTTATTTCACGATGCTGTTTTTAGGTTTTTTACATACATTCACCTTTATCCAAACCAGAATACCAACATGTAGCACATGGTTGAATTCGTCTCGGTGCCTGCTGTTACATTCTGAAGAGAAAATTATAGCATCCCATTTAAAAAAGTTACATTGACCTTCAGATCTCCTCTACTACTCCACCCAGAAGAAAATAATTATTACCACACGATGCAGCCCATTTTGCCAAGCAACTTTTGTACGAACACATTTTTAATAACTACAACCCCTTCCGAAATATCTTAGAATATTGCTATAATAGTTTATTATAGAAGATTACCTCCTGGCACATCATATTCTCCTGATACAATTTCTCAAAATCTGGATTTTGATTCCGCAAAAGGGGCTCCCGAAAATTCTGATACAAAATTCTTATTTCACGATGCTGTTTTTAGGTTTTTTACATACATTCACCTTTATCCAAACCAGAATACCAACATGTAGCACATGGTTGAATTCGTCTCGGTGCCTGCTGTTACATTCTGAAGAGAAAATTATAGCATCCCATTTAAAAAAGTTACATTGACCTTCAGATCTCCTCTACTACTCCACCCAGAAGAAAATAATTATTACCACACGATGCAGCCCATTTTGCCAAGCAACTTTTGTACGAACACATTTTTAATAACTACAACCCCTTCCGAAATATCTTAGAATATTGCTATAATAGTTTATTATAGAAGATTACCTCCTGGCACATCATATTCTCCTGATACAATTTCTCAAAATCTGGATTTTGATTCCGCAAAAGGGGCTCCCGAAAATTCTGATACAAAATTCTTATTTCACGATGCTGTTTTTAGGTTTTTTACATACATTCACCTTTATCCAAACCAGAATACCAACATGTAGCACATGGTTGAATTCGTCTCGGTGCCTGCTGTTACATTCTGAAGAGAAAATTATAGCATCCCATTTAAAAAAGTTACATTGACCTTCAGATCTCCTCTACTACTCCACCCAGAAGAAAATAATTATTACCACACGATGCAGCCCATTTTGCCAAGCAACTTTTGTACGAACACATTTTTAATAACTACAACCCCTTCCGAAATATCTTAGAATATTGCTATAATAGTTTATTATAGAAGATTACCTCCTGGCACATCATATTCTCCTGATACAATTTCTCAAAATCTGGATTTTGATTCCGCAAAAGGGGCTCCCGAAAATTCTGATACAAAATTCTTATTTCACGATGCTGTTTTTAGGTTTTTTACATACATTCACCTTTATCCAAACCAGAATACCAACATGTAGCACATGGTTGAATTCGTCTCGGTGCCTGCTGTTACATTCTGAAGAGAAAATTATAGCATCCCATTTAAAAAAGTTACATTGACCTTCAGATCTCCTCTACTACTCCACCCAGAAGAAAATAATTATTACCACACGATGCAGCCCATTTTGCCAAGCAACTTTTGTACGAACACATTTTTAATAACTACAACCCCTTCCGAAATATCTTAGAATATTGCTATAATAGTTTATTATAGAAGATTACCTCCTGGCACATCATATTCTCCTGATACAATTTCTCAAAATCTGGATTTTGATTCCGCAAAAGGGGCTCCCGAAAATTCTGATACAAAATTCTTATTTCACGATGCTGTTTTTAGGTTTTTTACATACATTCACCTTTATCCAAACCAGAATACCAACATGTAGCACATGGTTGAATTCGTCTCGGTGCCTGCTGTTACATTCTGAAGAGAAAATTATAGCATCCCATTTAAAAAAGTTACATTGACCTTCAGATCTCCTCTACTACTCCACCCAGAAGAAAATAATTATTACCACACGATGCAGCCCATTTTGCCAAGCAACTTTTGTACGAACACATTTTTAATAACTACAACCCCTTCCGAAATATCTTAGAATATTGCTATAATAGTTTATTATAGAAGATTACCTCCTGGCACATCATATTCTCCTGATACAATTTCTCAAAATCTGGATTTTGATTCCGCAAAAGGGGCTCCCGAAAATTCTGATACAAAATTCTTATTTCACGATGCTGTTTTTAGGTTTTTTACATACATTCACCTTTATCCAAACCAGAATACCAACATGTAGCACATGGTTGAATTCGTCTCGGTGCCTGCTGTTACATTCTGAAGAGAAAATTATAGCATCCCATTTAAAAAAGTTACATTGACCTTCAGATCTCCTCTACTACTCCACCCAGAAGAAAATAATTATTACCACACGATGCAGCCCATTTTGCCAAGCAACTTTTGTACGAACACATTTTTAATAACTACAACCCCTTCCGAAATATCTTAGAATATTGCTATAATAGTTTATTATAGAAGATTACCTCCTGGCACATCATATTCTCCTGATACAATTTCTCAAAATCTGGATTTTGATTCCGCAAAAGGGGCTCCCGAAAATTCTGATACAAAATTCTTATTTCACGATGCTGTTTTTAGGTTTTTTACATACATTCACCTTTATCCAAACCAGAATACCAACATGTAGCACATGGTTGAATTCGTCTCGGTGCCTGCTGTTACATTCTGAAGAGAAAATTATAGCATCCCATTTAAAAAAGTTACATTGACCTTCAGATCTCCTCTACTACTCCACCCAGAAGAAAATAATTATTACCACACGATGCAGCCCATTTTGCCAAGCAACTTTTGTACGAACACATTTTTAATAACTACAACCCCTTCCGAAATATCTTAGAATATTGCTATAATAGTTTATTATAGAAGATTACCTCCTGGCACATCATATTCTCCTGATACAATTTCTCAAAATCTGGATTTTGATTCCGCAAAAGGGGCTCCCGAAAATTCTGATACAAAATTCTTATTTCACGATGCTGTTTTTAGGTTTTTTACATACATTCACCTTTATCCAAACCAGAATACCAACATGTAGCACATGGTTGAATTCGTCTCGGTGCCTGCTGTTACATTCTGAAGAGAAAATTATAGCATCCCATTTAAAAAAGTTACATTGACCTTCAGATCTCCTCTACTACTCCACCCAGAAGAAAATAATTATTACCACACGATGCAGCCCATTTTGCCAAGCAACTTTTGTACGAACACATTTTTAATAACTACAACCCCTTCCGAAATATCTTAGAATATTGCTATAATAGTTTATTATAGAAGATTACCTCCTGGCACATCATATTCTCCTGATACAATTTCTCAAAATCTGGATTTTGATTCCGCAAAAGGGGCTCCCGAAAATTCTGATACAAAATTCTTATTTCACGATGCTGTTTTTAGGTTTTTTACATACATTCACCTTTATCCAAACCAGAATACCAACATGTAGCACATGGTTGAATTCGTCTCGGTGCCTGCTGTTACATTCTGAAGAGAAAATTATAGCATCCCATTTAAAAAAGTTACATTGACCTTCAGATCTCCTCTACTACTCCACCCAGAAGAAAATAATTATTACCACACGATGCAGCCCATTTTGCCAAGCAACTTTTGTACGAACACATTTTTAATAACTACAACCCCTTCCGAAATATCTTAGAATATTGCTATAATAGTTTATTATAGAAGATTACCTCCTGGCACATCATATTCTCCTGATACAATTTCTCAAAATCTGGATTTTGATTCCGCAAAAGGGGCTCCCGAAAATTCTGATACAAAATTCTTATTTCACGATGCTGTTTTTAGGTTTTTTACATACATTCACCTTTATCCAAACCAGAATACCAACATGTAGCACATGGTTGAATTCGTCTCGGTGCCTGCTGTTACATTCTGAAGAGAAAATTATAGCATCCCATTTAAAAAAGTTACATTGACCTTCAGATCTCCTCTACTACTCCACCCAGAAGAAAATAATTATTACCACACGATGCAGCCCATTTTGCCAAGCAACTTTTGTACGAACACATTTTTAATAACTACAACCCCTTCCGAAATATCTTAGAATATTGCTATAATAGTTTATTATAGAAGATTACCTCCTGGCACATCATATTCTCCTGATACAATTTCTCAAAATCTGGATTTTGATTCCGCAAAAGGGGCTCCCGAAAATTCTGATACAAAATTCTTATTTCACGATGCTGTTTTTAGGTTTTTTACATACATTCAATTTACATACATTCTTCATAAAATAATGTAGAAAGAAAGATAAAAATAAACAAATAAAGTGTGATATAAATGTATTTATTTAACATACCTTCCAAAATGGTTTCCAAAAATTTCGCACTCCTAAAATCAGAATCTTGACATAAGAACTTTGTATCAGGAGAATATGATGTGCCAGGAGGTATTCTTCGTGCCACTTCCCAGAATTTTAGTGACGTCGAATTCCAGGAATTTCCGGGAACTTGGACTCAGAAACCAAGGATTTAATTAATAATCGGAACTGAGATACCTGTTGTATCAATTCTATAACAAATCCGATTATAAATTAAAGTTGTATAGATAGTGCGCAAAATTACAATTGTAAACGTTAGTTGTAAATAATTTAATAACTATTCTAAAGCTCAATGTATAATAAATCATTTAGTTTATTGAATAAATGCAGATTTTCAAAAATAACCCAGAATTCGTTTATTTATTTAAATAAACCTCTCTTGATATCCTTATCCCATAAATAATTTCAGAAAATAATGAAAATTAACAATAGCAAATCGAAGACTATAAAATTTAAATTTACAGAATTTCGGATCCCGAAATTGTATCAGGAGAACATGATGTGCCAGGAGGTATTCTTCATGCCACTTCCCAGAATTTTAGTGACGTCGAATTCCAGGAATTTCCGGGAACTTGGACTCAGAAACCAAGGATTTAATTAATAATCGGAACTTAGATACCTGTTGTATCAATTCTATAACAAATCCGATTATAAATTAAAGTTGTATAGATAGTGCGCAAAATTACAATTGTAAACGTTAGTTGTAAATAATTTAATAACTATTCTAAAGCTCAATGTATAATAAATCATTTAGTTTATTGAATAAATGCAGATTTTCAAAAATAACCCAGAATTCGTTTATTTATTTAAATAAACCTCTCTTGATATCCTTATCCCATAAATAATTTCAGAAAATAATGAAAATTAACAATAGCAAATCGAAGACTATAAAATTTAAATTTGCAGAATTTCGGATCCCGAAATTGTATCAGGAGAACATGATGTGCCAGGAGGTATTCTTCATGCCACTTCCCAGAATTTTAGTGACGTCGAATTCCAGGAATTTCCGGGAACTTGGACTCAGAAACCAAGGATTTAATTAATAATCGGAACTTAGATACCTGTTGTATCAATTCTATAACAAATCCGATTATAAATTAAAGTTGTATAGATAGTGCGCAAAATTACAATTGTAAACGTTAGTTGTAAATAATTTAATAACTATTCTAAAGCTCAATGTATAATAAATCATTTAGTTTATTGAATAAATGCAGATTTTCAAAAATAACCCAGAACTCGTTTATTTATTTAAATAAACCTCTCTTGATATCCTTATCCCATAAATAATTTCAGAAAATAATGAAAATTAACAATAGCAAATCGAAGACTATAAAATTTAAATTTACAGAATTTCGGATCCCGAAATTGTATCAGGAGAACATGATGTGCCAGGAGGTATTCTTCGTGCCACTTCCCAGAATTTTAGTGACGTCGAATTCCAGGAATTTCCGGGAACTTGGACTCAGAAACCAAGGATTTAATTAATAATCGGAACTTAGATACCTGTTGTATCAATTCTATAACAAATCCGATTATAAATTAAAGTTGTATAGATAGTGCGCAAAATTACAATTGTAAACGTTAGTTGTAAATAATTTAATAACTATTCTAAAGCTCAATGTATAATAAATCATTTAGTTTATTGAATAAATGCAGATTTTCAAAAATAACCCAGAATTCGTTTATTTATTTAAATAAACCTCTCTTGATATCCTTATCCCATAAATAATTTCAGAAAATAATGAAAATTAACAATAGCAAATCGAAGACTATAAAATTTAAATTTACAGAATTTCGGATCCCGAAATTGTATCAGGAGAACATGATGTGCCAGGAGGTATTCTTCGTGCCACTTCCCAGAATTTTAGTGACGTCGAATTCCAGGAATTTCCGGGAACTTGGACTCAGAAACCAAGGATTTAATTAATAATCGGAACTTAGATACCTGTTGTATCAATTCTATAACAAATCCGATTATAAATTAAAGTTGTATAGATAGTGCGCAAAATTACAATTGTAAACGTTAGTTGTAAATAATTTAATAACTATTCTAAAGCTCAATGTATAATAAATCATTTAGTTTATTGAATAAATGCAGATTTTCAAAAATAACCCAGAATTCGTTTATTTATTTAAATAAACCTCTCTTGATATCCTTATCCCATAAATAATTTCAGAAAATAATGAAAATTAACAATAGCAAATCGAAGACTATAAAATTTAAATTTGCAGAATTTCGGATCCCGAAATTGTATCAGGAGAACATGATGTGCCAGGAGGTATTCTTCGTGCCACTTCCCAGAATTTTAGTGACGTCGAATTCCAGGAATTTCCGGGAACTTGGACTCAGAAACCAAGGATTTAATTAATAATCGGAACTTAGATACCTGTTGTATCAATTCTATAACAAATCCGATTATAAATTAAAGTTGTATAGATAGTGCGCAAAATTACAATTGTAAACGTTAGTTGTAAATAATTTAATAACTATTCTAAAGCTCAATGTATAATAAATCATTTAGTTTATTGAATAAATGCAGATTTTCAAAAATAACCCAGAACTCGTTTATTTATTTAAATAAACCTCTCTTGATATCCTTATCCCATAAATAATTTCAGAAAATAATGAAAATTAACAATAGCAAATCGAAGACTATAAAATTTAAATTTACAGAATTTCGGATCCCGAAATTGTATCAGGAGAACATGATGTGCCAGGAGGTATTCTTCGTGCCACTTCCCAGAATTTTAGTGACGTCGAATTCCAGGAATTTCCGGGAACTTGGACTCAGAAACCAAGGATTTAATTAATAATCGGAACTTAGATACCTGTTGTATCAATTCTATAACAAATCCGATTATAAATTAAAGTTGTATAGATAGTGCGCAAAATTACAATTGTAAACGTTAGTTGTAAATAATTTAATAACTATTCTAAAGCTCAATGTATAATAAATCATTTAGTTTATTGAATAAATGCAGATTTTCAAAAATAACCCAGAATTCGTTTATTTATTTAAATAAACCTCTCTTGATATCCTTATCCCATAAATAATTTCAGAAAATAATGAAAATTAACAATAGCAAATCGAAGACTATAAAATTTAAATTTACAGAATTTCGGATCCCGAAATTGTATCAGGAGAACATGATGTGCCAGGAGGTATTCTTCGTGCCACTTCCCAGAATTTTAGTGACGTCGAATTCCAGGAATTTCCGGGAACTTGGACTCAGAAACCAAGGATTTAATTAATAATCGGAACTTAGATACCTGTTGTATCAATTCTATAACAAATCCGATTATAAATTAAAGTTGTATAGATAGTGCGCAAAATTACAATTGTAAACGTTAGTTGTAAATAATTTAATAACTATTCTAAAGCTCAATGTATAATAAATCATTTAGTTTATTGAATAAATGCAGATTTTCAAAAATAACCCAGAATTCGTTTATTTATTTAAATAAACCTCTCTTGATATCCTTATCCCATAAATAATTTCAGACAATAATGAAAATTAACAATAGCAAATCGAAGACTATAAAATTTAAATTTACAGAATTTCGGATCCCGAAATTGTATCAGGAGAACATGATGTGCCAGGAGGTATTCTTCATGCCACTTCCCAGAATTTTAGTGACGTCGAATTCCAGGAATTTCCGGGAACTTGGACTCAGAAACCAAGGATTTAATTAATAATCGGAACTTAGATACCTGTTGTATCAATTCTATAACAAATCCGATTATAAATTGAAGTTGTATAGATAGTGCGCAAAATTACAATTGTAAACGTTAGTTGTAAATAATTTAATAACTATTCTAAAGCTCAATGTATAATAAATCATTTAGTTTATTGAATAAATGCAGATTTTCAAAAATAACCCAGAATTCGTTTATTTATTTAAATAAACCTCTCTTGATATCCTTATCCCATAAATAATTTCAGAAAATAATGAAAATTAACAATAGCAAATCGAAGACTATAAAATTTAAATTTACAGAATTTCGGATCCCGAAATTGTATCAGGAGAACATGATGTGCCAGGAGGTATTCTTCGTGCCACTTCCCAGAATTTTAGTGACGTCGAATTCCAGGAATTTCCGGGAACTTGGACTCAGAAACCAAGGATTTAATTAATAATCGGAACTTAGATACCTGTTGTATCAATTCTATAACAAATCCGATTATAAATTAAAGTTGTATAGATAGTGCGCAAAATTACAATTGTAAACGTTAGTTGTAAATAATTTAATAACTATTCTAAAGCTCAATGTATAATAAATCATTTAGTTTATTGAATAAATGCAGATTTTCAAAAATAACCCAGAATTCGTTTATTTATTTAAATAAACCTCTCTTGATATCCTTATCCCATAAATAATTTCAGAAAATAATGAAAATTAACAATAGCAAATCGAAGACTATAAAATTTAAATTTACAGAATTTCGGATCCCGAAATTGTATCAGGAGAACATGATGTGCCAGGAGGTATTCTTCATGCCACTTCCCAGAATTTTAGTGACGTCGAATTCCAGGAATTTCCGGGAACTTGGACTCAGAAACCAAGGATTTAATTAATAATCGGAACTTAGATACCTGTTGTATCAATTCTATAACAAATCCGATTATAAATTAAAGTTGTATAGATAGTGCGCAAAATTACAATTGTAAACGTTAGTTGTAAATAATTTAATAACTATTCTAAAGCTCAATGTATAATAAATCATTTAGTTTATTGAATAAATGCAGATTTTCAAAAATAACCCAGAATTCGTTTATTTATTTAAATAAACCTCTCTTGATATCCTTATCCCATAAATAATTTCAGAAAATAATGAAAATTAACAATAGCAAATCGAAGACTATAAAATTTAAATTTACAGAATTTCGGATCCCGAAATTGTATCAGGAGAACATGATGTGCCAGGAGGTATTCTTCATGCCACTTCCTAGAATTTTAGTGACGTCGAATTCCAGGAATTTCCGGGAACTTGGACTCAGAAACCAAGGATTTAATTAATAATCGGAACTTAGATACCTGTTGTATCAATTCTATAACAAATCCGATTATAAATTAAAGTTGTATAGATAGTGCGCAAAATTACAATTGTAAACGTTAGTTGTAAATAATTTAATAACTATTCTAAAGCTCAATGTATAATAAATCATTTAGTTTATTGAATAAATGCAGATTTTCAAAAATAACCCAGAATTCGTTTATTTATTTAAATAAACCTCTCTTGATATCCTTATCCCATAAATAATTTCAGAAAATAATGAAAATTAACAATAGCAAATCGAAGACTATAAAATTTAAATTTGCAGAATTTCGGATCCCGAAATTGTATCAGGAGAACATGATGTGCCAGGAGGTATTCTTCATGCCACTTCCCAGAATTTTAGTGACGTCGAATTCTAGGAATTCCTGGAAACCGTTTATACCGAATTTTGTTCTTCTCTGTATCCAACCGATATTTTTCGTTTCTTTTTCTACTTTTGTATTTCGAAACTTCTGTGCAATGTTTTTCTACATTATTTCTTGCTTTTTAAGTGCAATTTTGTAAGGGCTGGATAAGGGAGTTAGGTTTATAAATGAATAAACAATTGCTTAAGTTTAACTCTATGTTTATTGAAAATTCTTTCAATTATACATGTTACATAAATGTTACATTGTTAATTCTAACGCACTTATAACTACTAACTGTAAAACTTACTTAAATATTAGATTTTTAACTTTAACGCACTTATAATTACAAATTGTAAAATTTACTTAAATATTACATTCACAATTCTAAAGCACTTATAACTACTAACTGTAAAACTTACTTAAATATTACATTCTTAACTTTAACGCACTTATAATTACAAATTGTAAAATTTACTTAAATATTACATTCACAATTCTAAAGCACTTATAACTACTAACTGTAAAACTTACTTAAATATTACATTCTTAACTTTAATGCACTTATAATTACAAATTGTAAAATTTGCTTAAATATTACATTCACAATTCTAAAGCACTTATAACTACTAATTGTAAAACTTACTTAAATATTATATTCTTAACTTTAATGCACTTATAATTACAAATTGTAAAATTTGCTTAAATATTACATTCACAATTCTAAAGCACTTACAACTACTAACTGTAAAACTTACTTAAATATTACATTCTTAACTTTAATGCACTTATAATTACAAATTGTAAAATTTGCTTAAATATTACATTCACAATTCTAAAGCACTTATAACTACTAACTGTAAAACTTACTTAAATATTACATTCTTAACTTTAATGCACTTATAATTACAAATTGTAAAATTTGCTTAAATATTACATTCACAATTCTAAAGCACTTACAACTACTAACTGTAAAACTTACTTAAATATTAGATTCTTAACTTTAACGCACTTATAATTACAAATTGTAAAACTTACATATCAGTATTTTTACATACAACATATTTTTATAATTATTTAACATATAGCTTAAGCGCAGTACAATATTCTTATGAAATAAAGACATTCTACAATTACATATGTACTTATATATTCAGTATAACTATTGAAGAACAGTTTACTCTCCGTAGATAAATCCTTTCCATTGTTTATTGGTAAAATGAAATTAGACTCAGAAACCAAGGATCTCAAGTTTGCAGATTTGTATTAGGAGAACATGATGTGACAGGAAGTATTCTTTGTGCCATTTCTTGAAATTTTAGTAGTGTCCAATTTCAAACATTACCGAATACTGATAACTGAGAAACTGCCAGAAAGTTTCCCGTTGATTTGATGATGTTAATGTGCAGGTTATGTGGCATAGAAATGTATAACAAATACATCTTCTAATCTGCAACACAGCAAAATACGTTATTATTAACTACTTGAATAAAATTATAATACTTTATACTTACATACGATATAACAAAATTGATCATTTTCAATCAGGTTTGAATTTGATGGATTATGTTTACTGTCAGTAGATAAATCCTTCCCATTGTTTACTGGTAACATGAAACTAGACTCAGAAACCATGGATCTCGAGTTTGCAAAGTTGTATTTATCTAGTTATGTATCATTAAACTAAAGCAGCTTGTACATAAAATTACAGGGACTTTGTCATAACCTCACACAAAAGGGATGAACGTAACTACCCGACCATTAATGAATAATAGAAAACGTAGAAGCACTGGCTAATTTGGTATCGAATTTTACATTTTCGAACACGAAAAACTGATCTACAATAGTCTGAACCTTGAATAACTCATACTATTAATTATTGTAACGCAACGATTAAAAATTATACATCACAGCACGCGCCAGGTACGCCGATGCACCAGCGAGTGGAAAGATTCCGCGAGAGCGTCACCCCTCTCACTCGCACCAAGCCAACGCAGTATGCTAATGCGTAAGAGGGAGAGAACACTCGTCCGCCGATCGGACCATTCACTCTCTCAATGTGCGAGTGAGAGCACCGAGCATCTAGTCTCTCACTCCCTCTACGCCAAACTCGCGCCTGCGCACAACACCAATGTGCGAGAGAGTGAACACTAGTCCGCCATTCGGACCTCTCACTTCCACAATGTGCGAGAGAGTGAACACTAGTCCGCCATTCGGACCTCTCACTCCCACAATGTGCGAGAGAGTGAACACTAGTCCGCCAATCTCACCTCTCACTCTCTCAATGTGCGAGAGAGAGAACACTAGTCCACCAATCTCACCTCTCACTCTCTCAATGTGCGAGTGAGAGCACCGAGCATCTAATCTCTCACTCCCTCTACGCCAAACTCGCGCCTGCGCACAACACCAATGTGCGAGAGAGTGAACACTAGTCCGCCAATCTCACCTCTCACTCTCTCAATGTGCGAGAGAGAGAACACTAGTCCACCAATCTCACCTCTCACTCTCTCAATGTGCGAGTGAGAGCACCGAGCATCTAGTCTCTCACTCCCTCTACGCCAAACTCGCGCCTGCGCACAACACCAATGTGCGAGAGAGTGAACACTAGTCCGCCAATCTCACCTCTCACTCTCTCAATGTGCGATTTAATCTTTAATATTTCAATATTTCGGGCTTCTAGGATTAATCGGACAATTGGAATCGATAATTAGTGTAAAATAGAAGCGATTAGATGCTTCAAACACGCGAAAACAGCAAAAAATTATTTTCTTAAAAAATAATCATTGTAGGTACGGCAGATTCCTGTCAATTTTTGAGCAGTTTCAGCACTTTTCGAAGAGATGGCGCTAGAGGTAAAAAATATAATTATTTTAAAAATTGTAAAAATAATAAAAAATAGAGCTTGTACGTTGACAAATTGATACTTTTATGATAATATAAAGTTTCCCCTTCCTTTAGTTCAAATTTGGTGATCCTAGAACATCATTTAAGTATATAAATCGATATAAACCTGCGCTTGATTACGAAACTCAAAGACTACATTTCAGAGCCTTTATTTATTATTTTCTTGCTTTATCGCGATTGTTAAATAATTAGAAACATTCATGGTACTAAAAAGCTGTATTTATTCAATAAACTACATGATTACGTTAACGCTTCTTGTTCTACCGAGGCGCTTGTCCCGGGGCGACTAGGCTCGACGCTACACTAACGGTACTGAGCGCGCGCCCGAGACGCGCTCTGATTGGTCAGTGTTTTTGCTTAATAATTCAAAAACGAAGCCCCATCCGATATTTTTGCAAAGGAAATTGTTGTTCAGAATAGTCTCAGCTACCCCCCATTTCCGGCTCCTACAAGAGTTCTGGGACACCCTGTATAATAAAAAACAAAGCTTTCATCCTGTTTTTTACTTATTAAATTACTTCTGTACATCTTGTTCTCCTTTATAAATGCTTTAAACATTAAATATCCACTATATTTCGATCAATAATGTAAAATATAGGCATAGGACGTGATCAAAGTTGATGCCAATTAAAACACAAAAGTTCTTTGTACATAAATTTTTAATTATGCGTAAGTATAGCTGGTGTCATGTTTTATTTAATTACTGGCTATATTTATTTCATTTTAAATAACGAAGATTTTAATTATAGAAGTTCATTGTTCCCAAAATGTATACTATTTTCAAAATGATTCATTTTACCTTAAAAAATCATTCAAACTTTTAAAATCATTCTGCAATTATAAGTTTAAAATATTTCATTTATTTTGTGTTTGTTTTGATGCTCTAATTATTTTTATTAACGCAAACGTTATTAAGAATTGTTAGATACGAGAAAGATGAAAGAAGATTTCTAATTATGAAGAATTTTAGAATTAAAATGAAGAATTAAAACCCTTACACATCATTTAAAAATAAGGAGCAACTACACTCGAATTTTCAAAAAATCCAGATGGCGTGTAATAAAAATACTTAAAAAAGGATTGAAATGATAAGAAAGGTGATAGAAACCGTTTTTACCCAAATTTAAAAGAAAAATGAACGAGTTACATTATAAAAATCTATGTCAATTATTCTGAATACGAAAAAGTATATCATCGAATCATCATAACATTCTTCAATTATAATTTTCTGAAAAATCTTCGTTTTTATAACCAATCAAGTAAATCGATCCCCTGGGGGCTCCTTGGAGAAATTCAATTTATTTAGTTCAGTATTAAAAGAATCGTTCCATCCGGAGATGTGTAGGAATATTTTCGTCTCTCGCTGTAAAACACCCGGCCAGGAGCGTACACATCAGACGGAGCGGCGAGAGGGTGGCTCGAAGAGCTTTGGCCAGCAGTTAATTGCCAGCATTTAATGAGCGCTCTTTGACGCGCCGCGCGAACCCGCCGTTGCGTTGTAACGCTCATAATGGCCGATGCTTTTCTGAGACCGTTGGCCCTACCTCGGCCGTGTTGTTTACGTGGCCGGTAAATGAAAATGGCCGCGTATTATCGGGTTCGGGTTGTAAGTACGCGGTACGCGTATATAGGCGGATCGACGAAAACCACTTTAACGATTGAGATATTAGCTGGCGAGAAAGAGACCAACGGATCCGAGGGAACGGGTCGTTTCAACCGGCCTGGCACCGATGAGTTTTTGTACCTTTTTGCCGTGTCAGGATCCGCTTACGATCCGCTCGACACCGCCGCGGTTAGGCCGAGACTCGAATGGAGATTCGACGGATACGAGAGGGATTTAACAGTCGGAGCTGGGTCAACTTTGGATGGAACGTGGGCTGGCTTTCGTATTGTCAACCCCCTTTTTATCTCGTGCTGCATCGTATTCGCTGCCCCTCTTTAGTTAACCCTTTGACCCGTTATTTTTCCGACGGAAACGGATGAAGAAGATCGAAATATTAGTAATTGGTACTGTAACTAGCAAAGGAGTAAGAAATATGCAATAATATTTTTTTTAAATAATTCAATCATTTTTTTTTAACAATTCAGCGAGTAATGGATCTTGTAACACCGTTGATATGTCAATGTACCTGTAACGTGATTCATCTAGTCAGAAATGTTTAAAATAATTGATTTCAGTAGCATTAACACTTGAATTTAACTTATGACATCCATTCATCGTTAAATTAATGAATTTTTCAAAGAATATTTAAAAACACAGTCACAAACTTATGAAATTTGAGCAGGATTAAAATGTGATGGGTGCTTTACAGAAACCTACAAATAATTCATCCTAATTAAATAAAGTATTAACACTATTACCACCACCCTTCAAAGTCAATATATTTTTAAATCATCCCCTCTGAGAGGATTCAAAAAGATGCAGGTAATTCTTTCCAAATATCATTTAAATAAAATAATCATTTTATTTACAATTATATATTATTCACTAATCTGTATCTAATTGTAAGTATCTTTAAGTTGCTGGCAAATAATTCGAAAAATAAAGGGCTTAAATAAAAAATAAAATAGAAAACGAAATAACTGAAACGTAAATTGGTGCCCAATAATTTTTCCTTCAGAAATTTTCTTGGAGCTGTTCGATAATTTTCAGGGTTAGGTTGCAGTTCAGCGACTTAAAACAAATTGTACGAGACCGCGATTCAGATATCAAGGCAGTAAAAATGTCGAAGAAACCACGAAGAGGTTTGGCATCTGGTCCTCGTTTGTCCTCGGATTTTGTTGCGTTCCCTGGAGACGCAAGTTCCCCATTCAAAGATAGAGGATAGAGAAAATTCGTGAACGAGGTTCGCAGCTCGTGGAGACGTTCCCAGTGGACAACGATCCACCCTAATTGTTGTCCATTCACCCCTTTCTCGCCCGCAAAGGGCGCGGTTCCCTCGGCCCTCCTATTTTCCGTCGAACTTCTTCGAGCAGCGACCAGAGCGCCTATTACTCATGCATTGACGTATTTTGACAAGTTTCTTGGTGTCGTACATTGGAAACAGTTTACCCTCCTACCGTCGCGAACAATTTGCTCGCGAGCAATCGATGGGCGTGATTTTTGGCGACAATTAATTTTCAGGGTGCCAGGTTTCTCGAGAAACCCAAAACACGTAGTTAGTTGTAAAGATTTGACTGTCTTCAAAATTTTTTACTAAATTCTTTAAAATAATTGCTTTGGGGACATTGATTTTTTGTATTAGTCTTCTGGAAGCTTATAATATTTTAAAAAATTTAACACCTATAAGCATTATGACAAATATATCAAAGTATAGAACCTTTAATTAACTTAAACTTTTTATTTATTTTATCCAAAAATTCATCATTTTAATTTAAAATATATAATACAAGAATCGAATATTTGTTGTTTTATACAGATGTAGAGGTTCAAAATACAGACCTTAGACGGTATCCTTCGGAATCATTCAAACTCCTGGTGAATCATTCCCGGCAGACCGATTGATCATTCGAGCCACAGGTGCCTGAAGGTCTTGTCGGGTTCTGTGGTTAGGTTTTCGACTTTGAAGTTTGCTCCTGGGACCAGGTTCTCAGATTTAAAGGTCTCTGTTCGCCAATGATGGAACTTGCTCCTGAGATTTCTAGTAAATTGTCGTTTTTGTCTCGATATTGAGGTTCGCCGCAGTTCCTGCAGGATCTTTTATAATAGCGACACTTGTAATCTCTCAGGACATCGAAAATATTTTCTTGTTGCCACGTTTCAATCTCAGTATCGTCCCACGATCTCTCAAATATTCATAACAAAAAAATACAATTTTTATTTCATTACAAAACTCTAAGATATTTTTACAGGTATTGCATCAGTACATAAATTTAAATCTAACCACCCGAGTTTTAACAATAATAAGCCCTTCTTTTTTTATTTTTAACAGTGAAATTGATTCTCCTTCGAACTTTAATTATCAGAAGGTTTAAACGACGAGGCTTTAGATAAACTTGAATAATTTTTGCAAACTTCAAGCGATAAATAAAGGCGGATGATCAAGTTTGCCAGCGAAACGTGTAAAGTAGCTGGGCCCTCGACAGGTGACAATCGGTACGTCAAAAGGCAGCCGGATTGTCGAACCGGTAGAGATCGAAGGAAGGTGTTGTCGGGACCAATTAATTCGATAAAGAAGGGTGGCGGCACGGTTTCGCCTTAATCAGAGGAGCGGGGCACCGGCACTTTACGGGGAAATTTATGTGGCTGGCCAAAGTGGCAAGAAACGAAACGCGGGGTCCCGCGATCGGACACGCTGTTGCCACAGAGCTGCTCGTCATTAGAGGGATAATGCATATCTTAATGATTACGAAACGAAACACTGACACGAACGTGCGGTGCACGTAAGTGCGCCGTTGAATGGCGGTCCTCGCTTGTTCCCCGGCTCCACCCCCCTCGGGACACGTCCACAATCTTGTAACCGTCCCACGCTGTTGCAATCAGCTACCCATAAACTACAATCACGACACGTGCTATCCCTCCATGGTGGATCCTGCGCTCCTGTAAACAGGCGATAGCTGCGAAGGATTAAATCCAGCCGGGACGAGGCTGATGAATTCAGAACGATACACACGGTGAGGCGAATTAATAGCGGCCACGATGTTCGACGATGTTGATGATCGGGCGAGAAAGCCCTGGAAACACTTAGCCGTTAAAAAACAGAATGTGTGCATCGTCGAGGACTCTATTCCTTATTAGCTTATTTTATAAATACCGAGTAATAGGTGCACTGTTTCGCTTTCAATTTATTTTGTTTATTCGCTGAATGATTCAGGTGGTCAGTTCCATTTAAAAGACAAATTGTAATATTATTATTACCATTGCAGTTTATTAGATACGAAATTAAGGACAAACCATGGAGTTGCTAGAATAAATCGCGTCTTCTTTTTATTGCTTCGAATTGATGTGGGATTATTTAATGGAGCGAACCAACACCACGTCACAAATGTCGATATTAGCCTGATATTAATGAAGACCCGGCAAGGATGAAGCTGTAAATGGCGGTGCACGAGCGTCGCGTATTAACGCGGCCTCTGAGGCCTATTGTGTTGGATTATGACGCTCGTCCAAGATGATTCCGGCTTGCTTTTCGGCTAATCTTCGAGGTGATTACACGCGGATCAGAAGAGACGCCGTTGTCGCAGCGGGGAATCAGCTGGGAACGTCTAATGCCGACAGAAACGGTGATGATGATTGATCATTGACAAATTAAAACGAAGTGTCACGGGATCTACGGTGATTCGCTGTTGATCGCGCGATGATATTAGACTGATGCACACGAAACGTCACTTTTTGCAAAATTATTTCCTTCGTCAATGAGATGTTTAAGCTGGAGCATTGTATTATAGAATCAATTTTTCTTTTTTAAACGAAGCTGTCAAACCTAATCGATGTTTCGATGATATTTCCACACGATTCAATTAACTTTGTTGTACTGTTGTTGTAGAATTCTTGAAAATTTGTCAATGGTAGGTAAATCTTTACTTGGATGATCCTTCTCAAATGATTAATTAATTTTTCCACACTGATGAGAGAAATTGCACCCCTTTCGTGTAAACAATTTTGTATGTCTCCAATAAAATTCTCTGGAATTTGTCATAATTTTAATTGATTTTTTAGTATTCCACCGGCAAACAAATTCGATCAACCCTCCAGAACACGTATATTAAAGTAAAACAAATATACCCGCATGACGACAGTCTAAAACACACACTGTTAAAAGTATTATTCAAATCTTGTTAAAAGATGTAAAAGACTAAAAAATACAGAACCCAGAATATATTTCATGTAAAAAGTGTGCCAGCGCCTGGTCCAGAGGGTTAGGTATTATTTAAAATAGATGGTCTTCTTTTGCAAAAAATGTGTGAATCCATATTTGTCAAATTTAAAAACTAAATAACCTAGAAAGAAATAATTTGTACTAATTTCAACGAAAAATTTGATATGGCAACATGCAAAATGCCCTTTTTTTAATATATTCTAGCTTTGGAGTCTAGATACACTTCTGAACTAATACAAACATCTTAAAACGTCAAATTTCTGTTTAAATAGTTTAAATATTATCTGAGGTATTAAATTTAAGCATCTCTGATAAGTTCCTTGTGATTTTATTAAAATTACAGGTTTACAACTGTTACAGTTGGCATTTTCCAACGTATCAATAGAAATCTGATGATGACAGTCTCATACCAATTGTATCTATCATTTGCGACAATTAGACAGGATTAAGGTTTCATAAAAATCAATTTTGCCATCAGTTCGACCAAACAGAATGGCTTGTTTCGAAGATTATCGAAGAGGTCCCTGTCGCATAGCGTTTTCTTCGGCTACCGCCGGTCAGGCACCAAGATGCAGCTAGGGAAACTCGTGCAAACCGAGTCAGACAGGCCTGCGCCGGCGAAGGAGAGGATAAGGTCGGGCGGAGTCATGGAAAAGACCACCTCCGCCACTTGGGGGTCACCTTGGCGGTGACCAATGCACCGCACGATCAGAGCCATCGTGGTTAAACTCCTGGACCCAGATGTTCCCTCCTCGAGAGGCCCCGTAACGAAGGCGGAGCCTGTCTCTTCGTCTTTTTACCTGGCCGTGGTTCTTTCTTTTCCTTTCTTTAACGCCGGCTCCCTTTTGCCGCCAGCCTTCGACCAAATCCCCGGTCAAACAGTTCCAGCCGAGACCCCGAAGCAAACAGGTCTCACGATCGTTTCGACAGGCATCCGGTTGGCAGCCCGTTTCCGTCGTCCTGGCGTTAACCTTCTGACGTCACGCGGTCGCAGTGACATTTCGCGGTCCACCAGGTGGTTAGGGTGACAGTGATCCGCGAGAGATAAGATACATTAATCTGTTTCTGATTTTCTTTTTGTGCACGATTGTTGGTGATCGAGAACTGTCAGTTGGCTAGATGGCAGTCAGCACCCTGAACATGGCACCGTACTTCACTGGATATCCTTTTCAAGGTACGTGCTCCTGCGAACTATGGATCGTCAATTTACCGGCTAAGTTTCGTGACTTACACCCTGCGGAATTGCTAACAATTTGCACCGGAGCGTTCCCTAGAAAGGGGCACAGGGAAAATTGAACCTCAAGGCAATCCTTGTGCGAGTTTCAGGCAACATGTTAACGCTAGAACTACTGATAAATGCACCTTTGCTTTGCCAAAAGTCAATTTACATTTCAACAAAAATAAGAAACCTGGAATGTATCATTTTGACAGGTTTAATAGATCTGGAATTAAGTATTTTCATCTCAAGGTAAAATTATTAAATTTTTACTATTCTGCTAGGCTTACTTATCGTTATGAATGTATATTACAATCTACTGTTTATTCAAATTCAATTAATTGTAAATTTTCACTGTATTTGTTGTCATTTTTCCCACCCTCCGGTTTTTGTTCCAATCCGTTGGCAATGATTATCATAAGTTATTGAAAGTTTAACGAAGCATGCAAATTCTTCAGCATCAGTTAATGGATCACAAAAAATTAGAAGAGGAATATAATTAGGAATGCTTAATGACAATGAATGTGAAACATTGATTTATGGTTTATTTACTTGTTAAATAATATCAACGATGTTAATTAACTAAAGAATTTCAATCGAATAATACGGTAAGAATTAATTGAAAGTCCTTTTTATCCTTTTTATAATGTTCCTCAAGGATTCCTCCTTCTGAGAACATTCCGTCGCTAAAGGAGTACGATTGATAATTGCGTGTAGTAAACAGGAATATTATTCGTTATTATTGCAATTATTTGTTATCATTATTTATTATTACCGTAGTACTTTGTTACTATTTTAGATTATTTCATTTAATCCTTAACTGATGAGATGGAGATCTTGTTACTTAATTGGTGATCTGATGTCTGACATATCACAACTGTTTTCTACTGAAACATTCAATTCTTTAATCTTCTGAAAGTGGATACAACAATTTTTTGTTCAAATTAAAGATGGTTTATTGAAATTGCTCACTGGTTACAAAATATATAATGAATTACAAATATTTCAAAGTTTATTATTGGCTATCCGTTTGTTTAATCTTCAGAGGCGTTAAAATAATTGCGAAACAATCGGATAGTGTGAAATTTGATAAAACAGTTAATTTAAGAGTAACATACCAAATAATTGGATGTTTCTTAAGTTCAAGCTGAAATTACTCTTGTAACTTAAAAAAGGGTCATGAAACAGTGATTAAAACGAGTTATGAAGAAATAATACAGCAAAAAATTGTACATCACATTAATTATAAAAGTAATATACAAATTATCTTCAATTTGAATTATTTATGCAACTTTCTGAAATAAATTCTTTTAAATATAAATCTTGAATTTCAAATAACTGATTGTGTAAATTGTTAGGTACTGTTATCATTAAAATTACTAAAGCAATGAATTTTACAAGAAACGAATTATATTGGACTAACAGCAAATCGCTCCACATACATAAATCATAAAACCGCAATCATAAAAAAGTCATAAATAATTTTGTACACATACATAAAGAAAATTGATGCCTCTTTTACATATACATGCAGATATTACACATTTAAATAAAGATCATTAAAGAAATTCTGACAACTCATGAAAGATTCTCTATGTTTATTCATCCCGATCAAAGAAGTTAACACAAAAAGTCACAGAATTAATTTAAATTGAAATTATACAACTTCTGTATAATGAAAGTTCCCATGAAATTCATATATCAATGTGTGGTAAAGATTAAATTTATTCTAATTTATTCAAGAACGAAACAAAAGTGCCTTTTGGAGTATAGAAAGTCTGACATAATTTGATGACATAAAAGCACCACAAAATACCACTTATGGCACATTAATTTAAAGCGTAAAATCTAATCAATATTTTTAATATAAAATAATAACATCTCATACTGCTTCTTCGAATTCAAGAAGAAAATAACTTAACAAGAAAATTTGAGATTTTTTACAGTAAAAGAAATCGAAAATAAGCAATTGAAAACTCGATAGTCCCTAATTAGCAATACGAGACTGTATTCGTTCCAACAAAGAACCAATCATTCAATATTAAGGATATTAATCGTGTATTTATATGGCCCTTTTAATCATCCCCTGAGCTTTAAATTGATATGCCATAACTGCTGTTTCGAGATACTTTTATGACATGAAACTGTATCTGACTCTTTATAGCCATTTCTTGTCACCGATTATTATAACTGGCAGTTACTTTGTATTAAAGATATCAGCGCAGAATTTATACAGTCGTTTTCAGAAATGCTCCAGCTTCAAATCGACGCACCTTTCTGTCACGTTACGCCTTTTTGATATTCAGCAGGAGGAAACGGCAGAAAAGTCCAAGACCGCGACCTCTTCGTTTTATTCTAAAACCTTCTCGAAACCGTTCGAAGCGAGACAAAAGAAGGCCAAATGAGATTCTTCATTGATGGCGAGCTGTCGCAAGTAGCAGTTTTTGTCCGAACGAAACCGGGTGACTTTCGTGTCGAACGGCCGTTCGAGCGGGCAGAAAAAGAGAGGGAGAAAAAAAAAAACATTTGCGAACAACAGGGATTAACATCGTCGTTTCGGCTCCTTCTGGTCTCCTTTTACAAAGACCTGAAGGAACTTTTACAACCGATGTTAATGGTTTTACGATGCGCTTCGAGTGAATTATTCTTTGCCTGTTAAGAGCGTCGCCTTCTTTCCCTCCGCTTCGACCTTCATCGAGGGTTACGCAAATCCTCCTCGCTGAATTATAGATTCAATGCAAAAAAGATAGATGTCTTGTAACAAGAAATTCATTTTTAACCCTCCTGGAGGATGCAAGGTCGGTTTAACTCTTTGACCAAATTACATTAAAGTAGTAGTGTCAATCAATTTGTCTTCAAAATATCGGGAAAGATTCAAGGGTAGTTTGATAAATTTATCAATTTTTAAATAACAATATTTTACACGCTACTAAAGATTTGAGAAATAGAAATAAAAGGAAATACAGAATTAAATTTTAATTTTAATAAAACACCCCAAGGATTAACCCAATCTAAAACAATCCACCCAAATAGTTTCTATATTTTTTGAGATAGAAATATTTGAGGGGTCTACACAATGCATACAATTTTTCTTCGGATGACACTTAAGAGATTCGAAAGTCAACTTGATTGTCTTCAGGATCACGCTGAAGTGATCCAGGTGGTTTGTCCACCGATGCACCTTGTACGTTACAATAATCACTCACGTAATTTCATGGGATAAGATAAGAAGTTGACAAAAGGTCAGGATAGGGCATAGAATGCCGCATCACGGTCGAACGGTGGTGGAGGAACGCGTTCAGAACCGTTTCTTGAGGAACACGGGCCGAGAAGGAGAGAAGTGAGTCGGCTTTAGCGGCGAGGCAGGCCATTCTCGTGGGCGTCGGAACGTGAAAGAGTTAAAGTACGTAGCCAGAGCCGTGGGTACCTAATGTCTGATATCGGATAGGCCCCGGGCGACGGCACGTTGATTGAAGCCTTCGCGGCTCGGAACTCACACCGAACGTTAAGTACATGCATCCCCTTCGTACATGCGGATACTCCCACTCAGGTACGCGACCACCTTCTTCCTTCTCTTCCCTTGGCTTTTCATCGCAGGCCGCCCGAGGGACCTTTCGGGACACCGTTCCTCTCCGTTCGCCCGATTGTTTGCGCAGTTCCTCATTTATCACGAGCTTAGGAGGCTCAGTGGAATAAGTGTACCAAATATGAGACCTCCGGTTGTGTCTAATCTCTGAAGAATCTGATTATTTGGCGAAAATTGGAAAATAATCAGGAATTTTGCAATGGAAAAATTATAACGTAGTGAATTGAAATAGTAATATTAATAAGTAATACTCAATATGAAAATAAAATACAAAATATTGCCTTACAATCAACGAAAACCCTTGCCTACCCCTGATAATTAAATTACTACTCTACAAATTAAAAACTTGTTTGTTCTAAAAATTAGATCATTTTACGTTTATTAAAAGATACATACGTATATTCACCCCTGTTGTTTTATACAAATTCTGACACAAGTACAGGAAGTTTGGTTTCATATAACGGGTTGAACACTTATTGTAACTGAATTTGTTTTAAATAACGTCTAACGAATACCGTCACCCTTTAAGGTATCAGCCCGAGGGTAAAATTTTAATCATGCGAGTTGCGTCGAGCGAATTCAAATCGGGGAAGCCTCTATCGTATCGTATCGGCACGATCATGGATATTAGCGTGATCGCCCACAATCAATTACCTGTTATCAATAATTCATGTTGAAAATTATTTTCTCGATCATTTCGAACGGATCGACCGCCCTTTATCTTTGCTACAGGGTGGTCCCGTCTTATCCGGTCGAAAATTTTTCGACCATAAAAATTGATATCATGAATACACGAGTAATTTATTATCAAAATGTTGCAAAATCTTTGAATACCGACGTTGTGCATACAGAAGTTGATTTAAAGAATATTTTGATAAATTATACCGTGAAGAATGTAGAAGAAATAAACATTGATTTTATTTCATTTAGAAGTAAAATTAAGGGATTATTAAATCTCAGAACATAAGTTTGTCGGTGGCTTTTAAAAGAGCTTTATCGAATAAATTGAATTCATCAATAAATTTTCGAAGACCATGTATCACTATAAGGAATTAATATCTTGTTTAGCGTCAACGAAATCGATAACAGTCTTCCTCATTAATCATTCTTACGTTTGAATGGCCGTACAAAAGAGAAAGAAAAATCGTAACGTAACACGAAGTGTGTAATTAAATTCGATGACGTGTGAAATCGTGATCGAAAAGAGGATTAAATATTTGGATCCGTGATACGCTAAATATTCCAAATTGTACCGTTTATTCAATATTCCTAGGCAGCCTGTATAAAATATTCAAAAATCACTTCACCACAAAAGAAAATATTAATAAATGAATACGAAATAACTGATTCATTGGTATTAATATTTTTAATTTCCTACATTCCAATATTTTCAAATATTTTAACAAATCGCCTACGTTGCCCCAAAGACAGAGAGTTAATAACTCATTTACACGTTTTAATACGTAACGATCATTCACATTACATGTTTATTTACCTGTGTATCTATGGCGTGCGAAAATAAGAAAAATCCGAGAACTTTTTGATCGCGGCACAAAGATTTGAAGAGCCGTACGATTGACCGGGCAAAGTTAAGCCATTCCATTCGTCCCCTTCTGAAACTCGTTTCGTAACGGGTCACGGTTGCGTAGAATTCACGCGTGCATTGTCGCGAATGGACGGGGCGAAAAAGGGGCCACCCCGTGCAGGCCCAGAGGTCCCTCAGCCGGGGCCCCGCGCGACCGTTCGAGCGACGAGGACGGCCGAGAAGGAGCGAGAGAGTCGATGTGGAGCGATCGGGTCGGCGGCGTCGGTCGGCGCCTTTTGATCTTGCCTGTAATCCCGTCGGGCCCCGCGGCCTCACTGACGTCACGTGACGCGTTCGAGGGCCTTACGTAGCCCGCCATAGATCCACGGTGTGCGTGCGTTGGGGTATGTCCTCGTCGGGTCCCGGCACGGGGTACAAGGGAAGGGATGTAAATCTCGATGGAACTTGATGAATGACGAAACGGGACTCGGCTTTGGTGGCGCGACCAGAAACGGGGCTCCACGGTTCGACGATACCGTGGATGGCTGTCGTTCGTTGAATTATGCCGTGGTAATTAGCAGAAGTTTCGTTGGCAGGTGTTACGTCGGGGCTCGTGTAACGACAGGCCCATTACTTCGTCGCGATGATTATCAATTTTTAGCGAGTCGTTAACCGAGCTAACTCGCTGCGTGTCCGTTTTTCATTATCGGGACCGGGAAGATAGATTTCACCGGACCCCAGGAATCATTTCTACCTCTCTACGTGTTATGATCGAGTTCGAGACGTTAATTTGACCGTGTTACGTTTCTGATATACTTTTATCAATTTCAACGAAATTTTGACCATAGGTGTGAGAATTCGACGAATTTGTATCTTTATATAATTCAAATTTGAATTTTAAATCAGAATTCTATCTACTAAAATATTTGTCATTTTTAATTTTCAATTTGTCGTCCTGATTTGAATATAACCCTGAGTTTTATTATAATTATATTTATTCTAATTTTTTTTGTTATTTCTGATTGTTATTGAATGAAAGAAGATTTGTGTTACGTGAACTTGTTGGCCGCTTGATTTGTACCAAAGTTACAGGCTATCTAAGAAAACGAAATAATTCCGGGGACTTTTTAAGTTATTGGAATAAGATTCCCTGTTATATATTTTAAATACGACTATGAAAATCTGAAAAACCCGAGCTTTTTCTTCCAAATAAAGCATTATTTTTTTGCCATGAAATAGTTACATGTTTTGTCTAGCATTTCTCTATGAAATAGGACGTCACATTGGGAAAGACTTACGGTGCTATCACGAGAGCACTCCCCCGAGCGATGTGTTCGAAACAATGGTTCTTTATCGTATCCAATTACCCGTACACGTCGTAAACTTTATATCACGGTAGTGTAGTTTTGCAATGATTTCTCATTTTTTTCCCTCTGAGACTCGAATTCTCAATGAATGTAAAAATTGATATGACAGATAAATAAATAGTAATTACTTTTCGTAAAAATCTCACATCCTTCTAAACGAATTAAATATCATAAAAACTACTCCCTTTCGACAGTTTCATAAATAAATTCTTTGAATTACAATTTCAACCCCTAAACGACAGACCTTGGAGAGACGAAACAATATAATTTTGATTTTAATTTTAAAAATTTCAAAAAGTTTCTCAACAATTTAAATGCCTTGGTATGCTTTTTCTACGTCTGGGTCGTAACTGACCCAACTTCGAGGGCGCTTGGTCCTCTCGTTACAAATATCGTCAAGAAGGAATTGTCTTCACAATGGTTGACAGTCGAGATTGATGTAAAGATGGATAAAAAGAATATTTATGTTCCTTAAATAATCCCGGGTCGATTGAATTCCCCGTACGTTAGACCTCCACGTGTGGAAATCGTTCGTTTCTAAATCGATGTTCAATTCCATGCGACTTAGAATTATTATTAACTATCAGTATTTGTCACACATCATCGAACTTTATACACCACCGTAATTGACTCAAATTTTTATAGCGGGATCGTAAGGAAAACGAAATGCCCGCGGGATACGTTCTTCGTGGAAATGACGAGAGGAATAATATTCTGTTTTTTCTTTTTCTTTTTTTTTTTTACGACTTCGAAATGTAATCACGATTTATGCTGTTAAAACAGCGTACCTCTTCGGTTGATGATGGTAAAATCAGGACTGGGTTACGCGTGATTACACAGCCGTAATAATTCAGTAATGCAATACCATAATTGATCACCAGGGTGATTAACAACACGGTATTGCGTCATTTGTGTCTGTTCCATGAATTTATATCATAACATTACACGTACGTGCCATTCTTCACGTCTATCGTTTTTTATGACATTTTTAAATTTTGCAACATCCACGCTTTCAATTTAATAAGTTTCATGAATTTTTACTTCGCGCCATATTTATACCGATCAACTTGGTTTTTTGTAATATGTGTTGAGTGAATAATATCCCAAGATGATTAATAAGTTTCTTTTAATTATTAGTTCAAATCTAATTTTAAATGATTTTAATTCGCTTTAAATTATTGTACTATTTTTGTCTAGAAAAGAATAATAAAGATTGCAAATTATTTTCTATTCCAATATTTGTATACTTTATTATTCTTAAGAATGATCACCTCTATGGCATAAAAACTATTTTCAAAATAGCAGCATTATTCCAGCAAATGGTTTCTATATTTCTGATTCTTCAGAAACAGACATGTAACCGGCAAAAACCTTGAAGATTCTTACGTTTCACCTTTGATCCTTTATGTAAATACGCGTGAACACGAGACGGCCCTGGTTGTCCTGTCGAATGACATAGGAAGTTTCCATCGGGAGAATGAGTTTCCCTGGTATCTCTTCCACGGGTTTAACTGCCCCGAGCAAAACCGCGCGGCTGTTTCTCGAGGATCTCGTAAAAGGGGCACCGCACGGACTGTACGGGGTGCATCCCATTCGGTTTCTTTCCTGTTTCCTGGCTGCTTTTTCGCGGTGATCCGTGAGCTCGTGCAGTTTATTTGACTTCGTGATTGTAATTAAGTTAATTAAAAGGGCGCGCTAATTGCCAGCAATTAGGCGCGTTCGAGCGGCACATCGCGTGTCACCGGGTCTTTCGCTTATCTTGGAAAGCACTTGAATCCTTCCTGTTCAGTTCTTGCCAGACGTATGCTTTATTTTATTTTTCTACCGTTTCGTGCAAGCTGCGTTTCATAAACTCATAAAGACGTTAAGGAAACTTCTTATTTCTTCTTATAATTAGTTCGTCTATATTTTCTGCTTTTCTTATAAGCATTCCGTGTTATCCTCAATTTTAACCCCATGTGCCAAGTGTATATTCTACGTATTCTGGCGTTAATATTTTTTCATTACAGTAAATATCAAAATTACAAAGCTTGATTTCCCCATAAAATCTGCAGAGAGATTTAGGACCAAACGACATACAAATGTCATCAGAATATTATTAACCCCTTAACCTATGACTTTTATAACGGGTGCATCAGTTACAAAACGAGTGAGGAAAATCGAAACATTAAAATCAACATTAAATTTAAAATTGATTCTTAATCAAAATATGAAAGATAGACACTTTTGAAACACAGGGTGCGTCACGAGTGTGACAAATTGGGCGATAAATTGCCTCCCAAACATTTATTACATTTTGCAAGGGTTATTTTATTTTTTGTCAGCAACAAAGCTGGCCACCTTTCGCAATGTTGCAAATTCAACCCACGTTCTTTGTTTCCAGGGCAAGGTCGCGTGAATCAACTCGGAGGCGTTTTCATCAACGGCCGCCCGTTGCCGAACCATATCCGTTTAAAGATCGTCGAAATGGCGGCAGCCGGTGTCCGACCGTGTGTGATCTCGAGACAACTGAGGGTGTCGCACGGCTGCGTATCGAAAATCTTGAATCGATATCAGGAAACGGGGTCGATCAGGCCGGGAGTGATCGGTGGCAGCAAGCCTCGAGTCGCTACGCCCGAGGTCGAGGCCAGAATCGAGGACATGAAGAGGCAGAATCCTGGGATATTCAGCTGGGAGATCCGTGAGAAACTGATAAAGGTCTGTTGATAGTATCTACATGTCTGTTGATAGGTTTTTTGATCCTGATGAAACACCCTTCCGTTTTCTCGATGTTTGCAAGGGGTTGTGGGATTGCAGGCGCCCCAGAATAAAATCTTGATATTCTAAATACTATTTAATATTTTCTAGACTCTTTTCTTCTTCCTTTTTGGATAAATAATTGTTAATGTCGTTGCAGGGTTAAATTTGACCCTTCCTTGAATTTTAAAGGGTGCTGCGATTGCCTTCTGAAATTTTTAATTAAACACACGTGTCATTGTATTTTAATTAAACTAAACATTCAAAAATGAAATTGATAGACAATATTTTTTCATAATTTTCATAGTTATGCTAACTAGTCCAATGTGGTTCTGCCAGCAGGATGGTATCTGTGATAAGACATCAGCACCATCGGTTTCAAGTATTTCGAGACTTCTTCGTGGTCCCACCAATCAAACACGTCCTGGAGAGGATCCTAGAAGGAACCATTCGATCGATGGGATACTAGGTGAGTTTAAAAAATAATATAATATAATTAAGAATTATGAATTTACGAGTAAAATTATTCCCTTTACTTGAACTTCTTTATTCATTTTTCTACATTTTTGAACCTTTATATTTGATGAATGTCTTCGTTAAAAATTTCATTGCTCGATCATGGAAATAAGCCCAATGTTATAAATTCTCTCGAAGGCAAAAAAATCTCTTTTCCCCCCTTCTTCTTCCCTCAAAATTGAAGTTTTCGCGATCCAGGTGAAAAAAAAAAGCACGGCATATCGATGGATTTAATGATCAATGGGTTGTCGTTTAAAGAGATATCCGAGGAACGATCGCGGCGAAATTCGCGAACAGCGTCGTTGCTTTAGCACCGTATAAACCATTAGGCGAGCGTAAATGAAACGTTCGAGGTAATCGAGCGATAAGCGTAATTACAGCGTACAGCCTACGTTAAGTTAATTGAGTTAAGGTGACCGTAACGATAAGTGCTGCATGCATATCGCCAGTATTTTCGCGTCGGGCAAGAAAGGAACGCCGTTACATGTATACCGGTCTCCTTTCTCGATCCTTTCGATATTCGACAAACCTTTTCCACGTGTATTACATCGTTACAACAGCGACAACATAAATTTCCTCCGACAACGGTTCGATTCTTGATTAATCTGTCTTACAACGTGATTTATTTCTTTAACGACTGTGAATCTTTCTTCGAACGAACCATTTTATGGAATTGCAGGGCATTCCGGAACATTTAGTGGACAATTACGTTGTTAACTGCAATATTACTTTATTGCCTCTTCCTTTTTTTCTCTTCCAATTATAATTAAGTAATTTGCGTACAGTATAAATAATTTCATTGGTCGTTCAAAAATTTTTACATTATTTTCTACAGTAATTGCATTAAAATACATTACATTATTTTACATTAATAAAAACGGAATTGTTTAAAACAAAACAAAAAAATAATGTGGAATGATATCGAGGAATTTTATTGGAATAGTCTGATGAGCACAGTTCGTAGGGCAAGGAAGAGATTAACGTGAATATAGGTCCGGTCGGCGGACGTAAAGGGAGTTCCTTTTTGCTTTTCCTTTTTTTATTTATTAGCGGCTGTGAAGCTCACGAAGAAATATTAGGCGTCCCGTGGCGCGTAGATGTGTCGAGTTTATTACCTTGTCGGGAAGATTTAGTTTTGATTAGATGTAACCCCAGGAATTGTGGCTCGCCTGTTGATCGGTTCGCACCAGTCCTCGAGCAAATCTTCATTTTCGTCCTGGACGAAATTAACCCTGCGCAGGGTGTCTCGAAAATTTAAATAGACCGTGACCAATTTTTAGCAACATCTTCTTGAAATAAGAATCTTCTTTTATGGTGACATTAAACTTTTTTCATTAAATAACAAAAAATCAATCTTTTTATAACATTCAGAAATTACATTTTATATTTCTCAAACTTATTAATAAATTTACACGTACAATATTATTATTAGGTATTACCATATATTTTGAATTGAAGCTTCAGAAAAATAATTGACACAAAGTCCGGAATGTTTCAAATCGGGTAACAAGCATGCTTTCACGTTCGAATCGCACGATTAGAAGGTAGGAAACGAGACAACTGACAAAAATCATAAAGGAAGACAAAGGACGAAGGGGGTTTGGTCGTGGCCGAGCGGGAAGAGAAGAGTACACGCGTGGCGTGTGGTCTGTTCGTCGGTCGCCTCTAATCTTACGAACCGCCAACAGTATAGCCAACCTGACGTTTTCTCCGTGGAACAACAGGTACCTCTATTGATTTAGATGTTCTACCCGCTCTAAAGTGGTAGTCGGACGAAACTGTCAGGAGTAATGGTAATAACTGTCTACAGATCTGGACGGTAATCGTTCACATGCTTTCAGGCGATTAACCCTTTGCGGTTCTGTACCACCTTTATCAAGACCTACGTATCGTCCCTCTTGCGCCAGAGCCATTCGCATGCAACTTCATAAATTTTCAGCTTCGCTACATTAAACTTTATTACCCTAAACCAGATTAGAATATCGTTATCGTGAAACTGTAGAACTGTACCGATCATATCAAACATTGGTAAACCAAATTTGAATCATTTTTAATAATTGACGTCGTAAGTTAATATATTATGAAAGTTAAGAATAATGTTGGATAGATAAAATTAATTATGGAAAACGGGCGCCTGCCTCTCGATCCGCGGGTGGATTGGAAATTCCTCGAAGCGTACGATACTCGCGGGCCCCTTATCGAGGAAAGGGATCGACGGTAAGGTCCAAGGAGATCGTAAGAGATGTTACGGAGCACGCTTCTTAATAGCGGCAAGAGGGAAAGAGAGAAGGAAGGTCCGGCCAGGCCCAGCACGTGCTGCACGTCAGATACCGAAGATAGGAAGCGAGTCGTTCACGCCCACAGTTCACACGCCGGAGTCGGCAACCCACCATTAAGACCCTCCTGATTACAGCCGTGCCAGCCGAACCTATACTAAACTAAAACACCGGAGAAATTAGGGTCCGCCGCGAAGAAATTAAGTTCTTTGACATGTCCCGTCCCACCGGAGCTAAACGAAAACCCTCCCCTGTATACCGGTCCGCGAGACGTTTTCCTCTCTTTTGGTACCACGAGTTCCGTTACCGGAAATGCTTTACGCACGCTGCCCTTCGTATACGTTATCACCTCTTTGCGAAATCTAACCCGGAAAAAAAGTTAAATTATATATAGAACTTATATATTTTTGTTTTTAATGTTTAGAAACTCTAGAAATTGTTTCTTTTTTTACCGATTTGGATACGTTTATAATAAAATCAGATTTCAGAAATTAATATCAACCCTTAGCTGGTTTATTCCTCCCTCCCTCAACTGCCTGATTAAGTAGCATAGCCTCTCAGTAAAGGGATGAAAACTAGAGTCTCCAAATGAAAACTAGTACAAACCAATAGAAACGTAAACGTTCGGTAATTCAGACAAGTTGTTACACAATTAGCGTAAATTGTACATATGCTAATGCTTATTATGCGAACACATTCGTGGGATTCTGTTGAATATGAATGCCTATGGGAACTCGATGATGGGTCTAATAAGATGCTTCCAGAAGATTAGAGTGGCAATGATTATGCAAATAGCAGTCGGTGTTAAATCTACGCGAGAAGGTAAATCGATACGATGTAGTAATGCCTTTGAGAAAATATGCATTACTCTTTTTTTATTGGCACTTTATGTATTATTGTTACGACCCACTACGTTTTCCATAACGAAGGTAAAACCGATGTGTAATTAAGGATTTTGACACATTTCTACAGGCTTATCGACAGAAACACGTTCCCTGTCCTATCGTGGACTACCAAATTACATACGCATCGGTTAAGATCATGAATTATTAATGCGACAAACAAATTCACGGCTTTTCCACGCGTTTTGTGCTACAGGCGGAAGCAGTGGCGATGATTCAGACACGGAGAGCGAGCCGGGTATCGCGTTGAAGAGGAAGCAGCGTAGAAGCAGAACCACGTTTACCGGTGAACAGCTCGAACAGTTGGAGGCAGCCTTTCATCGAACACAGTATCCTGACGTCTACACCAGGGAGGAGCTCGCTCAAAAGTAAGACTTCAAATAAATTTCAAGAATTTGAATCATTCGTTCGTTTAAAAATTCCAAATTCAGTATCTTGGAGGACGATAAAGTGGAGGATAAAGAATCTGTTATTTTATGATTTTCAGAACTAACCTGACGGAAGCTCGGGTGCAAGTGTGGTTCAGCAACCGGCGCGCCAGGCTTCGCAAGCAGCTGAACAGCCAGCAACTGAACGCATTCAACACGATGAGCTTGCAGTCGTTTCAGACCCAGCACTACGGTAGCAGCGCTGAGAGTTATCAGAGCTACGGGCAGGCGTCGGTGGCCGCAGCCGCGGCGACCACCGCCGGTTATCCTCAGCACTACAACTACGGCGAGAATTACTATGCCGCCCAGCAACAATGGCCGAGACCAACCGCGGAGAACTATGGGTAAGTTACTAGCAATCATTTCTGCTCGCCGATTAGCGGACGCAACTGTGAAATCCTTTCGTTTTTAACGTCTGTGACATCATCCTGCTCGAAATGATGACTGCTCCAAATTAAATGCTTGCTTTCATTTTGATTGGAAACATGGTACACGTGTACTTGTATCGTTGGTTCTTGAAATAAGATCTTGGAGGAAGACCCAGAAGGGTTTGTCAGAGTTTCGAATCCGAAGAAGGACCCCCCACGAGGTCCACGGCCGAGGCAAAGTGCACGTTGTCTCGGGGTAGAGATACATTATCCCGGACGTTTAAAGGAACCGAGGTGCACCGTGGGGAAAGTAAAGCACGGCGAGGGAGAGGGAATGGGGATGCTCGTGGCCGGGAAAGAGAGGGAAGTCCACGAAGCCACAGGCTCGCAGGGTGTTTCGAACAATTAATTCAGCCATTGTGGCGTAATAACAGGTTGGCGAAATGCTCGCCTGCTGCAGCGTGCTATTACAAAGCCGAGCGCACAGGCCGATTTGTTGCAACGCAGACCGCAAACATCGAAAGGAAAAGAACCACAGAAGCGGCGTAAAACTTGCACATTCGGTTCATTTTCGTCTTCCAATTATTAGTCGAATTTGTACGAGTTAAATTGCAAGATGCGTTGAATCATTTTTCTTGAACTTTCAAGGGTAACTTTCGAACGAAAAAATGGTACAAAGTGATTAAAATGATAGGATGCCCGAGTTTAATATGCGGAAAATGTGTTACAATGGGGCTGTCACGATTGTTACACCGCGTTACATGGAAACTGTGTTTCAAGAAGGTTGATCGCGCGAGGATATCGGATGCCATAAAAGTGTAAAGAAAACGAAAGAAAAGGTAAAAAATAATGAAATGGCGAAGAAAGAGGAATAAATGAGAAACAGGTGGGACGAAGGGTGTGCAAGAGAGAGGCGGAGAAAGTGAGGATGAAAGAAGAGAGAAAGAGATAGGATGACCGAGTGTGGTAAAGGAGCCGAGACCCCACCGACACGTTTTCTGTGTGGTCCTCAATTATGTTGCTTCTTCGGCCCCCGTAATGAAACGCTACCGGCTAATAATCCAACCTGGGTCTTGATCTTCGCCGATGATCCAGCTTTAACCGGAGGACTGCTGTGGCCTTTCTTTCACCCCGGAAGCTGCGTCGACCTCGACTGGTTTTGTGCCTCGGAAAGAATCCGCCCGGGACATCGGCCAAGAATGTTTCTCATTTATTTTATCGGCTGCTGAAATGCACGACTCGGGGTGCTTCCGTTTTACAGGCCTCCGCGCGTTTCCTCTTTTGTTGAAAGGAAACTCAGTTTGTTAAACTTCCCGTTTGTGAAGTTCGTTAATTTAAAAATCTTTTTTTAGTCATTTAAATGGAAATTGAAAATTATCTAATTTGTTTAAGAATTCTTCTTTCGTTCTCTTAATAATTCCAGAAGAGATTTAACTTATTATTGTCTAATAAAATTGTTTATAATTAGCCAAATGTTTGTTAAAAGTACGTCTTCCAGATAAAAATTACGCTCTATATACTGGCAAACACAACGGATTCTATAAATCACAATTAAAACATCAGCGCAGAACCGGTCTCGAGATACATCATTTCAAATCATCAACCGGGGATCCATTAGACTGCGTATCCTTCCAATCAAACTCGCTGAACCAGCCCAAACACAAACGCCTTCGATTTCAGCAACGGTCGATTAATAAATCGTCGGTTCGCGGCGTGGTTCGCCAGAATTCATTAACACTTCCATAGAAATGAATATGATTTGTGGCTAGGGGAAGATAGATTCGTAGACCGGTCACGGGGACAGCAGATAAATCCTCGAAGCTTCCGCCAGGCGTTCCGTTCCTCCTCCACCGTTTTCTTCGTCGAAGGACGAAAGTATTTTTTAAAATTAAACTTTTCATTAAAATTAAAAGAATTCAGAAAATGGAAATTAAATTTCAATTCTGAATTATACCTCGAATCAGTCGGAATATGTGCAAGGTTATTGCCAATATATTTAAAAAATAATTGTATAAAACAGCCTCCTAAGTCTCCTATAAACCAACATCAGCGATAAGTTACTAAATAACTCGAGCAAATTATCGTCCCAAGGCAGGAACGTTCGAATATTTCAAATTTCGTGCGCTTTTGCCCGGGATTGTACCCCCGACACATCTTTAAACCGTGCTGCTGTGCCGAAACGGTCAAAAGGGCCGCTGTTCCGTTTCGAAATCGGTTGTTGGCAGCCTGGACACGCCCTAAAACGATTCCTGGCGAAGCTTTTTCTGGCTTCGTCGGGTATCGACTTGCAAAACGAGCGACCAAGCTTTGATTGCACAACGAAACAAAAAGAGGGCGAGGAGGGGGAGGATGAAGGGGAATCGGGACGACGCGGCGGTTTACTTTGAGACTCGCCAAAAGGGGAAAGGGAATTTCATCCCGGAGGTTAAGGCTAAAACCGCGGCGGCGTTTAATATTTCTGATATGCTCGCTGGAACGCGGCCGACCTGCTTTACATTCGGTGTAAAACGCGCATAAATTCGTGGCTTTCTACGAGCCGTTGATATTTCCATGGATATTCAGGGGATCGGAGTCGATTCAGGATGATATAAAAAGAAGAAGAGGTCCTTGAGAGCATTTTAACTGTCGATGATTCCGTGCTGAGGCACGGGGGGGGGGGGGGGGGCTGGGACTTACCTCGATTCTAGGGCAAATTGTTTATTTATACTTTCTGAGATGAAAATTTTTCATCGCGGTTTGATATCTTCTTCAATAATCGACGATTCGACGGTTTCTCGATTTAAAAATTAAAATAAAAATATTTGTTGCATTTCACTTCTGCAAATACCTTTCAGGAAACAGTAATAAATGAATATAAATATTGTCCAAGTGCAAAGAAGAATCTTAATATAATTATTGTTTATTTAAAGAGTAAATTATTTTTTTGTTGCAGACTTTTTAACGCGTCACACTACAGCAGCAGCAACCTAGCCACAAATTTGGCGACCAGTAACTTGAACCTGGGCACCCTGGGTGGCAGCGTTAGTCCGACAGCCTCGA
This sequence comes from Anthidium xuezhongi, assembly GCA_022405125.1. Taxonomy (NCBI): domain Eukaryota; kingdom Metazoa; phylum Arthropoda; class Insecta; order Hymenoptera; family Megachilidae; genus Anthidium; species Anthidium xuezhongi. The sequence goes on from CM039649.1 coordinate 1,390,171, forward strand.
ACATGAGCGCGTGTATGGTCCAGGGTGCGTCCTCAGGGGTGCCAGCCCCGTCAGGGATGACCCACCACGTGACACCGCACAGTCCCAGCGAGGCGAAGAGTGGCTACCCCTATTTGGGTGGTATAGAGTCCCAGGTCTGTGGCAGAGTTCATTGAACCCTGAAGTCCAGTCAAAATGGAGAAGTACTTAATTATTGTACCAGTTTCAACGAAATATCTGATAAAATTGTTCCTCGATCGAAGAACGCTCGGGAAAAAGAATTTTTTAACGCTTTATTGACCGATAAATCATTGGAACTAATAAAATTTCAATTTTGGGAATAACTCACGATCAAGCTTGCTACGTTTTATATTTCGTTGAATTTTTAAGATCGAATTGTATTTATTTAAATTAAGAATTTTAGGGACCACTGATATTCAGTGAAAATGTCTACGAATGTGCCTTATTTATTGAAAATCAAATTGATGAAGGAAAATATGGTCAATAAGGGGTTAATACGAAATAATGCACCTAACATTTGATAAATTTGAAATAATTTTAAATAACAAATTTGGAACATTGAGATGTTGTGTAATATTTTTTTGTAAAGAGATAAGTTTCCAAAATGTGTTTGGAAAAAGGTGAAACGAGATAATCGTTTTTTTTTTTAGAGTATGGCATTGTATGTGCCTTGTATTATATTTAAACATTGTTTTATATGTTTTTGTATATAATTGTGTAATCAGTTCATCACATTTAATCAACTACCTTGAAATATACAATAACCTTCTTCGTAACAATATTTTTATTAAAAAATCGTAAAGATTTGAACAATGATTCGAATACAAAAAAAAAAATAAAAAAATTCAGTATTAAAAATTAATAAAATAGATTAATCATTTTATTATTAATGAATTAACATTCTTATTTATTTTCATAAGGTTGTTTATTCAATCCATTAAACAAATCTAATTTAAAGTTTGCATACATCAAACTTTTATAGTTTCTATAATTTATCTTTTTATTATTTTATTAATTTTCAATGCTGATCCTGTATATTTTTAGGAAATTAATCGTTTTTTAAATTATAATCTCAATACTATCGCACTGCAAATATGTACATAACAGAAATTATCATCTTAAATGCTTATAATTTTCATTGAAAATTAGAAATGTAGAAATGTATGTACATTTGTTGATCGATAAAATATCTTAATTACTTATCAATTCTTGAAGGTTGTTTTTGAAAAAAAAAAAAAAATTAGGTGCTTTATAAATGTATATATTCACTCATCTTGCACTGTCAACAAAAATGTTCACTTAAAAAGTTAACCAAATTGAATATTGATACTCATGGTAATAAAATGGTGTGCCTTAAGTTTCTTTTTTAAATCGTTATTAAATAATATCTGCACGTTCAATAATGTTGTTACTAATATTTATGGTGTTCTACCATTTTATGGTGATATCTACATTATTGTAGATAATGATATGTACATTATGCATATAATAAATATCTGGATATATTGTATCCTCGTAGCAAACTTTATATCTCGTGTATACCTTCCTTTTTTTTATTATATATCAATAATAAAATGCCTATTATAATAGAATACAACTTTTTATCGACCAATAAATTACTGAATCACAATTGTCATAAATACATCTATACTTCATTGTAATAATTTAAGAAAACAAAGTTAATTAAACGAAGCTGTTCATTTTAATTCTTATTTCAACATTGAAATAATAATTATTTTCCCATAAATGTAAGAAGATATTTTTTAATGTTTTTAAAGGATACTTGAATTATAACGTAACTACAGCTTCGTTTAAATTTGTTTAATGAGTGAATATTATGTATAATACATGCATTTAAGAAGAAATTGTTTCTGACAAAAATAGATTGCTGTTCCATCGATTTTATGATTACTGATTGGCCAGTTGATTGAAATTGTTGTGTACAAAGACAAATTTATCCGACGCACATAATATTCTTGTAATTCATTAAGTACGAACGACTTGTATATTCATTGTTATACAATAAAGATACATTTAAATAAATACGTGGTTTCGTTCAGAATTGTTTAAACTTTCCTTGAAATCTGTTCCTCAATAACGCGAATTTATAAATATTTAATACTAAATAGATATTACACCTTTGAAAATCTATCAGAGGATAAAAAATTAGATATAAATATTTAAATACTATTAATTCCTTTTTTAACCGTGTGGCAATTAACACTGCCACTGTGAATTAAAAATTAAACATTTTTTAAACTTGAATTTGTAATTTTATTTCCAAAAAATACAGCACGTCATTTTTATGATATTTAGCCGTCTCTATTATACAAACTTCCAAGTATCGAACAAAATTATTCGCTTAAATAATAATTACATAATTAATACCAAAATAGGTGAAAGGTTTCTGTCAAAAGTTTACTCAACTCGAAGCGCTAGATATACTTCCATTAATTTATTTATTGTTCAATGGCTGCAAATCCACGCAGGAACACTCCTCTTCGTTTAACCGCATAGGCGCGGCCGTTAAATTACATTAGAGAATGTTCTGCTCCCGATTGGTCCCTATTCGTCCTGCACCTCCAGAAGGATACCACTGATGATCAGCATCAGAGACACTGGGCTTTCGGCAAGCGGAGACACTTCTGGCCGCAGAAGGAGAGCCGACAATCGAGGACGTCCAGCGACAACGAGCAATCAGCCTGCCGTATATCTGTTGCTGCTGTCGCCACGCATTTGTGACCCATTGTACCGTCCAAGTAGGTGGTCGGTGTTCCCTCTTTCTGCCACCCTGACACAAAAGCAATACCTTCGCTTCAAAACTGTTCCGTCCTTTTCATTTTCGACCTGTTCAACGATACGCCGTCCGTAATCCTATCGATGCCTCTGGTTTTTGCCATTTTTTCTTCACTTTCCTTTCTTCTTGTCCCCTATAAGAATTATTTGAAATCCAATATATTAAAAAAATGCTATTTGCCACTGGAAATATTGATAAATTAAGTTACAATGTAATCGCTTATTTACCGATAACAATTTCACGAACTGTGTACAAATAAAATGAAAAGAAAATTGCAAACTATAGAAATGTACCAGCAAGCCATTACTGTAGGACCTTTTTCATACCCCACATATCGTTTTCTCCCCGATTGTGATTCGCCACTGAATGATCCCCGCCCCATACTCCATCCCCTATAGCCGTGTTATGGGGTTTGCTAGGACGTCGGCCCCTTTGTGCTTCTCGTTTCTCAACCCCATTGGCAATCGTGCTGAACGGTCGCCCTCCTGGCCAATCTGTTGCTCCAAAATTCTTCTACCTTGACCGTAATGCGGTAGGTCAAGAGGGGAGGGAAGAAAGATTTTTGAAACCAGGGGACACCTATTAAATCGACCGTGAGAATTCAAAAATGGAAATCTTTTTTCACCAAAACTTGCGTACACGAATGTCTCTTGAAATTTTGTAAAGCTTTATTGCATCTGAATGGTATAAAATTTGTATGGTATAATAGTACTTAAATCCTAAATACTGGAGACTAGAAATAATTGTTATTTTTATTTAGATATTAAAAACTCTTTATGGATTTAATAACTGCCTACTTTCCCTCACCTTTTTACCATTATTTTATAAATATCTAAACTTGTAAATTTGGCGATATACAAAATAACGTAATCCAAAATACTTGTTTAACGTAACTTTACTTCCCCGTTACGTAACCCGTAACGCATTATTTACGACACAAAGAAGGATTTGTAGGATAAAAAATATTTTATCAAGTACTCTCCGTTTATTTTCGCACGTAAACCCTGTTCAAGTCGCGGCAAATATTCCCTTCGCGCCCCGTACGATCGTAAATAAACCGCACGGGCGTTTAGCATTTATCATTTTATCGTTTTGTCCGCGATCCACGGACCACTTCCCCGGCCGCGAGTTCCCAGAAAGATCGTAATTTTCATAAGAAGCGTTATTTATTTGCCGCCGTTGAAGTTTTTTCGACGTGGTAACCAGGACAGATGTATCGGCGACGGCAACGCTGATAGGTGTGACGACCTCCCAGGCTTAAGCCGCACCCTCACGAAAAGGAAACTAGGGGCGGCGTCGATCCTCAATCGCATGCGTCCTACGATCTCTTTCCACTTCGTCCTTTTTTTAAATGTACCAGGTCATTTTAGAAACATTTGCGTATTTTTTCTAGAAACAATATTACATAGATTTTTCGGAATATAATTTTTTTAAATTAAATTAAATTGGCAATATTTAATTATCTTTGAACACGAAAACTTCGAAATTCTGGAAAATACAGAAAACTTAAGTTTCAGTGTCACTGGCTAAACATTTTACCTAAACTTGTGTTCTACACCTAAATCAAAGTAATAAACAGGGAGTTAGTATCGTAAAGGGTTAATTCGCGCTTTCCCCGAGTCACAGCCGCCATTTTTCTATTTGTTCGTCATAGCAGTGTGTGATATAGGAGCGGTACTGTAGAGGGAAAAAAGCAGGGCACAAATCATCGGCTTAAACGTACATGGAAACGAAAAACACACGGAACCAGTTCGCTGTACGGCTGTTCCCCCCTTTAATGTTCAGTACAGCTCCCCATGGTAGACCCATGCCGGACCAATGGGGTTGGCCGCGATACTTCGAACAATGGCTCGCTCGAATAGATTAATCAAACTTAACCGAGCCAATGAAAAGCGTGCAAATCTCGCGTGGGGGATGCATAGTTCGAGCACGGTAGACAGTTGCGAGGAAAGAGCGACAGAGACGAAGCTTATGGGGAGAGGCTATGGGAAACCGTGGTGTTGCGAATTTAACGACGCTTAACGATGTCGCGCCGTTCGCTCGATCATTCGATTGTTCGAATCGTTTGCAGATCTATGGCTCGTAAGATTTAGAAAAGGGATGGCGATTGATTATTATGGGGGTTGTGGAGGACATTGGGACTAGCTTTTGATACGTATCGCAAATTATCGATTGGTAATCGATACTGAAAGCTACAATTGTCAATCTTTAGTTATGTTTTAACCCTTTCAAATCCAAGAGTCGAGGGTTGGAATGGCTTTGAAAATAATTGTTAATAATTGTTATATGAAAGTGAAAAGGTGGCGATTTAAATCATTCTATTCCCACTTTTCAAATTTTACAAAAGTTAAACGAATAGAGATTCTGTATTCAGGTTTAAAAATATTGCAAGCAGCTGAAATCGATCAGGAAAATCGAAGGACGATGATCGGAATCGGCATTCCAGACGTTTCGAACAACGTTGATGGTCTACGGGGGTCCTGGTTAGGGCAGCGGGTACCTACATGCGCGGATCCGCCTGGCAAAAGATCCACAAACGCGGCGTGATGCGCGTCTAATCAGCGCGGCGTAGCCAGCTGCCGTGCGGGTCGACCGGCATGAAGCTTGGTTCATTCATCAAGACCCTGGTTACAGCGTGCAACACCACCCGAAAAATCCCTTTTCTTGCCTTTAGTCCTGCCACCCCTCCTCTCCTCCTCTTCACAGTCCGTTAAAACGCGCGAAAAACACATCAGACCCGTGTTATATCTGTCGTTGATAAGAGTCGGATGGTGTAAAATTTCAAACCAAAGACGAACGATAAAATCATTGTACTATCAAAGTACATTCTCTTCTTTATTCAATTTATTCCTAATATTGACTACGAGGTACCTGGATTCTGTATTTCTATATTTTTATAAAAGTACATAGAACCCTCGTATTACACTGTCGTTACGTTTCTGATTCATCCCTTAAACACTAATATTAAGGCACTGATAGGTATTCGAAAATTATACAAAAATTTGATTATACATATACTAATATTATAGTGGTCGTTCAAAAAATATTTTAAAACAGTAAATACGATTGCTATATTACCGTAATGAACGGATTAAAATGCAAATCTTGGCCAAATCGAGAAAAAGATAAGCAAGGTCGAACCATCGTAACCATCGTGGCCAATCCAATTTCACGTGAAGTTTTCGATCGTCACCGGATAATTGACCTAATCAAATTCTCCACCCGATGGTAGACGAGAAGCGTAAAGGCGACACAACGGTGTAAGTGAGCATGTCATCACGCGTTATGCACTTAGTTCTGCCCAAAACACTTTCCGGTCCCCTCTAGTCTTTTGGCCGCAGAGCCATCGCGTCGGTTATTTTGCTCGCTTGTCGGGACGAAACTAGAATCTCAGTCCCTTCGTTTCTACGTCACGTCATTGACGATTCAATCCGTCACTATATTAGTGCGCCAAGACACAGTCCCCAAGGAACTTACAAAAAGCTTTTGTCAAATTATTTCGAAGCTTACTGTGTTAAATTGAAATCGAAAGATGCAACATTAGAAATTATTATTTCTATTAGCCTCAAGGTTTAAAGTTGTCCAGAACCGTAACAGTTCCTTCAGTCGAGAATAAATAATTGTCCCAACGTTTAAAATGTTATTTTCTAAATAAATTAAAATCAATTCTGCTCTAGCTACTCGGGAACTGCCAGATCCTCCCGCGAACCGCGTGAAGAATCCAACAAATCTGTGAAGGAAACCGTGACAGTCGAAAACCTTCAGCTCACCGTGAACCTGAGGACCCGTTCCCGATTCTTGCCGTGTTCCTTCGAACCAAGCCAACACCATCGCCGGGAGAAAATATGATTTAAGCGTGCAGAACACAGGGGTTGGGAAGGAGAGGGCCGCTTTTCAGCCCCTAACGAAGCTCGTCGAAAGCCGGGCCTGGCTGGTTCGGCAACCGAACGAAAGGAATGCCGCGTATGGGGACGAAGAATACGCGAGGAAAAAATGCGTGGAAGGGTCCCGTGGACACGGTAACACATCAAACGTTTGTTGCTTTAGTTAAGCTAGTTAAGACGGTCCTGCTGGATTAGTCTCGTTTGGTTACGACGATGATATAGACGTGGACACGGGGATTCGACGTTGCTCCTAAGGGACAGCCAGCCAAATCAATCGGTTTGATTCGCCTGTTTTTTACTCCCTTTTAAACCCTTTCAGGCCCTGCGTGTGTTATTACACCTACAAATTTTATTTTATTTTCAATTTGAAAATGAATTTAGGGTAGAACGAAATATAAATATTAGAAAATATTATCATTTATTACATTAGAAAATAAATATTTAATATATTTTAACTTGAATAAATTAAGGGTTGATATATCCAGAATGTATAAAATACTTTTTAATGGCACGAGGAAGGGTTGAAAGTCATCCTGTTCACGATGGACCGAAAGTGAAATTACTTTCGCATGATATCAGCCTCTGTCATCACAGTGCATACAATTTTGACGAGAATCTCGGATAATCTCTGAGACTTTGAAGGAAATTCTGTCGAGAAAGGATTGTAATCCTGCTGGCCTAGTACCCTTAAGCTGGTCCCGCCCACTTGATGTTTTCACATGATTCCATGGGGTGTCTTTCTACGAGACCTCCGGTATCCTGATCTCGCTGGCCAAAAATCCGCTCGGGCACAAGCAAATCCGCAAACGCGACAATATTTTTCAGAGGATTTCACGCGGTACGGGGCGACAAAAAATCTAGCCTTAAGTGGATTTGCCCGTCGACCGGAAGAAGTTTGCAAAACTCCGGGGTTAACTTTTAAAGACCACGATGGAGAGAGTTCTGACTTTCACTAACCCAAACCATTATTTTTGTAGTACAATAAATTGGAAAGGTGGTTTAAATTTTTAACCACCATAAAAATTGACTCTGCTGCTTTTTAACATTTAAGGCGGAATAAGGAAAAGTTTAGGGAAAATTAAAATATCTGTACAATTTATTACGATAAATTCCATTTCTATAGTAATTTTGTTAATTAGTATTGGAAAAAATTAATTTTTCGCTATAATAGACATCAACCAAAAATCAGATTATCTCATTACTAAAAATTATTACAAATCCCCTTTACCTTAATCAATATCAAAGGATTCTTCTCTGGCTAAGAGATAAAAGTGGTCATAAAGCTCACAATTTAACGCCAAATTTGAACCAGGCCATTTAACCCTTCTTGAATCAGTCTATTTAACAGTGATTTCAAAGCTTCATAAAGTGACCAATAATTTCTCGCGATTGTACCCATCAGTGGAAGCAATAAAGCCGGTAAGTGTTACTGGATATTGCTGGATGATCAAAAGAACATCACTGGCATTCTTTTAATCGACATATCGTGAACAAAAGGGACCCGACCAATAAAACGTTCCATAACGCGCGAAATGGAATTTAGAATATTACGACCAGGAATGTAAAGTTCTTTGTATCACGAAAACAATTTCTTGAAATTATTGTCAGTAAATATTTAACCGAAATTGCCACACAAGAGATAAGAAGTTTATTGCAGTCTTGATATAAAAACGCCGCACTTTTGCTTTGATTCTGTCGTCGAAGAAGCAAGCTTCATCGAGGACCAAGTCCTGGCGCAACCAGGACGGTAAATAAACAACGTTTTAAAAAGTCAGTGGCCACGGAGCTAACGGTTAACGGGGTTAGTGTCAGCTTCGCGGCTTATCCAACGGCTAAGACCAGGTTAAGTCTCAGGACGCATTATCTTGCTGGGGGGTCCTCTTCTCGATGATCTCTTCTTCATGGTTAAGCCGTAGCCACGGGTCGCTCGTATAATCTGCCGTTGTACCCCAAACGTCTTCCTCTTTTTTCTCGAATATCTATCTCCAGGATGTCACCTTGATTTTCCGCGTAAACGGATACCTCTTCCCGCGACAGGACACGATTTCCGGTTAACAGAATTTTCCACTTGGAACGTCGTTGTTTGTTGTCGAAGAGAACTGAAGTTATGATATTTATTTAGCTTTTAATTCACAAATCTATCACCTGAAATAAATGTTCGGAGTAACATTTATTAGTATAACGTATTTAGTATCTTCTGTGTTAATTTAAATGCAGAAGTAAATGGTACACTAAGAAGTTTTGTTGAAAAGTAGGAAGTTAATTTTAGAAGACATTATTTTGTTTAGTGTTACCTTAAAAATTACACAGTAGCACTTGTCGAAGTTAAACGATCCTCTGTTATGGCAGAAAAATATCTCTATTCACTGAGTGTTATTTTAGGATGAATTCTTGCTTAGATCGAGCTTTGTAACGGAAACAAGAAAAACAACCCTTATAAGTACACTCGTCTATATTACAGGTTATTGTACACAAGTGCAAAATGAGTTATTAGCGAGTTATAACAAGAACTTCGCCAAATTTTGAAGTAGCCAGAACAGCTAAGCGATCAATTATCAGACCATCGATTCGAGATCGTGGAGAAGTCCCTGGAGTCCTCGTGATCGAGACTTTCGTGTCATCGTCGAGCCTCCTTCGTCCTCGATCATCCTTCGCGGCCGAACGGTGGAACTCCCAGAAGGGAGAGTAGTGTTCAGGAGCGTTCCCCGATTTTCTCGGCTCTATGGATTCGCAACGGACGTCTTTGGCCAGCTGGCGGGTTCGTCGGGTGAAATCACGAGAAGTATCGTGAGGCATGGGCGGCGGAGGGACGAAGAAACGACGGGAGGACACGGCGAATAATCGGGTAAATGGGAGGAAGTCGCGGGCAAGCGACACCGGGCCGAATCCAATCCGCGCGTTCACGAAGCAAGCGGACTGTGACGAAACACCGGACTCGCCTCGGCATCGAGCGATCCTTTTTAGCTTTTTCCACGGTACACAATCAAAGATTTGGCTCGTGTACATAAAGGATCAGGGCCACGAAAATCTTGCTTCCTTTCAAGAAAGAAGAAAGCAGAAGAAAAAAGTACGAGGGGCACGAGTCGATTCCTGGATCCGTTCGAATTTAATCCCAAATTTACTTCATCGAGGTGTTTGATTAACGAAGAAATTTTATAGACACGTTTCGGATCGTTATCGCGTTGAGAAGTCCATTCGGCAGTTATTTCTTGGTTGGCGAAAGGGTATCATGGAACGGGGACCGAGCACTTGTGCGCTTTCGGCTGTTCGCAATGCGAGAAGAGGAGAAAAAGAAGACAAAGACGGGAATGACGACGAAGAAACGAAGGAGGATGGTAGAAGAAACTTCTCGACGAGCCTGAGGGCTCGCAATTTTTCAGTGGGATTTATTAGAGCATCATTCTAAGGCTTTACGACCCACCTGGCCCGACGTGGTCGTCCCCCCTCCCCCCTCCCCTCCCCCCATCACTCCCTCTTCTCACCTCTGGCCGCTTCCATCGTGCTCCATCTTCCTCGACAACTCTGGTCCCGCATTCTCGGAGATGACCGTAGGAAGGGTTCGCGAAGAGGAAGGGCTGCTCAGCTAATTATTTTATTCTCACGCCGAACCGTCAGAGTGCGCGTGCCTTTCATTAGACTTCCTCCGGCCATTCGACTCACCCTCCTCCTCCTCATCCACCTCATCGTTCCCGACAACGATCGTTTAGCGGATTACTTCGTTTCGGTGCATACGACACCCTCCTCGTTCCCTCGGGACGGCTCGATTTCCGATCCTGAGATTCTTTGCGAGCTGCCGCTACCACTTCCTCCTCCTCTTCTTCTTCCACGACCTGGCGACCTGTCGATCGTTCTACGCCCTCGAACGGTCCACGGTACTCTCTCCTCGGTAAAGAGGCTGACGAAATATAGCAGAATCTTGATCATCCGAAGGGATAATTAACCCTGCACTGCACACGTGATATTTAACAAGATTAGTACCCTTCACTTTTCATTTAGAGCGATTAATTTACGATTGCGATATAACAGGTGTACTTTAAAAAAAGTGTATAATTAATAACGTAAGGACTTCTTGGGTCAACGTGGGCTCTGCAAGGTTATTAGTCTCACGATACTGTAAGAAATGTATAGCTGTTGCGAATACTATTATAGGAGGGCTATTGCAATTTTTTATATAAAATTATAATATAATTTAATATTATTAGGCGTCAAGTATTCAAGGAGACAACAACTTACTTAGTACTTGAAGAAAATGCAAAAACGAGACTGCTTTATGCGGCAGCCCTCGCAATAACACGACTGGATGCTGCAACGTGCTTTGAGGTCGAAACGGTGCTCGAAGTGTCTCGTTTCGTTCTCGGTAGCCGTATCCTGGGCGTAAATTCGTAATACTCAATAAGTATTGCACACGAGAAGCAAAGATATGTGACGACCCTTGACATCATACGCGTTCCCTATCCCGCAACACTCGTTCCGAAGAAACCACCCTCGAACGTGCCTGTTTCAAGATTAATATCCTCCTCTTCAGGATTGATATACGGATTGTACCTCATCTGGAGACTTTCACGACGTATTCAGGAATTTCTGAAGCAAAAACACAACAGCTTCGATTCTTCAAGGATGAAGTTTTTCTAAATATTTATCCGTTTCATAAAAGTGTCAAAAAAATAACTAACACGATTTCACCCACAAAAGCGTGTTTCCGTAAAAGGCATCCCCAGAGCGGAAACGATCGTGAGCCTTTAATCCGTTACGTAACATAATTTACATAAAATTAACCGATAAGTTCTCACCAGCAAGGTGGCCGTATCCCAGACACGCCGGCACCTTTGAAGGAATTAGTCTTATTGGGCACAAAATTGGAACAGAGGACCCTCTGACCTCGCGCAGGCCATAAGGGCCCAACGGGGCCCCATAAGGCTGTTCTTGGGCCTCGGTTTGCGTAGAACCAGCTGAATCTGTGCTCGTAGCGGTTCTCACTTTTGCAACATTCTCGCGAACACGCGTCAAAAATAACCCCACACGTGGATTGTTCTATCAATTTCATCCTCTCATTCGTCGACCTTCTTTTTTTCGATTTTTTTCTGACAATTCTTGATGCAATAATTATTTCATTATTTCATTCAGTGATACAGTACCTTTATGATAATAAGTCTGATTATAAATAACACTTGCACTTGATTCAAATAGACATCACTGAAAATCTTCAATAAAATGAATAATGTGATGGAAATTTATTTAATTATTAGAAAACTTGAATTTTTTGTATTAATTGAATGTTTAAGTGTTAGATGAATTGATATCAGAATAAAATAAATTTGATTACCTGTTTCTAAATAATATGCTTTTAATTTTATATTAAAATCAATTTCTATTGAAACATTAATTTTTGTAAAAAGCTCAATGTTTACGTCGTGTCATTACGGTCCTGAATGGATGAGTCAAACTCGTCACGTGTTTCCCGCGTCGAATGACGAATCTAACTAGTCACACAGTCGATGAAAGTAAATGAATTTCCAGATGAAATTTTTGCAATATCGCTGGCGTGTCGCCGGATTTTCGAACGAGTCGTTTCGCCGGCCGCAAGTTATTTAAATAAAATCCTTTGTCGGCTGGCTGGAGTCCATTACCGAAGTACTTTTATAGCCACGCGTGTACGCCGATATGCCGGATTACCGTTTCCTTTTCTAACTCTTTTTACAACCTTTTGCACCTCTCGCTTTGACCCCTGCCCGAGCTTGCCTCGCCGTGTCCGTCGTTTAGAACGATAATTCATTTCTGTTGTTTCTGCATCATCGAAAAGATCTTCAACATTTTTCTTATTTTAAATTACAAAATTAATCAACGATACCTTTACCGAAACTATATTGATTTTTCTCAAAATTAAGATTCGCTCCCCCTCTGGTTGGGTATTATTTCTATATTCAACATTTCCTTGTTTCTTTTCTAAAAACATTTTTCTAAATTCATTCTAGCAACGAATCAACATCTATAAATTATTTATTAATGTTTCAAATGAAGTGCCAGTTTTATCGTCTTAATAATTAAATAAGATTAATGATAAATTTTATTTTATCAAATATTAAATTTGAATTATCGTTAAGAATCCATCGAAACTTGTGCACGCATCGAATATCTTTCGTCCCACTGAAACTCTGTAACAGCTTCCTGCGAATCTTCCTCGGCTGTCGGACGAGCGTCTAAGAATGCTCGTTCGTGGTTACACGTTTTAGAAAATACAGGGACCGGATAATTTACGGGACCGCGAGGACAATGCGTGTAGCGCACGGCAAACAAGAGGATTTTGCATAATTCTCCTAGCCGCGTTTTCAGGAACACCGGAGGCAACAGCTCTTTCTTATAAATACCGGGTGGTCGTGGCACCGGGCGCGTCCCAGTTCCAAAGTTATGCAAAGGAACTCATTCATTCGGTCAATAAGGCAATCAGGAAGATATTTTTCGGCCATTTGGTAGTCTAACGAGGCTGAGAAAATTGTAAACGAAACGCAGCACGAACGGGAAGAGGGGGGCCATTCAAATCGACAACCCCCTCGCGTTCGACCACGAAAATTGGGAAACAAGTTCACGCTTTCTCCGCGCCTTCGATGCACCTTGAATGCATTAACGTCTGCGTGTGTCACAGGCGGGTCGTTATTGACCCACGATGTTTATCAGAAACATGCCTCCTTTTGAATAAAGTCGAATGTTCGATGAATTGCTGCCGAGGAATGCGAGGGTGTCGAATGATTTATGGGACGATTGCAATTTTGAAAATTCTGTTCCAAAAAAGTGTAACCATTCATGGGCAGTTTCTCTTCAGATTTGTACTTTTACATTTACGACACTTTGATAAGTGTCTCAGAATTCTTTCCAAACTTTTCAATATCGAAAGAATTGAATACCTAATTGCCTAAAAAGGATCCAAAGGTTCCAAAGAACGATTTGAACTCGACTAAAATGAAAATCCGTCAAATTTGCCAGATATTCAGCAAACTTATGATCAAATAAATCTGCAAAGCGCACGTTAATCACACGGCAAGAAGCATCAAGCACGAGGCAATTCCTCACATGATTCCCTTCGTGTTATCCGTGATAATCGTTCGTTGAATCAGCTTTCTTCTCACCTCGGTCGGTTTGACTTGGAATGACGACGAAAAGCAAAAAAAAAAAGAAAGAAAGAAAGAAAAAAAAGTATGCGTAGAGGGGAAGAAGAGGAATAAAGAAAGGGACGAACCGCTAAGTAGACCCTCTGTAAGGCCGCACGAATTTCTATTAAAAGCGGCAATTAGTCTAAGTCTCGATAAATCTTGATGAGTGATACGCCGACATCAGTCTGCTTGTCAAAGACGCCTGTGGCGAGGGCCACACCGATTTCCAACACACATTGTTTCCACGGCCCGTTCTTTCGGGCTGCACGAAAATGGAGGAACCTTTTCGGATTTCTTTGAGAAAAAGAGACGCGTTGTTATGTTAAAAACCGGCCGTGAAACGGGATGCGTGCACGGCATCGTTAGAATTTTTTATACAAATGGTTAGCGGGACCTCGTGAATCCTTAAATTGTTGCCTTCATTATCGGCTCAACCCCTAAGCTCGTGCTGGTGATTATGAAAGTGGCTTAAGGCAAAATTATGAAAATACGAAACTTTTGGTGATAAACCCTGACCCTAACCCTAACACTTCTTAATTTTTATTTTCGAAGCAAAAATAAGAATAAAAAATCATAATAATCTACTGAATCGGCTCACTGAGGATTATTTTTAATTAGCATTCAAAGGATTAATTAAAGTGCTTATCAATTAATTAAATTTTCAATTTCAAAACAGTAATTAAAACAATTGTTAAGTAATTATATTAAAATACCATCTACGTTAACCGAAGAATTATTTACAAAATTCTCCGTTTAATTATTTCAGTTAACACAAATACTTTGATTGGCTCCCTCCAATTAATTACCGCCTGTGTAGTAAATCTCGTCAGCTCGTAATTACCACCACGAACGTTTAAATAAATAATATCATTAAAAAAAAAAGAAGTAACAGTGTCTTCGGGACACCTGCCCCGTTTAGCGCGTAGAAAAAGCCGTCCATCGTCGATGCCTGGAAAAGAGGTGTTGCGAAGTCGATTTAGTTCCGTGTAGTTGAAACGTTCGACCTAGACAAAATGAAACACGATGTTTCCCTGGCTAAAAGTCGCTTCGGCATTGTCTAGGAACCGGTAAATTCGCCGTGAACTGTGGTCGAGTGCCGGTAGTTCTCTCCCCCCGGTTGCTCCCTCGGCTTCTACGAGGTGAAAGTCCCGGATTCGATCGGGACAAGAGTAGCAAGGTCACCAAAAGAGTGGACCACGTAGCACGCTATAACCCGGAAGAAATTGATTAGCCAGATTTCGTTGAATCGATAGCTCCGCTCCGTGCTCTCTATTGTAACAGGTGACGTTTACGTTGCACCCCGTCAATTGTTCCTGGTTTAGAAAATCAATCTGTCCAGTTATTCTTACCCGCTGAAACGATTCTTCTTTCTTCCATCTTCTCCAGGTACCTGCCAGGTCCACTGTGACAATTCAACCGTAGACAATTTCATTAGTAAAATAAAACAAGATTTTAAGAACTAGAATCAGATTATTTGTAGCGATATTTGCTCAAATATATTTAAAATGATAATACGTGAAAAGTTATTAGAACCATAGTCAAATATGTTTATTTTAAGTTTAACAAAAGCACAGGAAGTAGGTGTTGAGTAACATGTAAAGTTATTTTTGCAAAGAGAAGAAGCACTATGAATTTATGTCAGAGCCCGATATCATCGATTATCCAGCGGACACAATGGTCCACCTGAAACCCCTGGGCACAGTTATTCATTCTCATAAACCAATTATCACGAATCATCGCGGTGTATCATAAATCTCTGAAAAAGCTTAGCGTCGAACGACTCCTGCAATATTTGCAGACACAGAGAGAGTCCTTCTTTCTCGCAGTCCTTAAAGGCAAAAGGACATTACGTGCACTCGCTGGTTCAGCAGGACCTCCCGCTGCCCGGACGCCTTCGCTACCGTGCGGAAAGATTTACAGTCGGCCTGGCTGGTATGTTGGGAAGACCTTCGCAAAAATTTATACCGGTCCATCATGCGTTCATTATGATTTTACTCGCAGACCCTGTTTTTGGGACAGCAGGAACGATATTTCGGCAGAAAGATAACACGGTCGACGGGGAATCGGAGATCAGTCGGAAGATTTCGTTTCACTTGGGTGGTCGATCTTTTTGAATGATTAAATTTTATTTTTCAATCATCGTCGGTTTCAATTTTTCGAAAATACGGCAATTTGTAGATTTGTTCGCGATAGGAGTATACTTTAATTAAAATAAACGAACGCGTTAGTTCGAACCTTATTATCGAGCGAAAGGGCAATGTTAAGTATCCAATCGAAATATACTTGTTCATAAAAATGCACAGTATATTAATAGTTGAAAAAAGAATTCTTTATGCCGTTCGCAAAAATTCAGCCTTAACAGGGTTAAAGACTATATCGAGCGATTAACAAAGGTGAACAAAGGGTTAATCAACCTTGAACGTCCGGTAAACAACGAACTCGTTAAGAGCTCGAGTTCTCGTTGAAACAGGGCATGCAAATAACCAAATTACCGGCATATTTCATTACGCCGGCTATTTATTCACGCCTACTCCGATCCGATTTCCGTTCCGGTTGCCGGGGGTACAGGGGCCGACGGAAACACACTTTGGCCCCCCAGCAGCAAAAAGGAACAGCAACCTGGAGAACACGTCCAGTGAACGTCGAACCGTGTTCAACCGTAGGCGTTTCTACACGAAAGAACGCCCACTGGAAAGTGTTGCTTTGCCAACCAACCGACTAGGGCGTAGCCAGAGACCAGGGGTCCACAAGGTAGTACCCTGGGTCCCAACGACCCAGTATCCCTCCCTACTTTTGCCGCGAAGTGGTGTCAAAGCGAGAGAGACAGTGCCACCCATTGCTCGGTTAAAGGTGGAGGGACATGAGGGGACCGGTGGCCCCAACCGACACGTTATTGCCGGGGTACCCCTCGCAACGAAAGCCACGCGAACTGTCCGCCTGCTTGTTCCTTTTATCCTATCGCATCCTGTTCCATCGAGACCGTCTCTCCCTTCCGAGCCAGTTTTTCCCATTCGATTTTCTTCTCTCTTTTTCTTTTTTTTTTTTTTCTTTTATTAGCTTGCTCGATATCGAAGCGCGTGCCCTGCTCCCCCCCTCCCCCTCTCGCAATCGTCGCGACACACGGATGTGCCCCACCGATTCTCCACCCTCCGCTGTTTCGTCCAAACAGTCGTTTTGCCTCGGGACATCGGTGCCGGCGTGACTTCTGCGACCGGCACTCGTGTTCAGTGAAAACAACTAGCTGTGGTGTCTTCGGGAACATTGGCCGGGAGTGAATAAAGAAGGGCGATAATCTAAGGACCAGAGGTACCATGGACGTAACCAGCGGCATGAGGCCCATCTTTGGTGGATATCCGTTTCAAGGTTGGTGGAATCCTTGGACAATGTGTCTTGTCACGTTGGGTTTATTCGAGCGTGCGTCACTGTGGTATTCGATCAATTTTAATTAATTAACCACTGATTGTTTTGGCTGAGATTGAATGCTCAAATTTAGAAGAATAATATCTGAAATTTGAATGTAAATTATTGCGATAATTTTCATTATAATTCATCTAACAATTTCTAATTAAATTAATTATGACGCGAATTCATTTCTTTCCTATCTCTCTGCTATAGAATTCGTGTAATTTCGACACAAAATACACTTGTTGACTTGGAAATTTATTACACTAGCGCTCACAATTTTTAGATCGAATTAGCTTCTCGAAGCACGTGTCATAGAAGGATTACCCGAGACCATAATACCAGTCTATTTTCTTCTTTCTTCTACCGCAAAATTTCTGAATTTCTTAAGACTCGTAACCGGATATTAATGTACCGAAGTTCGTTATTGAACGTCGAAAACTCATCCCTTATGCAACGCTCTTACACAAGCCGTAAACTTTCATCCCGTGACACATTCGACTGGTACTCGCTGGGTCTTTTGGTCGATGTACGATGATTATCGTAATCGGTCGCTTCCGACGTTCCCCAGGTGCAATCACGCTAATTACAACCTTACCTGAAAAACGGCATAGAAAGTCGAACTTCGAGGCTACCGTAACGAGCGCATAACTTCTTCAATCACACGGTTGTTAGCCGTGTTTTGGATTATTTCTCTACGTCCTCTTATCTGATTTCACGTTTATGTCTTAAACCTTTTGGGATTCGACCGACAACTTTCTTGATCAAAAATAGACAATAGCGTTATCCAAAATAGATAATAGCGATAAATCGTATCGATGTTCCGTTCGACTTTAACATTACAACATTTTTGTTTCAATGATCGATGAATCATATCCTGTTTTAACACTTTCAATGCTATTAACAATTATAGTTAATCATTCGTTTCAAAAATTCACACAACCTATATTGTCGGCACTTTTGAAGTGTCACTAATTTGATTAATTATGGAGTATCGGTGTTTCCAAATTTTCGACAGAATACTATTTTAAGTAGCATAAAAATAATATACATCTTTTATTGTATTGTTTATTAAGTAAATGAATCAAAACTGTTCACGAAACAGTGCCAATAAATTTCTGAAACATTTCATCGATTAAGACGTCGCGATTCGTTCGAGGTAGCGAAATAAACAGCGATGAAACGTTTCCAACAGGTCAGGGACGCATGAATCAACTCGGAGGCGTCTTCATCAACGGTCGGCCCCTTCCGAATCACATTCGGTTGAAAATCGTCGAAATGGCAGCGGCGGGTGTACGTCCTTGCGTTATCTCACGACAGCTTCGCGTCTCTCACGGTTGCGTGTCGAAGATTCTGAATCGTTATCAAGAGACCGGCTCCATCAGGCCTGGTGTGATCGGTGGCAGCAAGCCGAGGGTGGCCACGCCTGAGATCGAGTCCAGGATCGAAGAAATGAAAAGGGACAATCCTGGGATATTCTCCTGGGAGATCAGGGAAAAACTGGTGAAGGTAAGCGAACAATCAATTTATTTTCATTAAAGTTAAGAAAAATCCAAATCGAACGATACTGGCTCTGTCATTAAGTAGTGACAGTCGATGATTGTCAAGGAAGATCCTGTTTGAATCTCTATTCCCATTTTTGTAATTCTAAGTAATTTCTCGATCTTCAACCTTGCCAAAATCAACCTTGCCATTTTATCTTCCTTCGACAGAGCATCGATTACGTCGAAAGTATTAATTTCTCGAGTCCCAGGTTTTCCATCGAGGAAAACGTTACGTGGCATCGTGGCTCGACCTCTCGGATGGTAAAAGGGGGTTGGACGTGTTTCCTCCGGGGTTCCCCGTATCTCCGGATAGATCGCAAGCTAGCGGGGCTTTTTAATCTTGTACACGAGGCGTGCACAAGGGTGTACGTGAGTGGCCCGAGGCGACTCGCGTGTCCTTTAATACGTTTCTGGCCGCCGCCTACACCCACGCCTCATTGGCGTAACGCTCCCCTCGTTCGTGCCGCGATTTTCGAGTATGCAAAACGGCTTTTCCAAGAATAGCCTCTTCCGTGTGCGCGCCGGCTTTATCTCGACACCTTGAAAAATCGTAAACACCGAGTGCGTTGTTCAGCGCCGAGGATCATCATTTTGCTGGACAACGCCTCGATGAAAAGGGGGTAACGTGATAATGGAAAGTAGTTACCCGTGTTCCAGGGTGTTCTGACCGTTTAATCGGGACGCTTTATTGAAATCGTTCATGCTCGATTTCACGCAGGACGAAGATGATGAGATTGTTTGTAAGATTCTTGAATTTCCGCTAATTGGTCGAGAGTTGCCTATTTCTGTCGTTTGATTAATTCGATAATTGTTTTGAGACTGTGCTAATATTACAAGATAACACCCAGGAGTCGTCTTAAACACCCTCGCAATACCTTGGCCTTCTTTTGATCCATCAACGCCAGGAAGAGTCTAAATCCCCTCGATCCAAAGCGAACCGCGTCAGCAGCAGTCCTTCGATCGAAATATTCGAGTAGCGGTAGCAGCGAGCTCCGTGGAGCAACAAGAACTCCATCGCCGGTATCTCCTGGACGACGAAGATAAGATCACCAGGAGGTTCTCAAACGGGGATCCCAATGAACCCGGAGGACCCAGCTGGCGCAACCCGCATCTGTGGGTGAGAGATAAATTCTGCGAGGCTAGAAGAGGATCAGTGAGACTGAGACAAAGAGGAGAGGCGAAGTCGGAGGAAGAGGACGCGGTACGCCGTTGGAGTCGTGGAAGCAGGCGGTCGTGGCCGGCATTAATACGGCATTTAATGCTGGAAGGAGGCGTTCCTGGCCCTCCGGGACCCAAGGCGTTATCCGTCCTTCTTTATCACACACCGTGGCCACGAGGAAGTCTTCTTTGCTCCTTGACGCTGTCATCGCCCCGGACCCTAAAGCCCCGACCGCCACCAACGGCACAAGGATCGTTATTGTTTCTGAGATCGCCGATCCCAGAGATAGCCATCGACACCGACGACCCCCTTTTTTCGCCTTTTTCCCCTACGCCTCACGTCTTCCTCGCACCCTCGCTGAAACGCGTGGACACGGTGTTCCTTCACCTTCGCCCTAGGACACTTTAACTTAACTCTCCGGATATCTTTCAGCCTGTCTATCTTTGTTCTTCACCTCAGGGCATTAGTTCACCGTCCGTGGGATCGATAAACTTTGCACAATAAAAGTATCTCTTTTTTCATTTATTAATCGTTCAATTCTACTGAAGGTACCATAGGATTAATCTAGGGTTCTCTGGAATCAATCTTTCAGTATGAATTTTCATACGACCTGGACATAATTTGATTTTTAATTAAAAAACGAGGGAGAATTGAGCACCTCTAGTTTATGTCTCTTCTTCTTTAAATTGTGACAAATTTTTATGAAAGAAATGTGGGGAATGAAATGATTGTAAAGGTGTGAAGGATTGCGAGTATGAGTGTGAGTGAGTGTGTGTGCGTGAAGTAATGGCAACGGTGGAAAAATAAAAGCTAACCGGAATATGGAAACGACCATATAAAATCTATTGCTGATTAATTTATTTCTATAATTCGGGGTTTTCTCTTGCCTGAAGACATTCGCTTGAAATACTCCAGGACAAGCAAGGATAAAAATCCCACATTTGGGGGCTCGGCCGGAATAATCGAGAGAATAGATAAAGTTTAACAAGTACGATATAAAGTTGAAAGTCGATCAAAGGTGTCGCGCGAGGAAAGTTGACCGCACGCGAATATTTGATAAAGATAACAGTGAGATAGGTAAAGGTGAAAGAGTGAAAGGTGAAACATTAAAAGTGATTGAAGAAGCTGGGAAGATGGCTCACGCAAGAATAGCATATGCAGAAAATCGGGAAAGTCAAGAAAGTGGACGAGAAGACCTTGATGAAACGATCATCGAAAACATGGCGCAAAGGAGGCGACGCCTGGAAAGAGAAGACAAAGGACAGAGCGAGACAGACGAAGCCATAAATTACACATACAAGCAAATCGACGCTATGAAATTAAGAGAATTAAAGGAAGCAGCAATGAAATTAAATCTACCAACCACAGGTAACAAGCAGACGTTAAGAAATAGTTTAAAAGATGCGATGGAAGAAGAAGAAGAGGAAGCTGGCGAAGAAGAAGAATCCGAGCAGGAGGAGGACGACGAACCACGAAACAGCAGACGATGAAACAATAGAAGAGGATCAATTGACGAAATTACGCGGCAAGTCGCGTCACTTACGATAAAAGATGTCGAAGACAGCCTAGCATATTTTAGCGGAGACGACAAGCTGCCGATAGACCATTGGATTAGTGATTTTGAAGACACCAGTGAATTGTTGGGGTGGAACGAGTTGCAGAAGTTCATTTACGGTAAACGTATCACATTCGAAAGGTAGATCAAGACATGGGACAGCTTAAAACGTAGGTTAATCAAAGAATTCAAAGCCGAGGTAAATCCAGCGACGATCCATTCACAACTGTTTAGGCGCAGACAACAACTATGATGATTACTTAATACAAAATAATCTTTTAATGAAGCGCGTAAACGATAGAAATGTAATTGTTTTACCCACTAGTATGCAGGCTAATGTGATTAGGAAAATTCATGAAAACGGGCATTTTTCGGTGCGCAAAGTAGCTGAAAGAATAAAAGAGGAACTCTATATACCATATCTGAATGAGAAAATAGAAAGAGTTATCAGCTGTCGTATACCATGTTTGCCAGCGGAGCGTAAACAAGGGAAGGACAGTTGCAACCGATACCGAAAGGAGACAGACCACTCGAGACGTACCATATAGATCATATAGGACCGATGACGGCGACGAGTAAAATGTATAAACATACTTCAGTTGTAGTAGACGGATTTCCTAAATTTGGGTGGTTATATCCCACGAAATCGACGACGACAAAAGAAGTGTTAGATAGATTGTGTCGGCAACCCGACACGTATAATCACAGACCGAAGGACGGCGTCCACGTCGGCCGATTTCAAAGAGTATTGCGCGAAGGAAGTTAATAACTACAGGTGCTCCAAGGGGGAATGATCAAGTCTAGCGAATTAATCGTATTATTATTGCAGCTTTAACTAAATTATCTATATAGAAGTAGATAAAGTTCAAAGGGGGATTAATAGTACTTACCAGCGTAGCATAAACACCTCACCTTTTGAAGTTATGTTTGGGATAAAAACGAAACAGCGCGAATATACTCCCGTTCTAGAATTAATACAGAAAGAGGCGACAGTACGATTCGAAGACGACCGCGTAGAATTAAGGAATGCAGCGAAAGAAAATTTGTTAAAAATTCGGGAAGAAAACCGACGTAATTATAATCGTAGTTGTAAAGAAGGCGATTTAGTTGCAATCGAGCGTACGCAATTTGGCACGGGGCTCAAAATTCACAAGAAATTCTGGGGACCATACAAAGTATCGAAGTACAATGGGAGGAAGGTGAAGGTGAAGGAGAAGGACCACGCATTACCACTACCGCGGCTGATTACACGAAGCCGTTTAAACAGTGTACTTCGGGGTCCGAAGAATTCGCAGGTATGGCCGAATGTGGGGAATGAAATGATTGTAAAGGTGTGAAGGATTGCGAGTACGAGCGTGAGTGAGTGTGTGTGGAAAAATAAAAGCTAATCGGAATATGGAAACGACGCCAAAAATCGACAGTCATAAGTATTTATTAAATATATTTTCTATCATTCGGGGTTTTCCCTTGCCTGAAGACACTCGCTCGAAATACTCCAGGGCGAGCAAGGATAAAAATCCCACAGAAATACAGAACACATTTTTACATGTTTGCAAGTTATCTCTTGAGATCCATCGATCGAGTTAAAAAAGTCAGAAGCACTATGATCAAGATTTTTCGAGATTTTTCGAACACTGTTAGGTGTGGCACGGCATCGGATATGGCTGACGTAGATTACAGTGGCAGATTTCTATGATCGGCTCTATAAGGAATTTCAAGTTTCCCGTTAGCGATGATGCATGCGAACTATTATTGAACGACGGTGTTATTAATCGAACCGGGTATGCAATGAGAGTTTATCGACATTTACGAGCTATAAAATATCGTGCTTATGAATGTTCATAAATTTGTGTTGCGGGCTCACCGGAAATTAGCCATGAATCTTGTAACATCAATGAAACGATATTGAATTATTAAGATATGATTAGAAAGTGATTTTTTCTGTTGCGATATTGTCCGTGTTGTACGAAAAGGCTACAGCAAATAAAACAAATAATTATAATTATTCAAAAGTTAATATACTTTATTTATACTTTCGTTTTCTTTTTATAAACTTTAAAATGCTTCTATAGGTATTGTTTACGCGATGCGCAAAATAATCCACGTGGAAATTGAAATTTTTATACGTTTAGTATGTTGAGTCACAATTAAACCAGCGTTTACCAACCGTAGCTTGCATTACGTTACTCTTTTGTCAAAATATAAGTACCTTATTAACACCTTGACTGGCATATCGGCCATCATTCACTGAAGCAAATACTTAACGAATTAAAAGGAAGAAAAACTCGGAAAATAATGGTTTGTAATTTTGTTTGGGTTGTTTGGTAACGTGTAAAAATCTTCACGAGCCATCCAACGGCACCGTCGAAGAACTCAAGCGTGGTAAATAGTCGCGTGTAACGGTGCAATGTGCAATAACGTTGAATCTCGTCGGCGCAAAATGTATATTTTACTTTGAAAATGATCGCGCGAAATTGTAGTGCAGTAGGCTGCATTTGCAAATCGCAAATGCCAGGCAAAGTGCAAGCGAAGCTGCGCCGGCAGCGGATTTATTTTACATTGTCTTTCGCGTATCGCCGTTGAAAATGACAAAACTTTCAAGCTGAAATACTGTTGATGCGCGATAAAATTTACTTGGAAATTTTCACAGTATTTCAATCATGCTAAATATGATATATGCTCATCCTAATTCTCGCACTCCAAAGTTTTACCATCGTTTCAACTATTTCAAAATTTAATATTTTTAATGTTCAGTCATTAATTTTAACATTATAGTATTTTGAAAGTCTTATTATAAATTTCCACTTTGACCGTAATAGAAATTGAATCCAGTTACTTGATATCGCTATTTATATCGATATTCTGTTTGCATAGGAAGGTTTCACGGATCCTCCAAGTGTCAGCTCCATCAGCAGATTACTTCGTGGTGGACGGCCTGGGGATGATGGAAAGAAGGATTACACCATCGATGGAATACTAGGCGGTGGTGAGTAATTGTAATTCCATATACCTTTCTACCTATTTTTGATACCAGATTAATAATATCAAAGTGCATACTTCAACAGAAGTGACTTTAACCAAATGGGTTATTAAGAAGTTAATCATTTAAACAGGTTATGGATTCATCCAAGTTAGAAAGAAATATTTACAAAATTATTCAATATTTCATTTAAACGTTTAAAATCAATTCATCGCAATTAACGATCTTCTACTTTGAACAAGTTTGTCGTATTAGATAAAATCATCGACATTGCCACTTTATAAAATGAAAATCTGAAATGCAACGCGGTCTCTGCAGGAATTAATAGTCCATCGTCTCTTTCACGTCGTCCATAACATACGGCAGTGTTCGGTTTGATACGAAACAGTGATCCATCGATAAGGTGTTAATTATTCGCTCTTCGAGGCGGCGGAGCGGAGTCGAATGAATAAAAACAGAAAAGGAAACCGGGGATGGCGGTATCGCGAACGAAAGGCGAAAAAAGAAGAAAAAACGAAACAAGAAACTGACCGAATCCATCGTCGGGGGGCATCAAGAGCTTTTAACCTTCCGTATCTATACGAACGAAGTTTGACGTACGCGAGCGTGTGTACAGGACTTTAAAGTCGGGTCCTACGTCGTCGGTTAGGCCAAGTTAGTCCGAATGAGCCGGGGAAGCCTTCAGGATTTAATCTTCGGTGGGCGTGAGCAGGATTAGCCAGGTTGCCCACACGTCCGACAAACGGATTACAGGAGTGTCAATATCTTACGGGGCACGCATTATCCCTCTTCTTCTTCTTCTTCTTCTTCTTCTTTCATTCTTTATTTTCTCGTTTCATTTTTGCTCCGTATCCTACGCCGTGACTTCCT
This sequence comes from Anthidium xuezhongi, assembly GCA_022405125.1. Classification (NCBI taxonomy): domain Eukaryota; kingdom Metazoa; phylum Arthropoda; class Insecta; order Hymenoptera; family Megachilidae; genus Anthidium; species Anthidium xuezhongi. The sequence continues at coordinate 1,415,507 of CM039649.1, forward strand.
CCTTAGGGGTGTCCGGTTGTTCTTAAATTTGAAAAACCCAATTAAATGGTCGCATTAAAAGCTGCCCCTCTTAGCTCGATTGTCCTAACATTTTGAAGTATTCAGGAAAAAATAAAGAATCTTTATTCAAAGATAGTTTTGGTAACCTAGTTTCCAAATTTCAAATATACCACATTCATCTGACTCGGCTCTCTGTGATTATAAAATTTAAAATTCTAACGAAAGGAATTCACTATGGCAGTATCTTAACCTTACAAAGTCCAAGCAATTCCGGAAATGGATCTGCAAAAATTTATTTGTACATTGGTTGACAATGTCTAAAGAAAAATTGTATCCTACAAAGTACCCTTCCAATTGTAATCTGACCATCGAAAATCGATATTTCATCGTGAATTAATTTAACCGTCTCAAACACCAATAAACCCACCCTTTGATCCCCAATTGTCACACTGTGGCTCTTAAACATTTCATTCGGCGGTAATTTCATCATTTATTTCCACAATATTTCGTTATTTCTATTACTCGTACATTCAACTATCCTACAAGAATATTTTCGATTAAATAAACGAAAGAATTCCTAGCGACATGGGTGACGTGGCAATCGGAGTGTCAAGAATCCCATCAATTATCAAAATACCGACAGAATTGGGAATCCTTCAAAAAAACTGACGATGAATCGAAGAAGACGAGTCACTGCTCGTTGACACGAGGCGGGAATTTGTTTTCGTGAGTGATACAGGTAGACAAGGAGGAATTAGCGGTACAGGTGTTCCGAAGTCTTAAAAGTCAGACCGTCAGGGCACGCTGCCCCGAAGATGAAGAGGAACGGCGGTGGTGGGGAGGGAGAATTCGATGCAGGGAAGGGGGACGGAGGGGGGTTCTCATAAATAAAAATAGTCTGCGAGAGCGAGGGAGGAAACGGAAAGAAACCTCAGGTGAGAAGAAAGACGAGAAGACGTTCAGAGAAAAAGACGCAGGATACGTGCGTTTATTTTTAGAGTGTACGGGAGAAAGAGAGGAAGTGCGAGGATAATGGGGTGGGGGGAAGGAAGAAAAGGACACGGGTATATCCTTCGATCGTGGATGTTGGAGAATGTGAGGAAAGAGGCGAGAGGCAAAGGGATTGTGGGGCCCTATGAGGGTCCCGCGGAGATCAAACGGACCGCCTGCCACACGTCGACAGTGGTACTCATTCATGGGGCCCCGTAACACCGTCACACCTTTCCCGCCATGACGTGCTGTCGATGAGTAATCTATGAAAACTTTTAATTTGTGATTCCCTCTTCGTATTCATTGCTGTAAATTATCGTGTATAGTACTGTTTTCCAGTGTCTTATCATTTTTATTTAGTATAACTACATCTCGTATCTTCCACATTATCCTCTATAGCAGTATTTTGAGGCATTAATAATGTTAGCCATTTTAAAAAATAAGGAAGTAAAAGCTTCTATGTATTTATTAAAATGAAATTTCATTTTGCTAAATCCAGCATACAAGATTGCATATTAGAAATATTTTACCATACCCTTAATGGTTTCAAATCTTTCGCTTTTCTTTATCGTCAGCTTGTACATACTTTTGTTTATGATGGAAAATTCCATGCTGAGAATAATATATTTCTGATTTTCAGAAATGAATGGTTCAACGTGAGACAACGTACAATTTCATAGTTAACATTGAACGTATCTGCATGCAATAAAGTAGATACATCACTTAAGATATCGCTAAATAAATCTTAATGGTACGAGTTCGATACAAAACGGCATAAAACATTTTTATAATTATAGTTGAAAGCCTATCAAGCTGGCATAAATGAATATTTAATCGAATGCAAAGTTTGACATAGGTGTAAAATCATCGGAAGATCGTTCTTAGACCGAACCAAAGTAATATCGCGGACCACTTTAAAACCGAAACCTTCAATTAGCGATATCCATCGGCGTAGACTACGCTTGGGCATTCATCAGCCCCGTAAATGACCGTCTTTAATGGTTAATACCTTTTAATTAAAACTTAATTCATCAAACATCTTTCCTGTTTCTTCGTTTTTTTCTTTGATTCCCCTTGTTCGTGTTCGTAAAGCGATCCTTGTAATTATCGCTTTTAATCGTTGCTGCAATGTTGAACGATAATTGTTCCCAATTACGCTGGACGTAGCAGGTCGCATTAAAATGTTCTATCTTATAACGTTTTGGTGCATTGATGCAACTAAAATTTTTATTCAAATGGCGTATTTTCTTTAAGATTATTTATCATAGATACTTAACTGTATCTAATATTTCGCCGTTTATACACTGCTGTAATTTCAAAGCAATGTCAAAATTACAAATTAAATACTTTTCATTACACCTGGTTCTCTAACTTAATTACAACATAATGGAACAGATATGATTATTCCTCAAAGTATTACGTTGGCAAATTTGCAACCTCGACACTTTTCTTCTGTGACACTATTTATTATAATTCAATGAACTTTCATTTGCCGATCCAAGTAATCACCATTCGAATCAATAATCATTTACCACGTTCGAATTCAGTCGATTTTGTAAAAGAACAGAGCGTATTTTCCAAAATACTTTAGAAGAAAGATTGAGAAGACGATCGTATTCTTAGTAACTGCACGAGCCTGTTCCTGAATTTCTTTTCTCGATTCTGATCCATGGTGTGGCCATGCGACAAATCCCATGGTGAAAAATACAAGAGGGTAGTCGTGATAGGGAGCACCTCTGAGCGGATATACTCGTAGCATGATCACGAAGGTGTCGGTCGAGTATAGGTGTCGGCAGGCGAGCAGGAATGACACGTAGCCTGTGGCTTTCTCATTCCTTCTCATTCCGTTCCTTTGGCCGAGGCCGCCGACGAGGGATTAGCCTAATGGGTCCTGCCCACCCCCTGCCCTCCCTCCCAACCCCCTCACTCATTCCATGCCGCGTGTGTTATATGTATATCCATATTCTTGATCCTTTACACCACCTTCGACCTCCTACATAATCGATGCCTGGCCAGGATCGATGAACACAACGTCCGCTAAGTGATTCACAATCGGGCTTATTGATTGTATCGACGATCGGCGTGCCCGCTGAGAATCATTCGACATTGATTTAACCCCTTTAACGTGTACCCGATTCTTTTATTTGTCCTCGCCTTACGTGATCGTACTGTTTATAAAAATCATCGTGTTCGATTTGGACGATCGTCGGTAGATTAATATAATTCGAGACGTAATTTTGATACTCGTAAAGGGACGAGATCGAGGCACGATGTTTCGTGTCAGGAGAATTTTCGTTCTACCCTCTCTGTTCGTTTGTAGGACTTTGAAGTATAAATTTTATAATAAATGGTAGAAAGATGAATTTTATTATATTATTTATACCATATTCTTCAGAATATACCATAACAAATTTATAATATTTATATTTAGCTTCCTCCATCGTACAAGTTTTTAAATATTCAATAAAATCATTTGGAACTCTTTGAACGAAACATCAGATCCTTGTGAAAATTCTCCCAGATATAGAAAGGGTAACGCTGAAAGTGATTTTTGCTACATTTTATAAATTTTCATCAAAATTCGAACAGTTTTAAAGAAACAAGGACTTGGAAGAGTGTTCCAATATTTTTAATCGAGACCGCGGTGTATGAAGATGCAATGAAACACCAGAATTAAAAGAGCAACTAGCAAATGAAGTGGAAGGTGGTGGATTGAGTGTGTCAGATGTTGAAAAGAAACGATGTCAAAGAAGAGGAGCAGCCTGTCCGGGCTGATATCAAGCCGTGCATCTAATATGTTACGCTGCAAGCTGCCGCAGTCCTTGTCACGCGAGCATATAATCCCTTTGAGATTGAGAATATACTGGGTGAACCATGTAATGGCTCGCAACCGATTGTAATCTACGAACGGTACCTCGGGAGTACTGGGGAAGATTGTCGCAGCAAGATGAGAAGCTGGGATCGTGTATGAAACAAGGGAGTCGATTCTGTAATAAATTCTACCATTTTAAAAATAATTGTACGATCTTAATTGTGACACGATGTTTAAATCAGTGATCTGTTTTTAGAAAATTACGGTAAACAAATTTAAACATTGCTTTTAATACACTATTGACTACTTAATTTATGATTTCGTTGCTCAATAAATTTGTATTAAAATTTCATACATTTATATTGTAATTCGAAGGATTTCCTTTGAAGAGATATTACACAAAATTTCATTCGCCCCTTTTTTACGGAAGATGAAAATGATCCAACGTAATCCTCGGATCGAAGCTTAAAATTCTCCAGTATGATTTTCAGCGTGGAGGGACCACCAAGCTCGCGGTTAATGATCCTTGGGCGGTGACTCCTTTACAATCCCGAAGAGTACCTACGTGCCCTGATTTGTACTTAAGAAGGTACATTATAGCGGTCGGTCAGTTCGCTAACACCGGCAAAAATTGTCGTCCCTGTTGACAGTCTTGTCCCAGCTTGTTCTCCGTTTTCTTTCCGTCCAAAAACGCTGACAGCAAGATAAATTACAAACGACCTATGTCGTTCGCGCTTCCTGGATCACCTTTTTCTGGAACCCCGATTCGCCTGCGCTTGAAAAATACTGCTACCGTCGGACAAATATTCATCAGACTTGTGAAAATTTTAATTAATTTTCTCTATGACCAGAATCTAAGATTGGACCACTATCAGAGATAGATGATTTAAAAATTGAACTTTAAATATTTTTATCAATCCGTAAATTTCTTACTACTTCCGTGAGGTCCTGTGTGGATGACGATCGTACCAGGGATTAAAACGGAATTAAAGCTGGAACCATGGCGTTTCCTGATCCCGTCTGAAAAAATCGTGATGGAGGATTGTGCCCCCGTAAAAATGGGGGAAGCGGATCGTGTGTACGCAAACAGCGCTAGTTCCTGCGTGCATCCGTTGTGTCGCAGGGAGAATCCGTCGGTTTCCTGCGCCTCCCTTTTGCTTTCCGCATGTCGAATCGCGGCCTGAATGGTGGAAAAGGTGCCGCACCTTCGTAGGTTATAAATCTAGCCAGGCCCTCCCTGTCCCACCTTTCTCTTCTGCACCGGTCCTAGGGGGTCTTAGAGGCCGTGTGTGAGGTCCCCTAAATGGTAACAAATGCCTTGAAAATGCCAACAATGAGCCGCGAAGCGGTTGACATCCGAGAGCGCGTTTTATTTTCCTGTCAACGCTCCCTACGCGCCAGAAGAGGGAAGAGAATACGCGGTTGTGGCAATCTGGCACTCGTACCTTCGTCTTTTTAATCCTTTGATGCCCATTATCTCTTGCAGTTAATTGAAATGCCTAAAATTCACAAAATCCTCGTTTTGATTAACACTCTGCGTTACCAATTAAACGATCGATATTCGAAAATATCTTGAAAGCGAATTTTGCCTCGAAATTAAATTCGAAATCACTGAAAAATCGACGTTCGCCCGAATTAAGATCTCGCTGGGATAAAGCAAGCGTTATATTAGAGAGTTATGAAAGAGACGAAGTAACTTTAAACACAAATTAAAATCTTGAATCACCGAGGAAACGATTTTATGCTGTATCCACGAGATACGTCACGAGCACTTAGCCATTTACGACTGTTCAGGGTATACTTTAAGCCACGTTTCGCTGAATGCTAGAGCCTCGTTCATATGTAAACGTACAGGACTTTGCTCAGCGGGGATGCTGACCAGCACATTTCAGGATGACGTTGCTTCGAAAGAGATATTTGCTCTCGACTCCGCGGTCCCTCTCTAATTGATTACACGCATCTTTTCACGCGTTCTATTCAGTCGATCGCCTCTCTTTTCATCTCCGAGAGGCCGATATTGATTGTGCCTATCAACGAGCAAACCTGGCCGACAGCCGGAGATCGGCCTCGTATGTGAAGCCGGATAATTCACTGGCCGGGCATTTGTCCTGTGTCAACGAACGTCGTACATCAGCTTCCGATTATATCCTGTGTACTGTTTCCTCGCGACCGTCTTTTCCCCGGGGAATTCCTCGAGAGATTACGATTAAATCTCGCTTACCTTTCATGAGAAGGTGGCCTACCTAGGCAACTTCATTTTGGTAACTTATGCTTCAAATTTTATAGAATTAATTGTACAAACTTTTTGATAACTCTTTTAACATAAAATAGTTGGTTGAGATTAGGATTAGGGTCTCGTAGCTCCCTCAAAATAAGATTAGGATTAGGGTCTGGTACTAGGATTACAATTTAAGTAATATTGTCCAATTATAACTTTAAAAATTAGTTTATTAAATTAATTTTTACCATACTTTGTCAAACGCTTCTCGTACGAGAAACGAACCTATATATTTGCTTTTCAACGAACGATATAAATGATTCAATTGAATAGATAATAAATTATCAGGAGGAGAAAGAATGAACGATTCAATGATAGTTTATATGAGAATGGAACGATTCTTCCAAAAGGATCGACACGCTAACAGGCCTGTAACACGTCCTGGAAACAATGGCGTGAACAAGAAGGTAATCTATAAAGCATTTCATCGAGTGCCCGCCTTCCTGTGCCTTCTCGTTTCTCTCATTATATCCTCAACATATGAGGGGGGCTGTTAAACGATCACACCCGATTTCTAGCCCTGCTCTTTACAACGAGCTGCCCTTCCCTCTTTCGGTTCGCCCACGTGCACCGATGAAACGAGACTAATGCCAGCTCCCAGAATTTGAATAAAGATAAATCGATGGCAACGAGATACGAAAATCGATTATTAATTATCTTAACGTGTTGTTTGTATGATAATAACGCACCGATAATATCGTGACCCTACATATATCGTGGTATTTCGATCGTTAAGCAATGATATTTTTTAATACAGTAAACTCCCTATAACACGAGTTTTATATAGTATTTTATTTTGCGGGTTAGATTGACCAAATGTAATTATTTGATTTAAGTTGAACAGAATTCAAGATATTACCCAGTATTAATGTAACACGATTTCTTAACCGCGTTATACGGGGATCTACTGTACAAAACTTTCACGTATTAAACGAAAGAATGTTCATTACATTTTTATAATAGTTCGACGCGTAATTTGTAATTTATTTTACGACTAAAATAACTCTGGAATTATTCAAAGCCACCGTGAAGTTTAGTAATTTTTATTTATAGTCCATTCGACTGGATTCTTATTCCATTCACTTGCATCCCAGTAAATCTTCCCAAGGAAAACATACGCAACAATAAAGGCACCGACATTGTGTCATCGATAGGAAAAAAGCCTTTTCTCCGCCGTGAAGGTAACACGACGGTGGGTCATGTTTAGCCTGTGGACAGTAAAACCTGCTTTAAAAATCGTTCCACCGGGCAACGAACAACACCCTCTTTTCCTGCGGTTTTCACTTTGCCCGAGAAAGCGGCGAACGACAGAAGTGTGCAATTTGGCTGTCGAATTCTCAGCGGCGGTCCTTTGAAGTGGATCCACTTTCCGCCCGGTCCCCGTCACATTTGTCAAAATTTGATCGTTTCCCTTGCGAAACAGCTCCAGGAATTTCAACGCCAGCACGTTGCAACACTGTCCTTTATTTTTCGCTGTAAAAATTATAAGAGAAATCTTCTCGAGATGATAATTAACAGGATTTCATTAAATAACCGTGTAATTTTCATCTCCAGTTATTTACCCAATTGTTTTTCAATTTATCAACGATCCTCTGGAGTCTTCTCCTTTATACACGATTTTATTAGTTACAAAATTGTATCCTGTATTGATAAATTAAATAATAATTTAGCCACAACAAACCTTTAACTTCAGACTCTTCTTAGACAAAACGAATCATTTCTTACTAAATTGATTCATAGATTTTTGATCGATTATAAATATTACTTATCGTACTAAACACCTCGGCAATTTAAAATTGAAGAAATTTCATTCCTGAAATTGTTTGTTACTCATTTTTGAACGCAGTCGAATCAAACGTTAAAGGATTAAGTCATTTTACCGAACGGTATAATAATCCACCTTTAGCTGCTATCAGCGGGTTGAACGAGGGAAAAGGATAAAAAGAGATTTCGACTTTCGATGATCGTGGTAGCCGTGGACAAGACGGTCGTGAAATATCGACGAACATTTTTCGGGTTGTCCAAGCGGCGGGGTCCGCGGTGTCCGCCACCGAGGTGACAAGAATTTAAACCGACTGTCCGTCGGCTTTATTGTAAATGCAACTTGTCTCCGAAGCATTCTTCCATTCTTCCGTTTGTCATAGGAGAAACGCGGACGGGCCGGGCAAAGGTGCCGCCAAAGGGATTTCGTCGGGGATTCACCGTCGTTCGTGTCCGACGCGGGAAATTTTACTCGTTAAAACCTACCGGACGGTAGGCCCCAAAATCGACGACTTTGCTTTCAAGGACCATTCCTTTCGTTCTCTTTCCTTTTTATTAATGAAATGCGCTCGTTGAATGAATCCGTCGCGTTGCGCATCGTGCATTTTCGACTTCTTGCTTTGAATTCTGATTCTGGGACCGTATTTCTCGCGCAGAACGTGAAAAGATGGGACGAACCTGTGTGAAATTTCATTCGAGGGAAGGATGATATGAATTTCTTCCAAATTTTTGTTAGTTCTCAGTTCTGTGGATGGTGTGCCGTCGATTCGGCGAGGAATATTATTATCGAGTTCAATTAGATAGAAAAGAAACCTTTAATTTCTGTGTACACAACCGGTACACCACTCTTTATTTCAATTTCTTAAATGTTCCTGCAAACGAAATCACTTTCTTAACATTTATTTGCATAAATAAAGATGTGTAATGAGCGCCCAAAGCAATTTCAAATGAACAGACCTCTTAACAGCTCGTACAAAGGTGGAAGAAAGCAAGACTCTAAAGGTCGGCGCGCGGTCACTTTTAGTTTTAAAACACATCAGTGAAAACAATATGCGAGAGACATTACTTTTGTCAAATGTAAAGAACGTAATACGTAAATGCTTTTTTATATCAATTTTCATGAATTTCAATTTACGTGTACGAATAAGCGATGAGTCTGTCAGAATCGAGTTATTCTGCGGGGTGGATAGCTGGGTACCTTAAATTAAAAATTGTTTTGATATCTACATGCACCCAAATAACGGCGATTTAATTTTTAGTACTAAACGTACCAAGCGGGACCAAATGACTCCTTTTAAAATTTATTTTAAAATCGTACATTAATTGTTATATCAAGACAGCGTTTCCTGTTACAATTAGCAGATGAACTCGTCACAGAGTATTACGAATTTTTTGAAGAAGAAAAGGAATACTTACAAGAAGGAATATACCCCTGTCAAATGACCCCTTATGGGTAAGAATAGCTATGTGTAAGGGTTAAATTCTGCCTCGCAGTAACTAACAAATATTAATAAATGAACAATTCAAATAAAAAGAATTACTTGTCGAGAAATATAAAAATTGCGAATTTAGCTACCCTAATGGCGCCCCATTCAAGATCTCGTTACCCTCGCGAGCCTTCACCGACCCTAAAAGGCCCTTTCACGTCGAATGCTCGTACAAAGTCGCATCAGTCGATCGAACAACGAACTCACCTTTCGCGCCATTTAATTCCACATCAAGAAACAGATCCGCAGGTAGGTAAACAGTCTGAAATAACCGTCCAACAGAGCCGAACAGCTCTCTGTCATAACAGACGTCTTCCTCGCCGATCCATCCAGAAGGACGTGCACGCGAGACGCGTCAGGAATCGGCGTCAAATCGACCGTGATCCCTCGATTCATCGAATATCGAACGTCCGAGGAAAGCGCATCTACTTTCAAGGAACGTCCCGATGGATATTCGGGCACAATGGGCTACGTTTTCGATGCTCGATTGAACGATAATGGGACAGGGATGGGACAATGGGGAAGAGTCGACTTAGCTGGCCGGTGATCGCGGTGGTCATCCGTTTCTGGATTACTGTACAATTGTATTATTGTTGTACTTTCTGTGTTATTGAGGGAAAGTGCACGGGCACGAGCTGCTGATATTCTTTAACGAACACGAAGAGAAGGAACGATTGTTCTTCAATGATATTTCTGAATGCGGCGCAAAGGGGATATGAAAAAATCATTGTATGGGAATTGAATGGGGAAAACACGGTGGATGGTCTCTTGCAAATCCATTTTGTGTTACAAAGGGGATGCTGAGGAGGTTTCTTGGAACATTTGAGAAGGGATCTTTTATGTGATCGTTGCCACTGGTGATTATTTTCTTATTCTAATTATTTGAATTTACAAGTAAGACTCATTTCGACTCTTTAGAAAATGTCATCAGACACACGTGACGTACACCGTGTATCGTCAAGCGTGAAATATATATAATATTTCGATTTTCTTCATTTGTTTTAACAATCAGAAAGATAGATATTTATCTCTAACCGACGCGCACGCTAGAAAAATCATAGGTTAAGGGGTTAATCGAAAGAAAAAAGCAGAGAACCGTGAAAGATCGAAATACATCGATATTTTTATTGATAAAAGTGTAGAGCATCGATGAGCTCCGCGGCGGTGTCTATCAGTCAGAGTAACGTAATAAAATAGTTTAAGGACGCGTTAATCAAATTACTGAGGCGTGGTGCGTTCGTAGCATTGTCAGGAAATGAGATTAATTAAGCGGAAAAATACATCCCGAGTGAAACGGGGCCGACCGACCGCAAAGTAAACACATTAACCGAGTGATTTTATGATCTTACAGGTCGTTGCGGCGACGAGTCCGACACGGAAAGCGAACCGGGCATACCTTTGAAGCGAAAGCAACGAAGAAGCAGGACCACCTTTACTGGAGAACAATTGGAACAACTGGAAACAGCGTTCCAGAGGGCTCAGTATCCTGACGTCTACGCCAGGGAGGAATTGGCCCAAAGAACAGGACTCACGGAAGCTAGAATTCAGGTAAGCTATGAAAAATTACATTTTAAACCTTCGATAACACTAACCCTTTAACGTCCAATATATCATACACGATATTATTATCAAGGATATCATATTCCTTTCATTTGCTCCGAGTTTGGTGTCGTAATTTATTTTTACGAATGTTAGGATTTTAATTAATCGCAGTTCAAACTCATAACACGTTCACCTCCCACCCCTTCGAGTCCCAAGTGTTTACCAGTCGAGAATTAGTTTGCACACCTCGCCGACCTCGAAGAATTTTCTCTCGTCCTTGATTAATCGTTCGATCCCGTCTCGCGTGTTCCAGGTGTGGTTCAGCAATCGCAGGGCGCGGCTGCGGAAACACGCGGGCAGCATAGCGCACTCGGTCGCGGGTCTTCCGTTAACCCCGTGCCAGTACGCGACCAGCCACGAATTGAGCCAAATACCTCAGGTACCTCAGATGCCGGCAGGAATCGCACAGGTACCGACCACGTTGCACCACAGCCCTGCGACGAGCCTGCAACAATCGAGCGCGGCTGGTGTGCATCCCATAGCCGGTACCAGCAGCCAGATCCCGACGACCACCGTGGCCCAGGTACCAGCGACCATCAACAGCGCTCTTCAGGGACACGCTGTGTCCATCTCGGGACATCTGAGCTCGTTGCCTGGACACGCGATGCAAATCGGACAGGTACCCACGATTCAACCACCGGCGGCACATGGGGCGCCTACCACCTTGGCCCACAATACAGGTTAGTTCATTATTGCTTGTTATTTTATTGTATTTAAACAGAGATTTAGACTGTTTCTATATTCGTTAACAAACATTCTAAGTCTAAACATTCCATTTGGTAGTAATCTTATTTTTGACAAATTCTATGCTCTGTTTCCACAATATTCTATCATTTCTAATATCTAATGGACCCTTTTTGACCGAATAAACGAAAGAATTCTTAATAACATGAGCGACGGTTTCTAATGGAAATTCAAGTGTCACCCATATATGAGTGACGTGGCAATCGAGGTGTTTTCTGAATCCTTGTATTATAAAATGTATAGGAATCTTGTTGTATATTTAAAAATATAGGTATACTTCTGTCAGTGTTAATAAGTTAATATTTTACTGTATCTTTTGGGATACTCGAATTATATTAGTGGGTTAATTTGTCGATTCTCCGGATAATAATTGGACACGTCGATAATAGTTATAAAATTGATTTTAATTGTGTGACATACATTTTTGCACGTATTGAATTCAAGTCAGGTAATCGGAAACTTGCCCAATTCTTCTCGCACACCGCCCATTAAACGGTAAAGGCATCAATTAACATGATACGTGGCGCATTAATGAATTCGAATTGGACCTCGTAAAAATGTTACGTGCGCAGTAACATAAACAAGCTTAAATATACTTTTTCGACGATGAAAAAATTTACTGTATGCGATTTTGATTTATTTCCGAACACGAAATCACTCTGTGATTAAATATACCTCGTACTCTTTTTTCTGCCATACTTTATGTATCTTGTGCCCTGATACTAGGTTATTAAACGTAACTTTATTCAATTTCGATAAAAGTAATATTATCACCCAATACTCTCATCCCCTTCGAAAATTATTTTAAACTTAAATTACAGGGTAAATGAGTGTTGTCAATTTTTATAAATATATCAGTAATTTTGTTTGAATCTTGAATTACACGCGTTTTCTTACTTTACTCGCTTCTTTCAGAATGTATTCCTTTCAAATGAGAAGGATACCAAATTCTGACGTTGAAAATAAATTTAACTTGGATAGAATCTTCAAGCAAATAGTTAATTTAGTAATTTAATCCTAGATAACTGTTCCTGCAAATAACGAAAGAAACAATTGCTCCAATTATTTTAATTCATTTATTCAATCAGGATACTTTCAATGTTATTCACGGATTGGAGTTCTAATGAAAATCATGTTACGATACTGATCGAAGAAAATTTTGGCAATTTAGGGAGCGCAGATTGGTCCAGGGCGCAGCTCGGCTGGGGACAGTTCAACCACTTCCAGGGTGAATACGCGTCGAGTCATCAGCATTCTTCGCACGCTGGTCATGGTACACCGTCTTCTGGTACCGGGAATTCTGCATCGACCACGGAATGGTACGATCAGGGATACGATTATTCCCAACACGCTCAGTTGAACTATCATCGAAGCGTGGGCGGAATATTTTAACGGATGATGATTGAACGGACTAGTGAAAAATTTGATGGAACCTTCGTTATCAATACACACTGCTTGTTGGTGTCAAGTGACAATCGTATCGTCGACAGGAATTGCGGATACTAACAATCGAAGCCTTGAATGGAAGAAGGACATGACGGATCCTTTGAAGCACAGGTTTTTTAATTAAACGTGTGTCCTTTGAAATTTTGCCGCATTGAGATCGTTTCATTGATCGTTCTTTTGATTAGAAAATTAATTAACACGTATGTTTGTATCCAGTTGAAAATGTGGTATGGTCTTTCTACCATCATGGTTCGAAGAGTTAACCCTTTCGTTACTAAGGGTGACTTCAAGTGATTCAGTATTAATTTGCAGTTGCACCTGATAAAATGATAAATAAAGAAATCGATCGCTGAAGTAAGATAAAATGAAACGAAATAAAGTATTCACAGTTAATAAAATTATTTATTTTGAGTAATACAAGCGATACAGATTTTATTGTAAATTGGACGCATTTTGATAGAATATTACTGCAATAATAATTTCTTACTTTATATAAAATACAAAAATTGTTTCTAATTTTCTTCCATTCAAGGTTTCAACTATGTATAAGTTTTATATGGAAATGAAATTAATTTATTGAACTTTTAATTGTCTTATTAAAATGCTAAACGCAATTGAAGATTAAAAATGCTCACGAATGCTCAATGATTAATTATATAAAAGATATATTTATATTGAAGAATCTCCCTATTGAATTCTCTACATTTTGTAAATAAATCAATGTATATAATGTATTTTTAATTCCAGTGTAAGAAACAATTTCGAACCGTGTATAAAGAAGATATTTTATTAATTTTTATTAAACATACACTTTATTTTAAATACTCCTTATCCTTGCAATTAACAATTGGACAATATGCTCAAAATAAGGTAAGAATAATTACTGTTTTATCGAAATTAAAATGCCCCTTCTCAATTTTGATCACTTTTTTATATTTTCGCTGTAAAATTTAAATAATTTAATAAAGTTCCCAACTTTTAAAATAAATTTTATCATCGAAGTATTGAAAAAAATTGCCCTACCTCTGCGGTATATTTGATAAGGGCAGGTTATTCGAGCGGACGTCGATAATTAATATCGGTATTATCATTTTTCCGAAATTACGCTCAGCCACGTCCTCGTAAAACATTCGAGTGGATTTTGTTAAGGGGCTGAGACCATTGTGTATCACTGTTACGACACGTTTAATCTTCTCGGTTCCCATTCAGCCAGATTATGAATCACATTATACGTTGGCGCTTTGATACTGCAAGCTCTTTTCAATGTTGTGCGAATGGATTCGTTCCATATTCGTACAATACGATTTATCGGCTAACGCGGAAGTCGGTGGAACGTTAGAGCACGGTTTCGAACAACTGGACAAAAGTGCTTGCGAATTTTCGCATTTATTGTGCCCGTAACATGATTATCTGCAATAACAGGCGTTCGTGGAAATTTTCCTACGATCATTGGTGATCATGGAAGTCCAACGTGGTTTTTCAACCCTTACTTGATAATTTATAGTTTCATCGAAGCTTCAACATTTAAAGTTTTCATTCAGGAAAGATAAAATGGCACAGAAGTGTACAACATTAAAAGTGGGGACGATATTTTGAGAATTTTAGAAGAATATAGAAATTTATGACAGAAATTGTGGAAATATATTATCGTTAATGGAAAAGGGTTGGAAGGTTTGTTGCTTTGTGTAAGAAAAGGGTTTGGAGAGTAAAACAGTTTCTGTGATTAAAATCCTTGTTACATAAAATGAAACGAGTACAACTGATAATTAAATAAACTATTATGAACACCGTACTTATATATAATTCGAAATTTAAGTAAAAATAATTATTCTGTGAAAAATTGTTTATATTTTATTCTGTATGTTGGTACAGGGTATGCTCTATGACTGTACGTTAGATTATTAATTGAAATATATGAATTATTTAACTTCTGAAGCATTTAAAAGGAAGATTAAATGATAATAAAGTGATTTATTAAGGTAAAAGCAACTTGCAAGCTTTATTTTTTATTATTTTCACGATTTTATGCGAAGCGCTACCAAAACGGTACATGTGGCGCCATCTCGCGGCAAAACTCGGAACTAACTAAGAGAAAATCGCGGTTTTTTTGAAAAATGAGCAACTTTTTGGCACTTTCGACGCGTGCATCGTATTCTACGTCCAAAAATCTATCAGAATAGTGTCATCAATTATTTCAAAAGGTGCTAATTAACGAAAATGAAAAAACATGCAGTCCGTGGACAGAAAAATGCTTAGCCATCTCGCGGTAGGGCGCCCGAACTAATCGAATTCAATTCAGTATACCCTTTCCGTAAATAAATTATTTCTTTAAGTTCCAGGGCGTTTTAAACGCGTTGTAAGGATAGTATGAAGTACACAAATACTTAAATATCGTATTTAACAAGTGCCTATACTATTGTACCGGTTACATTTTACCAATAAACGGTGGAAATGCAGTTATATTTATGGGGAGCAAAACACTCTTCAATAGTTTTACTGAATGTACACATAAGCGCAAATTTAATTGTAAAACGTATTTCTTTTGTGAAAATATTGTAATGCGCTTAATTGTATGTTAATTAATTATGAGAATATGTAGTATGTAAAAATATTGATATGTATGTAAGTTTTACAATTTGTAATTATAAGTGCGTTAAAATTAAGAATGTAATATTTAAGTAAATTTTATAATTAGCAGTCATAAGTGCGTTAGAATTAAGAATGTAACGTTTATGTAACATGTATAAATGGAAGAATTTGCAATAAACATAGAGTTAAACTAAAGCAATTGTTTATTCATTATAAACCTAAGTCCCTTATCCAGCCCTTACAAAATTTCACTTAAAAAGCAAGAAATAATGTAGAAAAACATTGCACAGAAGTTTCGAAATACAAAAGTAGAAAAAGAAACGAAAAATATCGGTTTGATACAGAGAAGAGCAAAATTCGTTATAAACGATTTCCAGGAATTCTTGGAATTTGACGTCACTAAAATTCCGGGAAGTGGCACGAAGAATACCTCCTGGCACATCATATTCTCCTGATACATTTCTCAAAACCGGGAATTTGGTTTCGATAAGGGTGAATGTGCAGGGTGCCCAACTTTAGTGATTGCAGCAGGATATTTCGGAAGGAGTTGTAGTTATTAAAAATGTGTTCCTACAAAAGTTGCTTGACAAAATGGGGTGCATCATGCGGTAATAAGTATTTTCCTCTGTGTGGGGTAATAGACGAGATCTGAAGGTCAATGTAGTTTTTTTAAATGAGATGCTGTAGTTTTCTCATCAGAATCTAACAGCGGTCACCGAGACGAATTCAACGGTGTGCCACATGATGGTATTCGGAGTTGGATAAAGTCTAAATCTGAAACTTGGTTTCGCAAAAGGGGTTCCCGGAAATTCCTGGAATTCGACGTCACTAAAATTCTGGGAAGTGGCACGAAGAATACCTCCTGGCACATCATATTCTCCTGATACATTTCTCAAAACCGGGAATTTGGTTTCGATAAGGGTGAATGTGCAGGGTGCCCAACTTTAGTGATTGCAGCAGGATATTTCGGAAGGAGTTGTAGTTATTAAAAATGTGTTCCTACAAAAGTTGCTTGGCAAAATGGGGTGCATAATGCGGTAATAATTATTTTCCTCTGGGTGGGGTAATAGACGAGATCTGAAGGTCAATGTAGTTTTTTTAAATGAGATGCTGTAGTTTCCTCTTCAGAATCTAACAGCGGGCACCGAGACGAATTCAACGGTGTGCCACATGATGGTATTCGGAGTTCGATTAATCGAAATCTGGGACTTGGTTTCGCAAAAGGGGTTCCCGGAAATTCCTGGAATTCGACGTCACTAAAATTCTGGGAAGTGGCACGAAGAATACCTCCTGGCACATCATATTCTCCTGATACATTTCTCAAAACCGGGAATTTGGTTTCGATAAGGGTGAATGTGCAGGGTGCCCAACTTAAGTGATTACAGCAGGATATTTCGGAAGGAGTTGTAGTTATTAAAAATGTGTTCCTACAAAAGTTGCTTGGCAAAATGGGGTGCATAATGCGGTAATAATTATTTTCCTCTGGGTGGGGTAATAGACGAGATCTGAAGGTCAATGTAGTTTTTTTAAATGAGATGCTGTAGTTTCCTCTTCAGAATCTAACAGCGGGCACCGAGACGAATTCAACGGTGTGCCACATGATGGTATTCGGAGTTCGATTAATCGAAATCTGGGACTTGGTTTCGCAAAAGGGGTTCCCGGAAATTCCTGGAATTCGACGTCACCAAAATTCCAGGAATTGGCACGAATACCTCCTGGCGGTTCATGTTCTCCTATTACTTTTCGACTTTACGGACTTTGCGAAACGGATTTCGAAAAATTCTTGCAATTTGACGTCATTTCTCGGAATCAACAAAATTCTCTGAATTTTGGTGACATCAAATTCTAAGAAGTGTCTCGAGGAATACCTCTTAGCGGTTCATATTCTCCTGATACTTTTCGACTTTACGGACTTTGCGAAATGGATTTCGAAAAATTTCTTGGAATCGATAAAATTCTCGGGATTTTGGCGACGTCAAATTCCAAAAAGGGTCCCGAGTCGGGTATTAGAGCCAGTGGCGCTATCTGGCGGTGCTCCGCGAAACTAATTTCCAACATTGCGACACTTTTTTCGATCTATTATAAAAATTTGAAAAATTTTATTTTTACAATTATTGATGAATTGTTGATGCTTAAAAACAAGAAGAATATCTGAAACCACCCTTTATATAATTATTTGCAAGAAATATGCTTGCATTCGCACAGTTTACAACACTCTTTGATCACTACATTTCAGAACGTTTAACAACTGTTTTCTTTCATTTTCACGATTATGAGCTATTTAGATACATTTTTGGTACTTTTATTTAAAGCATATTATCGTCACAATACGTTTATTAAGTCCTGACACGCAGAAAAATTCAATTTTTGTAGGAGTGATTTACACAGAATTTAGTTCGCTAGTTCCGCCGCTCGCCGTGAGATGGCGCCACCTGTACCGTTTTTGATAGCGCTGGCTTAAAAATGCAAAAATAATAACAAATAAAGCTTCCACAGCATTGTGCTGATTATCTTATAATAAAATAATGTCTCCTCTAGCTGCTGTATAAGTTAAGTGGCCGTAGAACTTCATTTACTTAACAAAATTCATCTTTTACGGGAATGGTACATGTACTACATATAGTTCGATTAGTTCGCCAGCGCCACCGCGAGATGGCTAAGGATTTTTGTGTCCATGGATCGCATGTTTTTTCAATTTCGTTAATTAGCACCTTTTGGAATAATTGATGACACTTTTCTGATAGATTTTCGGACGCAAAATACGATGCACGTGTCAAAAATACGAAAAAGTTGCTCATTTTTCGAAAAAACGCGATTTTCTATTTTGTCAGTTCCAAGTTTCACCGCGAGATGGCGCTACATGTACCGTTTTTGGTGGCGCTAGACATTGAATTGTAAAAATAATAAAAAATAAAGCTTGTACAGCAACAAACTGATAATTTTATAATAATATATTATTTTTTCCATCTACTGCACAAGTTACATGTCCGTAGGACTTCATTTAATTATATAAATTAATATAAACCTATGTTCAATACATTTGCTTTTACTTCTTCCAATTAAATGTAACATTGTAACAAATTATTTAAATAAACAAACATAAAATTTGCAAAACTAACTAATGTTAACACTTTTACATCAATTTCTTATCTCTTACTGTCACTCACACCTCATAATCCGTCTTCCTCTACCAGGAACGAGAATCTTAAATTGTTTTGTGCATAATAAAACAGAAATCTCCGTGCCACCTTCGTTTCACCTTCTTCCTTGTTAAAAAACCGCAGCAATTAGATAATTAAACCGCATCGATCGCTCTCGGTTCGGGTTTCCAAGACAACGATTCCGCTGTATACAGTTATCTGCAGTTATTATCACATCAGTGAAGGAAGAAATCCCGAGACACGCATCAATCGTATTTTATTTTGCACGTTTATCGCATCATTACATAATAAATTACACGTCGGTTCTAATTACATTAAAGATATGGTGCAAACCAATGTCGTCGATCGCGAGGAGCCTGGTGCGAGCTACCAGAATTCAAAGAAACCAGAGAAAAATGTTAAAGTACGTCATCCACTGTTTAATGGTTAACTTCCTTAATTAATTGAAACAAAAATGAAATATTTCAAACTCAATGGTACATTCAATACAATGTCATTATATTTTCATTATTAATTATAATTTATTGATATATCGATCAATTAATCCTGAATTTTATTTGAATTAATAGTCTAAGTACCTAGAATTATTTGAAATTTGAAGGACTTAGGGTATAAGGTTACGGTTATTAAAAAATAACAAAGGATCTTGATCCTTCGACTGTAAATGGAATCGATTTCCTGCGAACAGATATCAAAAAATTCCATCAAAACACCAATAATCGACGAAGAAATGGAATGTATCAAACAGAAGGATCCTGCGGAAGAGTCTAAAGAACCACCGGAAATTAAGAAAGAAGAGCGCAAAGCGGGGAAAGCAGGCAACACTACTGTGCAGGTATGTTGTTATACTTAATACTTATAATTAAGCAAATTAAACAACTATTAAATTTACCTGTTTCGACAAAACGCCAAAGAAATAAGATGTTCGTAAATCAAAGAAAGTTTTTATTAATTTTTACTCAAAATTATCAAATTTACTGGACGTACATACGTTATGATTCGAGTAATTAGTCGGTTCAATTAATCTTGAAGAATTTCCTTATTCGAAGAGTGAAATCGTAACGAATTTAAATTCCATTTGATAAAAGACAATTAAAGAGAGAAGAAGAGCAGAGCGACTGGCGAAGGAGAAACAAGCCGAGGAGGAAAGAGAACGATTCGTTAAAGAAGCAGCTGAGAAAAAAGCCGCGGAGAGAGAAGAAATAACGAAACAAGCCAAAAGATTGATCTTTTACAGAAAACCCCTGTGTCGACGTATTAATCAGGGCCTCGTCGTTTCCGAGGTACTTTCGTGCAATAATATACAATTTTTTCAACAACAACAACAACAAAAATGTATCATTATTAAATCTTCAAACGGTGCAATTATTTTATTTCCTATTTTTTCATCCGAGCGGCTGTAAATGACGTGTTGGGGTTTCCAATAGTGCTTAAGGGAATTGGATGCTCAACTAAAATTTCGGGAAACTATTAGAAATGCAGATAGAGAGGACGAAGAGGCCTACGTAAGGTCGTTAAGGGAGGACGTGAGGAAGTACGAGGAGGAAATGAAGCAGAAGGCGGAGGAGCATTTTAATAAACAAAGAAACTATGGCATAGAACTAAAGAAACAGTAAATAATTTGATTTGCATTAAACGGAATTTTTCTGATTAATGTCCTTGTTAATATCCTTAGAAAAGAAGAGATTCAAGCGGAGACGAAAAGGAAAGAAATGGAAGAATTCGAGGCTGAGAAACAGGATCAGATAAACATGGATAAGTATTTGTTGGATGTCAAGAATTTCGAAATGCAGAAAGTTAGTTAATTATTCTTGCAATTCTGGTGTTTAGAAGTATTTCATACGCTTCCGTTCGTAGTTGTTGGATAAGAAACAAAGGTTGAATCAATTCTTCAAAGAGGCGATTGAGGAGAAGAAACAGCTGAATTTGAAGCTCCAGCACGAGGACGCGTTCGAGGATCGAGCGTTAGAGGCTTATAATAAGGCTAAAACAAGAATTGAAAAATTGTACAAGGAGATGAGGTTGAAAGAGAACAAGGAAAGAGAGCGTACACCAAACAAAACAGGTGTGAATTTCATTTACAATTATATTTCGTTGTTTAAGTTATAAGATATTGCATAGATGTTTGCATAATGATATTGAAAGTTGATTTTTTCAATTGTAATGTGTTACATTTCATACCGCATATATTAAAGACCTTCAAAATATTTTAATATTTAAAAGTTCGTTGATAAATGGTTCATTTTGTTAAATAATTATTTTCTAAGAATCGGTAAAACCCTTAATTTACTACGGAATTTTCTAACATTGTGCAAATAATTGTTCCTTTCGTCTTAAATCTACGAATATTAATTTAACGAATTTCTGTGAATAATGTTCCCTTCTTTCGTCTCGCCATAACAATTAGTTGACAATGTCATTTACGAAATCGAGGAGAGGAATTATCAGAAGGCTGTGGCGGAACAGGAGGCCCAGTACCAAGAGAAGGAAAAGAATCGCAAAGAATACGAGAGCCGATTGAGAAAGGAGCGACAAGATTTGGAAATCGAAAGAGTAGCTGCAAAATCGAAGTCTCTTCGTGAAGAGAAAGATCTGAAAGACTGGGAGATGATGCTGAGATTCAAAAGGGCCGAGTTCAACAAGGAAGCGGAAATGGAGGAACGTAAACAACTGTGGAACAAGAAGATGGATTATGCTAAATCGCTGAAGGAATCCATGGTTAGTATTCAAAATATAATAACAATATCGCTGTAAGACATTATTCGATCTGTCTTTCGTTGGAACGACTGAATAAATATAAAGGGTATTTTAATACTAAGTCAACTGATCACATTTTTATCGATAAACTTTAAACTTTGCATACTTTATTTAGAATACTCGATCACTTTGAAAATAATTAAATTGCAGAACGAAAAGGAAATTGCAAGGGAACAAGAGAGGATTGCCGAAGAGAAAGCTCTCTCCTTGGAAGATATCACTGAAAAAGAGAATAAAAGAATTCTCGATTATTCAGAAGAAGTTCTGAACGAATCCAAAGGCATCAGACCTCTGTATCCGATTCTTAAGGCAGTGGAGGTATCCGAAATATCGAATAGACATCAGTGAAACTGATCACTAATTATTAAACGCTAATGTTCCGTTTATTGACTGATGATTTTGATTTAAGGACTGCAAGAAAGAAATGGGTTTATTACCGCTTAAAAAACGCGTAGAAGTAGAGTTCGCTAAGGAACGTAAGAGAAGACGAAGGATTCAACGTGTCTGCACAAAACTCGTCCCCGAAGATAAAGTCTGTTATCTAAATTAAACAATTATAGGAACATTTAAAGCAATTAGCGGGCGCAATGAATATTTTAACGATAGTTCGCATTCTTAACGATTTCGATCGATACCAAACTCGAGCCTTAGAAACTTGCAACATAAATGTATGTACCTAAACGTTAGAAAATTCAGATTTTTCGTAAAACCCTCAGCCTAATGATACTAGAAATATTTTTTATAAATTACTTACAATTTTGTAGACGCTTTAGCACTGATACGATAGAATATTTTAATAAACGATACGTTTAACAGTGTATTTTATCCGAATTTTTATTATACTTATTCATTCGAAGAAATGTAAAAGACTACACATGTACGATTAAAACAAATGAGAAGAAAATCGTCGATCTTCACACCCCTTACTTCACCTTCGTGTACGTTTCAAAATCAAAATTCTTGTACGATTTTAACCTAAAAATGTCAGTCTTTCGGTAATTTACAATTCCTGGAAGGATCAGCATTAGACACCTCGAAGAATGGCAAACTCTTCGTCAAAATTAAATCATGTAGTTGAGTAATTTTCACATGATTCTTAAAAGTTGAAAATGACAGAGGTTATCTTCTTAATAAAGTAACGTTTATTCATATTTGAATTTATGTACAAAGAATTAATATATAAAGTACATAACACATAAATTATATATTAATTTAAAATATTGGTCCAATAAAACACATATTGTATTGAAAGTTCTTAACGTATTAAACTCAATGAACCATTTGGAAACTACAATAATTGATAGAGCCAAGACATTTATTGGGTTGTTCGGAAAGTAGTCTCGTTTTCTTCTAATGAAAGTGAAAGACGATTTTCAGATCCTGGGGAATCTTCAACAACGAAATTTCTTTGAAACTTTCCAAACTAGTTTTGGCACTGGCGTTCTGTCAATACATCTTTATGCGCATCGGATAATTTGTTTCTTGCTTGAACAGCATTTTAAGATATGTCGAAAATGAAAACCTTGTAAACGAGCCTCGCTATATCAACCATCAGAAAACATTAATTTATCACTTTGTAATCGCGTACTCTAAAATGGACACTTTTCACAGATATTCTCGTGAGTACTGTTCGCGCGATATCCCTACAATTTCTACGATGAATAAAGTTTAACAGTGTACGTTCCAAAAAGTCAGAAATAAATTAAAGATGTCCGAAAAAGGCGGCGATAAGGGGGTTCCAAAATCGAAACCGCTACCCCCTTTGTTCACCTTCATCAACGCCGGATTCTGCGGGTATATCCTTTTCTCGTTGTTTCAACCCTTTTATTATAGAAACGTACAATTATTGAAATTCGAATACAGCATGGCTGCGACCTGTGTAGTTCACCCGATGGACGTTATCAAAAATCGAATTCAAGTGCAACAGGAGCAGACCTCGCTTAAGACCGTCATCAAATCGGTGTTTAAAAACGAGGGATTTTTGAAGTTTTATTCCGGTTTGAGCGCCGGTCTCGTACGACAGGCGACTTATACCACTGTCAGACTCGGCATCTACAATCAGTTGAACGATTACTGGAAGTAAGTCGAGCTTCTTCGAAGCTGTAAGCCAATTAACAAGAAATTGAAAGGAAAAAAAGAGGAGAATTTTCTGTATCGATTGTTGTATTTAACAGACAAACTCATACAGGGAAACCCAATTTTGGTATATTATCATTAATGGCAACCATGGCAGGGGCTACCGGGGCTTTTGTTGGTACACCAGCGGAAGTAGCCCTTGTAAGAATGTCGGCTGATGGCAGATTACCGATAGGTCATTATAACCTTGCTATTTAAACAAATTAACAAATTAACAGTCTGGACACTTTCCACCGAAGTAGATTCGAAACGCTTTCGTGTAACATTTTTGTAGAGCAAAGAAGAAATTATAAAAATGTATTTCATGCATTTGGAAGAATTGTGAAGGAAGAAGGGCTCACTACCCTTTGGAGGGGGAGTATACCGACGATGGGTAGGGCTGTTGTTGTCAACGTGTCTCAACTTGCGACTTACAGCCAGGTGAAGATGATGATAGCTGAGAAAGGTATTTTGGCACATTATTATTTCTATCGTTCTTGTTAATCGACACCTTAACTACTTTTATTAATATCTTTGTTGCATAGCACAAATGAAGGATGGTATTCTGCTCCATTTCTATGCATCGATGACGTCCGGATTCCTAACTGTCTTCAATTCTATGCCATTTGACGTGGCTAAAACGAGGTAAATTTATTAGGTTGTAACGCACGAAGTGTCCGATTTTGGTTTATCGGTACTTTCAATTCTGTTACGACCAAAAACACTAAAGTTTCTAGGGATATTTTACATGTACCTTCAAGAGCAGAGTTTCCTTTGTTAAATCCGATCTTCACTTGTTTTGCATGCGCATCTAACCTAATGCAATGATACAGTAAATGAACGTACAGTTCGTCGATGGTATCAGAGATTTGAAGCCGGAGGTGAAAGCCTTGAAAGTGAACCTCGTGGAAGGCCAGGGATGAGATGAAAATCCTCGAACGACGGTTAGAGAACTTGCCCAAAAATTTGACGTAAGTGCCATGACAATTTCACACCACTTGGGTTCAATTGGTAAAAAAAGGAAGTTGGATAAATGGGTACCGCACGAATTGACCGATCGGCAGAATGATACGTTTTTGGATCGTATTGTCACATGTGACGAAAAATCTGCTAGATGCAGATGAACAAACCGGCTCTACACCCACAAAATCCTGGAGAAACCATAACAGCCGAAAAATATTGCACCGAAATCGATAAAATGCACGAAAAATTCAGAGAAAAATCAGCGATAATCATCAATTCATTATCGAAAGGGGCCAATTTTGCTGCATGACAATGCTCGACCGCGCGTGGCATAGATAACGATGCACAAGCTGCGTGCCTTAAACTATGAAACGTTACCGCATCCTCCTCACTCCCCGGATTTGTCACCAACAGATTTTCAGTTTTTCAACATCTAAGCAACTTCCTTAATGAGAAAACCTTCAGAAATCGGACGAATGTGGCACCGTCCTCGAGTTCATTAACACTAGAGCGTTGGATTTTTACCAAAAAGGTATCCGTCAACTTGTAGCCCGTTGACAAAAATGTATAGAATCTAATGGTTCTTATTTCAATAAAATACATTAATTAGAGAAAAAGTTGTACTCACTTAAATTTACCTTTAAAAATCGGACATTTCATATGTTACAATCAATATAACACGATAATCCGCTAATCCTTAAATGAAAGATCAGTAATTTAAATTTAATTCGAAACCTTCCAACTATTCCTTGAAATACTTTTCTAATAAAAGAAACTTTTTAAGTTAGCTTAGACTAGCTTAATTAGTTTAAATAATTTGTCATTTTTATATATTTTTAATAGTAGGTGATTTTTATCTACTTTCAGGATACAAACTATGAAGGCTACCGGAAAATTGCCGGGTTTAATATCGATGATAGTGACAATCGCGAAAAACGAAGGGCCACCGGCACTTTGGAAAGGTTTTTGGCCCACCTATTGCAGAATCGGGCCTCACACAGTTTTGACACTAATAATTAACGAGCATACCACAAAATTGTTCAGGCAGTACGTGCTGGATTGAGAATAATGTTTGTATATTTGTATATGTGTGTAAACTGTATAATTATAGCTATTTTATATTAAAACTATTAGCGAAACACCAGCATGAACATATTTCTTTAAACATTAAGCTTTAATTTAACACGTAACACTTTTACGTTTAAAATTTTACTAGACTTTGTACAACAACTTAAATAACTTAAACAGATTAATAAATTAATTATGGGACAAGACTTTATTTCTTGCGGGGTGCACACAGTTCAGTGTAAATACGATTTAATTGATCCAAACATATCATGGTGATCGTAGCGTTCGGTGCAGCTCTGCCATAATACGGTAAAAATCCGCTCCACAATGATAATATTCCGTCATTACGTATTATGTTAATTATCATGAACGCGATTCCTGGTGGTTTCGTTGGTAAACTCCAATTTTGTATTCTATCGTGTCGATTCACAGACATAGAAATAAACATTTAACAAATAATATATATCAATACGATTTGAAGATAATTGATTTAATTGGATAATTATTACAATTACCTAGTCTTAGCTACGTCTATCGGAAGTGAGGTTGTGCTCATCACGAGTCCAGATATCATGGCCGCGATAAATTGTAACATCACACCATCTTCGAAGTGACCTATCAACATTAATTATCTAATTATTCAAATATTTGAGTATTATAGTAATATATACTAAGACTCAACAATTTTAAATAAAAGGTTCGAGATTATCAAGATTCTATATAAAGAAACCGAAGATCCAAAGGAAGAATAATTAAAAATTAACTTGTTATTTAAATATACGATTACCTGTGTCTAACAAGAACAACTTTGCTCTGCTGTATGTACCCAACTGTGCTCCGTTTACAATCGCCGCCCTGGTCATTGTAGGCACAGCTCCTCTCCACAGTCCTCGTATACCTTCTGTTCGTCTAATGTCTAGTACTCCGGATATCGCATTCCTATAATTCTTTCGTTTCTCTAAAAATTTCGTAATTTCGTTTTCCTTCCGTTCAGAAGATTTTTTGACATCTTATCCAATTACATTAACATTTATTTTATCTGATGGTTTCCTTCCACTAAATTAACCCCCTAACAAAACGTGAACATTAAAATTGAAAATTAAAAAAAGAATTTGCGTAACATGGATCTTAGAAGATAGAATCTTAATTAATTTTAATCAATATCTATTCATATTTCTAGTAAGATATAAATGTTAATAAAAATTCGAACATAAAACAGATTTTCCTAGAAAAAGAAATGACCGTTAAGAGAAATTCTATTTTTATGAAATACCCGCTTACCTGGTGGCAATTTTACATCGGCTATCATACGAACTAAAACTAAATCGGACGGTGTTCCCACGAAAGCGCCCACGATACCAGATATCATCCCGATACCGACCATCGCAGGATAATTTAAACGTTCAAAGTGTCCCCTGAATTATATGAAATGTCATGTTTCAAATTGACGCTACAACGTTAACGATGTACTTAACTCTCGGCAGGAGGTGGTTGCGTTACTTACGTAGCTATATCGTACAATGTGCTGTACATTCCAAGCCTGGCAGTGCTGTATGTGAATTGACGAAGCATACTCGCCGTCCAACCAACGTACAAGCTTTGTAATCCAGCCTCTTTCAAAGAGTAACGCACCGTATCGCGCAGGGAATTTTTCGATATTTGCATATGAATCTTGAATACATCGAGAGGGTGTGTTGCTGTTTGCCCCGCGGCACTGTAAAATTATTTCAAACATCTTTTAACACGGATATTTTGAACGCCTCTACACGGATTCGAGGTTTCACTTTGTTAACGAGTAGATACAGTTTGGTAACTTTTTACCCAGATATTCCACCGATGATAAAATGGATCGAGGGGGGCACGGTAATATCTGAATCCGACAGCAATAACATCGAGTCATATTTTTATTAGAAGTATCGAATGAAGTACTTTACATTTACACTATAGCCTTCGATAATGAATTGATCGTCGCAAAATTGTAACGTTTACTTTAATTTGTACATGCTGAATACAGCAACGTTTCAACGCTGGGTACAATATTTCTTCCTTTCATTTCTTTTTAATAGTAACTTCCGATACAATTTCTAGTTTCTAACGTTAAATAAAATTCTTACAACGTACCAAAATTGTTTTTCACGTATTCTTTTTATTTTCGATTATTTCTCAAACCCTTTGCTACTTTGACAATTGTAAATATTGCAATCAAAATATTTATATCGTTCGTTAAATGATACAAATTAATTTGTGTTACGTTAGGCAGAACACGGATCAGCGGCTAGGTTCTCATAATCCAAAGCCAGTCGGCCAAAAAAGTTAATTAGCGCTGGTAGATTAGTCTCGTATTCCTTTGACGTTTTCGTGGAGAGGCTTTCGTTCAATTTCGTTAGATGATCGTGCACCATGGTTAACGTGTCTTTCATGTTGGAACCTAGGGACAACATTAAACCGACATTTCGAATTTCAGTATCGTGTAATAGTATACTCGTTCCTTCCCTTTTTTGCGAATCGAATACTATCTGCAAGAAATATAAATATTTTATATGAGTACAAGATAAAAATTATACCCTCCATGATTTCTATTAATTGTTATTCACTGATAACACTATTAAATTTAGTTTTATATTTCACGACAGAAGAGTAACAATACTTGTGTTATATTGGACTAATCAATAAACGTACATCGCATCGTTCAAATAGATCCTTCAGTTGGTACCATCGATAATCAGCAAATCTTGTGTGATATAATTGCCCAATTACGACGCCGAATCTTTCTTTGGTTTCGTTCCATTTGGGTGGTTTGTTTGATAATAACAAGAACGATTTCTTTCTCTCAACATCTTCGACTATAGGGACGTCTGAGACGAAGTGATTTTGTTTCTCACTGTTGGAACAACCAAATTCATTGACAATAATAAATTTAAACGAAAAGAACCAGGTAGTGCTGTGAACATATTTAAACGGTTACACGTAGTTTCCTCCACTCGCGAATTGCATCCAATCGATGTAGCTTTGCATGAAAGAATAAAAAGGACGAATATTTTGCACTAACACCACTAATTTGCCATATTTATCGGTGTAACAATAGCAATCGATGGTTAGATAGCCGAAGTAACCCTTCTTCTGTATCCCCCTTGCGAATTTATTAACAGTGAACTGCAATTTCTTGGCTTCCACCGAACTTTGTGGTATCATGTACAAAAGAGTTGAAATCACTTCCGACTCTGTCAAATTAAAAATATTCATTCAGTGTCGTAGTAGTAAACCTTACAATAACGTTTAGGTATTTATAATTATCTTACTTATAATCGTTTCTAACAATAGATTATTATTAATTTATTGATTTTTCAGTCAGAATGTATGTTAAAATACATAAGAAACCCGTATTAAAATGACTAAAAGTTTACAACGCTGCCAATAAAAAACCGTTCTGAATTTTTACGTAAGATTAGGTTTGTAAGAAAGTAGGAACCTTCCTCTTTAATTCAGTTTTTGTTGCATGTCGATATCTTTATTAGTTCCTGAGATATCGTCGTTGGAAGACAAACGTAATTTTTGATAGTAATTCGCTACTCGCGCTCCGCCATTCAGTGTCTAGCGGGGCGGTCACGTGGTCACTGTTTACGTTTAACCCTTTTACTATTACTATTAGCGCGTACGCACTTCCTGGAAAAAAGGTAGGTCAGGGCGGCCATTCATCAGTCCCTTTACTATGCAAACTTTGAAGCCCTGTATCTCAGGAATTAATTAAGATATCGCGTTGCAACAAAATGCGTTGTTAACTAAACAATTCCCTCTATCTCCTAGCTGACATAACATGTAAAATTTTACATCTATTGTTAGGTTGTGTTACTTATAGTTTTCACTTATAGTCTTCATGGTCAAACTGACATACACTAACCTTGACTAATAATCGTACGAATACCCTGTATTAAATATCTAATTTATAACAAAATATGTAAAATTGGTACCCAAATTGAGTTTATCAGCAGTTCCAATCCACTGAGGCTTTTTATTCTCATTCCCGTGAAAGAACAACGACACCATCACGGTTTTCGCACCCTTCTCGGCAGGAACCGCTTGCAACAGGCATCCGTATTTCTGCACCAGAACGTAGAAATCCTTCCATGACTCGAACGTCTTAGCCAATCGTGTCATGCTCGACACAACCTTGGGTAGATGTCGCAGCATTTTCTGAAGAAAGTGCTCCCTCAAAGTGGAACATTCTAGCCAGGAGTTTCCATATTTATTTCGTTCTTGTCTTAGGGACAACATGAAAGGAACGCTGATGTGATTGATCACGAAGATACCGAAATGCTTGTTCAATACCCCATAATTGAGCTTGATGACCCATACGCAGACTTCGGTATGAAGCACCATGAAATTAGCTAAGGTTGTGCAAAGAGTTTTATAATCTCTTATGTGCTTCGCGTGTACGGGTTGCTTAAGTCCGAGTTTCTCGATTATACCCGCTATGTCCGAGAAGTTCACCATCTTATTAAACAGCTCTATATCAGGACATAATAGAGGCACGTTAAGTATGCCAGCGAATTTCATATCGCACTCGTCCAGGTACCACGGTAAGATATAAGCAGACTTTCCAGCAATCTTCTTTTTGATCTCTCTCAAGGATCTCTCGGAACAATGAAGAACCTTGGAGGCATTCATGGAACATGTCCTGAACGTTTCCAGCTGGGACAGAACTATGAAGGTGATTCGTTTGGCCACCTCCTCCGAGGGACACAAGGATTCGACGAAGTCGCTGTACATCATCAGCAAATCGTGCGTTGCTTTCACGGGTAGAACGTAGATCAATTCCGATTTCGGATTATGAACCATGCAGATTCTCATGCTGCCAACGTTTTGGAACATGCGGAAGGCTGCCGGGTCGAAGGTTGAACGCACTTCGAAGGGAAGACCGACGGACGTTAAATGGATGATCACGTGAGGTTCTTCGTGTATGGCATCTAACTCTCTGCTCAACTTCAGGGTGAGTTCTCGCGTGGTTTTGAGGGAGATCAACATCTTATCCAAATAATGTTTGTGTAGGTCTCTTTTGTGATTGAGGGAGATCCAGCTGTACCACAGGTAACTGGCGGCTATGTACATGCGGTCCGAGTGCTGTTTCTTTTTGCGTAACTGTACGACAAACGAAGGATGTGTTGGTGGATTGAAAATATATTTTAATCTAAATTACGAAAATTAAATGTTCGGTACAGGCCGCCAGTAGCAATCGTGATAATTAACGCGTGAGAAGCAGATTGTTATTTTGATTGTTAATAAACGAAATGTTATTTACCATGTAACCGCGCCAACAGGCTTGTATCATGGTCGCAGCTATATGTTCCCCATCGATCATTCGAAATTGCAATTCCCAGCTTTTCAACCAGCGAACTTCCGCTTTATTTCCTACCAGATCGATTAAATCTTGCAGCCTTAACTCGAAGTTTGCACCGTTTTCCTCTATTCTCGAGAGAAAATTGAAAGTGGCACGTGGATTCAGATGTAATATAGATATCATACGCTTCTTCGCGATTCGTTCTATTTGCGGGCGTAGAACCAAGTGCCATTTCGATCCGTATTGATTTCCATGAATGTCCAAGGTCTTTGACCAACTGTCGCATTCCTTGAAGGATCCGTCGATGAATCTCAAAAGCGTAACCTTCGATAACTCGTATTCCACGCAAATACATTTTGGCGATTCTTTTTGCTTCAGAACGTCCATGAACTCTTTGGGGTTCAAGGATAATTCAACGTCTTTTTGAGCTTTGCTGCCGTGGACAAACTCGGAAGTGATCTCATTTTCGCTTCTTCCGGCCGAATGTATACATTATTAATTTTATTTATGCGCTTAAATTAATTATACTAATCAAATTTAAATTTAAAAATTTTAAATGACTACCGACAGAATTCCAACTAAAATATGTTAAGTAGGTAAAATGTTTAAATTAAAAAATTTGATCTATCAAAAAATGAAAAAAGGTTACCTACGAGTCAACTCGTTGCCTCGGTAAAGCAAGCATTTTCGTCCTCAGGTAAATTATGTCCTGTTTGAATTTCATATCAGATTCGTCAAACTGAGTCCTTACAGACTTTTTTGGCTTCGATGCGACGTTTTCAGTGTCCTCGAGGCTCAAATCGGATGAATTCTTCAAAATATAGCAACAGGGCAGTTCGTCCTCAGCTTGATTCATCGCGTCGCAACATATTTTCAAGCCTCTATCCATTTCCTCTGCGGACAAGTAAGAGGGTGGTTGCATGCGATCCCTCGTTACGTTTAACAAATCGATTTTCAACCTTAAAAGACTCTTCTGGCATATTTGCTCCATATCCATCAATTCGTTTAACACGTGTTTGTAAAAGGCTCGTGTACATCCTAATATATTGTACTTGCTTCTACTCGCGGTTGCACTATCCGCAAATAAAGAAAATTAACCCTTTGTTATATTTAAACATTTGATGCAGCAAATGGTTTAGTAGGGACTTTTCATATAATACAACGAACCATCTTTTAATGATTTCCTTTTTCCGATTGCTGATGTAATCTTTCATCGGAACAATTTGTTGTTGAATCTCCGAAAGGGTAGTTTCTATCATATTTATACATTGAGAATGAACCTCGTCGGATTGTAATAATTTATTACGGTGGTCCATTTTAAAAATTGTCTTAATAGGGGTAATAATCTGTAATATCGAACGAAATTTTCTTAATTAACTCTACCACAAATATTCTAAGAGAAAATTAAATAAAAATTTATAAAATACATGTACCTTTTTATTTGAAACTATTTTTTAATAATTGGCAATGTTTTCATTTTATAAATACATAATCTTATAAAAATTAACTAATTCACGTAAATAGTGTCATAAATAATTAAACTGAATATTGCATATTAATACACAGTGTTTAAAACAAATTACTACACTTTAGATTGTCTACATATTATATTATATTTCATTATTTATTAAAGTGTTTCAAAGACTCGTTTTATAATAATATTCGAAACTTTAATTACAATTATTACAAAGGAATTAAATGTGTCAATTTTTTTTTTAATTATGAAAATTATTGAAGTGCTTTCATCGAAACGTGTACTATATATTATTAAAATAAAGAATAATCGTACGTGTCAATTAAAATTTCATCATTTATTTATCCATTTTTCTATTTTATTTTTAATTTTAAAGTAAATGTGCATCGAACTCCGGTAGTTTTAATTAAATGGCAAAATCAAATAATCGATTATCCGATTGTCGAATGTCGGTATCGATACGTCACCTGAATGATGTGGAACTTGTTTCCATGTGTCGTATACAAAACCCGTATTTTATCTTCTTTTTTTATCAGCTTTTGATCACATCTTTGTAGAACAAGAATTAAATGTAATTACAAATCGTTGTCTCTTGAAATAATTAAACCCGTGAATGTTTAACAAATTACGAAGATGGCGCTCATTATGATTTATCTATATCTACATTTGTAAAGTACTTGGTTGACATATGAAGAGGTTATATTTCTTCGTGTCTCTAATGATATTCACGAACGTGCTGTAGAAAAAGACTTTTTATAATAACTTTTGCATGAAAAATACGCAGAATTATATGAATAACAGTGAACAATACCAGGTTGCATTGCTAACAACCGTTATACCATTATCGAGCTTCTATGACAGTAGGCTGTCAAAGTATGTTGATACTTACTGTTTTTATACTATTAAAACAATTTTCTGCTTATTACTGTATCATAATTAAACCTAAAAACCTTAAAAAATTTAGGTTAGCCAAAAATATTTTCTGAGATACATTAAAAGTATAAATATAAAATACTGTGATAGCGAACAAATACCTTTAATGCTTTTAATATTTAGAAAAATTCAGTGTATTTTTTATTTTCAGAAATTTAAGGGAAGGCAATGGGTACAACGCCAAGTCGATACGATGATCTGTCTAAGAATGTCTGTTTGGAAAAGTTCTGTGGCAAGAAGAGTATTCTTCCGAATGATCCATTTTGGGACACATTTCTGTCGTATAACATGAGGCCACCTGTTACAAGAAACGACCAGATAGAATTAGATTCCAGATTAGACTCTTCGTGTCAGCAGTTACTTGCCAACAATTTAACCACTGGCAACTTTGGGAGTTTGATACAAGTTGCCCTCGCGCGTGCTAGCAACTTGTTGGTACCAATGCAGAATCAAAAGTATGTTGTTCAATGTTTCAAAGGTTTAAAGTCAAATAAGATAATAAATTTAATTCTGTGATGATTTACAGAATCATATCAGCCTGGCAAACGTATAATGCATTGTTTGCAGTAAGATGTATATTAAAGTATTTGATTGAAACAGTTGGTGAAGAAGAAATGGTGAAGCACATAGAAGCACCTCAGTTACCTGTACCAACACAATCAAATTCTTCTTATAGATTGGAAGATCTATTCGAAGCATTAATAGATATCATAACTGATGTACCATTATGGTAAGTAATTTACAATAAGTTTCTATTTTCTTGAAGCATTGGGTAAAAGGATGGTTATAAGAGGTATAATTTATTCCATGAGATAATAAGATAAAAATGAACCCAAATTTAACGAATTGTGAAATACATGTAAGATGATTTAATTACTCATTATTTGCTAGGTGTCTTATGTTGTGTAAATGTTTTGTTTTAACAGTGAATTCACGTACGTTGTTCACCTAGAAGCGATTAATTGCTTACTCGTACTACTTTCGGTGCAACTATTCTCGCAAACTGCAGCCGAGTACAGTTGCATTTACAGAATAGCGATGCATTCGCACTCTAGCGAACATGCACCAGCTCTAGTATGCACATTGTTGCATAATTTCGTACAACAAGAACATGCTCCTCCTGGTTTACTTACACAGCAAGCGGGCGGGAGTATTGTTTTCAGTATAGCTGGTATGTTTGTAAAAAATATTGCATTGCATGTTAGAATATAACTTTTATCTAAACGTTAATACGTTCGTTAGTTTTCCATTTTAGAGCAGTTCGAATTAGAAATTATTAGACAATTAAATTGGTGTGATTACTTTATCATTTTGTTTATAAAAGAAAAGGAGACATTTTATGTTGCTCTATTCTGTTGACTTACATTTCAGTAATATGCAATAAAATATTACAGCTGGGTTATGGAATGTAATTACAATGGGAATGGGTAGTGGTTTAAAGAATGTACAAGTCACGAGTAATGGTACTTCCGAGGAAGAGGAAAGAAAACGTGATACAGAAACGCCTCTCGCTAGTCAGTCGTTATTGTTATTGTTGGTTCTAACAAATCATTGTACCGCGACGCAGAATCCTTATAGAAATGCCCTTTTTACGTTCATTGATATGCAAGGCTAGTATTTGATATAATAGATTAGTTCGATTCGATCCGATCTGAAAATGAAGATACAATTATTTATTGCAGAAGAATATTCCACGATGCAAGGAAAGGGCGCGTTTAAGTTTAATTTGAATAAATTGTACAATACAATATGTAAAATACCAAATACAGACGAAGTTACATTATTATTATACATGTTGCTACATAGGAATTCAAGCGTGAAACAAGACATAATGAGAAGGCCAGATATACAATTATTGGTGAATATAAAATGATCGATTTGTAGATTATTGTAAAAATAATTTTAGCAGATGGTAAAGCACATCATGAAATTTCTGATATTTTCATTCAGGTGACACCGATACTTCAGATATTATATCATGCCCCAAACAATACATCTCATCATATTTACATGTCTCTTATCATTCTTTTAATTTTAAGTGAAGACGAAACGTTCAATAAAAGAATACACGAAATAGTAAGTCGTTTGATGAATGATCAATAGTCATTTTCTTAATAAAACCAACAAAAAAATTGCCACTGCATATAAAGCCTTTCGATTGTCGATTTTCAGATGCTTAAAGGTGTAAGTTGGTATACGGAACGATCTATAAGCGAAATATCGTTAGGTGGTCTTTTAATACTCGTTGTTATAAGAACCATACAATATAACATGTTTAAAATGAGGGTAAGAACTTGTACCGAATCTCTGGCAAGAGAGTATAAGTCAGCTAAGACTGGGTGTTAGAAGCACACAGAATTCTGACCAAAATTTGACTTACACTCTTCTTGCCCCCAGAGCTGATTATGAATCCGATAGGTAATCAAATATATTTTACGAAACAATAGGATAAATATCTTCACACAAACTGTTTGGCAGCTTTGGCAAACATGTCGGCACAGTTCACATCTTTGCACCCCTATGTTAGCCAACGATTATTGAGCTTATTCGAGACTCTGGCGAAAAAGCATTCCAGATTGGAATCGAAAATACGCGCACAACCGTTCGTTTCTTCCGACAGTACCACGGTTACTGTAAATGGAACCACTGCAAACACGGACCTAGTAAGACTTCGTTATTTATACAAACAAATATAAATCATAGAAATTTCGTCAACTCTTTGTAAAATTACAGCTGCATATAATTTCATTCAAGATTGTGTTTCAGATTCAAGACTTAACGATACTCGAAGAGGTATTGCGAATGGTACTGGAGATCATAAACAGTTGTTTGACCCACAGACTCGCACACAATCCGAATTTGATATATACGCTTTTATATAAGAAAGATATTTTTCAACCGTTCAGAATGCATACAGCCTTTCAAGACATTGTACAAAATATCGACTCTGTGAGTTTCGGTGCAGAGAATAAATTGCTGGTAAATCAAGTGGGAATGAATAATATGTTTCTTTCAGGTCATAAACTTCTTTTCTTACAAGCTGGAGCAAAAGGATCAGTCGCAACTAGGCGTCAGCCAAGTGTTAAACACGATCCAACAAGGTACTAACGAATGGCCGCGTGATCGTTTAAGGGTACGTGTTAATCAGCTTTTATATTCAACAGGCGTATATTTATTCGCAACAGAAATATAGTGAACTGGTTTTTACAATGTATCATTCGTATGCTGTACAGAAATTTCCAGAGTTAAAATTCAAGTACGTGGAAGAGGAGCAACCGGAGGAATTTTTCATCCCCTACGTGTGGAGCGTCGTGTGTCAAAGTGCTCTGTTGCATTGGAGCGCGGAAAACATCAAACTGTTTTCACCCCATAGCAGCGAACAAACGACGATCATCGTTTGCTGATACTGAGACACCGGCTGCTGTTTGCAGTGAACACACGGCGATAGGAGACAAGTAAGAAAACATTCGACACGGTATTTTTAATAACGGAACACTTGTTTGATACGGGAATGAAACGATAATATTATTTGCTGCGGTGATGAACTCTGGAAAATAGAGACTAATTCTAAAAAATACCATTCATTTGATGAGGGATGATCCTTGACCCTGAAATTGAACAAAAATTAGAAAATTATAAAAATAGCTGAATGTTTTGAGATTAATATCATAGAATGAACTTGGATAACGAAAGAAGAAAATAAATATTGTGTAATACATACCAAAGTTTCGTAACCTTTCGACTTCCGGGTTCGAGAACATCCCTTGTAGGATCGATTAAGCAGTACTTATTTCTTGCTTTTTATTTTTCAATCTTTTCACTTCATTCCATTGACATTTTATTTTCGAAACTAGATATTAGTTAATCCAATAAATTAATCGCGGTAATGCTAGAAAACATGCTGGAATGTTTTAATGTTTCTCTATTAACACATAAGCCTAATTAACGGGGAGCGTGATTTATGGATAATACGAATTAACATGCATTCATTGTACAGTATTAAGATTAAATTTACCATCATCGTTAAGACTCGTTTAATTATTTTACGAATGTCGCTGAAGTGTTTCGTATTATTTTTGGTAAATAAAAAATATTGCAATATTCAACTAGAAAATCGTGATAAAATTTCAATATACAAATGCTTTTGAATTTCTAGCTGGATATTCAAAACGTATCATTAACGCTTGAATAAAAAAAAAATTCTGTTTTTAAAGCTTCTTATGTGAAAATATACGTAAAAGTGTTTTTTAAAAATCTTTCTTTTTAACTAATCATGCAAGCTTTGTTATTTATTGTCGTTTCGATCATTAAAATTTTGTAAAAGAAAAAACAAATATTGTTTTTAAATATCGTTCCAAATATTATTTTTAAAAAGTAGAAACAAATAACATCAAATCACTGAAATATTATTACATGTTATTATTTATGATAATTGAAAAGGAAAAACGTTTGTTTACGTTTTTACATGTATCGTATTTAATTGTAAATATATGATATGTATTAAGCATGTGAAGAAAAAGTTTATTGATAATTATTTAATAAAAAATTAAAGAATTAATAGTGTAACAGCATTACATTTCAAACTATATTGAAATAAAAAAATTCTGATCTTTATAATGGAATATCTTTTTATTTCCTTCGATTTACACAATCAAAGTATCGTGTAAAGTAAAAATTCACCCGTGAATCGTAATAATTAAAAATATGTAGCAAAATGCTTATTAAATGCTTACATTACATAAAATTCTGTCAAATAAAGTTCTCCATACTAGACGACAGACTTTGGTAAATATAAAATATTATTTGGATAAAATGTACACAAAGAAATTATAATTTGATAAAAAATATTCATGATTAAGGGTGGAAATTAATATCGACCATCTTCCAGCCTATAGGACACACCGAAACGTACAGTATTCTTGCAAATCAAATTTAATCAACACATAATTAGATTGCAAATGAAATTCCATCGCAGAGAGAATAAAAAAAAAATGATCACATATATTGAGTAATTTGAGAGATTGATTGGAAACTGTTGTTTGTTGAATTTTAACAAACACTGTAGACAACCGAATGTGATGATCGCGAAATTTAATCGCCACTCAAATATTTGTTCAACACGACAAATATTCTAGATTAAAATTCTTCCATGTTGACCCATATAGTTACCGTTCCCGCTGATCGAACGTTAAAGTGTCCTGTCGGCTGTAAAGTTAGTCGGCTCGCTCTTTCGAATGTACATCTTTATTAAACAAATACAGTTGACGTCTTAATGTTATTTATAATATGTCGTTTATAGATAGTATTTCATTTTTCCTAGCCTGTGCAGCGTGTATATGCGGCCGCGCGTGTCCTCTGTTCTGTGTGTGTCACCGTGTATGTACGTGTTTCGTATGAGTTATCTTTTTTTTTTTCTTCATCTCTGTTTGTATGTATGTTTATTTTTATTCATTTCCATCTTTTCCTCCTTCGTCTGTGTACAATACTATTGCTAAGATTCTTTGTTCTCTTCCCTTGAACGATCTTCGATTGCAGAATGTAACAAGTTTAATTTGACGTTTTGTGTGCGTCGCGTGCAGACGCGCCGAGTAACTCAGTGTGTCACGTGATTAACTTACAACTCATGTTATAACCATCATTTTTTTTCTTTTTTCTTTTAAATCTTAGCCTTTACGTCACTTGACTTTGAAACTGTGCTTAGCGTTACAGATAGTATCAGTATCCATAATAATTAAATTCCTTAACTGTACTATATCATTACTTAACCTTATTAGTTAACACACAATCAATCTGCAACGGGAGGGAATTTAGTCGGCCCGTAACGCCTCGTGTACGGCCCAGTTATACAAGAGTGTCCCAAAAGAGATTCTACGATTCGGTGATTAAGGAATTAACCCTTCAAGGACCACGCAGGGCGCTTTGCGAAGCCGCAGTATTATTTTGACTTTTAATTTTCTTTAAGATTCTAGGAGTAATGTTCAATTTGTTGTATTAAGAAAACTAAGTCACAGATTTCAAATCGATTAAAGGCTCTGCGATTCAATCTCAACACTTTAGGCTTTTTGGTACCATGAGTTGTTGACTGGAAGTCAATCAACGAGACAAGTTTTAAAGTTTCTTCCAATTTTCAGTTTGTAATTTGTCCAATTCAGGTAAAAAAATAATGTATTACACTAAACGACCATAAATTTTCGATTCGTCTTTTGGGACACACTGTACACTCGGTATAGTTGATTACTTTTTAACTCCTTACAACGTTACCGTAGGATTGGTTTTCTTTTAAATCATTTCTTTTTTATTCTTGTGTCCTTCTCTGAACGCGCCGAATTATCTCACTTTATCTGACAGACACGTACCTACGCACGTAATTACTCTGTTATTTCATTTTTTGTTTCTCAATGTTCGATATACGTACGTAAGTACGTACAATTTGCGATACGAATCAGAGGCGAGAGCATTTTTACTATTGTGTATCTGCCGTGCGTCCAAAGTGCTCTAACAAGTACGGGCCAAGCTTCAGGAACCGGAAACGAGGGTTCACGGCTGTCGAGGACGGTCACGTATCGTCCCTGTATGATCGTGAATGCGGTTTCCGGCTTTGGGCCTGGACCGGTGTAAAATTGAAAATATTCTGCTGACTATTTAGGCGAACGGTACGTGTAAATGTCGAAGAGTATGTATATATATATATATATATACTTTTTCGTATTTTTTTTGCGTTTTTTTTTATATATATACGTAAACATACATACACGGATACATGTGCATATGCATACGTACACTAGCTGCCTACAAAATACAATAGTTACATTACAAATTCATAGCTTCTCTTCTTTCTGTATTCTTCTTTTTTTCTTTTCGCTTCCCCACTTAAATCGACCATTTGCAAACAGCTTAGATATAGTTTTTTTTTGTATGTATAATATATATTTATATATTATAATAGTATCATCTAGTTGGTTTCTTTTTTTGTTCTGCGTAGTTCTCTTTCCTCCATTTCCATACAATTAAGAATTAATTAAGTACATTCTTTAGAGCAGGCGATTAACACCCTTTCCTTTTTTTTTTAGTTAGGTTTGCGAAACACGGTTGTCGTTCTCTCTTCGGCAATCGAGGAAATAAAAACGGACCATTTCCGACGTTTCGTTTCAAACGACTGCGGGGCGATTCGACGACTTCCGGCGCAAGATGCGCCACGATTTTTCAAATTTTTTTCACGCTCCTGATACTTCGAAAGCCAGCGTTCCTCTTTTTTTTTGTCTATCTTCCTTTTGTGCAGTTATTGGATTTCGTACCTTTTTTATTTATTTATTTATTTATTTTTTTTTTAATGTAAAAAAGACTGGAGAACGGGTCTTTTCTGCATTGTGCGATCGAGATAAAAGGAATCGGTCAATCCTGGTCTCCGATGAGTGTGTATATGTGTATGTATGTATGTACGTGTATGTATATATTTATATATATTTATATATAGACTATAGTAGTCCCGTAAAAAGGAGTCGAATCATTAGAATAGGATCATTTTACACCGTACACAAGCAAAAAATGCGTTCAGATCGATCTCATCGAGACTCAAATTGCGTTTCACATCGAAGAACTTATATAAATTTGATGAAAGATTCGAATAATTCAGCTGGTCTTGCGAATGAAGTGCGCATACACGTGTGTCGCATGTGAGCGCTTGAAAGAAACATTAAAAACAGAACAAATGACAAAATTATACAATTCTTCGACGATCATTGTTCCTATTTTGTATATCGCGACACTTCGATCAGAGCTTTTCCGTTCTTCGTCAAAATTAAAAGAGAAAAATCATATATCGAATGTTATCGAAGAAGTCGTGATTCATTTAGAAACAAATAAGATAAAGAGAACGATGATTGAAACAGAATTCTTATATATGGCATGTAACGTCACGATACAACGAGTTAGCTATGTAGGAGCTCTCACGAAAAAGTTTTTCAAACGTCCGACGAATCTCTTTATAAAAATGATATGATATGCTCGTTGGAAAAATAAATTGTTCATATAGTTTCTATGAATATAGATATCCGTACACAAACGTTTTTTTCAGTACTAAATACACGATCGGTCGGTATAACTCTAAATACATGAATACATACACAACATCCTTTCATTACTTCGTAGCGAGTATCGATGCGCAGTCATCGCGAGATCATTCGTCCAAGAATTAATACCCTGCGGATCATTGCACGTGCGGTGGTCGTTCGTCGATCAACGATCCTGTACATGGTCGAACATGTCGAGCTTCCCTAGGGAAAATGCTGACCTGGGGTAAAGAGGCCCCACCGTTCGTCTTGTACTTGAAAGTTACCAGAGATCGTACGTTATTAAATTAATTAACATTCTTTAAAATTAATAGCAAACCAAATAAATACGGTGGGGAATCCCCCCTGTATCACCATTTCTCTTAGAAAATCCCACGATGCTCGACAGTGTACAACCTTCATTGCATCTTTACGGTGTTGTGTCATTCTCTTATTTCCTTCATGAACGTATAAGAATCGTCTCGTTAAACGAACGACCGATTATCTCTCCTTATGCGCCTGCCTTCTTAACACCTACGCCATTATCAACAGTCACTGTTTCAAAAATACAACAACGGTTAGAGCAGTTTGCTTCGCGAGAGAATCTCGAGGCTTAACATTGCGAGAATACTGATATAGGAAATCAGTTTTCGTGTGTTCGCTATTAAAATATAGAGTAGAATTCAACATATTACATAGTCGCGTAAAGGCACGTAAAAACATCGGTTTTCCACATGAAAACGAGCATGATTGCACGATAAAATCACGTTTTGTTTTTTTTTTATTTTTCCTGAAAATAACAAATGATACCAGTCCGGGCCCCGATCGAATCGGTCTGCGCATTTGTTTCGAGTCGAGAATTCGTCGTTTCCTCTTTATTTTTTTTTTTCTTCTCATTTTGGGGATGGCTCTCCTCCTCCATCCTCACCACAGAATAATGATCGGACACTGTATGTATATAATGTAAAGCACACGTGTCTCATGCACATACACATGTACTTGGTGGACAGGTCCGTGTTACGCGACGAGCTCCCATACAAATCTATATGCATGCGCACACATGTATACGGATATGATATTATACCGTACTTAATGGTGAAGCACTATCATAAGATGCGCGACAATGTCCTTTTACTAAGAGCTAAGAGTTTCCTTTTTTTTTTCTTCTTTTTTTTTTGTAGATTGATCAGGAAGGAACATTGTGCAAATTATATAATTAGAGGTCTCGCTTAAAAAAAACTAATAAATGGAAAAATTGGGCAAGTATAATCGTACGATGGCCACAGCCCGACTTCTTTCCTTTTTCTTTCGATCGTTACACTTTTTGCCTTCCCCTTTTTAAGCAACGTATTTGATAATACTGAAAGGACTCGCGTAAATTTTTCTCGTTATGAAAAAATAGATATAGACTATCGAGACCGGAAAAGAAGAAATCAGATCGCGTTGTCGGGCTGTCCTGTGTCTTCTAAAAAAGAAACTGAAAAACTGTAATTCGAATTATATAGCGGTGAATACAGTCAGCATTAGTAAAATTGATAACAAGTAAAATAGAATAAAAAAAGAGAGAAAGATAATTGAGAGTATAAAGAGAGAAAGAAAAGAAAAAAAGAAATAGTTCCCTCGTCCTACTACTACCGATAATAAAAATAATAATGCTCGTAGTAATAGTAACCGTAATAATAATAATAATTAATTAATAATAATATTATTAATAATAATAATTAGCGGTAATGAGTGACAAATATATAAATTAATTGCTTCCAAAAACGTTTACCAAGAACCATCTGGTAAACTTAAGTATTTCATTTTACGTGTACCCTTCGTCTAACAACACCAAATGACATGTTGTGTAGATAGAAAGTGTTTTAACTATTCGATAAAGCGTCCCGCACTCTCTTACAAATTTTGCT
Source organism: Anthidium xuezhongi (assembly GCA_022405125.1). Classification (NCBI taxonomy): domain Eukaryota; kingdom Metazoa; phylum Arthropoda; class Insecta; order Hymenoptera; family Megachilidae; genus Anthidium; species Anthidium xuezhongi. The sequence continues at coordinate 1,458,980 of CM039649.1, forward strand.
GGCTTTTAAGGAGAGTACTAACTAGTTGGTGCGTTTACATTTTACAGTACCAATGTCATCTCTATGGGGACGGATATAATACGACGCTTTCGTGTTTATATATATGTATATGTATATACGTGTATATTAGGAATACATCAGATTAATCGACGAAAAATATTCATTGGAAACGCGTTTGAATATTCAAAAACAGTTCAAGCTCGCTGATCAGAATAAGCAGCATAGATGCGCTTATATACGAGTTACGAAGCGTCACCAGCAACGAAACAATAATAATGATCGGTCTGAAAGGGGGAGGGCGATAATAAGTTAGTACTCCACTTAATCAGCATACGAAGAAGGGGGAGGGGGATGGTGAATGCAGAGGAATAGTAATTTAAACGTCACGATGATCCCATTCCAAGTCATGAGGTGAATTGTGACGGCGATGCCGGCCGCTGCTTAGCTCGCAATCGTTCTCGCAATCGGAGCTGTCCAGATCGTCGTCTCTGTATGATCCGTCCTCGGAGTCCGAACTACCGGAGTCGTCCACGTCCTCGTCTCTCTGGCTCTGATGGCGAGCGTCCTGCTCGGCGAGCCTCTCCATGGGATTCACGGTGATGGCCAGGGCAGAATCGTCCCAGGCCATTTCGGTTTCAGCGGCCAGCTCGTCGCCGGCAGAGGATCGTCTTTTCGCGGCGCCTCTGACCCTGGCTGCACCTACGACCGCCATCAGAAGCAGGAAGCAGATGCAAGCAGCAGCGACGATGGTGACCGCGTGGCTGCCACTCGCACCGCCGATGCTCCTGTTGCCCTCGCGAAGAGCGGCGGTCGCGTACTCCTCCGGCAGATCCGCGTGATGGGGGGACAGTTGTACGTGGCCAGGTATGGGTTCCAGGATTCTGGCTATCGGCGGTTCGTCTGGGGTCGAATGAGGGATCATGGTGGTCTTCTCCTTCGGATGAATCACAGCCAGGGTCTGCACGTACTCGTTGCTGGCGAAACGGCCGCTCAGCTCGGAGCAGGTTAATTTGAACACGCGGTCGAGGTAATAAGCGGGCTTGCGATTCGTGTACATGATTAAACGGATTAGTTGCTGGTAGTTGTAGGGCGTGTCGGCGCCGGAGAGAACGACACCGTCGCGATCTACGCGCGCCGTGATCGAGCGGAATCTACGCAGAGCATCGCCGGGCAAACCTAAGCTCTCGTGGTCGGGATTTAGACTCGGATACACGCTGACCGCGCACGCGTCCAACCTGGCGGCGGAACCGGCGGTGACACGGGCGTCGGGGAACACGCGAACGCCCAGACGGAAGTCCGCGTACTCCCTAGCCACGTAGCCGGTTCCGTTCACGGTGATACCCGGACGCGGTGGCGGCAGCACCGTGACGTACGACTGTACGGTAGGCACCGGAAGCGGGTTGTTCTCGCTACCCTCGCACACGATGGTCGTTTCTAGACGGAAATTGCGACGACCCGGGGTAGGGAACCGCCTCGAGTTCGAGTAACCGATGCGACGGAGAAGCGTCTCGACGTTAGTGCGATTATCCCCGTCGATTCGTACCTCTGTTAGGTCGGAATTGGTGAGCAACTGGGTGCCCGGTTGCAGCAGGTCCATCGACGGCACGTGGATACCTTCCTGGCAACGACGCAGACAGGACAGCACGTCCGGTTTCTCGTTTCGTCCGACCAGAACGGACAGGCCGGCTAAATAGCCGCGGAAGTGGTGTTTCGTTTTATTGTCGGATCCCTGCCAGCACGCACCGACAACCAGGGTCGTGTTGACGCCTTTCGCGGGATGCAACGGCCAATCGTCGATCACCTCGGGGTTCTTCTCGTCCGAATGCCATTCTTCGCCGTCCACGAACAAGGTCACGTGAGGAAAATCGACTTGAACGGCGTAATGATGCCACTTGTCGTCGCACACTTGAGCCAGCTTCCAGCGCCACTCGGCGGGCCGGAAGATGTTGGGATCGCCTTCAGAGAAGTCGCGTCTGAGCAGCAAAATCAGCCGGCAGTTTCTCACAAACAGCGCGTAATGATGTCTATTCATTTCTGCAATTCCAAAACATTGTACGATTCGATCAATCGTTCGAAACGATAATTCCGATACTTTACAGATTGAATACTCACTGTGATCGTCGGCAGCGCACAAAATGTGCTCCTTGACATGAGGATCCTGTCTGGGACGGGGTCGGTGTTTCACCCAGACTCCGATCGTGAACTTCTGCGCCAGAGTGTGCTCGAGCACGTCGCTCGGTATGATGGCAGCCGAATCGACGCCGTCGAATTCGAAGATTTCGTCCGCCTCTCTGCCTTCGTCCCGAGACAAAGACGCGGTCCAGGATGTCGTAGGCCCAGGGGTTGGCAACAGATCCACGCTGTCACGCGACGCGCCGCACAATTTACGTTGGCTACGCACACCGTACGTGTCGCGGTCGCATCCTTTCCCTATATGGTCGGTGGCGAGAGTTAAGGTGGCTCGAACGTTGCGCAATATACAAGGGGCATCGCAGAGATCCAATCTGGCGGAAGGAAGCAGAGGCTGAGAGCCCACGCCGGCCGCGTAATCGACCCTTTCCGGAATTCCTCTCCATCCAGGTGCGCAGACACGGTTCACCTTGACGGTGACCATGGCCGGCGCCGATTGTTTCATGCCGCAATCGTACGCCACCACGCTCAGGATGTAGTTGTGGGATCGTTCGTAATCCAGTGGCTCGGTGTTCCGTATCGCTCCCTCGTTGTCGATGATGAACGGCTGATCTGCTGTTAAAATTTCATATTTGCATACGTCACCGAACTTCGGGGTGCAGTCTCTATCCGATGCCTCGACACGGACAACCTCCTCGTACAGGCGACCCTCGTCCACCGTGCTGACATAGGCCGGTTGCAGAAACTGGGGGGCGTACTCGTTCACGTCCACCACGGTGATGTGTACCGTAGCACTGGAATGAAATTTATAAATAAAAATATCACAAAAAGAAGTCTTTTCACCTAAGAATTTCATTTTAACTAATTTCACTTGCACTCTTTAATAAAATAATCAATAATATAATTTTTATTCGTGTTTACAAATGATGACAAATAAAAAGAAGTTTGAATAAAAATGTATGGTATGCGGTAGCTATATAAAATTCATTGAGGCATTCAAGACGAACGATAGCTTTTGTATTTCATAGAGAGAATAGCGGAGTGTTTACAAATATTTCCATACCGTTCTCTGGGTCAGTTTCATTAAGTTTGTCGACAAAGCGGTTGTATGTGAATATTTGTGGTGCTTCTAAATGAAATTTTTTTCGAAGACGAACGAACAATTGGCCCAGCAATAAATTGCTATGACTTCATAACCTTTTTAAGGTAGGGAAATCATTTGTACTATTCTCGAAATTAGTTCTCCATAAGAGGTGGATCCTATTATCTAATATACGTTATCAAACATGGTTATCTCGTTGAAATATATTTTCTTGTAATTTACTTTTAAATTATTGTAATTGAATTATTTTAAATGATATTAAATTTTGCTAAGTACCGTATAGAATTCGCTTCTGTATTCATTTTTGTATCGTTAATCGATAACATCATTCGAATCCGAATTCTAATCAAAAGAATATAAGATAGAGATATATAAGTGCAATTAATTTTGAATTCATCGCGGACGAAACCAAGTTTACCTTCTTCTTATACAAATCTGATCCAGTTAATAGACTATCGCCAAGAATATTCAATCGGTGCTTTTATTTCTCGATCATTTGAATAAACCTCATCCGTAACATCGGTGACCTAGTGGAAGTCCACGTGTTAATCAATAAGTGAATTCGTTTTGATCCGTTAGCGGGTCAAGATTCGTTTCATAATTAATCAACGATCAATCAAGAATTCTCATGTCAGCTCCGCTGATTCTGTTAATGTAGTCTGCCCCGAAACTGGAAACGCGTTTGACAATATCTATAAAACTTCATTCTTCATTTTTCCAAATAAAATTAAGCGAATGTACTTTCGGTACGAGCTTTAAACCCCCTTTGAAAGCAATGAAAAGATTCAAAGCACTCAGCCCCTGCTTCGGATTAAACTTAAGGATTACAGTTTTTTATTCCTTTGACGTACCTAATCAAAGCATTAAACAAATCTATAGAATTTTATTTAATAAAATGGAGAAAAATCGCGCAACTGAGGGTTCATCTTACTAGGGAAACAAGAAACGTTGAATATATCGATTTTAATTTGCTGATCAGAGGACGCAGCATTCCTTTCGGGACACGTTCTATAAAAGTTAGATGGAATCATGTCCAACGTAAGTTCATACTTTTCCGATAGCGATCCGTTGCAGCCGACGGCTTCGATATCGAACTTGTAGTTTCGCCGTTTCTCGCAGTTCAGAACTCTCAGTGCTCTCAGCTCGGCGGTCCCTTTCTCTTTCAAAACGATCTCGAACGGCGCCTCGCCATGGTGTTTGTTCGCGATACGGAAGGAGCATACTTTGGCGCTGATGGCACGTATCTGTGGCGTAACCTCGACCAGAGTTTCGTTTTCCTTCACCAGTCCATGGTATCCGCTTTCCGGGCTGTCCAAATCCAATCGTGGGGCTGAAAGCGCATACACACAAAAGACATATAATTCCAGTTACTCGGTTGATTTAATTTTAGAAATTTATTTCTTCGATATTCTCTCGTTTCAAGATCGTTTACCTTTTTCTCTTTATCAAACTGATAACGCATGAAATTTAACATCTTCTTCCTTTTTTGTGAGAGAAAAGTTATCGCATAATGAACTACCGATGTTATGTTTAAGATGACCTCGAAAGATTTTTCTTGCTATTCAAGATTAATGGTTTAGTTGCAATGCAAACAGTGGTTTTTGGATTTATCGAAATTCAATGGTCATCGAGGTCGAAATCAAATTTCTTTATTCAACGATAACGGTCGAAAGCCCCGGGAATTCAGCTGAATTCCACGAGGATTTGTGTCAAACTCCACTATTTACCCAGGCATGTGGGCCACGGGAAATTGAATAAATGTTACGAGGAAATAAAATTTCTTTTTTACCCCCCGGTAAGGAGATTAGAGCCGCGGTTACAAAAATCGTCGCTTTTAATTCGTTTATAAATGAATTTCTACCGAACAACCGCGATGTTCGCGGACACATTTTTGCGGTGACGTATCTCGATTTCTCTGATAAAATTAACAGACGCGTGAACATAACTTTCCATCGGGTACAGAAGTAAAAATTATACACCGATAACGATCGGGAACAGGTAACATAACTTTCAACCTTATTTTGAACTACAGCGATAATAATATTTACACGATCTCTTCTGCAACGATAAAATCGTAAATTTTCAATTATTTTTTTTACAATGTGAAATAAATTCACCATTGTAGAATTCGTGGTACGTTTAGAATTAATTAAAAATATAAAACAGGAAACCTCGATGGTACACGTCGGATAATTAACGCGCCATCGAAGAAATTTGATAAGTTATTCGAGCAGGGCAGCTCCAAATAATACCACGACCCGTGGCTGAATTTCGCAACTTAATCCCTGAGAATTTTCGAAAGCACGTTCGAAAAAAAAAAAGGAGAAAAAGGTGTATAAGTCTCTGTAAAAATAGACCGGAAAGTTGGTGGTGAGCGTGGCACCCCGAAACCTGACGCAACACGCGGTAATTAAAATTTCAACCAGCCCCGGACAAATCTTCAGCGTCTGTTTTCATCAGCTTTGTGAATGCTAACGATAACTGCGAATGTTCATTATTCTCCACCTTATTAGAAACCGGGGGAGGAGATTAATAATTTAGCAAAAGTAGGTCATTATTTCTCGAGTATTAATTAACGGTAACCGACGTTCCGTTGCCTTTCTTCTTCGATGCGAATTTTACGAACTTGTTCCGTGCAATAATCGCGTAGAAAACGAACCAATTAATTCTCTTTTCAATCGTGCGCCGGGGATGTTTCGTAATTTATGCGAGACAATTTGAAAAGATTTAATACTCAAGAAAGCGTACCCGGGTGCTAATGAGGGAAACATTGTTGATTAAAACTGTAAATTTGATGTCTACCGTGTTTTTATAGATTTGAGCACGATTTTATAGAGAAATATTTTCTGTAATTTATTATTCGAACAATTCGACAAACATGTAATTGGAAAGAATTCTCTTTCTAATCGCACTTCTTCGGAACACTTGAATAATTTCACAAATATGCTGAATAAGAATCTCGAAGAATTACAAAAATAACAGTCAGGTCGTGTTCACATTTGTATAAACAAAAGTTGTACTTGAAGGTATCGATCGAAAGGATGATCGTTTTTCGATTAAAAGGTGATTAATGATTAGCTCGAGGAAGCCTCGATAACGGGTGTTATCAAGTTCTATGATTTAATTAGACGCAATCCAAATTCTGTACTTTCGGAAACGATGATTTTTCCATGGGTCGTTTTAATGGAAACGAAATACCCATTTGCATGGTAAAAATCGTCCGGCAAATTACGAAAATCGAGCGCCGCGAAATCTCATGAATAATTATACTTTTCCTCCCCGAAAGGAAGGTAAATTGAAAATTCGACTTCGATTAAAATCGATAAAAAACAAGGCTGCAGTGAATTTTCATTCTGTACCACGCACGATATTATATTTATCTTTTTATACAGAAAACTGAAACGGGAACCGAACGAAAACGTAACCGTTGGACTAATTAATACCCGCGTTAATTAGTGGATGTACAATACAATAAACTGAATATATTTTTCAATTTAAAATTAAAACAACTAGATTGTCGAAACGAGGAATCTCAGGTTTTTGATTTGTACCAGTGTTTATGTTTATTTCGTTATTAAATTTTCAAGATTTTTATCAGAACAGCAAAAGCGTCTTGAAATAATTATAAAAATTGAAATGATTAAAATCGTAAACATATTTTTACTAAATATGTAAAAATTCGACAACGAAAGTACACAAGTTACATAACCAGTTTTTGCTTTGTAACGTGTATTTATCTACCTCCAAGGTACAGGGTGTTCCCATAAAAAGTGTGCACTATTGAATACCAATATCAAAGACAAAAGTGATGGTACATCAGTGATGATTAATCACGGTGATTTTGAACATTCATAATTAAATAATCAAACAACTGTCTGTAATAAAGCGTGCATACATTTTATTGAAACGTTCTGTACATGTTTAATAAAATTACCGTAAAGACCTCCAAAATCCGACTAACTGATTGGTCGTTTTACAAGGTGACTCATTATCTGATACAACTACAAGAATAACTCGAAAGGTTTCTCGTGAAAATGCGACAGTCTAATTTTACGAAAACACAATTGGTCATTTTATTTTCAGACTATTGTATTACTGCCTCTTCAATTATCATTCAACCTGACGTAATAAAATTGTACACGTAAGAAGAATTATTAATTAGTTTTCCAAGTAAGACATTCTTAAAACATTATAAAATAAACTAAAATTTTTATTTCAAATTTACTGTATCAAGTAATCTTCATTTAATTATTCAATGAAATCTTTTCATCTATTTTATAAATTTTATAAATAACTAAACTCGTGATTTCTATATTTTTTTTTTTCGAAGTAGTAATAAACTTTTGCCGTATTTCTGCGATGTTGAAACAAAATACATTTATCTGCCGATCCACTGTGTCAATCTGACAACATCGAACCGTTAAAATTGCAGTTTCTTAAAAAATATTTAAATTAATAGCGTGCCAAAGCAAATCCTCTTACTTCGTGCTTTTCATCGGTAGTATTGGAAGGAAAGTTCTAAAGACTGACTTAAACTCGTTACGTAATTAAAACAGAGTGGAAAGAGAGAAAAGAAAATAAGAGGAAATGTATTTCGTTGTTTTCGTTAATCGAAACTACCGTCTTGTTCGAAACAAACGGAAAGCCAAAGGAAAAGTTGGTTGTTTGAATATTCTGTAAACACAGGTCTAATATCTTCCGGTTTCTTCGTCTACTTTGGGAAGTTTCTATGAAATTGGTGTGCAGCGATTCCATGGCAGGTGTTAAATTAAACGAAATTAAGTTTTACCCGTTGCCAGTGCCACCAAGTTTCGACACTTTGCACCTTCTCGTCGAGAACGGGCTCGTATCACCTTCTATCAATGTAACCGGATAAAATTTCTTTTGAAGTGATGATTGAAAAACAAACTGCATTTACAATTCCTACCTACTAAATTTAATTATTTATTCTTAACCACTCGTTAAATTGATTTAGAGCGAATTCGTTGGAGAAATTAAAATAATAAGAAATTCATTTAATGCGACATACACTATGTGATTGTTGAAGTAAAAACGATATTATTTTTAAAATGAATTGCAAGGTGGTCTTTGAATTTTGAAATTGATCATTTTATTTTAATTTCATTCAGCATGAATATCGATATGGATGGTTCTATAAAAATGCATTTCTGTTAACGTTTAAATTGAATTTGAACAAACAACAAAAAAAAAAAAAAAATACGAAAAGGAAAAAAAGAACAGTATGTAGTACATCAGTATGTACACCAGGCGCTATCACATTATTGTTCATTAATGCTCGGAGCTGTTACGCAAACTATTTTGCGAAATATCGACGAGAACAGGTATCACGTTATACGCGATTATCTCGTACCCTCCTTTTACATCTACACGGTGTAAAATTCCATTGAAATATCCAAAAATAATTTTCCGTATAATCCATCATTCACCATGATAATAAACTTAATATTCACGCAGCGTGTGATCCGTTTATTACAAAATTGGAGCAACCCCATAAAAAAAGAGTTCGATTTTATATTGTTTTTTGATTGCTTGAATGTTTCATTAACAAAAAAAAAAAAGGAGAAAAATGAATTTGTTCCACTTTCATAATAAGCAGCACACATAATTTTCTTTTTTAAATAAAGAAATAAAAAAATCTGATATTTTTGAAATATTACATGGAGAATGTTACAGGAGAAACTATTTCAATTTTAGAACAGCAGCATATAATTTGTCATGAAGCACAGCTTGCTTCTTTTCCTTTTATTTCCCAATTTTTTTTCCCCAAGCTGTGAATAGATGATTATCAGAGTATCCTATTATCTTTTGTTTCAAACACGTTTCAACCCTCAACAACCCTTTAGAAAAAAGTTCAGAAACATAAGTTGATGAAATTCCCTTGTTTCTGTAAGGTGCTGAAGATAATTAACATACTGTTAGGATATAACTGTTTTATTACAATTAAAGAACTGCTGATAGTAGGCTGTTGACTAATTAAACTCACTGCAAATTTGAATTCGGTAAGTCTGCTGATATTTATTGATGCTGGGTCAGCAATGGATATGAGGTTTGTATTCTGAGATAACTGAATGATAAATGAATAGGATGCTGTTAAAGATGGAATGATTAATTAACAGATAGCGCTGTTATTGAGTAATACATGATATATAGAGCTGAGATTATTGATGTCAGTATTACTACAGATAACATTGTTTTTTCTTGTCCTTTGTAAGTAGGAAAATGATAACATACATGACACAAATTAACTAATTAGTTTTAGATGAAACTCTTCTTGATAAACGCATAAGTATACAAGAATCTACAACATGTATTTATTTAATACAAAGCATGAACTTAAGTGTAAAGTTCTAGGATTCATATTCATCGTATGACAAATCTAATGTTCAAGGATTAATAAAAAAGATCTATATTATGATGCATGTATTATTCATGCTTGTAAAGATGAGAAGAAAATTATTCCATGATTATTAAGATTGATAAGCTGTTATTATAAGGACATGTTACTTTGTACCTTGATATTATACCTTGTTATGCACTGGATCTGTATATTCATAAGAAAAATTGCTTTAAAAAATCTAAGAAAAAAAAACACGAATTGGCTTTCCAGAGTAAAATGAAATAATTTGTGTGAAAATTATGCTATAATAGTAATAAACTACCAACCAATATTGTTATACTAAAATAATAAAAAAACAAAGATAAAGAAAACAACAAATAAATGAAAACAGAGAATAATTATAGGGATTAGTCTTGAAATTGTTGTAAACATTTTACAACTACTGAAACAGCATCAAACTGATTGAAATAAAGAACCCTGATGAGGTAACAATTGTTGTAAACAATAATTTATTATAAATAATTATTTGTAGTAATACGTTTGGTTGTTTCAAAATTCTTCAAACTCGAGTATCAATTATAATGTCCCAAGTTAGAATTCTGAAAATTCACAGGAAACGCATGTATATTTGGAGCAACGAAGCGCATAGTCGTCGCAGGATAAAGCGTATTTCAAGATACGCTCGTTAGCGTAATAAAAGCTCGTTATTCCGATTCACGGTTCAATAAAGTGTACAAACGCGTATTTTGACAATGAAAAAGAATTACTTGAACGATGTACACATAGGGGGAAAAAATTGATATCTGAAAAGCATTTATCGTCAGAGGGCTTTTGAACGCGAAAATACAGCTATCAATTTTTTTCTGTATCAAAATATTGACGCCTCGCGACGCGGACAATATTGAAAAATGAAAACATCGAATTACATTTTTGACAGTGTATGTTCTATGTACATATATGCCGGTCGATAAGGACCGTAAAGAGTTGCTTCGATTTTCTCGCTCGAATCGAGCCCATTTTCAGAGGTGCCCGGATCCAATCTGATCAGCGTTTCATTCTCTTATCACGAAGCGTGACTAACGCTGTCATAAGCGGAATCGCAACACATAATCCGCGTATCCGTCCAAGATATTTTTCTGTGTATTTTACGGTACACCTAACAAATTTGTACGCGTCTGAGACGCGTATTTACGCGTCACGAGAGACGAGGTTGAGGACTGGTCAATGAATTCGCCATAACAGTTTCGGTGACTGCATGCAGGTGCTCCCGAAAGAACAATTGCACCTGCTGGCCACCGTTCGACAAAGCGACGCTCCGCGAAACAAAAGGTGGCCCCGATGAAAGGAACAGAATCGACCACGTTTACAGACGATCATTTTCGTGGTGACGAATGATCGAACGAACGGGTCAGACGAATGTAGGGCACGAGAAAAGAGAAATGAAATCACCTCCATGATTGTTGAAGGAGCTTGGTGTCGACTCGAGGGCTGGGATGCTTGCGTGGGAGAGACCGAGGGTCAATCCGAGAAGCACAGCACTAGCCGCCAGTAACATTGTTCCCTTGCCTGTTCCTGTTCCCAGGATACCTCGATTTATTCGGTTCTCCGGCCAACAGCACTCGACTTATCACTCGCCAGAACGCGCTTTTTAAAAGAGCATCGCCGTCTACTGCACGACTCGTTTGCGACACCACGCACAATCGCGAAGTCAATATTTGAGCAGAATATCGATTCGCCAGACTGTGTAATGTCGATTTTCGCCGATAGTTGGCGCGCGAGCTCGAAACGCTACGAAACAAATGGCGGATGAACAGCACGCACGCCACGGACGTTCGAGTTTCGAGAGTATCGAACCGGTAATGAATTTCGAACCGTTCACGGCAGCATGGCGGTTGTAAATTTTGTATCAAATTATACTCATTCTTGGCGCACCGGCGACTGGTTAAGCTGAAACAGGTAAAATAATCTTCCTCGTTAAATGATCCTTAATCTGATTATCGTTCTTTATTTGATATCGTTTCTTTATTTTATACCGTATGGAACTGATATAACACATGATTTCCTTTACTATGGTTGCTTCAAACAATATGAATTTTTTTATGTTTCCTTTAAGACGACGTCCTCGAATATTATTTTAATTAATTTTTGATAAAAATGTGCTCACTCGGTTCTTTTTCATATGTTAAACGAAAAATTAACTTATAAATAACTATTTTAAAAGTTCTAGATCTAGGAACTTATTAACATGTCGGTGTGTTTAAAATTAAAGTTAAATTATTATATGTATTGTTTTTGGGTATAATAGAGTGAATGATTGTATAATTTAATTTCAAACTGAAATAGTTTGCTAAATTATATTTATGTATTGATAGTATGGTGTTTTTCTTTTATATCAATTGGTACTTTATTATTTTCTTCTACCATCATTACTGACAAAGAATACTACAGAAATGTTGATAATATTAAGTTGTTACACCAGTAAGAATAATTAAAAGATGCTTCTTGCGTTATTTACGTATATATGTATATTAATGTATAAAGTTGATAAGATTAGATAAGTTCTAGGTTAAGAATGTACTTGTAACTTATAGCAATTTTAGTTTGAAATGTGGTTAGCATGTTGAAGTTAATAATTAAATGATTTTTATTTTACATACTTGGTATAAGAATTTTTTAAATTTTAGTTGATCACTGCAGCCTAATAATATTAAACTGCTGTTACATTAAACAGAAATATGTTTTTTAATATCTTCATAAAAAAAGTATACTGATTCCCCTACTGCTTATATTAAGAGGTAAAATCAGAAACTGGTTATGGGATTCCCACTTTTGTACACATGAAACTATATTTAGTACCTGAAATGCGTTTGTTACTCATATTTTATACTGTTAAGTGAAGTGGATAGATTGTTAGTGCGATTCTGCAGAAATTTTCAAAACTGCAAAAGATTCTTTGAATCCTTTTGATACACATACAACAGTGTAAGTTATTTTAAAATAATTCTAAATGTTAAACACATTTTAACTATTGAAAGTGAAAAGTAAAATTATCATTGCAAAATTATATTTAAACATCTTAGTAGCTATTACTTTAATTCTATAAGTGCATGCTTTTTAGGTACAAAGATTTATTGCATTTGTGTAACAATTATTTATTAATTTCAATTGAAAAGATGGCTAATACAGATACCAATTGGGTAAATATAAACTATTATATTGATCTAGTATTCACAGGTACTTTGATGAAATAGCATAGGTGCATTGTATTTTTATTTTATTCAGGAACTTATGTGGAGATATGCAGAATCGCAGCAACAAGAATATTATGAACTTTTGGCAGAATGGACAAATTATTCAAAGTCTGAATATAAATATTTAAAGCAGAATATTGGTTTTGCTATGTTTGGTCCACCATCAAACACAGAAGAAGCAAGCACCGCGCTAGACGAATCTGAAATGGATGATATTATTGATCATTTTCATTACACACCTAATGCTCAGACATTTATAAATGCAATATATGATAAAGTTCGTGAATTTGGGGAAGGACAAGTAAAGAAAGAATGTATTCATTTTGGGATAATTTTTAACATGACATTTCGTACTAAAAACAAATCTGTTGAAGCATCTTGTTCAAAAGACAAAGAAAAAAATGATAACAAGAAATCTGAAACAAATTCAAAAAAAGAAAAATCTGAAGCAGATTCTAAGAAAGAAAATAAAGAAAACAGCGAGGAACCCGAAATAAATATTCAATCAACACCTATTTTTAAGGTAAAAAGACTAATAATAAATAAAGTCAGAAAGATTGAATATATTGCTTGGTATATTGATGTATCGGCTAGAGTATACAAAAGCTGGTCAGATTATTTAAACAATAATACTTTACCAAAAGTTACTATGGTTGTTCCAAAGGATGGATTTTATCAACCTGATAAAAATTATGTGATAACTGAAGATTATTCAACAGTATGGTTAGAGGTTTTGGAATCACCTGCATGTAATTTGACTTCTAACATCTTAAATGTTGTAGATACAACTTCGAATGTAGCAAGTGTAGTTGGATTGGGTTTGGGCATTGCAGGTATGTTTACACCTGCTGCACCTATAGCAATAGGTAAGTTCAATGAAATTTAACACATCATTTCATTAAAACTAATTCATTGTGACCTTCGTATAATATATTATTATTTCAAAATTAGTTTAAATGAAACAAATTACTTTTATTAACACCTATAGTTTATAAGGAAACTATTGGTTTCTATTTACATGATAGTCCAGCATGTATTACTAATATGAAAGTATTAATAAATAATAACATATATGTACAAGATCAAATGGGTGAACCTTAACAAACCCTAATAATAAAGATACAAGCAAAGTGGTGTATATATATATTATTGTCACTGCAGGTGCATTTGTAGCTACTGGAATAAGTGGTGTTTGGTCAGCCTCCAGATCAGTACAACATTTGGTAGATAGAAGTGTACATGAGGAAAGTATTAGCATAACGGACAGAAGTGCCTTATGTTCATGGTTAACAGTAGCCGGCAGCGCAGTTGGTGCAGCTGCAAGTGGAAGTACTATTCTTCTTACAAAAGCTGCGCAGAATGGTAATAATATAAGCAACCTCGTCAAAATTGCTTATAATACTACGGTTGTGGGTAATTTAACTATTAATGGATGCGGCATAGCGCTTCGAGCGTATTCTATATATGAAAAGTATCAAGAAGGGCAAGGAGTTAGCGCCTTGGATGTGTTGTTCGTTGGCACGCACATTCTGTTCTTTGGCAATGCGATTATGAATTTTCAATTGGCGGGGGATCTCGTTGAATCCACCCAAGGTAAAGTCCTAGACGATTATAGAGCGACCTTGCGCTCGAGGCGTCTTCGCAAGGCGTTTAATCGTGCGAAACGTACAGCCGCGGAAAATAATACGGACAAGATATCAGAGAACGCTGAAGTAATACGTTACATCAATAGAAAAATAGATTTGCAGATGAAAGCTAATCCGAATAGCAATAACGCGTTTATGCCCAAAAACGTGGTGAGCTTCGACAATGGAAATATAATAGTCAATGGTGTAATATTGTTGGAGCCTATGAAATTCGTTAAGATACTGCTGAGGATGGACCAACTTGCTGCAAACAGATTTTCAGAAAGAGGTAGAAGGAGATCGACAGAAGAAGATAGCCAAGCTGAAGATGTTTTCTTCAAGCTTAAAGATTTACTGATAACTTTACTGACCGAGGTGTTTTCAACCAGTAAAAGCAAAGCAGTTCCCGATATCGATAAATTCGACGACGTTTTTCAAGACATGAAACATATGAAGGACGCAACAAATATTTTCCCTCTGCTATTTCAGATATCTATCACTTTAGCAGAGCACGTTTTTGGACCGGAATTTATCGATAGAGCTGTTCATTTTGTTTGGAGTTATGTAAAAGAAAGTTTGAGACAAGTCTGTTTAAATGCAACGTCCTTCGTTACCGACTCAAAGTTGCAGAAAGTAATAGCCACAACTATTACAACTCTTTTTGAGCACATGGAACAATTTGTACATATGGTGTCAGCTGCCTTCACACTATACATCAACAGTAACATGGCCGGAAACTTTTAATTCGTTCAGTAACTTCTCTTTTTTTTTTACCATAATTAAATCAGCTCGTATACAACGTAGAAAATACAAGATGATGGACAAATTGAAGTCTTGCTTATACATTATATTGCTTAATGATAGAACATAGCAGTTGCTTTATAAGATTTTTTAAGTTGTACTCATTTATGTAATTATGTAATTATTTTGCAGGAACAAAAAATGTTATAAGTATTAGTTGACTAAATGGTAATAGATTTTCATAGTTAAATGTTTTCTATGTATATTTCAATTACGCACATTTGGGAAGAATGATGGTACGATGTATTTAATGACTTTTATCACATTTGTGCCTTAAATTAATTATTTGGCGGTTATTTAATACAATAAATTTACAGTGTACAACGAAGCTAATATTATTTAGATAGAAATGATAAGTAGTCAGAATTTATTAATTTCTAGTTTATAACGAAAGTATCTTCAATTAAAAAGAGAATGCGGGAAAACAATGATGATTGTGTGTATGGCTCGGGTAATAATAATAATAAATAAAGTATTAAATATAAAAAGAATTCTGTAACATCGAATGGTTGCAATAGTCGCTGTGTTATTTAAAGGAGTTGGGTCAGGTAAACGATATCACGGGTATTTTTAGAACCAAATATTATTACTAAAGTATTGATTTTATTAAATAACTCGCAATTGGTATTATGATATAACAGAGTCTTCGTTGTTTGTACAACTTTTATACGCGCATGTAAATAATATTATACACGAATTAATAAAGAAATATATATGATGAATTTTTAAATACTTGCGACCTTGATGTGTTGCTAATCACCGGTAAGTACCATATTTCTCCGCAACATCTATGAAATGGAAATAATAATAAATGTTTCCAATTTTTACATGTAGAAAAGAGATTGAAGCTCTCGGCACAGCGCGGTTCTATATAAATACGGATCTTTAAGGGACTTTGGAAGTTTAGGAAAGGATGTTTTGGTAAATGTTTTGTTTAAAACTTATAAAAATAATCGTAGTGCGCATATAACTGTATTACAGTAGTATTACTATATTAAATACGTATACCTGTAGCTTTTTTCTGTATTTGTAGTTTGTATCATTCGTATAAATTGTTTAGAACTATTTCTAGAATTTTTCATTCAGAAGCTTCTAATCTGAATCTTCATTTAGAATTTCATTTGCAACGTTATCTCTCTCTCTCTCTCTGCATGCGTCTAATTTATTAGTAATTAAATGTCTGGTTGGTGGCAACGTCACCACGAAATTTCGCGTTTTATAATTTAAACGTTTCCGAGATCATCGCGCGAGGATAAGGGTGGATTTCTGCCGGGGGTAAAAGTGACTCGCGATGTTTCGCGGTGTCCCACAGATGGGGTCGCAGGTTCAACAGCGAGAAAAAAATTGACCCATCGATACCCAAAGCTTTTTTGTGCTTACAAGCTTTATTTTTTTCAATTATCCAAATAGTCATCATAATTCTAATGTCATAGATAAATATTTAACAAATCTCCATGTACATTTGTATTTATGAACAATAGAGTGTTGTACTATCTTGAAAATAATATACGTTCAACCCCAGGGACCTGAATTTATTGCCACAATGCAAACGCGTGTCAATTTTGTAACTGCTAATTAACACCAGTGTTCGGCTTCGGATCTTCGCTGTTTTACCAACTCTGTCCGGCGTGACGGCGGATTAATTAACATTCAAAAAGGAACCGGAGGAGCCAACTTCGAGAACGGATTAACAGTGTGACTCCCGTTGGAAAATTGGAACACTGTACAGGAAGCCGGTGTCCGGGTAAGTTGGCTAACGTTCCGGAAAGTCGATCAAGCTTTAAGGACCTTATACGAAATTGATGCGAGCGGTCGCAACCGACCCCGCCATCCATTTACCATCCAGCCACGAGTATCTTCTGTCGGTTTCCTTGGCCGGCTTGCCATTCTGTCAGACGATGGCTCAAAATAGATACTTGGCCTGATTCGCGTGGAATTCGTCATATCGTGCGGATAAGGGTGCCTTTGCTCGCGATTGCGAGCCCGGACAGAGCATATTAGACGTCCACTTGTTAGAAATATTTGATGGACGACGAGGGCTCTTCCGGGGAGACAGTCGGTGCATGGAATTGCTGTCAGGACTCCTCAAGATCCGCGGTCGTTGCGGTCCTCTCCGAATACCTCAAGGTTCTGGAGTTTACGAGCCAATGTCTTACATTGTAACATATTATTTTAGATGTTTAACACGTTTGCCATGGGCTCCAGAGAAATGTCCATTCTGAAAACTGAAAAAAACTTTGGTTTTCGAGTTCTACACTTAATTAACAATTATACTAATTGAGAATTGAAAGTTTCGAAGTATATCAAGAGCGTAGCCACGGCAAACTTATCGCGACAATTCATCCCTCCAACCCAGACCGACTCGTTTGATGGTTCGTTCCTTCTTTCTTTTTTTTTTTTCTTTCACAACCCTTCAGTCCCTTGATGCTGGCTCAAGAGGCTCTCTTTGCCAGGACGAAGGGCGTATCCGAAAAAAAAAAGAGTGGCTGGATTCCGTCGTCTAGTGGCCGACCCTTACGCGTGAATACTGAAGAGAAAGGGCACGCATCGTGCGTGGTATAGTGGACCGCATTGTTGAAGAAAATTGCCTTTGCAATCTTCAGGAGGCTGCCTCCATTTGCTCGCCCACCCACGCGTACCTGTATTTTGTCTGGGCTTCAAGGCTGAAGAAAGAAAGAGAAGAACAGAGGTCTTCTTGGCTGGCTACCCCTAATCTACGACCGTGTCCTTTGAGGATAGAATGTTATCTGGGAAAAGTTTCTTCTTGTTCAAGCTCCAGTCAAAACTTTAGAAACAGATGATTGGGGATGGTGTTCTAATCGATTTCACCAGGGACCATTATCCGCTTGTGATAATTAAATAAATTGTGTACACAAATATCGCGTTTTTTTTTTGTTCGTCGATGATTGGTTTGAGTACCATCGCCACTTTCGTTTGATTATAAGAAAGTGATTGGCATGATTGGCAAATTTCTCCTAAAATTTTAGGAGGAACAAGTACTTTGAGTAATTGGGTACGATTATTACAAATGAACATTAGGATCGTGTCATTTTTAATTCAAATATTCTAAAGGCATGTTTTCAAGTAATATAATTTTTTTGTACGGTGGCAATAAAAATGCAAAAGAATTATCCATGAAATTGTACAATTTAAAAAATGTGTATCAAAGTGTACCGAATTAAAAAAATTAATATAATTTGAAATTTCCGTATTTGCAGACGATTAAAAATCGAAATTCCTGCCTCGTTTGAAGTCGGACGAAGAAACGAAAGGAAATGGATTTTCCCCTGTACACGTTTATACATATATATATATATATATACACGGGAGGCAAACGACGGCGATGCTTGATGACTGCAGAAACTCCTCTAGCGAATCACATATGTAGATCCACCCACACCCAGAACACTTTCATTTCCACGGTTTCAGATTACAACGTGCAGGTAAAGCACTTTCTTCCTTCAACGATCATTTCCTTCGCAAATACTCGAAATGCACCTCGTTAAAACGCGAAACGTTTCACTTTTATCGCACCCTCTTATCGATTCTTTATTAGATGTTTAACCCTTTGTATTTGAAAGTAACGATAGCTCTCTTCGAATGCAAAGGATTAAATTATTGTATCATGTTGGCAACTAATTTTCAGTTTTTGTATAAAATTTAATGGTGAAAATAATATTAATAACAGTTAATCTTGTATAAAAACAGCGAATTTCGAATTCTATACAATTGATTTTTGTACTTGATAAAGTTAACTATCAAATACGAAATTTAATAATTTGATTAATTGTGAAAACACAGGGGTCAGCAATGTCGTAATTCAACGACGAAGCGTATTATTTTTCCTACTGGTGGAGAAATTCGTATCATATTTTTTCTTCTTTTCCAAGGTGTGAATGGTATACCAAATAAATTGCCAGATTTAATCCACCCCTTTGCTTCTGTGCACAATTACAGTCCGCGAATTTTCCCTGTCGCCGTTTCCGGCATGGAAACAAGAGCGACTGATTCGAGGGTCACGAAAGCGAACATCCGGTTCGTTTATTTGCCGTGTTAAGGCCGAGTTGTGATTTTTATAAACGTGATAGTACATGGAACAATCAACGGCACCCAAAGGTGCAACGTTTCTTGCGTTTCTTTCGTAATTTATACTATATGTTCCGAATAAAGGAATTGTTATTCATTTCATTTCGAATAATCGTGTCTATGCTAATTAGAGGTTGAAGTAACTTTGTTCAAACGATACCCAAACTTGGGCGAATCAATAAATACACATTTTAATCGATAGGCGCCTGAAGTGCAGGTTCTCTTAGAAGAAAGACGAAAATGTATCAGTAAATATCTGCTTCAAATTGAAACATTTTCATCTTTACTGGCCTCAACAACGGAACCGAGTTACTCGAAGGTTCGAACAGCAAAAAAGAAAAAAAAACGAGAGGTGATAAGTTGAAGAAGGTCTGGAAAGGTGTCGATTTATGCTCTCCACTTTGAGATTTGACGGTCCGTCGAGTTTCACAATTGGTCCGTTGGATTTTTATCGTCCAGGGAATTTATTAAAGCTCGCAACTTCTGCATTTTCCTTTCTATCTCGTCCAGGGTATAAACATGCAATTATTTGATTAATATTCTTAGCACAAAATAAAATTGTTTGTTTCAGTAAGGGACCAGCCATGTTGTATTAAGAATATCGATGTAGCAATCACATAGTTATTTTTATTAGGCTTTAAGCTATAAATCGATATACTATAAGTACAGTTTCGCAGTACTTTTATGTCTCTTAAAATCTTGTGTCTAAAAATGTCAATTTTCATCCCTTTGAAAGTTTAAAAAATTGATCAGGTACATTACGATTTTGGTTTTTTCAAGAATAGTCCTTTTATTGCTCTCCACGATAGATAAGAAGAACTAAATGCTTCTGTGTTGGTTCCGTTCAACAAAACAGGATTATGTTTCTCGGCCCCCCTGTACGAGCCAGAAGAAGATATATACGTCATGTTTGTCCCGGCAGGATGCTCGACCGTTCACAAAAACCGTCCGAAATGGTTCCCCGGACTGATCTACATTGCTAAGCCTTCATCCTTCAGGAGAAGGTATTTCTTACATTGATTTCGAGACTTACGCGGCCTGTCCTTGTTTTTCGGTGCTCGAGAAACCGGAAGTTGAAGATCCCCTATTTAGTGTCTCGCGTGACTCAATACCAAATTTTTGTCCTAGATTGTTATTAAAACTTGTAAGCAGGTTATAGTTTCTTTGTAGAATATTAACATTTTTCAATCTAATTTTACAATATTTCTTTGGCGATACAATTTGATCTTTTAATTATTGCCGCATAGGATCGTCGATTTGCCCAAATAATATTCCAACAATTAACTTAATCCAGGTTAATTCTTTTTTTCAGCTGACAGCATTGCGCAAAAAGGAGTTACTTTAGTTCCGCGTTGAACGATGGACGAAAAAGCGCTGACAGGGATAAAAAGAAGGAAGCGCGTTTCACCAGGAGTGGCTTCAAAAGTTCATACCGCACGGACACCGGTTCAACTTGTATTCAGCGAGACGGGAACATCACAAAGTCAGGTAAAAACAACAAAATATACATTTGACTTGCGTTTTCTCAGAATCCACGAAATTTCTTACTCTAACCCTCCTTTGAATCGCGAAGGGTTTTTGTAACGCCTCATCTAATTATACATTGCGATATAAATATTTAGATTGACAAAAATCACGAACAACAAATGAAATTCGATAAAGGGTTAATCGACTTAATAATTTCCTTCGAGCCACGGGCTGATGTTTCGGCTTTTAGCGGACACGCGAAAAAGTAAAAGCGGTCGTAATTAATGAATTTCACGAGGAATTTTCCCCCGGGGTGCGCCGAGAAAAACCACCTGTAATTCCATGCGAAAGGAGTTACATGCATCGTGGTTAACACGGCGTCGCGTTTTACGGCCCCGCATTTACGCCGCGACGAGTTTTGTCTCCGGATGGAACGGTAAAGTCGGGCGACTGGAGAACCCTTCGTTTTTTAAATATCCAATCGAAATCGTCAAACGTGCCCGCGAGAATTTGAATTTTTCAACGATTGAAACCCTCCGAAGGTCCATTCATTAGAATTCGATCCCATTAAACTTGAAATTGCCTTGTTTACCTTCTGGTCCTGTAAAACTTGGACCGAATGTATAATTTTATCGAACATTTAATACCTTCTTGTTATAATCTATTAGTCGATAACAAAAGTGTAAGAAAAATAACCAGGGTAGAGAGGGATGCAAATTAGATGAGTACAAGGTTTCGTTCTTAGTCTGTTTTGAATTTTCCTCGATCGGGGAAAGAAACAGGCTCAACGAACTGTTTGAATACGGGGTGGTTTGAACAGAAGGTTCATCATTAAACACCGTTGTGCATCGTTACCCTATGACCTAGCCTAGATTATCGAGGTAACTGAATTCCCCGTATGTAGTTAATGAGACCGACCTCTCGTTTCGTCCTCTCTCGGTTCGCTGCCGTTTCTTTCAGAGAGATTGCTTCCCCCCTTTTTTCTCCTTTTTAATTATGCGAATGGACGCGTTCACGTAGCCACACGAAATTTCATGTTCTTTTTGCGATCACCGGCTCTCTGATGACCGCGAAACCCACGGTTCTATACGGTTCTGCCGGCTTCAATGCGGACCTTTACTACTGAGAGAACGCTCGGTCACTGCAGTTCCGTGCATCCGCTGCGCTGCCGGATCATCAACGTTAATAAACGTGTCTGTTACTCGATACCCGGGCTCCTTTCTTCATTTTTCATCCAATGACCGGTCGTTAACCCTCTTCAACGCCGTAGAAGTACCTGTTTTTAATTGCACGAATTGTGATCATTTTGTCGACTTACGTTCTTCTCAACTTTTTTGTATAAAGCATCTGCGATGGTTACTATTATTCAGGAATCTGTTGATGATCTGTTATTCAGGAACCAATTAGTACAAGTAAATTTCAGAGTTCTTCCAAAAAAAATGATTTTTTCTTTAATTTCTTCTTGAAAAGCAAAATTGTATAAGTCAGTTTAAAATAATTCGTCTTCGAAAGGGTTAATTCTTTGTTCTGAGCGACTGACTGAGTGACTGAGATCGGTATAGTTTTTAGATTCTCTTGAATACCTGAAGAGTAAACTATTCGTGCATGTATCAGGAATACGCGGCTGAAATTTCTCGCATAAATCAAAGCAGGAACAGATTACCTGCAACAGAAATGGCTTCTTCCTCCTCACGTTTCCTATATCCTTTCCATCTCAAAACATTGCCAGCTATCCTTCTCGTTTTCCCCGTATCTTGTTCGATATTATATATCACCCACCCTTATACTCCCGTGCTCGATTAATAAGGTAATTTAACGAGGGAAACCATCGAAACAAGAACGCTGTATCGATGATTCGAGAATCAGCGATAGAGTTCAATTATGGACGAAAATGAATATAAATTAATTTTGTCAATTTTAATTATTAATTTCAGACATTCGTATTAATACCAGTCATTAATGATGCTAATTTATTATTATTACTAAGTGTTATTAATAGTAATTTCTGGATTTAATTAATTTGACTAGTATTATTAGTAACTATTACCAGCTTGGGAAACAATTAGTAACAGTAATCGCTAGCAATTGTTACTAAATGGTAAAAATCATGAAACGAAGGGTTAATTTTGAGCTATTTATATCGTTCAATTAGAAAACGTCCAGGTTGTAACAAATTTGGTGCACGAAAGAACGGCCTTCAGGGAAAAGTTTACAAAAGCTGCTTGATGTATACGTCGATGGTTAAAGCTAGTTTGGTCGTTGTAACTGGTTACACGTAGGAGCACGTAAAGTGCGCGTTTACGGCTCTTTAGCCATTACCATGCATTTTGATGCGACTGCCATCCTGTGCAAATTATAGCAAAGGAACAATAGGCTAGCCGTTTCCATTTTCCTGCAGACTGGTACATTAGCTCGTTCTAAACTAAAATCTCACGCCCTAAAATTGGCGGCGTATTTTCGGCTGCCTAACTTTCACGATTACCACTTCAAACTTGTTCAACAACTTCGTGAACGACTGCCTTTTGATCGTACCTTTTCTACCATTTTGATAACATTTCGATACATCAGGATTCTAATAGTTATTCCAATTTTTTCAATATTTCCGTATTCAAATATTTAGACACTTTGGTGCCCTGATATTCTAGTATTCTAATTCTTTAATATTCTGGACTTCTCATATTTGATCATTTTGAACTTTTCTCTGTTTTAACAGTTAGATGTTCAAACAAGGAATATTTTAATATGTCGTTGAAATAGCAAATCATTGTTACCTTTTTACCCACCCCGTACGTGGTGCACGGAGACACAGAAATGGTTAAAACGGCCGACTCCCCATCGTTATAAACTACTTGAACCGCAGGACAGCAGAGTTGCACTCGGTACGAGTGCCATATATCTTTCCCGTGTGCGAACGTGATGACTTCCGTTCGCCAAAAACAGGTAGCTACGGGAGGAGGATGCGCGGAAATTCGTGAATCACTCGCGTTCAGTCTTTCCTATCCATCAGAATTATAGGCACGTATTATCCGTCGGTCGAATCTGTCTGTCGGCGCATATTCCATCGAATATGCATCAATGCGTCCCGCTATACTGGGTGTTATGTATTATGGGAAACTCATTTTGAAAAATGAGTTTAAAATACATTTTGTATTTCCAGATAATCGATAAACTTTGTATAAATCCGCCTGTACATCTTCCCTCTCGTATATCAACGTTTTTACACGACGAATTATACATTTTCCTACTGGAAAAGAAGCTTAAATTGGATAATTGGATAATTAAAATTATATTTTGCTAAATAATAGCAGGTAAAGTTATCCTGTTTTCAAATCCACATACTTCGTGCGCTTTTTCGTTAAAAAAAGTTCTCGCGTTAAGGGGCTAAATGTCGTTTATTTTTTAAGTACACTCTGAAATTCTATCGTATTTTAAAGTTTCTTTCGAGCTGGTGACGCGCCCGTACATTTTCTGATGCATCGTGTCCGTCGGACGCGATCGTGGAAAAAGAAAAAAAAGGAATATTTTTTTTTTTTGACGAGCGACATTGCTCTCGATGCGGACGCTCGGAGGAACCGGAAACGGTGACCGTCGAGGAGCGTTCCAATTTAAAGCCAGGCACGAATTTGATTCGGTATTCTGCGTCCGCATCGAGTTTCGATACTCGATTAATTTGCGAATTTTTTTACGCCCGTCGTTCACGGATTTTCTGCCAATTATTGATTACATCCTGGCTCGTTTTGTCCGCTTCGAGGATCTTTGATTATTTCTGTCCGATTTCATCGAGCCTGGCATCCAAATAAAATGAAGAATTAAAGCCAATACGAATGAATCATTGCGTGTCAATTTATTACGCTTGCGGGAGAGAAAAGGAAAAGAGATTGGAAAAATTGTAATACCGGAAGTCTGCCGAAAAGTTTGATATATACGATATTTAATATGGGTATCACTGGATAAATTCAATCAATTGGTAATAATAGACAGGTTTTAAAACGATTAAAGCAATAAATATTTATTTATTTCGTGTAATTGAAAAGAAATATACTATTTATTTTCCAAATTATTAATTATAGTTTCTTCGAGTTTTATTAGCAACAGAAAATGAGTGTAATAAAAATATTAGTAATACAATTATAATAATTTCTATCAAACTGAAACCAGGTAAAATCGTAAGAAATAATGTCCTCTCCGTAAATTATTCGTTGCTTGAGATCGAAAGGCGTTTGATTTAAGCTTGACATTTGTTCGCGCGAGGGAATGACCCGCGACATCAGGAATAAATTGATCGCTTTTAATTACGTTGCAATTAAATTTCGCGATGATTGTCGTCCGACGAAGCCTTATATGCTCGAACGAATTCGTTGTTAATTGCAGGGACGTGAGCGAAATTCGAACATATTTTCTTTCCTTCCGCGTTCGTGCTCGACGCCGCGTGTACATAATTTAATCTGCAAAAACTGATTTCATAAAATGTTTCAGTCTCACGCGAGTCTTGTTCAGTCTTCCGTTATTAATAAATCTTCAAACAGTTATCGTTGAAAACGATAAAAAATGACGGATGACAGGGTGGCAAACGTAGGATCGTCGAAACGTAGAATTCCAATGGTTTTGTCGAATACGACAAGTGTCTTAGGACTGTCGATCGTCGGGGTTACGTTCGACCCGCAACATTTCCGGCTGTTACAGATTTTACACGATCCAGAATCACGGTTCGAGACATCGTGGTACCTCAGGCTGGCGAGTTCTTGCTATATTCCGACGCTGAAAACCACACATACCGGACGTTGCATGCAAAGCCTGCATTGCAAGCAATAATCCGGGATTGTACCAGTTGCACGAGTCGCCGCCAGAATCGTAGGCTAAATTGCGGTGTACTGTTATATAGTAATACGTTGTGAGTTATTGTATCGGGCCGTGATAATGGTGTCGTATTATTTCCATACCATGGACATCGTTAACCGATGCGATTATCATCAAACGGGATCTTCTTCCCTTCTGTTTACCTGGATCTGATTTTTCGTGGCAATACACGCTCCTAATTTTCCCCAGTTTAATTACAATTTAAACCCTACAAGACCCTGCATAATAATATCGTATCTAACCCTATAACCCTATAAATTAACACCTTTGTTAGAATGAATAATATTAATAAATTCGAGGCCAGTTCGATTCAGGCGGCTACTTAATACTTCCGGCGGAACTTTTCATCGGTTATCGAACGCGAAGTAACAAACAGTAATACGTTCGATTAATCATTCGTACGCGGCGTGCAAGCCCAAATTCCCGTCGACCGGGTAGCAAGGGTGGCCACGTAATTGCGAGAGGATCCCCCTGCCGCATTGTTATTTGCATAACACAACTTTCACAATATCCGACGGTGCTTCTGCGATCGAAGCATAGTTCTTGCCTGCGATGGGCTAACGATGCATAACCGTGATTTCGATACAAAACCGTCGGCCCGCGAACAATAATTCTGTATCGTCTCGAAGTCCGCTTCGCGGCTCTGTATTCTTGTTCGACAAAGGTCCGGGACAGAAGGGCGGGGATCGGACGGCAGGGGGACTGGGGGTGGTTGCAGGGTCGATCGGAAGGGTGTGTAAGTGGTTCGTGGTACGAATCGCAGCCCCCGTTGTACTGCAAGGTGGTCCGAGAACTATTGAACGTATGCTCGCTACGTTTCTGTCGCGCTGATTCGACGATTGTTGGCATCGCGACGCGACAATTTGCAACTTGTGTCTCGCTTGTTGACTGTTTAGCCGCGATTGTTTGCACGATTTTATTCTATTCCCTTCTTTTTTTTTTATTTCTTACTCGCTGAACGTTTCGCAACATCCGAACGTAAAAACAATGGGGAGAGTTTCCGCGAACAGAGATCAAATCCAACATTGCATTCGTTCTTGCGTTTTCAGTAATTTTGAACGATTAAATTTAACCCTTTATTGCATGGTTTCCTATTTTACCTGAAAAGGAACGACTCTAAAGGTAAAAAGACCTATTTACTCGAGGGAATAGTATTAAAAAGATTATTAAGTTACAACGACAGGGGACCGTGAGGGGTTAATAAATTAGAATTTATATCGAGACGGGTCGAAGCATTTTTTGACCGTACATTACCGTAGCGAAGGGGTTGACGTTCATTCGCCGGCATAAATTAAAAAGCTTCGGTTATTAGAGCGGACAGAGGTTCGAGAAGAATCGATGGCCGACCGTCCGGCGTTGACCTCCTGACATCAATAATTTCATTCGCGGTCTCCTTTGATTACGAAAGCCGGGACACGTTCGTCTGCCAGTTGCCCGATGTATACGACACCCAGTGGCATTTCTCTCCTCTTCCCGTGGCAGGATTGCGCGGTACAATGGCCCATTACATAATGGAATACAGACGTATGGCCGGGGCTCCATAATGCGGCGTGCACCGGTCAGAAACCCGGCATAGCGTTCCTGTGTCCTTGCCGCTGCATCCTTCGGACCACCGCAACAAGGACAATGCTTGCACCTGTACGTGCACGCCCGTGCGTGTACGTCCGACGCAGATGCTTCTAACGGCGATAAAGTTCCAACAAAAAATTCAATTTCGAAATGATTATTCGGTTAAATATTCAAATGATACGAAATATTCATTTCGAGGCTGATCTTCGGCGAAGTAGTTAACAAAATAAAGGCGGAAATATCATTAACTATGGAATAGAAAAAAGAGCACGATTGAAAAAAAGAAGGGGAAAAAAAAAGAAAGTAACAAGAGGATGGTAAAGGGGTAGGGAAGCGAGCCAGAGAGGTGACAATTAAAGGTAAGAGAACGTGCACGGGCGCGTAAAGTCATTAGCCTTAATTGGAGTGCGCCAGTCGGCTGTCAGTCGTTGAACAGGTGACATACGTTTCGCGATATGTTCCATGGTTCGGGAGGGAATATCCAGCATCGTCCAGGGCCATCGATTTTGTTCGTGTACAGTGTATACGTTTAGCTCGTTCGCTATGGTCTTTCGAATTGTCAAAGACAGTTTATCGTTCGTTAAATTTCCCATCTTCTCGCGTTCCAGGCTCAGTGTACACTCTGGTTTCGAGAAATGACACTCGAATAGTCGAGCTTTCGTTACAAATCCAGGGCTGACCACTCCGCTAAATTTCGTCGACACGCATTTGCATAGTCTGCGGGCGTAGATCGATCCCCCGAAATTACGCCAACAATGCGTTTACTCTCGTTTACATTCGATCGATCCCCGCACGAACGTTTGCCTGTTTGCCGACAGAAGAAACGAAAGGGAAAACGCAGCGATCGTGATTCGGACAAGGTAGCTGCGTGTCACCGGCCCTACCTGACGCGAACGCCAAAATACTTCGAACCACGAAACGTCGTCCGTGACATCGGCCATAAATTACGTTAATCGCGTTCTGATTCACGGATTTTGACATTACAGCGGGTTGTTAAATCCTTAATTAAATAGCCTGGAAATTAAACGTTAAGGGTTGCGAATGGACTAAATCGTTTTAATTTTATTAATTTTAGAACGTCTCGTATTATTCTCGTAAAACGACGAATCGATTGATTCGTGGTTGTAATTTATCTTTGAAGTACCCTTACGAGGTCACCTTTCGTTACGATTCGGGAAATACGAGCGCACTTCCGGCCGTGATTGCGACGCGTCGGTGAATTAAAGGAGGGCCAGGGATTTATCGATTCGGTGAAACGATTACAGCTTCTCTTAACCATTAACGCGGTACCGGCTAAATAGGATAGGGCCAACAATTCTCGTGAAACCCGCGCGATTCGCCATTATTATTTGCCGTTTCTGCTTTGTGCCGCGACTCGTGCCAATCAACGCCAATTGCTAACGTTCCAGACGTGTATTTCCACGACCAGCCGGACGGATTGGTCGCGATTCCGATCGCCCGAGAAGCGAAACGAACGCAAACGATGCCGGTGAAAGGGTGACGTTAATGACGAGGTCTTAATGACACGTTGGTCACGATTGATTCTATTAATTGCACACGAAATCACTGTTTCCCTCGTTAGGGAATTTTATAGCCTTTAATAAATACCCTCGCTTAAAATTTATAATAAATTTTAACACCCCATTAATTAGAATAATTATCTGTACATGTTACCTTTTGGAAATCGAATTCGACTCGCGTTTCTTTCTGTTCGATTTTTCAAACTCCTCCGTTTAAAAAATGCACCACGAAGAACAAGCTGGTGTTAAAACGGGCGAAACAGGGAGCGAATTGACGCAATTATCGCGAACGATGAACGCAATTATCTGTGCCTAATTGCCGTGACGATCTGGCCCCGGCCAAAACGAACCTTCATCCAGACTATCAAATTCCAATTCGACCCCTTTCGAAAACCACCATGGATAGCCGCTGCGACATGAGTTAGGTGGCTGTGTCGCCCCTCGTGGAAACTCACCCTTCGAAACCCGACGGCCAAGGGTCTTGCGAAAGAGGGAGAGAGAGGGTGGGAGAAAAAAAGTGTTCGTACGTGGTTGACAAATTGGAGTATTCCTCACCGGCGGCGAAACGAGGATGTCGACGTGGGTCGATGGTTTCCCACAGGTAAACACTGCGGACGGATATGCAAGGCGACGAGGGGGAGGATGGGTGGGTGGAATAACGGAGGGTTGAAATCGTGGCCTGGGCGAGAAAGGAGTGCTTGCAGTAGCCACTCGAAGCGAAAGAAAAAGAAAAAGGGCGAACGAAGGGTCGAAGAGGGATGAAACTGGTCCCCTGAGGAACATCCTTTATTTATTATTTATCGCGAAAAATAGAAGGGTTATCCGGGAAATTAATTCCTGGATGAGTATGATGATTATAAATGAGATAATTAGAATCAAAGTAAGCGAGGTTGTAAATAATTAAACAAGTGTCGTTTAAGGGATTTTAAATCAATCGCTTAGGATAATTGTAGATTTTTTGAATTCAACGAAATATTTATCATTCAGAGGAAAATATTTTAATTAAAAAGAGGATTTATCAAAATTGTCGAATTTCCTTAAGTCGTAACGAACGAAGATTTATTTAAAATCGTATCATTACTATTCATTGTCTGAATTCCTATTGTTGCCGTTCTGTAGCGGGTATAGAAATTATTTCGGTTTCAAAAGGAATTTCATCGAATTGTTTTTTATTCATTTATATTCAACAAACGTTCGCCGGGCGGACCGCTTAAATATTTCAGATCGCGCGTTATAGAAACGTGATATATAGAAATGGTTTTCAATGTCGATCCGACACGATAAAATATTTCTTAGCCGGCCGGTATACCGTGACAACGTTTCGCCCCGAGGCGAATGATAAAATCGTGTCATTCTCGAATGAAAGCAATCGTAACCTCGTGACAAATTGGTTTTTACACGACGCGAGTCTGACGGGATTTGTTCCCTTCAATCATACCTATAAATTGCAGTTTAACTCCCATCAATGCAGGAAATGATCTCATTTCAGTTTTCGTACAACAATTGTAAAATTACACGAATCGAGCCAACAGATTAATTTCCATTCAATATATCGTGAAAATTTTATTCCTTTACAAAAAAATTATTATTTAAGGATAACGGGACGAATTTCGTTTCGTTATAATGCATTTATTAATTGATATCGTATTGAACGCGACGCATTTTGTTCGAATTCATTGGCAATTTTAATTAATTAAAAAAGGGAAAAGAACGCGTTATATATATATATAGATACGAAAAAACTGTGTAATATTTTATTTGATAATGTAACCTATATGCGGCTACAATGGGAACAAAAGTATTAACTGTGACGTTGAAATGAAAGAAATAATATTAAAAAAGGGGGGCATTCGAATGAACATTGTATTATATCTGTAAAATATGCATACTGAATTTCAATGCACGGACTATATAATATAAGCTGGTTATCGAAAGCTTATTAAAAGTTTTTCCATTTAGCAACGGTACTATTATGACCGCGGTCTGTTTAGGTAACGAAATCACGTTCGTTAAGTTCCAGAATAGTCAGAGAGGCTCGTATTTCGCGGTGGTTAGAAGCAAAGAGTGAATTTCTAAGGGCTGACAAGTATATCAGGCGGGAAGACAACCGGAAATCTTGGCTTGTTTACAGAAATTTCAATTATCCGCTGTCTAGACGTGCCTTTTCATAAGCCTGAATTTAAGTGGATCAATTAACGTTCCCATGTATTTTCACGAATTTGTAATTCGATACTTAATTCAACACGGTGGATGATATTTGAAACGAAAAAATACGTAATTCATAATTTAGTAGCAATTATAATTATAATTATATCGTAGAACTGAAATTAAAATTATATTACAACGAATGTTCTGCCTAATTGAGGTATTCTGTAGCTCTAAAACGAAAGAAGATAGAAATTTCATTGTACAACGTTGAATTTTTATGAAATATTTTATGAAAATCTGGCCTCGACTAATTAATTTTCTCACGCGTTAAAGTCGTTGAAAAATTATTTCTACGAGTTGTTCCGGGATACATCGCTTCAGGTGATGTTTTTTAGCTCGGTGGCGAAGTTCGAAAGTCTTCTAGGGTTAATTTCCAGCCCCATACGAGGGTCTAGGGTTAACACCCATGTGCAGACGTAAACGCACACGTACATTTGAATAGAAGCGATCTGCATAGGCACGCTATCGGGTGCGGTCGCCTCTTGTTTGCGATTGGCTCGTTGACTTAAGCCGATGATGCACGGCTTCTGACTGTGCGTCGAATATATAAATCCCAAGCTCGTTCCCGGCTCTGGCGGATGTTGGCCGTGTCGAATAAATCTGATCGCGAGCAGATAACGTCCGCGAACGAACTTCCGGCCCTACGACGGTTTAATACAGCTCAGATGGCCACGAATCCGAGATCGCGAATCACCACCTCCCCCCCTCGTGAATTGATATCGTCCATTCTTGAAACGAATATTCAGTTCTGATTAATCCTTTCGATAATTAAAGCTAACTGTAGGCATTTATTCTTGATACAAAGTTATCAGTAACCAAATAATTAAAAGAAAATTTTGTTTGGTCTCCAGAGTATATTATTTGTGCAATATATATTATTTCTTATTAATGTTGTAGGCTTCTTCATGATTTGTGTTGCAAATATTTATTCCGAATATGAAAATTTGTGGTTTATGCGTGTTTTAAATTTGTTGGCTCTCCATGCCTTGGAGTACACCGTCGAACAGAACAGACTTCTCTAGGAAATATGGCGTTGAAGGGTAAGGTACCTCTGCCATTCTAGAAAGTTACTAGGGAAGTCCACCATACCCTACAGTGTACAATGGTACAATATCTTTACCGTCGGAAGTTCAAATATCTCGTTTCAGTAACTTGATTTGTAACTTCCAGTTTTGCTTGAAAACGAATTAGAATTTAGGTAGATTCGTTCGCGAAGTGTCAGTTATAATAGAATTCGCTTTACCAGAACCTTATATCGTAGGATACACTAACCAGTTACACGATCTCACCAACTTTGACCAGCGGTGTACGCCGTACGATGTAGTTTTGAACAAGGTGGTCCCATACTTTTGGTGGCTGGCGTATACGTGCATGCATATGCAAGCGTGTTCATGGATATTTACGCGACGCCCCGGATAAATGTGTATGAATTTATGTGGTGATTCGTACGTACGGGCGAAATGGGTACATATGTCCCCACGTGCGAATGTATGGATTCATCGTAAACGGATTACTCGCGTTTACGTGTTGATGTTTGCAATGCGTGCGCGTACTGATGTATCGTATTTACACGTGTGCGTTGCCGATCAGAAGTTTCTGATGGAGCTTTCGATATAACGATAACGAAGTGCCTTTTCTGGCGATGGTTCGCCAGTTGAATTAAAAATGTCGCGATCGATACGCCCGGGCTAAACATCGAAATCGAGTAGTTTTCTGATTGAAATTTCAAATTTTTTACCTTGGGGTGATTTTGAGGAAACTATTAAGCTATTTTCTGATAGCTTTTGGCTATGCGACGATAAAACGTGGTTTGAACGGAATAAAACACAGAGAAAAAACAAATAGGAGGAAAATTAAAAATGGCAAAGTTTTAGGTTCATAAACCATTCGAATCATTGTGTTATCGGAATTGTAATCGTAGAAGCGATGCCGAGCGTAAATGCGTCGCCAGAACAATGAATCTCTGTGAACAGGTGCGGTGATCATCCCTTCGTGTCCAGGCATTTTTCGGAATAACGTTACCAACGAAACACAATAGCGTCCTCATGGGAAACTCCACGAGGTTTCGTGTACATCAGTGCACGCATGAGACCCGCAATCTCTGCAAAATGTGCGTGGAATTCCCTGGAAAAAAAGATTTAGCCTTTAATTGCTACGGTGATATGAAAACAATATTTAAACAACTGAAATAATATTTATCTTTGTTTGTACCTAAAGACCCCATTATAAAAGTTAAAGATTAATAACGTTAGTGGCTTGCTTTGTATCAAAATTGATGACGCTTATGCCACGTCAATTTAAAGCTTAAAGTCTAACAAAATTGGCTGCATAAACTCTTCATTAATACTCCTAACATAGAACGACTGGTAGTCGTTTAAATCAAACAGTAATCAATTTCGAAAGATACAATTCTAATAAAGTTTCGTGACATAAAAGAGTTGCAAATCAGGACCTGTTTTGTATCAATTTGAAGCTTAAAGTTTCAAGAAAATTACTATTCACAGTAAAAAATAAACCGACGGACAGTTATATCAAACACGGTAATAGTTCGTAGAATCAGCTCGAACGAGCATCGATTAACTCGTAAGTTGAGAGGAAAAAAATTAGAGCTTTGTACGTTGTTTTAAATGTTGAACATTATTTTTAACGAAGTCGTGTCAGTTAAAAGTCAGCCGAATAAGCGGAAGCCGTTTCATATACAGCAAGCTAATAAATACAGGGATACCGGGGGGCTTTCAATATCCCACGGAATTTTTCTCGCTAATTTTTTCTCCATGTCATTTTCGTTCCACCGGAAGAGAGTACGTAACAGCGTGCCGTAACTATCCTTCTCATTTCCAATTTCCTCGCTTTTTCGCTTTTCCAGCGCCGTCGTTCGTTCATGCAAGAGCGAACGTTGGAAATTTATGGAAAGTGCGAATTTCAGGGACATCGCGCGAACGCCGGGGAATTTTCCCCGACTGAAGGTTAAGAGGGAGGAAGAAAAAAGGAAAGGAACGAAAGAATTTTTTTTTTTTTGTCTGCTTCCTCTTCTCGGCCCACAAAGCAAAACTGCTGATGAGCTTTCGACGCTTTCGATCGGATACATCGTTCCGATATCGCTTATATCGTTTCTATATCCAACGGATTCCGCCTTGGAATTCGCAATTTTCGTAATTCGATCGGGCTCAAAATGGTTTGCCATCGACACCAGTGTCTCAGGATAACCCTTTCATTCTTAGAACCTCTTGGCTAGCTTACTTTTTCATTACACTCCAGGAAATTTCTTTACTGAAACTGTGAGTTTTAATAATTTAACAATTTATTACTGTTAGTTCAATATTAGAGCAATAACCTTTATAATTCAGTTTAAGAATTAATAGTTACCCTGAGAATTAATATATTAATAACCTTTTAACGATTTTAAGTCAGAATGGATGTTAAAATACATAAGAAACCCGTATTAAAATTACTAAAAGTTTAAGAAAGTAGGAACCTTCCTCTTTAATTCAGGTTTCATTTTATATAAATATCTTTATTGGTTCTTGAGGTATCGTCGTTGGAAGACAAAGGTAATTTTGGATAGTAATTCGCTATCGCTGTCTCGCTTAGGCCCAGACCCTTTGCTATTTGTTTATATACAATTTCTGGAAAACAGTCTGGGGCGCCAGACAGGGGTGGCCCTTCCGCCCTTCCGCGCGGCGGCCCCTTTGTAAACTTTAAAGCCCTATATCTCAGGAACTAATTAAGATATCGCGATGCAACAATTTGCTTTTTATTTTTATTACTAGGTTATTTTATACCGTTTGAGGCATCGATATCTATTTATAAATAGATATATTCACTCGGGCGATGAGTACACGTTTTCAAAGCTTCGGTTTATTCATATCTTCCAAAGTATATATTTACATGTTTAGTAAATAAATTCGATTCGATACTGATTCGTGAAACTTATACCAGCCTTCACACTTTGTACGACTAATACTCGATCAAAATTGTTGGATCGTTCGTGGTAATGAGGAGCGGCTATTGTGTTAGTTATAACAGAGAGCTCTATTGTATCCATGGAACACCTTGTGATCCTTGTCATCAGGATACTATCGCCGTGATCATGGACACGTTCGCGTTTCAATCGGATAGAATTTCTTACACGGCTAAAACGATGCTCACCAGCAGCCAACAACCAAGTGTTACGACTCTGTAATGCGGACGCCACCCTGCCGTTTTCCACGATAAAGCAGATAACGTTTCGCAATCATGGAGTTGGTGCTGCGGATTAAAGCTTCCTTTTCGTCGAAATTGTAATACCAACCTTCGTTCCTATTCGTTGGTAACGTCCTGGTGATACGCACGGATTTGAAAAACAAATAGTGTTTGCAAAATTTGTAGAGCATCTTGCATCACGTGCAAAGTATAATTCGATTGTAGTTGTTTAGAATGAGTGTCGATAATACAATGTTACAAAAAGGTAGGAGTTTCTTAGTGAAACGCGTTGATACAACGATTTCGGCTTTAACATGATTTTCTGTTACGATGCAAACGTTCCCTGCGCTACAATACTTGCTACGATATTAAAACCTCGGTTGCATTATTAACAGTAAGCTTGTTGAAGTTTCGTCTGCAATTCCAACCGCGGAACAATTTAACTTTGGACCAAGGATAAATTAATTTTAAGAAAAACACCGCGCACCGTGATACTCGCGGCAATATTAGTTTAAACTTTACTGACGAGGTACCGGGTAACTAATAAAAGTGTACAGCAACCTTGTAATCTTCTTACGTAAACGACTGTTACGAGAAATGAACTCGCAGCCTTCGTATTTCGATATGAAACACAGAAAAGCAGAACATTTTTCAAAGAGTTGATTTTCTTTGTGGGATCATAAAAATACGATTTAAATTAATTGTGGCGCCAGTAATGAACCACAGGAAAGTTATATTTATAAAAATTCGGAAGTATATTTACAGAAATTTGAAGGTTTACAAACTTACAAAATTATAAATTTTAATGTTAAGAATGACAGAAATGAAAAAATTGGCAAGATCATGTTTCTAATACTGATACATATATATATTTATGATATTTTTTGTACGCGGAGGGGTTTGTTTTTGAGGACGCGCGTATACGCTGTCCGAAATGAAAGGTTTATTTGCCCAGGGCAAATGTCCTGTTTGCTCGATACCCGGAATAGCGTGGCCGATAACAAAATATGACAAAAAAAAAACTGAATTTCTGAACGAAATCGTAAGGGCTGAATTGAATGGTTATTGGACGGGAATAAAGATTGATCACGTCCACTTCTAACACCCCGGCAACGAGGAAGGGGGAAAAGAAGGAAATAGAGAAAACTAAAGGTAACAGAGAGTTTAAAGCGTTTACCGTCGTCGTTTAACGACTCCACCGAATGAGCTTAGGTTTATCTAGGGACTTTATATTGCTTCTTTCCGTCCCACTATCGAGTGTAATACTAGGTTAAGGGATTATTGGATGAGACCACTACAGGAAATTAACTGAACGCCCTGAGAATCAAGTTCCGTGCAAACATTTCAATTCGGTTCAATTTCTGCGCCAAACAAATGCTCGAACGTCAACCTTCGTCTTTTACCAATTTTATACAAATAATAGCCCCTGCCTTTTTAATATACGAACGACACCGTTTTATAAAGCTACCATGATTTTTTTTCTTCGCAAGATTTTATTGAAACGAACAGCTGAAATTCCTTCCCGTGTCTCCATATTCTTTTGTTTGCCTTTTGTTTCGTTCCCCTAAGATAGTTTAACCCTTCCAGTCCCGACGGTGCCATTTGTCACCGCGAAATTTATACGTCCTCGCGAAGGACGTCTTGTACGCCAAAATTCAATTTCAGCAAACGTGAAGTATGGCAGAGGATCAACCTATCGATTTCTTTCTTTTTTCTGGCTGTGCTGAAAGATGAGACGATAGAAAATACGGATTTTTTGGTACAGCTTACGACATCGGTTATTCAATATTTGAAGCTTGCCCCTGTTCATTTTTATCTATTCAATAAAATATATTTCCATTTTATGAAATGCTCTGACGAACCGAATAAAGTTCCTCCGGTAACGTAACAAAAATCTTCGAAAAATTTGCTTGCAAATGGAAATGAAACTTCGAGTAATTCGATATCGTAGAATTTTAATTGAAAGAACTCGAAATTATTTCTAGCGTTGTGGCATCGAACAATCAAATTATCATTTAATGGTAAGAAGAATGAAAAATTCACGCGCGAATTGTTATTACATTATTGCAAACGGCGCGTGCATTTCCGCGAAGTAGAGAAACAGAAATATTTTAAGCTCGCCAAACATTAACCAGGATAATTTTCAGTTTAAATTTCAACAGAAGTTGGGGGCATTTAGCGGATAATAATTTTACAAAACTGTCGCTCCGTTTCGCTTAATTTAAACACAAGCCGAGCCAGGAAACGTATAATCGTCGCCCGTAACGAGTTTATTATTTTCATTTTAATACGCGTTCCCGTGCAATATCGGGACCGCTTGTCCGACACATCGGTTAGAAAAATGAATCTGCCCGAGCTGTCAAAGCGTCGTATACGGTCGCAAAAATCGGTGCTTCTTTATTTCCCTTGTTCACGCGTATCGCTCAATTCAACGCCCACTTTCGTCCGCCTCTTTTCTTCTCTTTGAAATTGAAACGCGCGTCCCGCGTCAACACTGGCTTATGAATTATACATTTGGAAATTGCACGTTGTCTGCTGCGATTAGCTACCTGCCAGTTTGTATTAGAAATATCGACCAAGTATTTGTGCAGTAATTTGGGGGAGATCTTAAGCTTCGAATCGATGCCTCGTAAGCGATATTTTTCTGTCGCGAAGTCCGATTTCTTTTGGAAGCGAGTCTCGTCGGAAGATTATACAAAATAAAACGCTTCTTCAGCGAACGTCCGAGGAATCGGGGTCGAATGTCATAACCCCCCCGATGTCCACCGTTTTTGATATGCAACAACCTAATATTTCGCTGACCATTGAGCCGGCGTGCTGACAAAATTACAACCGAAAGAAATTAGAATTTTGAATTATTCCCGGGACGCAATGAGGTCGCCGTCAGATTTATGGATTCAATTTGAACAACCGAGGCCTTTCGCGTGGCCGTGCTCCACCTTTCGCCAGTTTTGTAACTTTGTATGCCGGTAATACAGCTTTGAACTGGTGCATTGCTGAAATCGCGTATACCCTGTATCGTGACCTTATTTCTCTTCCTCTTTTTTTTTTTTTCACTTTTCGCTCGGCCACGGGTAATTCAAACCTCCGCTACGCTCTTCGGGGTTAAATTTTCACCCCGTCCTCGAAAGTCGTAGAAATAAAAAAAAACGTTTTCGTCGCGAATTTTTCGATTCGAACGATCGTTGAGTAATACAAAACGAAATTTAGGGATCTGGAGCAAGGAGAAGTTATACAATCATTGGACGATTGCACGGTTTTATTGAAACTCTGCTTTTTTCAATCTAAATATTGCAACGAAAGAAAAATCACACAGAAGGGAAAACTCTGTAAACATAAATTACAATTCAATGATTATTACAAATCAAGGGACAATAATTAGACACCCAATCATTATGGTACCTTGGTTTTATTATCCCTTAATTTATAACTGGATGGTTAGTACCAGATCCACCCTTCAATATTACAAATTTTGTGATAAAAATATTTAATATTTTTTGCTCGATCTCTGCATTTAAACTCGTCGAAAATAAAATTACAACACGACTTGCTCAAACGTCTGACCCCTCTATTTAATCGTCTGATAATTTCACCTTTTTTTTTTTCCCTTTTGGATGGTTCAATTTTTTTCCTTCTTTTTTTGTGGAATGTCTCTGCGTGACCCAGATTCTCGGACAACGATCGTCAAGAGGTTTTGGGACTAGTTTTCAGAGCTTATTACTGTCTACGTTTGAGGAAGTAACCGTGAAGGAAGCTGCTTCTGTGCAAACATGTGAAAAAAAAAAAAAGGAGGAGAAGAAATGTTGCTACCTTCGTATTATACATACGTGTGCACAGGGAGGCTCGTGTATAACTGGGTCAGATTGTACAGCCTTCGAAATATACACGGAGATAGGAGGAAATATGATGAGGTGAAGTTAAATCGATTTCACAAAGGACTCGAAACCGTTCGTTTTTATAAATAAGAATTATTTACCGAACTTTCAATTTTTATATCAATTTTTCATGGTTTCAATTATATTCGTTCATCGATGCTTCGATTTTGTTGCAATCAACCCTTTTGAACAATTATTTTGTATTCAATTAATCAAAATTAGAATTGTTTCTTCATTTATCATATATAAAACTTTAACTTTTTATTTCATTGGAATTTTCTTCTACCTCCAAGAAAATAAAAATTGCCTGTTTATTCAGAAATGTATAAAACACGATTTTCTTGGAACAGAAAAGATAATATCACAAAAGAATTTCGAAGAACTCGCAAGTTGTTTGTTGTACGAAGAAATATTTCAGATAAGATTTTTGTTACCTTACCTTCTTATCGAGATATTAGGGTTACTTTCAGCTTTACAAATGGAATGTTTCATTTTTCTGAAAATCTTAATAACCTGTTGCCTTTTTCATACGATGGTCATTTTTCTGGAATTCTTGTACTTAACGAAGTTCAGTTTTCGATTCGATAAGAATCGATAGGGTTGATCGTGCACAGGTTCCTTCGACCCTCCACTAAAAGATAAATACGCGTAAAGAAGGGTCGTTAATTAAGATAAACCTTTATTTATAGATACGATTACCCTCGTTTTCCGTGGGAAGAAGGCCAAAGCAATTGTTGAACGGCACCGACAAGGGATACTTATTTTAAGTATCCAAGTTAAGCGACAGTTCATTCGCTCCTTTGGAAGGAATTTTTTTTTGCATGACTTTCTTTGTCACTTCGCTTGATAATCACTCATCGTGCCATTATATTTATAAAAGTGGAACGTGGCTCAGTCTCCGCTATTTATTGTCTCTTTCCTTTTCCACGAATGTAACGCCAAAGAAATTTCCATATTTCGCTCTTCCACGAATCGGAACGATTCGCAGAAACAATCACGGTCTCGTTGGAACGATGCGAATTTTCGATTCGACTTCCACCAATCACCGCGGACAATCGGACAATTAATTAAGCAATCAGGCCATTTAAATGCGTGCACCACTTGGACACGGCGACGTGTACTTGTTGCATATCATTGTTCGGTCGGCAGGCATTGTTCCACGATTGGAAAATATTGATTTAACGTGTCGGCCGGCTGCATATCATTACCGCGGCATCCAAAAACTGAAATCGGATGATGTATCTCGAGAAATTCAATTTGGCCAGCGGCTACCATACCAATCACGCGTTCACGCGTGCGAAAGTATCGTAAAAACGTCTGATTGAGCGAATTAATTAACGCAGTAGGGTCCGAAAATGATTAATCCCTCGAAATTATACTCGCCAAACTATACTCTATTTAAAGTTTACTGTTTTATTCATATTTTTAACATGAAATGATTGATCATTAACTGCAGCGAACAATGAAACTTATTTTATGGCAATTTCAAGTTTGTAGTTACAAGAAAATTTCTGTATAAATATTTTGTTAACATTCTGAATACAAAATCAATTCTAAAGCGCTTGAAATTTTATATAATTTTGTGACCCCAAAGTTTCTTCAAATAACATTTATGTTTTATAAATTTGAAGTCAAGCGATCACGAACCGAATAAAAATTGATTTCATGTGATTTCTTGTTTCAAAAGTCAAATATTTCTTTTGGTACTCATTGTCAGATTAAATGAAAATTTGTGTTCAACGAACGCAAGGTAAAGATTGCTATTAATTTAGAATATTTTAACAAAATTGAAGAAAAAAAAAAGATAATATTGAAAGTGAGTAGAAAATAGAAAAAGAAAAATGAATCGTTAAAGCAATATTGGAGCTTTTAAGTCTAAAAGCAGCAGATTGGTCGCGTTCGCATCGTAAATATTACATGTTACATTTTAATATTTCAGGTTGACAAGATCCTCCGTAGAGCAGAGATCGCTAAGTGACAGCAGAATAACGGTGGAAAATTCTGCGGGACATGACATTCCTTTCCAAGGACACAGTCTTTCATTTGGACCAGTTTTGTTCACGTTTGCTGTCCTGCCACCAGGTATTTAATCCTTTGACGCCAGAACCACCGACGTTCAATGTAAACTCTTATTTAAATTGAAAATAAGGGATGAAACATAAATTGCAATACGTGATGATTCTTTATTTTATTACACAAAATAAAAAATTAGTTTGGTGGTTCTAGGGTCAAGTAAGTTTTTTGATATTACTGATTAATAAACTCTTAACTTCTGTCGTTTCATTTTTAACACAGTTGATGGATATTAAAATTATAAAGTTACGGTTCTTATTTATTTTATTCTGAAACAGTATAATGATATATTAATTTCTCGACTGAATAAAAACTAACTACACACTGTCAGAGACGAAAGATTCAAATACACATTTTCTGCAACGAACGATGAATAATTCAGGAATTCACGTCTAATTTCACGACGTGGTCCAATTATATCCTTCGGTTTAATCCGTATCGGGTCTTCGCTTAAATGTCACACATATTTCGGATCGAATTCCACGAATCACTGTGGATTGCGGTAAAGGTCACCGTGTTAATCGATATAACACGTGGTCAGTCCAGATTTGCTTGATTTTTAATTATTTTTAACCTGCTCCCTCCTGCGATTCAAGCTTCCTAACAAATTAATTGAAAGCCTCCAATAACATTCAATTTTAGGAGTACGTTTCAATTTCGTGTATAAAAATTTGTAAAAAGGGTATCCAGCGAAACTCGTGTACACCCATGGAACAGGAAGCAACTGACCCAATCGCCAGCACACATGTTCCGCCGGCTGAAACAGCCGAACCGGTGCTTCCTTATCACCGTGATGCCGCAAAAGTTTGAAAACCCGGCGAGTTAACCAGAAACGAGAGAGGCGCGGCACCCTGGCCTCTCTTTGTGAACGGGAACATCCCTGTGGTCTGGCCGCGCACGAACACGTAACGGGGAAACGTGTGAGGGTGCAGCAAGGTGCGCCGTAAACAGCATATTTTCTGACTCACTAGTGCAAACGTAATGCGATGCGCATATTTAGAATTCAGGATGCCTGCCCTGGCCCCCCTTTCGTCCCCCTACTTCCGAGAGACCTTTTTGGCCCAGGATCTTCTTCGCCCCCCGACCCTTTCACCCACTTCCAGCATCCTTTTTCCAGGCTTCCTGCTATGATGCATCGAATCGCTGTCTATTGGGCGGAGGGGCGGGGTGTCCCAGGGCACCCTCTCGATCGCACGCACGTAGAAACAGCGGGGGGCGAAAGGCGATCAATTTTGCAAGGTCTGGGACTCGAGGTTTACAGCCGCAGAGAAAACGGGGGCTCTCGCGAAAGCACGACACGATCCTGGAATTTCCTTCTTTTCTTTTTCCACGCTTTTAAGAGAGGGGGGGGGGGGGAGGAAATTGTTATGGTCTCGCAGCGTCGTGAACTTTCATGGCACGGTGTATAGATTCTGGCAAGTGTATTGTCGTGGTGGAAAGCTTCGAAATGTTTTATCTCTTTTATTTATTGGAGTATTAGGAAATGTGTTTCATAATTTTCGGTTCGTTACTTTCTGGCGAATACTTTTTAAAAGAATTTCATTCTACAGCGTGACACTCGAGGGTAGAAATTCTAGAACAGTTAAATGATAGATTAAATCCTATTAGCGATTCCGAACGAGTTCTACTTGGAACGAACCGTGGAAGGGTTAAGCACCTAAAATCTCATATTCTCGGAGGGAACATTCCCCGTCTCGTAAACATTCGATTATTGAATCAGTCGTTAAGTTCCGTAACGTGGATAGATCCGACGGTGTCGATGGTGGGCGTCGATAAAACACTCTGTTCCCGTTCCGAGGAATCCCGCCACGGAACAAGAAGAAAATTCCCGTTTGAATCACTCGAAAATCCGATTTGCGCCGTTACCAAAGCAATCGCCGTAAATTTAACCTAACCTGAGGACGAGGTCGCGGGATCCCAGCCCGGTGGATACAGGTGTGTTTGGCGAGGACGCAGGACACTCGTGTCGGGAAAGGGGGACACCGGAAGTAAGAGAGAAACGAAGTCGTAGACAGAGCGGATAGACGTCCTTATTTATTTGCAGATAAAATTGGTACGCCTGGATGCTGGGTGACGCGCGAGGAATCCTGAATAAGATTGGAGCAGGAAGTAAGTCTGCCGTGGCCGGAAACCGCGAACCGGCTCAACGTTGAACAGTATTTTCCAAAAGTTTCTTATTCTAATCGAACTCTTCGTTGAATTTTAATTCATGAAAGTGTCGTTTAAGTTAAAAAATCTGTAATTTTTAGTTGAGAGTGA
The DNA here is from genome assembly GCA_022405125.1 of Anthidium xuezhongi. NCBI lineage: Eukaryota > Metazoa > Arthropoda > Insecta > Hymenoptera > Megachilidae > Anthidium > Anthidium xuezhongi. Next base: position 1,502,343 of record CM039649.1, read on the forward strand.
GTTGAGAGCCTTTGGTAGCCTTTCAATTAGAAATGGATTAATTATCACCTGAACCTACCACTAATTAAAACATTATTATAGGTGAAAATTTGCCAAATTTTTAACTTTAATAATATTTTTCTAAATTAATAAGCATCCTTGATCTGCCAAATTCAAATTATTATTTTCCTCGAACTGTGACATATTTTTTTCCACTTCTATTGGTTAGTAGGATACAATTTGTCGAAGTTGCACAACATACCCCGTATATTTATGTTCGAATCGATTCGAGGCATTTCATAGGCCATTACTAAACACACGTCCCTGGCTGATCACATTTTGGAAACCACTAGGTGACATAACCGTTCGCGATCCTTTGACGTCTATCTAAGGTATACGTGCTCCATTTCGTATCGGGCCGGGGAATATACGTCGGATCAAAGGGGTTTCTTCGACTTGCCAGTTCGTCTTTCCTCTCATTTTATTGCGCCCTATTTGACCGGCTGCAAAGTATCCTTTCAAAGTATCCTTTCGTGCCTCTCGTGTTTACGAACCGTGCGACCTTTTTCCTTACGACGCCACGATACATCCTGGAAATATTGTTTCCAGCTACGATTACTAAAAGTACCTCGTGAAAACGATGTTTGACCTACTCAAAAACGTGTAACAAAAATTTACTATGTATCTTCTCTTTGCAAAATCAAACGACAACTTAATCTATCCAGTGTATTATCAAAATTATAATCCAGATACCTAAGTGTATAAAATTTTTGTTAAAAATGAAATGGAGGTAAAAGTGGCTGAAAGGATTCCAATGGTTCCTTCAACATTTCCACAAGAATATAAAAGACTGTTAAACGGAAATATAGAAGTGGGCGCCCAGAAATTCAACTGCCTGTACAAGGATTAAATAACCAAAGATTTGACCCTGCAAACAGCATTGTTAAACGGTACGGCATGTAATATACTTCGTCGTGGAATGATTCGAAAGGACGAGCGCGGATATTGCGAAGCCAGGACCTCTCTTACCGGTCCTGTGCAAACACGGCTCGAACATTGTGAATGCACATGCAGCTTTTGTACGGAATTGTCGCGGGTAAACAGCGGCTCGAATAAATAAAGGAGCGTTTTCAGTGCTGGTAAACGCAGAACAATTCGACGTACATAGGCCGTGAAAAGGTGCAGGAGGAAAGCAATCTGGATGGAACGTTCTTGTTAAGAGATAGCCGGGATCTTCTTTTGCCAATTTGACCGTGATTCAAAGTCGAGAAAACCGGAGAATAAAGATGGCAACGTGTGATATGATACAGAATAATTGCCATTAAACTTGCAATGCAATTAAAGTGTCAGTATTTTTAATTTCACTTTCAAAATTGGAATTCAAATTAGAAACTGTGTTAATTCCTTAAATTAATTAATGTTATCTAGAAATTACGTCTTCGATTTTTGTCAAATTTTATATGGACGTTCTTGGATAGGTTTTTTTATCAGCTTATTGATTGATAACACGGATATCCAAGCCGCAATTAGAAATAAGACGGCGAAGAATTATACATTCCCCCAAGTCGTACTCGAAATCGATAGATTCTTCGGGGTGACGATGAAAATCCGATAACAAGCTTTCAGGAGAATCACCGACGAACGTCGACAGTCGAATTCCTTTCTCTGCCGATTGTTCGACGGTCGATCTCGAAGAATCAGCCGTCGGGCAACAAGGAGAAGATGGGGGGTGTAGGGAAGGAAGAAGGGACCTTGTCGAAGTCGGCCCTGTCGGCTAATTTCAAGCGTCGCGACGCCGCCTGCACGACAGGGCCTTTCCTCGATAATGAACCGTTTTTCAGATATCGAGGTCGTCACGTCACGAGATCCGACAGGCGGAACAAAGCTCCTGGAAGACTTTAAAACGGTACGACGGTGGACAGATTCAGCCATGGATAAATGCCGGGGAAAGAAAGGTGTGCTAGATTGCTTGGCCACTAACATTGCTCCCCTTTTTCTGAAACTCTCCTCGAATATGAAGGGTGTCATTCCGTGTACACTAGCACCCCTACCAAGATATAGTCTATTTGGGGAGAGGAGTTCCATCGTACGTCTTATACTCGATAGTTATTAGGTATTCGTGGGCATAATTAAACTCGTTATTAAATTAAATAATTCATTTTTGATAATTACTTAACAAGATTGATATTTAAATATTTTTAATTTAAAATAATTACTAATAATTGTTTGGGTAATGTGGGTATTCCCATGGTGCTATTTAACTTTAGATATAAATGTAAACGATATTGAGTGAATATTTGACAAACTAACATTTACAATTGTTAGTTTTACTCTTTAATTTTCAATTTTGCGCTACTATCATGACTCACGGTTCTCTGGAATGTTTCGCGAAGCTTAGATATTCATTAATAAGAAAGAAGGCTGTGACCTATGAAATATTCATTTTGATGTTAAAATTATAAGCTGCCCTGAGTACCCGGTGGATAGGAAGCATTATAAGTTTAAATGAACATGAACGAACAAAGGGATAATCACAGGAAGAAAGGAAAAAAGAAAATCTGCTTCGTTCGTAAAGTTCCCAGGGTATTAATTAAACCTTTGTGAATTGATGCGTTCCTCTTATTTTGCCAGGGTAATCCAAATCAATTCGGGTGAAGCTCAGGGGGGGGGAAAAAATAACCGTCTGATTATATGATACGGAAACTTTTCATCTTGCTGAAATAACATTGAGACAAGCAAGAAGTTTATAATTATGTTCCATAATGAATAGAAAGTTTATATTTAAAAAATAGAACGGGACACTCGGCTGATCTCTTTGCATTTGAAATAAAATATTCGGGCGAAAGTTTTACGTTTCAAGGCAGAAATTAAATTTCCATTTTTCTAAACGAGGAGTTGTTTCCGATTTACCTTCTCGAAACAACATTGAGATATTAAAAATTCGAGTCCAATTAATTACTTTCGAATCGCTCAGGGACGTACACTTGACACTTCCACCCCTTTCCTATTTTCCTTCGCAGCAATTCGATTTGAGTCGAGGGTGGTTCACCCTTTTCCGTCTTAAATCACCCGATTCGCAGATCCTTGCAAGACCCGTCGAATAAAAAAGTCTCGTGTATCCCAGCCCCGCAAGAATCATAACCCCCCAAACCTCCCCGGGATGCGATAAAACGCAAGCCTCGACTTTACATCCGTCGGGCCAATGAGCGACCGTTGTCCGGTTACGACCGTCAACGACACCTGAAGTTACCCCCCCCTCGCCGTCCCTCGAAGTTATTTGCAGTCACCCCCCGGAAGGATCAAGCCCCGAGGAGGAAGGTGCACGTGCCGATTTGCAAGTCGCCTCGTGCGGCTGACGTTTCTCCGCGAAACGAAAATAGGAAAGAGGGACACCGTGTGATCGCGAGGATGGAGAAGGGCGGACGAGGGGCGGCTGATTTCGCCGGGTGTACGCGTCTGCAGGAGCTGGTAGGTGGAAAGGGATGCCCGAGGGAGCCGAGGAAAACGTACTAGTGACCCGAATACGTCTAGCCCCGGGGCACAATCTGTGAACATCTTCTCCTGGTAATGCTCTGTGCGAATTCCTGTACCGTGGCCAGCACACTTCCAAACCCACCCCCTGCCTAACGTGCAGCCATTCGTTTAGCGGGGTATACGTTTGTTTGTTTCTTTGGGGACGGTTAAATGGAAACTGCTTATGCGGCTGGTCCGTGGACCGCGATCCGCGAAACGAACAGTTTATTTCGAGGGTGGTCCCAGATTTCTGTCCGATTTGGCTAAAAAGTGAGGCAGACGATGACGTATCCTGTCTGGTTCTCTATGCAATCGAGTCTCGTTCGCTTTTACAGCGAAACTTTCGAAAACCTGATAGTTTCTTATATTTCAATATAAATAAAATGAAAATTTTCTGGTGCACTTCCATGATTTCTGCTTCGTGGCAACGTTCTTTCCGTATCTTACTTTTGCTTACTTCTTTTGAATCAAAAACGATGAATTCCTGCTAAGAAGGCATTTAGTTGGTCGAGCTGGTAAGTTGCGAGCTGTCTTGGAAAGAAAAACGTTTAATTACCGTTGAGGTAGCAGCTGAAAGTTTTGTTCAAGCTTTCGCCGAGTCTTTACGAATAAATGCAGAATTTTTCGTCAAGCTCTCCATGAAATTCCTTGGTTGGGAAAAAAGAAGGTCAAGAAGAAAGGGAAGTCATCGCCGGAGTATCCTGCCGGAAGTTACGATGAACATATTAGCCGAGAAAACGATAAGAATTCGTTATAGAGGAAATTCAAAGAGAAATTTGCGATAGTTCGGGAAAGGTATTCGATTAGTTGTGGAAAATTGTTTAAAATTGAACGAGGAACGTGTTATGAAAGAAAGCAGATTTTAAATAGGATTAAAATGATTAAAGCGACGTTAAAACGATTATTTATTATCTGCGGGGATTGTTTGACGGTAAATGGAGACTGGATTTCGTTAAAGAAGCCAATTTTGTTGAAGGAGCAAAACATACATGACTACTTAATTAACTCGTTGCTCGTGTTCTAATTAAGCAAGGTAAGCTTTCTTTCATACAATTACTTTTTCGCTCTTATACTTTGAAGTTCCCACCTTTCAGTTTGTCTTTCAACACCTGGGTGACTGCAATTAACGAAATTAGCACTCAACATTCTGTTTTATACTTATTTATCATCATAACTTCGAGCAACGATAACTGAATAGCTTCTTTTTAATAAGAAAACCAGGGGAAACGTTCTAAAGCCACTTTGTACCTGAGAGGAAAATTAAAAAATTAAAATCCATTTTGTAATTGCTCATTGCGATATTTCAATCTTCAAATTGGTATTCTTGAAAAGTAAACAAAATCTAAGTATATTATTTAAACAAAAAATTACCGTTGACTTCGATTAAATTTGACAATTTTAAGATTTTTAATTGTAACTATAAAGATATTTTAAATATAAAAAAATTTGTATTTTTAAATTTGAATTTTCGAATTAATTAAAAATCTATATTGGATCGTCGTAGAACGTTTCTCTTTAAAAAGAATTTTTGAACTAAACACAGAGGTTACTTTTTTTTTTTTTCGAAATTTTGTCGAGTCTTTTCAGTTTTCAAGTTTGAAGAGCTTTTCCTTCTTTTTTCGCCGGGCAGAGCCAGTTATGATAGAAATAAAAATATTTATTCGAGCCAGTGTGTAATCTCTGAAAAAACAACTGCAGAAACACCTACCGAGTAGTTTTATTTGTTCAATTAAACAAGTCGATAAATTCTATTCTATCGAGTTCCTGGAACGATCGTATACAAGTGCAATGTCAATAAATTTCTGTGACCCACGTTTGCTGAATGCATCGAACAAACTGAATCGTAGGTAAAACAAAAATGTACCAACAAATATTCGTCGCACAGGCAAAAAGTCGAGCCATCAAACATTTCCTACCGCTGAAATACGTATAAATGTTTGAAAATCTCAGAACTTTCCCTGAAAGACAAATATCAGTTGTGGCTTATTACTTCATACTTTCTATACAGTAATAAGTGTAACATAATAGTGCAACAATATAATAACAAGTAGTATGGCAGCTTCCATTTATCACTATTAATACTGTCTAAATTGTTACCATTCACTTGTTACGTATAGCTGATACCCAATGATACAGTTTAATAAATATTCTGTTACTGAGTAACATTAATAAATATTATACCGAGTTCCTTTTCTGTATCCACAATCCATTCTTCACGTTCAATTCACACACTTGACAGTTAAAACTGCGCATCTGCAGTCTGAATTTATCATTTCGTTCATTTTTCACTCGTTTTGAGAGTCAAGGATCAACAGGAATCCCGAGGAAAGATCTCAAGGGTACGTGTACGTGTATTCTTTCAAAAACCAGCGAGATTTATCGAACCTTGAGATACAATTCAGAATACTGTGCACATCTTTAATTATTTAGCATTTGGTACGTGTATTTCGTTTCCAAAATTATTTATTCTTGAATTTTTATTTAAACTGATTTAGAAATTATGAAAAATATGTAGATCTTGAAATTACAACAGTTGCAAATCTGATAATATTTTTGGAATTTCCAAAAGATTCCAAATTTCGTATAGAATACAAAAGGTTGACGGACGTTCTTTTGAATATTTTTAAATTCTACAATTTTTACGTCGAACTGTTGCATATTCGTTGCTTTCGAATTTTAGTTGTCAGCATTGTTTCACGTGTGACAAAAATGCCGTTTAAAACACGCGCATCAACTATTCCCGTCATACCTCGAATACACGGGACCGGCTCGCCCTGTGGTTATTGCCAAAAGCGAAATGTAGGTCGCAAACAAGGACGATCAAGCGATCTGGCAAAGATTTATCCAAATTCAACGACGGGCACAAATAAATGGTGGCCGGCCTTTGTTGAATGTGCTCGATTAACCGAACACAGGTTTCCATGCAGGTTTAGTTTTCCGTGGCGTGTTACGTATTACTCGCAGAAAGGGAAACAAACGGAAGATAAAGACCGCAAAATCAAGCTCATCTGCAAGTATAAAAGACTAGTCCACACTTTTGTCCCTAATAATTCAGTCGAATCGACGTACATATTATAATTCATGATACTTTTGTGTAATGAAATTATGTCAGACTTTCTAAGTTTTCCTCATCTGATATTGATTAGTTGACATCAACAATTAGCAGTTAAACGTTTCTATTGTAGCTTTCAGAATAAAAATAGCTTTCATTCTAGCTATTGTATTAGGTGAATTGATATCAATTATATTAATGGATCAATTTTTTGACTAGTCGATCAGGAGTGATTTCGAGGCCGTTGGTTTTGAGGGACGTATTAAAGCGTTGAACGTAAAACCTCGGAAAAGCAAGTTTCCTGTCTGTGTCGATACTCGCTTTGTTTGCATTTCTTTCAACCAGTAAACGTTTTTCCAATCGACGAATGCATTCGGAAATACCGAATCTGTCGTACGTATCTAACGTGTACGCTATCGACGGGTAAAAAAAATAATTCCTTTTTTCCTGCTCCCCCTCCCCTGCCCCATCCACCCTTCTCTCTACTTCGACTCTTGTTCTGCTTGCAATCGCTATCATTTCTCTTCTGGTTCATTTCTCTGTTCTCCCACGATCCTCTCGTACGTCTATGACGATGCGAACGTGAAAAGAATTATCTGATAAAAAAGAATGGCTCTATTCAATATTTTGTGTTATTCCTGATGGAACTACGGGAAGCAGATGGAAAGGGGGAGAGGGAGGGAGAGAGTACGCAGAACAATCCGTGTGAAATTCTGCATTCAAACTTTAAAGTGTTTTCCTACGACGTCGATTTATCCCTCTCCAACATATGGATCTTCTTTGAATAAACGTTAAGAATGCTTAGCCCTGCAATAAAACATTGCGAAAGGTATCAAACCATGATCCAATCTTTTTGTACAATGTTATATTAAGATTCGATGGGTGTAGGATTGGTTTTTTGATATTTAATTTGGCTGCAAGCAATCTGTCGTTCAGAGAAGAACAGGTTTTTAAAAGAATGGCTTTGTTAAATGTAATCCTTTGAAAATCGATAGCGACGTTTTAGATGTGTGTTTTTTTTAAGTGGTCTTCCCTAATATAAAAGATATTTATAGACGTAAACATAACATTAATAACTTTAACATTATTGACAGCGCAAGGAAATTTTTAATCACGGATGGATCCAGTCATACGTATCGTAAGACGCCCCTGAGACACAACGTTACACGCACGATCGGCAGCTCAGTCTTTGAGCCTAGAGCGATAGTGGGAGTACAGTGCCCCTGAAATCGGCCCGAAAAGTGCAAACATTTCCGAGCACTGTTTTAGATGGTCCTTCTTTTTTTAGTGAAACATGGCATTTGTTTGAGACTTTGAAGGGGGCAATAGAGGTACAACGTTCAAATGATTGGTAATTGTTTGTAGCACGATTCGATATCTGGAATATCTGTGGCGTTGATAACAAGTTGGCACGCTCACGAAAAGTTCGAGTGCCAAACGAAAGCTCTTCTCGTTTCTGTTTACAGAGATGTAAAGTGAATGTTTGCCAGGTTCGTCAATATTATCCGTTGTAGTACTAACATTGCAATGCGTTCAGGTTGATTCTTGTTTCAGAGTGTTTACACGGTGTAGTATGTACCACGGGCAAATATTATTACGAAATTCAGCAATTTTATAAAAAGCCCGATGGTTCATAAGGTTACCCGCGCGAATTTAGTTATCTTTCTTAGGATGATTTTATTTTTACACTGTTGATCATTTAATCTATTTAATTTCTCATTAATGAAGGAATCAGATATCTCCAATTATTAATAAATTTGGTTTAATAAGATATTAATGCTAAATTGTAACATCAAATACAATTAAAAAGATTAAAAAGGAATGAACTGTTAGTAGTAATTTATTATTTATTGAACGTCTGTTTTATCAGATTTCAGTGGAATTTACTTGCATAGAATTATGTAGTAGACTAATACGGTCTGTTTTAATAATTTATTTCGGTAAAATCTTTAGTTTAATGAAATTTGTTTGGTTTTTTGATTATATGAACTTTAAATTTTAAGGAAACTTGCGGGCCTTATGGACAAGTCACGTGCATGCGCAGTAACAACTACGCATAGTAGCCGCACATGCGCGGAACGATACAGGTTCGCTGCAGCGCATGAGCTGCCATTACGCGTTCAGGTGTGGCGAGTGTCGAATGTGATTTTGTGCTGTGTGCCAAAAATGTGCTTTAATCTTCATTTGAGCGAATAATCAACCTCCAAATGGTGAGTTATTATATTTTTCAATTATTTCTACAATATGTAATATGTATCATGACAGATTTTTACATCAAACGTTCCATTTTCATGAAAAATGTGATTGGCATTTTTTATGACCGTTAAACTGCTATATACGAAATTCAATCACATTTATCTACTTTATTAGCTTAATTTTTAAAGAAATACCAATGTGTATCAAATATAGCGTGTACAAGTATCAATATTTTAATAAACTTGCATTTTGTGGTGTTTCAAAAATAGCAACTAAGTACATTGCAAATTTTTCTTTTTCTTTGTTCTTTACGTAAAGAAAATGGCGGAGTTGCAGTATTTCTATTGCAATTTTACGTAAGGAATTGTTCAATAATATCACAGTATTAATTTGTACAAGATTTCTATACAAACTGACTAATAATTTTTATATAAATTACTGTTAAAATCTTAAACTATTATAAACTGTATAAATTAAATAGAACGTTTGATACTGTTAAAAATATGATGTACAATTTAATAAGGAAAGTATATACATATATGTACGTATATTAAGATACACGTTAATCAGAACTCGTTATATTTGATTGCCACACGCATCACAGTATAAAATTCAATATTTTTTAAAAATGGTAGGTACACTTTTACATTTCGTCATCGTTATTTCCGCTAACAATAATAAGTCTTCATTTCAATTACAAAAAAGCTTAAAAATATAAGCAGTATGTATTTAAACAGTTTATTAACAAACATTAGATTTACTTATCTTCTGAGAAATCATATTCTAGTAACCGTATTATTCAGGTTCAAAGAAAATTGAATATAATTACTTAGAATTTTTATAAATAAATATTTTACATCTAATTTTATAAATACTAAAGCTTTTATCAATCTGTGATATCCAGAAGAGCCAAAAGGGGGACAATTAATTGTTAAAAATTGCTATATTCGTTATGCAACATGAACAAATATCTGATTAACTAAGGTCACTATTTTTAATGACATTAAAATCACTCGGGATGAAAATTTGTTCCGATATTCTCAAAGTATTAATCAGGAGGGTGCGAATACTTTCTCAACTCGCTGTACGTTTCATATAAATTCTTCAGCTTTCGTGGAATAACGGCCTTGATGTCTATTTTGAAAACGTCTTGCGAAAGGAAAACAAACACATTTCAACACCAACGGTGCACAATAAGCCCCGCGACTCGTTATATCCGTTTGCCCCCTATCAATCGGCTGCTTGCCAATCGATACGGGGGTTTGTTGTTGTTATCTGTCGTGTTCCTACGCGTCGTTGCTCTTTCAGAATATTCAAGCTGCTCGCGCAATTTTTCCAAGCTGTATATTTTCTGGAATGGAACGGAAGCGTGTTCGAACATCGTACGGTTACACCTTCCCCCGTCTTTATCGAAGTTTAATGCTTCCCTTTCAGGATTTGACCCGCGACTGAAGCGATCCATCGTGGATGGATCGTTTAGAAAACATAATCGAATTAATTTTTGATCCTCGAATAGACTTTCGGTTCGGTACACACAGCTTCGATATTTTTCGATTCATAGTCAACAGTCTGGAAAGAATTTGATACTCTTTCTCGAATTTTGCACGGTTCTGTATGTCGGTGACAGAATTTCAAAATTCCCCTCTCTGGTACCAATGTATTTTCGTTTCGAATATAACACGTGGAATTTCTCCATTTTTCTTTTTACCATTTAACGAAATGGTTCTTTCAAAATTTTATCGTTTAAGGTATTTTTATTCTGTCCAAATTGCATCGTGAAATTGCGAATTAGTTGATACACAGTATCGAAGAAAACGTTGGTATACTGTTTTCTCGAAGTAGAATTTTCAACGTTATTTATGATATCTGAAATAAACATGGATAAATTCCCGTTGAAGTTTTCGCCGGGATTTATGAAAATACTAATCTCAATAACTGTGGCGACGATTCATATCGCGAATTGGTTCGGTTGTGTAATCCGAAAGAAGTTTACTCAGCTAAATTACAAACCGGAAATATAACGTTGGTACGTTTATAAAAAGAGAATAGTGTTTACTATTTCGAATGTAATGCGGTAGATTATCGACGGAGAGTAGCAAACACGGAATCGTTGCTACGTTTCGAAGCAATAAAAGCTCGAAAACGATGAAGCTTTTAGGATAAGGGACGGGATGAGGGGGGGGGGGGGGGGAGGAGGAGGAGGAGGAGAAAAAAAAACGAAACGATGCAACTTTCCACATCCAAGCAGCGTTGAAAAGTAATTAAAATGCTTTTAAAACGCGTTCAGCTGTTTCGAAAGATGTTCGATAAAGGGAAATTGTAATTACGATTAGTTTCTGATCAGGGAATTGAGAATTAACCCTAGAACGATGCAAACGGGGCCAAATGTAACCCAGATACGTAAAATATTCGAAATATTCGAATAATTTAGATGATTTTTATTATTTGGATTTCAAAGTTTAGTAATTCGAGTATTTTGATTTAAAATTTCAATAATTCGAATACTCGACTAATTCGAAGCCAAGCACTTAACAACAAAATAATTTCTCCATGCATTCGAACAACAAATTTCGCACATGTCCCCTAAATTTATCATTTCAAGTTAAAATCATAAAATTTCCATTTAAAAACGACTGAGCACTAAGAATCATTTTCACTAAAAATTTCTGCTACGAAATTCAGATCTTAATTCGACAAAGGTTTTAATATTACGTGACACATCCTGTGTATATGTTTAAGAAGTGAGAGAGAGAAAAAAAAGAGTCTAGTGACACGTTTTAATGAAACGTGTCGCAATGTTGTGTGAGTGCGGCTTGGTAATATAACAAGATGTAATATTCATGACGGGCGCTAGGCCAGACAGAGAGGAGGATTGTTGTCCTGAAGTTTACAGGGGTTCCAAGGGGTGAAACTCAAGGAAGATGGGTTGATGGCTCTTGACTGGCCGGTACCAGACACTCTTCATCTTGTTACTATCCTCCTCGCTAAATATGCGGTTCGGTGATTCTAACCTTTTTCAACCTTCTTTTCCTACCCTCGTCATGTCCTCAGGGTTTTTTTCGGTGCATTGTTGCGAAACTCTTTGTAAACTAATCTAGGGATTCCGTTGTCTTGGACGTTTCTGTACAACGCTTTATTATCATTCCTTTATTTTTTTTATTTCTATAGTAAACTCTCGCATAATACGTTACTCGTTTCATAAATTCGCGTTATAGAAAATCGCGTTGCATTCATCCCAGAGGTGGGTAACATTTGACGAGATAAATATTTAAAACATTATTTAACGTCGTAGATTCTGTTCAATTTAAATAAAAAATGAAATATTCCCATTTTAATAATTCGAAACGCGAAATAGAATGTTTTATAACTTCGTTGAGAAATCGTTTTATAGGAGTGGTCGTAATATCTTTATAGGAGTTTGCTGTATTTATTTTTCTAAATTCCGATAAAAAAAAAATGTTTAATTTCCTACACGTGAATTCCGATCGAATCGCTGGTCGTAACAGTTGGATTTTTTAAATCAATTGCATTTTTATTTAAGAATTTTGACTAGCCTCGGAGGGGATTGAACGTCGCGATTATTTCTCTCGGTGCTTTGGGTGTATAATCCTGGTCGGTCTTCGCCACCCACTCAGTAAAGGTCTCTTCGTTCCTTCCAGTGTTTACCCACCATTCACTTAAAACCCTGGACCCCGGTCTACTTCATCTTCCCTGTTCCACGACGGTGTCTCCGCCCCTGTTTCCACTCGCCGCTCTCGTCGTCTCCTCTCTCTGTATTTTGTGTGTCTTGGAGCAAAGATAAGTTCACGGGAAGCCGGTCCACTTCAAGTTTATGATCTAATTTTCATTCGACCGACTCCCGGTGACCTTTCGAGACGGGGCGCATCTTCTTGATACCTCGGACGATTGCTTTTATCCCCGGTTAAGGGATGTGTTTTTCAACTCGGCCGTCCTTTGATCGCGAATTACAGGAAATTGCGATAATACGATTAAAATGGAACGAGGCAATTTTTATTTGTTTCATCGATGCTTTCCTTCAAATTTAATTCAAGCTGAATAAAAATGTCAATGTCAATAAAAAATTTAGGGATGTATTAGAACTTATCTGCGATTGATCTCTCCTACCCCCTAAAATGACCTGAAAATTTCTGATCGCCTATCAGAAGTTCCTATTTTTCGTAAATTACTCTCTCTAGTAAAATACGTGACGAAGGCAAAGGTAAGGGGCAATCAAACCGAGTTTTTATACACCCCTGTAATATTAAGTTCCACATTTCCACAAAAATATGGTACATCGTTTCATATCATTTGCATATTATTACGTATCCAGGAGATTAGGATGATCGATGAAGAGAATATATTAGATTACGTTTTGTCTTAAAAATTGACGAGTTCTGAAGGGTGGTCCAGGGGGGGTACACGATCGATCCTCGGATTAAAAAGGGCTCGCTGTTTCTCATCGAAACGTCCGAAATGAACGAACGAGAACGGTACAGAAATGCACCCTCTCGGAGGCATTTTCTAAAATCTCGAAGAATCGCATTGTCAACCGTGCATTCCCCGTGTCTGGCTCTTTCTCCCATGGAAGAAAAAAATCCCGTGCCGGTGTCATTACACCGACGAAGGGGGTCTGGGGACGAACCGACGTCCCCGGTGGAAGGGCGGCCGTCGTCTTGAAGGAGAATTCTCGTTGCCTGGTGGCTCGACGTCCGCGACGTGTATACACGCGGCCTGAAAATACACAGGATGCAGAATGGATGGTGTGTTAGGCGGCTAGGTCGAGGATCCGTGGTTAGTACCCGGGGCTTTTGTTGCGGTTGAAATATTTGAAAGCGATGTTTCTTTCGACGTTCTTCATCCCTCTCGGTTGGCCTCTGTTCACGGAGTAACATCTTGTTGGTTTCTTCGACTTTTCCCTTTATTTTCACGACGTGCCATCGCTCGCCCCCCGCCCTCGTCTTCATTTTCAGCGGCGAGGCCGAAGGCATCAGTCGAGCAAGCAATATCTTAAAAACTCTGCTACTGGCCAGCATCCAAGGTTCCGGGCACCTCGGGGGCACGAATACGCGCCTGATGATCATTCCCGACAGTTTGATCGAGAATTTAATTCTTTGCGATCGTACGTCCTCTCTCAGCCATCAGTCTGGTTCTCGGGGTGCAAACTACCTGAACTTTGAGAATTTGGATAATTGTAGGGCTAGCTGAGGTTGAACTGAACCCTTCGGGATTTATTTGGAAAGATTTTTGTATATGGGTCAGATACAATTTATTGGTGTAGATTTTGTGCAAGAATTCATTTGTTTTAACGATATATATAATATCAAGTGGGCTTCAGGTAAAATATAAATATATAAAAGCAAATTATTAATAATTTTGAAGGGATCAAACCTTGCACAATTTGCTGAGACAGTGACGATTTAAATTCAATCTCTTACTTTATTCTATTTCCATTTTCTAAATTTTCTGCTGTTCAGAAGTGTAAGAACCTTTCTATTTTAATATTTGCGTTAGTGACTTCAAAGTTATTCCAATAATTTAATTTCTGAACCATCTAACATTAAATACCTGTAGTAATTTTGATTTTCACCTAAAGTATGACCCCTTCGATTATTGTATTTGAATTTGAACAAATCAATCAACGAGAACGAGATATAAAGAACGTGAATTTAGTTGTTGCCGTAAAGTTTACAAAATGAAACGAAGCAGTGAAACGAATCGTTCGGATCAAAGTAGAAATTAAAAGAGCCGTGTACAAGTTGAAAGCAAAATACTGGTGAACTCGGTCAATCAGAACACTCCGAGTGCCCTCGACAAAGTTTTCGTTCCGCGTTTATTCGAAAACTAGACGCATTGTTCGCGCCCGTCGGGTGCAACTTTAAATTCGACAAACTGTTTCCATTTGATCCTTAAAATCTAATTTATCTTTCAAAGTTCAACAAAAGTCTCGGCAAATTTTTCCCCTCCCCTGTGTCGCGAACGAATACGTCCAATTCGAAAGAAATTTTTAAACGGGTAACAAGCAAGATTTTTATATTTTTGGAAGAGATTTTGAATTTTGTGATTAATTCCTTGCCCTACAATATCGTGTCATACGCGAGATAAGTGATCCCTTATATTTTGATTAAAATTCAATTTAATTAAGTCTTGTCAAGTGTGAAATATATGTAACGTTTCAATTTTGAAAAATCATGAGTTAGGGGGTTAATTATTTTTAATGTATAGTTCATTACCTGGGTTGGAATCGGTTATTGTTTGCCATAATTAACAACCAGCCATTTCGTGTTAAGAACTTCGACCGCAGGTTTATGGAGTGGTTTTTATCAAATTTTCAATTTTGAATTAATACGCCGCGGGTGGTGTTCCGCGGAATTTCTGTGTCGTATGATTATATTGGAATTTGATGCTTCAACATTGATTATTGTCTGCCGTAATTGGCAATCAGCCATTTTATATTAAGAATATTGATCGAACTGTTATACAGTGATTTTCGCGAAATTTTAAGCTTCAAATTGATGCGCCACAGGTGCTGTTTCGCGATGTTTTTACGTCATCAATTCGTGTCAGACGTTCTGCGCTTCGGCATTGATCATTGTTCCATATAATTAGCAGTCGCTCATTTCTTGTTGAGAAAATTAATAAGGAATTTGCAAAATTATTTCCATTCGATCTTAAGCTTTTTATGGTACCTTTGTCTTTCATGTTCCCGAATCAGCCATTCGATACGACAGAAGTCGACGTCAGTAATGTTTTCGTTGTTTGACTTCAAGTTCGAATTCGGTTAATTCTACGTGTTGTGCAACGACAAAAGAGAGAAGATCGACATTTTATCAGTTACAAAACGTGATTGGTTGAAAGGAACGCGGGAAGATATCGTTCAGGGTGCACCGACTGTCAACGTAAATACAAATCGTTAGATTGAACCCATTGGTGCACCCGTTCTTCCCTCTTGTCACACCAACCCGCCTCTCTCCTCTCATCCCACACCACGACTTCGTGTTTTTTGCTCATTGTGTCGGGGGTACGGTTGAATAATTTTCCGTTTTCTGCTTCCTCACGACTTTCGCCGGCGACAGCAAATCATAACTGGTGTTCTGACTGTGAGAACGGGCTTGAATGCTGTATCGAGACAGGAAATTCTCTTTTTGTCGCTATTCTCTTATTTTTCCATCCCCCCTCTACCCGCACCTCCCTTGGAAATTGCTTGTCTTAGAAATCGAGTAACGATTCGTCGTTTAATTTTCACCCCCTTTTTTCCAGTGTCGTTCCATTTGTAGTCGATCATCGGTTCATTCTTTTTTATTTTTTCTGCTTTTTCGTCGAAACATCGTGGAAGGTGCAATTATAGTCGAACCTCTCGCAACACGGTACTTCGAAGGTACCGTTTCGTTATAACACGGAATTATAACAAATGGAATTGTTAGAATTATTTTCTTTTAATATAATAGTAAAAGAAATTAAGAAGAGTCCCTTTTCTTAATTTTATTTATAAATATGATCAGTTGAAAGGAGTTGGGTACAGAAATTGGTTCAGATTGTTAAAGTGTACAGGGTGTCCCAGAAATAGTCTAAGAACCGAAAATGAGGGGTAGCTAAGACAGTTCTGAACACAATTTAAATTAGACTCACCCATTTACTTGTAATTTGACCTGCTTCGATGACAATTGGCTGCAGGTAATGGGTCATCGCACCGATTCTGGCCCTTGGCGAGCAGTATCCTGCAGCGCGGAACAGCTGATGGGACGGCTGGGTCACCAAACTCACTGCACTTTACATGTTTTTTCGCTACATGGTCGCTGTCACTTTGAACAAAGTCCTCTGATTGAATTTTGTAACTTTTATTTGCATATTTTTATCAGATGATACTTTCTTAAAACAATGTTACTTGATGCATGGATGCGCGATTTAATTTACCGTTCAATTTAACTCTGAAGAGTTTAATATTTCCTCGTTACAAAATATATTTATTTCGTAGAAAACCGAGCCGCGTAAGCGTCATGTTACATTACAAGCAAAAAGAGTCACTTAAAATTTCATGTAAAAATTTCAGGAAATAGCTTGAATTTTTCAAAATTTTAATTAAATTCTCAGTCTGCTTTAACACGAAATTGTTGTTATTTATCAAGTTGATTTTTTTTTTTTTTGGTGAAAGCAGGGTCCTTTGAACTGTTGATATTTTGTTACTGTTTCGCGTTGAAAATAAAGTGGAACGTTGGACGAGAAAGCAGAGAGAGGGATTAATAATTAGGAATCTATACCGTGTTAGTATGATTCTATAAAATACCGTTGCGATGTGTCAGCGTTAAAACCTAATAACACTTTGCACGGAATAGCATTAACACTCCATTTGCCGGCTAGAAAGGGTTTTAACCAGTAGTTACAGAGTGAAAATTAATGAGTTGACTTACCGAACCGAGCCAGCTTCCAATTTTCCTTGTAATTCTGTATGTTTAAGCTAATTGAATTCGGCGGAGATCTGCTCTGTTAAGTACACCCCCAAACATTACTTTATTCCCGGTTAATTGGTAAATATAAACTTCCATAATGTAAAAGTACCGTTTTAACGTACGGAAGCAAACTTACAAAGTCTGTCGATGGATTATGCGTGATCGCGACAAGAACGATTAAATTAATCCGAATCGCAAACCTCAGAATTTATTCAGTCAATTTAGAATATTAAATTTTACAATTTTTTCAGGATATTTATTTCAAAATCACTGTAATTCCATTAACGTTGTTTATTCAAATAAAAGAAATTTTATTTTTACAAATTTTGATAAATAATTTTTTAGAGAGAAGGCCAATTATCGGTTATTTCAAATGCTATCCTTAACCAACTGTATAAAATAATTGATATATTTAACAAATTGGATATTTCACCCAACTAATTTGCAATGAAATTAATCAAAACGGAACGCCGTAATAATCGTGAACATTAATTACTTAGAAATGTAGTTTAACACCTTCAATTATCCCGCGTGATAATTGAAGTTTAACAGACGGCAATTAATCGAAATAAATTCGTATCGTTTAAACACGTGGGAAGAAGAGCAGAAGGTGTCATCTGAAATTCCGTAATCCATGAAGACAGAAACGACAGGATGTCGAGAAAACTGTCTGCTTTTCCCCCCTGCATATTTCGTCGGGATACAAGGATAAGAGGGTGGCGAGGAGGGGACAGGGGGACGGGGTTAAACGCGAGGGGGTGTGTAAGAGGGGCGGAGGATTGCAAATCGGATTCGCGAGCTTGCAACGACAAATCTTGAAACGATTTTCTTCTTCTGAAGAAAACGAGACTTGTACGGTGCTTAAGGAACACCGGAAATGGTCCCTGTCGGGGACGTTCGATGCCCGGACACGAAGATTTCGTAAATTTTCTTGCCACTTGCGCGCCATTAAAGTTATTTATGAAATGATCGTTCAAACTGTTATTCGATGCAATCGAGTTGCGTTTCTCTTAGATGGAAATTCAGCAACGATTCGTTCAGTGTTCTCCCTTTGATTCTCAGTCGTAGAAAGTCGGAGTCAATTTCGTGATATAAAAGTATCGCAATATAACACTTGTGATATTTTATCAAGAGTCCTAATATAAAATGGTAGAAAATTAAAATAAGATCGAATGATTAATTTTATGACATAGAAGTACTGCAAAATATTATTTATAGCTTAATATAAAATTAATTATTCCAACGAAGAGTCAGCTATTTTGTATTCCGAATATTGATAAGAAATTCAATTTTAAGCTGAAAATTAATACGCCATAAATGCTTATTTCACGAAATCGTATCAGATTTTCAATTAACAACTGCAATTATCTTAAACCCTATAATTCTTTATCATTCGATCGTTTAATACCTTTTATGCAAATTGCTTGGCGTTTAGCAGATTTCATTTTTTACAAAAATTATTTCGGTCCCCAGAAATTAAAGCGTTTTCACGAAAATTACCGCTGCCTTGACAGATCCGAATGTTCACCAGGAATTACTTCCGACCCAACTGTTTTAAATTTGCTGCAAAATGACCATAAAAATTCGCAGTCCGGTTTCCCTGTCGCTCAGATACGAAATCCATGAGTATTTTATACAACAAACATAAAAAATGCAAGCTCTTCGTTTCACGTGTCTTAACAATTTCTTTCCAATCATTATTAAAAAATTTGTAGATTTGTGACATAAGAGAGGATAATAGTTAGTATTAATTTAATAATATTTCAGTACTTACAATTATCTGAGAAACAATTAACAAGAAATTTAATTTCGATGCGTTCGCTTCGATTCGAAATACCTTTGAGATTTTCATTTCGCCACTTAACAGTTATCGATGCGCAATTAATCCAGAATCGTGCGTGTCCCGATGCTATAAGTTCGGGCCGGTTAATCTGACGTGAACATACGTACGTGCTTCGATTGTTGACCGAGTGTCGGAAGCTTGATTACCTTTAAGGCTGATTAACAACTAACCGATAGCTTGATTGCTTCATAGATCGATTAACAATTAACCGGAAGGCTAATTGCTTCTACGTTCGACAAACTGATTTTCACCTGACTAACATTGAAAACTCGATATTACCTGGCCTTTCATTAAGATTTTAATTGTACACCTGTTGATAATTATCAATAATCACTTCAATCGATTAACTTGTTTCATTGTTTCATAAGAGTTGCCTATTAAGTGTCTTTTCAAATATCAATTTAAATATGTATAATTGCTCTAAATTCTCTTTAAATCTTTAGCAACATAATTTTCAATGTTTCATTTTTAAAAATTTATTCTTGTTTGACTAATGATCATAGTTTATTTTATATATGCAATGGAAATGTAGCAAACGTATCCGCGAGCAAATAGAACCCACCAGCACATAACACACGTATTAAAATTTAATCTAAACATTAATCAATATCTCATTATCATTCTACAGGTTAGTATTTTGAGAGCTCCGCGTTGCTGCGTTGTTAAGTCAATCATTGCGTAATAGTATTGTCAACCTAATTCTGTGAAATCATACTCAAACGTTGAAAGAACAGAAAAATGCACGTAATTAAATTCATTATAAATTCGACCAGATAATGTTCCGAAAAGTCGTAGAAAGTGGTAGTGGTTGTTTTGTGCGGTTTAATTACCCAAAAATGAAATAAAAATGGGGGAGGACGAAGGGGGACCGGGTCGACTGTCAAGATTGTTTCGATAAGCCCAGGTTTTAGCCATCACGGTTCGTTGTGTTAAACGTAACAAGCCGATCCACGTATAAGCCACAACCACGTAATTATGTGTAAGGTTTAATTACGGAAAGCGGTCGCTAACTGAGGTAATAGAATGCCGTGTAGCAGAATTAAACTGAATTAATGGAAACGGTACACACGCGTACCCCGTGAAATAAATCAAAACGCTAACGCGGCAACGAAAGTTAATATCGCATTTTCGCCGCTGTTACCGATCGTTACGTGTAAATTGATACGCGTAAAAAAAGAAAAAGGGCTGTATAATTTAGCGTTTCTGCGATCAGACATAAAATATAAGATATTTCTTTATTAACCTTTTTACCGCGGTCGTTCCATAAACGGGAACGAAATAATTTTATCCGCGAAACTTTATTCGCAGCGTGGTACTTTTGGGACGTTTTGTTTATATCGTTTGCGACAGCAAATGGTAAATGTTTATTTGTAATATTAGAATTGCTATACTATACTATGTTTATAGTACATTGATAGTAGAAGGTAAATATAGTATTTAAAATTTTTAATTTAACTTTACTTAATTTTCTTTTTTAGTCATTTTTTCCTTTTTATTTTAAATTCTAGTATTATAGCTCTAACGTCACACATTATAGTTTTAGAGTTAGCGTTTTCATAATTAGAGTAGAAATAATTGAGTAAAAATTTAAAAGCGCCCAGAATTAATTACCACTAGTGTAGTATATTATTTGGATTAAATAAATAATAAGGTAATTAATATTATAGTATAATCGTATACTAAATTTTAAATATTAATGACCTAGCACTCAGTGCTTCAATTAAAAGACCTTCGATTGTCATGAATATTTCCGAGTAAAAATGAGAAAAAGAAACGGGAAAAAGGTCAACGAGACGATACTTTTCTCGGTCGATCGTTTCATACAGAGAAGTTGAAGAGACATTGGCAGGATCCTCGAAACAGGGCCATCATCCACGACGTATTACATATTTACGCGATATCCGCCGAGCGTATCGTACTTATGAAAACCGAGCCGAAGAAGGTTCGTGGTTTTTTCACCGCCATATCGATAAACATATTCGTGTGAGGAAGGGGAGGGGGTCGTTTGCGCGGTAGTCCTCCGTTTTTCCACCTCTGACTTTGCTCGCTTCGTATTCTTTCCCGAGGTCGATAGGAAATTCGATTCATCCAGGAGAAAAATGTTCAACCTGCATCGAGCATTCATGCATTTATGCGCGTTGCTCGATGTTACATTTAATGCATGAAATGCAACGAGATCGTACAGGGTGTTTCAGCTTTTCCTTCAACCCCTTCCGCCTTAAGTACAGCAGTGATTTATGAAAATACACGACTCTTTCAAGGCAAAGTTCTTTGGCAAAGACTGATAGAACGAACTTGCAAAAATATTCAATTATGTCGTCAGGATTCAATTGAAATTAACATAGTTATAGAGATTTAATTAAAATGAATTAAAATTAATTTTTATGTATCAGCAATCAACATTTTTTTTTTTTATATTTAGTAAAGATGCTTCTATATTATATTATTGTAAATTTATATACACTTTTTTGTTAAGAGTCAATTTTTGTCTCATTAATGTGGGATCGATGTTATAACATGCTTTGTGACAGCAAGGTTGAACACTGTTATGAAGATTGTGAATTATTTTGTGGAAAAGGCTCTGCGACACCCGGTAGAGAAGTTTCGATATCGCATTTTGCATGTACATATTCTACCCGTGTCTTCTTCTGTGTGGCATACGAAACTCGCCACTGTACGTCAAACTCCTATTAAAACGCTATAAATGATCAGAGTTTATTAAGCTGTTATAACGTGGAATCGATTAGCGTGGAACGCGGTTGTTTCGTTAGATGTGTAATTGGATTCCTGAATTATTCGTGCCGGTTGTTTCGTTTATGTAATTGATGGTAAATCCATACGTAAATTTTGTTTAATATTGATCATGAACATTAGTTTTATTTCATTTTCGATCTTCAATTTCATCTTCTCCGTTAAAAAATTTGAACACTTAATTTTAATTAATGGATTCGTGCAAATAATTTGTTAATGATCGAACTTAAAAATGAAACCTGAAGAAATCTCGTCCGCATTTCACATATAGTCGCATTTTAAGATCTTATTACAAAGAAACACGCTGTTCGCCGGCGATACTGAACTTTACGTAACACCTTCCGTTTATAGGTACATACTGCTAAGACAGCCTCGTAGTTTCATTGTTCTTAGGCTTCCTCGTACGTGTGTACATACGTTTCACTTAGAAACTGGACTTTAGCTCTCGTAAAAAAAAAGAAGAGAAAAAAAAATAACGATACGATACCGTCGTACCGTAAAAGTGGCCACCGGACGGCTATCTGGTATTTTAGTATTATTTTCGTCGTCGAAAAGACAATGTTTGAACATGTCGTGAAAATAAATAAAATAATATGGTATAGAAATCTGCATTGTTTAAAATCATTTTATTCAACACTGGAAGTGTTACTTTACTTATATTTGAATGATACCTTACCTAATTAAAAAATATAATAATTGATGAAATAACAGAAGTTTATTTAAATTCATATATTTTCAAATCTATATTTCATTTATTTTTACCTCCTTTGTTAATTCAGTGTGTTGCAATATAATTGTAATTATATTTCATTAAAATAACAGATTTGAAATTTCTCGTCTCAAATTATAGAAATGATAGAAACTACATGTGACTTTACATAATTTACCAATTTATTTTCTAATTATTCCAACATTTCATTTAACAGTTACAGAACAGTGTTACGATTCAAATTAAAGAAACCGTACAACGTTTCTGAAAGTAATTTGATGCAATATTTTGAGCATACAATTTTTCAAAAATATGAGACTGTAAAAATTGATTTGATAAGTTCGAGAATCAAGGAAAAGGATGTCTGTTGGTCATAGAAACGGTATACTATCAATGATAAATTCATTAACGCGAGCCACCGAATGAGCCAGGTCGTAGAACAATAAATCGTGGCACGGACTTATTAGTCTTTCATTCGGATCCACTTTCTTCCGTTTTTGCTCCGTTGACCCGAGAGATTCTCAATTTCCTGAAGATGGAACGACTCTGCTATCCGTGTACTCTGCGGATCGCCATGCCACTCGTTGCTGCTGCATTATTAACTCGAACTTGTTAACTTCGTTTCTATCTTCTCTTGTGTCCCTCTTCCTCAATCGTTCCGACAAATTCTTTTCATTCGTTTGATCGTTTGTTCCCATTCGCTGTTCGATGATGAACCGTCGAAAACGCTTATTAGTTTAATAAACGATAGCACTCTATGCAAGAAAGTCTCCATACAGTTTCGAGCCATTTTTGATAAAACGAAGTCGATATACCCCCTTTAATACATTAAAATTTGTCTGAAAAGTCGAGTTTCTTCGTATTCCAAATATTTTTGAGAACGTTCCGTGCGCCTCGTGCCGTGTGTTAAAAATTTGAAAATCTATCGAGATCATAAAGATACCCGGAAGGGTTTCAACGTTGAACGGACGTAAAGAACAGGCGGAAATAAATTTCGATGGAAAGAAGGACGACGAGATAGAAGAGTCTGCAGAAATGTTCGTTGAATATTCAATCAAGCAACCCTTCACAGCGTGGAAAGCAGCAATCCACGCGACACGGGATGACACGTGCGCACACAGGAAACAGGAAGAAAGGATTTTGAAGGGTGCGAGCAGGGGGAGCGAAGCTAAACGACAAGAAGAAGAAGGAAAATGATGAGTCGAGGGGGTTACAAGCATGAATTGATATACACTGCCGTCCATGAGTATCGCGACACTCTTTTAGACCGAACGATTTGAGATTGATTAGGAAATTAAAATAATTAGTTTGCTAAATGAGGTATTTTTATGATTTTGATAATATTGTAATTGAATGGAGTTGTGGAGAAAGTTACAGAAGTTATTTTTTGGAAATATAAAATTGTTGAATTAAATTGAATTATTTAATATATTAATTGGACAGGATAATGTACTTTATTCGAGGCAGGAACACTGAAAATTTGGTTAGATCTCTAATTTCAGATTATAGAAATATATTTAGGTATAATCAAGTTGGGAAAACAGTTTTATGCAATACTACGAGTTCAATTTCGTAGAACGAACGTTCTAACGACTTCGAAGTTTATCTTCCAAGTTCATTTATTACGTTCTCAATTGTGCAAAGTTTCCTTTCTTAATTTACGACGAGATCGTAATAATAGTAAAATTGAATTAAAGTTCAATTAGTTTTGAATGCTGATTGCCAGTTCAACATTGTTAATTGAACGTTGATTTTCTTGATGTTCTGTTTAATTCTTAGTTAATATACTTCCGTATAATTATAAATTTCTGATGCATCGTGAATTTCAAAAATGATAAAAGAGTATTATTAAGTGCAAAAAGAAGTACAATAAGCGGATGACTATGCGGAGGGTTAAGTTTAACAAAAATTCTAAATCCTAAAATAAGTAAAAAAGAGCATACAATATTTCTTTTTCAAAGACTAAATTTACTTTTTTGTATCGCTTTTCGTGGATAATGATCAACTGAGAGATTCGAGTTCGTGATTGTAGCCGCGAGTTTTGGAGAGTGCCGCTTCCGGCCAGGTTAACCGGAAGATAAATGTTTTTTTTTTTGCTATAGCTGCCGAGATAGCAGAATGATTTATCTGACCCTTAAATTAATCCGCCTCGGGGCTTGACTTAGCCATTCGATTTTCCAACGTTGATCAGTTTACCTGCTTTCTGCCTTATTCGTCGTCTTTAATGTCATTAACAAACCTAAAACATACATATATCATACGTCCCTTAAAAAGTGTAGGTGGTGAAAAAATGTTTGAATCTTAACAGCTTCCAACTTACTGCGATCTATCATACACCGAGTTGAAAATTTCTTATTTTTATTTTCAGTTAAACTTAAATGGGAATAATTGAGTGTTAATTATTTGAATTAATACAAAATCGATATTTTTATAAAAAAAATTGTACTGTGTAGAGTAATGTTCAATTAAATTTTCAAATGTAACCGTTCAGATTGATATTTTGCATTATTAGTCTAATATCAGCGATATCTTATTATTTTATCTTTTCATTTATTAATTATTTAATTATACAAAATTTGAGTCATCGGTTAAACAATTATTTTGAGTTATAGCACATTCTCTTTTCTTTTCGTTCGTGCCTGTAAATTTTATTATAAGCGAGTCGGTGTGAATGGTTTATCGAACAGCTTCGGTGTTTAACTTAATCAAAATCTGCACTTGTACGATAGCTGTATTAGCAACGTACAGACATCCGGCCTACACAGCAAATTCGGTCCCTGCGGCATATCTACAAGTCATTTTCGAGTTTATCTATCGTTGAAGTATTAAATAGGGCTTGATAGATGTTGCCGTGTTCACGATGTATCTTTCATGAGGGATGTCGGATCGATTTTGAGTTGCTTACTCAGGTAAACTTTGCCGCCATTAGGAAGTTCCCTTGTAAATGCAGCTTAAGTCGTATATTGTTAGAAATACGTGTTTATACATAAATCTCTCGAAACGTTTCAAATTGTATCTCATTTCATTTTCAATTCCACTAATTTTCAATATTTATTTGAATGATTAAATTTATAAACATTCACCTTTTTATTTTATCAATATTTCAAACCTGGAAGTTTTGAATAATTAATTTATCATCGAAACGGGAGAATAAATATTGCAGTTTGTTATCTGTTGTAGTATTCGATGAAATATTATTAGGATAAAAATGGCGGGAAGTTTGCATAAATTCAGGAGGTAAAAAGTGGATGAGAATGAATTTAAGAGGTCATTTAATGGCACGAAAGTTGGAAGGATGCATCAAGAAATGCACCTATACCTTCGTTCCTCGATAGCTCATCGTTCTCCTGAAAATTGTTCGTCCAGAACTAAATTCACCTTATCCAAGTCCCGTCTCGTTATTCTCCTTCGGGTTACCGAAAATATGAGACTTTTTTGAAACTCACCAGGCTAAGTGGAATTTAACCCTTGCTCTACTTCGCGCGTTTAAAACGAGGGTAGCTTTTGTGACGAAGCGTTACACTTTTAGAATTTCCAAAGACAAATGTGTTTCGCGGCGCGAGAATAAACAGAGAAAATAAATGTTTTTAATTGGAATCTTCTGTTTTAAAATCGCGTATACTTTCTTAATACCTTTATATGCATGTTACGTTCTATTATTTTGAATATTTTAGAATTAGGTTCGCGTTCCTTAAGGGTTGCGTTATTATGAAAACAAAGTCGCCTTTTGTTGCACGTTAAATGAACATGAATATCTTGTTTACATATTATTTTAAGGTGCTTTTGAAGCAACGTACTTCCACAGTCTCTGTTTAAATTTTGAATCCCTCGCAGGTGTTCTTTGCCGTGGTATGAACTTTTTTGAAATAATTACACCGAATGTTTTCAATGTATTTTACAATTAGAGTAGAGTTGGAGACCACGTTTGTATTTACGCAAAAGTGAAAAAAAACAACTAAACGAACTTAAGTGAAACTTAAACGAAAACGCCTTTACAAAATGTCGAGATTGAGTAAGAACCTATCTTGCTGCAGGCTGAAGATTAAACAGAAAAATCGAAAGAGATGTGACCTGCACTCGACCGGAGCCCAAACGGATCCTAATTACCCTTTTTATCGCACTCTCTTCGCTCAAAACTCCAAGAAAGGTGATCAAAGAAATCGCGTACCTGCGAACACGAAACTAGACGCGCAAAAAATATTAATTACATTTCTAGAAATATTGTATCTGCAATCCTTTTAATTTTATATTAATAAAATTAACAATACCGTCAGAAAAAATTCGAAATTGTAAGATCAAATACAGCCAATATATAGAGCAAAGCGTGACAAAGAGAACGCACTTTGTTCGAAATTCGTATCTCAATTCATTACGGAGATACAGGAGTTTAAAGAATAATGAACGGCGAACAAATTCTTGGATACGCCGTGACCCACATTTTTTCCTGGAAGTGCGTACGGCTAGCGATAGTAGTAGTAGCAGTAGTAGTAAAAAACGATGACTCAGCGTCTGTCAATGACCTGCCTCACACGTGGGGTAGGTCAGTGTGTGTGCGAGCGAGAGGGTCCGACCGTGCGAGGGAGAGGGTGATAGTCGACCACCAAAAACGCGTCTCGCTTTAGACGACGATATCTTCGTAACGGAAGCTGATATCGATATGGAACCACGTGATTTACAAAGGGGAAGATTTCCCCTTTTTTACGAACTAAATTTTATAACTTTACATAAACAATTTCTATTAAATAATAATCGTTGAAAATGTAGTACTTTCAATGAGTTAAAATTGATATTACTTTTGATTAATTTGTTTTTATTGGAATCTGATGGAAATAAATATTCTGCAAATAAGATAAGTTTAATGTAAAAGCTTTCATTTATGGGTGCAGATTACAGGATGACGGTTTAAGAGATTTCTCCCCTCGCATTCAAAGTGTTACCCTCCAACCATTCCGATGTTCCTCCAGAGATCTCGAACCAATCTAGAGTATCCAGCATCCCTCGTGCGTCCTTGAAAAGTCCCAGATGCTTCCTTTTTTTTTTCATTTTCATCGTCTAATGATTCACGGTGAATAGGTTCACGCTTAACTACGCGCGCATAGTAAAGCAACGGCAAGCTTCGTTAAGATGAATCCGCGAAACACCTACCCCTTTCTCAGGGGAACGAGAGGGTTGTAGCTCCATTGAAATCCGTCCCTGAATCCCAACAGCCACTCTCGGTAGCGTCACGACAGGGATTTAACCGGTGAGAACCGATCGAATCGGCAGACTTCTTCGTCCCGTTTAAATCGAGCTGGCAAATAAAAAATTGTTCGTACGTGCCGTGTTTAGATCGAGAATTTCCTCTTGTACCTTCTTCCTCGTCTTTTTCTTTCGTTCTTTCTTTCTTTCTTTCTGTTTTTTTTATCGTACAGAATTCGCGCTGAAAGAGGATTTAGGGTAAAGACTCCCCAGTAGTTGACACTGCTCTGTTCGGCGGTGCTTTTATTTTTAAAAGAAAGAAATTTATAAAACCAATACTGAATAAAATTAACGTAGGATCAAATTGATAATAAATTGATTACTTTTCTTCCTTGATAAAATAATTTAAATGTCTCACTGTTTATTCACATTTAATTTTACGTCTCGTGTTAACAGTCGTTTTTTTTTTGTTATAGATGCGGTCAGAATTCAGGACCGGAGATGGAAAAAGAGCTTGCAATAAATGGATTACTGTTTTGCAGTGTCACCCTTCGTATACGTGAGTAGTATTTTATATTTTGAGAATTATAAATCTTTTACAGGATTATGTTGCATGCATTCGTACCGTGCTCTGTAATGACATTACAGATCGTTTTATTCCAAATGTTACTGTTATTTAAATAAACTGTTGGCTGCCGAGGTTTTATATTATATTTTGTGTAACCTATTCAAGATAGATCTTTCTATTCGATAATCCTTATACAATTAATAATATTTTACAAAATTACAATTCTATGTAATCATATAATCTTGAAGAGGTTAATCACAAAATGAAATTGTTAAGGTAAGAATTTGTGCAAAATTTGTATTATTAAGATCGAAATGTTTAATCAAAGAATAAAAATTGGCTTATAAAGGTTCGACCGTAACGTCGTAATTAATTATTCGCATATTATCGATCGACGAAACCGTTTTGATCCCCTAATTATTTCGAGCACTATATCAGACCCTAGCAATAAAATAAGCTTATCTTATCCTGATAGCTTAAGACGGTATTTTTGAATGTCGATCCATATCATCCTCGATTAATCTGAATATCCAGCCACCTGTGTTCGCCTCCTGAGAGCTTTTCGATACAATGTTCCATTTACGTTGTGCATCGTACACGACACCGGTTCCCGCCACTTTGTCCTTCCATCAAACTCGATTCCCTCTATGATTCGTGCCCCTTTTTCCTCCACTAGGGATCTTTTTGACCGATGGAACCTTTCATTGTAAAAAAAATTCCCTGTAATTACGAGACACGCGTCCCCTTTATCTGTACCGACACTTTCCGCCCTCGATGTCGTCTCCTTTTTTCTGATCGAATCAAAAGATCTCGTACCGGCGTAAATTTTTTCGTTCAGGGTCCTCTGTTAATATTTGAGAATTGTTTCGGCTTTAGACTGATTCTAATTTTATCACAGAAGGCTTAAAATGTCCCATTTATTAAATTATATTATTATATTTTTTGACAATCCGTTTGTTTTGCTATTCACCTACAGTCCCTTAACCCCTTGACCTATGATTTTTCTACCGGGTGTTAGAGCTAAATATGACAAGTCTTGGCTATATAAATTGCGATTAGAATTAAATTTAAAATTGAATTTTAATGAAAATATCAAGGATAGAGTGTGTGTCACGTGTGTGACACGATATTGTAAGGCAAGGGGTTAATAACTAAATTTTAAAATCCTATAATTTATTTAACTAGAAATATTCCCAACGAATGCTTGAAATTATATTGAGAATAATAAAATTTGTAGAAAATAAAATGTTCCTTTCGATTTCCAAGCTGCTAAACGTTCGTCCTTAATTTCTATCTCGCGTATTTAGGTGAATCTACATCGTAGCGTGTCGTTTTCTGGATATCAAAGTAGGATATTCGGGTCAGAGGCGTATTACAATTCTCTGATGAAGTTATCGTCGTCCTGATACGGTTATTTCGTGCCGATTTCAGGGTTTGCTTTTGTCCCCGGGTTCGGCAGGCAACGTTACAATAACTTAATAACCCAGTGACTAACTCGGCTGCGATGGCAAAACACAGCGAGAGCGTCACGCTACAATGCCAAACGAAGCACGACGATTTCACGCATTCAATATTTAATCGAGTTCATTCTGACCCCGTTGTTTCTCGAATCTTGCGCAAGCCTCGCGTCTTGTCGCCTCGTTCGAAGCGGGCCAAACACAATGGAAACGATACACTCAACTTTGAAAGCGAATTAAAACAATTAGAGACGGTAGAGACACTTTGGGCCCTTCGTTCTTGTAAATTCTGTCGCATCAGTTCCTTTTTGAATTTCATTTTAGTTTATTCAATCCTGTTTTGCTTAAGAATTCTTCGAATCGAGTTTCGCGGTATTCCTGGCGCAGATACGTCAGAAATGACTCGTGTGCCAGGTTTATAATTGGTACGTGTCGAACTAATACCCGGATAGCCCGGATACCGGATACACGGACCCTAGGAATATTTGGTTTTGGCTCGCGTTACCAACCTGTCCCCGGCATCTTGGCCCGCAGCACTGCAGCGACATTAATTACCACACGTATATTCCATCCTGGTCACACTTCGTACTTATCTTTATCCACTGGTCACATGTAACCACTGCTCGTCCTCCAGAATCGCTGACAAGGTAACCGTGTCGAGTTTTGGGTAGCCTTGGGTTCTTGTGCCCTTCTGGATGATCATTTTCCTTACCTTCTCTCTTGAAATAAGAAAAATTCAGACAGAATTCTCTTCAGAATTTTTAAATACGAAATTGAAGTTTTATTTATGTCAAAATATTCAAAATTGATCAAAGGAATTGAAGTAAATTATTTTTGAAATAGAATAATTAACACGTTCACTGCCACAGTGAAAACAGACGTGTTTGGTCAGACGCACTTAAATTCCAATTATTATGATTTCTATCGATTAATTTTAATTACTACTTTACAGTATTAGTCTAATATTAACAATATTCAAAATTTATTTACTAATCATTCAATTATTGCTACCATGACACGAAAATTTTGTGATACACGTGGGTGAGGAATAAGTGTTTCTAATTCTTGATTGGTCGAAACACGGGATTAGCCCTAAACGAATCGCAATAAGCAGGAAACAGGGCTCGAACAAGAGCCGTAAGTATAGGTCGTAAATCGAGGCAATGGGTCCGGGGTCGATCGTTCATCGTGACACGGAAACGATGAAGAATAATGGTGGGAGGATGGAAAAGTAATAGTAAAACGTTCGCAAACATCGTAGGTCGGCTTATCAGCTTTATTTATTGCCAGGAAAGGTGGCGAGCATATCGACGCTTTTCAAGTTTTCCCAGAGCTTAACCCGACCCTGACCAATCGTGACCTCTCTTGAACCACGATCGTACAAAATCTCTTTTCCCTTTTTTCTTTCTTCTCGCTTTGACGAAGATGAAAATTACGTTTCAACTCGAAACTTATTAGTCTCCTGTCGACTTGTTTTCAACGCGAGTCCAATAAACATTTTACATCTTAATGTAATTAATGGGTTAAAGCATTGATAATTGGCATTATCCGACTTGTATCGATTATAATTTGAAAATTGTTATAAAATAAACTTACAAATTTTCTTCCGGTTAAATATTGTAGTTTGTAAAATTTCGAAAAGTTTCGATATAATGACGGTTCGAAATTAACAAAATAAATTCACGTTGTTATCTCATGAAAAACGAGCTTTATCGGTCAGATGGAATTTTCGACGAAAAAGTGAGACACACACAGACGCACGTACGCGTATACCAATGCACAGAGACGTATAAACATTCAAGTGCGTGTGACAGTTCACGAACATATTATTAATTGGAGGCTTCGACGAGCGTCGACCCTCTTTTTCGCTTTTCTTTCCTTCTTCCGTCGAAATAATTTCACGCTGAAACTCGACCCGGTTGCCACTCGTTTATCATTCCATTTCGATTACCGTTCTCCTATATTTTTCATGCCTAACGTTTCGCAGGGAAATAGAGAAGGAAGGGGTTTCGTTTCGTCTATTATCTATCATCTTGTTTATTTCGTTGAAAGTTAAATGAAAGCACGATTTTTCTCTTAGCCCAATGAAATATTTAAACATTGCCAATTTATGGTAAATACTCATTTCTTCGACACTTTCATATAATTAATATTTTTCTAATAAAAGTATTTGAAATAAAAATATTTTAAAGGGTTAGGCTAATATTTATGTTTATTATTAACAGCAATAGTTACTTACTTTAAAGTCAATTTGGTTGGCAATTAGATTCAAATGTTTCTAAATTCCTAAAATTCTACTCTAGGGAATTTATCATACTTACTATAAATAATAGTGGTAAATTGAAAATTATTATTCATAAAATTTGAATAATTCCATAAATCTTGCAATATGAAATTGAAGAGCTGTTTATTCGGTAATCAAAGGTTACCATAGCGACGAGTAGCATCTCGAAATAATTAAAAAGATTCTGAACAAAGTGGCGGCAAAATGTTTGACAACAGACAAAACCACAAAAGACGGGAAACGCTCGATATCTTGTAAATAGCGGATTCAAAGACGCGAACAGGCCGGGTATTCCAATTTACTCAAATTAACTTGGAAACTTCTGATGCGTTAACTGCAAGATTTTCTTCAAGTTCACGCTAACGAGGACTAGACAAAAGGTTGGAACGCAAGAACGTCGGGGCAACCAATTACGAGGAATGTAGTAACAAACTGCTCTGTGCAAAAGTCACGAAATAAGTTTGGCAAGCACCAGTTACAGGGAAGTAAACAGAGTACATAGGTGGCCCTTGTACAACACGGTATTCACACAAAATCGTCTGAGGATAACGAAAATTCTTCTCTGATTTTCACCCATCTTTTACACCCTGTTAAGAGGCTATCCTCGTCTTGGAGAATTATTTTTGCAAAAACTTCTGAATTTTTCTTCACCAAAATTTCTTTATCTTAGGAAATAGATTTTCACGAATTCCTAATAATTTTTATTACGCAAATTTATTGAGAAATTTTTGAAGTACCTTGTTCGCGCAGGTATAGCGAGCAGGTATTTCGTACACGTAGATATCGCCCCACCCTTCCAAGAGAAGGCGCACCAAGGGCGCATGGAATGGCGGTGGCGAAAAACTATAGGGCCCACTGATTGGACTTGTCACTTTTTAGGAAAATCCAATCAGCGGGCAAATTTTCGCAGAAATAGTGGGAGGCCAGGACCTCCACGAGAGTCGGAGCGTCTCGGGTCTTCCAAAAAACTAGCATTCGTGTAGCAACACTCCTAGAAACCACTTATATAGTAATTCGTATAGTTGAAATAACGGTAGGTAGAACTTAGAAACATTTCAAACTACACCTCGTATCGTGACATTCAGCTAAGATCAACAGTACTTTTATTAGCGTGCAGATCGCACAATAAATTGTTAGCGATAGATCTTCGTGCATTATTTCCCTCAAATCGAGGGTGGTCCTTCGAGTTAGAATAGTTTCGTCGATACAAACAATTTATAAAAATATTATAATTTTGTCAGTTTTGTTTGATTCGACTTCCAATTTTTGAAAATAAAAATAGGGTCATTCCTTTTTACTATTTATTCATTTTTTATTTGAAATAAAGGTACAGATTCGATGTTAGTTGTTCCGATACTACGAAATGAGAAAGAAAAATAGCGCGGACGGGAACGCGGTGCCATATGAAAGATTCGAGTGTAATAACCCGAGTTTGCTCCAGTTTTCATTAATCCACAATTATTTAGGCGTTTCTATCCGCAGAAAATATCGAGGGGCAGGCGTCGAATCTCTGGCGGGCAAATTAAGCGTAAAAATAATTAAAATGTGGATAACGTTCTGAGATGCTCTCCAATTATTTAACGCGGAGGTAAAAAAGAATCCGATGAAATTTAACACCGCAGGGCAGGGTCTCTGCGTTGTTGTGAATCGAGAAAGTGGAAAATATTTCACAACCGCATTAATTATAATACGATTATCAGGGTCGCGTCAGAGGAAGATTGGTTTTTATAAAACTGTTACAGTTTCGCGGTACGGAGTCGAACGATTGGTGGAATAATAAACGGGTAACCCAAATATTGCATGAAATACTCGAAGCAATCGATGAAACACTAGATAATTCAAAATAATCGAATTGCGTATCATAATTCATATATTCGTACACTGTAGATTGAATTATCGAAAATAATTGCATTCGAGAACTTTCAAAACGATCGATTTATAAACATTCTTTATTATTCAGTTTTTAGTTCGTACAATTTTTTATATCGTATAATAAACTACTGGAAACGTAGTATTTCGAGACTTTGAAATAACCAATTTCCAAGTGACATTTTTATGAGTTGAACCGCGGTATCTCGGTCATTTTCAACGATGGAAATTCGTTCGAGCGAGAATAAAATATCCGTATAACGTTGACGAGACACCGCAGAAATTAGAATACCGTGTTTTAGCTCGTTTACATTAGTGACCCAGTTCGAAAACTCTGGTTCGGATGAAGCGACTGTCGGGACCGAATTCTCCTGTGCTTTACATAGAACCCGGCAGACGAATTGCCTTGTGACCACCGTTAATTACCCCTTAATTATCCTTCTTGGAGCATAGTCGTTAACTTATACCGTGGCCGGCTATGGAACCAACTGCCGGCTCTTTCTCTCGCGTATGTATCTTGCGGGGGCGAGTTTCTTCGTTACCTTTCGACGAACACGGGGGTAAAAACATTCAGACGGATTTTCAACTGCCCTTAAGTTACTTTTAAAGCTGATTTCAAGCTCGTTTTCCTATCATTTGAGGCTCTTGCATCTCGGGATTGATGTTTACCAGGGAAACGTACGACCTTTGAAACACAAATTTCATTGAAACCGTACGAATTCGTAGAAAATACTAAAAATAATAATTTTGCAAAATTTTACCTACGTCTGTCAACAAATTTGATATTATATTATTTTTTTCAAATAAAATTAATCTTCTTTTGTATACAGGGGTGCAAAGACATCCCGATTTGTTTTATATTATTTATTTCCGGACCCATCTTTTTAAAATTTTATTCGTGTGAAAAGTTGAATGCTATAACCTTGCGAAATTATTATTTTTAACATTTTTTATAATGCTAATGTTCCCGTTTATTGGAGGATTGATGAATTCCAAAAAATTCTGGAACGCAACTTGGCGGAATAAATTTCAAGCCTCGTAGCTTCGAATACCTTTCCCGAAAGATTCGCCTTTTGAAAATTGAGCTGGTTCGGCATCGAACGGATGAAAAATAAACAGAATCGTCGTTCGAGACAAAAGAATATTTCAAAAGCTGTACAGGGAACAAGGAAAAGGAACATACGGATAGGGGAAGTAAGAATAATAGAGGAATAGAAAGGGAGCAACCCGAGAGCAGACGAGGCAAAGAAGCGACGAGGGGCCGAGGGGGGCAGGGGAGCGGCGTTAAGGTAGATTTATCGTTCCGCAGTAATAATTACCTTTTAAGAGCGAAGGATACGCTTTAAGGTAATTGTGGCCAGGACAAGCGGAGCTTTCCTTCAAATAAATTTGCCTGTTTCCTTCGGTGCATCGTTTATACAACAATGTTCAACGACATCGTACACATCGTTCATAAATTTCAAATTAAACCACATTTTATACAATTTTTAATTTCCTATCAAAATCTAAATAATTATTGCTGCAATCTTAATGCAGATCAAGCAAGTTAAAATACTGTGCTAATTATTATTGAAATTCAACTGTAGTAGAAATATTAATCAAAACGAACGATTATCTCGAATCGAACTTTAGGCTATTTTTAAAATTGCATATAC
This sequence comes from Anthidium xuezhongi, assembly GCA_022405125.1. Lineage (NCBI taxonomy): Eukaryota > Metazoa > Arthropoda > Insecta > Hymenoptera > Megachilidae > Anthidium > Anthidium xuezhongi. The sequence continues at coordinate 1,537,841 of CM039649.1, forward strand.
TCTTTCTTCCAAAATTTTGATTACCCAATTATGGAAACATCGTGGTACGAAATTCGACTCGGCTAACAATCGTCTAAGATACAAGGGAATAAAAGGAGGAGGGAAAGGGGTGAAACGTATCGATGATCGGAAACGATAGCAACAATCGTCGCAAATGGTAGAGACGATAGCTCCGCTGGAAAAGGGTACTTGCGTGAGAATGAAGTCGTTCGTTTGGCGGACAGACGATGCACGAATACAGAAGGAAGAAATTCGAGAGACAGAATTTTCTCGCCCGAACCGAGCTCACCCACGCCCGACATTCCTAGAAGCTATTCCTTTGTAATCCATACTGGTCGCCTTAGGAAGCAGACAGAGGGGAAAATAGAGAGGCGGAGAGGCCTCCGTCAGAAACCTACGTCTTTTTTCATCGCCACACTCGCCGGGGATAAGACACCGATAGCTTCGAGTGCATTCCGCGAATGGCAAAGACGATGCTCGCCTTTTATTCTCTGATTCGACGACAGTTGACAAACTACGCAGGATTTTCGATCGTTCTCCCGATTTATTCCTCTTGAAACGTCGCGCCTGATTCCAGCCGGGAATAGAGGGTGAATTGATACGATACAAGCTTAAAAATTTCATCTTCCAGCCATTTTAACCAGAAGCCATTTTTAATTTGAACCCTTCAATTGTGAAACGCTTTGACAAAAAGCGGAGAATTTAATTGCTTTAAAATACTATTTTTCGCTTCTCCTGCAAACCGTATTTATTGTTCGCTTTTTTATAAGCGTCCTCGAACGACAATCAATTTTTATAGTATTTTATTTTTTTTTAATATTCTTTTGTCCAATACTTAGTTATTATTTAGACTTAGTTATTATTTTATAAAGTTATTGTTTTGGATAGTTGTGGTACACTGATTAGAATTTTGTTCGGGTTCATAGAACAATAGCGATTTCGTGACATTTCTGTGAACCGAGTCCGCCCATTTAAAACAATCAGAACAGGCAACTGCGAATGACTGAACTGGCACGAAGACGCTCCTCTCTCGTCAACTCGTTCGATCGGGAACTCGTGCAGCAACCTAGTTTATAAAACTAAGTGAACGTGATTAATGGAAGTTGACTCGTTTAATTCGAGATCGTTATACAGCTTAATTAACAGAGATTTTCGCGTTGGCTTGTTCCTCGTTTGCAAATTTTACCTATCACCCCGGCGCTTCCACGGAAGAAATTTGCAATTTTGATTTCAAACGAAGCAAAACGGTGAAACAAATCATTCTTAAACCCTCAACAACCCGGTATATTTTATTATCCTAGATCCACAACGTTCTACCGGAATATATTAAATAATTTCAATATAAATTCATCGTTATTTTATCAGCGGGTGAAAATAATAGATTTTGGAGTAAAATAAACACCTTTGAGTCGGTGTATGTCTGTCAGATATTACTGGATTATTAAGACTCTTTAAAACCTTGTTTACGCTTCGTGAATCGATGATTCGGACGTCTGTAATACGTGCAACGTCGATTATCAAAGATCTGTCAATCAAACGCCCCTTTTTTTCTTGGATTTGTTCGATCCATTGTCAGTTTTGCACGTTACACGTCGGAAAATGTTTGGTTCTGTTTGATGGGAGGTAATGGAACGTTGTCTAAAGTTATAGAGTACGTGTTTCTTCAGTAGAAAATTTTGTAATGGTTCTGGAAGAACTGTGGATGAAAGACAACTTCTTTTTTTTTCTTTTTTTTCTAAAGTTTTTTAATGAACACTTGAGGGTTTCGATAATTGTTGACACTTTATTTCAATGCAACTTGACAAATAAGTTTTACAATTTTTAATTATTGTTTTGATACAGTAGTCAAATATAAAAATACTGCATCACAAATAAAAGGTTAAATATTGCAATTCGATAATATATAAACGTACGAGTAACAAAGATGGTCGTGGCGAAAGGGTTAATATTATTCGGGTCAACGATTTTACATTAATTGGTTAGAAAATTATGCACACTTGGTTGTTTCGTTACTTCGCTAAAAAGGGAACGCGATCGAAATAAGCTTTGAAATCGTTTCACGAAAACTGTTCGTTGATCGCGTGAAAACGTCACCGTTCGCACCCCTCCGTTCGCCCTCGCTAATTAATACAGTAAAAGTGTGCACGGGTAACACGAAAACTTTTCCGCAAGCAAATAGTCGGTTCTTTATTAACAACAGTTGTTGCAAGTTCACCTTCTGGAAGGGAAAAGTTTCGCCCCGACGAAAACTTGGAAGGGTTTAAAACATTTAATCGAGCTTCGACGTTGCCCTAACGCTTCAACTTCCGCCTTTCATTTTTTTTTTTCCTGCAACGTTAAACGGAAATTGAAATATCTTTCAGGGAACGATAAAGTGCTGCGTTAATTATCAAAAAATTGATTTCTAATATTTTTTGATATTCAGTTTCAACGGAATCTTAATTAATTTTATCGATTAACAATAAAAATCAGTGTCATTTTAGGTATCAAACTTTGCAACTTTTGGAAGCAATTGATTCAATTTTTCCAATCTAATTAAAATAGAAATCATTTAAACAATATTAATGATTACTAATTTTATATTTTGATAATTTGGAAAAAAGTTGATCGCTAATTAAATAAAATGAAAAAAGATTGCTCTAATCAATTTATTACATATGCAACTGTTGTTAATAATTTATGCCTGTAAATGTAATGATAAACCATGAAATACCAAACAGTGAGAAATTATTATTTTTCGTACATATTTCACAAGAATAAATACACTCATATTTGCAACTTTAATTTACGTTCGCACGACTTGCCGGGCCATTTATTTTTCCTGAAAATTCCGTTCAGTCAATGTTGTTTGTTCTCAACTTTTTATCATTAATATTACGGTTTTACTACCACTTTCCACTATTTTCGAGGCATGTAGCGTACGAGGATTTCAGTTCCTTCTCTCTTCCCTCTAAATTCTTCCTCTCGAGCCTCGATAACGTGGCAAGAGCTAATAGAAACTTTCGCTTCTTACTTCCCGAAAGAGTTTCCCTCTGCATCTGCGTGTATTTACATTTTCTTTAGCACTGGGAAACTAGTCCACCGGATCATTGCTCGAGACTTTTCGTATCCGTTTTCGCGAAAGATACAAACGTAAAAACGTGTACAATTACGGTGTTGAATAAAGGAATCATTTGATCCGCAATGACTTTAAATTGTTCGAGAATATTCTATGGATTTTATTAAAATTCACACACCCTCGCGTTTCTATTCATATTATCAAAAAGAAGAAACAAGGCGGTGGCCAAACAGTGTAAAATTCCGTCCTTTAAAAAGCCCCAAACATCTCCATTAGAATCCCGCCAAATCCAGCGGAACAATCCTTACGAAAAAAACTCGTGGATCCACGTATTATTCGCCCTCCGCTTCTGTTCCACTGATACCAGGCGTAAAAGAAGGCGGCCAAACAATTACCAGGGACGATTAACGAAACAAAGAGGAAACGAGGCGAGCGGAAACGGCGAGGAACAGCGGCGAGCGCGTCGAGCCGCAAGACGAGAGATTTGCGAGTAGCGATGGTATCAAGTTCAATACTTATTCACAATTTAACACATTTCTGCAAGGTGTGAAAAATATTTCACAGAGGGAACGATGTTAAAAATACCTTGAGGATATTTTGATAATTTAAAAATTATGGCAAAGGAAATCGATTGCTATCAGAGCTGTGGAAGAAGGTTGTTAAGTTAGAAATTTCAGGATTCTCAGGATCATTTTTTGCACGAACACTTTTCAGGTACGTGTATATTCGATACGAAAGGGTTAGGGGGAAGTTTTTCGATGGTGTCGAGCTCTCGCGACGGTTCCACCAAAGATACACGGGGCGAGGAGCATCGTCCTGGAGGCATCGGGTCTCCTGGAGGCCACACGAGAGCTTCTGCGACTTTTCCTCCGGCAGCGATCGGAGCTTGCGCGAGGGGCGCACGGGGTGGTAGGGCGGGGAGGACGTAGGCTCGAAGGGGTGGCGGTGTCGGCGGTGGTTAGAAAGGGACGAGCGGAAAAGAGAACGGGGCGAATGCGGAAAGCTTTGGAAAGAGTGGGACGCACGATTATATACGAAGGTTTTCGGGGGTGGTCGGGTTGCCATGGCAGCTACCCCGGCCGGGTAGCAGACCCCAGTCTTGCCGCGGCGATCGCCGAGTGCGCAACGGCTCCGTTCCTTCCGGACGTTCGTCGTGTCTTGTGAGATACGCGTCCGTTCGTGGCTTGGTGATTAGTCTTCTTTTTTTGGTGATTAACGAACCCCGCCGACAGTGTGCGACCCCGGGACTCGAGGCTGCCCGACAGCCACGGAAATAATGTAATTCCTTCGACTCTTTCTCGCTTCCATACCCAGTGAACGACACACGCGTGAATCTTTCTCCACCAAAGTGTCCTCCAATCTGTCGATCTTCGAAGTTGATCGATTCGATCTTGCTCGGATCTCGAGCAATCTCCGGGAAAACGTATCGATCTTTACGGTTTCGAGTTTCGGTCCCGTTGCCTCGAAAGGATTCTGTCTCGAGGCCGAGACCGTCCGTTGGACGGTCCTCAAGGATTTTTGTGCAATCCTTTCGATCGGATGATAGAAATATAGACGATGCTCATTACTGGTGTATCACGTTTTACGCGGCTACTTGGCGAGACCATAAAATGAACACACTGTTAAGAATCGAGATTCCGTTGACCTGGAACTCCACATCCACCGAGATAGTCGATAGTACGTTGCTTCTAGTATCTGAGAATTGCACATGGACGCTTGTTCCTCGTCTTGGAAGTTTGCCTCGTTATCTTTTCATCGCGTTAACTCGTCTTAGGTTCAAGATAAAGCCCCCGCGACTTTTCCAAAAATTCGCGTCTCGTACGAGTTGATTGAATTTTAAATTAGAATTGATTAAAAAACTTGGCTTCAAATGGTTCGCGTAGAGTATGGACGAAATTGTGGACAAAGTCTGGTGTCAGTCTCAGGGATATTTAATTCATCGACGATACGGTTGACGTGCTCGAATTTTGTCGAACGTAGTTTGCAGAAAAAATATTTTATACAGTTTGGAACACGTGTAGCTCGATGGAAAAGTATTGGTCAGGGAGTTGAAAGTTTGAAGAAGTTTTGGAAACTTCGATAATATTATATGTGTCAGAGTTTTCTAACAACTGTAACACCATAAGAAATATTTCTGTCACATGGGGAAGTCTGATATGTACATCCTACCTCCGTTGTAAAGGCAATTCGTCTTTTTCTACTTTCAGTGTTATAAGATAACAAAGTAGTGTGTCATCTTTTATTTCCTTAAAATATTTGAAAGTGAAAATATTAGTATCTCTTAAATAACACTGTTTGGAATTAAAAACGATTTCATTAATATTTATCTCGCCTGGAAAGTAAAACAATATTCCACTTTACATTCGTGTAATTTGATCAGTTTGATTAAATTCCTTTACATGATTCTTATTTTGATGAGCTTTTGCCAAAATATGTATTTGTTCTTGTCAGGATAAATACTGACACTGTATGTTAATATTATTTCCCTAATTAAAAAATTTACTCACAATATTCCATACCAGAATGAGTTTTGTATAAACTCATTTTTAACATCCATTTCAATCTCACTATTAGGTACACCTGATGAATAGCAACATATTTTTTGTTATTTAAAAATGTTTCAATTGAAATTTATTTTTTGCGATGTTTTTAAATGTAAATGAATGTATTTCTTCAACAAAAATGTTGCTTTAGAACCCAGTAATAACTACTTTATGAGGAAATTATCATTTTGATACTTGACACAGTGAAAATGCACGTATATAGTCAGACATATTAGAATTTTAATTATTGTGGACATAATTATTCGGTTTTTTGAATTCAGCTTTTCAATATAGCTACCTTACATTATCAGCCTAATATTAGTACCATATAAAATTTTTTTTTCCATTTTTTTTATTAATAATTATTCTATCATTTGGAATACCAATCACTGTTGCGCTCAACATATTAATAAAAAAGAAAACCTTCTCAAAATTAGAAAATTTTGCATATCCTCGATATTGTTTGAAGAAAACATAGAATTTGGCGCGAATTCGAGAAGCATCGATAAATTTTTCAAGCAAACGTGCCCAACACGTGAACGAATCAAGCTCGTTTTCCCTTTCGACCACGATCTCGGCTTCCTAATATCCGGTCTGGTTAAATCGCAGTTGGCTGTCTCATGGTTGGTCACGATGAACTACGGCAAACAATTTTCGCGTCGTCAGCGACGCTCGTCGCTTCCGGTAACAAGTTTACGCTGCTCTCGCGTGCTCGCTCGCGAGAGGAGCTTGCGAAACGGGCGCGAACATCGCAATCCTGTTAGCAAAAGGTTCCCTCTGTCGTCTGAAGATAAGTGGAGGAATGTAATTTTGAAAATTGAAGGTGACTCTCTATCTTTACCGTCCGTCCTCTTTCTCTCTCTCCCTTTCCCTCCCTCTCGTCCCGTCTCTGTTTCTGGCCGGAAGAGGTTTCACGCTCAGCTTTTTGGACTCTTTTTTCCTGATCATTCTGTTGAGAAGAGACGTCGTCTCGCGCTTTGAAGATCGCGTATTCTTAATATCAAAGTATGCTGCTGGGAGGTGGTTCTTCGGCATGAAGAAAACGATAAAGTTCTTTTTTCGAACTTTAAGGTTCTTCCTTTTTCACTTCCTTAGAGATCGAATGATTGAGAATGGATGTTTCGTGAAAATGTTGAATATTTTATGGAATAATTATTGAAAAGATGAAGTAGTTTGGAACTTTTTGTGATAAGATTTTGAAGGAAATTCTTCTTCGAGTTAAAGTGATTGAACATTAATTAAATTGCAATATTAATTGAAGTATTTCATAATTTATTTAGAAAATTATTCACAGTTGTAATGTTCAAGGTTCAGTTTCGAAATTTATTTAATTTTGTGTGGAATATTTATCAAAAAGATAAATTAACATACAATAGATGTTCAGAATGAGATTTTCAATCATATTCATTATTTTTAAAAGTATTGTTGGTATCCTACCTCTTTATAGGTCGAAATGATCCAGCATCCATCTCCAAGGAACAAAACCCTCCTCGTGTTCCAATCACTCGAAAACTTGACTACAGAGTCATTTGAAATGTCCTTTTAATTGGAAACTCTCCAAAACAATCAATCTCCAGCATCGTATTTTAAAATAATATTTCGACCCGTTGCTTCCGATATAATTGTTTGGAACCAACAGCGACGATTTATTTGGAATAATAGTAGTTAAAAATAATAAACAATTTCGATATTTATCTTTCGGTTGCACGCAATTGCGTTTCAAACGTCGAACAATTACACACAGATATTCATAAATTGATCGTATCGGTCGTCGAGGATCGTTCTTCAGGTTTTTGCAACCAGTTGCTTCCCGCTACCTTTCGTCCCTCCCTGTCCTCAAGGAATTCCCTGTGAATTCTCATGGAAATTCCAGGGTAACGCACAATTCTGTTCCCTTCGTTGATCCGTTTGCGTCTTTATCGGACGTCCAATAGCCGCGAGCCGATCGTAATTCTTTCTGCGAAGCTCTCGAGCTTTTTGCCGGTCCGTTCCTCCAGATTTTCCCTCGTCCCCTGCGTACAGGGTGAGTCGATAAGAACTGCAATCTAAAATAACTCGTTATCCACTGATTACGAAAGAATCATGTCTCATTAAACAACATTCTTCGAACGCGGATCGATCTCATTTCCGTTTCTTCAAAATCTCCATATGTGATTAAGGTAAATTCGAAGAGTATAATTTTATCTTGACGGTATATTTCATTTTCTCGGGTTCATTTTAATGTCGCTGGCACAGTCTCGATAGAATACAGAAATGTGACAACATTAACATGAAACGTGATAGAAATCGATGATACCTTGGAAAACATTTTACAACCCCCCCCTCGGGGATTGCGATATACAGCCCGGGGACCACTGTCTCAGAAATATGAGATATAAAAGAGAAAATCCAAGTTCGTCTTAACATTTTGATGTCGACACATTTTGTGAAATCTTTGATACTTGCGATATTAAATTCCTTTTCATATTTCAACCCAGTATTATTATTTTTAATCGTTGCACAAAATTTCTGTATTTAAGTTTAATAAAAATTGTATGTCTCTAAGTCTGGAATTAAAATCGATCCACGTTGCAAATTTAATGGGAAATCAAGAATCTCTTTAATCGTACATCAAAATATCAAAACGTAAGATAATTTATTTAAAACGTTTTCTGATTCAATCGATAGGTAACGAGTTATTTTAAATATTCATTCTTATTGGCTCACCCTGTACATCGATCGCCGGCGATATAACGTCGCGAAGCCTGGTGTCGTTCTAGCCGAAAGCACGTGAAGTCGATGGATTGATTGGCAACGATTCAATCGGGTCGTAAATAAAACGTACGTGCCAGACAGGTTTCCACGATGTCTGGATAAATAGCTAGCTACGTCTGGCGATCTTTGTAGATGTTCGGTGTACGATTTCCTCTTCGCTCCGAGGACTTTTAGCCTCGGTGACGGAAGATCGGATCGGTTTTTCTTCGAGGGGGTTTCGTTTTCTTTTCGATCGTCTGACAGATATTGCCGCGTTATCCTTCGGGATATCGTACACAGATTTTAGATCGGTCGAAATATTTGTGACTGAAAGGGCTGCAATAATACCTGGATAAATTCATCATCAGTTGTTTTTATCGGACATTCAATTTATAGCCGTTCCTCAATTTCGAAGAAGGAAAGAATGGATAGCATGGATCTAATATTATTCTGTCTTAAATTTTAAGAGGTCCAAATTGACTGGCATTATTAATAAAAGTATGAAAAATTAATTAATAAAAGTATGAAATTTTTCTAATTGAAGACACGACTGGATAAAGATGTCGTTGAACCACCTTTGTATCAGATAATTTTGTTCAGCGTAATAAAATGATCATCGTGCTTAATATACAATTAATAAGCGTGTACAGTGAAACCGTGGTGCAAAGGCCAGCAAAATCAACTCACAGTGGAACGGTTAATTAAACGCGATGTTTAATTACGTTTTTCATGAAAAACAGTGTGTGCAATTTACGAGGAAAGGTGATGCTGTTAATTTCAGGAAGAATGTTGTGAATACCTGGAAATCGTTGGAATCTGTACGAGGACGAAGTAAGCTATTTAACGGAGAACGAGAAACTGTTAATTTTGCTTAATTATATTCTGTCATTCAAATGACCCTTTCCGTGAAATTATTCGAATACCTTTGTTCCTTAATTCCGTGAATCGTAATAAAGTTTTACCATTGATTAAATTATGAAGAAGTTTCGACAAAATTAGTACGACTTCTTTCCCAAATAATAACAACCTTTAACAAAGGTTAGGTTGATTAAAAATTTTCTATAAAATTTAATTAAACGTATTTTTAAATATTAGTCGACTCAAATTACTGACTTGTTCAGAATTTATATTGTCAGACTAATTTACACTGACAGATTTTTAAAGTATCGTGTATTATAATCGCGATATAGATCGGTTCTGTAATCCAGCACGAAAGGAGGGATATTCCGCGATGATTAATTCGGCAGATTTGAAAGCAAATAGCTGCGCTTCCTTTCGATACCACCTGGGGATTGGAAACAAGATCGTTGCCGATTTTTATTGGTTCTGGATAATTAAATCGCTCGAAGACGTGCTTGATTACCCACCGTAGATATTTCCTCGTGAATTCATGAATACTCATAGGAAGATTCTTATAATTTTCTTAGGGAAGAGGAGTGTTAATTCGTATTTGCAAGTAGGAATCGATGGAAGATACTTTATAACACGTATTTAAAAATTTAAAGTCGATCCAATAATTTAACTCTATTTATATCAATATAAATTAAAAGTGGAATTTTATATTTTTATACACTATGGTAAACTATATTTACTAACTACAGTCGCTTAAGTTGGAAAATTAAAATTGAATCCTTCAACGTTGAAACTTTAACCCTTCCGCTATGAAATGAAAAAAGCCAAAAATTATTTTATTCGTGTAAACATCATGAAAATACTGTATCAAAAATGAAATTTATTCACGACCACGTATTAGGTGGAACAGTTATAATAATTGTGCGGGACCGTTCAAGGGTATAAATAGTCATGGCGAAAGGGTTAATGAAAGATCACGGGAAACGACTATGTCTGACGGTAAACATTAACGGTGATAACGCGATAAGAGGTCGATACCCGGCGGAGAATCGTTTCATCGAGTCTCCAACGCTGATCAAACTGCATCGCGGACGCGTAAACCCGGCATTCGTAATTAGAAAGCGCCGTTTTAGCTCGTTACTCGATAAATGATTGCATTCTAGTTACGGCGGACGATAAACTGCCAGGGTGATTACATGGCGGAGATTCGAGGAACGGGGCCCCGGGTTTCCGTGAAATCGATGCGCTACTTTCGTTTTCGGCATCGACTTCGTTGAATCGCGTTTTACTCCCCGACCGCCTGACCGTTCGTTTACCTACTCTACTTACTTTAGGCACTTTCGGTAGTAGACCTGCTCGTTGCTCACTTTCTTCCCGCAATTCTGCTTAAAATATCATTTTTATACTAACGTGGCGACGCAATGAACGTGAATTATTCTTAAAATTTCGTTTTTCAATTAAATGTCTTTTACTGTGACATTTTTGTTCAATATCAATCAACAAAACTACTATAAAAATGAATTGAAAATACTTGGATAATAAATTATTTAATAATCACGCTGTCCTTCGAGTTTTGTTTAGAAAACACATGTCACTGAACCACTTTATATACTGAGCAATATTTTCACATTATTCAGTCAGTTGTTAGCGATGGAGACAAACGGTACTTGCGCAAAGTGCCACGTCACACTTTTACAAAGCTTCATGTTTTTTCGAATGGTATTACTCTTATAGTCTTTTTACAATGTCGTGAAGCAATACCTGCTACAGTTTCGTGTAACACTCGCGATAAACCAGCATAACGGTCGATAAATTTATTTATGTAATTTTGTTACTTGTTCACATTCCATTTTCGTAGTAGTTTCGTTGTAGATTGTAGACATTTACCGAAACTAAAATAACTATAAGAAGTATAATCCATTTCGTTTCACTGTTTTATCGAATCACAAACAACATTCACGAAACACTTTAAATATTACGATTGCGTATAAGAGATCCTCAAAACTTGTTCCAAAGTTTCTTATCTAATTTCCAAACGCAGAGTTCGAGAATAGAAAACAGAACTGTTGCTTAAATCGAGTCAAAAGTGGAAATTAGTAACGGATACGGTAACCTACGGTGGGAACGGTACAAGATTCAACATTTGTTAACACAACTACGATTGTTTTCCCTTCCAACACGGTAAAGTTGCTCTCAGGATTCGTGGTATTCAGAGTTCATGGAAACGCTAAGGGTTCCCACGAATTTTCAAGTTGTCACGTATTCAAACACGTGGCCACATTACCCTCTGTTGAAACTGAGATGATTGACTCACGATTTATAAAACAGAAACTTTATTTTAAACGGCGCGTAGCGACGCGTAAACGATTTTACAACGGAGAAGAAGCCAAGCGTAACAATCGACGGACGAACGCCGCGTATTAATTGTCTTTATATATAAATTAAAATAGCGCGCATATCGGTAGATGGCACTGCCGATCTTTCAATGTGGAGTTTTCAAAGAAAATAATAATACTAATAAAATAATAACACCCTCTTATACCCCCGAGAACGTTAGCTGTTTGTACTGAATCAATAGCGTGAAAAGGGAACCGCGATCGACAAATAAAAGAAAGATCCATGGATCTTCGAACACGTGCGAGTTTCTATGAGAAAACGTGACGGAGTGTCTGTCGGAAGTAAACGAAAGACGGCGGATGGAACGTTTTATTTCGAACCGGGAAGGATTATTTTTATTTCTATCGAGCACATACGTCCTCGCGATTGTTGTCTATCAATTCATTCAGTTTCCTCTGAAACAATATTCGAACGATTCAGAAAAATTGAATCAAATCAAGGCCCTAAATTATTCATCATCGATGAATGTTCTGTGCAAAATTAAATAAATCCGAAACGAAAGTTTGCAAATAAAGGACTCGGGGGTAAACGTCTGTCTCATCCGTCGTGTCTGCTGGTATCAATATCCATGTAATATCGGGAGGGGGTAGAAATGAAAGGAGTCGCGAGGAATCCTATTTCCTTTTAAAACAAAAGCACGTGCTTCGATTCGTTTCTTGTACGGCTGCACCGATTCGCCAAAGGGATCCCCTAAGCGCAATAAGCGCATGAAAAATGCGCGAAGGTCCTTGAGAGATCCACGTTCGACCTTTCTCCAGCGTCGTATTTCGTCGTCTTCGTTCCCGATATCCTTTTCTTTGCGAGTTCCCGTGCGCGGTAAATTCCCCGTGAAAGTATCTCGAAATGATATTATCGTGAAGAGAAGCAGTCGAGATTTTATCGGTCCACTTACTTCCGACAAAGATACCACCCCTCGCCGCCGCCCCCTTCGTCTTTCTTTCTTTCCCCTGGCTGGCTTCGTGTCTCGGGTCACGTCGAAGGAAAATGTTTTCGAAGCCGGTCTCGTTTCGTACAAGCCACCGGCGTGTCCGAGTAACGGCCCCATTAAACGCAACCCCTGAACCCTCCCCCTCCTTCCATCCTCTCCCCCCCCCCCCCCCCCCATGTAAAACTCGCGTGCAACTTGTCGCGAAAGTTCGCGAGGAACGCGTGCACATTCTTCCGGAGTTTTATCGTTTTATGCAGGGATATGGAGGACGAAAACGATGCCGGAACGATTCGCCGATTTCTTTTCGCGAAGTTTGAACGCCGATCGAACGAACGAGACGCACGCTCGGGATCCGGGGCAGAATTTCTCCTGCCCTTTCTGAATATCGTCTCGAGTGTTTTTCTTGGCTTCGAGGATGTTTTCCACGGACGTTTTTCTGGGCTTTCGGCGGAGGTTGAGAATTTTTGATGGGGTCGTCCGATATTTCGTCGGAAATTAATTTCTCGATGGTTTGGTAGAAGTTATGAGGTTTCGAAGTTTTGGAAAAATATAAAATGGGATGGGATTTCTTCCAACACTTTGATTGCCACGTTGCAGCTGTTCCATTTAATAATAATTTTATTTTTAACAAATTTTATATTTTGTTATCTTCATTATCTATCATTTCTGATATCCAACGAAAGGTTTCTGATGGAAATTCAAGCGTCACCCATACATGGGTGACGTGACAATTAAGGTGTTAATTATGTCTTCGATCCAATTCGATTTTATTTCAATTCGTATCGATCCTGAACAATGTACATCGATCTCGTTCGAATTTCAGTCGTTTTCGATGAAGTTTCTATAATTGTTTGGGAATTTTGGAAGTAAAATTCCCGAATTTTGCCATGCAGCCGGTTTGGGTTCGATGAAATTATCGGAAAAATTGACTGACTTATAGAGGTGTGAATATCGAACAGTGTCTCTGATGGAGAGATTTTATTTCATTTTCCGGTTGATCTGATTGTATTTTGTTTTATTTACCTTCAGTTTGTTCTGTAAAAACGGGTTTCGTTTGTTTTGTATCAATCCATTTGAATTTCAATCTGCACGAAATCCTAACTGATAAAAAATGAGTAACAAAACATTCAACCATTTCGCTTTAACGATATCTAATGCAAATAAAAAATTATTTACGAACACAGTGAACACGAATAACACGTATCATTCGCGCAAGGTAAATTGTTAGCAAAACTGAACACTAAACAAGTAACCTTGCCTTTGGTATCATTTAGTAGAATTTAGTAAAATAAAAGAATTCAATATTTTTTAATTCAATCCTAAATTTAGAAATAAATAATATGCAAACTTTATTCATGTTCAACTCATATTTTGCAAATTATTCGCTTCCGGAATAGTTTCCACACCGATGCCTCAAATTTTGTATAATCGAATAATTAATAAACGAGAAGGTAAAATAAATCATGGATATCGGTGATATTAAGTTAATGATACAAAATACCAATTCGAACGGTTTAATTTGACCATTAATCGCTGAGATCGTTAATAATTAATATTTAAACGCGTCTTGCCACATATGTCCGTTTTCACTGCGACTGTAACCATCGTACGTGATCATTTTCAATAACGAAAACTGTTCTGAAAATCGTGAGAAAAATTGTCGCGCGATCGTAACGCGTTCGAAAGAATTTGATAAAGCGTAAGTGTCGGTGTAAATTTTTTACGGATAATGGGAGAGCTCGCAGAATTCAGTGGAATGAGTCGTTTGCGGTCGGACAACCGTGCGCGGTCTACAAATTCGCGTTTCCATCGGCGCTTCGCGTAGCACTTTTTGCCAACGACGATTGCAACCGTCGGAATTAACGGACAGCGGAACGATAATGTTCGTCAGCTGTTTAATTAATTTCTTGAAACAACGCGAGGGAGAGAGAGAGAGAGAGAGAGAGAGAAAGGAGAGCGAAGAAATTATGGACGCCCCGTACACGTTTTAATTTGACGAAAATAATTGCCCCTTGAGCGAAGCGTTTTAATTAGCGAACGTTTATCACCGGCTGCGCAACTTCTGTATTGTTGAGGGGGGGCAATTTCTACGGGTCGTTGACAAATGCACAACAAAGAGGGGGGCGGTACTTGAAAAACGTTGAAATTCAGAAATTGTTGAACCCGAAAGTTGGCGGGAATCGAAAGTTACAAAGTTCTGAATTCGAAATGTTTCGCGGGGCAAAGAGTTTGCGATTTTGCCGAGGATTAAAGTTGCAAAGTTCGGAAAACAAACATAGCAAAGTTTTCCGAAATGTTCGATGTTTTGAAGATTCGAAAATAGGGAGCTAATCACTGAATTTTTGCAGGAGCAAATATTGGTAAATTAAAAAATTTCAGTGCTTAATTTCTTATTCGTTCGCTAATTAACTAAATTGGTCAAATTGACTGAAGTACCCCGTGCAATAAAATTTCGAGATCGAAAAATTTTGATGAACAAATTTCTGACATTCAATTAAATGTTGCGTTCGAGCGTCGGAACTTTTTACATCACAGAGGTCGCGGAGAGTACCGTTTCGTATAAAACCAACAATCGATATCGATTTATGCAGACCCTGCGGGTAACCCGGGCTATGATTTATGCAAAATTCCCAGTGAGACAGATTCGTCGTACGGTCAATTACAAATATCCTCACGATAAATAACGTGGCGAGGGTAGAAATAAACGATAAAAAAAAATCTAGAGGGGGCCATCGATTGCTTCTTCCAATTAACAATGAATTAAACGAACGCGGTCGGTATTGCGCTCGGTGTTCCGTCGGATATTAGCATATTTATGAAGTCGAGAATATTCAGCTGATAAGGATTTGATCAATCTTTAATGACACCCTGTCCACTCGGTTTGAAATTAAACCCGGCGACAATTTCGAGTCGAATCCGGTCGAAAAGTTTCCGATTTTCTCCGGATAGAATGTACAGGTGTTATTCTTGAAAAAAGTTTGATAAGAATTCCACGGAGAAAACCGACGACGCCTTTTCTTCTCCCCCTTTTCTCTTCTTTTTTTTTATTATTTGCATGTCGTTTGAGTTATTGTCCCGAGAAAAGTTAGATTAAAAATTATGTAAAGGATATTCGAGCTCTGGAGAGCAATGCGTCGGATGGTGAAGTTTTATAATACAAGCCGAATATTCTCTGGGTTGGGGCAAAAGGAAAGAAGGGAAATTCCTGGGACTTTTTTAGAGTAATTTCAGAACCGGGGAAATTTTCTTGAAAATTAACATAAGCGTCGAGGCGATGTTTCTAATATATTTGTACAGAAATATCAATTTATTACGCGAGAAAGGAGTGATTAAAATTCAAACGAAATTGAATTTTTCGATTGTTTCGTCGGACGAGGATTGATTCGTAACTTATTTTCGTCCCGGGAGAACTCGAAACAGACACGAAACTAATTCTACCGGATAAATGCGTTATGTTGGCGCGAAACATGAACCCAGTTCCATATATTCAAGTGGCACGCGTCGGAGAATTATGCAAAACACACGACGTAAGAATTTGACTTTACTTGTCTCCTCGAGATTAGCTGTCGTCTGTTGATATATGCATTTGCATAGACGTAAAGCCTGGTGATAACTCGATAACGTCATACGAATGAACAATGTTGCGCGCCATTTTGCTTTCATCCCGTCGTTTTACGATCCTGGAAACACGAGACTCCGTGAAATTTCTTCAGCCAGCAAACTGTCGCCTTTTAGTTCAACGTGAAATCAAACTCCTGTACAATTATCAAAGTCCATTATATCAACACATCTTCCAAGAAAAAATAAATAAATAAATGAATAGAAGATAAAATTTCTTAAACAATTCTAAACTTAAAAAAGAAATACTTTGGTAATTTAAAATATATTCGACAACGAGCTAGAAATGATGAAAAAAAGAACAAAGAGAATCCAGAGGGACCCAGTAATTAAAATACGAGTTGTCTCGAATAATCATCAACGTTCAGGTGTCAGAGGCAACACGAAGAAGCCGACAAAGGGACGGGCATGTTCGGCAAAAAGTTTCGATCGATCGGTTCGGAATGATGATTCCTTTGACGACAGCATTATTCGCGTGGAAGATTGAATCGGGACCGTTTGGATGCACGGTGCGCCCTCTCCCCCCTCCTCGTTCCCGATCGAGATCGATTCGGTTGAACACCGAGGAAGAAGACCGGCACGCTTGCGGCCGGTCGGTCCTTTAACCACGAAGAGAGGACCTTCAGTGATCGTCGACCAGCGATGTGTCCTTTGACCACGACCGGACCAATCTCGTGAGAAGGATATAATCCGTACAGGCTGGCATGATTCGATTAGAATCGATCCCTGAACCCTTCCGCCCCTCTCCCTGTTCGACTATCCACCCTCTCCTCCACCCTTCGCGAAGGCTGCATCTTCGATTACGTTGGCCTTTGAGCGGTTGCCAGAACGCTAATAGAATGCGGTGCAACCTTGTATGAAAAGAATCGGGAACAATCTTGAAGAGAAATGCCCGAGTTTTGGGACAATAGCTCGTCGAAGAGCACCAACGACTATATCCAGGAATGGATTGATGGGATGTTGCCACTACTTTTAATTTTTAATGAGTTTTCCTGACAATTTTTATGGTAGGATCTTGTGGGCGTTGGATTTGCTAAGGGTGCTTATTGAAGGGGATCCGACGCGAGAGGGTGTCAGGGATTCAATATCGATTATCCCGATTTGCGGTGTTCCTTTAACGATGACACTTGGCTCGATGAACGATAACCAACGTGTGGTCGATCTTTGCACGATCTGTCAAGATTTTTGATAGAAGTTTATGGTGAAAATGATACTTGGATTTCGTGAAAATTTTTGGGCCGAGTGGTCTTGAAGTAAAGTTGTAGAATCGTGATAAATTTCGTACGGACTTGGATCGATTAACATTCAAACTTGCTAATGAAACTTGAATTTTGATCCGACTAGAAATTAATGTCATGGTTAGTAGGAAATTGAAAAAATTGAAAAATATATATCAAATGCTATAGAATTGTATATTTGTTGAAAACACCGAGAATTCTAGAAATTACATTTAAATTGACGAAGGAATTCGATTAACAAACCGTGTTCGTCAAAGAATCACAATTTGAATTTGAATTTTTATTTCCGTCAGAACTTCCCTTAAATCATTTCGAGAAGCGCAGCGTTTTGCATACCCTTTCCCTTGGCTCCGAACGAATCATACATATTTCAAGAAACTTTTAATTGAGTCGGGTTAATTGTGGCGATAATTAAGCATATTTAAACTGCGCCGAGCGAAACAGACGCTTATTATAGGAACTATTAGTTATGTGACTATGAGATTATCGGATATTATGTGCAAAGGGAGTTCGTCTCTGGTGAAGTTAGCCAAAGTTACACAACTTTGCCAACTACAAGCTTTGAAGTTGTCCAAACCTATTAAAATACGACCACACGTTCCCTAGAGGCAGACATTTTTCGCCGATCTCGTGGCCAGCTGTTTTAACAAGGTCCTTTATTCGATTTTAATGGCACACTCGTACACACACGCGAGCGCAAAGTGGAACATTTTTTCTTCATTCGAATAATTACCAGTCGAATTAACATTTTCAATGTAACAATATTTCATAAACTGATACTGTTGATGTCTGTTTTAGATTTATTTAATCAGGGAAATTAAATGAATTATTCAATTTCTTTAAGTTCATAATTAATTCGACTCTGTATTTTAAAGATTGCTTTGTTTTTAATAAATTTGCTTATTTTAAAATAGTCATGGTTTTTAAATAATCTCGAGTAGAATTTAGAAAATGCAAAATTATTCTGAAACACAGTACAAATAAATAATTTTGTTGGTTTCGAAATAGTGAAATAAAAATACTTTCGAAATTTGAACAAAGGATTAAATTGAATTATTTGATCATAAATTGATGTACGTTAAAAGTATAATTGAAGGGAACATCATCGATAATTTAAAACGAATGTGTCAAATGAAAGAGAGATTGTTTAAAAACTGAATATTCTTAAAAACCTTGCGAAATTTAACGAGAGAAAAGAATGAAGGAAACGCGAAATTGTAACAATGGAAGCTTTGATACGAAGTATTGCAAACAAAGATACGATACATGGCAGAGAAAATATTCGGTGAATGTTTGAAAAATATATCCAGCGCTCCTTTTTCTCTACGTTTCAGCAATAACATTATGAGACACAAAATGCAGAATCATTTTAATGTGCGGATTTATTTTCAACGGGAAATCCCTGGCACGGAAATGGCCCCCGTTATATAAAACCGTAAAATGCAAGAAGATTGAAAATGTGAACATCGTGTAATAATAATTATTCGAGTTATAAATTTATTCGAATTATTATTATGAGAAGGAAAATTGATTCGATTATTAAAATATTATTGCGCAAATCGCGTATTAAAAGCAGCAAATATAAATTCACAAGTAAGTGGTATGTTACTATAAATAATTTCTAATAAAAATTGCTTCATTGTTTCTAAATTAAAACTGGTGGACGTGAAATTTATTACAATTAAAAAAGAAATGGTAGATTTATAGCAAAACGATAAATTGTAAAATTTTAAAAAGTTAAGAATTAAAAAATGATAAAAATTGAAATACTATTAACCCTTTGGATTCGAGACTAGAATTCGAAAATTTCAAAGAATCTATTTATTTTTTATTCCTTTCGTTATTTTAATGTAAATAAGACTGAAATTTCGCGCTTTAAGATATTCCAGTAAATTGCATACCCATCCGAACGCTTCTCAATAATTAACGATAACGTGATCCGGTTTGATCGTCCGGGTTATCCATCTCGAAGGGTCAATTTTCCAGCATGAGGAACGTTGAATTTCCAGCAGAAACGAGCAACGGCGTGCACGGTACCGGGGATCAATTTTTCACCGTTATATCGTCTGATGGACAGATTTTTCTTTTCGTCTCCTCCCATTGGTCTATCAATTGCAGACCGTTCCGGAACACTGTGTGCAAACACAAGGGGGGGAGGTGGTTGCGTAAGGAAACCGAAACTGAAGGGTAGGAAAAAGGAAAGGAAAAATCGTTTCCCAACGGAACGACGAAGGAAGAAATAAAGAAAACTCGAGGAAATGGCCTACAGACTTTTCCACTCACGCTTAAGAACAGCCGCCGTGCCGGCAGACCGGTCGACAACGATATTTCTTCGAGATTTGTGGCTCGTTAACGCGTGAAAATCGTGGAGAGATCGGTTTGGTACTCGAAACGAACATCGAGGGAAATCACGCGCGATCATTAGTCTGGGCGGGGAAATTTTCTGAACAGACATTTGTTCTTTAAACAATTCGATTTATTTAACTTTCTATAATTTCACTTTAATTTTAACAATTTTATCATAGAATAAATTATAGTCGACCACTGGAACGTATATTTCTAAGTATTAATAACTGTTATAACAGCTTCGAATAATCTTCTGAATATTAAAAAATAAAACTTTTAAATTATTGGACGATCGAACGATTAATTTAAAGATGCCGGTAACGAAACAGGGGACATTTTCACTTTCAATGCGTTTTGATCAATTAATTTCCATCCAAAGGTGGCACAAAAGGAAGGATCGCACGAATTGTCTGACGAGTCTCTTGTTCTCTCATTCTCCCTGTCGGCTCGTAAACTTATCCAATTACTCGGGACGCCTGAAAGTTGTCTAATTAACAGCGAAACTGCTTCGTTGCATCGAAAAACGAGTCTCACATTGCATACGTCGAACTCTTCTTACGTGTTAAGTATCCCAAGAATGCGTGCTCGATGGGTCAACCCGTATAATTTTTTTAATCGAGGGTCGTGATCGAAGGGGAACTAATCGATCGTGTAATTGAGTGTTCTCCATTTTCAAATGAAATTCTTCTATCGATCATCGAATAGATTTTATTTTATTTTAGTACGCAAATTAACTTGCCATTCGTAATTTTATATTTTAATTGAAAATGGTGTGACATTTATATCTGTACTGTATTTTTATTCTACAAAATTAGAAATTTGTAATATACTGCTGATTTTTATTAATTTGTAGAAAATTGACTTTTTAACTTCTTTTATCAAATTAGGGGTGGGGGTCAGAAGGTAGCAACTAAAATTTTGGCACGAAAAGTTGTTTAAATCATGATAAGTAATCGCGTAGAAGGAAACGTAGATTATGGATGCTCCTCCGAAAGGAAACAAAAGACGATTTCGTTTGGCAATATGGCTGGAACAATGGGTTCCAATTAATTCAGATAATTCTGATCCAAATTCAGTATGCCATAACTTATCTCGAAATGGGCGTTCACGTTGACGGTCGGGTTGTCTAAATCACTATTCATTTGCGGTGCTTGTTATCCTCTAAACAATAGAATCTCGATAATCCGACACCTAATAATCTGTCATTGATGAATGATGAACGATTCAATCGACGATCTATCAATTCTATCCTTTGTCAACCAGCTCGATGTATGAATGTGTACGATGAAAGGCTTCCTTCGTGCTTCCAACTTTTGCGTACCGTGCAATAATCTTATAAACAACGATTCTTTCGTGGAATCGAGTAATACTGCGTTAGATTATACGTGTCAATTAATTAGATATTACGTTAAAGACTGATACGTATGTGCCATCTTAGATAAGAAAATTTATTATTTTGAAAACAATCTTAACTTATTATGGAAATATTCAGTTTCATTAAATGAAAGGGGTAATAATACTTGATCTTCAAGATTAAAAATAAAAAAAAAATGAACAGCGCTGAAATTGAACAAAGTCGAGGACGTAGGAAACGGAGGATGAATCACAGGAAATGTATCGTTGACCTTTGGAAGGAGTTCAAGGCTTTAAACCGGAAGGTTCGCGGCACCTAAGCGAGATCGGTATCGAGGCGGATGAACTTCCGTGTAACGCAAGAAGCCGAGGGTGTAGGTCACACGGAAATACACCCTTCCTTCGTCTGCCGTTTCTGAGACGTGAAAGCTCGTCGGAAACTTGTCGTCGAACATCGACGAGACGGGGCTTACCCCGTCTGATCGATCCCTCGAGCTCGTTATATCAGGAAATGGAACGGGGCTTACTCGTCGAGACTCTCCGAGCACCGGGTGTGTAACGCAAATTACGACTTCCGGATAAACCGGCGGGAAACGCTTGATTTCGCCTCTGTCCACCATGAAACTGTTTCGTTCAGTTCCAGAAAGAAAATGATTGTCCACGAATTGTTTTCTTCGTTTGTGATTTAATCAATTTGTTTAATCAAGTTAACCTTTTAAATAACACTGCACTATGAAGAATTTAAACAGCACAAAGTCATGTTTCAATCTTTTAAATATTATATTCATGGATACAATTTTAATTGTAATGCATACTAAGCGTGAAATTAAACCTGTGACCTTCTTAATTATTTATCGATTTGTCGATTTATCGATTGATTGGCGAAAGCCAATGAATAATAATTTCCAATTAAAGTAAACCCCGTTGGGATTGAATTGTTGCCCGCGATAAAATTTCAGATTTTTATGTAAAATACAGGACACTGTCGTGTATTTCACTGGCGATAATTAATCAATTTTCAGTGTTTTTATAAACGCTGTGTACTTAGAAGATATTAAAATATTAATTTTTTCAAACGTAAAATGAAGTGTAAACAATTTAATCGAAATTTCGAAGATGGAATATCCACGTAGCACGAATAACCTACAATCGAGGAAAATCCCTAAATCGCACGATTTGAAAATATGAACGGCTTTTCGGTACCAACGGCTCTAATGAAAAGGAAAACAATCGCTTTTCACCAAGATCGTTGAAAAGAGGGGGGTAGAAAGAAAGAAAAGGCTCGAGTCTGTCCGAGGTAGGTCGTTGTACCACGAAGTCTTCGACGAATACCTCTGACCCTAAAGGTTCAACTGCGAAACCTTATTGAGCAATTCGATGAATAGCTTAAAAGAAGGCCGGTATACGATGAAAGAGAAGAAGAAAGGAAAAAAGAAGGAAATAAAAGCACAGAAGGGGGGAAAGGTGAACGTGAAAGGGTAAATGCGAACTCGGTGAACAGAACAACGATGAAATAAGCCGATAGTCTCGTCAGAAAACAAGATTTGTATTTCTCTGCAAATGTCTATCCTCTGATTACTTTGAATCAATCAAAAAAAAAAAATAATTTGCATTCTTCTATTATTGATTAAAATACAGTATCAACTACTTAAATGCCATGATATTAATTACTAGTATACTGGATCATAATTTTAGCATTTTTATCTTTTCCTATAAAATAAAACTTTTCACGATGCAATGAAAATTATATTTTTATTCCGAGTTCAAATTAATTACGAATTTATGGGTTGAAAAGGTTCCTTTGGAATCATGGAAACTCAAATATTCAATAAATTTCAATTCATACCTAATATGAAAAATGAAATGAATTATTCCCAAGCGAATATTATTATTTTTATACAAAACTGTGCTTGACAATAGCCATGAAGCATGAACGAAAGACCTTCGATCCTCATTCGTGAAAAAAATAAAAGGAATTGTATTTTAATTAAGTCAGCAGCGAACAACGAACGAGTTAATGAATCAAACGGCAGACTCTTGGCTTTATTTGTATAATTGCGAAAGGGCGAAACCGAGTAACTTGAGTGCATGAAAATAACAGCGTCCCATTTTATCCGCATCATAAATCCAGTCAGGTATTCTATACGGCAATATTTAACCCTTTTACAATGAAAAGCCACTATATTGGCTTTCCATAAATCTATTATTACGTAGCAAAGGCCACCGTGCCCCGGCCATTATATCATAATAGATGGAGCACGGTAGCAGCCAGTTCGCTGTTAAAGTTAACAAATTTCCAAAGTTTACGGTTCGCGGCCACGATTTCCGGGACCGAAATTCATAGAATTCGAGGGTGGGTGGGCTGCTTTCTTCGGTTAACTCAAGCTTTATCTGTCTATGGGAAAAAATTTACGATCGACTGCGGTCTGAACATCGCGAAGCTTCGTTAACCCATTGGCTGCCACAGTGGATACAGACGTGTGTGGTCAGACATACTTAAATTCTAATTATCAAGGATACTATCTCTAAGGGGATATTAATAAGTGGTTGTATTTAAGTAATAAAGTGGTTTTGTTTAATATAAGATATCTATCCGAAGACTAACTATTACCGATTGACTATGACTAACTTGAACTCAACTGCACTCTGACTCAACTGAACTGAACCGCTTGAACAGAAACGCTCTTCCTTTCATTCTTTCAAACGCACAACATTCAACCCAAACATTCCTATCTCAGGCATTCTCATCTTGCATCCTACATATCGATTCGTTTTCAAATGTAACCATTCAGATTTTTATTTTGCGCTACCAGCCTAATCCTAGCAATATTCATTGCAGCGCACACTACGAGATATCTCGTAGTTGGCAGTCAATGGGTTAAGCTAAATCTACCTCTTAGAACTTTACGAAGATCCCGCTGGAAGTCCTACGATTTTTACTGTCGAGGACGTAGTAAACACTAGAGCTCGGGTTAGGGGGGATGCATCGGGGGGAGCTTCTTTACTCTCGAATTCTTTTTGGATTATAAAATTTCTTACTAATACACGGTGAACAATCTTTACTAATTCGAAATATATTTTATATTCAAAACCGTATTTAACCATTTTTATTCCTGAAAATTTGTTATAAGATAATTTGACTTCTCTCTTATTTAAATATTGAATTTTTGTACAACAATTTTGTATACTTGACACAATTTTGGAAATTGTATTTAGAAGTGGATAAAATTTTCAGTTCGTTGAAAATATTTTGTGAAACTTAGATTAGTCAGATTTAAAGAATATTTCCTTGGGAATTATTCGAATTTTAGTGCATAATGAAATTTTAAATCTACTCAAATGGTATTTTAAAGGCTCAAACCATTTAAACTCGTTTAATCTCGACGAAATATTTTTGCACCGTATAACATCGCCCCTGAACCCCGAAAGATGCACTGAGAATTCAACCAGAATTCCCAACTTCGATAAATTGAATAAAAGTGTAATCACGTTTTCGCAAAGTTACATTACATTTTATCCGATTAGTTCGGCAAAACGAAATTATACACGGCCGAACTTACGACAGATCGCGCAAGTTAAATTATGCAATTAAGAGTAACCGGTTTTACCGTGTTTGCCCGCGAAATTGTTAAATAGAAACCGCGGCAGAGGACGGGAGGGGAGGGATGGTTGTAAAATACCGGAGAAAAGCGCATCCGGCGTGTATCGTCTTGAAGGATTGAAACTCGTTGGTCGTAGCTATCTCTTAAAAATTGCGACGAGCTTGGCAGAATTCAATAAACCGGAGATTTCGTATGTGTATCTGCATAAGGAGCTCTCTGGTTGCCCGGAACTCGTAAAAAAAAAAAAAACCTCGTAAAAATCTCGTAAGGATATCGAAACACGTTTCCCACATACATATTTCAACTACAATTTCCACGACGAAAGATCTGATGAATGTACGCGTATATTGAAGTTGCCAGCTGAATTTTGAAGACTTTTTACAACGCTGGAAATACCAGTCTTGTCGTTCCATTTGGAAATCATTTTTTAACGCGTTGGATATTGAAATGAAAGCGATAAGAGCGTGTATTATATCATTTTTATACCTTAGAAGAATGATAGTAATTAAAATTTGATTTCATTCTTGCATCGCTTGCAATCCTCAGATTGAATCTTTCAATTTACCAATTTATTAATACAGTTATCATCATAACAACTGCTAAATAACTAATTTGTTTATTAGAGATTATTAATTTAATTATTATCACGATTTTAATTATTCGTTTCTTAACACTATCACTTACCAATTTGTTAATTTCATTATTATCACAATATCAATATTATTTATAATCTTTCCATTAGTAAAATCACGGATTTAGTATTGTAGAATAATTGAAAGATAGAAAAATTTCAAGTTGGCAAATAAAAACCTTAATTTAAGAAATAATATCACAATTATGACACGTCTGACCATACACGGTCCTTTCCACTGAAATCGGGCTTTGCCGAAGAGGATCCCCTCAACAAAAAAGAATTTTCCAACAATTTCTTCGTTATATTTGAAGTTTTATTTATCTCGATAAATCGAGACTTGAATCCTTCGATGAAGAGGCAAGTCCCTTTAATTCAATCATTTCCTTTCGAAAGAGGACACGTGCTCTTCAAATAACTGACCGACGGAAGGTTATCCACGGGACCTTCTCGATATTTTACTTGAAGAGACGAGTCTGTTACACGTGTGGCACGATACGTGTACAATGGCAGAATAGAGAAATAAGCAAGCCGGAAGCGAAACGAGAAAGTTATCCCAGGATTCTCGGTAATGTAGTCTTTTTTCGGCGGTGGAGGAACAAGAACAGCGTGTACGTGGCACGTTGAAAGGAGGGAAAGAAAGAAGTGGGATCTTTCTTCTGTGAGAGAGGGAACGAGTGGTATACACGATGTCCTGGAAATCGGAAATCCTTTTAGATAAAAGACGTTCCTCGAATCCAGCTCCGTTGCGATTTAATTGATTCCAGCGTTTGATCAGCGATCGATTTCTTTCAATCAAAGATTTCCCAAATGGATTAAACCAAGTATCGTTCCATTTCAACAATACTTTTTAGAAATAGAATTTTTATTAACACTTTTGTCTCCAAATTATTAAACGGTGTTTTTATTGTTAACATTTTGGTAGCATAAAAAAATAGATTTTTATTACTCGTTGTTTGCAATTTTTTATTTATTACTCATCCATGATACAATTCGGGAAAATGTATTTTTTATTCGGAGCAGATATTTTGGTTTGGCGGTTCTAGTGTTAAAAAATAATTTCTAATTTTGAACGAAAGTTTCCAACAGAAGCACCCGAAAATCGGGCAAAAATTATCGAAGAAAAAGTATGAAAGAGGAGATAAACTTGAAAGTTACGCAAAGCTCCCCATCAGCAAGTTCAGTCTAGCTCGAAGAACGAAGAAAGGTAAAGGATCCGGGAAAAAGTCGATTTATCGAAGGCTGTTCGAGCATGGATCGCAGCGGGCTTCCTCCAGGATGCAAATCCTCTTTGCCGGAAGGAAAGGGGGGCTCGTAATTGGGAGATGAACGTGTTACTCTTGCCCTAGAAGATTGATGATCGACCCTCGACAGAAAGACCGAGCCGAGCCAGCAGCTGTCACGAAACGATGAGGACTCGTCTCGGTTCGACGAGCTCCTTTCCACCCGCAGAGAAAATCATCTTGTTGATCCGCCGTTATAGAACGGTATCACCCTTTTATTTCGCCCATTTCACCGATAATTCGTCGGTGCTTGTTTGTCGATAACACGGAAACGAAACGATTCCAGCCACTTCCTGTTTCCACGCGTTCGACCGTTAATCCTCCCCATAACTCGAATTTTCTCAAGAAACGACGAAGTATCTTCAGAGAGAAAATTTTAAGACACAATAATTTATATTTTATGATTTTGGTTCCTTCGGTAAGAAATATTTCGGATCTTAATTTTAGAAATGTAACGTTAGCGCTAGGGTTTTTGCTTGGCAATCGTCAACTCTGGAATACAAACGTTTGGAATTTCTATCAGTGACAAAAATTTGATCAGCGAAGTAGATTGCAGAAACCAAAAAGGGATTTAAATACAAAATCAAGTTACCCAGAAGATGTTTTAGTAAGAAGTAAGCGCACCTGTTTGACTCTTTAAATTTGTTCCCGTATATCAAAATATTCATCGCGTACTCATTTCGTTTGCTCCTCAATTTCTGTTGCTGTTTGATTAACATCTTTCAGTACTCAATTAACCCCGCGGGCCGTGGGTGACCCACTGAGCACGCTAATAAACACTACGTAGAAAACTTGCCTACGGGTTGTTTAATAAGTCTATCGATCCAATGAAAATTTCTACAAACGTTCTTTCTAATAACGGACGGTCTCGCAAATTATTCGGACAATTAGGGTGAACCAATTAGGGTGATTGTTAGACAAGTTTTTAAACCAAGGGACCTTCGGATAATATTTTACATTTTAGTCTCATCCATCGATTTCAAAGAAATTACATAAATTTGCATTATTAGACAAAATAGAAAGTATTGTCGTTAGACGGAAATAACTTATTTTGTGTAACAATTTTCCAACTGAAGTTAGCATATAAGCGAAAATATGTGAAGATTGTTGAGCTAAAAAATAATAAAGTGACCAATTCGTGTTTATTGCATCATTTTGCACGTGGTAATTCACTTCCTTGTGCAAAGTGGATATAAGAGGAGGCACGAAAGAATTACAAAACAATTATTCATCCGGGGTGGATAATGAAACGAAAACAAGATTCCGTTCGTTAATCGAGTGTCCACCGGATAAAGTTACTCTCAGACTGAAAGCAACCAATCCTATCTTGGCCTTGCAACCGCACTGATGAATAAAACAGCACGGTAACGCCAAGGAAATCATACTGACTAGTCCTTAACTTCCCTCTCTTCGTTTTCCATATTCTTCGTCGTTGTTCAACCCCTTTCCGTTCCGCCAACCTGGCCCTCGTACGTTTCTTTGTCCTTGTCGAACTCCGTGATCGTTGAAAGCCTGGAAGAACTTTCCACTTCGTGGAAAGCTTTCTGATGAAGCAGCAAGAGAGAGAGAGAGAGAGAGAGAGAGAGTCCAGGGAAGAAATAGGAACGGGGAGAATGAACGGCTCGAAGAAGGTCCTAGTCGACCCCTCTTCAGATTATGGATTTAACAGACTTGCCGATCGAGTCTTTGTAAACACGATGAATTCCGATGCTGGATGCTTTTAATTGGAATCATTTGATCGATTGAAAGACGACCAGGTGTTAAGTTGTTGGAAAGTTTGGAATTTCGGATTCCTGGATTACTGTCTTGTAATCTTCTACAAACATTTTACAAAACCTTGAACTAGACTTTTCGTATTAATATTAATATTGTATTAGCTATTAATTATTTTAGACACTGAAATGAATTTTTTGTGGGTTTGTAAACGTTTGGAAAAAATTCTACCGACTTCAGTATTAATATTAATATTGCACTGGCTATGTCACGTTGCATATTAATCAAGTTGGTTGAATTAAGTAAAATAAACAAGGGGTTGGATTAATAACCCAGTAACTTCGAGGCACAAGACGAAGAACCGTCCTCCCTCTGCATATTCCATTCTCCCAAGGTTCCGTTCGAGCCGAATACACGAAATATCGTTCATCGGATAGCCGCGACAATCGAGAATCGATCGAGCAACGAAATGAGCCGCCCCATTCTAATCAGCGTTATTACAAGTCCACTTGGAATCGTGAAAGATCCTAGGAGAAATTTCCCTTTGCTTCTTGTTTCCATTTCGCTCTTTATCCGCCGGCTGATCATCGAAAGGCCGGAAAAGCTTCCCCCTTTCACGGCAAATAGAAAGTATCCTTTGGCAAAGAAATTGGCGACCTGGAAGACGCTCGAGCGGCAACGCTGATGGAATAAGGACACGTATGCCGGAAGTGGTGTTTCGAGGATACCTGCAGTGTGCACAGAGGCAACCGGCTCGTACAAACGGAGCGAAACCAAGTGTATCCAGACACCGGGTAAGAAGAACTTCGAGGGCTGACAGAAGGATCCCCCCGATCGAGACGTTTCCTTTAATAATGGCCAGGTGAAACGTGGATCCGTTTGAGCCACGTTCGTCTGCGGATTTTAACGAATGAAAGATGAGATCTCGAACGGAAATGAGAACAGATTTCGTTCTCTTCTCTCGTGGTCGAAGATTGATGGGCTTTTCTTTGAAAGAGCCGATCGTGTGGGGTAATTGAAGATGAATTTGATGTTGATTTATGTTGGTCACAATTTTAAGATCGTTATCATTCAGCCGGCATTCTGTAATAAGGTGAGGGATGATCCGGATGACGCGGGGGAATCGTAATTTAGTAAATGAGGATTAAACTTCGAATTTGATCTCTTCACCTTTACTTCCGTCTTAATTCCAAGTTTGAAATCGTTCTTTCTAACACGAGCTTAATATTAATTTCCATTGGTTCAAATAATTTTCCAAACGATCGTCTCTCAGTTGTCGAAAATGCGGATTTGAAATAGTAGGTTCTTCTTTTTGTTTTGGATAAAGTAGCAAGGTAGCTGGAGGTATCTTTTTCGAGTGTTTGCGGAGTACCTTGCTTCCAGGAAATTGTTCAATCGTTCGATCAAACGAATCAAGCCTTTATCTATCGATATCCCTGCTTCAACTGTGCGTCTTCGAACTCGAGAAAGAACGAGACAGAGAGAGAGAGAGAGAGAGATTTTCAGAACATTCTGTGTAAGAAATATGAAAGAAAATAATAGTCTCATACGAAGAATAACCTGTGGTAAATTGGAATCGACCGATCAGCCTCGCCGATCCAACGAATCCTCCACTTTTCTCTAGACAAACCATAATTGGACCGCCGCGAAAGATTTTCTTTGGTATCTCGATCCTATTCTATGATATGTTAAAATTACTTTCCGTATTGTTTATGTTAAAAATGGTATGGGATACACAAAGTGTACAATAGCTTAAGTGGCACAAAATGTGGCATGAAGCCTTAAACAGTGTAGGGTATGTAAAACCATAAGAGGATATGCAAAATCTGAATAATTTCAATTATAAAATCCTAAATGACGTAAGGTACCAAATTACCAAAAGCTTAGAATCCAAAACATATTCAAATTTTATAAGGCCCACACTTTCCAGTATCAAACTGGCATAGAATACCAAATGTTAGAGTGACTTAGGTTAATATAACACAAAATCTCAAACCGTTTAGGACACACAGTTTCAAATAGCCTAATACACTAAATTTCGAACAGCATAGAACATACGTTCCCAGAGTGATTTAGGAATAAAAAGATTCTCAGTTCCTCTAAGATAGGTCGCATGAAATCTCGAATTCGGTGCCGGGGTGAGACAGTTTTGCCCTGTCTCACCCAACGCTCTCCCATTCAGGTGTACCCTAGGTCCTGGCTAGAGCGGCAGCCCTGGCCTGGGAACGTGGCGTGGTTAGACAAGTGACGATGGACCCGTACGAAAAGTGGGCCGCGACAAAGACGAGGTACGTGGTGCCGTTCGTGGATCCCGCGACGATGCAGTGATCGTGGTGATCGATCGAGCGGATCGACGGGGCGGGACGATGCATCACTCCGGTGGTGCCGGTTACGGGACCGGGCCCCAGGAGCGTGTGCACCAGGCGCCGCGAACCGGTGGCCAACCTGACAAGTGCCCGTACGAGACCTACCAGGCCCAGATACCGGATTGCTGTGCAGCCGCGGCTGCTGTACAGGACCCGTATCCAAGGCCACCCAGCGGCTACGATGGCAGGTGCTACGACGAATGTCATCGCAGGACACCCTATCAGGAGGACACCTACACCCAGGTACGTGACACAAGTGCAATACTTTCTAATCGTTCGAAAAATTTTATTAATTACTCTAATTTGCAATTTTTCTATGGTTTAGAAATTTTTACGAAATGTTCTACTTCGAAATGAATTAATTAAAGATTTAGGCATAATATATTTGTTAAACGTTTCAGTTTTCAAAAATAATATCAATTATAATTAATTGTTATATTATTGACTCTTTGAGATTAAATAATTGAGTACGATTTAGTCGTTCCAATTTCATTTGTGCTAAATTTTCCATCAGTTGTTCGTTGCTAGAATTAACAAATTCGTTTGAATCTGAATAAATTATATCAACAGTAATGGCACAATCGATCAAATTAAAATAAAATTAATACTTAATGATGTAATAGATGCTGAGTGTTAATTTGCAAACACCTGAAATAGTGCTTCGAAATTTAATAAATAATAATTATTCGATCCTCTGGAATAATTTTTCAATTCTTTCATCAATTTCTTTGAACCATTATTAAATAATCTTTATATTATCGGTAATTATCTACTTAATTTCTGCGTTCCCCGCAAAACGTTTCGCGTGCTAAATCATCGGACGAATTAACCCCCGGACAGTTCGGTTAATATTCTAATTACAAACGTGGCGATAGGTCGACTGTTGTTTAAATCTTTAATGTTGCGGCAAGTCCGCGTAACACGACGTCTTTGGAATTAGTTAAGCCGAAATGGCTCATATTGCTGGCGTCAGACCATCGAACAAAGTTACTTGCTGAATCATCAGCGGCTTAAAGTTCCCCTTCACGGCGCTAATTAACCTCCCTCCTTAACCTGGTGAACGTGAAATTTAATTTTCAACGAACAATAATCATAAATATCAGGATCGGGGGACTTGGCCGTACCGCGGGCTCGTTCAATTCTATTGGGGCAATTAAAGAAACCTGCACACGCATCAGGGGGGGATGGTAATTAAATTTAATTAGCAGAACGATTGAGACACGATACCAACGTGGCTGAAACTACGACATCGTGAAACTAACATTTTCCTTCGTTGCTAATTTGCAATTTTTTTTTCATAATTAATTATCATTTATGAAACTTGTGCAACTTTAATTATCAATTTTAACATTAACCGTTATTAAAAATCGTGTAGCTGTAATTATTAGTATCAACAAATATGGGTTGTTCTGTGTTATTTTTTATTCAAATTGATTAAGAGATAAATAATAACTACGAAAGTTTAATTTATTAAACCGTTCGCTGCGTTTCCCAAATAATTGTCCTAAGTAATGCAAAATAATTGATTGAATTAAACTTTTCCGGTCACTGAATAATGGTCTTCAATTAATTAGAAGATTCAATCGGAAGGGTAAACAACAATCGGGTAATAAATTGTTCCAAATAACGAAACAACCGGTTGGTCAGCGAATTCGTTTAATCAACGACCAGCTTCTCTGTGTATAATGAACGGTAATCGATCGTCAAATTCTTGCCAATTCCTCGTCATCAGCGGGAACCTTTCGAAACGAGGCGCGAACAGTTCGTAAACAATTCGATTACACAGCTTTGGGGCCGACTGATCTACTCGAAACTGAAAGAAGATCGAGAAGAGAAAAAAAAGAGAAAGAAAAGAAATAACGAGAGATTCTTTCTTCGACACGTTGCATCTCTCAGACAATTTTTCTTTTCTTTTTTCACTCCTGGCTGTTCCAACGCGATGCCGTCTCTCTTTCAATGAAAGTCTGTTCTCTCTTTTGAAATTTCCTAGCTTAGGCATGCGCCTGTCCGTGTTTCTTTGATCCTCGCTTCAGCGAGCATTAGTACTCGTGCACTTGGTCGCACCGAAAATTAACGATATGCGCATATTATTTCTTTGAGCTTACGAATATATTAACGTCGGCCACGTTTCGTTGGAAACATGTCGTTACCTTAAACTAGTTCCAACTGTTACTTACCGCGCCGAGAATGGTGGCCTTTACTAGGGAAAATGACAATATAGGGGAAATGATGAGGTACCCCTGCGTGGTATTAGTTGGAATTGCTGAATTACCAAATTACTAATTTGCCAGGTTACCAAGTTACCGAGCTATCAAATTACCAATTTGTTAAGCTACTAAATTATCAAATTACAAATTTATGAAATTACCAAATTTTCAATTTGTCGAGCTACTAAGTTTCCAATTTGCCAGGTAACCAAATTACCAAATTACACATTTAATAATACAACAGCAATATAATTATTTTCTTTGATGGAAACGTTGAATTATTTCAGTATTCTAATATGATAGATTTTTTCGAACTCGATAACGCGTTTTAATCACTATCAGGTGAGAAAAGTGATATTAATAAAACTTAGAAGAAGCAAAAAAAAGAACATCGAAAGAAATCACGCAATCTTCTGTGTCTTTTCGTTTTTCACGACCTGCTTCTCATATTGAAGTGCCTCTACTCTATATTCGGCATCAGAATATTTGTCAGTGTCAACAATATTTGCCGAGGTACCATCGTGACACTGTTACAATGGGTGGTTAAAAAAAAAAATTGAAAGAGTGAAAAAAAAAAAAGAAATAGTGACCATGCTCTCTATAGCCTTTCATTTCACCAGCCACGACTTTTCCACTGAAGTGCAGCACCATATTCAAAAGCTGAAAGATTTGTCAGTGACAACAACGATCGTTACAAACTGCAGTGACGTATTTCAATTTTCTGTTTTAACTTTGTGGACTCGACTGGCTGTTCCTATATTTTCACATGCTTTTCAAGTCCTTGCAGTAATACCTGCATGTAACGTGTTCATAATTTATTACACAATTCGTGTATTAATACCTTAAACTTTTAAGAGAAATAAACAAATTTGGTAAAAAAATCGAAAATAAGATAAAATAATTATTTTATTTAAACGAACAATGCTTTAAATCACTGTACAGTTTCGAGCGATGGTAGACGTTGAGTTACACCCCTGTGCCTAAAGAAATGATCATTTGCTACGATTCGGGCCCATTTCAGTGTCCAATTGTCGAGCAAAGTGCTACCGCTTGCATCCAACGCTCGAATACGTGTCATTAACAGCGATCATCGACACGAACTGTAATAACACCGTCAGTAGCCGGTACGGGCGAAAGGCAATCAAAGCGGCGTTCATCAAACTGAAAGCAGGACTCGAATTCTGACCCAAACGTTGGATCTAGCCGACGGCCATTATCGGGCTTTTCCAGGATACGAAAATTGATTCGAGCCCCGTCGGCCGCATGCTTCAAGTTCGAACTTTTGCCGCGCGTATATTTGGCCGGTATCGATTTGGCCTAGTTTCCCGACCGTTTCCTCGGCCATATTTTAGGAATTCAAGGAACGCCGGCCCCGGCGAATGCCACTGTCAAAAATAAATCAATCGGCCGCCGATAATCTCGCGATATGGACCGTCTGCCCTTTCTCATCGGCGCTTTTAATAATGGAACTTTTGCGAAACAAAGACGTTATGTATTTCCAAACACCGAAACTCTGGCAGCGTTTCATCGCGTAAAAGTAACTCTAAGTGACACTTATGGCATACCGATTTAAAGCTCAAAATTAAACGAAAACAACTGTGTACAAGTTTAATTACTGTTTTTAATATAAAGTGAGCGGTCATCGAATGTAGCAAACAGTAGTTCCGTTACGTTATTGAGTGTTTGATTTTGGAACTTGGAAAGTCTGATACAATTTCATGACATAAAAGTATCTCCAAATACCACTTATGGCACATTAATTTAAAGCTCGAAGTTTAATAAAAGCAACTGTAAAAGGTTCCATTAATATTCTTCATACATATTGAATAATCCTTTTTTGATTTTGATAGGATTAAAGCACGTGGTTTGTAGAATCCTGAAAGCAATATAATTTATTTTAAAGTATTAATCAGAACAATTGAACCGAGAAAAGTAGCACATAAAGTTAATTTTGTAAATGGAATCATTACAAAATGACAGGACAGGCAGGTACACTTTAAAAGTGTGGACATTGAACGTTCGATAAAGAATGGCTGAGTAAAGTTTTGCAATAATAGCTAACGGTATTTTTCATATCCCCTAAATTCTAAAGGTGGCTAGCAATTTGCCCACGGGACAACATCTGAGGCACAGATTGCTCGCGCGTTTATGACACGCAAACCAGTGAAGTCGAGATATCAGTTTATCTTTTCGTTTCTTTTCGGTTACTTTCAGTTTATTTTCTCGACCCAGGTTTTTACATTGTTAAGTTCTTTCCGTCCTCAACGGCTAATTGCCTGTGCCATAAACGTGAATTTCCAACGGGCCCTGGGGCCTGACCTAGCGGGTCTTGACCAGGTCAGATTTCGTCACCTAGGCCTGGCGGAAATTCCACCACGTTGAATAGGTGGATGTCAGTGAAATTATCACCGATTGGCCTTGAGCCTCCGCCAATCAGGCACAAAGATTTCCTCCTCGATTTTTCCAAGGCCTTGGCAATTCGTGGCGAGGAAATCGAAAAACAGTCAAAAGGAAAGCTCCAACGAGCACGCGTCCAGAGGAGAACTCAACGTTCGCGATCGTTTCAATTCAGATACACACTATTCATTCACACGTTTTATTCTAAAAGGGTAGAAATATTATTCCGTCGCGAATTGTCGAGTTCATCGAATCAAGGATTTACGAGCCTTGTAGACGGGTCACTCAGCGGGCTCGTCTCATTTCGCGATCGTGTCTAAACAGGGTTGATCTTGATATCAGAAGCAACGAATTCTATCGAATCGACAGAGCGAATCTACACGTAAAAACCATTCGTTCTCGAAGCGATAACAATTTTACGGATAAAATGGAAGGACGTTCGGTACGTGGCCGTTTTATTCGCGCATTATGCATCGAAATCGCGTCCGGTAATGTTCAAACGACGCACAGTGATTCGTATTTTAAATCTAACGGAACGAGGATCGATCTGGGTCACGTTCGAGATTCATTCTAAATATTGCACGATATTAAAAGCAACGATAGGGAGAAACGACGGAAGAAACTTATCGATTCGTTGGTATACATTCGGCCTTCTTATAAAAAATCCAAATAATTCGTTAATCGTTTAAAATTTTCATTTTACATATGTGAAATCTTATTTCAACATTGTTTCATTGCAATTTGAACTAAATCGAGGACGATGATTTTTCTCATTTTTGCATTTTACATCCGACGTAAGAAAAAATCGAGCGATAGAATCCGAATTAAAATGTCTGAAAGTGTATTACCGTTTCACGGAACAATGAGCGTAACGATTCTCGATACTTGTAACATTACGAGATTCAACGTAAAAAAAAAAAAAAGAAGAAGAAGAAGAGGGAAGAAGGGAGGAAAAAAAATGAAAGAAAGGAAAGAAAAGAGGAACATTGGTGATGAAAGAGTCGCGAGAGTGATCGATAATGTTTCTCTGAAGTGTTTCATTGTCGGTCGGTGTTGAAGCGGAGTACGGTCATCGAACCGATTTCCCTTTTTCTTCGTCGTTGTCGCTTCGGTTGGTATTCTTGAAAGCTACTTTCCAAAGAGGAAACGCGGTTGGTACTTTCATTTCGCTAAATGACGAATCGATGTGTCATTGTACGCCAGAAGCTTTTCGGCGAACGAGCCGGCGAAAATGGAAATCTAACCTTTTCGTTGGTAAATTGCCTCAAATTAACTCGAGCGCGAACTAATTACAAAAGTTGAAAAGAAAAAGAAATCTGTATCAAAATATGACAAATGAGAATTAGGAAATTCTTAATTCGTCAAACTTTCGTGAGCTTTTTTTAATCGATCAAAATTAAAATTAAACTCGCGAATAAAATATTTATTGAATTGGAATTTAATTGGAATGATTTGTAATTCAAACGGCTTTCTCAAAAATAGCTTCGCTGTGCTTCGTGTCATGGCCGTTTACACGACAGGCACTTCTTATACCTGAACGGCTATCCGCTACAGTGCTACAGATTCAGTGACGGATTTTTTAAGGGCCAAAGACTGATTGAAAGCTTACGATGGAATACCGTTTCGTTCTCTCATCGAAGATCATTTTCAAATTGAAATCGATATCTTCTGTCGGTGGAAAGCTTTCGAACTACTCTCATGGAATGAGGATTGATTAGAATCCGAAGGATGTGGGTCGATGTGCCCGGTACCATCATCCATAAGACATCTTGCCGTGGTAAACGTTCGAGCTTGCGACTAAAATATAGTCGCACCTAATGGGTCTCGAAAGGATCTTAAAGAATGAACGTATAAATCCCGTAACAGAAAGACGGGGAAAAAAAAGGAGGGAAAAGAATGAAAAAGGGAACGAAGTTCCGAACAATCTGTGTTTCAGGGGCTTGAATACAGCACGATTTACGAGCAAGGGTATAGATAACACTTTAGAAAGAGAAACTTTTGTCCCTCGAACAATCGCATTCTTTCGCATTGCTTTATTAAAATCAGCAGTAGCTTTTCATTTCTTTTCTTTTTTTTATATCGTCGAGAGACATTTGTTTAACCCTTAACCCCTTGCCATACTTTGACTTCTATTACAATTGGATTTGAAGTATAATTACAAGTATAATTGGTATACCATCGTTAAATATAAATTATATGTAATATTAGGATATTGCACACAATAACTTTACCTTTTTAATATACAGATAACATTATTTTATCAAATCGATGTGAGTTGAATGAATTTTTACTTAGAATAAAAATAAATATCGGTTTCTTAAATTTGATTATCCGCACAATTGAAAGTACATTTTAATAAAATTGTATTCGCTATATTTAAAACTCTGTTTACATTTAGCGATAAGAGTGGGATCGACCCCGATTCCGTCACGAGAGCGATGAATTAACGAAGGAATTTTGTTTTGTTTCGCAGGATGTACCCCCGAGTTTCCATCGGCCCCAGTCCAGACTGGGATACGAGGAGCGTCCCCAATCTCGTGTGGGATATACCTCGGATTCCAGGTGTGCCAGTGGACTCGGTTACGATGACACGGGCGGTGGATACCTGGACCAGAGTGATCCAAGGATGTATTGTACCAGCGGTTATTGCATGGGCGATACCATGATGGCCACGAGCCGAGGTGTCTGTGGCGAAGAGGTCGAGCTAGACATGCGGAGGCACATTCAGGCATGTGCCTGCACCTGCAACCACATGGGCTACGGGAATTACATGGACTATCAGGTAAATTGTTCTCCTAAATCTTTTACTAACGTTCACGATCGATTTTATGAAACTTTTGCAATTGATGCACGACAAAGATAGTAATTGTTCGTCGATTGTTATTAATTTCGTAAGTTAGATATATTTTTGGACTATTACGGTGGGAATATTAATAATTCAAGCCTTTTAAAGTATTATTTCCAAAGAATATGGAATTAATTTAATCGAAATATATAAAAGTGAAAGGCTTAAAAATAAGTAATAAAATAGTGAGATAAATGTCTGGCAATTTATTAACCCTTTAATTATTTATTCCATACGTATATGGAAATTATATTAGGGAAACTAAAAACTATTTTAAAAATGTCTATAAACCACACATTTCCATATTATATTAACAGTATAAATTATTAAAATATCAATATAATAACAAAGTGTGTATATATTTTATTTCTGTAAAATCGTTCCCTTTTTCTTCAAAAATGGTATAAAATGTGTCTTTACGAGTCTCGAAAATGAAACTCCATTTATATTTTTTATTTTTATTTTATAACATACTTTCGCGTGCATAAATATTCGTTAATTTAACTCGACATTTTGCAACAATTTATCGTCGAAAACAGTTTCAACGTTGCTTATCAAAGAAGCTAACTGGTCAACAATGTTTCATATTAAAATACAAATTTCGAGCAAAGTCTTTGTCAACACGGAGTCGGGTACAGGCAGGTATTTTTTTTATTGTTTTTCGCAACTGCCGAAGGTAAACATTTTAACGTTAATGGCCCCGGGTCCGATCTCTGGTCCTTGCATGGAAAAAGCTGGTCCGACAAACGACGTTCGAGTGTCGAACTTTTATCGTGTCCAAACTTCGTCGAACGCCGGCTTTTAAGTCCTTCACTCTGAAACCGGATCCTGAAGAAACACGACGAGCAGTTTCGAGCGAACCACCCCCGAAGAAGCGCGAGAACTCGCGTACCACGCGAATTCTCCCTAAAGATCCAGTCACTCGACTATCGTTTTTTCACCTAATGACTTTCGTTATGCACCTTGAATATCGCTCTGCAAATATTTATCCCTTCCCCAGATCATATCTTGTTACTTCGAGCTTTTCTTTACTAGATATTTACCTTTAATAAATATTCATCGTGCTGGTTGGTGGCAATTTAAATTCAAGTTCGCAGACTTTAAAATTTCTTAACTTCGAAATATTTCGTTCGACAGTCGGTAAATATTTTCAATAACGCGAAATCGATCGTTCGGTGTCCGTCGATCTATCGCTTATCGCTTAATCCTCGTTTAAGAAATGAAATCGATGAAATCCTTCGTAAGCATAGAAATCGGGTTGCTCGTGAATTTTCATTAACCTTCAATTACCCCGATCCTCATTTTTCACGATTAATGATCGTTGAAAGGCCGTGGCTCGATGCAACATTTCAAGGGAAACAAACGCGGACTCCCTCATCCCCCGGGTTTCCTGCAGACAAAGGTCCTCCAAACTTCGAGGGACCTTTTTCCCGCAATCAACAAAAGAACGATCGATCTTTTTCATACCGGTTGGACGCGTTCCCGTCACATAAGAAATCCTTCAAATTTTACCCCACAGACACGAGGGAGGGGGGGAAGGAGGTCGACAACAAACGTACCACCGCCCTCGGTAAGAGGAACACAGCCTTTTGTCGTGCTTTCATTGAGGCTCGTAAAGATAATCGTAAAGGCTTAAAGTATAATGTCTCCGCGATTCCTTTCTGAAATCAAGCACTTTTTTTTCTTACCTCTACCCTCC
Organism: Anthidium xuezhongi; assembly: GCA_022405125.1. Taxonomy (NCBI): domain Eukaryota; kingdom Metazoa; phylum Arthropoda; class Insecta; order Hymenoptera; family Megachilidae; genus Anthidium; species Anthidium xuezhongi. The sequence continues at coordinate 1,577,650 of CM039649.1, forward strand.
GCCTATTTTAAATATGAAAGTGGGAGGGCGAGTTCGTTTCCTTCTTTGATACGTTTATTGATGCAATGAAACTGGACACGCTTCGTGACATTTGAGACGTCAGTCACTGGTGATGCGTTAACGAGACGTGTGTGGGAGTACGTTGTCATTGTAGTACTGTTGCTGTATTATAGTAATTAAACAATACTACACCACAATCTAATCCTATATTACAGGGTAAGATATAGTAGAGGCATAGTGTACTACTAACCTAACCTTACAGATAGTATATCTGCTATACTATAGTATCAAAATATGCAATACTATAATAGTATTTTTTCAATTTCACTTTAATTTTAATCAACATCATCTATTTATTAACAATACTCGAAAACGATACATTTGCTTACAAATCATAGGTACTTGAAAATGAAATATTCATGGTAGGACGAAATACAAGAGCAAGGAAAATTAGGTGGCCGGTGGGGTAAATTAGTGAACAGGTCTGTTTTAAACGCTCCTTATTCTCGGTACATACGGTAGGAGGAACATGAAAGCGGAAGCGGCAAAACGAAATGGCTGTTTCCTCGTTTCAGCGGAGTTGCGAGACTCGCAACATTGTTTCTTTACGGTTATGCAGAGGCACCGTAAGCAAAGCTAGCCGTTCGTAGAAGCCGTGTTAAAGCGTATCTTCTCTTTTTTTACGCACGAGTAGAGCGTAAAGCCGAAAGGGTCGAAAAGAATTTCAAAGCTCGTAATGGAGCCCTCGTCGCCTTAAATATTTTAAATACGAAATATCCGACCCAAATGTGTTCCAGCTTAGATTCGCCGACTCTGTATTGAACCATTAACACCCATGTACTCGTGACACCTGAACTTTGATAAACAAAGAAATAAAACTCAATTTCATTTAATTTGAAAACTCAGAATATCGCAGTATCCGATAATATAAAATTTAATATTAAAGGGAAATTTTATTCACCACTCCTGACGATAAACCACTTCGCCCTCTGGCTCGATATAAAGATACCAAGGTGTTCCAGTTGTACTATATTTGTATTTTTAGTACCTTTTTGGCCGAAATTTCTCATTAATTTGTACTTTTACACCCTCTGTCTTCTGTAAGAAATTTGTATATTACTGTAATGTATATGTTACATATATGGGAACATTAACCCTTTGAAGACAGAGGACTTTTAGTCTTGGCACAGTAGACGCACAGAATATTATTTATTTTAAATAAAATAAACTAAATTTAAAAAGTCTTAGTATTTGTGTATTGAGCCAGGTGGCAAAAGCGTTCACAGGCTAATCCAGTTATACATAATAAACGTACTTATATCAGAAATTAGGGTGAAAGGATGAAGAGTTTTTCATTTAATCGCAAACGTGCATTTCGCGCAACTTCCAATTACCTCGATTTAATCGCTTCGTTATCGATCAGATTTTCATTCGGAATCGGACTACTGAAAAACCGTCCGTTCGTTTCAACGACCCCGATCGAATCGCTGTATATAAAAACAACACCCGAAACCGTGCTGTAATTGCTGAAGAGGGTAACAGAGATCTGTTGAACATCGTGAAAAACAAACGTCCGCAGTGATCGTCGAAGAAAATACAGAAAAAAAGAAAAGAGAAGCAACGGACAGAGAGAGGAAGAATAGAAAATGCTCCCTCTTTCTATCGTGGAAAAACGAATCCTCGTTTTTATTCTCTTTTTTTTTTTTTTGTACCTCCCTCCTTTTTGAACAAACCGCACCGGTTCTCCGGCTCGAATTTCCCTATCGTGCCCTCGTTTGACTGGCTAAGCTGCGCGGTTACAGAAAAAACACACGTGCGCGCTCGCGAGCCGAACAAAAAGGAGGTAAAAAAATTCATTTTGAAATGGCACTATCCACGGAGATGCTGCACGTCGAACTTCAGAGTGTCCTGGTTCGCGGGTGCACCGTGAATTCTGGCCGGCTGCCAGCCCGGTTGCAAAGGACCGGAAGAGATCCCGGGGCCACGGCTCGCCGACGGGGCGCAGGGGCGAGAGGGGGTGGGGAAAAAAAGTGGTACGCGCGTATCTATCATCGTAATACCTGTCAGTTTCATCCGTATACGAGCGGGGCTGTGTGAAGATGGTAACCGTGCCGGTGGACCGGCCGCATGCGAGCTAAACTTTTCGAAAACCATCCCCGACCAGGTGGAGAATCCATTTTCGGACGTTGCTGCTGGGAATGAAAAGGGGCAGAGGCGCAGGATGAACTGAGATAAATAGAAGGATCGTGGATCTCTCTGTCTGTGTGCGTGAGTGTGTGTACACTGTTAGTCAAAAGTGTCCACGTTTGTGAAACGTGGTCCGTTCGGGTTGAGATCTTTGTTTAATTTCAGTTTGACATTTATTTAACCCTTTCGCCCCGGCTGGAAACATTATGTGCCCTTTTGGACAGACATTTTTCGGAACTCGGGTGTTTTAAAGTACTGCGGTTTTAAGCACCGAAGAAGTTAGGAGTGTATTTTTAATATGTTTATAATTCGACTTATCGAGACAGTCTAATATTTTTCTCCTTAATTACTATGGAAGAAAAATTGTAATTTCTGGCCGGAGCAGAAGGTTTAATGTATTTAACGTGGCTTGCTACTTACGTCTGTTTTCACTTTGGGGCTTAACGTATTCGTCCCGTGTGCACACTCGTGTGGCTTTGAAGCGAAATATTAAATTTTTATTATAAATTCAAAGCTACGTGCCATCCCAAAAAACTGTCCACCGTGGTCTGACTTATACGTACCGTAATAAATAAACGCGATAAAATAAATATTACGTTTTAGAATTTTATTATGATTTAAGAGTATTCAAAATAAAGTCACCAACTCTTCCATGATAGTAACTTTGAAATAACATATTAAAGTAACAAAATAAATGTAAAGAAAATAAAACCAGAACAAAACTTTGAAATTTAAAATTAAAATTAGATCCACAAATAAAAGTATCCAGGAAGAGACTTCACAGCCTCTTTTCGAAAACGTAGAAAATTTGTATTGTAAAGGGTTAAAAGTGTAGGATATACTTTTGAACGATAGTGTATACGCGAGAGAGATAGACGAGGAGAGACATGCAGCAAGGCAGAAAGTGAATGAAACGAGAGGAAGAGGGATGCAATGGGTGCTGGCCAGGGGGTGTGCAGAGGGTGAGGTTACTACTGCACTGCAGCAAGTAAACTTCGCCAATATACATATGTATATTTGGCCTGTGTGTGCATTGCACGATGGTACACGCACACGGATCGGTCCTTTCGATAGAACCCGCCTCCACCATCTCCCCCTCCCCCCTCGTGTCCATCTCTGTCCGGCTCAACTCCTGATTTACATTCTGTTTTATCGGGATACAGGTACGGCGTTACCTGCCCGTAACCTCCCCCCCTTTTTTGTCCCCCTTTCCTTTTCACGTCCATCGTACATTTTTCCCGCTTCGAGCCAACCTGCAATTGTGAGCCTCGCTTTTTTCAAAGCCATTTCGCTGTTTCCTTTTCTTCCTTTTATCCTTCCCGAGATTATTCGAATATTTATTCATTTTCAATGGAGAAAATCGTGCCACGTTCTGAATCTAATTCTTTTTTTGGCTTATTTACAATCAGGTGTATTCCCATGGTTTTTATATTATAAAAGAACATATTTTCGTTTCTGTTCAACAGAATTATTCGAAATAACGTTAATTTTTAATTTATTTATATTTTATACGAATAACAATGAATTCTTTTCTCAAAAGAGAATGAACACTTTGAATTAATTATTTTTCTATTTCTGTGTTTGAGGGCTGAAAATATAATATTCTAAAATAATAATAAATTAAATGGTACATAGAGTTTATTCGCAGGAAGTTTTCAATATAATTCATAATTTTACAATTTACGTTGTTAATGTTGAGAAGTTTGGAAATATTTAATTAAGGTAGTAAGGGAAACAAAGCAACAGAATTTGTTCGTAATTTTCTCTGTGTTACAATGGATGTATTGCGCTCAATTTATCTCTGTTTGTATTTTTGAATTTCGTATATTTTTTGAACGGACCTTAAAATAAAATTCGGTTTTCGTTCCCGCTAATATAGACGCAACAAAAATTTCGCGAATCAATTTGAAATAATTTGCCACGGACAATTTAGTGCATACGCGTACGATAGCGTTTTCTAACAAAGGATTAATTGGCCTGTACAAATTCTGACAGTTCCATCATCACCCTTTGCAATTTTTACACATCGATTGCACCCCCGTTCGAGAAAAACTGAAAAAACGTTTTCGACGGTTTCTACACAATTTTCCAGGCAAGGATCGACCTTTTAATACGCGTTTAATCCGTGGCTCGATAAAACCATTTAACGACGAATGACATCTGAACTGTCAGAAATCGGTAACTTTGATTCCTAACAAAGATACCCGAAAGAGATTTTGAATAATCAATTCTCACATTGTGGATTTTAATTTACACGAATATAAATGAGTATAAATATTTATTAGGTAGAAAGCATGATTGCTTTAAATATACAATTTTTCCGAGCTTCTAAATTTTAAACTCCTAGAAATATAATATTAATTTCAGAAATATAGTTCCCTTAATTTTTATTAAAAAGTATAATAAATACATCTTCGTGTATTTAAGTAATGGCAGTGAGTTCAAAAATGCCAATGAAGAATAGTCTCACTTTGACGTAACGTATCAAACTTTTATTATAACTTCAGAATTTCGTAATAAATTATGCAGCAATAAAATGAACATTGTAACTTGAAATTTTGGAATGAAGGTAAAAGCGTTTCTACATTCCGTTCCTACAGTAATTTTACGGAACGGCATTGAAAAGTATTTATTTATCGCTGCAGTAAGTTTGCCTGGGTTAGCAGCGACCCACGCAACACCGACCAAGTCGAAGCGTTTGCAGAATTTTCAGATACGACGAAATTAAATTGGTATCGTTTAAAAAAGGTGGAAAAGGTTCAATTATTTATGTATCCGTCGTTTCGCGACGGATATTGGATTTCCTCTGTTTCCGGGCGTCGGGTCCCCGTTGACCCCGCCCCGTTTGTTGACATAAGTGCGCGACACGGTCTCCTGCATTATTATTTTTCTCTCTTCTGGTACGAGCCAGCCACGGATGACAGGAATATCCAACGTTATTGTGACTTATCTAGTGGCTGTTTAAGACAACTTTAATATTCCACGTATCTACCTAGTCGGAATTTTCCTTTTTTTTTTTTTAACTACCCCTTTCTTTCTTTGTCGTCTCTGTTGCTATTCTCTTTCAGCTTTTCTCGCTGTCATCATAGCCGCGTCATTTATGATTCTTTCTTTCTTGTTTTTGCGTTCTTCTGGCAACGTTTTTCGGATGTTTGCGGCCCGCTGACGTTCGCGTTATCTACTTTCGAGGCTGCCCCCTTTGTCCCCATGGTTTTTACGAGATAAAAGTCGAAGTCGGCGGGGGAAATTAGAAAAGAGGAACACTTGGTCTCGTTTGCGGCTGACAAGCCGCGACAATGGCTACTTGTTGCGAGTTCGAAGTGACGAAAGGTTTTATCATCCTGACCGACGAGATATTTTATAAATTGATTTTTAAACGTTATCTCCTTGCGCTCAGAGACTTTTTTAATTTACCAGAAAAGCGGTAAGTGATATATTGAATAATTATTCTATTTAAATAATATCTGAGAATAAACTTACAAATGAACGAATTAAATTTCCTGCATTCCTTTCACATTCCCTCAAATATATCTTATTTATGATTTGTGAATATTAATTTTAAAACTGTGGACACGAAAGGGTTAATTGGCGATCTCTGTATTTCTTCTGTAGAAAATTATTAAAATTCGACGAGTAAGAATGTAATATGCAGTTTTTAAAATTTGTATATATATTTATTTATTTCTTTATTTAATCAAGAATGTACATTGTATATTTATTTACAAATTTGATATTTTTAATAAAACTTCATCGCATGAAAATTCTGTTGAGTTCATTTTCATTTACCCACCTTTCCTTTGATTATTATGAGAAATAAATCTATTCACTTTATGAAACAATAATTTTTTTTCTCGCCTTACCCTCTCTCCTCTTCCCTTTCCATCAAAATTCTTCGCTGTTACAACGATTTGTTTTTGAAGGGCACGTTGATTGAAGTTATTTCTGCGACTTCGAGCCGGATATTAGTTGAAGTTTCATCTTCGACCGAGATGAAGTTAATCGAAGTTTCCACGTTGGCGGCGCTAAAACTTTCCGATCATCGTTCCATTTCTGCAAGGTTTACGAAAAATTGAAAACGTTTTCCCTCTAATTCGTCGACGACGTGGGGTGTTTGGAAGCTGGTCAAATTTCAATCAACAAATTTCGTTCTATATTTCGCACGTGGAATCACCTCGTTGCTGCTCGCACCACCTCTTAGAGGTATTGTTATAAGTTTCGCTACTGGGTACGCCCAGGTAACCTTGCGTACGCGCAGAATACCTGGGGGCTTTGAAAACAAAACATCGACGCTCGATCATTCCTATCGTGGCCTTCTTCAGGAACAGTCGCTTCCCTTATACAACATAATTCATTTTTCATGAATGCAACTCTATTGAGCACTTTTATAATAACAGGCCACCCTGTATATCTATCACTTTAAATATCTTTTTTATGGTTATCTTATATTGAGAGATTGATCTTAAACCAACCCTTGGCTGCTCTTCGTCCACGCGGCGTTCGCTCGCCGCCAATTTAACAGAATTTCAATCTGAAGCAGTTCCAAGCATTTCTAATGTTCGAACGACGAGTTAACTCGTCGTGGTCCATTAACAGGCCCCGAGCACCGGTCACGGAACGGTATTAAAGGGTGTTTCGCGCAGTAGCCCGGCAGAGCTTGAAGAAGATCATTAGGCGGAACAGGCTGTTTCGCAATTTCCGCGTGGTGTCGTACAATTTCAACATTACCCGAGGTAACGACGCGCACGATCCACACACACACACACACACACACGCGCGCGCGTACATAGAGAAGTGGAGATGCTCGAACAAAAATTTCGAAACGCCTGCCCCGTTCCTTCCACTTCGCTGTCTGGCGTCGGAGAAATCTATTCTGTTCCTCCATCTAGCCCCCTCCCCTGTCTCCCACCCCCTTCGCCTCGTCTTTCTACGCGACTGCCTCCGAGGTGCGAGGGTTGCGCCTTTTGTTCGCACCCTTGCACGCTGAAACGACCCCCGCTAACCCGTCACTCGCCGCGACTGGCATCGAGCTACGTTTTTTTTTTCTTTTCTTTTCTTTTCTTTTTTTTTTTGCCCCCTTCCTCCTACTCTCGCGCACACACAGCCACGATCTAAATATTTAGCTCGAAGGTGAAAAAACCCCGACCACCAGGATGGATGGAGAGGAAAAATCGGGGGTAGGAGAGGTGAGTACTTTAGGGGTGTCTATGAAGTTTGAGACTCGAGAAGGGCGGAAGAGGAATCGTTCCTTTGCTCGTTGAAGCTGTAATCTACTTCGTTTTCTGTCCGTCTTATGAAAGTATAATTAGCAATTAGTTTGTTAAGGTATTTTATTTATTAAGATTTCGTTCTGTGTTAGAATATATTTATGGTAAGTTATTGAGCAATTTGTATTGAAAATATAATTAGTATTTTGATTGAATTTGTTCGTGAAATGAAAGTAATCGATATACTTTATTTATTAAGATTTTATTCCATTAAATTTGTATTATTTGCGTTAAAACATATTTTCTGTAGAACTTTGAGAAAATTTTTGATTCATAAAATATATTTTATTGGTTAGAGTTTTATTCCATTAAACTTACGTTATAATATATCTGTAGGAGTTTGAAAGAGAAATTATTATTTAGTATTTAATTTTTAGAATAATAATTAATAGATTTCAAGACTTTTGTAACTTGAGATTGTGTATTAGGAAAATATGAGAGCAAAAGAGGTGACATGAAATTTAAAAGGTTTACAATTGTTAAAATTATTACTTAGTTACGTTTTTGTTATAAATTTTGCACAATTTGTAACTCTTTACTATCTTTTAGTACTTAATTTATTCACTATGTTGTATATTCGTTTTATTCTTTGTTCTTTTATTGTACATATATATTTAAATAAATAGATTGTTATTATTATTCATTTTGTATTTATTAACAATACCCTGCAACTCCAAATTTTAATATAAACAAATACACTGCAAATATAACACACACTATATAAAATACTATCCTTCAGAGCAGTTCTAAAATCTAAATAATTCATACGATTAATGTTAATAATAAATAAATATAAACAATTAGTGGCGCATTCAGCAATTTGCAAAATCTAGAATAGAATAATAAATGATCGAATATATGAAAATCAAAAATTGTATCAGGAGAATATGAGCCGCTGAGAGGTATTCCTCGGGACACTTCTTGGAATTTGACGTCTCCAAAATTCCGAGAATTTGGTCGATTCCAAGAAATGACGTCAAATTCCAAGAAATTCTCGAAATTCGTTTGGCTGTGCCCGAAACCCGAAACCCGAAAAAGTATCAGGAGAATATGATGTGCCAGGAGGTATTCTTCGTGCCACTTCGCGGAATTTTAGTGACGTCGAATTCCAGGAATTTCCGGGAACCCCTTTTGCGAAACCAAGTCCCAGATTTCGATTAATCGAACTGCGAATATCGACATGTGGCACACCGTTGAACTCGTCTCGGTGCCCGCTATCAGATTCTGAATAAAAAACTATAGCATCTCATTTAAAAAAACTACATTGTCCTTCAGATCTCGTCTATTACCCCACACAGAGGGAAATAATTAGTACAGCGTGATGCACCCCATTTTGTCAAACAACTTTTGTAGGAACATATTTTTAATATCTGCAACTCCTTCCGAAATATCCTGCTGTAATCACTTAAGTTGGGCACCCTGCACATTCACCCTTATCGAAACCAAATTCCCGGTTTTGAGAAATGTATCAGGAGAATATGATGTGCCAGGAGGTATTCTTCGTGCCACTTCCCGGAATTTTAGTGACGTCGAATTCCAGGAATTTCCGGGAACCCCTTTTGCGAAACCAAGTCCCAGATTTCGATTAATCGAACTGCGAATATCGACATGTGGCACACCGTTGAACTCGTCTCGGTGCCCGCTATCAGATTCTGAATAAAAAACTATAGCATCTCATTTAAAAAAACTACATTGTCCTTCAGATCTCGTCTATTACCCCACACAGAGGGAAATAATTAGTACAGCGTGATGCACCCCATTTTGTCAAACAACTTTTGTAGGAACATATTTTTAATATCTGCAACTCCTTCCGAAATATCCTGCTGTAATCACTTAAGTTGGGCACCCTGCACATTCACCCTTATCGAAACCAAATTCCCGGTTTTGAGAAATGTATCAGGAGAATATGATGTGCCAGGAGGTATTCTTCGTGCCACTTCCCGGAATTTTAGTGACGTCGAATTCCAGGAATTTCCGGGAACCCCTTTTGCGAAACCAAGTCCCAGATTTCGATTAATCGAACTGCGAATATCGACATGTGGCACACCGTTGAACTCGTCTCGGTGCCCGCTATCAGATTCTGAATAAAAAACTATAGCATCTCATTTAAAAAAACTACATTGTCCTTCAGATCTCGTCTATTACCCCACACAGAGGGAAGTAATTAGTACAGCGTGATGCACCCCATTTTGTCAAACAACTTTTGTAGGAACACATTTTTAATATCTGCAACTCCTTCCGAAATATCCTGCTGTAATCACTTAAGTTGGGCACCCTGCACATTCACCCTTATCGAAACCAAATTCCCGGTTTTGAGAAATGTATCAGGAGAATATGATGTGCCAGGAGGTATTCTTCGTGCCACTTCCCAGAATTTTAGTGACGTCGAATTCCAGGAATTTCCGGGAACCCCTTTTGCGAAACCAAGTCCCAGATTTCGATTAATCGAACTGCGAATATCGACATGTGGCACACCGTTGAACTCGTCTCGGTGCCCGCTATCAGATTCTGAATAAAAAACTATAGCATCTCATTTAAAAAAACTACATTGTCCTTCAGATCTCGTCTATTACCCCACACAGAGGGAAATAATTAGTACAGCGTGATGCACCCCATTTTGTCAAACAACTTTTGTAGGAACATATTTTTAATATCTGCAACTCCTTCCGAAATATCCTGCTGTAATCACTTAAGTTGGGCACCCTGCACATTCACCCTTATCGAAACCAAATTCCCGGTTTTGAGAAATGTATCAGGAGAATATGATGTGCCAGGAGGTATTCTTCGTGCCACTTCCCGGAATTTTAGTGACGTCGAATTCCAGGAATTTCCGGGAACCCCTTTTGCGAAACCAAGTCCCAGATTTCGATTAATCGAACTGCGAATATCGACATGTGGCACACCGTTGAACTCGTCTCGGTGCCCGCTATCAGATTCTGAATAAAAAACTATAGCATCTCATTTAAAAAAACTACATTGTCCTTCAGATCTCGTCTATTACCCCACACAGAGGGAAATAATTAGTACAGCGTGATGCACCCCATTTTGTCAAACAACTTTTGTAGGAACATATTTTTAATATCTGCAACTCCTTCCGAAATATCCTGCTGTAATCACTTAAGTTGGGCACCCTGCACATTCACCCTTATCGAAACCAAATTCCCGGTTTTGAGAAATGTATCAGGAGAATATGATGTGCCAGGAGGTATTCTTCGTGCCACTTCCCAGAATTTTAGTGACGTCGAATTCCAGGAATTTCCGGGAACCCCTTTTGCGAAACCAAGTCCCAGATTTCGATTAATCGAACTGCGAATATCGACATGTGGCACACCGTTGAACTCGTCTCGGTGCCCGCTATCAGATTCTGAATAAAAAACTATAGCATCTCATTTAAAAAAACTACATTGTCCTTCAGATCTCGTCTATTACCCCACACAGAGGGAAATAATTAGTACAGCGTGATGCACCCCATTTTGTCAAACAACTTTTGTAGGAACATATTTTTAATATCTGCAACTCCTTCCGAAATATCCTGCTGTAATCACTTAAGTTGGGCACCCTGCACATTCACCCTTATCGAAACCAAATTCCCGGTTTTGAGAAATGTATCAGGAGAATATGATGTGCCAGGAGGTATTCTTCGTGCCACTTCCCGGAATTTTAGTGACGTCGAATTCCAGGAATTTCCGGGAACCCCTTTTGCGAAACCAAGTCCCAGATTTCGATTAATCGAACTGCGAATATCGACATGTGGCACACCGTTGAACTCGTCTCGGTGCCCGCTATCAGATTCTGAATAAAAAACTATAGCATCTCATTTAAAAAAACTACATTGTCCTTCAGATCTCGTCTATTACCCCACACAGAGGGAAATAATTAGTACAGCGTGATGCACCCCATTTTGTCAAACAACTTTTGTAGGAACATATTTTTAATATCTGCAACTCCTTCCGAAATATCCTGCTGTAATCACTTAAGTTGGGCACCCTGCACATTCACCCTTATCGAAACCAAATTCCCGGTTTTGAGAAATGTATCAGGAGAATATGATGTGCCAGGAGGTATTCTTCGTGCCACTTCCCCGAATTTTAGTGACGTCGAATTCCAGGAATTTCCGGGAACCCCTTTTGCGAAACCAAGTCCCAGATTTCGATTAATCGAACTGCGAATATCGACATGTGGCACACCGTTGAACTCGTCTCGGTGCCCGCTATCAGATTCTGAATAAAAAACTATAGCATCTCATTTAAAAAAACTACATTGTCCTTCAGATCTCGTCTATTACCCCACACAGAGGGAAATAATTAGTACAGCGTGATGCACCCCATTTTGTCAAACAACTTTTGTAGGAACACATTTTTAATATCTGCAACTCCTTCCGAAATATCCTGCTGTAATCACTTAAGTTGGGCACCCTGCACATTCACCCTTATCGAAACCAAATTCCCGGTTTTGAGAAATGTATCAGGAGAATATGATGTGCCAGGAGGTATTCTTCGTGCCACTTCCCAGAATTTTAGTGACGTCGAATTCCAGGAATTTCCGGGAACCCCTTTTGCGAAACCAAGTCCCAGATTTCGATTAATCGAACTGCGAATATCGACATGTGGCACACCGTTGAACTCGTCTCGGTGCCCGCTATCAGATTCTGAATAAAAAACTATAGCATCTCATTTAAAAAAACTACATTGTCCTTCAGATCTCGTCTATTACTCCACGCAGAGGGAAATAATTAGTACAGCGTGATGCACCCCATTTTGTCAAACAACTTTTGTAGGAACACATTTTTAATATCTGCAACTCCTTCCGAAATATCCTGCTGTAATCACTTAAGTTGGGCACCCTGCACATTCACCCTTATCGAAACCAAATTCCCGGTTTTGAGAAATGTATCAGGAGAATATGATGTGCCAGGAGGTATTCTTCGTGCCACTTCCCGGAATTTTAGTGACGTCGAATTCCAGGAATTTCCGGGAACCCCTTTTGCGAAACCAAGTCCCAGATTTCGATTAATCGAACTGCGAATATCGACATGTGGCACACCGTTGAACTCGTCTCGGTGCCCGCTATCAGATTCTGAATAAAAAACTATAGCATCTCATTTAAAAAAACTACATTGTCCTTCAGATCTCGTCTATTACCCCACACAGAGGGAAATAATTAGTACAGCGTGATGCACCCCATTTTGTCAAACAACTTTTGTAGGAACATATTTTTAATATCTGCAACTCCTTCCGAAATATCCTGCTGTAATCACTTAAGTTGGGCACCCTGCACATTCACCCTTATCGAAACCAAATTCCCGGTTTTGAGAAATGTATCAGGAGAATATGATGTGCCAGGAGGTATTCTTCGTGCCACTTCCCGGAATTTTAGTGACGTCGAATTCCAGGAATTTCCGGGAACCCCTTTTGCGAAACCAAGTCCCAGATTTCGATTAATCGAACTGCGAATATCGACATGTGGCACACCGTTGAACTCGTCTCGGTGCCCGCTATCAGATTCTGAATAAAAAACTATAGCATCTCATTTAAAAAAACTACATTGTCCTTCAGATCTCGTCTATTACCCCACCCAGAGGGAAATAATTAGTACAGCGTGATGCACCCCATTTTGTCAAACAACTTTTGTAGGAACACATTTTTAATATCTGCAACTCCTTCCGAAATATCCTGCTGTAATCACTTAAGTTGGGCACCCTGCACATTCACCCTTATCGAAACCAAATTCCCGGTTTTGAGAAATGTATCAGGAGAATATGATGTGCCAGGAGGTATTCTTCGTGCCACTTCCCGGAATTTTAGTGACGTCGAATTCCAGGAATTTCCGGGAACCCCTTTTGCGAAACCAAGTCCCAGATTTCGATTAATCGAACTGCGAATATCGACATGTGGCACACCGTTGAACTCGTCTCGGTGCCCGCTATCAGATTCTGAATAAAAAACTATAGCATCTCATTTAAAAAAACTACATTGTCCTTCAGATCTCGTCTATTACCCCACCCAGAGGGAAATAATTAGTACAGCGTGATGCACCCCATTTTGTCAAACAACTTTTGTAGGAACACATTTTTAATATCTGCAACTCCTTCCGAAATATCCTGCTGTAATCACTTAAGTTGGGCACCCTGCACATTCACCCTTATCGAAACCAAATTCCCGGTTTTGAGAAATGTATCAGGAGAATATGATGTGCCAGGAGGTATTCTTCGTGCCACTTCCCAGAATTTTAGTGACGTCGAATTCCAGGAATTTCCGGGAACCCCTTTTGCGAAACCAAGTCCCAGATATCGATTAATCGAACTGCGAATATCGACATGTGGCACACCGTTGAACTCGTCTCGGTGCCCGCTATCAGATTCTGAATAAAAAACTATAGCATCTCATTTAAAAAAACTACATTGTCCTTCAGATCTCGTCTATTACCCCACCCAGAGGGAAATAATTAGTACAGCGTGATGCACCCCATTTTGTCAAACAACTTTTGTAGGAACATATTTTTAATATCTGCAACTCCTTCCGAAATATCCTGCTGTAATCACTTAAGTTGGGCACCCTGCACATTCACCCTTATCGAAACCAAATTCCCGGTTTTGAGAAATGTATCAGGAGAATATGATGTGCCAGGAGGTATTCTTCGTGCCACTTCCCGGAATTTTAGTGACGTCGAATTCCAGGAATTTCCGGGAACCCCTTTTGCGAAACCAAGTCCCAGATTTCGATTAATCGAACTGCGAATATCGACATGTGGCACACCGTTGAACTCGTCTCGGTGCCCGCTATCAGATTCTGAATAAAAAACTATAGCATCTCATTTAAAAAAACTACATTGTCCTTCAGATCTCGTCTATTACCCCACACAGAGGGAAATAATTAGTACAGCGTGATGCACCCCATTTTGTCAAACAACTTTTGTAGGAACATATTTTTAATATCTGCAACTCCTTCCGAAATATCCTGCTGTAATCACTTAAGTTGGGCACCCTGCACATTCACCCTTATCGAAACCAAATTCCCGGTTTTGAGAAATGTATCAGGAGAATATGATGTGCCAGGAGGTATTCTTCGTGCCACTTCCCAGAATTTTAGTGACGTCGAATTCCAGGAATTTCCGGGAACCCCTTTTGCGAAACCAAGTCCCAGATTTCGATTAATCGAACTGCGAATATCGACATGTGGCACACCGTTGAACTCGTCTCGGTGCCCGCTATCAGATTCTGAATAAAAAACTATAGCATCTCATTTAAAAAAACTACATTGTCCTTCAGATCTCGTCTATTACTCCACGCAGAGGGAAATAATTAGTACAGCGTGATGCACCCCATTTTGTCAAACAACTTTTGTAGGAACACATTTTTAATATCTGCAACTCCTTCCGAAATATCCTGCTGTAATCACTTAAGTTGGGCACCCTGCACATTCACCCTTATCGAAACCAAATTCCCGGTTTTGAGAAATGTATCAGGAGAATATGATGTGCCAGGAGGTATTCTTCGTGCCACTTCCCGGAATTTTAGTGACGTCGAATTCCAGGAATTTCCGGGAACCCCTTTTGCGAAACCAAGTCCCAGATTTCGATTAATCGAACTGCGAATATCGACATGTGGCACACCGTTGAACTCGTCTCGGTGCCCGCTATCAGATTCTGAATAAAAAACTATAGCATCTCATTTAAAAAAACTACATTGTCCTTCAGATCTCGTCTATTACCCCACACAGAGGGAAATAATTAGTACAGCGTGATGCACCCCATTTTGTCAAACAACTTTTGTAGGAACATATTTTTAATATCTGCAACTCCTTCCGAAATATCCTGCTGTAATCACTTAAGTTGGGCACCCTGCACATTCACCCTTATCGAAACCAAATTCCCGGTTTTGAGAAATGTATCAGGAGAATATGATGTGCCAGGAGGTATTCTTCGTGCCACTTCCCAGAATTTTAGTGACGTCGAATTCCAGGAATTTCCGGGAACCCCTTTTGCGAAACCAAGTCCCAGATTTCGATTAATCGAACTGCGAATATCGACATGTGGCACACCGTTGAACTCGTCTCGGTGCCCGCTATCAGATTCTGAATAAAAAACTATAGCATCTCATTTAAAAAAACTACATTGTCCTTCAGATCTCGTCTATTACCCCACACAGAGGGAAATAATTAGTACAGCGTGATGCACCCCATTTTGTCAAACAACTTTTGTAGGAACATATTTTTAATATCTGCAACTCCTTCCGAAATATCCTGCTGTAATCACTTAAGTTGGGCACCCTGCACATTCACCCTTATCGAAACCAAATTCCCGGTTTTGAGAAATGTATCAGGAGAATATGATGTGCCAGGAGGTATTCTTCGTGCCACTTCCCAGAATTTTAGTGACGTCGAATTCCAGGAATTTCCGGGAACCCCTTTTGCGAAACCAAGTCCCAGATTTCGATTAATCGAACTGCGAATATCGACATGTGGCACACCGTTGAACTCGTCTCGGTGCCCGCTATCAGATTCTGAATAAAAAACTATAGCATCTCATTTAAAAAAACTACATTGTCCTTCAGATCTCGTCTATTACTCCACACAGAGGGAAATAATTAGTACAGCGTGATGCACCCCATTTTGTCAAACAACTTTTGTAGGAACATATTTTTAATATCTGCAACTCCTTCCGAAATATCCTGCTGTAATCACTTAAGTTGGGCACCCTGCACATTCACCCTTATCGAAACCAAATTCCCGGTTTTGAGAAATGTATCAGGAGAATATGATGTGCCAGGAGGTATTCTTCGTGCCACTTCCCAGAATTTTAGTGACGTCGAATTCCAGGAATTTCCGGGAACCCCTTTTGCGAAACCAAGTCCCAGATTTCGATTAATCGAACTGCGAATATCGACATGTGGCACACCGTTGAACTCGTCTCGGTGCCCGCTATCAGATTCTGAATAAAAAACTATAGCATCTCATTTAAAAAAACTACATTGTCCTTCAGATCTCGTCTATTACCCCACCCAGAGGGAAATAATTAGTACAGCGTGATGCACCCCATTTTGTCAAACAACTTTTGTAGGAACACATTTTTAATATCTGCAACTCCTTCCGAAATATCCTGCTGTAATCACTTAAGTTGGGCACCCTGCACATTCACCCTTATCGAAACCAAATTCCCGGTTTTGAGAAATGTATCAGGAGAATATGATGTGCCAGGAGGTATTCTTCGTGCCACTTCCCAGAATTTTAGTGACGTCGAATTCCAGGAATTTCCGGGAACCCCTTTTGCGAAACCAAGTCCCAGATTTCGATTAATCGAACTGCGAATATCGACATGTGGCACACCGTTGAACTCGTCTCGGTGCCCGCTATCAGATTCTGAATAAAAAACTATAGCATCTCATTTAAAAAAACTACATTGTCCTTCAGATCTCGTCTATTACTCCACACAGAGGGAAATAATTAGTACAGCGTGATGCACCCCATTTTGTCAAACAACTTTTGTAGGAACATATTTTTAATATCTGCAACTCCTTCCGAAATATCCTGCTGTAATCACTTAAGTTGGGCACCCTGCACATTCACCCTTATCGAAACCAAATTCCCGGTTTTGAGAAATGTATCAGGAGAATATGATGTGCCAGGAGGTATTCTTCGTGCCACTTCCCAGAATTTTAGTGACGTCGAATTCCAGGAATTTCCGGGAACCCCTTTTGCGAAACCAAGTCCCAGATTTCGATTAATCGAACTGCGAATATCGACATGTGGCACACCGTTGAACTCGTCTCGGTGCCCGCTATCAGATTCTGAATAAAAAACTATAGCATCTCATTTAAAAAAACTACATTGTCCTTCAGATCTCGTCTATTACCCCACCCAGAGGGAAATAATTAGTACAGCGTGATGCACCCCATTTTGTCAAACAACTTTTGTAGGAACACATTTTTAATATCTGCAACTCCTTCCGAAATATCCTGCTGTAATCACTTAAGTTGGGCACCCTGCACATTCACCCTTATCGAAACCAAATTCCCGGTTTTGAGAAATGTATCAGGAGAATATGATGTGCCAGGAGGTATTCTTCGTGCCACTTCCCAGAATTTTAGTGACGTCGAATTCCAGGAATTTCCGGGAACCCCTTTTGCGAAACCAAGTCCCAGATTTCGATTAATCGAACTGCGAATATCGACATGTGGCACACCGTTGAACTCGTCTCGGTGCCCGCTATCAGATTCTGAATAAAAAACTATAGCATCTCATTTAAAAAAACTACATTGTCCTTCAGATCTCGTCTATTACCCCACCCAGAGGGAAATAATTAGTACAGCGTGATGCACCCCATTTTGTCAAACAACTTTTGTAGGAACACATTTTTAATATCTGCAACTCCTTCCGAAATATCCTGCTGTAATCACTTAAGTTGGGCACCCTGCACATTCACCCTTATCGAAACCAAATTCCCGGTTTTGAGAAATGTATCAGGAGAATATGATGTGCCAGGAGGTATTCTTCGTGCCACTTCCCAGAATTTTAGTGACGTCGAATTCCAGGAATTTCCGGGAACCCCTTTTGCGAAACCAAGTCCCAGATTTCGATTAATCGAACTGCGAATATCGACATGTGGCACACCGTTGAACTCGTCTCGGTGCCCGCTATCAGATTCTGAATAAAAAACTATAGCATCTCATTTAAAAAAACTACATTGTCCTTCAGATCTCGTCTATTACCCCACCCAGAGGGAAATAATTAGTACAGCGTGATGCACCCCATTTTGTCAAACAACTTTTGTAGGAACACATTTTTAATATCTGCAACTCCTTCCGAAATATCCTGCTGTAATCACTTAAGTTGGGCACCCTGCACATTCACCCTTATCGAAACCAAATTCCCGGTTTTGAGAAATGTATCAGGAGAATATGATGTGCCAGGAGGTATTCTTCGTGCCACTTCCCAGAATTTTAGTGACGTCGAATTCCAGGAATTTCCGGGAACCCCTTTTGCGAAACCAAGTCCCAGATTTCGATTAATCGAACTGCGAATATCGACATGTGGCACACCGTTGAACTCGTCTCGGTGCCCGCTATCAGATTCTGAATAAAAAACTATAGCATCTCATTTAAAAAAACTACATTGTCCTTCAGATCTCGTCTATTACTCCACCCAGAGGGAAATAATTAGTACAGCGTGATGCACCCAATTTTGTCAAACAACTTTTGTAGGAACACATTTTTAATATCTGCAACTCCTTCCGAAATATCCTGCTGTAATCACTTAAGTTGGGCACCCTGCACATTCACCCTTATCGAAACCAAATTCCCGGTTTTGAGAAATGTATCAGGAGAATATGATGTGCCAGGAGGTATTCTTCGTGCCACTTCCCAGAATTTTAGTGACGTCGAATTCCAGGAATTTCCGGGAACCCCTTTTGCGAAACCAAGTCCCAGATTTCGATTAATCGAACTGCGAATATCGACATGTGGCACACCGTTGAACTCGTCTCGGTGCCCGCTATCAGATTCTGAATAAAAAACTATAGCATCTCATTTAAAAAAACTACATTGTCCTTCAGATCTCGTCTATTACTCCACCCAGAGGGAAATAATTAGTACAGCGTGATGCACCCCATTTTGTCAAACAACTTTTGTAGGAACACATTTTTAATATCTGCAACTCCTTCCGAAATATCCTGCTGTAATCACTTAAGTTGGGCACCCTGCACATTCACCCTTATCGAAACCAAATTCCCGGTTTTGAGAAATGTATCAGGAGAATATGATGTGCCAGGAGGTATTCTTCGTGCCACTTCCCGAATTTTAGTGACGTCGAATTCCAGGAATTTCCGGGAACCCCTTTTGCGAAACCAAGTCCCAGATTTCGATTAATCGAACTGCGAATATCGACATGTGGCACACCGTTGAACTCGTCTCGGTGCCCGCTATCAGATTCTGAATAAAAAACTATAGCATCTCATTTAAAAAAACTACATTGTCCTTCAGATCTCGTCTATTACTCCACCCAGAGGGAAATAATTAGTACAGCGTGATGCACCCCATTTTGTCAAACAACTTTTGTAGGAACACATTTTTAATATCTGCAACTCCTTCCGAAATATCCTGCTGTAATCACTTAAGTTGGGCACCCTGCACATTCACCCTTATCGAAACCAAATTCCCGGTTTTGAGAAATGTATCAGGAGAATATGATGTGCCAGGAGGTATTCTTCGTGCCACTTCCCGAATTTTAGTGACGTCGAATTCCAGGAATTTCCGGGAACCCCTTTTGCGAAACCAAGTCCCAGATTTCGATTAATCGAACTGCGAATATCGACATGTGGCACACCGTTGAACTCGTCTCGGTGCCCGCTATCAGATTCTGAATAAAAAACTATAGCATCTCATTTAAAAAAACTACATTGTCCTTCAGATCTCGTCTATTACCCCACCCAGAGGGAAATAATTAGTACAGCGTGATGCACCCCATTTTGTCAAACAACTTTTGTAGGAACACATTTTTAATATCTGCAACTCCTTCCGAAATATCCTGCTGTAATCACTTAAGTTGGGCACCCTGCACATTCACCCTTATCGAAACCAAATTCCCGGTTTTGAGAAATGTATCAGGAGAATATGATGTGCCAGGAGGTATTCTTCGTGCCACTTCCCAGAATTTTAGTGACGTCGAATTCCAGGAATTTCCGGGAACCCCTTTTGCGAAACCAAGTCCCAGATTTCGATTAATCGAACTGCGAATATCGACATGTGGCACACCGTTGAACTCGTCTCGGTGCCCGCTATCAGATTCTGAATAAAAAACTATAGCATCTCATTTAAAAAAACTACATTGTCCTTCAGATCTCGTCTATTACACCACACAGAGGGAAATAATTAGTACAGCGTGATGCACCCCATTTTGTCAAACAACTTTTGTAGGAACATATTTTTAATATCTGCAACTCCTTCCGAAATATCCTGCTGTAATCACTTAAGTTGGGCACCCTGCACATTCACCCTTATCGAAACCAAATTCCCGGTTTTGAGAAATGTATCAGGAGAATATGATGTGCCAGGAGGTATTCTTCGTGCCACTTCCCGGAATTTTAGTGACGTCGAATTCCAGGAATTTCCGGGAACCCCTTTTGCGAAACCAAGTCCCAGATTTCGATTAATCGAACTGCGAATATCGACATGTGGCACACCGTTGAACTCGTCTCGGTGCCCGCTATCAGATTCTGAATAAAAAACTATAGCATCTCATTTAAAAAAACTACATTGTCCTTCAGATCTCGTCTATTACCCCACCCAGAGGGAAATAATTAGTACAGCGTGATGCACCCCATTTTGTCAAACAACTTTTGTAGGAACACATTTTTAATATCTGCAACTCCTTCCGAAATATCCTGCTGTAATCACTTAAGTTGGGCACCCTGCACATTCACCCTTATCGAAACCAAATTCCCGGTTTTGAGAAATGTATCAGGAGAATATGATGTGCCAGGAGGTATTCTTCGTGCCACTTCCCAGAATTTTAGTGACGTCGAATTCCAGGAATTTCCGGGAACCCCTTTTGCGAAACCAAGTCCCAGATTTCGATTAATCGAACTGCGAATATCGACATGTGGCACACCGTTGAACTCGTCTCGGTGCCCGCTATCAGATTCTGAATAAAAAACTATAGCATCTCATTTAAAAAAACTACATTGTCCTTCAGATCTCGTCTATTACCCCACCCAGAGGGAAATAATTAGTACAGCGTGATGCACCCCATTTTGTCAAACAACTTTTGTAGGAACATATTTTTAATATCTGCAACTCCTTCCGAAATATCCTGCTGTAATCACTTAAGTTGGGCACCCTGCACATTCACCCTTATCGAAACCAAATTCCCGGTTTTGAGAAATGTATCAGGAGAATATGATGTGCCAGGAGGTATTCTTCGTGCCACTTCCCAGAATTTTAGTGACGTCGAATTCCAGGAATTTCCGGGAACCCCTTTTGCGAAACCAAGTCCCAGATTTCGATTAATCGAACTGCGAATATCGACATGTGGCACACCGTTGAACTCGTCTCGGTGCCCGCTATCAGATTCTGAATAAAAAACTATAGCATCTCATTTAAAAAAACTACATTGTCCTTCAGATCTCGTCTATTACCCCACCCAGAGGGAAATAATTAGTACAGCGTGATGCACCCCATTTTGTCAAACAACTTTTGTAGGAACATATTTTTAATATCTGCAACTCCTTCCGAAATATCCTGCTGTAATCACTTAAGTTGGGCACCCTGCACATTCACCCTTATCGAAACCAAATTCCCGGTTTTGAGAAATGTATCAGGAGAATATGATGTGCCAGGAGGTATTCTTCGTGCCACTTCCCAGAATTTTAGTGACGTCGAATTCCAGGAATTTCCGGGAACCCCTTTTGCGAAACCAAGTCCCAGATTTCGATTAATCGAACTGCGAATATCGACATGTGGCACACCGTTGAACTCGTCTCGGTGCCCGCTATCAGATTCTGAATAAAAAACTATAGCATCTCATTTAAAAAAACTACATTGTCCTTCAGATCTCGTCTATTACCCCACCCAGAGGGAAATAATTAGTACAGCGTGATGCACCCCATTTTGTCAAACAACTTTTGTAGGAACACATTTTTAATATCTGCAACTCCTTCCGAAATATCCTGCTGTAATCACTTAAGTTGGGCACCCTGCACATTCACCCTTATCGAAACCAAATTCCCGGTTTTGAGAAATGTATCAGGAGAATATGATGTGCCAGGAGGTATTCTTCGTGCCACTTCCCAGAATTTTAGTGACGTCGAATTCCAGGAATTTCCGGGAACCCCTTTTGCGAAACCAAGTCCCAGATTTCGATTAATCGAACTGCGAATATCGACATGTGGCACACCGTTGAACTCGTCTCGGTGCCCGCTATCAGATTCTGAATAAAAAACTATAGCATCTCATTTAAAAAAACTACATTGTCCTTCAGATCTCGTCTATTACTCCACCCAGAGGGAAATAATTAGTACAGCGTGATGCACCCCATTTTGTCAAACAACTTTTGTAGGAACACATTTTTAATATCTGCAACTCCTTCCGAAATATCCTGCTGTAATCACTTAAGTTGGGCACCCTGCACATTCACCCTTATCGAAACCAAATTCCCGGTTTTGAGAAATGTATCAGGAGAATATGATGTGCCAGGAGGTATTCTTCGTGCCACTTCCCGGAATTTTAGTGACGTCGAATTCCAGGAATTTCCGGGAACCCCTTTTGCGAAACCAAGTCCCAGATTTCGATTAATCGAACTGCGAATATCGACATGTGGCACACCGTTGAACTCGTCTCGGTGCCCGCTATCAGATTCTGAATAAAAAACTATAGCATCTCATTTAAAAAAACTACATTGTCCTTCAGATCTCGTCTATTACTCCACCCAGAGGAAAGTAATTATTACAGCGTGATGCACCCCATTTTGTCAAACAACTTTTGTAGGAACACATTTTTAATAACTGCAACTCCTTCCGAAATATCCTGCTGTAATCACTTAAGTTGGGCACCCTGCACATTCACCCTTATCGAAACCAAATTCCCGGTTTTGAGAAATGTATCAGGAGAATATGATGTGCCAGGAGGTATTCTTCGTGCCACTTCCCAGAATTTTAGTGACGTCGAATTCCAGGAATTTCCGGGAACCCCTTTTGCGAAACCAAGTCCCAGATTTCGATTAATCGAACTGCGAATATCGACATGTGGCACACCGTTGAACTCGTCTCGGTGCCCGCTATCAGATTCTGAATAAAAAACTATAGCATCTCATTTAAAAAAACTACATTGTCCTTCAGATCTCGTCTATTACTCCACACAGAGGGAAATAATTAGTACAGCGTGATGCACCCCATTTTGTCAAACAACTTTTGTAGGAACATATTTTTAATATCTGCAACTCCTTCCGAAATATCCTGCTGTAATCACTTAAGTTGGGCACCCTGCACATTCACCCTTATCGAAACCAAATTCCCGGTTTTGAGAAATGTATCAGGAGAATATGATGTGCCAGGAGGTATTCTTCGTGCCACTTCCCAGAATTTTAGTGACGTCGAATTCCAGGAATTTCCGGGAACCCCTTTTGCGAAACCAAGTCCCAGATTTCGATTAATCGAACTGCGAATATCGACATGTGGCACACCGTTGAACTCGTCTCGGTGCCCGCTATCAGATTCTGAATAAAAAACTATAGCATCTCATTTAAAAAAACTACATTGTCCTTCAGATCTCGTCTATTACCCCACACAGAGGGAAATAATTAGTACAGCGTGATGCACCCCATTTTGTCAAACAACTTTTGTAGGAACATATTTTTAATATCTGCAACTCCTTCCGAAATATCCTGCTGTAATCACTTAAGTTGGGCACCCTGCACATTCACCCTTATCGAAACCAAATTCCCGGTTTTGAGAAATGTATCAGGAGAATATGATGTGCCAGGAGGTATTCTTCGTGCCACTTCCCAGAATTTTAGTGACGTCGAATTCCAGGAATTTCCGGGAACCCCTTTTGCGAAACCAAGTCCCAGATTTCGATTAATCGAACTGCGAATATCGACATGTGGCACACCGTTGAACTCGTCTCGGTGCCCGCTATCAGATTCTGAATAAAAAACTATAGCATCTCATTTAAAAAAACTACATTGTCCTTCAGATCTCGTCTATTACTCCACCCAGAAGAAAATAATTATTACAGCGTGATGCACCCCATTTTGTCAAACAACTTTTGTAGGAACATATTTTTAATATCTGCAACTCCTTCCGAAATATCCTGCTGTAATCACTTAAGTTGGGCACCCTGCACATTCACCCTTATCGAAACCAAATTCCCGGTTTTGAGAAATGTATCAGGAGAATATGATGTGCCAGGAGGTATTCTTCGTGCCACTTCCCAGAATTTTAGTGACGTCGAATTCCAGGAATTTCCGGGAACCCCTTTTGCGAAACCAAGTCCCAGATTTCGATTAATCGAACTGCGAATATCGACATGTGGCACACCGTTGAACTCGTCTCGGTGCCCGCTATCAGATTCTGAATAAAAAACTATAGCATCTCATTTAAAAAAACTACATTGTCCTTCAGATCTCGTCTATTACCCCACCCAGAGGGAAATAATTAGTACAGCGTGATGCACCCCATTTTGTCAAACAACTTTTGTAGGAACACATTTTTAATATCTGCAACTCCTTCCGAAATATCCTGCTGTAATCACTTAAGTTGGGCACCCTGCACATTCACCCTTATCGAAACCAAATTCCCGGTTTTGAGAAATGTATCAGGAGAATATGATGTGCCAGGAGGTATTCTTCGTGCCACTTCCCGGAATTTTAGTGACGTCGAATTCCAGGAATTTCCGGGAACCCCTTTTGCGAAACCAAGTCCCAGATTTCGATTAATCGAACTGCGAATATCGACATGTGGCACACCGTTGAACTCGTCTCGGTGCCCGCTATCAGATTCTGAATAAAAAACTATAGCATCTCATTTAAAAAAACTACATTGTCCTTCAGATCTCGTCTATTACCCCACCCAGAGGGAAATAATTAGTACAGCGTGATGCACCCCATTTTGTCAAACAACTTTTGTAGGAACACATTTTTAATATCTGCAACTCCTTCCGAAATATCCTGCTGTAATCACTTAAGTTGGACACCCTGTACATTCACCTTTATCGAAACCAAATTGGATTAAGGAAGTTAGGTTTATAAATGAATAAACAATTGTTTTAGTTTAACTCTATGTTGATTGAAAATTCATTCAATTATACATGTTACATAAATGTTACATTCTTAATTCTAACGCACTTATAACTACTGACTATAAAACTTACTTAAATATTACATTCTTAATTCTAACGCACTTATAATTACAAATTATAAAACTTGTATAAATATCAATATTCTTACATGCTACATATTCTTATAATTATTTAAAATACAGTTTAAGCGCATTACAATGTTCTTATAAAGTAAATACGTTCTACAATTAAATTTGTACTTATACATTCAGTATAACTTGTGATGAATGTTTCGCTCTCCGTAAATAACTGCATTTCCATTGTTTATCGGTAAAGTGAAACTGGTATAGAAGTAGAAAGCTCGTAGTCAAAGTACAAAGCTCCCTTGCAGCCTGAAAATAGTAAATTCCCAAATTAAACGAAGGATAATTCATAGAAAAATAGATATAAAGTTGAAGCTTGATCGAACCTTCCTTCTCGAGCGCTCACTTAAGACTGACCGAAGAATACTGAACCTTATTCTCATAATATGTTAAGAAAATATATCAAAAAAGAACATATAATATATTAAACTAATTACCTTCATATATTCTTGCTATAAAATTATTACAATTTAACAAAGTAATTCAATCTTCTCATATTTAGTTTGTCCATATTAACAATGTAGATTAGTAGTTATTAAGAAATTAAACAATTGGTGTTCAATATTGTCATATATTCACCTACTCGTATCGAATATTATTATTTCAATAGCATAACAAATGTCCTAATATTTACAAATAAAAATTAGTAACAGAAAAATATAAGAATCTATACGCAGTACATTAACAATCTAAATGCTTAGTAATTAACGAAATAACTTACTATTAAATATTACCATATGACCAAGATAAACATATATATTTTCATATTTGAAAATGCTCTTAAGGAGCAGCATAATAGTTTGATGTTCTTAATTAAATTGCAGCAATGTTAGCAGCTCGTCGTTGTCCCCAGAACCATAATTCTCTTCTAGCAACTAATTTTAAACCTCACGCAATACCTGGTGTTCCCAATTGCAGTCTATCCTTAAATCTGTAACACACATACAACAAAATTTGTTAATAAACACGCATATCGATGAAGGAGTCAAGAATAAAGAAATTAATTAAAAATTTATTA
The DNA here is from genome assembly GCA_022405125.1 of Anthidium xuezhongi. Taxonomy (NCBI): domain Eukaryota; kingdom Metazoa; phylum Arthropoda; class Insecta; order Hymenoptera; family Megachilidae; genus Anthidium; species Anthidium xuezhongi. The sequence continues at coordinate 1,604,026 of CM039649.1, forward strand.
AACGTCTCCCGTTAATTTTGAACACTTTGTAACTGAGAAGATTAACTATCACGTATCAAAATTTAATCGAAATAAGATTGTTTGTAATATATTTTTAACGACTTCGACGGAACACTCCCAGAGTGTTAATAAATATTATAAAATAAGGATATTCAGAAAAGAGGGGAAATAATAATGTGGTTATTAAATATAAGAGCAAGACGGTAGAATAAATTAAGCATGCAAGTTTACGAAAGCAGCAAGCTCTCACGTCCTTCTCCTTCGACGTCTCGTCAGAGACTGTCTCGTTCCACTTCCTTACCGCCTCTACTTGTACCAAGTGCCTCTACTATCTGCTCCTCGGAGCCAGACTAATCCAAGTCCATTTTTAGAAAAACTGAATCATCCCCTTACTCTTTCTTCATATTATCAAAGATTATACCCACAACCCCGTTCAGATTTCATTTTAAACAAAAAATTACTTAATCATATAAACTACTTCGAGTACCTGCTTCACCTTACAATAAAAACTTTGATAAAGCAGAAGCCTCTGCTGCAACGCAAGACCAATATCGAGGAGTCAACTTAACTCTTTGCACTCCAGGTAATCTTTAAAGGAAATATAATTTGAGTTGAATAATTATCTTATCCACGATGATATGTTACTAACTACTTTGTAACTAAGAATTTTTGACAAGAATTCCTGTGTGCAAAGGGTTAAGCTATGTAGACTAATTTATTGAACCCCTTTGCGACCCTTTAGAGATAGTCCAGACCCTCGCAGGGTCACAGGACAATTATAAACACTTCCAGTTTCTACCCTCCTCCACACTGTCAGTCACGTGTCCTTAAAAACCCTCGTAAAAGCACGTGTTCTAACTTTCGAAACATATATGAATATCGGGGTGTATTTACAACCCGAAGCTTTCGCAAGCTTCTCATTATCGATAAATCGAAACTAATATTATTAAATAGCAAGGCTACGACCACTATTTTTCTATTTTATCAAGAAAAATAAAATAACCAAAGTACTGCTCTCGAAAATGTCGAAAACGGCCAGCAAACGCCATTCCAACTCGGCCATTACCATTTTTATGCCCGGTATTAGCATCGAGAGCGTGTACACATTTGATCGGGACACCCTGTGTTACGGTCTGACCGAAGGGAGAGGGGGAGAAGGTCGGAAATGAGGGAACGGCAAGGAAGCCGGCCAACCCATTGTGGTCTGTAATCGAATTTTTCAAAAATCGACGCCAGTTGCCGTTGATTTCATTCGGCCGGGGGTGTGACGGTATTTTTCATTGCCGTCCAACCTTTGGCTACTTTCATTCGGACACCGCCGGCCTTTTCCACCCTCCCCTATCACGTTTCTTCTCTGTCGCCTCGATTTAGTTTTAATTGGGTTACCAGCCTGGAAACTAACTGGAAAACGCCACCGGTCGATGCAATTAGAGCGTTCCGTGGCAAAAGAGACATCGACGGAGGGGGTGGAAGAAGCACGAAAGGCGTCGCTTCGATTTAACAATTGTCGCCGAACGACACAGCCCTTTCTTTTTTTTCTATTTCAATTCTTTCCAACGATGTTCCACGGTAGATGCGACGTTTTACGCTTTGATCGTACACACCTGGCCGTGTTTATCTTTTGTTACAAACTATGTGGAAAATAAAGATTAATGTTGGAAACTTTCACGAGTTTAATCTATCTTAAATAATAGAATTCTATGGATTAAAGTATTTTGAGTTTGTAAATCTGGAAGTGAATCGTGAGATTTAAGAAAAGATTTATGAATTTCTTTTTATGAAGGATTGATTGTAATTAGATTAAATAAAATCTAAATTCCCTGACTTGGAACAATACTAATTGGCTTTTGAAAAGAAACTGAAACTTTGATCATTCGACAGGATTAAAATAAATTATTAAAGAAATCTATTTTTGTGCTAAAAGCGGAGCAATATTGTTGGAATCTTGATTAGCGACACGATCGATTATTTAGTCACGAAAATGAAATAAAATTGAAAAAGTGGGGTTAATCAATTTGGTCTATGAACGACTCTTGTATGAACCATTATAGTGGAAGCGATTGAATGATAAACTTAATGATGGACAGTGAGTTATATGTATAGCAGAAGCATGTCGATTCGAGCGGCGATTCACCGAACACTCGATTATACGAACATCCGATTACCGAAACCCCCTTTAAACTGAACATTATCCAAACATCGTGCATGCTATTAGATCGAACATCCCTTAGGTAGATAAGGTTAATGAAGTGATTACGAAGTCCCATGATACGTATCAGTTTCAGTAAATTCAGAAGAATTTGCGTCCTGTTTGTAATTAATAATAATTACAACCGAAATAAAAATTTCGATCCAATTATTATTACATTTGACTGTGTTGGTCGTCCATCTATCGATGAATTTAATTTTTCAAAATAACCCAGTATTTAATGAACCTTCTGTATTTTTTCAAACAAATCGTGAAATATTTATTCTACTCCGTTATTCCACAATTTATTTGTTATGGAAATCTGTTTATTACAAAGTCTCGAATTTGTAATGAAAATTTAATATGTTATTTCGAAATAAAATTATTTCAAAAATGGTAAAAATAATAGAAATAAATGAATTCTGTTGGGAAAGAAAAGGGAACAGTTAATTGCTTTATTATCAAGTTCTCAATGTACTCGAATTACTTACGAATTACCTGATGATAAACCTGCAATCAAAATATAATTGCTCACGCTTTATCGTTGATACGCGATTATTGTGTACACTTTAATTCGCGAACACCAACCCGTCAATCGCATAATGCCCGTCGATTACGTGTTTTCGAGTTATTTTCATTGATCATTTCTACGATATTATGGTTACGATTTAAATACACAATGCCCGAACATAAAGTACCAGCGCGCCGATTCGGCGAATTGAAACGCAATTTTGTTAAATGCCACATTGAACATGGATGTGTATGTTAAGACGTAATTACCTTTAATTAGCACTGTTAAAATTGGCTAATTTTCACATTTGCACTTACAAGCTAAACTTTTAGTTAAATTTAAAACTTTGCTATTTAACATTTTTCTTCCGTACGTGAAGTAGAATGAATTAAAATTATGATTATTGATTTTCAATGTGCAGTCTTGAATTACTAATACCAGAATATTAATACTATTCAAAATTTATCTCCTTTTCTTAAATAATTTTATTACATTATACTTGAGATACCTGTAGCTGGTAAGGTTGCCGCCTCGACTGCCACAGTAGAAACAGACGTATGTAGTCAGACACGCTAAGAATACAATCGACTAATTTTCAAACTGAACACTTCGAATTTAAACAGCTTACGTTATCATCTTAATATCACTGCTATCCAAAGATTATTTCAACATTTCTTTTATTATTTATTCAATTATAAAAACTTCCAATGTTTCAATCAGTGTCTCAATGAAAATCACTTTACACTATTTTAAATTACTATTTCGGAGCAGAAATATTTTTGGAAATATCGAAGAAGAAAACAGAATCACTGAACGTAACAAATACTTCTGATAAGTTAAAAGTAGCAGTGCTCCTTTTCAAATTTCATCTGCAATTTGCATCGTGTTTCCGGATCGTTTTCTCCCATTCCCAGCCAGTCACTCTTCCGCAACCTCCCCCTCAGCTTATCCCATTAATCTGAAATCCTCGTTGGCTTGATATAACCTTCTCTCCTCTCCTATTTCCTTCTCTCTTTTATTTTTTCTCCCTTCCTCTCTCTCTCTCTCTCTCTCTCTTTTTTTTTGCCCGTGCACCTGTTGCCCGACGAAATCACTTCACGAGATTGATCGACGAGGAAAAGGGACGTTATTTATTTAAATGCGCCGGCACGCGCGTTCGATCTAACTTTTTCATTCGTCTATAGCTATCGGGGGCTGAGGGGGAAAAAAACGTTTCGATAGACGGACCGACTAACAACATTGTAACGAACCTATTTTCTCTGCGTCGAGCAGCGAACGATTTGCGGATAGGTTACAGGGAAAATCCTCTATCGCGTCCGATCGAGGCTTTCCAGATCGATATCGACAAGAATGGAGTGAAATTTTTAGTTTTTGAATTCATGACCAATTTTAGCAAAGCTACGTCTGCGAAACTTCGAAATTGCAAGTGGATAGTTCGACGAAATATAAATTAAAAATTAACCACCATTCATTCTTCTTTGTAATTAAAAAATTTAATGAAGATATAGAGATTTCTAAATATTTACAACTTCTTTTTCTCAAAGACTCCATATCGTACCAATTATTATAAAGGGGTAATTTGCTGGTGAAAGGGTTAAAGTTCATTTAAATGAACAGAAACTGCGAACTCTTCGAATGAATCGTCGACAGGAGAGACATTGAAAGTAAATCGATGCAGGTCTAGTGTATTCACTGACGTCAATCGACGAAATGGTGTAGGCAGATTCGAGCCTGTCAAAGTAGATATCAAGTTCCATGATCAGACAATATAAAGGGGCACACGTGTTATGGAGCGGAGCTGCCACGCAAGAACAATTCCATTCGTGGCTCTACTCTAAAAGCATTTTCTGTAATCGACCCAACGCAGTAGCCGACATCGATCTTGTATAAACACGGCTAATCAGAAATTATCGTGATATTTACCAACTTTTTAATATTTTCTACAAAATTTACTTTTACACAGCCCCTTTTCCTTTTCCACATACTGATTTGATGATCAAAGATAATAATTTTAATCACAAAGTTTCCATAATTTTCAAACAATTGTAATGAAATAATAAGATTTGAATTTGAGTGTGAAATAAAGGTTACTTGATAGTCGAGTCTTGACAATTGTCTAGTTTAATTTTGGAAATTTTCATTTCCAAAGCAAAAATAAGATATTAAAAATTAACTAACCATATTGTTAATGATCGAACTTCAAAATGAAAAGAGGCCGTTTCTAATATTTACATATATTGTGATTCATTTAATACACATATATTAATCTTAATATATATCTTAAATATACGCTAATAGACACGTGGCGATCGCCAATAGACACAGACAACGGAAGCGATTTCTTTTTTTGAGCAGGTAACGATCTCGCGACTGTCGCGCGACTGCGCGCGCATGACTAAAAGACTATACGGTAAATATAGGAAGTAACATAGAAATATCGTAATTAACACTACACATAATCCAGTAACCAAAGTTAATAACGATTGCTTTCGAACCGTTTCATCCCCAAAGGGTTAACGAAACCGCGTGACAAAACGGCAAAGGTTATCGAAAAAGATGATTTATCGACGAATCGCATAAAATTCCATCGTATCCATCGTCGTGGCTGGTGTTTTCCAGCGACTCGAACCGCCGCGTGATAAAACTTTTCACCCTCCCCGTTTGATAAAACGAGCCGGCTTGTAACGATAACGAAGGTGTAAACAATCGCGGAAACTCGTACGCCGAGTCTCTCCCTAAAGAGGAACGAAATGAAGATGAAGCTGCAAGAAACAACCCTCCTGCGATGGAACCGAGGGGTAGGACGAAGGAAACAATCGAGCAGAGAAACAAAGCAGCAGGTATAATTTATTGCAAGCGACAACTTCGAGTCCCCCGGGGAGCCAAGGGGTGAAAAAGCTGCACGCGATAACACTGAAATTACAGTCACGATGATTAACCGTACCTACGACGTACGACTATTGTCCAACAAGAATAATTCCATTCTTCGGAGGGGGGGAAAAATGAAAGAAGGAGAAATCGTGTCACTAAGATCATTCGTGAAGAAGCACGCTGTCGAGCGTGCTAGGCTTTCCTAGGGAAAATGGCAATAGAGAGAAAAGAGGTCTCGCTATTCACCTTGTAGTTAAAGATTACCGGGGTTTGTGTCTTGATACGATAATTTATCTAGTTTGTCATCTATTTTATTTCGAACGATGGATCTTAAACACTAGAACTTGAAATAATGTGAATTGCCAAAAGATAAACAAATCAACCCCCTTTGAAATAAATATTGAACTGAATTTGATACAGATATAAATTTATAGTATTTGAAATAGTAATAAGTACTTTTTATTGTGTTTTTATAGTGTTAACACGTTCACTGCCACAGTGAAAACAGACGTGTGTGGTCAGACACACTGGAATGCCAATTATCACGGCTTCCATTGATTAATATCCAAGTGTCACCATTTAAATTACTACCTTACACTATTACTCCAATACTAGCAACATCCATTTAAACTTTTATCTTTTCTTTTATTCATTTTTCGGTTATAGAGAATTTGAGGCGCCATGGCAGTCAACGTGTTACTAAATCTCTTTCTCGCGTCTGTCACTATGTATCGTCTCGACTTGAACATAAATAAATAAATGATAATTTAGTAAATACTTTGATAGAAATTTAGATACCACGATATTTCACTGTTTCCCTTTGTAGACGTAAAAAATTCGAGGTACAGAGAGTTAAGTTCACGACAAACGTAACTAAACGTTCGGCAAGCGAACTGTATCAGTTGAACAGCCGCCACTCAACGCGGTTCCAAATGGAAGAAAGTCGCGCGAGCTTCGAATAAATTCTAAAGCGTGTCGCGCTTTAATCGACAGTCGGTCGCATCTCTTGGAAACAGAAGCAACGTGTGGGAGGCGAGAAGAAACGATGCCTACCGGCAACGATTTTATCCTATTGATTTCGCGCGACCCACGCGAGAAGAGAGTACGACCGAGATGGAAGACCTTGACATCAATATCTGGCACAACATCCACCCCTGCTTTCATCCCTGCTACCGTCCACCCCCCCCCCCCCCACTTCGTGCATTTTTACCCTCCCCCCACCACGAGACCACGTGACGGGGTAGCAGGGATCGGACGAGGTCGGCTCCCGTCGTAAATACTCGTCCGTCTCAAGCTCCCTAGAAACATCTGGCCCGGATGGCCGGACGTAAGTTACTGGCGTAATATGGAGCGAGCTGTGAAATATCCTTGCTCGAAGCTCGCCTATGACGACGTATATTTAAATAATTATCCCCCAAACCCTTGCCTGCAACCCTTCAGCGCTCAACACTTTCGATGTAATACCTTGGGAGATAATTGCGAGCCTACTCGAAAGGACGCTCGTTACTCTGCGAGGGCCGTAACGGGAAAGAGTCGAGAAAGATGGGATGCGCTTCGAACGGTGTTATCAACGCGCCGACACGACAAAATGTATTCAATTTTCGTCCTTAAGGACACCTTGTGCCGTTAGGATAATGTCTCGTTTTATTCCAGGTGTCGGCTATCGCGTCAGAAATTCAATGTTAACCCTTCCGATGCTGAAGATGAGCAAACGAATAGAAATTTGTAATCTGATTGCAGAAATTTCTATGATCAAAGATACTATAAAGGGTTGATTTAATAAATTAGCCAATGGAACGTTTAAAGAACGTTTAAAAGTAGTTTTTCGATAGGATTTCGTACAAGTTCGTCATTTTTTGGGGGTAGAATTCTGGATCGAACGATTACAGACGGTTTCTGACACGATGCTACTTGGGTTATAAATGGAAACCATTAGGGATGATACCTAAGAAGCTGCGTCGTCAGAGGATGCGCATCGAATTTCCCGGCTAAATTCCCCGCATCGAATCCGTGGAACACGGCTGAATGATTTTAAACTCCCACTTCGGCGTCCGGGGTAATTTATGGAAACCGCGTCAAAGGGTGGATGCACAAAAAGGCTTGTGTGACATAATGCTCTTTCGTGGTGGAACGTCGTTTAATCGTTCGACCAATATATGGGAAAGTTAAACTTGAAAGAAAAATCCGGAACTCCGTTCAGCACTTTGTTCGTTATTTTCACCGACTGATTCGTCCTGGTCATCAAATTTAGATTTTAAATTTATCTCCAAACGTTGTGAAGTAAATTGATCCGAAGGGTTGATCTTCCATAAACAAACACCGGGTAAAATTAATTTCAGTATCAAAAAAGTGCAAAATCGAAGGGATTAAACGATTCGAACACGGGATATTTGTCACTCAACGAAATCGGTATTATTAATGCCGCTTGGAACGCAATCACAGATACGAGCGGAGAGTTTCGAATTATTAGTTATATTGCCTTACGATTTATTTTCATATTAATCTTCGATATTAACTCGCTTTACCCTCCCGAGTATCGTATTTGAACAACCGTACGATTTCAGTCCGATAGAGAAACCGATCGATCCCTTCCCTAATTCTATTTGAAAATACACTTTGCGCCACGTGGGTGACTAATCACCCAAGTCTATCGGGTTACTAATATAAAAATTTCAGAAATATTCCTTTAACGTTCTTACAGCATGAAATTGTATGGTAATTTCATTCGGCGCAATTTTTCGAATTATTAATAATTCGAATGAATACAAAATGAAATATCGAGTACACAGGTACGTGCACGACCAAGGAAATTACCGGGTTCTGAAAATTCCTTGCATCCTGCTATTGAACGAATTTCTCTTTTGAACGGATCAATAGCCACGTCTGTACCAGCTAATTAGCAGAATTTGCTTCTCATTTCTCCTTAATTGGCTGAAGATAATATCGCACAATATGAAAGAAAAGAGCTATTACGGAAACTGCTATCGAAAAGCGTGATCATCGATAAAAGGTGCAATAATCGGAACGAGTTACGGGGTCACGATTTGTTTATTTATCGTTTTAAAAAAGGTGTGAACAATTGAACGGGTGTAATTGTTTAAAGAGAAGAGACAGTATATTATACCTACAACGATTATTTATTTTAAATTGAAAATTTCTTTGATATTAATAATACGAAAAGAAGTATTTTATTTTTTGGAAACTCAAGAATTTAAAAATTTTAAATATTATATACGTTCCTAAATTCAGATTCGCAAATTTTTTCATTTAAATTTAAAGAATTTCAATTCGTCGTAATATCTCATTAAGGCAATTATTATTTTATAATCTTCCTACTAATTATACAAAATTAAAGGTGCCAGATTTGGATAAAATATAATAAATAGATATTTTAATTATAATTTATACTGATTGTAAAAAAGCATGAAGTCTGAAGGATTGTTGCCAGAAAAAAAAGATTATTGTAGATGTATTAACTGGTTTTGTATTTTGATATTCTGCGAATGACATTTCTCAAACGTACTGTGTATTTGCAGAATCTGATTATTTCTTTGGCAACGGGACAAGAACGTGGCGGAAAATGATTGAATTCGATATCGAGTCCGCAGGACGACGCATAATTCCGTTAATATGAACTGCAAACAAGAAAATGCCTACGTAACTGAACGATCACCTCATTTCGTCTATCGATCGTTCCCTTTTCGTTCGAGAGTATACCGATACCGCTGCCAATAATGCGCCCGGAATATGCGTACATTCGAGCAGGCATTACGGAATGTTATTATAACCGAGTGGAATTCTGTTGCGTGTATTACGCTGGATCATTGTTCCATCTGAACGATACTTCTAAACGATACTAACGTGTAAATGTTCCCTTAATGAGCTACGATTCAATGCTGATTCCGTTCAATCCCTCTTCGCGATGAACAGCGATTAGGAGTGAAACGAGATACAAACTAGACAGTTGATCTTGAATAAACTTCAACATTTTATTTCATAACAATAATTTTCTGAATGCTACGAATTTAAAGTAATTTAAATTGTCATTTTCTTCAAGGAAATGGGGGTTGAAATTTATAGTTATTTGTACATAATATATAAAAGGTAACTGTGTATCAATGTAATTTATCTAAGCTTTGGAAATTTGTATAACTTTTCTAAAGAGACGAGGGTTGAAATTTGTAGTCCTTTAGAAATTTTTACAAGGTGTTAGAATGGGGAATATTTATAATTTTTATAAATTGAGTGATATTGATACAATATCACCTTAGGGGATGGGCGTAGAAATGTTCAATTTTCCAATCATTGTACATTTACGACACTGGTTGATCTCTGCATATTTCTCGCCCAGATATATACCAAAGTTCCCCAATTACACACACGAGAAACCTCGAAAAAAATATGGGAGGGGTGAATCTTAAAATCCCCCGGTTTCTGTCTCAAGATTTATTCACGCGCCCTTAACGCGACCCGTATAAATTACAAAATTTCTTCGCGAACTCGACGAATAATCCCTCCACGGTGTCCGAGCACGCAGTCCTTGTTTTCCACGTAAAATTTTCATGCCAAGTAAAGGATTAGCCGTCGAAATAAATATTCAGAGGGAATAGAAAAGGTAAAGAAAGGACAAGGATAAGATTCGTTTTTTTTTTCGCAGGGACGGTCGACGACGATTTTTTAATCGAATTATCAGGCGGGAACCGGGGCGCCCTGATAAATGTGCACATTCGTCTAGCTCCTAGGTGTACCTTGGGCCAATCTCGGTCCTGGGCGCGCAGTACCGTATAACGGGCGAAATTTATGGGCGCCACAGGCGCGACCTGCTCCCGCAGCTTTTCGCGGCACGGCCTGCAATAATTATTATCGAATTTCCATTCGACTCTCGTTTGCCGCCTTACACGGCCGGGAAACAGCAGCCCCGTATCTCTGGTAATGGAGCCCCCTTTCCCCCTGCTTTCTGAATATACGAGCGATCATAAAAAAAAGTGAACCGTGTCCGGACACCCCCTTTTAATTGCTCCCATTTGCAGGAATGTAGCACCGGGTTTTCTCTTCTTCATCTTCCTTGCTTTCGTTTCAATAGGAGACTGGAAATTATTGAGTTTCCCTTCTTCTTCTTCTTTTTCTTCTTTTTTTTTTCATTATTCTTCTTAGAGTTCATTTTTACTTGGAAACGGAGTACATAATTGAAGGTTGAGATACCTCGAAGGAGGAAGGGTGTACGATCGAAACTCTCCAACATGGGGACCCCCAATCGATTCAAGTTAAGTTTTTAGAATTGCTGAGAATATTTAAAGTTAACGTTGAAGATTTTTTAGATGGGTGTTCGTTTGTTCGAAGATCGAACAAGAATGTCTTATCTCTCGGACTTCGCCCCTTCGCGAACTCCTCCATTTTTCTCCCTTCTTCGGAAAATCTCTAGATCCGCCCTTTGGATCGCCGTGATCCAATCGGGGGTTGCGCCCTCCTCTTTCCATCGACATTTTCGTCATATTTCGGATTATGAGAGTGAGAATCCCCGACTTGACCGCGCGCACTGCACAAGAACCGTTGGATAACTCCCTGCCGCGATTCATTCACGACCCTTTTATATTTTTAAGTAAGAGCGCGGACCACCCCCGCCCTTCAAACATTCTAACTATTTCTTTAAACGAAAAAATGGAGCGCGTTTTCTAAACGAAATCTAACGAACGACTCGACAAAGGGAATAAAGTAGAAACGTAGAATTGTTTTCTTTGAGATTTCAGATCTGTTTGATCGATAACACTGTTCAGAGTTTCTGTTAGAATAGGAGTTTGAGAGAATTTAATTCCTTCTCCCCCCCCATTTCTTTTCGTTCGAAGGATTTCGCGAGCTTTGAAGGATATCGATTGGAGGAGGTTCTTAAAATTATTTAAAAACCAGGTCGAATATGAAACCTTATTCTGTTTAAAATTCGTTTATAAAACGTATGATTATTCGTTTAATTACCTTTAGTTGCAGAAAGTAGCCTAAGTTTAAATACTGGAATTTAAAGTACTGAAATTTTCAAACACCGGAATCTAAAATATTCCAATCTTTGTACAATAAAATTTAAAGTACCGAAACATTGGATTTTTTAAATATTGAAAGTTTTTTAATATAAGAATCTATAATATTTTACTGTGTAAAAAGGCATAGGAGTCCCAAACCAATAAGAAATTTGTTGTTTTTATAAACGAGGAAGATCCAATGGTTCCAACTCTATCGGACATAATTAAAGTACCTGGATAAAAATCCGCAATACGATGGAACTTTCAGAGCAGAAAGATCGTAGTAATTTATTTATATGTATAACGATGGTGTTTTGTTTCTCTGGTTTCTTTTAGAAACGAGAGTACGGATGCACAATGCCAATTCTCCTCTGCGTGAAAGCAATAGTACGAAACGTAGCAAACTAGATCCGAGATGTAACAAGAGAATGCCGGCAATAAATTTTATTATTCATTGTAGTGCGCAATGCAGCATCTCTGAACCCACATGAAAACGTATAATCTATATGCATAATGCGATATGCTCTACGCGAAAACATTAGAACTACATACGAGGTAAACGAGGTGGGAAAAGAAGCGATTAAAGGCGACGAGAGCAGTGTTAACAGATCACGAAACGTCGATGTAAAAGTCACATATTTAATAATATTAATAAAACATATTTTATGGAGGGGAAATATAAATCAAGTAACTTCTAATTATAAACATTTTATATTGAAATTATTTCTTCGGATACTTATTCGATAGTTTTGGATTTTATTTATCGATTATATTAAAATTAATTACTGATATTCTTTATTGGTTACTACTCAAAATTAATTGGGTGCTATCTGCTAAGATTAATCATTAAAATTCTTTTTCAATTAGTTATTTTTACACAAAATTTGTTTAAATGACTTTGAATACCGACCTATTTCTGAGGCCCTCTTCAGGCTTTCATTACAAGAATCAATATTATAACGGTAATTTAAATTATTAACTCATGGTAAATTTAATAAACCAATTAATGTCAAATTATCCAACACATTACGAGTTACCATTAATGTCCCCGGTGATCTTTATTATCGTGTATCGTGGGAATTGGCCCATTAATTTCCAAAGGTCTACAGTATATTATTTTCAAGATAATTATTTCTACTGTAAACTGAAGTATATGTAAATAAATATTTATTTATATCGTGAGTATTCAATTAAATCCTTAAAGCCCACACTTTAAAATTGAATTTATTGATAATATTACTATTCAAGTTATCAATTAATACGGACTAATTAATGGTGTTAATCAAGAATACATTTATAGCAAATTTTCTCCCAAAATTTGACAAATTCTAAAAACTAATATTCAAAATTTTGAACACGAATGGGTTAACTTGTTAACACCGAAATATCTATTTAATTAATCACAAATTAATTTTATCAGAGATGCGAAAATAATGTATAATGTGTTTGTTGAAAGGTAGGTTCTATGACTTCAACAGGGCACTCAAAGCATTTAGTGGCAATAAAAGTGTTTAACCCCAATAAAAAGAAATAATAATACACTATATGCTAATGGAGGTACGTGCTTCGCTATTTTGCTTCTTGAATTGATTGTGCTCCCTTCGACTCTACAAACCGGGCTCTCTAATTTCCGGACTACTTCGAGATATCGACGTTGGATATTCTCCAGATCGCCTGATTTCCTGACGGAAAATTTATTCCGAGTAATTTATCCGGTTACCAAAGCCGAACGGCGATACATAAAACGGAGGGGCCCACGGGGAGAGGGAAACGAAATGCAGAAAGCAACGTACATACTAAACGCAACGATCTATCCACGGCTATCTGATTAAAACACCTATGATCAGTTTTATTCGATTCTTTAACGTCGAACGATGCGCCATAACTATAAAATATTTCATTCAATTTATAATAGATCTATCTCTATTACTCCACATTATTCATGAACCCTTACCCTAAACCTAACCTCTTGCCATATTATCATTTTTAAATATTTATTATTGCAATGCTAAAACAAACAAGGAAAATCCTAATGTTACATATAATTTGTACTCAACGATGGTTCACCATCCTAAGTATAATTGGAATTACACTTAAAATCTAATTGTACGAACAGGTGAGTTACGTGACGTGTGGCAAGGTCACACGGTAATTGCAGTTAAATGTTTAATTAGGTAATGTGTTAATATCTTTCAAAATAATGTACTAATTAATAAAACAGGTACAACGTTTCAGAGAAATAATAATTAACTTGCGATTCAATAGTATGTAATTAAAATGTTTGTAATTTGGAACAAGCAATAATGAACGTGAAATTCAATTTTATAAGAATTCTTTGAACGAGTAAACAACTTTTACTGTTGTGTAAAATGCATTATAATTAGTCTCTTTTTCAATGTTTAATACAATTTTCAATTGTAACTTTTGAAATTTGATTAAAAATGCCTAAGGTCCTTTTCTGAATAAACTGATGATTACGAATATTAAAGAAAATTGAATTTCGTGTAAATGGCACTTGTTTGTAAGCAATTTTTAAACGGAGGATAGAGACGAGAAGAGCGACGAAATTCTGGCTCCATAGAACGATCAATTGACGAAGTGTCAGGCCTGACTTTTCATCCTGGAAACCATTTTGTGACTCATCAACCAGGCACTTTGACCTCTCTTAACACCTGAATACCTCACGCCCCTTATTTCATCTCAAGGAGACACTCAATGAATCAACAAGCAAGCGAATGTCACGAGACCTGCTAAAATCGATAATTACATTAATTCTTTCGCCCCCGGTCGAGTGTCTCTTTATACCGGGACCCGTGAAATCAAATAAAAACAAGGTTTAATAATCGCTAATTAACCCTTCACCGTCCAAATTTTCTACAATCGCGAACGAAAATTATAAGCTTAATTGTATTTCATCCTTTATCCTGGGATTTAAAATACTTGTGTATATACTTGTGAATGTAATTTTTTCATATGTGAGAAAATTAGTGATAAATTACATTTGGAAATAATTTGTTAAATAAAATGTAATTAATTTTCTAAATTTTGTAAAATAAATAAATTCTATTCCATTATTTATAACACAGAACGTATTTGGAAGAATGTTTTACGTTTCATTTGATTTTTACGAGTAAATTAAAACGGAAGCCATAGGAATCATTCAATTTTAGAAATAGAATAAATGCTGCAATTTCGTTTACGTGCCCGAATTTCCATTATGTCCGTCGAAACGAATTTCACTGATGAACCGTGCAGTAAGTGCTTCGATGTTAAAGGGATGAATCGACGGTTTCCCTCTTTTCTGTTTCACGTTCCTCGTCAGTTTGTTCGCAGTTACCAGGTTACCAAGAATTTGGTGTTAAATTGCAGTTAGGAGGGGAATTTACTCGGCAGACTGCGCACTGATTTAAGATTGCTCAGAGAATGGGATATCGGCATTAGAACAGAGAACAGAGAACAGAACGATTTACCTTCCGATGCTTCCGTTTTTATTCAGAATTTTATTACCGATGTAACTTTATGTAGTGTGAAATGAACAGAAGGTAAATTGCCACGGTATTCGAGGGCCAATTTCGATTCTTCTGCGATAAAAACGACTTTGCCGTTCTTTAATTCAGGTAATAGCTTTTGATTCTTAGGATTTCTAGTTTATTTGTAATCCTTAAATTACAGACTGTATTTCTATATCCCTAATCTTTTAATTTTCTAATTTAACACCTTAAGAACTCTGATGTATCATAAGCCGTAAAAATTCAACAAACGTTAGCGAAATTTGTTAAAAAAAAGAAAAGGGAAAAGTTGTATTAAAAAACAAAAGGTGTTTCTACTTTAAAAAGGGGTTAGTCGCGGGCCACGTTATTGAAACAACGAAAATCTATTCGTTTCACTAAAAATCTTCACACCAACAGATTTTATTTAACGAGAAATGAAATGACAATGTTTGAAACATTCGCAGTGTTGAATTTTCGCTTTAAAACGAACGATTCTTTTTTTTTACCGTTGAAACTAATCCCGCGAAAAAGTATTTTCTCTTTAATAAAACAATATTTAGAATGTCTCGTATATCAAACATGAAGCGAACAAATGCTCCATAGAATTCGTTACAGTGGATGAATATACATTTACGAAAGGAGAATTTATTGTTATTCGTTGCTTTCGAATTTCGCCTGCAAAGACCAACGAATGGCTAATAATAATTTCAAATGCATGATAATTGTACGCGTTCGTAACGACAGACAAGGAGAGCAGGTATGGGTGGCCCGTTAAAACGATAATCGTATGTAAAATAAAAGATTATCCTTTGATCATTGCTGAAATTGTTTCATTTCCGTAATGCAAATTCGTATTTTCCACTGCACGAGAATTATTCCCTAAAGAAAGCTTTACAGTGGAATTGTTAAAAGGATGTTTATCCTGTTGCAAAAGCGGAACTTCTCTTTGTACGAACGTTATTATGTTGGCTTCGTGAAAATAAAACAGTTTTGATTTATGCAAAAATCTTTGTGTCTTTCTGTTTATCACTGAAACAAACAACGTTGAACGTTGCCTACATTTGAATTGAAAACGAAATTTTATCCTATCGAATGCCTTTTTGTAAAATCAAACATTATATACCTTGTGGTTTTTTATGGTAGAAAATTGTCAGTAACATAATTATTCAACGGTAATGAAATTTAAATAATTGCTTTTGAATGTTGGGAATTTTTGAAATAAATAAATAATGCAAACGTTCCATATTTTATCTTAAAACGAAATTGGGCAAAACTTTTATTCAATTACGACTGGGTTGGTAATTTATTTAATATCTTGGAAGGTTTTAAGATACAAAAATTAATTTTCATATTTGCTTTATTCATTTTAATGACACTTTTATAGAATTTTCTCTGATAAACAAAACAATTGACTGTACGATGTTTCTTAGTTTCAGAATCGAGATTGGATATAAATTATTGTTATATTCAAATGTCCCGGCAATGAAACGTATCTGATACGATCTATTTTACAGCGAAACGTATTGGCCGTTCAGCTCACAAGTACATTCCATAAACATATTCTTGAATAATTATTGAACTCGCGATCAGCTTTTCCAATATTCAAGCAAATTTCATGCAACTACATTCGCACGTGATCTATAACCTACTTTATAGTTAAATATATTGGCTCCCCGCGTTATGCACATTCCGTCGACATATTTTCTACGTGTAGTCTGTTTTATAGTCAAATATACCGGTATTCCATAAGGAATATTTGAATATCGTATGAAACATGCCCTTATGGAATCATGATGATTCCGTGGATTTTGCTTTTACACCAGGTCGCGTGTAAAAATCAAGAAACTTTGGAAATTTCGTATATAAAACATAGTTTCATAAAACAAAACCCTTGTAAAAATATCATTCAATCTAAACCACAAAATATTGAAAGATTGTAAAAATCTTCTAAAGAAATTACGTGAATACAAACTCGGCTTATATCTTCAAAGTTACACGCAACTTTATGCTATGAATTTTGTTTAAAAATAACTTTGATACTTTTAAACAGGCCATCCTAAAAGCGTGTAACATTAAATATTCTTTGATATGCGAGATGTGTGCGAGATGTCGGCGACATCATAGTTTATACTACTGAAAATATGTAAGTGATACAAATAAGTATAGGATACAGAATTTATTTCCTTTTTCAAATTTCTGTGAATAAATTTTGATTTGATTCTCGCAAATTGGGGTCAGTTGCAACCCTTAAAATACAATATTTATTTACAAAAGCTACTAGTCGGTACAAATACCCTATAAATTATCCGCGTTACTCTATTTTTACTTTGAAACTCCCATAAATAATTTTTCACCCTATTCGAGCAAAGTGGGCTCAATTAAGACCTACATTTTTAGATAGAGATTCGATCTTTCGAAACAAAAAAGGAAAAGGGGGATAAGATAAAAGTAAGGCAACAATATCGTCTGTAATTTCGCCAGCCTCTCTCGCGATCGAGAATTTAATTTTCTTTCGAATTACGACAATCCTCGCACCTTGTCGTAGCGAAATAATGAACCGAGTGGGTGGCACTGCTTCTTTCTTCCGCCCTTCTGCCTCCCCCCGATCCCTCCTCTCCTCCCTATTTTTCTTCTTTCACCACGGTTAGGAACGGTGGCCGTTTGTAGGACCCGATTCGAGCCGAGAGTCTGCTTCCCTCGTAATTTGCTTGCTCTCTCGCCACGAAGCCGAGTCCAATAATGTACTTTCAAATTAAGAGAATCGACGCGATCCGGGTCGACGGGACAGCCGGAACTTCTTTTATCTCGAAAAGTTACAAGGAGAATTAAAGCCGACGGATATTCCGGTCGAATCCACCCGATCATTCGACCCCTGTACTCCCTTTTCTTCGGAAAACTCTTATCCGATCGAGTTCCTTTTTTCTTTTACTTTGCACGCGGATCCCTTAATTTGTTTGCGTATACAGTGTCCGTCGAGAATATTGAACGGTTTGTGATAGACCCGTAGCAGAAGTAACTTTACGAAACCATTGAAGATATTTTCTTTTTCTTACGAACTCTTTCATTTTACACAGGGGTTAGTATTTTAGTTTCCTCAATTTGGCATCTTCTGGTGAATTAAGAAAGGGTATTTGGAGGCGATTGCCTGGTAAGAATCGTGTTAAGAATTTGACAAATCGACCGTCCTCCCTTCACAGATCCCAAAAATCCAAACCCTAATCCTAACCTGCGTGTTTCACCCCCATCGCTACTCCTTCGTAGAGGGAACATAAGGAAAAGTTCTTCCCAGGGGAACTAAAATTTATCTATCGAATAAGAACAGCCGTGTCTGTCGACAAAAAATAAAAGTCCCAAATCGTCGTGGACCGAGACAGCGCCACAATAATAATTAACTTAAAGCGTTAACGATACGAAGTTTGCTGCTATCACATCGTAGTGCTAAATGTTTAAAAAATCTTTCCCCCTTGTTCTCCCCCGGCTGGTGTCGGGGTAAATAAAACAAATCGATGGGATTAAATGAAATGCGTACCGGTGATTTATTTCCGCGAATTAATCGGAAACCACGGATCCATAGTTTCAATTCGCTGCGCTGCGAAGTACTTGATCCGGGCGTCGAAATTCAACAGATTTATGAAGAATCGAAAATTGCCTCGATCGTTTTTTCATTTTTTTTTCGTTCCCCTCTCCCATTTTCAATCAAAAAATTCTTGTAAATATCCGTACGCAAAGAATCGAGAAATTAAATTACAATATTTATACGATGCTCTTTTCTATGCTCGATAACCATCGTGCGAAACTTGAAACTCGTAAATCGGTTGACGATAAAATAATTGAGAGAAAGACATAATAATAACGCAGTTATCTCGACAGATTCAGTACCGACACGGTGATTAACACTTTGACTGCCACAGTGAAAACGGACGTGTGCGGTAAGACAATTATTACGAATTCTATCGCATAGTTTTCAAACGTAACCATTTAAATTACTAAATACTAGCGAAATCCACGATTATTAATTATTCGATCGTAGAACATTTGAGGCAATGAACGTATTAAACGTCGTCGCGAAATTTTATCATCGAAGTCGCGCTCGGATCAAAAAACATCCCCCGGGACGCGACGCGTATAAGAAAATGTTTATGCAACTTTTCTTCGAGCAACCGAAAACTACGAAGTCATTAAGGTTATTGTACGACCGGGCTGATAAATCATCCTCTGGCGACACAAGGGGGGGGAGGAGGTTGGAAAACTTTAAAGGAATCGCAAAAGAGACGAATCCGAGACGGCGGGGTTAGGAGAGGGGGGGGTAAGTTCGGGTGAAAAATCGCGTACGATCCAGCCAATAGGCGTGCACAATAGCATCCTCGAGATGCGAGAAGTTCGAGAGATATGATTTCGCGGGACACAAAGAGACCTATCCACAATTTTCTTTTCCAACTCCCTTCCTCCTACCCCCCCCCCCCCCCCCACCGCCGTTCCTTCACGAGCCTTTTTCCATTCCCAAGAAAATCCCGAACCCTAACTACTTGAAAAAAGCATCTCTCCAGACGAATAGCCAGCTAACGAGGTGATTGCCGTGTGTGCCACCTTTTGTCACCTTTTCACCTATTCTATTCCTTCGAGCAACCAACCCCCTCTCTCCCCCCTTTTTATATTTTCCTTTCATATTTCCTGCTCGACACATTTCTCTGTCTGCTTTAATCTTTCAGCCTGTTGTGCGCTGTTGCACAACGCGACTCCCGTCTCTGAGTCTCGAGAATGGGTTAAAGAAACTGCGACGTGAATTATTGTGTAAACGACCGCTAACTTCGTATCCCATTCGAAACGTTGCGAATATATACATGTCTCGAGGTTTGGTACCATCTGCCGCTGGGTATTGTGCGACAAGTTTTTCTTTCGAATGTACCAACAATTAGGAATTTATGAGGTTTCTAATTCCAAAGTCTATTACAAATTTTCATAGAAGCTGCTACTGTTTGACTAATTTACTGCAGGGAAATTAGTAAAGAGAGATGGTATCAATTGAAAAGAATTCGAGGCGGAGGAGGTTAATAATAAATTCCAAGCGTTCTGTTCGAGGGGAACGTGACGCGAATCTAAGGGAATTTTTTCAAATGAGGATTCAGAACGATACTCCAACGGCAGCGTAATAAATTTTTAGATGTCAACGCGAGGTAACCGAAAGGCTGTCGACGCGAGGGTTAAAGAAACGTTTAAGATACATCGTCTTCGTTTAAAAATTCGCCCTCGTCCCGGATTAATAAAACCTGATTGAATTAGCGGAAACTGTGTCTTGCTTACTTGTTGGACGGATGAAGATATTTCCACGAGCGGGTAAAGCGCTGGTAAAATTCGAGAGGAACGCGAGAGGATCGCGCTTTTCTGTGAAAACTTTCTGATGAGATTTCCTACCGAACCTATTCATAAGTTAAATAAGCGGAACGTTGCTCGTCGCGTTTCAGCGAACATTTAATGTCGACCCGTTCCGGACGAATCGCCGAATTTTTCTTTTCTTTCTTTTACGCCGGCGAACAAATGCTCCGATTCTGGCCCGATTTTTTTAGGACAACGAGCGAGAGGAAGCCCCGCGAGAAACTGGTTCTCGTAATTAGGAAAATAAACGGTACAGTTGCGTCACAAAGATATTTCGCGGATCCCCGTTTTAGAATGGGGATGAAATATCATTTGAATGAGCGAACGAGCCTCGTCCGGTTGAATTCGAACAATGAAGACGTCCTTCTGTTTTCCTATACAGAATGCCACCGGTTGTTATCCGGTTCTTGCGGTGATTCCGCGGACTTAACCCCTTGGGTACATTTCACCACCGACACTTGTTTGGCGAATTAAGGCAATATTTAACGTGTACATTCTTGTTCGTGTGGGAATAATTAGTATCAGTTGCAAGAGTGTTTCCTTGTTTGTGATACGCTGTCTCATAATATTTTATGAAAGTAATAACGAAATTTTTAATGACAGAAATGAAGAGCAATAAATTAAATCTGTTCCGTACGAAAAATCTTTTCGAATAAATCAGTACCCAAAGGGTTAACTCTGTTCAAAGAGCAGCGAGTGTAATAACGTTAACAAGTGACTAATGGATAACAATTGAACCAACCTCAAATTTTTCAACAGGCATCGTAAACTCTCCATGGATTGTTATTTGCGAAAATAATACAGAATTAATAACAATTTTCCTCTTCGAGAGTTGAGAGATTTAAAAAGTTGCTTTAATATAAGTTTGAAGGCTCGAAATTCTCGCGGGAGGCTGCGCAAAATGTACTTTTACATATTGCAACCCTCCCGGAGCGACGTTTCTGGGTCCGCCCCTGGTCGTCCAGGTTGCTCACCTGTGACTGCATTAAATCCTGAGAGATCGGTTCGAGGTGACCAGGAGCGACGACAAGGCGGAAGGGTACGCTTCACGCCTCGTCGGGCTTAAACGTCGTTACATAATGTGTCGTCGTCGGGTCGCTTTGCCGTCGGCCTTCTGAACTCCGCCCTTTATGCATGTAT
Source organism: Anthidium xuezhongi (assembly GCA_022405125.1). Classification (NCBI taxonomy): domain Eukaryota; kingdom Metazoa; phylum Arthropoda; class Insecta; order Hymenoptera; family Megachilidae; genus Anthidium; species Anthidium xuezhongi. The sequence goes on from CM039649.1 coordinate 1,625,611, forward strand.
CTCTAGCCTATCGCCATGGCTGCGCAACGTAGGAAAAGGAGAAAGTTGAAAAAAAAAAGATCTGATGCAGCAGACGTGGCAGGTCCCTAAGGAGTTTTCCAATGTCCATTTACCCCTACGTTAATCCGAACGATAAGAGAGGTCGAGAGCTGGCAGACCGTGACGCGTAACCACGAAAACATTTTCATTCGGTTTGCTTAGGCGGCCGATTTAACGGGAAATCGCTCGTCCGTGGAACGACCGATAGGTCCGAAAAGGGTTGTAGACGTTGGAGATGACGGGAGACGAGAATGGGGGAGGCAAGGGAGAATCAGGTGCAATGGGTGTTTAAGGGTGCGGACGGTCCTGTACAAATATCACCCTACGCTTCGTTTGCCTTAAATACCGTGTCGCTAAATATTTACACCAAATAATTTCAATAATTATTTTTCAATTATTTCTAAAATTTTTCTTTGAGAATTTTGGTAGGGTAAATTTATATTTGAGAAGGTAGACAATTAAATAAACGAAGGATTCGATCGAGTGAAATTTTGATGAAATTTTCGTCGTTCCATTAACACTTCGCGAAGTCAAAATGGTTACCAAGGGGCTCGATCAATAAACGAACGAAGCGTTTGCGAAACGTTGAGCGAATAAACGGTGCGATTAATTCCAACATAATATAGGAGTCATAATTTATCAAGGACGTAGGTGTATCTAAGCGCAAACTTGCAAATAACTATATTCCATGGGATATCAGTCGAACGACTGGTCCGAATTCATCGATTTCCAATAATCCTATTCTGTTACAAATTCTCTGTGAAGTCTATTGTACAAGACTGGAATCGTGTCTTACACTGTTACGCTGATCGATTACCGTGACTGTTAAAACTTTCCGCGATGTTCATTTACGACCTCTTAGAATCCATTTGCAATATTGAAGACACCCCAATTTCTTCGTTTGCGTTCAGTTCGAGGCTCGCCGCATTAACCGACACAAACAAAATGAATTCACCGGCAGAAGTTTTTGATCTCGCGATAATTTCATTTCTTTGCCAATTTACGTTCTCAGAACACTTCGCGCAAATTTAATTTAATTACAACCAAAAATTAATTCGAGCCATTCGTCTTCGAAAGGGTTAAACACTCTACTAAAATCGCATTCGACCCTAGCGACTGAACCGCAGCTAAATTTCGCGAGGGACTATAATAACGACAGAGCTAACACTTAAACAGAGACAAGAGAAGGGGATGAAGAGATGGGATTACCCCCTTCGTAATAAAAGAAATTTCCCCCAAGTCGTGAAAATACAGTTCTCAAAAAATTATAACAATTTTAGTCTAATAATTAGTAGACTAAGAGAATATTTAAATTTATTTATATCAAAGTTAAATTACATAAAAATTCAAGAATATAGAATATTTGTGATAAAATATATTTAGTTTCTAATGTATCCAGGTTAAATAATAAATAAATTAATATTGAGAAGGCTCAAGAATATTTAGATTACAGTATATCATTGCAATGATAAAGTTATTATAATTTTCTTCAGAGCTGTATATTTCAGAAGCGTGGTAAAAAGCCAGGTGACGAACGAGGACAGAATAAAAAAAAAAAGAAAAGAGCTGAGAAAAAATGCGAGACAGAGACGAGTGGAAAGACAGCAAACAGGAGCGTCCTAACTGCTAAAGTGGCCCCGGTTCTCTTCTAGATTCTCCTCTCTCTTTCATCCCCCGCGTGTCTCGGTTGATCCCACGGTGTACCCGCGGGGCTATTTAAGGGCGGGAGGCTCTTAAAGCGTACCGCTTAGTTTCATAACGATGCAAACAGCGGACCGTGGCGGTTACGTAATGTGGCCCGCTTTTAATTCCTTTGTCGTCTCATTTTCCCGTGGAAAACCGCGTGAACGGAGCCGGAAAAGGGACACGAGCAAGACGCTGGAAACGGAAACGTGAGAAACAAAGAAACGAGAGGGATTCGTTCCCACGAGTGCCAAAACTCCGTCTCCCTCTCTCTCGTTCCTGCTCTCTGTTCCTCTCGATGTCGGTTTCGCGAGAGCCAAGAAACTCGGAACGAAATGGAATTTCGAGGGCATCCAACGAACGATGGACCCTATCTTTTGATGACACAATAAAGGAATCGGGGATGTAACCGGGGCAATGTAATGGCCGTATCGATTTTTTGTTTAATCTCCTCATGGAGAGGCTCGGGGACTCTTAAAACCATTAGGATTTCAATGAAATCGAAATATGTTAAATCGATCAAATGTTTAATCGTAATTCGTGAAATAAACAAATTCTCATATTTAATTCCTCGAGCTTATGTTAATAATCTTACGATACGAATCAACCAGGGTGGAATTTCAGAATTTGAATAATTACTTAATTGAATTAATTGAACGTAAATTTCGCATTTGGAAATTTGAGAGGGTGGCAGTCCAATATAAGAATCACTGAACTGGCGGCAAGATTAACGATAAAAAACAAGAAACGTACTCACATTGGTGGGCAGAGTTTCATCCAGGGGGTGGACCCTCTTCGCTCGTATCCTTGGGTCGTGTAATGGCGGCGAAGGATATCGGCAGCGCAGATGTGCACCATAACGTATCGTGCCCGTTAGAAATTCCAATGACAGCGGCGCGCAAAATGGATTTCCGGCGGCGGTGTTTTCCACGGGATGGAGGATAGCAACCTCATTCCTCGGTGCTCCCACGCGGAATACCGTAATTACGTTTCGTCAAACCGATCGGCATTTTTGCCCATGAGCTGACGCTCCGGTGGAGAGAGAGAGGGACGGAAAGAGGAGAAAGAGATTTCCTGCTTCGAGCCCGATATATCGGCGGCCATGAAAAGGGAAACGAAGAAAAACGAGTTGCCGACGGGACCTGCAACAGATAAGAAAGACGGTGGTTCGTTATTTTCTAGCCCTCAGCAATTTGTTTCGTGGGGATGCTTCCCTCTTTCGTTTCGACGATGAAATCGTCAATTTTTCGACGAGCGAGGTTTTTAACCCCCCAGCACTCGTGTGAAAAGTAATCACAAATTTCAAATTTAATTAAACCAAATACAAAAAACGTATATATATGTATCAATTGTATTTTTCTTCTACCTCATCGTAAGGATTATTATCAAGAAATTATTGCAAACGGGAACAGGGTGCAAACGCGTTCAACCACCGCAGGAATTTCGAGGGGAAGACACTCTGAATCGGTGAAGAAGAAAGGAAAATAAAATCTACCGAAACTTGATACACCCCGGCACGGTTGCGTGGCAAAAGTTAAATAGAGGCAAGACGGTGGAGTTTCGCGAAGTTAGAACCGCGGATCCGAAGATCAACCGAGGCGGTGAAAAAGATAATAGAGGTGGAAGTGACGAGATAAAAGTAGAATCGATGATAGAACGGCGGTAAATGCGGCAAAAAGAAAATGAACGAAGCTGAACAAGGGGATCATAGAACAATGAACTGAAAGTGGAAGTAATGCCTCGGAAGGCTAAGACTGCACGTCGGTGGGAGGGGAAAAAAAATATCCTGTAAAATCTTGGGAACAAAGTGATGAAGGATCGGGTAAACGCCATGCGAAGGAGGGAGAGGAATGATAGAAACGAAAAACAAAGGGATTATGATAATAAGGGGAGCGGATAAAATATGCAAATAAAATGCAAATATCGTTGTTCATATCTAGCTAATTGAAACTGATATAATATTTTTCAAGAAAATTTGATTTAACGCTTTAGAGGTTCCGAAAATAAATAATTTTTCAGTAAAATATTAGCCAAGAATTTCAATTTTAGGAAATTAAAGATTGTGAAGCATTTTTTCCCCTTGACTGGTGTTTTTTGCTTATCGAATCTCGAAAATGCAAGATAATCGTGATTTAATCGGATACCGTTGATTAACACACCGCGATACTGCAAAAATCGGCATAGGTAATCAAAAGCGTTATTAAATACAAGTTTCGCGAACGCAATCACCTGGCTCTCGGTTTTAATCACTTTAATTCCGTTTTCACCCGGGGTGTCTTCGAAAATACGATTTTAATCCGATATTGAATCGTCTAATGTATTTATAAACTATAATTACCGCATGATTGCGCTGCCAGCAGTCGATAAGATCAGAAAACAAAAACCACAGAAAACAAATTTGATCTCAACCTTTCGCAACCCCTAGATTAGTAATAATTTAGATTTTTGTATTAAAAATTGGTAACATGAATTTCAAGATGAATGAATTGATATTGATATGAATTTCTGATATTATTAATTATGAAAGATTCATAATTTTAACTTAAAATATTGCAATATTGCAGCTCAAGACTATTACGAAATTAAGCATAAATAAAATTGTGTAAAAAGGATTTATATTATCATTCGACAATTTTAGCGCGTGTACAAATAATCATTTTCAAAGTCAATTGAATTTGAATGTTAAAAAATTTGTAAAATATTTTCCTTTATTTTTGCAATAATGCTCGATAATAAACCGCTTCAAGATGAAGATCAATGAACTGTACACATAATGGTACGTAAACTTTATTCGCGTTCCATGAATCGCGAATGAAACAGGTTATAGCATATTGCATTCCTGCACTTGATGCAATTGCACGTATGCATTGGCTCGTCATTCTAATGCACGCTCAAAAGTGATAATGGGCTTCCTTTATTACTGTAAATATGACGGTGTCGGCGCCATTAGTGAGACGAAAATAACCGCATCGTTTAATTACACGATCACATCGTGTGCAGCCCTTTAATTTCGTAAATTATTCCGAAGTACCGTTTGTTTGCAATTATTTTCAATCACTCGGCCTCTGCGCGGATTGTTTATAAATGCTGTATTTCATTGAAGAGCCGTATCACGATAAACTTCTACATACGTAACGTTATATTATTTATTACGAGAGGTGTTGAAAAAAAGTTGAACAATAAAAAATAAAATGATAAATATTAATTTTTATTAGATGTAACCAAAGTTGTAATGTTTCATTTTTAAAATAATAGTTTTGAAATTTCTCTAGGCGGTATTATTAGAGATTCTTTTATTTGTTTAATTAAGATTTATTGGGCGAATATATGATAATTCATAGCATCCAGTGGTCATCGCTAACGAAAGGGTTGATGACACTGGTGTCAAAAGATTTCGTTCCCGTGTTTCATCGCGAAACGTAAATATTTCACCAGACGATGTGCAACCAAGGATGCGACCACCGCCAAACAACCCCTGTGCGGTTCTAACTTCCCGTCGGCTTAATTTAAATGCATTCGCATCCGGTGGGTGTTTCACAAAAATGCAACAACCTCGAGGAGACAAACATCGTGTCCTAAGTAAAAAGTTCGCGAATAAAGGGGTGACCGTGGTTCGCGGTGTCCCATTTCATTTGACCGTTTCACCCCCCTCCCTCCGAAAAAGAGAGGAAAAAGGGAACGTGTTTCAAGAAAGTAGTTGTTTCTCTCCAAACAAAGGGAACGTATTCTCCTTGAAACAATTAAGGGTCCTCCTGTTTCTCTTCAGCAAAGTGAACCGTATTCGGCTAAAAATAAACTCTCGTGTAAATAAGGGTCATTTCCGTTTGCTGACTTACGTATCAATGTAATGCCGTGATTCGAATTCATTTTCAAATATAAATTCCCCATTTGCTAGCTTGCTTTAAATAATTATGATTAATCAGAATATAATGGCACCACCCTCCAATTATCTCATTTGTAATTTAACGAAATCGAAACGATATTATTCGAGCGTTAAAAGACTTTCAAAATTCATTTTTCCTTAAATTATCAATTACTTTACACCTTTCATACCGATCACCGATAACTCCCACAACATTAATTATCCGATCGCATCAACGATCCCCATAATGGGTTAACGAGTCAAATTCCTGGTCGGAAATTGAAACAGAAGCCATGGTTACCGCGTCGATTATTTCTCGAACGGAATAATTAGTCACGTGACAGGGACGAAAAAAATGGAGGACATCAGCGTCACGAGCCAACGTAAACATCCTCCTGTGACACGTCGATTTCCTCGTTCGTGTTTAAACCTTATTTTATACGCGAACAGAAGGTCGCCGTTGTTTAACGTCCAGAAAATCGTCCGACTCGTTCACGGTTCGTTCCACCGATTCCACGGATACACAACAGCCCTGTTCAACTCAACTAATTAACATGAAACAGGTCCGTGTACCGCTGTCCGACCAGTAACAAACAACGCCGCCCGGTCCTGTGACTGTTTAAAATAAAACCGTGCGCGGATCCCTCTCATTACGCTAGCAACGCTACGATACCGCACGCTTTGCGTCATACGACGTGTAAATCGCCGACAGAATCACGCGCCAGGGTGTCCTCCCATGCTGATATTGATGGAACGAAATTAAATTTTATATCACGGGGAGACCTCTGTGATAGAATCATGGTGAAAGCTGTATTGTACGAATTAATACGGAATTTTCGAACGGTATTGAGCTGGAAATTTTGATTTCTAAATTAAAATGACTGCGCTTAGAGACTGGAACTAAAACGCGTTTGACTATGCATTGATATTTCCACTGGGCGATCAAGGTATTCGGACACCCAACAGATCAAAGGACACCTTTGGAAATATTATTCGAAATAATATTAACCCTTGTGGGGTTAATCCTAAAATATCGTGCATTACTCGTAACGCACCCCCTATTTCTAACGTAACCTATATCCTTTGTATTTTGCGATTTGCATAGTCAAAGACTGATCAAGTGTGAAATATAAATAATGTTTCGATGCACTCGTTAGAAAAATTATAGGTTAAGGGGTTAATACTTGTTGTGTAAAAATATAGTCTTTTCAGTTAACGTATCAACATAAAAAGCACCTCCAGTCCAAATTTTGCCGGTAAAAGCAAACGTTATCTGCTTCCTCGAACGAGCAGCCACTATTCTCAATTACAAGCCAGAGGAAGCAATAAACACCGCCACTTCCGGCCGCGTGTTGTTCGCGCTTCGCAAAACCTAGCCCACCGGCAACGAAGGATAAACAACGAAAAGAGAGACGCACGAAGGAAGCAACGATGTCCAGGAAGGAACAGAAGGATCCTTCCTGGCGAGGGTAGGCGGTGGATGAGAACAAGCAGGACTAATTTCTCGCCGGCGTGGATCGTTAATCGCCACGGAATTAAGAGAACGACCCAGACAGCTCCGAGATAAAGACGAGAGGAAAGGGAAGGGGGGGGGGGGATTTTCGTACCAGCAACCACCCCCTCTCTCTACACCATCAACCTGTCCCCCTCGATCCAATCCCTTCTCTAAGGCTACCCTCCCTTCGAGCTGCCTGCGCGCCTTTGTACCCCGGCGGCGGCCTTTGAATTTACCTTGAGGGGTAATTTATACGAAAACTTGACAATGCTAGCTCGACCTCCAACTGACTTCGCCGCCTTTCGCCTCCTTTCTACCCTCTGCTTACCCTTCAACCTTCGGAGCCCTTCGAAACGATCCTTGGCCAGGGGTGTGCGCGAAATTGTTGGGAGGTGAAAAGGCTCCCGGATGACTAGTCGCGCTTTCAGACGGCGAATAGGCAAAATCTATGAATTATAGCCCGTCGAAGTAAGGAGAAATTCTCGAAGAACTTTGGAATCGAAATTTGACGGAATTTTATGTGTTTTAATCCAGAAGCAGCCGAGAAAATTGTTGGTAATATAGTGGAAGTGATCCTAACATCTTTATAAGAATGTAAAATAATAAAAAACGGATTAAAGTACTATACACCCCCTAGATATCATTTTATCGTACAACGATTAACTTACTAACCCTGTATATTAGAAAATTATTAGGCTCGCAATTCCGCATTTGCCCTCCTTTTTTAGAGAAACTTTAATTAATACCTATGAAGGTATCGCTTGAAAAGGTTTTAATACGTCAAGAAGTTGATGCATTCAACCAAATGAATAAACCAGTGATAAGTTATCGCGATGGAACGCGGGCTGAAATCGTGATTCTTATCGTTGGATCTCAATTTGACAATGGAAAGGAGATAACGAGGAATAGAAATGCGCATCAAGCAACAAACGAGACGTGTACATATATATATATATGTATATTTACCCTATATTCAAACGATTAAAGACGGAAGTACTCGCAGCTGACGGATCTAAGCGTAAAGCCTTTGCCAGGCTTAACAGATTCGCATGGTTCTTAGTTCCATTAACTGGCAAGCCACCTTTCCACCTGGTCCTCTTTTCTTTGTGCGAATTGCAGACACTTGAATAAGATCCGTCTCTCATATCCTTACATCCGACCCGAGGACTTTAATCTTTGCTCTACTTTCCATAATATTGCATTCCTTGGAAAGACAACAGAGCACTCTTGCAGCAATTCGATGAAATTCCCTGGATTTGCAACTTCAATGGAGCTGTTCGAGTAACTGGCCCTCTTTGCAAACTGCGCATCTGATTACCAGCTGGATCTTAAACCTTTTGTATCTCGTACAGTATCCATTTTCTTCCTTTTTTTTTCCTTTTCACGAGCTAGTCGATGGTGCATACTATTGTCACATTAGAGTATATTAGGTATTTAATTTAATCCAAGTTTCCTCTGGATTTCATTAACTTTGTTTAAGATCTCTTGATTGCAATTAACGAATATTGCAATATTTAATCCTTAACGTTCTCTATTCTATTTTATTCTTATTTTGCGAGTTTTTAAATATTCTGTCCTTGAAGTATCACACGTTTCTAAATATTTCACAAGATAAAAGGTTTCGTTAGAGCATCGGTCAGAGAAGGAATCAGAGAATAACGCGCTAATTAAGTGTACACTTTAAAGTTAACGCGATTCCCAGGACAGAATACTAATTCACCGCCAAGGATTAATTAAATTAAAGTCAGTCTTTGAATCGCGTGAAATTCTGCCGGCTCGCGCAATTTTCACGAGGGGAGAGAAAAATTAAGAAACTCGTAAAAAATCAGGCGAAGAGCAAAGTTCGTTGGTCGTCAAGTTTTCTCGTTGCAAAAAGTCGCTTTGTGTGTTCATCCCTCCCTTCTCCTTTCTTCTATTTTTTTTTTTTTTTTTACGACACAGTCGACGAGATGTCCCGCGAGTATCGCGCAGCGCCTCGGCCCGTTGGAACTAGTTTTAAAGAATTTTTAATTAATGAACCCCCACCTTCGCGGAAACTCCATAACGACCGTAACACGCGGCCTTTAATAACCATTTACGACTCCGTCGACGACTGTTCCTTAATTATTGGAACAGACGACGGCCACCTGCCACGGCCGTGAGAAAACGAAGCCGACGGGACGGGCTTGTAAACGAAAACGCGACGGTGAGTCACAGCTCGGGAATCGATTTTGCGATCGGACAATGCGACTCAGACGACACTTGGACCGAACAATCGTGAGGAACGGCTTCGTAAAAGTCCGTTCCCGGCGACGACAGAGCCGGAATAAGGATCTCTAATTGACTAATCTACTATTAGGAACGGAGAACACCGAAACTTTGAGAAAAGTAGTTGAACGATTTTAAAGGCGGAGGAAAAAGGAAAGAGCGTCAAAATTCAAGATATCGAGCAGATTTTGTGCAAAGTTAATTTAGATTACAAGAAAGCCCTGTGTCTGCAATCGTTTTAGCGTATAATTAAGAAGAGATTGAAAAAGTATTCATTTCTACAAAATAGCTCTCATAAATTTTTCTTAATTGCTAATTAAGAAAAAAAAAACAAAGTGACCACTTTTAGTGTTGCAAACTAGTTTTCACACAATTAAAAATTAATATAGTCGGTAAAAGCTGTTTCGAAAACTACTGTTTTGATTCTTCATCGAACTAGTAAACTGCGCTACATGGAACAGTAATTAATTGGTTTTATCCAACGAATTCGATGAACATCTGAACAGTACAGAAAACTTTCTGACAGGTGTCACGTGGTAATCGAAACGAAGTTGTAACTGTGTGAGCAATTAACGTGCGGCAATTATTTTGCTCGCTTGCTTGGATAGTAGATGTTGACACACTTCGTGAAACGGGATAAAATTCAAACGAACGATAAATCGGAGCTTTTAGCAGTCTATAAAGCGCAGAAATTCGAAAAACTTCGGGCTAAATGCGTTCGATGATGTTTGCACCAAAAATATGCAAACCCTATTTTAATAACGATTAATCGCAATTAAAGAATTAATAATTCTACAGCAACCAGCAAAGTACTAAATTTAATCCAAATTATACTTAAGTAACAATTATTATTTAATATTTACCGGGGTACACAATTTTGCTAATAATTTTAATCAATATCCAATTTGTATAACTTGTCAGTGTAATTTTACCGATAACTTTAATTTAACTTTTAATATTTAACTTTTTCGTGCAAATTAAAGTCCCAGATAAAACATCGATTCGATTTCTCGACAATCGACGCGAAACAGACTGAAACAGAGACAGGAATATTCGATTGCGGAGAAAACCCGGAAACCGAACGTTCGTGATGCGACATCGGCGTCGAATATTCCCGTTGCCCCAAAGGTGTCAGGGGGGGAGATTCTCCCCGTAACCGAGGGCGAAGTTTCATCGTGTTCCCTCGTTAACGGGCGACGATGCGCCACTAACGAGAAACAGGAAGAGGAAACAGTAACGTGGGAACAAACGAGAGAAAGTGGCGAGATGGAATAAGGATAAGTCAGGGGAGGACGAAGGAAATCAAGGGAGGTCACGCGAAAACGTTTTCAAAGTTCGAAAAGTGGAACGACCAGTTCGTAACTGCGAAATGCGCGCATTATCTGTGAAAGTATCCTGGGTATAATGCACTTCCGGTTGTTCCAAAAATAATCGTCAGCTTACGGGTTCGCTGATGAAACATTTCTGTCCGGATGGTGGAACGAAAGTTCCGCTATCCCGAATCAATTCGAGCGCTGTTTGCATTTATTAGCGAAATTATGCTGGTATCAGTGAAAGAAAACTCGTAACGCGTATGATGTTAAACATTCAGAAAGGAACGGATTTATGTACGAAAACAGATTTACGGAGGATTAAACGAGGGACCGAAATTCGGACGAAACACTGTAATACTGAATATTCAGTAGAACAAGTTGGTACGGTCAGACCTGCCTCCATTCACGGAATGTACTACTTAGCCCGGCGAAAACCGTATTTGCATTTATTTTTACTGTTCGAAATTCATCGCCAATATTTGTACGATAATTTTGATCAAATTTAATCTAAATTTCGTAATAAATAACAAACTTCAGTTACATCGCTTTATTTAATTAAAAATCAGACCAAATATTCTTACTTTCTTCAATTTTTTAACAACTTTTTAAGTACTTCTAAAAATAATTCAGATTATAAATTTAAGAGAATAGGATTTATTATTGAAATTATCGTCTAACTAAATGCAGCTCAGGGTTTTCCATCGAATTTCTTTTTGAATAGGTAATAATCCAACGGTCGAAAAATACTCGTGCATTATCGCCGGGGAAACAATTAGTACGTTTCGCATACTCGAAATTTATCGACATAGATGGGACAATTGGCTGCAGTATGGCCAGGGAACAATGGCTTGTAATTAAACGATTGTTTACAAGAATTTTCTTCAGACTCGAGTAACAATCGCGTTGCGTGAAATTTCTTGTTAACATTCACAGGCTAGCGATTCCGTGTGAATTTCGCGCCGAAATGAAGCTATTCTAATTAAAATTTCATTTCGAGTAGGGTCGATTAATTAAAGACCGCTCGAAACTTGACGCGAGCGTGCGCGAGGCTGCTTACGTTCCAGCCAAACGAATCTAATTTGCCCCAATAATCGTCGATCCGTGAAAAATTTATTTACAATTTCAATCCCCATCAAACGGAACAGATTAACTGGATTATTATTAAAAAAATCCATCGACGATCTTCAAGAACCATCTTTTGCTTAACCAACGAAAAAATTATATTGTTTATGCGATAAAATTAAATTATGGGGTAAATTTTTAGTTTCCAAGCGTTGGTAGTGAAAGATTAAAGGGGAAATTTAGCGAGGGTACAGTTCATAAGAAAAACATTAATCGCTCGACGAGCAACGATGCAATAACTGTTGCACCGGAAGGAAAACCGTATCCAACGAAAGCGGTGGCTGTAAGTAAATTCTGTTTTAATTAAATCTGACCCACGATTACCGTGTCCCCCATGAGCAACGTACGACGTTTAGTCGAGACAGAACTCCGGGTTAAACGGTCGGGATCCCTTTGAAATCCGCAATCAACCCCAATGTTTCCGCATTTCGTAGGCGAACGAGGGTCGAAAGAATCTTCCACTTCTGCTATCGACTCGAAAACTTTTTATCTGGCCGACGTACAAGCCCCGGAGTTTCGCGTATTTACGGCGTACAATAATGTGGTTGCACGGGGACTCGAAGTTTCCAACGACGATTATTTATGTATCGTGGCCGTGTGTGTGCTAGCGCGCGCGCGCGCGCACGGGAAGAAGCCGGAGAACTACGGAACGAGAGGAATCCGAATGAAACCAGGATTTCCTTGCTTTCCAACCTGCACAATGCTGCCCTAAACTGCCGGAGTTACCGACAGAATTACCTATGCGGCGAAAGGACCGGCAATTTGTGCGTGTAACTCGATGGTCCGTTCATCTTGTCTGAGAATATATTGCCACGCAGTGACGAAGCCGAAGTTTCCGGCCTGGAAACTATCGTGGAATTGAAATTAGAGCCAAGAGTGGGAAGTCTCCGGTGGAAAAATGAATAAAAGAATGAGTCTTGGGATATTTTACATAAGCTCGATAAATACTTAACATTATAGTTGCAATTACTAAACCTTCTACCTGCCACCTCGAATAAATAATAGATCAATCCAATTTTCAATTAATTTGCAAATTTAACTTCTCAGTTACCCTGTATTGTTAACTTAATATTAACCCTGATACGTAGGCTCAGGTGTCATGAACGACTAACGTGTTAATTATTAGATAGGTTACAAGGCAATATAAGTGGAAAATGAAGCAACACTCGGCTAGAAAGATATCGTCCAGAACGTAACCCGAGACGCATTGCAGACACCGTGGAACTTTTCTTCGCACTTATCCTAACTCCCATAAAGTGGAGTAACACCGAGACTGGTTTTCCACGCGTGTCTCCAAATCCCTCTCTGCCATCCACTAACACTCCGAGCGTCGACGAAACTTTTATCGGCCCGACACGAACCAGAGGGATCGCTTCTTTTCCTCTTACGCGGCTACGGTCGCGTGCTAGTTTTCTGCTTATGTATGACGAGGCCACGTTTCCGGGCTCGTTTCGAACAAAAGTTAAAGGTTAACGTTGCAAGCGATGGAAGATCGAACATTGCCAGATAATAATTTACCCTTTCACTGCAAAAGGCGTATAAATAATTAAGCGAAGCAGGATCAGAAGGACGAAGAAATGTCCTTTTATATAAGAGACGATGCATATTTTATGTAGGACGTATGATTCTTGTATTCATAAGAGTTTCTGAATCACGAATCTTATTTATGCAACAGGGGTATCAGAAACGGTGTATATTTGCTTGCAGACGACGTGCCTAACAGAACTGCCAGATGTGGCACCGTGCAACGGCACAGTGCGACTACCACCGCCGTGCGAGGACTCGCCGAGCAGCGGAAGTAGCAAAGATCGCAGAGAGGAGAGTCCTCGTAGAAGATGCCGTGTATTGGCGCCAATTTTACTCCTAGTGGCGGCACTGCTTCTCGGAGGACTTTGTCTACCGTTGCTTCTACAATCCGCGCCTGTCACGCATCAGCAGAGGCTGGACGTGATCAGGAGGATCCTCACTGAAGTGCCTCTGATCGACGGGTAAATTCATTCAATCTCTTATTTTCGTTCGATATAAATTCTAATACTATCCAGATACTTGATATTAAAATACAAAATATTTTGAAAATGAGAAAATTAGAAAGAGGAGTATAATTTTAAGATTTTTGTAGTGCTCAAGTACCCTAATTTTACTAGAAAGATTGCAAACTAATTTCAACCATCCCCTAAGATTTTTTAAATTCCCAAGTACCTTAATTAAATTTCTATTTGAATGTATCAATGATCGTGCAATGAATCGAAGGAAAATTGTTTAGATAATTATTTATTCAATTGAACGTCCTTCTTGTTTAGAGTAGTAGGAAGTTAAAGAGTGAAATCCCGACGATTTAATTGCTTAACAACGCGAATTTTACACCGGATGCCTGCTCAAAGGAACGTTATCCACGCGTTTACTTCACAGGCACAACGATTTGCCCTGGAACGTCAGAAAGTTCGTACACAATCAACTCGGCGAGGTGAATCTGAGCAGCGATCTCGGCAGAGTTGATCCCTGGGCTAGATCGGACTGGAGTCACACAGACATTCCTAGATTACGTGCTGGTCTCGTCGGTGCACAGGTGAGCTTAAAGCAGCATGATCCTAGCTTGATGGCCTTTACAGTCGCGTACCGTTGCAATTTTTAACCCTTTTGCGGACGAAGCACTTCCAAGCTTGACACACTATACGCGCTTAAAATTATTTATATAACACTTTGAGTGCCATGCTGATATCCCTCAAATTTATCTATGTTTATTTTCAACTTCAAATATTTGCTAAAACTTAAATATTTTTTCTTTCATTTGAATTAAAATGAATTGAAACTTAGTCAGAACGATAAATGAATAAAAGATAAAGTATCAAAAGTTATTTATAAATTCTACCGTTATTTGATAACTGGTTGAATAAAATTGAATTGGTGGCACGGGTCGAGCAGCGACCGCCAAGTTAATTGTTACAATCCGCTAATTGTTACGATTCAGTTAAACATTGTTCCGTGCTTTGAACAAACTTCATCGTGTAGCCTTTCACGATTTTAACCTGGTGTCTCTAAACTACCATCGGTTCAAACGAACTTTTAACGCAAATATTGTTGCGGTTTGGTCAGCAGCACCTGGTCCCCTCGTTTCGTAGCACGAGAGGAAGTAGGGGGAGGGGGAGAGGGCGACACCGCGAAACCGGAAGTCCGGCTTCGGCAATTATCGTTCGCCCCGGATGTTAGCCGACGTTTCTGATCGTTTGAATTTCGTCTCGCGGACGATATTGGCGAGATTGATATTGGCAAGATTGGTTTACCGTTTAACGCCCGGCCAAACCAGCCGGGGGTGAACTTTCGATTGAAATTATACCCGACTCAGAAGGAACGTATCGGTAAATCCTGGCCAAGTTTATGCCTAAATCCCCCTCGGGGAGTAATCGAAGAGCGCTCAATTAAATTTAAAGGGAACCCCTCCGTTGTAGATTCGGAGGGAAAACGGAAACTGTTTGGGAAACAATAACGCCTCGAAATCACGGGACGTTAGGAGCAAATCGAACGTGTAATTACGATTCAGGAGTTTGATGGAAAAAGGACGTGAACGCCAGAATGTATCGAATACAGAATCGTTTATTACTGCTCGATAAACAACGATTTACGAACGTAACTAATATCCGTCAAATTAATCTTTTGGAATACAAGGCCTTCATTTTTTCTTTTTTTTTGTGAAATCTGTGTTAATTCAATCCTACAAGATTAACAAGATTATATTATTTTCTCCCTGTACCTAACAGCAAATGTTATTTTAATTCTGAAATATGTTATTTTGTTATAAAATTTCTGCGATTTTCAAACCATGTTAGATCGAAATCGTATTGTAGGAACACCGTGTTATACGAACGTCATTTGAATAATCTGCTGCGATAAAATTCGAATAATTTTAATACAAAATACACGAATAGGTGTATAAACAATATGTTAATTCGTTTGAAATATTTTATTCGCTTTTGAGTATAATAGAAACCTATAATAAAACTTGAAATTCTATTTCTTTGATTTAAAAATTTATGATTTTAATGTAAAATTGTACAAACATTCCTTTTAACTTAAAATAATTCTAACTAACAGGTGAATACTAACTCTTGTTTGACCCAAAGGTTCTCTGTAGCGATCCTTGCCGTCCTAGCAAGATATCTACAGTGATTCGAAAATGCCAGAATAAAAAGGCAAATCGAAATAAAAGGACAAACCATCGCTGGGAGATTCCTAGCTACGTGTGTATCCATCTCCTGAATCCAGCTATAAAACAGTGGCGAACAGTTTGGAATCGAGTATTTTTACTCGGCCGGCAGAAAATGGATCCCTTTGATCTCGTTTAACGAGACTGACTTTTAATCTGATTCAAGAGATAGCCGGCGGATATCTCTTTTGAGATCTTAAATTAATCAATAGACCTGGATACAGGGATGCTACACGACCTAACTATCTGTCGCACAAGTGGCTCGTTTCGTGTTGACTTTTCCAGTTACCGTCATCTGTTCTCCGAGCGAGCCCCCCTTTCCCTTTTTTGCAAGCAGATTGGAAACGGTATCTTTCACTGCTCTTCCCGTCGCGACGATAACGTTATCAACGATCACCTTTTGTCCCCTGACCGCCCGTCGATTATTCGAAATTACTCTTTTCATCTTTCGGACGTGTTTGTAATTGAGCCAAGAGAGCAGACTGTTGCTACCGTCCCGGTTTTTGATACCTTTTTATTTCTAATCGGTGATAAAGTTTAAACCTTTGCATTCCACTGATGCGTTCAAAGCGGCTTACAGAGTTTACTGGAGGATTTTGACATACGAACTTCAAATTTTATTTCATTGAGGAATTTGTAATTTTTTGGTTTGTGAAAGCTTCACTGTAAAGGTTAAACGTAGATTAGACTAAATTAATTAAAATTCGACGCCAATAATTAAGAAAACGTTTTCAAGGTTTTATTGAAAACGAACTCGTTGGTGTTTAATCGTTTGCTAATTTATTTTTCGAGGATCGCGATTAAGCTGCAATTAATAATTCATTATTTTAATTAATAATCAATTATCAGAGGCGTCATGGCGATCGTGAACGAATATCGAAACGTATTCAAAATAATTTCTCACTTTATTGCGACGATTGATTAATTAATCGTACAGTGGCGAATCGAATTTCATTTCAACGACGTATTTTAAGGCCCGAAGAGTTTTAAAAAACACTCAGAGTCAAAAACATTACTTTGAAGGAATAAAATTAAAATGTCCCAACTTTAAAAATATTTTTCATATCCTCCAACAAAGGTTACTAAACGTATTATTAAAGATACTTCCAGAATCTCTCCGAATATTAATTTCTCTAAATCACAATCACGATTAATCGCGTAATACTATAAATTATCGTACTTCGTTCAACTTATCATTAAAATTTATCATGCAAATGAACGTGCACGCCCGTCAAAGGGACGATTCCCATTGTTCTGCTCGAATTAAACGAAACATTCGTTACGACCGAACGTTCCGATCGTCTAAAGTATTTACAGTTAATTAATAAATTGAATCGCGGATGAATGATGAAGGGGGTGGAGAAGGGGAGGCCTTACGACGCATCATACAAACGCGAATGGCAATTGTGAAGCCGCTTTGATTTACAATTTGCAGACGCGGTTACAGGGGGGAGGTGGAAGGAGGATGGGATAGTTTTCGAAGGGACGAACACGCGATGCTCATATACAAGAAGAACGTGCAAGAATTCCGAATGCGTTTTCGACAAAGGAAAGCGCGCCGCATTTCTATATAATTGACTTTTACCCTAATTATGAAGTCCGTCGACGTACATTATCGAACCAGTATATCTTGCGCGCTAACCCCCCATCTCCCCCGACTTTCCTGTCGGAAAGTCAATTCGGTTCAACGAATTGAATGCACAGACTTCATGGATTCGCCATTGTAATCACCTTCCTTTTTTCTGCCTTCCCTCTTCATTCCCCCTTTTTCTGTGAGCTTTCTTCCGCGGCAGAATCTTCATGCAAATTGAATTTTTACTTGTTACGAATAGATCCTATGGTAGGTGACTTGATTCATTGATAATTAAATATTTTAAGCAAAATAAGTGGCAGACGTAGGATAAAATAAGATTAGGAAAGTATCATTTGAATGCAATTTAAATTTCGGTAATTAACCTATGTACTCGAGTGGTGTTGCCGGGGCACCATGTGCAATTAACTAGAATATTTTAAAACGTGAAATTTAAGTGTTATTCATATTAGAAAACGGCAAATTAACGAAAGATATAAAAGTAAATAGACATTTAACTGTTTCGAGTGCAAAGGGTTAGGAGTTATTAAAAATCGAATTTACTGAAGGAAAAACAAGCAAGAAATATTCTCGGAATTTTTATAATACTGCGGCAGGTTTTATATATAAAATAAAGAGAAATAATAGTATTCCTAAATCAGGTTATAAAAAAAAAAAGAAAATAAAAGTTGTTGATAGAATCAATTATCGAATTATCGAATCGATTTATACGGACGTTTGTTACCATCCACCTCTTTCCCTTTTCGCATGACCGTGCCCTCTCCCGTCCAGGCTCATGGAGGATATTAATGGTCCTCTGGGAGCGTTCCATGACAAAAGCAAGCCAATTTCGATCTGGATCAATGACGACACCATAATCAGCAAAGCCCTCGGCAGAGCCATTCACTTAGACCCAGATCTGCTGCGGGCAATCGCTGCACTAATACGCTGCCACCAATGGCTAAACCTCCATTTCACCCTCTGTCTCTCTCTTGCTCTTCATCTTGCCATCCCGGGCTATATATTTGTCACTGTCTCTCTCAGCGATACAGCCTCTCTCTCTCTCTCTCTCTCTCTCCCTGACTCTATATCCGTTGCTCCGGCGACAACATGTACGGCTGGTTGGATCGGTACTTATGTACGTTTCAGATTAACTCATAGATTAGACGGCACGATGTCGCGTCAGGTGAGTCTGCTCCTTCGAGGAACTGTTAAGAAACTTCGATACCGACGCATCGACGACCGTCAGGCCAAAGTTACGCTTTATGCAGATCGCTGCTGGTACAACTGCCGGGCTGAAATTACGTTTCAGAAGCTCTCGTCGAAGGGGATGGCCTCGTTTGCGAGAGGGATGAGATTCTTCCTTTGCAAAATTTATTTCCAGATACGTGTGACCTTGTTTGGTCTTTTTTTTTTTACTTGTATCGAGCTGAGAATTCAACTTTCGTGTTCTCGTTTGCCTTTGAAAATTTATTTTAGGTTTTGCAGTAAAATTTTCGACGTTTGTATGAAAATTGTTTCGTTGAAGTTTTGAGTCTTGATAATACAGGTTCAATTAAAAAAGTTATCCGGCGTTGTAAAATGGCGGAGGAAAGTTTTAAAAGTCGATTAAATCGGACGCATAAATCAACAAGGTTAACGATCAGAAATTTTTATACTTCTGGTCGAGTCGATTCTGGTCGTTGGAGATACGACCTCGATAGTAAAGCATTCCGACCGATTAGTTATAATGGTTCGGCTCGCGTATAATGGTCGAGAGGCCACGTACTCATTACGTATTCGAGGCTGAACCGTGCTGCATTCGAAACTTCGACGAGTTTGCACTATTTGAACTTGGAAGGTGGCTGGCTAACGACTCTGCCAGTGTCAATGGGCCGAGAAGGCTGAAGGGAAACTTTGGACTTCGATTATCGACACGATAATTGCCCGGGAGCTTAGTTACCCACGGTGGTTCGTCTTCCGTTCGGACGTTTCTATGACACTCGGTCAACTTTGCTTCCCTCGTTTTATTTTTTTTCTTGAAATTTAGAACGCGTTTAGACGAGTCTCGATCGATATACTTGGAAACAAAACGACCCAAGTTGCCATTTTAAAAAATTTAAAGAATCCAACCAAAAGTATCAGATATTATTTAATTTTATAAAGAAATTTGATTGATTTGGTTAACAGAGTAAGAAGAATAATGTTTTGGATAGAATGAAATAACCGAGTTGAATAATACCCCTTTCAATTACAATTTAGGTTTATCTATTTAGAGATTCAAACTACCGTCCCGGGTTTGTTCTGCAGTGCAAGCATCACCACGGAAGTTGATGGCTATATTAACATTCTGATGTGACCTCAACTTCCGCTTCTCTTGGGACACGATGTAGGCGTCAGTTTATAAGTACGGTTCATGAGAATGATAAGGACGAGAATAAAACTGTATAGTATTTTAATGAAATTTAAACTTCTGTCTAAAATTTAAATACTGTTTTATACAAAAGTAAAGTTGAATTAAAAATAAAATTTCTTTTTAACCTTTTATCATACTGTGAGAACAAATATATGAAAAATTGAAGAATTATTAATCAAACTGATTGAAATTTAATCACGAAATAATTTTTACAATTTTAGGGATATTTTTGCACAATAAGGGGTCGTAGTTTCATTTAAACGGCAAGGAAATAGAGAAGCAACGTTTTAGCCAGGAATTATGATACCGTTAATAGACTAATATCAGAATTCTAGCATCGAACTCGAAGCACGCGTAATTGCCAAGCTCCAATCAATAATTTCTAATTACCAAATTTACACATAAACAGATTTGTGTTCGAATCAAAGGATTGCTCTACGTAGCGCAGTTTCACTGGTATTGCTAATGACTAAAGTTTCCTAACTCTACGATGGCGATATCTCAATTAAATATAAAGGAGGTATCTTGTTGTCACTGATCATTCACCAACTGATCGTGTCGTCCAAAAATTTGATATTTGTAATAAAAAGGAAAATTTCCAAAATAAACTTTCATCGGACACGATATTGGATATGATAATTTAAAAGACTAAACAAATTTTTTTCTATAATAATTATTTATGAACTTCCATTATTAAAATGAATATTCTTTTGGAGCGTAATCAATTTCGAAACAGAGACCACAAATTTAATTATAAATTAATAGAAGAAAATCATCAAGAAATCTCTGAAGGACACGATAATTAATTTACACCCTTAAAATCGAATTATTTACGACTCGATACCCATTAATTTTTCAAAGAAAATCTTCATGGCTATGGTCGACGAGGTTCGAAAATAGGTGATTTCAGCGGAAAACACGTATTGCTTCTAGCTTCATTAGTTCGACATTGAAAGTCGACAATAGAAGAAAGGTAAAATTTCATTGTATGAACGAACGATGAGAAAGCTGGGTCGAAGGAGATGACACCTGTCGATACGTCAATCACATTCGAGATCACTAGAATCCCTGGCTCTGTTATAGCACGCATCCCTTTTTTGCCTCTTGTTCATCTATATACGAATGGAGAAGCGCCAGCATCATACGGGTATTCCCCCGTATTTCGAGCACATGTCTGTGTATACAGTCGACGGCGGCAAAATTTCGATCGAACGTTTAAATTGTTCAATTATATATTCCGGCTGCGGCGATAAACTACCCGAAAATGTCGTTTACGAGCATCACGCTGAATTAATGCCTGTCACTGTTAATTACCACGCTTGGTAATCAATGGCTTTAAATTCCTTCCCTTTTTTTCTTTTTCACCGACCACGATGATGTAATTGAACGACTAATGAGGGTGTTGGCATGGAAAATAATAAAATATTTGAATATTGTTTTCTTTGGCGAATTGACGGACACATTGTCGATATCTGAATGACGTATTTCTACAAAAAATTGTCATTTGATGTATAAGGGATGATATTACAAGAGTAGATTAGATTTGGGAAACATGAAATTTTTCGTTAGGAATACTAATCATAATTTACTAATTTAATTACCTACAATTCCGTTAATTAAAAAATTAAAAAATTTCAAACTTACCATTTGGAAATAAATAATTAAAAATTGTCTACTACCATAATCAAGTAGGTATCTTAGTTATTAAAAATAATCCCATAATCCCACCCCTTATACCTTCTCAATGATCCAATTAATTCGAAATATGCCCACGTTTATAATACGTCTCCTTCGATCGCATAATCATCGACGAAAAGGAAGAAAAAAGAAAAATCGAAAAAACCCTTGAAAAAGTAGGGCACGGTTAATTGGGTCTGCTTAATGGTTAGTCCCTAACGAAGCCCGGAGATCCAAAAGCTTTTACAGAAGAACGACGAAATCGAGGAAAAATACTGGCAGGTGTCGATATGTCAATCATTGACTGAGCTTACGGAGATGAAAAACGTTCCTTCCACACATGAAACCCCCTTCCGCCCCCACGTTTTCATGGCGGTCGTTGGAAAGGGTGAGACCGATCGGTTGTTATTACGAGAGGGTATAATCGTGATGCAGCATACGCGGCGCTGGTTTAGGGGCATCCATTTATAGTAGATGCATACCACTCTGCCGGTATACCGTCATCATAATTAGGTCATACTAGTCAGCCCTGATGATGAACGCCACCATTCCGAAAGGGTAAACGCACCGCCGTGGTATTTAACTATGGTCGTTCTCTATCAGTCTTTTTTTGTTTGTTTAATCGAAATCGACCAAATACGTGTGCCTGTGTGAAATAGGGCGCCATGATCAAAAAGGGGTGACATTCAACTGCCTTGATGATGTCAATTTTGTCAAAAAACAGAAATTTAACCCTTTGCACTCGATTGGTGCCTCCAATGTTAAGTCTTATTTATATTAGAAAATGGCAAATTCACGACAGAAATAAAAGTAAATCGATCATAAGTATTTGTAACTCTTTTCTCCCGAATTAAAGCTTTTAAATTCTTAAAGTTTCGTTTGAAAAGAAATCTAGACTTAATCGTATCCAAAAATGCTTCGAGTGCAAAGGGTGCAATGTTCTTTAATTTTTGAACTAATTCAAAACTATCAAAATGATTACTTAAACTCCCCCTAATTTCACGCGTATTAAAATATCGTATCAGGTTTCGAACCAAAAACTGATCGATTTGTCGTAGAATCAGCCTACAACGTCCCAAATTTTATTTAAACACTGAAGTACGAAGATAGCAGCGATCGTAGAAAACTTTTAATTAAACGAACGAAGCATTTTCGACGGGGGGGGGGGACAGAAGAAACAACCGAACGGTGGTGATTTATTAAAATTGTCAGTGTAACTGGCATGAAAAATTTCACACACGTCTTCCAGCCGCGGAGATGTTTTTCCAACGGGTGGATTCGTGGAACTTTTTTCAAGAAGTTTCCAGACGGATCATTCGTAATTCAGAGATGCATCCATCTTGCATGCATCTATGTATGCGTGAGATGCTTGCATTCGCAAACTTCTCGGCAGTTGCGTTAGTTCATTTCAAGTGTTTGTTTTCTTCGACGTTAGTTCGGGATTCGCAAACATCCTTCGAGAAGCAAACTCGTAAAAAGAGGGCTCAGCCTGCAGGCTGGTTACTTTTTTCCTGCCTCCTCTGTGTCTACGGTTTCTTTTCGATCTATCTGCGTATGACCCCCGCCCTCTACCCCGTCCACGACCCTTGAGTAAACCCGGCTTGTAAAACAACATTTCCTCGTGGTGAAATTACAACTCGAGTTAGCAAGTTAGAACCCTCTATTTCTTCAACTTTACTGCAATCCTCCTAGTTCTCACTATATTTGTATTATTAACTATGGATTTCATTGAATTTCCAATTTTTCCTTTTTAAGGAAACATAAATTATTATCGTAATATCGTAATTTATTTTCCTTAAATCAGTTTGTGACATTCGAAACGATTGTACGATATAATTTTATCGTTAATAAAATTTCTGATACACGACTGTAATTCTGAACGACACGCACAGCACAAATTGACGATATAAAGGCACAGAACGTTCCGCTTCACGAACACGTAAACAAGATCCTGAAGAAATGTATCGTGCTTAACGGGTCCAGATGTTTTAAGCGGATCCTTAAATACATCATATTATTCGAGGTAAAGAAGAGTGGCCTCTCGTCGGTCCGACGAAATTTTTCTTACCAGCCGAACACGAGGGCACTTTTCCATTCTCCTCAGGATACGTTTGGATACCCAGGCCGGGTCTCTACCACCCTTCGCACGAGCACTAATACATCTGCCCGCTTTCCTTCACATTTCCTCCCCTCGTCTCATTTTCCTTCCTCTCTACTTAACTCGAGTTTCACTGATAAATCGACGGGGCGTTTCCCGGCCAATGGGGTAGCTTTAAATTTGTTCGAAAAAAAAAGAGGAAGTAAAAAACCAAGTGAAAGTAGGGAAAACTGAAAAACCCGGGTGGAAGGAACCAATCGATGCAATACCCTTCTGTACTAATATATAGAAGAATGTTTGGATCGAAATTTGGTTGATCTTGGAAAGTGAAAATGGATGCTGGGTCAATCCCGACCCAACTTATCAAATATAAACAAAAATACCCACTTGAAATGAAATTGAGAAAAATAAATATTTCGCAAATGAAAATAAAAAGAATCATTGAATAATTTACCATCTGAATATTAATTGAGAAAATTGGAATGAAGTATATTGGGGAAAAAAAGGTATTCGTGTTCGATCAATTGATGGAGGGACGAGGGGGAGGGTCTGCACTTTTCCAAGTGGTTCCCGGTCTCACGTAACCCTAGCTTGTTAGACGTCAAAGTCAATATGCAAACGAAAGAAGCGACAGAGTGGCTCGAGTGTACCGGCCTTATCGAATTTTAATATTTATTCGTGTCGCGAGACTGCACTTTCGCGAAGAGACTAAAAAATTGAATTCCACCGGAGAGGGTAGTTATCGTCGATGACAATGGAGTCGCCTCCCCTTGGAATTGCGTCCCCGATAATCGAATTACGAATCGATAGCTCGACGAAGCTTCCGTTCTCCAATAAACGCAATCGAAATTTCAGATTCGTTGCTCTTGTTCTTTCCCGACTCGTTAGATGGAACTTCTACTTTTTTCTCTTATTTTTATCATTGTAAATATTCGTTTAAAATATCGAGATATCTTAGGTTTCAACTGAACCCTTAATAATTATAATTTCAATTATAAATGATATTACAAAATTTTGACTCAAAAATTTTGATATCATGTGCCTGGAATCAATCAGCTAAGAACCACCCTTCCCGTGAAATTAATAACAAATAGAATACTTCTTAAAATTATTTTGTCATACTTAAATTTCCCTGAACGGTCTTTATAATCGTGCTTAATGAAAAATAGATACGAGGCAATAAAAGACACACTACCACAGGAAAGAATTATTTGATCTGCTTAATTATCGGTCTTTCACGCGGAACAATTAAGTAAAAGCAATAGCATTAAGGGTGAAACACGCGAGAGGCAAGTGTAGGAAAAGGTCTAAAGCCAAGTCATCCGATAATCCAATTGAGTACTTTCGCATGGAAACGACGACTCTAAGGTTTCCCGAAGGAATCACTTTCACGCCGATAAATCGATCGCCGCTACTTGAAAATGAATCCGTACCGTATTAACGGCAAGGGGGTCAACGACGGGAATCTGCCTATAGCTGAACTTTATAAAAAGCCAGCCAGAAAACGGAAAGGGATCAGAAACTGTATACGAGAACGTTCACAAAGGATGTCTCGTCATTTTCCCTCCTATCCAAGGGAAAAAATAATGATTCCCTATTTAAAATCGATGCTGAATTGACAAGAAACTACAAAAATTATCTTAGAAATTCTCTATTCGAATCTAGTAATATTAAATCAAATTTAATGGTACCAGACAAATTTATTTTTTAATCAAAAATGCTAAGTTTGTGATTAATTATTATTTTAGCAAAAAATAATTGCAATATATTAATTTTTCTACACAATATTCCTTTTCGTATATTTCTCAAACAAAATTTCTTGAAAAAAAATAAAGATCACCTTTTAAATTCAATTTTATTTCAAAAATAGTTGCCGATCAATGATGATATCGCTAAGGGTAGACACGGGATTGAACTTTCGACGTCGGCCTCCATTATTTTCATTAATAAATAATGAAAGTACGTGGCGTTGATACTGAAAATCCAGCGGGCCGTAACACCGATCGGAAATTCATGTTTTCCACGGGTTCGATTTACGATACTTTGTATTTTACCCTCGCCGCTTCCATACGGTCTCATGAATTCACCCGGAGAGTTTCGTGGTGTACGAAGTTAATCGAAAGTGGAAGGAACATGAGAGAAAAATAAAAGGGGACGTTCGAGGGCCAGGAAACAAGTATGGATTTGTTCTCACCCCCCCTCGAAAGTGCAACAGAAAATTAGGGGGAGCAGCAAGTTTTACGGCTTCCACGAAAAATTCGATCCGAACTGCTTTCCTGAAGGATCATTTTCCTTTCCCCCTTGCGGTGCGCCGAGCACTCTGTATGGTTTCCTTTCAGCTATCGTTAACGAGTGGATAATACGAAACGGAAACAACAAACATTCACGATATTTATTTTTTCCGTATCACAAGTTGCGAAAATATTAGTTCGTGTTTTAAATGACGAACCTTCGAATTTAAATATCGTCCGAGATTATTAAAGATTATTAACATCTAGACTGCCACGTCACCATACATGGGACTCTTGAATTTCCATATTATTAGCAATTCTTTCATTTATTTGAAAATGTTCTCATTAAAAATGATAGATAGTAGAAATAACAAAATATTGTAGAAATAGAATATAAATTTTGTTAAAAATAAAAGTAATATCAAATGAAATTTTCAGCAGCTGCAACGCGCCAGTCAAAGTATTAAATTACAAAAAGATAATTTATTATAAATGATCAAATTTCCAGTTTGCATGTTACCCGAGTCCGTTGAAACGCAATTAAAAATTTAGAAACATTAACGTCCCAAATTATACAAAATCTAATCTGTGTCGGTAATGATGAAAATTTATATTCACATTTTGAATGATAAAATTTTCTGTTAAGAATTCATCAAACGATGTTTAATATTCTATGTTTGAAAATTTATCGTCAGATATGCAACAAGCTAACAGATAAGTTGAAACGAGGGGGGGGAGGGAGTATCGTGGAAGTTTTCGCATTCGTTCCGACTAACAACCGAGAATCGCAAATGACCCGGCTACGCAGCCCCCTTTTGTTCGCCAATGAATCCCGGTATCCGAGGCTCTTTACGCGGTTACTACATTTTCTTCCAGTTCTCGGGGCAGAAACGAGTTTTCACCCCCCCCGTCCGCGCCCCCATTTTCCACGTCGAGCTAGCTTTTATCTATGCATAAGTAGCGAGGGACGAGGCGAAACTTTGCCGATGCAGATTTCGTTCGCGTGTTAATGCACTTTCGATGCCGTTTCGGCCCTGTTTCGATGCAGATCACGAGAAGAGAGGGGGGAGGTGGAGGGGGAGGGGGAAAAGAAAAGTTTCCCCGGCCGGTGACAGTGCCGCAGGAATACGGAAATTGCACCGTTCCCGGCACTATTTCCCGCGGAAAAACTGAACGCTGGCTGCTGCTGCTGCTGCTGCTGGTTAAAAGACAAAAGAGAAAGGGGGGAGGGGTGGAAAAGAAAAGGGAGGAAAGCCGGGGGAGGGTACAAAGTGATTTTCTCGACGGTGGTATTTCGTTTTCCTGTTTCAGATAATTGGAACACCCTTCAGTTGAACGAAGAAATTTCCTTCGTTCTAATTTGTATCGAACATCCGGTTGTGTTCCTTTTTTTATCGGAACGACCGTCTTTGTGTTACGATTGTGCAAGCACCGGGAGCCGCTCAAACAATCGATACAGGATCAGGTGTACTAATTTTCACGCTACACTAATCATTCACGATTTCAACTTAACCGAGGATTGTTAAACAATTTTTGCTTCAACGAAAACATAGATTTCGAATCACACATATTGCAAAATTTTCACGATGAAATGAAAAATATTGTTTAAGACTGATAGTGTTACATATTTGTTATTTTCAATTCAATGAGGACATTATTTTTATATTTAGTTTCTATAATATTAATTTTTGTTGATGAAATAAATATAATTGAACTATGTACAGAACTCTAAAATAAGCATGAAAGACCGTGAAGGATTCTTAAATTAATCAATTAAAATCAAAAATTTACTACTGAATTTACTATTAAAATTTATTCTACGTTCATTCTACGAAAATAAGAAATATCGTCTAAAACCAACATAAGAAACTATCGTTGGATATTAAAGAGTAATAAAGAAGAAAATCATAGTAATCATCACTTACCTTGAGGTGATTAATAGAGGTCGGTACGTGTGGAGTGGTTGGAGCAAGATTCACCTTCCTTTCTGGTTTTCCAAATAGCTCCGAAGTGTCCCGGAACCGTATTAGAGCAGCTGAAGCCAATTCGAATGTAAACAAGCGTCGTAGAACCGCTTTGGACCCGGAAACACACTTACACTTTAGACGACCCGTATACGACTAAAGCTTTGCCTGGTCAAAATAGACCTTTTCATGCCGATTTCGGGTAATACTGCTACCCAATCAACATTCGCCACGAACTGTGTACAGCCTTTGGATTTTGATTGCCTGTAACATTCCAAGCATACCGTTTCCTATTATCAAACTTTATTCTACATTAATTGTCTTTCGACAGTAACATATATGTATTATTTAAATAAATTTTGTCTACATATTTCAATCTCTCAACTAGAGAACTATATGTCTTTTAATTCTTTTTCAATTTATTTAAAGTTTATATAAATAAAATTTTGGCTACTTTAATAAATGTCTATAATATCTCTCTGCTGGCAACTTGTTATTAAAATATTGCCCCCCCCCCCCCCCCTAAAAACATTTCTATATTTTATTTGTACATTGAAAAAAATTTATTTTTCACTGCAGCAGCTATTATAAACGTTTAACTTCTTTATTTTCTATAAATGGTTGTTGGATTTATGGAGGTTAATTATATTTCAGCCTGTGTTTTAATTATTCAAAAACGAACCAGGATTTGTATGAAATTAAAAACCTGATATACCTATACGATTGAACTGAAAACTAAAATTGAACCAACTTTAACCTTTAATCTGCCAAATGAGCCAGCGAACGGATCGTTCGGTAGCGCAACCTAATTTCTCGAAAAGCATCTCAAAAATGCTCAAAACGATCCAGCCCGTTCCCGCCAGGAAGCTTTAAAGAAAGTCAGAAAGCTTGAAACTGGATGTCGATAAAAGTTCCCCGTTGATCCGGCAAGTCTTCGCCGATAAAAACGGAGAACCTTTCGACCCTCGATAAATTGCTCGCGAAAATTATCCTGTTTACCAAGCAGGATCCCTGGAGCAAATCTGCCATCTTACCGAGGAAACAACAGAATCTTTTCGCGTTGCGCTCGATCGAGTTCCTCGGGCTCGTCTTCTTCTTCTTCTTCTATCGATCTTTCGTTAGAAAAAAAAAAAAGAAAAAGGAAAAAAGGGGGGGAAGAAAAAGAAGAAAAAGGAAAGCCCTTACCGCCACGCTACGATCAAACTTTTCGACGGATAAAACCGCGATAAAAGATAATCGACGACGCGAAAACACCGTTCTGGAAACAGAATTCAACGAGCCAAGTTAACAATAATCGCGACTATCGTGGCTCGTTTATCTCCGACCATTCTTCGGGGTTATTTCTAACGGATGGGATATAGCGTGTAAAAGCAGCGAGCATCTCGGGCAAGAAAGTTATTTTCTTGCGAAGTTACTGTTGGAAAAGGGATGGAAAAACCGACGAATTTTACGAGAAAGAGAACGCGCCTTTTACGCTCGCGTAACGCTTTTTTCGAGGATTGTTTCTGTATAAAGGATTTCGTCGGCTTGTATATAAGTGTCTTTTGGGATCTTTACGCGCCGTCGGATGAACGTTTTCGAGAAGGACTAAAAGAATGTATCAAATTATAAGAAATTAACCTTTTTATATAACGTTTCGATCATCAAGAAAAAACTAAGTCACCAAAGTTTTTCCCTTAATAAATATTTTCACAAAGGACCAGTGTAAAATAAAAGTTGTCATCCACAGCTGCGCTGATCGTAATAAAATCCAGATGTATCAGGGGTAGTAAACAAAACTGCACAAATTAGGCTCAAGGCAAAAACCAGATTTCTAGACAGACCCAACCCAAGGAAAAACACGTGGGAAATCGGGAAAGTCCCAACCGTTCAATTGTTTCCAGCTAGAGCTACCTAATCCGCCGAAGTCGGAATTTCCTATCGCTCCGTCACCCCCACGCCGGGCCTTCACCAATAGCTGTTAGTCAATGAATATAAAGAATACCTTCTTAAACTCCACCCCCATCCCGAATAAAAGTTTACCTAAAACCTGCGACAAACGAAAGACGAGAGATTCTCACAATCTTTCATCGTATAAACATTGAACCTTTACACGCCGTCCGATAAAAATTTAAACTCGTTAAATACAAATTATATTTAGATATACATAACGCTTCACCTACAAGTCACTAATTATTATTTTATACTAGTAATTATTATTTTTTGGTCGATAATTAAATAACTTCTGTAATTTTTGTTGTAATTAATTAAACTTCTACACTACCCCTTTCAAATTAATCATACTTATTTTATCCTTCGAATCACTACTGACCCAATTGTATTATTTATATTTTTCACCGCCATTGAGAATATATTCCGTAACAAGTAACTCCGTGTTTTGTATAAATACCGGTGTCAGCGATATCAGCTCCTCTTCTGGAAGAACGCTCGTCTTTTTCCGGTTGGCTGACTTTATCTCGTTCGTCTGCTTATTAACCACGATTTCCACTGCGTGTGTACGTTCACCAAAGTCTGTCGCTAGTTTATGTGCAAGGTGTCACGAAGATAGGAACTTCAGGTTCGCTCGGTTAGACAGGACGCTAACTTGATCAGCCGACGAAGTCAGACCGATCAATTTGACGCGTTCCTTTGTTCCAAAAGGAACTTTCATGATAATTCAAGGACTACTACCTGGACCGATCTTTTGTTCCTATTCACAGATTAACGTTGTTCCAATACACAAACTATGATACCATTCGTGAAGATAAGCGACGGATTCGAATCGTAAAGTAACATCAACACTTTGAGATGAATATGTCATTCTATTCTTCCAAAACTTTCAAGAAATTTTTAGTATAATTTTAGTATAATTTAAAATAAAATATAATATAGTTATATTAAATTAAAATATAATGTAGATTTTGACATTTTCCATACTCGTTTGTTGAAAATTGTTAATTTTGTTTGATGTAAAAAGAAATCTGATCTTTCCCTCAAATAGTTAACACGTTGACTGCCATAGTGGTCACTGATAGAATAATTAATAAAAGAAAAGATAAAATAAACCATGGATGTTACTCGTATTAGACTAACAGTATAAAGTAACAATTGAAATCATTACATTTGAAAATTAATTTATAGAATCCCTAATAATTGTAATTTAAGTGTGCACAATCAACGTGTTAATCGATCCCAAATTTTCAAGGAAAATGTACAAAAGATGGTGATTTATGTTTCGAAACTTAGCCAAGAGTGAAAATAAAGAATAAAAATTCGACGTATCAGCAGAATGGTCTTTTCGCGCTTTTTAATTGTTCGCGTTCTAAACTAAATGCAGAATTGCTTCGCAGGAATTTGAAACGCGACGGCCTTTCAACCGGATCCTGTCATTTTATAGTTGGGAAAATACCCAATTTACCGTGAAAGTTTCAGCAACACGCGAACAACTCGATTATTTTCACCGGTCACAGCTAGAGGTGTGAAGAGTCAACCATGAAATGTTTCGCGCCGCACTTAATCCGTTCTTTTTTCCTCTCTCTCTCTCTCTCTCTCTCCCTCCCTTTTAGTCGAGATAGAAAATTAGTTTTTCTTTTTCCCTGGTAACGTGAAACGAGAAGAAAAATTCGAAAAGAAGGAACATCGTTAATTTGTAACCGGGTAATTAATAAGTAGAAACTTTGAAACGAGTAATGGTGTCCCGAGGCAATCGAGATAATAGGACCCTCATTAAAATCTGATGGATTAAAATAATTAAAATAATTCTGCGGTCTGAATTATTGAACGTGCATAAGTTAAAAACTTAAATTGTATTACTTATCATTGTTTAATTTTAATTATCCTCAGCCTCGAAGATCGCAATTATTTTAATACCCGCTACTTCTGTTAGAAGGTAAGAATTTTAATAAAAATCTACATTTGCTTATAATTAGTTTGATGGTAACTTAAAGTTTTTCTAAATTTGCGACTAATTAACTCTTCGAATATGTTTCCAATTATTCCAAATACTTGAAATATTCGAAGCAAAATTTATACTCTCCAATTCCAGAAAACCGTATAATTTGACAAACTTGAGGAAAGATTAAAAAACAAATAAAAGTAATAATATCGGTTACATTTCCAACCGTATTTAAAAAGTACTTGAATTACGAACTAAAATTAAGATCAATTAAAGTTAATTGAATGTATCAGATGAGGTAAATAAAAATTAGAAAAATGAACGGCGATCCGTGTAAGCTTTCGAGGCCAACTAAAATTGTATAAAAAAAAGTGGGAAGATTTTTCCCCGTTATATATTTCTTTCTTTTTTTTTTTCGTCCGCCGTAGTAAAAGTTAAGTTATGCGGAAATTAAAAAATGCCACCTGAAATACGCGAAGCGGATGAAATTAATAAAAGGGCGACCGCGTGAGCGGCGGTATGCATCGCTTTTAATCCGTTCCCTTTGTTTAAAAAAAGCGATGCATTTTGCAGGAAAATTTCGTGCAACCGCTTCCGTCGTGTCGCGTATACGTGTACGCGCATGTGTGTGTACGTGCATGCACGTCGCTGGTATTTTTCGTTGTCTTTGCATCGTCACGCTATTAGTATAATAACGTTTATCTCATGGCAGCTGCACCGTGAGAATCTGGGATGCCAATCGTGTTAGGGAGAGGTCGAAATTCAATATTTACGCTGACGCAGAAACTCTACGGTAATCAGACCGCCGAGTAATTGGTAACGTTGCTTCTCAAAGCAGAACACGCCGAAACGCACGGGATGAGCCACATTACCCCCTTTATTCCGAATCCCGTCCCTCCTGTTTTCATGGCAATTAATTCCGAAAAAATTCTTGTTTGTGCTTCCCTGTTCATATTTGAGAAGGATCTGCATGTTATCTTGCAATTTCAATTTCCGATACCTCCTTAACAAGGATCAACCCCTAACTGTGGACCATGTTATCTCGAAGGATGACGAATCGACACAGGACTTATTATATGTTTTTAAATATGCCATTATATGATAAACTGTACAGTAGCAAGGGGTTGCGACTTTAAACTATAATCTAAACAAAAATTAACCCCTTGCCATACTTTGACGAATCAGGCTTGTGACTTTTATTTTTATTACGATTTCATTTTAAGTGTAATTACAAGTACAATTGGTATGTTTTCTTTGTTTGTTTTAACATTGCAACAATAAATATTTAACTTTGTCTGACACACCAGTGGAAAAAATGATATGGCAAGGGGTTCAATCCTTCTATTCTATCAACTTGCTAATTATTTCAGGAAAAATTTATTTTCAAAACTATTTAAGGGAGGATTTCTTTTTACTCTAAAAAATCTTAATTATAAAAAATGTCCTTCTCTTCGGTTCTTTGAGATTCTTACTTGATTAATAACTTTGTGATCTATTTTGAACCCTTCTACTATCATTACAATTAAATTTGAAAAAATATCTTTCTGGTACTTTATAGGCTTAATCAACAATTCTATAAATTCCTGTATTCTACTGTACTTGAAATTAATTCCAGACAAATATCCCTTATTATCGGAAGCAATGCGCTAAAGCTGTTCCTCGATTGGATCGACGTCGAAAGAGAATTGACAGGAGCAATCGATATTAATTAATTACCGTACAGATTTGTTGAAAGATATCGACAAAGCCTGATTAATCTGTCGTAAAGAAGCCGGAAATATTGATTTTCCGAATATTTTGATGCTGAATGCTTGTCATTGGCTCGAGTGATAGCCAATCGACGTTGTACGATCAACTGATTAATTACTTGGCTCAAAATGATTTTTCAAGCATGAAACGTGTAATTTCCACTCGTACAGAGGGAGAAGTGTTAATTAACTGTCTATCGTCCACTATTAAGGGGGGTCTCGAGTATTATCATTGTGAACGTATTATGGCTCTACAATTAACGGTTAATTAACTGCACACGATACTGAAAGCTCATCAATGTATGATGAATATTAAATAATCCATGCTTCTCCCTTTCACACCAATCCAGAAAACTATACCATAATTTCGAATGATATATATTTAACAAACCCTTCGTCATTAAATATAAATTTAATAACTCGTCGTTTTTTTTAAAGAACCGTAAAGCGTATTTCTGCGGTTTCGAAACTTTCAAACTTCCCTTGTAAATTTGATTGCAAAAACGTTATTTAAGAGTGCCGGCATTTGAAACATCGCCAAAGGGTCGAAGGACGCGATGAAAACCTCAAAATTCTAATTAATGCGAAAGTTTCTTCGAATTCAACGCCGCGCAGACGCTTTCATTGATCTTTTCGGGCAAATGGAAATGTAAAAAGGTTTCTAATGTTCGATTTATTTCATTCCAGTTCTGGTCCGCCTACGTTCCATGCGGTGCAGCACAGTTGAATGCTGTTCAACTTTCCTTGGAACAAATCGACGTGATCCGCCGGCTCGCCGAGATGAATGCTCAACATTTAACTTTGGTTACCTCCGTCAAAGGTGAGCACCGTCGTTCAAATCCACGATCAGTTTTTAATTAAGAACCAAAGCCGGTTATGACCCAGCTCGGAGTCAAAGAGTCATATCAAATTTATGAAATAATTTTCTGTAATTTTTCTACTTGCTACAATAACTTGCTACAAAAATTATCCTCGAAATAAATATTGCTGATTAGAATTGTTGAACAACGTCAAGAGGGAGAGACAAACTCGTAATATATTTATAATTCAATGAATTTGAGTGTAAGGGTGTAAAGGTCTCGAGTGAAAATATAAAATACAGTTGAAAACGTTCTGGTGGAATAAAATAAAAGAAGAAGAAGAAGAAGAAGAAGAGGAAAACATCCAGAGGAAGATATCGCAACACGGAAGATCAAGATACACGTAATGGT
The DNA here is from genome assembly GCA_022405125.1 of Anthidium xuezhongi. Lineage (NCBI taxonomy): Eukaryota > Metazoa > Arthropoda > Insecta > Hymenoptera > Megachilidae > Anthidium > Anthidium xuezhongi. The sequence continues at coordinate 1,660,341 of CM039649.1, forward strand.
CGGGGCAATATTTATCAGACACGATTCCCCATGGTTGCTATAGAAATAAAAAATGTAGCTTGATGGTACCGAGAAACAGAAAAAGAGCAAAGACCTTCGTTCTGAGAAAGAAAGAACGCATTACCACGGATTTCAAAACGGTATGGTCTGCGATTTATAATCCGGAATTTCACAAAAGAAGAAATTGCATCATGAAATGAAACCCTGTTGTTGCTACTTCTTTTATCAAAGCGCGATGCAACAATCTGAGAGGATTGGCTATTAAAATTATTCTAATAATTTATACTATATTAATAGAAACACTGATACAATAATAAACAATAATAGAAATATTTGAAGAAGGTGTAAGAATTTGAATAATTACTTTATATTTAATTCGCACTCTACAAATTAATTTAGACATATTTATACACGAAAATTTTGATTTCTAATTAAGTGGCAAAATTAAGACTTACGTTTCACAAATCAATTGATATAAAAAGAGCAAACTACAGAAGAAGTGTAATCTTATTTCACGATATCTGCGAGTCATTTCGAAGTTCCAAAGTTAATCGGTACAAGTTAGCCATTAATTAAAGTACGTATATAGATAGGAGTTGAAAGCGACGTTCCAGGATTTGCATAAAGGACAATTTTATCGATCAAATGGTCGTCGATAAGTAAACATTTTTCTCGATGGTCGGTAAGGCCAGAACAGCGTGAAACGGTGTTACGAAGTTGGAACCAATAATTACTTTCCTCTCGAATGATACTGCTTCAGAGAAATCGAGCAATTAATACTAGTCTCCTTTGTCCTCTCTCGAGTTTCCTGGAGAGCAAACTTCCTGCCAAGCTCTCCTGCCATTCCTGTTGCGTCCATTGTTACTCGCAGTTGGTACGCGATCCTAGCAATCTAATTACCAACGGAACGAATAGAAGGACGTTTAAAACTTGAAAATCTGCTTTGTCAGTCTCTGTTCAATGTTCCTCAGAATTAATCATTTCCTTTGTCTGTCTTTTTAAAAAAAAAAAATTATTTTGAACCTTTACTGTACTACTTTTTTATTATCATTTCAATAGATCGGTCTTTCGTTAATTAAATACTTTATTTCAACCTTTGATAACTGATATTTATTAGTAATTCTAAAATAAAACCTAATTCATACAAAAATTAAGAATCTGATCTAATAATTGCTATTCATTAGTATTTTAGTGCCATTTTGGAATTTATTTTTATATTGCTGTTAGCAAAAATTGGCCATTTTTAACGTTAGCAATTTTTGAGGGATTATTATTAACAAACTTTAATTACCACTACTTTATGAAAGGAAAAACATTAGAAATCCTCGAAAGAGAACTGTACGAAGCTTTCAACTTCAACTCTAACGTATCAATTTTTCATTAAACTTTAATACCATTATAGAAGGCTATAAGAAAGTTTCTATAGAAAATCAGCCACGTAGAAAAGTGTTAATGGGGACATGGAATTTTCGCAGATGGAAAATTATTCGCGCAACAAGAGTTGGAAAATTTTCCAATAGGAAAAGGAAGAGAGAGAGAAAAAAAAAGAACAACGTTGGAAATAGAAACGAAGAAGTCTATAAAACGTCGGGAAACTTGTAGAAGCTTTGGCGACAAGTAACCCGTGTCGGAGGACTGTCAGCCATTTTCATAAGCTGAAAAAACTCTGGCAACTAGGAAACCGAATCGAGGTCGCGAAAACTACTAGGGGGAGTCAAGGAAAAAGGACTTTTCACTTGTTTTTCCAGCCTGTATGTTCACCTATACGTGAATTCTGCATGAACTCGACGTGAAAAATCGTACTCCGAAATTGTGAAAGAAACATGAAATTAAATGGCACGAACAGTTACCTTGAACATTTCGTGATATCTAGTTTTTATCCCCCAATAGACACTAAAAATTTATTCTCACTTTAAAAGTAGTGTATGTATCGTTAAATAACTTTACATCTAGCAATATCAAAAATATAACCTAAACATTCATAGATAAATTAAATGCCGTGGTTAAATAATTGAGAGGAAATTTTGAGTAATATTAACTTAAGAAATATTAATATTAATCAAGTGGAAGGTTTGAATTAAAAATAAAATTCGTATTGCAATTGTGCCTGACTATACGTCGATGTTTTCACTGCAGCGTTCACTGTCGCAGTGATACTAACCGTATATAGTCAGACATATCCAAATTCAAGCTAAAAACGTAAATTTTTGGCTCTGAATTTATCTATACTATAATAATAACACTACCTACAACTTTTCTTCACCTATTTGGTACTATTATATATTTATTTTTAACACTTTGACTGCCTCAGTGAAAACAGACGTGTGTGGTAAGACATACTTAAATTCCAGTTACTATGATTTCTATCGATTACTTTACACTATCAGTCTAATATTAGCAAAATTAAAAATTTATTTGGCCTTCTCTTTTATTAATTATTCAATTATTCAAAACTTGTTAATTCAATTTTTAATTAATTTATTATATTCATTATCATTAAGTCGATGTCTAAATATTCTTCCTGCAGAATCTGTTATTAGAATTTAACAAACAATAACTTTCTATAGAATTATTTTGTAAAATTCTGTAACCTGAATTGATTTACATTGTATCCAAAACAGAAGGACCAAAATTAAGAAACGCAGTCATTATACATTAAACAATATAACAAATAAGCTAATTATTACAAACAAAGCTACACACGATGGAAGTATGTATAAGATAAGAACATCGCTCAAAGCTACTCCAAATACCGACGATCCCCTTTAGCTCGAAAAAAGAAAGGGGATGGAGGGATAAGGATGATCGTGGACAAATTTTCGTCCGGAAATTTCAACACGTAGTCACGGTGCAACAAACGTGAGGCAAAGATCGCGTTATGCACACGTCGTTGCAGAAAAACGAGAGGAATACATTGGGAGGCGAGTGCGACAGCCCGGAGGACTCGAACGAGAGCAACGGGAGGTATAGGCAAACGCCTTGTTGTAAAACTTCTCACGACGAGTAACCCGCTCCAGAAAGCTGTCAGCCATTTTCATAAGCTCGAGAAACTCCGCCAAGTGGGAAACCGAATCGGGGTCACGGAAGGAACGGGCGATTCGCGTAGGAAACAACGGTTAACCCTTCTGTAACTCGGATTTTCTATATCCGATAACAAACGATGAAATTCCTGAATTTCTCAATAATAATATCTTAATTTCAGGATAACACGAAAGGATAACACGAGGGTGCCGTTTGATGATTTTAGGTCTTATCGAGGCTCATCGAGAAGGCAAAATCGCAAGTCTTATCGGGGTGGAAGGTGGTCACTCCCTGGGGAATTCCTTGGGTGTTCTCAGGACATTTTACGGCCTGGGCGCGAGATACCTTACCTTGACACATGCCTGCGATACTTCCTGGTGAGTACATTCCATACCACATTCAAAAGAGTATACGAGAAAAGTTACAAATAAATTATACACCTGCGAATCATTGTACTCTGCGACTACACTTGGTTTACCTTTGTACACCCCCGCACAGACAAGAAAATTACAATATGGTGAAAACTTTAATTTTTCTACTAAAAGAATTAACAATTTTTAATATAATTATGAAAAATATTGAACGACCTAAAAATAGTAATTGCAAACTTGAGGATACTGTTCAAAGATTCTGTAAAGTTATCTCGAAAGGAACATTGTAAAAGGGATCGCAGAAAGGTTTTTTTTAACAAAAAAAAAGGGAAAGATCGTTGAAAGAAACAAGAGTAGATCCTCTAAGCGGAAGAAAGGGCAAAGAAAGTTTCGAACGAATGGAAAATCGTGCATTGGTCTGGTTTCGTACAAAACATTCGACCGGTGAAAAGAACATTTTCCATTTCAATTAATCGCCGAACGAAAGTTGCCCGGGTCCCGGTGTGTTCACGAGGGGCCGTTTTAAGTACTTTTTACCGTATCGTTTCGTCCTGCTTTTGGTTAGCTTGATCTATCGTCGAAGAAAAAGCTATCCCACGGCCGATCAGCCTGAAAGAGCTCGAAGCAATCTAACACGTTGGCGCAGTGAAATTTCCTTCGGGTTGCCCTGCCAAAATCTTGCACTTACGTCTCACATTCGACGAAATGAACGGCCAAAGAACTTTGTTTCAAAAGGAAACGAGAGAACTTTTCTTCTAGCCAACGACCCTGTTACTTATACACCCTGAAGATATACAATCTCTCCGTGGCTGCATTCAAATTTACAACCACCGCATTTTTCTTTTCTGTATAATCCTCTATCCATGAAATGAAATTCGAACGATCTTGAACCAAAATCATTGAAAAAAATTATGAATTCGGTTGCCAATCTAATAGAAAGGTTTTCGTCCGTAAATGAATTAAATTGAATTCAAATATTTTGAATTTTTCAGTGGAATCCTGGAATTACATAACATATTCTAATAAGGAATTTAAATTAATTTTACTAGACAAATTTTCGTCAATTTCTTTAACGGTAAAAGCATTCGTATTTACAATTAATGAGTTTCAGTAGAAGTTTATAGATCGCTCGAATAAGATATCCCATTTTAATCTATCCGTGCTATCTTCTGAACTGATCCAATCTACCAAATGTAGGATACTTTAACTAAAAATTTGTATATTGAAAAACCAAATAAAAAGGTAACATGAGAGGAAATTCAAAAATTACAAAAATACCCAATGTATCAAGAAATTGGTTAATTAAAAATCTGCAGAGCATAACAAACGACCTAATATTTTAAATCCAATCAAAAACAATCTTCGAATCCTAACACGAAGACGTAGGAAAAATCAGAATTGGTGGGAAAAAAGTCCCTTCAAGATATTCGTGATCCAGAAACGAATAGCCTACGAGGTAGCTTAAAGAATCAAAAGATCCTTTCACCGTTTCGATAACCGGCCTCCTCCTCGGGAGGCTGATCCTCTATCAGAATTTCTTTCAGCATAATTCCACTTCCTCCCGTGGAAAGATTTCTGCGGTTTCCTTTTCGCTCGCTATACCTCAAGGAGATTCACGTGGCCCGTTACACCCAATCTCTGCTGACCTGATCCGAAACGCTCGCGAACTTCCTTATTATTTGCCCTGTTCGCGAGAAACTCGAAATCGTTGTGCTATTTTCCGAGCGGCATGGCCCGGCTGAAATGTGAGTTCTTCGAGGATATCAATCGTTCAATGGCGAGTTTTATGCGTCCCGGGATACAGGGTGTCGTGTATCCCGAACAGGGAGCTCGGTTTTATGCAACATCTTCGATTCTTTCGAGCTCGAAGTCGACAAACATCCCATAAAACACCTTCCTTGTCGCCGTTTATGAATTTGATACGCGACATACTTGCAATTAGGCGTAGCAAAAAGTAAATTTCTTCCGTTTTTGATCAAAGCATGAAATGATTGAAAATTTGAAGAAATTGAAATTGGACTCGGTTTAATTTCTATCGCATCACGGGTCTGGCGTAAGGAGGACGATACGGTCCCGTACTTTCGTCCAGGGGCGAATAGTCTGAACAGTTCCGGGGGAGATGACAGTATCTGTCCAAAGTAAAGTACGACACGGTCGCTGATATCGTTGGCTGTAACTAACAGTTCCAGTCGAAACTGTCGTATTACGCGACAATGGCAGTCGACTCGATTCGGCCTGGTTTTCGATCCCTACTTTATACGTTCCCTGACACAGAGTTTCCGGATGCTGTACATAACAACTTCACCTTGTCACCTTGCACTCCCGCGAGTCTCTGTGTTTCGGTGAAGTGGAAACTTAATGCCAACTGGCAGCAAGAGAAGATTTCTATTTTTATTTGAATTGTAATGGACGAGTGATGCAAAGTGTACAAAATTCTAAGTCTCATAGAAACTTAATTTTTGTGAAAAATAAACTGTACTGAATAATAGAAAAAATTACACCACTACTACTCTGAAGTTTTATGCTTGAAATTATCTAATAACAAAACAAAGTTCTGTTCAGGTCTGTATCCTTTATTAACCCTTTGCACTTGGAAATTTTTGTCAGGTTATTTACCAATAACTCAAAAAAATTTTTAATTACAAAGTAGTGAACAACATACCATCGCAGATAAGATAATATAGCATTAGAAATAATTATTTTTGGAAGGAAGAAAAATAAATGAATTATACTTCCATTAAAGATCACCTGCATTCGTCTCAGAGGACATCCAAGTCAAAGGATTAATTGTATTCGAATAAACATCCCTAATCTGAGTACTAGACAATTTTCTGAAGAAAATGAGAGAAAAATCGAGTTTCATTCTTGGACGATCATAAAAAGCTTCCGTTACCGCGACAATGTCCAAATCGCTTTGAACAGAGCATTCCTGTAGGCCTAACGTCAATCTCTTCAACTGAACCCCGATATTCCTCGTCCTTTCATCCCGCCTCCTTTGTCTTTCGTCGGTTTTTCCCGTGGGAATTGTCGGGACGATTGGATTTCCCGCGGTTCCCGATGACGACGAGGAGACGTCGACCTTTACCAACCGTTTCCCGTGGAAAATGTTTCCGCGTCGGGACGAAGAATCGAGCGAAGAAGAAAGATTACCGGCTTTCGACGATCGGATTAAATTTTCTACGGCTTCGCGCGGTGCTCGCCTTTCGACGATCTTTCGACGACCTTTCGCCTCTTTCGAAACGTGTGATCAACCCCCACGGCGTACCAAAGGTCAGGAATTGCTTCCCGCGGTGACAAATTATTTCCCGATTTTAAAACGATCCCCGCTCGAATTCCTTCCTTCGTACGAATTCAATTTTCCTTCGGGAGAAACAAAAAGGAAATCGTACCCCCCGGAGCGTCCTTTTAATCCCTGAGATAGCTGTTACACGAGGGGGGCGTTAATCTTTGAAGGCGAGCAATTATTATCGCGTTAGAATCGGTAAACTGGAAATGATGTGACACGTTCGATCTTCGCACGATTAATTTTGCTTTTCTTCCAATCTTTCTTGAAAATGTTATTAGAGTTTATTAAGATTGCATTATGCTTTCAAGATTCGAATAATATTTAATTTTATTTAATTGGTGTAACAATTTTAACTCCAAATACGAATCTAATATTCGAAAAATAACATTTGTTCTAAGCTGTAATTATAGTTGCACTGACTTTAATATTCATTTTTAATAAATTCCAAAAACAAATCAATTTTCTGTATTGTTTTAAAGGGGTAATTATCTTGTGATTGGTTATCTTACGAAGAAATTGATAAAGTCTTAATGGCGAAACAGTGTATAGGGAATGCGGCCTGATGATAAGAAATGGCTAAGCTAGCGGACAAAATAGGATAAGAGAATATTATCAATCTTTTTCGGTCCAAGAACAACGAGGGTGGTTGTATAGAAATATTATTGAATTTTCCGACGGTTTTTCGCGTCAGAAGAAAGGAGTTCTAACAGACATTTTCTTGGCAGGGCAGTCTGTTCAGTTGGCGAGACGAACAGTACCCAGGATTCGACGCCAGGCCTCAGCGAATTCGGAAAGGTGAGTTAACAAACGTGACAGTTATTTTGTTACCAAACCCATTCCCCGTAAAAAGGAACATACAGAATGTACTTTTAATCTACCCTCGTGCACTTACTTTCCTACAACTTTTCTAATTTAACCCTTTGGCCTCGAAGCACTTTTAAACATAATTGAGTCGAGGTTTTTTTATCGTAAAGCCCTTAAAATTCATTTAAAATATTCTAATAAATTACACATGTGACCCTGGAAACGCCATTCGAGTACAAAGGGTTAAGGAAGATTTCTGTCCTAATTTTTGTATTTGTAATTCCAACAATGTTGCACCTATGTGTTTGTATTCAAAAGAAAATAACACTAGCGGATTTGATCATTTCTATAATTACTCCAGCGAAATCATTAACGTCGTCCGTGTTATCACGAAGAATCGAGGGAACATTAAAGAATCATCGTTATCTCCGCGAATAAATTCTATACTTGCCCCTATCGACGTGGAAGAAATAATAATCAATGGGGGAAAAAAGGCATTCAATGACATCTTACGCTCTATTTTCACGTTGCTTCTTCATTCTTTGCAAAGTAACGAGGCTGACCCACTTTTCTCAGCAGAAGTTCCCGTGGCGAAGTTTCAGGCGTTCGAGCAAAATCGACGAATTTTTCGGCCGAATTTCTGGCATTCGTTGCACGGATGCCGATATATCGGCGATAAAAGAAAAAAGAAGGAAACCAACCGACCGCCTCCCCCTCTCTCCAAACACCAACGAATCTTTTTGTGTACAGCGACGAGAAAGGGATGCAGCATACTTTTTTTTTTTTACTTCCCTCCTTCTTCCTTTTTTATCGATTCTGGGAAATTTGCAGTCGCACACGGTGTGGTAGTTTCTGTCGCGTGATAAAAAAAAAAGAAAAGAAAAATGAAAAATAGAAGACAGAAAAACGATCGAACGGGAGAAAGAAAAGGAGACGCGAAACGGGAACGTAAATCAAATAAGCCATCTCTGTTATCTTCCCCGACCCTTCTCCCTCCACTCTCTAATCTTTCCTCTTCGAGTTCCCCCCTGCAGTTTCTCCGGTTGCTGCACCCTAGCCCCCTCCCTCTCGCTGTTTCCTCTTTTGTTTCACGGCATTCTTTCTCTTTTCCACCCTCATTTACATACACCAGAGACCCCGTCACCCCGGTGATGCATTGTGTTTGTGTGCAAGCACGAAGCCACGTTGCCAGACGTGGCTCGATTGTTCGAGCCCACTCTACGACTACGCTATAGCTCAAAAGTATCAGGTGCATGCAACAGTAATTTTCTTATCGCAAATTGCCGCTGGGACGATTGATGCAACGTTGTTTAACTTAGAACGGCCGTATCCTTGTTTGATCTTCCCCCTTGGTGATTTTTAGAATTTGCCTTGGGAGCGGAATAAAAGTGGAAATTGAGATTCGCGAAGAGGAATCGATGGAGTTACTTTAAGAAACTTCAAATTGATCTAATAATTTGGAAGTGTATTTCTGGACCGTATGGTACAATAATAATTTTGAATTCAGTTCTAACAATTGTAATTAATTTCTAATAATTTTGAAATTAGAATAGATGATTTTTGATGAAATAAAGAGAATTGATATATTTGACAAATATCGTTTATGTGACATCGATTTCAGAGGAACATTTCAAATTGCTGTACATTCTTCATGGCTATTGAAAGTTTTAAGAATAAATTGACAATTTCATCTGGCAATAGCCAATACTTTTGAACGTTAGCGTGTATCGGGACAACGTCGGCATAAAATCGTTATTGCGACTGGCAGAACAAGGTTGCCGAACAATTTACCACGAAATTCCGCTAATCTGAGGATTTCAAAGTTATTCCGTGGCTATCTTCTTTCTTTTCTGTTTCGAGCCTGGACGGCCTGTTACGATACAGATTGAAAATAATTTCAGTGATGTAACCTGAGTATCAGAAAGGGGATTTTCCTCGCGTTTGTTTTCCGTTTCTCGATATTGAATTCGAGTGCCTTTCAATAGCAGTGTATGACATTACGTAAGCATCGACAGAGACGTTCGATTCGAATAAATCGTTTAGGAATCGTTCAGGATTTCATTTTCTATCGTTCTGCATGATTGTAAAATCTACGATGTTCGATCGAATGAAATTCTACCAGACAGACAAAATATACTAATAGGGTACATTCAATCCTTTTTCGTATCATTTTTCTTTTGCTAGCGTTATTAATGTCTAACACCTGAGATACTGAAATACCTAAGGTATTAGGATACCTAGGAGATGAGAAAGGCTAGGATACCAGAATATCTAGGATATCAGGGTTCCTAGGAAGCTAGGATACTTAGCGTTCTAGAATATTAGAATAGTTAGGATATTGGAGCACCTAGGGTGCTAACAAACCTAGGATACTTAGAATACCAAAGTACCTGAGATTCCCAAATACTTAGGATACTGGAATACCTAGGATATCAAAATATCTAGAATCTCAGAATCCCTAGAGTATCAAAATACCTAGTATCCCAAAATTCTAGAAAACTTGAAACATTAGAGTGCCTAGATTATTAAAAGGCTTCAGAATACCAAACTACTTAGCATATCAGAAAGTACCTAGAACCTCCTTGAAGAAACGGTGAAAATTAATAGAAAAACGCCTGTAATTCGTATAACTGTTGAAAAGGAACACCTTGTCCCGATTTGACAATACGAAATCGCGCGTGCCGAGAAAAGCGAGGCATCTCTGGCTGCTCGTTAAAGTATGCTTGTGTCCGGATAGAAAGGACGACACCCATTGTGTTCCTTCTTTTCCTCCTGGTCTCGTATCGTTCTATGCACATCGCGGCTTTCTGCTCTGTATTTTCGCGTAACAGAACGAGTGGTTTGCTTACGCCATTCACTAATGTTCGTTAACCGAAATCCTCCATTTTTTCCCTTCTGTTCAAACCAACACCTCGATTATAAATTCGTGAAGCATTGTATCGGTTCGATACCGTTTTACGAAGTATTAAAGTGTCTAAAATTTCCACATCATTCGATACTGACCATCGAGCAATTCGGTATCGCATCGAATTGGACGTTACCATTATTATTGGTATCGATTTTGCCACTGATAACGACCAATATCCTCGACCCGGTATCTCGCGTTACCGCAATGATCGTCTTTCTTAATCAACGGCCAGCGAAAATCGTGGACCGAATTAAGGGTATCTCGTAAGTCCATGCACACGTACCCTCGCCGACCCCTTCCGGCGTTTCGCGGTAATTATCTCCAAGTGGCACGTCTTGTAATTGCGCGAAATTGCACGGCCCTGACAACCAGGGACGTTAACAACGTTCGCTTTAAAGGCGCGTCTCGTGCCGGTCACGCGTTTCGTAAATTGTAAAAACGTGATAAGAGACGACTGCGACCGCTTAATGGCGCGTTTAATTAAGATCGCGATGCCCGTGGCCGCAGTTCAGACAGTTTTATAAATTATCAGAAAAGTTGTTCAACTTCGTCGATACGTTATCGTTGGTACGTGATCCTGAAGATATTTGATATATTTTTAGAAAAAAGATATATTTGCTTGAAATATCTTAATTGAAAAAGCTACTGAGACTGTTTTGAATAGAATTTTTAAATATAATTGTAATTTTAAAATAATGTAAGTAGAAAATTTGAAGTGAAATTTAAAGTAATTGTTCGAGCTTTATATGTAAATAATTCTTTCGTTATTCACTTATTTCACGAAAAATATTCACGCGTATAATAATTTCCTCGGTACAGAAACGAACAAAAGCACGAAATAATGGGTTCATTTAGAAGCCAGAACAACTGCCATAAAACTTTCTGCGTTTCGAGCAATTTATACCGGGGCGAAAATTTTCAAACGCAGCAATTCTTAGATAACGCATTGGCAAACTTACTTTCGTTTCCCGCCCGCTTCCGAAAATACCGGGTCCCGTGTGACCCGTTTCTCGCATGAAAAACGACGCGGAACGATACAGAAAACGACACACGGCAATAACAGTGAATTAATTGGACGTTGAAGTTTCGAATTCAATTGAAACGAGGTTTCGAGGCAATAAAATTTTCAATTAAAAGTGTGAAATATTTCAACCGCAGAAATAAAGGATTCGCTCGAAAATGTAAGCGAATAAAGTTCGATTTTACATATACATATTTAACATAAATTATTAACATCACCCCGTATCTTTATATAAATTTATGAAACGTACACATATTTTTTTGGTATCGATAATATCGTTAATTTAATTATTTTTAAGTAACAGAACAACGTTTTTCCATCAGAATCACCTCTAAAGAAATCGAGATCAATCGTATAATAATTAAATTGAATATATCCCAGAGGTATCAAACACCGGGGACGTACTCGTCTTTCAATAAAATAAATTTTATTAGATAAATAATTGCTCGTGTGTTTGACCATTTACCCTGTCAAAATTAAATCTACAGTATTTTTGTTTAAAAATGAATATTCAATATTTATTTCTAAACAAGAAATAAGAATAAAAATTACACAAAACCAAAACATTGGAAAGTACAATTTTTATTTTTTGTCAGTTCTATTATTTGGTTATCATTTAAAAATGATACAATCTGTTAAATACGTCCCTGGTATTATCACGATAATAAAATTAATGTTTAGCGTATCGGATTAAAAATGAAAGATGTACACCGGTTGATTTCGATTCGCAAATTTCGATCGAATTCCCGATGTAATTTTGCGGGATCCGGTTAGAATGCAAATTCTCATGCCGACTGTCGTTGCCAAAAAGATTACGCGATATTGCAGTTTGCATCAACGTTACGAACCCCCCCACCCCCTCCCCCGCCCCGCTGAAAGTTTATTCACGACTCAAATTTCGTTTTAGCAGCCGCGTGTACTACGTTTCTGTTTCCCTGCCATGGACATTATAGAAATTAACGGGCATAACGGATGGCCATGTATTCTGTCGAGTTGCAGCTGTACATACATACACACGATGTTTAATTAATACAACGAACGCAACAACATTGTGCAACCGTGCATTGTTACGCGGGGGTGGCTCGCCTAACGTAACCGACCGAATCTTTATTGTAACCGGTGGACCTTGAAAACTTTCGAGAAATCAATTTTGGGTAGGTCGAGGTCCTTCGAGATTGCATCAGAGAGGATAGAAAGAGATTTTTTATTGGCTGCCTGGGTTATTCATGTTTGATACCTTTTTCTAACTTTTTAGTTCAAACTTAATCCTCCAGAAAAAGAAATAAAAAAATTGTTTAAATTTGCAAGTACAAATGTCTCGAATGACTTAATTATTATTCCTTCGTATTATATAAGTCGATACTAATTGTACGATTATTTGTTATTATTTTTCAGGCAGTTGTCAGGGAACTAAACAGACTGGGAATGCTAGTGGATCTTTCTCATGTCTCAACAAGAACAATGAGGGCGGCCCTGCAGACGACGAGGGCACCGGTGATTTTCTCTCACAGTGCTGCCAGGGCACTCTGCAATTCCACTAGAAACGTGCCAGACGACGTGCTTAGAAATCTGGTGAGTTTCTATGCAACCGCATCGACACGGAAAACTTAGTAGTATGGAAATGCGATAGGATAGCACCGAGAAGGTTAAACCGATTCCGATATTCGATCAGATGAATGTTATGCACTTCCGTTCCTATGAATCTCTACTATGCAACTACCTTACTTCTTACTCTATTCAAATATTTTCTAATGGAAATTCTACGAATCGTTTCCGTTTTTATTTCAATCTTCTACTTTTTAGTCAAATTAAATCTTTTCTTCCTATCTGTTTTACGACGATATTATTAGGCAGAAATTATAAATAAAGAAGAAGCGGTCTTTTGGGAACCCTTATAACTCTAAGATAACAAAATTAATATGATTAAGGATTTGCAAACAGCTTTCATCTCCTAAATTAATTACTTGAATTAAGTCACAAAACCCCGCCGATTGCGTTTAAGGATAGAAATTTTACTTGACGTATTTTTATATAAATAAGACTCGAGAACGGCTTAGCGATAAAAATCGCGGCTATAAATAATTGAAGTTGTCCCCCCCAGCAAATATGTTTCTTCCCCAATTTCATCGGTATAAAGGGTTTTGCAACAGGGTTGTTAATTCCGCGAAAGTGACAAGCCCCTCGCGGCTGAAAAAAAAAAGAGGGGAAAAGAGAAAATACATCACTTTGAAGGTAAACACTCGAGCAGATAAAATTGTTAGCGAGCATTTGTGATGTAATCCATGCTTAACCCAGTGGCCGGCAACATCCCTTTTTGGGTCGCTCGATAAATTTTAACGTTTTACTTGCAACTTCTCTGTACGTTGGATCGAACGTTACCAGAATAGCATTAAGTTTAATCCCCCTTTCCGGGACAACAGGCTGCAACTCCATCCCGTTTCGATAACAAATAACAAATTAAAAGTAAATAGACACGCGCGGCTCTATTCGAAATTAATACGATCAACGAAACGAAATTTGGCTGTCGGATTTGTATTATGAATATGCGCTGGCTTGAAACGATATACAATAAAGATTGAAAATCGCTGTATGCAGGGATGTGTTATCTGATATGATTATTATTTTGCATAAATGAATGGATTAAAGTGAACTCGAGCGTTTCCCAGAAACGCGTAAGATGGATTATGTGAAATTTTTCCACGTAAAGAGGTTCTGAGGGTTTAAAAGTAATCTTTGACCTTTTTCTGAATATAATTCTAGCAATTATTCTAATTATCCATTTGCATTTTGTCATTCAAGGATTTTAAGGATTTATCTATTAGTTTTAGTCTGTCGTATTTATAATTACTATTTTTTCATTTCTGCGGGTGCAATTCAATCAACTTTGAAACGTGAAGATTGCCAGCCTAGTAAAATTATACAAAGAATAATCTAACCTACTAAAATCTCCTAACCGCCACTTAAGTTTAATTTAATCAAGTAATTTAAAAATAAAATAACCCCCATAAATTATTTTTGCAATGGTAATAAACGCGTTAAGAGGATGAAATAAAGAACGTACAAGGCAGAGGAGCCCCGCCTATAAATCTTAGATCGTATGCGCATTGCATAAAGGGGCGAGTTCTTTCGTGTGCTTTGGGTCCATACGAAATCTCACGTATGCAAAATGTACACTGACCTTTGACTGCAACTGCATAGGATGTTGCACGATGTCCAAGCACACGAGTTAACACACGCGAACGTTTTCGATAGATTCGTCATCGGTCATCCAACTGTTCACGAACGCAGAGCAAGTACTGGCTTCCGGGTCAACGAGCACACGACTGAAATTACAAAGTCGTGTTCGAGCCTGTCGCAGGATACGACGAGATAAACAAAAAATCAAAACAGTGCTCGTAGCTCGCTTCGTTCCGTTCGTTAAACGGAGTTGTGTACGTTTTCAAAATATTATCGACCCTCAAGTGTAACGAATATTTCTGAATGTAAGATATTTTGAAATTGTCGATAGAAAAGTAATTTAAAGTTATAGAGAAATTGTTTGAAACTTATTTTTATTACTAAATTAACCATGACTGCAGCATATGCGTACCATATATGGGTGACACCTGAATATCCTTATTGATTTGGAAATATCTGTAATAAATATTTGAAAAGACGAATAATAGAAATAACAAAACATTGTGAAAATAACAGACAAAATATGTTAAAAATAAAATTACCATTTAGTGTGGCACTTAACGTGTTAAAATAAAATTGAAAATAAAATCGATTCATTAACTACTTTCTTCCTTAGCCCGTCGAGAAGATTGAAAGAACAATTTGAAAAATTTTGATCGACCTCACCCCATCTGGAAGTTAGGTCCTTAACTGAAATTCGAAATGCCCGAGGGAACGATCGAGCATCGTGGAGCACGGATAAACCGGTCAAATGTGTGCAGCCCCCGATCATGGCAAGAGTATCGCGATGAGAAACGAGGAAAATTCGAAACGAGTTGGACTAACAGATACACATTTTCCGGGCAAAAAGTACATGTTCAACGCGGCGTGGAATTTTCGCCTGGAATAATGGTGGTGGTGGAGGGGAATAAAATAAAAAAAGGGGGGGGGAAAGGGGGGAGGGGGAGAAGCAAAGGAAGTCACGGGGGATAGCGAGCACGGTTGTATAAAATAATATACGAGCTGGGTCAATGAGGCTAGCAAAAAATAGTTCTGCAGAGAATTCTGTAGGATTAAATTGGGATTGCGATACGTGGAGGCTGCATGATTTATCCGACAGAGAGAAAGTCGACCGACCAATGAGAACGTACAATCTGTTTTAAAACGCTCGCGTCCACTATAAACACCCGGGGAAAAACAATTATCTAAATATTTACGAGCCACAGACGGGTTGAACTTTTCCTCTGCGAACGTAATATTCCCGTTGGCAAGCAAAACACACAAAAAAAAAAGAAACGAGAAAATATGGAAGACGAGAATAAATCAGTTACCTGTGTCGGAGGAAAGGTGGATCCAATGATTTCTGGTGGCGAAGTTAAGGGAGGATTCATGGGTCCCAGCGGGGGCGAAGCTTGCATAACCATCGGACTCGTAACCGACACAGGATAAATAAAGTGATTAAACCTGACCTGCGAGGCTCGATTAAAATTTCATCCTATCGGAGACCAACACCTGCCAATCGATGACGGTTAAACGACAATGATTCTACTCTTTGACGATGCTCGCTATTAATCTATGGGATTAAATTTCAGCGCCCAGGACAATGCAGAAGGACGCCTTATATTTGATTCGATTCCTCAACTTAGAGTTAGGTTCGTTCAATCGAAACTAGGATGATCCTCCTATCTCTATAATCACTATCCTTGGATCTTATATTCTTGTAATAGATTTATTTTCAAATAAGACAATTTTTTTCAATCTTCCAACTTTTAATTTTCTATATAGCAACCTATACAGCAGTAACCTGCGATACAAAATGAACACTTACGGTTTCCTTCGATGAAAAAATCTCAAATTTTCGACGTAAAGAATTAAAGGGCCCGGCGGAAAGGGTAAAAATCAAGGTGTTTCGTGTTTGCTTCATCGGCACAATCGATAGCCAGCTTGATCACGAGGAAGCAACAAGGGGATGAGTTACAGCAATCAGAGGCCGAACGATGGGGCTGTCTGGTAACATGTTATTAGCAGTGGCACACTGGTGGCCCAATTAACGTTGGCTACCTCGTAGTTTAAGTCGGGTCAGGTATCGACTAGACAGCCGGGCATTGTCTCTTCTCGATTGGCGCATTCAGTAATTTTCGATAGAAGACAGAGATAAAAGGGGCCAGCTAGATAAGACTGGATACACATCGAGCATTGGCTCCGATCGTTTTGGACCAAAACCGAGAGAAGGATAAAGATCGTCCTGTACCCCGGGGATTTCCTTAGACTTTTATCGAGATTTCGGCGTTGATTAATCGTTCAACATCGACCGTGTTGTTCCCGTCGAATAAACTGGGATTGCAACATTTTCTTGAAATGGAAATGCATAAACTCTGATGGGACAGAACGATTTAGGATAATCATAATAAAGGTCCTTCCTGGTCGAAATTAAGATCCTATTTTAGCACCTGTGTTTAATTTTTCAAAGAAATTTAATATCTTGAAAGACTAAGAAATTATTGATATTGTTTGTTGTGATTTAATTTGGCGTGACGTTTAAGCTTCCAATTTAAATACACGATCGCGGTGACAGAAAGGGTTGCAGACAATTTTCACCGAGATCTCGACTGGATATCGTGAACAATGAATGTTTCATGGGACTCTGAATCAATCGTTCGAAAATCCTAGCTACCGAGAAACATAATTTATAGCAGTTCGAGATATTAAAATTTCAATGCAGATCGTACCGTTCCACGGCGGTGAAATTGCATTCTCACAGACTAACTTTACGATTCCTTCGAATTTTATTGGCGAACGCTTTAGGACCCGGCCAAAGAAATATGTATAAGTCCTCTTCTTTTTTATTTATGTTTTCGACGATAAATCTTTGAATTTGCGTCTTAACCTGCCCAGAATACGTAACAGAAAATGCATAATAATAATCACAAAAGGCTTCGCATTAAAATCTATCCAGAAAAATCATAAGTGTATAACCTTTCTTTTCTTCCTTGAATTTTAAAAGACAAGCCTTTGAATTTTCCGCAGAGGATGCACAATCAAAATAATTTTAAACTTTGTTGACAAAACTTGGTATTTTTTCATTTTGAACGATAAATCTTCGAACTTCGTGTATTAATTGTCTCAGAATAATAAAAATACAATTGTATTTAGTAACAGACAAGAATTTCACTGAACGAACAAAATCATAAACTCCGAACTGCAGTATGAAAACGCGTGCAGGAGGAAAATGAAACGAGAAGGAACTTCAACTGACCCCTTTACCAGCCATAAGGCTGGCATAAACATAAAAGCGAGTGGGAACAGATGATTCTAATGGCATCCGTAGTCGCTTCCGCTTGTCTTTCGAAAAACGGCTCTAGACAAAATCAATATGGAAAGCTACGAATGCGCGGTCGGTTTGAGCAAGCGGCTCCTCGCTCATCGAATTTCAATGTACGTCTAACAATCGGACAAATATGCCTCACGAAATTGCAAACTTTTTTTTTTTCATTCCTTTGCCTAACGCACCTCTAACATCGACACAATGTGTGCACGTGATATTGTTCACGTAACCCTTAAAAATTAATTAATAATTAGCGATAGAAATAATTTTGTTTAGAATTTTTAATTAGTGCTAGTTTAAAGAATTGTTTTAAAAGATTTTTAAGGGTTAATATCACAGAATATTTCTGAACTGCTCACTTTGCTTATCATTGCAATTTTAATTGACCTGAAGGAAAGTTCAAAATTCTTCGGATCGGTGCACAAATTATCTGCAATTTCGAAGAACGATTTTAATACGAAAATAAGGACTGACCATAAATCATTAGCCCTGGGTAACGGTACCCAGCAGAATATACATTTTCCCTGTAAATTTGGTATTCAAATTATCCAAAGTTGCAAGAATTATTCTCGCGAACGCAACAGCAAGTGTTTACACGGAATTCTGAAATTATTAAATACAAATTTGACTGGCTAACGAGACCGCCGAAAAAGAATTTCATTTTACGATTAAGAAATCTGTCAAATTTGTCCAGTACCTTAAAAATTTCATTTTTTTTTCCTATTTAACATTTTATTTAATAAAATACCGAGTGGAAGACATCCCTAGTATATGTAATTTAATATCGTGGCTCACAAACCAAATCATATATAAAATTATTTATTCCCTTGATAAAATTTCTTTCACAGTTTGTTTAGTTGGTTCTTTTTCCACGAATCCCGTGGACTGTTACTAGCCCAGCCGAGTTTTCTACTCATAATTTCGAACTGACCCGTATAAACGGGGCAACAAGAAGAATTTTTTGAAAGCACAATGGGAAGCACAAATTCAATGGGTCCATGCATCCTCAGGAAATGAAATACCCGCTTTATTCACCACGACGCAATTTTACAATCGCTTTTCTTCCCTCGAATAACAATTTTCAACTGTACAGAATCGTCGCGTATCTTGATGTTAATGCATCTGTTCACAGGCGAAAAACGGCGGAGTGGCAATGGTTCCATTTTATACATACTTCATAACGTGTAACAGCACCGCCACCATAAAAGACGTTATTGGTACGTAAACTCGCCATTATTGATGTATTATTTCCTTGTTGCAACGGGTAAAAATGAAATAACGGTACATTGTACATATTAACACTAGAACGATCAACATCCAATATTCCGCCGCTACTTTCAAATAATTATTTAATAAAAGCGTTAGGTATTCACGTTTTATGCTTATTTTGTTTCCTGTTGAAACAATATTCGGGGTGCATTTCATTATTAATCCTATTAATCGTTAAACGAATTATTTTAATACAATTTTTGCAAATAAATTGTGAAAAGATTTGAATGACACTTGGTTGATACAGTGAATAAAAATCTTATTATTGGCAAATGATAACGCGATGAATGTAAGGGTTGAAAATGAAACCCAGCAAACTTTAAAAAAATAATAAAATAAATAAAATAAACGTGAGTACCTTGATAAAAAATTCAATATTTCAAAAGGTCCGATCACTCCAGTGTTAAAACAAAATGTAAATAAAATAAACTGTAATCGTACATTTGATCTGTGAAAAAACCCGTGTTAAATTAATAACACATTTTTTCAATAAAAATGATGGTCCGTTGCAAATTAATCATTTTAACGAAATTCATAAAAAAAATGTCTCGTATTTATCTGATTAATTTCCCTCACTGTTTACGTTAATAACGATACAGAATTAATTAATTTTGCCATCGTCGATCGTCCAAAAACTTACAATTACCGAGATGAATATTTATAAAGCGAAATATGCGTATTTATTCGCAGAACGCCAATCAATCTAAAATGCAAAATGTCAATATTATCCAATTTCGTTCTTGATGAAAACATTCGTCGCTCGTGTCATCGTTTAAATCTATGGTCCTTAACTTTTTTTTATCATCACCCCTAAGGAGGTTGCAAAGTGTTTTTTTAGAAGGTTCTATATTCTATTAATAATATTTTCCTAAATATATTAAGCCAAAATTATATCTTGAAATATTCCAATTTACCTTCCTGAATATGAAGGGAGTCAGGTTAAGATTAAGTTATTTGAATATTATAAGGAAAAGTTCTAGGACCAACGATTCAAACGTTTCCTTACCGCGCGAATCTAACATCTCGCTAAATTTGACTAAATTAACAAAACAAATTTCCCATTCGAACGAAACGATTCGTTTTAATCAATTGCTTCAATTAACGCCTGACCTTAATTAAAGTACACCCGCGCAGACGTATTTTATTCAACAGCGAAACGGGTAACGAAGCAGATTCGAAAATAATAAAATCAACATTAAAACCTTGTACCGCAGCGCACGAGTTTATTAAGTGACAATGCTGTTTCAGCACACATCAATCATATACGAAAGGTGGCCGGGATCGATCACGTTGGAATAGGAGCTGGATTCGACGGGATAAATTTGTAATTATCTTTTGAGTATCCACGGTTTACGATCGTGCGTTCAGAGAATAATCATTATCGATGTTTGCATCAATTCTGTGACGAAGCTTCCGGATGATATACGACTCGTGTACGCGAACAACTTTTTTTTTTTCTACCTATACAGGCAAGGATTAAACGAAACCTGTAAAATCGAACGAAATTGTCCCTCATTGATATCAGAGGGAATCGAACCATTTTATCGCGAAACCTTCTTTTTTATTTTTATTCTCTGGATGCCGGATTATTATTGGAGATTAGATTGAAACCAGGCTACGATTATTAATGCACGTTTCAGTACCCCAACCGGCTTGGAGGACGTATCGAGGTATCCGCAACTGTTGGCCACCCTGCTCGAGGATCCAACGTGGACCGAGGAGGATATTAAAAAATTAGCTGGCCTCAATTTGCTGAGGGTATTTGCTAAAGTCGAGCAGGTGAGCTATACGTGACCAATTAATTACAGCCGGATCGCCTTTGTGAACCGGCTTAACGTAATTGAAAAACAGAACGGGGCTTTAAACTACGGTTAACTGGACCGTAGCTTGTTAAATAATTAAAAGAAAGTTTCGTTCATTTTTTTTTTTTTATTATATAGAATGTTTTAAATTAAAAGCCAAAGCTGCACGATTTTTTTTACCTCCAATACTATATATAGAATAAGAGCTTTTTTATCTCAATATTTATTGGCAATAGGTCACTGTGATTAACTATAATATGTTTAAAACTATAAATACTTCGGCCATAGAAACTACAACTATACCCGTAATAACAAATTTAATTAGTCTAAATTTTAGAAGTTAGAAGAATTATTAAGTGAAATCATCAAAGCCCAAGTCAATTAAATTAATTAAAATTTCTATAATGAATTCCGAAAGGACCTAAACGTCCTTAATTCCTGTTATAACGTTTGTCGTATGAAATTTCAGGTACGAGACGAATGGCACAGAGCCGCGGTATTGCCGGTGGAAAAGATCAGTCCCCCGGACAATTCCGCCTGCGTGTACGGGGCGTCTTGATCTTCTTTGAGGACATTTGCAGCAGGATTCCTCGATTTTGCACGATCGCCGAAGATTCGACACGTATCACGGAACTATAGAACCCTGTAAACGTGCGGGCCTGGATCAACTGAATGATCACCTTTCCCCTCTGACATCTTCTTCCAGCATTCCACGGGGGAGAGGTCGATCGCGCCTTATGAAAGATGAAAAATTGTGCTAGAATGTATGAATCATCTGTGAAAACTGATAACCCACTGCTGAACGATCATCTTCGGGACGAATTCGATTCTCCTCGTCGTCCTTTTATCCTTCACCGATAGAATTTCGTCTACGACGTGGAAAATTAAATCAAAGATCACCCACCCTTATCCGCAAAGCTACCGAGGCTACACAAGTGATAATTAATTTGCTGCTATTCAAGCTGGCTACGTCCGTCCATATTTTCAAATTTATCAAACAGGAATGTTTCGTTCGATCCTTTCATTCAATTACGCCTTCGTCGCTGTAAAATTTGCAAGAATTCGTCGACGCAGAAACGAACCGATCCCGAAGATGCACGAATACTGATAAGAATAAACGAGAAAAATACAAAGCGTTCCTGGATGAATAATTTGTAACGACGCGGACAATCGAAACGCTGAAGAATATTCGTAAGGGGCGTGAAAAGAAAGACAGATGTTCTGTGAAGTAATTCCGACGGAATCCGATCGTTCCGCCTTGGAACGATCGTGTAAGATTCGAAGCGATGGACGCGTTCAAATTAGAAAATATTAAATCGTGATTGGACGAAGTATAAAAGGTCATTCGATTGATTACGTTTCCTGATTTACTGCATGAATTACTCTCGATAGGGACGAAAGGTTGATCGTGTTAATTAGACTTAATATAGACGAACTTTCCGAGTATTAGGTAAAAATTCAAAGAAAGAAGAAACACCTGTCTTTTCTTTTTCTAAAACGATACGAAGATTGTATCCTTGAAGAAGCAAACGATTATTTGAATGGTTGCGCCGAATTAGTGTCAAATTATCAAGTGCGCTTAAGACCAAGGAATTAAAGGATGAAAAAACAAAGTTGAAGGAAGAGAAAGGGAATGGAACTTTTGTAAGATTCGATGATTCTGACAGGTAGTTCGTGGAAACCAATTCGATTCTTCCAAGCTTCTAGAGTTCGTCGCTGAACGACCATTTAAAAAATGTAACAAAGACTTGTTCGCCGTTTATTAAATGTCTTCGACTGATATCCTCGATACTGTTCACTGTAGAATTAATTATAACGAGGCTTGTATTGCGCGCGCATGATACAATTGTTTTACACCAATGCTTGTTCGTTTGTTAGAACTGCAATTGTCCGGACAAATTGTGTGTTCGAATATCTTTGAATTAAAAAATTTATGAGTTACTTTTGTGAACCAAAACAGTGGAAATTAATATTTTTAACAATACACTAAAATCCTAAGGTACCAAAGATTTAATTAAATTTTCTAATGATTCTATTTCAATACTTAACATTTTAATATTTATTAAAGAAAAAGAGGGTAGAACAAGGTTCTCAAGTATGCTGGACCCAAGTATTCATAACTTTTTTTTAATTATACGTAAATTTAATTTGGAGACTTAAATAGTTAACGAAATGAAATATCTGATTTGTAAAGAGTTAATCTACTGTTTTGCTTCCATATCAATTTTTCAAACAGAAAAAGGACAAATAACTTTATCAAAAATAAGTTTCTAATTTTTTTTAAGAATTATCAATTTACTTCCTTATTTTCATTCTTCTTTAAAAAATAGTAAAGGTAAAGGGATTTGAAAAGGATATTCGAATATCACCTAAAGCACCAAGAACCCGGACAGACTGGCAGGTATATCTTGATTACGCTCACCAATATTAAACACTGCCAAGCCACTTTATACCAAACTGAATCGCGACAGGAGGAAGTATAATTGCCAAAGTCCCTTTTCGATGTAGCAGCCGAGACGTAGCAATAAACCTTTAGTCGTGTACGAGACCGAGACCCCGAAGAACGAAACCATGTAGGGCATACTTTCTACATATCTAGAAAAAGGGAACCATTCCGGACCGTAAAAACTCCACCCCCCCCCCTCCCCCTTGTCTTACGTTAAAAAAAAGCTGTTCATCGTTTGGGTGCCAAAAAAAAAAAACGGACGAGGGAAATACTGTACATAAATTTTCCTTGGATATCTTCCATTTGAAATTTTTATTCGAATTCGACCGTACTTGTCGCGTATTAGATACGATCCGCGACGCTAATGCGACACGATGTTACAAAGCAAGGGATTAATTAGACAATTGAGCCTGAAATTTCATCCGGTTTACCGATAGATCTCGAACGTTGTCTGATAACACGCTAAACTCGCTTAAATCGAGAACAGATAACAAAGCAATAGCCCGAGGCAGTGCGTTACGTTTCCACGTAAACGAGTCAACCCTTTCGGTACGAACATCCACTAAATATAATTAAAGGTATTAGACTCTTGATTTTGAATCAAAATTTATTTAAAAGACGGCACTTCTTCACAAGGAAGCTATCGAAAATATTATTATCGATATTGCCCCGAGCGATTGCCCTGTTACCTGATCGATCGTGAAACAACAGAAGACGAAAAGTGGGCGGGAAAGGAGCAACATCGAATCAATTGTTATACCGCAAAGAAAACACTGTGAATACACTAGAGTGGTGTACACGAATTCCCTAGTGTTTGCTCGACGAAGAACGGAGACACTCGCAAGCGTGTTTGTTTCTTTCGCGAAGACCCTTTTTCCATTTTGACTTTGTAATATCGCGATAAGTGTCACGGCTAGATGATCGTTCGTGCGAAACTGACCGACAACGTTTGCAAGAAGAAAAAGAGAAAAGACAACAAAGTGAAAAGAGGGAAAAAAATGAAATAAAAGCGAGAACTAGCGTAGACTGTCCTAGCTTGTACGAACATTTCGACTTTTCTTACTTTTTTCCGAACGTGGGGAACGCGTGCGAGAAATTTTTAGGTACCTGTAATTTAACATTGTTAAACGACTATACATATATATATTATATATATTATATACATATATTATATAAATGAAACCAAGGCGCCTTCGATGATTCGTAGCACCATTCTACGTTAACTTTCGGTAGAAGATTACCCCCCTCCCGTGCAAAGAAGTAAAAAAATGGAAAAGAGAACAAAAGTTGGCCGAATATCATTCTGCAAATCGATACTTCACAATTGAATTGCGAGCAAAAATTACTAAAATCTTACAAAGCATACATTATTTTGCTTTTGATGTATTTCGCAAAGGACATTTTGAATATTGCATCAAGCTCTTTGGGCTGCTGAGATATTCAATTTTGAAATATCGTCAAAATAATATTCTTAAAAAATGAAATTTATTCTCCGTGGTTGTAACCATGATATATATTTTTAAAATTTTCATGTGGCCCTGAAATATTCAATTTGGAAAAAGCGTGGGAATATGTAGCAAGGTTAAAATCACAGCGACTAAATTATTTTTAATAGAAAATTATTTTCATAATATTCCAAAATTACACATCTCAAGAATCGAAGCAGACTGTTGCAAGATTCGAAGTGTCCTTTACAATAAATGTCAAAAGAAGAATTAATGTTTATGGACTGTTGTGAATAATTTAGTGGAATATCGATTGGGACAGACGGAATTTTTGCTAATGATTTTGCACGATGCGAAAGGTCTTGAGTACGATCGTTAGCGGAAGCTTTTTTCCTCGAAGTAAAATGAAATGATAAAAAAAAAAAAAGAGAGATAAGAACGTACGCTTGCGTTTTCCTCGACGATGGTATGAATTGAAAAGAGGCGTATCGACGAGCAGAATTAATTGTCTACCGATTAAAAGTAACCGTAGCGAGACAGAGCAGGATCCTGTTGAAATGAACTCTTTAGCAGCAATAACACTGATAAACGCCACGTAGTGAACGATTAATTAGCGTAAAAGACCAATAGGACGATATTTCACGATTTCTAATTCGTAAAGAGTAAGTCTAGCACGTTAAACAAAAAAAAAAAAAAAAAATTAAATAAATAAAAAAGAAATATTGATTGGATGGATCGTTTGAGAAACGTTAATTAACGCGTTGACTATCGCAGTGAAAATGAACGTATATGGTCAGACATCCTGAAATTCTCACTATTAAAGACACCTGTGGTTATTTTCAAACTGATCTAAAGTTTGGGTGCACTTGATACTGAATTTCTTATATTTTAATTAGAAAACGTTGCTAAACTGTTGTTTTTATTAAATAAAATTACTGATTTTTTAATCAGAATTTTGACTAGACAAAATTAGATAAAACAACTGGAAGGCAGTAAAGTATTTAATTCTGTAATTAACATTGATTATTAACTTTTAATTAATAGTATATTTATCAAAATCCCTCGAGTGTTTAATTTATAGTAAATAATTCTGTAGATTACACGTTGTCCACCTAGTATTATTCACCAAGAATTCTTTTGCAATATTTTGTCCCTCGCTCTACAAATAAAAAAAAGAAAAGAAATTTGAATATTACGAATTAATTTGTCGATTTAAGAATTTCTTTGCTACTTTTTATTGAAAAAAAAAACAAGGAAAAAGATATGTTTCTCAAAACGATCGATCCAATGGCAGTATATTGCTCAATACCATTGATCGGGACACGGAAAATGGAAGACAAGATTCACTCTTGTGTTTACCATAGCGTTACAACCGCACGGACTCATGGAATTATTCATGTGTAGACAAAATGATACCGTTCTATAGTTTCGTATAGCCGCGACGGTGTATTCTTTGTATAAAGAACCGAAAAAAAAAAAAATAAGAAAAATGAGACATCAAAAAGAAAGACGTCAAAAAGAAAATCATTTTTCCTTCGGGCGAAAATTGCCAGAGATCGAATGGTTATATCGAAGCCGCATGAAATGCCGAAAAAAGTAAAAAGAACAAAAAAAGTAAAAATAAAGAAAAAGGAAGTATTTCGAATCGACTCGAGAAGAGGAACTCTAGATAATCATTTCGAGTGTGCATGTGTGTGTGCGAGACAATTACGCGAATGTAAGAAAAAGAACAGCGAGATCTTTTAAGGTATCGTTTCCGTGCATTCGATGAGAGAAACCGATGAAAAAGATTAAATTACATTCGGTTTTCTTTAGGTGTAGCTACGAAATTCGACGTTTCATTTTGATTTCCATGTATCACTAAATTCTCTAATTCAGAGCAGTGGTTCCAAAATTTTTATTTAAACCACGACCCTTTTTTGAAGGAAAATCTTTTAGATTATGGAAACCCCCAGGTCTTTAAAATTTATTAAATTTCCTATTATATTAATAAATAGTTAAATATTACAAAGGAAATTTATTTTAAATTGCCAATTTTAGAAATAATGAGTCCTAATATCCGAATTTGAAAATTCAAAGAAGGGTTAGTGTTTCCTTTGAAATACGATAAAAATGACCAAAAATAGTTTTCCTAAATCATTTAATACAATTTTGAAAACCACTGTAGAACACGTGCATGCGTAGAGTAAACTTCATCTCCTTTTTTTAAAAACAGAGGCCAAAATAAGGGATGCTCGTGTAAGGAATGAAAGTGAAACGTTGAACGATCAATAAAACGAGCGAATGAGAGAAATAGGAGATCCTTAGAGATAAATCTTAACGTACATAACATAAACAACACACAACTGCCTAGAAACTCAGATTAATAATATTATAAACTTACTATATTATATACAATTACAACCGACATGTCCAAACGCACAAAGGGGCAAGTTTGGCAAGACGAGACACGCGCATGTAAATAGGATATATCGTCGTGTAATCCATATGTATATAACAGGGGTGGCGCAGTTTCAAAATTGATAAAGAAACTGGGGGATGAGAAACCGGAGGGCGAGTTTCTTGTCTGATCGTGTCTACGATTTTTCAATTTATTCCTCGAGAATGTGAGAACATTTCTGACCATTCGTTGGCGAACGGAGAATTTGTTGAACGTCGAAGGAATAAAGGGATCAGGTTGTCGATTTATATTTTCTTTTTGTATCAAAAATCGAATAAGAAGTTCGAACAGTTGTTAATTGCTTAAAGAAATTTTTCATTTTTATTTTATATTTAAAAAATTAATATTTAAGAAAGTCTGTTGTATTCTGTTATAGAAAACATAAAATTGTGTTATTTTTTTTATAATTTACACAATCCTAGAAATATATTACTAGTTTTCTGTAAATAAATTTCAAGATGATAATAAACCACCGGTACTTGATCCATTTATCTTTTCGATTTGTCATAAAAGTCGATAGCTTGAGGTGCATTCTACGAAACAAGCGTTTCCAATTATTTAAACAAACCAAGTACTATTCCATAAACAATTTAACAGTGTAAAGCTGATTTATAAAAAAAAGGCACTTGATATTTTGCAACTATTATGTCTGATTTTTTAAATTCATCAATTTTTGAACATCAACAACTAAAAGAATTTAAAAAAATATTTTCCAAATGGAATGCCTCAAGCTGTTTGACAAACATCGTAAATGAAAATCTTTTAGATGAATTTAACTTAAAGACAAAAGAGAGAGCGAGAGATAGAGAGAGAATGAGAGGTTACAAAGGCAGCTATTTACGAAAGATTGTAAAGATAAAGTATGAAGAAAGTGAGAGTGAGGCTGAAAGAGAGAATGAGAGAAAGATACGATGGAATGTATAGGCGATTATTAAAGAGACTATGAGAATTAAGATGATATAGAAAGTTTTAATAAATTAATTATTAACGCTACAACAGCGAGAAACACTATTGATACCTACATATAATACCTATAAGTAACATTTACAAATACACGCAAGTACATGATCGTACTCAATCATTCAGAAATTTAAATATTAAGTCATTCGAAAAATTCGTGACGTTTCTCGCATTATTAATTGTCCAAAAATATTTCTATCAATTTTCCTATCTTTTTTATTAAAACTATATCACTTTGTGAATTTTTTTATACTGATTCGTAAAAATTTATATTTTTTTCTTTTTGTTTGTTATTTAGCTACAAATTATTTTCAAACGGAACTCTCATTATGTATAAATATCCTATAATTTTTTGATGTTCCATGGACTAATATAAAGAAATTATCTCAAAATGTATTTTTTATTTTTCCATCACTGTGGGCTTATACGTATATGTATATATGTATATGTGTCGTAAAACAATAAAAATCGGAAACGGCACGAATTTTTGGAATCCAGACACAGACACGCATACACATAGAGAATCTTGCGATCGTAACGATTGAGAATACGCAGGCTACCGTGCGTAAATAAATTAATCTACATTCGATTCGAGATCGGGTATAGTTACGAACGAGTAACAGACTAAGAGGACTTAAGTTACTTGCTGTTGACTATACGAGAGAAAAAGAAATAAATAAATAAAAAGAAAATTATAAACGAATAGGAGCGAGAAATGAATGAAGACGAGAACGAGACAGAAATCGAACGAACGTAAAAAAAAAGGAATAAATGAACGAAGGAATTTTTTTAACAGAAAAGAAGAAAAAATAATAACTGTCAGGCCACGTTTCTTCTCCGAGAAATAATAATCCTGACGAGATTAGATGATAACGTTTGAAAAAAGAATAAAGTGATAACCTTATTTATCGACAAAGTTTTAGTTAGATCGAACCTGGTGATCCCTAGATCGCGTATACATATAACTATTGATAATTTTAGGGATTTCGGTTTGTTTGACGTTTGAAAACTCGCGGAAACGTTGAATCGATCGTCGTGCACTCTCGTTAATGGAACGCCGAAAATCGAATGATGTTTATCGAAGATTCGTATGCCTCGAGGATATTTGTTTGAACAGTTTTGCCATCGAAACGAAACACGTCATTTAATTCACGAACATAATTATTTTCTTTCGATGCCTCGTTCTTTGTTAAAACAGAAGGAAGGCCATCGCCCTAATTTTAAATTGGACAAATAATTTACGATCAATTAATGTCAAAATTTTTAATTATAATTTATAAAAAGAAATCCATTAGAAGCACCCTGCAAACTCGAAGTAATCGATATATATATATATATATAAATAACAAAAAATTGCGATTATTTTTCATCGATTGTCAAAATGTTAGGTAAATGGTTCTTAAATTGAAAAATAATTGCAGAATGTTATTAAAAAAATTGTTTCGAAGCTTTAGGTAAACAGATTCGGTTTTCAACGTCGACGGATGATAAAATGACTCGCACGATAAGAAAGCGATGCGGGGTGAATCGATTATAATCGATCGAACGAGAACAAAGGCGACACCGATGACAACGACGATGATTTTATCTATGTTAATCTAGAAGACATTGCTGGAACAATGATTTTGTACGCCTTCTATGAAGGACCGTAGAGTACATTATGTTACCTAATACTCGTAAGCACCTATTATCTAATAAACATTATTTACAAAAGTAATCGAACGGTTGCTTAAAGAATTCTTTTATTTCCTCCCCAAAATTCATATTGTATATTAAATAGTCAACTAAATTATGCTAAAATAATTGAATTTCTTAATCTCTTTTTTTCAATTAATTCAAACACTTTTGTTATGATAGGTTTCCTAACAATTGCAAATATTATTTCTGATGCTTTGGAACCATTTGAAAAATTTAACAAATTTTGGACACTGCATTATTGATTATCGATTCTTTTTTTGGCACACTATGAATTAAATTTTATAAATAACCAGAAATATAGCAAATAAAAATTTTTAATAAATAGTGCTTATTCTGACAGAGTGCAAATAAATGTTTCTATAAAATATATTATTGCTTTTACAAGTAACATTTTCTGTATAATTAATAGAAACTTGTTACAACGGGGTTGCTCTGTTATCTGCGTTAAGAGATTATTGAATAAAGGTTAACGAAGTGGCATGGCTATGTTTTTCTCTAAAATAAAATTAAAAAAAATAAACGCTATAGTTCTTACGAGCCAATGAACTGCTAAGGCTCGGTAATATTTTCTCGTTGGAGGAAATCATCCGACGTCGATTATGGTTCAAAGAAAAGTATTGGAATCGATATTGGAAGATCGATCGGCCAAGCAACGTTTCACCCTTTTCTTTACAAGCATTCAAAACATTTACACAAAAGGGAAATAAGGAGAACCGTAACGAGCAAACTGCCAGCTTCGGTTACTAATTAGTTCCCAATTTTGTGTACGAGGTGCTCTATAATCCTTTATTGACGAAACACTTTTGAAAATTCCACGATGTTCAAAAATTATCTATGATTTTGTTAAATCAAAGATATCCAAGGGAAAAAGACACTTTATATTAAATAATATTTGAATTTTTTCAAACTAAATACGGTGTATTAATAATTGTTAGGTTTTCATTAATAATAACCGGCCATTATTAATAATACCCACGTCTTTTGGTAAATATAAATAATAAATTGTAATAATTTATTTCCGTACAAATCGATTAATTACTTGAACCGTAATGAATACACAAAATTCTGGTCTACAGGTGCTCACCACGACTTTTCAAGTGACATACCTGATCCAATTTAGAGTTTGAAGTTTTCAGATTTAAAGAAACTATATTTATAAACCTTTCCACGACCCGAAGAAGCTATTTGCAGCAAAAAAAAAGAAATCATAAAACCGATAGCAAATGAAACTCAAAGTCCTGAAATCAATGAAACACTATCGATTTCCAATACAAGGGAAGAGAACAAAGAAAATCAGAGGAATTGAGACTTCGAAAGCGAAAAGAGGTGTATTTCAGTTCCTTTTCAAAACCTCGACAAACCAATTACAATCATATAATCAATTCAATTAAACGAAACAAAGAAAAAGAACAAAATCAAACGAAACGACGAATGCGGGTCTCAAAATCAATAAAACACCATGCGTAGTACGGGTATTGTACAAAGAACATTACATAAGACTCCGAAAAAAAAGGGGGGATAAAAGACAGCATCCGATAGACACAATAGCACTCGTCAAATCGACGGTGAGCGTCGCGACGCATCGAACGTACAAAAGAAGGACAGGAGAATGAAAGAGAAGATCCGTCGGAGAGGAGCCCGCGATATAACACATTGATCTGCGTTCGCGCAAGCGTGTTCCCGCGCGCTAAGCCCGAGCAGATTTTCCCCTTGCCCACCCTGTATAGGCCGTGACCGGGATACGATACCAACAGGTGATGCTGAAGGAGTAGAGACACTCCCTTAAGCGGCGTCGTTGATCGTCTCCCCCGAGTCCTGATCCTGGACTGGTGATTTAGTATCGTTTTCAGCCGATTTTACACGCTGGCGAACAGCCAACGGCCCACTACGGCTGGTGAACGGGCCTGAAAGATTCAGGGATCGATCTTTCGTCGGACGATGAAGCCGGAGGAGCATCACGAGGATCCATCGTACGCGATCAACAACGACGTTGCATCCCATCTCGCGATGATCTAGTGAACGATTCTTGTTCTTTTGGTGCGCTCTTCTTTCCTTTTCGAAGGACGTCTTGAACGTCAAGGATCGAGCCGGTGCATACGACAAAGTTACGAAGTCCTTGAACGGGTTTTGGAGGGAAGGAGATCCGAGGATGATCTAACGCAGATTTCAGTGGCTTCGACGACGCTTGTGAGAAAAGTTCGCTGCTGTAACTTTGCAACCGATCGAATGGAACGAACCGGTCTCGTCTGTTAATTGTTTCGAGTTAATGGGACCTTTGGGATTATCGATGACGATTAACGGAGCAGCCGTGGATGATCCAAGGAGAGTTAAGAGTGTTCTGAAGATCACGTAAGGATACATCAGGTATTCTTTAACATATCTTTGTCGAAAATAAAAAAACAAAGTACGAATAATTTTATTCGAATTAATCGATGTTAATATACATTTATGGCAAAGTTGAATTGCGAAAGGGTATCATAGTTTCGGAACGAAACGAATAGTGTTTGAGCAATTTCTGTCCACGAGGTGAGAAAATAACGCAGGTGTAATCGATGCATATAAACAGCATCTGGAAATTCGAAATGGACAAGCAGAATTGGAGCAATCGATTGCTTTTAGTAAATGACTCTGGCTACGTTGATCGCATTATAACGTAATGAAATTTATGTTCGGTTTAATCTGCGATAATTCACCTCGCTAGATCGCCGAATAAAATCGAGGATAACCAACTCGATTAAGAGAGCCGACGAAGCGTTGAAAATATGGCTGCAATTTGCAATTCTCATCCAGGAAAAATTTCACTAAAATCATCCGCATCGTTCGCCAGAAAAATCATCGAACAGAATATCAGGAATTAACGAGTTACTTCCTGTCGAATTCAACGTTTCAATTATTAATTGGAAAATCGAATGGAAAGAGTATAATGAATATTGTCCCGGTTACAAAAGGATAGTGTAAGGGAGCGAATCAATATTCTGGAAATGCAAAGGACACGTCGTGCGGTTGAAAAAAAAACGAAGACGACAAGGGGATAAAGGATGTCGAAGGTTGCCGCGAATCGAGCAGTTTCGACAGCCGAATCCAGACGATGATTAAGTGGCGTTCGGTCGTTAACGAAGTGCGCCGGT
This sequence comes from Anthidium xuezhongi, assembly GCA_022405125.1. Taxonomy (NCBI): domain Eukaryota; kingdom Metazoa; phylum Arthropoda; class Insecta; order Hymenoptera; family Megachilidae; genus Anthidium; species Anthidium xuezhongi. The sequence goes on from CM039649.1 coordinate 1,693,421, forward strand.
TAATTACGGGAATTAGAGAACTCGTTGAGATGACAAACGCGGCTGAAGTGGCACAGTCTGAGTACATTTCGCGCTTCTACTCGTCGCCAGGCTCTCGCACCACGTGTCGGAATAAAAATAAAGCGTCGCGACACCCGCCTCGACATCATCGTCATCCCATCGTCAACTCGTAATGACTGACTGTGCGGTTTTTAAATCTCCTACCTGTGATCGTGACTGAACCGTGAACAGTGCGTTTCTGTCGTTGATTTACGAAACACAAATTCTGTTTTGTTTTTTTACGTTCGAATAAAATATAAAAGAAGAAGAATAGAAGGTGGGGAAGAAGTAATTGGGAGGAAATGGTGCGATAACGAAGCTGAAGCAGACAGGTGAGCAGAATTTACATTGGTTTCATTTAGTGGCAGATTTTGTGACTTGGGTTATTGGAATCTGAATGTAAAAGTTTTAAACAAAAAAGCTTTGAAAATTCTGGAAATCTAAGTCTTTAAGTGTTGTAGGAATGTAGGTTACAGTAATGTTGTATTATAATTTTAGAAACCTAGAAACATAAAAGTTCTTCAAGTTTTTAAAGCTCAAAATTCTAAAAATCTAAGACCCCAAGTTTTCTAAGAATGTAAATTATAATAGTATCGGTCCACATTTTTATAAACTTAGAAATTTAAATTTCAAAAATTCTAAAAATCTAAATTTTTTAATTAATCAATATAACAAGTGCTTCATATTGCACCAAGTTTGCTATTTCTGAACTAATTAAACACGAAATCAAAGGATCAAAGGGAAAATCACGTTTAGTAATAGAAGTTGCAACCACTTAACAATTTAATCCAACGTAACAGAACTGTGACATTTTCCTTTCTTTTAATTACAAATTTAAATTAAATTCGCTACTCTGAAACGTGTTACGAAAAAGCCAGCTCATTTTTCATGATGGTTGACCAGGGTGTAACATTAACAAGACGATGTTTCGTTTCGTATTAAACCATGCAAAAGGAAGAACGAGCAAAAAACGGTTTCATTGTTCCAAACCGACGACCGGATAACAAATTATGCAAAAAGCATGATACGTGGATGTACAGGGTTCTTTGAATTAACGCGAAAGCAGGATGTTTGCAACAAGAATCAAGCTTGCATTATTTCTCCCCGAATTTCTTGTCTGGACAGTTAACAGATCAATTTTTATCGTAAAAACGATCTCGGTGCTTTTTGTGGATTAAAATCGAGGAAAATGTATAGTAAAAATTTACGAATTCCTAAAAGTTTCGAAAATTCTACAGTAATAACATATTTTTTAGAAAGACAGAAATTCTGGTTCTAAAAATTTAAGAAATCCAAGCTTCTAAATTTTTTAAAGTTCTAAATTATAACAATATTGTATTTTTAGTAACTTTGACTCTAAGTTCTAAAAATTCTAAAAAAAAGTGATAGATTCTAAAAACTAAGTTTCTACATTTCTAGAAATCTAAGTTTCCAGATTCCTAAAAACCCAAGTACCTAAATTTTCTAGAATTCTAAATTATAATAACACTGTACCCTTTGAAACCTGAATCCTAACAATTGAAATACCCAAAAATCTGATATTTGGATGTTTCGAATCTCCTCAAAATACAATATTAAATTTTCCAAGTCTCTGAAAATGTGAAATTCTCCTTCCTTAATGCCCATTGAAACATTTAATCGCGAAAAAGTTGAAAGCGAACGAGGCTTCCGTTCGCTTTTCGTTTCAGAACTGTTGCGAATAATTTTGTAAAACGAAGGAGGATCTTTTCCCGATGAAAATACCCGGAAAAAGCCTTGCCGGTATCACATTTTTCTCTTCTTCTTCTTTTTCAATGCATTATTTGAGTGAATCGTTTCGTTAATTGCGGCCGAGGTCTTTGATTGAACAAAGGGGAATACTGTCGCTCGGTACGGAAGCAAAGGTCGTGATTATGTAAATGAACATACTTCGGTTGGTTAACCGCATGGACCAGGCCTCTACAACTTCATTATTTAACAAATTCTCCACAATTTTCATTATTTTATTTCTTTCAATGAGCGTATAAAAGGCAGAATAAGTTTTATTTGATCATTAGCTGGATATTCATGATAAGTGTTTAGAAGAAATGTTAAATGGAGCTGATTAACCCTTTCATTCCTATTGAAATGCTCGAGACATTCGCTCTTTTTATGCTGTAAACACCTTTACATCCTCTAATTTTGCTAATTATAAAGTAATCGTTGCTTTGACATTTTTTACAGAAAAAATTCAATAGAAAATTGTTTCATATGATTATTAATTATTTCAAATAAAATTGATATATTCTATTACTAATTATTGTTAGTAGAGTTATATTATTTAAATTTTGTTATTTCATTAATACTAGTTATCACTAAAGGCTTTATATATATATTTTTTAAGTTATTTACTAAATTTTCAACTGCATTACTTTACATCCGTGAATCTGATATTTAGAAAACGTCTGACCTCCATAAATCAAAGCTTTATCGTGGCTAAAAACTTGACACCATATATTACAAGAAATATCTCGAGCGCCTTTTATTTTGGCCATTCTGTTTCACCCCAACTGTAAGCTGACGAAACGTTGCCCATTTTTATCAAATTTAAATGTAAGATAACAGTGAATCATGGTCAGACAACGTACGGAATAAAATCGCCGTTTGTATCATAAGAATGAAAAGATTTGTATGCTACTACACTGCAGGTCAAAGTTTGTAAAAATATTTTGGTTCCAAATAAAATTTGTTTAACGCAATCAAAATTTTAACAAATCTGACCAAATTTGAATATAGAAACTTGATATAAGTCTGATCGACTCCAATTCCTGTACAGTTACTCATGCCTTAAACAGATTACCATACAGATGTTTTTTTAGCGATATTTTTCCAGCCTTTTAAAAACAGATTCGCGATCATAAAAATGGAAAGCAGGATATTTGCAACAGAAATATAGCTTCCTTCTTCAACGAAAATTTCATGAGCAAAGTTTGAAGGAAACGTGTTCATAGGTATTCTTAAAATAGAAATTTATTCTGAACCTCTGCAGCTTTCTCATTTCATTATTAAACTTAACTTTTAGCAATTTAATTGTAGAAAATTTTGAATTACTAATATACCTAAATACTACTTGGTATGATTGATGGATCGTAATTTTTATAAATATGATTTCATCACTTTTGGAAATAAATCGTGTAATCAACAAAAGAGCAGAACGTATGACGGCGAAGAGGGAAACCCTCGATACCGAAGGCTCGATCAAGCCCAAAGAGATCTCGAACGTCTGGTAAGCCCCGCGGGGGATAAAATAGGCAGGTTTCGGGCTGTAAACAGAGATTGCGAAGGAAACCGTAAAAGAAGGGATTTGGATCGATGGTAAGTGCGATAGAAGTTTCCACGGTGGTACAAGGCAAGGAAAGATACGAAACAGAAACGAACAATGCTCGTCTGTGTTCCTTGTACGCGACACTCTCTGCACACCCACCTACAAACTGACAGATAATTTTACACGTACACATTGTACGCTACCGGCTTCTGTCTACCCATCCCCCTCCCCCTTCTGCAAAAGTGAATGAGCACGAGAGGGTGGTAAAAGCCGAGTGGTAAGTACTATATCGCGAAGTTGAATTAAAGCGACGCAGTCCAAGGAGTTTCGCCTTCTGTTAAATGAAATGAGGCACTGAGCGAACCTGCTACACTCCAGTTTCAAACACGAATGTTACGGACACGTAACTTCCACACAAGGGGAATTTGTTAACCCTTCGTTGCTAGTCTATCGCGAACACGCGACATATATTCTATTTAAACCCTAGGTTGGTGCTCTAAGTCCACCCGGATCCTGTAATATTGTTCCAATTCAATTTACCACTTTGCAAAACTAAATTAAAATTTAATTAAATGAAAATGTAACTTTCTAGCCTTAGAAAAGAATCTGACACTCTTTAACTTTAAACATTTGAAAATTTAAGCAAATATTGTGAAATATTGTAAGGAAAAATGAAATATTTTAATTAAATGATCTACGTGAAGGTACTTTAATTGAAACATTTAAATTCCAACAAACGATACCTTGTAACTATACAAAGTTGTTAATTAAGTTTAATCCCGTTAGTTCCCTATCGTTCCGCCCTTCCTCAACCCCGTCGAAAACTTTTGTCCGGTTAACTTTCAGCCCCAATTTCTCTCTGACAGAATCTTCCGTTAAATTCGTTACAAGGCGTATTAATAATGCAGTATTTATTCAACTTCAGGAGTGCAAAATGCCCCAAGGAAGCATCCATTGGCAAGGGACGCAGAGAAGAGCCTGCGGTCCAGGAGCGCACTGGAACGTCCAGGTATGTTTGAAACTTCCGGGACGTCGAAAATTTAATGCACCGTCAACAGTGTCGTTCTGTTCCGGTTCGTTTGACCCGAAATTACTTTTCCCCCCGATCGTAAACACGGGATTCATGACCGTCTGTACTGACCTTTTCGACACCCCTCATCAAATCTGCATCCTCGTCTTTCCGGGGCATTGATTTTCATATTTATAGACAAGCGAAATTTTCGTTCGTCGGGACGGGTTAAAGCACTCATAATAACTGTTGAAGCATCATTTGATGACACAAAAGTGTCGCAAACTAGCACTTAGGCTTCAATGAACACGATTTCCTATCGTATGAAATATTCGAAGCTAAAAATACGTATCAAAGGAATAATATGACGATGTATGTTCGGAAACATCAAAGAAAATATAGCGCTTGAAAATCACAGACTCGAGTCAGTGAACAACTCTCTGAGATTTGAGAACAGTTTTGTCGATGACCATTTAATCCTATATTCTGATTCGAACGATTACAGTTCACTGCCCAAAGATTTATCCATAATAAAATACTTGCAAGCAGAATTATAATACACAGAATTGAAAAAATAATAATTAATATGCCTTTTAACACTAGAACCACCAAACCAGTTAAAATGACTTTTATTGAGATACTTTTTACAAAATTGATGTTAATATTTATTAAGATAAAAGCTTACTTTATTTACTTTTATATTTTTGATTAAACATTAGTAGTTCTGGTGTTAATGAAATATTTATTAGGATAAAAGAATTAGAATGCAATTTTGAGTACGAAAGTTCCCATTCAAATCGTTGGCCAGACATAGGATAAAGGAATAAATAGCTGGACGTTATTCGGATTATTAACTATTAACAAAAGCAATTAAATTGGATAGGTGGTGAGAGGCAAAGTGACAACGCGGTGCTTGTGGTACGCCTGCAAAGCTCTCGGAATTGGTCTGCTATTAATGCTTTTAGGAGCTTGCATGGCAACTATAGGTGAGTAGAACATCAAAGACTAATTAACTTAACCGTCCATTAACCTTTCGCCTACCGCGAACAACTTACAAACGAATCGAACTGAAAGATTAAACAATTTTCTCTTTGCTTCCAAAAGAACGAATAATTCAATTAAAAATCTTTGAAAACAGCTTAACTTTCCATTTCTTTTCATAAAAGTTCATCAAATATTTATCAAATATTATATTAATCGTGAAATGAATTGTGATAACTAAAAGTCCAATTATCGTTGGTTCGAAATGGAGCCAGGTAATCGTGTTCCATCGATCAAACTACTCTTTCTTCGGAGTATGTTGTTAGAATGATTTATGTGTGCATGTCGTACAGGATATTTCGCAGATCAACTATCCGTAGCGCAAGAGATCAGAGGTAATCTAACAATAAGAGTGAAGAATGAATCACGCGGATTCCATTTAAACAACCTCAGTTACGCTGGGCCAATAGTGATGGGCGTAGGAGGTAACGATAACATTTATCAGTACTGCTATACTATTTTCTTTTATACATACCTCTTAATCTACACGCGTTCAATGCCAGAGCGGTATAAAACTCAAAATAAAACCGATGAAACAATGATATAGAGTCTGGTAAACATTAATACGTCCGCCACCGTTTTGTTTCTGAGTCATACGTGATAATTTCGATGAATATAATTTGTTGCTTGCAGTTTCATATTTCAAAACCTGACGAATTATGACTAAAATTTGGACAGCGTAAAAATTTGTTTGTACGTCTATAGTTTACACTTGCTATTTTTGACACTTTTGTTAATATTTTGATTTGGGCTCAAAATTTGAAACTGTGAAGTAAAAGTATTACAAATCACTATTCTTATTTATGCAAATAATTAATAAGTATTAATTAGTTTATGTAATTACCATATGATTTAAAAAATAGTATATATTCATATAAACAACGTCTGTAGTTTGAAATGATATTTTACAAAAACAAGAGGTCTGTAATTAACCAACTTTTAATTAGGTTCTGGTAGGAAACTTGTTAATTATGAAGCAATAAACGAATCGATGTTAATTAAATAATACACGATACTTTTTATTACGTTATTAAAAGATATGATTGGGGATCAGATTACACGTTATTAATGAGAGACTAATACGACTGGAGTAGAGAATAGAATTGTAGCAAAGATTGCCAAAAATATAATTTATGTAGAAGTTTAAAATAATAAGTGACATTGTTTGGAAAGAATCTATACGAATAACGTGTAATTTTGAAAAAAAAAATTAGAAAAAAAGATTGCCCCCAGAGAGATTTGAACTCTCGACCCCTGGTTTACAAGACCAGTGCTCTAACCCCTGAGCTATGGAGGCTTCCTGAAAGACTCTTTTTTGTAACTCCATATATCGTCGAGCACTACTTTTCCTAATTTCTTAAATACTTTTATCATTATATATAAAAATAATTATCCTAAATATAAAATAATTCTTTTATTAAGACAGAAATAAGATAATTCTTGTCAAAATTAAACTACTTTAGCAGTACCTTCTTAAATACTTTGATATAAATAAAATAATACAAACTTTATCAAATCGATTAATAGTCCAATTAATAAATTAATTAAACTACTTAAATTCCATCTATTTTTTAAATTTTTATTTACATTCATAGACATATTTTTTCTGGTACCTAATACAAGTCCATTAGAATCAATTATTTACACCAACGATACTCAACGATTATTCTTAAAAAATAAATTTTTAATAACAAAATAAATATCTCACAGGATTTATCGTAGTAGCGGCTTGCGTGATGACTTTCGAGGCTCGTGACAACGCTGCCAAAGTGGTGCCGGCCCGTTTCCGGTTCAATCAAACGTCGACAATAAAGAGCACGAGAAACCAACGAATTCGTAGGTCCACGTCCAGCCAGACGACAAAATGGGATCACCAATTGGGTGTGTTCAAAGTGAACAGAAGCCCGAGCTCGAGCATACAAGAGGTATCGCGGAAACAATTGACCGTGGAGTTCATGCAATTTTCGAAAGAACTGAGCGAAAAGCAAACCGGGCATGCCATTAAAAAGAGTCCCAGCGCTCCGACCTTAATTGACAAAAAATCACCCCGTAAAAGAACCCCGAAATACGCTGGATGCGCATTGTTGAACCCGGAATTGCTTCAAAGACACGCACTCTCCGTTGACAATCCAAGCTACAGCCCTCATCAGGTACCATTTCACATGAAAAAATTATATTATTCCTCGAATTAATTTAATAATTATTTTCGACAGGTGAGTAGAGAAAGTTTGGATCAACAAAAGATGGGAGGCAGTCAAGTGTCGATGGCTATGGATCTTCACATTCCTAATAAAGGTCCAGTAACACTGAAAGTGAAGGACAGATCAGACACCGCGAGGCGCCATCAACTACTTCGCCAGACGAAAGTAGAATACGTGGAAGAAGTTGATGAAGCGGCACGATCGCCGACCGGTCGTGGCTATTCTCCTAAAATATCAGGTACTATGGAATTAACTCTAGGTTTTTAACAAGAAACAGAGAAGTATTTTTATATTTTTAAATACTTGATGGTTTGGTTTCATAGGTGCCTATTGCAAATACCCAGACGATTTTGTACCAAGGAAAAGAAACTCGGTGGATATAAGGCTGTTCGAGGAGCTGACAGCAACCAAGGACCTCACCAAGATATCCCCGAGGGATTTCCGTAAGATTTCCTCGCCGAGTTTCCATAAAATGTCGTTCGACAAAATTGCGAGCGATCGTAGAATCGAGAGATCAATGGGTCAGCGTAAAGCTAGCCTGGAGTTTAGAAAGAGCCCCGACTTTCGCAGAGGAGACTACAGGTAATATTTTCCGCCTTAAAAAAGCAACGGAGATTAAGAACCTCGAGTCCTCTCAAGAACTTTAAATCGGAAACATAAAACTTTCTACAAACTTAATTACTTTGATTAAGTATTATAATATACTTTTTTAATCGAATATCTTTATGAGAGAGGCTCCGATATCTCGTTCCAGGAAACTGTCCGTGGACAGATTCAGTATCGACTGCACCAAGTACCTGACCGACGAGGTCGAGATTCGATCGAGGGCCAGCAGCGGCGAGAATCTGAGAAGACAACGTCAACCGAAACTGCACCATTCCAGATCGGACGACAATAAAAGGCAGTCGTTCGAGAAGCAACAGAGGGACGCTCAGTCCAGCAGACATTCCCTGAACACGCAGGCGGTCGTCGAGAGCGGAGGAACCGAGGCGGATTTTAAATATTTCGCGACCACGTCGCTCGACACCGAGGAGAGCCGTGCGGACAACTCTGAGGGGAGCCACACGATCGATATCGAGGACGCGATACCCACGATCATCACCACGGAGGCGCCGACGGAAGCGGACGCACTGCTCGAGGAACCGGAACTGGAGAACCTTCCGGAGAACGACGTTGAGAGCTCGCGGCACGACCGACAGGAAGTTGGAAAATGCGAGAAAACGGAACGTTTGATGACCAACGGTCGAGTGTCGAAGGAAAGAGGACAGAGCTTCGATGAACGGTTGAAGGATCTCAGTGGAAACGAGGAACTGATTTTGTACGTGGAGGACGACGAAGTTTAAGGATATCAAGGACGAGTAATTTTCATGAATTAGTCGAAAGAAAATAGAAGCAACAAGTAAGAAGATAAATTGAAAATTTGTAAGATTTTGGCGAAAATGAGGAGGCAATTTTGTACCACAAAACCATGAAGTTTAAATCCATGAAGTTCTATGTAAATCAGAAAATTTACATAGATATTATTAAAAATTATAATTTCTTCTATCTTTTGCAATTTTCAAATCATTGCATAACTTCTCTTCGAAAAACTCATGCAACAAAGGATTAAACTTGCATAATTATTCTGAATAATTCTGGGAAATAGTAAGTTCAAAGGTCAACAAAATTTCCATTACATTTTGCATATTAATCAACTGTGACATTAAATCGATACATTGTTGTTTAATAATTCCCAACATTTACAACAAAAGAAAGTTGCTAATGAAGATGTACTAAAGCACATAAATTCAGAATGCTATTAATTTACAAAAATGAAATCTTATTCCAATTCGTTGCAATTGCTACTTTGCAAGCAACATCAAAAGCCCTGAACATTGTTGATTGCTTTTGTAAATAATCACTTAGGCGATGGAATTTTTTCACTTTCTTAATTGAACGTACTATCGATTGTAATCAAGCAAAACACATGCTCAATGATCTCAAAACATAGCGTTTAAACGAGGCTGACTAAGCTTTCTCGCAAATTACCTTCCGTTATAAGACAATCATTTTTTAAAGCAAAAAACAAAGCAAATATCCAACGTTATTTTCTTCACGGAACTATATATAAGCATAAAAAAAAACAAAAATACTTGCCACGCTAATGACAAATAATCAATGCATACATCATACGTGGCGCGTTTTATCTGTATAAACATGAACAAATATAAAATGAACACGTTGGTAATATCGTTAAACTATGAAAGACGGTCCTGCCAACAATAATAGTCGTAAAAATCTCTCGTAAAACCTGATCTCCGTTTGTGATAAAATGTAAAATATGTTTAAGAAACGGATCTGCTCTTCTACTCTGAATAACATCCAAACAGTTTCAAAGAAGAACATTTTGCAGAATATTTCAATTATTTTTTTTGTTAGGTATTGACTAAAATATTCTTAGAAATAAATTATCATAAACTCATTTTGTTTTGTTCAATTTTGATAGACAACGGTTATTTAATAAATTTTGATAAATTTATATTTTATAATGAAAAAATATACACACGGAACTTTGAAATTAGAATGATCGTCATATATAATTTAAAAAAGAGAAGTATTCTAATAATTAAAAACTAATATTGTTGCAGAGGAAAAATAATGTGTAACAAAAAATACGTAAAAAAAATTTGTCGTGCCAGAAGAAATGAATGTATACATTTGGCACGGTTTGTTATATCATATCGAATTCATTTTAAATATAAGAACACTGTGTTTGTACGATGTTAAAACATTTCTAAAACAATCTTCATGATTTAAGGGCAACCCATTGAAAAGTAAAAATCGTGCGAGTAGCTGTCGAGAGCCACTCTCAGTCAACTTTCAAGACAGTACCCCCACGATTTTTATTTTCAAAAATGGACAAGCATCCTAAGAAAAATTTACGTAGAGAATACCTATCTTGTTCTATTGTTGAAACGTTTTGTATGCTCCCATAATGGAGGCCTATCTTTACTCGAAATCGATCTTAGACTCGATTCGAAGATGCTTTCTATCGAGGAACATGAAATTTTGTACGGTGCTCAGATCGAGTATAAAAGAAAAAAAAATAATTAATAATGACTAGCAAATGTGACAATCCATTCGCGTTGGAGTGATACATGCGTTGTTTTTTAAACGAGGGTTTAGCCAAATGTATGTAAAAATCTATTTTTATATTTCTCGTATGGTGATACCGCGACAATGATGAGATCCAAAGCCAATTTTAATTTGTTTTCAAATTCGCGATCAAAATTGACAATCGAAACGTAAAAATAAGAGGAAAGAATCACGTTCGTTTAGAAAATGAATAATCTTGTTATTCGATTTCAAATGGACCAATATTTGAAAAAAAGTATGTCTATAAATTGTTTAAACGATTGCTTCTCTCTTCTGATCTAATATTTTGCACCCAATCTGAATACTGGGGATGTTGTTTAATTTTAAAGGTAAAAATTTATTGTGAATTTTATTTTCATTAATATAATGGAAATAGAATGTTATGGAATTTGAAGATCAACACATAATAAATTTTAGCCTTTAATAATTTTATGTGCAATGGAGTTACACTGTAATCTCGAATAATTAAGTGTTGGCATGATCTTATTTATTATTTCATGCCAATATAAAATGCATAGATATCTGTGAACGAGATGAACATAATCAAACTGTGATGAAATTGTAAGTACATAAGTATTAATAACGATAGGGATGATTGCCTACTATTGTTACTTATCAGTGCTATCTTTGTGCAACATTTTCAAAGATAACTAGTTTAAGATACTCGTAAAATACACGATCAATGTCAATTTTATATATTAGTTATTAACATTTTGGTTTTATTTTTATTTAGCAAAAATACTTTTTATTTTTATTAAGTAAAAATACTTTAATTATCATGAAATATGTTACTATAAAAAATTCATGAATAAGCAATAAAAATCTACGTTGAATAATAAAAATTATGAATTATAAATTATATATAATTATGTGTGTTTTAAGAGTATCTTTTGCTGCACTGACAATGTTCTTACACGACATAAGCGGTTTTATCGTCAACCAATTATGTACCCATATAGCAAGCGTGTGGAAATAAATGAAATATCGTTGTACAATTCTGAATTCAATGTAATCTTTGCATGCTGACTGTTGTAAAATCTCAATAAAACAACTTTCAAAATAGAATTTGAATATGAATTGCACAATCGAGAAGCATCAGGCGCAAAATATTAAACTTGTTGCATGCTTACAGTTGATAATAAAGTATATGCACTCACCGATTGCGGCGTCCTCTTGGTAATCTCCAGAAACTCAACGCCATTCCGGGTAAAACGAGTCCGACTGATCCATCTGCAGTCAGTAAAGCTGTCTCGCCTGCGACACAGAAAGAACTGTTATTAAACATGTCACAATAAATGTATACACTTTCTGGTCATTGTATGAACATACTAATTTGATAAATAAGCAAATAGAAGCTTTTATAAACAATACAATTTAAACTTTCGTTGGTAAAATAATATGTTGATTATGGTTTATATTTGGTAAATACTTTTACTTAAATATTCTGTAAATATATAAATGGACCAGTAAATGTATACCCTAACATGTTACATATTATATGATTCTAATGTCTAACATATTATAATACAGTATAATTTCAATTGTACAAAGAATATTTCTCTGAAATAATTACAACATCAGTAAATATTTTGAAAAATAACTAAAATGATTGTAATGTCTATCGACCTTTGCTAAAATTAATTTCTATCACAGGTTTGTCGATAGAGCAGAAACAGGTTGCACACTTGTGCGACAGAACTACGAACGCCAGGTGGCGGATCGTATTCGCATGGTGGCACAGGTACAGATAAAGAGATGGCGGGAATGGGTAAAACGACTGAGAAAGAACTTATCAAATTAACGGTCGAAAGCAAGATAGAGGTAGTGAGGGGCAACAGAACACCATCGAAGTACCTTTGAACGTTCAGCAGTATATCGCCGGACGCCATACTCGACACGCATGGTACCATTTGCTCCAGTGAAGGTATGCTGGATCCGTGATCCTCGCGATTCGTTGTTGTTCAAAGTAACTCTTACATAAGAAGTGCCAGGAAGCTCTGTCTCCCGCAGGGATGTTTTCCTATCGGTAACGAGACTTCTCCAAGGATCAAGGAACAAGAATGACGTCCGAGCGGTTTCACAAGTGAGTTTCCCTTTGTACAAGCAACAGTCCTCGCGCATATTGTTTAAGCTTTTCTGTTCTTGTCCCTCCGCCGATGGTATGCATTTATTACACTGCAACAAGATACCTATCTGAAAACCAAGAAGCAGAGAAATGTTGCATAGTCGGGTTTTCTTGTCTCTGACCAGAACGAAAAAATGACATGCCTGGTTAACCATGAGAACGAAATATTGCAGTTTGAGATCTTGATCATTGGATATCGATCAGGGGAATATATCACAAATGAAATTAACTGATTTTCGCTGTTACTTGTTGTCAATTTTGAATAATGAATTGATATTTTTATCGATCGTGAAAATTGAATTTAAAGAACCAAATTTAATCAAAGGATAATTCAATAAATTATGCTCAAATATCCGGTTAATTTGAACTTATTAATGCGCATAATTAAATACTGATACACTGTAATTATATTAATGGGAAAAGAAATCATGGCATCAGGTGTAAGTCACGTATGGACTGTTATTAAATGCAAAAGTGAAGAAGAATGTTTGAAATTTCTACTTACCTAGAACACTGCAATAACTATGATCATGGAATATCGCGTGCGGAATTTATGCATGAGGACGCCTTTGCTTTTGTTTGATACACCATGAAGATTTATCAACCAGCCCACTTCTGAGAGCGCCGGCTGAAGAGAACGTATATAATTTGGGTATTATCTATAACAAAAAAAAGATATGCATTTCATTAAAAAAATACAATGACTTATTGAACAAACTTTATTTCAATTCTTTCAAGCTTATTATTTTTGTTAACACAAATAAAATTCAACCATCTCGTTTTATATCAATATCAAAATAAATGTCTTTAAATTAAATATTATCACAATTGTTAACACTTGCATAAGCCATGAAGTTGAAAGCAGTGTACAAAGATTGATGGTGAGATAAAAAGAAAATTTTACTCATAATTATACATTCTATTGCAGGTTCTATGTACTGTTATAAAAACACTAATTATAACGTGAAAATCGTTATAATTAAATCCTAACGAAGATAAAGTTTTCCTTGAAAACACTTATGGTTTCGTTCGGGCAGAATTAATACGTGTATTTGAAAGAAAATATCAAAACGTATTCACGGTAAATGACACGTAACGCGGTGAAAATTATCTTGTTTAGAACTCGTTAAAAATTTTATACGCACTTTCTCTAATACCTTTGCTATCTTGTCCCGTTTCAAGTTTTCCAATTTTTCTTTAATCCGGTTTTCAAAAATCCAGAATAAAATTATTGAACTTATTACTGACGCGAAACGTTTTCTTGTGGAAGACTGTTTTAATTAGAAAAAAAGCTAATTAAAAGAAAATAATACTCACGAAAGAGAAAACTATCTCGTGACGTGTGTCGCGTTATCGTGACGATCAGGCACGCAATTAAATGCCATAATTGGAATTAGAAAATTATTAACAAATTAGATAATTGTCTCCAAACAATTGTTTCACAGAGCTGCACGCGACGGGGTCTTGGACATCCTGAAAGAAACAACAAAAAAGGATTGTAACGCACGAGATGATGGAGGAATGACCCCCACATTATGGGCAGCCTTTGAAGGTCATATAGATGCTCTGAGACTGCTGGTCGCCAGAGGGTATGCTTGCAAAACTATTTACTTACAAACACATTCCAGAAACGTCCATTCGAGCCACGATACAGGTTAAACATTTCATACCCTTTTTATCAATTATTTCGCACAATCGACTCGTATTTCACCGAAATTTTATTTGTTCGCGAATATTGTTGCTTAACTACGTGTATAATATATATTTATTTATTAATTGATCACAATACCTGATGAAATGAAGAAACTTTTCGCAGCTAACGATGTAATTCTTACCAACGACGCAATAAAACTCAGTTTTGACCGTTAAATTAGCAATATTCTTACTTTTGGTTCAATTCCTGTTTCGCCGTTTACGCGCCAAAATTTGTTACAGTATTAACTGAAATCTAACGCTCGCGCATGCGCAGAAACTCTAATTCGAGATACAATTTTATCGAAATATTATATTTTTTGGTTAGGTATATTTTAATATATTATTCAATTAGAATTTGATTACGATAATTACTTATTATAAGCATGAATACGGTTTTATCCTAACTTTTAATTAATCGAATTCAACCGTACAAAATTGTAAAATCTATAAAGTATTCACAAAGAGACCATCGCGATTTATCAAGTTTCGTAATTCAATCGATAAACGTTTTATTTGTCTAAAATTTTTCTACGAGTAATTTGAGGCGTACCTTTGCTTAACCTTGAAAAGTTGACATGTAAATTAAGTACGAGGTCGTCGTGGTTAGTGAACACGAAACTTTTAACAATTACGTGCAATGACATTCACGGAACAACGAAAAACTTACCTTCAACGATGCAGCATTGATTGCTTTTAACCAGCACAAGCCCGTATAATGTTAAATGTGTTCGCTGCTTCCTTTTTTTTATATGAACACACACAAAAAGTTTGTATCAAGCGATGACAGATGTACGAAGCCGGAAATATACGCTATAATCTGGGATCTATCGACCCCATGAACGGAAATTGCGGCCAAGCGAATACCTATGAAAAACAATCGAATACGAACAGAACAAAACACACGGGAACGGAATGAAACGGAACGGGGGAACAGGGAATAGCTATTCACGTAGCCGGCTCATACCGTGTCACGAAATTGATATTTAACAAGAAAAACATTTACTTACGTGATCTGCGAACGTCAAATCAGCAGCTTCTTTATTAGATTGAAGAGATAGGATGCAAAATAATTTCGTTAAAACCACTAAACTATGATAAAAATCTGATAATTCGATCACTGACTTTAACACCTCTTTCCTGCTCCATGTCCTTTGAAACAATGCGGGAATAGATCAGATTAGTCAAATTCATGTTTATTTTAATTTTTGAAGTTTCAAATTAATTTGATTTTAAATAAATTACAAATATATTTCATTTCATTTTATAACAATATAGTCCCTTATAATCATTGATTTATATATAAAGTGAATAATAATATATAAACGATTTAATAAATTTTGTTTAAATCATTCGCTTGATTTCGAAGTCAATGAACTTCTACGCATTAATTTCTATTACATATACAAGCCTAAATATATATAAATTACCTTTTTGAATTAATGTAACTTTATGTATTGTAATTTTTGCGTTCGACTGTTTTTTAAAGCTGTTTCGAACAATAACTTACATCGAATCGCTGAAACCACCTTGCGGCTGCATGTTTCATAGGATCAGCGATAGTCCGTAAAGAGCCGACATAAAAGCTGAAAGACCACACGTGCCCTGTTGTGAATAAGATCGAATGTCGTTCAAATGGCTTCACTGTGTGGTCAACAAGCGATGGAAATTCAATATAAGACCTGCTATCCTTCCGGAACTTTGTTCCGCTCGTGTGTCATCGCGTGACAGGACGTTATAGGGTATTGTAGGACCTATTTGTTCCTTTCATTCGTTTCTACCGAACGATTTTTCACCTGTATCAGACAGTGGCCGTGAAATATTGAATCTGATGATATTATAAAATGATTTAATTTATTAACCCTTTCACTCTCAGGGGTAAAGTTATTAATATTTAATATTAAGAATATTTAGGGTATTAAATCTCACTAAGCATGAATATACAATTTTAACACGATGTATAAATACGTATACGGAACAGGAAACGGCAGATGTGCAATCATGCATTTTTTAACGATTTTCTATTTTGTAGGGGAGACCCAGACAAAACCGATTACTTCGGTAACACAGCCCTTCACCTAGCAGCGGCGAGGGGTCACGAATATTGCGTCCGGTTTCTCGTCAAATTCGGCTGCAATATTTGGTCCCTGGACATCGACAGGCACTCAGCCAGGGATTTAGCCGCCATCAACGGAAAGGAGATGACGCTTCAATTTTTAGATTTCGTTCAGGCCGACCAGGAGCTGAACAATCGTAAAAAAAGTCGACTGCTTCGGGAAAAGGCCGAGAAAGAGGCGGAGAAAAGGTATCCGTGCAATTATCTGTTAATTTAACGATAACGAAAGAAAAATGTTCACTCGTTTATTTTACAAACAGATTGAAAGAGTACATGAAGAAACAGAAGATAGCGGAGATCAGAGCCGAGAAGGAACAAAAGAAGATATCGAAGGATCGAACGAAAGTGGACTTAGCCACGGTGAACGAAGCCGGTATTATTCTACCTCAGAAACCCAGTATATTGACCTTCAAAGGCCGGCTGAAACCCTCGCCAACCTTCAGCGATATCGTCGGCACCACCGCGAAAAAACACGGTAGCGCAGTCTGTAGAAAAGCTTTAGCGAAAAAGGCCGTCGATGACTTCAAGGTCGTAGAGGTAGAATGAATATTTGGAACTGCATTCTCTCGGTACTCGGCAACATTCGCTTAACACACAACAAGGCACAATTAATATTGAATTAATATTGTGTTCGATAGAACGTACGCGATGAAAGATTGAATTTTCATTGTTTTTAACTAAACGATGCTTTCAGGTAGAGGTGAATGGAAAGAAGTCGATCCGCAGTTTGACCGGCCTTCGAAGAGACTCTGAAATAATCTATGTAGGGACTTACGAAACCCAAGCACAACAAATAGGAAGGAGAGGAAGGATCTCCGATGTTTGGGGTACCCTGAACAAAGCACAGAGCACACCTGACCTTCTGGGCGATCGTAGCTTCGACGACGATGATGAGCAAAATGATAACAGAGAAGATGTAAACGGTATAAGAGATACCACCTTCTTGCAAGAACCTGCAAGCATTTTCAATCGACCTGGTTTTGGATCTGTAGCGTTTCGAAGAGCGGTAGGTATTTGTAAATTTAGGACAATTAAATCTCTGATTCTGTTAAACAAGACTGCTAATAATTATAACGTGATGTACTGTAAATAATTTTAATTAATTGTATTTTCCATTATACAATACTTTGAAAGAGCATAAATTATAGTTCAATCGTTAAACCGTTTCTAATAACAGCTATTTGCGGAATACGTAACTATACGTTTACTCTGTTTTGTAATTATTGCAGCATCAGAACTGTTATTGTAACGATATACGTAGCTGTAAACGTAAATGTACCACACGGTCACCGACCTGGTTAATAACTGCTTCAAAGAAGTTTTTGAAAACAAAAGTATCAGAGATGTTAAGAGAAATTCTTGAAACGATAGACATTCATTGCTCGAACCAACATGTTTTAAATATAGTCAGTCAAAATTCGTTCAGAGCAGTTTACAGAAGACTTACTTTGTAACTTCAGATAACGACCACGTTCGACAACCTGCCAGTCTCGCAAATGGATGCACATGAACAAAACGGTAACTCTTGCGTAAATGGTTCCGTAAATGGATCTGTAAATGGTCATAGAGCGAGCTCGAACGGGCACAACGAAGAAATCAGTATAGGAAGCGCAGGCAGCTTAGCTCGCAGACAAAGTTTATGGGACGACGACTTGCTTTCAGGTGAGAATGCTTCCATTGCCAATTACCGTTGCCATTAAGATCCAAATTTGTTTCATTTAATCTCAAAGTATGCATTTCTTGCAGAAGAAGAAACAGACGAGGAGTGGACACCGTTGCAAAGATTCTTAGTCGCCAACAATCTTTCCTCGATACATCCAATTTTAGAATCGGAACAAATAGACCTGGAAGCTTTAATGTTGCTCACAGAAGCCGATCTATCGGCTCTCAAACTTCCTCTTGGACCTAAAAGAAAATTGATAAATGCAATAGCAAATCGAAAAAGGGCACTGGACGCGCCCGAAAACGTCATCAAAGATAGTAAATTGTAAACCTTCGATTTTAATGCTAATCTTATCTGATAACGTGCCTTAGTAACTGCTAAAAAAAATGGTTAAAATGTCTGGAAAATCTAATCCATGATTAGTAAAACAAATTTTTTTTAACTACAGGGGTTGATCATGTTATGAATCAACTTTTACACGTTTTGCCATTTTATTCTTTTCATAGATACATAAATAGGATACAGTAAAAGAAACATCAGTTCACTTCTATAAATCGTCGCCATAAACATGCAAATCACTAGTGTGAAACATAAAAGGTGTGCTGAAGTAATGATCACCTGATCGTATAAAATCTCAATTAGCCTTAATTTTTCTACTATGTATGGTGCCTTAATAGAGCGTACTTCGTTAAGTCTATAAATGTAAATGAAAGTGTAAATGCCAATCTAATAGGATGTATCTCCACGAAAGTTTTCCACCGTTTTGTTACGGGTACGATCAGTTTTATAAAATTGTGTACGAAACCGAACGCAGGAAAATAAAAAAAAAGAAGGAAAACCATGTAAATACCGATATCGATATCCAACACGTTTTTGTAACATATCCCTTTATTGAAATCTGTGTATAAGGTAGACTTCAACAATGCGACAATAAAACTTTTTTTTTGTTTATAATTTTATTTGTAAATGATTATCTTACAAATAAGAGACGCAAAAATATACAAGCTTCTTATGTTCGCAAAAAATAACAGCACCATTTCTCGCCTTGCCGTGAACACATTTATCTTTTCTTTTATTCTCTCGTGGTGCATCCACGGCCGTTCTTTGTTCGTGCAAGTAAAATGTGATGACACGTTTTCGTTTACACAAAAAGTTACACCACACGTTCGCGATTAATGTGCATCAAGAATAAAAAAAGAAAAGGCTCGTAGAAAATTTTTTTTTCTTTTTCTCTTTTTTTTTTTTTTTTTTTGGTGCCCTGTGTTCGTGACAATACGTACGCGTTTTTTACTATGCACCTCGTGTAACCAGCGTACGAACTACACATTACTGTGAAAAAGATATGATACAGAAGTTGATTCCTCGCGGTCTCACCTAATCAAGGCTGCACGATTAATCGATTAATGGATCACGAACGTTCTCTGTTCATTTAACTTACCCGATTACTCTAAATAGCTATCTCGATTCGTTAATAGAAAAAACGGATGAATTTACTTTTACTATTAATCGATTAATTTCAGAGCCCTACAAGCTACGTTTTACTTCATCTTTTTTCTTCATTATTTCTATACACAACAGTCGATTTTGCGTAATGGCAACTTCATTGGAAACTCGTTTTTTTTTTGGCAGCAAGTACAAATTACATATTTTTTTTTTTGTTTTCCTTTAACAAAAGACGGAAGTCATCGGGTTCGCAAAATGATTACCTCTAACGTAAAATCTAATTTTTTTTCCTTATGAAAGACGCTGTCTATCCGTTATCCTCTTCCTATAAATTTACAATATTAAAATATTCACTTACAAAAAGGTATCACTTTACAGAAGTTATTTCTTTTTTCTCAGTTATAAAATAATCGAAACTTTCAACAAAATCGTTTATTCCTTAAACTGGTGCAATGATATCTTGTTCTAATTGTACTAAATACAAAAAGGAAAAAATGATCGTTTCAATGCAAAGATACAAGGTATGGATCGTTAACATGATTTTTACTCCCCATGAAAATAGGGAAAGTTCTCCTACGTATTTGGGATAAAATTCTGTTTGCTGACCTCGAAATGTTCTTTTTTATACATGTACGAGATATCTCTGCATTATTCGAGATAGGAAAATACCAATATTCGTACCGAGAAAAATCTTGCTGAGTATTCGAACAACTAACACCGTGTCGTTTCAATTATAAATAAATATCGATTCTCTTCTTACGACCAAAGAAACGAAGCGTTCGAGCGTTATCCTGGAAATATCATTTCTTTTTTTTACAAAGTGAAAGTAAAGAAAGGCGACGGTATCTGCAAAAAAAATTACTTGATACTCCACGTTAGCTAGTATTTTCTTATCGATAAAGTATCCCTAAGTATGGCAACTTCAGCGTGTTATTTTCTTCTAAGTGTGTTTGTTTGTAATCGGAGTTACCTTTGTACGGGAGACTGGTTAAAAAGTTAAAAAGGAATTTATTCTCTCTATTGGAGAAGCTAAGAAACAAGTCATGAAACGTCTCACGTACAAAGATACTCTTAGATATTATACATTTTGTTGAATTGGAACTTTTAGAACTTTCACAAACATGACCCTGCGTTACCAAACTGGTCAGGAAAGTGGAGTCAAATAGAGTCCTTGGAGTTTTATTAACTGCCGATCATATGATAAATATTATTAAAGCTATCGCATAGTTGTCAATAATAATAATTAATAATAATAATTAATAATTAATAATAATAATAATAATAATAATAATATTAGCAGTATCCCTAAAGCTATTGTGTATCGTTACGAATGTACGCTATATTTACAACTGAATAACAATTTTCACTCATTTCCGGAACGGTGCTCAAAAACAAATATCAAAAAAAGAAAGAAACAAACAGAAACGAGTTGGCTTCTAAGTGACTTTTGAAGAACGAATGAAAAGAAATTCGAAATATTAAATAGGAAAATCGAATTTCAGTATTAAATAAATGTACCTAGCTCGATTGAACTAGATCTCGGAATCTCCTGCTAATTATGGTCTTCAAAACTCAGATAGAAGCAGTACGAGGCACAACGCTACAAATAATATACACTTACAGGGATCCTAAAAAGAACGGAACAACAGTAGATCGCCCCAGTACAAGTCTTTGAACGTAACGCTTCTTATAAAATATACACGTATATGTACACACACACACACACATGTTCACATTATATGTGCATATGTGTATATGCAATATATGCACGGCAAAGAGCTGCCGTGTCTTCGCGACAATGGCAGCGACCAAGACGGAAAGCTCGCTTATCGATTAAATTCGCATATTAGGAGTCGTGGAAAAGTAGATCCCTTTACATTGCACTGTCTTGGCCGCGGTCCTTGCCCAGGACACGTCCCAGCGATTCGCTGGTTCAACCCCTTGCTCGTGGCATGTATTCGTCAAAAGAAAAAAAAAAAAAGAAAAAAAAAGAGAGAGAAACCAAATTGATACTATGATGATCTTTCATCGCTATCCAATTGACATCGAATACAAAGAGACTGGAAGAAACTTCACAGAGGCCCTTTCCACCGAGCTGTTAAATTTCATTCGTCGCTCCAGTTTGATATAAGCACTGCTTATCCTACACTTGTTTTAAGATTTACAACTACACAAAATCTATGTAAGAATTTTATCAGTTAATTACACAATTATGAGCACCCCGCGACGCGTATGGAAAGAATAAGACGCGATTATTTTTTTTTTCTTTTTTTTTCTTTTTCTTTTTTTTTTCGTTTTTTGTTTTGTTGACATCCCTCATTGAGAAAATCTTGCTTTGAACCTCGATTCTCGTGTTAAACTTTCACGTGTGTTATGACGCAAAAAACATGGCAGCAAACAAACCATTTTCGATTCCATTCAAGGGATCGCACACGAAAAAACATATAGAAACAAACAAAATGAAAAACACGTAAAATTACAAAAACGAAAGGATTACAGAAACAATTAAATATATTATCCAAAAGACAATTTTTTTATGGTTACTCTACAAACAGAGTTCATACAACAGACAATATAGATCCCTTGTTCGCAATTGGTCAGTATAAATGTTGAATCATAAGAATGAAACAATTTTATCAACGTATTTTTCCTTTGTTCTTTTACTTGTGTTCTTATTCTTTCGCTAAGCCTTCGTACCCCGTTTATTGCCAACAAAAAGCTGTATAAAATGATCCTTTTTATTGATTAAAAGCGTCCAAATTGTATTATGTATGATCACCTAATAATCATAACAATATCGTTAATCAGAGGGTTAAGCAATCCTTTGGATTCTGAAAGAATATTCTACAGTCGTCCTCTCCTTGTCCCCGTTTTGTCACAAAAATTACACTTGTAGCTGATAATGTAATTACAAAACATTTAATCACCAATCCTCGTCACTTGTCAAACATCTCACTTGAATATAGTACAGTACACTACGAAGTGTGACTGAATAATATCACGAAGTTATTTTAGCTGCTAATTTTGACATACACATTAATTATGTGTAAAGCACGTTAGTTGCAGCTTTTTAGTATTTCAATAGTACATTTGGCAAGGTTCATACTCTTGGTTTTGTAGATCAGTAAACTGGTAATCACGTACACGTTTCTGCACATAAAACAACGACATTCACTCTGTATGGGCACTTTGAATGTTATTTTGAAACACGTTTGTATTATCTCAATGATCATAAATAAATAAATAAATTTTAAAACAAATTCTAAATACAGATGATAAAGATTGCTACATATTATTACTTTAAGTATTATCAAGGTTGCAACTTCATTTTCTTCTCAAAAAGTGAAACGGTAAATTTCAATAGCACAAGTATTTTTTTTTGTTTTTATAATTCTCTTATTCTTTTTATGTAAGAATCAGCATTGTTGTGAAATTTCATAAATAATAATAGCAAAACTTTGACGGATACCATAGAATATTTGGAATATACGAACGTGTTTTATACGGCAATACAAACGACTGCCTTCTTTCTGAAGTGATTATGTTTAATCCGGGAATTATGTAGGGGAGTTGAACCATTAATAATTAATTTATCAATCGATTAATTAATGGGGAGCAAGGGAGTAAGGCTACTTTACACATCGCGCGCCGTTACATGAAACGCGAACGTTTGTGCGTGGGAGATCCCATATCCACGTCATGCGAAGCAGGCCGTTTGTGATGTCGAGCAAATTCGCTAGTTATAAAAGCCGACAATTCGGCTTGCCTTCCAGTACGCCGGGACATTGGTGAACCTATCCAATTATCAAAATAATCCGATTACATCAAGGTATCATTCCATGAAATAAATTCTAAATTATTCAAAAAATGTATAACACAATAAATGGCTATTAAATAATCTGAATAAATTACTAAGTCATACTGATTAATTCATTATGTAACTCTTACCAGACAATGCAATTGCTTCTCTAAACGTGTGTAATTCAGGATCAGGATCAGTGGTTGACAATGGTGTTGGTGCAACAACCATATTTGGCGTGGAACTTTCTGATGGAGGTGAACCACATACCATCATCCTTGGTTTAGGTGAACTCCTATAAATGTATTCACAAACATATCATATCTGTTTTACCTGTATTAATAAAACAAACCTTATAAAAGTTATTGGTGCATTAATTGCCTATAGAATAAAATGCTTAAATTTTTACACATTAAATAACTGTTGCAAAAATTTAATATATTTTAACAGCTTCTGAAATTATCTTAAAAAAAAAGCTATTGAAAATAAATTGATTAATTTTATAGAATGAATATTTACCTATGTGAATGAGGTCTAGGTGGTGGTGGTTTTCCAGCAAGATATGCTAACAGATCTTCCCTCCGAATCATACGTCTTTTCTTCCTAGCCCAATTCATTATTTCTTTACTACGTTTTTGTCGACCCATTTCTACACTTAAGTCACTGCATCGACGTATACTATCCATTGAATCTGTTGAAATATTTGTCATAGGTAAAAACAAAAACATTGACCCTTACATAATTATATATATTATTACTTTTACTGATGATATAAACACATGTATATACAAGAATGAAAAATGATGCATGTATAACAAATATACCATACAAAATATCTATTAAATGTATACAAAGCAACTAAAAAGAATGACAATCTAAATATTAATGACACATGGATGAAAATGACTAGAAAAGTGATACTAAAATACCAGCATTTGATATCATTTCACAGAAACATAATGCTCAACATATACTATTTACAGCAGATTTTATTAATGTTATACCATTATCCATAAACAGACATGATACAATTATTCAGGAATGACGGATATTTACTACTCTTTTCTATAAATATTCGTAATAGTCCTAAAAGTTCGCATCAATTAACAGCTGACCTTCAGCATTGGTCAGCTGTGCGGAGCGTTTTGACGCACATATACATGCAGGCAGGTTTATCGGTGTACATAAGCGAGTGACGGATGCACAAAGGAACATCCCAATAGTATAGGTAAGCATGTAGAGAAGGGAGTGAAGAAAAAAGAAACGGCTGAGAAATAATGATGGTGATGATGATGATGATGATGACAATGAAGAGAGAACGAAGGTTTATCTTGCTGAGATTGTTGACAAGAAAGGCCGTGGAAGTGTACGCACCTTTGTACAACGACGTGACGGTACCCGCAGCAGTCTGGAAGGGTAGCCATAGAGAGACACCCTGCGTACGATCTGTAAAAGAGCAAACCCGAAAGGAACTGGTTACACGATCAGATCGATATGCACATGCGGTGAAAAAAGGGAATCGAAGCGAACGAGGAGCGAGAAATTGACTGGCATATATCCTCTTTGTACATCGCACAAAATGGATGTCACGCAAAATGGTAACTACAGCGAATACGAGATGTCTCGCTGCTCGTTATCCTCGAGGCTCGTCACACGGACGAGTTTTAAAGGTGGTTGAGAACGACGAACACTGCTATCGTCGAATTAAGCTCGCCTTTGTACAGCTGGGCGATGGCCGACGCTGTCGTTTGAAAGCTCGTCCACATCTGCTGGGAATAAAGTTCCTTTTCGTTGTGCAGTTGCGTTTCGTAATCCGGCTCCGATTCCAACGCCTCGACGCACTGTTGCTCCCAGTTGCTGTACCAGAGATCCATTATAGGATCCTCTTCACTTCGATCTTCGCTCATGGCTTGTCGTCCTCGAGACTCGTTCGCGAGCTCTCGCCTCGCCCACCCACACTCACTCACGACACGCACCAAAATCGTGTAACCCTAAACTCCGTTGTATCTTCTGGTTCTTCGTGTTTGTCTTACTGCACTTCCTTTGCCGTTCGTCTCCTTCACGTAATGCGAACACGGTAGCTCGCATGCATGCCACCCGAGTCAGGTCGCGGCCATTACGATGTGCCTCGCTCGAGGATCGCGCGAGTCTCATGCGCAACGAAACACGAAATACCAATTGGCAGGTACGAAGAACCAACTAACCCAACGATACATAATCCCTTTTCACCCCTGGACTGCGACGACGCACTGATTCCTGGGAATCACTGCTGCACTCTGTTCACCAAAATGCAGAAACCCAAATGCGCGCAGTTTCCGTTTACTACGTGCTATCGATAGAGAAGAGATTCCAGAAATTCGCTTTCTGGTTATTTGTCTCTTCCTAACCCATGAACATTAGTTGATCTTCTATTTTCAACGATCACTCGACGTTTCTTACTCGTCTAAAACAGACTGCGATATCACATTTTATTCGAATATAACTAACTTAAATTGCTTTTTCGTTTTCCTAACATTTAACAAATGCAGTGTACACGTGTCCGTGCTGTTATACGAATGCAATAAACCTATAAATGTTTTAAAGTTGCAAAAAGATTGTGTTTTATAAGAATCACAGTTATCGATCGCGATAACTAACTGCGCAGTTCATTATAGTTAGGTGTGATTACGACAGATGGTGAAAGCTGTATAGATTTTGTGAAATATTTATATATTAAGTACGAAATATGATTTTAACACTTTTTTGAGCTATTTGATCCATTGCGTACAGTTTAAACTTGGTTTATTTTCAGAACTTTACTTATATACACCTTTTGCCAAGCTTTTAAGCGTCATTAAATTAATACACTTTACCACTTTGAAACTCTGTAACTATCTGTACGATGAGTTATGCTGATGATGGAACTGAAATAAACAAAATATGTGAACAATGCGATTAAATATGTATATTTAAACCACAAAGAAATAAATGATGCAACTGGAATGATCGACGGGATAGTACCACTGGCGCTATCGAACAGACGTGGAAGAAATAGTAGCGATAAAAAGTTACTTTTTCCATAAAACAAGATATTTTTGCACTTTGGTAGAATAAGATAAACTTTGTACGGTCTAATATAACTGAAATAATATCATTACACTTTCTTTACCACGTTTCAGTCAAAATAAAAGTAACTGTGCTTTATGAACTCTGAAATTCTGCGGCCATTTTCAGTACTTGTAATGCTCCACTTTTTCGACTTTTTAGAGCTTATGAAATATTTTTTGTATATAAAATGCTTCAAATAACCACGTTAAGGATACATTGTAGCTTTAACTTAATTCAATATCAACAATCAATACGAAAAATTTTACGAATTCTGTAAAAATTGAAAATGAAGAAAAGCAAATTTCTATTATGTTAGTTTCCCCGCTTTCTACCAGAGAGAGCTAACAGTACTGTTTTTTATAGATTATTTCAATTATATACATTACTTATTTATTTATATTTTAAAAATGTTTATTAACGTTAATCACACATTACATTCTTTTAGTTCCATGATCATTATGTTTCGTGTCATAAATAGGAAGTTATAAAGTTTAAACATGCCAGTGCATTAATTCAGCGAAGTAAAGTTTGTAAAAAGTATAATTATTAAATTATAAATAAATTAAATTATAAGTAATATATTATATAGCATGAAAAAGTGTTAAAATTATATTTTAGTAATTATAAATAGTCCACGAATGGTATAGGTAGTATGCGATGGAGGTGCATGGTTTTATACGCCGTTCATGTTTGTATTTCAGCTGTTGAGTCGTACACTTGTGCGGCTCGCGAGTTGGGGTGCGAACTGTTCTGTACATTCTTTGCTGACGAAACAGCGTTATAATTTGAAAATGACAGGGTTTACAGAAAGTGCACTTGTGAAAAGATTAATGGACTTAAATCCTTCTCAACAGAGTATTCAAACACTTTCGCTTTGGTTAATTCATCACAGAAAACATCATCCGACCATTGTGAAAGTCTGGTTTAAAGAGATGTGTAAAGGTACGTGACAATTTTCGTAAGTATATCTTCGTTCAAATGTTTTAATCTTTGAAATTCTGCGTTTCGAATATCGTCTCATCGCAGACTTATTTTAAAGGACATATCAAGCGTGACGAACACGAAGTAAATTTCGACGAAATTTCTAGGTTAACTTTTATGTTGAACCCTCACTACGTAATTGTAGACATATTTCTCGTAACAATTTGTCTACTGCAAAATTACAGTTATATTGCTAGCAATAATTTGCCGTAGACAAAATTATATTTTACACAGCATTGTACTTACTAGCGTAAAACTAATTCAACAACATGCTTTCATGCTCAGTTGCAAAAGAAATTTGTTGTTTATAGAGATGATCACATTTTCATCAACAGACTTTTTCTCAATGCTTCATTAGTTTTTATAATTCATTTCTTCATGAGATAATATATAGTGACAGTAATAATAATAGTGACAGTAAGATTAATGATAATTAAGTAAACTTATATGTACTATTGATTAATTTTATTTAATATATTGATAAAATATTGCATCATATCATTATAAATTAAATTTCAGCATAGATAAAAAAAAGAACTTAATTTCTTTGAATATAATAAAATATATATTTTTGCAGTAAAGGATAATCGTAAGCTAATGTTCATGTATCTGGCGAATGATGTCATTCAGAACAGTAAAAAGAAAGGGCCAGAGTTTGGAAAAGAATTTGAAACTGTGTTGCCAAAAGCTTTTGAACATATGAAAGGATTTGATGAGAAAACGAGAGAAAGATTAAATAGGCTTCTTCAAATTTGGGAGGAGAGAGGAGTTTATGATAAAGCACAAATTGCAGAATTTAAAGCTGCTTTTACAGATACATCAAAAGATCCAGGAACACCACCTCCCAAGAAGAAACTTAAAAATGACATAGAAAAAGTAAAGGTAAATATATGACTCTGATGTTAAATTGTACTATTTATGGTATTTTATAATTGAATAACATATTTATTTTATATTACAGAAGGAGAAAAAGGAGAGAAAAAAGTCAGAGACTGAAGTTGAAGTGGATGGAACCAAAGAACTGCATGTAACCTTAAGTCCTCGAACTCCTGCTGGAGATCCACCAGAAACAGAGGAACTCATCAAAGCCTTAATGGTTAATACCATTTATAAAAACAACAAAAATACGGAATCTGTATCGTTAGCAATAAACTATCTTATATATAGAAAAATATATGTTAAATCCATAAGGCATATTAGCAGGCATATTTATACAGTTTGATATATCCATCCCCAACAGTTGTTTATTGTTTTTGATGATTTGTTTTATTCTCAATGTATTTCACAATACATTTGTTCCTATTTTTTTCAACTTTTATATTTATTATGTATTAACTAAGTTAAGAACGGCGTCGCATTAATTCTAATCTGAACATACACAATAAGTAGTTACTTTATAATTTTATTTAAGTGAATTAATATTTTTATACGAGAAGAATTTTGCTTTTATATAAGTTTTACTTAAATAAATTTATATGAAAAGTATGAGATATTTGTACATGAAAGAATCGAAGGCAAGCACTAAAATGCCTTCTTCGTTTCAGGATTTGGAAAACACAGCGTCCTCAGATGCTGGTGTTAGAGAGCGAATCGCATCTTTACCGCCAGAAGTTTCTGAAGTTTCGCTTCTCGCAAATTTAGCTGACAGAACAGCTGCAGATCAGTTGAGTGTTGCAGTAAACGAAGCTGCTGCACTATTAGCGGACTATAACGGACGATTGCAGGCAGAAATGGAAGATAGAAGAAGATTATTAACTATGCTTAGAGATTATACATTGGCACAAAGGCAATTACTTCAGCAGGCACAATCAACTTTAGAAGTATGACTATGTTCTTATTCTTCTTTATATTAAATGTTATGTATTTATTAAACGTGTGAATGTACAAATTTTGATGGTATGTTGCAGGATTACAAAGAGAAACTTAAAAAGGTTTGCGCGGTGCGGTCGGAAGTAAAATCACATATTTCCAATCTGCCTGATTTAACACAGTTACCCGATGTCACGGGTGGTTTAGCTCCACTTCCTTCGGCTGGTGATTTGTTTTCTATGCACTAGCACGTGAGTTTAAAGAGCACGATCATTGAATTATTTTTGAGTTCCACGCATAAATGAATGCAACCATGCTATGTTAGCTTGGTCTTTTGTGATGAAGTATATAACTTTCTACTTTTCAATATTTAATATATTAAATATTGAATTAAACTCCTCGTATGTAATTATGAATTATGAGATGAAAAAAAAGTACTGATAAGTGATAATATTGTGAAATCATTTTACAGAATACTTTAATAACACGAAGAGACAAATGAACCAAGTAATTATATACGATTAAAAATTTTTGAAACTGTTGTGCCAGTAATTTTCAGTGTTGTATTTTTTGTTGAAAATTACTCATTAAAGGGTATCTTTTTTGTTTTTCCAAGTGAAAGTTAATAAAGCATATCTAAATTCTGTTTTACACTTAGACTATGAAAAAAACACATTTCTATAGAAATTTTTGTCCAACAGTGTTCCTGTTTTATTATCTGCACAATGCATATGGAACTTAAAACATTGTACAACTTCTTACAATCTCATTTTATATTAATAAACGAACACATTTAATCATTAAATAGTTTTTAAATATGTTACTTAGAATTTATTATAGATAATAAAGGGTATAATAAATTCTAATAAACATAAGATTCTTTCAACTATTGAGTTACTTTAATTTAACTATTATGAAGAATTCCAGTAGAAGGAAAAAAAAAAGAAATATACAATGAAAATTTTTGGTTACCCAATCATTGTTTGCAAGCAGTGCTTAGGATGTTGCACTTACAATATTTGGTAATCATCCCTTGTATATATATATATTGTAGGTAATATAATTCTGGGACTGAGAAACATGTCTTAAAATATAACGTTGCAGTTGATTTTGAACAGATACTGACGTGCGTAAGTAAATAATAATGTATATGTAATATGGTACGAAGTAAATAGCGTGATTGTGCATTGGCGAAATTGTAATAATGTGCAAAATATTAATACGAATAAATGTTTTGATCGTTATAATATCTTTTATTCGGTATCATTATGTAATTATAATCCTTAATTTTATGCCTAGATGTTCAATAACATTCCATATCAAAGAACATACAAAGGAGAATAAAATACAAAGTTAAGAAGAGAAGGTATAGTACTTATTAAACGTTACGATTATTATCTAAAAAAATACAATTTTTTCATGTTTCGCCTTTATTCAATTATTTGTATATAATATAATTTTTTTTTAAACGTTTAATTTTTTCCAAATAGTATTTTTACCAATTGTTCATTACATATGTAGATCTCTTAAATTTTTCATAAAAAGTAAAGACCAAAACTTAATAATAATAATACATTTTAAGCTCACAATAATGAATTGTACCTGCTTGAAATATGTCAACAAATTTATTTTACACTAATTATATATATCGTTATGTTGTATACTGGAAGAATTTAAGCACTTACATTTATGGTTCTTTTTGTACATATAGTTTATGTTAATCAAATCATGATATTCTACAAAAATTTTCACTTGTGCTAACTCTTGGCAAGTATATTTGGCAAGAGCTGTATTGTACATTTCTTTGATTGAAAGACAAATCATTTGTCAATGTTTTATAGGCATTTTTATCACAATATATACAATGGATAAAAACAATGAATATTTTAACACCGTTTAAAAAATATTTTTTATAACTAAACATGATTCAATTCAGAAAGTTAGAATGTTTATTATTGAAGTGTTCAAAATAAATGTATATAAAATGCTAATATATAAATACTACTTATTCTTCAAATTAAATTTATAAAATATAAATTATTCTGTACACTAAATTTTTTTTTTTCACTTTCAATGCAATATTAACATTTTAAATAACATATTTAAAAATTTGTATATCTTAATATTATTCTTGTTTTTACCCTAAGTACAAAGAAAAAGAAATTGAATGGTATACTAACATTGAGAATAGTATACACACATTCTTTGTGGACACCTTGTACAATGATTTAGATATAAATGATCTTTTCAAAAAGGCGACATAAGTTTTATACACCATTTTCTTTTTAAGTTTCATGTGGATGCGGTGGTCTTGTTGGTTTAAGAATGAGCTTTCCAGTGTCATCACAACTCATATTAAAGTCACCAAGCACACTTCTAGCTCTTTGAGTGATGATACTTGGTGCTATCACACGTCTATGAACTCCCATCATAAATAATATCACTAAAACAAGATGATAAAGTCCTATTTGCATATCAACAGAAACCCTGTATTAATGATACATACCTAAAATAATACTAGCAATTGCAAAAAAAGGATGATTACATAAGCTTTGTGTGAATGAAACAGCAGGTGTATTTGGATCTGTCAACCAATGCCATGCACCCACAGCAGTGCAAACAGAAATAAAACCCAGCAGCACTGTAAAATAAATGTTAAGTTAAGTATATTACAATCCTATAATTATTTTCAAGTTAGTAGAATAAGAAATTTAGATAAATAAACAGTAGAAAATATGTTATTATTTAAAAAAAACAATTTTTAAACTTAAATATAACACGTACAGAGAAATATAAAAACGTACTTCTCCATCGCAAGGTAGCCGGTTGCAAACTAGCAATAACTTCGGTAAGACGTCTTTCGAAAGCTTTTAAATCTGAAAATAATAAAAATAGAAAAGGTAACCTTAAAATTGTCAATTCATTGTCGTACGCATCATTGACGTATGACTAAATTTTCTGCTATATTTGTTGACAGATTAATTTTTCCAATTAATTAACTCGTCTTTTTACCTTCACAAACTGTTTGATCCAAAGACATGTTTTATTTATGAATATACATTTAATTCAAACACCTTACAAAACAAACAATTCTGGTTACAACAGGAGCACATCGTTCGCGCCACTGTCGCTAAAGTAACGAATTATAACCTGCATTTAATTTTTCTTTTAATTTTATCAAATAATGATATAATCATAATTATTAAGATTCTTTACTTTTTGATGGGTAAGGCCTGTAACATTCTTACTTATAGTTACTGTATTTGATGATTAACATCACATTCTCTGTGTTCTTTTACTTCTTAAGTTTGTATTATTTAAATTATTTTATATACCGTTAATAAAAGGAACAAAGGAAGATTAAATATTTATAAATGCTTATAAAGAGGCTCTAAAGATTTTAATGATTTCAAAAACTGAAATGAGTTATTATTTTAAGAAGCACATACTTGCATGGAAGAGGGTTGAAAAGTAAACAAAGATGTACTATGTTTAAAACATTTATTGTGTAAAATGAAATAAATACAACTAATAATTGAATAAACTATGATATAGACTACATTTATATGTAATTATACATTTATACAACAAAATGATTAATGTTGTAAAAGAATCGTTATACTCTCTCAACCATAGTCACACCATACGACTATCTTCTATGTAATTAATCAAAATACAACAACTATATAACTCCTGGGGCATTTATCAAGAAAATTAAATAATAACAAAATAATTTAATGAGTTAAAAATATTATAGAACCTCTATTTTTTGTTATTTTTTCAATTTTATACGAAGCGCCACAGAAAATGGTACAAGTGGCGCCATCTCGCAGCGAGTGGCGGAACTAACGAACTAAATACAATGTATATCACTCTGACAAAAATTGAACTTTTTTGCGTGTCAGGATTTAATAAACGTATTGTGGAGATAGTATGCTCTAAATTTTAGAAAATCATTTTTTTTGATGAAATCGATGTCGTAGAATTATATTCTGCCGTCAGATTTGCCGAAAAACCGCTGGTTTTGTCAAAAAACGAATTTTGTTAGTGCTCTAGTTCCGCCGCTAGGCGCGAGATGGCGCCACCTGTACCGTTTTCGGTGGCGCTGGTCTAAAAATGCAAAAATAATTAAAGATAAAGCTTGCACAGCATTGAGTTGATTATTTTATAATAAAATAATGTCTCCTCTAGCTGCTATATAGGTTAGGTGGCCGTAGAACTTCATTTAATTAACAAAATTCATCTTTTACGGGAGTGGTATATGTACTACATATAGTTCGATTAGTTCGGCAACGCTACCGCGAAATGGCTAAGCATTTTTATGTCCATGAAATGCATGTTTTTTCAATTTCGTTAATTAGCACCTTTTGGAATAATTGATGATACTTTTCTGATAGATTTTTTTACGTAGAATACGATGTACGCGTCGATTTTCTGCTTTGTTAATTCCAATACTCACCGCTGGATGGCGCCACTTATACCATTTTAGGGGCGCGCTTGGATTAAAATTAAAAAAAATTAAAAACAATGCTTGGATAATATTAAATTGATTATTTTACAATAATATAATATTTTGTTTAGCTACTATTCAAGGTAGGTAGCCACAAAACTTTGTTTAGTTATAGTAATTAGTATAAATCTGCTCTTAACGAACTTGTGTTTACTTTTAGCGCCATTTACGTATTTGTAACTTCGTATAGTACTGAAGAAATAATAATGTTATTATTATTACCCGAAATAAGAAAAATAAGCTGTAGTTTTTGAAAAACAGGTATATTATACACGTACTTTTTATTTAAGGGTATGGTTAACATACATATATCCCTTTCAAACTTGATAACAGGTAAAGATTAAAATATTTAACCCTTATTTTCTTTTTCAATAGTAGATCACTACAGTAATTTAATATTATTTTCTATTTCTTGCACAAATTCTTTCATTTACAAGCCCAATTTATTTAATAACATAGTACAATATTCATAATTTAATGACACAAAGTTTTCTGATTTTATTTTTATTTTACAGCTTCATATTGACAACAATGAATTATCTCTCATATCTAACCATTCCAAAACTAAATTATTATAATATAACTACAATACCTAATGGAAGGAACAATCATGGTAGTACAATAATGACAATAAAGAAGAAAATAATGAGTTGGTATTGTACTTCTTATTTACTACAATATATATTTTGAATTTTCAGGTTATGTTTATTTTATAATGGAAACACAACAAGTTAACATAATTGATAACACTAGTGAAGACTCATTCTAGTCATTTAATAAAAGGTAAGCGTTAAAATGATACAGCGTGATGATCCACTTCGTGAACCATACGAGTCATTTAATTAACTCAATTGCAAACACATGTTACGCTCTTTTGTCGTAGGTGCGATCTCTGACCGTCAAACGGATCGGTAAAGGTCATTATTCCTTATCTCGTCCGTCTGGTAAATATTATCGACCCTGACAGTAGTGCAAGAAGGTTCCGTGGTTGATTCACGATTGTTCCCATAGAAACGTAGCCTGCGATCGAATCGTAGGCCTTTCGTGCCTCACACGGCCGTACGATGCGTGTGTATGTGTCAGGTGAACCTTGCACGGTCTTCGCGGGCCTACCGCAGTCTCAAATATTGACATGACCCGCGATGAACCTGAGCACCGTCTTTTGACGTCCAAGGATTTCGAAGCTGTCGTTCGCGCCGGAAGTGGCGTCGCACCGGAAGAACAGCCGCGTTACGTCGCCGCTCGGACCGAGAGAACGGTGGATAGGTAAAATCGTCGTGCTTTTCTGAAACGGAATCTGGATGATGTAGGTTGTTCTCTTATTTCTTTTTACGTGACTTTGATCTCGCCGCGTTTATCGACCGTGAATCGTGTTGCGCGCTAACAATGATCGGGAGAACCTCACTGGTGGAGCAAAAGAGGATCCAATGGGCGAGAGAGAGGGGTAAGTCCCGGAGTTTGAATCGAAACGGGGAAACGAGCTGTCCTTAAATTATGTTGACATTGGCTGCATGAACATTTAAATTGTTACCGATAAACAGTGCAAATTAAGTATGAAAAAGATGATACTGCACGGGAAAAGTAATATTCTTATGCGAATATCGTAGAAGAAATGGCGCGTCTCGGTGGAAGTTGGGGACTTTTGAAAAATAACATCAATATCCGCACCAACATCCGGTAAGTATTAATTATAAGGAACAGAACAACAATCCTGTGATTAGTAGAGAAGTTTAGTTTTAATTTTTCATTTTTAATCGCTCGAATGGCGTTAATACGGGTCAAGGTATTCGTGTCTATTTCATTAGGCCAAGTTACACTTACGTTATTGACCCGACCACCCCATAGTAAGTTGGAAAAACTGTGAATGCTCCTTTCGTTATAATTCAAATTATTAAAATAGAACAGTACATATTTGCAATGATACTTGTATTCTACTAATTATTAATAAATAAATTTTATATATTTTCTTATAACTAAGGGGATTTAGCAAAAATGATTTGTATTTTTTAATTCAAAATTCACAATATGTGATTTCTAACGCAGTACCTATCCGAGTGGATCGAGAATGTCCTTGATGGAGACGAAGGACAAGCAATCGTCCTCAAAACCCTTTCGTGCCGCTGGACATTACGGAAGCACGGCCAGTCTGAAGAGTCTGGCGACAGAGGGTTCCGGAAACGGTGGCACGAACCTAAAGTGTCTGGACTGCAATGGTGGTAGCTTGATAAATCTGCACGAGCAACCGGAAGTGTCGCAAATCAGGCACAGAAGTCCGAGCCTGCCGCCCATCTACAACAAAGACCAGCAGCAATACGTCTGCCAGGTTTGTCTGCATCGATATGCTTTCAACAATAAAAAAATGATTCTTTGATACTTATATGAATGTTAGGTTCGTAGAAGAAGTCATTGAACAGCAAAGTTTGTTATTAATTGAAGAATATTTATATGAGCTGTTACAGAATTTCTTATCTTTTGATATACAATCACTTTTACTTTGTTAAATGAAACGTTACGTCTTTGTAATTACCTCGTGTATAAATAATGCAGAGGCATGAAAAATAGACGAGTTCATGACCGCGTTTGCAACAATGAAGCGGCATATACGTATGTCGAAATAGAACGACGATCGATTTCTATTACTTTCTATTACTATTAGATACAAGGTTTCATTTTATGAATGAGTTAGGATATTATTGCGAGTTTGTATCAATACAAGAAGGTATTAGGTGTAGATAAAAATGAATAATTTTAGTTTTCTATTATTACCTTCTCCTGAATATTTGATTTGTATAATTTACTGTAACAGGAGTTTCACGTGATAACAGAATAACAAATGAACACGTGCTTATAATTGCCGCTGGTAGATTGTGTAGAAAGCTATACACGTCTTATCAGTGAGGGGAAGGCAAAAGTAAGGCAGTCTGGCAAATCGATTCTTATCTGGTAGTTACGGTTCGTTCACCCTTTGGCCACCAATTCTGTACATCCACGTGTACACCTACAACTTATCAGATCCCTCTAAAAAATTACATCCCTTACTTAGCCTAATTTTGTGAATTTCAATTGTAAATTTTAAATGACAATACGAAACTCTGTCACAGTACGCGGTTCCTGTCCCGTAGTGGCACAGAAATCATATTCGATACCACGGTACGCTCGAGGAAACGCTATTCGAAGATTGATGACTAGAAAATTGCCACTTCGTCACGCGAGCCCTCGTACCTTTTCTTCCGAGGATAAATCGGTTCCTTCGTGTTCTAGGGTCAGCAAAGAGACTTCGCTAACGAAGGGCTACACTATCGTCCGGAGAAAACGCAGCAACAACGCAATCACCGACTCTACGATCACTATGAACACTCGAAGAACAGTCATTACGGCTCGCAAGGCGAAGAACGCGAGGGAGAGACTTCCGGCTATGCCAGTGACTCCGTAGACGTGCCTGTGACGGCCACAGGAAGTAAGTCTACAAAGAACTTTAAAAGTTCAAAGTACCTTATCGGTTCGAGAGAAGATTGTTAATTAATTAACACGTTGATTTGCATGAAAGTCATTGGTGATTGGTCACAGAAGTCTAATTTTTTAAATTCAATCGAACATATAATAAATTAATCATTTAAGAAATTTTTCGTTTATCACTTTATTAAACAATTATAGCATTATTGCCTGGATGCAAAGCGCCGGGAGCAGAAATGCCCGAGAAAACGTGGCAGAATCCTTACCACACGACACCCAACAGTTCGTTGCCACCGTCGAGGAGGTTATCTGATAGCAGGATAGGAGAACTCAACAGGCCAAGGTGGGGTAGCGTATGGGGTCAAGAAAACGCGCGTTGCGATCCTCCGCCGCCTTCCTGGTTGGCAAGACTGGGACAATCGAGCCAAGTACGGTTACATAAAATCTTTTTACACTTCGAAACTAATAAACCCTTAAAAACGTTGCTTATTAACATTCAAGGTCCTGGTGATAAACCACGAGAGCGCGAGCAGCTCGGATAGCTCGACGATAGGCTCGATCAGTTCCGATAACAAGACTTACCTTCGTGGACAGAACATACCCGTGGATGCGGACATTCTTCAGGAGCGCGAGGCGAAGCGGCAGAAAGCCTTGGAGCTTCAATGCGCGATCAAAAAGCAGCTGGAAGAGAAAGATCGACGAAGAAAGGAGGAAAAGGAGAGGAAGCTCAGGGAAGAGCGCTTGGAGGAGGAAAGGATCAAACGGGAGAGGGAGAAAGAGAAAGAAAGGTACAAGTGTCTTCCCTTTCGAATTAACGCGTTAACTGCCATGGTGGTCTTAAATATTTAATCAAAGAAAAGACAAAATACACTGTGGATATTGCCACTATTATTAATAGTGCAAAGTAGTAATTTGAATGGTTACGTTTGAAAATTAATCAATAGAATTCTCAATTGGAATTTAAGTGTGTCTTGCAACATACGTCTTTTTTCACTATACCAGTCAAAGTGTTAAAATACCTAACCATAACCTACCCGTTTCT
Source organism: Anthidium xuezhongi (assembly GCA_022405125.1). NCBI lineage: Eukaryota > Metazoa > Arthropoda > Insecta > Hymenoptera > Megachilidae > Anthidium > Anthidium xuezhongi. The sequence continues at coordinate 1,731,849 of CM039649.1, forward strand.
ACGTTAGATTCGAGGAAGAGCAACGAAGATTAAAGGAACGGGAAGCCGCTAAATCGAGGCAAGCCGAAGCGATGCGTGAAGTTCTGGAAGCCGCGGAGCGTTTGGCGAAGGAGCAGAAGAAAACTCGGCGTAAATGCGAAGAAACCGACGAGGATGTCAGAGACTGCGAGTCGAAGATCTCCAACGAAAATCGCACCAAAGAAAGTTGTCTGAGTTCGAGGACCACGCAGAGTTCAGTCTCCAACAACGACGTCAAGGATCAAAGAGAAACATCGAACGACAAAGGAGATGATGATAACAGGGATACATTAAACGCCTCAGACAAACCAGGACAGGACAAGAATGACCCGATACCAGTCCAAGTTCCTATCAGCAAAGACGTAGCGATCGTGCTCAGTGGTAGACTGGAAGATTCAGAGATACTGAACAAAGCGAATCTACAGTTGGTTAACTTGGTGCTGACTCCCACGCCAAGGGCAATCGAGAACAACTCGAACCTGTCCATAGGCTTGAACACTTTCATACACAATATAGGAAATCCGAATTTCGTCCCAGCCTCCGCCGGGATTCCGTCGACGATCGTAGAGAACAGACTGCTAACGCCTAGCAAGTACAGATCGACGAACGGCCGTGACTTTGCCACTCAGACGGACGTAGAGAACGATCCTCAGGATTATCGCGAGAAGGTACAGGACTTGACCGTGAAGGACGCCTCGATGAAGGACCGCAAGGACGCGACGAATGCGAGTAAAAGGGACATCGAAAAGTGAGTCGTAATATGATGCATTGAATCACTTGAAAACTCGAAGAATCGTAGAGGATATTATTCTTCTGTCTTGCGAATAGAAGCGGTAATTATTATTTGATTTCGTTTCCTTTTATTCTATATTTCTTTAATAATTCTTCTTCCGTTTGTAACTATGCTTGTTCGCACCAGACACTTTATATTCTATATTTTATTACACCATAACGGTCATGAAGTATCTTTCAAACGTTTGCATGGTTTAACTTTGAAGGTCCATGAACGTTGGTTCGACGGAAGAGATCACCATGAAGTCTCTTCCTAGATTAAAGTGCCAGTCTCGAAGAGGTATCGACTCAAGGCCACAGTGGAACGCTAACAGGTAATTTTGGATACGTGTTACAGGTGTGACAAACTTCTGTGTTAATATAATTACAGAGCCACGTGCCAGAGTTACTCAGAATTAATTAGTTTTAATTCCATATTCCAACAATATTCGTAGATGCAAACTTCACACCCTACCAGTATAAATTGTTTAACACTGAATCCTCTTCAAAACATTTATTTTCAGGCCAGGAACTCGATATCGCACACAAAGCGAAAAAGACCCTCATTATCAAAGACGATTGCGAATGAGAAGACGTCAAGTTGAATCCAGCGATGAACGTTCAAGGTATCGACTGTTACAATTCTTGTATAAGAACATTATCAATAAACATAGCTCATTTTTATAGATCACCATCGCCAGACAGAAGAAAACTTATAAATATAAAACCGAAAGTGCGAATGATAAACAAACCAAAAGCAAAATTGGACAGTTACGACGCAGACCTCTCGATGGACAGTTTGAATTCCATCATACCTCTGCGGACTGATAAAAATGGGAGGATCACTATCGAAGAAAACAGATGCGAACGAAATGATAAGGCTCGATCAGAGAAGAACCATGGGGTTGATAACGTTAGAGAATCAGAAAACGAAAACACGAACATCTGGTGCGGACAAGAAATTTTGTCCAAATTATCCACCTTGAAAAATGTACGTATTACACGATGGAATAGAGGATTGGTTAATTGAACGAGATCATTTTTCAGGGTCTCTTAATGAAACAGATGGAATGGGACTCCGAGAGATGCCTGATCTCTCCCGCCGCGTCGGAGATTTATTAACGAACCTAAGCAACCGCGTTTTTCTGCATATTTTTCGTTCTTTCGTTTCAGTTTTGTAGAAAGCGTGATTGTACGGAGTATATGATGAAGAATGAATGAAAGGACGTAGGGAAATGAGATCTGAATATTTTTCTTGGATTGCAGATGTAAATAATGGCCTTCCAGTTGGACGATCTCCTGAAAGAGGACAAAAAGGATGCAAATTTATTGCCCGACCTGAGCAAAGCGACCTGCAACTCTCAAGAGGAGTTCCGACGTTTTCTCGAGAATTGTCCTGAATTTAAAATTAAACCGGAAAAGGTTTATTACATTTCTTCTCTTCCATGGCACTGCACGAATTTACTTAAAACAGTTCCATTCGCTAACCGTACATTCTTTTCTGACAATTTCGTATTAAAATTGATATCGTGCATGGATGTAGGTAAGAAAGGACGACGCCAAGGTGCGCGACAAGGAATTCTCTTGGAAGCCAACTAAAAAGGAGTTGAAAGCGCTAGGAAGGGAATGGAACTACGGGAATCCAATACCTCCGGACATGAGAGGGTTAAATCTTCACGAATTGCAGCAGGTCGCCATCGATTGGAGAATGCTGACACCTATCAGACCCAAGCATCGACAGGACGAGGAGATGTTCTCGAGATTGGTACCCGTCGTTCTGTAAATTAACGCGTTCATTGCCACGCCGATACTATAATTGATTAATAAACGTAATATTTTTAGTTTTATACAAGTATCTTATACTGTCAGACACCGTTGACTGACGTGGCGCTTAACGTGTTAATAATTAATTCCAAATATTGATGATGAGTTTCTTTAACGCCGCATTTACTGTCAGGTGGAAATGGGCAAGCTGGAGGCGAAAACGATCGCCAGAGAACGTCGATCGACCATGAGTCCCATCAGACGCAGCAAAAATCGAGCGGGCGTGATCGAAAGTAGCGTAAAGATTTGCCCGGAATGCGGGGTCGAGTACTGTTTCGGTCAGTTTTGCGGGGATGTTTTGTACGACTCGTTCGTAAGGGTGACCGTGACGGTCCAGCAGCCGAAGGTGAAAGTGTCCGCCGACACCGAGGCGATAATAGCCAATCTGGATCGCAAAAAGAAGCGCAAGAAGAGGAGAAAGATCAGAAGCAAAATCAGAACACCGAGGAAGAACGCTAGAGCGGTGGTTCGAGGCAAAGGAAAGAGATCTACGAGCAACGATTTCGAGAAAAAAGGCAACAAAACAATGATGGCGGATAACGAGGGCGACTCGAAGCCGATCAAACCGTTCAAAAGGAAATGCAGTAAATACACCAGAAAGGGTCTACGAAAATGAGAAATTTAACGATAAACAAATTTCCTGAAAAAGTAAAGGTATTACTGTATTTAAAAAATATTTAAACTTGTACTTTGGTAGAATGGTTGAGGGAAATTAATGTAAATGTAGAAAGTACCTGTTGTAACAATTATTGTAATCGTAAACGTAGTTCGTAGTTGTAGTAATTTGATAGAATGGGTAAAACAAGTATGTTATGTGGTTTTTATATTAGTCGTTGTAATATCTTGTTCGTCTAAGAGTTAAGAGATCAAAGATGGAGGAACGATTGATGAAGAAAAGCAAAATGAAAAACAAAATTCTGTTTTATTATTTGTCTCTACCCTGTGGTCCCATGAAACGACAAATTTTGCTTTTTTAGAAATCGTCCGTACAATTTGTAACGACAGTTAAACATATATATATATACACACACAAAATATTATAACGATAAAAGAACGGGCGGGCGCATTGAATGGTTGCAACATAATGTTGGAAAAATATAATTTTTATTCCTTATTCCATTTGTCTTTTATATGCCTCTTTCTACTTTGTGATCCACTTTTTTTCGCTTATACATCTCTAATTCCAAAAATGTCACAACCAAAAAAAATTCATAAAATAAGAAATATTTTGTTCCCTCTTCTGCATCGACCAAACGTCGACCTTCTTCTTTTTTTTTTTGTCTAATAAAAAATAATTTAAAAGAAATACTATTGGTATCGTTTGGAAGCAGAATACTTCTCTTAAATCATGCTTTTCCTTTTTCTTTCATCGAAAATCTCGCAATTACATCTCGGATACATCTTAACAATAGATTATACGATATATAATAATAATAATAATGTTTGAACTGACCGAGATACACGCATTTTACACAAATACATTTATATTGATAATAGAATATTAATTAACTACAACACTTTTGGTGAATAAAATACATTGTAGATAACTATGACGTTTTTCTGCTTCACAGGATAATAATTATACATTTATATCTATTTTAATCATGATCAGAGTCCTGGAGTATCGTCAAAGATGTTAAAAAGTTAGGCCATCGAATTTATCAAGCTTTTCAAATCGTGAAACGAATTCTACCGAATGGAAAATCGTGAAAATTAGAATACAATGAACTCTACTTCGAAAGCATATTTAACTTTCGTTGGACACTGATCGACACTTCCGGTGTACCCTCTTACCAAACAGACAACGTTATCGTATCGCTAAATTACTTTAAGTTACTACCACCACAGTAAAGGATAAAGTTGCACATACAGGGCTTAATTCGAGAGAACATCTGCTGATTAATATACAATATGTACAGTAGCGATAATACTTCATCGATCGTCTGATTAGTACATTTGAATTTTCAGCTTTCGACTTCCTCCACTTCCTGTGAAGCGAATTCAATCGATGATTCAGCGACGACAAGAATCAATTTACACGCAATTTGAGTAAGGTGCGTATAAATCTTATTCAAAATATGAAATTCCTTTCATTTTCTCTCCTTTTGTTTTTAATTTCCAGGCTCGTTCGCTGAATCGTTTTATTCGCCTCGAAGAACGGTTACATAGAAAAATATGGTAATATTAAATACACCTAGACCGCATAATTCGGCAGCTGTTGAAAATTGTTCCGATCGTTGAACCAAAGTACTTCGACGATAAAATACAGACACGCTTCTATACGGCCAGCGTTGAACCGTAACATCCTGTTATCAATCGTGGCTATTGATGATTTCGCTCAACACCGTTCGATTGATCCGCTCGTAAATATAATGTTGATTCAAGTTGCGGATTGTTCGAACGATGCTTGCACCTTCGATAAATATCAAAGTAAGATACTCTGCTTTAGTGCCGTTCGTACTTCGACCCTCGAACGACGAAGATGAGTCACGAGTGACCCACATATACCCTGCTATTTCGATTGTTAGACGATCGAAAAGAATATTTTAAAGAATACAGAAATGAGAACGAAAGACATTCCAAAATGCAATTTAAACTGTTAGTTTTCTTCATGGTTCGTCGTCCGGGGGTTAAACGACCCAACGTAACTTATACAAGCTAGAACCACCCTCCTTAGTCACTTGAATAAAATTTAAGTGTCATGTTTGCTCTGTAGGCAGTCAGAATGTTTTAAAATGTCAGGACAACTGAGCTAAGGAAGGTAGAGACAGAAATCGTCCATGCTCCGACACCGATCATAATATTTATGTAACGTTTAATATCATGTACTTTTCGACGTTTCGTTCACCGTTGTTGTCTATGACTGGACATCCCAAGCGATTCTTTCGAACGTTTCAAAATTAGCCGATATACGAATGTAATTACAGATAGCCGATAGATAGATAAGCGTCGATGACTTTTTACTAACGGAATCTATTAACACTTTGTGATTCGTCGACGTATTACTTTATCAATGTACAAATATTTGTATCAACACATTATCCACCAAAGCGAGGAAATAAGCTCTGTTGCGTTATTATTTAAGCAAGGTAATTCATATTTTTGAATTTCCTCTTCACCGTCTTATCGTTTCGAGTCCGTTACTGAGTAAACGATAATCAAAGATTAATGAATTCCCGGCAGATAAAGTGTGAAATTTCTATTGTTCCGTACATACAATTAAAAAAACGTCAAAAGATGAATGATGACTAATAATAAGCTTCGCTCGGGGGCATAACAGTTTTAAGCGCGAATCATAAAATGTTAACAGTCGACCTTAGCAAAGCGTAGAATATATATTTTTGGCACGCGAAAGGGGACACACATTTGACACAGACGATTGTGTTTCGTTTGATTTTATGACAACAATTATTCTTTCACGCTTGTGTACAGAATGAAGCTCGTTCGGAGGTTTTTTTTTTATGGAAACTTTTTGGCGTTGACGGATATCCCGTAAGAAAGAATCTCAAAAAATACATGAAACACTAAAGTCGATGATGCGTTTAGTCGTGTCGATCGCAAAAATGTACAAGTACTATGAGAAAACACTCGTGAGAAATATATATATATATATGTATATGTATATATATATATCAAGGACAAAAGTACAAAATATCAGTAACCATTTAAAACGGATATTTTTTCATTTTTCATTTTTTATAAGTAAAAGCTATAAACGACAGTATCATTTTAATAGTACTATTTTACAACGTTCATGTAACGCTCAGGTATACAAGTATACTTATCACAATATTTCATTCGCTATACACCCCTAATGTATACATATACATATATATACTATGTATATGTATATATATATAATCCTTCTTTTTTATCTCTTTACTAAATTATCGTTACTTTACACGTTAACATATAACACTAATCATGGTTTCGAGCAAAATGACGTTACAGTGTATCGCTTATGTTACTTTTATTACAATGACGCATTTTAATTCGTGATAAAAGTCTGATTGCAACTAACGTCATTTTTCGAAGTGATTCCTTTCTTTATTATCATCTTCTTCCTTTTTTTTTTGTCGTTTTTAATTTTTTTTTTTATTTCTTTCAGAAAATAGAAGCCGAAGAGCTCTGATATATACCAATCGATCTGAATATATTCAAAGATACTACCGATATCCAGTTCATCTTTTTAAGATATCAGCGCTCTCGTAGAGTTCAACTCTTGCATTCTTGGTAAGTGGTATTATTTATACATACAGTTATTAACGATCCATTATTCTATCGGTTTTAAAAAAATCATTTCAGGGACAACGTTTAACGTGTAATCAATTTATCCACTTTTCTATACTCTATACATGGCATAGAACTTGAACGGTTGGATTGAACTGTTTACCAAAAGAGAAACTGAAAATTCATATTGTTTAATTTCATCAGAATGATCTTTCTTGACAGATTGATATTGACAAAAAAAAATAAGTGTACGTATGATAACTAGGTACTTCGAAAGTCATAGTACGATTTAAAAAAACATCCTTTCTATTATAATCAGTAAAACGTTCGAGTACTAAAAATATTACTACGTATCAATTAAATATTTTAATTACAATTTATACATTTATCATATAAACAAAATAAATAATAAATTCAATTATCTAAAATATATTAATTTTTTAGATACCGCATCACAATGACTTTCGCCGCACCTTGTTTTTTTTTATCTCTTCTCAAAATCTTGGCACAAATTTTGTTACAGATTTACATGTCCTTATAAATACATATCAATCCTTGAAGTTTATTACTGATGTACTTTGCGTGAGAAAATATTACGTCGATTTTGGATCTACAGGTTGGAACGAACAACTCCACCTCGGGCGTAAGAAAATATTCCTCTCGATACATCGAAGAAGGCATGTACATCAGTAATGTAAACTTTTTTTCCCCTCGATAAGAGATTGTCCTGCACTTTAATTGTTTCGGGATATATCTCGTACTTTCTAAATTTTGGTTTTCAACCGTTCTGAATGGGTAACAATCAAACGATGAATCATGGATAAAAGATGAACGCCGAAAACGTCGGTTACGTGAACGCAGACACGTTCGTTGCGGGGGAGTAAACAATTCGAACTAATCTAATAGAACGTTCTCTTTAAGATAATTGGATGAAACGTAAAAGACATAAGTACCATTCGTTAACAATTTATGCTGAATATGAGAATCTTATAAATATATATGTATTATAGTTTATAGCTGTAATTCATACAATACTAGTGCATCGTTTATGGACATACATGAAGATTCTTAAAAGAATAAGGTATATAGGATAATTATTTCATAGTGAAAATTATGACTTATGCCTCTTTCGCTAAATGCAAGGCAGCTTTGTTAAAGCAGACGATTCGGCGTGTGGAAAAAATCGTTAACACCGGCGACGATTTTCTCTCCACGCGTCAACTTATGCACCTGCAGTCACGAGGTCTATAAAACACAACTGATCGAACAACCTAGTCCAATTGGCGTTATATACAAGGGAAAGGAACAATTTGGTCAGGTGGTCGATTGGTAAGTCACTTAAAACACACCTGATGAGTTCCAAATGACAAATATCGTTTGGACCAAGCAGGATTCTCACTCTATTCCTCTTCACAAGGAACATAATTTTCAATACGTTTAATCACTCTCAGTTATCTTTACGAGCTTTCTTTTTACTTTTCTTTTGAGGTTTGGCTTCTGTCCAGATATCTAAAATATATATAAAGAAACATTTATCGTTTCTGCTCGCTAATTTTGGCGTTTATAATTACAAAAATGTAGAGAAATATTTACCTCCTAGTTCATCAAAGACAGGACCACTCTTTTCTGGTGTTTGAACTGTGGTAGTTTTTTCTTCAGAATTATCTGCATCTTTTTCTACATTATTTTCTTTCTTTTTTGTCTTTTGTTCTTCAACTTTATTATCTGCCTTTGGTGTAGATGGAGTTACCACAGGTGTGTTTTCACTTTCAGAAACTTTCTTACCTTTCTTTGCCTTTCCACTTTTTTTCTCTTCTTTTTCCACCTTCTCAGCCTTAAACAAATGATTATATCTACTATTATAATACTGAATATGAAAGGTGTAAATATTTAAACAAACTTCAAAATATACCTTGGGTTGCTCTTCTTCCTTCTGCTCTTCCTTTTCCTTAACTACTTCTTCATTGGGAATAGGTGTAAGTATCACTTCCTTCTTATCCTTTTCTTTCAGCTCTGTATTTTCAGTTTCTTTAGCAACTTTGTCTTTAATTTCTATCTTTTCTGGAATCTTTTGTTCAGCTACTTCTTCATTAATCAGATCAGCCTTTTTGGTCTTCTTACTTTTTTTTGAGGGAGATTCTTCTTCCTTCTTCTTATTCTTTTTGTCTTTCCTGGAATAAGCTTGTTCCCAGTCTCCTATATTTCAAATGTAATTTTAATTAATTTAGAATAATATTAATAGATATTTAAAAAAACAATTCAATGTAAATTTACCCTCATCAAAGTCTACTGGTTTTTCTTGGAATAGATTCTTTAAATTCTTCTTATTCTTTACTTGTTCAACCTTATTCTCTTTCCCAGCTTTTGCTACTAGTTGATCTTTGTCCTTCTTAGTCACAGAAATTTTATTATCTTCCTGTTTTCGTTCCTTCAACTTTCCCTCAACATCATCTGGCTTGGATGTAGCCTTTTTAGAAGCATCTGCTTTTGTTGGCACAGTTTTTTTAACAGGGCTTGCCTTCTCGGTTGTAGCTTGACCATTAGCAGATTTCTGTAACATACACAAATGTACATAATATTACATAATATTGATACTATTTATTCATAACTTTCAGTTTTGACCATTTCAATAGCAATGTAGTAACAAAACTTGTGTCAATTCTTTGATCAAATCAATGTGAACATATCATAACAGAAAAAATTCATAAATCAACAAGAAACATATAAAATAAATACAGAGATCGTTTTTGAATGTTATGCACATAAATAAATTGCATTCTATGTATAAAGAAAGCAATAGCGAGTAACCCCCTTTGGAACAGTGATGCCAGCTGATTATCAGCCATGTGTGCGTGTACATTTACTGGTCACAAATGAGCAACCATATGGAGAGTGGGCGATATAGATTGTTGTGTCCACATTGACAATCGATTCGTGAAAAGAAAATGTATAGAATTTACTGTTCGAATCGTTCGCGCTAACCTTTTCTTTGATCTTGCTGCGTTTCTTGCTGGCAAATTTCCGGTCCACGTCGGAGCTTACCGAGAGATGTGCAAAAGGTGGTTGCTCGGCCTTCCTAAAGCCGAAGACGAACACGAGAATCGCGCATACGAGCACGATACCGACGGGTAACGCGTATTGCGAGTGCTGAAGTAACAAGTTGACGTCCATCGCAATACAAAGGATATGTCAACGTGTGCGGGGCCGACGACGGAAATGAGGGACGGCAGTAGAGTGACGACGACAGTACATACGGTTACAACTCGACAGTGATCGGTGAACCGGACGCTCAAAGCACACGGCACACGATCGAAACTCAAAACATAGATAGAACTCTGGTGAGAGGTCTACGAATTACTGGATGCCAGGCGGGCGCCGATCTTCGCTGACGCGGCTATGACATGCCACTCGGTGGATCAAGCGACACTTTATTTTATCCGATAACAAAGAACAGCATATAAATAAAATTAATACTTTTATCCATATAAATACTATTAAATTAATAACTATAATTTATCAGATAACAAATCAATGGTATATCATGCAAATCTTTTATTCTACTTTGTGGAAAGTAATGAACTTCACAGTTTCACCGCATCGATCTTAAGATCCACGTTACAGGCATATATGAATACAATTAAAATTCTAATAAAAAGAATCAGTCACCGTGTACTTTGGTTTAGGCAAGGATTAGAAACGAGGTGTATAAAGTAAAACTGGAATATGTAATAAACATTTATTTTATTAAAAGCGTCGTTAACTAAAATAATACATGTATATAATAAGATCTTGTTTTTGCTAACTTTTTGCGATTTTAGCAAACTGTACAACCATCGGTTTATCTTTTAAAATGTAGCCGTTTGTTTCTTTAAGAGCTAGTTGCGCCTGTTCAATATTCTGTAACGTGATAAATGCTTGTCCCTTCATTCTACCCTCTTGCATAAGACGCAAGTCGTACCTAAAATAATGTTCATGAAGTAACTGCATTGTAGATAAAATGAATAACCATTTTATTTTTATTATTCGTTAAAAGACCATACTCAAAGTCTGTTTTCAATTCAGGTACCACGTATTTCCGGTAAATGAAATGAAGATCCTTCTCCTCCACTTGCTTAGCAAGATTCTTTATGTACAATCGGTTTGATGGCTTGCCAGGATGATAGTTTTTGAATACCGGAAGTACCCTCTGATCTGTAATATAAATTAGAAATGTACACAAACTAATGAAACAGAATATCGTAAAATAAGCAATCATTTTTACCATTAGTTGATATTCTGTTATTTGCTAATTCTTCAGATGTGATTACTTCTTGCTGAACACGTTTGTTGGTTTCATTATCTTCAGTCGTTTCGAGATCTTTGGAAGCTGGGAACATTAATCCAAAACCACCATCTCCTTCAATTTCAGGAACGGTATTGTCATCCTTATTTGAAACATCTAATAATTTATCCACGGTTTTTAATTCAATCTTAAGATTCTTTGTTTCTCCACGTTGTACAACCGGTTCAAACATGTCTTCTGGTTTCACAATTTTTTGTGTAGAACTTTGTGGCACGATATGTTTGGCAGGATTCACGAATTTCGGAATTTTTAAACGTTTGGTGGATTGTGAACGTTTTCTCTTAACAGGAATAATTTCTAAAGGTTTTGTATTATCTTCTTCATTAGATTCCATTTCAGATTCGTCCTCTTCTAATTCTTCATTATAAATACCTGTATCATATCATGGATTAAATAATCAAAATTAAAAAACATGAGTAAAAAAGAATGATAATCTGAATACCTTGATTTTCATTATCATAAACAATTTCTTTGCCAAATATGTCTTTATATTTTTCCATATCATAAACTTCTTTGAGTGCTGGGAATTCTGCTTCCAATTCTTCAAATGGAGGTGGTAAATTCATTCTGTTCATTAAGTGTAAAACCTATAAACCTATATTTTATTATATTATTCATGAACATTTCATACTGAATTATACATTGATCAATTTACCTGTGTGTAGAAGACTGGTTCTTTGAATAATTGTATAGCTATTCTTATTAAAGTGCTTCTTGTTGGTGCTGAATATTTGTATTGTATATTTGGTGGAGGTGGTTGAGTAAACACTTGATTCATGGTCCAACTGTTTAACTTTTGCAAAAAGGCTTGAAAATTAGATTTGCTTATCGCTTCCTTCTTATTATCCTCATTTGTAAGTTTCTCATTGTCTGTGTTCCCTTCTGAATTTTCTGCTGATATAGATTTCTTAGCAAACTCAACTGTTATGTATTGTCCTCTCACATTCAATTGATGCAATCGTAACAATGCTTCTGTAGCTGCTTGTTGAGATTTGAATTTTGCAAAAGTTACAGTATACTTTTTAGAGGGTCTTAAGGTACGTGTTTTAACAGCTCCATATTTTTGGAGCAATTCATTGCGCCTGTCATCAGAGAGTTCTGGTGGTAAATGCAGAACTCTGAGGGTATCGCATATCTAGAACACATGTTTTATATTTAGTACATTTAAATACTGTGTCTGAAGCTTAATAGATAAAGGATAAATTAAAAATACTATAACTAAAAGCTAAAATAGGTTAGAGATTGATAACATAATTCATGGCATGAACTCGGTAAATTTGCCATCTTGCTTATACTTTTTTAGGTGTGTACGCATATAAGTATAGAAAATTACATGTGCTGCTTCTGATGACATTTTAGATAAAAAAAAATTGTAATGTCATCAACCAATATCAACAACAATTATAAACATACTATAGTTTGTGAAAACTAAGTTAGATAGTGACCTAGAATGCTATGAACTTAAACTCTAGCGTCATCTTTTCAAACTATAGTAATTTACTGAATTCGCGGCATATTTAATCTTAAACATTTTTTATTATTTACTACTTCTTAATTTGATGAATATACAAATTTCATTTATCCTTATACTTAATAGAAATATGTATAAATAAAAATATTATCATTTATAAATCAAAATGTGTCATTCGAAATGAATAAATTTGTTACATAGTTTGTAACTCATGTAAGTCAAGTTCAGCTTTGCTGGAAAAATTGTATGTTATTTTGCTTTGAATTTTTAATGTTTCTGCATTAAAATTTTGTATTATATCCTAAATTTCTTTTGTTTTAATATTTTTGCATTTGTGTATTACTACGCCGATGCTGTCATGGAAACAGTTTATACGGAACTATTTTCGGAAGTTCACTTGTCAATTTGATCCGCTGGATTTACCGGCAAGTTTAAAGATTAGCGATACAATTGATCTCCATTAATTTATTCGTCCTTTTCTTAATAAAAAAAGTTCGAATTTGTCATTGAATTCGGCGAAATATTTAAAATCAGATTACTAACTATTATAATATTAGCTCGCACCGAAGTATCGATTAGCGTTCGTGAGCGACTGCAAAGCAGAATAATCTATCGCTCCCTGGTGTTTAAGGGTATTCCTGTTTGAAAATGTAAGTGGAACATGACAATTTAGTTTAACGTTACATAATGCAAGTTTATATCATACTTTTTGTGTATATACTGTCCAAAGTAGAAATACTTAATTTAAATCCTACTTTTTTGTTGTAACTACCGAGTAGCGCCGAATCGTATTGCAGGCAGTGCTAATCAATAATCAAAATTTACGATTAAAAAAAGTTGTATTTTAATACATTGTCAATGATGTATCTGTTTTATTGGACATCCGTGAGAAATTAATCTATTAATTACAATCTTTAGTCTAGATTGTAGTTAAAGACAGTCCTTAAATTGTTTCAACTAATACCCTTCTTGAAAATGTATTTCACTTTTACATAGATAAATAGATAGGAATTTTATTCACTTCTTTTTAAACAAATAAAATTACTTGCTATTAAAAAATTATATCTTTTTCTCATAAGTATTTACTTCATAATTGTAAATTATGATTAAAAATGTGATTAATGAATTTATAAATAAAATAAGAATTTTACAACCAACATGGTTGTGTTTATTATAATTTTACAATTATATTATGTTACATGTACTTAGGTTTTCTCGTGACAGGGAGCACAGAGGCCGTAGAGGTGGTATTGCCAGAGGTAACATTAGAGGAAGCGTTGAAAATATTCGTGGAAATAATAATAGATTTGGTGGACGTGGAAGAGGAACCACCAACAATGTTCGTGGTAATATAAAAGGCAAACAACCTGGAGGAACTCTTAGAAAGATCATTTGGGATCTAAGATCATTAGAACCTTTACGCAAGGATTTTTATATTGAACATCCTGCAGTTAGAAACAGGTATAAATTTAAAAATCTACATCTTTGAATGAACAATTAATTAACAATATAATATACTTACATTAGATCAAAAGAAGAAGTGGGCCAGTTTCGGGAAAATGCTGAAATAACTGTGAAGGGTGACAATATTCCTAATCCTATTCAATATTTTGAAGAAGGAAATTTTCCACCTTATGTATTGGAAGTTATACATAAGCAAGGCTATTCTGAACCTACAGCTATTCAAGCACAAGGATGGCCTATTGCACTCAGTGGCAAAGATCTAGTTGCCATTGCTCAAACTGGATCTGGAAAAACACTTGGAGTGAGTCACTCAGAAACAGTCAGATTGAAGATATATATATTTTTTTTAATTATTTGAAAATGTATGGAGCCTTTTATTTTCATTATAAAAATTAGATCCAAATACATGTACATTGAAGAATACAGTATATCATTTGTACAAAAAAAAATATTTAAATTTCAGTATATTTTACCAGCAATTGTGCATATTATACACCAGCCAAGACTTAGTCCTGGTGATGGTCCAATTGCTTTAATCTTAGCTCCTACAAGGGAATTAGCACAACAGATTCAAGAAGTTGCCAACTGTTTTGGAGAATCATCAGGTGTAAGAAACACCTGTATTTTTGGTGGAGCTCCGAAAGGACCACAGGCACATGATTTGGAGAGGGGTGTAGAAATATGTATTGCTACACCAGGTAGACTTATTGATTTCCTAGAAAGAGGAACCACGAATTTGCGCAGGTATAATTATGTTCTTTTTTAATTAAAAATGAATATAATTTGTATAATGAAATATTAAATGTTATGTTTTCCTAGATGTACATATCTAGTACTAGATGAAGCTGATAGAATGTTAGATATGGGCTTTGAGCCTCAAATAAGAAAAATAATCGAACAAATCCGACCTGATAGACAAGTTTTGATGTGGTCAGCCACATGGCCTAAAGAAGTTCGAGCTCTAGCAGAAGACTTCTTAACCGATTATATGCATCTTAATATTGGTTCTTTGACTTTGTCAGCTAATCATAACATTATTCAAATCGTGGATGTTTGTCAGGAGTTCGAAAAAGATTTAAAATTGTATAGATTACTTCAAGAAATTGGCAATGAAAAAGAGAACAAAACAATTATTTTTGTTGAAACGAAACGTAAAGTTGACGATATTACCCGAAATATAAGGCGGGATGGGTGGCAAGCATTAAGTATTCATGGTGATAAAAATCAACAAGAAAGAGATCATGTACTGCAAGAATTTAAAAGCGGAAGAGCTCCTATTCTAGTTGCAACAGATGTAGCTGCTAGAGGTTTAGGTATGTATTATCTTTTAATTTATGGTATATAGATATTTAAAAATCGAATAAATCTGGGAATTGGCAACACTTATTGGATTAGCCAGTGATGCGTTATTAATAAGACTAGTGGACAGCTATGTATGTAGCAATGTGTGATTTATTAAAAACGGCAAAGCCCTGATAATGCACATTGATCAGATTATATTTTTAATTTGCTTTTAAGTTCTAGTATGTTACATACTTTAAAACAGGTTTGTATTTTTGTATTGTATACTAATCAAATATATAAGATTAAATTTATGTAAAGGGTTCTAACAAAACACACAAAAGCTACCACTAAGACTGTCTACTTTTTTTTTTCAGAGGCACAGAGTACCCTAAGTGAACGCGGTGTACTGCCAGTATTGGGCAGACACAGTGAATATTTTATTTTTCTTTGCTTGTATTGTATTAGAAATTATGAAATTAACTTTAATATATATTTTAAAGAGCATATTTCTAAATTAATTAAATTTCATTTGAATAGAAAGTTAACAAATTTACTACAAAAATATCAATTTTACGATACAATAATTATTATTTTGTTAAGTATTTATGGTAAGATAATTGTATATTTTAGTATTACTTAATCTGTACTTTCATCATATTCTTAACTACCTAATTGTTTTATCTTTGTTTATTTATTTACCGGTACAACAATTGATCCTCAAGCGTTTTCTAGTGCCTCTAGTTCTTAAAATTATCTATTGCCTAAGAAGGTTAATGCATTCAGGCTTAAACCTTAAAATGCTGCCTTTATCCCAAACCAGACACCACGCTGTGTCTGTCTAATCTCTAGGCCAACAATACATTTCCATATGAAACCAAGGAATAGCTCCACATTTAAAAGTAATTGGGGCTGTTCTTGCTGATTTTGAAATGGAATTTCCGGCTGAAAGGTGGGTGGTTTTCAAACCTGATATACAGAGAAATTTTATGTTTAAGTGAAAATCTAGATCCAGTTTTAATAAAAAGATTCTGAAAATGTACAATATAAACATTAAATATGTTTAAAATTCGTTCTCAACCACTATATGTGGTTAATATTAAGCCTTCTGTGCAATTAATTTCCCAAGTTTGAAGATCATTCTATGAGCTAAATATGACCAACATATGGGGTGATGATTATTACAAGTGATATGTATAGTATACATAATTTTAAACATCGGAAATGCTTTCATTCTCGTTTTATGTTTTGTCATAGATGTGGATGACGTCAAGTATGTGATAAACTTTGATTATCCGTCATCGTCAGAGGATTATATACATAGAATCGGTCGTACCGGACGAAGAAGGCAGACCGGAACTGCTTATGCATTTTTCACGACCCATAATATGAAGCACGCTGGAGACCTAATAGAAGTATTAAGAGAAGCAGGACAAAATATAAATCCTAGACTTACTGAAATGGCAGAATTAGCTAAATCTGGAAATGCTGGAAATAGAAGTATGTCTTTAAACTATTTCTAATTATTGTTTAATGCAATATCATAACGAGCATTTTTAATATAAAAGGTGGAAAACGGTTTATGGGTACTGATAGAAGTAATGGTAGAAGAGGCGTTTCTGTAAGAGGAAGAGGCCTTGCGAGTGGACGTAGCGGGAATACTTATAAATCTACTTCAAGTAGTTACTCAGGTTTATATTATGGTAGTTATAATGGTTCAAAAGAAGGTAACATGGTGCATCAGAATACAGGATATGGTTACAGTACGCAAAGATCATATGGACAAAGTAGCATAGCTCAAAGTTATGGAGGAGACAATTATGGAAATAACTATCAGTACAGGGGTACAACTTATTAAATCTATGTTAACAGTATTAAAAAAAATGTTTCATTAAACAGTGTTGATAGTAACACACTTAGTTAAATTTGTGTTAAAAATAAAATAGAATAAAGTAAAAAAGTACACAGAACACGGAACGGAACCAAAAAATATATATGCGATTAATGAATACATATAGAATTAGTGCGATAATGGACAAATAAGATTTGTTAAATGTGTATGTATAATTAAACAATTAAAGAAATAAAGAGTAAAATTTATTAAATATAAAATATTTAAAAACTCCAAATAGTAATGAATGTATTGCGTTTTGTTTATGATATACAGTTATTCTAATGTTTTGTTGCATTATAATTCTTATTTTATTTTAAAAAGCGTTATAAATTACTATTTTAAGAATTGACATATATGTCGTGTTAAATAAGATAATTTTTAATAAATATTACTTATATTGTTTTTACAAATGTACATATCAATTATTGTTAATTTATTAAGTTACAGATTTATATAAATTTTAATAAAGTTGTATTATCACTTTCCATACATAAAGTGGACAAAATTTATTTTATTTCTTAAATATGTTGAAAATATCATTTACAGCAATTGAATTTACGCTGAAAATAAAAAATTTGTAAATAAAATTAATTTTATTAAATTTCTCTGCTGTAAATTAAATTAATAAAATTATTCTTTTAATTCATAAAATAAATTGGAAGTTATACAAATTAGAAAGCATGGAAGTGGTAAAATTCAAATCTAAGTTCGATGTTATATGTATTTCCGTATATGGTCTTCCCCTACGCAGCACCATTATTTCCGGAATTTTTCATGCATAAAATATGTATTAAAAATTAATAGTTGAAAAATATATAATTCTTAATACGTAATAAATAAATAAATAATATTATTTACGTATTATCATATATAAATAATAAAAGAAATAATAAATATAAAATAATTGAAACTAAAATGGAACTATTTCTTGATATAACGCGACGCCATGACATTTGTTTCACAGATCCCTTTCGGATCGTTTAAGGAGTAGAACGTACTTTTCATTAATTCTCCTCATCAATATAGTGATTTATTTAAGAATATCAACCTATTTTCGAACCAAAAGTACTACATATCTTCATGAGAATGTAAGTTGAACAAGATTTCTATTAAAATTATATGAAATAATCAATTTTTTATAAATTTCTTCCTGACATTTTGATATCTATGATACACTATGCCTTACTCCATATTGCTTCTTTATTAGTAAAATCTTTTACTTTCATGATAAAGAAATCGTTGCTACTATTAATAATTCCTTAAAGATGTGATTATTTAACGCTATAATTTCTGTTTTTAAATAAATTATAAATGTTGGTATTTTACAATTGTAATTTTATAAATTCATAGCACGTGTTTAATATATATTAATAAAATCAGATATATCTTAAAATTATATTAGTTATAAGTAATATACTGCTTAATAAATAATTAAATGTGGTAATAATATATTTTTTGTGCAATAGTATATTTTTTTACGATTATATATACTATGATTAATGTTATTAAAAATCGATGTATTATTTATATGTAATCGGAAATACATTTATTTTGAAGGGCATACCGTGATCGTGAACGTAGTGACAAAAGAGGAGGTGGAGCACGCGGGGGTGGCCGTTTTGGTGGTCGCGATGGAAGTGGTGGAGGTGGTAGATTTGGTAGTAGTTCCAATAGAGATAGTAGTTTCGGGAATAATAACTTCAAAAATCGTCAGCCTGGAGAACGTCTTCGTAAACCAAGATGGGATATGAATTCATTACAACCATTTAGAAAAGATTTTTATCAACCCCATCCCAATGTTACAACCCGAAGTACACATGTAGTTGAAGCTTATCGATCAGATAAAGAGATTACCGTGAAAGGAACAGACGTACCAGGACCAAACATATTTTTTGAGGAAGGTGGATTTCCAGAATATGTTTTAAATGAAATACGCAAACAAGGTTTTGGGGAACCAACTGCAATTCAAGCGCAAGGTTGGCCCATTGCTTTGTCTGGACGGGATATGGTTGGAATTGCTCAGACTGGTTCTGGAAAAACCCTAGCTTACATTTTACCAGCAATTGTACATATAAACCAACAACCTAGATTAAACAGAGGCGATGGGCCTATAGCTCTTATTCTAGCACCAACAAGAGAGTTAGCACAACAAATTCAACAAGTTGCATCAGATTTTGGAATTTCATCGCAAGTAAGAAATACTTGTATTTTCGGTGGAGCTCCGAAAGGTCCTCAAGCCCGTGATCTAGAACGTGGTGTTGAAATCTGTATAGCAACACCAGGGCGTTTGATCGATTTTCTAGAACGCGGCACTACGAATCTACGTAGATGTACATACTTAGTACTAGACGAAGCTGATAGAATGCTTGACATGGGCTTCGAGCCACAAATTAGGAAAATTGTAGAACAAATCAGACCTGATAGACAAACCCTTATGTGGTCGGCGACATGGCCGAAAGAAGTTCGTAACCTTGCAGAAGAATTTTTAACCGACTATATACAAATTAACATTGGTTCTCTGCAATTAGCCGCTAATCACAATATTCTTCAAATCGTCGATGTATGCGAAGAATACGAGAAAGAGGGTAAACTTATGAAACTTCTTGAAGAAATTTCAAACGAGCCAGAGAATAAAACTATTATATTTGTTGAAACTAAGAGGAAAGTAGACGATATAACACGTGCAATTAATAGGTATGGATGGCAAGCGATTGGCATCCATGGTGATAAGAGTCAACAAGAAAGAGATTATGTATTAAATCGTAAGTATTAGTAAATCTACTTGCAAACACGCGGGTATAGTTTTACTTAACAGCTGAGAATTTGTTTCAGAATTCCGGAATAGCAGATCTGCCATTTTAGTAGCGACGGATGTTGCAGCGAGAGGATTAGGTAAGAATCTGTTTACACATGAGTGGGTATGATGTAAGGGTCAGGCTGCGATGGTTATTTCACGTTTGTGAGAGTTGTATTATTGTGACGTGGCAACGGATAACGGCATGTGCCAGACTGATCATTGACATTAGTCTTTTCTTAGTATGGACGGAAATTATGTTAAAAGAAATTAAAAAAAAAAAGAAACAAGAAAAAACAACATAGGTTTCAGAACAATTAATTAATACAATCAGCGCTCCGCGGTTTTTTTATTTTATATAAGATATTACTTTAATTTATTTTGGTTAAATTGCTTAGGGAATTTAATTATATGTTACACAAAACCTAAAGAAAAAATTAATGTTATTCTCATCTTTTCAGCACAACAGTATTGAAGAGATATTTTATAATTTCTTTAGTTCTATTATAGTTTAGGTGGATTTTGACATACTTTTAAGTTGTGATGATAATTCGGTTGAATTTTATCGATTACAGTACAGTATCAAAATTGTAAGTTGCATATAGAGAAAACATTGTTAACACAAAGTTAAAAGTAAGTCAAAATATTTCAGCAGTAAGAATTAGATTAGGTAAACAGGTAAGATGATAGAAGGCTGTTTAAATTTTGTTCTGATTGAGAAAAGTCTTGTCAGTCTGGTATTAACGTGCTGTTCTATGTGTTTTCAGAGGCACATGCGACGGAGTTTTATCAATGATAAGAACTCTGGAGAGCTTGCTTTGGAATATATAATTGAATGGGGCGTGACTGCTGGTCTCTGTCCCCGTGCAACAAGCTAACCTAACCGCTGTGCCTCGGCCCACCGTGCCATTTGAAAAAACACACTCTCACTCTGTACCTGCGACGGTCCAAAGTATGGAAGTCATAAAGTTAGGGTATCTAGCATACGAGGACTATTGAAGCGGATAGATGCTTTACCACTTACTATCTTAGATTAGAGGGATAGGGAAAATGAGATTACATTGTTTTGCAGTGGTTGTGAAATATCAAAAGATAATTTTTATTCATATATCTATATCGTTTGTTTGATAATACTTCTATACTTGGAAATTTTGCGACATACACATTTAACGAATTGTACGACATTGCAAAACAATTGTTTATATCACTCATATAAATGGAATGCGTGTGGGGTTGATCGGAGAATGCACATGGTGCTCATCCAATGTAACAACCTCGCGGAAGCAAATACACAAGGATGATATTTTGAAAGACCAGCACAGATCCATACTTTGGTGCGGGAGAGAAGGGTGTGAAGTTACTAAGAGTAAATATACAGCTCGCTAACGCATAAAGTGAGAATTCCATGAGAACCATCTGAGCTCTGATTCCTCTACATTTCCAAAAATGTATTTACGTTTCCAGCTTTTGACAACCACAGGTAAATAATATAAACCTGCTCTTTGTGGTCAATTCATTTCAATGTGTTTCATGAGAATTGTAGATGGAATTAACAACATTATACAATTCTATAGCGTTAAGTAAACATTTTAAATTATGTATAAACAAATTAATTTGGACTATATAATTCCATCTATATTGAACATGATAATTATATTTGTTAACGCTTTAAATTAATTCGCTTTGTAAGTTAAAATTGAACCACAAAGACTCAATTTATTTGTTTTTACGATGATTATAACTTGCAATATTGTACAGATGTGGAAGATGTTAAGTTTGTGATAAATTTGGATTACCCGTCCAATTCGGAAGACTATGTGCACCGTATCGGACGTACAGGACGTTCGCAGCGTACAGGAACCGCGTACGCATTTTTCACACCTGGTAACGCGCACAAGGCTACTGACTTAATTCAAGTTCTAGAAGAAGCGAAACAAGTTGTGAATCCTAAACTGTACGAATTATCGAGGAATCCAGGCGTTTATAAAAGTACGTCTTCAGTTCTACTTAAATTAGATGATTCATTTTTTAAATACAATATTATTTTGCATGTTACAATTATTTTTACAGGAGGTCGTTATGGAGGACGTAGTGGAGGTGGTAGTGGACGCGGTTCTGGAGGCCGTGGTGGAAGTTTTCGAGGTTCTCGAGGTGGTCGAGACGGAGACAGAGGTGGAAGATTCGATCGTTCCAACGGAGGCGGTGGGGACCGAGGAAATAAATGGAATGGAAATAACAGCAATCTAGCTTCGAATAAAAATTGTAATATTTTTATAATTTAATTAAAATTTATATTTATCTCTCGTCTTAAATCATTAATTATTATTTCCTCGTTTAGGTGGTATTGGAGGAAGCAATTATGGTAGTAAAACTTTCTCTCAGAATAGTTATGGTGGAGCTTCCGGTGGTGGCTCCAGCAGTTACAGTCAAAATGGCAGTGGGTATGGAGGAAGTGGGGGAGGAGGTGGTGGTGGAAGTAATTATAGGCAACAAAATGGTTATTAATTTAAATGCGACTAATTCTAAACGGAAGTTTTATGTAATATAGTAAAAGGAAAAGGAATAGAAGAAGCGATGTCTTACATGAAAAAGAACATTTTAAATATAATGTGCTTCTTATTTGGATACAAAGTAAAATGCACGTGGTATTGTCAATGATTGATCGTATTAGCACGTTCCGATTGTGTCGATTCAAGGACGCTTATAAGCATTCTCTTTTTTTTTTAATGAAAAAAAAATATATATATATATAATATGTAGAAGTGTAATAGTAGGTAGAATATTATTCCTGATGACTTTTCATTTGTGATTCTTGCAACTACAACTGTTTATTCTCTCAAGGTATAATTTAGTGTGTATAAGTTCTATGAAACTTACGATGTATTTTATATACATCAAAGAAGAAAAGTTAATTTATAAAATCTAACAACAATGCTAGTTAGTGTTTGCTTTTCAAAATAAAAATCAGCTTTAAGCAGTAAAAAGTTATATTAACTTAAAAGAAGAAATAATAAAAATTTAATTTATGATGAATTGTTTTTCTAAATACTTATAAGTTGTAAATGCACGGATCATTATTTAAAAGAACGTACAATGCACTGCACTGTATTAAACTTAAGAGGGGATGGAAACCCAGCGTATTGTAGTATTAAAAATTTAATAAAATAGCATAAGTATGAAACCTAAATAATTGTATACAAAATTTCATCGCCATAATTTGCTTTTCTCTCGAAAAAAGTGAATGTATTCATTAAATTTTTAATTGGACTTGCACATGCGTTAAACTGTATCATTATAAATAATATACTGTGTTTAACAAAAAAAGGTGGTAAATTAGACTTCATTCGTCGAAATAATATTGTTATACGATTATTTTGGACTTTAATCGTCTAATGTTTTGATCGCTAGCAAAATATTTATTATAATAATACATACTTACACAAGTAATCAGTGCTTCACAAGAAAATACCTTTCTTATTCGTTGACCACACTTTTTATCAGAAGTTATGCGATCAGGTCAGAGCTTATTGATTCATTCCAACACAATATTTTGTACCGTTAGAATTTTGCGATATTAATAGACCCATTGTGGCTGCCGATTATGTGTGCCTGTTCAATTGCTTTTGCGATAGTAGAATTCTCATTGTGAAGCCATCATTTCTCTCTGTTTTTTAATAGTATTTAACATACGATACATTAATGTGTACATCTATGATATTGCGTGAATATATTTTTTGATGTTAGTTAAATGGAAAAAGGAAACATTTAGATTGAAATTCTAGAAACAAAGTATTAATGTCTTGTCGATAACTAAATTTTGTAGATCGGAAATCGTAGTAATATTTTTATATTGTACAATGTTCAATAAAATAACGAAGTATTCCATTTTCATTATACCAATAATTAATTTGTATCATTGCGTATCGTTAATTGTATTCCATAATACAATGTACTCTCACTCGATTCTATGTTTAAACTATAAAGTAAAAAATTTGCGAGACGAGGCAAATATGTATCATACTATTTATAAATAATTTACTTAGGACAACTAGATTAATCTTTCTATGAAATGAAGTACTTAAGTATTTTGAGGTATCAACGTGCACGTTAAATTGTAAATTAATTGACACAGTCAATATACGAGTATTCTAAAATTATATAAATCTTTCTTTCATGCGAATCCTGTGGTTAATTGAGATTTCATTTATCAAATATTTACAAACATAAATTATAATGCTGGTAGTGACGAAGAGGAGTGGGGATCGAATTGATAGAAGACGTATGACGCGCGGGACGGCGACGCGCGCAGTACATTACAAGAATTATTGTGGTGTGGTCGCTGGTCGCTGCTGTTATTTATTGAACGGGGAAAAAAAAGTTTGATCTGCCTTCTAAGTATCAGTTTTTTCCATTATGACAGAAAATCGTAAAGAAGTACGAGTATGGTGTGACGGTTGGTGAGTTCTCATTAAATCAATCCTACTATCACTTTTATACTTATTCATAATTGCCCGGATGATTTTGATTTCATGGTAATAAAATACTGATCATTAGTAATTAATATTAATGACTATTTATATTATTCCTACGTATAATTACAAAGAATTTTGACAATAGAAATTCTAATTATAATATTGGTTATTCTTAATGTATCTGTTTTTTATATGCAGCACATTCTATTTAGTTCTTGATATTATTTATCGAGGTTTTTGCTATCTTGAATTCTTTATAGCGGCAAATTCTATCATTACGTTGACTCATTTAAATTATCTACCGGCACAGCGTGATGCAGTTATAAAAATATCTTCGTCATTTTATACGTGTTATTTAGAAATGATTTCTTTCCATACAGCTATGACATGGTACATTTCGGCCATGCGAATTCTTTGCGACAGGCGAAAGCGTTAGGCGATTATCTGGTTGTTGGTGTACATACCGATGAAGAAATTACTAAACATAAAGGACCGCCGGTGTTCATGGAACAAGAAAGGTACGATCTTACTTTAAGAAGAAATTTGAATTATTTCGACGCTTTATAAATTTGTTCTTAGCAATAAATTATTAGCTTGATGTAATTTAAGTAATATAGAAAAGAGAATATGATACTTTTGAAACAATATATTCAATATTAGTTTGATGATTTCTGATATTTATATTAGGTACAAAATGGTTCGTGGTATTAAATGGGTAGATGAGGTTGTAGAAGGTGCACCCTATGTTACAACTTTAGAGACATTAGATAAATATAATTGTGATTTTTGTGTTCATGGTGATGATATTACCATGACAGCAGATGGTGTAGATACGTATCATTTGGTGAAGGCAGCTGGCCGTTATAGGTATATATCAATTAACAAATATAAATTAGATTTAAGCAGATTATAAGAGAACTTAATTATTATAGAGAGGTTCAAAGAACAGCTGGTGTATCAACAACTGACTTAGTGGGACGTATGCTTTTGATGACACGACAACATTTTAGACAAGGAGATAGCGAATACAGTGTTGACAGAGAGCCTAGTAAAAGCATGGGTCAAGATCGGACGGCTAGAAGTCCGTGGACAGGCTGTTCGCAATTTTTATCTACTACACAAAAAATTATACAATTTAGTGATGGAAAGAGTCCACAGCCTGGAGATAAAATAGTTTATGTGGCAGGAGCATTTGATCTCTTTCATGTTGGTCATTTAGATTTCTTGGAGGTAGCAAAAAAAGAAGGAGATTATCTAATAGTTGGACTTCATACAGACCCAGTAGTTAACCGGTACAAATGTGGTAATCATCCAATCATGAACCTTCATGAAAGAGTGCTCAGTGTGCTAGCATGTAAGGTAAGAGATTGACTTGAAGGCATAGCAATATAGCAGTTATAGTATATTTAAAGCTTATTTCATTTGATTTTGTACATAGTATGTTAATGAAGTAGTAATTGGAGCACCATATGAAGTAACTAAAGATCTGATGGAACATTTTGATGTATCTGTTGTCTGTCATGGTCAAACACCTATAACTCCTTGTGAGGATGGTTCAGATCCATATGCTGAACCTAAGAGGCAAAATAAATTTAAATATTTAGACAGTGGTAATGACATGACAACAGAAAAGATTGTTGAGCGCATCATTCTTCACAGGTATGTTGTGTTCATGTATTGTATTATATTGTTTATGTCAATAGTTTATAAATTAACTTAAAAAAAGTAGGTTTTATTAGAAAAAGTTTTAGATTATTGTTTAATAAATGGTACATTCATTCATGTTAGAAAAACAATTATTTCGTTTTTAAATATAATCTAATAAAATTAAATGTATAACATTATTGTATTTTTAAAATCATATTGTTTTCTTAAGTTTAAAATATAATAATTATCTATTCATTAAACTCACTTATACATATAGTACAGCAAACAATATATACTGTATGCAGTATTTTATCTTCCTAGGTCAAATGAACTTCATAGAATAATTAAGAACTTGAACAACCGTTGACCTGTCCAATCTTGTCATCTTTGTAATTCCCCATTCGACTTGCAATAAAATACTTGTTTTCTTACTTTACTTTATAGTTTTTTATCATTCATCTGTTCATGCTTTTGTAATGGGATATGCAATTTTATGCTAATAAAACACTTCATGGATTCATCTTGTATTTTCATTTATCTTTAATGTGTGTAAGTGTGTTTTTTATTTTGTAAGGTATCTATAAGTGATTAACATTTAGCATAACCACTAATACTTTTGGCAATCATTTGCATATCCCAAGTCATTGAGAAAAGTTTATTCATGTTTTGATGTAACATTTAATTACAGGTTGGAATTCGAGGATAGAAATTTAAAGAAAGAGAAGAAAGAGCTAGCAGCTTATGAAGCCTTTATGAAAACACAGAAAAATGAAAGGACTAAGTAATTTGACTCTGTAGTTTCAGAGTTGTGTGATAATCATATTTTTTAGAGTACACTTGTAAATACGATATCACACTGACATATTTACTTATTTAATTTTGTTCAAAAATATATGTGGTTTAAATATTTATAACACAGCTATAATATCTAAAGTATTAACACAGAAAGGTGTTATTTTTCACTCCCGACAAACTCAACGAAGGATAAAAGGCAACGATAGAGGTACATAAAAGGATCGTGAATGTTTTGTAAACTTAAGTATTTTTTAATTAGAAAAACTTAAAGAATGATATTTTATGTTACTTGTATTTATACATATATAAACGCCTATACAATTTGGTATTAACGTTACGTATAATCGATAAACGTTTGTTTGTATTATCGTATCAGCATAATAGAAATCGATCTAAATTGTATTTTTGAAAAGATACGTATATCATTCATATATTTTATATTTTTTATTACTTTGCTTTTAAAAATAATTTGTATTTTTTTATATATTAACAATTGCATATATTTTATAAAATAATTAATACCAAAGTGTGAATATTTTTTTAATCGAAAATTATTTTATTAAACGTAATTTATTCTTTTTTATATATAATGAGAAAATGATCGATTGCAATATTACGATTAATTTTTTAACTCTAATTTTCTTGATTAAATATGTCTAAATACAATTCATAATTTAGAACGATTATGTCTGATAAAGTGCTGTTTTATAAATAACGTTTCTTGTTTTTTTGTAACATATTCTGTATAAAAATCAATTTCTATTATTTTGTAATTATTGAATTGCTCGGTAATCTTGTACGCATTCGAAATGTATACAAGGTATAATACCTGTAATTGCGTACTTAAATTAACACGAATGAATAATGCATTATACAAGGAAAGTATAAATTTTAGAGATAAAAGTTACACAAAACAAGTAATAAGTTCCACATTTTGTAGCAGTAACGTTATACAATTCTTACTTAACTATAAATTTCAAATATTAACCAAAGACATTTTTTGATCATATATATATATATATATATATATATATATATATATATATATATAACGCAAGAATAAGAAACAATGTTGTATATTTATTTTTCATTATAATTTGTTGCACATATACGCGTAGCGAAGCCTAATTTTAATACGAAAAATCATTTTCTTCGTATTTTGATTTTCTTCAACTAAAGTTTATCGTTATTAACGATCATAAAGTATACTTTTTCTCTTCGTAAGTGTATGTGCGAGTGTACAACGTTACATTGTATACTTATAAAAATGCAACAAAACAATATGTTACATACTCTTGTGTTTGCTATAAGCATGCTCGTAAAACATTTTGTAATAATTATTGTACGCGTTCATATACATAATTAAATACTTGATTGTATTTATTTACCTATATGTTCAATTGATCAATGAAGGATAGTCCAAATGATATCCTTAAATGATCAAGTTTTATAAATATGTAATAAATAATGATATTCTATCGTGTATATACAATAAGTGAAAGTTATACAAACCACCTGTGAATTAATTGCAACGGGCCTAAACAATTATCCTACAAATTAATCTAGAATTACCTCTAGAGATTACATACGCACTGATTCAGGTCACGTAATAGCACTGCACGTTCGATTAATTTAATCAGTAACAAATTACATCGAGAAGAAATGTTTATCGGTGAGCAATGAAAGTACATAAATTTTTCTCCGTGCAATTGATTGTATGAAACGTGCAAATAAAAGAAAATAAGAAGAACGGTGAAGTAGTTTAGCGATGTTCGTTTGTAAATCAGTGTGAGTTAAATAATTGTGTTCTCCGTGATAACGAACAGCGTCTAGTATGCTTACAAATCTATAAATTTCGTCTAAAAAATAAATAATACGTATATAGCATTTGTATTCTCTAACGAATCCATTTAAAAAAAAATGTAACACAATGCAATTGTAATTTTGCTTGATACACGTTATCAGCAATTTTGGTATCTCGTTACGCTACGTAGAGTCCGCCGGATTGTTTTGATTGAACCTAATAAAAGCGCCGCGTTCGCGATTATTTACTACTGCACCGTGGACCGACCCGTGTAGCTTGGCGTCGTTTCAGAATATTTTCTAGCACGTTCGCGTATCAGCTCGTCGATCGATTTGTTCTGCGGTATCGTTGCCGATAAATTGTGAAGACGCGTGGCCAGGTAACACATAATAAGAGCTGATAAAACTAAAAGCGCACCTAAGCCGGTTGCAACGTAAAGGAAACTGCCGCAACTGTTCTCCAAACCAGCAGCCACCTTTTGATACAGTTCTGAAACAATTTTTCATTGAAATTAGTTTTATTCGATTATACTTTCATATTTTTGTTAACACTTAGACTTTCCATGTCGTTATTTTTTAAATGAATAATTTTGCAACATAGGTAAAAGCTTTATTAGTTCTCTGTTATCGAATATAAGATCATCAAAGTGTTAACAAGGAATGTATTTTTATGTATTTAAAGAAATGTATTTTTCAAATTTACCATCGGGCATCATCACTGTATATTCGATGTTTTCTTTGAATTTCGTGTAAGGAGTCGAATCGTTGTACTCCTTTATTAAACGATCGGCTCTAGGAAGAAAATCGTTTGGTATATTTTCCACAAATCGTTTTCTTCTCTTCCCGTGTCCTGATGGCTCGAACAGATCCAGGCAAAAATCCTGCAAACCGTGTATCTGTTAAAATACTCAAAAATCTTTATTACCAATATTCTGATTCGTTAAACAAATTTTGGATGCAATGCAGAACATTACTTTTGAAATTCATTGTAGATTAAATATAAACATTGAATGAATATGAATTTTCAATGACACAATTCATATTTTTGGATTTAATGCGTAAACGTGAGCATTTTATTTATCGGTTTTCATTTATGATCGAGCTCGTGCGTTTGAATGTGTCTCATTAAATCCATAAATAATTTGCGTATTCTCGTTGCTTACAAAGAATAAATGTACTCGTTAAATAATTACAATCTCATAGGAAAAGATGAGGAATAGTTTTCATTTGTATAATTAAGAACAAATATTTTTCTCTTTGAAAAAAGCAGTGTTTGAAACTTGAATTAATATTACTTTGTTTAAATTATAACTTTACAAAATTTTTAGTATAACTAACATTTAACCGTAATTAACGTTAATTGGAATTTCAAGTTTGAATACGTATAGAATTTTACAAAGCGTTCGAATAATCAGTCTTTGAAGAGGATTACAGAATCAAAACATATCCGAGGAGGATGTACGAACACAAAGGACAATGTTTTTGTTTCCGTCGAGGAGCATCGAGGAATGCGAACAGGTCAACCGCCCCTCAGTCAGTGATGCTACGTGACCGCTGAAGGGTCGAAAACTGTGATCTCACCGGTTGGCAGTCTTGCGGTTCCATACACGCCTTGATCTGCGAGTGTATCCACAGAGTGGATCGTTCCCTCATCGAGCTGAGGAGGAACGCCTCGAAATCGAGGAAAACCTCGTTCTTTCTCTCCCTGTAACGAGCCGGCTGATGAGGAATTATCGACGCGAAGTCCCGATTTCTGCAGCCGTCCTTCACCAGCACGACACTTCCTGGTGCGTGAGGTTGATCAGGATCGGGGCTAACGGTCACCTCCAACAGCTTAATGTATCCCCATGCGCTGTCCGGGCTGATTCGAGCTCTCAGCTGAAGCTTCGTACCGATGGGAACCGCTTGATCGACCGTTTGCGATCCGGATGCGTCTGATACATTGCCTGTGGCCTCGCGATAAAGGGCTACTTCGTATTCCAGACGACCCGGTGTCTCCTCCACCACGCCGGACACCCTCGCTCCGTGAGGACTGAAAGAAACGTTTCAGGATGGCGAACATGGGGCCATGAAGGTAATTGGGTTTCATTTTTAACACCACCAACGCTTGACTTCTCGTACTTGAAATTTAACCCTTCAACCATCGCGTTTCATAGTTCTTCCGTGAAGTCGGTTCTCAAACTTTAATTAATTTAGAATTATAATGGTCGATGTTGAAGGGTTAGCAATTTTTTCAGGACTCTAACTTATATTTATTTGTATGTGGTATAGCAATTAATTGCAATTTGGAACTTATTAACTTTACGACTTCCCAAATACAATTTTATTAATCTCTTATCTTTTATAATCGTTCTAAAACGTTCTGAAAGTTTATATTTATTCCTATGTAAATTGCTTAGAGATGAAAAGTTCCTTCTTCGTTTGCTAATTGTTAACGAACGGATGCTAATTAATTCCACACACGGAACTAGCTATTATTAATTCCTGGTCAGATTTACTTTGGACTATTTGATTTGTCATTAAAATATGATACGTCGTTTGAGGATTATTCTGTACGACTGATTGCAAATATACGTGTGTTCCAGAGTTGTTACGTGATGTTATTGAAGTGGAATAACAACTTACAAGGTCCCAGCGAAACCAGCGGCTTTGTGGCGGAGTAATGTGGGCTCAGGTGGTCGACACATCAGGATCAATTCTTGATCGGCTAGCATTACGACCCCGGGGAAAGCCGGGAACCATATCCGCAGGTGAATGAAGCCCTAATAACGATCAAAATTTCCCTTTTCCTTTAATGTTAACCGGAATACTACCATTTTCTATTTAATCAATGTTGTGCCTTTTGTACATTTTATTTCGTTTGAATACCAAGTTCGAACCTTGAAGAAAATAAAGCAAAACAGTATTGAAGGTTCAAACGTCAACACGGAAATAGCCTGGGTACCTGGTCATTAAACCTAACGATGTTACATTAATCACATCCGTAAACCGAATAAAATAATTCAACGAGGCTACATGAATATCATTCAGAATCGCTAGAATTCCTATCTCCAACGATCTCTTATCGACGATCCCCGCGATAGATATCCGGTTACCTTGTAATTTTCGAGACGATGATCGTGATCGCGTTACTTTTTTTGCCCGTTTCTTCGAAATAAGATCGATCGAAAATGGTCACGCGGAAACGGGGGGAATCAAAGGCCTCCGTTGACGGTGAACGTAAACGAAAATCTCGATCGATGACTCACGTTTCTCTTCAGGATGCCGCATCTGGTGAAGTCAGTCACCTTCAGGAAGTAGTTATCTTCCTGGGGATCGTTGGGATCTGGCCTGATCTGGCAGTGAATGTCGGTGAGAGGATTGGCGGATCTGTCGTCGGCAAAGAGCGGCCCGCCTCTAAAGCCAACTGGCCTTTTGATCTTCGCTGTCAGCAGATCGGCGGCTGATCCTGCGCCGCTGCACTGAATGTCAGAGACCTCGTAATCCTGGGCTACGGTGGCAGCAACCTGAAACAATACCCCAACGCCATTCATCCACGCCCGACAAGACACCTCGAGACGTCTGGTATGTACAATTCCTTTTGTTTCTTCTTTTTTTTATATCAAACACCTTCGTTTTCTCATCGTTCCCACGTACCTTTGATTTTTTAACGTTTTCTGGAATCGAAGGATGCGCGTTAGGCTCGTAACTCCCTGTACCTGGGAGCCAGACCAACTCAAGTTTATTTGTTTTTAAATACACGCTATCTTTCTGTAATTTACAAAGACACGTTCATACTGCATTTTACTTAACATGAACTTTATTTTTCTGCATTACTGGAAAGTAATAAAAGTGTACTTGGGTTAGTCCGGTTCTTAGCTGCAGAGCTTTTATATTTATCACATGTTTGTTTCTTTTGAGATCTGTTATTTCATTTGATAGCTCTGATGGTTTATTAAAGGATAATTTTTGCTTTTATGACAGACATCTTTGTTTTCTCAGAGATCTCTGTTATTCTGTCTTTCATAAATAATCTTTAAGTTGATGCGTTTGGAAATTTTCAAACTTGAAAATTGACAATGTTAGTTTATTTAGTTGTCTAGGGCTTTTATCTTCTTGCCACATAGAGCTCTTGAAAAAATTGCCAACGAGAATGATAAATAGATATCTTTAATTATCTCTAACTACCGGGCAAAAATAAAATATTGTTCGTTATAAATTAACAACACGAACGAGTAAAAAGTGTTACCGCTGTTTCACGTTAGCGAGCATTGAAAGGGTTAATGCAGTATTCGAGATATATTTCACGGTAATTTAAAGTCGTTCAGTTTCGCTTGGGATCGTACCGTGTCCCACATCGTATCTGAACTTTACACGCCAAAAATAAGCGATGTGTCCTGGTTTAAGGAACGGTTTTTTCTCAGCTCTTAACTGATGAGAGACGGAATCAACGCGATTCACACTGATTTCTTCTTCTTAACTTGTTAAATAAATATAAATTACGTAATTTTAACAAATGATTTAGTATCGATTTATCGTGAATGGACAGGAAATCGTACGATTTATAAAGTATCTAAATTTAATCGATCGTTTCAATTAACTTTAAATTGATTGTAGGAGCAGGTTTCGCTTTATCAGTTAAGACTCGATCAAATTTTTCAATCTTTCACGCCCGGTTATCGCATTATTATTATCGTCCACGTGTATTTCCACGATACGGCTTTTAAACCTTTTATTGGAACGTTCACGTCCTTGATTTATTAGCACAGCTTGTAGAAGTTTTAATGCAAGGTGTATTTCTTTTACTTATTGCAAGTAACCTAATTAAACGAAAATTGTATTGTCGGTTACTTGCACGCCAATTAATATACAATACCGTAAGCATCTTATATCACATTAATTAGCATAACATCAATTTCATTAAAAATTTTCCAGCCTATTTCCCATTCTTCGTTATTTCGTTAAATTCATGATGATCCATCGTTGATGATCCAACATATAAAATCTCAGACATACAACGTATTATTAACATAACATCGTTTTTTATTTCTTATTTCTGGTTATTTAACAATTATATAAGTGATTCGGTACCTGAGCACCTTCTAATAATTTTTTATTCCCATTAGACACTTTTCATTCGATTAAAATTTTCCAAATAAAAATTTATACACGAGGGTTAATTAATCTCAATTATTGCTTATTAGATATAAATATGACGAGGTTTTAGTTTAAAAAGGAAAAGAATTTATCAAATTAACACTTTGACTACCATGTCACCCACATATATCGCTTATATTATTAGGAATTTTTTCGTTTATTTGGTTATAAACATTCCTGTTAGATATTTAAAATTATGAATAATAGAAATAGTAAAATATTGTGGAAACGGAATATAAAGTTTGTCAAAAATTAAATTTTTAATAGCTGCAGTGGGGCAGTCAAAGTGTTAAATTCCTGGTATCAGGCACTTAGTTATTTCACACCTCCACTTAGAAATTTTGTATGCAAAGTTATTTAAGTAAATTCATGGTGTTAGACACTGATGGTCTTCGCTCTAATCGTTACACAAAACCCATAGAACGATCTTAACTCATGCAAAAATTCTGGCCCTGATAAACACGGTGGATCATCGATGACCCACGTGGCACGTCACGTAGCAAGAAAACGGTACACAATGCGGAAATTTCATAGTCGACCGAGCATCCCGGTGCAATGAGGGTGCATTAACGATTAACATGCTTCGCTAACGAACTTCTCAACTATTTCGTCTCGTAGTAACATCTGTTCGACCGTGTCACCGTCTTGGACACGATCTTTCTTCCTCCTCCTCTTCTTCGTCTAGTTAGCGCGTTAATTGACCTCGTGCCATCGGCGGCATGACGATTTTCTTAATTAACGCGAGTCACCTTGATCCCTTTACTCGATACAAGACCTCCCGTCATCGAGTTACCACCGTTTAGTACTATATCAACATTCTTCATATTTTTCACATTTTTCATCGAACAGTTTAATCTTTTATCATTTTCTTGCTCGACTGTTGCGATAAGACGATTATATCACCGATATTTCAAAATTTATGTCGCCTATTATAGATATATGTGCTTAACAATTATTTAAGAATATTTTCTTGGAGTTCTTTCCTTATCTAGTATTTTCTAATCATCAAAAATTTCAAATAAATCCATGATACAATCTTTCAAATATTAACCCTTAACTCTTTAACACTAGAATCCTTATTTTTAAATTGAAACCAAAATAGAAAATAAAATAAACGAGGAATGGAACGTAAATTAGTATATAGAATAATTTTTTACTTTAATAGAAACCAACTTACATTTCGACAAAAGTATGTTAATAAGTTTTGTAATTTAAAAGAAGAAATCTGAAGCAAGTCACTTTGTTAAACGTTCAAATCCTTGTTTTAAACAAAAATAAAGAAAAGTATCATTTAGAAAATAAAAAAAGAATCAAGATCCTAATTTATATAGTACCAATTGATACCGAGACACACCAGGGGTTAAAGGGTTAATTAGATCAAAAGAGATTATTAATATAATTGGTATTTGATTTTGGGTGTTTGTACCGCGTTTACGACAGTGTTGGTGATAACTTTTGGTACGAAAATACAAGGCGGGTAATACGCGAGGAGTAGAGACTTCAATGCCGAGTAACGGTGTAAAGAAACGCTCTGGTGGTTGGTTAAGTTATTCGTTACATGCGTATACCATACACGGGTTGCCCATCGTACGGTCAGCTAGACGGATAATCGTGGTACAGGTCATGGTTATTTCTTCGAGGTAGGTCATTCGAGTTTTCGAGGTCGGACTTCGAATGATAAAGACGAGATAAGTCGGTGACTCTGAATATTAACCGTGATGTTCCGGTCCGAATGGAACTGTCATATATTGTCTCGAAGGGTGAAATCACCCTCTGAAAATTGGTACCGTTATTTTTCTAAGTATCAGGTTGCGTCTCATCAAATGACCAATTTTGAGATATAGGAAGTTTCATGTAATTTTGATGACAGAAAATTACCGCAATATAGCACTTATGCTACGTCAATTTGAAGCTTAAAGTCTCAAGAAAATTACCATATAAGCGTCACATTAATATTTTTATTGTAACATGACTGGTTATCAATTGCAATGAACAGTGACTGATTTTGAAACGTATAAAGTCTGACATAATTTCATGACATAAAAGTATGGCGAAATATCACTTATGATACATCAATTTGTAGCTTAAAGTTTGAGGAATATAAATATATAAACGTTTTGTAAATATTTTTACTACAGAATGGTTGGTATTTTGTTAAATTAAACTAATACATAAAAAAATTGTACAATTCAAAAATTTTAGATTCTTAGGGAAATAAATTGAAAATTTTTGTATTATTTTGACATATACATATTGCTATTAATTGATATATTGATTTACCTTAAGCTTTATGTTGCCATAAGTGCACTTTTATACCATTAATATCAAAATATCAATGTGTAACTTTTTAACAGATGAAAAAATGATAATTAACTTTTATCAGTAATATATTATAAACGGGAGAGTTTCTGATACTTCGTTTGTGCCTTGTTGCAGTCATGGATGTTTAATTAATCAAACATTAACAACATAATATAGTATGTATAAATTGCACAACGACAAACATTGTTAATTAATATCATATTACTCATCGCGCACAATGCTCGTGTGTTAGTCCATTCATTAGATAATAAATAATTTTCAACATAGAAATAATGAAATTTTTTAATCAGACTCGTTATTCTTTGATTAACAATAAAATTGTAAAATACTAAAAACAAGAGTGTTACAATAAAAACGCAATCCAATTAGCAAAATGACACAAACTTATAATTAAACAAAAAGAAAATTACAAACAAATCTGTATTTTCCATGCCATTAACGTCGTATCCAATTACAGTATTGATCCGTAATAAGCAACAGATTTCTGGCTCGAAATAAGCAAATCTTTATTCCCACCTTTTCGATTGATGTCGTCCGCAGAGCGAGAGGACCACTCTGACATTAGTGATTCTGGTGTGAATAAATGAACACTATTGCAAATATGTAGTGCTAACATGAGAAAGCATGTTATGTTCTATCCTTCTCCGAAGAATAACACCACTGCTCGACCGATCACTTTATAGTTTGTCGCTTTACAGAACCTCCCCGGTTTTTTCTACGCGTTCCCCCTGAACTCGCTCGAGAACAAAGTCAAGCCGAATAGCATACCTGATCCGTAATAAGCAACTGGCCGGTCCCGAGTTTGTTGCTTATTTCGGAACAATACCGTATAATTAAAAAAACGGAAATTACAAATAAATCCTTCCATATTTTTCGCATCGTTTGATCGAAAAATAATTACACCGGCTCTTTGGAGCAACATTTTTCCCACGAAAGGGATAAAGGCGGTCCGATATAAAATCTTTCGCGAGAAGATCGATACAATTTCGAGGGAATTGGAACGGTTCGACGATGATTTCCAAATCGTTAAGCGATAAGCATTCGGTGTTAAAAAGTAACGGGGTATCCCCCCCCCCACTTCCCTCGTTTTCGAAGGGAGAAAATAAGTGTTTGCCGTTGAAAGGCTCGAATGAATGGTACGCTTTGATCAAGTCTTGTTTCGAATCGAACGGCTACAACTATCGGGGACTTCTATTCGAAACGTTAATGTTTTTCGATTGCTCGACACCGAACAGGCCAGGCTCGCGTTGGAAAATTCAATTTAGTTAGTGAACGGTAACAGAAACGATTATGATGGTAATAGCAACGGGAAACTCGCCGACGATAACAAGAAGACTTTATTTTGTATTTGTTTCATACAAATTGGCTATTATCGAAAACAGAGCGAAACCTTTAACTTCAATTCCCATCAGAATCGTATTACGAAATTAATATGTAGACATTTAATCGAGTAGCGGTATCGCGGACGTTTCGTTCTTCTTCTTTCCACGATCAGTTTCGTTTTATAATTGAAAAGTTGGTCCGGCCGTTTGATAAAGGAGGAAATTTTCTTCTTCGGGGATAAGAGATGGTAATTTTTTATTAGAATTTACGAAGAAATAATGTTCAAAAAGGAGTTCTTCAAAATTTCTTACTTTTATTTTTCAATTTAGAAAATTATAAACGTCATAATTACAGAATGGTAAAATTACAGGTGACAGAATGATAAAATTTATCAAAATTACCCATCAATCTTGTCAATAAATTTATTTTATTTATTATTTTATTATGCAAACCTTAACCCCCTTTAAATCACTTGCTAAAATATAGTATTTCTTTTTGTGTCATTCACAAATTATTAGCGTAGAGAGAATCAAGAGAGTTAATTATAAAAATATTTAGAATCACGATCGAGACTGTACAGAAACTATTTATGGCAGATGTTATCCCCAGTTTTACGAGTTTTTTAAAGTGTCAAACCATATAAACCGAAAAATTATCTTTTCATGTGATAAATCAAAGGTGTCACATATTTATTAGCCCACGTGTTCAAAATATTCGTACAGAATCATATCGAAATCACGTTTTTCAACTAGAAACGATGCCTGTATACTAGAAATTTGAAGAAGGGTAAAAAATCTATATCGCGAATGAACAAAAGGACAGGTGGCGTGAAATATTTCTGATACATGTGCGCGTACGTGTTGGTGTCTGCACGAGGTGCGCTCCGATTCGATTGATGCGCGTAAAGTTAACGGGAAGAGACAAACAGCCGAATCTGTTACGTGAAACGGGCCTCCCAAGCTTGCCTCTTCTCTCGAGATTGCCTCCTAGATAACTATACGTACATTTTTTTCTTTTTTCTCCGTTTTCTTCTCCTTCTTCTTCTTCATTTTTTTTTTTACGAAAGAACCGCAACCGCCTGTTTACGGCGCCATAAATTTCGTCTCGCGGTGCCATTCCGTCCGGATGACATCGAAAACGCGCGACTCCGCACGTTTAATAGTTTCCGGAACATTTTGTTCCCGGTCAAGGAACTTTGAAATTGCTGACTAATTACTTTGTCACGTGTTCTTCGAGGTATTAGAATTTTGCCACCGCTGTTACTATTTTTTGGTCCTTTTTTATCCGAGGCGTTTATTACCAATTATAGTTTGGCATAGATGGCAATTTAGCGAAAATGTTAATGAAATCTATCGGTTTAACTTGACCAACTTAATTTTTTTCATAATTATATTTTTTATATAATCCCCCATGGTTACAACAGAAATTAAGTTGTACAAATTAGTTGGAACAATTTGTACATTTTTTTTATTGTAGTTATTGAATAGATTAAGTTTAGACTCATTATACTTTACGAATTTTAAAATCGAATGGTTATACAACACTTATCATTAGTTGCACTAACAATAAGACCATGACCAATTGTAAACTCAATTACTTTAATAAGCTTGCTATCAAGCTTAATTTCATGATTCTTTATACATAATTCATTAATTCTTTTAGTTTAAAAAAATGATGGGGTATTATTCTAGAAAAAATATCTGAAGAATGTCGTACCTTTTCAGTAATTAATTTAATCAAATTTGGAAATTGTTCTTTTTGAAAAATTTTGAAAACTTCTATAGATAAAGTTGGTATAATGCCTTAGAATTAGAAATAAATTATGATTATCGACCCTGTCTCTATCATATAAAAATTCAAATTTATTTCCACAAGGAATTTAAAAAAGCCCACGAATCTAAAATTTAACCATCAATATTTTCATCGAACAGATTTTAACCAACGTTACACCTTCAGTTTTTTTTTCAAATTCATTCTCCGGGATGCAATTTCATTTTTCGATTAAATTACCCGCGTTCTCTAGTGCCATAGTTTAAAAGAGAGGTCGGAATTGAAAAAGTTAGATAGAGTACGATTTTCATGGGGCGCATTAAGGGGATTTGAGTTAACATTTCGATATGAAACGTATCCTAGAGATTATATCCGCGCCGTTCCTTATGAAAATCTCGCTATTCGATCAATATTCTACAAATATGAACCGAGTAATTAACAACAAACGTGATCAAAGGATAAAAAATTCACATTAAAGGTGTGCTCGATTGTTTCTTGGTCCTAATTCAAGAATCGAATGTATTTTTTTAAATACGCTAATGTGTCGGAAGTGGATGGCTCACCGTGCAAAATCCAGCTATCAGGACGGTCCACATCTTCTGTCGTGTCG
Organism: Anthidium xuezhongi; assembly: GCA_022405125.1. NCBI lineage: Eukaryota > Metazoa > Arthropoda > Insecta > Hymenoptera > Megachilidae > Anthidium > Anthidium xuezhongi. The sequence goes on from CM039649.1 coordinate 1,771,816, forward strand.
CACTTGGTCGCAAGAAAAAAAAATAAATAAAACGAGGGGAACACGCGAAATATTTAACGCACGAGTTGCGAGCAAAGAGAACAGATATCGGCACGGAAGAGGGATGCAATTTTCACGAAGATTTCCGGTGAACTGAGGCGCGTGTACCACGCAAGAATTCTCCCTTCCGTGGTTGATGTTCCTCCAACGGGTATATCGTCTCCTGGAGGGGAGAAACGGAAATCAGGGAACCAGAGAACCACCGGCCCATCCAGAGTACTGTTAATGCATGCTCGCTGCCTCCGCTAACAACCATCCTTACCGCCAGTGACGGCCTCGAACAGACATTGTTTCCCATTCTTTTTCGACCCTTCAGGATCATCGTTCTCTCCTTTTGCTCATTCTTTTCTCCCGTGAGAAATCGACGGTCGAACTTGGCGACAACATTCGCTATAGTGACGCTCTTTTCACTATCAAGTCGTTTATTCAACCCTTTTGTTGATTTTTATTCAGAAAGCTGGTATCTTGTATAATTGATGCGAAGAAAATGTTTGGTGCAAGCTGAAGGTATATGTTCTGGGGATTATTTTTTAATAATAAAATAGCCGTTTGGTTGCAGTAGGAAGGGAAGGGTTTTAACATCAGTCAATTTTTAGATTACACGAATTTTGTAGTTGATAGGGGAGTAGAAAACTATAAAAGCTGGGAATGTGTTGAAATTCGACGAATAACAATTTTTAATTTTAAACAAAAGTGTAATAATTACCATCCTTAATCATAGTAATTGAATTAATAATCCTAGCTGTACAATTTTTCATTTTTAATTACCATGTCTTAAAATTAGAAAAATATTATCATCGATCCTGTCTCTTTCTGTCATGTATAAATTATAGTTCTACAATTTATAAAATATTTCATTTCTGATACTTATCGCTTTATTTTCACACGAAGCGAACGAATCGAATTTTTCTAACGTATTTCGTCTTTTTTCTACGTTTTAGTTAATTGAAAAACGCTGTTAACGACCCAGTGGGAACCAACGGCGGAATCACGAGTGCGGGCCCACAAAATGAATCAACGCGATCATCCACGACGGTGAGTTTCTATCTTATGCGTTTCCTTTATTTGATTCTATCGGGAAAGAATTTCATTCGTTGACGAGCACGTTCATTATATCACGTTCATTAAGCGTGAAGCATTTTTGCAAAAGGCGGATCGAAAAGTTTCATTTCGGTTTCTTTTACGTTCGTCGCGGGTTCTTCTTTTTTTTTTTTTCACGTCCAAGGAAGACCCCGACGGAATCGCGAAACATTACGCGATTCTGACATGCATAAAAGAGCGAATTGCTTAGCCGGTTGCTGACTTTTCCGGTGCGTTGATTTTAGGTCAATGCCAGTATTCGATCAAACACGTTCAAACAATCTGGAAATTATATGTTCCATATGGTTTTTTTTTACCAAATAATCGACGATCGTAATTAGACGTACGAATTAATTGGATGTTGCTCCTTAATTCTCTCCCGTGGATCTACTTTTTTTACCGTCCTATCGTAATTTATTCGTTCATTACACGGGTGTTTCATGTCTTCATTTCTTGTTAAAAGGAACAAGACGTTTTTTTTTTTGTTCTTTGCCTTTGGTTTGTATTCAAAATCAATGTGCGAACGAGGAAATTAGCTCGATTGCTGGCTTACATTTGCATAATTTCACACTCAATTTGAAAAGAAAGATACAGGGTTGATTTAATAGATTTAATACCCCGAAGAGGATTTAATTTATTCTTTGTTATTTCTACACTTTGGGTACCAAGGTAAAATCGTAAAGTATTCTCTGAGACAGTAATTCTATTTTCACTACGTTTGATATTTCTAGTATTTTTAATTCAAAGTCAAATAATTAGTAAAGATAGTTGTAAAATGGGCAGCAGATTGTTAGTTAATTTTATTTCGTACAAAATTTGAGTCACTGGTCAAATGCTTAGTGAAGATAGTTGTAAAGTGGGTAACAGATGGTTAGTTAATTTTATTTCGTCTTCATTTCGTAGAAAATTTGAGCCAGTGACCAGTGACAACAGTAATTAATGCCTTAAGGATTTACATATATTATCTTGCCAGTCACTGTTCTTTCCAGCGTAACAGCGACCCTGTTAAACGGCCATACTTTTCGTGCCTTCGTCATCGTGTCCCCATTAAACATGCCGAAAACTTTCGTCCATTTTTCACGATAATCTCTTTTTGTCGCTGTCCTTTCCCAAAAAATGGATTGCTTAGCTTTTTCAACGTTTAAGACCCGTACTTTGATCACTTAATGCTCCGGGTAACTCGGATCTCTTCTTTTGATCTCGGTAAGCTCGGGACGAACCTTTCAACACCTTAGCCAGTTTATCTTTCATTACGATGCCTTGCTTTCATTAGTCCTGTCCAGATGCCTGTGTAAAAAGTGAGAATGACGATTGTCGCGTCGCTCGTCATCATTTTCACGCCAATTTACTGTACCCGCCGTTCGCTGAACGGCCAATATGCGATGTCACGTGTCTGAGATTTCCAGGAAAATTGCTTTCCCGTTAGTTTTCGTCCTGAACCATCGCTCGGTCATTGTTAAATTAACGGTGGATTATTATTCAATTAGTCGTCGAAATCTTAATTAGTAAGAATACAGACAGTCCAGTTAACCTGTCAATTTTATATTTTATATTTTATATTATTTATTCCCAATGTTAATAATTTTCAACTACTTACTTATTTTAATTATTCATTGATAAACATGGAGGTTAATTATGATCGAGATCGCAAAGTTAATCCTTTTGCTACGGCCACCCTTTATATCAATTCGTTTAACACTGTGACTGTCACGTTGCAGCTACTATAAATTCCATTTGATAGTAATTTTATTTTTGACAAATTTTATATTATATTTCTATAATATTTTGTTATTTCTATTATTTATAATTTCAAGTATCTAATGGGGACATTTTCTAATGGAAATTCAAGTGTCACCCATTCGTGGGTGAGGTGGCAGTCAAAGTGTTAATTCAACATATAAAATAATGAAACTAATTTTACTTTAATTTAATTTAATTAATAGAATAATTAAAGAACAGACAAATTTTTAATAGTATCATTTTTTTACTAATAATTCAAAGTAAGAAACTCCAAATAAAATTTCATCCGTTTATTATACTTTCATTTTGCAAAAGTAATCGTTTCGTATGAAAATATAATTTCTTAGTTTGTTTAAAAAGGTCCCACGTGTTTCAAAACACGAATGACTTTTTATACACCCCTTTTACACGAAGAGTCGGATCGAATCACGATCGCACGCGATCTTTGCAATTATGTCTGTTACCTGAGCTTGCTTGCCAAGGTGTTTTTAACAATAATCGTTCCCCGTTATCGTTTGTTACGCTTCAAAACGGCAAACATATCCGTTACCCGCGCATTACGAAAGTGTCGGCGATGAAAACCGAAACCGTAAACTCTTCTAAATGCTTTTCCTTCAATCTTTTTTTCTATATACCAGTTATTCAACATTGTAAAAAAATCAGAACGTAAAAAAGATATACGATATGATTCCAGTTACTTAGAAAATTCAATGGTTGAAAGAAAAATTGATTTTATATTGCCTTATTGGCTTGTGCAAATTGTAATCAGTTGAATTATAGTTTTCAGCATTTTATCATTCACGGTAATTCTAATTATTTAATTCTAATTATGGGTTTCAATTTCAACTTCCACTTTATAATATAAGAATTGTAATAGTAATAATAATAGTATATTTGTAAATTTAAGAAAGAAGCAAGAAACGAAGAAAATTTTCTAGAGACTAACTATTCAATCGAACGTAATTTGAGAAGGAAGTGTATTTTTGAAATGCAATCGGTACGATTAATTTAGATTAGAATCTAAATGATTTTTGTGCGATTATATATGCAATTACAGTAGAAACTATGTTACCTTATCTATCTATCTGTCCGTGAATGTTGAACTTGAGACGGCTAAAGGATAGGTATTCGGAAGTCGGAAATTCCGTCGACGCAGAAATCCGAGACTCGTGAAAAATGGAGGTTTACCGTGTAATAAAATTGCAAAAAAGCATTTAGGTATTGTTAAAACATCTCAAGAACTCTTTGAACGGTAATACAATAGTGGTCATTCAGATCCTTCTCTCATTTCTTTCTTTTTTTTTTTTTTAAATTTAAACCATCCATCCATTTGCTGATACTAAATCATCGGATAAAAATTGATCAAGTCCTTTTTTCATACAGTTAGAACAAAATGGTACTGCTAAACAAATCGGATTAAATGTATCGGTTATTTTATAATTAATACCAGGTGTTAATCTCGGTACGATTAAAGCTTAATATCGATTCGAATGGATTGAAGCGATAGTCGCGAAAGTTTGAAAGTTGCGTAAAAAAAAATAATTATTTTCTGGTGTCTAGTTCTAATTAAAATTCCATTTCTAACGGGAACGCTATTTAATGAAATTACTATCTCAGGTTCGATTATTTTGTTATTGAAAAGTTTCTCACTGGAGAAGATAATAAATTCTATTAGATAAAAATAAAATTATTTCTTGCTCAGACATTATCTTGAAAATCAAAGTACCGATAATAGATATTTAATTAATTTACAATACTTGAAGTTGCATATCAAATGATTAATTTCAAGACATGAAAAGACTGATATAATTTAAAATAAGATTTATGACATATTAATGAAGAAGGTTTAACGAATCAATCAATCCACTTGAAATTGTTTAAAAAGATGATTGTATAATATGCTAATGGAAAATGCTAAGTCGCGAATTCATTGATCTATTATTTATTCGAACGAAGAATCATGTCTTGTTATGAATATTGATAAAACGCTTATGTGATGATTTTTAACGAACATTAAACTTTAAACTCAGATATCATTAATAATTTTGTATAATACTCTTGTGTCATGAGATCATACCAAACTTGATGTGTTTCAATTATGTTAGATTAAAAATTCTAAGGAATTATTTATACAGTCATCTTCTTCAAACTTTAAATCACAAACTGATGTATTATAAGTGCTGTTAATATTTTTCTGTCGTCAAAATCACGTCAATCGTTTTGTGTGTTTTGAAATTGGCTATTTGATACGATAAAACGCAACACGCTTTACGATTTCAATTATAAATTGATATATTTATTTTAATTGGACACATGTTCGAAAGCTCATACAGAATCATGATAATAGATCAAAAATACCATTGGCGTTTCCACGTGTAGCTAGGCGAGCGTCGATATTTATTATATCGTGCTGTTCGAATTTATTTCACCTATTAGAATCCCAACTGTGGCCAACAACAAAAGATATAACGACCTCAACTCGGATTATTAATTATCGTCTATACTTTCTTGCGGCCACGGGCTCTCGATTAACGAGCCTCTCGGTAACAGCAATTTCCTTTTCGCTGCCTCTTACAGTAATCGTGATGCAGTGCGAGTATTTTCTGCTCCACGGTTCGGCGTACGTGGAAAAAATGGAAAAATAATAAGAATGTGTCTCGAGTGTCTGGTGATTCAGAATCACCGTAAACGCGGCTGAAATAAACGATCGGGTTAAGACCGTGATGAACATTCGAATTATTCCATTCGATTTTTGCAAAATATTCAAATTAAACAATGGTATAATATTCTAAATATCGACATTTGTATTTTAAATCACAGCTGTAAATTTGAAATATTGAAAAGTTCTATTTTAATTACAATTGCCTAATAATGCAACTTAAATTTAAGTAGCTTTAACAATAATATCTCAGCGTGAATTTAAGACCTGGATTCTTCTTTTCGTGTTACAAAAATTGTCAACAACGATTTTAAAAAAAGTTGCAATTGTCACTGAATGGACAAAGTGTGAACCATAGGAAAAAAGATTTTACCCTCTGTTAGGTAGCCAGAAATTTCCGTGAACGCGACAAGCTGATTTTAGACGAAGTTTTATCGGATATTTAAATCTTGACTAGATACTGTAAAGAAGCTACCGTCCGATACTGTTCTCGCCAAGTAAATACAACTTCTTTAAACTTCGACGCGGTGCACCAGCCTGTTTACGCTTCGAGGCGTCCGGCCATGCTTTATGGAAGTCCATAAGCGGATACAACGGTCCACTGCATAGACATTCATATATATTTAATTCATTTCTCGGCTTTATCCTACCGATGGCTGCACAAGATTCTCAGATACGGGCATTTAACAGAGAAAAGAGAAGTCACGCTGTAGCTTTCGGTTATTTTTTGCCGTCTGAACGTGCCGTTATCATCGTTTTCCCGATGCAAACTCTGTTGCCGCATGATAATGGAACGTTTTAATCGCTCGCAAATTACCTTCCGCGATCGTTATATATTATACGTAACAGTACCGTGTCCAGGATCGTGTTCGTGAGATTGAGTCAAGAAAGTTTAATGCAATCTTCAAGTGTTTATTCGAATTGGTTCAATACAATGAAGTTCAACATGTAAATGCAACAAGTGCATTATTTCGTTTCAACAAACCTTGCGGTACAAAAATATATAATTACACATAATATATATATTACCTCTTTTAATTAATATCACTATGTAGTTTGTACGCAAGCTCACTAGCAAATTAAAAAAAGAAAAGATAACGAAAGAAACGTAAGTCATATTTTTAATCTCGAAAAAAAAAAAATGAAAGAAGAAACGAAAACCTTTTTTTAGCGTCTGAATTTATATTCTATATAGACCAGTCTTTAAATGATCACTTGTTACAAATGTTAATCTGATTAAATAAAAAAAAAAATCAACGATCATAAAATTTATCGTTAAACAAAACAAATCATTAAATATCTCTTTATCGTTAACAAAAAAAAAAAAAAAAATTAATGTGTTATTTGTACATAATATTTGTTAACTAAGTCTAACTTGTTGTATCGTCCAAAGATACAATTATCTAGTTTTTAGTTATAACGAAAATAAAAACTTAAATACAATACTGCAACAAATAACACTCACATTTTTTTATCACACTCGAAATATGTAACTTTACGATAAGAAATGAACGGAATGATCGTAAACTCGGTTACCGATAACAATATTGACCTTATAATTAGTTAAAAGGCACTGAAAACGAAGAACTGATTCCCGTTCAGTTCTTATTCCTGCGCTACGACCGTATTGTTCTCAGAAGGCTCGATCTTTATTTTAAGAGGCGAAGCGGTCGTAGTGTCTGGACTCTCGGGACCGGAATCGCATTTATTGTTGTTCTCCTTGTCGGCGATGATTTTCGAATTCTCCGTCTTGATCTCGTTCTTGTCAGTCGAAATTTTTAATTTCGACTTTTTATCGGGATCAAAATGTCCTTCGAGAATGATCAGCACATCCTCTATTTGTTTCTCATCGGCCGTTGTTAGTTTCTTCTTGATCAACTTTTCCAGACCTTCTTTCTTTTCGTTGCTCCACGCCTCCTGTGTTGCAAACAAATTCCATCAGTATTGATTATAATTTTAAATAAACGAACATATTGTTTGGTACTGTACCTGTAACAAGGTATATTCTATTCCCGCTTCGGCGAGTAGTCTTCGCAAAGGACTAGCATGTTGGCGTTCCCGACGATTCTCACGATACACTCCGAAAATAGGTCTTAAACTATTTTGACGTTCAAATACTATTTTCAATTCTGTAACAAGGCCGTCATACGTCATGTACTTGAATCGTTTAACATTTTTTAATATCATTTATCCGTAACCTGTTTTACACACCTGCATACTCTTGTTCTTCCATCTCTACTGGTTGAACAAATTCCCTAATAAATTCTATGGTTTTCTTCATGGCACTGTCACTATCACCACTACCATTCACTTCGTTCTCCTTTGTACCTTCTACTGAACTTAAGTGTTGTACTATTTCTAAGGCCAGGTACGCTCTGTTTTTTGCATTATCTAATTGCTTTTCCTGCAATCATTAAAAATGATTGTTATGTTTTTAAAATCACCAAATACTTTCAAGTTATTAGACTTTATGAATGTTGTTCATTTATCAATGAGTTACTACAACATTAATTACAAGATATGATAAGAATATTATATAAATAAAGAAATTGTCTTACTTGATTGAGTAAGGTTTTGGATAATGTTCTGAGAGAATATGCGCGAACTGTGTTTGCACACTTCACTTCAGCAACATTGAACCCATTCGCAAAACCTTTCACGATTTGCTTGAATTCTTCCAGTAGATTATACTTCTTCAGAGATTCAAGCAGCATAGCAGGGATAACTTTTCGTGGTTCATGATAAACCAATATTATTCCATCTGTTGCATCTCCTTTAATGGATTCAAGCCACGTTAAGAAGTCTGTCAGTGCAAATACTTCACTCTTAGTCTTGATTACCTATAAGAATTCATGAAGTTTGATACAGTCAAATACAAAAACACCAATTCTTAGAACTAATAGTAAGACTTCACCAATACCTTATTGGTTTTATTATCTTTAAGCACACGGTACTTGCCAATAGTCACAACTTTCATGTTGTGCCTCTTGATGGCTGGTGGGTTAAGATTCTTATATGGCATTACGTATTGAGAATACGAGGAATTAGGTGTGTAACCAGCTATTTGGCATATTTCATCTATAACTCTTTTGCCTGTTGTGTCCATATCCCAGCCAACTAGCTGATAATTGCCTGGACCAATACCAACTGCACAAGATTTGCTCGGTGGGCTAGATTTCCCATTTTCCACTACTGTTGACGATACCATCTTTTTGTATTACAGATCTGTAAAAGAATACAACAAATTTTCATTACAATTATACATCACATATTATTTAAAAATACTAACAGTAGCGGAAATAATTATAAATAAATTTTTATACATACAAAATATAGAATATTAATGAAAAAATGATTTTATAATAGTTAAAATCAAAGTATTTAATATACAATATGTATATATTTGAAATTATATATATTACGCATAAATTCCTCGAACTTGTGTTCCTTTTTAACGAATGTTTGGAACGAACACTCGGTTTTTGCACAAGGGCGAGATATTTTGGTACGTTGTTAACGATGAATCATATACGTATATATATCGTTAAGATCGACCTTCAAATTCAATACAGTACACAAATACTTCGGAACAAAAGGCTAATAGCTGAAGACACGTCTATTAATAAACATCGGCCATCTTACCTTTCACAATTATATTAGAAATTATTCACCGAAGAAAAATGTGACTACCATATCACACACACTGTGACGTTCAAACGGTATCCTTCAAATAGAGAAAAAGAAAAAACAAGAAGAGATAAACGTTTCAAAGGCAAGATGATATAATATTTATCCAAGCCAAAAGAACACAAGAGGCACGTTACGCAAAACGATCGATATCGATGCACGCAATAAAGAAATTTAACGGAGAACACGAACTACGCCATCGGACGTCGGCGAAAAAAATGAGTCTAACATCTGGTATCTCGTTCTGCGTCAGGTGAAACACAACCAATAAGAGTATTCGAATGTTGCGTGAATTTTTGCGATTATGTGACGTCTACGCGACACGCGTCGCGAATCGCAGCACGACGATTCGTGTCATGTATGCAAAACAGATATTCACGTCGCACGTGGGTAGCTCGAGATTCGTGGTTATAGTTCTTCGTGTATCCTCGATTATCGACTATTAGTCAAACGATATGGACGCGATCGCTCACCGTTTTATTCACGTGGATCTCTTTCTCTCGTTGCGACAAACGTGACGAACGACAGGCACCGTATAAATCCTTCGCGTATACTGGAAACTACTGGAAACGCAACTAGTTTCATTTGAACGCACGTGCGAGCTTGGCAGTAAACCGCCCGCTCGATCGACTGCGCACGCGCCCTAAATCGCACGGTCACATGGTTCTAATGTCAGTCGCGGGTGAAAGAGAGAGCGCGACGATTGACGCTCTCTAGTCGTGTGTCTAATGCAGTACACGACGCGATCGAATTTCTCCTCGTTGCATTCGTTTCACGCGATTTCGAGGTTGATCTTCGATCGAGGTTCATCGATCATGGATCCTTGGCGGACGTTAAACAGTCGATTTAAATCGTTCCACGCGCATAGCTGAACCGTAAGTTGAAGAGCGACGATCGACGCGGCATGGGATTCCTTTAAAGGATATCGAACGGTACGAATTGGTTCCTCGCGACTCGAATTGATATCCGGTTCATTATCATACGGTAGACTCCTTTCGGATCCCCTGATTCGATTAATCAATGAAAAATAAATAAATGACAATTATTTGTAGGTTGTATATTGAATTAAAGATGTATAGAGAACATAGTAAATATTTAAAATAAAAATCAATTATTTTCTTGTTGGGATTTTGTTTTAGTAAAAATCTGAATAAGAAGGAGGCTACTGTAACAGTAATAAACATTCAATTTTAAATTTGTTTTATGTATTCTGATTACGGATTAAAAAATTTATTTGGCAATAAGTTCGTTAAAAAATATGTAGATTTCTGGGTAAAATTCATCAACGTACCGGGCGATCGTGCTTTCTTATTCACCGATCGGCTGTCGCGACGCGTTTGCATAAAGTACCGTCCTCACTGTGCAAAATTGTCGACGCTGGCGATAAATTGGCTCGCAGCTTATCTCTTGTTATCTGTTATTTATCCTTTTTTTCGGAGCGAGGTGCACGCTTTTGTTGCGCTGATAAATTGTTTCAACTAGGTCATACGTTCGCCACGGTGTACCTGTTCTTTTTTCGTCTTTCATTTATCCACGCTAGTTGTCTCGGATTTATCAAATTTTCCGCGATGTTCAACCCTTTGCCGTATGATTTTTCAACGGACGCGTTAATCAAGATTAAACGTTTATTACAATAGCGTTGAAAGGGATTTCAAATTGAAATATTGTGCATAGTTCGCGTTTAACGATCTTCGACTGCATCAGTCACGATTAAAACTTGATTTAAAATTGAATTGTATCCACGGTCAGGCATGATAGGTTTTCTTAGAAATAGCGGCATCCCCACCATTCATTATTGTATTAGAAAATTATTTTTAGGAATCGTAACGAATAATTATTTCGTGTCTAAGTATAAATGTTTAGTAACCTTCGATATAACATCACCATCTTTTCTAGGGAAACCTAGCGGTACTTGATAGTGTATGTACAGCAATTCCTTATCTTTCGATAGAGGTATCTTGATCAAATTTTTCATTTAAAATAAGAAACGCGAAGCAAGTTTGACTTCGAGATCCAAAGACGCGAACTATGCTCTTCTATGATGAATTTTTTGTACGATTACATTCCCATTATGATGTACGTTTATGGATAACGTGCAAGGCCGTGTGCGAAGATTAATCTCGTGCAATAGTAATTACGCGAATGTTGCACGCGTACGATAAATTCGAGACGATCGTAACTTTGATAATGGCGGGTAGGTTCTTGCAGGTAGCAAATTGACTGGATGTTCAAGGTTGTAACGAGGATACTTCCGTTCGGTGCCATGCGAGTCAGCGGTGATCCGCGGTATTTATCAAAGGGCATATCTTTAATTAACCCTTCGAATGACCAGGGCATTAAGATTGCGACATTCGACATTTGATACAAATTTAATTTTAATGTTTCTTCAATATACGCTTTCTTTTCGTAATCTAACTTTATGATAGAGACACTAATGAATTGTCAGTTTAATTAGTTATTTGAAATTTAATATAACCGAGTATTAGCCGTTTGTTTAACGGTAGACTATAGGAATACGATAGTTGAAAACTGTTGAAACAGGACACGTTTTATGCTGTTCGCAGCAGGAAAAATAGCCGAGTTTTGAAAGCGTTTTTATGTAGGATTTAATTTGAAAATATTGGTTCTCATCGTTTTTAATTGGTCATATAAACGGTCTTCTTTTATTGCTGTTTCTTTTTTTTTCGTAGATAATTATAAAGTGTTGTTGACTTAATGAGATTGATGCAAACATCAGTAGAAATAGATTCCACGTATTAAAACCTCCCGTCTTTTTCTTCTTTTCGTAAATCTACATTTTAAGTAAATTTACATAAACAAATAATATTTCGTTTCGTCTCTAATGTACAATCCGCCGCGAACATCGCCGGACGAACTTCGTAAAATTTTGCAAATATTTGATCAACGTGAATACATGGTTAACATTTTATGAATTTCGTGGTAAACTCTTTTCTCATTTAATTAATACACTCGGTGAAATATTTTTTGCACAAAACCGACTCGATTATATTTCATTATAAATTTGTTCTGTTGGATTTTTCTTAATTAAAATAAGTCCCGTACCGAAATATTTCAACGAAAAGAGGGTAATTTTTGATGCAAACCACGAACGACGAACGAAAGTGGTAATTGAACGCGAAAATTCGAAAGAAGGCGGGAACAGCATGAAATTTCGAGAGATTCGCGTGATGAGATAAAAGCAATCGATTACAGTTTCAACCGCGTTGAAAGCTTTCTCTTAGTGTCAGATTTTGTTTTTTGCGTCAGCTGACAAAGCAAAATCCCCATACAGTTTCGGCTTGGGGGAGAGGGGGGGGGAGGAAAACAAAAAGTAAAACAGGGAAAACATTAAAACGCGCTCGAAATATTTCACGTTCGGTTAATATTCGAAGCCTGGTCTCGCTATTTCGGTTCATCTCTTGTTTTTTGATAGTAGATATTGACACAACGAAATTCGACTGAAACGCGGCGAGTAGTACCGAGGACAAAAGCGGCCAAATTTGTATCCCGATGACATCACTGGTTTCATTGTGTGTCCTCTGTATACATTCTATCTAAGTAACAGGATCGAAATTCGACCGAAAAAACACGTTTGAAAGAGCGAAACGAAGGAAAAACATTGAAACACCTTTTTCACGCTTGTAAAAACCGACACGAATTTACCGTTTTTGTTACCGTAACGACGTATTTTTCTTGAAAAAATGTTAACAACACGGGATGATATCGATGTATAGTGGGATAAAGTTGAAACACGATAGCCAAAAAAAAAAAAAAAAATGTCCATACATACGTGTAACAGTTATTAAACTAAACCGTTTGTTCAAACATAGTCGAATAACGATGAATATTGGCAAAATGACCGAATATTTATCAGATAATTATTGCCGAATAATATTTACAATTGACCTATAACCAATTAATAGAAATTAATTTGAACAATTGTTGATTTTACAAAATATTACAAATTGGTATTAACTGGAAATTTACATTTTGTATCAATCATCAAAATTTCTGCCAGATATTTTTCAAATTGAAAAAATTGAAATATTCTCCATTACCTGAGTAAACTGTCAAAGGAAAAAGATAGCAAGCTTCTTAAATCTTCTTAAAAAATATACATGTAATACATCTCCGCAAACAGGCCGAAGAAAAAAGAACGATCAATTATCGAAACCAGAAGCGATCGAGAAACTTTCTCAAACAAATTATCAGAAATTATAAACGATAACCTTATCGCGTTAAAAATATCCGCGCCAATTGAAGCGAGCCTCCGATTAAAAATTAATTGTCAGCTCGTCCAAGAAAAGATCGTCGATGAATTGTGTTCGAATAAACGGGAAGAATTTTCTGAAACATCGTGTCGATGGAAAATAGAAAGAAATATACTCACAATACGAAACGTGGCCGTGAAGATTGTTCCTCGCCGTTTGAAGTCGTTCGATACACAATTTCTCACAAATGGATCATCGAGCGTTACGAACGGATCTGAGGAACGTTTATACGATCAATTTTCCGTGATTTCGATCCTTTCTGATCCGCGTGGCACGTTCGTGGACACCATGAGAGCACAGACAAAAGACCGTTGACTTGACGGGACGGTTCGACAGTTTATTGTCTTCCCTTCGTTTCCGGTTCCCTCACATTATCTTCATCTTCGCCACGCTTTTGTTCACGACCACTCTTTTCTTTCCTCCTTTTCTTCCCTGGACGGTGGTGGCCCCCTTGTTGCCGGCTACGATCGCTTTTTCGCACTTCTGTTCGACTCGAACCGCACCATTCTTTTTTTTTTCTTTTTTTTTCCGCTGATAACGACGCATCGGCCAGAGATACCGCGAGATTTGCACGCGTGCACCTGCAACGTCTCGTAACGGATCAAGTAATTCGAAGTCATTTTTCGAGAATTTATTTCGAGCCCAAGCAATCCATCGACGATTCAAATGTCGCGTGTCTGAGAGTTGGAAAGGTTTATTGCGCCGGAAATAATGAAATTCGTAGTATACTTATGTAACAGTGGCCGGTTTTAATTGGATGGTGTTGGAAATTTTATTAGATCGGGGATTCCCAATTTGTTACCTTCGTCGTAAAATTAATCGAAAGTAATAAAATACTATTGGATTGTTATCTTTCCAAGGAAAGACTGGGAACTAGTGGTTTTATTTTTCAACATTTTCTGTTATTTATAGTTTTCGACTTTTCTTAATCAAATCAAATTTCATTTACGTGCTTTCTATCATAAACTTTTCCTTGTTCGCTAAATAAAAATAAAACAGATCCATTTCGTTTATTAATCAGATACTTAAGGTTTTTCTTTTGGTATTAAGATTAAAACAGAGTTTCTTAAAAAGGAAAAACGAACTAATATATTATTCGAATTACCAGCACGATAACGTTTATAAATAAACTAGAAATATGCAAAGGTTTATCTTACAACGTTACATAATGCAATTTCAGTAATAAACATGAGTTAATTATTAGAAGCATTTATCAAATAGTCAGAAATGCGTACAATGATGTTTGTAATAAAAATATGATATTTTTGATAGAGTGTTTTTCACGATTGCTCGTGATTATTAAAATGCGCACTCTTGTAATGAAACAGTCGTAAAAGGGAAGGTTGCGAGTTACACACGCATTTATCGCGTACGTTTGATAAGAGCACTTAATTGATAAGGGCATGGTGGTTATGATACAAGAGTCGTGGGTTTGTTGTGGAAATATTTCCTGTGTAGAATAAAACGAACTGTTACGTTTATAAATCATTCAACAATGATTTCTACAACTAACTTAAAAATAAAAAAAGAAGGCTAATAAATAATAAAACTTGAATTTCTAGAATTTTTCTTATACCAAGAGCTGAGATTATAATAAACAAATAATTCACAAATTACCTCTAATTATTTATAGCTTTTCCAAATGACATATGTCTATTTTTATTCGTATGAAAATATTAAAGCAACCGCTCGTTTCGTCGCGTTAAAAAAATTTAATTTTCTGAAAAATACGATTCGTATTAACAAAAAAACCTTGTCGTTTATTTTCTTTTCTATTTAAACACTCCGACGGTTAAAATGCAGTTTTTATAATTACTTTCCCGGGAGTGTACGTAAAACGAAGATTTTTTTAAACTGTCCGGTTTTTAATGAACTCGTTGCACGATAGCGTAATGAATTATGTCAGCTTGTATACATTTTAAGCATATAAATTTTGATTATCAAATTGAAACATTTACTGAACGAATATTCATCTTGCCCGCGTAATCAAAGCTCAATTTTCTATCGCATTACTGTATCAATAATATTAGAAACTGTGTTAGTTTTTCATAAATAATTTTCGTTTTAATTCGCAATCAAAGCGACAGATAATGTAATTATTCAAAAGCATTATTAAATACCAGAGAAATTCCGAAAATATCGCGCAGCTGTTAATGCGTTAATGAAAATTATCGTATCGGAGTGTTAATAAAATCGTGTTGCTTCAACTTTTAATCGATGCCTTTGAATTCGTGTTACAAAATCAATTTGAAATAGTAAAAATGATTGCGACCGATGATACGCAGCGTACAGATTACAACGATACGATATCAAAGACACGCTGTTTAAACAGAGCGCAGAGGTGATAAACAGCATGGCAATGAGTTTCCTTTGTAAATGCATTCGAATTTTCGGAACAAATTGGCGCTTTTAGCGATGTTAAAACCTACCGATTAATCGTCCCCTTGATACATCTCGTGCGGCTGGTTTTGTGCAGTAATAACGTACAGATGTAAATTGATGTTCGCGTACGAAGAAACGTCGCATGATTTGTAATTCGTGTGTTACATTAACGAGTTTTGAAAGGGAATTTTTCATTTCGAGGTGCGTATACGTACTCGAACGAGACGAGTGCATTAATCCTTCCACTTCATTTGGTATTATTATATTTTTTTTTAAACAGAAATTGAGAAATTTCAAAGTTTGGAATTTTATAATTTAGATATCAAGAAAGGGGGTATTGCATTTTATAGGAATTATGGGATATTTTCTAATATGTTTCATATTTTTTGATATTTCAAAATTTCGAAATGTTGTATTCTTGATAATTTGAACATTTTTTAGTTATATTTCTAGTATTGAACAGAAATTAAAGATATTGTTTCTGTACGAATTAAAAAATGTGAAATGAAATAAGCGTACTGTTAAATAGCACAATAACCTTTAATCATCTTAAGAAGAGTTCAGTTAGCCTAGCGATAACGAAGGTTTCTGTATTCCTCTATCAAGAATCTTCAACTTTTCTTTTAATTAAAAGTAGCCGTCGAACAAGGGGAGGGTCAGTTGAAACAAAAACTTTAATCACTTTAGGACCAGCCCTGATCCTGGCGGGGAAAGTTGCGATCCCTTCGCCACCGGTAAAACTTCCGGTTCCGTCATTCGCACCGTTGCCCCCCCCCCCCCCCCGCCGGTCTTGCCTCCTGATTTATCGTTTTCGCGTCTAGCAATACACCGGAAACTGGCATTGTCTTTAACCCTTTCGTTACTACATTACAGAGATCATAGTCGCCAATCATCGAATATTTATTATGTACTACAAATCACTATAGTTTATTAATATTTGTATTTAGCTATTTGGATATTTGGCTATTTTGATATTTAAAATTTGGATATTTACGTATTTGGAAGTTAAGGTATCCATATAGAATATCAGAATCCTAAAATTTCTAAAATTTGGAATTTCATTTTATACACACATTCAAGTACCGTAAGCACATCTTGATTTTATTATTATTATTAACGTATTGAAAAGGTTAATCGCTTAAAGTCAGACATCTGCCTGTATTATCGACACGCACGACCTATGTACCGTGCTGTTCGTCATGGTATAATTAACACGTGGTGTTGTACATTTTCCAAGGTGTTACAGTGCCGTGTTTCAGGGGCGTTGTACAAGCGCACTCAATTACAAACAGTGATATCGTAACGGATGAAAATGTTGCATGTTTCTCGGTTCTTGTCTTGATACCTTAATTTCAGACAAGGAAGAAGAGAAGGGTTAATTAAGTACAGCGTTGCAAAATACTATTTGAATAATTGAAATATATATATATATAAAAAAAAGGGAAGAAGTTGATAAAATTCCACACTTTTTTATTTAACCAGCAATTTCTACTGAATTAAAACTAAGAGAAAAAGTTGTATAAAGCAATTTTCACCGCGTTTTATCTCCGTTTCAAAATATTTACCCAAAATATGGAATTTTCCTGGCATGACGTGTCGTTTTCGTATTTTTTTTTTCTATTCTGGAACACGGTTTTCGATATGCAAAGATCGCATCGAATTTTACTGAATACGCACCGGGCGGAATGTTTCGTGAACGAAAAACTGAAAATTTTAACAGATTTCGTTTGCTGGAAAAACCATTCAGATATGTACTGCGAATCTAGATAACGGCGATAGAAATTGATAAGGTCAGGGGTTCCCAGCTGCCGGGGAACTCTCCATAGGGGGGAATTTTCACGATTTTAAAGCGAGAAATCCCGGTTCATTTTTCTAAAACGGAATACCTTTCTCAAAACTGATCTTTACAAATCAACTTAATTAGTTCATTAAATAATTCCTTTGTGCCATTTTGAAGAAAAATTACGGTTGGCTAAAAATGATCAAAATTTTCTATTATTAATTTCATAATTTTCCTGATTAATAGTTATTACTATTTCTACATTGAACTAATAAAAATTGTAAAATTTCCTTTAATAGTCATAATTATTAAGAATTACAAAAAGAAATAATTATTTTTCTCACTGCCATAAGTGCAAAATTGAACTCAAATAGCACCTGTGCACGGAATATTCGATTAATTAGCAGTACGATCAAAATTTTCACGGAAACTTGTTCTCGACAAGGCGCAAATGAAAAACAACCCTAACATCCTCGGATAAAGTTCTGTTTACGCGTTAGACGAGAGCTCGTG
Source organism: Anthidium xuezhongi (assembly GCA_022405125.1). Lineage (NCBI taxonomy): Eukaryota > Metazoa > Arthropoda > Insecta > Hymenoptera > Megachilidae > Anthidium > Anthidium xuezhongi. The sequence goes on from CM039649.1 coordinate 1,789,967, forward strand.
TCGAGCACCACTTATGATTTCGATCGATTCGAAGAAACGGGACACCTTGATAATTATTATGCTAATCAACCCAGACGGCTTGAACTCTATCGAAGGTCTTTAAACGAGGAAATAAGAATCATAGACGATTTGTAGGTTGATGCATGCACAACTTGACTCTTTTTCTTAAATATCACAATTATTGTATTTCAAGATATTGGGATTTAATTAACCCTCTAATGAGATTTAAAAGAATTTTCTCGCTTTTATTCCTAATATTTTAAAATACTTTTCTGTACCAAAAATTACAAATTTTTCTTTCAGAATTTTAAACGCGATTGAAGTAAAATTTTGTTAAATCTTCTTCTGTTTCGATGATCACCATTGATCTGAACGTTGCTGAAATTGTTAGAAAATGTTTATATCGGACGTTTCAAACGCATATACCCGAGAACGTATGAGTAATGGGCCGAAGTTTCGAAGGGAAAAGAAAGAGTGGCAGAAGGAAACAAAGCAAGAACAACAACAGGAAATTGCACGGTGAATTAATTACGCGAACGAGTGGCCGGCAGTCCTAACGATCGACCGCAAAAACCACAAATTCCTGGGACGGTGTGCGGTAATTTGCGCGAGTTAAATCGCATAAAATCCACGTGTTGGCCAAAGAACGGGATAACAGTGTGTGTGGACGGTGGTCGGCTGCGCCAGGCTGCGAAGATGACGGTGCTCGTTTCGTTAACAGTTGTCTTTAAAATGGATTTATTAGAAAGGCAGGGAAAATTGAAAGTCGAAGGAGGAGAAAATAAAAACGGGAAAGAGACGATTTAACCGTGGGAAATGGTGGAAGGAAATTCTCGATTCGAGAAGCAACGCACCTTCTCCCCGTCTTTAAAAGTTCAGTTAATGAGTTTAACGCGATCGAGGAGGAACCTAATTAAGCAGCAGGATGAAAATATGAATGGCACTTCGATGCATCGATTCGCACTGTGTCTTACCTTTCCTTTCAAAGGAATTTATCGAACAAAGGAAACTGAAAATACTCCGGATGCTCGTTTTCTTGAAACGTTTATTCAGTCGTGAAATCATTTTATTCCGGAAATACATGTATTCAGATTCGTAGGAATTTCTAAATTTTTAAATATTACGTTTTTAGAATGTCAGGAATCGTGGGAAGAAATTAAAAAAAGAAATATGTTTTAAGTGTTATACTTTTTGGAACTTGGAAATCTTGGAATTTTATTTTATTATAAATTTAGAGTATTCGAAATATTACATTCTTAGGAGTTTAGAAATCCTGGAACAGTACGTTTTCAGGAATTTCTAAATTATGAAATATTACATTTTTTAATACAATATTATATTCTCGGGAATTTGAAAACTGTGGAACATTGAATGTCTTTAGTAAAAATTAAAAGAAATCATATCGAACTATAAAATTTCGATGTATTTTTAGAAACCCTTTCAAAGACAAATTACCTTCAGTTACATGGTACTTTTCTTTTTTCCTTTGCATATCGGTTTTGAATAAAAACCAAAGATAAAAGTGAAAGAAAAATAACCTTTCGTGTTCTGATACGTTTTAACGAAAGATAAAAGGAGGGGACCATTGTATTTATCGATTCTCCTTTTAATAAATAATTGCACAAATTGGTTTTAAATAATTTGTCGTATAAAAGGCGAAGCAAAGATTCATTCGCAAAGCGTATCAATGATGCTTCTTGTTCGTTTCGTATCGAAAGTCAGCAAGGAGAATGATGTATCGATCGTGGTAGTCGGATGACATCACTGGTAATTCACGTTGGTGATATCATCTTCAGTTCTTAGTTACACGTATGTGCAATCGCTTTGAGGACCTTTTAAAGAAACAGTTGCACGAATCACGGGTAAAAAAAGGAAATAACTTAGCTACATACGCAAGATCTTCTTTTGCCAGAAATTTATTTAACTCCACTTCTTCTTCACATTATAAACCATGCATTCACTAGCAATATAGATTTAACAAAAATTTACAATAGAAATAAAGAAATTGTTGGGCTTGTGTCACGCCCTGATAGGAATTTTACTGCCAATCCTCGAATCCTTTACCTTTCGTCACCTCCTGGCAATAGTTGGTTAAGGCCCCTCCATTCGAACCAAAATTGTATAAAAGGCTGTGAGTATTAAAATTCACTACTGTGTCGAACCTCTGCTGATTTTTATTATATTCTTCATGTTCCGGTCCCCGTGACCGGAAACAATTAATTTCCCTGTAAAAGCGACACCTTTAACATTCTTGGATACAAGGTTTCCTATGAATAAATTGTATTTCATTCTATTTCGAAAGGGTTAATTTCATTAAATGCACCTTCGTCAAAGCGTTAACGATCCGGGTATAATTACGTTACGAAAATGGCTGTCTATTGAAGGCAAGGTGTTTATATATCGATCCATTTGTATGCTGTTGCAGAATGTAGATATTAAGGGTTCATTTATCTTACTTAAGGGGGATGGTCGATGAGTCTAGCCCCATTAGAGCCGCTTGGGAGCAAAATTCTCTATTCTGATCTAGTTTCTTCTGGCGTAGTCGAATCGGGCCCACCTTCGCCGGATCAATATTCATTATGGTGTAACTGTTTTACTCTGTTTGTCCCGCTTTCTGTGCTCATCAATTAATAGTTGGAAGGTTTGATTGACCGATTGCTTGGCAAACAAGCTGTAGTTGATCGCCGTCGAATTTCCGTTGCGATGGTTGAATGATCGATTTCTATGGAATAAATATTCGAAAGAGACAGGGATGAAATCGGGGAATCATTTTTGTTTGTTTGTTTGTGTTTTTATTTTGCGAGGGGAGTGATATATGTAAAAGCTATTGGTATCAAAAAGAAATTTCAAATGGAGGATTTAAAAACGTATCGGGTCGACAATTAAAATCACGCGTGGTTAAATAATTCATTTCGAATAAGATACAGTATTGATTTCTTGCTCGAAATAAGCAAATCTTTATCCCCACCTTTTCGATTGATGTCGCTCGCAGAGCGAGAGGACCATGAAAGCTGAGAAATCATAAATCTTCGCGATTCGAATGAACAGTCTGGTAGAAATAAGATAGGACATGTCGAATGTTTTCTCACTCTGACGTTAGTGATTCTGGTGTGAATAAATGAACACTATTGCAAATATGTAGTGCTAACATGAGAAAGCATGTTATGTTCTATCCTTCTCCGAAGAATAACACCACTGCTCGACCGATCACTTTATAGTTTGTCGCTTTACCAAACCCCCTTGTCTTTTCTACGCGCTCCCCCTGAACTCGCTCGAGAACAAAGTCAAGCCGAATAGCGTACCTGATCCGTAATAAGCAACTGGCCGGTCCCGAGTTTGTTGCTTATTTCGGAACAATACTGTAGGTTCAAAAAGTGTTGATGATTCTGGCAAAAACTTTTGAATATAATTGAACAATTTTGAATTTAAGCGTAATTTCAATGGAATTTGGGTACGATTTAAAGATAATTGAATAATAATTTATATTAATTTAATATAATTTTAATTACGACAAAGCTTCAAATATAATTATATAAATTAGTATCGGAGTAATTAACGCGTATGAAAATTAATTTGAAATGAAATTTTCCTGTTTCATTAAATGATTGTTTCATTTTTCAATACTTTCTTTTAAAGATTTCATAACTTTTGGAAAGGAAACAGAAATTTATTTATAATTTAGTGGGAAACTTTGAGAAAGATAAGATTTGGAATGAGAATGAATAGCGAATAAGATTGTACCAGATGATTATGCTATGTATGAACGCGTGTAAGAACGATGTTTACGAAGTTCGCCTAAGTTGCTGGCAATTTTCTACCCCATGATCACTTTTTATCGTAGCTGGGGGACAAAAGGGGGTGGGCCATAGATATGTAGATAAGAGGTGCAGTTATTAGGTGGGGAGGAATGGAAAAAAGAAATGAGAGTGTATGATGATAAGGGATGCATTTATAGAGCAGAAAATTGTGCAAAGTTTCAGTCACTAGTTAATTACTTTGAAATTATTAATTATAACAATATTTAAATTACTGCTAATAATTCTTTTGCCAAAATTATTTGCAATTCTTATTTTATAAATTTGAGTGCTTAACTTTAACTTATGAAAATTTGAAAATTTACTAATCAAAAATTTGGAAGTTAATTCAAATTTTAAATCAATGAAATTCCAAAATTTTGAAAGGAAATTTTATAAAAGCATTTTATCATTTCACAAATTGAACAATAATTATTTTAACGAATTTGAAATAATATACGTGTGTGAAGTAATTAAATTATTTTTAATTGTTTGTATTCTGAATGATTTATTCGTGTCAAGAGTTGATAGTTGTTTAATAATTGTGAAAGTTGAAAGCAAATGGTGAATTTATCCTCGTTGATCATGACTCGTGTTCAGGTAGATCTGTTTAAAATCGATCAATAATTTGCACCGTGTCGGTATTTAATGATGGTAATTAATGTGATCACGTTACTGTAATTTCTACGAGCGATATTAATTCGTCGATCATCGCGATGCATTTAACGTGAATTTCATGAGTTGTGTTTCGAAGAATGAATTCCACAAATTTTAATATGTTAATTTAGAATCAATTTGATCAAATTACACGAGGCATTCGTACATTAAGGGGAAAGAAAATTGCTATTTAATTAGATTTTTTTATCAATCAATTATAATCAAAATTACTTAGTCTCTTTTTAATTAAATTTTAAATAAACTTACTTATAAATAAAATTCAAATTACTTAAGATTTAAAATGATTTTAGTTTCCTAATAAAATTTCAGATAAACTTATATTACTAAAGTATTTTCTTTTCTGTTAAATCCACAGAATTTAGAATTTTTGATAAAATTTTAGAAATTTTATCAAAAAATGTAGACGAAGCTATTCAATTAAGCTTGCGTCTAAAAGTCAAAGCTAAATTAAAAATTTGTCAATCTAAGCTTTGAGGTTTTAATTTAATTTCGATATAAATTTTCAATACTTAATTTTCAGTTTATTTGAAGAAATTTACGAGAATTATAAAGAAGTGATAAATTTTGATTGGAGGTTAAAATTTTCGACGAATTGATCACAGCAATGAAATTTTTGAACAAAAGGGTTATAAATATCGGAGCAAAGTGTTAAACTGCGATAAAAATGTCTTCGAATAGGAAGAAACGACAGCATTTCCGGCTCGTCTGGCTTCGATAACGTTTATTCCTCCGCTCTGGTCCCGTTTTTCCAGCCAAACTTTGAAATGCACCGACGATGAGGGCGCATCGTTCGAATCAATTTCCTACCGACTCGCGTGCAGGAAATCGAATATACCGGAAACCGGCTCTGGCGATCGACTGCGAGCACGATCAGCAGCTAGTTGATCTCTTTGTCAGATAATCTTCTACCTTTCTATCAATTTTTCTTTCTTTTTTTTTTTTTTATTCACCTGTTCGTTTTCAACACTTCAGAGTTCCGATAGTCAGCTACGATCTTATCGTCGATTCTTTAAATCTAACTTTATTCGTTCATTTTAAGTTTGGGCTAGCTTGAAAGATGAAAGAAAAGCAATTTGTTCTTGGTATTAATTTTTATTCGTAAAGGAAAGGTGCTTATAAGGAAGGTGGGTAAAGAAATGATTTCTCATTGTTTGAGTATTTGTTTGTTCTGTCAAGCAAAATAAGGTAGTAATGACTTTTTTTAATTACTTGTCAGTGAGTATAGAGCAATAATTATACAATATATTAGTATTGGGCTGCTATAGCAAATTATCAAAGTAAGAAATTAATTTTTATTGTAATTCAGTGTACAAATATGTTTTTAATTATTAAATTTCTGTGCAATTCATATTTCAGTCTTAAAGGGAAAAATATTAGTCAAATATTAGACAAATTTTTTAAAAATTAACACTAGAACTATACTTACTCGTAAGTTGAAAATAAAAGATACTTATCTTCATTAAAATTAACATATATTTCGTTAAAGGCATTTTAATCAATTTTCTAACTTAATTGTGATTGGTTTGGTAGTTCAAGTGTTAAATTAAAAATTCAATAACAATTATGTATATGAGGAAGCTTGTTATCAAAGAGAAGCAATATATCATCTGCCATCATTAATCACCTTGATTTTTTTTTCTAATTTGCTTCAAGCTTTGAGATATGGGGTGTCTGATAGATAAACAGGTGTTGCAAGATTATCGAAGGTGTCAGTCTCTATCGAGACGTCGAAGAGGAAAGACGAAGTAGCTTCGTGCTCTTATAAATTAATCTTACTATAAGTCGATACTTTTTGATCAGTGTGCACCTTATTTATCATTTTGATAGAGTATAATTAAATACACTTTTGTAGCTGAAATTTTTATTTTCAAACAATTTTATTTATTACAAAATTTCACATATAAATTATTGAATACTGTTCCTATAAACATTTCTAATTACTAGCAGTTACAAATTATGAATATTTAAATTACCAGCGGTGAGAAATAAAAAATGTACCTTTCAGTGTAATTAACTGTTACAATAATTATAATTGCAAGCACTATACTGTAGTATAATTTTTATTTTTATTTTCATTTTTACACTTCGACGTATTAATTAAAGCATTGAAAATTAAACTTTGAAAATTTAGAAGCGTTATTTTGGAAGAAAAAGATTGCAAATACTTACTTTGCCATGTTCTAATATAAATAAGACTTAAACTTCACATTTCCAAATATTCTGTTTAATTGCATATGCAACCCTCACTCGAGTGCAAAGGGTTAATCGATCAGGCGTTAAATCTGATCCTGTCAATGCTACCGTTTGTTCGAAAATTTCCTGTAATCGTGATCGAAAATTGAATCAACTCGACCGAGGAATGTTTCTATCAAAGTTTTGCGAAAGGAAACTTTGCGTGATTCGAAGTATCGAGCAGATGTCGCAAAATCGTGGCCGAAAATCGAATTAACTCAATTCCATCCTCGTTTCACGTTCCACTTCCATAAACGGTACACTTCCGTTGTTCGTTCCACTTTGCGAATTGGACTCCTTCCAATTCGGCTTTCCTCGCTATTTTCCTCGCCCTTAGGGAAACCCAGCGGAAAGTGCCAGTGAACGCAGCCCGCGCCTTGACTCCGCCGCTATTCAACTTTATCCCCCATCCCTCTTTATTTTCTTTAATCGATCTTTCCAATTATTTTTCTATGTAAAAACAACTCGGATAATAATGTATTTGCATTTTGCTGATTATTATTCAATTCTTAGCTAACGTATTTATTGTGTAGCTTTTTCATTTGGTATTGCAAGGTTTTAATAGGTGTAATAAAACAATAATTATTGATCTTAGTAAATTTAATAAGATTTAATCAATTTCTTTGGTAGTAAATTTCTTGGTACAAATTTGTTATGTATCAATTTTGTTAATTATGTTTGTTTCTTTTATGTTATAGATCTGAGGGTTGATTGTGGGATGACAATCCATGAAAATCAAGTATTTAATGCAATTTACAAGTTTGAACGTGTACACCTTGGCATAATTAAATAAATGAAGGTAAAAATATAAAAATACCTGAAATTATAGGAAGGTGTAAGTAAAACACTTCCTTGTAAATTTATATTTTTCTAATATCAATTTTCATTTGTAAATATTGGGTTGTTTGTTATACTAATGAAATAATAATGTTCGATACAACAGAAGAAAAATTGTGTACTAATAAAATAATGCTTATCAAATAATAATGATACAGATATTTATAAAATTGGTATGACGAGTTTCTTGAACCCTACTCTTTGAATACAATGAGACCCAATGGATTGAATCTAATGAAAATCCAAGGAACATAGAATGCAAATGGTAACTGCAGAATTATTATAATAATGATTATTAATTAAATAACTATGAATAAAATATGTATAAAGATGGCATTAGAAATTTCTGCAGGCATCATTCCTTAACAATTAATCGTAAAACTTTAATTCTGATATACGGTAAGTATGAAATTAACGATTATTGTATAGCATGCATAACATATATACTCGGCGGGAAAGATATTGACCAGATACCTGTATACGTTCTTCTTTATCGATAGCAGGAGCAGGTCCAAACATGTTCCGTGTGTCAGTATTAGCGCGCATCACCTCTTCGATTTCCTGCTACCCGCGTATCCGGAGCAGTTTTCGGACCCGTTATTCCATACAAGCGATTGCCTGCTTACTTTCACGAAGTGCCACCTCTTGTACTATCCTGCTAGCCGCGTATCAGGAGTAGAATTTCAGCAGATTTTCGTTCTCGGCAACATGACTACGCATCCGCAGTAGGTGAATATATGACAATATTGAACACTAATTGTTTAATTTGTTAATAACTACTAATCTACATTGTTAATATGGACAAACTGAATATGAGAAGATTGAATTACTTTGTTAAATTGTAATAATTTTATAGCAAGAATATATGAAGGTAATTAGTTTAATATATTATATGTTCTTTTTTAATATATTTTCTTAACATATTATGAGATTAAGGTTCAGTATTCTTCGGTCAGTCTTAAGTGAGCGCTCGAGAAGGAAGGTTCGTTCAAGCTTCAACTTTATATCTATTTTTCTATGAATTATCCTTCGTTTAATTTGGGAATTTACTATTTTCAGGCTGCAAGGGAGCTTTGTACTTTGACTACGAGCTTTCTACTTCTATACCAGTTTCACTTTACCGATAAACAATGGAAATGCAGTTATTTACGGAGAGCGAAACATTCATCACAAGTTATACTGAATGTATAAGTACAAATTTAATTGTAGAACGTATTTACTTTATAAGAACATTGTAATGCGCTTAAACTGTATTTTAAATAATTATAAGAATATGTAGCATGTAAGAATATTGATATTTATACAAGTTTTATAATTTGTAATTATAAGTGCGTTAGAATTAAGAATGTAATATTTAAGTTAGTTTTATAGTCAGTAGTTATAAGTGCGTTAGAATTAAGAATGTAATATTTAAGTAAGTTTTATAGTCAGTAGTTATAAGTGCGTTAGAATTAAGAATGTAACATTTATGTAACATGTATAATTGAATGAATTTTCAATCAACATAGAGTTAAACTAAAGCAACTGTTTATTCATTTATAAACCTAACTCCCTTATCCAGCCCTTACAAAATTTCACTTAAAAAGCAAGAAATAATGTAGAAAAACATTGCACAGAAGTTTCGAAATACAAAAGTAGAAAAAGAAACGAAAAATATCGGTTTGATACAGAGAAGAGCAAAATTCGTTATAAACGATTTCCAGGAATTCTTGGAATTTGACGTCACTAAAATTCTGGGAAGTGGCACGAAGAATACCTCCTGGCACATCATATTCTCCTGATACATTTCTCAAAACCGGGAATTTGGTTTCGATAAGGGTGAATGTGCAGGGTGCCCAACTTAAGTGATTACAGCAGGATATTTCGGAAGGAGTTGCAGTTATTAAAAATGTGTTCCTACAAAAGTTGTTTGACAAAATGGGGTGCATCACGCTGTACTAATTATTTTCCTCTGGATGGGGTAATAGACGAGATCTGAAGGACAATGTAGTTTTTTTAAATGAGATGCTATAGTTTTTTCTTCAGAATCTGATAGCGGGCACCGAGACGAGTTCAACGGTGTGCCACATGTCGATATTCGCCGTTCGATTAATCGAAATCTGGGACTTGGTTTCGCAAAAGGGGTTCCCGGAAATTCCTGGAATTCGACGTCACTAAAATTCTGGGAAGTGGCACGAAGAATACCTCCTGGCACATCATATTCTCCTGATACATTTCTCAAAACCGGGAATTTGGTTTCGATAAGGGTGAATGTGCAGGGTGCCCAACTTAAGTGATTACAGCAGGATATTTCGGAAGCAGTTGCAGTTATTAAAAATGTGTTCCTACAAAAGTTGTTTGACAAAATGGGGTGCATCACGCTGTACTAATTATTTACCTCTGGGTGGGGTAATAGACGAGATCTGAAGGACAATGTAGTTTTTTTAAATGAGATGCTATAGTTTTTTCTTCAGAATCTGATAGCGGGCACCGAGACGAGTTCAACGGTGTGCCACATGTCGATATTCGCCGTTCGATTAATCGAAATCTGGGACTTGGTTTCGCAAAAGGGGTTCCCGGAAATTCCTGGAATTCGACGTCACTAAAATTCTGGGAAGTGGCACGAAGAATACCTCCTGGCACATCATATTCTCCTGATACATTTCTCAAAACCGGGAATTTGGTTTCGATAAGGGTGAATGTGCAGGGTGCCCAACTTAAGTGATTACAGCAGGATATTTCGGAAGCAGTTGCAGTTATTAAAAATGTGTTCCTACAAAAGTTGTTTGACAAAATGGGGTGCATCACGCTGTACTAATTATTTACCTCTGGGTGGGGTAATAGACGAGATCTGAAGGACAATGTAGTTTTTTTAAATGAGATGCTATAGTTTTTTCTTCAGAATCTGATAGCGGGCACCGAGACGAGTTCAACGGTGTGCCACATGTCGATATTCGCCGTTCGATTAATCGAAATCTGGGACTTGGTTTCGCAAAAGGGGTTCCCGGAAATTCCTGGAATTCGACGTCACTAAAATTCTGGGAAGTGGCACGAAGAATACCTCCTGGCACATCATATTCTCCTGATACATTTCTCAAAACCGGGAATTTGGTTTCGATAAGGGTGAATGTGCAGGGTGCCCAACTTAAGTGATTACAGCAGGATATTTCGGAAGCAGTTGCAGTTATTAAAAATGTGTTCCTACAAAAGTTGTTTGACAAAATGGGGTGCATCACGCTGTACTAATTATTTACCTCTGGGTGGGGTAATAGACGAGATCTGAAGGACAATGTAGTTTTTTTAAATGAGATGCTATAGTTTTTTCTTCAGAATCTGATAGCGGGCACCGAGACGAGTTCAACGGTGTGCCACATGTCGATATTCGCCGTTCGATTAATCGAAATCTGGGACTTGGTTTCGCAAAAGGGGTTCCCGGAAATTCCTGGAATTCGACGTCACTAAAATTCTGGGAAGTGGCACGAAGAATACCTCCTGGCACATCATATTCTCCTGATACATTTCTCAAAACCGGGAATTTGGTTTCGATAAGGGTGAATGTGCAGGGTGCCCAACTTAAGTGATTACAGCAGGATATTTCGGAAGCAGTTGCAGTTATTAAAAATGTGTTCCTACAAAAGTTGTTTGACAAAATGGGGTGCATCACGCTGTACTAATTATTTACCTCTGGGTGGGGTAATAGACGAGATCTGAAGGACAATGTAGTTTTTTTAAATGAGATGCTATAGTTTTTTCTTCAGAATCTGATAGCGGGCACCGAGACGAGTTCAACGGTGTGCCACATGTCGATATTCGCCGTTCGATTAATCGAAATCTGGGACTTGGTTTCGCAAAAGGGGTTCCCGGAAATTCCTGGAATTCGACGTCACTAAAATTCTGGGAAGTGGCACGAAGAATACCTCCTGGCACATCATATTCTCCTGATACATTTCTCAAAACCGGGAATTTGGTTTCGATAAGGGTGAATGTGCAGGGTGCCCAACTTAAGTGATTACAGCAGGATATTTCGGAAGCAGTTGCAGTTATTAAAAATGTGTTCCTACAAAAGTTGTTTGACAAAATGGGGTGCATCACGCTGTACTAATTATTTACCTCTGGGTGGGGTAATAGACGAGATCTGAAGGACAATGTAGTTTTTTTAAATGAGATGCTATAGTTTTTTCTTCAGAATCTGATAGCGGGCACCGAGACGAGTTCAACGGTGTGCCACATGTCGATATTCGCCGTTCGATTAATCGAAATCTGGGACTTGGTTTCGCAAAAGGGGTTCCCGGAAATTCCTGGAATTCGACGTCACTAAAATTCTGGGAAGTGGCACGAAGAATACCTCCTGGCACATCATATTCTCCTGATACATTTCTCAAAACCGGGAATTTGGTTTCGATAAGGGTGAATGTGCAGGGTGCCCAACTTAAGTGATTACAGCAGGATATTTCGGAAGCAGTTGCAGTTATTAAAAATGTGTTCCTACAAAAGTTGTTTGACAAAATGGGGTGCATCACGCTGTACTAATTATTTACCTCTGGGTGGGGTAATAGACGAGATCTGAAGGACAATGTAGTTTTTTTAAATGAGATGCTATAGTTTTTTCTTCAGAATCTGATAGCGGGCACCGAGACGAGTTCAACGGTGTGCCACATGTCGATATTCGCCGTTCGATTAATCGAAATCTGGGACTTGGTTTCGCAAAAGGGGTTCCCGGAAATTCCTGGAATTCGACGTCACTAAAATTCTGGGAAGTGGCACGAAGAATACCTCCTGGCACATCATATTCTCCTGATACATTTCTCAAAACCGGGAATTTGGTTTCGATAAGGGTGAATGTGCAGGGTGCCCAACTTAAGTGATTACAGCAGGATATTTCGGAAGCAGTTGCAGTTATTAAAAATGTGTTCCTACAAAAGTTGTTTGACAAAATGGGGTGCATCACGCTGTACTAATTATTTTCCTCTGGGTGGGGTAATAGACGAGATCTGAAGGACAATGTAGTTTTTTTAAATGAGATGCTATAGTTTTTTCTTCAGAATCTGATAGCGGGCACCGAGACGAGTTCAACGGTGTGCCACATGTCGATATTCGCCGTTCGATTAATCGAAATCTGGGACTTGGTTTCGCAAAAGGGGTTCCCGGAAATTCCTGGAATTCGACGTCACTAAAATTCTGGGAAGTGGCACGAAGAATACCTCCTGGCACATCATATTCTCCTGATACATTTCTCAAAACCGGGAATTTGGTTTCGATAAGGGTGAATGTGCAGGGTGCCCAACTTAAGTGATTACAGCAGGATATTTCGGAAGGAGTTGCAGTTATTAAAAATGTGTTCCTACAAAAGTTGTTTGACAAAATGGGGTGCATCACGCTGTACTAATTATTTTCCTCTGGGTGGGGTAATAGACGAGATCTGAAGGACAATGTAGTTTTTTTAAATGAGATGCTATAGTTTTTTCTTCAGAATCTGATAGCGGGCACCGAGACGAGTTCAACGGTGTGCCACATGTCGATATTCGCCGTTCGATTAATCGAAATCTGGGACTTGGTTTCGCAAAAGGGGTTCCCGGAAATTCCTGGAATTCGACGTCACTAAAATTCTGGGAAGTGGCACGAAGAATACCTCCTGGCACATCATATTCTCCTGATACATTTCTCAAAACCGGGAATTTGGTTTCGATAAGGGTGAATGTGCAGGGTGCCCAACTTAAGTGATTACAGCAGGATATTTCGGAAGGAGTTGCAGTTATTAAAAATGTGTTCCTACAAAAGTTGTTTGACAAAATGGGGTGCATCACGCTGTACTAATTATTTTCCTCTGGGTGGGGTAATAGACGAGATCTGAAGGACAATGTAGTTTTTTTAAATGAGATGCTATAGTTTTTTCTTCAGAATCTGATAGCGGGCACCGAGACGAGTTCAACGGTGTGCCACATGTCGATATTCGCCGTTCGATTAATCGAAATCTGGGACTTGGTTTCGCAAAAGGGGTTCCCGGAAATTCCTGGAATTCGACGTCACTAAAATTCTGGGAAGTGGCACGAAGAATACCTCCTGGCACATCATATTCTCCTGATACATTTCTCAAAACCGGGAATTTGGTTTCGATAAGGGTGAATGTGCAGGGTGCCCAACTTAAGTGATTACAGCAGGATATTTCGGAAGGAGTTGCAGTTATTAAAAATGTGTTCCTACAAAAGTTGTTTGACAAAATGGGGTGCATCACGCTGTACTAATTATTTACCTCTGGGTGGGGTAATAGACGAGATCTGAAGGACAATGTAGTTTTTTTAAATGAGATGCTATAGTTTTTTCTTCAGAATCTGATAGCGGGCACCGAGACGAGTTCAACGGTGTGCCACATGTCGATATTCGCCGTTCGATTAATCGAAATCTGGGACTTGGTTTCGCAAAAGGGGTTCCCGGAAATTCCTGGAATTCGACGTCACTAAAATTCTGGGAAGTGGCACGAAGAATACCTCCTGGCACATCATATTCTCCTGATACATTTCTCAAAACCGGGAATTTGGTTTCGATAAGGGTGAATGTGCAGGGTGCCCAACTTAAGTGATTACAGCAGGATATTTCGGAAGGAGTTGCAGTTATTAAAAATGTGTTCCTACAAAAGTTGTTTGACAAAATGGGGTGCATCACGCTGTACTAATTATTTTCCTCTGGGTGGGGTAATAGACGAGATCTGAAGGACAATGTAGTTTTTTTAAATGAGATGCTATAGTTTTTTCTTCAGAATCTGATAGCGGGCACCGAGACGAGTTCAACGGTGTGCCACATGTCGATATTCGCCGTTCGATTAATCGAAATCTGGGACTTGGTTTCGCAAAAGGGGTTCCCGGAAATTCCTGGAATTCGACGTCACTAAAATTCTGGGAAGTGGCACGAAGAATACCTCCTGGCACATCATATTCTCCTGATACATTTCTCAAAACCGGGAATTTGGTTTCGATAAGGGTGAATGTGCAGGGTGCCCAACTTAAGTGATTACAGCAGGATATTTCGGAAGGAGTTGCAGTTATTAAAAATGTGTTCCTACAAAAGTTGTTTGACAAAATGGGGTGCATCACGCTGTACTAATTATTTACCTCTGGGTGGGGTAATAGACGAGATCTGAAGGACAATGTAGTTTTTTTAAATGAGATGCTATAGTTTTTTCTTCAGAATCTGATAGCGGGCACCGAGACGAGTTCAACGGTGTGCCACATGTCGATATTCGCCGTTCGATTAATCGAAATCTGGGACTTGGTTTCGCAAAAGGGGTTCCCGGAAATTCCTGGAATTCGACGTCACTAAAATTCTGGGAAGTGGCACGAAGAATACCTCCTGGCACATCATATTCTCCTGATACATTTCTCAAAACCGGGAATTTGGTTTCGATAAGGGTGAATGTGCAGGGTGCCCAACTTAAGTGATTACAGCAGGATATTTCGGAAGGAGTTGCAGTTATTAAAAATGTGTTCCTACAAAAGTTGTTTGACAAAATGGGGTGCATCACGCTGTACTAATTATTTTCCTCTGGGTGGGGTAATAGACGAGATCTGAAGGACAATGTAGTTTTTTTAAATGAGATGCTATAGTTTTTTCTTCAGAATCTGATAGCGGGCACCGAGACGAGTTCAACGGTGTGCCACATGTCGATATTCGCCGTTCGATTAATCGAAATCTGGGACTTGGTTTCGCAAAAGGGGTTCCCGGAAATTCCTGGAATTCGACGTCACTAAAATTCTGGGAAGTGGCACGAAGAATACCTCCTGGCACATCATATTCTCCTGATACATTTCTCAAAACCGGGAATTTGGTTTCGATAAGGGTGAATGTGCAGGGTGCTCAACTTAAGTGATTACAGCAGGATATTTCGGAAGGAGTTGCAGTTATTAAAAATGTGTTCCTACAAAAGTTGTTTGACAAAATGGGGTGCATCACGCTGTACTAATTATTTACCTCTGGGTGGGGTAATAGACGAGATCTGAAGGACAATGTAGTTTTTTTAAATGAGATGCTATAGTTTTTTCTTCAGAATCTGATAGCGGGCACCGAGACGAGTTCAACGGTGTGCCACATGTCGATATTCGCCGTTCGATTAATCGAAATCTGGGACTTGGTTTCGCAAAAGGGGTTCCCGGAAATTCCTGGAATTCGACGTCACTAAAATTCTGGGAAGTGGCACGAAGAATACCTCCTGGCACATCATATTCTCCTGATACATTTCTCAAAACCGGGAATTTGGTTTCGATAAGGGTGAATGTGCAGGGTGCCCAACTTAAGTGATTACAGCAGGATATTTCGGAAGGAGTTGCAGTTATTAAAAATGTGTTCCTACAAAAGTTGTTTGACAAAATGGGGTGCATCACGCTGTACTAATTATTTTCCTCTGGGTGGGGTAATAGACGAGATCTGAAGGACAATGTAGTTTTTTTAAATGAGATGCTATAGTTTTTTCTTCAGAATCTGATAGCGGGCACCGAGACGAGTTCAACGGTGTGCCACATGTCGATATTCGCCGTTCGATTAATCGAAATCTGGGACTTGGTTTCGCAAAAGGGGTTCCCGGAAATTCCTGGAATTCGACGTCACTAAAATTCTGGGAAGTGGCACGAAGAATACCTCCTGGCACATCATATTCTCCTGATACATTTCTCAAAACCGGGAATTTGGTTTCGATAAGGGTGAATGTGCAGGGTGCTCAACTTAAGTGATTACAGCAGGATATTTCGGAAGGAGTTGCAGTTATTAAAAATGTGTTCCTACAAAAGTTGTTTGACAAAATGGGGTGCATCACGCTGTACTAATTATTTACCTCTGGGTGGGGTAATAGACGAGATCTGAAGGACAATGTAGTTTTTTTAAATGAGATGCTATAGTTTTTTCTTCAGAATCTGATAGCGGGCACCGAGACGAGTTCAACGGTGTGCCACATGTCGATATTCGCCGTTCGATTAATCGAAATCTGGGACTTGGTTTCGCAAAAGGGGTTCCCGGAAATTCCTGGAATTCGACGTCACTAAAATTCTGGGAAGTGGCACGAAGAATACCTCCTGGCACATCATATTCTCCTGATACATTTCTCAAAACCGGGAATTTGGTTTCGATAAGGGTGAATGTGCAGGGTGCCCAACTTAAGTGATTACAGCAGGATATTTCGGAAGCAGTTGCAGTTATTAAAAATGTGTTCCTACAAAAGTTGTTTGACAAAATGGGGTGCATCACGCTGTACTAATTATTTACCTCTGGGTGGGGTAATAGACGAGATCTGAAGGACAATGTAGTTTTTTTAAATGAGATGCTATAGTTTTTTCTTCAGAATCTGATAGCGGGCACCGAGACGAGTTCAACGGTGTGCCACATGTCGATATTCGCCGTTCGATTAATCGAAATCTGGGACTTGGTTTCGCAAAAGGGGTTCCCGGAAATTCCTGGAATTCGACGTCACTAAAATTCTGGGAAGTGGCACGAAGAATACCTCCTGGCACATCATATTCTCCTGATACATTTCTCAAAACCGGGAATTTGGTTTCGATAAGGGTGAATGTGCAGGGTGCCCAACTTAAGTGATTACAGCAGGATATTTCGGAAGCAGTTGCAGTTATTAAAAATGTGTTCCTACAAAAGTTGTTTGACAAAATGGGGTGCATCACGCTGTACTAATTATTTTCCTCTGGGTGGGGTAATAGACGAGATCTGAAGGACAATGTAGTTTTTTTAAATGAGATGCTATAGTTTTTTCTTCAGAATCTGATAGCGGGCACCGAGACGAGTTCAACGGTGTGCCACATGTCGATATTCGCCGTTCGATTAATCGAAATCTGGGACTTGGTTTCGCAAAAGGGGTTCCCGGAAATTCCTGGAATTCGACGTCACTAAAATTCTGGGAAGTGGCACGAAGAATACCTCCTGGCACATCATATTCTCCTGATACATTTCTCAAAACCGGGAATTTGGTTTCGATAAGGGTGAATGTGCAGGGTGCTCAACTTAAGTGATTACAGCAGGATATTTCGGAAGGAGTTGCAGTTATTAAAAATGTGTTCCTACAAAAGTTGTTTGACAAAATGGGGTGCATCACGCTGTACTAATTATTTACCTCTGGGTGGGGTAATAGACGAGATCTGAAGGACAATGTAGTTTTTTTAAATGAGATGCTATAGTTTTTTCTTCAGAATCTGATAGCGGGCACCGAGACGAGTTCAACGGTGTGCCACATGTCGATATTCGCCGTTCGATTAATCGAAATCTGGGACTTGGTTTCGCAAAAGGGGTTCCCGGAAATTCCTGGAATTCGACGTCACTAAAATTCTGGGAAGTGGCACGAAGAATACCTCCTGGCACATCATATTCTCCTGATACATTTCTCAAAACCGGGAATTTGGTTTCGATAAGGGTGAATGTGCAGGGTGCCCAACTTAAGTGATTACAGCAGGATATTTCGGAAGCAGTTGCAGTTATTAAAAATGTGTTCCTACAAAAGTTGTTTGACAAAATGGGGTGCATCACGCTGTACTAATTATTTTCCTCTGGGTGGGGTAATAGACGAGATCTGAAGGACAATGTAGTTTTTTTAAATGAGATGCTATAGTTTTTTCTTCAGAATCTGATAGCGGGCACCGAGACGAGTTCAACGGTGTGCCACATGTCGATATTCGCCGTTCGATTAATCGAAATCTGGGACTTGGTTTCGCAAAAGGGGTTCCCGGAAATTCCTGGAATTCGACGTCACTAAAATTCTGGGAAGTGGCACGAAGAATACCTCCTGGCACATCATATTCTCCTGATACATTTCTCAAAACCGGGAATTTGGTTTCGATAAGGGTGAATGTGCAGGGTGCTCAACTTAAGTGATTACAGCAGGATATTTCGGAAGGAGTTGCAGTTATTAAAAATGTGTTCCTACAAAAGTTGTTTGACAAAATGGGGTGCATCACGCTGTACTAATTATTTACCTCTGGGTGGGGTAATAGACGAGATCTGAAGGACAATGTAGTTTTTTTAAATGAGATGCTATAGTTTTTTCTTCAGAATCTGATAGCGGGCACCGAGACGAGTTCAACGGTGTGCCACATGTCGATATTCGCCGTTCGATTAATCGAAATCTGGGACTTGGTTTCGCAAAAGGGGTTCCCGGAAATTCCTGGAATTCGACGTCACTAAAATTCTGGGAAGTGGCACGAAGAATACCTCCTGGCACATCATATTCTCCTGATACATTTCTCAAAACCGGGAATTTGGTTTCGATAAGGGTGAATGTGCAGGGTGCCCAACTTAAGTGATTACAGCAGGATATTTCGGAAGCAGTTGCAGTTATTAAAAATGTGTTCCTACAAAAGTTGTTTGACAAAATGGGGTGCATCACGCTGTACTAATTATTTTCCTCTGGGTGGGGTAATAGACGAGATCTGAAGGACAATGTAGTTTTTTTAAATGAGATGCTATAGTTTTTTCTTCAGAATCTGATAGCGGGCACCGAGACGAGTTCAACGGTGTGCCACATGTCGATATTCGCCGTTCGATTAATCGAAATCTGGGACTTGGTTTCGCAAAAGGGGTTCCCGGAAATTCCTGGAATTCGACGTCACTAAAATTCTGGGAAGTGGCACGAAGAATACCTCCTGGCACATCATATTCTCCTGATACATTTCTCAAAACCGGGAATTTGGTTTCGATAAGGGTGAATGTGCAGGGTGCCCAACTTAAGTGATTACAGCAGGATATTTCGGAAGCAGTTGCAGTTATTAAAAATGTGTTCCTACAAAAGTTGTTTGACAAAATGGGGTGCATCACGCTGTACTAATTATTTACCTCTGGGTGGGGTAATAGACGAGATCTGAAGGACAATGTAGTTTTTTTAAATGAGATGCTATAGTTTTTTCTTCAGAATCTGATAGCGGGCACCGAGACGAGTTCAACGGTGTGCCACATGTCGATATTCGCCGTTCGATTAATCGAAATCTGGGACTTGGTTTCGCAAAAGGGGTTCCCGGAAATTCCTGGAATTCGACGTCACTAAAATTCTGGGAAGTGGCACGAAGAATACCTCCTGGCACATCATATTCTCCTGATACATTTCTCAAAACCGGGAATTTGGTTTCGATAAGGGTGAATGTGCAGGGTGCTCAACTTAAGTGATTACAGCAGGATATTTCGGAAGGAGTTGCAGTTATTAAAAATGTGTTCCTACAAAAGTTGTTTGACAAAATGGGGTGCATCACGCTGTACTAATTATTTACCTCTGGGTGGGGTAATAGACGAGATCTGAAGGACAATGTAGTTTTTTTAAATGAGATGCTATAGTTTTTTCTTCAGAATCTGATAGCGGGCACCGAGACGAGTTCAACGGTGTGCCACATGTCGATATTCGCCGTTCGATTAATCGAAATCTGGGACTTGGTTTCGCAAAAGGGGTTCCCGGAAATTCCTGGAATTCGACGTCACTAAAATTCTGGGAAGTGGCACGAAGAATACCTCCTGGCACATCATATTCTCCTGATACATTTCTCAAAACCGGGAATTTGGTTTCGATAAGGGTGAATGTGCAGGGTGCCCAACTTAAGTGATTACAGCAGGATATTTCGGAAGCAGTTGCAGTTATTAAAAATGTGTTCCTACAAAAGTTGTTTGACAAAATGGGGTGCATCACGCTGTACTAATTATTTACCTCTGGGTGGGGTAATAGACGAGATCTGAAGGACAATGTAGTTTTTTTAAATGAGATGCTATAGTTTTTTCTTCAGAATCTGATAGCGGGCACCGAGACGAGTTCAACGGTGTGCCACATGTCGATATTCGCCGTTCGATTAATCGAAATCTGGGACTTGGTTTCGCAAAAGGGGTTCCCGGAAATTCCTGGAATTCGACGTCACTAAAATTCTGGGAAGTGGCACGAAGAATACCTCCTGGCACATCATATTCTCCTGATACATTTCTCAAAACCGGGAATTTGGTTTCGATAAGGGTGAATGTGCAGGGTGCCCAACTTAAGTGATTACAGCAGGATATTTCGGAAGCAGTTGCAGTTATTAAAAATGTGTTCCTACAAAAGTTGTTTGACAAAATGGGGTGCATCACGCTGTACTAATTATTTTCCTCTGGGTGGGGTAATAGCCGAGATCTGAAGGACAATGTAGTTTTTTTAAATGAGATGCTATAGTTTTTTCTTCAGAATCTGATAGCGGGCACCGAGACGAGTTCAACGGTGTGCCACATGTCGATATTCGCCGTTCGATTAATCGAAATCTGGGACTTGGTTTCGCAAAAGGGGTTCCCGGAAATTCCTGGAATTCGACGTCACTAAAATTCTGGGAAGTGGCACGAAGAATACCTCCTGGCACATCATATTCTCCTGATACATTTCTCAAAACCGGGAATTTGGTTTCGATAAGGGTGAATGTGCAGGGTGCCCAACTTAAGTGATTACAGCAGGATATTTCGGAAGCAGTTGCAGTTATTAAAAATGTGTTCCTACAAAAGTTGTTTGACAAAATGGGGTGCATCACGCTGTACTAATTATTTTCCTCTGGGTGGGGTAATAGCCGAGATCTGAAGGACAATGTAGTTTTTTTAAATGAGATGCTATAGTTTTTTCTTCAGAATCTGATAGCGGGCACCGAGACGAGTTCAACGGTGTGCCACATGTCGATATTCGCCGTTCGATTAATCGAAATCTGGGACTTGGTTTCGCAAAAGGGGTTCCCGGAAATTCCTGGAATTCGACGTCACTAAAATTCTGGGAAGTGGCACGAAGAATACCTCCTGGCACATCATATTCTCCTGATACATTTCTCAAAACCGGGAATTTGGTTTCGATAAGGGTGAATGTGCAGGGTGCCCAACTTAAGTGATTACAGCAGGATATTTCGGAAGCAGTTGCAGTTATTAAAAATGTGTTCCTACAAAAGTTGTTTGACAAAATGGGGTGCATCACGCTGTACTAATTATTTTCCTCTGGGTGGGGTAATAGCCGAGATCTGAAGGACAATGTAGTTTTTTTAAATGAGATGCTATAGTTTTTTCTTCAGAATCTGATAGCGGGCACCGAGACGAGTTCAACGGTGTGCCACATGTCGATATTCGCCGTTCGATTAATCGAAATCTGGGACTTGGTTTCGCAAAAGGGGTTCCCGGAAATTCCTGGAATTCGACGTCACTAAAATTCTGGGAAGTGGCACGAAGAATACCTCCTGGCACATCATATTCTCCTGATACATTTCTCAAAACCGGGAATTTGGTTTCGATAAGGGTGAATGTGCAGGGTGCCCAACTTAAGTGATTACAGCAGGATATTTCGGAAGCAGTTGCAGTTATTAAAAATGTGTTCCTACAAAAGTTGTTTGACAAAATGGGGTGCATCACGCTGTACTAATTATTTACCTCTGGGTGGGGTAATAGACGAGATCTGAAGGACAATGTAGTTTTTTTAAATGAGATGCTATAGTTTTTTCTTCAGAATCTGATAGCGGGCACCGAGACGAGTTCAACGGTGTGCCACATGTCGATATTCGCCGTTCGATTAATCGAAATCTGGGACTTGGTTTCGCAAAAGGGGTTCCCGGAAATTCCTGGAATTCGACGTCACTAAAATTCTGGGAAGTGGCACGAAGAATACCTCCTGGCACATCATATTCTCCTGATACATTTCTCAAAACCGGGAATTTGGTTTCGATAAGGGTGAATGTGCAGGGTGCTCAACTTAAGTGATTACAGCAGGATATTTCGGAAGGAGTTGCAGTTATTAAAAATGTGTTCCTACAAAAGTTGTTTGACAAAATGGGGTGCATCACGCTGTACTAATTATTTACCTCTGGGTGGGGTAATAGACGAGATCTGAAGGACAATGTAGTTTTTTTAAATGAGATGCTATAGTTTTTTCTTCAGAATCTGATAGCGGGCACCGAGACGAGTTCAACGGTGTGCCACATGTCGATATTCGCCGTTCGATTAATCGAAATCTGGGACTTGGTTTCGCAAAAGGGGTTCCCGGAAATTCCTGGAATTCGACGTCACTAAAATTCTGGGAAGTGGCACGAAGAATACCTCCTGGCACATCATATTCTCCTGATACATTTCTCAAAACCGGGAATTTGGTTTCGATAAGGGTGAATGTGCAGGGTGCTCAACTTAAGTGATTACAGCAGGATATTTCGGAAGGAGTTGCAGTTATTAAAAATGTGTTCCTACAAAAGTTGTTTGACAAAATGGGGTGCATCACGCTGTACTAATTATTTACCTCTGGGTGGGGTAATAGACGAGATCTGAAGGACAATGTAGTTTTTTTAAATGAGATGCTATAGTTTTTTCTTCAGAATCTGATAGCGGGCACCGAGACGAGTTCAACGGTGTGCCACATGTCGATATTCGCCGTTCGATTAATCGAAATCTGGGACTTGGTTTCGCAAAAGGGGTTCCCGGAAATTCCTGGAATTCGACGTCACTAAAATTCTGGGAAGTGGCACGAAGAATACCTCCTGGCACATCATATTCTCCTGATACATTTCTCAAAACCGGGAATTTGGTTTCGATAAGGGTGAATGTGCAGGGTGCCCAACTTAAGTGATTACAGCAGGATATTTCGGAAGCAGTTGCAGTTATTAAAAATGTGTTCCTACAAAAGTTGTTTGACAAAATGGGGTGCATCACGCTGTACTAATTATTTACCTCTGGGTGGGGTAATAGACGAGATCTGAAGGACAATGTAGTTTTTTTAAATGAGATGCTATAGTTTTTTCTTCAGAATCTGATAGCGGGCACCGAGACGAGTTCAACGGTGTGCCACATGTCGATATTCGCCGTTCGATTAATCGAAATCTGGGACTTGGTTTCGCAAAAGGGGTTCCCGGAAATTCCTGGAATTCGACGTCACTAAAATTCTGGGAAGTGGCACGAAGAATACCTCCTGGCACATCATATTCTCCTGATACATTTCTCAAAACCGGGAATTTGGTTTCGATAAGGGTGAATGTGCAGGGTGCTCAACTTAAGTGATTACAGCAGGATATTTCGGAAGGAGTTGCAGTTATTAAAAATGTGTTCCTACAAAAGTTGTTTGACAAAATGGGGTGCATCACGCTGTACTAATTATTTACCTCTGGGTGGGGTAATAGACGAGATCTGAAGGACAATGTAGTTTTTTTAAATGAGATGCTATAGTTTTTTCTTCAGAATCTGATAGCGGGCACCGAGACGAGTTCAACGGTGTGCCACATGTCGATATTCGCCGTTCGATTAATCGAAATCTGGGACTTGGTTTCGCAAAAGGGGTTCCCGGAAATTCCTGGAATTCGACGTCACTAAAATTCTGGGAAGTGGCACGAAGAATACCTCCTGGCACATCATATTCTCCTGATACATTTCTCAAAACCGGGAATTTGGTTTCGATAAGGGTGAATGTGCAGGGTGCTCAACTTAAGTGATTACAGCAGGATATTTCGGAAGGAGTTGCAGTTATTAAAAATGTGTTCCTACAAAAGTTGTTTGACAAAATGGGGTGCATCACGCTGTACTAATTATTTACCTCTGGGTGGGGTAATAGACGAGATCTGAAGGACAATGTAGTTTTTTTAAATGAGATGCTATAGTTTTTTCTTCAGAATCTGATAGCGGGCACCGAGACGAGTTCAACGGTGTGCCACATGTCGATATTCGCCGTTCGATTAATCGAAATCTGGGACTTGGTTTCGCAAAAGGGGTTCCCGGAAATTCCTGGAATTCGACGTCACTAAAATTCTGGGAAGTGGCACGAAGAATACCTCCTGGCACATCATATTCTCCTGATACATTTCTCAAAACCGGGAATTTGGTTTCGATAAGGGTGAATGTGCAGGGTGCTCAACTTAAGTGATTACAGCAGGATATTTCGGAAGGAGTTGCAGTTATTAAAAATGTGTTCCTACAAAAGTTGTTTGACAAAATGGGGTGCATCACGCTGTACTAATTATTTACCTCTGGGTGGGGTAATAGACGAGATCTGAAGGACAATGTAGTTTTTTTAAATGAGATGCTATAGTTTTTTCTTCAGAATCTGATAGCGGGCACCGAGACGAGTTCAACGGTGTGCCACATGTCGATATTCGCCGTTCGATTAATCGAAATCTGGGACTTGGTTTCGCAAAAGGGGTTCCCGGAAATTCCTGGAATTCGACGTCACTAAAATTCTGGGAAGTGGCACGAAGAATACCTCCTGGCACATCATATTCTCCTGATACATTTCTCAAAACCGGGAATTTGGTTTCGATAAGGGTGAATGTGCAGGGTGCCCAACTTAACAGATTACAGCAGGATATTTCGGAAGCAGTTGCAGTTATTAAAAATGTGTTCCTACAAAAGTTGTTTGACAAAATGGGGTGCATCACGCTGTACTAATTATTTACCTCTGGGTGGGGTAATAGACGAGATCTGAAGGACAATGTAGTTTTTTTAAATGAGATGCTATAGTTTTTTCTTCAGAATCTGATAGCGGGCACCGAGACGAGTTCAACGGTGTGCCACATGTCGATATTCGCCGTTCGATTAATCGAAATCTGGGACTTGGTTTCGCAAAAGGGGTTCCCGGAAATTCCTGGAATTCGACGTCACTAAAATTCTGGGAAGTGGCACGAAGAATACCTCCTGGCACATCATATTCTCCTGATACATTTCTCAAAACCGGGAATTTGGTTTCGATAAGGGTGAATGTGCAGGGTGCTCAACTTAAGTGATTACAGCAGGATATTTCGGAAGGAGTTGCAGTTATTAAAAATGTGTTCCTACAAAAGTTGTTTGACAAAATGGGGTGCATCACGCTGTACTAATTATTTACCTCTGGGTGGGGTAATAGACGAGATCTGAAGGACAATGTAGTTTTTTTAAATGAGATGCTATAGTTTTTTCTTCAGAATCTGATAGCGGGCACCGAGACGAGTTCAACGGTGTGCCACATGTCGATATTCGCCGTTCGATTAATCGAAATCTGGGACTTGGTTTCGCAAAAGGGGTTCCCGGAAATTCCTGGAATTCGACGTCACTAAAATTCTGGGAAGTGGCACGAAGAATACCTCCTGGCACATCATATTCTCCTGATACATTTCTCAAAACCG
This sequence comes from Anthidium xuezhongi, assembly GCA_022405125.1. Taxonomy (NCBI): domain Eukaryota; kingdom Metazoa; phylum Arthropoda; class Insecta; order Hymenoptera; family Megachilidae; genus Anthidium; species Anthidium xuezhongi. The sequence goes on from CM039649.1 coordinate 1,815,570, forward strand.
GGAATTTGGTTTCGATAAGGGTGAATGTGCAGGGTGCTCAACTTAAGTGATTACAGCAGGATATTTCGGAAGGAGTTGCAGTTATTAAAAATGTGTTCCTACAAAAGTTGTTTGACAAAATGGGGTGCATCACGCTGTACTAATTATTTACCTCTGGGTGGGGTAATAGACGAGATCTGAAGGACAATGTAGTTTTTTTAAATGAGATGCTATAGTTTTTTCTTCAGAATCTGATAGCGGGCACCGAGACGAGTTCAACGGTGTGCCACATGTCGATATTCGCCGTTCGATTAATCGAAATCTGGGACTTGGTTTCGCAAAAGGGGTTCCCGGAAATTCCTGGAATTCGACGTCACTAAAATTCTGGGAAGTGGCACGAAGAATACCTCCTGGCACATCATATTCTCCTGATACATTTCTCAAAACCGGGAATTTGGTTTCGATAAGGGTGAATGTGCAGGGTGCCCAACTTAACAGATTACAGCAGGATATTTCGGAAGCAGTTGCAGTTATTAAAAATGTGTTCCTACAAAAGTTGTTTGACAAAATGGGGTGCATCACGCTGTACTAATTATTTACCTCTGGGTGGGGTAATAGACGAGATCTGAAGGACAATGTAGTTTTTTTAAATGAGATGCTATAGTTTTTTCTTCAGAATCTGATAGCGGGCACCGAGACGAGTTCAACGGTGTGCCACATGTCGATATTCGCCGTTCGATTAATCGAAATCTGGGACTTGGTTTCGCAAAAGGGGTTCCCGGAAATTCCTGGAATTCGACGTCACTAAAATTCTGGGAAGTGGCACGAAGAATACCTCCTGGCACATCATATTCTCCTGATACATTTCTCATAACCGGGAATTTGGTTTCGATAAGGGTGAATGTGCAGGGTGCCCAACTTAAGTGATTACAGCAGGATATTTCGGAAGCAGTTGCAGTTATTAAAAATGTGTTCCTACAAAAGTTGTTTGACAAAATGGGGTGCATCACGCTGTACTAATTATTTTCCTCTGGGTGGGGTAATAGCCGAGATCTGAAGGACAATGTAGTTTTTTTAAATGAGATGCTATAGTTTTTTCTTCAGAATCTGATAGCGGGCACCGAGACGAGTTCAACGGTGTGCCACATGTCGATATTCGCCGTTCGATTAATCGAAATCTGGGACTTGGTTTCGCAAAAGGGGTTCCCGGAAATTCCTGGAATTCGACGTCACTAAAATTCTGGGAAGTGGCACGAAGAATACCTCCTGGCACATCATATTCTCCTGATACATTTCTCAAAACCGGGAATTTGGTTTCGATAAGGGTGAATGTGCAGGGTGCCCAACTTAAGTGATTACAGCAGGATATTTCGGAAGCAGTTGCAGTTATTAAAAATGTGTTCCTACAAAAGTTGTTTGACAAAATGGGGTGCATCACGCTGTACTAATTATTTTCCTCTGGGTGGGGTAATAGCCGAGATCTGAAGGACAATGTAGTTTTTTTAAATGAGATGCTATAGTTTTTTCTTCAGAATCTGATAGCGGGCACCGAGACGAGTTCAACGGTGTGCCACATGTCGATATTCGCCGTTCGATTAATCGAAATCTGGGACTTGGTTTCGCAAAAGGGGTTCCCGGAAATTCCTGGAATTCGACGTCACTAAAATTCTGGGAAGTGGCACGAAGAATACCTCCTGGCACATCATATTCTCCTGATACATTTCTCAAAACCGGGAATTTGGTTTCGATAAGGGTGAATGTGCAGGGTGCCCAACTTAAGTGATTACAGCAGGATATTTCGGAAGCAGTTGCAGTTATTAAAAATGTGTTCCTACAAAAGTTGTTTGACAAAATGGGGTGCATCACGCTGTACTAATTATTTTCCTCTGGGTGGGGTAATAGCCGAGATCTGAAGGACAATGTAGTTTTTTTAAATGAGATGCTATAGTTTTTTCTTCAGAATCTGATAGCGGGCACCGAGACGAGTTCAACGGTGTGCCACATGTCGATATTCGCCGTTCGATTAATCGAAATCTGGGACTTGGTTTCGCAAAAGGGGTTCCCGGAAATTCCTGGAATTCGACGTCACTAAAATTCTGGGAAGTGGCACGAAGAATACCTCCTGGCACATCATATTCTCCTGATACATTTCTCAAAACCGGGAATTTGGTTTCGATAAGGGTGAATGTGCAGGGTGCCCAACTTAAGTGATTACAGCAGGATATTTCGGAAGCAGTTGCAGTTATTAAAAATGTGTTCCTACAAAAGTTGTTTGACAAAATGGGGTGCATCACGCTGTACTAATTATTTTCCTCTGGGTGGGGTAATAGCCGAGATCTGAAGGACAATGTAGTTTTTTTAAATGAGATGCTATAGTTTTTTCTTCAGAATCTGATAGCGGGCACCGAGACGAGTTCAACGGTGTGCCACATGTCGATATTCGCCGTTCGATTAATCGAAATCTGGGACTTGGTTTCGCAAAAGGGGTTCCCGGAAATTCCTGGAATTCGACGTCACTAAAATTCTGGGAAGTGGCACGAAGAATACCTCCTGGCACATCATATTCTCCTGATACATTTCTCATAACCGGGAATTTGGTTTCGATAAGGGTGAATGTGCAGGGTGCCCAACTTAAGTGATTACAGCAGGATATTTCGGAAGCAGTTGCAGTTATTAAAAATGTGTTCCTACAAAAGTTGTTTGACAAAATGGGGTGCATCACGCTGTACTAATTATTTTCCTCTGGGTGGGGTAATAGCCGAGATCTGAAGGACAATGTAGTTTTTTTAAATGAGATGCTATAGTTTTTTCTTCAGAATCTGATAGCGGGCACCGAGACGAGTTCAACGGTGTGCCACATGTCGATATTCGCCGTTCGATTAATCGAAATCTGGGACTTGGTTTCGCAAAAGGGGTTCCCGGAAATTCCTGGAATTCGACGTCACTAAAATTCTGGGAAGTGGCACGAAGAATACCTCCTGGCACATCATATTCTCCTGATACATTTCTCAAAACCGGGAATTTGGTTTCGATAAGGGTGAATGTGCAGGGTGCCCAACTTAAGTGATTACAGCAGGATATTTCGGAAGCAGTTGCAGTTATTAAAAATGTGTTCCTACAAAAGTTGTTTGACAAAATGGGGTGCATCACGCTGTACTAATTATTTTCCTCTGGGTGGGGTAATAGCCGAGATCTGAAGGACAATGTAGTTTTTTTAAATGAGATGCTATAGTTTTTTCTTCAGAATCTGATAGCGGGCACCGAGACGAGTTCAACGGTGTGCCACATGTCGATATTCGCCGTTCGATTAATCGAAATCTGGGACTTGGTTTCGCAAAAGGGGTTCCCGGAAATTCCTGGAATTCGACGTCACTAAAATTCTGGGAAGTGGCACGAAGAATACCTCCTGGCACATCATATTCTCCTGATACATTTCTCAAAACCGGGAATTTGGTTTCGATAAGGGTGAATGTGCAGGGTGCCCAACTTAAGTGATTACAGCAGGATATTTCGGAAGCAGTTGCAGTTATTAAAAATGTGTTCCTACAAAAGTTGTTTGACAAAATGGGGTGCATCACGCTGTACTAATTATTTTCCTCTGGGTGGGGTAATAGCCGAGATCTGAAGGACAATGTAGTTTTTTTAAATGAGATGCTATAGTTTTTTCTTCAGAATCTGATAGCGGGCACCGAGACGAGTTCAACGGTGTGCCACATGTCGATATTCGCCGTTCGATTAATCGAAATCTGGGACTTGGTTTCGCAAAAGGGGTTCCCGGAAATTCCTGGAATTCGACGTCACTAAAATTCTGGGAAGTGGCACGAAGAATACCTCCTGGCACATCATATTCTCCTGATACTTTTTCGGGTTTCGGGTTTCGGGCACAGCCAAACGAATTTCGAGAATTTCTTGGAATTTGACGTCATTTCTTGGAATCGACCAAATTCTCGGAATTTTGGTGACGTCAAATTCCAAGAAGTGGCACGACAAATACCTTCTAGCGTATCATGTTCTCCTGATACAATTTTTGAAATTCTAACATTTTCGTTTCGCAAAACTGTTTTTGGATTATTTCTTTGATGTTTCGAAATTGTTTAACTACGAAATTTGAATTTCTTTAAATTTAAAATAATCCCAACTGAATTGGACTTTTCTCATTTTTTTTTTCTTTTTTGTTTCTTTTTTTTTTTTTAATTAACGTTGTATTTATGCGCAATAAATAGGAAGGGAACATGTATGAGTAAAGGTATCAAATAATCATGTCAGTAATATGTTTAAATAATTGTATTTATTCAACTAATTCAAATTTACATAACATCAAATCGCATTATTTTACAATAGTTGTACATTGAATTATTGAGCTATTTATAATACAGAGATCGCTTAAAATTACATACAAAGTTTCTTATAAAATATATAACATAAGAATAACGCATTCTACACACAAGAATAGCTCTTGTCACATCATGTTCTCCTGTTACAATTTTCCAAAATCCTTGGTTTCTGAGTCTAAGTTTTCGGGAATTTCTGTAATTTGATGTCACAAAAATTTCAGGAATTGGCGCATAGAATACCTCTTGTCACATCATGTTCTCCTGATACAATTTCCCAAATGTCACAACTGATTTATCGAATTGGATTTTAAACAATTTTTGAAATTTGATTTTGCACTACTCGCAATTTTTAACGGAATTCAAAGGAAAGGGATATGGTGTATATTAATTAAATAACACAAGATGTATTGTAATTCATTTTTCATTTATTTTATAATCAAAATGTACAATAATTACAATAATATTACAATAATTATATAGAAACATTTATTAACTTATTTTCTATTAACTGTAGGTACAATCTTCGCAAATAATTGTTGTTTGCCGTTGTTTAAAGGATGTATCGTTGCAGATTCTGTAACAGAAAGAAAGAAAAGATTAATATAAACGTATAACAATCATACAATTAATTATTAAAAATCAGTTTACATCAATATATCTTATTCTCATAAGTTTTCTATTATTTGTTCCAATAAAATCCCTATTATAAAGTCATGAAAGTTTCACAAAGACACTCAACTATACAATTAAGGTGAGTGTTACTTTACTGTACGAGTTTGGATCAGAAATAGTCTCCTATTTCCTTAAAAGGTTTAGAAGTTAGTGTGAATGACAAGAAGGACTAATAGCAATTGTTGAATACTACTAGTGATGTCCAGTTTGTATAAACTTTTTGGATCTGATACGAAAATTGATGTAGCACTTTAATAAAAATAGTTAGAGATCGACATGACATGAGAACACAGTGAATTTTATTTTTCAAACACAGATCTCACTTTGGGCTATGATTATTTAGGAAAGATGAGGAGAGGGTAGGAAAGTGGAAGGTCTAGTGAACGATGATGGAAGTTGGTGACAACTCGAAGATGGACGAGTGAGTGATGTACTTTTACCCATACCAAATATTGGGGAGTATAACAGTACGATTCAGGATCGATGAGTACACATAAAGATATTTACAAACTTTTTATTATTTAATTTTGAAACGTTAAACAACGAGAAACAATTACATTTGGAGTTCTCTTTTGGAAATTTCCTGTTCTAATCACTTATACTTTATTTGAAAACTGTTCACGAGTAGAACAGTTGGCAGAGCTCCCATTCTGCGTTTCATGGCTGTCGACGGAAAACGATCGTACAAAACGAGTTAAAGAACCGTGTCACGCGGTTTCGAGAAGGGTAGCTAAGCAGGACGCCACGCAACGAAATTCTGGTTCTTTAATTAAACGTCGCCAGGCATCGTTATAATCTGATTCCCAGCAGGGAGAGACATCAGAAGGGGTTTGCGTAACACTGTGCCGTACCGGTTCGTCGATCAAAGTGTCTGGGGTCGTTTTGAGCCCCGTGCCGACCGCTTTTCCTCGTCGATTGCGAATGGCAAATCGCATGGTTAGCTAAGCACCTTTATATGCTTGCCAGGACCTAACGAGACTAACCTTGCGAATGGACGCAGACGCTTTGATACGATCCTGTGCATGATCGATTTCAAAGCGGTACGAAATTTATTTTCCCATTATATGTACGAATCATAGATTAATCCCCTTTGAACCGTGCACCCCTATACCACTAAAGATATTTATTTTGCTTAAAAATCATATTTTCCTAACAAAAATTTATTTAAAAAATATCAGAAATGTCAAACTTTCTAAAAATATATTTTGAAATATCCAAGTTCTAAAAATATAGTACTTTATTTCCTAATTTTTATTTAAGAAATATATTTCCACTCGGGGTTAAAAATCATTGAAAATTCCTAAAATATAATATTCCAAGATTATTCAATTCTAAATATTCTGAAATGTCCAAGTTCTAAAACTACAGTATTTTTATATTATCTCCAGTGGGGGTTAAAGGGTTAAGAAAAGAACTGTGACATGCTTGAAAATATCGAAACTTTGAAAGGATTAATAAGGAACGAATGAATCGTCGATGAAAATGGAATGATTCGTTGAGGAGGAACACCTGATGTTTCCACAAACATGGCACAACGAGGATCGTTTGAGCCGACGACGAATTTATTTTCGTTGGTAGCAGAATGACAACCCGGTTTTCGTTGCTCTTTCTAGTTTTCTAAGTGGACCGTGGTCGAACGTTTGAAAAGGTAAGAAAAACAGGCGGGCGTGTTTTAAAATTCAACAGGCCAACACGACCGCCAACGACAACGATACATTTGCATGTCAAAGGCGGCGCGGATAAACTATGCGGAAGGAGGTCAGAAATCTTCGGCCCGATTCACCAGGAAAATATATACGTACACCAACATCCAGACAAGGTATCGCGATGACTATACCTTGTCCAAGAATACGATGTATTGAAAATACTTATTCTTCCAGAAGAAAAATGATGCAAAGTTTCAGATTCATAAATATCGAAATTAATACATAATAAAATATTAAGTATTTCGATATTTATGTATCTCAAATCTAATTCGAAATAAATTTTATATATCACGAAACCAATACTTAAAGAATACTTAATGAAGCATGAAAATTTTATGGAACTTTTAATTTAAAATATTAGAGACTAAAGGTGAAAGTTATATGTATAGTTTATGAAAAGATTGAAATATTTTAATTGGTAACTATTGGAATCCAGCTGAGAACGTATGGACTGATTTGTCCATACCAAAGGAGTTACAGAAATGCCTACTACTCTGAGAATCCTAGACCTTATACACTATATAGTAGAGTTTTCAGGTAGGGAGGGGGTTGTCTGCGACCCTTGGCACCTGTTCCAAAAGTCCTGAATGAGACGTTAGAGGTTTGCATACTTTTGCATAGCTCGTTATCCAACAGTTCTGCTAAACGAAATTCGTCTTAATATTACTTTAAAAAATCGCCTAAGCCCCAAAATCTCAAACAACTTTGGCAAAAACATTTTTCTGAAAACTTCAACCTTTCACGAGATATTCGAGGATTCATGCTTAAACGCGACACCCCTGCACTCCCCGAGTCTTTTTACCATACATTACCATTCCTCCTCGAGGAAGACCACGATGCTCTGCGCTGCACCCAGAAGCAATCGCTTTTCAATGGATCGATCGGCAACCGAAGCCAAGAGATCATCGTGTCATTTGAAAGAGGGGACTTTACGTACGGCCTGATTAACGTTATTAATTAAGCGAAGGCTCATCGCGAACAATGATAGGCGGTCGGTCGCGGTGTCGAAAATTTAGGATACAAGAGGCTCGAGTTTCTGGGTTAATCAGCGGCCGCCACCGCCGCCACCGCCGCCGCGGTGTCTCGCGTTTTCGAGCCCGCGGAAAATGTTGAATTAGCATCCGCCGCGCGGCTGTAATAATTAAGGCGGCTCATTGTGCGCGAGAATATTTCATTGCTGGTTCCTGGCTCCACCCTTCTGTCGCCTGCCCCTTCCGTCCACCCCTCGACCCGGCTCGTTGAGCTTTTTCGTTTGGTTTTGTGCTCGGTGCGTGAAACGCTTCTCTCGACAGGCTGTTTCGCATCCCCGGCTGCTGCAAATGCCTCTGCACGATTCTTCTTTCTTTTTTTTTTTTATTTCACCCTCGCGCCCCCTCCATCGGGGGCTCGCAGCGAACTGGGTCACTCGGGGTGTTGTCGACATCGAATGTTTTCCCGGTTTATACAGTTTTGTCCCGAAATAAGCAACAAGCTCGCGATCAGCCGGTCGCTTATTACGGATCGGGGGTGTACTATTAGGCGCGATTTTTTTCTTCAGATGGACGAGAGGGTACCCTTTGGAGCAGCTAACGAGGGGTGGCTGGGAAAATGGGACGTGAACTTTAACGAGTGTTATACGCGAAGTGTAGGCGTAGTACTTCAGCATTCGTTTCAATGTTAATACACTCGAGTGTATCCTAAAAGTTAATAAAAAACGGGGGTGGAAGGTTTCGTCGTTTCGTGTCGAGATTCTTGAAAAGTAGAATTCTATTTCTGACATTTGGAATAAAATAATAAAATTAATGACACCATGTACAGCTAATGAACGGCTATAGCTAACTCAAATTCATTTGTCATGAATTCTGGACCACACTGTATGTTCTACCTTGCTTTCACTGAACTGCTAATTTGATATAAGGAGGGATAGATTGATTAAAAACATTGTCACGCTATATTTACGCTCTTGAAAAATGAACCTTCACGTACGAAGAACATATATAATATAGTTTTGAGTTTCTAAGTTTTCTTGATAAATCGAATCTTTCGAGAGGGTGAAATTCATCGATGGAAAGAAATTTCGAAACGATTTTATTCATTTCACGGGATCCAAGTTGGAAGTGCAGTATAATGTTACCTTTAAGGATTCCGATGGGCAAGAAAGAGACGAATCGTTGGATAATTCGAGGAGAAAGCATCGCGACTTGAAGACAATTCGAACATCCTGAAATATCCTACGAGGTAAGAAAAGTTCAAGCACATCGAGGTCAGACCTATCGATCGCGCTGACCTACCCCTTCGCTCTAGTTCCCATTACTTTCGAATCGGAATCGGCTCTCCATTGGTGCCTTTAAAGTCGAAATCTAGAAACAAACCCTTGAACCGTGTCAAAAATCTCGCTGCTAATGGTTTTCCTTTCAAATGTTTCTTCAGATTCAAAACATTTGGCTTTGGTGGTAACTTAGCACCTAACAGTCAGACTGTATTTCGTATACTTTAAATTATTAAATAAAAAGTAGAATTTAAATAATTTTGCTAAATTATTTGTACTTTTAAAGTATGCCAAGTTCGAATCTAATTGGAGAATTAACTGTCTTACCACAAAAAATTAACCAATTTATAATTAGAAATGTTGATGAGGTCTTTACGCAGCAATTTTTATTGAATCTTAAGCTTTAAATTGATATAGCACAAGTGCCATTTCGTAATACTTTTATGTCATGAAATAGTGTTAGAAACATGTATTGTAGAATCTTGGTCTAAATAAAATGATTAAGAGATAAGTAAGTGTATCGTCGATAGGCGTCGAATGAATCGACTCGTCCGGATCGTATGGATAATTTATTTACAAGAGTAAAACATTATGTACAAGAATGCGTCGAGAATCATGTGAAAACAATACATGTTGACAGGTTGTGAAAATGTAACACAGTTCCAATTGTTTCTTATCTGTTACCAGTATCCTTAACACTTTGCCAACTAAATCTATCGAGCAGATCTATCGTCTCGAGCTACCCCTGTCCTTTCGTGCTTCAAGATATCCTTTGAAATGATTTTTATACTGTCCCTCGTAAAAAGAAACGACAATCTTTTGTTAAATAATATTTGTCCAAAAATCTGTAAAAGAGAAATATTTCTCTCAGTTAATAATTTGATAAAGTAACAGCAAACCACGGGTTAATTTTCTGTCACGAATAATTTCGATGTTTGCGATTCGAGCTGTTGGCAAAGTGTTAATTACGAAATCATGTGGCCCACACGCGCGCACACGAACGTATACACTTGCACACAGATTCCTACGTCTTATTCGATGCGTTTTACAGTACACTTTTTTTTTTATCTCCACTCTCTCGACCCTGAACTGCCAACCCTGTTTCTCCTCGAGCAACTAACACTGGAATATTATACATGTATGACCCTTCGAACTTCTCGGTATCGAGCGATAAAGAAGATGACGAGATAAAAGAAAAAGAAAAAAAAAAAAATCGGAATGATTAATTACGTGGCCTGGAAAGAGTAATGAAAAACAACGAGGGGAAGGTCAAGTTTTTTTCTACACGTTTGCGAGGGATGTTTTAATTATTCCGCTGTCATAAAAGATCAGACCTTGTGCGTATATTTTTTTATTGGAGGGACAGATTGAACAGAGTTAAAGGGGATGTTACCGTAATAAAATTAACGACAGTGAAATTAATAGTATTAGTAATATTTGAAAATAAAGAAAATAGTGAAATAGATATTTGAGAGTGCGTTAATTTGAAGCTTTTTAAGTTTAATTAGAAGTTTAGGTAATAACAGAGGTAGCAGTTCCAGATAAACCGTATTTCTCTTCCTTTTATATTAACACTTATTCTGTAGTAGAAAGTTCATTAATTAGGAGGGGGCGGGTTGTAGATGAGGGATAATTCGGTGGACGTCGTTTTTCTATGTCGACGTCTGGCCTCTTTGTATCTCCTTTAGATTTTTAATACATTCTTCGTCTACTTAACGCTCATCTTACAAGCTTCCATTCTTGTCCTCGTAGAATTTCACACTCTTCCAAAACTGAAGGGACGATCGTTACATCAAAAATTAATTTTGCGACTCTTCGTTATCATTGAAATGGAATAAAATGGAAAAATTCTGAACAATATTCGTAGATAGATGCCAGACAACTGATAAATAAATACTATTTGTTGTTCCTTTTGCACGAATTTTTCTCTTTATCATGCATTATTCCCCGTACGCCGCTATTCGATACGAGATCAAGACGTTCCATCGAGGAATAATGAAAACAAAGTCTTTGTACCGCAAAGACTTTCCACGTGGATTCCCTCCAAAGGAAATGGTCGATCGTTCTGAATGGTTTCCGCAATAAAATTCACGATCCACAATGATACGCGTGCTCGTCGTAAAACAGCATTGGTTGTCTTCTCCTTGTATCCTTCACCCCTTTTGCGCGCGTCGTAAAAAGAACGAAACAGTCGCTAACGTTTGTTCGTGCTACTATCAATCTTTGGGTAAGCATTGAAATTCTTGCATTATTACAACTTGCAAAGTTCGAATAACCATAGAGCATCGAAAGAAATTTGCAATTTACTTCATGAATGGCAAAGCTTCGAAGACTTGGAAGCGTAATCATAATATGGCTTGTAAAATTTTGATCGAATGTTGGTTTGATAGAAAGGGGGGAGTATCGCGTTGATAAAGCATTTTGTTCCGAGTCGAAATGACAACTGGTTCCTGAGGTATCAGGCTTCGAAGTTCGCCGCGTGGCGCGGGAGTTGCGAATGGCCGGAATTCTAGGAAACACCTGACCTACATTCTTTCCTGGAAGTGCGTGCGTAAAGAATGGGATGTTCAATGAACGGAGCGAGCGAGAGGTCCGAGAGCGCGCGAGCGAGAGCGCGCAAAATGATGCCTTCCTTTAAACGACGATATCTCGGCAACGAAAAAAGATGTCCTTATGCAACAAAAAGAGTGTCAAAGGGGAAACTTTCCTGCTTCTTAGGAGGCAAGAATTATGGAAATCGCGCCGGTATCTTGGTAATGACGGCAACGCAAAGTTTCATGAATTTTAATACTAGTTATTGAAGTATTGCAATAAATATTTATGATTCTTGCGTGATGTTGTTCGCAATAATTTTGCTGGGTGATGTTCGTGTTGAAAATGACGTTCATTTGGTGGAATTCGATACGAGAAGAATTCATAAATTAACAATTTTCTAGACACAACGATCGTTCCCTTTTTTTTAACAATTACACGTACATAATCGTCTTGAATTGTTCGCGAACTTAGGTATTGAAATATCGTTTTCAAGTGCACACACACGCATACTTTTATTAATCACCATTAATATCATACACCATGTAAAATGTTGTTTCGATACTGCTGTTGTTTCCTTATTTCGATGACACTAGAACGCAGTAGTAGTCTGCAAGTTATTACACATATCGAACCTGGGATACTACGACGACCTATCGATAGAGTGTCTATAGATGCACTGAAGAGTCACGTCGAGTTACGCGTTTATTTATTTATTTATTCGTTTAATTCATATAGAGTCCCTTCATCGACGATTCTTCTTGCACCAGCGATCGAGATATAATTCGCAAGATAACTCCATCGTTGTCTCTCCGTTTCGATCAAGAACCAAACTCTCTTGTGCGTTGAAGAAGCTTTCTTTGATCCTGCGTGTCTCAGCATTGGTTCGATCGATATTGAACAATGATGGATTTTGTACAAAATACTAACGAACTAAAAATAATTGAAAATATATCTGGTACCCGATTTGTATAGAATTCGTAATAGATATTGTGCGTATCGAGATTCGAGAACGAATCCAGTTTGAGCGAAGTAACATTTGAGCAAAGTATCTAAAATTGAAACAGAAATTTGTCACTGTTTCATCTTTTATAAAAACGAAAGGTATCTTTCTTATTTTGTTTAATAAAGTTTAATTAAACACGATCTAAGAGGTACTGTTTGAATTAATTTGGTCCGGCTTGGATGAAATTTTGAAAAACCTCGGTAACATCGTTCAAAGGATAATCCTTCCGCGTTGGGTTATTGAAAATACGAACCACTTCAGCTCTAGGACGTAGTATTTCTCGCGTTAGAACGTAATATCCTGTTCTCTTTGAAGAACGACTTGGCTATGTTAATTTTTACCCTAGAAACGATTGTACTTTGTAAGGATTTTCATGTTCGAGTGCTAACATTGAGAAAGGTACAGGTAGCTCGAATTTTTAATTACGACATTTTAATTTCATTGAAGAAACGAAATTCGATATAATTTTTCATTTTTATATTCAACCCTTAAGAACTCAGAAACTTTGAATGAAAAAGCTTTGGAATATTTTTAAAAACGAAATCTTGCTATAATTCTATACAAACTTTCTTCGATTATTCCCAGCTGAGCATCGAAACAATCAAAAGGAGAAGAAAAGGGAACCGAACGCAAATGAAATAAATGAAAAAATCAATGGTTACATACGAATCCTTATACCTGAGCGTGGAAATGAAAAGAACAAAAGAAAAAAGGAAATTTACTCACCAATCGGTACAAGAAAGCTTCTTCGTCGATGATTGCTCCTTCAGCCGTCAATTGAATTTCGATCAAGGTACAAACAGGGGGTTGGGAGGAAGGGTGGGCGAACTACGTCTTATTGTGTCCAACGATCCATCGAATTTCAGTTAATGCTCGGGTAAGATTCGTCATCGTCATCGTGTGCGAGAAAACGCCACACGCATCCACACACGCACACACACACGCGCGAGCACACGCACAGACACGTACGAGAATACATATTATCTCAATTGACCCAAAAAGAAGGCGAGCATTAGGAGGACCGTCTTCGATGTTGGCGAGCCTGCTGCCGTGTTCCCGTGCTGCATTGCGGCTGGATGCTCCCCTGGAACAAAAACAACCAAGTCCTGGATTAGCGTCTGCCCTACACTTCCGGTTCTACGTGTACAATTCGCATTTTTTCGTTTCGAACGAACGAAATTGAAGTGGTTTGATTTTACCTTCTCCATGGAATAATGAAATTAATTCGAAAGGGTGAAAAGTGTCCTTGAATCGATTTTAAATGACAAAAGAATAACAATTAATATTTAAATTAGTGGTACACATCTTATAATAGAAGCGAAGTTTTGCGCCGGAAGGAAGCGGAGGAACGGTCGTTTGATCAGCAACGTCAAAGCCGTATCGCGTTGGGAATTAAGACTCGCTGTTATCCGTCAATCAAACGGGACGAAGGGCCCCCTTTAAACGTTCACGACAGTACAGAAATTAGAGCATCGATTAGACGGTCAATTATGGAATTGCATTCGGCAGACATCATACGAGTAATTCGACGCTTCCAGCCGGAATAACCGTGCCGTGAATATGAGGATCGTTACGGGGCCGCGTTTCGTCGAAAATATAATTAGTTAACGCCGATAATTAGAACCATTTGGTACGTGTTACACGTAGGAACGGCACGATTCTATCCGTTCCGTCGGCTGTGATTAAATATTCTGTTATCGGTAGATTGCGGATGTTTATGCATTTATAGTGTGCTGGATAACAGCGTGAAGGAAAACGCATAAAATATGCGAATAGCGTTCGGCCGATTTAGAACGATTCTGACGCGAATTTATGACATAAAAGTATCGCGAAACGGTACTTATGGCACATCGATTTAAAGCTCGAACTTCAAGGAACACGAAAATATCGAGGTTCCAACAATATTCTTAACCCACAACTGCTGATTCATTTTTAAAAGAACTATACTTATTAATTAAATAAAACAGAAATCTGTACGCAGTTGTTTTCAGAAATCTTAAATCTTTAAATTAATATAACCTAAGTGCCATTTTGCAATACTTTTCTGTCATGAAATCATGCCTCACTCGATATGGTTTAAAATTAATCACTATTTGCTATTATTAACAGCTATTCATTCTGTATGCAGAACTCTAACGAAGCATTTATACAGTCATTTTCTTTAAACTTTGAGCTTTAAATCGATGTACAACAAGTACCATTTTGTGAAACTTTTCTGTTACCATTTTCTGTTGAACATATCCTATCTTCCAAAACTGGTCATTCTTTACTAAAACTAACGATCAGTCGTTCTACACTAAAAACATCAATAAAATTTCTATATAGTTATTTTTCTAAGTATTTAAGCTTTAAAACGATATACTATAAGCATTATATTATTATACTTTTCCGTCGTGAATTAATGAAAATAATTGATTTTTGATTGTCGCATCAGACAGAATCTTACGCATCTTGTTCAGGGTACATTATTCATAGATTGTCTGTAAATCAAGCATCTCAATAGGCGAACCAGGAGATTTTGCAGACGAGATTACCCCGTACGGGTGATGCACCCGTGTTTCATGGTGGTGGAACAGCTCGTCACGAGCACCGTCGTGTCACGTAAATCGTATAGCGCGTGATGTGCAACTGCAAGTAAGGTGTACGCCATGGTGAAATTAGTAGCGAAAGCGACCCTTGACCCTCCTTCCCCTCCTCCTCCGCCGAATGTACACGAGGAATTTTATTTCACGCCCGGTGAAAAAACAAGCTGGATAACCCATGGGGACGCGATAAATCAAAAAGGCAGCGCGACCGAAATAATAAATCAAAGGGTGAGCGTGTCTCGCGACGGCGGTCGTATACAAAATTACGCTGAAATTTCGTAGATCGAATGAGAAGGAACACAGAATTATTTTTTATCCGTCTGCCTTCCTCCTTTTCTTTTCTTTTTTCTTGTTTCACACATCGTACTTTCCGTTTCAAATTTTTCGCCGTGTTTAAATTATGATATTTCGCATATTTTATTTTATTGCTTAGCAATGTGTAATTTAACACGCGAGCAATTCATTGATTTTCAAAAGACAAACATATATTATTTTTTAAGCATTTTCTATTATAAATAAAATTGCACCGTATATATTGATTATAAACTGTGATAGCACAAGCGGTACTCAATGATATAGCAATATAATACTTCGTGTATTAAATAACGAGTTGTTTGCACGGTAAATCACAATTGAAGCTGGAAATTGAAAATGAAGACATTTAAATGATAGCCTGCATCCTCCGACTTCGAGGTACGAGAACGGGAATTAGCCAAGCAAAAAACGTCGACGAAAAAAAAACGCTCCATCCGTGGCTGTTACGCATATTTGAATATTTATTTTCTCGCAGTGTCCAAGGCATCCGTTGAGCACCGAGAAGAGATGAATTCATGCACTTTGCTCGTGTTAATTACATTTCGAAACGCATCCGTAGCTCATTTACACTGCCGGAACAAGGAACGTGATTTTCGACGATGAAAAACCGTCCGAGGATTCGCTGAATTCAGCGTATTAGCTTCCGTTTCAGATGCCAGCTAATCACTTTTTCTTACAACAAACTTCCAGGTAAAAAACTGTTTAATTTGGACTTTGAAAATCCAAGAAAATGATTACAGGAAAATTTCATCAATACTGTTGGCACAGAATGATTGGTAAACGGTGATTAAATTTTAATCATAAAAATTCTAATATAGTTTGGCGACATAAAATTATGGCAAAGTTCAAGGCTTGAAAAGCATAAATATGTAAATGCAATATTAATATTCTTATCATAAAGTAGCAGATTTGTTACTGGAATAAGGAACCAATCTATCAACTCACGATTTATAATTGGTATTGCAGGTATCAAATTAAATAGTAAAATAATAAAGATATTATAATTTTTGTGCAATCTTTTCATTTTGGAACGACCAGTAAACGAACCTCATACTTTGAAAATTGAATGTTCGCTAATGGACTAATGGACTTTGGTTCAATAAAGACCCAGCCATTTTATATTAAGGATATTAGCAAAATGTTTAGGTAATCATTTTTGCCAGACTTTAACGATCAAGTTCGTGTGCTAAAACTATCATTTCGCGATACTTTTATGTCATGATTTTGATGCCGAAGAAGAATATTCTGGGTTATTTATCATTCTTATTAATTACCGTGCAACGGATTTCGAAAATATTTCTAGAACAACCGTCAGATTTGTAAGCAGTGCAAACAGTGATGCTGTACAATGAAATATTAATGGTATTTTAAGAGCATAGCTGCTGAAAATAACAGTAAAATAACGGGGAATAAAGTGAATTTTAATGACGGCCGGATTATCCGTTTAAAAGGTGTAACATTGCTTTCGGATATTTAATTAACACGCCACGATGCTTGTTTTTAAGCAACTAGGAGCAGTGATTGTTTTATGTATGTGTTTAAACTCGCGCGTTTATTCATTTTTCCACCACAGTGTTGTCTGTTTAGTCGGCCAACATTTCAACGATACAATTTATCGTTTAATTATAAACTACGGAAGTTGATATTGTATTCTTAGGTACATAATAATTTTGAAACATTACCCTTTTATGTGTTACTTAAAAATGTATAAAGTAAAGAACATTGCACTCTCAAGGGTTTATTAATTAAAATTACTGTATCCTTTCATAAATTAAGATTTTTTCAAATTTAGTTTCATGAACTTTATCGATTTTGAGATTCGTTTATTCGAACTGTAAATAAAAGGAAATTCTTTTATTCAAATTCTGAATTTGAGTTAGTTAGTATCTTAATTATTACAAAATTACACTGATGCGTCGGGTAATCGAAACCAACAAAAACTTACAGCCAAAACTATTACTTCAACAACAATGAATAGTTGAAAAGTTGTATGCCCGAAGGATGAAAGGAAACCGGAATAATTTTGAAATTCAAGATGCTTGTTATATCCAAGAAGGGGAACACATACCAAGGTGTATCTTAATAACGGGGTAAATTTCAACAACAGCTCTTTGTTAGAACTACACCATGGTATATAACAGATTTCAAAGTAAAATCTGCTTCATGAATTTATCACGCGAATTAACTGTATCTAACATTTACTCGCGAGATGAATGAAACATTAGTAAAATAAACCAGACCCTTCAATTTATCAAGTTTGTAATATTCGTAATTTTATATAAACATCCATAATTAATCCTCATGGAGTTGTTAATATTAAAATTGAATATATCACAATTTTGTTATAATTAATATTACTTGGAATTTTAGAATCATATATTAAAATTAATAAAGTATAATATTTTGTGTAAATATCTTGAAATAAGGGAACGTCGACTTATATTCTTGAAAGAAGAACCTGAAGAACTGGTACCATAAAAAGACATAAGCATCCCCATGTTGTCACTTATTATTTACAACTGTTGACCAAACCAACAATTTATCTATGTCCCGAGAGAAGAACAAACACACTAAAAAATCCGTAAAAGAAGAGGGAAAAGAGGACGAAGAAAAAGGGAAAAGAGGAAGGTACTTCTACAACGCAATCGAGTAACCAGGATACAGAGAGAACTTTTCAAGAAGGACAACGCTCGTGAAAGAAACGTGCGTTTCTAGCTCGTTATTCACTTTAATTAACCGTGATTCATCAAGAAGCATAACAGTTCGTCAGGAGGACAAATCTTTCGGATACGCCGTGAAACGAACGTGCCTAGGCCGATTCGTCTTCATTAATTACTCGCGTCGGGACGCGGCCTTTGAAGCCGCGGCTGCTGCACTACTTTCGTGGATGCATCAGAACCCGTGACTCGTTCGCCGTCACGTTTCACGGTTAAATTAATTCGAGCCAGGATCAGCAACTTCCTGTCGAACGCTCGGCCGGAAATGAACCGTTTCTAAGCGACCGGTCGCTTTGGTGTTAACCACTCGTGTAACTGGTTACATCCACGCCAATTCACAGCTTATCGAATTGCACGATTGCGGAATTTTTAAGTTCTGGAACTCGAGAATTTCTTAATTCCCATAAAATTATGGAAGTGGAATTATAGGACTCTAAAATTTGGAAACTCTGGAATTCTGAGACTAAGATTCTAAAATTCTGGAACTTCTAAATTCCAAAATTCTAAAGTTCTAAAATTCTATAACTCCATAAACCCATTATTTCAGCCACACCCGTAGAATTCCAGAAATTTAAAAATCGTGGAAATTATGAATTATGATAAGATTCAAAACAAATGTAATATAATTAACGAGTGATTTGCGCGAATTCATTTTAAGGGAAAGTTCGCGGTCGAAGTTCTTGTGTAAGCAGTAAACCGGGGAATTATCATTCAAAACGTTGGCCGGAACCGGATAAAACTTTCAACGAGGGAAGTTCTCATCAACTCGTTGCCGAACGACGGCGTTCAAATCCGAAATTAAGCTTTCTGACATCATTCAATGACCACGAAGTACCATTAAATCGTGTACCGTAGACAATCTCAGGCGGCCATCTTGAGGATGAATCGAAAGTGAATGAGGGAAGCTGTCGCAAAGTGTCTTTGAAATTGTGCGACGCGATCGAGGTTGAAATACCGGAAAGGTCGTTTGAAAACCGCCGAATTTCCGGCGTTTACAAACTTGCAACCGAGCTCGTCTAAAAGCCGTGTAATTATTCCGATCGCAATTAATGCCCGTAACTCGATCGACCAAAGGGTAAAAGAAAAATTATACGATCGTACAGTTTTTTGATCATTACACGACTGATGAATAAAATAAGAAATCAAATGCGAAATCCTATTACTGATCATTAATACTTCTGCGCTGCTAAATAATTTTCAGATTTATATTTTCAATTTGGTTTAACTTTATTTTTCTTTTATTAATTCATCAATGTATAATTTGCAATTAATTACGCATCTAAATGATTGAACACTTAAGGACTTAATTGCTTAATTGTCGCAGGACTTAATTCGTATACAGTTTCAAAGGACAGAGTTGAAAATGTATAAAATCGTACATTCATGGTTTCAAGACGATGAAATGTCTGAAGTTGAATTAAAAAAGAACAATACGTCCGCGAAACGAAGTAGAATTAACCCCTTGCCATACTTTGACGAGTCAGACTCGTGACACACCTTACGCTGCAAATGTTACAAACTTGACTTATGTTTTTATTGCAATTCAATTTTAAGTGTAATTCCAACTACAATTGGTACGTTAAATCGTTAAATGTAAATTATATATAATAACATTGCAACAATAAATATTTACCTTTGTCTGACGCACTTGTGACAAAAATGACATGGCAAGGGGTTAAAGAGGCAAGGGGTTGTGAGCGAGTTAAAAACCACGATTATCCCCGGATAATCTGTGTTAGCCGGTGTCCTTTCCCTAAAACACCAGTAGTTAAAACTTTCTCGCTGATGGCGAACGGTATCAAATGGTTCGTAAGAACGCGATACTCTCCCTACCGGAACACGGGAACAATTACCGACAAATATTCATTTCCTTCGTGGAATTCAACGGTTTAAGAGCGTCTGAGCGAATTGAAATCCGCGAATTCGTCGACTCATTCCAGCTTGCACGAATCACCGCCGCCTTCTGGCCAACACGGCTTAGAATGCTTTTAACACGATGCAGCTGCTGTTAGGAAACCAACGGCCACGAACCAACGGCGCTGTTTGATAAGTTCGTGTTAAATTAATGGACGCTTTTTGGATACGGTGTTAACCTTGCTTGCACAGGCTTGGAAACACGATCCTTTGATAGAAATTGAGAATAGACAGATCGTATTTTAAAAAATGTACAAATATTGAAATATACTTTTAGGAAATTAGAATTTTTCTATTTTTAGGAAACCAGACATTTTATTCCTATAGGAAAATACAAAATCTTTAATTTTAATGTATTTGGGCAGTTTTAAAATATCAAATTGTTAACAATTTTAAAGCTTTGAAATTTATTTCTAGAAAATTCTATTTTTAAGAAACTAAAAATATTGTATCTGTGGGAAATGAAAAACTTCCAAATATCATATTTTCAAAACTTTAAAAGCTTCGAAATATTACTAAGCGTTCTTTAATGGACTTTTAATTCAACCAATGCTCAAAAAGGGGTCCGTCGTTTAAAAAGCTTTCCTTTTACTCTTCGTTTTGCGCGTTAGATCGAATAAATTCCAAATCAATCCTGTTTTTCCTGTTTAATTTATCGCGACACTAAAAACTTTATCCGTCGATTGTGTCGGATGTTTTAATTGGAATCAAAGTACCTTGCACATTTTTAATGCGAATCGATCATTGCGAACGAGTCTCGTTTCTATCCTAATGGTTTCAATTACGTCACAAATGTGTCTCCATCAGACTTAAACATTGTGCAGCTGCTCTCAACATTAATCTCACTTGATACAAAATTGCAAAACTTTAAATTATCTCTCTACGACACTGTACATTTTTCACTATAAAAGCTTCCACCCTTTTCTTTATCCGGCAAATATATTCGTATTTAAGTAACAGTAAATCGCAATACAATTCAAACGTTGAAATTCCGGTGGAAGGTTCCCTTTCATTTTTCTAATTAAATTATTTTCATGTTACTGTAATGTGGGTCATGTCCCGAGGGGGATAACCCTTTTGACCCAACCTTTATCGAAGTTTCATTATTTTTTATATTATTAGGATCCAACAATCGGCTCGTCCCGCGTTATTTATAACAACGAAACGGAACAGTTGACATTTCTGACAGATTTTAAAAGCCGCGCTGTAAAGTTCTTTCAATTCGAAATTCGCATGAAGTAAAAATATGATTCTTTTGATACGTGGTAGTTTATTGGAATGTATACTAAGCTATCGATCATTCGAAATTGAATAAAAAAAAATAAAAAAGAACAGAAATGTGTGCATCAATGTTTGAACGAAACTGAATGGTATATGCAATTTGAACAAGGCTGGTGGTATCGCTTTGACTTTCGCAGACCAGGAAAAGCATCCTTTTTTTTCTATGGACTCTTTCATATCGTCCCTTTTCGACATAGATTTATTTCTTTCTATAACCTACCGTAAAAAGAGTATTTTCGTTCGAAAAGTTTAATTATACTTTCATATATCAGCTTGCTTTATCCCGAACTGCTGATTTCAGAACGTAGAACGTCCAATCCAATTTCATGACATAAAAGTACCGCGAAATAGCACGCATGACATATCAATTTCAAGTTTGAAGATTTGCAAAGACGACCACGTAAAGATTTTACGATTATTCACAGAAAATGTACAGCTAAGTACTGTCCACTGACAAATGTCTAATTGGCTGTTTCAAAGAAGTACAATTCATTCTGTGCAAGGAACATCGTTGGAAACTTTATGAAATCAATTTCCTTGTACCTCAAGCTTTAAATTCATACGACGTGAGTAGTATTCTGTAATATTTTTATGTCATGAAATTGTGTCAGACCGCGTACGTTTCCGGGCCAGAAATTGATTCAAGGAACACGAGAGGCAAAGCAGCAACGCAAACGTGGCTTTCGTATCCGAGATCCATTTCAAAGAAGCATTCCTTTAACTCCAGAGACTTTAATGTCTCCTCAAACATACACAGAGAAAAAAAAAGAGAGAAAGAAGAGAAAAAAAAAATAGAAAACGAAGGACAGGGAGAAGCATGTGGTCGGATACGAGCTCGAGGATTTGCTGAAGCTTCCTGTAAGATGATTTCCTTCGAGACCGGATTTCTTAAACCCTTTGTTATTGTCTTCATTTTTATTCGTCGCCTGTTCTCCTCTCCCACCCCCCCGTTCAACGACAACCAAAAGGAGGCTGCCTTGCATTTTTTACGAAGACATTTGGTTTCCTAGCCCGGATGAGGAAAGCATCGTGTGCTTCTACGCGAGCTAAGGATATATTTCGTTGTTTTTTTTTTTACTTGCTTTTTCCCTTCGGATCCCCTTTTTTTGGGACAAGAAATCAGGTTAACATCTTACGCTCGAGCAAGCTATTATTCGAGTGTGAAACTTTTTTCAAATTCAGAGATGTCTTAACGATGCAGGGACGATAGCGACACGTAATCCGAAAGATCACACCAAATTTCAATGTTCTACGACCACCGGAAGTGGCGTCAGAAGGGACACCGTAAAGGCTTGCGTTTCAAAGTTAAAGGACAGGACCCCCCTCCCCATGAACACCCACGCACTTTATGAGTAGCGGAATTTAAAGCTTGAAATGTTGTTAAAACATTATTAAATTTTCAATTTTGAGTATTGAGCGGTTTTTTTTTGTAATAGATAATTTACCAAACCCTTGCATTTAGACTGGTCTGCCCCGAGGTATTTGTTATTTTGAACGAAAGTCGATCGATATCGAATGAATTTCTCTTGATAAAGCATACACGCGTTCGATTGAACCGATTTATTAGAGACGAGATGGCTCGCGTTTAATATATTACATCCCTTTTTATGATCGAACGAAATCGAATAATTTCCCGATCGGGAATCGCGGAAAATATACGAGAAATTACATATTTGTTAAAATGCATTTATTATTCATAAAACGTTCTTTAATGTATCGAGCGTACCTTTAATTGAAACACCGCGCTCGAACAAACGTTTGCTTCGACCGATAGTTCACGAGAGATTCAAATTTTGATTCGTACCAATTTTATTTTATACGAAAGAAGCAACACCTATTTAGCAGTGTGTTTCTACATCATCAAACTAAATGTATCGAAGTATTTAATAAGCCGTGTTTGTCGCGGCCAGAGACACAGGAAAGATTGCAATTAAATCTGCTGGCAGAATTGCTATTTCAATAACTCTGATATTAAATCAGTCTCTGCTTTCATTCAATACAAAGTTTAATAATTTCGAACAAATTGAAAGAGGGTTGTCCGAGCGAGAGAAAATACTTTTCCGCTCTGACCTTTCGACGGAAGCGTTTATTAATATGGTAATAATTGGAATTTTTTGCAATTAAACAGTGAAATATTAATTCACGGTGTAATTTCAAATGTTTATCATACAGTGCGCGTACAAGGTGTATTTAAAAATATTTTACTCAAACATTTTAATACATCTGCATCGATGTCCATGAATATTTAAAAAGGTTAATATAAATACAGATGGTATCAATAACTTCGCTTCTTCCGATGTGAAATCAAAGGTAGGTTAATTAATTAAAATAACTCAACTCTGAAACGAAGCGGAGGGAAGGTGGATAAATATTTTTGGACATTGTTGAAAGAAAACAGAACTTGATTTAATTATATTTCATTTATGGGATTGATCATCGATAAATTTCGTATCGACGAGTTAAATATTACAACACCTTCGCAAGTGGTAAATACGTTCGTATTAGTATTTATAGAAGGACAGAACGATGCTGGAGTGCATCCACACATATTTTTAGCAAATATTGAACGAACGTGTGCCCTGTGCCTATGCGATTCCAACGAATCAACAACGCCTTATGAAAATCGTGTTCCATCGTAAAACATGGAGAAAGTAAACGAATATACAAATGCTCCATAAATATATATTTCGTAGAGTTCGGGTTATAATTGGCACCATTATCAAGATAAATCGTATACGCTAATTTACTTTCAATTACTCTAGAGTTAAGTGTGATATATTTTTGAAGAATAAAATATCCAAACCGTAATATCATTTATTATCGCCCGACGATCTAAATAGATTCCATACCGTCCCGATTCATTTCCTTTTCACTGAATAGATAAAATTCTGAGGCATTATTTCCTCGAGCAAAGAACCTTTACAGAGAAGAAAGATATCTTCTGTCTCGATAAAAAAATCATCAAAACCAAATACATTTCATTCTGCTTAAAAATAAAAAAAAAAACAAAAAGAAGGTCAGATGGAAAGAAATAATAAAAAGGAACGGTCGACCGTATTCAATCAGTTTCACGTTCAATTCCCACAATTCATTCCCACATAATTTATGAAAAAACCGCGATGCACTTCGGCGGCCGAGAATACGGAAACAAAGGAAAGAATGGAGAAATAACGAACTATGACCTCTGACTCCCTCTCGTTCCTGTCTCGATCGAATAGAAACGAATATTTCAGCAACGACGAACGGGAACAATGAAATCAATTTTCACATATTCACAATTGTAAAATGAAATCGTTTTACACCTGTGTACCTTAAAAAACGTATTACTGTACACGTAATTAATGTGAATTTAATTATTTAGACTAGTGGTAATCTGTTTGGAGTTACAACCCCTCAGGACCATATAAGACGCAATTTGAAACACATTAAAATTAGATAAAACAACGATTGTGCATTTTCACAGTATATTTAAAGAAAAATATTAAACGTTTATTTATTGAGAATCAGTGCTATATTATTAATAGAATATTATTGACGACCCCTTGGGGTCACCAGCTGTAGGTGGAGGATTACTGATTCCGGATATCACTGAGCTACAGTGATATTACTATATTACTGTAACTTGGTAATAATTCGAATATTATTATATTTCTATAAGCCTATAATTTCTACCTCGAATCTTCTAAAAGAAGGTTGAAAAATGTATCTACATATTTCTATATGTTTCCCCCGAATCCATCAGTGGGTCCCGGTATAAGGTGTCAATCATTGTACGGTTTTTCAAGAAAGACATTGCTCACGCACAGAAAGGAACCTTTCGGGTGATTAATCGCGACTAACCGAGGTAAATATCGGAAAAGTAATCAGCCTCTAGCAGAAAGTCAAAATAAATAAAACGACGAGTCGGTATGTCGTTCGATAATGCCGGATATTAGTTTTCCATCGAACAATAGCTACAACCCTCCCATTTTCGACCGAATTGATCGGTTTCTCTCTCCGCCGGGTTCTGGTAATGATCTTCGCTGACCTCTTTCCACCACGTTTGTTTTATCTTGTAACTTAACAGCAAATATCTTCGTTGCTAATGCATGGCACAGTACAGAAATTATTGATATAAATTGCTGGTTCGCAGGGTAAGAGATTGTTACAGCACAAACACTGGAATCAATGATTCTTCGGCTTTGACTCCAAGGATTTACACCCTTTAAACCATTCCAGTGATTGGATCAGTTCTTACTTCAGAAACAGGGTGAATGGAATTTTTTAAATTTTCAAATATATCAAATTTGAAAACTAAATCATATTTGATTTGAAAAATTCAAGACCAGTTTCGTATCTCAGAAGATACAATATACGAAAAACCAAAATTTTATTAATTTTAAAATTATCATTTACCGTGTAAAGAAATGATTTTTTTACAGAATGTTTCACAATCGATGGTGACATTTGAAAATCATATGTTTATTTTTAAGTTAAAAGAAAGAAATATTTGTAACGTGGAAGTTTATAGAAAGACGAAGGAGAATATTCTGCACGATTATCAGATAATTTATCAAGCTTGATGGATAATCGCAGCAATTAACGGTTCACCGTTGTTGTTCGCAATTGGTGCGAGCGTAATCGCATTTCGATTCATCAAAACCGCGATTCAATCGACTGTTTCGCTATTTCAGCACAATTTTCGTTTCGTTTCGAACAGGGTAATAGGAGAATCGACGACGATCACGACGATTAGAATTCCTGGATCATTCGTGTGTTCCGTACGACAGCTATGATGGATCTGTGCCACTATCATAGATCATTTTCGTTTCTGTTAAAACCGTAGTTGATTTACCGTGCAAACAAGGTGTCCATTAAAACTTGATGGATAATTTCTCCTTGAATCATTGCACATTTTCACATTTTATATCGCGACATTCGCGTTTAAGTGTCCAGAGAAAAATTTTGCAAAATTTTAAAGTTACATTTATCAAAGATTAAATTACTTCGTGGTGGGAACAGAACTACTAAACTTTTATAAATTTACAAAGCTAGAGTCATTTAAGTACCGCTTTTACTCCACGAACTTCAGCGTAACCAATAAGAAGCAAAATGTTTCCCTTACTCGTTTTTATCGAAATTGTACACCTACTTCGAGGGTTCGTTAAGCAAAGAAAATGTTAAGAAAGCAAAAAGTACAAAACGACAGTGGAAGAGCGAAGTGTCACCCCGGCCAGGATATAACATAAAACTTTTGTTAAGAAAAGAAAAATGATTGAAATGAATTATCCGAACAGTATCTTAATTGATGTATCCATCGGTGGACTTTCGTGACACCCAATATACACCGATACACAACGAATGGTACACGTGTACGCGCATACGGAATCACGATTATCGTTGTAAAGATGTCCCCGGGTATATTTATGATCGAATTAACCCAAGGAAATACCAAGTGCACCGGCATAAATGTGGTCGTATAAATACATGACGACGGCTCGCGTTTATATATAAAATCGCCCCTACCCCCTGCCCCCCTTCCCGCCACTCGGCCGCTGTGGCAGAAGCCAAGTTTTGTATGGGTAGACAGGATTCCAATTTATGGATTTTACCGATGGTAGACGGTGGTTAGGTGAGATCCCGGGACATTCGAAAGGTATCGATTCCAACAGAAGACGTCTTGCCGAATCCATACAACTGATACGTCGTTTGATCTTCTGCCGGCCAACTCAATTTTATATGAAACGTTTGTAACCGAGAAATATAGAAAGATATCAAACCGTTCGACGTTGCTATGTTCCCCCCCTCCACGATCGAATCGTATCGTTGACGTTTTCGATCGGTCGTGGAATAATACAAAATTTCTTTGGTACTGCTCGGGTGTGTACTAATTACTCCCCTGATTGCATTTTTAAATAAGGAAATTCAAAGTATTGTATGTTTAGGAAAGTTTGGGATATTATATCTTTGGAAATTTGAAAATTTCGAAAAGCTGTATTTTTAGGAATTTAGAAATTATTAAACTTTATAAAGAGGTTACAGGCGTCAGAAGATTTTGAAGATAGATAAGGAAGCGAAAAAGAATAAAAGAACTTCGAATAAAGCGGAAATTAAGTTCGCCGAGGAATTATGCAAATGGCGAATGATCGGTAACCCGAAGAAACGGTATTATCGTTTTACGATCAGACACCAGAGCTCTAAAGACCGATCTGCGTTATTTGAAATTGAAATTGAACGTTCCCAGAGCTTTTAATTAATGCAACGCGTGAACGGCCTTGGTCCGATTTTCTTTTCACTGTTCGCCAATTAAATCCCGCCGTCGACTCTTCGACGGTGTTTTTCATTGTCCCCCTTTTCCTTTTTATTCGCGCCAAATGCGTCCAATTAATACGTCTTCGGTTAATTATTCTAACAAGATTGGAACTTCGAACGAGAAGTTGAACCTGGATGATTCAATTCAGACAAGAACAACAATATCCCCTTTCAGTTCGTTACCCTTGTTACCTTTATGCGAAGGGATTGCAAGGTTATCACAATCGAAACTTCTTAACCCTTTGCAACTCCAAATATATCCCTCGGGAACGTAAATAATACACAGGGTCTTGATTGAAAGATCCATGCAAATTCTAAGTATTATTTTAATGTCAGAAATCGTATCAACCCCTTACAAATACTAAAAGAATAGTTAAGAAATTCCTAATTTTAATTTAATATTATATTAAAATACTTTAGAAATTATTTCTCCAACGACAAAATTCTAACTGCCCTTTTATTAGAAAATTTGAGTATTGAAAGGATCTCTACACCTTAATTTGAATTTCGTTCCAAGGAGCATCAAGGTCTAAGATCTAATTAATGTTTTCGAACTTTTTCTGAATCCTTCAATTAACGTCCTTATTCTTCTATAGTGTTCCAATTAATACTTTCGCATGGTGTTGCGAGTTTCCTCGTTAAAAGAAAATTTCAACAGCTTGAGAACTCTCATTCCCCAAGAATCGACGTACGTGTTCTTTTGCAAGGAATCGATTGTTCGTTATCAGTTGAACACTGGGGTAACTTTGGAAAATCAGATACCAAGAATTTCATAGAAAAAGGAATGACTCTTTCTGTGTGATTTTTGAAATATTTTATCGTAAAAATTGCCTAAAATTAACATATGTTTTTGATGTCTATCAATATTAAGAAAAAATTAGATTTCTCTGTATTTTTAATTAATTAGAAGTCAATCAAAAGTCCAATTTACTTTTCTATTAATGCCCTAGTATTCATACTTCTTGATTGACGATAAACTTTCTGTCCAGTTAAATAAAAATACAGATTCAAAGAGCCCCTTTTCTGCAATTTGGTCAGCGAGACGAACGTTTACGATCCCCTGTCTACGTGATTCGCGTGTCGCTCGTCTGCTTGGTCCTGATTTGATTTCGGCATCCCGAGGGAACTCGTAGTTTCCTTACCGCTAAGAAATCTGCCAAGCTTTACCAGGCTGGCCCCTTCGAAATCACGTGAGCTCTATTTGGTCCCGTCTCTATGGAATCGATTGATCGAATATCGAAATCTTTTCATTTTTTCGCTTTGTTCTTCGGATCAACCGAACCACGATATTAGTTTCTGTTGTTTGTTTAGCATGATTTTACTTTTTGATGGATTTTCGATGGACTCGTAAATGATTATTTTTCTAATTAAAATATTACTACTTAATATCTTTGATGCTTTAAATTATTTGATCAATAGATATTAAATTGATTATTTTCGGTTAGAAATTTTTTAATTAAAGCAAATAGTATTTGGATCAATAATCTTTCACTGCAGATGTGACAATTTAATATTTTGACATGGAAATCAATTTTTCAGAAAGGTTACGAATTTGGCTGCCAATCTAATACAACTTTCCTATCGTCCCAATTTTTCAGAAGCTTTTCTTGCGCAACATATACGATTCGAATATCGTACAGAGCAATTTCACTTTTTCACTAATTAAGATTTCCACGTTATGTACTTTACTCGCATTCCATATCGAACG
The DNA here is from genome assembly GCA_022405125.1 of Anthidium xuezhongi. NCBI lineage: Eukaryota > Metazoa > Arthropoda > Insecta > Hymenoptera > Megachilidae > Anthidium > Anthidium xuezhongi. The sequence goes on from CM039649.1 coordinate 1,844,858, forward strand.
GACATTTTGTCGATTTCCCGCGGGAGTTTCATTCCCGTCTATATGTTAGATAAAAGAAAAACTACATGCAGGATACTCTGATATTAGATCCTATCGGATTACAAGCATTTCGCAATTACGAATATTGGAAATATTATTAAAACTAACAAGCCCCAAAATAAAACAAAACTATCATAAATTATCGTATACCTATAAATATATCAATGCAAAATTCAAGTTTATCCAAGAATTATTAACCCTAGGCATTCTAATCTATTCTAAAATAAAATGAAAAAAGAATTAAAGTTTCTGATCTAAAATTTAAAAAGGAGGATACAAATTTTGATGAATCTATTTTTAGTTTCATTTGTTTTGTTAATTTACTGTATTGTAATATAAATAAAATTTCAGATCTCGAAATTTTGAAAATCGTATAAAACCGAACATTTAAGAATTTCATCGAATTTGCAGGGGGATAGAAAGGATCTTTATGGTTCCATTCAACGTTCATCAATTTTGATGGGCAACTTGGTGACAGTAATCTGTTTTGTTTTATTGCCGCGCAATAAAATTGCTTCCGATCCACCTTGTTTTATATACTTCCCAGCTGGTCGTTATTTCAAAGATAAAAAACTCGATTTGAACCCTGTCTCGGGGTTAAATCCGTACGTCATAACTAAAATAAAAATGTTTGCTTATGATATTTACCGGCAACATAAATTAAACAAAAATCACGTTATTCATAAAGAAACATCAGCAAAGAATTTTACTACCTCTCATCGGCAAACATTGAAAGGATTAAATATTATTTCTATATAAAGATAAGTTGATATAATGAAAACTTTAATTTCGATACGAAAATAATCGACCATTTCGTTCAACTTTTTATTAAAGATAATAAACTTCTATTTGAAGAACAAATATTGGAGAGGAAGGAATAACTCGAGGTACAGGATGAATTTTAATTTCATAAATTTATCAAACGTTCCTGTTACATTGAATGTATTCCAAATTCCACATTTTTTCATTTTCAAATTCTTTGGCAAATGACTATCGTTTATTTTCTTACAGTAATGCCAGTTCAAATGGAAATAAATTAAAGCAACTGTTCTAAGAATTTTCGTTAATAATTTAAATAGCTGATTTTGTTCGACGGTTACATCTCGGCTTAATTGTCTGCTGTTTTTTTCACCAACAACGAATCCCACGACTCTCGTATCCCATTCCAGGTGTCTGAGGCAATGGAGGCAGTTTCAGTAAAGGGTAGAGGAGCTTCACCGAGATATCGAGTGTTTTGAGCACTCCTTCGGTATTGGATATCCAGAAGAAGTTTTCATACATACCATACATACACAAAGGGTATCGAATTACCAAGTATCTTTCGAGACACCTTCGGTAGCTACGTTCGATTACCATAGAAATGCACCGGGAAAATCGTATCTAATGCGAGTATGCATTTTTCAGGAATGCGCATAATGCCGGCCGCATGCATTTACATTTATTGTTGCTCGTTGTTTCCCTTCCCTTCACTGTTCCGTGTTCCTTGACATTTCTGCCGTGCTATCGAACGTATGGATTCCGTATTAAAATTCAGACAGTTCGGTCGAGTCTCTTTTCTCTCAAAGTCGCTGCATTTTCCGAGCCGATATTCAATAAACGCCAGTTTTGATCAAACTTATTTTACCTCAAAAATATCGATAATTCGTTGAAAGTAAATTAAATTGTTTGATCGGTGCAAGCACTATTCGAAATAGCTATGTACCGCATTTAATTAAAAAATTTATTCGATGTTATTTTCTGTACCAATTAATTCTTCCAGTGCCTGGAGTTTCGGATGATCGAACCGCATCCCCTCGAGAATCTCGAAAACGCCCTAATCCGTTCACGGATTAAAGATCGAATCGTGTCGACAGTTTTAATCACGTTCATCCCCGGTTCTGACACAAGTATCGGGGATGCCGTTCGCAGAATCAGCTCGAACGTCGCCGGAAGTGGCTCGTGAGTGAAGAGGGAGAAGGGCGGACGGATGATGGGTTACAAGGAAGAGAGTTGCGGTTAATAGCACGGGACCGCCTATGGTGGTGTGCGGCCTATCTTAAGGGTTAAAGGTTACCAACCGGATGTCTAAGTGACTCGCAAGGTTCGCGATCGTTGCTAATCTTGTTAACCTCTTCACGCCATCGACCATCTTTCACCCCTTCTCTCGTCGAATAGCTAAATCGTCGATCTACCGGCTGGATAATTTTCCTTCAACTCGATTGCACATTCAATCGATCAAAAAGCTTGTACACGTCTTTCGTGGCATGGGATTCTTGATCCCTTCGATCGTCCTACACCGATTGAGCGATGATTCCGTGATCGGAGATGAATTCCAAACTTCGTTCCGCTTCTGCATATTTTTTCTCAAGACTGTAGGTTCGAGTTTTCAAAGTTGCTGAATTTTTGGATCCTTTCGTTGTATCTGCAAGAGTGGATCGATGTCGCATAAAAATAAAGGGCCCAGGTTTCTATGCTCCTCGTTTCGTGATTTTTGGAGGGAAGAACAGAGAAGGAATCGACGTCACAACGTTTCTCGATTGATTCCCGGACCGTTGAACAGATACCTCGCTTGTTCTCCTTCGACGACACATACTGGTCGCATTTTCAGCATACTTCTCGATGAAAAGCGTCTCGATGCTGGTAACGGGACGTCGTTGGTGAGATTTGACGAGCTCTTTGACGTTTCGCGTGTCTGCTAGTCGAGCCAGGCTGCGTTTGACAGATTAATTAGACTCTGCGTGCTTTTTAGAATGACGCGTGGGCGCGGTATGTTGAAGCGAGGGAACGAAAAGAGAAAAACAGCACAAAAATAGGAACTCAGGTATCGTGCACGATTCTTCTTCTTTTTTCCCCGTTGTTATTTTACGGCCTTTCAAGATCAACCGTAAGATTGGTTTATTTTTAACGCGGCCACCGCGCTGATCAGCTTTGAATAGATGATGGATCGGTGATTGAAAGCTGTACGTTCTATCCGGAGGATTATTGATGGTTCTTTGACTTCCATTTTCTTTTGTTTTTCGCCGTGTTTCGAGATGATTGAGAACGTTCCGAGTTTCATGGGATTTTATGATTTTTCAGCGACGATGAAAAATGTAATCCATCGAACGGCAAGAGTTAAATATACCCTCGAACATTATTACACGAAAACTTTTAATTCCATTTGAAAACTGACAACATTTATGCATCGTAAAAATAATCTCATCGTATTCGTCTAAAATAAACTAACGAACTCCAAGGATTTTCCAGCGTGGCATAAATGGCTTGATATAAATAAAATCGTAAAGGAAAAGCAAAATTTATACCCTTGGCCGAATAGTTATCTATCTACAATATTTTCAATTCGAATTTAGTGCATCGTTTAATGATGTCGTAAAACCTCGCTGTAAGTTCGCGTACTTATAAATTCTGACGCAAACTCGATATAAGCCATCGACAATCGAAGTCGAGTGGGGGAGGGGGAAAAAAAATTCAAGTACTCGGAAGAGTGGATCTCGCAATAATCGGAACAGCTCTAATTTATATTACCGTGTCACCTGTTTAACGAGCATCCAAACCATCCCTCCGCAGGGATTGTTCATCGATCAAATATCTGCTCTTGCTCCTGTTTCGGGCAAGCAGCATCGATTGAAAAATGGATGTACAATAAATGACACGGTTTCGTTGATGAACCGCGTTCCACGCTTCCGGTACCGTGAACACCGATTACTCAAGTCTTCGTTAATGTGAAAGATAGAATTCGTGGTTTTTGTCCAATTTTTCTCAAATTCGTTTATGAGATTTATTTGTTTATGAAATTTAAAAGTAAAACGCGATATTCGACTGCGCCTAGTAACATATCCCCGTAACCCAAATATAGTAATTGAATTTCGAAGTTTCATAATCGACGTCTCATATTTAGCTTGTCATCAAGTTGCATGTAGTATATAATGCGCACATGCAATATGAATGCAGTTTGCCATGTAGTGCACGGGGTCTGGAACAGGCACAAGTTATCAGAAAACATCGGCATCAGGGTAGAACAAGGAAAGACAAACACGAGAGTTTGATGGCTCCACGATCGGTTCAATTAACAATCTGTCTCTGGTCAACGTCAAAGGGATCGTTCGAGAAAGTTAATGAATCAGATTCTAATACCGTGCTTAATAAGGGATAAATGAAATTTCGCGGATTTGCAATCAAGGTGATTGATAAAGTTCTGATTGATACTCTGGTGAGGGTCCATAACTTGAGGAAGTTGCAATTATGTACTATATTTTCTAAACTATTTTTAATAACTTTGCAATACACAAAAAGCGATGGCTAAAATCTTCTACACATTACTCAGGGTCATGGCCTTGACAATACATGTCAAAGGTCAAGATCACTGGAGCTGGGTCCCCTACTCGACATTTTTACCCTGATTATAATTATAATAAGAGACTGTAATCATCGCGTAATCAAAGTAATTTATTTTTATGTATCCGATTCTAAAAGATGGATTTACACCTCTGGCAGTCTACTTCCGGAAATGGTTTGCAAAACGTTTGACTTTGCTAAACGCGTCGATGTTTCTTGAAAACGCCTGAAACGAGCAACCGACAGAATCGCAAATTCACCTTTTCGCAAACTGTTCACGTTTTTACGTGGCTCGTAAATGAGACGTTTAAATTTTTGAAGCTAAACTTCGGAAAACTGTTCGCTCCGTTTTTACGGACTACTAAAAGCCGGGCAACTTTCGAGTAAAAACATTTTAGTTACTTCCTGATATCTTCTTTCGCTCGGACAACTTATCTTAAAACTCTTATAACAAAAATGAGGGAGGATTTATAGCAGCAATTAGCGAATTATTCACGATTCTGATAAAGGATCGAACTTTTATCGAAAGAATCACAGCAATCATTTAAACGATACTCATTGCAAAATTTTGATAATTTCTGCTACCAAACGAAATGAATTTATGTTAAAACAAACTCAACATTTTCTAACCCTATAAAATTGAAATAAAATTGAATCCCTATTTCCCAGTTCGCGTTAAAATTATGATATCTATTTCTTGCTAATTGCAAGTACATTCATTAACAGTTACACTCATTTGACGCCGTTAGATTTTAGTTAGGGCCGTTTCGAGAGGTGGGTTTGCGGTTACACGTGTACAGGACGTGTTGCGGAGAACCGGCCGGAAGTCAGGATCCGGAAGTATAGACGTACGAAGAAAGGTACACCCGGGCTCTGTTAGCTCGCTTTTTCTATCCAGAGGAGTCTTTTCGTGACTCGTGAAAGAAATCGAATTACGTTCCATTGGCGGTGGTGCAACAAAAGGGCAGATAATGGTCGATGGAAAACTCGAGCAACGAAAACGGATAAAGATCCTCGTATTACAGTTGCACCGTCTTGTTCTTGTATCTAATTCCACCTATTTACAGGGTCCCCTACCGTGAAAACGTTCTGACGAGGAACCTTTGCCCTTTCCCTCCCCCAGAAAACGAATCGTTTCTTTCCTCACGATGAAAAGGATCTTCGTCGAATCAAATTACCTCCCGTTCATTCTTAGTTTCAGAGATATTAACACTTCATCACTAATTTGTCAATTATCTTTGAATAAATTTTCATGTATAAACCCTTCGTGGCAGAAACTTTTGGTTTGTTGCTTTTATTAAATTATTAACTTTAAATCGACGCGACGAAAACTGCGTCAGAATTGTCACGTTTCAAAATATATCACGTGCGCCAACTTTTTTTATTACCCACTTTGTGTTCGATTTACTTTACCGAGTTACTTTACGAAGTTGGGAAGAAATCTGATCAAAAATTTTCCGAACGGATCCGGTCTTCATCGCGTTCAATGATTATACAAAGACACGGGGAGAAGGTTTCGAGGATTCGTTTTGCATTCTTGCGTTTGAAACCGCGCGAAACTATCTCGCCGAAGAAATTCGAAAGAATAGGATTTCCGTTGAAGTTCCCTCCGCCTTCGACGGTAGCGTTACATCGAACCGCTATCAGAACTTTGTACGGAATTCTCATGGAAATAATTATTCCAAGCTATAAGCGAAAAATGAATTATGTGCAAATAAAGCTACCAAAATACCTATATTTAATTACGAAACAGTTAACTGATGAATTGTAATAACGGAGCAAAATAAATAGGCAAAGCATCCGATATCTAGGCTAACGTCGGCTAAACGTTGATTCGTGATTGATACGAGAATTAATATCAGGAAAAAGGATTCAAAGGCTTCACGTGCGACTTGGTTTCGCGAACAGGTTACAGGCGTGTAAAATTGATCGGGATCGCAATAATGTCGGCCGTTATTCGAGGTCTTCGAAATGCATATAAACATTGGTACCTTTGGAATCAAGGGAACTGGCTAAAATACGCGATATTAGAATCGACGTACCATGCAATTTCTCTATGCAACTCACCATTGATGACGTGCACGTTGACGCTGGCCTTCTCCGCCACAGTGGGCACGCAGCTATAGTTCCCGGAGTCGCCTGGCTTTGCATGGGTGATCCTCAATCTGTAATAAAACGAAAAACCGATATTCACGACACTGAAATTCATATATTTTGCCAATATTCATCAATCACAACTTTCGAGTTAAAAAAAAAAAAAACAGTAAATAAACGATAACGAAAAATATTCAATTGATAACCGAATTTTCCATTCCTCTCGACTCTCTTTTACCTCCTACGAAATTATTTATTAACATTCAAATAATACCGATTGTTGTTTGAATCAAATTTTTATAGTAATAAATAATTCTGGAATAAGGTTACGAATTTAATTGGAAACAGTGATAATAGGAGATATAGGAAGACAGTGGGGGAATTCGAAAGGGTTGAGGGATTATAAACTGATTGTCATACGCACGGGTGATGTATGTTAACGAATGTGTTAATTTGCAGAAAGATTAATCGTACAACAATGTACAAACGACAGGAAATGGCTTCGATTTCACGGACCGATCGTCGTTACGCGGTTCCGTTTATGAGCTAATATCAAATAATTAATGACGAAATTAACAATGAAGTATCGATGATCTAACGGCTATTAACTGGTGTTCAATAGTGTTTACGGCACGATGATATTCCCTTTCAACGGGAAATATATGGGTTTTCTGATTACACTTCACCGACTATTCATCAGTTGAAATTTTAATTACTACTGAGTAATGCATTTGTGCTGTGTGCAGTAATTACTGGTAAAAGCTATCGACCTTTTTGTGACATTCAATGTATCAATTTACCGCTTTGACTGACAAACTTTCGACGCCCGAAATTACGTACGGACCCTTTGGAAATTAATTATAATTAATAATTAGATCAAAATATCATATTAATAATTAATCACGAAAATAGAATAAATTATATACACGGTAACTGTAATTTATTAACTTGGCAAACAATATAGAATTTTCACAAATCTATTTTCCGCCAATATCCCAAATTGAAAGTTAATAATTTCAAAATTTAAATATGTCTTCACAAAATATGCAGAAAATATAGAAACGATTGTAGACATATTAAAATTTATTATAATAACTGACAATTAAGATGAAAATAGACCCACTAATTTTCCAAAAACAAAGCAAGTTATCCTGTGCAAGGATCTGAGGATTAATTTAGAAGTGTTAATGATTTGTGTAATGTCAAAGTTCACCCTTTACGAGGGAAAAGCAAGACGGAAAAACTAGGTCATAAGTTAGCTACTTCGATCCTTCTTCTGCTTTCTAATCGTAATTAATCGTTCTGTCGCGAGCTCGGGGGGCTAGCGACACACGAGGAATTACAGTTTTCAGCATCATTTAACACCGGGAACAGTGTGCAACCAATAAAAGTCATTGGAACCGTCTGGTTGTTAGAAACAGCAAAGATATTGGGTATCATATCCAGCCGTCGTAAATAAATCCACTGATCCTGTTCGCCTAAGCGTATTATCCTCGTGGTAACGTTGTACATCATCCTTTTCAGCGTCGTAATAAAAGCAAGGAAAACGCTTCTGCTTTCGCGACCTACTACTTTGTACATACCGATGTTAAAGGGAACAGTGTGTTCGGGGATAAGTTATATAAATCGTCCCAAAGGAACGATGAAAAGTGTTCCATTTTTCTGAAACTCCTTAGTAATTGAAAACGTTCGTTGCACGCTCAACGATCGAACACTTTTAATTTTTTACTTCAGGCAAATTATAAAAATATTATTTTATTTTTCAAATTTATTCGGAACATTGTGTATTAATTGTACAGTATTTCATTCATTCTATTACACAAATTTTCAAATATTTAATAAGGGTAATTAAATAAGATCGTCCATCGACTCGCGAGAGGCTGAAGTACCAAGTAGAAAGTTCGATAATTCTTATTGAACAATTTTCAAAGTGTACCGACAATAAAATAACAATAAAACGAGGCTTCGTTCGGAATAATTTAACGTTCAACTCTTTAGTCACAGGATATGGTAACTCGTAAAGAAGTTTCAGCAACTCGTTCCCAACAGATTATTGATTAATCATTTACCTGTGTACCGGTAGTTTCGTCGTTTGCCATTCTAACGTATCACACCCATGGGGCTAATAACGATCGTTTAAGAAGTACGTAATAGCCGGCCTGATGGCGCTGTTACACCGACAAACCGAGAAAGCCTTGAGAAATAATTATTTTAATGCCCCGAGAAACGAACTGGGTCTGCCTTTAATAAACCCACCGGATAATGGGCATAAATAAACAGGTGAACGTGGTTGGGGCGAATATCGTCTTGCGAACTCTGGCAACTTTCTAGTTGTCGCTGATAAAGTGCTCCCGAAGAAGGTTTTATTCAATTCTCCCCGGGTATTTCAACTTCTTTCCGCCATATATTCGAACGGAATCGTCTTAACGATTTTACCGCCACAAACAAAACGATTATAATTAATACGGAACGATTTGATAAGAAATTTTGAAAACTTTTAAAGGTCCGTTATAGTTGCACGTTTTTTCTATTAATGACCATATCAATTCTTAATCGGAAATCAGAAATTTACACTGTTAAGGTTATGACACAAAGGGGACGTTGTGCGGTTGCCCATTTCTGGTCGAGGGGCATCGAGTTGGTAGCGTCCATTGTATGGTCAACGTAATATTCAGTTGGTAGTCGAGCAGGATGGAAACAAGGCGAGCGAGGTGTCCTTTGTCAGCTGGCCTGTGCACCGTGAAGACGAATCGGGCGTGCTCTGCATTTCTAGCCGGGCCATGTCAGCCCTTGCCGCCATTTCTGTCACGTTATTGCGACCGCGTTGCATCTGTTTTTGGACGTGATTGACGATTGTCAGCCACGCCGAATTCACGGGGGGCCTGTACCGTCTCAAGGATCCGAATTAACCCGTTCTCGACCCAGATACGACGGACACTTGGATCTTCGTGAGAACCCATCGACCATTTCATACAAAATTATTTAACCAAGAATACTTGCGATATTGCAATTTTGTAAACCGATGTTTCATTGTAATATTTATTTTTTACAATAATTTAGCAGTCATAAATTTGTCAGTCAAACTTGTTGACACTAGCCCTTACGAATCATAAAAATCTTACGAGACTATTTGTCATAAAATGCTGAAATCGCTTTATTATTTGGAGATCGAAGAACCTCGAAACTTTCAGAAACTTTACGGAACTTAGTTTGATTGTCTTGGAGGTAGGTATTCAAGGTCGTGGAAATCTCGAACCAATATTGGTCTTTAAAGACGAAGGGCATGTGATCTTATTCCAGATCTGAATTTAAATTAATATTATTCTTTGAAAAATTCAAGGATAATTTTAATACTTTGAAATTTCTTTTAATAATCCTTAAAAAAATTTCACGAGAAGAAAATTGAAAAACTGACTGAATTTTTATGCGAAAGATAATCAATTTCAAATGAATATTTAATTAACTTCGTTAGGAGTGTTTGAATTTGTTGGCACAGTTTACCGAAATTTTAATAATTCGATAAATAAAGTCGCGGCAGCGGAATAATCAATTATGAGGCTCGTAATAAAAAAAAATTACTAAGTTTCAAAAGTATATTCTATACGATATTCGTGAATCGATATACAAGAATTTCAGACGAACTTTTTAATTGGAATAACAAGTTTCGATGACGGTGCATGCAGTCCACGAAAAACGTTTCTTTCTATTAGTAGGAAACTTTTCACCGCAAAAAAATCCTGCTTTGTTAGGGAACATTTCGTTCAATTGAAAAACTTCTATTATGAAAATCTTTTCTACACCATTGTTCTAAGAACTATTGTTACTGAAAACGTACGTTGTTTTGAAAAGTACGTATAATAGTATTTTTCACACGTACACAATTTTATTCTATTTTCGAAAGAAGTATTTAACTCGAATTCGTTCATTACGTATTCATTAAGTTTCGAAAGCTTAACCCATTGCGATCAAATTTTTATAATTGCTATTTAAATTGTTATTTGTTAAAAATACTATTATTTAATTTTGAGATTCTGTGACAAAAATTTATATTAATTTCTTTAAATTTAAGACCATTGTCAGTGTTAGCCCTATTTCTTATATAAACTCATAACTTAAATTTTTTCTTTCGCAAGGAGATTTATCATAATTTACCAGATAATAATTTTTAATAAAAGTGAACATACCTTGATGTGAGGGCGTCGCTCCATTCTGTTTCGACGGTGATACGAGGCTCGCCGTTTACGTCGTTCTCCGAATGCGGCGACGTTACTACTGGCTGGCTACCACGGTACCAAGCTACTGTGCCCAGATCGTGAGGTCCTTGAGACATCAGGCAGGTAAGCGTGAGAAGACTGCCTGTTTTTACGTATATATCCGAGGGGCCGCTTATTCTTGCTCGTGCCTCTGCAACAGACAGCATTCCCCTTAATTAGTTCAGCTGCTAATTAATCCTGCTTGCTTACCGTGAATATTGAGTAGAAACATCGACGAATAATCAGACACGAGAAAATCTTAATTATTAAAGGTACTTAGTATTAGCATCAACTGCTGACAGATGTTTAGGTGCAGGTAATCAAGACTACCTTAAAGTCTGTGAGCAGGTGAAAATGCTTTCATAATTATTATTATAAAATTCGATAGAAATATTAAATTTATCAGTTTAAGTTATATTTGCAGCATTTATTAAATTGCTGGAGATTGATAAACATCACCTTACCAGTTACAGGTTAAAGGTAAGTTTTCAAAGCCGCGTCAACGTTACCGACTACATATCCAATATCCGATACCGATAAATTATTCATATCGCGAGGAAATCGTGTCGTATATAAGCACCTAGTGTTCGACTATCCTGGGATTTAGTTCGACCTACTTTGTAATTAGCACGCGAATAGTTTCCCCGATATTGTACATTTATAATGTGCGTGAGTAATTACACGCGAGCGAAATTAACGTTCGAGCCGAGAGTGCGAGGTCAAATTCGTATAACCTCGACTACTTGAGCCTAATTTTAAATATAACAATTTTTCATACTTTATTGACCCAAGTTTTTCAAATTCTTATATTTATTTTATTTTGAAGAACGGGCTTGAGATGAAAATTTTGATTTTATTCTGAATTATATCCATGAGTAAGGAAACTAATTTCTTATTTTCCACTTTAAAAATTTTGCTAAATTAAAAAAAAACATCGTCCGATATTTCTCTACAAAATTATTTTACTGTGATGTCGAGCAGTATCCATTTAACGACGATCAAGTGTCATTTAATATTTAACTGGCACAAAGGTTGAACAGTTGGTGGGAAAAAAGGTGACACGGGAAATTTCATCATCAGGATATTAAAATGTAAAACGCGTAAGACCTCTGTCAGAATATTCGTCGAAAAGCAGCTTTAATTGTCCACGAGCAGGTGTGTTCCCAAAGCGAAATAGTTCGAGTGTCACATCCTCTCGAATTCTGTGATAAATCTCCAAATGTCTCTCTACAAGCCCATCTCACGTATCCAGTTTCCACTGTCGAAACATACTTTTGATTCCTTCTCTTTTTTTTTCTATTCCACCACTCCCCTTTTTGTTCTTTTTTTTTTTCGAAATCCCTCATCAATTTTATCCTGGCCTGAGGTATCTATCAGGTTTCAGTTCAACGAGTCCGGCTAAACAGAAGAAGAATGTGTCTAGTCACCGTTCAGATATCAAATTCGAACATTCGATTCGTGCTGTTTCATCCTGAACACGCTCTGCTAATAAAGAAAATTCATCTTTCGTTGAAAATAGAAGAAAGGATTTTTAAATGAAAAAAATAGAACACGGTAATATTATTTTTAAGCGAATAGCATATTGTCGACAATTGAGGTGACGATTTGAATCCAGTAATTAAACAGGAATCACCTTCCACCTGTTCACTTTTACCCCCCAAAGAGAAGACAAAAGACGAGGAAAGAAACTGCTCGCTCGCACGAAGTCTCGCTTCTAATAAACCCTAATGTTCTACGGAGATATTAACATCACCGGTAACGACACCGAGCGTCGTGACGCTTGGCGTCGGTGGTTTTCAGGGTGCAACTACAAAAGGACATCCACTCTTTCAAGGGCTCTCCTTCTTTTTTTTACCCTACCCCCGTAGCCAACGTTAGGTCTCATCCCTTTTTCGTCGCTATTCTGGAAGCACCCTGGGTAAGCTCATTGCCGCTGCTTACAAAGCTTACTTTCCTTCTTCTTTTTCCATCTCCTTGTTGCCTTCTTCCTCTCTCCGTCATATATTTTTCTCTTTTTTTTTTTTAAGCTGGCGTAAACCTCTTTTTGAGAACTCGCTACGAGCAATATCGTGTGGAAGGTGGATTCGTTTCAACGAGTTTTCTTTTTTCCACGAAAGATTGATCTTTATTAGAAGACGCTGTTTTATGAAGGATATTCGATCAAGAGTTACATGTAACAATTTTTGATGATATTAGGTCGCAAATAAAGTTGAATAATTAGAAAAACTTGGTGGTAAAAATGGTCGTAACGAAAGGGTTGATTCAATTTTAAATTGAACTCTAATCGCAATTTATATAGTCGAGGCTTGATTGTCTTCATTCGTTTGAACATGTTTCTAACTGACCCAACCGGAAGAAAGATCATAGGCGAAGGGGTTAAAGTTACGAATGGTAAGATATGGGTAAAATTTGGAATCTGCGTAAACGCAAGGACCATGATTACGTTCACTGGCCAAGAAGCACTTTGGCCGAGCAGATACGCGTTAAATTACATCGTTATGCAAATTGAACGATGTTGCTAGTTTTCGAGTCGGCTGAATTGCCCGACCGGCAAATCCGATTAACCCCTTTCTCCCCCTCCCTCGTCGTCCCTCTGTTCTTATAATAACGACACTCGTTCTCTACTTCACAACCTAATTTCACTGATTCGAACTGCTAACTTGAGCGAACGATAAAAAAATTTTATTCCCGAGTAATGAGCAACGATGCCGTTTGTGTTCCGCCGTCTCGATAAATCGCTCCTGAACCGAGCACGATTTAATTACTTGCTGATCATCGAACATTTAAATCTGTGCAACGTTTCGTACCGCTTATGCATTCATAAATACGCTTCTTTCTTTTATGGATGAACGGCGAACGAATGCTAATTAAAATTACTGCAGGCGTAGAAGGCAGCCCGTATCGAACATGATAAAACTGCATTTTTTGGTACTTTAAATTATTCAAGTGGTTTTAAGGTTCTTAAGCTTCGTGTTATCTACGAAATATTAAATATTATATCGGTAATATTCAATAAGTTTTTAGTTCGAAGAGTATCATAAATTGCTGAATGGAGTTATTGCAAATATTAATTTCAACGGAGTACAAATTAGAGAAGTAACTATCGAGAGTGTTACATATTAATTAGAAGACTTGGCTTATTAAAAATTGCTGGAAAATCAATGTTTAAGATTTTATTATTAACAGAGGGTCCATTCACGAAATTCAAGAACGTATGGAAAGGATACCTGCGAAGGATGCTCTCGATAGCTTCTTGCGCGAGTTCCACTCTCAAGTGGATACATATCTTTGACAATATTTTGATGAATCATCGTTGGATCGATAATCCACGGATTATCGTGGCCGACTCTGGCCGTAATTCATTCGGGGTCGGACTTTAAGACGAATCGTTCCAATTAATTGCTTTTCTGTCGGATGCATCGTTCCATTGCTCGCAGCCGGTTGTTGATCGTATCGAGGATTATTCGTGTAATTTACGCCAGTTTCGTGCGTCCAGCTCGAAATCGATTATTTGCCACGTTTAACTTCCATCAGCGTTCAACCAACTGTGTTTGTGCGGCCTGATAGTTGTAACAGGAATTGCGTGCAATTAGGCACAAACTGGAATTGTGCAACTGTTGGCGCGTCGCGTTTGATAGCCAACATGTATGGCAGGAAAAAATTAATTTAATGCGACTAGTTTCCATGCATTGTTCGAAAAAGGTGAATTACTATTGCCGGAAAAAACGTCTAAACTCAAAAATAGCTTTCATATCTGGTCTGTCATAAACCGGTGAACGAAATCCCCACGTATTGTTCCGTAGGACAGAACAGCAACTTCGAATCATCCCCTTTGTGGAACGTACCTGTGCCATTGTTAGACGTCCGCGTTTCGATCAATCGGGATAATGTATTTTCGACAAACTTGTCAAACAGACAGACAGATGGTACCGATCTTCAGAGGACGTTATCAGTTTTCGATCGTTTTTATTTAATTACGTCTACATCGATTTAATTCGATGGCGTTTTAATTGAAATTGAAATTTTATTTGATACGCTTTGGCTCTCTTTGGATATTTATTTTCAACAATTTCAAATTCTTAATTTTCAGTTATTAAATTAACTTATATTAACTCGAATTTACTATTAATATTTCCCTGACTAAAAATAGATGAACCGGGAGCCAAATAGCGCGACGCAGAGAGAACAGGTGAAAGTTTATAATATTATAGTTTGATTAAAGTTTTGTTAAGTTTTGTGCTTCTTTTCTTTCGTATATATATTACAACATACCCAAACTGGGAAAGTTCATCCTTTTATACGTCCAATAAAAAATGAACATAAGAAAAACATTTACCGGGAAGAGAAACGTTTGTAAAAAGCGGTACACAACAAATCTATCCCGTTATTCGAAAAGGAAAACAGCAATGTTTGCGAGCTTCCTTTCATAACATCCGGCTCGCCCCTAACATTTATCGAAATACACACCAACAGAGATCGCCGGTTACACAGGAATCCAACTGTAAAGCTGCGAAAAGCCATCCAACGTACGAGAGCTTATTGCTCGTTTGCAATCTATTTCGTGCAGATTTTATTTTCTTCGGGGCACAACTTCGAATCACCCTTCACCCGTTTGTCTAAATCGTCCATCGTGGACGAGCGGAGGGTTGCTCATGAACTCGGCTCAAGTCACGCCAATCGGCGCGCCCCTCCCTGGACATTGTTAAACTTTCAAACGTAATAAATCCAACTTTACTGACGTTTGATATACGACCGACTGTCCGTGCTAACGCCTCCAACGTTTGTTCGCCTTCGAGTATTTAAGCCGGGGTATTCGTGGAGCTTGGAAATATCGAACACCTCCGACGGACCGCCCCTGATGTCCATGAAAGGACATTTTTGAAAAGTTCTATCCAATCTGCTACTTGTCGAACTTCGTGAAACAAGAATTATTTTGACTGGTACGTTGAGGATTTTATTCGACAATGATTTTAAAGAAATTTTATTTCAAGTGTCTGATAGGAATACTCTTAACAAGTTGACTGCCACGGTGATTAAATAATTAATAAGAGAAAAGAGAAAATAAACTGTGAATATTGCTAGTGTTAGACTAATAGGGTTACATTTGAAAATTAATTAATTAAAGTGAGTCTGACCACGCACATCTGTTTTCACTGTGGCAGTAAATGCATTAATCGACTAAATGGAAGATACTGTAACTAATCCAGAACGAATAATTGTAAAATGAAAAATGAAAGACTATTGATACGAAAATATTTGAAAATTTGAAACCGATTTGATTCCAGTTCGAAGGAGTGCATCTGTTGTTTTTGTCGGGGAATCGTGGATCACCGCAGGCGAAATCCCACGCGAATCCCATAGCTTAAAATCTAAACTAATACGGCGATGCGTAACAGCGGAAGTTTCAATGTAGAATGCAGACAAGCGAATAGCTTGCGGGATAGTTAAGTTGGTGTCCTATAGGCGATGTAATCTAGGCTACCTGTTCCTTTAAGCTGCTTACTGTCAAAATAACTTAACGCGCGTCCATGCTGTCCTAACAACGCGTCTAATGTCCTACTTAGCGTATCGTCCTTCATTACTAATGCAAAATTCGTGTGCGGAGATTAAGGGAATTACAAGGAGCCACTTGTTCCTCCGTGTAGTCTCTGAACGCTTCGCTTCTTATGCGATACGAGTTCGATACAAGCTTTGCATGTTAACGAGCATCGAATTGGTGATAATTGTATGGAATCGCATGAAATGTGGGCATAGTTTTGAAAAACATAACTCTAACCCTAACCCGAGTCCTTAAAAAGAAGAAGGCTACCTCGCTGAATACTCACATGGTCCATGCCAATGATTCCCATTTCTCAAAACTTGAACGTCATTCAAGAATTAACGACGCAAAGAGATCAAACGGAGCCGCGCCGCCTGATTTCGTTAAAAATCAATCAACACCCGGGCGGGAAAGTTCGACGACACGAAACAACCAAACAATCCATAATTCTGTAGCGTCTTCGGGGCCGAGAGGCGCTTTATCTCGTTTCGACCGAGTGATTATCGCGGAAAGTTAAATGAACTTGGCCCGAAGTCGGCGCTGTTTTGCGGCCACGTCTGTGCTCCCCCCCTTCGAGGAGAGCCAAGCCCGAGGGTGTCTTCGTGAACTCGTCCGTTGGTTTTTCGTCGCGTTTCCTCGTGGCCCCCATTGTCGTAACCCTGCTCGGATGATTATCATCAGCAACGATTGTTCGGTGGCCCGCTTTTGCCGACTTCCCCCGGGTCGAATAACTCACTTGGGGGGGACGAGTTGCATTATACCGCCCTAGTCACCGTATAAATTCACTTTGCGCTTGGAAATTACGGAAACTTAGAAACACGGACGCTTATTATCGTCCCGCGAATGGCTGCTTGTCCGCGTTGATGGCTTCACGATTTATGGCTTCTCCAGCTGGATCGTGTTGCATCCAATGTTTTTTTTTTTTGTACAGCCACGAGAGAATTTGCTCCAGGGAATATCGGGACGAAGGGAGGATCATCTCGGGTATTCGCAACCTTCTAACCGGGGCTCAAGAGGGGGGATGATTGGTACACGAGTGCAACGGACCGTGGTGTATTAAGGGGCGAATTTTCTGTGTTGTCGATGAATCGGAAGATGCCTGTATCGCGTCGCGTTTCTCGTTTTATTGGATCGTTGATGATCCACCAGGAAAATTAATAAAGATTTGAACTTTTTCGAAATATGGCTCAAACGAAATCGATGCGGTCCTAGGGGTGAAAATATCCCACCGGTCGATGAATATTTACGAAATCGGAACAGATATGAGGAATGAAATTAAATTGCGGCTACCGTCATCGTCACTGACATACCCGGTTGGGGTTTAATCCTAGAGAAAGTCAATATTTCTAGTCCAAATTCATTAAAATTCATTAAACTTTTGAATCGCTTCTTGGTACCACTTTCGAGTGTGTCATCGATGAAGTTGTCATCGCCGTCATTGGATCGTTTAAACATTTGGCTGGTCGATGAATCGACGATGGTTTCGAGTTCGATCAAAACATTTGGTATCAGGGCAATCCGCTTCGGGAGCCACGAAACGACGTTCGAGCATTTTTCTTCTCGCCGATGCAGCCCAAGTGGCCACACTTAACCCAGATAGTCGGGCAACATTCCAAATTTTACGACGAGCCCCGAACCTGTATGATATAAACGCCGTAACTCGAGTTTCAACCTCTTGTCGAAAATATATGTGTATGTGTGTGTGTGTGTGTGTGCGAGAGAGCGTGTGTATGCGCAAGTGTGGTGCTTTCGAATCGACTCGGTCCGACGTATTTACTGGCTTGGGATCTTTTATGCATCGTGCTTTGGGATCAGGACGAATTTTTGCACCGTAGTTTTGTGTTGCAGTTTTTCTGAAGCCGTCCATTGTTGTTTCGCTGCTTTCAGATCGTAACTCGTCTTTGTTTGCGTTTAACGGACCCACTGTCCGGCGAAATATTGTTTTAAAGGTGCGAATTCGCGTTTGGATTCTTTCAAACGATAGCGAATTTGCATTTCTGTCGCGATTCAAACGATGCTATGGTCAAGTGTGTTTTCCTTACAAACACATCTTTTACAGAAACTTATCGTATCTACTAATAATTAATTAGATTAACCCCTCGGTGAGTCGGACAAAGTTAAATAATTGTAATGTTATATATAATTTATATTTAAGGATAGTTTGCCATCTCAATTATATTTGGAATTACACTTAAAATTGAATTGTACCGACAGTACGAGTCAGGTGTGTCACGAGTCTGACTCTTCAAAATATGGCAAGGTGTTAAAATTAAATTTAACCTACTGTACAATTTTGGATCAAAATTATGAGTTTACTTGGCATAATTTTTCTTGGTATTTCATACTGAGTATGTACTTTGCATAAGAACAATATACCCTATCTAATTGCTCTCGATATTTGCGTTTGACGATAACCGAGCCGGGCGATCTGGTTGGGAGGCAAGTAATTATCGTCAAACTTTCAGCCACAGAGCTGTGTGTCGTGCAAAAGCATAATCGTGTTTATCATTAGAATACCTCTGTTTATAGCTGTGAATAGGGGCGGGCACACGTGTCCCGTCGTTATCAAGAGGGAACATCGATTATTATCCAGCAACACAGCACGTTCATCTGGCTTGATAATTACAATCTCGTTCGGTATTCTGCTAAAACGTACGACGGGATAACCGAACGAAACCACTTGTAGCTTAATAATAACACCATTAAGCCGGGGTGTCCCGTGTACAGTGTTCGTTACCCCGAAAACCGTCAAAAAGTTGAATACAAAACTTTCTCGATAACGTCTTTAAAACGTTTCCTCTTTCTACGATAAAAATGACGATTTTCATTGCACAATACCGATTTAATGATCCTGTCACCTTCGTCTCGAGCAATTAAATCTTGCCTCGGTCGAATCGTTTGACGACGCCTGTTTGCTCAGCTGATTGCCTTTGCTGACGGAGGCGAGAAGTTGAGCGATCAATTAAAAATGTAAACTCGGATAATTGGAACTTTAAACGGCATATCGCTTTGAGAGATCCGAGGGGATCATCGTGATTCGATTACGGAGATCAAACTCCCCCGGGTCAAAGTTGTAAATCACGCAGCGAAAGTATTCTAACAAAAGCGTTCGTTATCGTTAATACACCTCTGTTTGTTCGAGTCAGGTACCGGAAGTCTCCATACGAATTGATTATCGATGGTTAGGATCAACATCGAAATCCATCACCGCGTGAATGTTTATTAAAAACGAAAAATCCCGTTGATTCCTTTAGCCGGAGTGCACGGACCTCACAAATATTTTCACGAGCGTTCTCATTTGCATTTACCGGGATCCCCCGCGAGTTTCCCTTTCAATCAACATCTCGCGGC
The DNA here is from genome assembly GCA_022405125.1 of Anthidium xuezhongi. NCBI lineage: Eukaryota > Metazoa > Arthropoda > Insecta > Hymenoptera > Megachilidae > Anthidium > Anthidium xuezhongi. The sequence goes on from CM039649.1 coordinate 1,864,448, forward strand.
ACACGTGCAAACAATAAGACACAAGGTATGCGCGATAGCATCAAGCTGAATTTCACTGTATCCGTTTCTGCGGATCATTTGCATACCGAACGAGGCGAGGGTATTTGCATAAACCGCCTGCTAAATACTGCTCTTGTTGAGAAATAAAAAAAACAAAAAGAAAAAACAAAGTAAAACACATTTTCACGCGACGAGCACGTAAATTAAAACGTCCCCGGGTCTTTCGAATGGATACGGCTTCATAACGGGGCAAACTGGACCGCGATAATATAACGAGTGTCATAAAATGTCGCGTTGGTCCAACGGTGGAAAAAAAGAACAGAGAGAAAGGTAAGAAATGTATGACACGAAACGTTTAACCAACGAAGGTTTCGGCGGTGAAACGTTGGAAATAGGTTGCATAAATTATGGGTGCAGGCAATGGGGGGAATGCATCTCGTATAACGAGATAATTAATACGCGGACGACTGTTCACTGAGGCGAACATCTATTGGCCGTGCTAGAATGCGTTTACCGACTGTTTCGTTGCTTATAACCGGATACGTGCATTGTTCGACGGAAATACGCGTTACCTCTTTTGTTTCGGCGCCGATCTATACCGGTCGAAGAACGATTCGTGAATTCGAGATATTCGAGTGATGCCGCCACGATTCGGGGGGGAACAATTAGAATCGTATCGGTCGGCTGGCGGGTCCTTCGTCAACCGTGACTTTGTTCGAACTTCGACAACGACGGTATTAGACTTGTGTTCCGTGTTCTATCACGAAATATCGCGAATCCGATTACGAACTGATAACAGGTAAAAAAATGAGGTAGATCCTCTATTGTAGATGGATGAAATGAATGACAAATAATTTTAAATTTATTTAAGAAAACGTTATTGAAAACGAATATAGACGTACGCGTACAGAACGCGTTAATTATAGTTAAAGAAGCTTAAGAGAATTGCATCCCTGTAATGGGCTCAGAGTACACGTCAAATTTAGTAATGTCTGATGTTACCTGACAAAGGAACAGGGCCTCAAAGTGGCTCCCTTCTGCTCTGATTTAATTCCATCGAACAGTTGATTAGTATCAGCTGTTCGTTCTTAATCACTTTAATTTACGATGCTTGAACTTCATCGGCAGGCATTGAACAATATTCCCCACAGTTTTTGGAAGGAATATTTTGAAAATTAAAATTCTCATTAACACTTTGACTGCGACGCCATTAAAAATCGTGGCCTATGTTATTAGGAATTGTTTCGTTTATTTGGTCGAAAGTATTGTGGAAACAGAATGTAAAGTTTGTCAAGAATAAAATTATTATCAAATGAAATTTGTTAGTAGTCGCAGCGTAGCAGACAAAGTGTTAATTGTAATTGTACTTAAATTTTGATATCGAATAAATGTAAGTTAAAATTCAAATGTATGACACGCTATTCTAAGGTTCTTTTTCTTTTCGACGTGAAAAAATTGATTTCAATGAACAATATAACATCACGACAGTTTCTTCTCGAGAAATACAAAACATAAAGTTGCTTTCCGGAGTAGGACGATAAAAATTCACTTTGCTAAAGTTTGTTTCCGTTGTTCGAAGTTTCCAACGCACACTGCAGATCAAAAGATACTAGGAAATAGTTTAGGTGCTCCTTTCTTGACATTGTTTCAGTGTTAAACCATAATTCTTCAGGGGACTCAGTGAAACATTTGCCTCTTTGCGAATCAAGGTTTATGACATAGCAAGACAACAATTTTGCGGCCAAATATAAATTAAAAATATAAATTCAAATAAAATTTGTTCAAATTTCCCTGTCTTTTGATATTCAGTACGATGGATAAAACTTAACGTCAAAAAATCGTTCAATTATTTATACATTTTTTTCTATAAATCACTGCTCCACCGTGATATACTGTTATCGCAATAATCGTGCGATAGAACATGTATAACTGAATTGTGATCTTGTTTAAGAGAAACGATGCGTTCCCGAATTTAAATACACGTTTTATATTCCACGTCATAACTTATCCATGAGTCATATACTCAGTGACACATTTACACTTGACTAACCACCGAAGTTGCGCTCGATCGAGCATATCGTAAATTGAAGCTTTATAACTTCCTTACCTCATAAATACTAAAATAAAATTCGAGCCGCGAAAAGAACTGGCAACCTTAGTTTTACCATCGTCGACTACGAAATCTTATTTCTGTCGATTTCTGAGCATCGAACTCGTAAATCTCGACTCTTTCGATTATTCTACCGCGTACGAAACTTTCTTGGTTCTTTATTAAAATTATTTACGAAATTTTCTTGTATGATCAGCGAGCGAAAGATGCGATTATAAGGATATATCGATACGTTCCGCGAGAATTTTAAGAAAATTGCTATTTGAAAATTGAAGAACCTGGCGAGGATCGAATACGAGAAATCGTGTAAGGAGAAATGTGATTTAGAGAACGGGAAAACCGATTGGTCTATAAAAATTGTGCAAGGCGAGGGCTACGGTGGAAAAAATCAGATCTATTTGCTGTCGTTTCTCTCTGATTTTCTTTCTACCCTTTCGAAACCGTCTTTGAAACTGTTATAACCAGCAATTTTTCATGATCCATTGCTTTTATTTGATTTATGAATCAAATATCAATTTATCAAGTTTCAGAAGATAAAATAATTATATTCCCTGAATCAATTTTTATGGCAATCCTAGATTGCAATATTAAAAATATTATACAAAATTTTGCAGATTTTTCTAAAAATTATTATCATGAGACCTATATTTGCAAAGCGAGGGTTAATTTCGTTCACTGACCGGAAGTTTGGATAAAAAAGAAAAATGATCAACCAAAACGGTACAGAACCGTGATATTAGATTTAAGAAGAGTGCAATCGTCAACACTGTCGCCAAACACGAAGAGAAATTAATTACAAGGCTTCTTCTGAAAGAAGTTCGGGGCATTTTTCATCGCCTCGACATCAACGGAACAAATAATTCCAGCATCGTGGCCTCACCTTCTCCCCGTTCCGCTAAAAAGATGAAAAATGACGGGGATGACGCGTAATGAAAGCCAATGAACAATTGGTGGTTGAATGGCGGTCGCGAGGTACCCCTGTACAACCAGAGGGGCAGAAATTATTATTGGTCTCGTGACGTTTAATTGTCGTTTCAACCAGCCCCATTGTTCTCGTGACTCGTTGCCATTCTTCTTTCACTTTTTACTTTTTTAACACGACACGAGAGTTGTATTCAACTCGGGCTGTATTTGGTCACGAAGTTGCGTGAATTAAGCAACCGTCCAATCGATACCCGGGCCATTTTTGACCGACGTTTTGAGCGACAAAAAATGCCATCGATGTCGACCACGAATGTAAGATGAATGCTTTCATTAACGACCGATTATTGGTTTCGTTTCGTTGAATCTGACAAACCGAACGATTTATCGATCGACCCCAAAAAAACTAGAGTTGAAGTCGTTTTGTACAATAATCAATTTTAATTAGAAGTTCGTGAAAGTGTTGGTTATTAATTAATTTACTCGCAGTGATAACAGACACATAAATATTTAAATTATTTTTATAATTTTCGACTATTTTTATTTTTGGATTTTGTTTTATCATTCTAATAATAACTAAATTAGTATATTGACTAGTTTTCCTACGGTCGACCTGCCAAAGTCCTTTCAATGGACTTTTATTAAATAATAAGTATACTATAATTTCCCAAAGGAATCAAGAACAGAAATACCTAGCCTTAGGGATAGTTTTATCTGTTTCGGTAGTAAACGCGTTAACGTATGCCGCGTTTCTCTCGAAAGATCAAGAATAAAATGAAAAAAGAAACAGGAAGGCAAAGATTGTTCGAATGTTCACTTTATAACGGGTATCAAGACGGGCACGGTGTTTACGGTGGCTGTAAACTTGGGATGCACATATCGCATCCAAGCACGTAATGCACCCATGAAAGTGGCCGGTGTTTCGTCGAAGCTGCACAGAGAAGGTTGTAGCTGACGAATAATAAAAGCCGCCTGTTCGTGTTCCATTTTCCGGCCTGTTTCCCCTTTATCTAGCAGTGTTCAACATTCGACATTAACCCTCGAACCCGTGTATCATTTTTAAAAATTTCTATTCAAGATCGCGTATCTTCTTTCCCCTTTAACGCACTCGTTCTTATCGGGGACGAAAGAATTATCATTTTTAATTATCATTTTTTCCAAAACGAGCGAGTGTCACACGTTGGACTTTAAATTCTTGTTGTTTGGCGCCATACGTTACAATTACTTCCAGCTTCGATAAATTTCGATATGTTCGATCGTTTCCAATTAGCATTTAATAGCAAAAAATGGACGATTTTCGTGTTTCTTCGATGCCGTTTCGCGTGGCGATCAATCTTTCCATCGATCAACGGCCACCATCGGTCACGCATTTAAATCGTCCCCGTTAAAAAACAACAACTGCACGTGAAACAACGTTATTCGACCGCGTATGGCCGCGATATTTCTTCCCGTGCACGGCCAGTGTATCGAAAGTGGCGGCTACAAACAAATTCAGTGAGCTAGGCCTTGTGTGCCAGCGTTTGCGTTCGGTCGGTTGACACACACACACGCAAAAAAAAAAAAAAAAACGAACCGTGGGGGGAAAAAAAATAAACGAAAGCACAGGGTGCCTCAGTATCGGATGCTTTTATTCGAAAAGTATTTGTTTACACGCCGACGCAATATTTCTTGTCGTATGGGCCGCATCGATCGCGGCGGGATCGGCTAAAACCATTCGTTTCGGTTTTAAGGGACGTGTTTGAAAATTTTCGGGGGGAAGATTTCAATGGTATCGATTGCTAAATGAATTGCACCGAAAATGTAAAAACAGAGCTTGCGGATCAATTTTATTTCATTCTGTTATTGAATCGTATCGATACCGAGAATTATCGTCAATTTTGATTGACTATTAATGAGAACGACGAAAATGCATATTTTGATATGAAAAAAATATATAAATAATTTAGTGTCAATCCAGGTTCTTAAAAATCCTCGAAGTCAGATTTTAAAGCAAAGATCGAAAGGTAAATGCGAAGAAAATCGTCTCTTTATTCTACATTATTTCAAAGAGAGAAAAAAAGGAGAACGCAAAATAAATGCGTCACGATGCAGTAATATTTTCAAAGTTTGTCGTCAGATACAGTTTCCCTTCCTAATGACGTCTCTGTTCCCGGTTTTACGTGACTGGGAACGTGATTTATGGTGAAAACGACTAAAATAGGAAACGTACATTTGCTCTTTCCGGTAAAGATGCTTTTTTAATGGATCCACGATACAAAACAGACAACAAAGGCTTCTAAAGTACACCGTAACAATGTTTAAAGTGCTAAGATCGTTGTTGATAAACTAAAGAATTGGTTAGAAACTTTTCTTTTTCCTTTCTATCTTAACATCATTAATAGAGTTTAATTCTATGATTTACGATTATTATTCCTTCATAACATAGTGAAATAATGTAAGGTTATTGTGTTATAATTAAGAGAAATTTTGAAATTAAATACACTCTCGATCTAAAGTAAAAATATTGTGTCTACGTTTCTAGCTTACGAACTGGAACTATCACTTTAAAAGTTTGCCACGTTTAATTACAAGATTTTATATAAATTAGAGAATAAAATGTGTAGGCTGAAAAAGTATGCCCAATGTTTACCGTAACAGTACGTTAACACGACAGCAGGAGGGAAGGGAAGCTTGAAATTAAGAACAGCCGTGCAAGTTGGCAAGAGCGTCTGACCAGATACCGACTTATCTACTTGCGCCCGAATATTCAAGTTAACACGATCCTTCCTTCACGCGTTTTTTCCCTTCCTCCTCGTTTTAAGGCAAACATTTAACCAATTCCAGATTGTGTTCCCCTGATATACCTTGCCAAGAGCGGAGATAAAGAAAAGCCTTTTTTTTTTTGTTGAAAAGAAAAAGGATTCTGAGCAACCTTTCTGCAAGAAAATCTTGTAACATCGTGATCTCAGCGAAATAATTAAAATTGGAATATGAGTTGAATATTTTTTAATTTAATTCATTAAAGAGAATGTAAATTTCAAAGATTGAAGTAAAAGAAAAGGAATTACTGAACGTTTCAAAGTATAAAACCTGCGAGAAGGATAAAATTTCAGAATTTCTTCTGGAAGGTATTTAATTACATTTTTCGATCCAAAAGAACAAAGTAACTAATATCAAGGCTGTCAGAATTTATGCCAAAGGAAAATGGAGGTTTCCTTAAAAATACACCCTTTCATAACTCCACGGGTAAGAAACATTAACATACTTTTCAAATCGTTAGCATCGATCGCCATGCTTCAAACTTCAGTCACGGTGTTCACGATAAAACTTTCTCGAAATTTATTAACCGTCCAAGAATTTTCCTCCTATCTTTTCTAATAAACTTTTTGAACTTCGCGAGTTTCAATCCATTCGGCGAGGATAGTTCGTTAATCGAACGGACGGAGAAAAAGGAATAATAATAATAATTTTACCGTCGGTATCGGTCCCGATAGTAATTCAGGTGTATTTGTATCGAGCAGAAACGGAAGTTCATCCAATGAATATTGATGGGACAAGTTTAAGTGCAAGCTCCATAAAATTTCATTAACAACCGCGGCCATTCGAAGCGCTAACGCAGCCGGCAATTATCGCCGGGGAATGACAAACGTAATGGGAATAGGTAATAACCGTGGGAACCTATTATGCGTCCTATTTAGCGAAATCTGAATTGGATCACACTAGACGTGTCTTGTCGCAAACTTAAACGCCAATCGATCGTCCAAATCTGTTATTAATTATTCATTAACCTTTCGTTCCCACAGCATTAAAAAATGATAAAAAAGATACAATTTTTTTTTATTTTTATCCTTGTTTATTATTTTTAAAGCGTCTAATGTAATACTTTCTTTAAATATTCTGATATAATTTATCGTAATGTTATCAAAATTTATCTTAATGCTAACTCTAATGCTCTGCTTTTTAAAAAATAACTAACTGTTTGAGTTCGAAAATTTTACTACGTACTACTATTATTATACGACATTTAGATAATTTTATATTTACTTATCTTTTCTTTCAACGAATCTACAAGTTTTAATACGATTAGAAACTAGCTTGGTCAGGGTACACGGTATCCTGATTGTAATAAATCTAGTTTATAGTTAGTAGTATCCCGCATGTATGATTTACTAGGCAACTCGAATACTGGATACTCTCTATCCTCAGGTTCAACCGCAACAACCGTTTCATGCTAATTGCATATGTTTCAGTGTCAAAGGATCATGACATATTTTTAAAGATTTATAGTTAATTATCCTCTAGCAAATTTAATAGTAAATCAATACTATGACCAAGCTTGACTTTTAAGGGACATATAACTAATTTATTTTTCTTTTTCTAAGATTTCTTCCAAATATAATTTAAATAGGATAATCATTCCCAATACTACATTATTAAGTGATTACCAACTACAAAATCTCAAACTAAATTCAATTACCTTATAAACTAATAAATTAATAATAATTATATGAATATTTACCTTATAAATCAACAAATTAGCAATATTCTATTGATAGAAGCGATTGAAAGTCAGAATGCATGTTAAATTGCATAAGAAACCCGTATTAAAATTACTACAAGTTTAAACCACTGCCAACAAGAAACTATTTTATTTCATGCCGATATCTTTATCCGTTCCTGAGATATCGTCGTTGGAAGACAAACGTAATTATTGATAGTAACTTTTTTCTTCTAATTTATATCAAAAGCACTGATTTCTTATTATTTTGAACTTTAAGTAATTGAAGATGTTAAGGCGCGAACAAAACTTGAAACAATTCGCGTTGAGTAACCTCGATGAAACGTTAACACCCCACTTTCTAGACGACGTCTTCCAAACTTTTTGCCGTGAGTCGTCTCACGAGTGTCAACCTCCAGTTTCGACGTGGATGGGTCATTTATGCAATTCAGAGTCGCGGGATAAAAGGCGGAATCGAGGCGTACAGCCAAGGGTTTCAGATAAGGGGGGAACAGATTGCGAGGCGAAAAAGAGAAAGTTACCCTCGATTATGCACCCTAACACGAACCAAGAACTGGGCTAATGCTTGCTGTTCGTGAAAATTGTCATTGCAGACTAATTGCGCTTGTGCCTGGCGTTAGGCCAATTATACGCCGTTTCTCTGTCCGTGAACTGACCCGTTCTTCTGTGTAGGTCTGGCAATTACACTTTCGTGTTAAGAACGACAATAATCAGTGAAATTGCATTTTCATCACCCCCTCAACCGTACACTTTTCTATTCATTTAGATGAAATTACAAAACTCGTATACTTCGAATTAAAATAGATATAGAATAAGAAAGTCGAGTAGGGAAATCTAATCTTACCCGATGAAGTTTCAATAAAACGATTTTCGAATACCATAGTTTCGATCACGACTATAGCTTGAAGAATCCAGAAAATTTGTAACAACAACGAAAGCTTAAAAATCACAAAGAAAAATTTTATTTTGTTCCCGACCCTAATTTTTCGACTTCATCGTGCAAGCGATATTTATTAATGTTTCAATGGACATTAAAAGCAAAGCAGAATACTGTGAAAGTCTGTCAAGTTTTTAATTAATTTCCCAGTTCTTTCTCGACTGTTCTTTATACGACTAGTTAATTAAACAGAGAAACAGGGATAATCCATAGAAGCGGGGAGACAAAGACGGAGGCTCTGTAAATTCAGTTGGATGAGCAACGAGCTTAAAAGCTGACTCGACCATCGCGACCCCTTGTAAGCCAAGGTACACCAAACACTCGAGAACCCCCATGTACACACATGGACACCCACACATGCTTACGGGATAAATACGCGTGGCGCAAGTGTGAAACGCACACATTCAGTCATCCAGGACACGTTTGTACGTGGGATCCTGAATTTCCACGGGATCTCCTTTGAGCGTTGGCTGTTGGTCGGCAAAGAGAAGGCGAAGGAGCTCGTAATTCTCCCGGTGTTCCGCTCCTACACGCCCGCGTCTGACTACGCGGCTATTTTCTGCGGTTCGCGCGTATTATGCGACGAACCGAACTGCGACGAGATTACACGCCTCGCGTGTTTCCCTCAAAACCGTCTTCGCTGCGAGACACGTTTGAACATTCGGAAACCGTCCCATGACCGACGGCGTATAATAATTTTCCAGCCAAAAACGAACCAACTTTCATGTTGCCTGCTCACTTTATTTTGTGTAACGTGTGATTAAAATAAAAATGTAGAATGTCAATGATCTATCAAATTCTGTACCGAATACAGGTCCTTGTCCGAGGACGAACGCACGGAATATTATTTATTTATTACTGACTGGCAACGGTTTAACGAAAATTGGAGCGTGAAAAAGAAGAACCTTCACCTCAGCAAATTTCCATCTGCTGTGGATGGACAAGTGAATCGGACAAAATTAAAAATTTCATCGATTCACAAAAGAAAAAGGGAAGTTGGCGAGAACCACCCTTGTCAAACGATCGTCCCGAGGTTAAGTTTGACCCAAGGTACGAAATAAAGTAATAAAGCTCGCTGGATCCCGAAAAAACCATGCTAAATCGAAGAAATTTTGAAGACTATGATCTTGCGAGTACAACGCGGCAGCCTTTACAAATCTATAACTTCCAATCGGATCGTCTAAGAGAAAGCAAAGATAATCTTGTAAAAAAGACAGAAATTCGTCGAAATGAAACAGAAGCGAGAGTATAGGCGGAAATTGCTGCGGGCACGTAACAAAATCTGTCAGGAGATGAGATTTTCAAGGAAGCCGGTTATGTATGCCGCAAGAACGAGCGACGAGCTCTGCTTGGAAAACGAGCTCACCCCTCGGTGCTAACAATAAAAGCCCGTCCGTTTCGAGATGAAAGGGATTTCCAAGTTAGTTCTTAAATTTCCGTTCCGCGAAAAGGCCGGCAAGAGATTCGAAATCCGGTCGATAATTACTCTGGATAAAAGGGACGATAGCAGCCGATTGAAATCGGCCGGAAACGAAATCTCTGCGAGACCTTCGATCGTCATCCCCCGTGGAGAACGACGACGCGATCGCGAAATTACATACCTCATTTTTGCGTTAGAACAATCGCTCGATTGTTTATAGAATCGCGATGTTAAAAGGAGATTGATAATCTTACCTTATCAGAAGTTCAGACGGCGATTCGTATATTCGGTCGAGGGAACTCGAAGAGGCAATTCAGCAAGTTGTCAGTGAGAAGATTAACGTGGAACACCAACACTTTCACCGCAGAGCATCACTTAATTCTATCAAAACTACTTGAAGACAACACTCGAACGAAGATTGAAGACGGTACTCCAATTTGAAATACGGTTTCAATGTTATCCCGGTACTTCAGGGAATTATGGAATCGTATCAATAAAATTTAAGCTACCTTTTCGTTTATAGAAACAAATCAAAACTAACATTAGCAATAATTAATTAATATCTTTCGTAAGAAGCAACGTTCTATTAGTAATTAGTTGTATGTATAATTGTATGCTAATTGGATACGTTATTAATTATGGAGTACCGTTGTTATTAACTATTTGTACTATTTTTCATACGATCGAGCGTAATCTGCTTTATTAAACTAGAGTCTTATTTGTTAACACACTTATTTTGTAAAATAATGCAAATTATAGAGGAAGCACACAACGCGATACTTTAATCGAGGGTGCTTACGCGACGCGTGTCGAACACCGATTGCCCCTCCCATATTTTCAAAACAGAATCGAGGTCACAACAAGAAACGGGGTTTGTATTGAAAGGTATCGAAACGGTTGAACGAACATCTGGCGTCTTGCAAATATTGTTTACATTCCTGAGAATTGGTCAACCGTGAATTAATTGAACCGACTTTACGTACCTATCGTATCTATCTAATGTTTTCCTTGGAAGACTGAAATGTTTGAGACTGTAATTCACTTCGTAGAATTTTATACAACTACAATGAGAAATATTTAACACAATAAATTTTGGTTTCAAGTTATATTTTAATTTTATAACAAATACTTCCTGCCATATGCTTCTACGATGGTTTAACAATTATTATCATGATCTGTACAAGTCATTTATAATAAACAGTTCCATAATGAACTCTGATGCAAACTGCTCTACTGTGTATTAATTTTAGAACTTAATTATCTACTAAAACGTGTATTACTACAAACTCTTTGGCAAATGATGAAAATCGCTATAACGAGTAATGAAATTTTCATTCTAAGCTTTGTAATTGTATGTTAAATTATTAAAAAGTGTGCAAAGCTTATTAATTGAGATGACATTGTCAATTAAAAATATGATTAGAATTATAATTGAATTAAATGGTAATTTTATAACATTTCTGTTATGATTCCACTATACTTGGAATGGCTTGAGTGTCGTTTAATAATCTATTAAAATTTCATTTCATAGAAGTGATTTTCCGTAAAATTTCCCTTTCCTAACTAGCTTCTAAGATCAAAGAGGTTGCAAGTGAAGCGCCGCATCCTATATTTGAGCCAAGTGCGAAAGTAAACGTAATTTGTCGACTCGATGTCCCCTGGAGAGGGTTGCATATACATCGCCGCGACTCGATCGAACGCGTGCAATTGCAGCTAGGTTGCTGCAGCTGGCAGCCATGAAACCAATTACGGAACTCTGTTAATCTCTCGAATGTTTCAGGGACTCGGTGTCAAACTTCTGACTAGCTTAACCATCGCTGACACTTATGTTTATGCATACGGGTGTACCAGTTCGCCTGCTACCACGTGCTCTTGTCAAACACATGGCTGTATTTTTCATCTCTGTTCACAAGAGTTTGCAGGTATATTTTTTTTCAAGGTATAAAATGCAACCGAGGGCCCTTTTACTGTGACGTATACCTTTGTTCGTGTCAAATGAATTTATTTATTTATTTCTCTTACAACTTTTCGCGTTATAGCGAAACACCCCCTTTCCAGGGGGCACGCGTGCGCTCAGAGCACGAAGATATCCGGTGTCTCGGTATAGCCAATTCAATTTTTTACTCTTCCAGTTTCAATTTCACATTTTTCTATATGTAAACCCCCACCAAGTGCCAATTAAAAATCGTTTATGTTATATTCAATAAATTGCTCCAAACATTTAGTGTTCGTTAAACCGTGTTCAAATAATTTATCTAGAACTAGCAACGTACGAAATTTCACAAACACAACTTTTGGACAACCAATACCTTTCCATGTGATTGATAATATAACATTAAACTGGAAAATTCTAACTCTGTTATTATTTTTATAAAATAATTGGAACTTTATCGATTATTAATAATAAATATGTAAATTAGGAAAAGTGGAATTTTAATAACCTTTCTATTTATTTATAGATGTATGCTTAGTGAATGACCTTCGAAAAAATAAACTATCAAATATCAAAATTAATATCCATTTTTTAAATTTCTATTAAAACTTCATAAGAATAATATTTGTCGGATAGTTTTGTGTTGGTACAAGAATCCAGTGGATATCGACAAAGGCTTACATCGCTTGCTATCACATGAAAGGCTGATTGATTTCAATTATTTAAAACGCTCGAACTTTTACAGAAACAGAGGTAAGCAATGACGTACGCGTTTTGATGCACGATACCATGGTGTTCCGGTTTCGATGAAATGAAACCGGGTACAAAGAATGGATTGGAATAAACCATGATCGACTTTGGGCTATGAAAATTCTAACAACAATTGGAAGCCGAATTCTGTGGACATTTTATCAAATTGTGCCAGTATTACTGGCAATTTTCAAAGTTCTACGAGGTTGGTAACCGCGGTAACAATCAGACTCACTTTGCCAGCGCTAGGGCTGAAATTATCTGCAACATACCAACCATGTAATTGTAAATTCATGTTGCATCACGAGTTAGTTACGACACGAAAGTACATTTTACACTGTCGGTGAATAGGTAAACATGATGAATAATGGAATTCTAAAATTATCCTCTAAATTCCCCGTTGAACGTTGTCAGACAGACAGACGTAAATATCTGATTGCACTCGAATCTTGATTATACCAAAATTTGTCCATTATCCCGCACTTCCAACCGTAATCAGCAGATATTTTTCACACCGATAATAGTTACTCTTCTAATAACTTAATTAACATATTTTCAATAAAGCAATTACTGACTTGCAAAAATTGTTACGTTGTACCAAAATTGTACTGTAAAACAGTTTGAAATAATTTTTCGAACATACAGGTACGAGGCAAGTGGAAATACCAAACTTTGGAAATATTTGGAAATTATCAATTTTGGTTAGACCTCGGCTTATTAAAGTAAAAATAATCGTTCTATCCGTCAGATCAAACAGTACCTACAGTTTAATATTAAATTCAGTTATTAAAGTGATTTTAAATTACCTGGTAGAATAATTTGCCGAGTTAACCCGAAATATCCGAGCGTTATTAATTGATCCACGCTCGAAGCGCGCGCGGATAAAAATATTGAAAAATAATTGAAATTTTCAAGAAAAAATCAAAGGGAAAACTATTGATTAAACAGGATTAATGGAGTCAATTAGAATGCTCGCCGTTCTGACGTAACGTTATCTCGTTCGCGAGCCCTGAATACAAATCATTCCTCGGATTACACCATAGAACACCGTAAGGGGGGATGGAGGGACGAGATGAGGAGAGGCACGTGTATCTGTAGCGGTAATACAGGTATACAATTAGAGGCTGCGGTGGCAGGAGTCACGAAACTGCCATGAGAAACTGTGCTAATCCCTGTACGTTTGCTTCGCGAATGTCGCCCGACTCGAATGTTGGCCCTGTTTGACGACTGCCACCGAGTTTCAACAACTTTGTTTGCAGCCACATCTTCAGATGTCCCGTTGCAAATGGCGCCCCCAATCCCCGTTCACCCCCTGATCACGCGGTACGTCTTTCCTTCGTACGTTTTCCTTATGGTTCCCGTCCGATAGACAGTTTCCGTCGAGATGTTTACTCTGCTTGATCGACTCGAACTGACCTGAAAATGATCTGATGGCTGTGCATCGAATACTAGAAGCTGATCTTTGAAAAATGATATCGAATCCTCGACGATCCGACCTATCATTTCCAGATTAAATTTACCCCGATTTTTGACGGTGGTTTTCTATCCTATCTCTTTCGGAAATTCGAGGGACTGATTTTTAATACGTACACCCTTGCTTCGAGTGCAATGATTACTGTTTGATGATAGTTTTTGCGACGAGGACAAGAAGGTAACGCAAACGTATGAACGAGTACACGTGTCGGACGCGGTTTTCGAAATTTCGTGCACGAGAGGCGTATGTCCAAGATTCACCTCGGTTTGGTAGGCTGCCGACCACGAATGTAGAGCAACTAACCACATTAATCGATTCCGATCGACACATCACAATTTGGAACGCGAAGTAAGGTTCACCGTTGGTCAACCAACCGTGTGGAAACACTTAAGACAAATTGCGAATACCCTCTGAATATCTCTAACCGTCTGAAAAATGTAATATCTGTTATACAATTATCGCTACTTTTAATAATTCAATTTCTGTTTCAGAGATTTTATATAATTCTGATACGAAGTACGTAACTGTACAAAGGTGTGAGGAGAAATATTGAAAAACGTTACCTTCCAAATCCGCGAGCAATAAAATCGCGGATTTACTGTTTACTTCCGAATACGCAAGCTGTTGTTTTTCGGTACAATAACGGTTGATAAAATAAAGAAAGGAAATGAATTAATCGATTTTGGTAACCGTTCATTCTTCATCCGGCAAATCGTCGAAACAACAGTCCGTTGGACCCTAAAACAAACTAACCCAGAAAAATCTCAACCAACAGTAGTCCAGTGAGTCTCGCGGTGCACTGGGAACAATACAGCGTACAGAACAATCACGGGAATGTTTAGCGTCGACTAAACCATACATGGAATCGGATTTATTCCATGGGAATCAATGGAAAATTCGACTGACGTGTGGATGATATCGATAGACGAATTAATGATGCAGTATTTGACAAACAAAATAAAGCTAGCATTTATGACAACCAATTTCATTCCAATCCCTCCAGTATAACGATTTTAATACTCGAAGTAAATTAATATTGCACTTGGAATTTAAATAAAAATCTGAAGAATTATGTCCTTGAACAATACTTGTGTCGTCTTTAAAACAAAATAGATGAATTTTTGAATAATAAAGAAATCGAAAAATAATAGCAAGGATCGATTACAATACACTATGTACATTACGTGTTAAACGATTCGTTGATAAACAATCGGCAATTTCAAAACAATTAAACGATACAAACGTGTCGAGCGTTGAAAAAAAAAGAAGGTCAGGTCGGTCCAGAAATTCATGATTGAATAAACATTGTGAACAAATACGATGATTCTATAGAGATGAAACAGGGGGGAAATGGGTGGGAAGGGGTACATGAGAAAGAGAGAAAGTGATTCTCAACACGAGTATTGTTCAAGCCGCGTTCGTTTTAATTGAAAGGATACATGGAACACACGAAACCTAACAAACGGCACGTGTCATCGCGCCAGCTTCAATATTTGCGCTCTACAAGCGGATGCTGAGATTGAAATGAATTGGACGAATGCAAGAGAATGCTGTTGAAAAAATAAACAACAAATATATTGCGCAAACAGAAGAACACGAAGTATATTATTTACATTGTTTGTAAACCGACGTGTAATGAGAAGGTTGCACGTACTGCACGATCTTGTAAAATGAATAAATCTACCTTAGTATACTTAATTAACCTGGTCCTTACTCCCCTGTCTAATATTCCTTGCTCATTGATCGTAAGCTTTTGTAACTTATATCAATTCTAATTTTATTTAAAAATTTGACTGGTTAGGGGCCAACATTGGCTTCCCATCAGGCGGATAATCGTCGTTAGCGGCTATCGAAATCCCCTCTGAAATCCTTCAGAGTTATCGAGACGAAGGCAGGAAAACAGAAAAACGGGACGAAAGAAGCAGGGGATTAAAGAGTTTGCAATTCAAACAAAAGAAACGAACACGCGACGGTGCTTGGATCGACAAACATCTTCGCGATCGGCGCAATATGACTTCCTGATCTTCCCGACCGACTACGATCCAAGAGAAATCGGGACCAGACAGAGAGGAAATAAGTAGTTGGTGACTTTCCTCGTCGTCCCTGGAAGACGGGGGGGTATTTACGATTGCTAAGCCGATAAGAAGACTTCCAAAGGGGAATAAAGGAGAATTTGGCCGGTTTTTCACCTCTTATTTCGGGACACCCCGCTAGTTTATCTGCAAAGGAGTGCATCCAAAGGATGCACACCCTATAACCAGCCATTTAACGTGTTCCTGCCGGCTTTTTTTCAACGGTGATTCAACCCCCCTCGCTCCAGCGCGTCGTGATTACAGGATGATTTTCTGGTTCGTTCTGTTCGTTGACCTTCTTCGATTAACCCCTCTTCGAGAATGTACAACCCACTTTGTATCTCAAATCCTTCCCTCATAACCATCCTCCCCGCTAAAAACTAAATTAAACTGTTTAATTTAAACGCTGCGTTTTGCCAGCAAAATTATTATTCGCTGGATAATTTTCCCCTCCCTCTTCTCTGAAAAATATCACATTCGCGAGCAAAGCTCATTAAAAATAATTTATTGCCGGACCGATGCGATATTAATTGTAGTTATTGTAACGTATAATTCGTTTTAATTGGTTTAATTACACAATATTAATTATATAGAATCCCAGCTTTGTTATTTAACCGACCTTTTGATAATTAAATAAACAACGGTAATTTAATTAGAAAAATAATGAAGATGTGATTCGGTGTAATTAAAGTATGATAATTTGTGATACTAAACCCGATGAAACGCGGGCTAAGAAAATTGTTACTTTTTTATTTCAGCAAGCATTAAAATGGGTTAATTCCTAATGTAGAGGCTTGCGCGCGTCCGGTACAGCGAAAGGGTTAAAAAATTCAATTCCGCGGGGACAGATCGACAATGGGCGGGCATTTTCAGCCGCGGAAGATTCAAGCAGAATTAATCAAAGAAACTAAGTACGGACGGGACTTTGTATCTCATCCGATTCGATTTGTAATCCAACGACGGTCCAATGGAATTCCCTTTTTGAAGCTCCTTTGTTCCATAAAACAATGACGATGGCTTGGTTTCGGTCGGGATAAAGGGCAGGGGGAGAGGAGAGAAGGGAGATTGACTCCTTGAAGCGTGTGCGTCGATCAGCAGAATTCTTCGTCGAATTAGTCAAAGATCTTGGCTCTCGGTCGAACTTGATGATACCGAAGAATGTCGACGATAGCTCCTGGAATAATGCTTGGAATGTTCCAATCGATAGCGTCACGATGGATCTTGATGAACGAGTTCACACCTCCTCGGTGACATGCACGATCCGTTTAATTCACGTGCGATCACTCAGGTTCTTTCTTTTGAGTTCATAATCCTTTCTTCGTGAGAATAATTATTTATTGTTGGTATATTCGGAGGGAAAATAAAACGAATAAAGTATTTATTTTCTTTTCGCGGGTTTCTCAGATGTATAAGCTTAGACGACTTTATTTCGGGCAATTAGCCCAATTAGCGGGTCACATGTTCTGATTCGATCGTCAGGAAGTAGGGACAGTCGAGAATTTCACTTTTATACCAACAACATATTATTATTCGAAAATGTTATGAAGTCACATTTTGAAGTTTACAGTTTGTATGTCAATGTATCAAAATCTATTACCAAGAATGTAAAAAAATACTGGCAATAAGAATTTCTTATCGGGTAGGTTCAACAAATTTACAACGATTTCCCGGTGTCCAGGAAGGTAGGAGACGTAGGATATTTCGATCAGCCGAAATATCTGCGACACTTTATTCAGAACGTTCCGCTGATCCATCGGGACGCGGATATTTCTTCTTTCCATCGTAACAAAGTAATGGAAAGGATTTCGAGGTAACGTGGCCGGGCGAATTCCGTGGGGAGGGCACGTAATAAGAAAAGATTTCGACCATTTCGCCATTTCTTTGGAGACGGCCGCATTTTCCCAGCGTGGGGGCAATTGGGCTTCGATTTCCCAGCCGCTCGTCATTTCGTGTCCCTTTCACTTACACGTTGGCCAGACGAACAGCAGATTTTTCTCGCCTTTGTACAAATCACCACCAAAATGGCTGTTTCAAGTGAATAAACTGACCAATCGTGGCTAATGGATCCGTTGGAGTCCGTTGGTCGTTACGAATCCGAGGGCACTCGTTAGTTTGCCCAGCGAACCACGTGCCATTCTATTCCCCGACCATTAGATGCCTCGACATTTCGTTTATCTCATTTCTTCTTTTTTTTTCTCTCTCTCTCTCTGTCGCTCAGTCCCTTGAGAATTAAACTCTGAATCGAAGTACAGATTTTTTTGTTGCAAAGTTTCTTCAACGGGGACTCGTTCCTTTGATCACCCCTGTGTTTGTCAGGTCCGTTCTTTCTTCGGTCCATTCCCCTTACGATAATTGATTACAGAGCTTGACGTAATTAAAATAAACGAAGATGTTGCTTATATTTTTGCTTCCATGAAAGTAACGATATTTGCAATTTTCTAAATTTTATATTTGGATAATACATCGCAATAAAACTCAAAATTAATTAAAATGTACAAACACTTTCTTCTTCATCCCATTTCCTTATTAATCTTTTAACATATTTCAGTGAGAAGTTCAAAACGTTTGTCGATGAAGAAGTGTTTATGTCTGAACGCGTCAATTAAGGGAAATTCAGCCAGACGAAATAAAAATGCGAATAAAAGTGAAAACGACTGCAGTTTAAATTAGTCTGACGGTTTTACGTCAAGTCCCGACTCGACACTATGGCCCACTCTCTGTACATTTTCGTTTCACTTAAAACGCACGAAATTCTGCTCGTTTTGCTTCACGCTTCAAGATTCACATCAAAAGAAGCCAACAGGGACCACCGGGCGACAAGCATTTCGCGCAAGTTAATTTAACTCGCTTGTCAGGCCCGACCAAAAAAAAAAAAAAAAAAAAAAATGGAAGGGAAAAAAACGAGATAAAATGAACGAAGAACGAATCAAAGCAAACGGTGAACACCAAAGGACATTAGCGACTGAATAATTCTCCGGTCCATGGAAAATTTAGACGGTATTCCAGGGCCTTTATAATTTCTAAAGAATTGTTCGGCTTTGCAACTGTGAAAGTAGGCCAACTCCGTTTAAAAAACAAATTTGCTTTCGTTTCAAAAGTACGAGGCTCTTGTGTCTTTAAATATTAAAGCCTCTGAATTTCAACCCTTGGCTTTTAATCCAGGGTCAATCGTGACCCATAGCTAAGAAGAAAACACAACAATATCAATTATGAAACAGGGAGTGTCCGTTGACAAATAATCCTTAAATTAACAGCAGAAAATTTGTAAAATGGAAAGTGTTCCACCATCGAAGGATCATCGAAGAAATTTGCCCCACTTTCGTGGTAAACGTGTCGACTCGATGTAATTGCATAAACGCCACGGATTAATTACGACACGTGCAGCAGGAAGGGGTAGCCGAGGGAGGGGAAAAGAGTGCCGCAAGGTGAGGATTTAAATTCCCCGAAGACGAGAGTAGCAGCTCGACAAAACTTGGTGGGAAAGTTATTTAGAACAAGGTATTACCGTCGACAGTTGCTGAAGCTCTGCTTAGAAGAACGGATATCTCTCCCAACGGGGCTTGCAATTTTCAAGCGAAGAAAAATCAGTTTCTTTTTGCTTTTTTTCTTACCCTACTTTATCCTGCCAAGTCTCACGGGGGTATCCCGCGAACGAGTAAGTAATATCGATACCTTGGGATCCTCCTTGATCTGTTTGCCCGGTCACATCGATACACGAGACACGCACCTTTCCCTTGACAGGGATTACCGGTTCGATTTTAGGAGGAAAGTGGCCGGAAAGTTTTTTAATATTTGTACGGACGTTCGTACGTGGGGCCAGGTAAGTCTCGTTCACGAAGATGGATACGAAGAAATTAATTAGTCGCGAGTAAATAATGAATAACGTTGAATTCGATACTAATTGGGCCAGCTAATGGTTTCAGCAATCAATCTTAATTAAGCCCTACTGTTAATTAAAATTTACGATATTGAATTTTGAAAAATATCCTAGGGAACGTGGATACGTAAGAATATTTTAATTTGAAATTCAACAAAAATTCTATATTTTCAAACTCACTTTCCAACCAAAATTAAGCATTTACAATAATTAAGGATGTATGAAATGGTGTTGCTTTGTTATTTTCGAGAAGAAAGTTGTGTACAAATTCCTTGGAACAGAAATGGCGAAAGGGGACTCCTTTATCTGCTACAGTTTCGGTAAAAACAGATTGTGGTAGTTCGCGCCAAAAACGTTGAATAAATCTTCGAAGATAAAAGAAGTAAATCAAACTCGTGGACAGCTCCTGAAGCGAAGTGTATCGCTACAGTATGGGCTAGTGCACAAGTAGTTCGTGTAAATTCTATCAGATAAAATTTTGTTAATGTTCGTCGTAGAATAATATGCCACAAAGTTTGATACATCCAACAAGAGGTAAGTTATCATAACACAATTTCCTGCAATTAAAACGACGAAAGTTTTAAAATCGAACGAAATTAAAATTGTGATTCGATCACAGCATACCAGGGCCTAAAAAGACCCGGTTATCACTGCACGGGGGTCGAAGGATTAATGAAACGTTACCTGAGGCAACGGAACACTACCTGGCATTTCCTC
Organism: Anthidium xuezhongi; assembly: GCA_022405125.1. NCBI lineage: Eukaryota > Metazoa > Arthropoda > Insecta > Hymenoptera > Megachilidae > Anthidium > Anthidium xuezhongi. Next base: position 1,885,157 of record CM039649.1, read on the forward strand.
TTTAATTTATTGCACCTGTGTAAGAAGCAATAATTTAGCAGAGAACCACAGAGACGTCGCCTGGCATTCCGCGACATTAAGCGTGAAAAATTCAACGCTCGAATAGGGAAGTGAATCGCGCCGGGACACGCGGGTAGCTTTGGCCGTCCGTATAAAAATGAATCCTCGCGACAACACGACTTAAGGAATACGGGGTGATAATACATATATATATATATATGTATATATTTTTTTCTTTCGAAGAACGGTATAAATTATTGTTAAATCCTTGAGGAAAACGGCGGCGCAGTTAATTTTCTTACGAAGAGGCCGCGGAATTTCCGGTATCGTAACTGTATCGTCCTTGGCCAGTGCAAATATAACAGCGTTGAAATTAATATCCGCTCGCGTTGATAAAATAGGACACTGCTTTATGAAATTTTTTGCCCTTTCGCCAGCGAGAAAAAAATATAGAATCGTTGGCTCGGTTTGGAAACGATCGATTTTCAAGCGGAAACTTCCAGACGTAGAAAACACGAAAAAAGAAATAACGACTGACTGGATTGGAAATTTAATCGTGATTCGATCACCACTCCATTTCCCTTGTATTTATTTTCCTTCGAGTTCGCTTTTGCAATAACAAATCTTGAAAAATGTCAAGTTTCGATATTTATAAATGAACCTTTAAAAGTGTCTGATTTTAAAATACCGCGAGACACTGTTTATTTAGAAAACTTTGCCACGTAGTTCAGTCTCGATGGTAATAAAATCTGTAATCTCATAGGTGGACGATTTTTACAGAAAATCTTAAACGGGTCGTAAAATTGATCCCCGCGTCGTTTAAAGGAAATTCGCGATAAAACGTTTTTTCGGAAAACGCCGAGCCCCGGTGTCATCGAATGGCCGATTTACATATCAGAAATCTTCAGAAAACCGTCATCAGGGATAAAACCCCTTGAAAATTATACGACACATCTTGAACGAAAATATTGTTATCCCGCTGATGTCAATTGAGAAACAAACCAAAAGGGTGTCTTATTAAGATTCTGTATTTTTTATCTTTCCTGCCACGATAAAATTACAATCAAATCGCATAAAGAACGAATGATTATTTCTATCGAATTTCCTCTTGTTAGTTACTGCGTGGGCGGAATAAAGTCAGTTCATTTGCCGAATATATTCTGATTGCTGCCTTCTTAAGTGACCCACCCTTCTTAGGGGAGCCACATTAATCAGTTCACCCTTAAGAGAAGATAACAACATAATCTGATCAAATAACGAAATACCCATGGAAATTTAACGATTGTCATCTTTCTCTCGGTTGAATTATAATTTAGATATGTATTGTTACACGAATGCTTGTCCTTTTCAAATTTACACATTTGAAATTTAAATATCTTTTAGTTTTATCATCTAATCTTCTGAATTTGTTGTAAATCATTACAACATTTTTTATTTTGCGATGTTTCCATATTGTAATAGATATTTAAATTAAATTTATTAGTCTAGTATGTGAATTTTTCCTATGTGAATTTTGTCGAAAATTTTAGAACGTATTTTGAGACCCGCGCAAAATAGAAATAACAAAAATTCTCTTTAAAAAAATGAAAAATTTTCACGAATTTACAAAGGAACTATCACCAATTTCTGTTTAAGGTACTCTATCGATTTGAAGTTAAACAAGTCAGGATTTATCTACAGTCTTAATTAACAGTCTGATTTATTGGGTGTAAAAGGGTTCGTCGATGAATATGACGGAAACGTTGAAGCTGTCCTCGCCCCGCCGTTATGAAAAATATCCCCGGATGTAAAAAGAATAATGCATCAGGTTCTTTGCTGGTCGTCCAACAAAGTACTCGTCCGGTAAGTTATAAATTGTATTAATGAAGGTACTATTAATCATGGCGGAGGTAATTAATATTAAAGCGGAGTCGAGCTGACGAGGCCTCTTTCGTCGCTTTGACATGGAAAACCGGCCTCGTATAATGCAATCTGCTAGACGTACTACAGTGTAGGTAGCTAATACACTAATGTGCTTGTATTAAGTGGCCGAATAAGAGGTCTATCCGTTTTCCGTCACGAAAAATTTTCTATTAAATCAAAATCATCTTTCAATTACATTCAGTCCTAATTCCTATCGTTTAATGTTATCTATTAAAAAAATACCTCAAATAAAATTTTAACAAAATTAAGAGACAATGTTCGTTGAAACCGAAGTTGTAAATTATTTCCAGATAATTACAAAATTTTCATTCAAAGATTATTTAAAATTTAACACTCCCCACCTGGATTAATTTTAACGAGTGACAAGAAACAGGTAATCGCTCGAATTATTTATTCTCGGTCGAGGGGAGCCGAATAAAAAGTTCGTTCATGATAAATCGGCGCCGTAAAAAAGCGCAGGAGCCGGGGGAGGGACAAAAACGAAGGAGCAATATCAAGGGGGGGAGAGAGGGGATCCGCGAAACGGCGCGACATTCGACTTTAAATTGGCATTTGCTGCAGCACCGGAACAACGTCGACTGGTTTTTATTTTCACCCCTTTTTCCTTCTTTCCTTTTTTTTTTTTATTTTCATTGGACAATCGAATGTTCATTAACGTATCGGGCGTCAGTCGAAAACGATGCATTCGGCCACACCTGCTGTCCAGTCCTCGTTTGTTCCCGATTATTTCGACCGAAAGGGGAGAGGAGGGAATAATAATATTAATGGCCGGCGATCCAGTTGCAACTAAATCGTGGACGATAATTTAAACGGGAGCATGCAAACCGGAAGAGCCGTTTCCGTTGGCTTGATTAAATTTGATGTATTTATTGCCACGCACCCGGATCGTTCGTTTCGAAAAAAAAAAACACGTCTACTTTAAAAGGTTCCTCTTTATCTTTCGAATCGAATGGAATAATTGTTGATTGCTTTTGCAAAACGATTCGAACGAAGTTTCTGGGGTACAGATTGTCGCGACGAGGGAAATTATGCAAAACGCTAACGATTTCCTCGAAACGAGCGGACGCGAAAAATCAAACGAGCACCGTTTCGAGTGGAAACGCTTTCTGCAAACAATTCTTCTTGAAATCTTTAAAACGTCGAAACGTAAATGTAACGATTCAACGGTAAACTTTTTCTACAAACACTTTCGAAGTTGAAATTTTATTCTCACGAATGATCAAAAATACATTCTCTCTCCTTCGTTGGATTCGAGAGAAAGTACGCTTTTAATTATTTCTCGCATTCAAACATGGCGTATGAAATCTTTTATTATTCGCATTTCGAGTTACTGCGTATCGACAGATGCTTTTATTATCCCGTTGCAAATTGTTAAACAATCACGGGGATGCTAAAGCGAATATTCGGTATTAAACCTCCACGATTTGTTGAAGCAATATCTGTACACGCGTATTAACGTACGAATAACTGCATCAAAATCACCGATTCGGTATTGTCGTTTGAAATTTGAAATCAACGCTCGGCTGGCCGTCATTTCCTAGCACCGTACGCATCGATCGCAAGTATTTTCCAGACTTCGCGCACGATAAATTTCCGCCAGTTAACAAACAAGAAGCAGATGAAATTTCCCAAAAGTTTAACGCAAAATGGCCCAGTTACGGTTATTTTCGTCGGCGCGCGAAACACGAAATTCATGGCCTTTTAAACGGCACGCCGTTCGTAACAACGTTTCGAACGAAAAAATATTGTTACGTCATGAACAATTGCGTTTGCTGCAAGTATCTATACGTGTATCCCGAAACGTGAGCCCTCATCGCGCGCCGTTCCGTCGTTATTCGTCCTGCACCGAAATGGAAGGAAAAGAGAGAAAAGAGGAAAAAGTCAAATTCTTCTCCCTTTTTGTCAGATCATAATGAACTTACTGCGGGCTAGAAAACGAACTTGAAAAAGTCGTTACCTCCATTTGCAAAGGTCCTTTGTTGGGTTTTAATCTGCCGCCCTATAGGGACACGCTATATGTTCGTTTGTCCTCTTTCCTTTGCTGAGCATCCTCCACGTATTGTCCTTCGTCTTTTTTCCTCTTGCCACTAACAAAAAGTATACCTATCTGTCAAGTGCGCATTCGGTGTCCCAAAAGTTCTGAATCCTCTGCTTTTTTGTCGTGGTTTTAATTTGTACTACTTTGTACACGGAAAGGGTACTTGAAGTTACTATTATTGTAAATTTCATGAAATATACTACGGTGGAAGTGTTGGTGTACTTTGAGATGTACAATAATAAATTCTATTACAAGTTCGAACAACAAGCGCCTAGTTCCTTCTGCGCTGATCATTTTTCTTCGGCAGTGTTCTTGTACCGGTGTACCGTGTGCGAAATTGCTCAGCCATTAACAAATAACCTTGTTACATTATCGATTTCGTTGCTCGTTGTAAGTAACAGCCCTGCCACGACATTATATTCAGCTGACGTAGGTGAATTTAATTGCGCGTAAAGTATGTAATCAGGAAGTACGAAAAATGAAGATTCGATTAAACCAATGATCTAAAGAATTTATTTTCGACCTACAATTATTTAGTAGCTAAACTTCAATGTTTAGTATTTGAACTAACCTTTAAGGGAATTAAAGGTAGAAGAGCAGCTTGAGAAAAATATTGCAACTACAAGCGGACAATATTGAACAGAAAATTTGTAACTAAACTTTAATATCGATTATTAATTTTCTTAAACAATTCCAAAATAATGAAATTAAGTAATAATTTCAGAAAGATAGAGCACCTATAGATTGGTGGTATTTAAACTAACGTAAATGAGTGATTTTTATCCGTTCCTGAAATATCGTCATTGGAAGACATACATAATTTTTCATAAAAATTAACTCGCCGTCTCTCTCGCACCTGGTCAGCTCGTGTCTAGACGTCTGGTCACCCTAGACAATGTTTACGTTCAACCCTTTACTAGGAATTTATATGCAATTCCTGGAAAAAAGTCTGGGACGCCAGACAGGGAAACCCCTTCCCCCTTTCGCGCGGCGGCGGCCGCTTTGTAAACTTTAAAGCCCTATATCTCAGGAACTAATTAAGATATCGTGATGCAACAAATTGCGTTATCATCTGCATACTTCCCTCTATCTTCTGAGCTACTTAACATGTAAAATTTTACATGCTTTTTTATATTTGTTGTTAGGTTCTTCTACACTATTTGGGATATCGTAACATTATCTGAAGCATCGATATCTATTTATAAACTACTATAATAAAATTCATTAACATAAAATACACAAGTCTTGTATATTATGTTATAACCTTCTGTAATTATCGGAATTATTAAAAGAGATGGAAAAATATTTAAATACGGAAGAGTAATTGAAAATATGGCACAAAATTAATTGGTATAACGAATAATAAACGGAATACATAATTCATTATAAAGATATTCTCCTAGTTCTATCCTAATTACGTCTAAAATTACGCAGCCACTAAATTTGCATACGTCGACCGAAGCAAATACCTCGTTGATGCACTTTAAAAGGATTTTCATCAATTTCGATTAATTACGCGGCCGGTGTCTCGTTAATTACAGGAACTTCAATAGATTAGACGCAACCGCGTACAGTAAGTGGCGGAAAATTAAATAATTTGATGGAAAGTGCGTTCCCATTTAATCCATCGTGGTTGTGCTTGTGCAACGCATTAAGAGGATTACATTTCCCTCCCTGAAATATGAATGACAGAACGTAATTCTTCTTCGGCCAAGTAAACTCATTCAATCTGATCCTCCTGTGAACGTACGTCGGCGACCATTGTACACGGCAATTGAAAGTATCCACAAACGCGATCCCTATCAAGAAACGAGTACAATTAAAAGATTTTGAACGTTTAAATTCGTTCTGATGCAACAATTACGCGACATCCCCGAATAAGAATTTCATTAATCAATTATTCGTTACTCCTGAAAGTCGTAGTAGCCAGTGAACGGTTCGTTGCTTTATTATTCCCCAAAGAAATTGATGAAACCTTACGTAATAAGTCGGTAGAAAGCTGAGCAAAACATGAAATCAAGAAAGGAGGAGTATATCACTTTTATAAAGGATTGTTTATTAAAATTCGTTTGCTGAATAATGACCCGCTGCAATCGTACAATACTTTCCTTGTTGGAATAAGAAATTTACGGAGACGTTTTGTCGAGAATTGCTGTGAAATTAAGAACGATTGCACCAAGAAGTGAAGAATACAGTCAAGTAAGATAAAGAGAGCAAAGGCAATCCTTCTTCTTTTAGCAAGAGAAGGAGAAAACAAACTGTGTGATACATTGTGGCCGCCCTTTGTCAAGAAGGGAAATGCAATTTAAAATGGAAACCACCGAAGTGGAAACGGGGAATCTTTTCTTGAATCCCATTGTGAGGAATGGAAAAAAGAAAATCGATTGGAAAATTGATTTCGAAAGTAATTCACAGCTACCCTTCGACTGTAGTTGTTTGTACAATGCTCGATTCTGCAGTAACAACTTGGAGACAAATTGTTTTGAAGGGAGAGTTTTTTAAAATTAAATTTAGAAAGTAAAGATTTCGAACTTAAGTTGCTATCATACAAAATTCCCAAATTTTAAATAGCAATACTATTTGAAATTTTGGTACCCTTAATTATTACATACATAGTAGATATATATAATAAAATTGTTTGAAAATAGAAATTCGTACAAAATATTTCCTGTCAAAAATTTAATAGTAAAAAATTGTAGCTTTGATACGTAACAAACTTTCAAAAATTGAGTTTTCGAATTGAAAACAATGTAACGTGAATGTTGAAAGCGACAGTTGACCAAATTTCGAATTTTCACGCCGATTTACCAACACACGTACACCGAAATTGTTTCACGCGTATTCGTACATACAATTCACTTTATCGGATGATTTCTGCATACAAATCGAGTAGAAGTTCGACGTTCAACAATCCCCACATCGAAAACATAAAATGAAGCGACGCAGAACCACGAGGAGATCATTTTATAATTACTTCCAATTGTTGTTCTCACCGAAAAATACAACAAAAACTATTCGCATTCTCTATCGATTGAACTTGCTCGAATTAAACAAACAGAATGAACAGCGTAGAAGTTATTATTAATCAAAAGAAAAGAATCATCAATCCAGAATTTTTTATTCTGTACAACACTTGTTCATTTCATCGCAGTGTAATTTCATTCTTCGATACCTTCGAACAATCAGAATCATCAGAACGGCGTGGGACGGGAAATAAATTGTCTTCCGTAGCTGTGTAACCAATCGATTCATTATTTGCCAATAAATAATTACAAATTCCCCGATCGGTACTGCGAGCCAACAATTTGAGAACACACGTAAAACCTGCTGACCCGCCTGCCCCTTCTAGTGTGTACGGCCGACTAATATTGGTTGAATTTAATTACACATGAAATACGACCTCGTTAGCTTCAAATCAATCTTTCTCTTATAATAAACGCGGGGTCTTCTAATTAACGGGTCCCGATAATGAACAGAAACATTCGCTGATTTTCAATATCCCGGCCCGAACGTTCGCGTCCGACGTTTCATCCCTGTTTTATACCTTTACCGGTCCATTGTTTTTTTATTTCGTCGTCCCGAACACCGTTCTCGATGCACGAGCATCTTCTCGATAAAAACGGTTTCAGAGTTAATGGAAGAAGTAATTTATAATCGACCCTAGCCAGGTATTTACCTGTTAAACGTACCTTTCTCGGAAATTTATGTTCGGAACGAATGTTTGTTCAAAGATCGAAAATTATTACAAACCTTCTGCGGATCGAGTTTGTTAAAGGAATATCGTGTAAAAATAATTTGCACTTCATGAAACATTATATTGAATACCTGTAAATATAAAGTGAGGAACTCGCGGAAAGTGGTTTTGATTGAAAGTTCAGCTCGTATAAACGAAATCTTAATTAAAGGTCTTCTCATCGACTGAAAGTTATCGTTTTTTATATGGAAGCAATACCTTTTCTGACTGCATCCGGTACATTTTTTATTACGTTAAACTATATTGAAATAAAACATTGAAATTGTCCATAATTTTCTTTGAAAATTTACTAAATTGTATTTAAATTTAAAGGTGCATATCTGTTATTATTTGTAACTCTCAGAGGGCAACAGAGAATAATTTTACGTTATGTTTCGCGAATTTTATTTGAAAGTAAAATTTGCTGCTGCAAATTCCATCGATAATGAACTTTTCTACCCTGTAACGATATTTTATTTATCGAAAAACAAGAAATCGGTTCGTTTATTCATGAAGTTACACCGATTGATTCTTTCGAATTTCAATATTGACCATTCAAATCGTTCAATTCCGTTGCGTTATCGACAATGCTTTCCTCATTATCGCAATTAAACATCCAGCCGGCTCGCGCACGCCTGATATATCGCAGTTTATCAAATATTTCCATCACGTCGAGGAGGATCGTTATTCGGAAACGCAACTATTGATTGAACCATCATTTATCACGCTTTTCTCCTCTATAAGCGGCACAAAGATCGCGTATACGTGTTTGGAATATCGTATTTAGTTATCCGACCCGGGAAACGACGATTTATCACGTTCGAGCCCCTCTTCCTCTCATTCAACCCCTCCCTCATTTTTTTTATTTCCTTGAACACCATGAAATAAGCAGTTTTCATTAATATGTGCGCGAAGAATGCAAAAAGTTATCGTTTTATCAATCCTTCCGTTATTCCTCGACACCCACGTTGTAACAGATAGATTGCTCTCAATATTAGAAAAATAAGAAAATTTTTGTTTATATTTCATTTTGTCTTACAAGAAATTATTTCTGAAGATTCAATTTATTTGCTATCAATTTTAATTCGACCTTTAAGAACTTTAATCAAGGGTTTTTAATATTTTCAATAAAAATTAGGATAAACGTCGTTCAAAAAATGTCCAAAGGTGGTGAAATAGTAGAGGAGCTTGCAAATTTCGCCACCGTCTAGTTTCATCCATTAAACATTTCTATACGGTGCTCAGAATATACATGTCAAGCAGAAAAATTGAAAATCTTGGCTGTCAAGAGAACATTCCTTGGTCGCAATATATCATTCAAGAGGTTACCTTTTTCTCTGCTCGGCTGATATGTCGAGCAGCTGACAAGCTTCCTGCATCTTCCATGGTGGAAGAGATTGAAAACAGGGAAAGAGGCACGACCATAAAAGTGTTCCCGATCCTAAGCTCGCACAGGTTAATTACGTAGATGGGTTACTCCCGCTAAAGTCGTAGAAATTCGTCTGGTAATCCTACGAATGGTATTCACCACGGCTGTATAATTAACATTGGACGCAGCGCAGTGATACCGTGTTTCTTTTCTCCCTTTTCCACGAAAATTCTATGTGCGGATAGCGAATAATTCCTGTTCCAACACGTGCCACCTTTTGTCGTACATTCTTCTGGTTGAGTTATTGAAAGACCTCCATCAGAACGTAGAAATTTTCCAAATTTTAACAAGAGACATCTAGGAACTAGTACACGTCAATTTTTGTGTAATTTTTCATTTAACGTTGATATTCAAAGTATCGCAGTACTATTAAAAATGTTTAGTTATTCTTTGAGAATGTTAAGGTATTAAATCACAAGAGTTGATTTTGAACATCTGTGGGCGAGAATAATCTTTTGGACCGAGATTTTCGACGTCTAATCAAATATTGAGCGAAATGGTTTCGTGGCAATCATATTTGGCGGCAAAGATGTCGATACGATGCTCCACGGAACGTTATCAAGGATTAAGAAAGTAGTTTTCGGCTTACGGGAAACGTAATCCTACTCGGTGGTACTTCTATCCTTATGAGGTCTTAACGGGTTTCCGGTTTGAAAATTTCGATATCTCTATTTCGACTGCAACTTCTGGAGTTGTAAGACGAAGCTTAATGCCATTGTACGTTCCTCTCGCGAATAATTTTCATTTCACTCGCATCAATTATTAATATTCCTCTCAAATTAGGTAATCATTCAGAGCGATCATATTTTATTAATATTGCAAGAAATTAAATTATTTGTATTGTAAATTTAGAAACGGGAACAACAAAATGTTTTAAGATCAAGCATTAATAATTCCAGAATAATATATTTTTATAATTGTATTTTATTTGAACGAAACAAATTGCAATTTTCAGCGAGTAAGGACGACCCGATGCAAAATTTATTTATTGTTCCAGCCGAGTTAATATTCGGACACGTTACGAACTGTACTTTGCATCGCGCGTGAAAGCGCATTTCGATAATTGAAATATCGAAAACAATTAATTCCGGAACGAAATTGATCGTTAAACAAAAATGTTGAACGCCGCTGGAACAATAATCTTCTCATTTTTGTGGAGATACACCGATCGTCGTAATCGAATGTATTTACATCAATTCGAACGAATCGACGGTTAAACGTATATCGACGATTGAAACACTTCAAATGTGTTTCAAAGCTTTTGTTTCATCGGTTTCGACGCACGATTGCGGACACGGTAAATTCGACGCTCCTATTTCAAGAATCCAATTGCTATTCGAACGCGGACCATTGATTTCGTAAAATTCCCCGGTCAAACGGCGTTCAGCGCAACGATTAGAGGCTGAATTTTCGCGCTGGAATCTAAGAATTAAACAGAGGCGCGTAATCGCTGCACCAGGCCGCGACGAAACGAGATTTACAAGATAATTAACATCCGTTCTATCATCTGTACAGATCGATGGACAGTTAAATAGCCTGTCAGCAACCCGGCTTGTAAACGAAATTATTACCACGGGTCAGGGTTGATCGGACTCGAAGCGTGTTTCATTAAATCCTAGTTACTCTCGTTACCAAGTTTTATAAGCGTTATTAACGCCGTAGATGATACCGACGAAATAATCGAATAATCCAATGTTCGACCCTTTCGTAAGCGAATTTGAATTTTTAAGTTTCATTTTTGCCTGAATTTTTATTTTGAAAACATAAGGGAGACTTGTTCATTTTACGTTAATTTGTGCCCAATTAAAGTTTTAGAATTCATTGAGGTAGATTTTCGGAAAATGAAGTAACGATTATACGTTCTGCACCGGACAAAGGAGGGAACCACTTTGATCTCGCACGTACAAAAGAAAATAATACTACGGGGGACGCGTTAATCCGTAGATCAAGCAAGCATGTTCAGCTGTCCGTAGGATGTCAAAGTTAACGATCGCCTTAGTGTAATACGGATCCAGAAACTGATACGGCTTAAGCCGCTGCATTAAACTTTAAGCCGAGCTTTCCACGGTGACTCGTCGTCTATCGACAGAAATGTACGTCTCGTTGCCGGGGCTGTTTCTTTAAGGGAAATTTAGAAACACAACCCCGGGAAACGCGCCCATGCTCGAATGCCAACTTTTATTTCGAGAAACCTCCAGTAGTTTCTGAAATCGCCATCAGGGGTTAATTAGAAAATTGGAACGAGGGGCAATAGAATTTCGACGTCTTCGAGGCGTTAAGAAATTTGAAACTGATTCGATAGCTTGGAATATTAAAGAGAAACGTGATTTACTTATTTATCCGAAGTCCGAGGACTTCTTCGAGGAGTCGAGTTAGCCGGAAGTAGTACGAAATGATAAATGATCGGACGTAACAGGTAACAAGGTTAAAGCAGCGACTACTTTGCTTTCCTCCCTTTATTTCCTTCCGTGTAAGCCGGTTCGTGGTACTTCGCCTCGGTTTCCACGCACGATTTCCCAGCTTCGCCGATCTCCGGCAAAATCCCTGGCACATTTTTATCCGTAACACGTAACCAGCTACCTCCTTTCATGGCCCGATTCATGGCTGTCAACCGTGTCTATAGCCTCTTGGCCGCCCTTTATTAGCGATAACGAGGCTAATTTATCGGCATCGTACCGTTGCATTATGTACACCATTATCTGCACAGTTGCAGCGGTGATTATCGTACACGGTGCATCTCGAGTTCTTTGTCCAACAACGCGACTGTGTTCGACGTAGTACGACGTTAAAAATTTCTATCATTATCTTGTGAATTAAAATACGTAAGAAGATTCTTTACAGCGCGAATATCGTACGAATTAATACAGCCGTTATTCGAGATTCTTTCGTTGAATTTTATTGAATTTTATTTCCCGAAAGAGTTCGCGACGTACCTTTGATAATTTCGCGTCCCGTTGCATAAACCGAGACTCTCACGAGCAGTCGCTTTAATTGCTCAAACGTCATTCCAACGCACCGCTTTCCTTCCGCTTTCAACCGTTTCACGTTCTCCCGTCGTTAACAGTGTTCTATTAGCGCTTTAGGTGGTCACGGATAAGCGATTGCCAGGAAACACGTTCCCAACCGGGCGGCAGTTTTTTGTCCGGCTAACAGACAGCAAGTTTTTGATGAGCCAACGAATTAATTAACGACCCTGCACGGAACACGGACAAGGCAAGAAGTTTTTTACACTTGTCTCGGTTTCAATCGGCCAGACATCATTTAACGTCCTTGATTCGAGGGATTTAATGGCACAAGTTGGAAATAAAAAACAAAATCGAGCCACGAATGTATGATTCCATGCAGCGTGTTTGCTTTCTCTTATTTCAGATTTCCAATCAAGAGATTTCCATGCAAATTGTATAATTTCATTTTCTGTCGCAATAGAAATTCTAGCGTGCCACTTTATTTAATCCCAACTTTTAAAATTCTGTTTTCGATCTAGGAAACCGACGAATAATTAAGCTTACTATTTAAAATCAAAAATATTTAATGTATTTTGCCAGACGTGTCCAGTTTTGCTGTGACAACCTATACAAAGTCATCAAATATCGAAATATTTTAAAGAGATCATACTCTTATGAAATTTTAGAAGTGGTGCTACGAACTTCAATCGAAAGTGTAAGTCCTCGACAAATATTGATCAAGGTCTGTCCTTAAAAATCAGCAGATCATAGTCCAGCAGGGTGCTCCTCAAGCAAGATAAAATAGCTAATAAAGATGTTTGATCGGTCGTCACAAAAGTCCTTTTTAAATATTGGCTCTTGTTTCGTTGATTCCCGTAAAAACAGAGTGGAATATCGCGAACGAAACAGTTTCTTTTTCCTCTGTGTGTGTTTTTTCTTTCCCCGGTACATGAATAAAATTTCTCTTCGAACAGGGAAATTTGAATGCATCGTAAACAAATATTTCCATGTCGCAACGATTTCACGTACGACCGAATCGGTGAAGATTATTCGATATAAAAATTCAACATTACGTCCGAGCCGCGATAAATTTCGTGACCAACCGGAGGGTTCATGCATTCATTCAACCCTCGCCCATGAAAAATACCCTCTCGCTATTCAACACCACCCCCTGACCCCCACCTCGTCTATGTAATTATGCAACCCAATAAATTTCCCCGATCACGAAACGGTATGTGATAATTGCGAAGATATTAATTGGGTAGATAAACAGAAACGAATACCAACAACCACTGAATACGTCTATGAAAATTGCCAGTCGATATTTTTAATTTCGAATGAAATCATTCATTGTATAAATAATTGTACGATGCCTAAAAAGGTTTGGACGAGCGATCAAAGCGTTTGTTTCCAACCCTTTCAGGGGCGATATTATTCGGGAAGAGATTGGGTTACTCAGGATAATTCGACGAAACGAACCGCAAACAAAAGCAGAGCTCACCCTCGTTTCGGATTTTTGTTAATTAACGACGATTAAGCGGACTTTAGCCCGGATTGCTTCGTTGACGCGCGCGCGCGTGGGATAATATGTATTTGTAATTAAAGACAAATAGAACGGGTCGTGACGCGAGCTAGACGGCTGGCCACACGCGATATTGGAGGCTTTATATTGGCACGTCATATTCATGGCTTGCCATTTCCGGTTGACCGCAGTGAGCGAGAGAGAGAGAGAGAGAGAAAAAAATGGAACGATAATAAATTGCGGGTATTGAAACACCCCCCGTGTATTTCCGTGCCACGTCTCATCATCGTCCACGGAATTTGCTTCTATCCGTGATGGAGGGTTTCATAAAGTATTGTATGCGGTAATGGTCCAGTGATTATTTCTAATATACAGGATATCGTGTAACTAATGGTACCAGATGAAAGCTGCTGATTCTAAATGAGAAAATAAGCTGAAACACTGGTAAAAAGGATTTCTTTCTACCGTGTTTCCTTCAGAAGAAAATCGATGTTGTTCGCCTGTTTATTTACGGACGTTAATTCTTTTTAATAAATTTCTCAAATCATTGTAACAGATAATGTTGTTGCGGCTAAAAATAGAGAGTCTTGCTTGAACCCCTGTATAGTAAAGACGATACCCAAAACCAGTTGTAAATTTGTACATAACTTGTAAATAATAAATAGTGTTTAACAATTAAAACATGTCAACTCCATCCGGGACACCGCGGGGCACGCCTCGACGCAACAATATGATTGCAAATTCAATGATAAATTAATTGTATAGAATGTTAAATTCATTACTACAACAATTTGAAATATTATTACGAATAAAGAAAATGGAAGACAAATTTTCATTCAGATTCAATTGCAATTCTGATCCATAAGAATTCTATTCTGACCTTATAAAATGTCCCTCAAATATCGAATTACACCTGCTGCATAATAAAACGATCGCGTTCCGTCTGGGAGACACGTCTGTCCTATCGATAGAGCGTAAAGGAGATCTATTAATCGGCAGGAATCTTCTTTGATCGCTGAGACCCGGTTAATGGAAAAGGTGAAAGGTCATCTGACGACACGTGGCCAAAGACGAACAGGTTATACGAGGGAATAATTCTTGCTCTTTGAACGGTGTAATTCCTTTCACGCACCGACGCTTCTCTCGCAAGGAAACGTGAGATGGAAGCTTGAAGGTATCGCATCTCTTGCGAATTATTAGCCACGTTCTTCTCTTTTTTTTACGACCGCGTGCAAAACGACACGGCTTTCATCGTCTTTCATGGAATCGACTTTCTTTTCTTTTTATATTCTTATCAAATGATAGGAGAGCACCTGATCTGACACGGGATGTATTAAAACCTGTCTCGAGGAAGATAATAAAATAATATTTGAAGCTTTCCATCCTGAGTCGAGGTTATTCTAACTTTATTCCATACAATTATTCTATCAACCATTTGTTAAACAACTTAATTACTATCCTTCAGAAATAATGAAAGGTCAGAATTTTCTATTAAAACTTTTTCAGAGGGAGATAGCAGTTTTAATAATTTAATATTATTTATAACAAATATGAGTAATACGTATAAACGATTAGAAACATTTTAATTAGCCACGAAAGGGTCAAAGATTAATGGATCGAATCTTCAAGGTGGTACACATTGAATGAAAAAAACCTGCTGAATTAGAGGTTGATTAATCTGAAAAAGAGCGATTAAAAAGTGCAATTTATCACGGAGAAAAAAGTAAAGGAAGATTTTCAAGTCGCCACTCGTGTTTCTCCGTGTAATCATGGTAAGTGATATCCACCATAAAGCTCGCTGACCATTACTATGCTTATCCGTGGGATTTGTCCTTGCTATCACTTCCTGCCTTCGTTTTTCCCTCTCTCCCTCTCTCTTTCCGTTCTAACCCCTCCCCCGCAAACCTTCTCGATCCCAGGATGGAACGAATAACTTCACCGATCCCCGAACTCTTGAAGCTTTTCCAATTATCGGCTGAATCATTCGATTCGCGCATTTGCATTCAGCTCGTCCCCTTCAGAACTTATTTCAATGCTAATACGTCACCATTTACCTTCTCTTATGTACTTAATTCATACAACGTAGCCTTTTGAGACGCACGACCGATCGGTATTGATTTTTACATTGAAATCGAGAAAATACTCACGATCAGAGGGTTCAAGGTTTTATCTTAACGATCTTCGAACGATTTTGGTTCTGAGGAACCCCGGGCATAATTATTGCAAACTGTACGCTTTCTTCACTTCAAAAGAGATTTTTAAATTCTACGTTCTGTTACACTCTAAATGAGCGAATTAAAATCGATCCAAATCAATTTTATAGAATGTTGATGAACTTTGCGATTGCCAAATTTCATGCAAGAGAATGCAACGATCTTAACATTTGAAACATTAGCAACCAAGCTCTGATTAAATTTGATTCAAATTGAAATATTTTTCGCGTGTGCAGTTTGAAACAACATTTTGAAAGTCAGTCAAGCATCCGCTCGAAATTCGAATGAAAGGGAATTAAAGGTGGAGAAAAATATGAAATATTCGAACGCGGCCACGTAGCCGTAAAGTTGGAATATCACGCGAATAAAATTACCTGAATCGAATCAACGAGGGAAGAAATACGGGGCTCGGTAATGTTTCTGGAAAATAGCGAAACAAATTCCGAGCTATGGATCCCCGTGGGGGCGAGGAAGCCAGGAAATGACGCATTGCCGTGCTTTCCCGTGGGAAAAGTCGGTCGATCGAAAATTTCCCGATCTCTTCCTCGTAAGATGCTTGAAATTTATCGCGTGTGTGCCTCCGCGAGTGTGCACTCTGTCGCGCAACGAGATTCGAAACACTTTTTTACCCCGCGAACACGTGCCGTGCCAAACAGACGGAAAATGAACTACATCCACCACCGATTTTATCTTTCTCGACCAGACAATGATAACTGTATACATTTCCTGTTATAGAGACAGTTCCTTTCAAAATTCGAAATAGATATTTGAAGTGAAATTTAATTTGTAAGATAATGATTTGAATTTTTGTAAAAGTTAAAGTAGGTTCAAACTGTTTTTCTATTTTTTCCACCTCGATTTATAATTACTTTGTTCAAACTGAAGGCTGCAATTTTCAACTAATCTCACCCGCGACTGTATTAATTGTCTATCAAAAATTCAAGATCGAAAAGCACAGTGCATTGAAGCCGAAAGTGGCGTGGATCCATCAACTTCTTTGCATTAATAAGAAAAGTTGGTGGAAAGAAGCGGAAGAAAAGGCTGCTAGATGATAAGTTGTTTTGCCTTGCACGGACAAGAAAAGTGGAGGTTATCAGTCACGCGAGACCCCGGTACGCGTGTATATTTCCCGTGTGAACTTTCCGGAATTGTGTTTCGATATTTTCGACATCGAGGGGTAACGTACTCCTTTCAATAACGAGTTTTCTCCTCTCCCACCGAGATATTCCGTATTCATGTAAATGTCGCCGTTTATTTCGCGCCGATGAAAGAAAAGTGGCGCGAAGGTACTCGGGCATTAATCTTCAAAAATGAATGAAAAATGAGAACTGGAACGTGTATGATTAATGTTTTGGTTAAATATCAAAGAAGATTACCGACACGGAAATTATTTTAATATACGTATATAACATTGGACAATATTTCAAGCTTTAAATCGATATTCCACAAGTCCCGATACCGCGAAGGGAATAAAACGACGATCGACAAAAAAAGATAAAGCAGAGTTGTCCCCTTTTATCGACCGAAAGATCCACGAAAGATTTACTTTCTTACGAATGAAAACGAGCGGGAAGAAGGGGAGCGTACTTTACTGCACACCATGGCCATTACACGATTGCTGGATCCCACGATCAACGTCCTTTTCAGCAACGAGCGTCCCGGAGCAACAACCGTTTGCTTTACAACAACTTCGATAAGTCGACGTTTTATCCGTGTACGTGTACGCGCCACCGCGTGTACACGCGAAAACGTAATGGATTAGATGTATAATCCGGTTTGTGTTATGAAACAGCTCGGGGAAACGACATGATTCGCGTTGTTGCAGTTTAGATAGCGGTTTCAAAGGGTACGGGGGTGCTTTTCTTGATAGACTGTTTGGATACCGAGTACGACTGGGGATTTCCGGGTTCAAGGAAGTGTAACGCCCAAGGAGATCTCCGGATTTTGCTTTATACAAATATTTTCGAACGCGTTTTCGACTCTATCTTATTTAATTCGTAGATGTTCGAGCGATCGATCCTAGCACTTGTAAATTTAACACAAACAGGCGTTTATATTTTATATTCAGAAGAAATCCATCGAACCGTGTAATAAAATTTAATCCGTAAGGTAGCATCAATTATTAATCTGATTTTTATAGGAAATAATTTCGGAACAGAAGTAAAGATCCCAAAGGACACTTTAGAAGAGTGGAATTAAAATACCAAATCTGCTTAAAGCGGCGATAATCGGGACACTTTATTCTACATTCGATCGGCGCAGCAAGGAACTAATTGTGAGAGGGAAATTGGCGCCGATAAAGTTCAGGAAGTGTAAATCGATTTCACGATGAGAATCATTGGGTCCACTAGAAAGTTCCCATTGGGTGTTTAGCGGCAAACACCCGATGGTCGGGCTCGTAAAACAGCATCCGACCAATAGTAATTCGAACGTGGCACCCTCGTCTGCAGCCCATAAAAAAACAGGACTTAAAGCGGAAGCTGCCTCTATCCCTCGCCTGTTTGCCAGGAAAACACGGCTCGCGTTCGAGGGACGTGCGATGATTCTTTATAAAATCGCGATCAACCCCCCTCCTGATGGATGTTGCCTTAATGAAAGGAAATCGTAATTCCGCAAGCCTCTATTACCCCCCCTCCCCTTCCCCGCACGAAACACGCCCCGATACGCGTAACAGATTTGCCTACGGATAAAAGTTTTATCGACTCGAGAGGAAAGGGAAACTTTCAGCGACTCTGTTTCAACTTTATCGTCCCATAAAAGCTCGGATATCTCGGAGAAATCGTGTTTAAAATTTAACCTTCGCCTTTTCCCACGATTTTTCTTCGATTTCAAATAGCGTGGGCGGTCCGACACGGACGTATCTTGTTTTCTTGATACGTTAAAGACTATTTCGTTTTTAGAAATCTGTTACAGCAACAAACTACTCTGCTGCCTTATAGTTCTCAGAAACTATCGGTACCGTTGTACGTGGACAAACAGTTATCTTCCCAACGAACCATTCACGATCGAACACACACAGTCACGGCACTGTTCCCAGTCGGTTTTCGACGAAATTCGCGACAGCAAACAACCAATACCAAAATTCATCACCGAACTAATTCTTGGCTACGGCCGCGGAAGAGATAACCGGAAGTTTTGTCAGTTTGCCGCGCTGTGAATCCCCGGGGGAAAAGTGTCCCGCGACAAAGGGGGGTAACTTTTCGACGAAAAGTTTTCGGTAAGTTCGCGATCGAAGCCACGCACGCTTTATTCGGGGTATAAAATCAACTTTGGGGGCCGAAAAATTGATGGTCACCGTCTTCCTGTTCCCTGATTACAATTTTATAAGACGAAGAGAAATGATATTTTTAATTCTAATTTATATGTTTCGTTTAACTGGAAAATCAACAAACGACGTATGATTCTTCAGGGAAGATTATCGATGCAATTTTTACGGGAGACAAATCGAATTTTCTGGTATTGTCAGACGTTAAAGAAAACAAGGATGACCGAAGCGTCTCGGTTAGAATAACAGAAGAATTCCAGACGAAGTCGCGGCAACCGACGTGAAATTCGAAACGCACTCGCTTCTTGGATACTTCAGGAAACTAACCCGCAGGAACGAGTGGCTATCCGGAAACTCCACTTCGCGGATGTGAAAACATTAGCTTAAATATTGTATCACCACACCTGCCATCGTCGAGACGTTATCATACGGTATTCTGAACAGCGTGCAACTCAACCGAGCCTTGCAGTCTTCGTTCCGTATTTATTTGCATATTCAAAACGCACGCTCTTCACGGTATATTCTTTTACGCGGAACCGTTCAAAAGTCGCGACAGGATTTGAAATTATAATAACTTTCTCATTTGGCGCTCGTTTCTTTCATCCAATACAGAAATGGAGCTTAGGATGTTTTTTGAAAAATAATTTTAAATAAAACCGCCCCGTGCGCACTAAAATGCTTCAACCATCCGCTCGAAATTTGTCTTTAAATTTGCGAATTACATCTATGGAAAAATTTCTCATTTTCTGTAGCGAACTACCGCGTTTAAATGTCAAGATCCCCGAAGTTGGTAAATTATTTAAAAGCAACATTTTAAGTTACGCGAAGAGCTTTGCGAAACTTCGTATTTTCTTTTGTGAATAGATTATGAACTGAAATTTCGCAAACATCCCTACCGGAGTTGAGTGCCTTAATTTTTGGATTCTTTAATTCTCGCCGCGAAAAGCAAAGGAGAATCTGATGAAAAATTCGCGGAAGGTAAAGTTTCAAATTACTATAAATGTTAATTTATTTATGGAGTGGAAATTGTCGTTCGAGGTCGAAGATTTGACGATATTTAAGGGTGGAAAATGGGCGGATTCTCATTCGAGAGAGTATTTGCCGGGAGAAATATCTCCGCGGTCGCGTTTGCATTTTTCTCGCGTTGCAAAACGTCTCGATCCCGGGAAGGAACTTTGAAAACATTAACAGCTATTTCGTCCGTGGGAAATTGGCTTCTTGAGTACGACTCTTTCCAAGAGCAATTTTCACGGCGACCGCGTCGCGACTGGCTCCTTCGGAAGTGCCTGTAAGAGATTCGTGAAAATGAAGCCGTCAGCCCGTGAAGTGAAAGCTTCAAAAAAAAGAAACCACCACCGTGTGTTCTTGAGAAAAAAGAATAATGGAGGTTTTCGTTTGTCGTCCACGGGAGAGATGGCAAAATTCAATGAATCCTTTCGATTAAGATCGAGACGTTCACGAAATTACAAAATTAACTACATTTTTTGGAAGTTGGATATTTTATGTTTTCCGATTCATAACTCTTGTAAATAAACAGCAGAGATGCTTTTATGCTGAAACAAACTCACTCGTTTCAAATGATAAACACGGTAATAAATCAAAAATGAAATTAATCGAAGTCAAAGAAAAAATATTTATCCGAAAAATTTGCCACGAGCCCGTTTAAAATCATTCTCCATCGACATCCACGAAATAGCCCAGTCAGGTCGAGGCTTTTCTTTTCAATCCGAAGGAATCGATCCTCCTTATATTTTTCACCCTTCTTCCCCCAGTCGCGAGGGGTGGAATTTCGAAATGAAAGAAGTCGCTTTTCCAGCTACCGACACACATCGGGCTCGCTTGCCAAACGTCAGCTGTATAAAAATAATATTGATCCTGGTATTCTGGGCCCGGGTTCAACGGAAGGAAGTAGACCGAAGCAATACTCATGCGGTTTCTATTGCCGGGATATCGTTGATATCCTACGATCATCCAGAGACACTTTCGTGTCGCTGTTTTCGCGGAAAACTATCCTCCACCCGTGTGATTTTTCTCCTATCGTGGAAATATAAGGCGCGAGATTGCATTTCTTTTTTTACTTCTGCCCCTCTTCCCTTGCCGTTCGTGAATTATCGGAATAATCGAATTACGAGCCAAGATATGTACAAAAATATGTAATAATCACCGAATTATTGGATTCGAATGTTGTCTACTTTAAAATTGTTTAATTTAAAAAAATCTGGATGAGCGACTGAATAAAATTAATATCGATTCCATCGAATGGGCTGGCTGATTGGTTCTTCTTCATTTTATAGAGTTTTAATTCGAGGAACGAGAAGTGTAAAATTTGACACAATTTGTATCAGTGATATTTATTCAAGATTAAACCGATAATTCGTTAATAAGCTATATCGAGAATTGCAAGAGGCTTTCCGGAAGTAAATAGGTCAGACGTTTATTATGTTATAACAAGCACGCGTTCATTATACCCAGCTTCCGTTTAACGAGATATACCCGACGTAATGCCGGCCTATTAGCGGCCTGCAGCCTAACAAAGATTATTTTAATAATGCACGCAACCAGCTACGCAAAAGGGGCGCGGGAGGGCATTACACTTAAATAATTAAATTATGAAAAAAAAAAGAATTACGGTACAATGAACGTGCATTTTTGTACACCTTCTTTTCTCTCTTATTAAACAATTGTGCGAAATATAAATAGAGTATAAATGTTAAAAATGATTTGGTTCGTATAATAAATGCCCATTGAAAAATGTCTGATTTAAAAAATGAATTATTTTTCATTTCTATTTTTATTTTCAGAATGGAACTTGTTCCTTCGGCTACAAATATATCCGCTTCTGCTGAGAATGGATTAAAGTAAATGGTGGGATCAGAAACACAGCTTACACCGTATAAAAAATGTATCGTGCATTCTACATAGAAGAGTTTTTATGGGCGTCCACGGTTATTTCTCTTTTACTATCGTTCTTAATAAGTTTTTAGCGACTCGTTTCGACCTACATAATCTTAGATGATAAAGGATCATGAATATTAAAGTAGAATGCCGGTTATGATCGATAAAGAAAATTAATATACTGTTATTGTTATAAATCCGCGAATCCGCGATACGATACTAAATAATTAAAAATCCTTATATTTCAATAAAGTAACAAGAATTTTTGTACAATACTTTCCGAATTGACAAATATTTGACTTCGTAAAAACCGATTAATAACCTGCCATAATATCGTTTAATGGACATCGAAAATCCTCGAGGAAAAGAGAGCAACCCGTTGGCTTATTTAAAAGGTGCTTGAAATGTTAATATCGTGCATACATAGTTTCGAGGCGAGTTAACTTGATTAAAATTCCATGGTTAAACCTAGCTTTAACAATACCCTACCGCCAGTCTAGCTCTAACAGTGGAAAAGAAAAGAATTTTTATTGGCATTCGCTCGTTAGAAGTTTACTCTACATCTTCATTCATAAAAGAAGTTACTACGCTTTAACCCTGGAGATTACTGCTTCAACGTCGTAAACGATTCAATCCCCTTGGAAGTGAATATGAATCATACGGCTTATCAAGCTGACAGGTGGTGCTACTTAAAAATTATTTCTTTCTAAAAACGTGAAAACGAGATGTTTAAATTTACGAGCCTTCCTAAAAGTCTCGATTGATTAATTCGAGATACAAACATTTATTTTCTTTGGGAAAATTATCGACTTGGAACACAAGTACGGAGATACGATAAATAGCTACTCCCATGAGGCTCATAATTTAATATTACACGGCTTTGGAACATGAAATTCCAATTTTGAAAGGTGAAACACGTTAGCGATTTAATAAATTGCTTACGTTGACGAATCGTAAGGCACGCGTACGGAACACAAACAACTTCTGATTAGTTTCCGAAATCCAAAAATACTCTTAAAGCACGCAATCGAACAGAATGCTGGGCGCGTCAGTCAAAATCGATACTTTCACGGGATTTCCTGTTCGAAGATTAAAATCACCGGGTCGTCATGGAATTTCGAGCATGGCATTTGCATTAGTCGCGCGGACCTCCGTGACGAATATCAAATTTCCTTTTTCGGCCCGACGAATTTTCGGTTTACCTGGAATTTCGTTGGTGCGCGACACGCGAGCTCATAATTTCGAATTAAATGAAACGAGCTCGTTCGAGCGTCCTCGACGTGGATCGATCGCTCGAACTTGCGGATAATTACGTCCCGGTTTTGCGTTTCTGTTTCGCGCTTCCCATGTATATCGCTCCGTTAAACGTCAAGTTTCATTTTAATCGGGCAGTTTAAATGATATAAGAAGTACCCAGCATATTTTTCAGAATTTCACATTTTTTTTTTCATTTCTCGAAGGCAAATCGACCGCAAGTGCAACAATTTTGAAATGTATTAAAATAGTGATTAAACTTCATAGATAATATTCAACAGATGCGAAATAATTTTAATACGACTTTGAAGAAAGTTATTTTTAGATAAAATGCGCGTATTTTTGAAAGAAGCTCAAAGATAATCGTTCTCGATGGAAATACGCGATAGATGTTAATTATGTAAATGGTCCACTGGAAGAATTTTTCCAATTATCGGAAAATCGAGGGGGAAGGTAAGGCACTCGATCAAACGGAAAAAAGACATTTCTCTGCTTTCCCTCGGCGAACACGTGAGATTACTACTCGAATCGAAGGGTCGGTTTGTTTGCAATAGGCGTTCGGTAGACCAAGTGAATCTATAATGTCCATATCGATTCCTTCTCCCTCTCTCTCATCTCCTACTGATAACAGGGAACCTTTAATGGCCCTGAACCGGTGAAAGCAGTTTATACGAATGGTATATTGCATGGAAGATGAAGTGGAATGGCTGAAAATGGTCAATTTAGCACCTTCAGGCCGATGCTACATTCTTATAAGACCATCCGACCGATTTAAATGGCCCTAAGTGCACGATCATTTATAGAAAAAGTGACAAGGAAATTATTAAAAACGATTATTGATTCTATGGTATATCGTCACATTTTTATATGAAATTCTTGTATTTTGCTAAACATTATCGATACTGTTATTCAAAACAGTTTTCGTTTTCTACAATTTTTTTTTTTTAACACGTTGACTGCCACAGTGGAAACAGACGTGTGTGGTCAGACACACTTTAATTCCAATTATTAAGGCTTCTGTCGATTCATTTTCAAATGTAACCATTCAAATTACTAGTTTGCACTATTACTCTAATACTAGCATTATCTTTTCTTTTATTAATTATTTAATTATGTAAAATTTGAACCACGGTAATCAACGTGTTAATAATAAAATCTAAGACTACTTTCTGTCTCCACATTCTTCAAACAAGTTGCTTAAAATTCTATTTGCTTCTATTTCCGGCAACAAAATATTTGTTCCGTTTCAGTCGGAACGTTCAATTCGTGAGAACATCTTATTCTCCCATCGATCACGGGAACCTTTAATCACGACGTTGAAATGAATATCGTCGTCGGTAAACGGCGTCGAACCGAGTCTGCGAGAATCGTTTAAGCACGTTCATCGTTCACGATGGATCATAAGCGGCGAACTCGAACGCGGAAGTTCGCGCAAGAGCTCGTTGTCGCATCGACTTCGAGGAACGAAGCAGCATCCCCGCGAATTTCCCAATTGATTTGTAGCACTCCGCGCCGCGTTACAACGCAATGACAACTGCGAGGCGAGTGCGCGGATCGGGCGAGGGTGAAATCAATTAAGCCGTCAGTGCGTTAACGCGTGTCATTCAACCCCATATTGTAACCAAGTGTGGCCAATCGTGACAATAAGACTTAATTGCACGAACAGCGCGAAACCAAAGCCTAATAACGATTTGTCATCGTTTACCCTGCTCCTGTTGCGTACGCGGTTATATCCCTAACAGACACGGAACCCGTACTTACGGGTTTTAAAAAATCCTTAACTCATTTGATTGGTTCCCAAAAAATATAGGGGACTTGTGTAAAGTACTGGGATGGGGTGGTCAGAAGAAGGTACTGATGATACGATGAACTTCCAAAATTTTGGTAAAACAAGTAAAGATAATAAAAACTAGAATTTTAACAAGTAACAATTCCTTGGAAAATTGCTGTTACGTACTCTTCTTTGGAGCAATAAATTAAAAAACAAGAAAAATAGGATAAAATTCGTCACAATTTTATATAATTGTCGTATGTTTGTACATTAAATTTTATCATTCGACCATCTCCTTCGATTTCCAATTACACGAGAACGCTTCAAGTATTCAGTTTATATCAGAAATTACACGGACAGACAGGTCACTCTCGTAACGTTAATTCCTTCTCCGCAGAAATATTTTAATGAAATTCGATTCCAAAGAAGCATCCGAAACGAAAATTGCCAGGCACGTCGGAAGCGTAATTATTAATTAGCGAAAAATTGGATCACCGAGATACACCGCGTTCCTTTCTTACGACATTAATTTTCACAATTTCGTCCATCGATAGTTACTCTAATTAGAGTTTTAATTAACGCGGGGTGTAAGTTATTTTCGTTGAAACGACAGCAGAGGCGGAGGAGGCGCGAGAGAACACCGAGAGGCACGCTGCAATCGTAAATAAGAGTCCGCGGACAGTCGGTGTTATGGTCGATGTTACCATTGAATAATAATTTTGAATTAAACAAAACGCCCGGGGGGTGAAATTTAATTCAATCTCCGTAGAGGTACTTCTCCGTATTCGCACTTAAGTACTTGGAAAAGTGGAGGAAAAGTGGGAAAAAGAATGCATTTTCACCTACGTAATCTTCGCTTCGTTCTGAATTTTCTTGCGTGAAAATTAAAAAAGATGATTTTGGTAATCTCTAAGATATTTCTCAGGTATGGAGATTTTAACGAAAAGGAAGGTGCCGTAAAAGATAATATGATATTTTGAAATTATTAATTTATAAGAAAATGCACTCTACCTTTCCATATAAATGACTATCAATATTGAACTTTTGTTAAAATTTATGACGGCAATATGCTTTTAGGATCAATCACTGCTTTTCTCAAACTGTTTATGAAAATTGATTAGTCGTAGGATCGAAAACGAAGGGGAATATAGTTAATGGCATAGTGGAATATCCGCGTAGAGACAGGAGTAATTTATTTACGGGGCCTCGAATCGAGCAACCAGGCATCATAGCATGATTCCGCTTTCAATGAATATCGGTCAACCAAGCATAATATCACGATCAATTACGCAATCTGACGTATCAAAGCGAAACTACCATGCCAACTGATTCAAGTGCGGTGAATTAACAATGCTTCGACTTTCGATCGAACCGTTTGCTTTTCAAAATAAACCTACGAACTCTATTCGAACGGATATCCTCGAGTAAGATGTCCTTTCCTCGAGTTAAATTACGAAATAATAAAATCAATCAATTATTAAAAACAAATGTGTGAAAAATGAAAGAAAAGATTAAACACAGAATTTTAGAAAACGACACTCTATACGCAGAATCTGAAAGGGTCGAGGGTCGAACGTGCATAATCAGAGATGAAAGATGATGACAGAAAAAACAGAGACAGATTTTCCGCCTCTTCGAACGTATTCTGAAATAATTCGACGGAGAATCTAATATGCCGGAATATTTTCACGGCTGAATTTTTCCTGCTGTTTCGTCCGCGATGTTTTCAATTCTCTCCGAGAAGCTGAAGAAACACGAGCGTAATTCTATTTGATTAAAACTTTCCTGAACCGTGTTTACGTTTTTCACACGCTACATGCCGGGTATCGATATCAGCGTCAATTTCTAATTGATAATCGTCATATTTCAACGGTTTTCTTTCATTTTCAAACATTTCGCGGTACAGTTATTTTTATTTATTTTCTCCTTCGTTTGCTCTGCGTTTATTTATTCTCCACTCTTTCCTACCGCTTTTATTTGTTTATTAATTTCATTTTATTTACTCGGTGTCAATTATTATCGTAGGAATATAGAAACAGCGGAATATTTGCCCGGAAACATCTCTACGCCAGTTTGTTTAAAAACGTGCGCTGTCTACGCCCGATAGAAAACAACCATAAAAACGGGATGTCTGTTTAATGTTTTAAAACGAATATTTGCAAACAGTGTTTACGGGAAAAATCCGGGTACCATTGAATCAAGTTTAAAAATCTCGGTTTTCGGTTCATGACAAAGTTATACGTAAGGGATTTTCGTCAAAATTCATTTCAAGTTTCTTCAAAATCAATAAACTTCAAATATTTTGCAATATTTATCTCCATAGACATTGAGTTAATTTTTTTCTCATTTTAAATTTGAAGAATGATCAATATTTCGTCAATATTGAAAATTATTACACGGAAAATGTTGTTCTTCGTAGGTGGATTATTTTCAGATTGAAATATCTCGAAGTCTTATTAAATTAATTACTACCAACATCAAAAGGGTGTTTAATTTTCACATACCGCCACGTTCATCCCTCTTACCGTTACCCTTGACATCGCAACACCTAATTACCGGCGTTCCATCCTTCCCACCGTCGCTGTCTTCCAGCCGCGAAATCACGATCGGATCCGATACCACCCCCCTCCTGGACCGGAAAACATTAACCCTCCCCCTTTCGTCACGAATGAAGCGCATCATCCGGCTTGCCTGACAACCCGATGAAAATGCTAATTAACTGGCGTGGATTTTGGGAACAATAACGGTGTCAGCGAGGCAGGACAAAAGCAAAACAAGCTACCCCGTTCGTAGCATCCTTCGGACATTATGCACGCACGGGTACAACGATGGGGGTCATACGGGAGGGGGGGTTGTTCAAGCACCGATAAGTTATTAATACTGGTACTGCGATCAACGCAAATGGCGTTATAAAAGGATCAATCGACTGCGAAGATAAATCTCATAATCGGTAAAATGTAAAATTGTAGGCTAATTTAAAAGGCATTCGTATTTTCGGGGCACCGTATGGAATTAATTAGAATATTTGAAAATGTGAAATTTAAGTCTTATTCGTATTAGAACATGGCGAATTAAAAAAATAGAGCTTTTCCCCCAAAATAAGGCCTTTAAACTTTCATCATATCCAAAAATGCTTCGAGTGCAAAGTAATCTTAACTTTGAAATTTGATAAATATTTATAAAAACCCTATTATACTACACTTATTTTTTCCAAGATCTCTTTTTACTGTGACAGATTTATACCTCGAAAAAATTCAATGGAACATTGTTTTAATATTCCGTGAAGAATAATGAAAGAAAAATAAGCCTGAAGCCGCATAAATTCGCGGGAAAGAAGACTGTTTTGAGGCTGATCTCGTTTAAATTATCACCGACAGAAGAACTACGGCTGCTAACTAAACTTAAACGCGCTCCACCCCCGAAAGCATTTTGCTTTCGAGGGGCCAGGAAATTTCGCGAGCCTCGCTCTGCACGCGTAAAGTTTCGGTCCGTGCTTTTTGCTCGACGGATTTGTAAAATTGATTTCGCCATCGAGTCCATGGTTTACGACCTCGGACGGTAGACGCACCGAAAGAACGAAGATTTATTTCGCGCCAAGTTTTTTTCCCTTGGCCGGGCACGAAACGGCAGGCGACGTTAGACGTTTTCACGGATTCAAATATAGCGAGTGCCGCAAGAAACGGGCGTAAGATTTTTACAATAGATTTATAGAGCCAGAAATTACGTAAGTGGCAGAAAGATTCGATGCTTTCGAAAAGGATTTGGCGAAAAATTTTACCGCATCGGCGATCGAAATGAAATAAAAGCTTGAAACTTTAAATTTCATTCATTAACTCGTATTTTATAAAATTAAAAATTGACTAAAATTGAGAGTAAATTTTTAAAGAGATTGAAATGAGATTAACATTTCTTTAAATTGGAAATAAAATAAGAAAAAAAATAAATATGGGTTGAAACATAAATTATAAAACAGAATGATTTCCAGAACTTCAAGAACTTTCAATTTAGAATTTAATAAATGTCGACGTAATTGTTTGAAAATTTCCAAGATATCTTCTAAATTTGGAAGGTCTAAGAGGCATTAGAATAGATTTTTTGGGGTGATATACGACGAAACTTGTTCCTAGCTCATCAAGAAACGTTTCCATCCCACCTGAGCCTGCATCCACCGTCTGTTACCATCGTTTCCTACGTCTGTGCCTATTATTTCACCCCCGCGAACCCCTTTGCTCGTCTATCTTGGCAAGATTTTAATGTCAACGTCTGTCTACGAGATTCTACGTCTCACCAGTCTCGCATAAATTTATTCCAGCCATTTCTTACTCGACGCTCGACCACGCGATGAGACCAGACTAATACCGAAAGCGGATCAAATCTTTTTTATTATTTTTTTCCCCCGTCCTCTCAGACGATGATTTTCGATGGATTGTTGCGACTGATGTGGCTTTTCGTTGGCGTTGTAAGCCGGGATTCGTGCTCGAGATGCTTTCCGCCCGAGCTACTTAATCGCTGCGAACAGCACGCGGATTTCCAGCGCAACCCTCCCGCGGATTAACGTGATCGAACCGAACACGGTTTGTACTGCCAATCATTCGCGTGATATTTTAACACCTCGCTTACTAGATAAAAATAAAATCTATCGGATTTAATAAACTGGCGTATCGAATTTTAAATTGAAAAATGTCTAAGCAATCAATCTTAATTTCAACAGAAGACGAGATAATTATATTTTAGAATCTTTAATTAGGTTATCAAAAATTACTTAACTCGTTCGTTACCAGTCGTCACAAGTGTGTGACAGACATTTTTGTATTTTGAACAGAATTGTTAAGTTTTAATATATAAATATTAGAGTTTGTACAGCAATTGAATAAATCTGTTCCAATTGGTGGTTGTGGTGGACGTTTTTTCCACGAGACTCTGGTAGCGAACGAGTTAATTTTACAACAAAAATAAAGAGTAAAATATACATTTTTATCTCTATGTGGAAACAAACAAGCAGTTTCTCTGGTTTATAGTTGTCACCGAATGTAATGATAACGTTACACGTCTGTGGTTGATCAGACACGCGGTAAGATAGGTGAAACGCGATAATACCGTGTCTCAGGGCAATTACCAAGAACCACAGAAGAGAATTTCCAAGTTGCCCGCAGGGTTAAACCCTCGCCTCATAACAACGAGTCACGCTCGTGGCACAAACTATGCCTCGAAGGTGACAGATCAAATCGTATCTATGAAATTCCAGATCGCGAACAAGCATTTGCATGAAAAACTGAAAAACGAAGTTGAAACCTGGAGTTCCTTTTT
Source organism: Anthidium xuezhongi (assembly GCA_022405125.1). Lineage (NCBI taxonomy): Eukaryota > Metazoa > Arthropoda > Insecta > Hymenoptera > Megachilidae > Anthidium > Anthidium xuezhongi. Next base: position 1,915,452 of record CM039649.1, read on the forward strand.
GCAAAAGCGGACGACTTTAATTGGAGAAGCGCGATTACCGTCAAATTGAAACTCCGAGCCTTTGTTCTAAGAAAAGGGTGGACATAATACGGTGCAAGGGTTGCCTTCAATTTCGCGGAGAACGTCGAAAGTTTACGAGAATCCGGTCGCAAGTTGCAAAGTTATTGAACTGAGAAGATTAACTTCCCGCCTGAGCCAGTTATGCCAATATTGAAGTTGGCCTGCTTATAGCATGCCTTAATTTCAACGACCCCCCGCCATCGAGGTATCTTATTCGAGACTTGTGCGCTTTGTCTCGCGATTGCCAGTCGTCGAAGTGAACTTAATCCAAGCTCGAAATCGGTCGTCAGGGTTTTCCAGAAAAATCCTCTGGTCGAGTGAATAATTCAGAAAGCACTTACCGATCACGTTGAGGCTGTAGTTCAACGACATCTTCGGCTCGGTGCTGACCTGGCACTCGTAAACCCCGGAGTCTCGTTCTTGAGGAGACTTGATCTGCAGCGTCCAGTTCTCCGACTTGTCCGGATGGATCACCTGAAACCTTAGGTCCGACGTGTACATTAGGATCCCGGCGCTAAGGATATGCATGTCCCTTTTGCGCATCCAGGACACCTGTAAAATAAACAGAAAATCGGTTAGTCCTGCAACAATATTTTTTTCAGTTAGGGTTAGGTTTTAAACAAAATATCGTCTAGTATCAACTAATTTTTCAATCTAATTCCAATTAATGGTGTATCGTTGAGAGTACTTGAAACTTTTTAATATTTAACCAAACTCAATATTGTGTTTTCATTAAATAAAGTTTTCAGAAAATAAGATGATCAATTTTAAGAAACATGGGAACGTTTACAAGATTTACAATTGCGGATTTGTTGGATCTAAATGGGACTTAAACTTATGCCCTGTACCAGAATACAAGTGGCTTAGGGAGAGTTTTGTCTTGACGCGAGGACCATGTACGTCGACCACCACCATCACTTTCACTCTGACAGGAGAGTGAAGAAGGAAGTTTGAACTAATCATGGTTATCCTCAATTTTCCGAAGCCCCATTAGGAGAGACAGGACCTTCCATAACCTTGTCCACATCCCTGGTGTTACGAAACATTTCTCGACAAAAGGAAAAAACTTTCACCCCAAAACGACAAAAGTTTCAGGGAAGTCGAGAAGCAGAATCAAGAAATTGAATAACACGAATTTTGATTCCGATACTATGTATTTGAAGTTTTAAATTAAATTTGAAAGTTTAATTTTGTAGTTAGAAAAAAGTATACTTCAGTCTTTGTTTGATTCAAACTGTCTTTGAAAGTATGTTAACAATGTTTCGTGCAACTTGTTAATTGTACAAAAATAGAAATGTAAATAAATGTAAAAAAGTTGAATTTTTAAAACGCCTTGATGCAGCTTTAAATTATTCACCTGAAAACCACTCGAGGCGAACGCGTTTAAACAATTCTTTTCAATGGTATCCTGTTTTCACTGCGGAGAAATTCATTTATGTTTGCATTTCCCTTGACACTTGACCCTTTTCCACGTCTCTTCTGTTAACTAAGCAGACAAGATTTGGAGACCAGAAGAAAGTCTTTCTTTCCAACAAGGGTGCCATGGGTGTCAAACGATATTTAAATCTCCAGAAATCTCCAGAAATCTTCATGAGCAACACATTAATCGTGGATATTACTCAAAAAATGTCTTCAATTTATTATTATTCATTTTCAAGCTTATTATTTTAATTTATCAATCGAGGAGGTAACGAATTTCAAAACTGCTGAAGCAAAACTTCGTTCGGCGTGCGAACTCTAATTTCGTTAATTAAATGGAGAGATGTAATTAACCGAATAAACAGTCAAACAGTTTCGATAAAAGATATTTTAATTAAAATTAGAAGCTGTAATTAAAGATGCATGCATTTTAAATCATAAGTCTTATTTAAACAATATTTAATTAACGTTAAGGTTTTTTACTCTACTAAGAGATTCATGTTAAACGCATCAAAGACTAAAGTGACCCCTCTCGTCCGACTCATCGAAAATTTATTTCCCCTGTTGACGATCTTACGTGGCACGGTAATTAATAAAGTAAATTGTTGTCCGTGCAGGGTCATAAAATGTTCCAACACCGGAAACTGGCCCGACCGCCGTCACCGTGCTCTTGGCCACGGTATCGTTTCATAATTAATTTCGTGACTGCACTTTCCCGGCTACGTTGCACGAAACTACAATTAAAAGCGTTTCGGACGTTTCCTCCGTGAAAAGTTTTTCCCCCGCGCCAATTACCCGGGGCTGACCTTAGTCGCGTGGACAATGCGAGATTTAAGGCGGTCCACAATGCGAGCCGGCGACCAGGAACCGTACGCTGTTTTGCGTGTAATTCACAGCCGCGTTTCCGGACAAATGACAATTAATCCTGGCCATTAATTAATGGCCGCGGTCCGCCATCAATTCAGGAGGAAAACGAGCTATGTACGTGAACACCTGATTTCCCTACACGAATAACCATTGTAACTAATTATTTGGCGACAATCGATGGAATATTTGGAAGAAATAAATTATCGATTATCGAATTTAATTTTCTTGGAATTTTTCCGATAAACTATTTTACTTTGATCTCAAAATGAAAATATAAGACTAAAGAATGTTATAATTTTTTTAAATATGTTGCGAATATGCATGTTGGTTGAAAATACGCTCAACAAGTTGATACACTATGCTGATTTCATTCGAATTCGTACAAATATCATCTATATAATTGAAAGGTGTAAATAACTCTGCACCGTGTTATAATTACCGTCAGACAAACTTGCCGTGTACGGCAAACCATAATTCGTTACTCCTGTATGCTGCTCGAGTATTCTAATTGTATTTTGCCCTCATGCATACGGGTCTGAATGGTCGGTCGGATCATTTACGATGCTCGAAGAGACTGGAGGATCACGTTTCTAAATGATTCGGTGGAGTAAATCAAACTTCACGGACCGAATGGTGCGTTTCGGTTAAAATTGAATTTTCAGCTTCAAAGTTGCTAATGCAACCATCCGATGCATCGTGTAAATGAATGAATCAGGAGCGTGTACCTGTAGGACCGGTTCGAAGACGAAAAATTGGATTCTCTTTCATGAATACCGATCCTTTTTTGAAATTATTCTACCTCACAATTTTTCTAGCAAAGCAATATCCAGTCATAGAAAAATATTCAATCCATGAATTTTAATTAACAACCTTAGCGATATTATCACAGCTGACGAACTTAAAGGAGAAAAAGAGTAATTTTGAACGTGGAAAACTAATTTCTTCGAAATTTTCCAAATTGTTTCGTTGTACAGCAACGAGGTACACAAATTACTGTTATACAACCAGGTATCCTGTATACGTGGGAGACTATTGCTTACAGTATCGATTGTAAGTGATCGAACGCTGTTAGCAGGTCAAATTAATTTGACTAATTCGAATCTCCCCGGGCAAGCTAGGGTACAACCTATCATAAACAGATATTTGAGCTTACAAACAAGTCAATGTACACATCTTCCAGATATTCCTCGTAAAATGATATTTTAGCCCTTCTACGAATGTTAGTAACCTCGTATCAAGTTTGGATCAAATTTGAGAGTTCTCTTCAAACAACCCCTCATTTATCGACTTTGTCAGAAAATGTTTCAGAAGTTTTATCGAATAATTATAAATAAAATATTTTCTCCTCTGTCTTTGACAGAGGATCCACACGAATACACTTACGTTTCAAAGTTCAGCCGGCAAATTAAAGAGCAACGTTAAACAGAATATAGTCGTTGAAAATGCTCGAGTTTGAATCTTTTATCGTAGGTTGGATTCAAACGACAAAAAGACTGTGAAACGCGAGGCGGCCGCGTTTCATGTTTCAAGCGTTCGGAATCGCGCGAGCGAGCGATCACGTTGTCGCGTCTTGGATGCGTTCGAATCGAAGGGTGTGTTCTTCTACCCCCCCCTCTCTCTCTCTATGGAGAGAGAGTGCACGCTCGCGAGCGAATTTCACGCGACGACGAAGCTTGATATTAAATTCTCGGACCCGCTTGCCGGTTTTCTCACTCGGAGTAACGCGAATGGCTCGCGGAAATTTCAGTAACGCCCGGGACACAAAGGGGACGAACCAGTTTCGACTAATTTCAAAGACGTGACGCGAAGAAGCACAGGCGCGTCTCGCTAAACGCGTTTTAGAAATTGCCAGTAAATTTCATCGCGACTCATTAAGCTCGAGACGAGGAACTGACACTCTCTGAAGAGGAACTGCCGTTCTCTTTATTCTGATACTCGTGAAACCTGTTTTATACCCGTCGAATTAGAATTTGTATCTTTGCTCGTCGCTGAGGTGAAAAGTGTCATTTATCAAAAGCAGTTCTTTCGTCTTTTGTTTCTTACAGACATTCCATACATTCATGAAGTGACTTGTAAGTATTGGATCAAGTCTCATTTACTAAACAACTCACGAATATCAATTAACACTTTGCGGTTGTATGTCTACTCTCAGCCACCACACTGATCTTATGTTATATTAAGTCGACAAGCTTGAAATAATATTTTTATTTAAGGAACACTTGTAAGGAATTTCAAACTTAACACGACTGCAAAGGGTTAATATTCAAGATGACAGGAATTTTGATATTTTCCATCGATTTTCGATATAAATATCTCCTCGTGTTTTCTGGTCGACCGAACAGCGATCAAAGCAAGAAAAGGCAAACGATAACCATACGTCCGATCCTGTAAGGGCTGTTCGTTTCTGGAAAACGGAAGCTGGATTTGCGACTGGTTGTTTGACTTCCGTACAATTTGCAGTAGGCAAACTTTCGTCGAGGAAGGACAAGAAGACGCCCGGTGGACGGCAGTAGCGATAACTTCGCCGATTGTCAAATCGCGGAGCCGGTTTTGTCCCCGTCCGAGGAGGCATCCCAACGCTATTCCCAAAACTTCTGCGGATTACTTAGACAGCAGTTCGAATGGGCGAGAGGTATTTGGACGCCGGTGTTCACAAATATCTTGCACGCGAACAATAGACACGCTATGGCGAATGGATCGTTACGACTGCGAGTACCGTTTCCGCGTTTCGTTCGTTATGGAATCTCGAATTTCATGCGAGGATGATGTAGATGGATGATCGCTCTATGTTCAGAATATCTCTTTAAAGTTGGAAGAACAAAATTTTGTTCAACAATTTTGTGAGTTTTCAATAGCGAAGGATTCAAATGGAACATCGTTGGATGCGGTACGTGTCTGAACTTTTTGTTTAAATAATGAAATGAACGATTTTACGTTTATAAAAATATTCGTTTGAGTAGTATGTCTAAGGTAGCAAAATTTGAATTAATTTTGAATACATCCTGTACAACTTTACTTTAATTAATTATAAGTAAGTGGTTAGGCAGGTGATATTAATTATTCGTGGAATCTACTATAAAATAGAAGCAATTAGTACCATTAAAAGTAATATTCGATTACTAGAATCTAAGATAACGTTGTTGTTTGCGTGATACATGCGTGGTCTGACTATCGACGTACCTATACTACTGGCATTTAAGTAACCTAGCAATGAGCGTTGCAGAACACAGAAAGTAAAGAAAGTTTATGATTTTGTAAGCATTGTAGAATAGTTTAACAGAAGATATAATTATACATTTTTGGGGACAAATCTTTTTAAAATGACAAGTTAAAACAAAGCCCTGAATCTACAGAGTGGTAAATGGACAAGTTAGAATAATAGAAAAATATGACAAAAGAAGCTTTGATAACATTATTATCCAAAGAAAAGAGAAATTTGAATAAGAATTGAACATCCTAAGAAGCAGACTCTTTGTAAGCAGGAAAAATACCTCGATAAAAATCCTTCCGTCATATCTTTGATCCAACCCTTAAGATCTTTCAATGGTATAATTGCGAATAATGGGTCACGGTTTGTCTGACGGTTCAAACAAAAGATCTTCAGCCCGGAGGTCTCAAGCACATTTGCCCCTTTCTTTCCGTAAGAAAAGAACTTTCTTTTCTGCTAAGATACCAACATCAAGAAGTCAACTTGTTTAAATTAACACCTGATCATTCATGTTCAAGTGATGCTTGAACCCCTTCAAGTAACAAAAGCTACCGAAAATATCCCTTTCAATACGAAATAGACTTAAACCCTTAGATTATTTAATACACGAATTAAAATTGCATGAAAAAACTTTAATTATTATAGTAGAAATCTAAACTTAACGTTTAGAGAAGTAATTTATAAATTATTAATCTTTCTGTGGCCAAAATATTACAATTTTTAGTTCCAAATCAAACGATAAAATTAAGTATTATATTTTAGATCATACATTGTACTTTTACAAGTTAAGCAATGAATGTATCAAAACATTTTTAGGAAGATTTATCCACCATTGTGACTCCCTGAAAGGAGTCCCATTTTACATAATTTCATACTCTCCTCTTCTTCTTTCTTTTTTTTCGACTAGGAACGATATTTTCACCGTTTCATGGATACGCATTCTACAAAGCCTTTTTTTTCCAAGCTATTCAGTCACACTTTCACGCGTAATCTTTTTCATTCGTGGATGAAATCCGACCGATACAGAAACGCCGAAAGCTTTCGGGCTTTTAAGATAAGTGCTACATCGAGCGTGAATGGCTATGGAATAACCAAGAATTGTTCGGCTTAATATGTCCCTGAACGATCGAATTTACGCGTTCGAAAAATACACGCCAATCGTACCTGTTCAGAAATTGAAAATCAGTCGCTGTGAAACGGAATCGTGTTATCAGATTCATCGCTTTCTCTCATTCTTCCGGTTAAATCCCCGAAAGTCCTGTATCTCTACACGTTGGTGACAAAATTTGTAACTGTTCGATAACAAGACCGAAGCTCCTCCAACAATTGTAATTCAAATGTAATAATAAGTGATAAAATAATTACAGAACTTGTACGTTTTAAGCTAATTTTTATTCTAGCTTTAACAGTTTCGATACTATATTAAATAGTATTAAAGTTAGATTCTACAAATTTTAAACCAAAATTATTTCAGGTATTGAAAACTAAAATTTAAACCTTGGGGAATAAAAAATTATGCAACAAAGCATTAAATGTAAGATTCTACCCCCGGTGGAACGTAAAATTTACCTCTCGGAGCATTCGCGCGTTATGATTCACAAAACCGTACGCGAAAAGGTTAATGGCATCGGAATGAAAAGGAAACGGTGCCATTATTTAAGCATTTCTCGATACCGAGGCGCGTAACCGAGGGGCTTCGCTCGTTGTTATATTTCGTCCGCGATAACCGTCGTCTCCGGTGAATAAAAAATAGATCTCGAACTCTCCGCGGTACTGGCAACGATTTAATCCGCTGATTGCGCGGGAACGTACAACCCCTGGCCCCAGCTCGCAATAACGTTCTCGATCTGCCGTATATTTGTGGAAATCGGTCGGCACGATGGTATACGTTTATGATTCATAAATCAACGTGGCAGGAAAGGCCACCTCCTCCCCCCCGCCTCCCTCCCTTCCCCACCTTTCCGCGTATAAACCCCGGGAAAACGTAAACAGGTATCGCGATAAACGATTTTTTAAACGGTTCGTATCGCGGAGACTGCCAAAAATTTCGCGAAACGGAGAAACACGAAACCGTAACGGATCCCAATCGATTTTCGAAACTGTGGTTGTTGCCATCGGCCGTTCCTGTACACGGTTCCCGCTCATAAACCCGCTGGAAAATTTCAGTTTCGAATTTTATTTCATTCCGCTCCGGCAAAAAAAACAAAACAAAAAAAAAATATCAAAGGATTTGATAAAGGACGATTTGATTGACGTTTTTAATGAACGCGCACGAAGGTGTTTCTTCATTACTACCGTCATGAGTATACGACATTTAAGCGAGTGCAGGTGAAAAAGTCTGATTTTTGATCGACTCCAATTTCAAAGTTTCATTAATTGAAGGATAATTGAGATTTGCACGATTGTTTGAACGTTAGTTTAGTGCAAATTCAGTTCTATTTTTTTCTAACATTAATAATTTTAAGTAAGTGCAATTTATTTATTTTATTCCTGTGAAGAGCAGAGTTCATCCCTGAGGTGTCTTTTACGTCTAACAGAATTTCCAGGGGCCAAAATTTCGTCACAAATATTACATACTTTGAGAAATATTTTAGCGTAACTTGAATTTGGAGTTTCATAAGAATTTCATCAACTAATGCGACGAAATTCGCGTCGTAAAGCACAGGGCCCGCGCGTTAAACCGTCCCGCTATCTTAAAGGCGGTAAATAAAAATAAATGACAGATGGTCAAGAAAGGAGCATCCTACGGGCAGACATCGCACTCGGCTGGGTTGTAGGTACAAGTCGAGGGGACTCGACTTAGTCGGTGCATTTGCAGATTGCATCCAGCAGGATGCACCCAGGAGAACGCATCAAAGTAAACTTCTTCGGTATGCGCGACGACGTTCGTTCCCGTTGGGAACACGCCTTCAAGCCGAAAGCAACGCACACAAAATTTCGTTGGTAAGAAACGACCGCCCAAAATCTCCAGAGAAGCTTTATTCAACGAAACCTTGCCGAGTCGACTACAATATTTTCACATAGCTCGATCCAAAAAGGAGCATCTCCCCGTTTCTTTCTTTTTTTTTTTTTGTCACTATCCGCAATAGAATTCATGGATTCGAATGGATTTATATTTAGACCATTACTTTTTAAGATATTAAAAATACGTGGTGGTAAATAACAAAACTATGTCATTATACCTATATTACGTCCTAAAAAACATGTGTTTACAATTTAGAGTTGAGTACCTGCAAAGGGAGAAGCGCTGTCAGCACCCCCTCCCTACCTTATTTTTTAAAATGTAATCTGATTGGCTAGGGTGAAACTCCCAACATTTGTATATATACTGGACAATTTTTGCAGAATAAAATTCTCGTCACATCAATATAACCCTCGCCACCAAGGCACCTCAAATATAAGGGAAGCTATCGCTGCTACACCACCTCAAATCATTATACGAATAAATTTGAAAAATTTCATTCTTTTCCTTTTTATTTAGATCGCTTCAAAGAATCGAAAAAATGAAGGTATACCAAAATACATTTGAAACCCTAATGCTCTCACGGACGAAAATGTTTCACCTTTCAATCCGATCTAATCTGAAGCATTTTGGGAACAATTCACCAGCCTGACCCCCACCCCTTTGGTTAAAAGCGTTCAGTGAAGTAATCCTCGGTTATCAAGCTTCCTCACGGATATCCCTAAAATTCGTCGGAAGTTTTGCGCGAAAGATAAGACCCGCGTACACATTCGTTTTCCAAGTGTGCCAACGGTTCGCCGTTCGCACAGTTATCACGAACTTTTAACAGCTCGCGAATCTTTCGGGCATGTACCATTTGTGACGAGCCATCGGGGAGGAAGCTTTGTGTCACGATGAATGACAGACCGTTGAAAAGGGGTAAAACAAACAGAGAGGAAGTTGCGTGTTTCGCGTCGAGACGTACGACAAATATCCGGAACGAAAGTTCCCGAACAGAAGAAAACGGAGACGATGCGGAAGCGTCTCTGTTCGTGTACGCTTTTTACGAGGAACAACAAGTGGACACTTACTGGAAAATTGTTTAACACTCGATTTACACCGCGCTCGAAACGAGTTTGACGACTTGTCGCGATTATTACCCTTTTATGAAACTTTTCGAGTGATTGCATTAATTCAAAAATATTTTGCTATGTGAATGTTCACGACTCTACTTTGATTTTATTTTGAATTTACATAAGAGATATGAATTTTATTTGCCTGTTCGCAGGTCGGAAACGCATCGTCGAATGGTTCGAAAAGCCATAAAATGTCCAAAAATTTGTTTGAAAACGTGGCACTCGAGTTTCGCATCGAATCGGTTTGGAAAAGAATTTCGCTGACCAAACAAGAATTTGTTCGTCCCCTGTCAGTCGCCGGAACGTCGATCTATTTTTCGACAGATTGATTACAACGAATGAAAAATGGATTCTGTGTAACAATATATCAGGAAGACGAACACCTTGCTCGCCAGAAAAATGCCCATTAAAGGTGAAGTCAATCGAATGAAAAGTTACTTGGTCAACCGAAAGGGAAATTCTACTTTATCAAACTCAGGAATAATTTGAATAATTAATTGATTTAAAGTTTGAAGGTAAATTTTCCACAATTTTTATTTTTGACGCATTTTACAACCTGGCAAAGTTTTGTTTGGTTCAAAAATTCACCACAATCCCCGAGAGCGGTTGATATTACTCATCTCGCGCGAGACGTCAATTGCGAGGGTTAAATTGAAAAATAGAGGGACCATTTTTGAGTAATCTCGGCTTTAGCGTGTCGCTTTAGAAAATGGCCATTTTCACGGTGGTATTCAACACGTTAATGGCGAGGGACCTCGCGACCCTCGACTCTGACCGCAAAAATTGTTAATAACACCGGCGTGGAAACTGCAGAAATGAAAATGTCTGTCTCATTTTCGAGTACACAACATTACGGAGTTAGTTTAACATCAAAGCGAACGCAGGCTCGAAACCGTGGCACGTGTAACGAAGCTTACGCGAAGGCAAAGGAGAGAGAAGCGAAAAAAAAAAGAAGGAGAAAAGTTTTGTTTCAATCGTGAAACAAACACCCCCGGTGTTTTCTATCGTTCGGTAAGGCATATCCGACAACTATGGGAGAGCAAATGTAATTTGCGGCGCTTTGAAATTCCGAGCACAGAAAATTCCGAGCAAACAAATATCCGCCTCGATGATACAGTAAAAGTGCATCGCACGTACAACCAAGCTTTTATTTCTTTCGCTTCATTTTCCAACTGCTCGTATCGGCTCACCCACCTTCCCCCTCCCTTTCCTCCTTCGTTTTCGTGTCTTTTTAGACGCGTGTATACGATTCGGTTTGGTCGGTGAAATTTTAATCGCGGTCACGAAAAATCAGACGTTCGTTTTGATTAGACCACGGATGCTTTGTATGCATGGGACAAGATAAAAATATATTCCCCTTTATATCAGATTCCCGTTATTCTTGTTATTATTTCTAGTTTTTTTTAGCTGTGGATAATTAGTCGGACGTTTGCAATTTTTAATCGTGTTTCACGAAAGAGTTAATCGACCCAGTTCAGGACCGTAACGATCAATAAATTTATCCGTTCAAAACCGATAAACGTTCGATAGGTTTGCGAGCAGTCAGAAGACAGACGCTTGTATACTCCTTCGGTCGGGACAGGTTGTCAGGCACAGAAAACAGAATCAAGAACATCCGATAAAAAGTCAATGCTGCACGTAACGACCAGCGGCAGTATTTTCTGTGTAGCTAAATTGGATTGGCAGTTTATTGGCAATATTCGTTTGCGTGGCGTTACGCCAAACCTTCGTGTTCTCTCTGACCGACAAAAATCTCTCCCTGTCCCCCCCACTCTCTCTCTCTCTCCTCCTATCTGGTTGTCATCGTATCCCTGCGTCCTCTCTGTCGTCTAGACGCTGGATGCAAGTTTCGTCGATCCCGGCAAGGGTGGAATATCTCATCCCCTGATAACGATTCCGTACCTGCTGCCAATACGTCCTGGTAACAATGTTTGCCCTAACTTCCCATGGAATAAAAACTGATACCTTATTCAGAAGAGCAGCGCGTTGCAATTATGTAAAATAAGTTATCTCAGAACACACACCCCGACAGGTGTGTCACTTAGAGTTACATATTTATTGGTCCGATGTTGCAACAACGTGTCTGACACGATATTTTAGAACAAGGGTTTAATTTCTAAAATTAAGAAACGAAAGTAAAAATTCTTGTGCTAACAGTACGAGATTTAATTATGTCATTTGTCGTGTACGTAGGTTCATGTTCAATGCAACAATCAACAAGTTAAGCACCCGTTTGCGAAATATATCGTTGCCTGATGCAAAGGGGTTTAAGAAACGTTTAAGGGTAGAAGAATACGGGGGAATCTCGTAGCAACAGGGGTGAGATATGTATTTAGGCCGACAGTCAGCACAGAAGCTTGGAATATTCGGCCGGTGGGGGGTCGTAATCTAAACTAATCTAGTGCAATCTCACGCAGAGTCACCTATACACGGTAGCAAATGCCTGGCAAGTTTATTTACCCGAAACGAACGTTCCGTCGTAGTCGTATCAATTTGCAACGGGAATGCTTCCGCGATTCAACTGAATTATTTCGAAGAATAATTGAACGAACAGGGAAATGGAGTACCTTGGGAATCGCTACTAAAGTTTCCAAGTATTTCGTTTGTTAATAGTTGATTATTTTGAGACTAAGCGATAGGGCGACACGAAGTACCTGTTAATGACTTCTTCGAAAAACAGTTAGATGGGTTCACTCGAACTATATTCTCTGAACATTTCAGTTAATAATTTGAAATTCGAGTTAGTCGAATTCTGTGGGTATTTTTTAGATATCCATTAGGATTGTATTACGAAAAGAGTATGGTACTCAGCATTTGGAATCGACATTCCATTGGATAGAACCTTTACATGGAGTGTGTTGGTAACAGAGGTGGCAAAGATTTATGGTTAGGGAATTACTTGGGGATCGAATACGACTTCGGGACAAATTTATCGTTCCAAGTTTTCTAATAATTGAAAGCCTCGAGAACTGATCGATTACTCTATAGAACGCTACGAAACATAGTAAATACCAACAAATTTTTTTAATATTTACAAGCTATAACTTCGTGATTCACGAGTGTAACTAAAGACTTGTAACTGGTTATGAAACCATTGTGCAAAGCACGCTCGAGCAAAAGTGATGCTTCCCTCTCCTATTTGAATTTTTACACGATAGATCTACGAGGAGGGGTTGTTTTTGCGACCGAAGTTATGAATTTCAGGGGAAATCTTGACTATCGTAAAAGCTCTAAGCGAGAATGCTTTATGCCTGGCTTTTATTATGAACATCTCGCATCCGGAAATTCTTTTTAGCCGCAGAAAATAATAATATTTGACACCATTCTATGGGGTGATAAATGCAGACCAAGAAAGGTACCTTTTCTCGTATCTAAACTTAGCATATTTAATATATTTGTAGTAACAAGTTTCTCAAAATTTCGTGAATTTTTTAAATTATTTTCTCTCTTTCCAATCTCTGTAATGGGCACTTGATTTATTACGAATGTAACCAAACGAAACATTGATTTTATCATTGAACTTGATTCCGTTTCTAATCATTGCCCACGTCATTGTCTCAACCTACATTAACCTGATATGCCACGAATCGGGTCGTTCGATTTATAGAAGGCAGGATGTATAAGTACGTCTGATCTTGAGCGTTAATTACTCTCCGTTCTCGCGGGACCTTGCTCATGGTCTTACCCTGAAGATCAGAGATCGAAATGAGCAAGAAGCCGGCTGTCGTATTCACGTCGGATTGATGAATCTCTACGGGATCGTCGTCGAAAGAGGAGACACCGTGAAATGTGCTTTGTCGCTCCTCTGATTCCGTTTTCACAGATATATAAGACGGAACTCTCAATATCAAAGGACCGTTTTTCTATTTTTGCGGTATTGTACCTGTCGTGTGTATAATTTCGTCAAGTATTTAACAGATGAACGAAGAAGTATAAATGCATTATTTATCGATAACAATCGAAATTCCTGACGTCTAATGGACGAATCAACCAAATAAATTAAAGAATTTCTAATAATATGGGCGAGGGTTTCCGATGGAAATTCAAGTATCACCCATATATGGCAGTGAAGGTGTTAAATATAATTTAAAATTTTATTTGATTTACATCCTTGAATTTTTGATATTAAAGTCAAAACAGAATCAAATCAAATATTTCTTCAAAATAAGAGTTGCTTACCCTAACTAAAATATAACATCCCTATTTCTTTAATAAATATTGGAATATTTGCGGTATATATTGATTTTGACAAAATAGGACCACGCTATACCTCAATGTAATACAATCAGAGTCTAATGGGTGCAAGTGTAAAGACGTGCTCGTATTCGGAACGCGATAACGGTGAGCACAAATTGAACGGTAGGAACTGTTAAAAAATTCCATCCCTTTCAAGATGTCGTCGCACGGACACTCGAACATCGAAGTGGATCGAACCGGGCAAAGGAAAGCGTACGTATTTAGATTGAACGATATCTTGTCGAGATTCCCATCGAGAGAGAGAATGCTTTTGTGAAGCCAGCAATATGTTCTTTCTTGTTGCTGACAGATATGAATGGCTCGGCACTGTAAAAGCCAGAAAAGTTTCACTTACTTTTCGAGCCTGCCACTTTTTCCTTTTTTTTTTCTCCTTTTTTTATCGCTCCACTCGTTAATTCCGCTTGCTCGAAGCATATTTTCGTTATCAGGAACGTTTAACAGATTTCAACTTCCGTCAACCGATAAAAATCGATCCGCGTGAACTTTACCAAGGATTAAAGAAGATGGAGCGTATTTTATTGGCGAGCGTTTAAAGGCTCGATTTTTTCCAGAATCATTTCCACCGGAATGGTACGAGGTTATTTCATGGAATTGTTCCGATGGATTTTTTTTGTTATTATTCATGTTTTTGTTATTTTCAGGGAAGTTTGTTGAATAAGAGAGTACGCGAGATTGAAGCGGATATGCAATTATTATAGACGGTTTCATTGGGGATTAAATTTGATGGAAAAATTTGAAAAATGTATGATTTTTTCGCTGCGATTTTGGTCGACTGTAAATTAAATACTTTGAATTAGCTATGATAGAAAAAACGTTTATTTATAATGCTAATTTAATTTAATTAACCCCGGATGGAGATGCAGAAAAATTTCGTACAACGTACGCGATTAATAATTTCCGATAAAATATGCTCAGATTAGTAGAAGAATTATGATCGGCGATTCCACGATCGTACGGAGGTATCGCGTGCAAGGTTAACATTTATCTGGACATAAATTTTCACGGAAGTGCTTGAAACGAGGATAAAACGGTTCGATCGATAAATCCTCATCATGATTTGTAAGGAAGTTAAAAGGTTGTCACACGATATCGTTAATGCAAACTAGGCTTCTTTAACGTGAAATAAACATTGTCTAATTTATTGTACAGAAGATAATATTCAAATGTAGCTGAATTCTTATTTTATTCCATTGATTATACAAACTACATTGAAACTATTAACCCTTAGTCCTGACTGATTCAAAAAGAAACGAGTTAACTTACGATCCCTATTTCGCAAAAAATCTCTGAAAATGAATATCGAAATTAGGTGACGAAATCTCGGCACCCCAATGATTCAATGTGCCCCGTTTTAATCGTGCTCGTTAATTACCCGACACCGTTCGACGCATTCAACGGTCGACGTTTTATTTCGCCTAGAACCGTGGTTGTTTCGCTGGATTCGTTGTTCGACGTGGAAATAATTTCTGGCGGGACGTCCACCCCTCGGTTTCGAAGCTGCGATTGTAATTGCTCTAGCGTATACCGTTCGCGCGGACTACCCCGCACTGAACCCGTAAAACCTGTTCTATTAAATTCCGAACGCGAGGGTGAGAGAAATCGGCCCAATGAATTTATTCAGAAATTTCAAGCAACCTCCTCGCCTCCTGACACGCAGCACACTATGGGTTAATTTATACACGCGTTCTGGAGCGTGCAGCTGTACAGGCTATACATTTTTCAACGTCGACGGAAACACGACAGAAGGTGAACTTTTGAAATTCTTAACCTCCACCCCCCTGCCCGTCCTCACCGACACGTTTCGAAATGGTGCATTTCGAAGGAAACGTTGTTCGCCGGTGTGCGCAGCTTTCAAGGTTTTAATACGGTTAAAAATGTGACCGAACATGCTCGTTGGGGAACGGGGCGATACGTTGAAAGCTTGAAAGCACCGGCTTGTGTTTCTTTAATCTCCATCGGCTGTAAAATCGTGAAAATCCCGAATCTCCGATCGAAAATCTGGCCCGGAGTTTCGATTACGTCGAAAGAGCTTTAAAAAGGGATGATATTATATCGTTTAATAATTCTCTATAGGGAATCTCTGTTTCAAAGGAATTTCATTCGAAAATTATTTTACAATTCTAAATCGATTAACGAATATTCCGTCTATTTCCTTTAATCGACGGAGTGGGATGCTATTCGAGCGGTTAATAATTTAATTTCGGAACCGATCATGATTTTCGCGATATATCGAGATATTGAAAATATTTCGCGGCAGCAGACACAAGGATCCGTTCAAAAGGATCCTTTGAAGAAGCGAGCTGAATAGCGCAGCGGCGAGCGATCCTTTTTTTCCAGCCCTGTTAGATCCTTTTGCGAGCAACGACAAACGACTACAGAATCGACTTTAAGGAGCTTACAAGTCTCGATCCTCGTCTGCTGAAGGATCGCTCGAACATTACGGCTCGACGATATGTTTCTGTACGGTGTTTCCGTGGACGCGAGACGCCACGGTACCGTGACCGGCGTGAAAATGCAACCTGAGCAAAACGATATTACCGCATCCAGAGCATTATCGAACGCATAAACGTCGCTCGAATCTCATAAATTTACTTCTTACACGGCACTGAATATCGTGTCGCTGCCTGCACCGAATTCATACCCGGAAACGGGGGAAAAAAGGAATCGAGACGCGTTAGGGACCGCAGATAATGTTTTTGCTTAGAAATTTATCTTTCAGGTTTAATTTCATATTTTCGAAATACAAAAATTCGTCAGCGCAAGCCAGAAATAATGTTTCACGTGTCTCGTGCTCAGAAAAATTGAATATTAATGATTGTTAAAGACCGGACGATCGTTTGGCAATAAAAATCGAATCGAGCTGTGCGAAAATGACAAATCTCGAGTATCTTATGGAACAATGCTACGATCGAGATCGTAAACGGCGATGAACATAGAACGAACAGAACGCGAACAATGAAATCGTTGGCAGACACCTACAGCAGTTTCCGTGGCGTAAGTCAAGCAATATTTAGTGATAAAGCAGTAGAGATGAAATGGACTGAACTATCTAAGGTATTCACAATAGGTCCTATGTGCACCTACATATACATATATACACCCCCCTTTGCTGGTATATCAACATCAAATTGTGATTTTGCTTTCCTGGTTCTCAATTCACTAAGAACCGTCGCTTTTGTGTTGGACACCATGATTTACCGGCCAGTACAGAACCGTGCAGTAACCAAGCTTTTCGATTACCACCGAATTTTCAATATAAGTAAAAGATATCCTCGGTTTCTATCGAATTTCTCCAAGATTTTAGGAAAAATAATAAATCGCAGATTTAAAAGAAAATCCTGATAGTAATTTACAATATTATACAATTTGCAATAATTTAGAAAGTAGCGAAGTGCATTTGAATATTTTTAAAATAGTAATACGATTCTCAAGAGAAATGTCGAGCTTCACGAATGTTTTTTAAAATTCTAGTACAACTTCATTCAATTTTATACATCGACCTAGGTTGATATAAGATTCTACAAATTTTGTTTCGCATTTTCAACTCGGTCTCCGAATGTAGGTCAAATTTTTGCTCGCGTCAGCTACCAGAAAGCCTGCGCAAGGTTCGCGACGAAAGTACCTCGGCTGAGAACCACTGATCATCACATCTTCTTCGGCGCTAATATAAATTCCTTTTATGCATAGCACTTGCGAGCAATCCAATATCAGACCCAGAGTCTGATTTAGGTCGCCCGTTGGTACACTTTTCTTTCCTATTTTTCATTTCATCATTCCCCCCTTTTTCCCCCCAATAAAATTAATTCTCGTATAAAAATTTACTTCGTACAGCTCGCGCAAATGATATCCGCCACTTTAACATCGATCGAACGAAGAAACTCTCGGCCAAGCAAAGTTGATTACCTAATAATTTCGTTTATAACTTTCTCAGGCTAATTGGATAACTCTTTTGCATGGGAATTAAACCTTAAAGATCTGTCGATTTAATTACACAAATATCGCGATGAAAATTTTATTCGCTGATAATTTTTGCTAAAAATAAATAAACGGCACGGGTGAAGGGCAAAACCCTTGATTCAGTTACGAGGAAAAGAAGAAGAAACATTATTCGATCTCTGTAGATTTTTCTGTGTCAAACACTCAATACCTGAACCATTTCAATTCACAGAGGCAAGAATCGACAATGCAACTTTTTATTCGATCCAAGGAAAGAAAGTAGCGATGTCGCAGTATCAGAAAGATGTTATACGAAGAATGTTTCTGTTTTTCTGCCACTGAGAGAATGTTAAAGGAAGGGTGGAAAATTCAGAAGAAAGAGATCGGCGAAGGGCGTCACGGGGACGGGAAACTTTGGCGGTCTCGCGACTCCTCGTGACGTTGGATCGACGAAAACAAAATTTCAAATACGAACGACGAAAGGTAAACTTCAGCAGGGAAACGCCGCGTCCGGCGATGGAAGGGAGGTAAATTCAATCTGAAACGACGAATTCCTAGTCGTAGACGGAAATCGTTGAAGAATCGATGTTCGTTCTTTCCGTTCGGGATATGAACGTACAGGGCTGAACTAAATCTCTAGTTCACTGAGATATTTTAATCTCAACTGAAGAAGTATAATTCCAATTTAAAAATACAGGTCAAATACTTTTTAATTTCAAAATATTTGAAGATGCAAATTACAGATGTATAAAATTGGACCAAAATTTCGGATTTTAAATATAAAGAGTTTAAGATTTGGCGATTTGGCGACATAAAAATTGTACAAAATAATACTTAATCCAGAAATATGGGAATGAAATTGAAAAATTGTATCGTCAAGCATTTTTGTTCATTTCTGTACATTTTCAAATTAAGTTTCAACGATTTGAAGGATCGTTATGCCACAAAGCTTTCATATCGCTTATGAGCGTTGGACTTTTTCGTTTAATGCGATGCAAATCCAGGTATTCCGCGTGAAAAAGCTTCGATGCAGTACCGTCATAAATCAGCGACTCGACTGACTTGGAAGATTCAATTTACCGACGTCGACGTAGTACGGTTTCTGCAGTTAATTAATCTTCATGATCCCATGAAGCGGGATACCATCTCAAGATACGTTTCTTCCGCTATTTTTCAACGTACGTACGAGGCAATTATTAATTTGCTTTTTCATGGTATCATCTGAATTATCAATTAAAAATTCTCTAATACAATCTCTGACAAACTCTTGAAACCATAAATTTAACCCTTTGAGATGGGAGGACTTCTTGGTAAAGTGGACGCACAGAATATTATTTATTTCAAATAAAATAAGTAATAATTAAGTAATTTAAGTATATAATAATTAAAGTAAATGCGAGGGAATAAATAATCAAGATAAAGAAATTTGGATTGTGAAAGAGTTAAATATATATAAACTGTCTAATAATGTCAAAGTTGATTTTTGATCAAGATAGTGAAAACGTAGTTCAATTTTGTACGTCTTCATAAAAAAATATAAAATTTAAATCACCATCAGAATAATTAACTTCCCCATAAAAAATGTTTAGTTAACCCTAATCAAATTTTATCACACGATTTTAACTTACAAATTGGAGTTGATTATGTTCGCGGAATGGGTCGTAAAGCTTACTCGGAAAAAAATGTAAAATTCTCGTGGCTGCACAGCCACGGCGATCTGTTTACCGAGGAGAATCATGAAGAATGAACCTCGATACATCAATTTCCAAGTTCTCTTCATGCATTACAGATCTCTCGTACACGGCGTGTAATGGGATTACGTGTCAAAACAAGCTGTACTTTGCACACAAATATCAAACGCGTTGCGTTCAGTTCGAAATCGAAACACTTTTTCGCACAATACACGATAACAGAATTAATTGATAAAATATCGATGAAAGAGTATAAAAAACGAAACAGCATCGTGCAGCGGAATTAAAACAGGAAAATAAATTTTACAGCCTTTAGATTTTTCAAAGAGAATAATTTTTAATAAAAATGAAATTGAATCGTCCATTACGCGCAAAAAGATTCGGATATCGTTCGATCGTTAAAAAAAAAAGAGAGAAAAAAAAAAGAGATTATACGGAAGTGGCTATTAAAAAGGAGTGATTTTTTTCATAAGCTTTGTAATTTATTGAATATAATAATTTCTGATAACTGAATCGAACGCTTGCTTGATGGAAGCACCCCGTTCTGCGTATATTTAATTTCGTTCCATTTATGACGGCCGCTCGCGAAAGAGATAATTGGAAATTGATTTCTTCGACGGGACGATCCTTCGACGATATCCTTTAATCTCATAGCAGCTTTGTAAAATTACCAGAACGTCACGGGATAAAGGGTGGCTTTCTGTTACGCTCGAGCGTGAATGAAAATTTCGACACTTAACCGAAGCGTCGAATTCACGCTCGGTTACGAGATCCGTTTGATAATTTATAACTCATCGACGATCGATGAAAAATCGGGCGAAAAATATCTGCGCCCGCAAAACAACGAAAATTGAATAAAGCTGAAACATTCAATTTGTACGTCGAAACGAATTAACTGATAGCAGAGAAAATTTTTCGATTAACACAAGCAATTGATTGCAACGCTTTATTATGTAACGGAAAGCATTTGAACAATTAAAAAGCTCGATGCTTTTTCTCGTACGTCCATGATAAAATAAAATATTGTAAATATCGTTCCGTGATTGAAATTACAATGTACAGAGTAAAATTATTGAAATTATAATGCAACGAGCATTTCGAAACAGAAGAAGAAAAATGATTGTTTCAAAATGTCGACCCGACGATCCTCTAACCTAATTTGTTTATTCGACAGTCATTTATCAACGAGATGAAAATAGAAAAATCGCAAATTGAAAAAGAGGGCGTCCCGTCCCGTTCCAGTAAAATGAACTGACAGATCTATCGGTTATTCAGATCGACGTCGTTTCCCTTCTTCTCGCCTTCTACCACCCCGTCTTTGCTTCGTTTGCACACGGAAGTATCGTATCGAATAAGAAACAGATCCTGCAGAAATTGCTGTATCAACCGACTTCTGAACGCTTCTTCATCAGATTATTTGAGAAGCTGACGAATTGTTTGGTTATGCCTTCATCGTCGACCGTGTATCACGATAGAGACGCAAGTAAGTACATTTTAAATTAATAATAGCCTGTTTTTTCCCTTCTTCATAAACCCATTTACATCATCGACTGAAGGTTCAAAAAAACCAGAAGAGTTCAGTGATATTATTTAAGAAGATTTGAAACACTAAAATTAATCATTTTTTAATTACCCTCGTATTTTATTTGGAGAATTTTGGGGCAAATTTCTTTTGCAATTTTGACTAATTTTACCACTTTGGATTTTAGATGAAATCCAAATCGAAATGTTGATCAGTTTTCATTAAGACGATTAATTATAAGATTATAACCCTTTGTACGAAACCTACTTTCAGTTTAAACGTTTCTGTATCGAATTACAATTCGCGGATATTTTCTATCCGAAATTTGATATTTTACTGCTTATAGAAAAATTCACCTGTCCGGATTAAAGGGCGGGGAATCAGATTCGCTGAAAAGTCGGTGCAAATAGACCTGCATGAAAATCGAATTGAATTTCAGACTTTCGCGACGGTGTTCGGTGCAACGTTTACGCTCCCCTTTACGTTCTCCCATTGCGATTCTGTTTCTATGATTTTCCATAACCGTACTTCTTGGAATTAGCAACTCCTTCTTATCGATCAACGTTTACGGACGTCAATTAAATGTACTAATATAAAACCGCGAAATTAGTTCAAAAATAATCCTTACGGTTTCAATAATTAAATAAAGTTTTATAATTTCCCGGCAACTTTTCGTTTCGCAAGTTGGGTGCTTCGCAAA
This sequence comes from Anthidium xuezhongi, assembly GCA_022405125.1. Lineage (NCBI taxonomy): Eukaryota > Metazoa > Arthropoda > Insecta > Hymenoptera > Megachilidae > Anthidium > Anthidium xuezhongi. Next base: position 1,937,189 of record CM039649.1, read on the forward strand.
GATACTAATTGGATAATGAACAACTCCGACGGCCGAAACATGCGGTACCGTGTCATAAAATTATTATAACGGAATAAGCAATATTTAGTAGTCCTCCGAGGATGTACAGGAGGGCACTAATAAAACTTAGCATCATTGCGAAACTTGGCATCCGTGGTTCGAACGAAGCTATCCCGTTTGTAATTCAAGAGGCAATATCAGATTTCGCATTGATTAATTCTGGGGGAGTAAATTCCCACAAAGCCTGCCATTACGCCTAATAGGCTGTAAATACACGCAGATGCGTGCAGAACGCGCTGGTCCTCGTACGTGTACCGTACTCCCTTCGCCCCTCTCTCTGTTTGTCTTGAACTTTCCGCTTAAGTACACTTCATTACCGAACATTATAAATTAACAGTCCAGAAGTACTTGCGGTGGATCCGGAGATTATCAGAATTTGTTAACTAATTTTCTTTGAACAAATTGAATGAACTATTACAAAATTGATGAACATATTCGTACGATGGTTCAGTAAGAAATTTCCCTTAAAAGACTAACAAATAAGAAAAGGGTCGTTAAATCGTGTCAGGCGTTGCGCTTTCAAAAGTTAATGCGACACGTGAGCTGATCGAGTCGACCGATTCGTAAAACGCTTTGACAAAAGGAAAAATATCGAATTTCGTGGACGATTAATCGATATTCGAGGCATGGAATTGCAGAGAAAGCCGACAGTTAGGTCGGATAGGGTGTAAGTAAACGCGTGTACAGAGCGTGCTGGATCATACATATGCACCAGCAGCCGTGTGTATCCTTCTCTTCGATTCCAGTTAACTTGGATCACGAGCACGGCATCCCGATGCTGCCGGTCGCCGTTCCCGAGGGTTCGTCCTGCAATTTAAATGACTGCGACACGCAGCAAATTCCTCTCGGGGTCGGCCAACAACAGCAGCTTACCCGCAGCCTGGTCTCGGTCGGTTCCAGCGTCTGCCGAATCTGTCACACCAACACTTCCAAGGAGCCGCTCATATCACCTTGTAGGTAAATGTATCAATCGACCAACTGACAGATTTTTAATCCGATTTCAAAGCTAATTCCCACTAAAATTAGCCCTTTAAACCTAATTTACGAGTAATCATCTTAACGCATTATTTATCAAAAATGATTGGCGCTAATTAGCGGCAGTTCACGTATCCCAGACGTTTCTCAACGATCGTCACCATTTTCGAGTGGCCCTTGATGACGGAACCGCGGGTACGAGTGCTTGTAAAAATGGCTGCTTTAATAGCTCGAAAATTTCGCCTATTCCCTAGTAATTACCCGCATATTTTACGCGCAACGAAATTTGCCCAGGCAAAATTCGTTCTGCGTCACACGTTAAATCTCGTTCCGCGAACACTTTGAGGATGTACCTTTGCGGGTATTTCAAGAAAATCGTCGCTAATGGCCTCTAACAATTATTTAAAAACATAAATTCATCCAAAATTCATTCTTGAAAAATAAATTTCAATGATTCCAATTTGAATACTCCCGAAGAATTTTGTATTAATTATTTCTTCATTTCAAATTCGTTTTTGAAGTAATATTGAAAGGAATCCCTTCAACAAATCACTGAATACGCGCAGGGATGAATATTACGATATCGTTGTTCGTTTCTCCGAAAGCGGAACAGGTAGGTAATAAACTCCTGAATGCCAGAAATTATCGTCATTAGCGGGAATCAATCCTTTCAGAATTACACTCGCAAATTTATCGAATGCAAGGACGGCGTGCATGCCCATTTGTCGACGATGGTATACATTTCGCGAAACGCGTATTATCGTGACACTGAAATCACGCCGTCAAATAGGATTCCTCGGAACATTAATCTTGAATCGCCCTGTTATGCTCTGTTTTGCATAACAATCGAAAAAGTAGCTTTCAACCGGTCCGCTGATGGAAGAAGTTAATTAAAAATCATCTGTATTAATTTCGACGAAACCATATAAACGCGCGAGGTATTGCAAGGGGCGGAGCATATGAAAATCAAATCGTGTATTAATCAGGGCGGTGTAAAAAACATGTTACTTAGAAAATAATTACGCGAGCAGAAAATTAAAGCATTCAATTTCGTTTTGTGTGCTTTGAGTTTTTGAATAACAGAAAAAGGATGTGTAAACTTGCTCGTTTTTATAACATGAATTTTCTGGACCTTTCATACCTTTTTCACATTCTCTTTCGTAACTTAAGCCGAGTTAATTAATTTTATAATTATCCCGCGAAAGAAAAATATTTTAAAACATACTGAAAACCGGCGGAGCGTATTTTTCAAAGGCTATTCAATATACAAAACGACGTTAATTTTTCTCAATGTTCAAAATGAAAAAATATTTTTTTCGGTTACCAACGTTCATTTTCTTTGATCTCGTAGCTGTTTAGCGAATTCATTAACTCTATTAATTCGATTCTCGTGCAGGAATTCATTTTAAGACACAAGCGACGAATCATCCCTTTCAAACGCGCGTCTACGACCGTTTCTAACGTAATTAAGGGCTCGTCCTGGCATTCTGTAATTCAATCTGGCCCCGGCAAACCCCGAAAAAGGGCACAAAACAGCCACAGCGTTTTTCAATGGACGAATAAAAATCCCAGCGGTGCTCCTATGGCTTCTCGACCTTTTATTTTTTCCACCCCCCTTTTCGTTCCTTTGCAGCCCCAACTTTCCTTTCCACCCTTGTCTATTCCTCTCTTTTCCCGCCCATTCACACCATCCATCCGCCACGTTCTTCTCCTCTTTCTCATTTTTTCTTCTCGCGTTTATTTCCACGTTCTCGTTCCTATTTTCTCTTCCGCGCCATCCACGAACTTAATTCACGAGATCCTCGTGAGAATTCTCGCGAAATGACACGCGTATCGTGTGACCCATTTCCTTTCACCCTTTTCTCTATGGCTTCCACGATCCAACGGTATACCATCGCGACGAGCATCGTATTTAACAAGGTGTCAGAAGGTGTTCGTTCGTTCGAAAAGCGGCGGGTACACGTTAAGAATGGGAGCAAGCGTCCAAAGATGATACTATGATCATTAAATCAAGAAATTACTGCGATAAAAAGGACAAACTATTTATGAAAAGCTGATCAGGTTTCATGACATAACAGTATCACAAAATAACACTTGTGAGGAGTCGATTCGAAGATTAGGGTTCGAGGAAAATGATAAATCGGTGAATAGGAAGAAAGGGCACGATGTTACTCGATTATGTCAAGGCACACCGCAAACGTACACGTGTCTCGATTGCGTTTGGTTACGCGATTCATCATTGTGATTAGTTCGGTTTCGATGGATTCCACGTGGGCTGACTACGTTTGATCCTGGCTGTATGCAGATTAGAAATGGATCAGACGTACACCGGTCACGTGCCATCCATTAATTTCAAGAAAATCTTCCTTGGACGCGTTTGATCAATTCCAATAGCGTAGAAAATGAACTTGGAAATGGTTTATGTTCATCGAAGATCTATAGTTACTCCGTTAAAAGAACTCTCAATTAAGCTTCGCTTAACTATCCGCTAATTTGCAATGTCCTCGTACAAAAATAAATATTTTACAAAATGATCAATTAATAACGCGTACAGCGGTGACCGTGGAGCGGGAAATTTTCACGTTTTCGGGACAAAGTAAAATATTTTCTAACGAATCGTGTAATAAAAAATGTTCGCATCGTCGGATCGCAATGTTTCCGCCGCGAAATTTTTTGTTATTTCCTTTTCCTCGCCTCACACTATTTCTCGGCGAAGTCGAGCGAACTGGCGAATAAATAGCGACGAGCGTAGCCAGCTTGATGAAACGCGATGGAAATTTAGAAAGTGGACTCGGTGCAATTCAGTTTCCGGGAAGCGGAATAATTGAAGGAGGCGAGAACGAACTTCTGCTTATGTATTGAAAAGCGCGACGAAGCGTGAAGAGGGAAACGCTGTACGCCGGACAATATTGTAGAGATTTCAGTGTTTGAGTCCTGGCGAATCAGACAATGCGAGAAAAAAGAACCGGAACATTGATTTATTTCGCAGATTTTTATGTTGCATCGAGAAATTCAATTGCGTTTAAAGGAATAACCAGATGAAAGATTACTGTTTAAATCTGAACAACGATCAAAGACGAAATATACTCTTGTCTCAAAAATTTATCGAATAATTCGATTATAATATCCAGATAAGATTTGTGCCATTGTTCGTAGAGTTTGATCAATTTTATTAAAATGTACTGGGTGTCCATGATAGAGCAACTAGCCATTTCTTTTTGCATTAAAAGTCTACCTAAACGAGACCGTTGAGTACAAATTTTGCAGACTTTACATCGATTTAGCTTATTCAACATTTCTAGCGGTGTCTTCGCGTTTGCTAAAAGCCATATCTTAACCTGCTGAAGTAGGCAAACACAAGTCTGAGAAACTTGAATGCGATGCGACTCACTGACTGCAAAATGGCATAATTTTAACAGCTGCCGCCGTGGGAGTTATCGTGTCAACCCTTTCTACACTCAAGCCACTCGTTTCAGTCGTAGACAATGTTTGACAGCGCACTCAAAGCTTGTGTGCCTCTTGGAAGCACCGCTGTTACGCTATGAAGAAACCAACCCTCTTCAAGATAACATAATTAACGCAAATATTCCATAGAGATAATGTTTTTGATGTCTCAAGATCCAGGAGACATTTTAGTTTCAGGAATTTAGAAACTTAGGAGTTTAGATACTTGAAACCTTAGAAATAATATATTTTTAACGAATGTGGTATAACATTCGACAAATAAATATTCTGAACGATTCTTATTCTTTGAACCAAAGAAGGTGCAAGTTGTTGGAAGATTCGCAGGGGGAGACTGGGGCGTAAAGAATTAAAAGGTACCATCTGGTAGCAAAATGAAACGCGTCAACGGACAACCACTTCCGCGAAGGTGTCTGAATAAGTTAAAGGTACTCTGCTCGAGCGATTTTCGTACGAAGAAAAAAAAGAAGAAGCAAACCCAACGAGAACTGTGTGCAAGATGTAAGAAGTCGAATGAAAATCTCGGCCGTCCTCGTAATTTTCAAACTTGCAAAACTTCCCTTCTTATCCGAATGGTACTGTGAAATATAACGAGCCGGGATACCCCGGAGGAAATAAGAATTTAAACCGGCCACGCGTCGTGATGTATGCGCGAACGCTTTTATAACAGGAATTTCGACACGTTCGTAAGAAGCAGGATCGAATCGATCTTCGATTGAACGGGAAACGTGACGGCGTGATCGTTCCCGAAAATTGACCAATCTATTCTCGACGCTTATTCGTTAAATGGATATATGAGAGATATAAACTCGCGAGATATTGAACTGACTTTTCTCTATTCATCTTCGTTCGCCTCATTTTCTATGGCTTCTTAACCTTCCCAACTTTCGGATAGTGTTCCCGGGTAACGATGAAAATATTGAATGAAGAAGTGGATCGTGAAAGGAACTGATTTTTTTTCTATCAATTTTCATCTGAACAATTAATCGACTTTAACGATTTATTCTGAACATTTTTTTAAATTTTCAGGGACCTTACCTAACTTTAAATTCCATTCAAGTGTGTATTTAACGAAAAGAAAGATTATCGAGAGTTATAAAACTCAACGATTATTAATTAACCTCAGGTGTAAAGGATCATTGGCTTACGTGCATCTGGCATGCTTAGAAAGATGGTTGAACCAATCGTCTCGTTCCTACTGCGAATTGTGTCGTTATCACTTCAACGTTATCGAAACTCCTCGTTATCGATTGTAAGTATACTAAATTTAATCGTACCACTCGATTGGTTGCACCCAACTCTTATTTCCTATCCACGATTAATAACTAAACTACAGATTTGCAATTATCGAAGTGAACATTGAATTACAAAATTGTTGATTTCATAAAAAAGAAAATCGATTTTGTTTCGAAAGCAACAGCATGAAAATTGAACTTGTTTTCGACTTGTATAGTGATCACTTTTATGGGAACCTTCAGGCCAGAATCGTTGAGAATATGGATTAGCCATCCGAGGAATCGTAGAAACATACAGTCAGATTTGCTTATCTTCACATTACTTTCCGTCGTTACGATGGGTTTGGTAACGGTATGCCTTTTAGGTGAGTTTATTCCTCACGAAAAATGATCATAAACTCTTTTGAAATACTGTCAACAATTCTCATTTTGTTTGCAAAAAATCTATTAACATTAATTTCATTTGTATGAAAATACAGGTATGCAATACTTCGTTATCGAGGGAAAGAAAATTGGAATTTCGAAACTGTGGACCAGAAGGGCAATATGGTTCTTTCTCATCATTGTGGTGCTGGGATACATCACGACAGTCTATTTCTTAGGAAAAGTAATTATTATTTTTCAATTTTAACTGCAGTATCGTGAAAAATGATGCTTTCTTTTCAAATACAATTGTTATTGTACAGAAACCGTAATATCACCTATATTGTACTAAAAATTCCTAAAAATGTCTTAGACCTCCCTTGAATTATTGAAAAAATAAGTGTCATTTTTACTAGAATATGTACCCTAATTTTAATTTTAAAATATTAATATAAAATTCATCTTGAATTAGAATAGAATCCTAAGCTTTCCATTGCAAACAAATTTCAATGCCAATATATTTATTTAATTACCTATGGTTCCTATTCCAGTTTGGCTGAGTATACTCTATCTACTTGGCCAGACAGTAAACTAAGCCCTCCTTGTTTGTCTGACCATCTATTCTACATGTTTCGCCGTTTACGGCCTATACTACTTGTCTGATCACCGTACGTCCGCGCGTTCGTTTACCTGTTCTACTTGCTCTACTGTTTGCTTTCTGATACTACTTGTCTGGCCATTTACAGCTCTCTATCTTTCGAATATCAATCTTCGCACAACAAATAAACATATATATTCAAAATTGTGTATCCACGAATACAAAAAGACCAATTAATTGATCAACCCACGTGTTGCAGTTCTAAGCTTATCAAAGGTTTTCTAATTATATTTATCGAAACGATATTGGTTTTTAAGAGACATAATAGAAAGATTAAATGAATGTTTGAAGTGTCCTGAGAAACAACACAATTCAATGTAACACACAATTACGTTCATAAAGAGGGATAGTGGCTGTAACCATACAATTCTTAACAAGTCCCTGAACTGACCCGCGAAATCTCAAACTTCTGGAGTTTCTCGTGTCAACCCCAAGCAGACTTTTTGTGCAAATTCAAGGCATATTCTTCCCCCGAGTAATCCCCTTAATGACTGAGCAGTTTGCCCTGTCCTTTTTATTTTTTTTTCACCAACTTTAAATCCGTCCGGTACATTCGCTGGCTGCTCAGACGGAAACTTCAAACTTGCCATCTTTGTTTTCATCAAGTTCCGACGGTGTTTCATTTAAATGCGTGGGCCATTTTGCGCACGACTCGAGTTTCACTATTTTCAGAATAATGAAAATTGTTCTCTCCTTTCCTCCCGTATAAAAAACTAGTTGTCTTTCATTATAACATTTTAATGCTTACTTCCACTTTTCAGTTCCCATTTCATTTTTTTTTTTTTATTAAAAAAAAGAATATTCAAATTTAATACAGCTAAAAGACACTTAAAATTTATATATTCGTAGAAAATAAATTTATTCTATAAAGGTTAAATTGTATGCAAAAAATTCTCTAGTAATAACACGTTTTTTTTGAAATATTGAAAATGTATGAAAGTTTCAAATATTTTCAAATGATTATGAGTTTTATCTTATAATTCCTGTTGATATGTCCAATATGTTATTGGCATCGTAAGATCGTTTCGGTACCGCAAAGTTCGACGACCGATGGTCGATACTTTTCGACTTCGATACATCAAATAAAAACAGCTAGTAACCGAGGAACGAAATTTTTCACGGGACAAGTAGCTGTTCGAAAGTTTACAGTGTCTTCTTCAACTAGAAACTTTACATGACTGAAACGTAACCGTGCTCGAGAAGCGTACCGAAGAAAATTTATTGCTTGGAAGCGAAAAGAAACACGTTGGGTCTACTTGAGCTGGCTAGTCTTACAAGTACGGTCGGATTTCTAGAACCGTGTAAACATCCTTCTCATATATTTACCGTTGAAAGCTTTGCGAATTCCATGCAAGCTTAGGCATTTTACAGACATGAAATTGTTGCAATTAAAATCATAAACACGTTGTAGGAATTAATTAATCGCCAATTAATTGTGAAATATCAATCACTTTTCTCTGGGCACTCAGGTGTCAGTCAGAACTGTTTAATAATTAGAATTCAGAAGTTTTAAGGAAACTCAATTAACGGCCAGCTCTTTAGTAGCCGTTTCAGCACAAACTCCACAGAAACAACTAACAACTTCTGATCAAATATTCTAACATTTAACACCTTGATCGTTACGATCGAACGTAGTATCCAGGTGATAAAACACGTAGAAATGCTAGTTAATTGTTCCTCTCTCCCGGATAATTAATTTAGCCATCGCATGACGGCGTCTAGGTCTTTCTCGTATAATGGATTATGAACGCCAGCCTCTCGAACATTATTAAAAAAGATCTTGCAGCGCTCGAAAGAATATTTCCCTGAATTTCAACGCGAAAGACACGAAGAAACTTAAGGCGCGATCTAATACATCAGAAGATTAACAGCTTCGTTGCTTGGGTGTTCTTCGTCAGGCGCAATTACTGCGAAACAAACCGTCCCGCTGGAACAAAGACCTCGCCGAATTCCTTTCCTCGACGAGGTATCCGGCCGTTCCCGTGGAAGCTGAACGTACAGTTTCATTCGCGTCGGTTGTTTCTCCGGGGGCGGGAAACGCTATCGAGCGTTTCGCTCGAAGATAAAAAGCACAGAGGAATTTCGTTGCATCTCGAACTAGCTGCGAGGCAGGTCTAGGTCGGTGACCTTTTTGCAGCCGTCCCTTTCCGCTCGCGGTTTATGTTTATGCGACACGATTCCGACGACCCAGATACCGCATGCCTCCGAGCGAACGCGTTTAACACCGAAGCCACCAGACAGATCAGGCCAGTTTCAAGTTTCAAATTATACAATTTCTTAAAACGCTCTCATCAAAAATTAAGTTTTTTTAAAAAGGATAGTGGTGTAACACCAGAGTTAGCTTTCTGGTACTTCTTCGGTGAAAAATGTCGCGAAAGGTGAGACCAACGAATCGAAGGTGGCTAACTGGAGTAAACGTGACACGACACGTGTTTTACCGGGTAAAGGAGGAACGCGAGAAGAAATCCAGAGGAAAGGCGACAGAGCGTCGAAACAGCCGCGAAATAGTTCTGGACTGCAGGAATTCCGGGGCCGGTAGGATGAGACGGTTAATAAAGTTGTTCGCGCGCGAAAGCTTCTTTCTTCGGGGTTATTTTTCGAGCAACTTGTCTGCTGCCTTGCTACTTTGGAATATAAATTAACGAGGGATATCCTCGTCGGTGCGGCAACTTATTAAAATTCCATGGAGCCAGCTCGAGTTTGATGGAATGAAACGTAGCGTGCAGAGCGGTTGCACGTTTACCGAAGAAGGTTTTCGGTGCGTCCCTGGCGAAAAACTCCGAAGATAATGAAGGAAAAATCAAACGTGGATCGAAGAACCGTTTGATCCTGGCTTTTCGATTCCGTGGAAATCGTTTCAATTTTTTTATGGATCGTTTATTCAAGCTTTTTGTGACTTGCGTTTCTTGCCATCGATATTTGAAGCAATCAAACCATAGAATTTATAACGAATGTTCAGGAAACGCTTTAAGAGCATGAATTTAAGAAACTGCTAGTATAAGTCTAGGCTGCGACATTAGCAATATTCCATATTGAACATCAGAGATTAAACTGAAATTTCGTTCCTCTAAACAAACACAACTTTTTGAAAGACCTTAATTTTCGAACCGAAAGATTTCAGCAAATTTTCAGCTGCTCAGAAAAATATTCTGTACGAAAACGAACAATCACCTGCACTGGCTAGAAAATCCATTCACCGCAATGGAAGGATTTTAATTACAAAGGGAACATTCAACAGATAATTAACAATTTTTACGCCGCACGAAGTTTAACAGGAAAATGAACATCGTCGGGAGGATATCTGAAAGGTGCTTCATAAAGGCACGACAAGTTCCTTTTATACTGTTTTGCAGCAACGTCAATCAACTCTTCAAACTTTCATCTCGGTTCATTTTCAAAGAGTAATTTAGTTTTACGAAATTACGAGGCGGTAATGAAGATATCATTTCTGTACAAAAGAAACGCGTTGCGGAAAACAACAGGAAGCGGAAAATACTCTGTTGTCGAAAGAAGAGGCTGTTTCTCGAGTACAGCCTCGCCAAAGTTTACAAGTTATCGAGGAAAAAATTCTTACGAAATTGCTTGCGTTAGACGCGTGGTCAGGGTAACGAAGGGATATGAAAGACAAAACAAGAAAAAATGAGCAAGGCGAACCGAAAAAGGGGCAGCAAGATATTGCAAAAAGGAGGGAAAAAAGAACGGGGTGGCTTGCACCAGGAATCACTAGGAGTTCCTTTCATCCTTTTGAAGCTGCCTGCGGTTGATGGAGGCTGTAAAAATACAGCAAACACGCGGCGGAATTTCCGCTATCGCTTTATACTTGACATTACATGGCTTACGTCCAATATTTCCTGATACCGGCTGAAAATCGACGTTTGACAAACGACCAGGCATCTAAAAACACGTGTCCCAGAATAGAAAGAACAAAACGAAGAAAGAATTAGATCGATAGATTATACGATCATTATTTCATTTTTCTCCTAAGAACGATATAATACATTTCCGATTTACTTCGCTTCTTAATTGAATTCGAGATTTATTGCAAAATTATGGAAACTGTTGAATTCTTAAACTAAAATCAGATATTCTTAGAAGTTTGTACCCTACTGGCCATATAAATTACTAAATTTATACAATTTTTAAAATGTTAGTTCCTTAATAATATAAAGAACAACTGTTTAAGAAGGTTCAATTATACCAAAAATGCCTAGGCTAATTTACAGTGGCCAAAATTAATTATCCTCCTTCTATTTAATACACAAAACGGAGTCACAGTACGAAAACGAATTCGATGCAATAGATCACGAAGAAATCAGAGCGAAGGGTGAAAGAAGAAGGAAAAAGCGGAATATCTTACCCGGCGAATAGCTTAATAGAAACAAGGCAAGAATTTCAAGTGAAATTTTGTTCCTGCCCGCATAAATTCAATTTCCATCGAGTATTCGAATCGAAATCCATCCGGTGCACATTTAATTAAGAGTTATCGCGTATACGTGACGGATAGGGAATCAGATTCGCCCCCCCTCTTGATCGGGCCACTTCGACGACTCTCCAGGTTAATTTATCGGGGGCAGAGTGTCTTTTGGACCTGACAACCGAAACTGTCTAGATAATTTACACGAAGGGGCCTGAACGCCTGTACAGATTTTTCTCTCTTTTACCGGCACTTAGATCATTTTTCTTTTCGTCAGGACCAGGTGTCGCCCTGGTACAGGTGGTGGAAGAGCACCGTGAACGTCAGGCTCGTAATGGACCCTCAACTGTTCAGGAGACCGCCAAACGACACTTTTCAAGGATACGAGAACCAAACGACGAACAATCTTGTTTTACATAATGGCAGGTTTGTGAACTCAACAAATAATCCTGAACTTCCTCAAGACACGATAACTACTTGTAATCAAATTACTTTCAGATTCACTGGCGGAGATCCTCAATGACACTAAGAAAAGGATTTACAAAATGGATTATTTTATTTCTCTAACGAAACGTCTTTAAAATTTTCTGTTCTGAATAAAAATATATGTTTTTTTTTTCCAGTACCCCAATTCTTTTATGAAGGTATGTTTAATTACACTGGGTCCAAGTTCAAATATGTCCATTCGACCAGTATCTAAAGCACAGAGATAGCCGGTGCTTGTTTATGCCTAGCCCCGGGAACGAAACGTATGATAATAGCGCGATATAAATAGTTGGCAAAACGCCAGGTGAGTTAATTGCTAGATCAGCAGTGGCTTCGTTCTCTCTGTGCGGCCACGTCCGGTCGGGCTAATTTTTTCTTGGCAAAAGGTGTGCCTGAACTCGCAAGATATTCCCGTTTAATGCGATCCCGCGGCTGCACCTGCATTTGGATCTCATTTGGGAGATTAAATCTTTCGTACGAGCCGCGAATTATGTACATACAGTTTTCTAAGACAGTCGGAAATCTGAAACTGTCCGCCAGATAAGCGGACGAACAAAATAGCACCGTGCAATTAAAACCGTGTCTAGCCATGGAAATTTATGTTGTCAGATAATACGTTATTACGCGATTCTGCTTTATTTTTGAATATAATAATACGCTTTCATAGATTTTCAAATAACAAGCAGCAAAAGAGGACGAGCAAATTCCGATTCTCAAGATTTTATTGTCCAAAGAAGGATGAACGTGATAAATTAAGGAACGTAATTGAATAAAATTGTATTATCCGGTTCAAACGTAATTTAATATAATCGTGCACCCTATTTCGAACGTAAATTAATTACTTAAAAGGAGAGGAAATTATACGTCTCCGTGGAAATATGAGGCAAACATCAGATTTGTTTTGTTCATCAGATTTTCTTATCAAGGGAATAAATCGTGAGCCAAAAGCCGGGCAATTAGCAGTAAATATTCTTCGTCTCGTTCTGGATAATCCGTGCTTAAACGGCAGCCGGCTTCGTTCGACTTTATCCGGTAGTTAGTTAAGCTTCAACAAACCAATTACAGTGTCCTGCGAAGGAGAGGAGCACTGACTACCGTTGGATCATGAGGGGCCGAGTGAACCGCGCGGTTAGCTTGACATTAAGTGCGGAACAGCTGATCCTTAATGACCAATTCGCGGAATTAGGCGGTGTAATTAATGGCCGCACGAACGAGCCGCTTACGACCCCGTAGTTACCCGACGCTTTGACACGTGCCTCACCGTTCGTTGGATATGTACACCAACGACTAACGATTGTTCTCTTCATTTTCACAGATCGACAATTAATTTAACCCTTCGTCAGGCCACTGTTCGTTATTAATTTTAATTAGAACAGAATTTTTACTTTTGGGCAATTTTAAGTATCACTTAAAATTCTGGTTTGATAATTGCCAACAATTTAGATAATTGGTAATGAAATTTTATTCATGGAAATGGTATTTTTAAATGTGAAATCAAACAGGTGTTTGATTAAAGAGGAATTTTGTTTGAAAGGAGGCTGAGATGTAGAAAGTGAATATAACAGAATAGTTGCTTGAACATAGGGGTACGGCATTTCAATTAAACTTTATCACTGTACTCCCAAATATAACAAAGTAAGAAGCAGAGGCATGTTACGATGAAAACTTTGATGATATAATTAGCAGTGCAATTATAACTATAACAGTTTAGAATAATAGACACCACAACTGCCTGATACCTGCTTCTAATTCACATTCTTCAATTTTTTAAATATTTTCTATTTATTTGTTCAAGTTCCAAACCATAAAATTGAACTGTCAATCTAATAAACGTTTATTCAATAAATACCATCTATTTTTTATAACAAAGTACGGGACAAATAGAAGGATCGAAAGTAAAGTACACAGTAGACACTAAAAATAATTAATTTTCGAAGGAACTCATTCACTGAATAACCGGGTATTAAAAAGATGAAGTATATTTCCGGAATATGTTCCAGAAATAACAAAAAAAATGGTGAAATATGAACACCATATATACAAGAGACATTTTAATAACCACAATGCACTCGCGGTCCAATCCGTAGGTAAACAAAAAATGAATTGACCATAGATTTTGCAGGATTAAAGTGTATTTTACCGAAGCCAGAAGGGACCAATATGAAAACTGAAATATATATATAAAATAGAGCATATTACATACCCTTCCCACGTATTTCATTGTTTCTATTCTCACCAAATCCTTTCCTTTTCTTCTAATACATTTTAATCAAACCATTCAATATGACATCAAAGACCATGTTAATAAATTTCTAATAAGCAGAGCATTGATTAAGGCAGGAAATATTAATTAATGACTTTAATATGAATACACTGAAATCTTCTTAAGAAATTGCCAAGTGTACAGCAACGAAGTAAGCAAACGGACAGCCTAACTTTATTTTATATAATTTCAGAAAAGTTAACAAGTTTACTGAAGTTTACAATCCACTTTCGAGAAACGCTTCCGTATAGACGCCTCAAAGAAGCGAAACTAAATTAAACTGCCTCCAATTACCCTTTTGTTAGTAATAGAAAATAGGTCAACTAACAAACCGTACAAAACTTTTGATCGTGGTACGAACTTCTGACAAATAATTAATATACCGAAATATAGAAATCAAAAAGAAATTCTTTCTTGCAATGCAATACAAAAATAATATTGTTGTTCTATATGCGTATTATGAAGTGAAAAATATGAACAACAGAATGGAACGCAATTCGCCTGGCGTATTCCAGAAATTAATTATAATCCCAAAAGCGCGCGCGCGTTCTTGATTTTCTATCTGAAATAGTTCATGATGGTGTTCATTTTGTCCATGTTTCCGTCACCGATTGTGCAGAGTTTAATTATCGGTATCCTACTGATATTTGTTTTTTCCGAACACAAAACTGGAGCCAGTATGCCCTTTCATAAAAAGGGAGGTATTCATATCTAGTCCGACAGTCGATGACTGTTGAATTCGAATGTCGATGACAGCTAATATTTTTTATGAACAATAAATTTTGCCTACCTTAATTAAGAAAATTTTTGAAGAAATTTTTATGCAATAATTTCGGTTAAAATTCAAACTGAGGTATCATGAGTAATATTTTGCAACATTTGATACATCGAAATCTAATAATTCAAACGGGTATCGATCCTTTGTCACTGGACTAGAAAATTCGTTATCAAATTGGAATTGGCAGCATTTTGAGCAATTCTACCCAGAAATTAATGGAACACGATCGGGAACGGGAACGGAAATTTTGCAGTTACATAGCGGATGACAATTTTGAAGGAAGCCAGAGATCCGGAAAAGCCAATTGTCGAAACTGCTGACTGCGAGATAAACGGGGGTAGAGGGGGGTTACGCACAAAGCATTTCACGCTGACGAATGGAATTTTTAAAGAGGGTTCAAACACGTGATACCCTTCGATGAAATACCCATTAAAACCAACGAGTGTGAAACCATCAGGTTCTTGAACTTTGCCCTATCGATTCGTAAATTACAGATATTTAACCCCTTTCAACGTTACTCTTTATTGGCCGCCCCTGAAACTTCTGTTCACTTCACGAGGTACAATAAAGTCTTTTATGTTTCTGTTTATTACACCAACGTTTTACGATTGCTTAAGTATTTTAGGTTTCGTAAACAAACACCATGTAAGTATCTTGCAAATAAAAGGCTCCTTAAGAAGTAACGTAACTGTGACTTGAATTTTTTATATACCTTTTCTTTCGTTATTTATTGATCGAACAAGACGACTCATTACCTCTGCCAATTATTCAATGATTTTAAATTACATTTGCCTGATTAATTCTTTAATACTTTCGATGTTATGGTAAAACTATTAGTAATAAAATAATTTGAAATTAACTAAAGGAGATTGTCTCCAAACAGAAAATTAAATAATAGATCTTGACAAAAATAAGATTACAAATTTAAACAAAAATTTAAACAGATGTAATCAAAAGTGTTTTCTTCAATTCCAACATTAAACATTCCAATTGAATGTTTGTATTCCCTCAAGAAATATCGTGAAAGGTGTAATTATATTTTTGTTACTTTAATCTAAGAAAGAACGGGCTTGGTATTAAACAACCTGATATTATGTAGTGTTGAAACAACAGAACTGACAAATAAACGCGTCTAATATTTCTCCGAAGCTGCATTCTGAAAGGTTCACCTTAATCCTTTGGCTTCCTACTTTCTTCGCGCTAGAAAGTCCATTTATCCGACGAATAAGGAAGCGTATAGAGATGATTTATTGTCAAATGGATTATGCTAAGGATGTTGCATCACGAATGCATTTCTGACGATGATAAATTATGCCGAAATAGGGAAATTGTGTAGTGTTGCTATTTTAAGAAACCATCCGTGTTGGAAATACATTTTTGATGATTTATGCGATCGAAAAATGTAACTTCCATGTTTACGTTTCGTTCGCCCCCCCCTCTTCCCGTGTGATCCATTAAATTGACGATAAAAACGACTGGACAAAAATTATCGATTGACCCTCCAACTACTTTGGTACAATAAAATATCTCCAATAAATTTCATACTTTCAACCCATCCAAAATTCCAACAGTTCAGTTCTCGAACTTTTTAAAAATTATTAAACATAGTTGAGATTTTAAACCCTCACGATTCACGAAGTTAGAAACCTCACACTATTTTACTCGCACAGGTAATTTTAGGACGAATAAAAAATGAATGTTCCTTCGCAAAGATGATATTTCAGCAAAAATACCGTATAAAACAATAAACGTTAAGGATTTACTTTGGATCCATGATTTTCATTCCACTTTCAATAAACTACCACTTAAGAAGACAAAATACTTCCTCGTAATGCAGCACATTACACCGGAAGTACATTCAGAAACACATTAAATTTCTTGAAAACTATTGGCCGTTGCAGCAGAAACCCCAAAAGCTCCCCGGTTTCCCAGGGATCGCGGTGCACGGGAATCAAATAAATTACCGGTGAATTATTGGTAAGTGCAGTTTTATAGGTGTTTCAAAACTGTAGCCAAGAAGGACGGTGTTCCTCTACAGCAGTTTAAATCTCGTCGAAGGCGTAACAGAACTTCGGCCTTCCCTTATCTTTCCCTTCATTCAGCCAAGCTTTTAATAATCCGATGGTCTACTTGAAAAAGAGTTCCCTGCAGTATCGAGAGATTTCGCGGACCTATATAAATCCTCGAAACTGGACGTTGCTTGTATCTATGTACCAGCAACGAGTCACCTCTATCCTTGGAAAATTATTGAAATAATAGTTTCCATAACTCTAGCTAGCTCGAACAAAATCAGTTACTATACCTTCCATTATTTGAAAAAATATCAATTATCTCAGCTTATTGTTAGATCACTACTTTCTAATTTTTATCTGAATTAAAGACAGATTTGAACAATACCTAGTTTAGAATTTATTCGACAGGGAAGCAAATAATTTCCTCGGTACCAATTATCGCGCCTTGTATTATCCAATATGCAGTGAATCAAATTTAAAATTAGTTTCAGAAGAGAATTTCGTTGGCGGGTTATACGTTCGTTAGGATGCCGTTCTGGTATCATAAACCAAGACGGGACTCGATATTGGTAGTAAACGTGCAGTTGATGCAAAATCCAAACGGAAGGAAAGGGGGATGGAAAAAGGAGCAAAGCCAACTCTAATGGTTATGACTGGATCGGGTCAACCAACTATCTGCTGCATGGACAGAATACGTTCTCGATTGCAACGGGTCACGTTATCCCATGACTCCGATAATGGAAGGATCTCATAACAAAACTGGCGGGTTCCGCGCATAGACAAATGTTTCGAAATCATGAACGCCGCGTTAGAAATTTCGAAATCGTTTTCGTGAAAATAAACCCCCGCTCGAATTTTCATTAAATTCGTATCGTTCTCGTACGAGATACGATTAATATTTTACTCGACGTGCGTGTTCCTCGATTACCTTCAGCGATACTCGGAAATGGAATAAAAAGTAATGAAATATCGAAACCTTAAACATTTATTCGACAATGAATATCTTAATACGGGATAAAATTGTCACCGAGGCGGACGGCACACGTCGCTCGTTAAGAGTTTTAAAAATAATTAATCAAAGCGTTTTCGAAACGGATTTTTAAATGTTCCTCGAGCAACAGTTTAAAACTTCATGAAACTTCAAACAAAGAAAACCGTTCATTAAGGAGCAAAGTTCAAAGCGATTAATAAAAGTGGACCTCAATCGAATCCATACCCAGCAAGTTTCACAAAAGGAAGGGTGATTAAGCGGAAAAGGAACAAAAGATCCAATCGAAGAATATTTTATAACAGACACAAGGGGTCGTTATAAAATATATAAAAAATGTTCCATCCCCAGCACAATTTCAAACAATTCGAAATCCAATTGAACTGTCATTGTTCTTTTTTAATCGTTCATAATTATGAAAGATCCAATGACATTTCTGGAAATTCCAAACTTCACGTTTCAAAGGATTTTTGTCTAGAAACTTTCAAGATCGATTTCTTTCGTTCGTTTCATTTATTGTCACGAACAAGTATAGCTCATCGGGCGGAGGACGTTTTTCATGATTCTATTCCCTGTTCTTGTACATCAAGCTCGAAACAATCACGTCAATCAATTTCTATCGTGGCTGGAGTGATTGATGCCGATTGGGTTCCCACGAAAAATTTCAGCAATTTGGAAACGTGGTTACAGGCGAGGCAAACATTCTCCAACCTTATTACTCTCTCTTCACATAGCGCGGTCCAAACGCTTCTACGCGTGTAGCTACGTTTTACAAATACCTCCATTTGGAAGCTTAAAAGTTTTCCTTGTTTATTCTGAAGCGAACGTGGCAACTGGTAAAAACTCAACGAAAATTAAAGAAGAACTTTCGTTACCTAAATTCTGCGTGATTTTCTCTATTTTCCCTTACAATATGAACCCTTTTCCAAGGACCACGAAGACGATGCCAGAAAAGATAGAAAGAAACAGGCATTGAGTCATCTTTTAATTATATAATTTATCACAGATTTTTCAACCCATTTTCAATTATTTAGCCAATGCTATTTAGCCAATGCATACTAATTGCAATAATTCAGAATATGTCTCTCACTGTCTCCCTTGCTTAAATAATAAAATTCTAATATCACAAGAAGTTTGTTTCTTTCTTAATTAATGTCGTCATCAATGATCGACGTGGTGGCGAGAAATGAATGTCCCTTCAATACTCTATATTCCTTTGAAATAAGACTACCTCTGATATGAAAATTCACGCGATATTGGAATAAAAATGACGGGACGATCGAGGCGTTAAATAGAGAATTCCATCGCGCTCCTTTCTTAACGATCCCTCTTTCTTGAAGATTACAATGACAACAATCGCAAAGCACACGGATGTTTGGAGCGACGAAGCAGGTCAGCGGGTCAAACATCAAGTCGTTAATTGGATACCAACGGAATCTCCGCCAGCGGGGTGGAAGGAGGTTGAAAGGCAACGGGAATAGGACAAGTTTGCACAACACGAACGAGAACCAAACCAAGTTTGCGCGATTGAACCGATAATCCCTGATTCTGACGATAAGTATTTGCGTATCTATCGTAAGGGATTTCCAATGGAAACAAAATCGTGGAACAGTATCGATATCGTTCTGCTACGATAAATCATCGAGTGTACCAATAACATTTTGGACGCGGTCGTACAAGAACTTGTATCTTACAATCGTACCGTTGCTCATTAGAAGCGAGGTAATTCAAAGAACGAATGATTTCAAGGTATTCGTGAAGAATTTCTACCTTCTGTCCTTAAAAATAGACTTCAATTAGGTCGAATCGTAATAAATGATACGATGTACAAAATTCATCCCTTCATCTGATACTAATGGAAGAGCGATTAAAACAATGATTTTTATGGGACAACTCTCTCAACTTCTGACAATCATAAGAAGAGTTAAGAATTTTTCATTATTACGCAGTACACTGATTTGCTTCGTGCATTATTAACTTTAATCTCTTCGAAACTTTGAATACCGTCTTCTTGTTTTAAGATAAAGTTTGTTCAAAGTTTTAAATTAACTATTAACATCAACCGAGATTGTTAGCCAAGCTATAAATTGTTCATACTGTTCTTCTATTTGTAATTTTTAATCTTTACCCTCTTTAAAAGTAAAATTATAAAAATGGAATTTTTTCTGATTTTAATTACACATTCTTTTACGTATTTAAAGAAAATATTAGTCGATTGAAAATTCTCTGTAAATACGGACGCGGTTAATTAGCAGTTGGCTGGAGATCATCGATTAATTCGCTCGATATTATGCAAGTTTATTCGGTCGGGGCTGGATTACACGCGTTTCCAATTGTTCTCGCGAAGAAAACGTGTTCGTCGAGAGGAAGGTTGATTGGGCGCAGCTGTCCCCCTTTTCGACCGAGGGTTTCTCGAAATGACAAGCTCAGAACATCATGATGAAACAGAAATTTTATTAAGACGTTATTCGAGCCCCTATAATGTCTCCTTGATTGTCGCGACGAAGTTTCATGGATTTTAAGCAGTAATTTAACACTTTATTCTAAAGAGGGTGAAACGATCCTCCTCTCAGGAGAACTTGTAAGTTACGAAGAAATTCTATTTCCCCCTGTCTTAACAAGGTTTTCGTAGAATTATTTGCTGAGAATACAAGGCCCGAAGTAAGATTATTTTCAATCCTTTTTCTTAATTATTCGACTACAAAATTCAAGATGCTAAAATATAACGCGAAGATTCTTTACCAGAGACGCGAAAGAAAGGAAAGAATATGAAATTTTTAAGGAACATAATACACCAACATTGAAGGGATTTTTCTGCCCATTAATAAAGGGTCACCGTTCGGATGTGACAACCGTCACCGATCCGGATCCGTTAAAAATTCCCCCCCTCCGCCATCAGAGCGAAAGAACAATAGGGGTCGTCATTAAAAATTTCCAAGCCGCGGTTAGAACGGGTCCGCGGTATCCGTCGCGTAAGGAGCAAGAATGCTGGAGAATTTTCTCGGTCGAGACTCTCCACCTGCAATTTCTAACAGTTCCAAACTTGCGGCTCGTTTCGAGCCAGACGCAAGAAAATGCAGCCCCGGTGAATGTGGATACGTACACTCTGTGAATACCAGGGGCCGCCCTTCGAATCGCTTATGTGTGTACGTGTACCGGTGACTTAACGCGGGAAATCCTTCGAGGTTGCCCCGAAGCGACCGGAAAAACAATTGTTCGCAAGCTTCTAGAGTTCCGTGCTTTTTATCGTTTTCGAATTCTGCCGCGGGACAGCCTCGAGACAAGCTCTCTTCGTTCGACGGTTCGAAAAAAGGAAGAAACCAGGGGGGTGGAGTGGGGGGATGCAAAACGGAACGGAAAGGAAACCGACTGATGCGAAGAAAACGAGGCAAACGGAAGAACGCTTGGCACGTATCATTTTCAAACGAGTCCTCTCTCGTTTATCAGGAGACGCGTATATTCGACTCTTTCTACCTTTTTTTTTTTTTCATACCCGTCTATTTTCTTACGCCGTAATGATCTCCGCCTTCGGTTCCCTTTTGATTCCTTGCGACGTCTGCTAAAGTTCACGGGAAAGGAGAACGGCAAAGAGAACTCGAAGAATAAGCGAACTGAAAGTTTTATAATCACTCCAGGCTCGTTTGGTACGTTTGAAAGGAGCAAGATCCGTGGAATGTTGATTTTTATTTTTAATTCTGAGGTAAATCTACTTCCCTTGTATTATGATTTTCCTTCTTCGTTTCTTGAAGCGATCTTTCAGCCCCCCCCTCCCCCCCGTTATTCTAATATTATGTATGCGAAAAATGTCTACTTTTTTACATTTCGAATGTTTATTTTGGAAATGTAAATCGATCCAACAGCGTCCCAAAGAATTCCACGATATATTCAGTGGAATCATTAATGAAAATATTGAGATATTAATTAAATGTCACTCGAGGATTAATAGATTCATTATTTTACACTCCTAAGATTTATAATTGCGGTTTGAAAAGAATTGCAAGATTCTATGGCTACGACCGCAACAATATTTAACATTTAAACGCGAATCAAAGTTGTTGCCGGATATAATTCATTATGCAACAGTTTCGGGCTTCGCGGTCAAACAACTTCTGTTTCTGGAACTTCAGATAGAATAGGAGAACAGTGCCTAACGCTGAACTTTAATTACTTGTTAAAACTACAACGAGGCGGATGCGGCATGGAACGGAACCGCGAAAAGAAATCTCTTAATGCGCATAACACCGTGCCACTTTCAAATAAAGTATCTGAAAGTCTACCAGAACTGATGATGAAGCTTTTGAAATAAGAATGTTAACTAGAATGTTAACTCTAATTTATAACATAGTGTTATAATTAGAAAAATAACTTGCAAGTGGAGACCATCCGTAACACCTTGACTGCCAGGTCACCCTTTCATGGGTGACACTTGAATTTCCATTAGATATTGGAAATTATAGAAAATTAAGTGTTGTGGAAATAGAATATAAATGTTGTTAAAAATAAAATTACTACCAAATGTGACAGTCAAAGTGTTAAATAAATATTTATTCATCTTATTATTCGTGCCAAAAAATACCACCCTCAAAACTGTAAAAATGACTGACTCTGTTAGCACCAATTATTCAATACTTATGATATCCATCATTGGAAGGCAGAGATTTTATAAAGGAAAAAAAAAGGGAATCAATCAATTTTCCGAAGTTCAAACATTTCTCCCAAACGAGGCAAATGTAACAATCAAGCGAGCTTGTTGACCGGTCGTATCAAACGGTCGGAAAGCAAAAAAAAAGGCCCAATCAAGCGATTCGACTGGCGAACGTTTGTTTACCGCATAGTTCCGAGCGAGAAAACAGAGCGGAAAAACAACCAGCTATGCAGGACGGGGGGATTGGAAAGCGGTTCTGCTACGATCTCGCGAGGCGGATAAAAGAAGAAAAGCGGACAGAGGAGGCTTGTGTATCTTCGGCTAATCGTGAGTGTCAAGTTGAATCAGATTCGTATCGGGTGTACTTTCTGATAACGGGAATAAAATGTACGAAAGTAGATGATCCAATTTCCCATCCACTCGGCTCCAAACGATGCTTATCAACTAACTAAAAGGTAGACGATATTATCCCCCCTCCTCTCTTTTATCGAGTTATAACTTCACCTATCTCCCTCTTTTATATCACTTCTGAATTTGTGCATTATTTTATGGAAACGTTTATGACGATAACTTGAAATAGACTCTTATTCTCAGAATTTTCTATCTTTCGTTTCCAATGCTATGTGTTTAGAATTTATAATTATTAATGGTAATTTAGATATTTCGATCTATTAGTTATTAACACGTTGACTGCCACAGTGAAAACGGACGTGTGTGGTGAGACACACTTAAATTCCAATTATGATTTCTATCGATTAATTTTCAAATGCAATCATTCAAATGACTACTTTACACTATTAGCCTAATATTAGCAATATTACAAATTTATTTTACCTTTTTCTTCATTAATTATTCAATTACTCAAAATTTAAGGTGCGACGTATTAACAATCACGACGGTTTGAATCATTTTTACGAAAAAAAAAAAAAGAAAAATAAAGGTTATTCGTGAAAGCCATTTTACGATACGGATTTTTGACAACAGTTAACCAACCCTGGACGGAGCGGAACACCAATTGAGATTTTTCCCGGCGATTAAAACGATAATTATTCGCGATCGGTATTCACCCGTTTAATGGTACGAATGGCACATCGGTTTTCACGCGAGCCACGTATTATTTATCGCGTATACCCTGGTAATTTTCATTGCGACCGGACCCGTTTTATCGCGAGAATCATTTTTCTTGTCTGAATTTCGCCGAACGGTGTTCCGCGTTTTTAATCGCGCCACGAACCGCCGTGTTTATCGCGGAAACATTACCGGCCCCGAGGATTGTGCGTTTAATACGTTCGTTTAATACGGCCAACAAAAATTGCCAATGGAATTAAAGAAACGTTACAGTACGCCCGGCCGATTGCATAAACCGATTCATTTCGAGTTCTTTGTCCGCCGGTGTATACACGAATAAATGTCACTTTTTTAATAATATTCCAAATGAATAGACTATTTTCGGATACAATGTTCACGGAAACCGGTTCGTGAAAATCATTTTATAAATACTCTCATTATTTCTTATTGGAAAAGTCCAAGTGGAATCACTTATTTAATTTGCAAGAATTAATGAAAAAAATGATAAGACACTGGGACGATTACTTGGAAATAATTCATTATAGATCAAAAAATTCATAGTTAAAAATAGGTTATCTCCGTGTTGAATACTTCGGTGTACCCAATCGACCCGGCACGGGTAAAAGGGTTAAAAACTCTGGTAACAAGATTAAAAAATCCACAGAGGCAACCGTTGGGGGGGAAAAGTTAGCAAAATAGGAAAAGTTCGAGTACCGAAACGGTATTATCTACGATCTAACGTTCGATCTATCCGGATGAATCGTTTAAAGCCGTGATTTCCAAGAGAAGAATCCGAGAACGGGAAGATTAATCGAAACGCGGTTCCTAAGACTGATTTCTTTCTACACGCGATCCATCTAGATTGGAAAAGTTTCCACTTTTACCTTATTGTTCGATGCTTGCACGAAGATCGACGTTTCTCTAACGTTTCACTCCATCGACTTCCATTTCCGGTCGTATTCTCGCCCGGGATAACTACCATCCTTTTTTGTTGGACGCGAGAAGCGAAAAAGGAGACATAAACGAAGGGAAATCATCGATTTCATGTAGAAATGTTCTGCTGTGATCGACATCGTCATTTTAATGCGACAAGAAACTGGAATTGTAAGAACTTACATATCTTCGTACAAAATAATATTCTTGAAGGGTGGAATTATAATTAAGCAAATTGCCAGTGGCGGGAAATTAATTATCGTCGTTTAAAATTTTAGTCTTGTCTAAATTTTTATTGTTCCTATTTCTTGTTCCCAGAAATTACGAAAGTTAAAAAATTGATTGACACAGGTTCGGTTGCAAAGCGCGCTAATTACGGGATCAATTCGTTAAGCGGAACGAATCGATAAGCCGTGAAATAAAGCGATCGTTTTTGAAAGGATCACGGTACCAGCTTCCGCTGGTCGAAACTGTAAATTGAGAATCCTCGTCTCACTGGCATGCCCGAAGCATTCGAAAACAAGCTCCCGTCGATAACGTTCGTTTTATACCCGTTTTCCTCGAATAGATTCGACCGAAAGAATCGTTTCCATGGGATTCGAGAAGGTGTACCCGCGCTTCTTTTCACGACAGGAACAAACGAAGCGGCACAAAAGATGAAAATACCGAACAAGCTGCGTCCTGTAACGCGAACCGTTCGCTTTTTTTCTTAACAATGAAATAAATAAACCTGGAAAACGAATACGTCCATTCGGAAATGACTAAAACTCGATGAAAGGGATCGGTTTAAGAGCGGATTTCAGTTAGCGCGCACGATAGATACAAAAAGCTATTTAACATCGCCGATAGAGACTTCTCTGTTCTCTTCTCTATTTATTTGTTTCTTTTTTATTTTTGACAAGAATCACGGGACGTTTTTCAAGCGAGACAAATAATCGACCATTGAAGCGTTGTGCGCCGCGATTTTGCGAATGATCTACGCGTGGTGAATGCTTTTGGCAAGATTAAAAGGGGCCTTGAATTCCGCGCGGACGTCGATTAGATTCATCGACGCTCGAATTTCGCCAACGATCTCTTTATCGACGCCGGCCGATCGTCGTAAATTAAAATAACCCGTCGCTTTTCCGGGTTCAAACGATAGCCTTTATTATTTTCCACGGTGAATACGAACGACCTTTCACGCGATTCACGATTGTATCTCTCAACAGGGCAGGTAACACGGCCGCCGCGCGGCAGAGATTAATTAAAAATGCCTCCAGCACGGTATTCATTACTCGATACCCCGTGCATCGTCTCTGTTTTACGAGCTTTGCTCTCTTCAAATTATTACGTTACGCGAATTTATAACGATTTTATGCATTCCTGAATACAATACGATGCAGAGAACCGCCCCCTAGCTTCGGTTCGTCACGATTTGGAAAACCGCGAACAGATCCCCGATATAATGAGCCGGGTAAACATAGCTGATTTGCAAATTGTACGGCTCAATCGGCACGGAAAATGGCAAGAAGCGTATTCCCCCGAATCTACGAAGCTCTAATTACTAAACTTCCGCGGCTGTTAGTCCTCTAAAATTTCGACACGCCTCAATTTCGCTTGCCGTCCCCCCAGCGGTATAATGTTGCATCCTCCCTCGGAGGCAATGCGAATATTTTCGCGAAACGTACGGCCGATTAATAATACCGGCGTAAGTTCTCGAGTTAAATTAGCTAATTAAATTGTTTTGCAAACAACAACCGGAATCTCCGCGTCGACAACAAGGGGACCCGTATCGTTCTTGCGGAAGAGATATATGCTTTCGTGGCGAAAAAGTAATGAAATTGAATTGACGAAATTGAAGGTAATACCGAATATAAAAAAATTTCGTTGCTATTCTTCTGTGAACAGTTTTGGTAGATGATATTTATTTTGGACCGTATCTTGTATATTTGTAATGATTTTCAAGTGCATACTGCACTGTTTACAGTGAACTCCATGGAAAATGGATTTAATGAATCAAGTAATCTAATTACGTATGGAGGTTAACGATAGGGTCGTAAAAACATACGAAAAGTTAAATAATTCATATTTTTTTACATTTTTATTTATTCGTACCAGGTAGAATATTTATTTCATCAAAATCCTTGAAAAGAATATGCAATTTAAACCTCGTAAATTAACCAATACTGTAATTATGCTTTTCAGCAAAAGTTTAAATTAAAGGTTCGCAAAAAATCTGATTACTTTTTAGTCGAACCACGTATAAGATTCCCCGGATTCCTGACCACACGGGAAATACCTATTAGATCAGAAAATTCGATCGGATATTGACTTAAAAAGGACTTATCACGAAGTTCTTTAAATTCCTTATCGCTAGCAATGGCGGTATTTGAGTTTGAACGATGCTCCACTTAACATGAGCATCTCGAAAGATCGTCTCGAAATTATTGTCCCCATTCCGGTGGCTGTACAGCCACGAATTCGGTCTATACTTAATCGATAGCCAAGCCGGAAGACTCGGTGCCGCCACGTCTGCGTCACTGGCTGTTAGATACCAGAGAATTATACGCGGGCTACGGGTCCACATACGTGGATATATGTATAGAGTATTTCATAACGCGTGGAACCCATTTTATCCGCGAATGGAGGACACAAAGAAAATGAACAAAAAAAAAAAAATGTTCATATAAAAGTGTCCTCTATTTGATCCTGCTCAGGAGATACGATCGCGTTTCGATATCCTCTGTACACTGGCTGGTACAATTAATTTCCCCAATATGAAAGTTTTATGAAAATTAAAAGTAAACTATATCTATTTGTGGTGAATTTTGATTATTGATACATTTATGTATCTCGAAGGCACCGAGGTTTTGAAAATTCTATTAAGCATCTTTGCTTTGGAACGAATACCACGTGTTATGAAACGCCCTGTACGCATGATTTTCCACTGTCAAATTCCACGGGCGCGGAAAGTGCATTTGCAAAAGATAGATCGATTCGCGAGAAAGGAAAAAAGGAAAGAGCGGAGCGTATCCTAGGATGTCTCCCACCCGCCTCGCCCTTTTGTTTTATCCCCCCCTGAAAACCAAACGGTTCGTGCTTTCGGGTTGTTTTTATGAAATGGAAGAAATATCGCGACACGAGGAAAATACGTTTAAGGGGTTCATCGATCGTCGGCAAAGAACAAAGATTCCTCGACTGAGATTCTGACTTCTGGCTTTTTGCTACCGCGAAATTGGTGAAATATCGCGGCACGGGGCGGGCCCTTGGACAGAAGAAATTGAAAGGAATGTTTATGTCGCGTGCCGTTTTTGCGAGCGTTCGTTTCCGACGATCGAACGAGCGGAAAAACTGTCCGGCGAAAGTTGAAAAAGAGTCCATTCGTAGCTTTTGCCTCTCTTGCTTATCAAATAGAGTGGAATGAACGATAAGGAAAGTAAGTATTTAACCCAAAACAGAAGCACCGAGGGAAGGTGAAAAAATATCTACAGTATTATATCGCCGTTATAAGGCGAGACGTATTTGTATCGTGACTCAATATTTATCATCGTTTCTGTTTTCGTTCGTCCGAGCACAAGAAGCGGATTATCGCGAAGTTCCAGGAATTTCGAATACGTTTGTTTTGTTTATATTGAGGAGCTCGAGCAAGACTTAAGGCAAAGAAATGTAAACTTTCCTACTAAATGAAGTGATCAACGAGATTTAATATTTACGTTTGTAATTTGCTAGATATTTCTTTCCAGTAAGAAATGTTTGGCTAGTTTATATTAATACGGTTTTCGAATTGAAAAAAAGAAATAATTTTAACAATTTAATACCTTTATGTGGATATAAAATAACCCTCCCCTGGATTAAGCTTGGGATTTTATAATAGTTGAAATAAATTGAACAATTTTAAATATAATATAAAAAAGGCAGAATCAATATATTAACATATTAATATTGCATTATTAAGCACAGAAATAGTAAATATATTAATGGCAAACATATTCCAATATGATGCAATAAACAATCGATCAATAACGGTTCAGGAAATTTCATTAATCATTGCAAAAATGAATCTGTTTCATTGTAGTTTAAATTAGTTTATAAATGTGTTTCGCCGTTTTGCAGGAACACCGATTGAAAAACAATTTATGTACAGATTGAAATATTGAAAACATTTCCGAACATGTATAATATCAGTAACAATTTTCAATAAATAACTTTTTAATTAAAACGAACCAACGATTACTTGATTACATTTCAAAATAAAATGTCAAACCATGTCGTTTGCGTGTATGATATTTATTTAAAGTAGGAAATAAACGTTAAATAATAAATGTTTTAAATGAATAAACGTGTTTGCAATGTCATGATTGTCAATTATTTGCATAATAAATGTTACTAATATGTAATCGAATATGGCAAGCAAGTGTGAATTATATGATTCAACATGGTAGACATTTTATTGAGAATCAAATGTGAAAATTATACGATTCGACATGGCAGTCATTTTGTTGAAAACCGATTGCGTTATATAACTCTATAAAGTAGACCATAATTCTATATCAATGTTAATATATACTCATATATAAGTATGATTTATTGAATATTTACGTTACGTTAATGAATTTTGTTGCTATATATTATCTTTTTATGAATTCTGATTGCCACAAGCTTTGATCAAATGTGGCACTTATAACGCATAACGGTTTGCAAAAGAAACGACGCCTTCTAAGCGTCACTTTTCTATTTTGCATTATACAAGTTGTATACTCAATTAAAATTACTTTTATTGTATCACTCACCGTTGCTGAGGTTCTAAGGAAGCGATGACAGTCTTTTGGCACAAAAACACACACTTCACACGCGAAAATATTAAAAGAAACTTTTCGGAACAATTTAATACGTGCACTCTCTTTCATTAACAATCGACGAATGCCAAAAATCTGAAATATCACTGCGCACGCAGAGTAACCGCAGCGCGCCTTATTTCAAATGGTATATGAATATGTAATACTTAAAGACATTGAAATAACTAATACACCAAATTTTATTATAAATTAATAATTGTGCTTTACAGAAAAACGTTTTTGAATAGGAAAATGGGTCAATAAACAATATTTCCATACTAATTTGAATTATTACTGGGAACTATTTCGTTGGCGACTTTAAAGTATTATTGTTAGTCAAATCAGATTTTAAATATATTAATAATAGTTACTATTAAATTAACCCATACTTACTACAATATAATCGTGTAAAATAAATCAGATTAACATTATAATAACTAATTTTGTATTAATATTTTTCTACTTTAATGTTATATTTTTGTTACCGACAATCGACAAAATATGAATATTTAATTCATTCAGTATGAATTAATATTTATAATATTACTAAATACAGTAAAATCGCTTAATTAGAATTTATAATTATTTTAATTAAAAGAAGAAAATCCGTTAAAAACATTATATTATTAATTATGATGTGACTTGAACATGATGTAACGAAGTTAGTCACATAAGAAAGCGCGGGATAAGAGGACAACGCCTAACTTCAGCATGAGTGTCCATGTTCCCGCGTGCACACGCATTGTCGATCGGCATTTATTTCAAGGTACGTAAATTAACAGAAAAAGTTGTATTTTCATGTTATATATATGTAACAATGAGTGAATATCAGTATTTACTACTTTTTAGACAGTAATTTATTTGTTCTGTCAAACAGGATAGTGTGAATAGCTCGAATTTGTCAGTTTGCTCGTTTACTTCGTCATCGTCACCAGGGCATTCCAATAAATTATCGTATAAAAGATACCAGTGCGCGAAAAGTGAAGAAATTTGTGGGTTATACTCTTCCTATGCTGCAATACTTTGTCTGGGCCATCATTTTTATGTGAGTAATATATTTTTACGTAACAATTTTAGGAAACAAATACGAATAGTCGTTTCCGAACGTTTGTCCAAGACAAATTATATTTGATACATTTTCATTGATTACGTAACCGTACATTATACATGTATTCGTGTATATACGACGTATATACATCTGTATATTAACATATGAAAGTAGCTTTTTATTGCAAATACGCAATATATTTATATTAAGTGCATATTTATTTCATGTATGTATTCTCTCAGAATACATATTAATGGCGGTCGATTAACAATTACGAATCGAATAGAAAGCACGTCATTTCGAAATCATTCAAACTGCACGAAATTAGACAGAATCAAAATTTATTTAAGCATTATCTCTTAAAGTTTTTTGATTATTTGTATTTGTAAAGATTATTCTACAAATTTATGAAAATATGTTTTATTCTCAAGAATAACTGTTTTAAGACACATTAAATTATAAAATGTTATCCTATACAAATTACATTGAAGGTAAAAACAAATACCGTTTGTTTGCTTCAGTTCTCTTTAATGTTTGTAATTTTAATAACTATTAATTAAAATTGATATTTTGTTAATTATATATGTATAATTAACAATGCTGTATAATAAGTGAACTCTTTTGCAAGGCATACAATTCGAGATTACCTTGAAAAGAAAGTATTTCAGACAGTATGCAATTATCACGTTCCCAAGGGATTTCATATTTCTGGATTAAACATTGTCCATTTTATTAATAAGGTGTACTGAGAATGCAAATATTTGCCTAACAAGCCCCTGGCATTTTCCTCTTTCTCACTCATTATCCTTCTTTTCTTCCCTTTCTTCCTACAAAAGCACTTCTTTCATCCCGTTTTCTTTCCTAACTGTATATTTTATTACTCAAATTACCACTTTGTTTAAACACAAATTGTCGCATAAAACAATTACATTTTATACATATACTACTTTTATGCATATACTACTTTTAAATACATGAATTCGAGTCACTCTTATAACTTATTAACGTTCTATTTTCTCGTGGCCAAATTAATCAAGGTAATTATCCATGCTTTTAATATTTTACTTCCGTGACACGTATTATATTTTGATTCCGTGTCCGTGTACGTTTCGCGAATTTTATATCAGTAATTACTCGGTCCCCGAGTACTCGCGAGGGTTATAAAGTTATCGAAGAGGAACGACCGAAAAACGAAGAAAGGAGAAGGCAAGAAAGGGTGAGGATTCTTTTGGTACCCTTCTCGAACTGAAGAGAATTCAGAGTGGATTACATCCTCTGGAGGAACATTTCCTGCGAGCCGAAAACTTAAATGGCCAGGAATACGAAGATAACTGTTGTTATGAAATCCCAATACGCATTTAAATGCTCCAAGTTAGAACGTGCCAAAAGTTGCAGAAAAAGACGGCCAAAACTCTTTTCCTTCGACAGAAGATTATTCTGACTTCTCAAACTTCTTCCTGTAAGTTTTATCAATTACCTACCTCAAAATTGCTACACAGACATTTATTGGACCTATTTAATTAATATTAATATCATTTTCGAGGATCTTCTGTAAAGTATTTAAATGAAAATATAACAAGAAAGAAATAGTTGATTTCCTGACTAATTTTTGAAATTCTGCACGAATATAGGACGGCCCAGAAGATTTCCTGCCGTTTCATAGGAATTAATGATAATATAATACAGAATGGAGACTCAATGACGAATAACACTGAAGCAACACGGATCCCTGGAACAATGACTGCAGACTTTGAGAGCACGATTCCATTCCCGAATCCTTGGGACGTTAATCCATTTAGGCCACGTTATTCGAACTATCTTGCACGTATCCGACGCAGATTTGAATCGTGAACACCCACGGCAAGTATTTCGACCAATCTGGGACTAGGGCTGGAACAAGATATCCATGCGAACAAATAGGTCGTGCAATGCTAATTATTGTTCGACGTTGTTTCGTGGATTCAGAAATGCAAAATGTCATTGCCGCAGATCCTTCGCAGGGATTTGCATCGGTGAATCCTACTCCGCTGGACTAATATACTGTTTTAGTGAAGAGATGAGCACATAGACGGTTCGATTAATGGAAAGATGTAAACGTACATCAGCGAATAGGTGATTAGTGGAACGGAGCGATTGATGATTAAATACCATGGCGTAGAATGAAGCTATCGGCACCGAATTGATCCACCATTCGAAAGTGTACATGGCTCAAATTCAATAGAAGACAGTGGATTTAATTCAGTGACAATTCTCTAGATACTAGGATTACTCTGATTCCAGTTAATTACTGGAACTTCGGTAACTTGTTGATACGTTTGCATAGCTTGATTCTATGATTAGAAAATGGAGCTGTTGTCAACGCAATTAAATATAACTTTAATTTGGTTCAGGAAATTTCATCGTTTAGTTTTCAATTTTCGACCGTAGCGGTGGCATCGTATCGGAGTGGGAGGATCGCGTATATGAAGCGCGCTGGGTCTTGAAAGCGGCTCATTTTGATTTCGGCTCGTTTGGGTATCGATACAAAGGTATGGAAATATTGTGAGGTGAAAAGCATTCACCTCGAGTCGTAGTTTAGTACTTTCGACTGTCTTTAAACCGATTCGTTGCATATTTTGATATTGCACTGTCCCTGGCTGTTCGGACTAGTACTTGTGGTTTAATTTGGCATGGTACTTCGCAACCGGTGCCTAGCGAGGTAGAGGACACAGTTGAGCTCGATGGCAAGAGCTCCGGTTTGGTAATAAGGAATAAATTGTACATAAGTTGTTGAATAAAATTATTCAACAACAAGTATACCTTTACAAAATATAGAAGTACTCTATATAATTTTCTTTTTTTCAAAGGTTATTTGAACAGTAATGAAGATAATTAAATTGCGCGATAAATGCATAAACGTTCGGAAGAAAAATAAAAACATCTTTCGAAACGCCGACAAAGCAATCAAGTGTGCAAGTGTGCAAGTGAACATGCAGATCGTTCGAAGGGGATTGAATCGACGAAGAAGGGCTGAAAAAGATCGAGCAAGACATCGTTCAGAAAGCACCTGAAGAGGCTCTTCATCTTCATAGAAGGATGTTCTGGGTCGGTGGTACGTGGTCGTACAAGATCCGTAAAAATGTCTGGCGATTTGCCAAAAAAACATGGCGCTACGATCATCACGTTTCCCTCTCAAGAAGTCTCAGCTCGGTTTCCGGGCTAAGACATCCGGCTATCCGACGAAAGGGTCAGTTTTAGCCGGAACCAAGTCATTGGTCGTCTCGCAGACGATCGATCGAATCTCTGGGGACTGTTTTTCCATTGGATTCGACCTGGATGCATTGATATATGCGCTGCTCCTACGATTGCATCCTGTAAGGAATTAGATTACCCTGTATATCATGCCATGATTGAGAATGTTGGTCATAGTTCCTTTAACGATAAAAATTTATTAACACAATAATTTGAAGACTACTTTAAATTTTACATAATTAAATTATTGGGAAAAAAATGGTAAAACCAAATTGAATGCTTCAATTTAAAAATTAGGTAACACTGCACTTAATAATTAATATTCTAATATGTTTGTAATACATTTCTTTGTGTAAATTGTTTTCAATCGGATTTAGTTGCAATTAAGATTAGCAGATATAGAAATATTTCATCAACTTTATTTTCGTTTATATATCTTTTTACGGTTCGTGTTCCACGTCAGTTTTAATACTGAATTATTTTCGGCAGAAACGTATCTCTGGTTTTTCTTTATGGCATAATAGAACGCGAACGCTCCATATGTTTTCGAGGCTTAATTACATGATTCATTGATATAGCTTTATTGCGCTTAATATGAGGTTAACTGCAGGGTTTCATGGTTGACTAATAAAATGAAATATGCTCAATATATTAGAACACCGAGTCCGTATATCATAGTTACTATAACCTGAGTTATGTGATTGTAGCAATTAGCAATAAAGAGAGGTCGTTGGTAATTGATTCTGACTTCAAAGACTTGAAACTTTTCACATAAAATTTCACAAAATTAATAAATAATTAAATTAATCAGATAAATTACACATTACATGTAATTGAGCATATTGTTAGGTGTCGAATAAGTCATTTGTTCTGTCAAGTGTAACTTCTTCCTTTTCTTTTCACGACGAACAAAAAATTGTGTTATTATCACAAATCTATGATCATACTTTATGTAGAGTGAAATTAGCAAAACAAAATTTTAATTTTCAACAAAATGCCGATAGTTCGCAGACATCAAGTAATTTGCAGCTAAGATACGATATCTTCCCGGTTTTTTTTTTTGTTTGTTCTTGAGATATAAGTGATCTAAAAGCGGTACGTCCACAAGAGCTTGACGACCCCTTTCCTTTCGTCTGCCCGTTAATTACGTGAACTTTATCCGATGAAGAGTGGCGAGCTTAAAGGGGAAATTGTGGCTCACAGGATTAAGTTGCCGAGATATCGTTCTAATCTTGTCTCCGGCTCTCTCTTCTCATTACTTGCTAGTATCACGTACATACACACCCGGCCGGGTAGTTTGCCGTTGCTTGGTACCCGCCGAAATTTCTGTTCAAATTGTCAATAAACCCGCGTCTACCTAACGAATCTTCTCGCGTGAAAGTGCTCGTCCTCGTTGCTGTTTAAACGGTTAAATGGAAAACTCGTGCGATACGCTGTCGGATTCCCAGCGAAACTGGGACACCTTTTAATTTCTCGCAACCATAGCTTTCGGTGCCTGCGAACTGATGAGTGTTAGCGCCGTGACAGATTAGTGTTGATGACAATTTATCTTCGAAATCGTTCAACGAGAAATAAAGAAATTAAGAGAAGGTTGAAATATTTGGTTTAACGCAAAGATGCAGCAGGGGTGTCGGATGTTTCTATCCCAGCGTGTTTGCGATAGTGAATGATGCGTTCGAGCGTATCGAGATCTCCATCGAGACGTTTGGCCTAATCTGAACGAAGATCAATGTCGTCCACGTCAACTGTTGCTGGAAGGTAGCCAAACCGATTCGTTTCGACGATGCGTGCAATGAGCAACGATTTATTTACCGTGCCGATCCATCGATACCTTCGCTTCATCTCGATTAAAGCCAAACACTCGTCAACCGTGCGGCTCGATGAGCCGTGGAACTGGGAAAAAATAGAAAATCAATGAATTGATCGGTTATCCGTGCCGCGACCTACATTACATAAGGGTATATATATATATGCTTTTTTTTTTGTTTTTAATTAACCAGTCGCGTTGGAAATTCATTATCGATTTGATCGATTCACTTAACCACCGCCACCGGGTGATTGGCATTCATTAACGAAATGACACATTACGGACCGTTAACGTCCAACGTACCATTTCCTGGAAAATTACATGTAATCGCGACAAAATTAATACGATCGAACCGATAATTGGATGCTGCAAAATTCCCGATCGATTCTGCTTAATGTTTGCTATCAGATTACAACGTGCTGTCGGTAGCGTTTAATAAACTGCGATAATGGTGAAAATTCGATAGGTAAATAATTTGTTTGTCGGTTACTTCGATACGGCAAGGAATAATTTTCGTGTTATCGTGGTTCGCGATTAATTAATACTCTGCCACAGTAGAAACACCTACGTGTTGTCAGACACGTAATACGGGCGATTAAGGACTTTAAAATCTGAGCAAAAGTAAATGTAAAAAAATTACATTCTTTTTACGTTTCTATTTTCGGAGGAAAATTGACCGGGAATCCGAAAATAAAAAGGCAAATCCTGCCGTGCAATTTCCATTTGTTCCACCGAACAAAGCAGTGTCTCCCGCTACAAACTTTTTCTCTCCCCTGTTTCCCTTTAATTATCTTCATTAAAGGTAAAAGTGTAATTTTAGTGGTTTCGTGTCTTTTGTAATTACACACGGGATAAAACCGTTCAAGCATCGTTACTTTCTTTCCTGTTTTTTTTTAAGTACCACCGATACTTTATATTCTGTACAATGATCACCGCTAACTTTGGTATTACATCGTCAACCGTTGCATTCGATCGATCTTTCTGTTCCAGGGTGTTCAATGAAAAATTTCTAACGTAATAAAACTGGACGCAGGACCGACACCGAGCGAATAAAACTTTAACGAAGCTATGCAAATAAACGATCGAGAGAGAGAGAGACGGGGGGGATAAAAGGTGATACGAGTGTCCGGCTAAATCAGGTCATCGGTAAGTTTTTTCCCCTTTCATTTTTACGCTTCTCTATGGAGAACAACCGGCAGCGATATTTACTTGTCGCGGTAATTACGGTCACTACCCGTTCTATAATTTCTAATTATAAACAACGGTGTATTTTCTCGCCCCGGTTGTATCTCTGCTATCGAACAGACATATGAAAATTTTTATAATTAATCAGCATGCAATTTACTGTTATACTCTTATATTTCGTATTATTATAATGTATATTATGCTTCGTGTTATTTTGACCCCGTTTCGAACTATTATTACGCCCTTAAAGCGTACAACGTGGTGTGCGTGTTATAAGACAGAGGGTGGAGAATATTATTTTGAAAGCAGCTTTTAGTTTGGAATTTTGAGGGAAATATTGCAATACCAACACAAAAGATATTTTCAGCGACTTTATCCAAGTTATATCATAACACAAAAATATAGTACAGTTCAGTAACCTACAGGAATACATAGGTATAATGTAAAATAATATAGGGCGTTACATATAGGTTTTTTTTATGACAAAATCGAGGGTAAAGATGTTATCGATATTTTTTCACTTTTATTTATGAAACGATATAAATAGAATTATGTAGTTCTAATTTAGGGATAGAAAGTGAATCGAAAGAGCCAACCATAGAGTTAGGTGTTGACGAATGGACGTGGTTGACCAGTCAGTCGGTCAGCCAGCCGATTTCGTCGGCTTTTATATGGGGCGACATGCCGGCAGTCGACTTGGCGAGAGATTCGACGGTCAATAAAAAAACAATTACCGTGGCCCGTGACCGTAAAACGTGACCATACGGACTTTGTTCGATCCCGCGTTTCCCTTTCTCTCTCTTCGAGCACGACGCCGTTTTTACGCCACGGAAAACTGCTCCTGCGAACTCTGCGCTGACAAATGCCGGGGAAATCGGATTGCTGATTGCTGTACTGCGGGAAACGTCCCGTTCATTCGATTAAGCTGTCCGAAAATTTCGATCGCTGCCCCGCGAACGACACAGAGTCTCCGTAGCCGGCTGTCCAGGTAGAATGCACGCGTCGTTGATCCTTGTAATTTCTTTAAAAGCGTGTTTAGTCATTCCATCCCGGCGCTCGATTGATCAAATTCCTTTCGATCGTGTCCTTTCGTTTAACCACACTTTGTAGTGCAATTTTTTACAATACTAGATTAAAAAATGTCAGTTAAATTAATATTCTATCGCGAATACAAAACTGCTCGTTGTAGGACAAAGGCTCGGGACTTCAAAATTGAGTTTAGTTCGACTTTTAAATACTGGTCGATGAAGTACCAGTAACGGTGGCAGTCAAAACAAAAAATTTCGTCCCTTTTATCGGCATTAGTTATCTTGTCGAATGAAAAGAGAGAAAGTGGGCACAAAGGAACCCCGCAGGAAGCTATGCAAAGGTAAATTTTTCGAACGGAACGTCCTTTGTTCGAGGCGTTCAGTCACTTTCTGCTAATTAGAAGTTGGTAAATGTAACGAGGAACGTACCTACTTTTTTCGGTTTGTGGTTTGCTTGGTTGCACGTTTAAATTGCTCCGTTTCTAATAATTTGTATACAACCATCCTCTGTGACCACTTCTGAAGATCCGAATGGTCTGACAATGGAAAATTAGAGCATTGTATTGGGTCATGATACAATTTCATAGATATACCTCTTTTTTTCAAAATAATCAATTTTCTCTGATTCAATTTTTGTACCAGCACTTATTTTTTGATCCAACCTTTAAAAAATAAATCGTTCTTCGTCCAGCTGTATCCAAAACGAGCAATAACATTACTTACAGCGTGACTTGATACAATGCTCCTAAATGAAAACATCCCTTGATTGTTGAAGTTGTTTTTTGTCCTGGCTTCTAAAGCAAATAATTCCTTCCGCTTGCTCGATTAAGTTGGATAATTTGTAGCCCGGCACGGGTGAAGGGCGGAGGGAAAGCTCCATTAACTTGAACGCGACCGATTGAACGTCGTCCTTTCTCGACTTGATCTAAATGCGGAACGCTTAACTTCAACGATAACGATTATCGTCGACTCATCGCGTCATAATGGCGGGCATGTTTGTGGCGGTGGCGATAACTCTGTCCTGGAGACGGTTTCGTGAACGGTGCACCAAGATTTTGTGCGAATGTTCGAATAATTATAACCATCGAGCAGACACCAACTCGAGCGCGGAACGTTACATTCCGAATAACTGATTGCGATAAGAATGATCGTCCTCGTAAATTTTCGAGATTGATGGAAAAAGAAATTTTAATTTGAAATTAAGGATTAGGGTTGGGGTTAGGTGACTATCAAAATTTAATTAAAAGATAGCAAACCATAGTGCATTTTTTAAAATAAACATTTTAAGGGTGTATTGAACAAGGTTGTACTTTTATATAAAAGTTCAAAATCCATTAGGGAAGTTATTTATCTTTAAACATTATTAAACATTATTCGAGCAAGGGAAAGATCCACTTTGATATAATGATGTCGTACTGGGTCACCTCTGTTATTGAATATTTATGAACATTTTGCAAAGTTTCCCAGCTTCTGCGGTATCGAATAACCAGCGTAGCAATTGAAACACAAAAGTTCGGTACGGTAATGAGAGGATCCAGCCACGTTTAACTTCTTTGGTAAGCGTATCTGTCCCCGTACGATAAACCTCCTTAGGAAACGAATCGTACCTCTTGGTTTAATGCAGTGGTTGATCCTCAAAGTTGAGGAAACCACGTCCGGGAACCGACGAATCAAGAATTATCGCAGTCGTTCCAGAAAGTCTTATCAAATGTTTCTAAAGGCAATCTAATTGAATGCTAACTGCATACGAATTTCTGTACGTTCGTATAACGATGTCTTATTTAATTTGGCCGAGGCACTATTTAGAACTCGAGGAAAGTTCTGCTTATGTTTCTTTCCAAAAACTTCGTAATTCTACTTTCGTGGTGTCTTGGTAATTCTTGTGTGACGTATTTCTTTCATTCACAATTTGGCAGAGGCATCTGCCTCTGGTATATCATTTCGCTATAGTCTCTTCCTTTCAACAGTACCGTGCAATGTCTTCGATAACCAATACCAATACTCGTCGCCCAAGTTTCCTATGAACTCATAACAGGCGCTAGACAACACGCTCCCCGCTGTCGAAAGTATCGTTTATCGCGGTGGCAGATTTTACGAAATGCAACGATCCAGTTAACCAGACGTCCCCTTTTCCCCTGGAATTGTCGTCGGCGTCAAAGCTGTGCAACGTGGAAATTATCGAGCAACCGAAGGCAGGATGAATCGGTATTCACGTTCTTCCGGAATTGGTTTGCTGCGAGCACGCGATAAAGCCTGCAGCTCGAAGGGAAATCCTTGCGGCCAGCTGAGCGCAATTTGCTGTGTTACACGAATATCCGGCGACTGTTTCTATTGGACCCCGGGTTCCCTGGAACCCAATACCCTGGCTACCCCACTGGTTACGTTATGTTTCCATCCAGTGTGCCGGTCAGGCCTGATCCAGCCGACGACGACGACGACGACGACGACGAAGAAAAGCTCTTGATCTTGCCGGACAATGGCGCGTCGGATATCCGTCGAAACTGTTGGTCAAGTTAAATTAAGAGTCGGCTTTCAATTAGCGCGATAAATAGGACTTTCTTTGGGAAAAGTTCGACCGTGGATCTTGGATCAACCGGTTCGACGTCATCCTCTCTCTCTTTCTTTCCTTCTTCGGCTTATCGTGACTATGACAGATATCGAGGAGAGATATCGATGGTAACTGTGATGATTAATTCTTGCCGGAGAGTTGTCGACCAAGTTTCTCGCCTCCCCATTGTCAGCGACACTTCTGTTCCACTGATTTTCCCGGGGTTCATAAAATTTGATTTCTTCTCGTTGGACGTTTATTGGAGATTCTGGAGAAGTTTCAGGGAGACCAAAGGGAATTCCTGCTGACCTTTTATGCACCTGTGCTACTATCAGATTTCTATACCAACTTTATAGCTTTCTTTTATCATTTTATTTTGATTCATGCACCATGAATAATAAAATATTATTAGTTAATTACAGATGTTATAATTGCTATGGTATTACAGGTATATCCACAATATGGTTCTTAAACATTTTTTAAACATAGGTTATAAAATGATAAAAGGTGCTCACAAGTTGGAATTTTTAAGGGGCCCGATCCTTTGGTTTATTGGTTTTATGGAAAAACATTCATTTTATTTCAAACAATAGTTTTAGAGTGTTTATTCGTTCTGAAATAGTGGAAGGCGCCGGAGCTAGTAGTATGAGTAGAGTAAACGAGCATTGGTCAGACATAAGGGAAATTCCTAATATATCACTTATTATTAGGCAAAGGCTGGGTTTTCACGTACAATTCAATTAATATATAGTATAATATACCCCAAAAAGTAATTTTTATTCCAAATTTCATAATTTTTAAGAATTAATAATAGGAGTAAAGGAAGTACTGTTGTAAAACTTAATTCTTTATCACTTTACGTTTCAAGGCCTTATTTTCCTTTTTCTGCCTTTCTTTTTTTGTTAAAATTTCTTATTTTCTCAAATTTTTATTGAAAAATCTCTTCATGAGTTATATGAACCGTGAAATTGAAAAGTTCAAAGTGTAACAAATCAAGCGGAATAAACAAGTTGATGCATCGAAAGTTTATCCACGGCATTTCGCGTCATAATTCGACCGGAAGGGATCACACAGATTTCAATCGCGATCCGTATCTTCGATGGGAATGGAGGTCAGAGTTTAAAGTAAGTTCGACTCAGAGCAAGATGGAAATGAACAACGACTTCGAAACTTCTGCATTAAACTCATTACTGTCGAAGCAGATATCACCCGTTCGTTGCAGTTGTTAAAAGTTGCTACAGTCAAACAGTTCGTTCACATCGACGGCTAATCTTCTCTTCTATCGTATGGTTGTTCGAGTTCTCCGTCTCATTATTGACCATTCAATAATTTAGAAAGTTTCCACTTTATCAGACTGAACACCGTTGTTCTCCAAACATACGTTTAGAAATAATAAATGAGTGCAGTTTTTTGTTCAAAGTTTCTCGAAAACCTTGTTTTATCTTCAATCGACAAACTAAATTATTAATATATTTTATACTGAATTCGATTGTAATAAAATTTAGTAAAATTTCAGATTAGTATTCTGTCATTTTTTATTCACTTTTGCATTAGGTTCTTCATTAAAATTTTAAGTCAAGAATTAGTTATTTTGGAACACTGTTATTTTATCAAATCAATTTTCTTGGTTTTTTTATGGATTAATTTTCCATGGAAATAGAAAATCTTCGCTATTACCAAGTTTGGAGCATTGACGTTTAACTCGTAGTACATCAGATTACAGGATCATATCCTTTCGTGAAACCACAGTTCGATTTAAGAAAGCACGAATGCACCAGTTTTCATTACATTTGTTCTCATGGTTTCCACTTTGGCGGACTACGTTTGACGACGAAGAAACTTTCATTGCTTTCAAAGAAACTAACATGCGAACGTAAAAAGTTACTGCACCAGGAAACCTATGAACCTCGGGTCCTGAGAGTTTATTAAGACTAGCAGCGTAGAAGATGGTACAGACAGTTACAGCCCACTTCAAGCGGTGCTTTAGGTTTGTTGACGAAAGTACCGGCAAAGTTTCTTTTTAATTGCGGTTCCTGACTTTTACGAACGTATCGAACACGGTGTTTCATTGTACACATGCAACCTCATTTCCACATTTTATCGCTGAAATAACGTTTGCTCGGTACAAATTTTTATTTACATCATTTAATCTGGCTACCAATTGTTTCACTGTTCCATAAACTCAATCAGAATCGTTTGAGTTGAGTTTGAGTTAAATTAATCAGTGTCTTTAAATTCACGACCTTATTTTACCATGAACTCAATATTAAGCAGTATTACATTATTTGTACTAGGCACGAAATGGAAAGATTTAATTAACATTAATTAATTATCAACGGAACCATTGCAATTCGAATAATTGCAAGTGCACTGCACTGCACTGTATAATTGCAAATGCATATTATCAGAGCAGCATTCAGCGTTCGATAATTAAGAGAATATTGAAATTATTGTCTCAGATAATCCAGTATCGAATTTTTCGAGACAATTACTCTTCTTGATATTCCTTTACTCACAAATTTTCTGGCGCCAAAATACGAATGAAAGAAACTGTTCCACTAGAATGACAGATTCGTCGATTTCATTATCCCATAATCCAATTTCTCACCATCAAACGATTGTCATCTACATTGATGTTTAGCTGATCGATTATCTAAGCAATAGGAACGCAAACATCGAGCTTCCACGGAGTGGCTAATAATACCGAGCCGGAATGCAGACAATCGATCTTCGCTGAACGTCTTTATACAGAGGCGTTCCCAGCAATCACGGCAGTTAGTACATGGAAATGGCTTCCGGATTGCCGTCGAATTCCTGGATATCCCGTTATCGACGGTGTCCGAGTCACGTATTACGGAACGTAAAGACGACTTTGAGCGTTTCCAACGATAGCTTTCGCGGCCGTGTAACGCAATCGGTCCTGCTGGATATCCAGATTTTGGCAGGATGAAGCAACGACGACCAGAGAGAGGCAGAGAGAGCCCCGGGGGGAGGGCGAGGGTGGCCCAATAGCTTTGATCCAATGTTTGCTACATTGCGTGCACGCAAACGTGCCAAGTCTAGTTGTCCGATCGTTCGTTCGATGGGTCTGACAACACACGTTCTGGTATGTCCGGTCTGCGAACCGATTATTTGGGCTAGCTTCATTAGAAGCGATTGTGCTTTTATTGCCCGTCCCCTTGTCACGGACCCCGTCCTCATTGTCTTTTAATTGCCACTTGTGACGTTGAATAACGAAACCCCGCACAATGCCCGCCAGAATTTTGATCCTGGTACATCCTGAATTATCCTCTTACTTAATTTAAGTTCCTTTGTCGATATACATTTTTATAATATAAATTTCTGCTAACGAATCATAAGAGCCTCGAATTTTAAAATGGCCTCTTTTCAAAATGGATATCAAACTAATTTTTCATCCCACTGCACAAACTTGCATTTTTTTTCTCAATTATGATTGTTATAAATTACACTATTCCACTTTATATGAAAATTTTAATATTCAAATGGCCCTGTACCTACCCTTTTCATTTGAAATTTAAAGCTCCATTAGTTGCAGAAATTGCTAGTGATTCTGCATAAATTTGCAATGATTTGATGCAATTTTTATACCCTCTTAAATGT
Source organism: Anthidium xuezhongi (assembly GCA_022405125.1). NCBI lineage: Eukaryota > Metazoa > Arthropoda > Insecta > Hymenoptera > Megachilidae > Anthidium > Anthidium xuezhongi. The sequence goes on from CM039649.1 coordinate 1,980,811, forward strand.
TCCAATATTACGTGAACAAAGTTGCAACTTAATATTACATTATTTTTTAATTTTTTCTGGTATATCTTAAGCGTGTTTAGCAACTTTGTAGTTTTAGTTCATTAGCTGTATTTAATCTACATTAATCTTACCTAGCAGAGTCTCTTGTTGCTGAAAATAGACACTTGAAGGTGTTTTATTCGTGTTAAAAGCGGCGTTGATAGTTTTTTAAGAAAGCCACCCTCTAACTTCTAAAAAATCCACGCAAACTTCCGGAAGCAGATCGCAAATGTGTAAATAAACGGGTTTCGACGAGCCGACAACTTCGTACGATATCGCGCGAAATCAGGTTCACCTTTTGCGTAGCCGGCGATCAATCGATATCGTTTCAAGTGTTTTACAAAAGTTTCTCACCGTACGACAGGTACGGTTATTCGGTCCGTAAAAATGCAACACGTCTTTCAACCCCTTTGTAACGTTGCTCGCTGTTCTCAACTCGTACTTTATACACCCCTTTGTCCCGTCGTGGCTCATAGCTGATTCACTCTATCAATCTTACACAAAGCCTTTCATTGCCACTCCATTCATGGATGTTTCCTCTTTTTATCTCCGTCTGACTCGCCTTTTGCCACCCATGATTATCCCCCTTTGCCACGGTGACACCGAGTTCAATCAGAACGCATAATGCCGTTTTTGAGAAATTAAAGGATTCTTCGAAAATTTAGGTATGGTAGCAGGATGGTCTCAAATGGTTTGATAACTGACTTCCATCCAAAAAGTCAGGGCCCAGTTGAGGGTGGACTTAGTCGAAAAGTTTGCTCCAGTTTTGTGACCTTGCGAGAGTCTGGGCTACCTCCAAGGTCCCAAAGAGGATCCTTGAGAGGTCATAAATTATTCTACAGGTATAAGACAATTATACCCAATTTGGTATAGTGGTATTACAAATAAGTAAAATAGATTTGCATTTTATAGAGGTAACGATACCATCGTAGAAATTAATTAGTGGTAAGTGAGTAATCGATGGGAAGGAAGAAAATTAAACTTGCATTGTTTTCATGCACCTCCAAACTTATTAACAATGTCGGTCTCTTATGTTACTAGCTACATTGAACACATGTGTTCCACTTTAAAATGAACATATAATTCACGTTACCCTTCATCCACGCTTTATGTTGATGGTCTCGTATGATAGTATCATATACCCTGCATATTCGCACTTATTTCAAGTACTCTGGAAAATCCATGATGCACGGGCGTTCACGTCCCCGTATAAATTTCATTTTTCTCGTCGATTATACTTTCCACTATGCAAATTTTTAAGATACCGTGATCTAAGGATTCATTACTTGTTTTTAAACAAAGTTTGACCGTTGAAATCTGAAGTGAACTGTATAGTATTCAAACTTTAAGTATTTTTAGGGACTGAATTTTGATATTAAATTTTCATTGTTAGATTTCTATCGATTTAAAATCATACAGCATCAGTTTATGAAAACGTAAATACACGATTGTTTCCATGCCCGCGGCTTTGCTTCAACAATTGATACCTAATTAATTCCGCTTTAATTATCGAATAAATTTTAATGAAGGTATTTCAGCGAACGATTTCAATCTTCGTTAACCGCGATACTATCAATTTTTTATTGAAGCTAACTCCTGCCGGAACGGTTTCGTCTTAAAACTATATTTAATTTTGATTTTAATAATTTAATCGTAACTGTTTCGGGGATAGAAATCGGATTTTTATTTAAGAGAATAAACAAACTCAAATGAAATATGCATGGAAAGTTGAAAATAGAAATTTAATTTCAGAAATATTTTGTTTAAAGTTAAATTGAACTTTTTATAATTAAATTCAGTAGTAACAGTAGCCAAAAGCATATTAATTAATTTAGTAAACAAACGTTAAGTGAGAAGGATAGAGACGAAACTGCGTATAATTTAATTACAATTTTGAATAATTTTACATCATAGCTAAATTCGATGATACACATGCGGGCAATGTAATAATTAACGATAATTGTGCGTCGTTAAAATATGAACGTGCATGATACTTTCATTTCAAAAACCGTATAATGGCAAACTTTCATTAATATTTGAACGCCTTGTGTAATTACGCGATTAAATTCTGAATACTGATTAACGCTATTTCCATTTGCATCCCAAACATTGCGTGAAATAAAATACAACAGCGATGCAGTTCAATTTTTAACTAGAAGCATTTTATACCAAAACATTTGCATAGCTTCGATTGTCGTTGTATTAAATGAAACGTACCTAAATTAAATACCAGCTGTTCATCTTCTTAATTATTTAAAAGGTAAATTACAAAATCAAATATTTGAGAATTTGCTCGAAGTCGACGTTTAAATACCCGTTTAAGCACAAACTTTTATTTTTTATTTCAATAAATTTTCTTGGAATAAAAATCTTACCAAAAATTCAATCTTTCTTCAAGTTCAGAGAGAAGTTTATTTCGAGTCGAAGATTTACAAGATTCTAACTCGATTTCGATGAAAAATCGAAAAAGGTGAATTTTTTTGCATTTTGTTCCGTTGGAGCAATTCCAGTTGAACGAAATTTCAATAGAAAAAGAGGTGTATGGTAAAGCTCGAAATCGCGACGATCGATGGAAAAGTGTGGCGGTCACTTCCGGTTTCGAAGCAACATTTTTCTTCGAGTTCGATCCGGTTAGATTAATATCGGTATGGCTGTAGGAACGATATTGATTTGTCCGTATTTTTCAATGGTGGCAAGGAGGTTTCTTGCGGTTATGGTATTTGTGGGCTCTCGTGCGATCAATGTTCAACTGCAGAAAAAAGTATATATATAATTTATGACACGTTGCGTTTTGGAAAATCATTAATCTTCGTAAGGCACAGCTGAGCACGTTTCCACATGACCGACGGAAATCTCGACAGGAAATCTCATTGGTAACGCATTTCTATATCGTATTCGATCGAAACTATTGCTTTCTATCGTTATCCATAACTAACACCGCCATGGAGCCAATTGAAAACACGTGTACGATTGTTTCCCCGTTGGATGAACAAAAATTAATTCGTTCCTATCGATACGCACCCGTTTAAATTGGACGCATATTGTTTCTCGCGGTTTTTATCAATCACACACCGCAATTTATTTTGCGATGGAATTTGAAAATTCTTCGAAAATATTTGATTCGCCGTTGCTGCTGATTCGTGGTATTAATAATTGTACTACTTTTCTGCCAAATAACCCTTTCATTTTTAAAAAAATAAATATTATACTTTCAAAAATTTAGAAAGTTTTGAATTTTTATTATGAAGTTAGAAATTACAAATGGAAAATTTTGAGTTATGTTATAATTAATTAAAAATTGTATTATTAAAGAACGATGTTACCTTGATTAACCTAGACTCTATAAAAAAATAATTGAACAGAAATTCCTCTTAATCCTTTCAATCGAAAAGACTTTATGCTAATACAATGGCACGACCAATTTAAAACACTATGATCATAAAAGTATGAAGAGCCGCGGTAAACCAGCGTCGATAACCATTAAGTCTTTATCCAGGAAACTGAATTTAAATTTCCCAGAACGATTAAGTATCCTTGTTAATTGTATACAATTAAGTGTCCTTCAGATGTGCATAAAAGAACTCCTTTTTTCCACGATTGCAAGTAATACGATAATATAAATCCGCATAATACGAATTCATCGTTTCCATCGATGGAGAATTTCATTATTACCTTAATTCCAATTGTTGTAAATATTTTATTGTTTAATGTGGGTGATCAGGTGCGGATGGAATGAATTGCTCGGTTACGGAATGACCGTTTTTCTATTTTCCTTTTCCCCTCCTCGGGGTGCCTTTTTTTTTAATATCGGAGGGGGAAATGCATTTACGCACTATCCTCAGGCGGTTGCGTGCAAGACCTGGGGGATGTGTGGGACTCACCACTCCCCACAAGGAAGAGTGACTCCTAGTCCGGGGTCCTCGGGGTGCCTTCGGGCGTAGGACCCCTTAGGCCAAACGGCGCCATGTAGCCTAAACATTCGGCTAGATTTCGGCCACCACATTCAAAGCAGCGTTGAAAACTTTTCATTCTTTTAAATCCTTCGTTAATGTTCCGCAAAGCCTTAATTGACTGTCCTATTAATTTTAAACGATGTACATTTATATATTATTCTTTTCTCGAAGAATTTCAAGGAATTAATTTTCTTTTAATTTAACGTTCCGATTTTTTCCATTCGACGTTCAGTTTTGCTGCAATAATTTCGACGGCGCTCGAAACTTTTTCGTACCGCCAATAAATAAAAGCGCAATTGTCTCGCGCAGATTACCTTTTACAGGGAATATCCTCATTTATTCCGACTGTATGGAATATCGATTAAACTATAATGTCCGTAGATGAACGTCTCGATTATTCGCAGGAGGATTAATCTTCCTATTTATGAATGGACGAAATATAAAAAGCGGCGATACCGCGCGACGCCGAACGAATCTGATAACTCCGTGTCGAGATACGTAACCAACGTTTGCGTAATTTCATTTATCTGTGTAATTTTACTGGAAACGTTGAAAAAGAAAGAAGAAAAATGGGGCTAAAAAGAAAAATGGATGAAATTGACGGTATTAACCTCGTTGCGAGATATTAACAGAGAGTCGTGTAATTTTCAACCGGTGATATTCACTGTCGTTTACACAGGCGTATTGTATCGCGGTTCTTCATAATTTCAATGAAAATCTGTCGATTTCACAAAGCCAGTTTTTTTTAAATACCACGCTCAAAGCGACAAAGCTCTTCGAAGCATTCTCTAAAAATTTCAAACAGGATGTCTCTGTACAGTTCATCATTTTTCTGCTTATATTAAACTCGACGTTATAATAAATTATTATACTTTTTAATCCAACGAGGAGAGGTTAATTGTTCATCATTTATCTGGATTTATAAAAATAGAAACTTTTGTCTCTTCACTTGAAAAATGTTTCGACTCATTTTTGTATAATAATAGCTCCAAATGTGCATTAATAAAATTTTCTAGGAATAGTCCCCCTCTTAAAGATAGAATTTCACGAACTGAATTTTTCATCGGTCATTGTAACATTGGATTTTTATTCGTACCACTTCCCCATTTCTTGCACTCGAAATGAAAGTGCCTATTTGGTTTTAAGGTTAGTTTTTACACCCTCGATGAGTGATCGGCCACGGATGAGGCACACCATTATTCTTGCCTTGGATCACCCTATAAATCCACAAAGTTTCGTTCAAATCGATGAGTAAGGGTACGCGCGGTAATTTAATCGAATGGCGAGCGATTCGATATCGTGCCACGTGTGGACGCTATTTTACGATTTTAATTGTAGCCGTATTAAAATTTTACGATTTCAGTTTAGCGACGGTAAAGCTTTTATAACCGCGCGCGCGGGGCGTTGTTAAATTATTTGGCGCTCGGCTAAACTGCCGGGGCTTGTTTGCGGTCGTCCTTTGTAACGAAAGCCGAATCGTCGGCGCGATTGACCGGCTGTCGCGATAGCGTATCGATTAACGATCCATAATCTTCATTCCAGTCATTGCCGCGTATTTATTCGATCAAGTAGCGACGATTTCGTTCGACCGAGAACGAATGATGCATTCGCCATAGTTGACGCGCGATCGCGGTGTTGGATTGCCAAGTAACGTGCATTCATCTTGTCGTGCACGCGTCGTTTGCTAATTGCAGCCCTCTGTAATATATTTACGACGTCTCCTTCGGCCCCATTGACTCGTTTCGAGGAACGGATCAACGCGAATCGGGCGACGAAATGTATCATAAAGAGAAATTAGCATGTCGACCATCCCTGTTGTCAGCACCAACCCTGTTAGCTTAATTGCAATTGGTAATCAGTGCAACGAGAGTCCTTAAAATTACAAAAATGTAAATATTCAATTCTGTACTGTGATATTAATGATATTTCATTTCTTGTTTGTAAAATATCAATTACGAATCTCAAATACCATTAATTTAAAGTATCCAGTTTGTTACGTATAAATTCCACGGTATTCCCACGCAATTAACACAACACGGTATGTATAATTGATACGTAATACCAGGTAATGTTTATTCTTGTAAAATATTCAAAATTGAGGGGGATTGTATTAAAAATTGTTAAATTCAGTCTGAGGAAATACTGAAACGGGCCAAATACGCGATGCAGATTCGTTTAAGATGGAAAACTGTTTGGTAAACTATTAAAGAAAGGAGAAAATCAGTTGGCGCCGATGCAAAACAGTCGCAAAGGCACCGGCGTAAGCCGAACTACCACAAATTTTCTCCTTTGAGTCCCGGTTTCTTCGTCGGTGTTGAAAGTGCATTAGACCGACTGCCATGGTCTCATCGTTCCACGAGAATAGAATAACTTCGTTCCCCGACAGTTTTCTCTGTGGCGACTGGGAATCTGTTTGCGGCGAAGTTATCCGATTCACGCCGTTTTTCACAATGGTACGACAGTATCTTGGGGGTGATCAAATTAGAGAAAGTTGAATCGCAACAGGGGAGTTTAAAGTGGGATCGAGGGTGAGCAAGAAAACGAGGTTCGATCGTAGAACGAGACACACCGATTGTCGACGGGACAATTAAGGACGATCAGCTTTTCTCAGAGAGGGCTTTCCTTCGATAAAACCAGATATTCATCCCGTTTTTGTCGCGGGATTGGGCACCAAAAATATAACTCAAATTTTCATAGCGATAAATCGACTAATCGATATCTAATCGATATTCGAGATTATTCGTGGAAATACATATAGAAGGTTAGATATAATACCAGTTTGATATCAAAATTACCAGTTTAAATTGTAGTACATAAAAATATTTTAAATAATTTCTGCAAAGGTAGCTCTGTGTTTAATTTACCAGGAAACATAGCTCATCTGCTTACACGTATTTTATACTTCATCCCTTTGATGCATTAAGATCGTATCAAGAACCGTGCTTGAACAACTCTAAGCTTCTTAAATCATTTATGTTCGAAGAATGGTCTTCGCAATGTCGCTGGATAATTAACGTTCAAAAGTTTCCGTCTTATCCCCCTCCCTCATGCGCATCGAACGGAAGTCTCTTTTTTTTAAAACGAAACCATTCGTTGCACCCCGCCAATGCACCACTGTCCCGGAGAAAAAAGGGGTTGCCCACCCCCTAATTTATTCGCGGCGCGACCGAACTTTTCCAAAAATCCCCAGCATCCTGAACCGACGAATTCGACACAGACCGGTCCGCAGTAAAATGCAAAAATAAGTTTTAACAAGGGACAGGAGTCTCGAAAAATAGCCGGGGACGATCGAAGGACCCAGCCAAAACGTTGTCGTGCTCTTTCTTCCCCCGGCTCTCTTGTTTGTTTCCGGTGATATATATTCCGGGGTAGAGAAACGATTGGCGTTCATTTTATCCTCGGATTTCTGGCGAATCTTGCTGCTCGATCGCGGTATCGTAAGCGAACTTCTGCCTTCGAGATGCATCGGGTAGATTAGTGCATCGCGAAGTAGAATTTTTCAGAAAATTTGGAACATTTTTGTATTTTTTGGTCGTTTGAGGGTAGCAGTGTAGCTTTTAAAACATGGAAATTGCTATAATATTTGATATTATAGCTACTATTATTGTATATCGGAAATTTGAACTAGATTTGTTGATATCAGCAATAACCTGATGTCACATTTCCGCACCAATCGTGACAGAATCTGTGCAGGCAAGTGGAATATTTGTTTCTATAAATATCGTATTCATTACCAGATGGTACGCGAAAAATAAAACACGGTCGCATCGAAACACGGAATGACATGTTAAGTTGACAAGTGAATTTATGACCTTTCAGTGTAAGTATTTTGCCTGAAAACCACCCGGGTTCTGTCTGAGAGGGGTTGAAAAATTACCATAAATATGGAAGAGGCTTATCGATCGGTATGGCGCTTACTCTGATTGAAAATTGTTATTTCTGAAATCTTAATGAACAATCCTGCGGAAAAAAACGGCGGGGTTGTAAATTCGGTTATCAGCTTAATGTAAAAGTAACAGAATCCACGAAATATGGCCGTTTCTGTAATAAAATTTCGATTGTGATTCCCTTTGGGAATCGATGTTGAATTTGGTACAATAAAACGAGTATTCGCGGAACAAGAGCGAAAAGATTAATTCCTTTCCTGTTGTTTCGTTTCGAAATCAACAGTTGCATAATTGTTGTTTCTCATTGAACGAACACGAACGATTAATATTTGATTGTTCGGGTTAGATGTAATTTTCTTTCGTCTCCTTCGACAAACCGGCGTGACTTTTCGAGGTGGTGAAAATTAAATGACGCTTGAAATTTACTGGGAAATCGGCTTATGTAAATGTTATATTTTCATTAATTTTACATTCAAAGAGGTCGAGGGTTCTGAGCCCGTTGAATTACAATACAATCACCGATTGTACCTCACTTATTATGATTGAAATAAATCCTTTCAGTATAACTCAGCTCGAATCCCTGCTACCCCGACGTTCGAGAAGGACTTCGAGGGTTGAAATCACAAAATCATTCTTCTGTGGCCATTGTTTCGCGATGAATTTTCTGGTACCGCGAAAATTCATCAAATATTGATAAGTTGTACAAAGGGGTACAGAACGGTTTCTATTGTTAGTTAAATAATAACGCAAAGATGAATCGGTTCGAACAATTTATTTGACGGAATCTTGCGTTCTTGTTTCGGTTATTTTTTAATCGATACGATGTCCAATATTGTCTGATTAAATATTGTCTTGTATATTCGTCATAATTGCAATTTCCACCGAATTGTATTTTAATGTGTTTAAATATTAAAATTCCATCAGTGAAGATTAATTTCTCCACACCTGCTGAGAGATACATCCCCAAACCATTAAACTTCCGCTGTCGCGTTTCGCTGTTGGTTGCAGATTTTTAATTTCAAGTTTCACGATGAAGTTGCTCTTTTCGAGTAAAAATATTCATCTCGCATGCAAAACCAATTAATATTTGATCATTCCATAGGTACCGAATTAGTTCTCTGTTTTAAACAATTTGAAATTATATCAGACAATATTAACAGCTAAATTTAAATTTATCACTGTTCAGATTTTATTTTTACTCCAAGGAAGATCAACTTCTTTAATTTATAAATTTAGCTAACTTCTATAATTAAAAGATTTGAATTTTTAATTTCAAGTTCATAATTCATTATTTCAATTTTTATTATAAAAGCCGAGAATTTTCTTGGTTTATGGTATCCAAGCAATGTCAGGGAGAACGAAAAAAAATAAAATCATGACAACGGGGTTTCCCGAAGTCGTGCGTTCCGGTCCCCAGGAGAAGTCTTCCGGGCGGCGCTTCCGGTCGCAATATTTTTAAAAAACGACCATCTTAGCCTTTCGCGAGGGCACGAAACCCTTTCTCGTCTCCGTTCTATGCATTGTTAACCTGACCCACATACATCTCGGTACACCTGGATGTGCATGCAAAGCCCCGACACACCCCAGCTGCGTGGAAATAGAAGGGCGGAGAGACGCGAGAAACGTATCAGCAATGCGGCAGCTGGGCTCGTTACTCCGGCGATGAATTATTCTTGTGTTCAGTCTCGGGTTCGTCGCGATTATTGCTCGCCACGGGAGACCTTGTTATAACGGATATGTATTTCTTATTGTGCGATGAACGACGTGGATGCGATTTGATTGGTCAACGACCACGAGCAAACGATCCTCGCTGACGCCTGCCAGACAGGATAATGTTGAATAGAATATTATTACACGTTACAATATTTATTTTATATACAAATTTCATTTGTGATAGTCTAAGAATCACTAAATTAACTTATTTCGAAATAATTATTAAACCTGTCACGTTTAACATTCTAGCCCTAATATTTCTCTTCTTAAATTTTTCTGAACTGCTCAATGACTAAATTCTTGCCCGGAACATGAAAGTTTAAGTTTCAGCTTTTAGGGAAGCTCGCGTTTCTGCTTGAAATTTTTATTCTCAACTCTTTGACCACGGCACGAAAGTCTGGCTCCATTGGTAGCCAAGTATATCCACGTCCCTTCTCGAAACGATATGCAACGAAAATCAGTTTCCTTCCCCTCTGTTGAGCGTCGCGGTTTTCGATATCGCGAGCACTCTTAATTTAGTCTCAAATTAATGATCCTAAATCTAGTTGATATTTTCTGCTTATTGGTTTAAGACAGAATCGATTTGATAGTGAGTTTTGACGATACGATATTATACGAGTAAACTCGAAGAAGAAACTTTAGAAATGTAAAAAAGTTAGGTGAATAGAAAGAGAATAAGAAATGTAATTGGTTTTGTGGAGGCATGGCCATCAGTCCGAAGATATCGTATAACATCGGGCTCGGAGCGCGCGTGTGCCTTCGTAGGAAAAAAGGGAGTGCGCTCGAACATCATCGTTCATGAGACAACGCCTCAACACCCTCGTTTCTGCCAGTATGTTCAAACCTTGTTAGAAATTTGATCCTGTTTTCGTCGGTAAAGTATGGCTTTCTGAAATTTCCGGTTGCTAAATTTTATCTGGAATTGTCGAGCCAACTGGTTCGATTGTTAATCGCGAAAATTCTCCTGAAAAACCGTGTTCGTTTAGAATCTGCTCAAAATTTTATTTCATACGGTCATTCGAATTTTCACAAACTAAATGTTCAAAGTTTTACTTCGAAAATAATTGTCATGAAAATTTCCGAAAATTTTACAAACCCTGTTATTTTTCGTTCATCGTGTTTCTGGGAATGGAGGTTCATTTACAACGATCCTTTTCGAGTCCAGTACAAAAATATTCTACCGAAGTGTCATCGGGAGAAAAACATTCCCGTTGACACATCCTGTTAGTTTCCGTTGTTAGAATCTACGATTTCCTTTGTGCTCTTCCGTCGAAGTGACTTTTAAACTCGCTGAATGGTTGGCTGGCAGAGGTGGACGACGTTCTGGTTTCTTTTTCGGTTCAATAGGAGACTAAAGTGTCATAAACTTCTACAGGGACAGACAGAAATTAGTTTTTGTCGGTTCCCAAAGCGGATTCGAAGCTTGCCAAAATTCTGTCCGCCACTGGATACAACAGACACCGTTACACCCTCGTCAAAGGGTGGGTGGAGTTTGTGAAATCTTTCCGGGATTTAGAAGCTAAAACCCTTCTCAAAAGTAACACAATACACGTAAAATACACTTCGTGATCGATTTCAACGAAACTCAATAATCAGCAATACTTTATTATTTAACATACCAGACTGATTCATTATATTTCCTTTAATGAATTTATTAGAACGCCCTTTCTTTCAGCTCATGATGGAATCTACGTTTGATTGAACATTTAAGGCCACCCGTGGCGACAATTTGATTAATTCACGCCGATAGATTATTCGTTAGTCGCTTTGTTTGCTGGTAGTTCTTTGTATGGCTTTATTCCAGTCATTTTACGGGAATTTTTTCGCACAGCATGGCTGGATATGTATTCGCGAAACGTTAGTATACCTGTATTTACTCTGTACGTGAAAAAAATGATTGGCTGTCAGGCAGAGTGCAATGCTTTTTCAAAAATCTCGTTGTGATGTGTGAAAAAATGTAATATATTTATTGTATGGAGTTATTGCTAATAGGATCATTCTTTTCACACCGTTGTAAGAAGTATTTAATATATATTGGTTTTTAATTTTAGAAGAATTCATCAAATTTCTGTTTTCTTTTCTAGAATTTACTTGCACATCAGTGGTTCCTGTATTTCTATTTTACAAATATTTTTATTCCGTTAATTAAGAATACTAAAAAAATGATAGAATATTGTATTTTCATATTTCTTTTGTTCCTTTAAGCTGCACCTACCTTATGAACATTAGCCATTGTATTTTTAAATTTCCATTACATCTCATTAAATCCGTAATTCTGTGATTTAATTAACTCAAAAAAGTATAATTAACATCGCGCGAACACCTACGAAAAAAACGGACAAAGGTCGAGCCATTGAAAGCTCAAAACTAGTAACGTTCGCTTTAAAGTCACGATATTAACGAGTACGATTTTGGGGGGAAAAAAAAGAACAGAAGCGCAATGGGTTTCTGGTAACCGGTCGAAATTATTTTGTAATTTTATCGTCTCGTTTTTGCCCGGCCAATCGCTGTATCGCGAAAGGGCACGAAACGGGTAGATACAGAAGAAAGAGAAGAAAAAAATATGTAGCGAGGGGACACGAAATTGAAAAAACGGTCAGACGTCGAGCAAAACGCTGGCAGCGGGGAAGCAATTGCTCGGATTAAATACAACGCCACTGTCAGACACCCTTTTCGTGTCCGGATTTAATTTATTCATCAGGCATAGTCTTGCCGTGATGCGCGATTGAATCCAGATTACTCTTGATTGGGATCCGAAATATTCGATTAAAATCGACGGGGTTCGACTGTGGGCGTCGAAAGCATCGAAATATTTCACGATTACTTTTTGATATTTTCACGAGCGATCGAGCAGATCTGGCTTGAAAGATATCGCCCCAGAAAGCGCTTCTTTATTTAAAATAATTCCACAAAATCCTACCTCGATTTTCAACGTACTCGATTCCTCTGTTTCGTGTGTCGAGGTTAAAAATATTCTGGTAGCCGATGATCGCACGCAACAATTATTCTTAAGGCCGCATTGGACGCTCGGCGTGTCACGTTTAGCTTCCGGTTTCGACCAATTCGAAATTCAACGCGATTTGTCTGCGGTCGGCCGGCGAACGATCGATTAAAATAAGCACATTTTAATCTGACGACACCGATAAATTCGCGCCCCGTTATTCGTGTTATGTTTGCGTTAACAAGCTGCCGCAAGCCGGGATAATTTGTTAGCGAAAATTAGCCAGGAACATGACCGGGTCGCGTCGGCCACGATCATCGGACGACCCCGCGAAACTCGCTATCATTTGTATCAAATCGTGCGTATGTGTCCTCGTCCGTGTTCGTTCCCAGGCATTCGGTGAACCTTTGCTGTTATGGAAACTCTTTGCGAAATTATTGTGCGATGCAGTGGACGTACGTGTGTGAAATTTCAATTAAAACGCGTACCTTCCGATAAGATCAATCTTTTCTATACAATTCTGGGAACTTTTTGGGTACCTGTTTACGAATAAAATTTGGTGTAAGACCAAGGTTGAAAATTTAAATTTTCATGCAAATATGTAAATATACAGAGTGTTCGTTGTAATTTCTTGAACAGAAAACAGTTTCATTGTGCGCGTGGAAAAAACAATGATTCATTTCGCAGAAGTTAAAATTAAACAACGTTCGATGCATAAAATGAAACAAAAGTATGTTTTTCTCAAAGAGAGGATCCCGTTTTTCATTGTATTTACATATATGTATCCTTTCATTAGCGAACAACAAACTTGTATTTTCCCATTCATTTATATTTAGTATTCAACAACGGGCATTCGGTTGTTTTCATAAAATCTGAACAACCTTCTTTGGAGTGATGTATGGCGGAGCACGATATTGAAAAGTTTGCGTTACGCATCGCTTAATAAATTCAGTAACATAACACCCAGCCATTTGTTTGCCAGATTAAATCGAGGAATTATTCGCTATTTCGTTTCCCCGTGCGTGCACACGGCCGCGTACGTACAGGAAAGTACACGCGCGTGTTGCAATGTGGTGTTACATTTATTTGCCAGAATTGATGTTTGCTTTGTTAATGTGTCTATTGAGATTGACAGTGCGAGTGAATACTTTATTTAACCCTTTCAGAGCCTACTGCACAAAGTAAATATATACCCTATTCGAAAATTGACAAATATTTGTCCACGTACTGAGTGCTAGATTTTACAATTATTGTGAATAGTTATTGGAGTTTTAAGAAATAGAAAATTTGCCAAATCTCTGCAAATATTCAGAGCGACCATCGGCTACACCAATCCCGTTTCATCGCATCAGTTCTGACATTAGCATTCGAAGTGTGTACAGATTTTATTGAGACGCCCTGCATATACAGTTTGTTGTTGAAGAACTCGGTGTACTTGGCGAATCCAGAAACACGACTGCCGTGCAGTGATAAAGGGTTGAAGTTGAACTCGACCAAAGGGTTGAACAAGCGTAGGACGAAGTTTACCGGACCCGGAACGAAACGAATAAACGACTTTTCACAGTGGGATCCCGTTCCGGGTGAACGAACGCCCGACGTCGTGCAGAAGATTAGCAATGCAAATGCTTTGTCCTATTTTATAGACGGCCAACGTATACATATAAGCCGTGTAAGCCGGAGAGAAGTCGGTGGCGTGCAAACATAGTTAATGTTTCGATTCTGGCCAGGACTAAACCACAGACATAATATGCCGCGGTAAACACACTGTCGAAATTCCAGAACATCCCAAACAGCGTTAGACAGGCCGTCGTGCGTGAATTAACCTCGTTACCGGAGAAGAATCACTGGCCAAAGTCGAGATCTGCTTTGCTTAACAGCTGAATCTGATTCTAGTAAAGATAGTAGGAAATTGTAAAAATTAAGTGGGTTAGAGTTAGGTTGTAGAGTTGGTCTTTAAAAATCGACAGATTAGTCGGAAAGTATCTGCCCCAGTCCTGTGACCTTGCGAGGATCTGAACTATCTCCAAGGTCCGAAAATTGTCTTAACATTTCTTAACAATTTTTTCTCGTACACCCATAAAAGGTATGTCGTTCAGAATATTGGAAGGTATCGTTTAGCACGGTAATTTCGAAGTTATGATCAATAGCGTAAGGTTTAGAAGGAGGATTTGAAGTGTACTACCCGCTGCAAATAAGTTCCGAGTTTCTGGTAGTTTGGTGTCCATAACTGTAGTTCCGGGAGGGTCTGTTTTAATCTTATAAGAACATGTACACGGGTAAGGGCTTACCAAAGATGAACGGCATCGTGCGATTAAGCACGGAGAAGAACTTGAAATTACTTCTTTAGAAATTTCTCGTTAAAAGTTGCGTTTCAATTTATCAAAAGACGATTTAACATTGATTTTTCTTCTGCGTTAAACGTTCATTGATAGTGCCCTTGGTACATTTCAATTAAAATGTACAAAAGGAAATAAGGATGTAAGATCTCGTTACAAAGGTAGCTTTGTGACCTGTGTCAGAAATTACTCCAGGAATCATTTCACGTTTCGGAGTGATAAATCGAAAAGAGCGAAGGAGTTGGCGGTTTTCATTAAGCGGGAAAACGAAACGGGAGCGGGTTTAATAGAAAAACGATTTTTTTCACGTTCCCTTTGATGGCCATGCCAGAGGGAGAGAGAAAAAAAAAGGATTAATAGTAATAAGATCGGTGCTCGAGGAACTCGTTTCAAAGCAAACGGTTCATTTTGCTTTTGAATGCACGATAAAAAAAAAAAGAATCATCAGAAAGCCCCGTCGTTGTTTAACTCATTAACTGAGCTGAATTAAACTCGCGTAAACCACTTTGATCGTCGCCCAAAGGTTCAGTATCGATAACAGTCTTGGTAATAAAACAGCTTTGATTACAAACTAGCAGCGCTCGTACGTCAGTTGATAATAAAATCAAGCTAATCTTGAAGACTTAAACGATTCGATAAAATTTATGATGCACAATTTAACACTGAAACGTATTCAAGAATTTTTGTTATGAAACTTTTGAAATGTTAGTCTCGATTGAAATAGAAGAAATTGAGAAAGGTAGCCTGGAACTTTCGAGACGAGATATTTTTCTGAAATTTAGAAATACACTTTTAAAAGATTAAAAAAAGAAATAGTTGTTAATAAAAAAGCAAGCTGTACACAGAAATAAAATCAATTTTCCTGGGTTTCGCTCGATGAAAACCAGGATGGCTCGAGGGCTCCCTAAATTTAAAGATGAAATCGATTGGTGTTATTCCAGCGGTCTTTTTGGTCCGTTCCAAGGGTCTTCTAATTGCCTCATTCGCTGAACGTCAATGGCTTTAAAAGGAAAGGGGTATTCATCGACAAGTTCTGACCTAATTAGAAAGGATGAAATGATACCGGGACTTGTTACCGTGTCTCGGAAGCACCGAAAACTCGGAAAATTTTGTTGACGATGAAAGCATAAAGAGAAATAGAGGGAACCGTGATTTCGTCACGCGGACACAAATGACCCCTTGTTATTTTTATAACGGCTATTACCTTTACACGGGTACGCGGTTAAGCTGAATTTCTCGGCGGCGAACGGGGACAGGGTTAAAATTCCACGGGAAATGGGGGAGAGGAATTAAATTAGGAAATATCTGTCGAGCGACTTTCCTCTGCGACTAACGACATTATATCTCCCTTTAAAACCTGCTTGCACACTGTAATCGCATTTCCTTAATTTTTACATCGCTTGACGGCTAAGAAGAGTCTTAATGCCTCTCTAATTTCACATTCTTCTTTTATTAAAGCTGTTCAGAATTAAACGGGACGTTTCCGTGTGCCGTGTTTGTATTCGACCTTTGGCCTAATGGAAGACGGAAAAAAAGAGTAATTCGTTTGAAATTAAAACTCGCCAGTCACTTCGTACAATTTATCTCGCACAATTTCTGTTCGGTGTCTTGTTAGTGTTTTTATGCCTTCCTTCTGCTTTATGCAAACAGCGGCGTCTCCTTTGAGCAATTAACAGAATTTTATTTTGGTCAAGAACTCTAAGTAAATTGTTAATTATCGCGAATTCGTTGGAGAGCTTGCTCTCTTGGAAAATAATTATTTGCTCGAAAAAGGTATAGCCGTGGGATAAATGATGTGAAGTATAATTTTGTTTGGGAATGCGAAAGTGTAATTTTCTTTATCGCACGGTCTCGTTAACGAAGTGGTAATGCAGCAAAGAACAGAAAAGGAACTGTAATTATAATTGCGCGGTAATAGTTTGGAGTTCAGTTCGGTTAACTGCTGCGGCTGACCAGTCATTGACTCGCACTACTTATACTACTGGCTCCGCGCAACACCGAGCTGTTTCGATTAAGTTAAATGCAATTATACGAATTAAAAATATCACTCGATGAATAATAAATATTCCTATGAGTCCATTTGTTTAACAGGCCAATATTTTATTCATTCAAATTATAAAATTTCATTGTTTTTGAATAAAATATCAAACTGTACGAAATAAACGAGGTCATTCGTTTCTAAAATTATTACACGATGGCGTAATTCAATCGTTAAATTTGTCAGGACGTATAAATTAACGAATGAATCTTCAATGTTTATTTTTATCAAAAAATTAATATGTTTATTTAATACGGGACGCGTCGAAAATTGGAAGTAAAATTTCACGCGCGATGACCATCAATTATTATCGAACGATAATTATGTTTTATTAAATTAATTTGATCAAAAGGTGATGGAGAACTTACACGAATTACACATTTCCTTTAACGTAAATACGTCGGAACGTGCCTCCCATTCTGATGTGCAGATATTTCGGTTAACCTGACCCGTATTAATGAGCACGAGGAAAATTCGTGAGATAATCCGGTTACAGATTCGAAATCCCTGCTATTAATGCCACCTGTATTTCGGTCGGTAACGGCTGAGGTGTTTGCGTATGTATCATTAATTTGTATCAACAATAAGTCGATTATTATACATATAAATATATATGCAGTCGACGTTACGTTGAAACGTTTGTCAGGATTTGTACATCGGTGCAAGCAATCTGATGTTTGCAAAACTCTGACATTTATTGTAGACTTTACGTGTTAGGTGTTCGCGAAATTCTAATCGCTGTGATTTCTGTTTAATTTCACTCGGCAATCGTGCGCTGGAAAATTTATCGACGATTTCAGCTCTCAGTCAAACATCTATTATCATGACGAATACATATTTCCGTGTGGGCGACGTAAAACGTATCGAATCGGACGATTTCGTGACGTATGTTACACTTCGTTATCGATTTCTGTAATCTACAAATTAATTTCATGGAAGGTTATAAAATTATTAAAATTTTCTCTAACTAAACAATATTAGATGTTTAACACCTAACCCCTTCCATCCCCTATTATCAAAATTGAGGTAGACTGTATCGGCTAGAATTATTTTATGTTATCTTCGAGTTAATTAACTGGCAATAAGCAGCTGCCATATTTTCTGCTTAACATTACGATTGCGAGAGATAATCAGAAATTATTATGGCCGAGGAAATGTGTACACCTCGGTGCACTAATAAACAGCAGGGGCATTTTTCTTGATTATTTCTCTGCGTTAATATAAATCCACTTACCTCTTTATCACCCAGCTGATGTACTCTGCAATGAAGGAAAGCAGTCTGACCGACAGCGGTAGTCATGTTTCGTGGAACGTTCATCTCGAACGTTGGCGAGATAGTGACGTTCTGATTGCTGAATACATTTCCTCCCAACAGTTTTTGATCCCGAACAAAAGTTCCTAAAAAGAGCAATGATTAACTGAGAAAAGTTGATCTTCATCAGACAGTGAAATTATTTAATTGATCAAGCTAATTAAATAATTAACATCGTGTAGCTTGACGTACGTATCAATTAAATCAGTCCACCTTTTTCGCGATATTGCTCTTATAGTTCGCAATTGGGGATGATTATTATATTGTAGAATGTTATATTGTAGAATTAAGTTTAATGAAATGTAACAATTCCACAATATTAATTTGTAAGCACCATTTTCGTTAAACGGTTTAACAAAGCAAAATGTAGAAATTATATATTATTACCATGCTATTATTCATAATATTTAGAATTTCACGTTAAATGCAAAGTCAAATGCGTATCGTTTTTAATTATTACGATCAATGAGATAAATTTATAATTGTCATTGAGAAACAAAAATAGTTCAGAGATTCTGAATTGGCCTAGTCAATTACCGATGTTGATAGTTTGGAAAAGAAAAGCGTGAAGCAAAGTTTTGATTTGATTGTTAAAAATCGTTCGTTCGCGGCTCCATGCTGCAGTGTATGTTTTAACAGCTTTCGAAATGGCCTCGAGGGTGATTTCATTCCTTGAATTCCTGTATTGCCCAATAAAAAAAGAACGTGTGAAAATATTTTGTACAGTTTCATCAGAATCATATAGAACGGTCTGTTACCCTTATTCGGTATTGAATTGCTCTCGATATAAAACGAATAGAACGTGATCAAACGATTGGAATCATTTCTTTGTCACGTGTCAGAGGTCAATCTATAATAATTAACACGCAATATGTGTATTAATGCAACGATTCCTTTGAGAATCGAACGGTCAATGGCGACGATAACATTAACACCTGAGAATCCATTGTCTCCCGGGTCACAATAGTCTTTTACAACGGCTGACTATTATGAGGCTGAATCGACAAGGAATCGCGAACGCGTTGCATTGTGATTTCTATTGGCCATTGTTAACGTTATCAAGAGAAATAGCGGATTCCCAGCGACAGCTGTCAATGTGTATACTTCGTTATTGATTGTCGACATTCGAACCAAGATAACCATACGGGTCCCTGGCTAACCGTGACCCGAAATCGTCAACGACAGATTAGTCAAAGCCCTTTTAGAGCTCGACAGTGGGAGCTGAGACCAACTTCCCGTGAATCGATCGATGAAATTCTTATCAAAACGAACAGGCTGTTATTGCAATTGATTCGAAACGATAGGATACAGTTTGAACGCTCAATGAATCTTGTCAGGATACCTTGGTCACTGTGTTTTCAATCTATTGTTACACGTTGTTAATAAGGCAACGTTACGATTATATTAGCCAACGTGTTGACTGTTGAAATTAGGTCAATCGTAACCAATTATATTTCGACTAAAATTAACCGATCAAATTTTCGTAATAACAGATACACGCTTGAAATTTTCGAAGAGAAATAAATCATCTGTAAATTAGGTAACATCAGGGTCCATCTAATTTTAAAGCAATTAGGAAATACACATTTTGAATGGCAAGCTACGGATACGAAATTCACTTAAATTAAAGATATTCAATTTAATGGTAGTTTCATTAAAAGCATTGATTTAGCATTAAACTCGTGGATTTATAATTCAGACGAGATGGATAGCTTTCATTTAATATCAGCCTCCATTACTTCGGTGAATCTATTTTTGCATGCAATACATATTATTTTTCTCGATATCGTCAAGTAACTTCAGTCGAATCAAATTAACGTTTATGGAAACCTAGACGTTTTAATGGTCATTAAAATTTGATTATTCAAAGAATATCGTTCAATCATTCTTTCAAAAGGCTTTATAAAATTTGATCAGGAGTTGGGAGCAAGATTGTGCAAGATGATCAAGTGAATTAAACAGCAGATAGGTTTCTCGAAGAACAAGTCCAAGTAATGAAGGCAAGGTTTAGCAGCTGTACGAGCAAATTAAATTGCCTTCCCTGTTGTTTCTACGACAATAATCTTTGCAATCTCTGAGCAAGGGGGCTGTTGACTTTTTTGCAGGTTTCTGCGCCAGTTCGTTCCAGCCAATTTCGAATCGGAAACATCGTGATATCGTTGAAAACGAAGGAGAAGGGAGAAAGGGGGACGGTGTGTTCACCTTCTTGCCTCCTGCTTCCTCGTTTCGTTTATTAATCCGAGAATTTTTAACAGAAGGAGGAGGCGCAATATTTGCAGATTGCGTTTTCGCCTAACACGGCTCGACCAGCTTCTTCCTCAAAGACTAATATTCTATTTTCGTCGAGTGGCCGAGCTTTCAGCTTCCTAGGAATATTGCTGCTCGTTGCCTAAGTGGTCTCGAGCAAATTCGGAGATTTCTGCGATCCACGGACGGACCAAAGGATTTCTGCTAATTAACCTGAGAGACTGGGATCCATGGAATTTCTCGAATTTCTTTCCCGAGGACCGCTCATAAATGTCTTTAATACGGATCGATCGATTTCCTGTGTTTGCCTTTCGTCGATCGAGTTATTTAAGGCGCGCTAAATGCTGAATTTGCACTCGAAGCATTTTCGAATACAATTCAATGAAGCTTTGAAAATTTGAAAGCCCTATTTTAGAAGAAATTTCATTTATTTATTTCTTTTGTTAACTGCTATGTTCCAATACAAATCCCCCCGAGTACAAAGGGTTAATTAAATGGAGCATTTATTTTGTTGTTGAAATATTTATTTGCTAGACTTGTACACAGCTGACGTATCAAAAAGTGTCCTCTGAATTTGATTGATCCTCGACCGTCACGATGCACAAAGTTATCTCAAACTGTCGTAAAATATGAAACGACAAGGACGATGAATCACGGGTTATTTAATGAACATTGCTTGTGGAAAACAGGCCGCAGATAACCGTCTGACGGATATTAAATCCAAACAGGAACGAAAGTTAACTGATCATTTCGGTCAGAAGTGGAAAGGATCCCTTTGGTCCGAATTCAGGCTGCAGCCAAAGCGAGGCTTTTGTCGGGGAAAAAGGGGTGACTTCCGCGCCGTGACACTATGAAAGGAGATATATCGCCGGCTTTTTACAGTCGTCGTAAAACGACTTATCGGACGTCTGACGCAAAGGATATCTCGCCTGTGATCTTTGTAATATTGCCTTCTAAAGCTGCTACCATTTACAGCACCTATATACACCACTGTTCAGAAGTCTTAAGGCGGCAATGAAATTTCATCCGGGGAAAAGCCCCGACATCCTTAATCAGCATTCCGTGGCTCAATATTTTTATCTAAATGGTTAATCAAATTTTTAATCGCCCCGATAAAAATTGATAACAATTTGACAAAAATTAAGGATACGATATTTTTGGTTTTTCATTCGATAAATCTTCTTACTACTAAATTTTATCGAGTTATTATTTATATTAATTTATGATTAATATCTTTTTCCTATAAAATCACGATTACGCTACAGTTGATTTACATCCTAACATATTTTCAACGAGTGGTACGTAACAAACGTTGCTGAAATTTCACCGCGTACATAAAATCGCGAGGTTCGGTTAAACAAAAGATACGCGCAAAAACTTTTGAAGTGTAATGTATCTGGAGAGTTTAACTGGTAGCTGGATCATTTCACGAAAGGATATTCAGTTTCGAATGTTGTTTTATCGCGCGCCCCTGGAATTCTGTTGAGCCTTGACGTGATCGAATTATGCAGATTTCACCCCCGGCACCCGACGATGATGGAATTTTTATTAGTTTCGCCGGAATTCGTATGTTAATTCTGTGCAAACGGTCCCCCTTTTTTCGCGTTACCATTCAACGGATATCGTTCGATTCGATTTTATCATTCTATTTGGCGAAAACTATCTATGCCAGAAAATTCGACGCTCGGTAGAAATTTTCATGTTTCTTTGCCTGGAGGACGGTCGAGGCTAGCATCGAAGATGCAACGTTCCAGAACACGAGCGTTCCTTGAATAACTCCCTATTTATTCCAATAGTTTTGGAGTGGTGGGAAATTAAAACAATTTACTGCTTCAAATGTTTGAACATTCCATTAAACTCTGCAAAATTACACTTCCAGAAACGCTGCAATTATTTTAAAAATGCATTCAATTATCTCTAGTGTTGTTCTGTGAGTTAACAAACCGAAATCGATCATTTTTCGCAACGTTTATTTCACGCAACGATCAAAACGTCGTAAAAAACCGGTGAATTTAGTGACATTACCGGTGTTTCATGACATCGAACTCCAGTTTTGTCATTGATATGGAACACTAAATAACGTAGTTGTCGATTGCAGCGACAGCGAGCAAAAATCGTTACATGTCCGAGAACAGTGCCTCGAGCATTCCGGCGTCATAATTCAAACGTGCCGTTTCGTGATTAATAATATGGCGGACACGATAACGATAGACCTTTTTTGCACAAAAATCGGACGTTTATTTTTCCACCGAGAACATTCATGATATCAGTTATTCCACGTTATAAATCGTTATAATCGCCATCGGTTCGCTGTTGTGACGCGAAAGTGAAATGAATTTTTTCGAGGAATAAAACATAAAAAGTTGTAACAGATGTTCAGAGTTTTATAAAAACGAATCTGCTAAACATTAAATAAAATATGGTAGAAAATTGACGAATGAAGAATCGAAGTGTGCTTGGTAAACACGTTAGAAGTCAAAGTCGTTCGATCGAATTTCGTTCCGTGGGTGGTTTATTTGATAAAGCGTTCTGTCGATAAATCGTCGGACGTCGCAGGTGTCTTTGGGATCGGGGTCCTTCATATTCGCGTGGAAAAGGATTCCGCAAATGGTCGAAGTTTGCGAATCTCTCCGCTACGCGATGTCCGACCCAACGCCGGTGATCGGTCCCTGGAAAATTTCACGGCAACCTTCGAATTTCCGTGAACGTGACATCCGGTAAGACAAGCTGCTCCCTTTGGTCACCGTTCTCGTGAATCATGAATTCAATCGATGACTGCGGCCACGAGATGCTTTATACCCTGAGCTTCCGTCGCGCAATATTCACGATTTATGACCCTCCGAGATGATACGTACTTACTTGGTAATGAAATTAGAATTACTTCCTGAAATCATGGCGTAAAATTCGAACGCTTTCGAAAAAATAACTGTTGAATGGTGAAGTTTATTGCTTGCCATGTGTTATTTCCCGCGTTTAGTTTAACGCGAGCGGAAATGTTTCCTGCAGTGACGATCGACCAGTCGAAATGGTGGTTGAGAGTATTCTGATTCTATTTTTCTAAATATTTTTTTATTTCGATTGGTGTTAAAGAGGGGTGATTTTTTCCGGGGCAGGAAGAATCAGGGAAGTGAGTTTCCTCAGAGATTTCCATATCTCGAATCAGGTCCGGAAGTGACCATCAGATTGTAAACCGAATCCTTAGAAGGTACAATTTAATTAATTTCTGTAGAAATATCTTTTGAGCCTGAAATAACGGGGTGTGTTGGGAGTTATAACAGGATGTTTACGTTCGATTACAAGTAACGAGCGTGCAAACAATTCGAATAATTCAAAATATTTATTATTTTACGTCGATCAAATTTAACCTGGTTCCTTTCTCCTTCGACGTAATTTAATCGTCGTCTCGTTGAAACGAAACAGTGCCTACTAACGAAGCGAATTTCAAGCAATAATGCATCTGTAATTGAGTTTCGCGTCGAATTGAAGAAAAAAGAAGAAGAAAAAAGGGAAGAAAGAAAGAACGGGCAAACAAAACGAGACAAAATGAACGAGATTGAAGCACGGCTTTAATGATCGATCATTCAGGACACGGATTTTCATATGCAATTAAACATGAAAATTTCTGCAAAGGAAGCGGTCGCGCACCGGCCTCGGAAATTCATCAAAAAGTGTATTTCGCTGCGACGTCGAGTGGTTATGAGAATCAGCTTTAATTACATACGAAGGTGGAGGGGGAAGGGGTCAGTAATTGCAACCAGTTAATTAGATTTTCAGAACGGCGTGCGATTCTCGCTGCAGGAATAGCTGACCGACGACGATCCGGGTAATAACGATGTGCAATCAAAACTGTGTGTGTGTGTGTGTGTACGACAGAAAAAAAAGGGGGGGATCCTTGTCAAGCATTTATTACCGACGTTCGACGATTTTTTCGTGTCTTCTTACAAATTTACTGCTGCATCAAATGTTACCCTCGAATTATCCTGTTCGACTGCGTTCGACAATTCGTTTGGCAAAATAAAATTGGAAAAGTGAATAAATTTATTGCAAAGGGTGGAAAATATTTGGAAAATGTAATAGGTTTTAGAGCTGTAAAAAGAAATTCTGTTTAAAACAAGAGTTATTTTCAAAAGATTAAATCTTTCAGAATACAAAATAGAATTTATGTCGAATTCAATAAAGAAACAAAGCACGGTAATCGCAAGCAAAAATTTTCATTTCCCTCCATTTTCCAAACAGCAGCGTTTAAATATTTGAAACAATAGAATTTCGTTCTGCAAATCATAATTCCACGAGTTTCCCGTATTTACAAGTTCAAAGAAACAGAGATCCCGCTGGAATACAATGTTCATTCCTGGGGGGGGGGGATAAAAATTTGCCGAAAAATTACACCGTTTCAGATTCTCTGACCGACAAAAGCATCCAACGTTTTATTACTTTTCCGGGATGATACTTTGGATGCAATCTTGTTTACATTCTGCCAGTATCGTTCGAGTTTCCTGTACACGGTTAATAAATTCCCAGCATCCGTAAACCGGGTTCGCGTGCCTCGTTTCGAGCGTTCTCTGTGTTAGCGATAAATCGTCCCGTGAAATGTTTGCAAAACGTTCGTTTTCCGATCGGCCGGAAAGTGAATCTCGAGAGTCACGCAAAGAGCGTAACTTGATGAGCAACGATTTCGTGCTAGCTCGCGTCTCATCGATATTTCAGCAAGTGTCGCGCTCGGCTCGTCCCGTGGAAAGAAGTCACCGACGAAAGATGGTAAATTCTATTCCCGTTGTCTCACGCAGCTGTTGTCTCCGGCTTTTCCGTTGCATAATAGAACAACGCGACCAAGTTTCTGGCTTTGACGCGGGTCCGCTCTTGGGATTCCAGCTTTTGTCGCAATTTATGGCCTTAATGGTAGTCCACGGGTCGGCTTACGGTATTTGGAACGATAAACAGGACGATTCGGATCATTGATAGTCATGATGTCTGCTGAATATTGGACTAACTGGTAAAAATTTGAATTTCAATCGAATTTCTGATGTCGTCTGGGAAAATACCATTTTTAGGTTTATTTTCATTCTTCTGTATATGCTAAGGAGCTTGTTTGCTGTTACAAGAGATAGCTAGGTTCTAGTTACTAACCTGTGATTTTTCCAACGAGTGAATAAATATTTACTACTCCAATGTTGAAACAAACGGAAAAAAGATTATAATTACAATTAAATTTCACATCATTAAATGTCACATCAGTGCGACACGATATTGTAGGACAATACGTAAGAGTAGAAAATAAAACCTTCTCATGATATAAGAAAGCCCATAATTAAATATAAATTTTCATTACATTTAAGAATTTAATTTTGTAATGTTCTTATATTTTTGTGGGATTTGCAAGCAAGACAATTTGTTAGAGACAAAAAAGTTAAAGGATACAGGTTGACAAAAGTTCATTTAACACATTTAATCGTCCGCAAATAATTAACATTGATTTTTAATTGTTTGAATACGGGTCATACAATATGCTCTTTGAATGAATACGTTATTCCGTAACGGTTTCGATCGAGGTCGAGAACCAAAACATTATCTCGTGCGAGTCGCGACAGGAATTTTCAATAATATCAAACAGGACATAATAGATTTGAAATACACCACATTCCAGTGGTGAGAGTGGTTCGTACTACCCCCACCATCGTTACGACTCTTAGCGCTTAAGAATTCGGGGTGAGGTCATTTGCTCCTTGGGCGTTGACTTGTCAACACGTATCGATACCTGCGCGTCTGTTGCGGTACACACCCTTTGTTCTAACCGTTACACATTGCTTCTCGTATCCTTTGATATTCTTATTAAATAATTCTAATTAAATTGCTCTAACAAATTCAATTAATATCATATAATAAGCCAAACATTTGTCGTACTTTCAATTCGTACATTTACGCGATCTTATATCATAATTGGAGGATGCTTAAAGTATATGGAGGGACATATTATTATTCGAGACACATTGTCGTATAATTGCTCTAAATTCTGGATGTTCCTCTGTTACAGATGTTTCAAGAAGATTAAGTACAGAAGCTGTATCATTGACGCCGTGACATCTGAGAACCAGTTGAGATATCAAAGGAGACGCCGCATCAGCTATCACGCTTGACAACCAACCTGCTATCAAAGGACGCCATGACACTCGAAGACGCCAAAGGACACCATTAAAGACGTCATGAAAACTACAATCGTTTTCGGAGGAATTTCGCCAAGTACCAGCAGAAGCTTCTTGAGAAATAAAGAAAAAACAAATCCTTGTGCTCCTTGAATTTTCCCATTCTCTTCCCCATGTTTTTGTTGACTAACTTTTTTCTTTCAGCAAATTTTATGACTGCGCGCAATGCAGTTGGTAGAGTCAGTGTTTATTTCGAGAAGGTTTTTTTTATTTTTCAGAGCGTACCGTCTCTGAACCAAATATAAACATGAAAGTAGAGTCAGTGTTTGTTACGATTAATAAACTATTTCCAGAACATAGCTTTTTTCTTTACTCTTTTGTTTCCGTTACTGGAATTGAGTCACTGTTTGTCGAAAATTCATAATTACGTTGAAAGTGTTACATTATTCATTCGTTTTTAAATCATTTATTATCGGTATTAGAGCCAGTGCGTCACTGAAGATGATATCCTGTCCTGGTTTTCTGCGATCGGTGAGTCGCATGCAATTTATTTTTTGCGAGCATGGTACAAATATACTTATTAACACGTTGATTGCCACAGTGAAAACAGACGTGTGTGGTAAGACACACTTTAATTCCAATTATTAAGGCTTTTGTCGATTAATTTTCAAATGTAACTACTGAAATTACTGGCTTGCACTATTAATCTAATACTAGCATTATCTTTTCTTTTATTAATTATTTAATTATGTAACATTTGAACCACCATGGCAGTCAACGTGAAAACAACAATTACCAATGACTTGGTACAATATCATTACTGTGCTCGTATGTATTGGTAATGGTAATAATTGATTTTCAACACCATGGAGTCATCTTAGTCCCAGCAATGTTGGGCAAATCACGATTTGAATTAGTGCTGCGACTTATCAATATTTAAATTCTGTCTTTTATGAAATAGTGTTGCGATTAATCTGACGTGGCTACCTTTCATAGTAAAATATTTACAATTTATAAAGGATTTTGTTAATTAGTTTGATCATTAAATTCCTTTATCATATTTCTTTAAAACTAGTGTTGCGATATTTGTCAATCGGTTTGCACATCAAATTATAGCTTTTCTTTTTATTAATAATGTTTTGATATTGAACGATCTCGCGATTTTTCATTTAGTGTAGCGATTCTTAAAAAATGTCAAAAATTCTCCGCTGGGACTCGTTTCACAGTCACCCAGCAGCTAAAACAGCTGCACAGGCGATTACACATGCAGCTTTAGACAGCTGCAGTAGATTTCTCGAATTAGTGTTGCACAGTATGAAACATAGGGGCGCAGGATTTCATTAGTGTTGCGGATGATGAAGCATCCGGCGTGGTTGCTTCTCGCGAGTTTTTTCCATTTTTCAGTCAATAAATTAGTGTTACGTGCAAAGCACCCCATCGCGTTCTCCTTTTTATTCCCAATTAATTAGGTAGTGTTAGGGAATAATTAAGCGTCCTGCATCGCCGCTGTCCGGGAGCTTTTTTCACTTTGAATTTAATAAATTAATTTCGCGAAACAACCGACGTTCGCAACATTTTACTTAAACTTATAATTCAGTAGCATTATTTTTTCCATTAAATTTTCTCTTAATATAAATTAATTTCATGGTATCGTACATTCTTATACATTCCTCGAATCTTTTAATTAAGCAGTCTTTAACACTGGAACTACCAAACGATTTTTATTTTGAATGACAAAATTTATTGAGATGCTTTTAACGAAATATAAATTACTTAACTTCTTATCAAGATAAAACTTATTATATTTGCTGGTATATTTTTTCTATCTCCCTTAATTTATTTTCCTATTCTATTTTTGACTTAGAAATAAATGTATGTAAAGTCTCGGTAGTTCTGGTGTTAATGATTCTCGGTTCGTGCATTTATAAATCTGACGTTTGATTCGTTCATTCGAATTGATTTGACGTGTCGATGGACGGTAAAGAAAGGAAGGGTGGGTTGGGGGAGGAAACGGTAACGCCGCATAAATACGATGTCGCAGATATTAAAATATTCATAAAAATGGTCGTAAATAAGGAAACCGTCGAAAGAGCAAAGCATCGGCGGGGAGGTATAATCGTAAAAGTGTTTTTATGAGAACATGTAATAAATTCTATCGTTCAGAATATTTTCCACGATTCGAGAAACCTTGTTATCTGTTTTTATTGCTTGCAATTAAAGCGTCACCGTTCGATGAATCTGCACGCCCTCTTTCCATTCGAAAATACGTAGACCAGATGCGACCATTTTCTCGATAGTCGAACGTGGAAGTAATCAAGAACAGGTGGCACTTATTATTCAACGAGACACGGTTGCAATTAAAAAAATGAACGAACCAACCGTACCTTGATACACCATCTATAAATAAGGATTATTCGTAATCCCACCAACTAACCAGCGGTTGTGTTTTCTTTCTTTCTTTTCTTTCCTTTTTTTTTTTCGTTTTAAATAAACTACCTCTCTGGAAAACGGAAAATAATCTTCATGCAAACACAATTAATCTTATACCTTTATCTTTTCGAAGAAATATTATGAACAGTATGCGAGAACTGCGAATGGTAAGAGCGTATTTCATATTTTAATCCTTGGGCTTTCTGTGAAATCAATTTTAGTAAGTACTTTAAAGCCTTGCTAAATGGAGACGTCGTATCGTTGTTAAATTACTCAACAGTTAGGAATGAATTTTTAACGTTTCAATAGCGTATATTATTGTTTCTCCCTTCGTTAAACATTGGAGAAAAGAAAAATTCAATTTTTATTCCAAAATGTTGACATCATGCTATTTCCAAATCGAACTGAAATTTCTGTTAAAGTTCAACAATTGTTAGAACGATATTTCATGCTCTCCGCTTTTGCATTGCTTTCTTTCTGTTCTTCTTTGAATTGAACGCAAGCACGCGCTTTTCTATTGCACACGGGACGGAAATATTCATCCTCGTAAGTTCTTTTCTTGTTTCGTAAACGAGAATCGAGATGGTGTAGAAGGAAAAGTTGGTCGCAAACTGCGTTGTACATTTCTTTTTCGTCGTCTCGTGGCGATCTTTGGCCCCTGATAAATCGTTGCTCGTTGCTCTCGCGAGGTGCTCGACTTTGTCCGTGTCATCGATGTATACGCGAAAGAAAACCAACGATACTCGTTCGATGTTTGGATGAATTAATCTGACAACGAGACACTTTTCCCTGTCTCGAACATCCCGACGCGATCGTTTATCAACAGTTTTTTAGACGTGTGAATTCATTGCTTCTAAGTATGCAACATAGTAAAAAATTGTTTAAATTTTAAAGAAAATACGCTTTCGTTGATTAAACAAATTCGATTACTTGTTAGCAAAATAAATTCCAAATTCTCTGAACCGATTCGCAAGTGTTTCATCAAAGTTCTCTAAATTCAGGTTAATTTATTATAATATAATATCCCGCATTTCGGTAATGAAAATAGCACTAGGTTACAGCAAGTGTACACAAAATTATTAATAACAAACTATTGTTAACCGGATCACGATTAATGCGATGTTGTTAATTCAGAAATTCTAATTGAATGTTATACACGAGCATATTATTCGTAGGTTGAATACGATTATGTAGATACAAATACGATCTGATGGATTTATCAAACATCTAAACCCAAAGCATACTTTGCGAGATTTAATGCCGTGTCCAATCGCCGTGTATAAATCAATCAACGAATAATGCGAGTCGCGTAACGAAAGGGGGAGAAAATTGATCGGCTGAATCAACGTTTACCAATCAACGGTACGATTCATTGAAACAAGCGATAATTACAGGGAAAAATCGAGGGGTGAAGAAAAAAAAAAAGGATCCTGATTTTCATCTGGTGATTACCCCGCAAGATGGATCGTAGCAGCGTAGATCAGGGTTAAGCGGAAAGTCTAGATGAACGTTGGAACTATCTATCACGCGGGGAACAGGATCGACAGGATCCAGGATCCTGCGTCGTTACCTCGAGGAAGAAAGTTCTTCCGTCACGCTTGACCCTGTGCGAATAGGGTGTTCTCCTCGTACGATTTTTCTCCCTATACAACACGCGACTGTTGTCAATACCATGGGAAATTGAAAAACAAACGACTATTACTGTTCTCGTATTCGCGTTCGCTCGATTCGATCCTGGCGCTACGCTTTTCAATCCATTCGCACTTAACTGGCTCGCATTTGCACACCCCTTGGGGGATAAAACTACGAGATATCAGTCACCATTTCACCGTTCGGTTCGTAGTGTTACCTCGTGTGTAACGATTTCCACTGTCCAAGGAAAATTACGCTTCCACGCTCGATTGTATTGCAACGATGATTGCTGAAAATATGGCTGTTTAATTTCTTGATATTAGCCTTCGATTTTCTATTCGGGGTAATAAACTCAGAGTACATAGTCGGTCGTAAAATCAGGATCCGAGGTTTCAAGCACGGTCAGTAAACTTAATACGATTGAAAAATGAGTAATTTAGTCATTTTAAAAAATTGAGTAATTTTATTAGTACTAATTACAATTCCAAATTTAATAATTTGTTAGTTCCATCTGCAATTTTTTCTTAGTTGAAAAATTGAGTACAAAGGTATTTTTAATCTTAATAAGTCAAACAGGCGGATTTAATGAATAAAATTTTAAGAACGTTGCAATTTAATTAACGTTGCATTTCCCTCCATCTACAAAACCACCTTGGGGTCTTTTGTTATTTAATGCAAAACACAAAGTGCGCATCGAAAATGGCTTTTATTTGTTTATTCATTAATCCGGAGTCAATGTAATCTCGAACGACAGGTTAGTTAACGAGCATAGAACATTCTGACCCTTGTTGCATCCAAGTCAAAGTGCATGTGAACCGAAAGAGATTGGTGTTAGCAGCTCGGTTCGGTTATCGTGGAAATTGAAAAGCAAACAAGTAAGTATGGCCTCTATTGATCTGCCAATTTAATATGCCAATACGAATCGATTCGTTTCCATTCGAATTGTTTCTATTCCAAGGAATCCCCGAGAAATCTATTGTACTCATTTTCTCAATGCGTTCAAATCTCTCTGAATTAAAATACGATCATTTACGTATCTACTATTTTAACTGAACATTTTTGTGTTAAAAATCCACGCCTTAGCATTAAAATATAAAGAAACATGTTTCAAAAATGTTCAACATTTTTCATGCTTCATAAAATATTATTTTTCCAACATTTCGTTAATTACAATTTTTGTAATGAAATAACATATTTTACGCTAATTTAAGAGAAAATCCTAATGAATAAGTTGGAAAATTTTTTAAAGCACTGATCTTACAATTATTTTATTTTTTCAATAGTTAGTATTTTTCTTTCTAAAATTCCTTAAATAATTTTTCTTTTTTCGTGAAACTGATATGAAGAGGGACCGTGAATATTTGAAATGAATTCGTATCAGAAACAGTGGCGAACGTTTATGCGAATTCAGCCGGGGTTGATTGGGCTTTTGCCTCCCTTAATATAAAGGTGCAGAAAGGTGATTGTTAAGGAATCGCTAACGTGGGCGGTGAATTTTTCTTCCCTTTCATTCGACGAGAATACCTTTTGTCCTCCGAACGAGAACGATAAGCGGAGGGAACGTAATATGAATGTCATTCGAAACGATGCCGCCGTACCCGGCATTGTGTTATTAAAATATACGGGTGCTAATAATAAAAGTTTTACAATCTTCATTGAAAAGAAAGAACAAAATAAAAGAAGGCGGGGAGGAGGAAAAAAAAAAGAAGAAAGTTTCGCGAACGTTCACGAGGGGGTAGTAGCGTTTTCATACGGGGGAGGAGGTGTTACTACAAGTTATGGGAGTTTCGACTGGAAAGTTTAAATAGATAAATCAAGTAATTTTTCGTCGAGCGGAGGGTACTCGGTGTAGAAAGGGTGATTAAACGGGTTGTCAACAGCGTGAATTAAAACCACGATATTTTAACGTTATCCGATGTTTTATCGTAATTGAAATTTCACGGTAAAATATCCGCTTTCGTCGAAATGAAGCGACGTCGGTAACTTGATATTTCGTAAACATTTTAATCGAATGAATTTCGTTAATCTTCCGACGTTTTCGTCTAATTTTTTATCATGTTTCTCGAATCGCTGCGATAATTCGGACGTTTAACAAACAGGAAATTGTTCGATAATTTTCATCGAAGAAATTGTTTCCATCGAGAATTATTATTCAAACATACGCGGCGTATAGAAAGCTGAAAACGAAAGAAGAAAACGATTTTTTTTTTATCGTATGATTGAAATTTAGTTTTTCGTTCCATCGAGTTTTCCGTGGAAATTTTTCGGATATATCCCATAACGATAAAATAATTTACTGTCAGTGTACGGTATAAATTTTTGATAAATCCGTTCATGAATTGTAAACGAACTCGGTTGTGTAGGCGGAAAGGGTGAAAAAAAGAGAGAGAGAGATGGTGGTTGGTTTGATAATAATATGAAGATTGAACTAATTGGTTTAACACACACTATATTTAATCTAAAATTGTCAGAATATCTACACTATATACAGGTACGGTAAAAAGTATATACATAAAACACGTAAAAACACACAACACGCATAAAACGTAAGTCAAAGCGTAAGTGAGTCAGAAGTTGTCCATAATACAAAATCTGCTCCGTAATCAATAAAAAATGCGTCATTTTTCCCTCGTGCAGCGTCTTTTATTTTCTCTCCTAGGGGTAGGCGTTTCCTAATTTCTCCAATGAGGAGCCTTTTCCAAAAAGGCCCTTTCTACGTTGTCGTCCCCTTCCAAGGCGACTTCAGGGGCGACGCTTCCCCCTAGGAGTGCCGGTCATGGGCGCATCGTTCGTTGACAAAATAATGCGCCCACCCGGAAAGAAAACTTGACGCTACACGATGTCCAAAAAATAACTAACAGTCAGGCCTGGATAGTATTCAATCAGAAAAAATAATATTCCATGTAGAAAAATTGTACGGAATAACAGACTTTTATCCGTGGCTTCGTTTCAGAGAAGACGAAATATTCGTTTCCGTCAGAAATATTATATTTTTAAATAGAAACTGAGGAAAAAGGTACATTATATTTTTTAGAATAAAATGATCTAGCTGGAATATAGAAAATAAATTTCAATTACACATCTATCAGAAATTATTTGATTTGATATCTGGAAATGCATCATCAACGTGCTAGATTAGCTCGATTAAAAATGAAATTATTCCCTGATGGACGTAACATCAAATTTAGTTTGCCGTTGAAAATATTCATAATTGATAAACTCAGTACCATGTTCAATATTTAATTCAATTCATTCGAGAGTATGTTTAAAAATAATCTCCTGTTACAATACAAGTGTTCAGCACAAAACAGTTTCGTTTCGTTGATTATTTAAAAGAGAACACGATCTATAAAGAATTAGAATACAATTTCTACGCGGCGTTTCGTGCATAATACTATATTTCCCTTTTCCACAATTCAGCCGGTAATCCTTTGTTTTGTTACCTTTTGCATTTTAATTCCGACAAAAGCTCGAAACGCCAAGAAATATGCATACCTGTCCGCTCGAATATATTCCCAGGGATGTTAGCGTTCCAAAACGGTCGACGACGTGTCAAAATATTCTTAATCGTCCGGCGCGCGATTCATCATCGCGATTTTAAGGAAATACGAAAAGAAAGGAGGAATGGACAAAGCCCCGTCGCGTTCTCCTCTCGAAATTAATGAATGTTCGCGGGGGGTCGGTGGAACGGACGCGGGTTAAAGCGAACTCTGTGAGTCGGGTTCCGCTTTAGCCGACAAAGAGTCGCCAGAGATATTTGTCGAATCGACGAGACGGTAATTAACGGACGATTCGAATGTATTGAGACTCAGACACGACGGAAGGAGACGTTGGCTGAATACGCCAGGTCCTTAAAGGACCACCGCGTTCTATATACGGCTGGCGAAACGTGGCCTCATCGAGCGGTCGATGGCTTTATCGCGAGCTGATTTGCAAAGCTGTTCGCATCGAGGGATTCCGTGCCGATGGAAGGATCGTGTAACCCATTCAGACAGCATAGATTTGGCGAGGGAATCTTTTAACGGGAAGCAACGAACCGGGTTATCGTTTTTCCCGTCTTGGCAGTTGAAGGAATTCGTGGAACTTCGAGGACAGAGGAGCGTTAGTCCGTCTTGCGACCGGAAGGGATGCTCGAGATTTTCACTGTTTCGAGTTAACGTGCCGGGTTATGCTCTGGTTACCTCTGAAACGGAAGCTCTTTCTTGGTTACGCTGTTGTGAATTCCGTCTTAGACTTTTTTATGCGTTTCTCCAGGCTTATTGTTCAGAGGGTACCTTGTCTGTGGTTTTTGCTTCCATTCGACAGGAAGAGGCTTTTGTTAAACTTTGATGTTCAAACTTAGACCTAACTTCGTGCTCTCGGCTTAAAGAAACCAGGAGAATAACTTCTGCAATGATTTCATAAAGCGTTAACTTTTTCGTTAATTAAAAATCAGTCCACGTTGTTCAATCTTCAACCTCAATTTATTACGACCCGTGTTCTTCACGGGAGACAAAATTTGAGGGATACATGCGCTCTCATTGGTCGCAGCATCAGGCTCCGAAACATTAACAATCCCTGTGGTTGCAGCGTACGAAGCTCTTTCTCGAAGAGCTTCGAGAACGCTTGGGAAATAATGAGAAAGAGGTGGAAACGGACGCGGTTGGTCGTCGATTTTACCGATGCACTTTCGAGAAAAGATATAAAGTCGAGCGAGGATATCCTTTCTCGAGATTTTTCAACCCTATCGCGAGTGTAAGTAACGTCTCGGCCAGAGATTCGGACACGTAGCCAGCGGATACGTACATAGTATAACTATAGCGCGTCGCACGAACGATGAAAAATGTTTTTTCGCTGTTTCCACGCACGTTCGTCCCTTCCTTCTCTCCCCCCCCCCCCCCCCCTGAAAGTTGAAGTTTCTTACCGGCGTCAAAAAGTTTTTAACTTTCAGCCGGTGGCCAAGGGAGGAATTACTCCGGGAGCCACGGGGGTAGTTTCTTAACGCTGCTAAATATTTATGCACTCGCGAGGTCTGGCCATGCAAAACCGCGGTTCTTGCAGAAAGATGTATTTCGTGAACGATGGTCGCGTGTAATGCATCTGGATCTTGATGGTCGATTCAGATTCGCGATGATTATTGAATTGTTTGTTGGAACATAGCTGAGAAAGACGGGGAATTAATATGTTCGATGTTGTGGTAAAAATAGGCACAAACATTAACCCCTTAACATTTTGACTGCCACGTCACCCATATATCGGTGACACTTGAATTTCCATTAAAAATCCTGGCCTATAATAGGAATTTCGTTGCAAGGGGTGTGTAAGTTTTTATTCATACTTTGCACTTGATAAGCCTTGATTGCATTAACTATAATTGCAATTAATCTTAAAATTGAGTTGTAATCAAAATTCGAAGGGGAGAGGTCACATCTGAACCGTAGAGTGCGTCACGAGAGTGACTCGATATTGTAGGGTAAAGAGTTAATTTATTTTCTTTAATTTAACAAAGTTTCCGATAATCGTAAAAATTGCAAGTATTTGTATTCTGACTAATATTTGTAATAGCATTTGTATTCTGTTAAATCTTTAAAACGATTTTGATGAAGACATTTTTGTCAATTATTTTCTACAGTTAAACGCTGAAATTGAAATTGATTTTTTTCATCTGTTAACGACATTAATTGAACCGTTTATATGCGTTTTAATCGTCCAACTTCGTGGCGGTCGAGATTTCTCGTAGTGGAAATAAGAATTCGTAATCGAGTTCGGAAAAGGAGGCAAAAGTTGAGGCATATCCTCTCCAGTATTTTGCCGAGTTATAGATTAATAATGAAAATGCATATTTGCATACTAATTGACTCTCGACTGTAGTGGCGGAAAACGATTTACATAGGCCAGTGCTTCGAAAACCATGGTTCAAATAGAATTGAAATTTACATGCCGGTGCAGCAAAGTTTACATTTAGCTTACACGGAATCGGAAATTTCAGAAATTTAGCGGAAACTTCGTTGCAAAAACAAACAATCGTCGAAATATAAAATGAACATCCATCTCGAGTTTATTAATCTTCGAAATTTTTACAACATACTTTCATGACGAAAGAGAACAATGTTGCGATTCGTTTTAAAACTTTAGATTACCACTCCAAGAACCTTTGTGCGGTTATTTTTTCATTCCAGTCTCCACATTTTATACATTTTTAAAGTTTTATACTCATTTCTTATGTTTCATACAAGTCCATCAGATGCAGTCATTTTTCACAAACTTTGAGCTTTAAAATAACATAAGTGTTACTTCTCGATATTTTTGTCATACTTTTTTGTCATGAAATTATGTTAAATTACGTACATTCTCGAAAGGGTTGTTTAATTAAAAATCGACGTCTGTGGATGATTGTGTACGCAGAAGAGGAGCTTGTTTTCTTCCGAGGGGTCGCAGATGAGTGCAGTAAATCAAACTGAATGACATCCAGTCGTTGTAAAAAAATAGAATTTACATCCACACGAGGAAAGAAGCTCTGGTAATATCAAAGACGAAAACGGTGCATTACAGGTGAATGAATCAGCAACAAGACTTAAGGCCATTGAACCAGGCGATTCTTTGTTAAACTAAGTGCTCTTTTACCTTTTATTTCCTCAATGCTCTGTGGTCGCTTTATTCATTTCAAGTGCTATTTCCTCTTTTTTATTGATCCTCATTTTCTTTCACTCTGCTATCATCGAAAGTAACTCGCGTGATTCTTCTTCGAAATCAATGAAACTGACAACTTCGATTCGACATCAAACGCTTGAAGGTTTTCGAAATGTTAGAATTTGTAATATTTCTGCTTTCGAAACCTGTAGGAAATCTTTAAGTCCCGCTGCAATAATTTTATTCGTCTCCAGGAAATCGGATTTTCTTGTTTCTCAAGCTTCAGAGTTTGTTAACGTTCGGGCAAGAAATGCTAAATTTTCTTTAATTAGTTTGAAGGAGAGGGCACGGGGAATGTCTGGATTCGTTAGTTCGAAATTCCATGTAACCACGAATCCGTTTCTCTAAACACGTTTTCTGAATAGCATTCATACTTCTCCCGCAAACTGTTAATTCGCGAGATTCTTGCTCGACCACGAAGCAACCCAGAAAACACGGGATTCATCGACAAGTTGTGCAAGCTGCACGATTTCGGTAATGCATCCACGTAGCAAACGTAAATGGAGAATTTAAACGTACGAATCTGTAACTTTGAGAGTATCAACCGTTGAAACAAATACATTGGAAGAAGAAGAAAAGTCCATTCTCGTTCTTTTCGTATTTTCTCCCTTAACGATGACCACGCCGTTGAATAATCATAAATTTGTCCACGGAACGGTAGCAAATCAAAGTTCGGTAACAAAACACTCGAACAAACTCGAACACGATCTCGAGTTACGATAACTGGTGCAAATGAATCAGTTTTATCGATCCAGAATATAAAATCGGCCGCGTTACCTCGTATTTTATGGTGTAATAAAATATTCATCATCGCTGAGAACGTCTACGCGTACAATCGTTTCAGTTGCTCCCCGTCCCTTTACGATTTGGCGAATTTTTTTCTTCTCTCCCCCCCTCCCAGGTTATATTCGAGGAATCGAATAACCGGTTGAAAATAGGATTCGAGGAGCTGCTAATAATTCACGGTGTTTCCACGGACGAAAAGAAGGAACTAGTTTAAGAGGAGCAACGAAAGACAAACAACGAAGAGGAGAACCGAGCCGGGGCGAATTGGTAGCCGTCTCCTCCCGAGCGGATCGTTGCGCGAGCCCGCAACCATAAACTCGTCTCTTCTTGGCAGACCGGTCGAACTTTTAAGACGAACAGAAGGCAGCGAGCTTTTATTGCTTCTGGCATCTCCAGGGGTCCCAGATCGAGCGAGGAAATTGGAAAAAGAAGAAGGAGGGTGACCCCTTAGGGGGGCCGCTAAGATGTGCCACGAGAAAACGCAACACCCTAAATAACTTCTTCGGATCTCTCATATCGTTTCCTTATTTTCATCGAACTTTTGCTATTTTTAAAGAAATTAATTTCGTTCATGCTAGTAAAAGAGGATAAATGTTGTTTTTGAGATTAAATCCTAGAGCAAACAAGTAGAAGGTTGAAAGCTGTTGTAAAATGTTAATTTATTAGGGACAGGTGTGCTTCGACAGACGTAATTACAGCCTCTTTGCGGATAGTAGTAAAATCCATTTAGCCGATTGCCAATTAATCCTGCAGAATTCCTTCGTTAGAATGCGGACCGACAGAAGGTGCCCTGTCGAGTGTTACATACATATTTAAGTCCGAGTTACACGAAATTCCTCTCTAACCCTCTCACTTTCTCTCTGAAATCTCAGATTTACTTTGGGAAAATTTCATAATAATACTTGTTAAGAAAATGTAAGAGTTTCCCGTGTCAAGTATTTTTTATTAATTTTAACAAATTTCAATTTAAAGTAAAATTGTCCAAGTGATGTTTTTTCAAATCATAACAATGTTAGTATCAATTTTCACGCACAAAAGGCTTGCAACATTAACTTTCTTACCAAAGGTAATATAAAATCGATTTCTACGCTGTCGATTGCACAATATCATAAAGAACGTGAAGGTAATTCTACAAATCAAAGTCAATTATATGAGCGATTTCGAAGTCAAAAGCAGTTAATTCGATATCCCTGTTTGGCAGACGTTTCGTAGAGACACGAGGCATTATATCCGAATTGGATGAAATTTCATCACAATCAGTTCTCTGTAGAATGTTCCACGGCATTTGACGTAAATAAGCAATTTGTCGATGAACTCTGTTCGTGGCTCGATATCCGGAATTTCCTTGTCCATGGAGAACGTTATCAGTTCACGCAGAACTCTCTCGTTCATCGATTACACGTACGTGTAAACCAATATGCCAGAGAGTTGTGTCGCACCTATGCTTAATCTGTTAATCTATTCATTGTTCGTCCAAAAAGAAACCCTTTTTTCGTTATAATTTTTTCGTTATAATTGCATAAAACTGAGGTTTTTTCACAATTTCATTCGCTATCTGTTTTGAGAAGGAATGAGAAAAAAGTAAAAAATACAATTTGCTTACCTCACCCCTGGCTGTAGGCTAAACTGAAAAATTAAAAGATGTGACTTGCACCCCAGACTCTAAGCAGGGACCTTTTCTAATTACCCTTTTTATTGCACTTGCTTCGCTCAAAACTTTAAGAAGGGTGATCAAAGAAAAGACATACATACACATAATTTTGGTTTGTGCTTTTTGATAGACCAGGATTCTCGACTTTAACAATTTTTATACCATGGAATTATAAAAGTCGACACCCCAAAAATTAGCATCTTTTCATATCTTTTTAATCTTGAAAGATACACGAATAAATCTTCATCTTATTTACCAGACTAAAAATTTAAGAATGGATCAATTCAAAGATAGATTAATTTCATTCTGGGTCGACTCGAAGATAAATCCATTTAAACATAGATCGATTAAACGATAGGTCAACCTGAAGACAGGTCGTTTGAAAGTAGCTCTATTCAAAGATAAATCAGTGTAGGGACACGTCAGTTCGAAGACAATCCGATTTAAAAGTAGATTAATGTATAGTGCAGATGGAATATAAGTATTTATATTTCAATGTATATTTTCTATTTTGATCGTTAACTGTATGAAGCCAACACCAATTTTAATATTTCGCGAAATACGTCTAATATTGATGATGGCCTCGATTCTTGAGGACATGCTTGAATTTCAACGATCTATGCGTTCCTTCATTTCCGGTGTGCCATGCTACGTTTCCTGAATATTTTAAATAAGGACGTCTTCAAGTAAGATTTGATGTTTGATAAACTAGGTATTTTGAGCATACTTTGCAGAAAATTAAATATTTGCGGTTACGTTTAGATCAGGGAACTTATCAGGACACTCTGCCACCTCAGGCAATCAAATAATTAATAAGTAAAATCTTTGTTCAATCAAAAGTGGGTTTCAAAAATTTCTTTAGTAGACCTTTTAAATAAAGAATTAGCAGCATTGAAATAATAATTAAAACTGAAATCCTGAGTTTCAAAGAATCGTGTCTTGCCACACGTCCAGATCGATGCGTTAAGGGTTGCAAGCTCGTCCATCGTTGGACGATGGTCATCAGCTCGTAAAAATTCGTGGACGTTGTCACTGCGCGCAGCAAAGTCAACGACGACATTTCCCAAACGAAGTTCTCGAGACGTAGCAACGATCGTAAGGTACCATTGTCACTCGTTATCGAACGACGTCGTCGTCGAGCCTCTTCGAGGCCGTCGTAAAAGCCAAAGAACAAAGACGGATCGTTCGTCGACCACGGGACATTGTTACAACGCCGACGACGACAAGTTTTTTACAAGTTTATGGGGCCGAGAAAGGAGCACGGATCTCATTATCCTGATGTGTCCTCGAAGACATCTGTACGTGATAAATTTATTCGTCTGTTCCTCCCCTCCCCCTCTCTATCCGTCTCTTGCGCTTTTCTTTGCCGTTTCTTCTCTGTTTTTCACGTGCTTCGGACCGGCGGTAACGACGCCGGCTTTTCCTCAATCGAAATACCCATTCGTTATCCATGGATTATTCCCCCGCGGTGTTTGGCTGAAAAACCTCGCGTGTTGCGATGTGTTCGCTTAAACGCCATTGTTATTTCTTCGTCTCCAACGCTCTTGTTATCCCGGCAGGAAAATCATTAAGTTCACTTTTCTCACGACTTTCCTTCTGCAAATTGTTTCGATATTTGACCAACAAACGACAGTCCCTGGCCATCGAATTAGGACCACGTATGAAAATTTCACTTTTACAGCTGTAACATTATGTCATACATTCTTCACTGTCATCAAAGCAAAGGGTGGAGACACAAGATATTAACACAACATGTGTTAATAATGTTACGTACAGTAGTTGCGTGTTATATTATGTACTTTAATTTTACGAAAATCGTGGAAAATACCGAAAATTTGCAGTGGTCCTAATTCGATGGCTAGAGACCGTAATAATTTATTGAAACATATGAATCTTGAAATAACTCCTCCAATTATTTCTCTGTTAAAAGCGGTGCATCTCGGTAGTCGTATCTCTGATCTCGTCTCCTACGATTCCTTTTATCATTCTTGAAGATTAAAAATCATCTTAAAGGTCGTCATATTCATAGCACTGAAAACATTTAAAAGGCCTTGATCGACAAAGTGAACGCTCTGAAGGATGAAAACTTTGAACGTCGCTAAAGGAACCGGAAATACGTCTGCATCGATGTATCACTACCCCAGGGGGATGTACTTTGAAGTTGATCACTACGCTTAAAAAATGTAACGCAGAGAAGCATCTTTATAAACGTAGTTTCGTTGCTTTCTTAGAGACGTATCGCGAACGTTGGAAAAAACACGTTGAAAAAGCAAAGGTATCAAATCTTGGGCGAACAATTATGATCTTTCGTTGAATTGAAGCCTTTAAAACCGGGTTTTTTGCCTTTTAAACTAGCAAAAGGTTCCCTCGCGAACAAGGTTGGAAAATAACGAAGAGACTTAATCTCTCGTCGAGCTCGGAATATCGCCTCTGGCAATTAACCGTGAACATTTATTCCTCTTTTCGCGACGACGATTTTATTTCAAACGTCGTTGGTAATGCCACTTTTGAAGTTAAATATGTCGTTTTCAATAGCTTTTCTTATAACCGCGCGTTTTTTCTACGCTCATTGCGATCGCGTGTTCGTTCGCGCGGGAACAGTATTCGTTTGAGCAAAGCAACTGAATGGTTTTAATTAATTTCGATGTACGTACCGCGAGTAGTAAGTCTGTGGATCAGTATACCTGTTATTAGGAGGAAATTTACAAATGGCAATTAAATATAAAAATACTGGACGTGAACGTTTTCTTTTTTCAAATTTGAGTGCGATTTCATAATCGAAATCGTAATTTAGTATTCGATATCTGGAATTTGGAACGAGCAACACAATTATTGCAGCAAATAGTCGAGTTTCATCCCAGTTTTAGCTAAGCGGTTTAATTAAACATCAATTATTTGTAGCAGT
The DNA here is from genome assembly GCA_022405125.1 of Anthidium xuezhongi. Taxonomy (NCBI): domain Eukaryota; kingdom Metazoa; phylum Arthropoda; class Insecta; order Hymenoptera; family Megachilidae; genus Anthidium; species Anthidium xuezhongi. Next base: position 2,023,490 of record CM039649.1, read on the forward strand.
GTACGTTATGCATGTTTCAATTTCCAGTTTCATTATGATAAATAAGGTATGAACTTAGGGTATTCATCTCGATATATTTTGACCGATCTCTCGTTAAGGACAGCTAATTGACTGTTGAAAAAACCACAGCCACGTGGCGATTGTTCTAATTACAGGACAGTTACCGCGTGTTGCTTTTAGCAGACAACACATTGTGGTAAGTGTCGTGTGTCTTAGATCGTTAGGAAATTAAAAGTGAAACGGGGGAAAACAAAATGAACAGGTTCTCACGTGTTATAGTAGCTTTTAGAGTTGAAGAATTTAAGTTTATTACTTTGCAAGATTTTGATTTCAGATCAATTTTGCATTATTTTCGCATAACTCGAATCTATTGTGGGGTTATTTCGCTATCTGGATGTTTGATACGTGCTTGAAAGTGAAATAGGATGAGAAATTATCGAGTGCGCTACTTGCAAGTGGACAGTGCCGAGAGCGACTATCAATCAGCTGAGAGTTTTACTCTCAAGTGGACACGTACCGTAACACTCCATCCTAATCAATAGAAACCGAACGCAGCCTCAATAAAGTAGCCGAAAGCATTTCGAGATTTCTTCGCCATCAATTTTCTCTTTCCTATATCAAAAATTTTCTAATCTTATTTCAATCATTTCGCAAGTAATCTACCAGAATCAGAACTTTGATATCTAAAATCTGTCGTTTCTTGTAATTTAATCAATTGGAAAAATTGATAAAATGATTAACGAACGTACTCGTACCTCGTGTGCCAATTACAAAACGATTTCATTCAAACAACTTTACGGTTATTTATATTCCGAGAGGCTGTACATGTAAATGAAATAACGTTTGCATTCTTCGTCGTTGGAAGGGGTAAAGCTTGCCGAGAGATAAATTTTGCATTTCCTGGAGTTTTAAAATCGTAGCGACCTAGTCCTTTAAAGGAATGTATTCTGTAATACAGCGTGCATACAAGCTTTTTATTTTATACTCTTAGCTCTTTGCTTTATTATGCAGGCTGTGCAAGGGATTGTATTATAAAAGGTAATTATTCCATGTAGCAGGTATTATCAACTCCATTTTCTGTTGGATTCTCAATTTAAATTTACATACACATTTATTTTATTATATCGTCACGTACGTACACGTTCAGTTAAATTGAATTACAAATTTTAAACGTTCCAATTTTATAGTATTTTATTATTCATTTTTCATTTCTGCTTCCAATATTTCGAACAATTATTTTTGGTAACATTTTGATTTCGTATTTGAAAATTAAAGGATATTCTTCGAAGCAATTTCCAATTCGATCTTTTATATTTTATGGAATCCTTAAATTATATTTCTGGTTCATAGTTTTTTAATTTTATCGCCTGGAACGATTTTCTATTAACATTCACGAAACGTATTCAGTAAAGGGGGGATACCTTTTGTAAGAAGATTACAGGAACTTTAAATTCAACTTCAAAGTATCGCAAAGAAAAATTGATCACCGAGGATTCCAGCTGATAATTAATTCCTGATTTCCTTGAATTCCTGCCGTTGGCGGAGCAAGTCTACGAACAATCATTATCCCCGGGTTACACCGGCCGATTAAAGATAAAGTTTAATTGTAGGATTAACCGAAGCTCGAACGTTAGCCAGTAATTGCACTTGCAAAGATAGCTGGGATTCCCCTTCGTTCGATCATAAGAACGAGAATCGATTGTAATTCTGATTGATTAATCTTCTCGTTGTTCAGCTGACGTGAGGTAGCTTGAAACGATCCGGATTTTCGATCCTTTAAAACGAACCTCCTCCATCATTTTCTAGTTTTTTTAATTAATCCTTTGTTGCATTATATGAAATACTTTTTATCTTCAAATATCTCTTCTTGTAATTAACAATTGACTGTATATTTAATTATAGAAAAATTCTTGTAGAATTTTTGTAACATCTCCTTTAACCTTCTATCGATTGTTTAATTGCATTAAATTTCTGGTGGTCCCCATAGTATTCGACGCATTAAATATCCCCCTCGTGCTTTGTATATCTCTTCGATTTGATGTGTTTACTCGGAGGAAAGTGTGACATTCGGAAGCCTAGTATCGTTTGGGAAGGAATTTATGACAGTTTAACAGTGACAGTTTTTAAGAGCGTAGTAAACGCGGAATATGGATGCCTATAACCTGTCGATGAAATAAATATGACTCCTGAGCATCCTATTGAATTTTGCATAACCGTCGAGAAACTTTGCTGCGCCGGACACTTAAATATGCATAAGGTTATACGACACGTGGTTAATTAAAATAAAGAAGTGCATCAGTCTCGGTAGCCTCGTTCTGTTAAACGTTTAGCTTTGGTAAAACGATACAGTAGTGAATAATTTCAAATTCGAAATTAATAATTGCAATACGAACAATAACAGTTCTAATCAAAATTATAGTTAGATAATTAGAAATATATTTAAAAATTTTAGATTAATTAGAATATTGCATATTTTACAAATTTTGAAGAATTTATTTCCTTTCACATACGTTCCATACAGTTTACATATGTTTTATATTAACACGTTACAAATAAATTGTCGCAATTTTGAGTCAATCATTAAAGAAATGGATGATGTTCCAAAGATTCTGTAATCGACCGTTGATTTCCGAAGTTTTTCACGCGATATGTTTCAATCACATCCAACGAAAAGTAAGAAAGTTTGATCATTAAGGTATCAAGGAAATAAATGATCATTAAGGTACAGGTAATTTGGCAACTTTCGGACAGATTGATAAGCGAACCCGTGATACAAAAGTTGGCAAATACTCGTGGTAAATAACTTGGAGAACTTTTTTCTCCCCTCTCTCCCACGGGAGAGGAGCGTGGTCTTTCTCTTTAAATGCCGTTTAATTAACGAACCGAATCCCTTCTCGTACCGAAAAATCTCTGTCAAGCAACAGCTTAACTTTTGATTCCCTTCGCCTTCGTAGGATTATGAAATCTGTAAGCTCGTAACCAGCGAATAAATTATGTCCTTTAATTCAGCTCAGAAGGGTATTATCTCGTAATATCTTTGTAATTAAACGCTTCAGACAGAGCGTGTTCTATTACGTTTTATTAGATTGTTCCATACAAAAGGTACTCATTGTCAGCAAAATAATGCTTGCGGCGTATCAATTCGAAGCCCGAGAGTTATACAAAAATGACCACATAAACATTTCGTTAATATTGTTAACACAAATCGGCCGGACCTCCGTCGAAACGAACAATGAATCACCCGATTTCTAGTACCGCCCATTAACGAATATGCAATTTTCAATCGCTTAATGAGATATAATATTTCATACATCTGAAAATTGAAAATCATCTGTTGCACAACAAATTGCGGCAATACTGAATTGCAATTCAGTCGATTCAATGTTTGATCCGACAAAGTTTCAGTCATTGCGTATAAAACAATCGTTAAACGTTAAATTAATGTTACATGAATTTTATTTGAAATTATCTTCGAAATTGTTTAATGTGTGATATAAACGAATGCCAGCTATTTTATATTAGGAGTATTAAAGAAAAATTTTGATGAATCGTCAATCTTTAAATTTTATTTGGCGACATTTGTTGTGTTTCGAAATGTTTCATTCCCGATCGATTATCAAACAAATAACGATTCCGGTTAATGAACAGATCTCTCTCGTTCTTTTTTCCCCCTGGCTCGATTGTTTTCAACCGAAGGGATTTATTCTAATTTGATGCGCCGCGCTTTCGGCTACACCCGCTTTTGTACGTGACTTCGTAACATAAATTCTTTATGCAAATTACGTAGCTGAATACAAAGTAAACTTATTCATTATAATGCACGATGTATGCAAATGAGTATTTTTCGAGAACGCGATGTTTACGCGATCAACGCGGACCGTTGCACCCCCGTGGATTTCGCGTTTTATTTTTCACCTCTCATTATAACCATCGATCGCTTTACATTATATAATTAATGTGCTTGGTTAACATTTGGTTTAGCGGCCATAACTCATCCAACGGGATGCTGTAACGCATTTCTCCGCAAACAGTGAAATATTGTTTGCATTCGGTCGCGAATAAATTCATTTCGTTGTTATGTAAAATAACATTTTCACCATTTTTCTCTTATTTTTCGCTTCGTGTGTAAATATCGTTTCAAACGTGGCAATGATTATATCGAAACTTGAAATTAATTTTGAAATAAACGATTTCGTTTGATTTCGCAGTAGATATGTCCGTGCATAGTCAGACAGGCTACAATTATGATTGTTATTTCACTGAGAATTTCAATTATACTACATTTTTAGTACCTGAAGGTCTTAACACGTTAATGGCCGTTTAGACTCAGCTTTGTCTTGTCGAAATAAAAATTCCAAAAGTATTTCCTGTAACACAGAGCCGTTCAAAGGAAGAGTTATCTCTGAAGAACCTTTGACTCCGCTCGAAAGAACTTCTTCATTCCCAGTTCTTCCTTAACCCAGACCTAAAACGTTCCTCTCCCTCGATAATTAGCCGGGTCGTGGAAGACGTTCCTTCCGGCTTCCTCCCTCGACCCTCTTGAAGACGACGTGACTACATTGTTTGCACGAACTGTTTTAAGTCATCCCGTTGCTCAGATGCAGCGCGTACAAGTCGTCCGTTTAGTTGCAAAACTTCTGAACACGCTAATTTCATGGTTAATTTTCGTGTTTTCGCGAAACGGGGCCACGGATGAAGAAGCGAGTGGACACCGGGGAAAAGATGTCGAGACTCGGTCGGTTCATGAACGGTTAATTGCCTTTTGTTTCACGCGTCGCATGCCGTAATTAAAACGGGCGAGATGTGGCACACGCTCTTCTTCTTATAATTGTTTTCGTGTTGACAGTTGGATCGTGTTTTAAGTTTGATACAATCGAATAATCGATACGTTTTTTCCTTTTCTTTAAAAGCAAATCTCTCAAAAAGTGTACGTTGAAATGTACACTAGTTGTTGAACAGTGTAATTATTGTATCGGTTAATTGATATGTATTCCGTATCAGATTCGGATACATTAATTAGAAATATTATATCTGCATATATGATATCCGAAATAAACGTTAAATTTCATGTTAAATGAAATTATACGGCAAACGGATATCATCGGTTTCCACTCTATTGTATTTCCCTGGAATTACAGTATCGTATCGGAATATTTGTACCCTTGATTGGAAGAATAAAATTTCGGACTTGTTAAAAATAATCGTATTCTAATTAATTTTAAATATTCAGTTTCGTATTCGTACCTTTCAATGTGTACGTGCACAATACTTATCAATTCATTATTTTTATCAAAATTTCCATTTCTGGATCACGTTAATTTTATGCAAATATTATTTTCTTGAACGATTATTAAATTTATTTTAAGATTGTCAATTTTGTATTCTTCGTTTCCTCTGAACTTTGAAATATAAATTCGACGTAACAATAAGTAGCAGGTTGAAGTTTTTCAAATTTTAATTGCTTCTTCAAATACTCGGAGAATGTCAGTATGAAAAAAGCACTTGAACTATCTAGTTTTGAATGCGTATTCTCGACTCTACAAATCAATCCGGTTCGAATTTAACAAGTTCTGATCTAGGGCGTATCAAGATACCATTCATAACCCAATTTTTTTTTTTTCGAAATTCAAGGACTTGTGTTTGATGCTTTGTTCCTCTGGAAATTCAATAATACGTGCATGATGTGTAACAAACCGTAGTACAAGTGTTTTTATATGTTTTGACGTTGGTGAATGGGATCAAGTTTACGGTACAAGCGTGACATTTTGTTACACGTTGAGATCAGGGATCCCTTTACTTCAGCCTTAGTTTTTTTTTCTTTTTTTTTTTCACGGATACAAACTTTTCCACGTATTTGAAGAGTCTTGAGCTCGACCTGCTTCCCAATATCGAACAATGTTCCATAAAGTTGCTAAAGCGAAGATTGCATAGCACGTGTGTAAAATTTAAAAACTTTAAAAAAAAATTGTTTAACACTTTGATAACAATTTGATATACTTAGTACAAAATTACTGATTTTTTAAAATTATAATCAATGTGTCAAGGTATCGAATTTAAATTTTTTCCAAGCAGAAAACATTAATTATAAATTCCTTTTTCTTATGATTAAATATTTATTGAGTAAAGTTTCTACAATAATATTTATGTAAAAAGTTTGTCACACCTGATTTAGTATAAATCGTGTCAAAACATTCAGTTCGCGCTTATCGGGAAAGAAAATCGGATTGAATCAGGGCACTGAATCGTAATTAGCAACGAACGTACGAGCTCGGTATCTCGAAGTGTCCCGGTATCCGTCGCCCGTTTCCTCAAGAACGAGCGGACCTCGATCCGTCATGGTTGTCCATCGAATACAAGGCTGGTAAACGGGACAAGGAATCGATGGAATCGATAGCTTGGGCACTGTCTAACGATCGCCTATCTCGATGTTGAGTTCAATCAAACCGTACCAAAACGGCTCAATAATTTCTCAATGTACAGTCTTGTTCCGCTCCTCCTCTCATATCGATGATAGCCGACGAGCTATTGGCGCATTCAACGAGCGATGATGTACGAGCTGATCTAGCGACTACACTGATTCGGCAATAAATATAGAGGGTGATTGGAAAAAAAACAACGTCCGATAGTTGTGCCGTGTTGATCCATTCATTTCCAGAGGTTGAAGTTGTACTATTTTCAATTTTCTATGATATGGTACTTTATACTGTACCCTATAGTATCTTCTATTATTTGATATTACTCAAGCTCATCACATTAAACTTAATTTTGAACGGTCGTAACTATCCTTCAGCTAGTAATTAACATCATTTTGCAAATTGTTGTATTTAATCATAAATTGATTTACATTTGTTCGAATTATTCAGTTCTGACGATACGTATGTTAATTATCATTGATAATTGTACACGGAAGAATTGGTTGTATTCATAAATTATTCAGCAAATTTCACCTTCATTACCTTCAGTATTTGCCAATAAACTAGCTTGCAATATTTTAATCGTTCCGTTCACATGATCATGGTGTAATTGAGGTTTTACGTTTCGTACTTAACACTGATAATTATCAGAAGCTTTATGGATTTTGTTCCGGTATCCAGGAAACCCTGGCACGGTGCAAATACCCCGTTGTACAATCGTTGGCGTGAACGCGTGATTTGTTTCGTGGATTCATCGCGAGACGAAACGAGACGAGACAACAAATAGGAAAATAATCGAAATTCTATAAAAACGAAACGTGTGTATGGGTAATTAACGGGGGTTTCATTAACGTTCCCCTTTTTTCCATCTGCCATGGTAATTATAGGGAATGAATGCAGATTCGTGGTAACCATCTACCATGAAATTTTCTCGTTTTTTCTTTGAAACGTTGCTTCGTGGTTGATAACACATTTATTGCAATATTGTGCTTTATTCGATAACGTTAGAGAAGAGAAATTATTAAGTATCAACGTAACTTGAAATGAAAATGATATTAATAGGGTTTGGAATTAAAATATTTAGTATTCGGTGGCACTTTGACTAAATTCAACGTTGGAATTTAAATGTTGAACTTTTCGTACACATTTCGTGTAAATATAACGCATGGTCAGCGTTCACAAAGCGACGCAGTGGACAAATGTCTACGGGAGCGTTCACAGGAACGCCGATAGAAAGCACGAGGGGGTGGAAGAGAACAGAAGGAAATCAGTCGGTCGAAAAGTCACAAAAGGGACACGTAGCTACATGTTCCGGCCCCTTTTTTCATCCGTAAAAGTGGATGGAATCTGGGCGAGTCAGGAAGTACGTGAAGTTATCAGCCACGACAACTGCAGCCGTCCCTTGGTACAAATGTACCGAAATACCTTTATATTTCCCGTAGGATGAGACGATTTAGTATTGCAATCGAGCGTATCGTGATATTACGAACTATTGATAGTTGTTTCAGTTACCTTTTGTCTGTTCAATAATGTAATGGATACAAGCACGTGTTTATTTTCCTAATAAATTCGTTAAATTCTATTAACTTTTAAAGTACAATATTTGTCGAAGAGGGTAGATTTATTCTGAGATTCTAAGATTCTTGCAATACTAAAAATAAATTTTAAGTAGCTTAGCAATATTTTCAAGAAAAGATAAAGAATAGTCAAATAAAAACATTCTTCCGACTAATTTTTGAATGGTCGAGTAGGGAGGCACTTGTGTTCGAATTTTCGTTTACAACCCCGGTTGACACATTCGAGAATGACCAGGGTTTCATCAATCACGCAAGATTTCGATCGTCCTAACCTGACCTCAGCAAAACACGAGGCACGAAATAAGACGTGTTCAATGGGAACCAAGCTCCTTTAACCTCGTCGAAAAGCATCGTCGAAGTTTAACCCGCAAACTTTCGTGACTGCAAACTTTTCCACCGGCTGAATCCTCCTTACAGGTCTAATCAGTGGATCACTTTTCCTATATCTGTACACAGGCTGATAAGAAAAAGGATCCGATACTTAAACTGTTTATGGTGCTCCCCGAGAAGGTTAAGGGATGTTTAATCTTTTTCGAACAAAGCATTTTTAAGTCAGAACGTGTAGTAATTACTTAAAGAAAGATAAATAATAATTTTGTTTTATTTCTACTTGAAGTAATATTATTTTGTTTCAAGAGACCTAAATTTAATTTAAGTTTTTAAACCGTACGACTTAGAAAATGTTAGGTTTTTGGGATAAGGAAAGGCTAGTTACTCGTACGAAACCATATATTTATTTAAAGTGTCTTATATCTAACTAGTTTAATCGTAAGAGAAGAAACACGTCCGTACATTGTTCGCATGAGAAAAAAAAAGAAACAGCGATGCATAAAACGACCGACCACATCGCGCCACCTCACGCGACCGCCCATCGACATTGACGGTCACGATCGATCTCCTATCAGAAAACAAGTGTACAAAAATTTTAGCAAAATCCTAACAATTTCAAAATTCAATTATCTTAGTTTTCTAATTTAAAAATATATGTAGGTATATACAGGCATCGAAGTACTAACTTTTTGCACGGAATATACTCTGTTGGCAAATCATGTCAACCAGATAGTTGTAACTGGATTTTAATCAAGTTAGATTCTGTTTCTCGATCATTTCGCGATACGTTGTACGGTTCTGCAACGTCTTTACAAACTTGTTGCGACAGCGCTACTTACGTACCTCTCAGACGCGTGTCGACAGCAACTAAGGGGAGGTTTCCATCCTGTGAAGACGATCGCGACACACGCTAATAACGATTCAATTACACGCCGAACACCTATTCCGACTGCTTATACTCTCGCAGAGAGAATCCGTGAGAGCGTTTTCGGCTTCGTTATGGCGAATTCGCGTAATTTCGCTTCCTTATACGCCGATCTGCGAGGGAGGGGGGGTGTAATCGCGTGTATCGGCGCGAGATTCGACGCAATTTCACGCTGACACCGGATTTCCGCTAAAATTTCAGCCCGCCGGAAGTTCACCGTCGAATCGTTGATTAACTCGAGGCCAACGGTGACCAACGTCGCGACCGCAATTTAGCCGAATAATTAGAAAACGAGAAAAATATTAGAGCACGATTTATACCAAAATGTGGAAGGGTTGAGTCGAAATTAAATTCGATATCGTTGATCGTTTATATTCTTCTTTTGGAAAATTAGAGCGACTTTATTTTATCAAGGTTGACGCTTTTGTTTGCCGGATAATGCAGACCGGATGCATTTTTTCCCCACAATTCCTGACGCAGAGAATCCTCTGGATGCTTCCGTGTTTCAAGAACGAAAAAGCCCCATAAATTACGCATACACGTTGCACTGGGACCACAACCATCCGTGGCGGGAACAAGATCGGACAAAGAATTATTCTCGGGTCAGAAGGTCTCATTTTTTTTTTCTCTTTCTTTTTATTGCATGATCATTAACGGACAACAACTCGCAACAACGTTCCATGAAGGCCACTCCAATTACGGTATCGCAACAGCCGAATTACTCTCACGTACGTAACACGTTCCAGATAGCTCGAAAGAAGACAAATACGTAGCTCGTCGAAAAAAAAAAAGGACACACACTCGTAAATTTTTCCAATTGTTGTTTTGCTTTCTCTTCAACAATCCTTTGTTGCAACAGCAAAGTTGATTAAGGCTAGTTCCCGGTTTTTTCTTTGTACGCTTTTTATCAAACGGTTTAATTAGCTGGTTCGAGGTTGAAAAACTTTCAGTTGTTAAGTATAGGGAATTTATCAATTTTTATTTTGTGTTGTGAGAACGTCACAAGTGTAATAATTCTTCCATTAATTCGACTTGGTAGCAATTTGCAAATTTGCAAATTTGATAATTAAATTTAACTTAAAATAATTTCTAACACCTCTGAGAAATATTTCCTTGACAAAAGAAATACATTTACTAATTATCGACAGTCTTGTTACAATATCTTATAATTAACTAATACTTCATCGAAAGAAATTGAATTACTCCGTTGTTTTCGTCATTTTTCCTCGCCACTGTCTGATAACAGACGGTACACTCGAACTACCACCATAGAAGATAGGTCTTCCAGTTCTTTTTTCCTAGTACGATCGAACGACGGCATGAAACTGGTCGACTTCAAAAAACTGGTTCTGATAATAACGAAACGGGTTGCTAGATAAAACGAGCAAACGGTTATCAGTTCCACACCACGCTCCACTGATCCACTCATCGATTCCACTTCTTTTTTCTCTCCTTTTTCCCCTCTCACAAGTACCATTCATCGTGAAAAAATGATCCATGATATTTCGTTAACAAGTAATACGAAACTCGAGCCTGTCGTTGCGAAGAAATCTCTTGTCAATGGTCTGGATACAAAGTTGATGAAACCCCGATGAACTCTAATAAAATGAATGCTCCAGAAATGTACAACGGTATCAAAGGTGTTCATTTGTTTCTCTGTTGCAATATCTTACAATAATTTTGCAACTGCATTATCTTTTCTGGTTATCTTTTTCCTCTGATTTTAATTAATATTAGCTAATCAAAATACAGTCGCTGTGATTCGATTTTCAGAGCGATTTAGAAAATTAGACAAATTTTCAATTTCCAAATTATTTGCTATCGATTTTTATCTCTTGATAAAGAATCGCAACGGTGAACCGGGTCTTCTTCGCTCGAATTTCAATCACGTTGAAGTTATTGTCCGTTTCTGCGTCCTTTCTTGCCAATATCTTCCCACGATTTTCTCCACGATGCATTTCAATTCTTCCGACGCGATCAGATAGAGTGTGCAAGCTTGAAAGTTCACGCCGTAGCTCTATGTAAAATAGAATCGTCCCCGATTTCGCTGACCGTGCGATACTTTTCTTTCTTAAGCAATTCAGCTTGCCCCGACGGTTTTCGACAAGATCGCCCTTCTCTCATTCAGTGAAGCCGGAGATCCTCGGCGAACCTGTTAATTAAATTTGCTCGATGGAAAAAACAGAAGGGAACTGAAAAATAGGATCGCTGATGCTTCGCAGTTGCGGGTTTCGCGGAATCCATTCGCCCTGTTGTAAATAATCTGACCGGAATTCTACGAACTGAACAATTGTACGAATCTGGGTCGGTTTATAATTACCCGCTTCTTAGAAGATAATTTATTATAAAGTCTTTTGTACTTTATTTTTGCGAATGTGGATCATTTTATAAAATTTCGCTTGGAAAGTTAACACGATTCGGTGAACTTAAATTTTCTTTTATCGGTCAAGTGTAATATTAAATTAAAAAGCTGGCCGACTTTTAATTTCCTATATGGTATTTGTATTGAGGAAAATTGAAAAGGTTGCGTTTCGGTTAAACAAAGATTAATCGCGGGGAATGTATCAAAAGAAATTAGCAGCAAAACTCTGTTTGCTCGGGGTTAGTTGGGTACGGGTCGAAAAAGGGGGGCACGATACCATCTGCCGCGATGCAGCAAACACTGAATCCAGATGCAAGTATTGACTACGTGACCCGGCACTTTATGAGCGTATTTTCATGCAACGACACGGTTACACGAACTTCAATTAGGTTACGTGTGCGTAACAAAGTCATGAGTTTAGCGATAAGTGTCTTGTTAAGCAGCGATCTGCAAGTAAACTACCGTTCAAACGTGAATATCAGTAACGCGATTCCGAGTTCGTGTTCGAAACATTATCTAGTGTTCTGTTTCACTAATAATAATTTCATTCATGCTAAATTACTTTCACGATAAAAATTTGAAAAAATTCGAATCGAATAAAATTTCATTCTGTAGTGTTAAAAATTTAAAAAGCTGTTGATCGAACACTTTCGCAAAAAAAACTACTTCCTTTGGCTAAAACAAGACCATCTCCGATTGCGAGTCAGCAACCGTGCAAAGGAACAGTCGGTATCATGTGGAAGTACATATCCTTGTTTGCGGGGGAAAAAAGTTTCCTCCTTGGGATACAGAACCCCGAAATCACGTCGTCCGGAGGGTTGTAAAAGGGGGTTGAGCAAGTTGAACAACCCGTAGAAACGGAATTCTCTTTCCTTCGCTCATTTTCATCTTCTTGTAGGTCTTCTTCCGCCTCGTCACGCTCTTTTCCACTTCTTTTATACATGTCTCTATCTTTTCCTTCGTCGCTTGGCCTGTTGCTATTGACGGGGTCAATTTAATGATGTGCTTTTTAGTAGAAGTTGAAATAACATTTTCTACGGTAGAATATGTTTAATAATAGTTCTTCAATGGACAATTCAGTTAAAAATTGCGAGCAATGTTCGTCTGATATTTTGATAAAAATGTAACTTTTACTGTTGTGTTAATTCACCGTGTAAAGAATAATTTGAAACAAGAATCCAAGACTCAAGAGATTTGTAAATACAAGTATCGTTCCATGCACACACTCGCCGTTCCTTTCTTTTATCTTAATTTTCAGTGCGCTTGCATATTTGATAGGCGTCTGATTAAACTTGTACACGACTACTGGAATGTTTCACTGCGTCGGGTGTAACAGCTGCGCTGGAAGTTTATCTTCGCGTGTAACTTTTGAAGGATATTACGATATTACAGTGCATGTTGCAGAAAATGTATGATTACGTATTCCTAGTTTTACAATCTATCACATGAAATGTTACAAGTTAATCAGCAGGTAGCTGTATTATTTACATACGTTAGTTGGTCGTTCGAAATATTCTTCATCTCAGTTTCTTGAATTCTAACAAGTACAAATTTAATTTAGTTTGTATTTTTAATAATAATTCTCGAGTTTGAAACAAATCCATCATACACCCGTGACACTTGAATTTTCATAAAAATTCTGTCGAGAAAATATGCGCTCAAAAAGGAGATTGAGTTCCGTTGTTACACGTCGAAAATGTACAGCAAATTTGCAAACTTGGAACTTAAGACAAAGCTTGAACGTGCGCTCGAAGTGTAGAGAAAATTTGTAAAATTGGCAGCAGAAACACCGCGCCTTGTGGCAAAGTCCTATTCGCAATTCGTCCGCTCGACTCGTCTCAGCTCGGCTGCCTCTTTCGAATAACTGCGCCGAGCGGCAAGGCGAGCGTTGCTAGCTCGTGATTCCCCTGTCTATTCGTTAATTTCCGAGCGGACAAAAGGAGAAAGAAAGCGAGCCGGAAAGAAACGGGTAGTTTCACCCGCTGCCTGTAGCCGGCAACCTTCCAGAATGCAATCCCACCGCTTCCACGGGTTGCATTTAGCTGCTCTGCGAACGGGAGCCAGGCCGTTTGAGTTAATGAAAGGCCGAAAGGTTGGAGACGCTGACGAGGCGGCCTCTTCCTCTCATCCCCGTCTCCGGTTATCCCTCGTGAGAATCCACTTCTAGCTAGACACGTTTTACGTGCCATCCTCACTCTGTTGACTGGCGCAGGTGCTAATGTGTGCCACCTGTGTGTCTGTGCGACACCAAGCGTCCAGGTTCAATGAAATTTTCTTCGGTTAACGAACCAAGGATCGACGCGTTGAATAATTCTACTTTTATTTTCAAAGAGTAAATGCACGATGGTATCGTCGTGTACGTGGACTCGTTAAAACTCGGTTTTAGAGAGTGAATGTTCATTTTTGTTGCAAGGAGCTATTCAATTCTGACGATTTCGTCAAGGTTCGTAGTCTGAAGTGTAGAATATTTTTATCGAGTTTGAAGGAAATTGGATTTTTTAGAAAAATATGGAAAATATTTAGGATTGAAGCATATGAAACATTTCTTTAAAAAAAAAAACTTGTAATATTTAATATTACATAAGATTTGTCATTTTTCTTCTGAAATTCGCTGTGGAGCACTGATGGTATTATACGTACGTTCATCTATTTAGGATCCTTGAAATTAATAGGAACTCCTGTTAGCTCAGCGTGCATCAAATTCGTTTATCCATGAATGTTCGTTCATCAGTGTGCTTTTCGTAGAAAAGTTTCTTCTTCAGTCATCAGCGGCGTCTGTTGAACCGACGGCGTGAAACAAGATACTTGTGCGCGAAACTGTTCTATAACAGTATCGAGTAAGCATACACAGCTGCATCTTATCGAACGAATTACATAACTCTTGGAAAGTTTCGCTACTATTTATCCGCATTAACCTGTGCAGTACATGCATAATAAGCTCATCTGTAATGAGCCCCGATAAGGATATTCCGTTCGTAGGATTTCTATTTTGGATCTTTGAATTCTTAACGTTTTATTCAATTCTATTTAATTTACAAAATCGATCCAAAATCCTGTCCTAAATCGAGCAACAATTTCGACGAACGGACTCGACTCTACGAGGCTAATAACACTTGCGCAAGTAGTGCAAGCGCGTATTTAGTCAGACACGCCAGTAACGGATACACGAACACGTAAGAGCGTTTTGCAGCTCGCATGCAAACCGTACCGAATACCATAAATGCACACGAAGGGATACGGGTTTGTAAGGGACAATTCCGAGAATGAATACCGACTGTGGCGTCTAAAGCCGCGTGTATAAAGCGGCGCGTGCACGTAAATACAAGCGAATACAAAGCTTGTGTGCAGGCATGAACGATTTTTGTAACATAAGGGGTCAGTTTGCCCGATGCTCGTTGCGCACACGAGTATGCAGCTTCGAGAAGTAGCTTACAGCGTGTGTACAGGATTTCGTTGGCGGACTGGGGATTTGTAAAATATTAAGGACACAAGTATCTCGTGTGTCTTGGATCGTCCGTGACGAAACGAGCACCGAGTGTCGATTGCCGTATATTTTCGGGCACAAAGTGAATCGAGAATCGCGTTGCTTTGGATATTTTCGGTGATGGAAAATGAACGAGGTTATTTTGGGAAACGAGCGCGTAGCCCGGTGACTTTTAAGCGGAAATCAAGGGAAGGGTGCGAGAAACGCGTTTGGACGATTTTAAAGAATTCTGTTTTTGTAAATGGACCGGAAATTTTTCTTTGGATATTATCAATCTTAACTTGCACCAGATTTAATCAATCACGGGTACTTTCACTGTATTCCTCGTTATATACAGTAGCCTGTATCGATTATCTTTTTATCGATTCTTAGAATCAATAAGAGATGTTAACGGAATTCAGAGATTACCGCGAAACAATTTTGTTTCTGCATAATTCAGTGAACGCTGCTTACTCAAAAGATGTAGCCTCGTACTAAATTCACTGAAAAGCTACGTGTATTCCGGTACGTGACTCCGTGAATGTTTACTTGCGAGCGTTTCCTCGTTCGTACACTGCAAACAAGCATGTCGAAGACAGAACCGATTGGTGCACATGCATGAGAGAGTACATAACAATTGTACACGGATTGCGAACAGCTACGTGGTTATACGAAAGGACCACTACTATTAAGGACATTAACCCATTGAATGAGAATGATCAGCCTTGTTTGGACATGCTTTCATGATCATATTTGATTTCTATCTGCCAGCTCCATTAATGCACTTGGCACATCGTTTAATTAGAAGCTTTATAAATAAAGTAATTATAATAATATAATAAATTTCTCAAGTTTCGAAAAATACAATTGGAAACGAAGGTTATTCGAGTTGAATAAATGTTAAGTCAAGAAAGCTTGATTTATGGTTCAGCACGATCCTGCTTAAGCCACGATTGTTTCGAAGGACGATTCTACGAGCATTATGCGGGGTGGACGTGTTACGCTTCGACGAAAACTTCTAAAATCACAATATAATAAATTACGGGACAATGGGGTCGGCGATAGGCAGATACCAGGAGGAAACCATTGTACCGCCGGCAGCAAGGTAACAATGGTCCACGGGGACAATAATATGCCAGAGAGGGATGTAATTATCCTCGCTGCTCGGAGATACTCGGCATTGTGTCGCGAATGTCTATCCAAGACCGCCATTCGAGACGTTTTGCGTGAATCCGTCAAACCACCAAAGATTCAACGAGACTTTGTAAATTCTGTAATGGAAACCGGCCTGTGTTCTGCTTGAAAATTAATTGTATTCATCGATGAAGAAAATACCCCTCCTGTCGACGATATTATTACTCTTCGACGAGTTGAAAAACATTCCGGTATCAGTTTCTCTCCCCCCATTGTTGACGACGACGAGAAAACGGAAGAAGGGATTTGGACTTGACGTCACACGAAGTTACGGGGATTTATCGAGGAAATTGTTTTATCGAGGATCACGATTACCTTGTCCATAAGAGCGGTTAACGTGCGGGTAATGGCCAGTCAGGGTGCAACGAACTATGATGTCGTTTGGAAATGTTTTCGATAATTTGTGGAAATGATTGCCTCGTTGATATCGGGTTCCGGGCTGCTTTTTTGCCATCGGGTTTTCATATCAGAACGGACGGTTTCAGAAGACTTGCTCGGTTCACCGCTCCGGTATATTTATTTGAAAATAGTCTGTTAGGATGAGAGCCGATCACTCTAGATATTTGCACTAGGTGCCGCCTAAATGTTCTGTCGAAGGACCACCCAAAGGATTAGAGTAACGGCTTTGGGACCGTAATAATTTTTGTGCACTTTGCTTGCTCTCTCTCTCTCTCTCTCGCTGAACGAAATACCGTTCGATTCTCTAACATAGTCTCTGAAAATGTTTTAAAGTTAAATATTCGTCGAGCGGTGAACGTCGACGAGTTAAAGTCGAAGCTGGTAGGTAAAAGGAGCAGAGGAATTATTCGTAGCTCGCTGTTAATTAAAAAAAATTAATATCTCGTGATTAAAGTTTCGTCAGTCAAGAATCCTTTCCAGCAAGTAAAACAGCATCCCCTTTGTGCTATCGTTAACAGCGTCGAAGCGTAACAGAGGAAGCTCGAATTAAGTTCCAAAACTGAAGAAGGGAGGGGAGTGGAAGTTGATTCTCTGTCGGACTTGGCAAGTTTCACGAATATTTCTTAGACGTTTTCGAGAAAACTCGCGGTTCCTATCCGGTTTCGTTGAAACTTTCGTTGCCGATGAATCGATCTCGAAGACCCGCCGTGAACTTTCTTCCCTCCCCCCCACGTTCGATTGTGTGGTGACATTTTAAACAGAAGCTCACGTGTCCGAACACAATGAACCTTTGTCTCATTTAGCTGATGGACATTGACAAAGGATCGTCTGTGCTTTAGAAATCAAACAGGTCCTGGCTCGGCCGTTGAAAGCGGACCAATTCAATCCGCTTGTAACCGCGTGCAGAGTAAGAGGGGGGTTTACGGGCGTAGCGCTACGCAACGCTTTGAAATCTTACTAAAAATTTGAAGGTGCTTGGTTGACCACAAAAGCTTCGCGGAATATAGGTAAAACGAAAGGAGAAACGTTCGCCGCCTTTGGTCCTTTGAAGTTTTCCTCGAGAAACCTTTCCTTGATTGATCGAGTCCTGGTCGAATTTTGCCGAAGAACGTTGAAAGGATCGCTAAATTAGCTTGGAGCTTTTTTTTTTTTATAGAAAGAACATTCGACAGATTGCTCAGTAAAATCTAAAATTTCGAAACGTTGAATATTTGATACAATTTAATAATACTTATATGAATTTGGAGCTTAATTTAATCAATTGATTGATTGATTGTTCACTTGAATTGCAATTATTATATTATTGATGAAACGTCTGTATAGACATTTTCATTATAATACTTTTCTATCATGAATCGATGTCAATTGTTCCACATTTTCGTCAGATTAGTATTTTTATGAAAGTAATCGTTTGTTATACAAGAATTACCAAGTTTAAAAATTTGTTAAACGGTGAATGAGATAAAGCTGATGAGCGCATAATTCAGTTAAGAAAGAGAAAAAAATAATCTCGATACGAGCAATGCGGTTTTGGAATAACAGTACTTTTTCGTTTTCATTTTTGCAAAGCGTTCTGTAGCCGTATGAAAACCACATTCAACGTCATGCTGTACGACTAGCAAATATTAAGCAAGGAAAAACATGTTGAGGGGAGAATAAAAATATCCGGTAGATTTACTTTTTCATTTGCTCGTTGGATTGAACCGGGATCTCTATTAAAACTCAACAAACGAAAATCACAGTGATTTCGCCAAAAAATAAAACAATAGGAAAAAAAAGAGATTGCCAGAAACTCTATGTTTGTTGAACTTTGATAAAAATTGTAATACATGTTTCAAAGGTCGCAATGGCAAAGTATAGAATAATAAATTCAATTCCATTACAATTTTTTCTTTCGTTATTTGTTCGTGGTAAATAAATATTCGCAATAAAATATTTATTCGTAAATAAATATTTACCTTGAATAACTAGGTCCAACGTTCTCGTTAATAATAGAAATTATTATGAAAACCAAGATGAAATAATTTCACCATATTCTAATATAAATAGCACTTAAATTTAACATTTTAAAATATTCTAATAAATTACACGTCGCTGTGGGGGAGCGCCACTCGAGCGCAAAGGGTTGATAGTACTCGATCAACAAGATATAAATTGATTATTTTACGAGATACTCGGTGATCGAACATTCCAGTTGAACATTACTCTCCGCGGAACGTAAATAAATATTTTTCTTGTACCAACACGCGTCAGATATCATGTTCAAACACTCCTGTACCTTTTCTTTTTTCTTGATATATGAAGCACATGGAATCCTTTGCCGTTCTCTTTCTTTCTCCCTCCTTCGACCATCCTTGGTAAGATCCATAAGCTAGCATAAGATGATCAAGGAAGGGGGAAAACCACAACGTTATAACTGGGTCAAGATACGATGGAACGTGATACTAGCTGCGAAACCGAAAATTGAATTACCCAAGTCTCGAGAAGCTGTTCAACGTATGTTGCGCTGGATTTAATTTGTTTTTCGAGGGGAGGGAGTAAAAGGAGCATACGGCACAAGAGAACGTAGAAATTACTGCAAGGTAACTGTTCCCACTTTTTTAATTTCTCAAGTTATTAGACGGGTTTGAAATTTTTTCAAGTGGACTTTTACTCGCGAGCTTTACTCTCAATCCGGCTGCAGTGAAAAAAAAAAAAAAAAATTAACAACTTCCAAAGGTTAATTGGGAGTAATTTTGGGTGAAGAAATTTCTTAAATTCTTAAACTCGTAAAAATTTGATATTTATTTATTTCACGTCTTAAATAAAATACAATATTATTTATCACAAATGTGCCAAAATAAATCAAAAGAGAATTACAGCAAAGGTTAATCAATCCTTTCGAAATAAAGCATTGATTAATTATCGTGCTTTTGGTAAATATTACTTAATATCATTAATTAAAAACTCTCTCTACTTTCGACGTAAATTTTCGTTTCGACAAAGCCTTATGGAGATTAATTTTGCCGGTGTCGTTCGGTGAAAAATTTCGTCGCGTCAACTCTCAAAGGCGATCGAAGGGAAGGGAAAAGAGTGTTTGCAGTGACAGGACACGTCGGACACGACGCTTGGTTTCAATTATAGCAGAAACGAGACAGTTATTTTATTTATCGTCGGTTTCGTAAAAAGAGGGGGAAAAAAAAGAGGAAATGGAACGAAACAGAAACCTCAACAGTTTTTTACGTGATGAAATATCGGTTGTAACGTATGTGTTGGATAGAGGACAAGGGGTAGGGAGCAAAAACTGCTTAGACCATAGAGAACGTGTAACCAACTGCGAAAATCGAGTCACTGCCGGCAGAAAGGCCAACAAATGTTGCACGATTCCATGACCTACCGCAATGTGGTTGAACATGCTGGCCACGCAACCGGCAAAGCCAGCATTTTTATTATCTTTCCAAATAACTGGCTCGAACAAAAGTCCCGAACTTGCTCGCGTGTCTCGATCGAGCTTACACGTTCCTCCTTTTCTTAACCCAAACTTTCGGTGTATCAGAATTCTTGGAATTCCAATTGTTTCTGAAATCTTTCACGGAATTTTTATATTCCCCTACAGATTTACTAATTTATAAACACTCAGTACAAGTGGTGGTCAAAATTTGATATGATATATTTTCACATATATTTCTAACAAGTATTCCAAAATAATGTAAAAACGTTGATTCGTGTCTGTAATGTTTAAAAAATAAACAACACCGATTCTTGACTTTGATCAATAGCCTGTTAAAGAAAAATGAAAAAAATAAGCATAAAACGGCGCACAAGGTATTTAAGTTAAACGTCATGCGAGCTCACGAGTGTGACGGGTTAATTACCAAAGGGGTTAATAGTCAGTATTAATTTCGCGCAGAGTAGCAGCGTTTAAAAGACGAACCTCAGAAGCTTCGTTCCACTTTCTCGAGCTTCGAGCGACAATTACTTTCAGCCTGACTTGTCAAAGCGTATCGCGACGTAGATTCGCGGAGGTTGAATCAATAAAAGGGCAGAAAAGCTGGCTTGGCTGTCCCGAGACACAGTCGAGAGAAAATCGTGTTGGAAGGGTACTCGCGAGAGAACTTCGCAACTCATTCTGCAGATACCCAGTGTCTGAGGATGACGCGGTTCTATCCGATTCGTGCCACGACTTCTAATCAACGAAACTTGAAAATACCAACGCGTCAGGAACGATTCACGACTTTCAATCACTTCGACGGCTAAGAATTAAGCAGTTGCCTTTCAAAGCATCCTTTTTAATTATTTCACAGAAGTACTAGTGTTTAAATAATTTTGCAACCTGTGTACCATGGTATTTTAGTTGTTAGGTAATAGAACGCTATTAAATTTGAAAAATGGAAACCAAATATGAATTGCTATCTTTCTCCACGGTTCGTGCAAAACTCGAACCGTTAGATATTAAAATAAGCTCGTTATTTTAAACGACGGTGAACGTTGTTTGACGCAGACATAGAAAATAGAGAGAGTCCAGGCTGTTCGTACTCGTGGCTCGACAAACAGAACTGTTTTACGATTTTTCTTTCTCTTCTTAGAAAGAGTAGCGATAAGGCAGCCTCATGAATGCGTTTCTCTTTACAAACGTACCGGGGGTAATATGAAAGAGGGAAATTCATAGCTATAGCATCGCGACACCATGGACGGGGGAGGGGTTACAAATCTCGGAACTTCCTTCTACTTTTGACGACGTATCTCAGCTTATTACAGCCTTTTCCGGTGGCACAATGTTCATTTCAGTCGTTTCTTCTTTTGATTCTTCCGGATAGCCCCGTTACTCGCTCTCCCTCCATTTTGCTCTCTCCCTCTCTCGTCCCCGTAAAACAAACCATGCTATTACGATGAAGTTTGTTTCTTGTTTCGCGGGCTACGAGTTATAATGGGCCAGCTGGAGCCGGGAAACCATTTACGATTCAACCTGTCAGCAGATGTATCATAATGTATCGGGTCAAATAGCTACTTTAACGTTGAGAAACTTTTAACACGGAATAAAGGGAAATCTTGAATGTGTCTAGCAGAGTGATGGCCGGGTTCAAAAGTTTAATGTCATCGTGGTTGATCTATTACATTTCTGTTCAGAGGGATCGGGGCCAAATTTCTCTCTGTAAAGTTTTCCAAATTATGATAGAGTGGATAATACAAAATTGAACGAAGAATATTTTGATATTGCAAAAATTTTAGTTAGATATTTTTATTAAAATTTTTTCTTCGAATTTCTCTCGAAAAAAGCTGGATACCACTCGAAAGCAGCACCTTTGTTAAATTGATCGTGCAATACGCTGATCACTTGATAGCGAACAAACAGACCCGGACCGTTGAGCCAAAGAGGCACCGAATAGACGATCGATCATCGGACGAATTAATTTGACCATCAACACCGAACGCGAGCGTAACTGTTTGGAAATTCGTTTCCCCTGGCCATAATCGAGGTCCACTCGAGAGGTCATCGACGCAAACCGAATTTTTGACGACGAAAAGCGCCGACCAGGCCGCGGACCAGGGCTGGTAACAGAACGGCACGTTGAATCTGATCGAAAATCCGGCACACTATTGTGTGCCCCGTTTTCGAGGGCATTACTCGGCTATTTCAATGTTCCTGGCGGTGATTTTCGAGGCGGCATTAACCGGCGGAAAATGCGTTTCGTTGTTAACACGCCGGAATGAATCAACCGGCGTCAAACGCAGATCGTACAAGTATGCCAAGCACGGTGGGTGTCGAATGTGTGCGGTGAACGACGGCGGGGTGTAATTGAATCAGCGAACAAGCCACTGTAGTCCATATGTCTAATAATGATCCCCGTGCGCCCACCTGTCCCCCCACTCTTCTGTCATTGATCGATGTGTTAACGCGACACTAAGTACAGCGAACGATATCGGATATTTCTCGCGTGATCGATTAATTACACCGCCTCATTGTTCGATTATTTCGCAGCGGATGCAATGGATCGTGATTCTCGACACCGAATACGCGCCAATGTTATCGAGTTTTAGTTGGACTTCCATTGTGGTCGATTATCGTCGAGGAGCGTCATTGTGATCATGCGATCGTTGTATTTTTTTTTATTATTTTTTCTTCTTCGATTGCATTCGTGTTAGCTCGCGATACGATTCGCGAATCAATAATTTTAATGAAATTCCGGTCTCTAAGAAGATTCTACGAGTTTATAGATCCCTGATAGGGAATCTCGATCGAGAAATCTAAATCGAGAATTGGAAATGGGTACGATTTCAGCCCAATAACGTTGAATTACGAAAAGATAAGAAGGGTGTTCCGATACAGGGACGCACCAAAGACCAGAAGAAAAAAGAAGGAGAATAGACCATTGCTTTGCTAACGGTGTGCATAAAACCGTCACGTGGTGTATACGTGGTCTGCACGGCAGACCGACGTATCGAGCAACCTTCCGGGATATAATCGTGATATACAGCCAATATTATGGAACGGTATAGATACTGCAATAATGCTTTCAGACGCAGCGGGGTATATGATAGAAGGAACCGTAGAGAAAAGTGGGATTAAGCCCTGCAAGATGTATCGGAATCCCGTTGTTCGTGCGAGCCTTCCATCGTGCTGGGCGATGAAATTAGAAAATTTTTAGCCAAGAAACGATGATTAATGGACGGTCCGTTTGAACAAATGACAGTCGTGATCGTGCAAGTAATTTAAAGTAAAGAAGGTGCTATTTTGATAAAAAAAAATAAAAATATCTTGTTTATCCTCGGCGATTTTCACACACCTTCGGTAAAACGAGACGTATTTCACGAATATCCGTATCTTTGGCGGATCATCGATACCCTCGAAGATAAGGAGAGATAAAGGCCGGATAAAACTGTGTAAAACGGTCGTTTAAATGAAAATCGTGTATCATCGGCGTCGTTTGTTTCGTAAATTCTGTCTGGAAGCAGTGCTCCTTGTAGCAGTAACCCAGTTTATGAACTTTCGTCTTATCCCCCTTTCATCGTGGCCGCTTTCCCATTGTACGGGAGAACCGTTGTACAACGACAAAACGTTATAGAAAATCGGCAGCCGTGGAGCAGCCGGGGTACCCGTTTCACCGGTGTTTTTCATAACGAGATGCCGTGTCTCGAAAGTTTACCGAACGCACAAGCGTATTGTTACACCAAAGAGGGCTCCGCAATCCCGCGTAATAATAGGCAAGTTTCCGTTGCCGTGGATCCTTGACTTGCAGCGGATCCGTGAAAAATATGCACGTTGCACGCAACGATCTGTGCAGAGTTAAGGAGGAAACTTTGAAACAATTCAGGATTTCGAGAGTATTTCGGGGGCTGCGAGTATAACGATGTCCTCCCCTGGGATTTGATGCTTCCCTATCGATCGGGACGCGTTAGACGTTCGACTCGATGTGGAAGGAAACGGCGAGAGCGGTGGTAAACTGAGAAGAAAAAAGGGATGTTTGAAGATGTACCTGCAACCTTCGTATTTTCATTCTCTTTAAAAAACAAATCTTCTAAAAGTAATCACCGCTATTGCATAGATAATCTTTATGTAGTTTTGGGAAGTTAGGGTTGAAATCATTCTAGGAAAGGACCACGTTTTTTAATAAGAGTAAATTAGAATTGATAGTATAATTTTTTAGAATTTGTTAGATTTTTATGCTAATGAAGGATTAAGACAGTGTTCGTTAAAATTACGATGTAAAAGTAATGGTGACACAAAAATTTATTCCAGAATAAGTATCAAAGTTTAAAATAATCGAATATTAACAAATTTAGATCATTTTAAATTATAAGGTCGTGAGTCTCACGAAATAATTATATTTAAAAACCTGTAGTTTTCAAGTATCACTCGAATGTTTCAGAATCACATTTTGTCGTTACAATGAGAGTTACAACGTAACAATGTAGGCACAGAATAGATTGGAAAGAGCATTTCGAAAAAGTGAGTCTGGAAAAGTGGTTTCAGAGACAAGGGAAAAGGTTGGCAGAATTGCGTTCGAATCGATAAAATGATTTGATCCAATCCTCGTCTTTCCTCGAATATAAGCGTGTCTAGTGGGCGGGAAACGGATAGAAAATAGAAAGAGAACAAGCGCACGTACACACACACATACACGTCGTACAGTGCGGGGGACAGGGGGTATTAATGGATTTTCGTTCGCGAAACGAGTGGTCCCGGTGATTTAACGACATAATATCCTAGGCGGATGTGGGTCACGGTACAGGATCGTCACGGTCGAATTAGCACGGCTGGCCACAAACGATTTCGACATTAAATTTAATACAGCACGACTTCGTGCCTCCCTTTTCCCTTCAACCCTTGTGGATTACGTTGTTCCAATGGCTTTCGACAGTTCAACGACGTCGCATTAAGGTTTCATCGTATACCAGATTTAAAAACTGACGTTAAAGTCTTATGAAATTTTGTTCGCGAACAGAAACTTAATGGAGTACAAGCTTACCGTAAATATTTCATTATTCTTGTTCGCTAATTAATATAACCGGATTTGGATGTTCGTTTTCTTTATTGGTGCTCTATTTTTGAGAAGGATATTAATTTAACTAAATGTGTTTCGTTTTCGTATTACTTTCAATCTGTAGTAATATTTCAGTATTCAGATTTTGATGGGTGTCGAATTAAAGGGTTAACCCAATTGGATGTGATCAGTGTTAGATTATACCGTGGGCAGTGAATACATCAATTATTAATATCAGTAATTAGATAATACCCCATTACCAGTTGCAATTATTAAATAAGGATTCCAAGTATTACGCATATCGAAGAAGGATTGTTATATTATATCCCCTCGTGCGATAAATAATTTCTTCAATTTGCCCGAACGACGACTCGTAAAACACAATAATTACAGGGAAAACGGAAACGTGGCCGTAAAAAAAGTTTTTCCTTCTGTGTTTCTCCGGAGTTCGAAAGAATTGATTTACCGGATCCGTGTTTCAATGCGATGTTGAATCGTATTGTTGTCGGAACAATGGTCAACCAGCCACGTTCACCGATACATCGCGTTGCAGTTTGTCCGATAATAATCTCTCTCAATTTCAGTAATTTCAATGAATTCTTTAGGCTAATAAATTAGTAATCAATTAAACGGTCCGTGTTAACGGCTTATCAAATAATTGCAAATTGTACGAAACGAGGTTAGTCGGGCCAGCTGCAGCTCCAAAACACAGATCGTCGAGCATAGTGTGCCGAGCATTAAAGCGGCGCTACAGAATAACCGGATATTTAATTATCAGTCCGCCATAACCTGAATTCAATCGTCGAATGTTACATGATATTCAATGAAGATATCCGCAACTCTTCGCGACTGATCCTCATCCAATTTCCAATTAACCCATTGATTACCACAGCATCGAAATGTTGCTATTATTTTCAAGGCAATACATTTTATTATCAACGAACGTTCACGGTAATCGAAGCGCGTATTTAATTGACGTAAATAGACGGTAAAGGAAATTCTGAAATTATTATCGAAAGCTTTGATTCCGTGAAAACTATTTTGATTTTTATCCCACTTCGAGCGAAGACAATCGAGTTTTCGGTATCAATTTTCTTAACACGGCAATTTCCCGCGAAAGAATCTCTGTTCTACGAAATTTCCACGAAGCGTCTCGACGACATAAAAGGGAACATCCAATACCTTATTATCGTCCATTATCGAGTAAAATTCATCTCTCGAAGTGGCTATTGTGTTTCCCCTTCAACTTACCATTGAAGTATCGAAAAATCACCGGAACATTGAAACCGTGCATCGGTTTCGGTGTAAATGAATCGTTCGTTTCGCCCATCCGACAGATTCCATCCCTTCGGTGTCTTATTAAAATAAAATCGTCCGCGAAATCGCGCTGATGCGCGTTCTCTTTCGCGTTGACACGATTCCTCTCGCGGATTACGTCAACGTTCTCGAATAACAATAACACGGACAGAACAGCGGGCAGGAGGAGCCAGGGGGAGGGGAGAAGGAAGCGAATGCATAACAGAATCGATATCACGTATTTTTGCATCTTTCGACGTGCACTCGGATCAGTGTGCATGCGGCGCGTTGAAAGAAGTCGTCGAGGGGACGTTTGCGAGCACAATGTCCGGAATAAACAGAGAGAATACCATTTGGATTGTTAGCCGGGCGAAGGGACGAGGACGGAGAAAATTCTTTGGCTTTCGCTTCCCTGTTTATTGGAGAAACGAAGTGAATGAATTGCCCGTACACGAGGAACTCTTGCCACTGAATTCTCTGGTCAGGTATTTCGAATCGGACTATAAAGGGGGAATTTCTTGGGTTTCTTGGCGAAGATCGAAGTTACTTCTAATTGAGTTGTTCCCCCCTCCCCGCAAAGGATTCCGTTTCGAACAATATTCGATCCCTCGCCAGCTCGAAGACTTCATTCAAATTGGGAAAAACTCGAAGGACAAATTTTACAAACGAATAAAAGAAAGATTTATTATTCGTTTTAATTTTTATTCGAACTTTAGCCGATATTTTGTACCAGTCCCTTGTTTCACAGAACACGGTACCTATCAGGGACCCAATTATAAACGATATTTCCAGTAACGAAACTATCGAAACTTCTAAAATTCACGGTTCAGACAAACTAATATGTACGAACGTTCACCTATCATACCCAGCACAGTTTCGTTCCATATAACCGCACGAAAACTGAACAAAGGTTCACGTTCCACGACATTCCCCGTTTTCGATATTGTTCCGTGGCAGAGACGGGAAAGAGAGGAACAAAAGTTGACAAAGAAAATTGGGTATACAGCGAATTAGCCACGGTGCTCGACTGAAAAAGGAACGAACAGTAGCAGGGGGAGGGAGAGGAAACGGTGGCCGCCCGAGGGCCAATAATTGCACAACTTTGCCATACATTATATCACAAACGCGGAACGCATTAGTGAAATGGCGCAATACCAATGCGAAATAACCGTGGTCAGTCCGCTTTGAATATCCCGGAGAGCGAATATTCCCTACGATTTTCGTCCGTTACATTTATTCTACCGTTAGATCTTTCTTCCGCGAGTGGAAGTCTATTACAACGATACCCGGGATCGGCTGAAAAATAACCCCCCTTTCTATGAGACAGCCGGAGGAAAGGGCGTTAAAACCGCGTACAAATGCGCTTGAATCTGTTTTCATCGAGCGAATTAGAAGGGAAACTTAAATTGCTGCGGATTAATCCTGGATGCTTGTGTGTTTTCCTGAACGACATTACGAATGGTAGAAATTTGTTAGATGGAACCTTCGTGCTGCGGTACGAAGGGAATGGTCGCTTTAACCCTTTCTTGCTACTTAGTTTATACCCTTAATTTTCAAAACTAAGAAAAACAACTAAATTTATTTATGCTTATTAATCTTGGAAATAAAGACTTCTAAAAATAATCTAAATTAGTATGGTATAACTAAGGGTATATCAATTTTACAAGTAACTGGATCACGAGGATCGCGTTGCAACATTTCATGAGTCTAGTACCCTCTCGTCACGCGAACCAAGATTCGATTCGATATTTATTCGATATTTTAACAATAAACATCTGAAGAATCGTTAACGTTTCAACCCACCCCATCCACTAGAATCATCCAAACCCACCTATTCAACGAAACTCGTTATCAGCGACAAAAATACCCGCACCGGTCGTACGCATAAAACAGAAATCCTCCATTTGCTAACGTTCTCCGCCAATTAAACCGTCCTTAGGCAACCCACCCTTCACCCTGGGGAGCACGGCTCTCCCCGCGAGCCGCGCGTTCCATTAGCGAAAAACACTCGGATCCGAGTTTTCCCGGCTCGAAAATTCCCCTGGGCACGATAAATAAAAGAACCTTATAATCCTGGACCGTTCAGACGGTTATCTTACGTATGTACGTTGGGGGCGCGCGTACAAACCGGCATAAGTAGTTTGTCCCGAAGATTGACGCACGGTCTCCGGAGAAAAAGAGTGAATCGCTGAGATTGAATTATGTAGGTAGTCCCGAGGTTAAATCGGGAACTTGTTATCCGAGGTTATGACAGCGTAAAAATGCCCGTCGTTAAGCGGTCGTCCATTGACGAGAGCGACGGTTTAGGGCAGGGGTTGAAAAAAAAAAGGGTCAATTGGAGTTTTTCGTCGTTGCGCTGGCGGGATTCTTTTGTCACGAAATGCCTCCAAAAGCCCCGGTTCCCTCTTCTTTTCTTTTTTTTTTCTTGCTTTATTTTCTTTCATTCTTTGTGGTCGAGAGAGGAATTTGGGATGGTCGTACCGGTTTCTCGACGACAGGTGTCTTTTTATGCGCGGGATTGGAACGAGGGTGCGTTTCATTTATGTTGATGGTGAAGTGAAATAAGATATGATAAGGTGACTGCAACTAATATGGTCCATCCTCATTTTTGGGTCTGCGAGTTACTAGATAAGGGTAATTCATATGAAACCTGTACAAAGTTATAAAATATTCTCTTCTCGTAAATTAAAGTTTGCCTTGTTAAACGAATTCACGTTTTTTCTTAAAATCGTTTGAAATTTGCGACAAATTTACAGCAAAAATCCTTGTAAGCTACTTCACTGAATTAACATGCGCTTTCTTTTTTCTTTCCTTTTTATTTGTTGCCGAAACGACCCATTTTTACGAATGAAACGTGTACGCCCTTAATTGCGAGTAACGAAACGTGCTCCAAATAAATGTCCGGGCTAAACCGGGCCTCCGGTCCGATGAAATAATTTGCCGGTGAACGAATTCACGCGTAACGTAGCCACGGCTCGTGATAAACCGAATAAACGACAACGGCACGTGCACATGAAATAGAAACGGCATCCAGACTCTTTTTAACGATCGAAACGCGGGCTGAAAAAGGTCCTGTTGTTCTCAAGTAGATTGGGAGCGTTGTGCGACCAGTTACAAGACCGAGGGACAATTTCATCCTTTAATTGGACTTGTCGTGTACTCGCACGATCCTTTCGCCGATTACGAGACTATAGCTTCGCATTCTTTTATTGTCGGATTATTATCTTAACAAATTTCAGTTTGAAATTATCGAATTCGTTCAAATATTTTTTATTGTACAATTTTGTTCACGTTAGAGTCCTTCAACTGCAATGTTTTATAAAGTAGTAGATATTCTACAGAAAACTTTTAATTAGCAATCAAGTATTTCGTAGTTTATGCAAGTTATTATATTCAGTGGTAGAAATTGTCGTAACAATATAAAGAGCAGAAAAATAGAAGTCATAAAAATAAATATATTCATCGTTCGCCAATATATGTATTTTCGTAGATTGTCAATTTCATAAAACGCGATGATTCCCGGAGAAACGAGGACGAAGCGAAACTAATTCTGGCTTGCAATTTTTTGTTGCTGTTGTTTTCATTTTCCTTTTTTTTTCAAACGAGACGACCACGAAAAAGTTACGATAATGATTTTACAACGCGGAACGCGGCGCGGCCGGCAACATCCGCGGTAATACTCGGCCGCGACGAAAAAGGGAATAAAGATTATTCGCGCATCGTAACGTTCCCAAAACCGAATCGAAAAGGATCAGAATGCATCCAGGACGCAAATCCCTTCGAGGCAATAATCCCAAGCGAGCGGTAGTTGCAAATTAACCGCAACGATCGCACACAAGCAGCAGCACGCGGACGCGTGGCTGGTTTTCAAGCTGGCGCGTTTATAAGGCTTGACCGAATCGAGCGGATTCGAGGACCAGGTACTGATAATTTGGTCGTTGGTCCATTCACGTTCATCACTCTGCAGTTCCTGGCTATTCAGTTGACCCTATACAGTCTACATTTTTATTTCAATAAAAAGAGCTTTATTTAACAATTTGTATTTATAAACATAAATGTGACACTCTGATTTTATTACAAAAGTGAAAAATATTCAATAATTTCAGTCATAAAATATTGACACGTTGAACACCACAGTGAAAGTATCAGTGTATGGTCAGACACATTTAAGTATCAATGATTAACACTTTGGCTGTCACGTTGCAGCTACTAAACATTTTATTTTTGACAAATTTTATATTCTATTTCCATAATATTTTGTTATTTCTATTATCGCTACATTTTCAACCAAATAAATGAAAGAATTCTTAATAATACGGGTGGTGGTTTCTAATGGAAATTCAAGCGTCACCCAAGTGACATTCAAGGTGTTAAATCGTTGAGTTCTCATCTTGCAATTTTTCAATTTAAAATCCACGATTATCGATATAATATCCACATCATGTATAATTCATTTTCTTCGTTGAAATAATTAAGTTGCTCTTTCCTGTACTCGCTGATGCAACTCGTATAACGAATTTATGGCGCCAGTCGCGGCACTCAATGTGTTAACAGATGGAAATAAAAGAGAGGAAAATTTAATGTTTTAACTCGTCGTGTTAACGTTAACGGATTCTGTCGCTTTGTTCGGTGACAGTATGTGGCATCTGCATTTCAGGTACAGGATTTAAGCACAATGTGCGTAAATTTCCGGTTACGTAGCAAAGTCCCTCGTATTCGTATAAATATTTGGCTCCGATATATCAGTGAAATGAAACTACGGTTTTTGTCGATATAAAGAATACTCTTCCCCTGCGATCGGTAGATACAGAGCGTTAAACCGGTACGTACGGCAAAGTAATGACGGTAATAATACAAATTCTAGCCCGTTTTAACTCTGCAAAACGGTTTTAAGAGGATTATAGGGGGAGCGTAAACAGCGAACTTACTGGAATTTTCATTCGAGCCGAGCGATTTTTCCGCGGGCAGAATCTTCCTCCCGCGGTCTCGTTATTGCGTCACGTTAATCGAATAACAAGCCCATTCGATTCGCGTTCGCGTTAAAAATGAATTTTTTAAAATGCTTATTCCAGCTCGCGGAAACTGTATGATACAAATATCGAGAATTTGTTGTTTTTTTTTTTTTTTTTTTTTTTTCAAGCTTAATACAGTTCAATCGAGTCAGAAAAATAGATATCGAACTGAAAGCAATTTTCGATTTTCTCTCGAGATGAACACAATGATTCGCGATAAATTGATAATCAGTTTGATAAATGAATATATTAATAAACGGCGAAATGAATTTGGCGAAATTTGCAGGTATGAAATTCAAGTAATTTTATTTAACGGATTAATTGGTGTTTCCAATGAAGACGAAAATCGAATCAATAATTATTATTATGTAGAATTAGTATTTGTGCCAAATGTTTGAAAATTTCTGCTTTTTTATTAAATTATGTATTTCGTTAAGTGGATGAGATTTAATTTAATCTTGACCGTCTGTGAAACTTGTCAGAAGTGGCTGGATTGAAACTCAACACGTATGACCCACTCGCACACCTCGCGGAATATAGAGATTAATTAACCCCAAATGAAATCTTAAACAAATCTCAAACAACTGACCAAGCTAATTTCGAGACAACGAGCAACGACAACAGAAGCAGGAAATTACTTGAATTCCGTTTGTCTTTGTTCACCGCCTCTCATCCCTAACCCTCGTTAGGATTCGGTTTCTCCTACTAACGTAACCGATTGTAATCACTGTAAATACCCGTGTTTGCTAATTGAAACGTAATAACGAACCATTCAATCCACCTTGCCGTTCGGATTCTTCGTAATTACTCGGATGATGTTTTATCGAAGGGTGAAGAAACACACCGGGTATCATCGTCTTCGTTACGCCGGATTATTTGATTACTTTTTTAGGTTTTTGCGATGCTTTTCATCAGACGTCGGGGATGCTTCAGTGGAAAATTCGATTTCATGTTCCTAGAATGGTGCAGAATTATTCAAAATTGGTATTCTTTGTTCCAAACAAAAATTTCTAACATTCTAATAAAATACATCAACGTACGTCAAAAAGATAACGAGAATATTGAATAATAACTGATATTGATGGTTGAAGTTGAAGTAATTATTTCATAAACGTTAGAACAAACGTAAATCAGTTTTCCCGCGGTAGAATTTATTGCAATCTGTCAAAGACGAATGAATAGTAGCTGCAGAAAAAAAAAGTACAGGGAAAAAAGGCAGGGAGGGGGGGTGTGCGAAAATAAAACCAAAGTTCGTTCACATCTGTGACTATGAAACCGTGCGATAAATTTCTCGTGGCAGGCTGACCTTTTCCTCTGCCGACTAAGCTTTTTTCGCAAATTGAAACTGATCATGCGAGGCATGCGTCAGGTAATTACGGAAGCAATGTTCGCGAACTCGCTGGAAACACCAGCCACCGCCGCGTAATTGTGTCGTCACAGCTTTCGTTCTGCCTTTTTCCTCTCTCTCCCCCCTCTCTCGCTTTTTTTTCTCTTTTTCAACTTCGTCGTTCGGTAATTAATAGACCCCTACTTTTTTACCCCGCAGCCGGAAGCTTTTAAATAAATCCACGGCTCGAGACGCGTACCTTCCCTAATCGATTCGTGATATTTATTAAAATTAATCGAAATGGCAATTATAATCACGCACGATGTTTAACTTATCTAAACCAATTAGATTGAATATGCTCGAACTGTATATTGAAAATTAAACTTTTAATTTGTCAGGTATTTAAATTTTGGTGAATTTGCATTGGAATTAATTCAATTAATTAGTACAAGTGAATTCTTATTAAAAAACAATGTATAAATGAGGATGGGAATATATAAGGCGCGAGACCCAAAGGGGAAGACACTTTTTGCCTGGAAGCCACGAAAGTGCAACATAAAGCAACAGCAATTTCCGTTTTTTATTGTGCAGTTAATGGCATTAATTACTCGGTTAATTTCACCCCACAATCTGTTACCACCCGAGGTATATAAAAACTAACGTAAAAGTATACTATTTACATTTACGAAGTTACATCAACGAGATTTAGTGTAATGGGTTTAAAATCATAATCGAAAGAACGAAATCAGTAAAAAAAAAAATGGTACCCCTCTAAACGTGCCATAATTTTGTATAAATATCGTTGTGGCGGTATCAGACGGAAATCTAAAACCGTCAGGCTTAGTTACGAGCATCTTACGGTATCGATTTCCGTAAAGAGTTCGCACCACCGGCGGGTTTTTATCGAAAGCACCTCGCTATTATTATTATTATGGTGGCACTAGCAGCTTCTTATCAACGAAACGAAAATCGTCCTGTAATAGGGGCCACATTCACGGCATCGTGATCGTAAATTTTCCTTTTATAACACTATTCTGCTATATTGTTTTCTCGTGGTACAAAGCTCGCGATAACTTATAATTTTTACGATATTTAGACCCTCAGCTTTTCAACGATTCTATCGTTTCCAGGCTGACATAAAATTCGAGAAATTATTAGAATTTTCACGCGTGTAACCTGATTACATTGTCTTTCCTGAGATTTCGCTCGAAGTTTAACTTTTAAACGGAATAACTTTTCATATTTGTAGCATTTGTATTCAATGCGTCAATTAGGGACGAATGGAAATTCGCGCGATTAAAATTGTAACGCCATGCGAAAAGTGTGCATTTCTTGAGGGGCTTTTTACAAGTGGGAAACGTCGAGCAACTGTTAAGGAAAAAAAGAAACTCAGAATTTATGGACCAATTCCTTAGCAAAAGAAAAGTAGGCGTTGTAGGCGTTAGAAAATAACCTTCGGCTTTCCAGTCCTTATTTTTCAATCTTTTCACCCACGTCTTTGCAATTCTTTTGAAAGAAAGCGCGCCTTGCATTAAAATCGTGATAAATTCATTGACCCCTTTGGTTATTCGAACGAGATCTTTTTTATATCAACAATATCGATGGGTCGTTCATTCGATGTTCGTTTAAATGTGAAAAGAAAAATTGAAAAAAAAAATGGGTTAATTTAATACAATTTATCCAGGAGGAGGTTAATTTTATATCGACTTTGTTCAACGAAGAATCAAAAATAATTTTAAACTACCGTGGCTGAACTCGTCTTATTTCATTACTCGCTTATAAAGACGGAAATCTGGAACACAGGGAAAGTCTTTAAAGCAAACATTCTCGAGTTCCTTATTATTATCAGACGATAAATTAGTTTAGGTCTATCAATGAAAGGAAACTTGGTGGCTGTTGCTCGAAAGAAAATTAGAAAGAAACATTTAACTATCGTTAAGCTGCGATTTCAGCAAACTTCTAATTTGCTCATAGCTGTATCGCTTCGAGGGAATTTCCGCTAACATGAGAACCCGTTAATTTTAATATCGTCTATGCGGATAGGTGAAATTCCGTTAACTTCTTCCACTTTTCAACCGGATTAAATTCAATTCCGACATTATCATAAGAAATGGTAATTTCAGTCAGTATTTGTTTCAGAAAATAAAAATCTTTTTCAAAGATTGAAGTAATAATATCATTCCACGTTGTCGAGTACATTTTGTCTGTATTTACTCTGTACAGTAACTCACCGTGTACTTTGAGAAGATTAGTCACAGCTCATTTCTTACTCGCGTAAATGGACAAATAAATAAATTACGCGAGCGTAAAAATCGCGCGAGCGCTAAGGGGCGGTAAACACCGAAAATATATACCATTCATCATGTGTAGTAAATAGAAACGTTATCGAGTAACGAGCAGCCTCTGCTCGACTTATGTAATACATAAAACAGAGCACGGTTTCGCAATATAAAGCCAGAAGTCTCGCGTCGGGATCCTTGAAAGCGTCGGAACACGAAGGAACGATGATTTATGGGGGTCCGTTGGCGCAAAAGGTTATGGAGATTTTTGCGATACACTGTGTGTTCCTCTCATTGCTATTGCCGTCATCGATGATAATCAGCAACCGCTCCCGTACCATTATCGTTATTAATATTGTCCCGTTAATTCAACGATCTCGCGTTGAATAATTCCCGTTGCTAAAACAGGGGTTTAATGTTTCTAGTGCAACATAAGCCACAATCGCCATCAAATATTGTTCCCGTTTATTCCAAACAAAATAATGTCCAGTCGCTAATGCCAAACCATGATTTCGAACGCATAATTCTTCAGGAAATACCACATATGATTTTCAATCCATTTTGATGTCGGGTTTTAAGTAATATAATCTCGTAGCCGAAAGAAAACAGAAGGGTGGTTCCTTTTAGTCTCGAACGCACGTAATATTAATTGAAAATTAAACAGGTGGATGATAATTAATAGGTATATTATCAAAGATATGATTAGAATCTTAGGTATTTTAGAAAGTTAATATTTTAGTAGAAACTTAACTTTTATTTATATTGAAATCTTCAAGTGCAAAATTTTAGGGATGCAAAGAGTTAAATATAATTTATAGCATACTTTTATTGAACAATTGTGGTACATTGTATACTTGTTGTAACAAAAGGGTGATGTTTTTTGTACCTAAAGGTAAACAGAGCAGGTAAATTGGATGGTGTGTTTCAAGTTGAGCACATCTGTGTGTGTTGATTTAATGGACACCTGGAGTACCGTGTAAACTGCAATATTGACATAAGGGTGGTTCGAATAGGGATAGTTTAACGACGACAATTTCCTGATAATGCTTGTTGCATTAGGGCTGCCTCGCCTACAAATCTTAGTATATTAGGTGAAGATTTAGATGTGCCTAAGGCGTTGCTAACTTCCAAACGTATATACACACACATATATATAAGCATTGTATCTGTACATATGTACCGGTAACTTAATGTGTTATGTACTATATACGGTGAAAATGTTATCTCAAGTTCAAGAACGGAAGCTCCACATTGTATAGACTTAACATGATTAAGGCTGTCGCAAAGTGTTAGTGTGCTGTCCCTTCAGGGCTCTATGTTCCGCAGATTGGAAAGCCATTATAATGTATTGATATGGAATTAGAATATTAGCAAAGTCCATTATTTAATTGGCGACCTGAATTATTATCAAACAGTAGATAGACATTAGATTGGTTTCGAAACCTAATAAGCAATTGCACTAAAGTTTAATTACAATGACTGTATAAACGTTGCATCAATATTTTTAATATTATTTATTCGAATAAACAATGGACCAAGTAATTTACACATTAATATTATTTGACAATTCCAATTCCAATCATTTATATGTTAAAAATAACCAGTTTATATTAAACGCGTGTATAGTTATTTTTATTAAACTTTAGGCTTCAAATTAATGTATCAAAGTGTCATTTTAAGAAATTTTTATGTCGTCAGCTGTTTTCCAAATCGTATCCAATTACGTACATGAATTAACGACTGTCAACGACCGAGAAACCTCTCTTTCACTCTGCCAGTAATAAATTCATGCTGAAACGCTCATGTGTCTTTTGATACACTTGACGGTCCTCAGCTCAAAGTAAGCTTGGCGATGGAATCAGCCAGTACCGGAAACTGAAGCGTGTAAGAAAGTCCACCCACGCGCTCCCAGTCTGAAACACTAAATCGCATTAGAAAAGTTGCTCCTTATCATCTGGAATAACAGCAAAAGGAAACACGCACACACAGACGCGATAGCTTTATTTATGTTCCCTTCGGTTGAGGATCCCATTCCGTGTATTCGGCGTAGTTGCATCACGTGCCAGGAGTCGTTTAACGGTTGCTTTTTCTCATTTCTCGAATCGTATCGAGAGAATTTTTGGAGCGAACTAGCCGCGACACCGCTTTGCCTCGCCTGGCCGAGCAGAATCACTTCCTCCCATGTATTCGTCGACCAGTGGCAATCGTGGAAAACTTGTTAAATCTTCCGACGAGGGGAAGATCGTTCGGGAGCTGCCCCCTCTGCCCCTGTTCCTTGGCACCGACGGAAGCTCGTTGAATATATGCAACGTGTGGGACGAAGAAAAACCGTACAACGTGACGAGCGAATGTTATTCAAAATAATGTTGGCGACATTGAAAATATTTTCTGGCAGGGTTGAATGGTTTTCGTGGAAATTTATGCTCCTGTTTCGTTTTTCTCTCCTCGAGACATGACTTCGATGAGACGTCGAGGTTCGGTCTTGTTTTTCTTTCGATGAAAGTGGAGATTTTTTGATTTGCATAATAACCCTTTCGTGTATGTTTATTCGGACGAGGTTCGAACGGATATCAAAGTTAAATGGATTTTTTTTTTCATTGTTTCTTATTGAAAGGGTATATGTGACAGTTTAATGTATTTTTGTGTATAATGGGGTTTGAAAGTTCAAATTGTGCCAAAAATTAGAAGTTTCATATGAACGCTAGATTTAAGGGATACAGAATAGCAAATCTTTTTATTGCAAATCATTTCATGACCCCCACTTTCGTAATTGGCAGATACTGCTTGAAAATTTGATATCGCAATTAAAATTCCGCGAAATTCCCCGTTTCAAATAATGATCGCGACAACAGCCCCTGAAACGCGTCGTAATCACGAACAACGTCGCCCGTCCTCCGATAATTCTATTAATCTGGAACAATGCGCGAGGGTGTCGACGATGAAAACGAATCATCCGAATCCATGAACGTCATCGGGATTCTGTTTGTCAGAGAAAATGATCCGCGACCGATGATTGCGCGCTCGTGTTTACAAGGACGACACCCGCCCACCGTCTATGCAATTCGAGCAGAGGGAAAAATCGTAAGCAAGTCGTGCGCCTCTTCGCGATTCAATTCGCCGCGGTAAATCACGCGTGAACGAGAATCGATTCGCGTGCACGTGATGCGGACAATGCGTCCGCTCGAGGTGCGCACGATGATGAACGAGCTTTTTGGCCAAGCCTGCGCTGAAAGTTGCTTATCGTCCGAAAGATCCGACCATTTGTACCGAGCTTTCTCGTATACGTTCTTCGATTCCACGGCCAGCCAGACTTACGGTTTAATTCGTGCTAACTTTCGCAGATACCTCGATTGCCGGTTAAGTGCTGTTCTAGCTTTCTCGATGAATTTTATTATTGCGACAATTTTCTCAATTTTGTCTTCTGGATATTAATTTTCGCGTTATTAATTTCACCGGGTATTTTATGGAATAAAATGAACGAGGCAATACGTATACGTGCAATCGAACGTTGTAGTATATCGAATAATAATTCTGATTTTTATTGCGACAATTAACCTAGAAAGAACGTACGTGTCGCGACGAAAATAAAGCGTCCGAAATACCGAGCCATTAGATCCATGGAGACTTGTCATCTTTCATTCCTCGCAATTTCGAGCGTTATTTCTGACACTTGCATGTTCCACGCGAACTCTCATCGTACTCACTTGAGTAACCATGTTTCTCTGATTGCACAATTACGACCGGGGTGATTATTTGCTTTGCCGTGACGCGATGCGGCGGTGTCGCTCGGACATTGCGTTTCCGGGGGTTGAAACGAGGGGGACGCAGGGATCACGGTGACTTTTAATTATTCAATTAGCACCGGTGTCCCATAAAACGCTCGTCGGAATCTCGTTTAATTCCTAAACAGGCCGGGCTAATAACTCTCTTGTTGACCCACCTTGAAGCAAACGTGTTTGCATCAACATGTCCACGTTGATATTACATTGTACATTTGCGTTCTTGTTTGTATTATATTAGTGGATTGCGTTTCAATTGGATATTCGTCAATTTTGCTTCAATTACTCAGTCTCATTTTGACGAAAAAAAAGAAAACAATCGCGAGGGTGAAATTTCTAGCTTTGAAACTTACGCTCCTCGTTCGTCTGCTTCTAAAGTGCTTCGTAAACTCTTAGGCCGGATGCTTAACTTCAGATTATGCAACAATGTACAAAGACATGGCAAGGTAATGGTGGCTGCTAATGCATATGCTGCGGGCACATGTACGAACTCATTAAACCGTCAGAATTAACCCTTCTGTCTTTCGTATCTATAGAATTATCTAACGATCGATGAATCCGCGTTGAGATTGACACGAAACGTTACTGAAAAGATTCCACTTAACAATGAATTATTTAATGTGAGGTAGTATTTATTTAATCCTTCAAATATTTCGAAGAAAATTACTTCGTGTTATTTGATAATGGATACCAGGGATATGTAGTAACATCGAAAGGGTTAAACCTATTTATCGAACAACAATTTATACAATGGAAACACGTTGACCAGAGAGACAGAATTTACGAACAGTAAAAGTGTACGAGTGCTCGAAAGTTTCTCGAATTTTCACGTTCCATTTTGGAAGCAGCACGGGACTGCAAGATTGTGCACGTGAGCACGAAATACCGAACCGACCTACGTTTCCATTCGATTCCCTTCAAATTGTCCGTTGAACACTCGAGAAACCGCACGGTGCATGCGAATGCATCCTGAAGGGGCCTTTTATCCCGACGGTTCTCGTAGCTGAATTCGAAAGGCGATCGAACAACACATTCTGCGAATTTCCGTTACCAGACCCCTCCCCCGTGAATATACACGTTCACGTGCGCCACGTACCTTTGCTGACCGCGATCGCTTCGATAACCTGAAGAAGAGCAGCGAATATCAGAACGAGCAGCCAACGACACAGCATTTTTAACACCTCGTTCCACGGGTTTCGCTTCTGCACACTGTCGATCGTTTCCCGCTCCAATCCGCTTCAAACGGCGAGCCGCGGCGACACGGATATCACACTCGACTTGTAATAAAATCACTAATCGTTACGCAACTCGTGATCTACCCGCGACACTCTGCAAGTAACCATACAGTAATCGCTTCGAATCGCTCGTCAAGTCAGTTCACAACACGCGCGACGAAACGGGACAGCCGAACGGAGCGGAAGGATCCTCAGAGACGGGGTTTAACGCGCGTCGCGACGAAAGCTCCGCGCTGAGAGCCACGCTCGATCTCACGTGGATCCTCGCCGATGATCATCGCGAGCTTCCTCGCTCCGCGATCGTCGCTCGTTTTTCGCATTTTTTATTTTTTTTTATTTTCTCTTTTCACCTCGCCCCTCCACGGTCTCGTTTCAATTCATCCTTCACTCCGATAACACTGATACAAACGACGAGGTCTCGATCACTGAACGATCATGATCGATAGCCGTGAACACGCGCGCGAGGACACGCTCAGCTCGACGACGTCGACGACGTCGAACGCACATGGACCAAGCGGGTATAGCACGGATGCGATGCTGCTTGGCGTCGCGGCGCGAAATGATTCCGGTGGCTGGCGTCGTCGTCCGGCAACGCATGCGCCGCGATTCACGCTCGCGGAAACAGGCGCAGACCGCCTCGACACTCGGCGACGCGATCCCCGATGCATGAATGCTCTGTCGTCGGGGGTCAGCTGCCGTTGCGTCTCTACAACACGATACCATCTTCGAGGACATCGTGTCGGGAATTCGGGCTATTCTTTGACATGGGGGATGACCGCTAAGATCCTCCAGGCTCCTTCTCTCTCCCTCGAGGGTCCAAGAGTACGGAGTCAGCGATTTTCCTATGGGTCGGAATGACGTGGTCAATGGATGGGAAGCGTGTAATCGGATGCTGAGGTTGTTGATTAACACCTTTGAATTAGAGATCCCTGTTTCTCGTGTATTTGCTCCTGGAACAATGGGAGATCGTCGATGACACCGTATGCATTTAACCTTCGAGCTGACCACGGGGCTGTTCTGACCCTACAAGATTTTCAACTGATAGTTCTCAGTTGCTTTCTACGCCTATTAATTATAATAGAAGCATACTATTATTAACCTATGATTTTCCTAATGGATGCGTCAGAGCTAAATCTATATCACTTCAATGTTAAAACAAATGAAGGAAGTCCACTGGTAGGATTACCTTCCTCCACCAATAAATTATATGTATCTGGAGAAATTATTGCAATATTCGTGTTGGGCAGTCCATCTACAGGATACCAACAAGTATAAATCTTGAAAAATATGGAACGCGAAAGGGAAAGCATGTTTCACCAGGAAGTTTTACCCGTGAACACTTTATAGATTATTAGAGGAGCCAGACGGAAGACGGACGGTTCGAAAATTGAGATAATAATGAAAAGCATCGCAGCATGTTAACATATTGCCAGCAAATTATAGCATTAACTGCAATTAATGGAGGCGGCGGGTCGAAAATTTACGACGGTGAAAAGGGGCGAGATGGAGGGGAGAGGAGAGAAGACCGTTAAGGAAAATATGGAAGGCGTCCTCTCTGGCGAAGAAATTATGGGATCCGCAAACATTTCGCACGGTTCCAACATAAATTATATTTTACCCCGACTACGACACGAATGTACAAACTGTAGGTATATAAAGCTTTCGTTATCGCGGATTCCATGTTTAAATCCGACCAGCCATCCACGGCACGTTGCATCTTAGAAACGGTACGAGACGAGCACTAATCTCCACGTTCTTCTTCTAAAGCGTAAAGATCTTGAAGAAAGAAAATGCGCCCTGTATTATCGTTCCGTATGCAGGTCGGTTCGTCTCTCTTCCAAACATCCGCGAGAAATTTTACAAGAAATTTAATTTATGGTCGAAGAATTTTATTCTAATCCTTCTAAATAAATCGTCAATGAATCACGATAAATATTTATCCATCGTTTGAACTATTCTAAGAAGTGAGAGAGGAAATACACGAAACCTAACGGTGGAAAGGAGAGGAGAATAATAGAAGTGGGAGGATACCCATGGGAGAAAGGATTCGAGACATCTCTCTCTAGTCAGTCTTTGTGTGCTCTCGTGTCCAAATTATTAAACATCAAATCGAATAGTTCGTTGAGTACGATAAACAGTTCCAGAGGTCAGTTTTAGAAATATACTATAGCCTTTTATCTTAAGAATCCACGGTGTGAAAATCAAAATGAAAAGATATTCGAAGAAGAAGTTATTTTACAGTACGATTATCAACACCAGCCAGCCACCGAATCAGGGCCATTAATTAAGTACACGCGATTCGAACGCGAACAAATTCCAGCGGCGTGTTTGATCATCTCCCAATTACACGACACCCGGCTCTATCATTCACGGTATCGGCAAAAGCGTATGGCAGAAAAAGGTAGCAACAGCGGCGCACCCCTCATTAATAGTTTAATCAACGGCGATACGCGGTTCGTGGTTCCCATTAATCTCTCCCCTCGTGCAAAGGAAACCGCTGAAACGTCCGCCGTGTTCCCTCTATAGCACACCCTCCTTCCCCCCTTGAGCCCAACAATTTTTCTTTTATTACCGAACCAGAGTTTCCAATAAGGTCGGATTCGTTGAAACGAAACCGGCCACCTTCTTTCAACGGATCCGTTATCGCTCTATCGCTTTCCCTACGCGGCTTTTCCGGGCTTCCCTTGTGCACACACGTTAGCCAGGCTTTCGCGAAATCAATGCGAAAAGATAGGTGGCGGGTGTACCAGCCGGTGCTCGGAAACACCCCCCCGCGCGCACACCTCTGAATCGGCGGGATTGATCGAGCCAGATCTGTAGCCGAATGTGTTCTGTATGTTACACGTCAGCGTCGGCGAGAAACGCTGTTCACGGTCTTCGTTACGTTTGTACTCTCTCTCTAACGGTTTACCGGAACCGTCTGAATGCACTTTGGATACCAGCCTCGATTCCTTGATAATACGATACCGATTGCCGGCATTCTCCGCGAACAATCCGACGTTTCTCGTACCTCGCTTGATTTCGATCGGCAAAGATTTTCACGAGCCTTCGGGACACGGGTCGGACTCGTTTCAGATCGGTTCGAAGACGAAAGTTCGATGCAAATCACGGTATAAACGCGCCATTAGCGTTCTTAATACGGAATGCTCGGCTGCCAGTTGCAGCGAACAATGATCGATTTTGGAACTTGTAAAGTCTGACGCGATTTCGCGACGCAAGGGTGTCACGAAATGGTACTTGCGCTATATCAATGTAGGATCGTGTGAACGTTCTATTAATGATTGCTCAGTATTGGAAATGGGTGTAAATGATTGTAGACTATTTAGTATTGAACTCTGAATTTTATTTTTCTTCACCTGGAAGGATGTCTTTATTTGAAAAAATCTTTGCATATGTAACGAATTTCATTTGTTAATCTTGCAAGAAATGTTGAGAAAATAATTGTACAAACTGCATGTTACGTTGCATCAAGTAAATAACCTTCTACATCTCGTGTAGAGGTTCTAATAGTGTCCGGGTACTTTTATTGTTTGAAAATAAAAAAGAAAGGAGAAGATTGTAGGTAATCCTCATTGGTTCGAAAGATAAGAAGAGATCGGAAGATTAATCATTCTTATCGTAGGTGAAAAAGTTAGAACATCGGGGTTTGTGTATGTGTGTGTGTGTGTGTGTTAACCCCGAAGGAAGATAAAGCTGCCGGTCGATTGTTCCTTTAAACCTTCTAATTCCGATGCACGTTCTCCACGTACTCGTTGTGTAAGCTCAATTGCCCTGCTGGCAATCGTTTGCGAGCCCTTTCTTGTCAATGGGCCGATGAGAATCACCGATGTAGGGAGGAAAAGGTGGCACACCGGTTGATAGCTCTTCAACGTGGCAGCCTGCATGAACGATTCTCTTCATCTCGTTACCTTCGTGAACGAGGCTGCCGAGATTCGCTTGCTTGAAAATCCAACTTCTTGCCACGGCTCTTGGAGAAGTTTTCCTCGACCCTGTCCATCGTTACCCATCACTGTAAATTTAATGCGTATAAGTCGATTGTATAGAATTTTAAATTCGTTTTAAATACTTTCATCATTGTTTATTATTACTGTCCATCGCTCTTCTTCTTCACGTTCGCTTTAATTTACTTTCGAAGAATTTCGTCCAAATTGTTGAAAGTGTAGGCAGAATTCTAAAAGTAACAGATTTTAGGGCCGACGTTGAGTCATTAGTGATCTTCGTTTAATTTTTTGGGGAAATGGGACGTTCAGGGTGCTTCCCCATCGAGATGCGGTCG
The DNA here is from genome assembly GCA_022405125.1 of Anthidium xuezhongi. Taxonomy (NCBI): domain Eukaryota; kingdom Metazoa; phylum Arthropoda; class Insecta; order Hymenoptera; family Megachilidae; genus Anthidium; species Anthidium xuezhongi. The sequence continues at coordinate 2,067,819 of CM039649.1, forward strand.
AGAGGGTGTCCATGAACGTCAAGTTTGAGTGTCTTGTAATTGGTGGAGGTGAGAAACGCTTCCTCCTTGGCAAAAATATCAACGTAAACGTCTGTGAGATTTGAGAGACGATTAAGTGTTTTCGAGATTATTGAAAGTTCGACAGATTATTAGTTTTGAAAGTTGAGAGATTTTGAGAGTTTTGCAAGGATCCCGTCAAATATATATTTCTATTTTCTGTTTGTAAGTAAATTATCTCCAAACTTTCTGTAAGTAAATTATCTTCAAACTTTAATTTCCGTTCTCTATTCTCCTTGCCGGCTTACGAAAGAAAAATTGTCACGAATTTACGCTAACGATCGGATAGCGGGCCGATTTGTTGTTCCATCATCCCCCTTTAATCACCGACCGTACATTATCGTTGTTTGCGTCGCTTATGTTTTCCAATGGAAATGTAAAGTGCATTTAGCGTGTAGTACACAAGGAATTCGGTTAATTCGTGTTGTCAAGTGACGCGGTTCCTCCGGGGACTAAGAAATCGCGGTTTCAGGATCCATCCTGTACCTTCCCACAGCCTCGTTCACGAATGATATCGATTTTCCACGACGCTCGCGTACCCGCGCCGTAAACGGGCCATTACCCTTCCTACATCTTCCTTAATCTTCGTTGTGTGTATGCAATAATCGCTCCCCCCTTCTTGGCAACGAATTTTTCATTTTCCTTGATTAATCGCCCCTTTGACGCCCTGTAATTGGCACGTTTTTATCAAGCGCTATACGTTGCGTTCCAAGAGTTTCTGCCGTTTCATTCGATTAACAAATAGACCGATTGATAAAATTATATTTTTTTAACGAACAATTTGATTTTTAAGAAAATTGAATCTGAAGGCTTTTTGGAAAACTTTGTTCGTGGTAAAAAGATTATAATTCGAATTGTTTGACGTTGAATGATAAAGTAAGAAAGAAATTGAAACGAAACGACGTGGAAAAATTCACGTTTAATGTATCACGGTTAAAAGTACGATACTTTTAACTTATTCCGTCCTTAGGATCGAATCGAACAGGAAGAAAGTTTGATCGATCGGTTATCGGTAGCCAACGCGTTACAGGGAATTTAAAATTACGCTACAGTTTATCGCGGAAGTCTCGCGATTGATCGTACAAAGATTTAAAGATCACAAGTGAAATTAGTTTGAGTGAATAGTTTGAAATTAATATCCTACATTTTCGAGTTTCTTTCGATTTTATTTACATAAAACGTCGAAATTTGTGTTTCGCTGTTTTGGAAATATCGATTTCTTCGCGGTCCGGAATTCAAATGCTGGAATACGTTTCCGATGGCGTAGGAAGCCAAGTTAAACGACGAATTCGCAGTAGTTGCGTGCATGTTAAGTCAGACACGTAATACTCCACGGTGGAACGATTTAACCGGAAGTTACGGTACAATCGAGTGGATATGCAACGGAAGGTCGTGAGTTATTACAGTACCGTTTCGGGCCAAGCTTCTCACGTCTACGTCGTTTGAAAATTTCGCGGAAATTATGGAAAGGATAGGTAATATCGGTTATTCGAGGGCGTATAATAAATCCAACGCTTAATACCAGACAACCACGGCTATTTTTCCATCTCGAAGTGTTGCTTGACGATGAAAATTCATCGCGCGGCTGCTTTTGACGCTCGTCAAAATTGCATTGGTGTCGTTACCTCGAAATTCTACGAATTGAGTGACATTCGAATAAAAAAATCGTTCCTTGAATCCATCAAATGATTTTTAACTATTTAACCCTTTGAGGACGGAGTAAACGCTTGGAATATTATTTATTTTAAATAAATTAGTAATAATTTCATTTTTTGACGTATATATTATCACTGTTGCTTACGAGTAGTTATCCTCTGAGGGGACAAATACAAATAATTTATCGTTCTTTTTAACAATAAAAAAATTTAAAGAGTGCAAAGGGTTAATACGTGTCAATCGTCCGCAAAGGGTTAAAAATCTGGAAGAACGAATCGAAATATATCGACTTTAATTCACCGCTGAACCCACGAAGATAAGTAAACGAGATTCGAGAGTCCTGGCAGGGTGGGTGGTTAAAGTTTCATGGAATTAAACTTTCTCCCGTTAAAGTTGCTGCATACGCGATGAAGTCACTTATGGCGGCTGCGAAAGAGGAATCTGCATGTATATAACTCGAAACACTTATTCAAATATCAGTCGGGTTAAGTGTTATACCAGGCACTTGACAGTGCTCGCGTGGCTGCAAATTTTCTTCAGGATTGATCAACGTAACCGCGTGTACTCTACGTAGGAACTATGTAGTTATGTTCCTTGCGTCAACCCCTCGCCATACTTTGACGAATAAAATTTGCGACGCAGTTCAGATGTTACAAACCTGACTCGTACTTTTAGTACAATTGAATTTTAAGTATAATTTCAGACCTCTGCCGATTTTTAACTTGAAAATAATTAAAATTTCGAAGTGTCATTTTTTACTTTTAATTTAAGTTTCGATGTAGCGTATCTAACTTTTATTACTTCAACGGCGTTATAAATTAAAAAATAATAATCAAAGGTTTAATTAACATAACATTTCTTATTCCTTTTAACATTGCAGAAAGAAACATTTACCTTTATCTGACGCACCTGTGAAATAAATGATATGGCAAGGGGTTAAGGAATTCAGTCTTGGAAATTCCTATAGCAATTTAAATCAGAATAAAGTATTCAGTTTAGAGGTACTTAAATATGTGTGAAATTTATTTGACGAATTATTTTCAACGTAGCTGTAATATTTGTTTTCTGTTGTTATTAAAAATATGAAAATGGCAATTTTGAATTTTCCATAAAAATTGAACATGCTTTTGATCAATTTTAAATGTACAATTGAAGAATTGTGTTCGCGTATGTATAAATAAATAAAATGTAATTGTTGCAATATTTTTAGTAGAAAACAATATGATATTTATACTCAATGTGTTTAAAATAATATGATATAATAAAAATCAATAAATATGCCGGAAACCCTGATCGCTCCCTTATTGACACCTCGGGAAGGGTGTCGCTGGCGCCAGCTACCGATGATCAATAAAAAATCATTTATCCATAAAATAAAACCAAAAATAACGTTTGTGTTTAATTGTTGGTAACAAAATACCTTAACTATTAAGAAAATTTGAAGAATTATAGTTTGTGAATTGACTGTTGATATATATTCCTGCTATTTATTTTATGTACTTTGTATTAAAATCACAAAGAAAGATCGATAACTGAATTGTTTATAATTGAACATCTTTTTCTATTTTTATTGTTTCAAGCAATTTGTTTAATGTCGTATTGTATTAATAAAAAATAAATTAAATGTTAGAGATAACAAAGAAAGACTGATAACTGAAAACCTTTTCCTATTGTATTAATAATACAAATAGTATTGAATATTTATTAAAAAAAGCAAAGGCAAATGCACTGAGTATAGGTTTATATTAAGTTATATGATTAAATGAAGTTCTTTGGCCACCAAACTTTTACAGTAGCTAGAAAAGACATTATATTATTATAAAATAATTAATTCAACGCTGTAAAAGCTTAATTTTTTATTATTTTTGCATTTTTAGCCAAGTGCCACCAAAAACGGTCAAGTGGCGCCATCTCGCGTTGAGCGGCGGAACTAGCGAACTAAATTCTGTGTAATCACTCCTACAAAAATTGAACTTTTCTGCTTGTCAGGACTTAATAAATGTATTGTGGCGATAGTATGCTTTAAATAAAAGTACCAGGAATGTATCTAACTAGCTAATAATCATGAAAATAAAAGAAAACAGTTGTTAAACGTCTTGAAATGTAGTGATCAAAAGTGCTGTAAACCGTACGAATGCAAGCATATTTCTTGTAAATGATTATACAGGGAGTGGTTGCAGACATTCCTCTTATCTTCAAGCATTAACAATTTGTCAATAATTGTGAAAATAAAATCTTTTAAATTTTTATAATTCATCGAAAACAGCGCCGCCATGTTGGAAAACAGTTCCGCGGAGCACCACCAGATAGCGCCAGTGGCATTAATTTCCAACATGGCGGCGCAATGCCGCTACTCGCCGTAAGATGGCGCGATCTGTACCGTTTTTGGTGGCGCTGAGTTAAAAATACAAAAATAACAAAAAATAAAGCTTCCAAAACGTTGAAATGATTATTTTATAATAATATAATGTCTTTTCTAGCTACTGTAAAAGTTTGGTGGCCTAATAATCCAAAACTCGTTTACCTATTTAAATAAACCTCTTCCGATATCCTTATGCTATAAATAATTTCAGGAAATAATAAAAATTAACTCCTCTTTATTTTTCGTTTTTTTTCTTGCTACTTGTATGTTTCGAAACTTCTGTGCAATGTTTTTCTACACTATTTCTTGTATTTTAAGTGAAATTGTTTAAGGACTGGATAAAGGAAGCTGTGTTTATAAATAAATAAACAATTATTTTGGTTCAACTCTATGTTTATTGAAAATTCTTCCATTTATACATGTTACATAAGTGTTACATTCTTAATTTTAACGCACTTATAATTGCAGATTGTAAAATTTACATAAATATCAATATTCGCATAGAATTTTAATTGTAGAATACGATGCACCTTCCAGAAATATCGGGAAGTGGCTTATTTTCGAAAAAAACGAATTAATAATTTATTTATTTAATAACAAATAATCTGTTCCGTTATTTTGGGCGCACGTCGCTAGGTGGCGCCACTTGTATCATTTCTGGGGCGCATTTCGTTTAAATTCACAAATTAAGTAAAACTAACACTTTTACAGTATCAAATTGATTATTTTATAAAAATATAACGTTCCCTTCTGCTACTATTCAAATTACAGAACCATAGAACACTATTTAATTACATAAATGGGTATAGATTGATTGAAGTACCTTGAAATCTATTTAATCTGCTTTTAAAAAAGCGTATTATCCTATAGCCTCAAATCGTGCATTATTAAAGGGTTACCAGTACTGTGAAATGTGAAAATTTTTACCACGGTTCAATAGATTTCCGTGAGATGACACAGGCAGTGCTGTTGTCCATACACTAAGGGAAATTTAAGTTCTGAACTACCGACTGTTGACCATAGAATTTAAGGGCGGCTAACAATAAAATTCAAACACCATTTTAAAACAAAAATATACACTGAGTCTGTTATTAACAATTCTTTGACATTAAATAACTGATATGTATACAGGGTGTCCCAGAACTCCTGTAGGAGCCGGAAATGGGGGGTAGCTGAGACTATTCTGAACAATAATTTCCTTTGCAAAAATATCGGATGGGGCTTCGTTTTTGAATTATTTAGCAAAAACACTGACAAATCAGAGCGCGTCTTGGGCGCGCGCTCAGTACCGTCAGTGTAGCGTCGAGCCTAGTCGCCCCGGGACAAGCGCCTCGGTAGAACAGGAAGCGTTAAGCACAAGTAATATTGGACATAAAAGTAAAAAACCAATGGTAGAATGTTATGAGAGTAATCGTACCTTAGAATAAAGGGAATGACTGAATGGCTGGATATCCCAACAGAAGGAATAAGTAAAAGTCCCACTCCCTCCACAGCAATCTCGCAAAATTACAATTGTAAACGTTAGTTATAAATAATATAATAACTATTGTAAAGCTGAATGTATGAATCATGTAGTTTATTGAATAAATGCAGCTTTTTAGTACCATGAACGTTTCTAATTAGTTAACAATCGCGATAAAGCAAGAAAATAATAAATAAAGGCTCTGAAATGTAGTCTTCGAGTCTCGTAATCAAGCGCAGGTTTATATCGATTTATATACTTAAATGATGTTCTAGGATCACCAAATTTGAACTACAGGAAGGGGAAACTTTATATTATCGTAAAAGTATCAATTTGTCACCGTACAAGCTCTATTTTTTATTATTTTTACAATTTTTTAAATAATTATATTTTTTACCCCTGGCGCCATCTTCGAACAAAGTGCTGAAACTACTCAAAAATTGACAGGAATCTGCCGTACCTACAATGATTATTTTTTAAGAAAATAATTTTTTGCTGTTTTCGCGTGTTTGAAGCATCTAATCGCTTCTATTTTACACTAATTATCGATTCCAATTGTCCGATTAATCCTAGAAGCCCGAAATATTGAAATATTAAAGATTAAATTGCACATTGGGAGAGTGAGAGGTGAGATTGGCGGACTAGTGTTCACTCTCTCGCACATTGGTGTTGTGCGCAGGCGCGAGTTTGGCGTAGAGAGAGTGAGAGACTAGATGCTCGGACCTCTCACTCCCACACTGTGCGAGAGAGTGAACACTAGTCCGCCAATCTCACCTCTCACTCTCCCAATGTGCGATTTAATCTTTAATATTTCAATATTTCGGGCTTCTAGGATTAATCGGACAATTGGAATCGATAATTAGTGTAAAATAGAAGCGATTAGATGCTTCAAACACGCGAAAACAGCAAAAAATTATTTTCTTAAAAAATAATCATTGTAGGTACGGCAGATTCCTGTCAATTTTTGAGTAGTTTCAGCACTTTGTTCGGAGATGGCGCCAGGGGTAAAAAATATAATTTTTTAAAAAATTGTAAAAATAATAAAAAATAGAGCTTGTACGGTGACAAATTGATACTTTTATGATAATATAAAGTTTCCCCTTCCTTTAGTTCAAATTTGGTGATCCTAGAACATCATTTAAGTATATAAATCGATATAAACCTGCGCTTGATTACGAGACTCGAAGACTACATTTCAGAGCCTTTATTTATTATTTTCTTGCTTTATCGCGATTGTTAACTAATTAGAAACGTTCATGGTACTAAAAAGCTGCATTTATTCAATAAACTACATGATTCATACATTCAGCTTTACAATAGTTATTATATTATTTATAACTAACGTTTACAATTGTAATTTTGCGAGATTGCTGTGGAGGGAGTGGGACTTTTACTTATTCCTTCTGTTGGGATATCCAGCCATTCAGTCATTCCCTTTATTCTAAGGTACGATTACTCTCATAACATTCTACCATTGGTTTTTTACTTTTATGTCCAATATTACTTGTGCTTAACGCTTCCTGTTCTACCGAGGCGCTTGTCCCGGGGCGACTAGGCTCGACGCTACACTGACGGTACTGAACGCGCGCCCGAGACGCGCTCTGATTTGTCAGTGTTTTTGCTAAATAATTCAAAAACGATGTCCCATCCGATATTTTTGCAAAGGAAATTGTTGTTCAGAATAGTCTCAGCTACCCCCCATTTCCGGCTCCTACAGGAGTTCTGGGACACCCTGTATTAGGTAGTAGAACTGGGTCTAATTGGGTTCTAATCACAATTTTGATTGAAACTTCACCATCTTTCACCAGAAAAACGATTAAGTATAAGCTAAATTACAATATAGACACAATTATTAAATGAAACTACTTAAAGTAATTATATTAATCGTAAAGGATAATAAATGATACGACACCAGAGCGGAAAATGATGTTTATTATTTTCATTTAATCGTACACGTGTTAAATTATGATATGACTGATTAACCGTGGTTCGAATTAGAATTGTCTGACGCAGAATTGAAGAACAACTACCACCAGCGTCAGCTTGAGAATAAATTTAGCGACAAGTGATAACACACCAGCCGCGTGTACGTACAGCACCTTCACGAGCTCTAAACCGCAATCGATGAAAATTATGTCAGTGCACATTAAAACGATAATGAAATATTCAGCCTCGTGCCAACCTCATGTGGCTAATTTTCATATCGTAAATCTTTTCCCGTGTTATAATAACCCTTGAACCCTTTGACGCTAAAGGACATCTAATAGGTCTAATAAATTTGTCCAAGTTCAACTCGGTTAGCCTCCTATTTAAGTAACACGTTATTAAAATTCGAAGTTGCTTTTAAAATATAATAAAATATTTTATTTTAATATAAAAGACTGTACGATCTTATTTCAGAATTTAATATTTATCATGGCACTTCAATTTTCGTTTACCTAATTATTAACACTCAATGGGTGACACTTGAATTTCCATTAGAAACTCTTTCATCTATTTGCTTGAAAATGTTCCCATTAGATATTTAAAATTACAAAATATAAAATTTGTCAAAAATAAAATTACTATCAAACGGAATTTTTAGTAGCTACAGCGTGACAGTCAAAGTGTTAAACGCGCAAAGGTTGGAGAACAAGGGCATGATTTATTGGAAATTTCCCATGGAATTAGTGTACGATTCCCGGGCAATAATCGTTGGATGTATGGTCTAGCGTATAAAAGAGGAAACCTCGAAACGGTTAGGCGCCCGTATAACAACGCGGGCGCGGGCAAACGTTGGATTACGAATGGAGCAGTCTAGATCTGTCATTCAGTTTAATCGTTTCCTATGCACTCCGCCGTGCCCATTGTCGACCGAGCTCTATAATAATTTAATGCCAGATATAATAAGTTACTTGCTGTCTGGCCGGTTGCCAGCCTTGCCCTATTCATTCCTCCATGAAAGCTGAAAAGCGCCACCCCTACCTCAACAGCCGAACAGGTGGAGCGTTAACTTATGGAGCGTATGACTCGCGCTAGCGTCACGCTGAATTTAAACCGACCCCCTCTGTCCCCCACCCTTCGCCGATCTTAATTGGTCAGCCTCTAATTGAGACGGTCGTTATAGGCCCATTAACGGCCGATCAACGGGCGTTAGCACATTTTTTGGTCAGCCAGGAAACAATAAGCTCGCGATGCAATTTTAACCTGGGTTACGATTGACCAAAGTGTCGTCGGTCGAGAGTTAATAAATAATAATGTTTAGACAGCAGGGTGTATTATAATTAAAAGAAAAGAGGAACATTTAATGGGCGAATCGAACAGCTTGGAACCGATTTAATTGATTTAAGTATCCACAACGCGGCCGCGTTATAGGCGGCAAACGGTCTGAATTAATATCGCGAATCCGGGAAATTTGTCGGCGGGCGTAAGACATTTTAATTACAGCAATTTAAATTCAATAATTTTGGTATTTTGCTCGGGACGGAGGAGCTGCGCAGCTGTTCTGCGAATTAGCATACTAAACTTTATCACCAACAGCTCGACAAAGACGTGCCAAGACGGCTGAACTAATTTCGAAGATAGAATAAAGTTGGAGCAGTGCACGCGAGCGCGGCCCTCTTCTCTAGCCACTTTCGGAAATCAGAACTCGCCGTGGAACTCGACTGTCGTTATTACTATTTATTTTCGTTGCCTCGAGTTACATCGTGTCCCGAACCAACGGATCGATTCAGCTCGAAATTCGATTAATCGAGAGACCGCGGGTCATAAATACAAAGCGTCGCGAAAGTATTACGATCCTTAGGATATTTAACGGCGTTCAACGCGAGTACGTGGAAAGCAATTTGAGAATGATTAAAAATGAAAAACCGAGGATTAAGCATAACAAATAATTGAACGAAACCCTGCAAGATTCAACGGCTACCCCTCTGTCCAAGATTGCCAGACAACGAAAGCCCCTTTCAATAACTTAACAGTCGGTTCATCGCGAGATTACCTTAGGAAAAGGCTGCTGGCTCGATTCGACGGGGTTGTAAAGGCCTTGGAAATTATCGAAATTTCAGTTTCCCCTTTCCTTGCTCCAGCCACGTTCAAACACCGTCCCTTGGGGTATCCTGTTCATTTTTACAGTCATTACAGTCGGCATAATTTTTCGTACATCCAGTATTTCGTTCCGTATGGGAGAAGGAAGTTGAACAGAGAGACAGAGAGGGAGACAGAGGGAAATTTGTATTCAATTTCGGTGGTACTGTTTTGTTTTACTCGGTTTCCCCGCATACATTACATCGAAGGACGTGCACGGCTTTTCAAACGGTCTTTATATATTATCAATGCGGTTTTACGGGGGAGGCTGGAGGGGGGCGGGCTGCACTCGCGGGCGCGGAAAACCGGCGGGTTTTTCTAACCGAGGCGACGGATTAGTACAATGCCCGGGCGTAATAAACGACGCTACTTTCCGTTGAGTTACTTTTTCATGGCCCCCTGTATATTCTTTCAGGGACCACGGTAAAAAGTTTGACGACGATCCTGCCCTGAAAACCACCCTCCCGTTTCGATCCTGCCCCCGCGACCTGAGAAAGGAGCTAAGCGATTTAGCCTGTCAGACATTTTCAGATTATGCCCTTTTTTTTACGTTCAATCGAACAGCAGAGAAAGGAAAGGATCATAACGTGATATATGATGGTGCGAAGTCGCAGATATTTTTGATTTCCATTCGAATTAAAAATCATTCTTTTATCTATAATGAAATTTGAAATAAAATTGCCACCCTTTAGAGTCTTTTTTTCAAAATAGCATAATTCTTCTATTGCTGTGAAAGCCTTGGGGCACATTAATAAGGAAATTTATTGAGTATGAGCAATTTCTTGAAACATATTTCGAAGTACTTTTCAAGATCGATGTAATGTTATTATGTAACGGATTCGTGGTCGAGTAACATTGGAGGTGAATTAAAAGGGGGTATAAAGGGTAAATCGTATTTATTCGAGCAGCGAAGTATCCCCAGGGGCTATTGCGATACCACGTGTGTCAATAACAGGTAACGATTTTATGAGTAACTTTATCCACCGTGTACGGTTTTGTCAGAAGTGCAATTAATCTTGTCGATATAGCGTTTGGTGGAACGTAACTTTGATCACTTGTGACGTTATTGTTGCACCTTCTTCGTGTATCGTTGCCTTTTGTTTGCGCCTGCTGTTTGTTCAAATAATTTTCATTTTGTAATTAATGTTAATTACGAAACGTTGTTTTTTCTTTTAACTACTTCTCACATATCATAATGCAAAATATTAAATCGAATAATTAAACTTGAATATTAATCGAATTAACACTTAGTAATTAAAATTTAAGGTATTCATTATTTAACAGTGGAAGTAGTATTCGTTTAATGAAAATTCAATTGAACCTACATTTTAAACCATACAACAAATATCTATAAATTACAATGATAATATTACAATATTATTTCATTTTCGTGGAATACAACAATTTTAGATCGAAGAATTTTAACCAATATCCCAAATATAACAAGGAAATATAATAACAAAAACAGAAATATTAACTTTGCGTAATATCGTGAGAACGTATCTCGTTTAATCGTGTGCGTAATATAAATAACGATGTTCGAACGGATATGTAGATATGCAATTTTCAGGCTTTTGATGAAATGCAAATTTTATTTTGTTGGAAAGCAAACGAAATAAGATTTCTGATTATCCAGGCGTAGGATACACCGGTCACAAAAGCAACAAGTTCATCTCAGTTGATTCAAGTTTGTTTTGCACCGCGAAGGCAATAAATATATTACGCGTTAATTTGGAATTCAAATAAGCCGACGCCTCGTATAAATGAAAGTTTCGTGTCAAGTACACCACGCCCGGTTCAGACAATGACACCGGCTGCAAAAAAGTTTAATCGGTGAAAATCTCGGGCGGCAGAAGAAACCTTTTTTTATCAAAACGTTTCATAATATCCATGATTTTATCATTTTACATCGCCGTTTAACTTTGCATCATCGGTAAATGAATATTTGACAGCTCTTATCAAAATCATCATAAATACAATGTGTACATTATAGAGCACGTATAAATTTATTTAACCAAATTGCACATTGCACTGTACTTTCGACATATAAAAAAAAAATATTTTAATTTTGTGCAGAAATACTATAACCTGAAGTTAAAATGAAATTCATTTGTAAAGTTTACTGTAACACGAAACGAGCCAAGGGTTAAGAACGACGCCGTATTTTTGGGGGGTGAGGGGTGAACGGAAGGTTACTTAAAAAGTAGAGGAAACGATGCCCGAGATAATAGATTTTGTTTCAAATCGATAGCTCAATTGGTTCCTGAGATACGAGAGTTTGAAGTGCTACACTGAAAACCGTAAAAAGATGAATGAACGTCGTGACACAGTTCCTTTCCAGGAAATGCGTACGTCACTAGTAGTAGTAGTAAATAAAAATGCTGACTCGGCGCCAGTCATTGACCAGCGTGCACGTAAACAAAGTTGTGGTAGGTCAGTGCGAGCCGGGTAAACGATTAAAAATGATGGTTCGCTTTAAACAACGATATCTCAGGAACTAACAATCACATCGCCATGAAATAAACGCCGTTTTAAAGGGGAAGAATTGCTCTTTCCAATAGTGATAGACGCTCGAGAATCGGATGGATAGTTTGTAAGTGACAGCGAGATGAACTTTGACTAATTTTAATATAAATTATTTCTGAAGTCATAGTGTGATAAGATTGGCATATTTATTTCATTCTTGTTAATTATTTTGGTAAATGTCTGTAATAGCTACTGCAGTGTTGGTTCAGTACCATTAGGCAGAGGCAAGTCTTTTGTAAGAAGTTACAGGTAACAAAATTATTCTTTAGTAGCTATTATAGACATTTACCATTACTTTTTCTATTTTATATTGTTAAATAACCATACAGAGTAGTATATATTGTATTTTAAAAAATGTAAGGAATTGGGAATCACGCAAAGAACCTTTCATTTACCTACTGGTAAAAAAAAAAAGAAAATGTTTGTCAACGAACGTATCACGATGTTAGAATCAGGCACGAAAGTAGCGAAACAACATTCAGCGTTAAATTAGCATATCTCGTGGATATAAACAGAACGAATAGGTCGATGCTCGGGAGGGGAGAAGTATCGTAACGGGTGTAACGAGGTGTGGCAAGAAGGGTGAGATCATTTCTCGGAACGTCAACCTGGCGCTTGCTTATGTGTACATACTTATCTGGTGGTGTTAGCGTCGCGACGCGACGCCTAGGCGCTTGTGTACCCGTCGCAATTGCGCACAAGCTTCGGTATATAATTGGGATGAATATTGAGAAGTTGGCAGTGAAGTTGTAAGTAAACTTGGATGCCTCGGGGCGAGCTCGCTCCGCTTGAGAGCAGAGACGTGTTGCGGACAGATCCTCCCTCTCCGCTCGCCCCGCCTGAGAACCCACTCCTTATTCCACCTATCGCCCGTGTGCCTGCTGCCTTCTGCAAAACTATACGAATATTCCGGATTATACCCGACGACGACGACGACGACGACTCGGTACAGTATTTACCGGCCGCGTGTTCCGCCCGTTCTATTCTTTGCCGGGATTCTGGGATCATTGGATGAATTGCGAGACGTTCGTTGAACCGCTAAACTGGCCTCATTTGTTCCACTGGTATCGGGAAATTCTCTATCGTTTCAGCGAGAGCTGCCCAATGAAATTCGTTATTTTGAACCTTCGTTATAAATTTTCGTGGTATTATTAAGATGTCTTTAGTTGCATTGTATTTTGAAATATTATAAAATAAGAATATAGTAATTTTAACTTGAGAAGTATTTTGAAATCAATTAGAGAAGGTTTGATTATTCTACTTAAAATGTATAACTTTGGTATTTCGTCGCTTATTGGAAAAATTCAAATGTCAGGAAAGGAGTTGTAATTGAAAGCCGTCGGGAGTAAAGGGAACAGATTGTTGGTAGCATAAGCAAGGGTTCAGCGCAATTATCATTGGTCGAGACTATTATAACAGGATGCAACATGCTAAAAGTTGAGAACGATCTTTGGCGCTTGAAAGCAGAGACATGTTGCGGATAGCTACTACTCTGTTCTGCTCACCTTAACCACGTTATTCGCCTATCGGAGTTCTCCTGCAAAACTATGCGAATATTCTCGATCATCCAACAGTCTGATGGAATTCGTACTTCATGCACGACGCTGAAATATACCCGGATCTCAGAATGTAGACGAATAAAATCGACGATCTTCCTTCACTTATCCCATCACGTTTCTTTTCCAATTGTATTTTAATATTTACCTCGACGCGATGCACTTGCGTGTACAAATACAGATGCACACGCGTGTGGTGAATCTGAATTTTCTAGGTTTTCGAAAAGAAGTGGCTGACACTCTAATCGTAAAATATTTAACTTCTAATTAATATATAAACTTGTGGTAGAATTTCAGAATACAAAATTTCGTTTATCTACAAAATTGATTAAAAATCGAAGAGTAACAATTGTCGGTCGAAATAAAATTCATTTAAATTAATTGACTTTCTATACCTGTTGTAAGTTTTGAATTTCCTTGCGATAGGATTTGAACAGTTTTGACGCTAAATTCTGAACGGAGAAAGTAATTCCTACAAACAATGTATATTTCTTGTTTCGTAATTTATAGAAGCATCAGTATCGGTGAACGTAATAATGGGTACAAAGTAAATCAGAGATGCACGATTTCCCTCGTATCGAGAGTTGAAAGTTCAGCAACAAACTCGTCGGGGAAAAGAACACGTTGCTAACTAAATAGAAACTTTCCCTGCATAAATATTGAGTAAGCATACACTTCACCACCTGGCTTCGGCTGTGTGTGCTTCTTTACATCCTGAAACTTCATCCACCTTAAACACGGATGTTGCATAAACACAGAAAACTGTCTTTATTTAACATCGTCGATGAAACGCGTTCTACTATCTTTCATATTAACCCGTATGAAGCTGTATGAATCGAGTCAATATTCTCAAAAATGTAACGAAATAAAATTAGAGAAATTCCATCTAAAAAAACATGGAAGAACTTCGATACACAGCTAACAGCGTTAGATTCGTCGCGAAATGATAAAGTCTCGTAGGAATGTTCGTGGAACGAAATAAGATATTCGTTGGTTGGTTTTCTTTCAGCGAATTACGTTATTTTATGCCTCGATTCGCCCCGTCTAACACGGATACCTGTTACAATATCAAGCACTTACGGTTACAGAAGAGTTCGCTGGTCTAGCGAGCGCGTAATTACTAACCGGCTTGGAGAATCTAGCGTAATTCTCGACCGGTGAAAATTTCACGGAAAATACGTATGTAGCCGGCAACCGTGTAAGACGTTTTAACGAAGCACGAGCTGTCGTCGTATCTTACGAACATCTTCAGGGGTTTACATCCTCAAGTCTCACCCTTTACTATCTCGAGTCTGATAACAGACGATTCCTACTACTTTGGTATTTGGTAAAATTGTTTCTTTGTTGATAAAATCAATAATTAGTTCAGATCGATAGCTAAATAAAATTATATTGTTAATAGGGTTTGTCATGTAAGAAGGGGTTAGGGAATATCCTATAGGATAGAATCCAAATGATTTTTCTATTAAATATCAGCTCAGTGAGATTCAGTGTTTCGCGCTCGAGGGAGGGGGATAGGGGGTATAAGAAGGTTCATTCGGTTCGACTTGGAAAGAAAGTGGCGGAACTGTGCGATTCCATTGTTCGATTGATGTTCAATACGGGAAATGTGACGGCCGATACTTCACCTTGGCTGCGATATTCCACTGGATAAATGTCGGCGAAGATCGCGGACGAGTATTCGGAAGACAAATAGTCGGACCACCGGGACTTCCTATTCCTGGTAGATTGCGGATCCGATGAAATTTCACGGCCGCCAAATTCGTAGCTGCCTGTTTGATTAACTATTCTAATGGGATCTCATGATTTTCCTGTTTCGTGTCCCTGTCCTCGATGATAATTTAATGGCATTTTATCGTTCCACCATCAGTTAATTGACGAATAAAAATAGGCAAGCGCAATAAACTTTAAGTATATTAATATAATTTTCCATTTTTATACAACACTATAATTATTTATCATACATCGAAGTAACAGGTTTTATTTCGAATTAAAGCGACTGACGTGTATCTGATTTTTCACGAACAAACACATCTGAAATACAGTAAAAGCTTCCTGAAAAAAAAAAGAGTGACGGTCGAATGCAAAACGTCGACAAATTTTTATTCGCCAATGTCCGACGCATTCTATCGGATATTTCTGAATATTTGACACTGAGAATCCGATTTCCCCGGATACACCAGCTTTGACACTCTAATGCCGTGAAAGTGCGATACACCGAAGCGAAAAATACGAACGTCTTGGTTCAGCGAAACCGGATATAAAGCTACTCGTGCTGGGTATCGATAATCGTTTCCCTGTACTCGTAGCTGAAACATTCGTTTGGATGAATAACACGTGATGAACATCGACCGGTAATTTCAAGACCAGTTATTAAATTTTTCCTTCCAACGATAAGTTTCATTTTTCAATATTAAATTTTTATTCGTGTTTGCATGACACGTTTGTTATTAATATAACGGTGATTTTATAGAAAATTTTTGTGACATGAAGTTTATCACTGTTTTTGATAGAAATTAAAGCGCCATATATTGCAATGCTTTCACACCATGAAAGAATCCGAATAATTTGAAGTACGATAATTTAATATTTTAAAAGAAAATTTTCTCATTTATTTTATTAAATAAAATTCACTGCTACGGTAATTAAAGCCACGTGTACCAACATTCTTTCTTCAAAGTGAAAGGTAAGATCGATATGAAATTTAATAACCGTACGAAGTTACTTCTGTTCCTCAATGTCGGTAAAGTCAAAAGAAATCACAATGGTCCAAGCTGACTCCGCATCATACGTGGCTGGTTATCAATAGAAAGTTGAGAAAAGTTTCGCGTGAACTTGGAACATTGTATCGTGTACGCGAACCGGCAAACTTTCTGCATACGTGCACACCATTCGTTCATGAAACGAGTCTTCTCCTTTTCTTGCCAACCAGACCCTTCAGCCAGGCCAACTGGTCGTTATAAACAAGGGTTAAGGGCTCCAGATGCGCCCAATTCTACGGCCACCATTTTTTTTTCCAGCGGCTACATTTGTATCCCGCGAGAAACAAATGGTGGGACTGAGGGCCCGGTTTCATGAGATACCTTCGTCATGATTTGTTTTAACACCACGAATGTACAATAGTTGTAAATTCTGATCCTGAGAAAAATTTTGTTTGGTTTAATTAGTATTTTGAAAGACCATTTACTGTATCACAGTCTTAAGTTTTGAGCAGTCAGGTACGAGAATTCGTGAGGGTTGGAGGGGTCAAACAAGCTATCCAGTTTCAAAGAGCGCATAGAGACATTTTTCTTGGAGTTAGAGTATGTCATGAAACGGTTGTAATGTACAACGGTGTTGTAAACGAGCAGGCATTCGTCGAGTATCGTACGAAGTCGGAAGTTAGGCGGCGCGCCCTTAAACCGGGGAAATCGGACTACTTTGTCCATAATTTAGTTAAGAGCGTCATGCGTGTGACGTGGCACCGTATAGAATAGATCGGAACAACCGAAGCGCGAATAGAACTGGCGTACAGCCAACCCCCTTGGTCCAGGATCCGTGTAAGTGACTTATTATCCGCCGTTTATATCTGCACTCTCTCTATTAGAATCGCCCTATATGTATAACTCGGCTCCTGTACAGGCGCAGGCTAATTCTTCCTCGTAATTGCGTCTATCATTAAAGGTTGCGTGTAATCGAGCTCATTCGTAATTGTACACCAGTCACTGGATCTACAGTCTGTTAGCTTGGCTGACCAAGTGTTCAGGCGATCGTTTCGTCACTGTCCATCTCTTGGTAAATATGTTAGAAACGGATGAAATAAAGGACCCAGTCATATCAAACATTAATTAACCATTTTACTCTGGGTAATATAAGATTACTTAGACTCCTTACAATTTCTATTTTCCATTTCCTATATCAAGGATTAACATTTTATCCTGTGCGCTTTGAGCAATAATAATATTAATAATATAATTTGTAAATGGTTATAATTACGTTACTTCGCTTTGTGTTATTTTATATAAAATTAAGCAGCTTGCGATGAACGAATTTCCAATTAAACGCTGATAGGTTTCACTTTATTAATTTTACTCCGCGTTACACGTACTGAACGCGAACTAAAATGACAAACTTTTCATAATTTCCCAGCTAAAGATCACGTGAAAGGCAACATATTGCACATCGTTGGATTCGTTCTTTTATAAACTATATGCCGGCTGAAGCAAAAATATGCAGTTCCATTTAGAAAGAATGCGATGACCTTGAAATCTCTGAAAAAATGACATTGAAAAAAAATTTCAGCTAATCACCGTATTGGCGCCTTCGAGCGGTTTATTTTCACCTCCTGACATTTTTTCTATCATACAAAATAAGCGATATATTTTAGGCGGTCAAGTTAGGTGAAACACCCTGTATATCGGAGGGAATTAAATCGCGAAAATCACGTGGATTGTCATTATAATCAGAACAATACGTATAATTTTCAGTGGCTTAATTGATCTGGCGAATGATATGGGAGAATTGATAGCATTTTTGACGAATATAGGAAGCTCCGGTATTTGAAGTAGTAGGCATTTGGATTTTCAGGGATGCGAGTTAATAACCAGACCGACTAGCAATGGTTTTACGATCCGTCTTCTAAGTATAATTCACTTTAAACATATTTGACAAAAAATCACAATTAAAATAATTAACGAAGAAGGTTAATACAATCCAAAAAGTGTTGCATAGAATCGTATCATATTTTAAGATTATATTTTATTAGATTAATAATTAAATTCGTGAATATTTTCTTCCATAGAATTATTTATTAAAATGTCACAAATATTCAATCAAATCTATCGTCATAATGGTAACAATTATTTGATTCTTCTCTGATAATATTTGAACACTTTGATGCAAAATATTTGTCAATTTCATACAATATTGAATAAAGTAAATACGTTCTCGAGTATAATTATGTTCTAATGAAATCATGTAATTCCTTTTACGAACTGATATCGTAAAATTGTTACAGATTATTAATTTAATTGGAACACATTTGCAGCAAAATCGGGATGTGTCCTGAATCGATTTCAGCCTCGTTGGATTTATAATGCGATTCAAAGATAATTATGATGTTTCATTTAAAGCGAGCGTGATTTCATAATTGTTAGCATAAATTATCCTATTTGATGCAGAATAAAAGGCGTCAAACGTCACTATAAACATTCATAGAACATTCGTAAAAAATTATAGCTCATAAAAGATGTCAATCATTTACAATCTGCTATAAAATTAAATTGAATAGTACATATAGTCTTTCAGCCTTAATAATTTTGCAAACATTTGCCTAATTAGTACAATTGAAAAATAAATAATTGTGTGTGTTAAATTGTTAGAAGAATAATGCTTGTAAAATTATAATATAAAACAGTTGTTCAATTACTGTTTGTAAAGATTGATTAATATTTGTTTACAGATGCGGTTCCATTGATAGGAGGGTGAAGTGACCCTTCACCCCCTTCTCGTCGAAGAACCAACCCCACTACTTGGCTCAGAATGAAACAAACGGCTTCAACAAGCGTCAGTCGTCCCTGGGACAGCGTGGAGGTAAGACGAACAATTTTTCGCTCCATTAACAATTTATTTCTTCCATTAGTCTTTATTTATTTCATTAGCAAACATTAATATTTCTTTCGTCACATCAGTTCCTAGTCCTTTGCACTCCAGTTGTATTACTTTAATAATTTTTCGATTTCTTTGCTAATTTTATGTACTGTTCTACTTTCACTTTGCATATTTATTAACTTCATTGTTATTTATGAATACTGATTTTATTAAATTTAATTTTCCATGAATAAAAAATAGTTTTCTCGTAAGATTGAAAATAGTTGAATTATTTGTGCTAAACTTTTATCATTACTATTTTTAATTTTATTACAAGATTGCTTTAAATGATTATTCTTTTTGTTACAGACAATGAAAGGGGAACCAATGGATTGTGAAACCAATGGACCAGCAGGATTTGATGGAAAATTCAACTACACTGACAAAGGATAAAAACGGAACGAAATAAGAAGAAATGAAATATATTATATTAAGTAAATATCTGTACGTTATTTGTATAGTTAATTGAATATTTTGTAAGAATGTAAAAAATTTAATTTAATAAATGGTAAAAATGTGTATACTGTGTTAATAGTTCATTATAACCTGTCCTGTTCCTTTCCTTTAAATATTACAACCGAATAAAAATAAACAAATTCAAAAGTAATATAAGAACTATTAAAATACTTTAAAAAAATTTGAAAGATCGAAAAAAAAATTAAAATTCAAAAAATAGTAAAAAGATTGAAATTCAACTTGCGAAATCAAGTTCTAAATTTTGCAAAATTGTATCAGGAAAACATGATATGACAGGAGGTATTCATCGGGCCACTTCTTGGAATTTTAGTGACGTCAAATTCCAGGAAATTCCGGGAACCCCTTTTGCGAAACCAAATTCCTGGTTTTGAGAAATGTATCAGGAGAATATGATGTGCCAGGAGGTATTCTTCGTGCCACTTCCCAGAATTTTAGTGACGTCGAATTCCAGGAATTTCCGGGAACCCCTTTTGCGAAACCAGGTCCCAGATTTCGATTAATCGAACACCGAATACCATCATGTGGCACACCGTTGAATTCGTCTCGGTGCCCGCTGTTAGATTCTGAAGAGAAAACTATAGCATCTCATTTAAAAAAACTACGTTGACCTTGAGATCTCGTCTATTACCCCACCTACAGGAAAATACTTATTACAGCATGATGCACCCCATTTTGTCAAGCAACTTTTGTAATAACATATTTTTAATAACTACAACTCCTTCCGAAATATCCTGCTGTAATCACTTAAGTTGGACACCCTTTACATTCACCTTTATCGAAATCAAATTCCCGGTTTTGAGAAATGTATCAGGAGAATATGATGTGCCAGGAGGTATGCTTCGTGCCACTTCCCAGAATTTTAGTGACGTCGAATTCCAGGAATTTCCGGGAACCCCTTTTGCGAAACCAGGTCCCAGATTTCGATTAATCGAACACCGAATACCATCATGTGGCACACCGTTGAATTCGTCTCGGTGCCCGCTGTTAGATTCTGAAGAGAAAACTATAGCATCTCATTTAAAAAAACTACATTGACCTTGAGATCTCGTCTATTACCCCACCTACAGGAAAATACTTATTACAGCATGATGCACCCCATTTTGTCAAGCAACTTTTGTAATAACATATTTTTAATAACTACAACTCCTTCCGAAATATCCTGCTGTAATCACTTAAGTTGGACACCCTTTACATTCACCTTTATCGAAATCAAATTCCCGGTTTTGAGAAATGTATCAGGAGAATATGATGTGCCAGGAGGTATGCTTCGTGCCATTTCCCAGAATTTTAGTGACGTCGAATTCCAGGAATTTCCGGGAACCCCTTTTGCGAAACCAGGTCCCAGATTTCGATTAATCGAACACCGAATACCATCATGTGGCACACCGTTGAATTCGTCTCGGTGCCCGCTGTTAGATTCTGAAGAGAAAACTATAGCATCTCATTTAAAAAAACTACATTGACCTTGAGATCTCGTCTATTACCCCACCTACAGGAAAATACTTATTACAGCATGATGCACCCCATTTTGTCAAGCAACTTTTGTAATAACATATTTTTAATAACTACAACTCCTTCCGAAATATCCTGCTGTAATCACTTAAGTTGGACACCCTGTACATTCACCTTTATCGAAATCAAATTCCCGGTTTTGAGAAATGTATCAGGAGAATATGATGTGCCAGGAGGTATGCTTCGTGCCATTTCCCAGAATTTTAGTGACGTCGAATTCCAGGAATTTCCGGGAACCCCTTTTGCGAAACCAGGTCCCAGATTTCGATTAATCGAACACCGAATACCATCATGTGGCACACCGTTGAATTCGTCTCGGTGCCCGCTGTTAGATTCTGAAGAGAAAACTACAGCATCTCATTTAAAAAAACTACATTGACCTTGAGATCTCGTCTATTACCCCACCTAGAGGAAAATACTTATTACAGCATGATGCACCCCATTTTGTCAAGCAACTTTTGTAATAACATATTTTTAATAACTACAACTCCTTCCGAAATATCCTGCTGTAATCACTTAAGTTGGACACCCTGTACATTCACCTTTATCGAAATCAAATTCCCGGTTTTGAGAAATGTATCAGGAGAATATGATGTGCCAGGAGGTATGCTTCGTGCCATTTCCCAGAATTTTAGTGACGTCGAATTCCAGGAATTTCCGGGAACCCCTTTTGCGAAACCAGGTCCCAGATTTCGATTAATCGAACACCGAATACCATCATGTGGCACACCGTTGAATTCGTCTCGGTGCCCGCTGTTAGATTCTGAAGAGAAAACTACAGCATCTCATTTAAAAAAACTACATTGACCTTGAGATCTCGTCTATTACCCCACCTAGAGGAAAATACTTATTACAGCATGATGCACCCCATTTTGTCAAGCAGCTTTTGTAATAACATATTTTTAATAACTACAACTCCTTCCGAAATATCCTGCTGTAATCACTTAAGTTGGACACCCTGTACATTCACCTTTATCGAAATCAAATTCCCGGTTTTGAGAAATGTATCAGGAGAATATGATGTGCCAGGAGGTATGCTTCGTGCCATTTCCCAGAATTTTAGTGACGTCGAATTCCAGGAATTTCCGGGAACCCCTTTTGCGAAACCAGGTCCCAGATTTCGATTAATCGAACACCGAATACCATCATGTGGCACACCGTTGAATTCGTCTCGGTGCCCGCTGTTAGATTCTGAAGAGAAAACTATAGCATCTCATTTAAAAAAACTACATTGACCTTGAGATCTCGTCTATTACCCCACCTACAGGAAAATACTTATTACAGCATGATGCACCCCATTTTGTCAAGCAACTTTTGTAATAACATATTTTTAATAACTACAACTCCTTCCGAAATATCCTGCTGTAATCACTTAAGTTGGACACCCTTTACATTCACCTTTATCGAAATCAAATTCCCGGTTTTGAGAAATGTATCAGGAGAATATGATGTGCCAGGAGGTATGCTTCGTGCCACTTCCCAGAATTTTAGTGACGTCGAATTCCAGGAATTTCCGGGAACCCCTTTTGCGAAACCAGGTCCCAGATTTCGATTAATCGAACACCGAATACCATCATGTGGCACACCGTTGAATTCGTCTCGGTGCCCGCTGTTAGATTCTGAAGAGAAAACTATAGCATCTCATTTAAAAAAACTACATTGACCTTGAGATCTCGTCTATTACCCCACCTACAGGAAAATACTTATTACAGCATGATGCACCCTATTTTGTCAAGCAACTTTTGTAATAACATATTTTTAATAACTACAACTCCTTCCGAAATATCCTGCTGTAATCACTTAAGTTGGACACCCTTTACATTCACCTTTATCGAAATCAAATTCCCGGTTTTGAGAAATGTATCAGGAGAATATGATGTGCCAGGAGGTATGCTTCGTGCCACTTCCCAGAATTTTAGTGACGTCGAATTCCAGGAATTTCCGGGAACCCCTTTTGCGAAACCAGGTCCCAGATTTCGATTAATCGAACACCGAATACCATCATGTGGCACACCGTTGAATTCGTCTCGGTGCCCGCTGTTAGATTCTGAAGAGAAAACTATAGCATCTCATTTAAAAAAACTACATTGACCTTGAGATCTCGTCTATTACCCCACCTACAGGAAAATACTTATTACAGCATGATGCACCCCATTTTGTCAAGCAACTTTTGTAATAACATATTTTTAATAACTACAACTCCTTCCGAAATATCCTGCTGTAATCACTTAAGTTGGACACCCTTTACATTCACCTTTATCGAAATCAAATTCCCGGTTTTGAGAAATGTATCAGGAGAATATGATGTGCCAGGAGGTATGCTTCGTGCCACTTCCCAGAATTTTAGTGACGTCGAATTCCAGGAATTTCCGGGAACCCCTTTTGCGAAACCAGGTCCCAGATTTCGATTAATCGAACACCGAATACCATCATGTGGCACACCGTTGAATTCGTCTCGGTGCCCGCTGTTAGATTCTGAAGAGAAAACTATAGCATCTCATTTAAAAAAACTACATTGACCTTGAGATCTCGTCTATTACCCCACCTACAGGAAAATACTTATTACAGCATGATGCACCCTATTTTGTCAAGCAACTTTTGTAATAACATATTTTTAATAACTACAACTCCTTCCGAAATATCCTGCTGTAATCACTTAAGTTGGACACCCTTTACATTCACCTTTATCGAAATCAAATTCCCGGTTTTGAGAAATGTATCAGGAGAATATGATGTGCCAGGAGGTATGCTTCGTGCCACTTCCCAGAATTTTAGTGACGTCGAATTCCAGGAATTTCCGGGAACCCCTTTTGCGAAACCAGGTCCCAGATTTCGATTAATCGAACACCGAATACCATCATGTGGCACACCGTTGAATTCGTCTCGGTGCCCGCTGTTAGATTCTGAAGAGAAAACTATAGCATCTCATTTAAAAAAACTACATTGACCTTGAGATCTCGTCTATTACCCCACCTACAGGAAAATACTTATTACAGCATGATGCACCCCATTTTGTCAAGCAACTTTTGTAATAACATATTTTTAATAACTACAACTCCTTCCGAAATATCCTGCTGTAATCACTTAAGTTGGACACCCTTTACATTCACCTTTATCGAAATCAAATTCCCGGTTTTGAGAAATGTATCAGGAGAATATGATGTGCCAGGAGGTATGCTTCGTGCCATTTCCCAGAATTTTAGTGACGTCGAATTCCAGGAATTTCCGGGAACCCCTTTTGCGAAACCAGGTCCCAGATTTCGATTAATCGAACACCGAATACCATCATGTGGCACACCGTTGAATTCGTCTCGGTGCCCGCTGTTAGATTCTGAAGAGAAAACTATAGCATCTCATTTAAAAAAACTACATTGACCTTGAGATCTCGTCTATTACCCCACCTACAGGAAAATACTTATTACAGCATGATGCACCCCATTTTGTCAAGCAACTTTTGTAATAACATATTTTTAATAACTACAACTCCTTCCGAAATATCCTGCTGTAATCACTTAAGTTGGACACCCTTTACATTCACCTTTATCGAAATCAAATTCCCGGTTTTGAGAAATGTATCAGGAGAATATGATGTGCCAGGAGGTATGCTTCGTGCCACTTCCCAGAATTTTAGTGACGTCGAATTCCAGGAATTTCCGGGAACCCCTTTTGCGAAACCAGGTCCCAGATTTCGATTAATCGAACACCGAATACCATCATGTGGCACACCGTTGAATTCGTCTCGGTGCCCGCTGTTAGATTCTGAAGAGAAAACTATAGCATCTCATTTAAAAAAACTACATTGACCTTGAGATCTCGTCTATTACCCCACCTACAGGAAAATACTTATTACAGCATGATGCACCCCATTTTGTCAAGCAACTTTTGTAATAACATATTTTTAATAACTACAACTCCTTCCGAAATATCCTGCTGTAATCACTTAAGTTGGACACCCTTTACATTCACCTTTATCGAAATCAAATTCCCGGTTTTGAGAAATGTATCAGGAGAATATGATGTGCCAGGAGGTATGCTTCGTGCCACTTCCCAGAATTTTAGTGACGTCGAATTCCAGGAATTTCCGGGAACCCCTTTTGCGAAACCAGGTCCCAGATTTCGATTAATCGAACACCGAATACCATCATGTGGCACACCGTTGAATTCGTCTCGGTGCCCGCTGTTAGATTCTGAAGAGAAAACTATAGCATCTCATTTAAAAAAACTACATTGACCTTGAGATCTCGTCTATTACCCCACCTACAGGAAAATACTTATTACAGCATGATGCACCCCATTTTGTCAAGCAACTTTTGTAATAACATATTTTTAATAACTACAACTCCTTCCGAAATATCCTGCTGTAATCACTTAAGTTGGACACCCTTTACATTCACCTTTATCGAAATCAAATTCCCGGTTTTGAGAAATGTATCAGGAGAATATGATGTGCCAGGAGGTATGCTTCGTGCCATTTCCCAGAATTTTAGTGACGTCGAATTCCAGGAATTTCCGGGAACCCCTTTTGCGAAACCAGGTCCCAGATTTCGATTAATCGAACACCGAATACCATCATGTGGCACACCGTTGAATTCGTCTCGGTGCCCGCTGTTAGATTCTGAAGAGAAAACTATAGCATCTCATTTAAAAAAACTACATTGACCTTGAGATCTCGTCTATTACCCCACCTACAGGAAAATACTTATTACAGCATGATGCACCCCATTTTGTCAAGCAACTTTTGTAATAACATATTTTTAATAACTACAACTCCTTCCGAAATATCCTGCTGTAATCACTTAAGTTGGACACCCTGTACATTCACCTTTATCGAAATCAAATTCCCGGTTTTGAGAAATGTATCAGGAGAATATGATGTGCCAGGAGGTATGCTTCGTGCCACTTCCCAGAATTTTAGTGACGTCGAATTCCAGGAATTTCCGGGAACCCCTTTTGCGAAACCAGGTCCCAGATTTCGATTAATCGAACACCGAATACCATCATGTGGCACACCGTTGAATTCGTCTCGGTGCCCGCTGTTAGATTCTGAAGAGAAAACTACAGCATCTCATTTAAAAAAACTACATTGACCTTGAGATCTCGTCTATTACCCCACCTACAGGAAAATACTTATTACAGCATGATGCACCCCATTTTGTCAAGCAACTTTTGTAATAACATATTTTTAATAACTACAACTCCTTCCGAAATATCCTGCTGTAATCACTTAAGTTGGACACCCTGTACATTCACCTTTATCGAAATCAAATTCCCGGTTTTGAGAAATGTATCAGGAGAATATGATGTGCCAGGAGGTATGCTTCGTGCCACTTCCCAGAATTTTAGTGACGTCGAATTCCAGGAATTTCCGGGAACCCCTTTTGCGAAACCAGGTCCCAGATTTCGATTAATCGAACACCGAATACCATCATGTGGCACACCGTTGAATTCGTCTCGGTGCCCGCTGTTAGATTCTGAAGAGAAAACTATAGCATCTCATTTAAAAAAACTACATTGACCTTGAGATCTCGTCTATTACCCCACCTACAGGAAAATACTTATTACAGCATGATGCACCCCATTTTGTCAAGCAACTTTTGTAATAACATATTTTTAATAACTACAACTCCTTCCGAAATATCCTGCTGTAATCACTTAAGTTGGACACCCTTTACATTCACCTTTATCGAAATCAAATTCCCGGTTTTGAGAAATGTATCAGGAGAATATGATGTGCCAGGAGGTATGCTTCGTGCCACTTCCCAGAATTTTAGTGACGTCGAATTCCAGGAATTTCCGGGAACCCCTTTTGCGAAACCAGGTCCCAGATTTCGATTAATCGAACACCGAATACCATCATGTGGCACACCGTTGAATTCGTCTCGGTGCCCGCTGTTAGATTCTGAAGAGAAAACTATAGCATCTCATTTAAAAAAACTACATTGACCTTGAGATCTCGTCTATTACCCCACCTACAGGAAAATACTTATTACAGCATGATGCACCCCATTTTGTCAAGCAACTTTTGTAATAACATATTTTTAATAACTACAACTCCTTCCGAAATATCCTGCTGTAATCACTTAAGTTGGACACCCTTTACATTCACCTTTATCGAAATCAAATTCCCGGTTTTGAGAAATGTATCAGGAGAATATGATGTGCCAGGAGGTATGCTTCGTGCCACTTCCCAGAATTTTAGTGACGTCGAATTCCAGGAATTTCCGGGAACCCCTTTTGCGAAACCAGGTCCCAGATTTCGATTAATCGAACACCGAATACCATCATGTGGCACACCGTTGAATTCGTCTCGGTGCCCGCTGTTAGATTCTGAAGAGAAAACTATAGCATCTCATTTAAAAAAACTACATTGACCTTGAGATCTCGTCTATTACCCCACCTACAGGAAAATACTTATTACAGCATGATGCACCCCATTTTGTCAAGCAACTTTTGTAATAACATATTTTTAATAACTACAACTCCTTCCGAAATATCCTGCTGTAATCACTTAAGTTGGACACCCTTTACATTCACCTTTATCGAAATCAAATTCCCGGTTTTGAGAAATGTATCAGGAGAATATGATGTGCCAGGAGGTATGCTTCGTGCCATTTCCCAGAATTTTAGTGACGTCGAATTCCAGGAATTTCCGGGAACCCCTTTTGCGAAACCAGGTCCCAGATTTCGATTAATCGAACACCGAATACCATCATGTGGCACACCGTTGAATTCGTCTCGGTGCCCGCTGTTAGATTCTGAAGAGAAAACTATAGCATCTCATTTAAAAAAACTACATTGACCTTGAGATCTCGTCTATTACCCCACCTACAGGAAAATACTTATTACAGCATGATGCACCCCATTTTGTCAAGCAACTTTTGTAATAACATATTTTTAATAACTACAACTCCTTCCGAAATATCCTGCTGTAATCACTTAAGTTGGACACCCTTTACATTCACCTTTATCGAAATCAAATTCCCGGTTTTGAGAAATGTATCAGGAGAATATGATGTGCCAGGAGGTATGCTTCGTGCCACTTCCCAGAATTTTAGTGACGTCGAATTCCAGGAATTTCCGGGAACCCCTTTTGCGAAACCAGGTCCCAGATTTCGATTAATCGAACACCGAATACCATCATGTGGCACACCGTTGAATTCGTCTCGGTGCCCGCTGTTAGATTCTGAAGAGAAAACTATAGCATCTCATTTAAAAAAACTACATTGACCTTGAGATCTCGTCTATTACCCCACCTACAGGAAAATACTTATTACAGCATGATGCACCCCATTTTGTCAAGCAACTTTTGTAATAACATATTTTTAATAACTACAACTCCTTCCGAAATATCCTGCTGTAATCACTTAAGTTGGACACCCTTTACATTCACCTTTATCGAAATCAAATTCCCGGTTTTGAGAAATGTATCAGGAGAATATGATGTGCCAGGAGGTATGCTTCGTGCCACTTCCCAGAATTTTAGTGACGTCGAATTCCAGGAATTTCCGGGAACCCCTTTTGCGAAACCAGGTCCCAGATTTCGATTAATCGAACACCGAATACCATCATGTGGCACACCGTTGAATTCGTCTCGGTGCCCGCTGTTAGATTCTGAAGAGAAAACTATAGCATCTCATTTAAAAAAACTACATTGACCTTGAGATCTCGTCTATTACCCCACCTACAGGAAAATACTTATTACAGCATGATGCACCCCATTTTGTCAAGCAACTTTTGTAATAACATATTTTTAATAACTACAACTCCTTCCGAAATATCCTGCTGTAATCACTTAAGTTGGACACCCTTTACATTCACCTTTATCGAAATCAAATTCCCGGTTTTGAGAAATGTATCAGGAGAATATGATGTGCCAGGAGGTATGCTTCGTGCCATTTCCCAGAATTTTAGTGACGTCGAATTCCAGGAATTTCCGGGAACCCCTTTTGCGAAACCAGGTCCCAGATTTCGATTAATCGAACACCGAATACCATCATGTGGCACACCGTTGAATTCGTCTCGGTGCCCGCTGTTAGATTCTGAAGAGAAAACTATAGCATCTCATTTAAAAAAACTACATTGACCTTGAGATCTCGTCTATTACCCCACCTACAGGAAAATACTTATTACAGCATGATGCACCCCATTTTGTCAAGCAACTTTTGTAATAACATATTTTTAATAACTACAACTCCTTCCGAAATATCCTGCTGTAATCACTTAAGTTGGACACCCTTTACATTCACCTTTATCGAAATCAAATTCCCGGTTTTGAGAAATGTATCAGGAGAATATGATGTGCCAGGAGGTATGCTTCGTGCCACTTCCCAGAATTTTAGTGACGTCGAATTCCAGGAATTTCCGGGAACCCCTTTTGCGAAACCAGGTCCCAGATTTCGATTAATCGAACACCGAATACCATCATGTGGCACACCGTTGAATTCGTCTCGGTGCCCGCTGTTAGATTCTGAAGAGAAAACTATAGCATCTCATTTAAAAAAACTACATTGACCTTGAGATCTCGTCTATTACCCCACCTACAGGAAAATACTTATTACAGCATGATGCACCCCATTTTGTCAAGCAACTTTTGTAATAACATATTTTTAATAACTACAACTCCTTCCGAAATATCCTGCTGTAATCACTTAAGTTGGACACCCTTTACATTCACCTTTATCGAAATCAAATTCCCGGTTTTGAGAAATGTATCAGGAGAATATGATGTGCCAGGAGGTATGCTTCGTGCCATTTCCCAGAATTTTAGTGACGTCGAATTCCAGGAATTTCCGGGAACCCCTTTTGCGAAACCAGGTCCCAGATTTCGATTAATCGAACACCGAATACCATCATGTGGCACACCGTTGAATTCGTCTCGGTGCCCGCTGTTAGATTCTGAAGAGAAAACTATAGCATCTCATTTAAAAAAACTACATTGACCTTGAGATCTCGTCTATTACCCCACCTACAGGAAAATACTTATTACAGCATGATGCACCCCATTTTGTCAAGCAACTTTTGTAATAACATATTTTTAATAACTACAACTCCTTCCGAAATATCCTGCTGTAATCACTTAAGTTGGACACCCTTTACATTCACCTTTATCGAAATCAAATTCCCGGTTTTGAGAAATGTATCAGGAGAATATGATGTGCCAGGAGGTATGCTTCGTGCCACTTCCCAGAATTTTAGTGACGTCGAATTCCAGGAATTTCCGGGAACCCCTTTTGCGAAACCAGGTCCCAGATTTCGATTAATCGAACACCGAATACCATCATGTGGCACACCGTTGAATTCGTCTCGGTGCCCGCTGTTAGATTCTGAAGAGAAAACTATAGCATCTCATTTAAAAAAACTACATTGACCTTGAGATCTCGTCTATTACCCCACCTACAGGAAAATACTTATTACAGCATGATGCACCCCATTTTGTCAAGCAACTTTTGTAATAACATATTTTTAATAACTACAACTCCTTCCGAAATATCCTGCTGTAATCACTTAAGTTGGACACCCTTTACATTCACCTTTATCGAAATCAAATTCCCGGTTTTGAGAAATGTATCAGGAGAATATGATGTGCCAGGAGGTATGCTTCGTGCCATTTCCCAGAATTTTAGTGACGTCGAATTCCAGGAATTTCCGGGAACCCCTTTTGCGAAACCAGGTCCCAGATTTCGATTAATCGAACACCGAATACCATCATGTGGCACACCGTTGAATTCGTCTCGGTGCCCGCTGTTAGATTCTGAAGAGAAAACTATAGCATCTCATTTAAAAAAACTACATTGACCTTGAGATCTCGTCTATTACCCCACCTACAGGAAAATACTTATTACAGCATGATGCACCCCATTTTGTCAAGCAACTTTTGTAATAACATATTTTTAATAACTACAACTCCTTCCGAAATATCCTGCTGTAATCACTTAAGTTGGACACCCTTTACATTCACCTTTATCGAAATCAAATTCCCGGTTTTGAGAAATGTATCAGGAGAATATGATGTGCCAGGAGGTATGCTTCGTGCCACTTCCCAGAATTTTAGTGACGTCGAATTCCAGGAATTTCCGGGAACCCCTTTTGCGAAACCAGGTCCCAGATTTCGATTAATCGAACACCGAATACCATCATGTGGCACACCGTTGAATTCGTCTCGGTGCCCGCTGTTAGATTCTGAAGAGAAAACTATAGCATCTCATTTAAAAAAACTACATTGACCTTGAGATCTCGTCTATTACCCCACCTACAGGAAAATACTTATTACAGCATGATGCACCCCATTTTGTCAAGCAACTTTTGTAATAACATATTTTTAATAACTACAACTCCTTCCGAAATATCCTGCTGTAATCACTTAAGTTGGACACCCTTTACATTCACCTTTATCGAAATCAAATTCCCGGTTTTGAGAAATGTATCAGGAGAATATGATGTGCCAGGAGGTATGCTTCGTGCCACTTCCCAGAATTTTAGTGACGTCGAATTCCAGGAATTTCCGGGAACCCCTTTTGCGAAACCAGGTCCCAGATTTCGATTAATCGAACACCGAATACCATCATGTGGCACACCGTTGAATTCGTCTCGGTGCCCGCTGTTAGATTCTGAAGAGAAAACTATAGCATCTCATTTAAAAAAACTACATTGACCTTGAGATCTCGTCTATTACCCCACCTACAGGAAAATACTTATTACAGCA
The DNA here is from genome assembly GCA_022405125.1 of Anthidium xuezhongi. Classification (NCBI taxonomy): domain Eukaryota; kingdom Metazoa; phylum Arthropoda; class Insecta; order Hymenoptera; family Megachilidae; genus Anthidium; species Anthidium xuezhongi. The sequence continues at coordinate 2,099,819 of CM039649.1, forward strand.
TGATGCACCCCATTTTGTCAAGCAACTTTTGTAATAACATATTTTTAATAACTACAACTCCTTCCGAAATATCCTGCTGTAATCACTTAAGTTGGACACCCTTTACATTCACCTTTATCGAAATCAAATTCCCGGTTTTGAGAAATGTATCAGGAGAATATGATGTGCCAGGAGGTATGCTTCGTGCCATTTCCCAGAATTTTAGTGACGTCGAATTCCAGGAATTTCCGGGAACCCCTTTTGCGAAACCAGGTCCCAGATTTCGATTAATCGAACACCGAATACCATCATGTGGCACACCGTTGAATTCGTCTCGGTGCCCGCTGTTAGATTCTGAAGAGAAAACTATAGCATCTCATTTAAAAAAACTACATTGACCTTGAGATCTCGTCTATTACCCCACCTACAGGAAAATACTTATTACAGCATGATGCACCCCATTTTGTCAAGCAACTTTTGTAATAACATATTTTTAATAACTACAACTCCTTCCGAAATATCCTGCTGTAATCACTTAAGTTGGACACCCTGTACATTCACCTTTATCGAAATCAAATTCCCGGTTTTGAGAAATGTATCAGGAGAATATGATGTGCCAGGAGGTATGCTTCGTGCCACTTCCCAGAATTTTAGTGACGTCGAATTCCAGGAATTTCCGGGAACCCCTTTTGCGAAACCAGGTCCCAGATTTCGATTAATCGAACACCGAATACCATCATGTGGCACACCGTTGAATTCGTCTCGGTGCCCGCTGTTAGATTCTGAAGAGAAAACTATAGCATCTCATTTAAAAAAACTACATTGACCTTGAGATCTCGTCTATTACCCCACCTAGAGGAAAATACTTATTACAGCATGATGCACCCCATTTTGTCAAGCAACTTTTGTAATAACATATTTTTAATAACTACAACTCCTTCCGAAATATCCTGCTGTAATCACTTAAGTTGGACACCCTTTACATTCACCTTTATCGAAATCAAATTCCCGGTTTTGAGAAATGTATCAGGAGAATATGATGTGCCAGGAGGTATGCTTCGTGCCACTTCCCAGAATTTTAGTGACGTCGAATTCCAGGAATTTCCGGGAACCCCTTTTGCGAAACCAGGTCCCAGATTTCGATTAATCGAACACCGAATACCATCATGTGGCACACCGTTGAATTCGTCTCGGTGCCCGCTGTTAGATTCTGAAGAGAAAACTATAGCATCTCATTTAAAAAAACTACATTGACCTTCAGATCTCATCTATTACCCCACCTACAGGAAAATACTTATTACAGCATGATGCACCCTATTTTGTCAAGCAACTTTTGTAATAACATATTTTTAATAACTACAACTCCTTCCGAAATATCCTGCTGTAATCACTTAAGTTGGACACCCTTTACATTCACCTTTATCGAAATCAAATTCCCGGTTTTGAGAAATGTATCAGGAGAATATGATGTGCCAGGAGGTATGCTTCGTGCCACTTCCCAGAATTTTAGTGACGTCGAATTCCAGGAATTTCCGGGAACCCCTTTTGCGAAACCAGGTCCCAGATTTCGATTAATCGAACACCGAATACCATCATGTGGCACACCGTTGAATTCGTCTCGGTGCCCGCTGTTAGATTCTGAAGAGAAAACTACAGCATCTCATTTAAAAAAACTACATTGACCTTGAGATCTCGTCTATTACCCCACCTAGAGGAAAATACTTATTACAGCATGATGCACCCCATTTTGTCAAGCAACTTTTGTAATAACATATTTTTAATAACTACAACTCCTTCCGAAATATCCTGCTGTAATCACTTAAGTTGGACACCCTGTACATTCACCTTTATCGAAATCAAATTCCCGGTTTTGAGAAATGTATCAGGAGAATATGATGTGCCAGGAGGTATGCTTCGTGCCACTTCCCAGAATTTTAGTGACGTCGAATTCCAGGAATTTCCGGGAACCCCTTTAGCGAAACCAGGTCCCAGATTTCGATTAATCGAACACCGAATACCATCATGTGGCACACCGTTGAATTCGTCTCGGTGCCCGCTGTTAGATTCTGAAGAGAAAACTATAGCATCTCATTTAAAAAAACTACATTGACCTTGAGATCTCGTCTATTACCCCACCTACAGGAAAATACTTATTACAGCATGATGCACCCTATTTTGTCAAGCAACTTTTGTAATAACATATTTTTAATAACTACAACTCCTTCCGAAATATCCTGCTGTAATCACTTAAGTTGGACACCCTTTACATTCACCTTTATCGAAATCAAATTCCCGGTTTTGAGAAATGTATCAGGAGAATATGATGTGCCAGGAGGTATGCTTCGTGCCACTTCCCAGAATTTTAGTGACGTCGAATTCCAGGAATTTCCGGGAACCCCTTTTGCGAAACCAGGTCCCAGATTTCGATTAATCGAACACCGAATACCATCATGTGGCACACCGTTGAATTCGTCTCGGTGCCCGCTGTTAGATTCTGAAGAGAAAACTATAGCATCTCATTTAAAAAAACTACATTGACCTTGAGATCTCGTCTATTACCCCACCTACAGGAAAATACTTATTACAGCATGATGCACCCCATTTTGTCAAGCAACTTTTGTAATAACATATTTTTAATAACTACAACTCCTTCCGAAATATCCTGCTGTAATCACTTAAGTTGGACACCCTTTACATTCACCTTTATCGAAATCAAATTCCCGGTTTTGAGAAATGTATCAGGAGAATATGATGTGCCAGGAGGTATGCTTCGTGCCATTTCCCAGAATTTTAGTGACGTCGAATTCCAGGAATTTCCGGGAACCCCTTTTGCGAAACCAGGTCCCAGATTTCGATTAATCGAACACCGAATACCATCATGTGGCACACCGTTGAATTCGTCTCGGTGCCCGCTGTTAGATTCTGAAGAGAAAACTATAGCATCTCATTTAAAAAAACTACATTGACCTTGAGATCTCGTCTATTACCCCACCTACAGGAAAATACTTATTACAGCATGATGCACCCCATTTTGTCAAGCAACTTTTGTAATAACATATTTTTAATAACTACAACTCCTTCCGAAATATCCTGCTGTAATCACTTAAGTTGGACACCCTGTACATTCACCTTTATCGAAATCAAATTCCCGGTTTTGAGAAATGTATCAGGAGAATATGATGTGCCAGGAGGTATGCTTCGTGCCACTTCCCAGAATTTTAGTGACGTCGAATTCCAGGAATTTCCGGGAACCCCTTTTGCGAAACCAGGTCCCAGATTTCGATTAATCGAACACCGAATACCATCATGTGGCACACCGTTGAATTCGTCTCGGTGCCCGCTGTTAGATTCTGAAGAGAAAACTATAGCATCTCATTTAAAAAAACTACATTGACCTTGAGATCTCGTCTATTACCCCACCTACAGGAAAATACTTATTACAGCATGATGCACCCTATTTTGTCAAGCAACTTTTGTAATAACATATTTTTAATAACTACAACTCCTTCCGAAATATCCTGCTGTAATCACTTAAGTTGGACACCCTTTACATTCACCTTTATCGAAATCAAATTCCCGGTTTTGAGAAATGTATCAGGAGAATATGATGTGCCAGGAGGTATGCTTCGTGCCACTTCCCAGAATTTTAGTGACGTCGAATTCCAGGAATTTCCGGGAACCCCTTTTGCGAAACCAGGTCCCAGATTTCGATTAATCGAACACCGAATACCATCATGTGGCACACCGTTGAATTCGTCTCGGTGCCCGCTGTTAGATTCTGAAGAGAAAACTATAGCATCTCATTTAAAAAAACTACATTGACCTTGAGATCTCGTCTATTACCCCACCTACAGGAAAATACTTATTACAGCATGATGCACCCCATTTTGTCAAGCAACTTTTGTAATAACATATTTTTAATAACTACAACTCCTTCCGAAATATCCTGCTGTAATCACTTAAGTTGGACACCCTTTACATTCACCTTTATCGAAATCAAATTCCCGGTTTTGAGAAATGTATCAGGAGAATATGATGTGCCAGGAGGTATGCTTCGTGCCATTTCCCAGAATTTTAGTGACGTCGAATTCCAGGAATTTCCGGGAACCCCTTTTGCGAAACCAGGTCCCAGATTTCGATTAATCGAACACCGAATACCATCATGTGGCACACCGTTGAATTCGTCTCGGTGCCCGCTGTTAGATTCTGAAGAGAAAACTATAGCATCTCATTTAAAAAAACTACATTGACCTTGAGATCTCGTCTATTACCCCACCTACAGGAAAATACTTATTACAGCATGATGCACCCCATTTTGTCAAGCAACTTTTGTAATAACATATTTTTAATAACTACAACTCCGTCCGAAATATCCTGCTGTAATCACTTAAGTTGGACACCCTGTACATTCACCTTTATCGAAATCAAATTCCCGGTTTTGAGAAATGTATCAGGAGAATATGATGTGCCAGGAGGTATGCTTCGTGCCATTTCCCAGAATTTTAGTGACGTCGAATTCCAGGAATTTCCGGGAACCCCTTTTGCGAAACCAGGTCCCAGATTTCGATTAATCGAACACCGAATACCATCATGTGGCACACCGTTGAATTCGTCTCGGTGCCCGCTGTTAGATTCTGAAGAGAAAACTATAGCATCTCATTTAAAAAAACTACATTGACCTTGAGATCTCGTCTATTACCCCACCTACAGGAAAATACTTATTACAGCATGATGCACCCCATTTTGTCAAGCAACTTTTGTAATAACATATTTTTAATAACTACAACTCCTTCCGAAATATCCTGCTGTAATCACTTAAGTTGGACACCCTTTACATTCACCTTTATCGAAATCAAATTCCCGGTTTTGAGAAATGTATCAGGAGAATATGATGTGCCAGGAGGTATGCTTCGTGCCATTTCCCAGAATTTTAGTGACGTCGAATTCCAGGAATTTCCGGGAACCCCTTTTGCGAAACCAGGTCCCAGATTTCGATTAATCGAACACCGAATACCATCATGTGGCACACCGTTGAATTCGTCTCGGTGCCCGCTGTTAGATTCTGAAGAGAAAACTATAGCATCTCATTTAAAAAAACTACATTGACCTTGAGATCTCGTCTATTACCCCACCTACAGGAAAATACTTATTACAGCATGATGCACCCCATTTTGTCAAGCAACTTTTGTAATAACATATTTTTAATAACTACAACTCCTTCCGAAATATCCTGCTGTAATCACTTAAGTTGGACACCCTGTACATTCACCTTTATCGAAATCAAATTCCCGGTTTTGAGAAATGTATCAGGAGAATATGATGTGCCAGGAGGTATGCTTCGTGCCATTTCCCAGAATTTTAGTGACGTCGAATTCCAGGAATTTCCGGGAACCCCTTTTGCGAAACCAGGTCCCAGATTTCGATTAATCGAACACCGAATACCATCATGTGGCACACCGTTGAATTCGTCTCGGTGCCCGCTGTTAGATTCTGAAGAGAAAACTATAGCATCTCATTTAAAAAAACTACATTGACCTTGAGATCTCGTCTATTACCCCACCTAGAGGAAAATACTTATTACAGCATGATGCACCCCATTTTGTCAAGCAACATTCGTAATAACATATTTTTAATAAGTACAACTCCTTCCGAAATATCCTGCTGTAATCACTTAAGTTGGACACCCTTTACATTCACCTTTATCGAAATCAAATTCCCGGTTTTGAGAAATGTATCAGGAGAATATGATGTGCCAGGAGGTATGCTTCGTGCCACTTCCCAGAATTTTAGTGACGTCGAATTCCAGGAATTTCCGGGAACCCCTTTTGCGAAACCAGGTCCCAGATTTCGATTAATCGAACACCGAATACCATCATGTGGCACACCGTTGAATTCGTCTCGGTGCCCGCTGTTAGATTCTGAAGAGAAAACTATAGCATCTCATTTAAAAAAACTACATTGACCTTCAGATCTCGTCTATTACCCCACCTACAGGAAAATACTTATTACAGCATGATGCACCCTATTTTGTCAAGCAACTTTTGTAATAACATATTTTTAATAACTACAACTCCTTCCGAAATATCCTGCTGTAATCACTTAAGTTGGACACCCTTTACATTCACCTTTATCGAAATCAAATTCCCGGTTTTGAGAAATGTATCAGGAGAATATGATGTGCCAGGAGGTATGCTTCGTGCCACTTCCCAGAATTTTAGTGACGTCGAATTCCAGGAATTTCCGGGAACCCCTTTTGCGAAACCAGGTCCCAGATTTCGATTAATCGAACACCGAATACCATCATGTGGCACACCGTTGAATTCGTCTCGGTGCCCGCTGTTAGATTCTGAAGAGAAAACTACAGCATCTCATTTAAAAAAACTACATTGACCTTGAGATCTCGTCTATTACCCCACCTAGAGGAAAATACTTATTACAGCATGATGCACCCCATTTTGTCAAGCAACTTTTGTAATAACATATTTTTAATAACTACAACTCCTTCCGAAATATCCTGCTGTAATCACTTAAGTTGGACACCCTGTACATTCACCTTTATCGAAATCAAATTCCCGGTTTTGAGAAATGTATCAGGAGAATATGATGTGCCAGGAGGTATGCTTCGTGCCACTTCCCAGAATTTTAGTGACGTCGAATTCCAGGAATTTCCGGGAACCCCTTTAGCGAAACCAGGTCCCAGATTTCGATTAATCGAACACCGAATACCATCATGTGGCACACCGTTGAATTCGTCTCGGTGCCCGCTGTTAGATTCTGAAGAGAAAACTATAGCATCTCATTTAAAAAAACTACATTGACCTTGAGATCTCGTCTATTACCCCACCTACAGGAAAATACTTATTACAGCATGATGCACCCTATTTTGTCAAGCAACTTTTGTAATAACATATTTTTAATAACTACAACTCCTTCCGAAATATCCTGCTGTAATCACTTAAGTTGGACACCCTTTACATTCACCTTTATCGAAATCAAATTCCCGGTTTTGAGAAATGTATCAGGAGAATATGATGTGCCAGGAGGTATGCTTCGTGCCACTTCCCAGAATTTTAGTGACGTCGAATTCCAGGAATTTCCGGGAACCCCTTTTGCGAAACCAGGTCCCAGATTTCGATTAATCGAACACCGAATACCATCATGTGGCACACCGTTGAATTCGTCTCGGTGCCCGCTGTTAGATTCTGAAGAGAAAACTATAGCATCTCATTTAAAAAAACTACATTGACCTTGAGATCTCGTCTATTACCCCACCTACAGGAAAATACTTATTACAGCATGATGCACCCCATTTTGTCAAGCAACTTTTGTAATAACATATTTTTAATAACTACAACTCCTTCCGAAATATCCTGCTGTAATCACTTAAGTTGGACACCCTTTACATTCACCTTTATCGAAATCAAATTCCCGGTTTTGAGAAATGTATCAGGAGAATATGATGTGCCAGGAGGTATGCTTCGTGCCATTTCCCAGAATTTTAGTGACGTCGAATTCCAGGAATTTCCGGGAACCCCTTTTGCGAAACCAGGTCCCAGATTTCGATTAATCGAACACCGAATACCATCATGTGGCACACCGTTGAATTCGTCTCGGTGCCCGCTGTTAGATTCTGAAGAGAAAACTATAGCATCTCATTTAAAAAAACTACATTGACCTTGAGATCTCGTCTATTACCCCACCTACAGGAAAATACTTATTACAGCATGATGCACCCCATTTTGTCAAGCAACTTTTGTAATAACATATTTTTAATAACTACAACTCCTTCCGAAATATCCTGCTGTAATCACTTAAGTTGGACACCCTGTACATTCACCTTTATCGAAATCAAATTCCCGGTTTTGAGAAATGTATCAGGAGAATATGATGTGCCAGGAGGTATGCTTCGTGCCACTTCCCAGAATTTTAGTGACGTCGAATTCCAGGAATTTCCGGGAACCCCTTTTGCGAAACCAGGTCCCAGATTTCGATTAATCGAACTCCGAATACCATCATGTGGCACACCGTTGAATTCGTCTCGGTGCCCGCTGTTAGATTCTGAAGAGAAAACTATAGCATCTCATTTAAAAAAACTACATTGACCTTCAGATCTCGTCTATTTCCCCACCTAGAGGAAAATACTTATTACAGCATGATGCACCCCATTTTGTCAAGCAACTTTTGTAGGAACATATTTTTAATAACTACAACTCCTTCCGAAATATCCTGCTGTAATCACTTAAGTTGGACACCCTGTACATTCACCTTTATCGAAACCAAATTCCCGGTTTTGAGAAATGTATCAGGAGAATATGATGTGCCAGGAGGTATGCTTCGTGCCACTTCCCAGAATTTTAGTGACGTCGAATTCCAGGAATTTCCGGGAACCCCTTTTGCGAAACCAGGTCCCAGATTTCGATTAATCGAACTCCGAATACCATCATGTGGCACACCGTTGAATTCGTCTCGGTGCCCGCTGTTAGATTCTGAAGAGAAAACTATAGCATCTCATTTAAAAAAACTACATTGACCTTCAGATCTCGTCTATTTCCCCACCTAGAGGAAAATACTTATTACAGCATGATGCACCCCATTTTGTCAAGCAACTTTTGTAGGAACATATTTTTAATAACTACAACTCCTTCCGAAATATCCTGCTGTAATCACTTAAGTTGGACACCCTGTACATTCACCTTTATCGAAACCAAATTCCCGGTTTTGAGAAATGTATCAGGAGAATATGATGTGCCAGGAGGTATGCTTCGTGCCACTTCCCAGAATTTTAGTGACGTCGAATTCCAGGAATTTCCGGGAACCCCTTTTGCGAAACCAGGTCCCAGATTTCGATTAATCGAACTCCGAATACCATCATGTGGCACACCGTTGAATTCGTCTCGGTGCCCGCTGTTAGATTCTGAAGAGAAAACTATAGCATCTCATTTAAAAAAACTACATTGACCTTCAGATCTCGTCTATTTCCCCACCTAGAGGAAAATACTTATTACAGCATGATGCACCCCATTTTGTCAAGCAACTTTTGTAGGAACATATTTTTAATAACTACAACTCCTTCCGAAATATCCTGCTGTAATCACTTAAGTTGGACACCCTGTACATTCACCTTTATCGAAACCAAATTCCCGGTTTTGAGAAATGTATCAGGAGAATATGATGTGCCAGGAGGTATGCTTCGTGCCACTTCCCAGAATTTTAGTGACGTCGAATTCCAGGAATTTCCGGGAACCCCTTTTGCGAAACCAGGTCCCAGATTTCGATTAATCGAACTCCGAATACCATCATGTGGCACACCGTTGAATTCGTCTCGGTGCCCGCTGTTAGATTCTGAAGAGAAAACTATAGCATCTCATTTAAAAAAACTACATTGACCTTCAGATCTCGTCTATTTCCCCACCTAGAGGAAAATACTTATTACAGCATGATGCACCCCATTTTGTCAAGCAACTTTTGTAGGAACATATTTTTAATAACTACAACTCCTTCCGAAATATCCTGCTGTAATCACTTAAGTTGGACACCCTGTACATTCACCTTTATCGAAACCAAATTCCCGGTTTTGAGAAATGTATCAGGAGAATATGATGTGCCAGGAGGTATGCTTCGTGCCACTTCCCAGAATTTTAGTGACGTCGAATTCCAGGAATTTCCGGGAACCCCTTTTGCGAAACCAGGTCCCAGATTTCGATTAATCGAACTCCGAATACCATCATGTGGCACACCGTTGAATTCGTCTCGGTGCCCGCTGTTAGATTCTGAAGAGAAAACTATAGCATCTCATTTAAAAAAACTACATTGACCTTCAGATCTCGTCTATTTCCCCACCTAGAGGAAAATACTTATTACAGCATGATGCACCCCATTTTGTCAAGCAACTTTTGTAGGAACATATTTTTAATAAATACAACTCCTTCCGAAATATCCTGCTGTAATCACTTAAGTTGGACACCCTGTACATTCACCTTTATCGAAACCAAATTCCCGGTTTTGAGAAATGTATCAGGAGAATATGATGTGCCAGGAGGTATGCTTCGTGCCACTTCCCAGAATTTTAGTGACGTCGAATTGCAGGAATTTCCGGGAACCCCTTTTGCGAAACCAGGTCCCAGATTTCGATTAATCGAACTCCGAATACCATCATGTGGCACACCGTTGAATTCGTCTCGGTGCCCGCTGTTAGATTCTGAAGAGAAAACTATAGCATCTCATTTAAAAAAACTACATTGACCTTCAGATCTCGTCTATTTCCCCACCTAGAGGAAAATACTTATTACAGCATGATGCACCCCATTTTGTCAAGCAACTTTTGTAGGAACATATTTTTAATAACTACAACTCCTTCCGAAATATCCTGCTGTAATCACTTAAGTTGGACACCCTGTACATTCACCTTTATCGAAACCAAATTCCCGGTTTTGAGAAATGTATCAGGAGAATATGATGTGCCAGGAGGTATGCTTCGTGCCACTTCCCAGAATTTTAGTGACGTCGAATTCCAGGAATTTCCGGGAACCCCTTTTGCGAAACCAGGTCCCAGATTTCGATTAATCGAACTCCGAATACCATCATGTGGCACACCGTTGAATTCGTCTCGGTGCCCGCTGTTAGATTCTGAAGAGAAAACTATAGCATCTCATTTAAAAAAACTACATTGACCTTCAGATCTCGTCTATTTCCCCACCTAGAGGAAAATACTTATTACAGCATGATGCACCCCATTTTGTCAAGCAACTTTTGTAGGAACATATTTTTAATAACTACAACTCCTTCCGAAATATCCTGCTGTAATCACTTAAGTTGGACACCCTGTACATTCACCTTTATCGAAACCAAATTCCCGGTTTTGAGAAATGTATCAGGAGAATATGATGTGCCAGGAGGTATTCTTCGTGCCACTTCCCAGAATTTTAGTGACGTCAAATTCCAGGAAATTCCGGGAACCCCTTTTGCGAAACCACGTTCCAGAATCTGAAAATTGTATCAAGAAAACATGATGTGATAGGAGGTATTCATCGGGCCACTTCTTGGAATTTTAGTGACGTCAAATTCCAGGAAATTCCGGGAACCCCTTTTGCGAAACCACGTTCCAGAATCTGAAAATTGTATCAGGGAAACATGATGTGACAGGAGGTATAAATTATTGTAATACCAGACCTTAGGCGGTGTCGATCCTTCTTCCTCGACGTCCTGAGACGGAATGATGCAGATTGGAGATGTTCGATGTCTTGTACTGTCTTATAATCTTTGTTCCTTACCAACTGAAATGTTTCGAAGCCTATTTTCTATCTCTTAACAAAGATACTTATAATTTCTTTATTTAATTCACATTGATCAATAAAACCTTTATTGTTTTATCTTACAATTCTTTCCTATCTTCGATGATTTCCAAAGACTTTATAAAAGTTTGTATATTCTCTACATTCGTATATGTTTCATTTGATTAATATTAAATTGTCAGAGATCTAGATGTGAATTAATTAGCAGGACGGGCATCGATTCGATGGAAAGCGCGCAAGAGAAGAGCAAGCGGGTTCAACCCGTGTTTTCCTGGCTAGAAATTTAAGCAGCGCCATTAAACCGGACGAAAATTTGGAAATGTAACCAGATAATTGAGATAGACGCGGCCTGACGGTGACATAATTACTGTCACTGGCCGATTTACCGGGATAATTTCGTGATACGTACTCCGACCAGGGTAATTTCATAATATTCTCTGAACAACGAAAACCTGAAAAATCTCCATTAACCAGCCGGTGATGAAAAAACGAGATGATAATGAGCCGCCACGTGGAAAGTTTTCAACCCCTGAAAATGTTGCAATGAAAAGGAAAATATTGAAAAACAATGAATCATGCTTCAAATATAATGTAATTAAATATACTTTTCCATTTAATTATCACAATTAACTGGAATGAATTATTTATAATTTGCAAAGTAAAAATTAACATTTTTTTAAATATACAGAAAGTATATTTTTAAAATTGTCTAAATTTGATCGAAAAATGACTAGAAGTGACAAAAAGTCTGATCAAATTATTTACTCGAATAGTATTTAATTTAATTACAATTACTAATAAAAATATTAGAGTTAGTTTAAATGTCTATTTTCTTTTTTATTTTACTCAATTCATTGCATACGAAAATACTTGCCTTCGTTTTCGTTTGATATTTCTGCCAAGATTGCATGAAACGAAAATATAGATTACCTTATTTTCCAAATTTCCTCCTCGAACGCTATTCGATCGTACGAAAGTTCCACGGAATAATTTATAATTTATTCGTGTTACATCGAATCTCGATTTAAACTTGCGGCCCCGTTACCTTAGAATCTTCTCAGATGCCCATCAATTTCTCCGTTCCTTTGGATGCTACGTCCAAAGACCATGGTCCGAAACGAACTCCCTAGTTTCACGCTCGGCCAAGCCAGGCCCTGTTCTCAGACAAGCCTTACCCACGTCACTTAGTTACGTTTACGGAAGTTTTTCAAACAACCTCCCGCAACCAGCTCGGTTTTCCCCTTCGCTCTGGACACCGGAGAACGCGTTGGACGTTGCTGCGGCCGGTGTTCGACTAAGTCGAGAACCTGCAGCGTCTCCTGTGACGGCCATAACACGGACCACGATTCCCGTTCCAACCCTGGATCCTTCGTTTTCAGGTGGCTCTCCTGTAATTATCGACGGACCCTGGTGCGACGGGTAATTTTCTTTAATCACAGAAGCCTCGATCATCGACCCACTCCCGTAGGTCTATGACGAGTCGAAAGGATTCGAGTCGCCCAATGGGCGTGCATCTATCGGTCCAAGGACAAAGTGCAAACCGAACGAGAGAAACAGAGGGGTCGTACAGTTGATGAAAAGAGAAAAAACATGACAGAGGTGGAGGGAATCGAGAGAGAGAACTTTGCCAGAGGTGCTTTGCTCCGTTGGACCGAATTAGAACGTGGAGATGGACGTGAACCGGGATGCATTGATGTGGCGGGCGTGTGTCGGGTCGAGTGCGTGGATAAAAGGTTAAACACACGTGCGCACTCACCGATACGAGAGGAATGAAAGGGCGCGAATGTGTCTTGGAGGAGACTGTGCGTTAAGGGGTGGAATTTCTTGCCAGCGAAAGTGGCGGTTACGTAATTAGTGAGCCACTTAAGAGTGAGATAGTGTGGGGTGCACAATAATTCCGGTGATATGTTGGTTTTGGAAAGGTTTCTTGTAGAATACACCGGATATTGGCTGAGAGAGGGAAAGAAGAAGCGAATTTAAAATCTTTTAAAATAGTATGTAAAAGGATTGAAATAAGACGATTAAATTATAGCTTGAAAGTATTTAGTTGTATGTCATGGAAAGTACTTAGAAGGTGAAAATGTTTAAAATATTTCAGCATTAGAAATTTTTATTCGAAGATTAATCAACTAATTTAAGAAAGATTCGTATCTGTACATTTTTACTTGATTACAATGATTAATTGTACTATTCTAAATAAGTGGATTCATCGCCGTCCTATGTATTAAGGGTTTCATTTAGATTCACCGAAAGGCGAACGAATTTTTCACGAAAGCTCGTCTCAGAACGAACGTTCGAGGTAATTAAGAACGAGATTGCTTCTCTAGGCACTTTGATGGAAATGATTATTTCTTACGAGACTTCCGCCTCCTACCTCCCTCCCCACCATCGTTCGAGACACCGTATATAGAATTATAATTGGCGAATGCAAATGGTTATATCGAGTAGGAGACGCTTCGTAGCCTGACATTAATTCCATTTACCCGAAACACGAAGTGCATCGATGACATCTGCGCGCTACTGTTACGACGAGGTTGCTGCAGCAGCAACAGTTTCTGCAACCGGAACACCACGATTATTCGGGACATCTAACGTCAACCGCTTTCCACTGACGTGGTTCCTGTGATAATGGAATCCTGCGCGAAAGAAATATAGGGGAGCGTTGCCTGGGTCCTTTCCTCAGCCACCCTTAAAACTACGACTCGCCCAAAATTTTTATTCCACTCTCCGCGATCGATTTCAATCGAGGTGACAATATTTAAAATTTTTGCAACGAAAAGGATTACAGAACAATGAAAAATTTCAGTGGAATAAAGATAACTTTCTACGATTCTAATTTTCTATGTTTGCAAAAATAAAATATGAGATATCTTGAAAAGTACTTACACTGCTACGTAATTCTAAACTGCGATTATTCGTTCTATTATTCTATGAATTATTTATTAAGAATACTTTGCACTGGGATAGAAGTGAGAAGAAACATTTACAATTTATCACTGAAATACGATATGTTGTGTCGCAGAGTTGCATAGGAATATTGAAAACGTGATCAGTCATAAGGTACTGATGGAAAAGGGTGTACGTGTTCGAAAGTCTCGATTCCTGGAATTTACACACCTATGCGGCCGGGAATTTACAATTTTAAATTAGTCACGCTCGACTTTTCTCGAGCTAGATGATTTTTCCGCGTGAAGTTTCCACGGTGAAAACATAAGTGTCGCGTCCGCGGAAAACGGGCTAAAAACTTTTTATTAGATATGAAAACGGCTGTTGACGTACCGTGAAACTTTTCACAGTACTGCTGCCGGGCATTTCATGGAAGTTTTGTTACACTTTACATTCTGTTCTTACAATAATTCAAGAGAAACCGAATGTCGGTCTGGGTGATCCTTGTCGCTTGATTATTTTTATTTTAATAAAATCTTGAATAATTCTAAACATCTAAATGGATGATATTACTTTTTTAGAATTTATTTCAATAATTAATTTAGAATTTGTTCACATTTTATGGAAATAAAATAAACTTCAGAATTTTTAATTATTTTTCTATAAATTTTAGAATATAAATTAACGATCACAAAATATTTGAAAGAAGGGAATAAATTTACTTAATTTTAAATAATTACAAATGATTTTCTGACGTTATCATTGGTAGCGAACAATGTAGAATTATAATTGGTGGTTACCTGTGTAATTCAAGCCACACAGAACATGAAATATTATTATAATGTGATCAGAATAAAATTACGATACTGCTTAATGAATTCTAATGAATGAAATCTAATAACAATCAGCGTAAGACATATAAGTCATAACTGGAATAGTTATGGTGGTATGAATCCTTAATTAAGCACGAATTCAGTCACGAAGAAAATTCCTCGAATTGAAATTGCCTGAGCTTTCGAGGATTCCTTTGAAGCTGAATAGATTTAGAGTAAATTAGGAAATATTATTAACGTGTACCTCCTTATTGAAAGGCAGGTTTAGTTATTAAAACATGATCCCGTCGTTAGTCATCGGAATACGATGTATTATTTAACTAAATTATTCGTGGCAGCGCCGAAATCGATATGCTGTACCGATTCTAGTAGTATAGGTCAATAATATAGGTCTAGTAGTAGAGGTCAACGACGTTTAATTAAACTTCGCTGAAATTTCAACAGAAAGACTTTGAAATAAAATATGTTGATAAGAAAATTATTTTCTAATATAATAATTATTTTTTTAACTTCTCTAAAGAAAAACTTAGCTAATTTTCAAGCAAAATATATTAACAGACTAATTTTCAGATTCTGATCAATAAAGTCACTTAAAAGAGACATTAACCATCAAGATATTTAATATAAATTAACCAAAATGGATCACATATTTTCATTGAAGGATTATAGAATTTGTCATGATATCAGTGATATCAAGTTCGCGTCTGTCAAAACATAATCCCCATAAATGAACACGTATTCCGGGTTAAGCGAGGGGTCGGGTTAGAAGAAAAACACGGAACGTGTGGAAAGCGGGAGCGAAGAAAAAATATTACAATGGATTTTCTAGAGTTTCGACAAGAATATATGTGATTTCGATAAGGCAACGGGACAATGTGCATTGTAACTATGAAGTTGCGCGAACTTCAACAAACAGCATCGTTACGATAACCGAAGAATTGTGGAAGCTCGTTATGAAACTGAAACTTTGGTTACCGAACCGTGAGATACAAGGGAATCTTATCCTTTCTTTTTTTTCACAATTTCGATTTCGAAATAATAGCAACCTGAAGCCTGGATTTTAAAATGTAAACAATTGAAAATTTATTATACCATTTCCTTACTTGACTATTTATAATACAATTAAGAAATAAATTTAATAAGAAATGATTGAAACATAAATAATTGAATAGCTGACCATCAAAATTTATATAAAATAATATCATTCAAAAGTGCTAAAATGGAAATGTCAAAAGTCATGTTACTGTCAATCCAATGAAAATACTCTTCAAATAATGAATTCATCTTTACTTTATTTCTTGAAGCATGCATGACACACGGACATCTCTTATTTTCAACCTCAGATGCATTTTTAACAGAATGGGTAAGTGGAATCCCACCGGGTAAAAGCGAAAATAGACGGAGGAAGTGTTTAGGGTCTGTCCAGGGGAATGGTTTCGTCGTCTCCATGGAACAACGTCCAGCCACAGAATCCTTTGAAATTTGATTAAGCCTTGTGTGGCCGTGCTAGCCCACCTGAGTGATGCTAATTAGTTTCTTTCGGCAAACGTACCGGACGACAGAGGGAAAGAGACGGGTGGCTTGGTGTGTCATAAAATTTACGAGAAATTGCGCGTGTGCTGGGTCTTCTTCAAGCGTCTCCTCCAGGAGAATACGATTAAAAGACAGATAAACGCGTTAGTTGGCTTTCATGATGGACGTGAAGGTCCAGCCTGGAAGTTCGTTCATTTTCTCAAAGATAGCATTTATTTCTTTCTACATTCGTTTGATATATGAAGAAAAATATAGAAAATTTGATTAATATAAAAATTTGCATTTGTATCTATACATTTGTATCTATACAAAAGAAATCACAGAAAGTTGAATAAAAACAATAACTATTGAGTGACTTGCAATGCCTCAAGGAATTTGTTAATTAAGTCTGACAATTTAAATACCATATTTAACTATTGACACATTGGCTGACATGATGATCATCAGTGACTGGCGCCCCAAATTTTTAATAATCGAATAATTAATAAAATAGACGATAAAATAAATCATGGATAGTACTAGCATTAGACTAATAGTGCAAAACACCAATTTGAATCATTACATTAAGTCTGTTTTCACTGTGGCAGTCAAGGCATCAATAGACTACTGGTGATTTCTTTTGCGCCCTAGAGAAAAAAGGAATAGAATTGTAGCTGGCAAGCTGCATCAGGCTCGAGAACGAATCGTTCATTATTATGAATAAGATTTACACCGACTGCGGGACGATCGAATATTTCAGTAGGTAAACCAATATATCTTCGGCCGTGCGCCAGTCTGGGTGCATGCAAATAGCAGAGATTGGCCAGTACGTGGCAAATATTTGTTTTGACTTCTCATCGGGGCCGAGAGGGGTGCTTTTGCACGTTCCGCCTGAAAAGATCCTCCTTCTGCTACGAAAAGGATCGTCGCATGTCCTTTTCCACGGCTATTCTCGCCAGTTTTAATATCGTCCTGTATTTACACGACATTACTCGCAATATACGCGCCAGACGCGATGCGCCTTCAACCGTTTTGCAATACGACTACGAAATTTCGCGCTGAATATTATCACGCCTTTCTCGAAATAATAAAATGAGCTTTTTGAGACCAAGGAGGTAAACGCCTTGCCGCTCGACTACGAGATTTTGACACGAATAAGTACAGCAGAGAGTTATTGAATTACGTATATTCAATAATGTATCAAAATTGTTGACACGAAATATAATCAGCTGTGACTCACCCAGAAAATAATTTTAAAATGATCTCAAAGATGAAAAACCTTGAATTTTAAGATACAAGTAAAATTTTGTAAAAATTGCAACTTCCATCTTATAAAAGTGCAAATCTTTCAAAACACCGATAATTTAGAAATTAGAAACGCTAATGATAGGGTAATTAACCTGTTTCTTTAAAAATTAAAAATACCCACATAAACATAACGCTATGCAATTTCAACATCATACAAACGAACCACTTTCATGCGAAATTAATGTTTTCTGAGTGGTATCCTTGGTAATCCTCTTTAATGTATCAGATGGATTGAACGCGTTTGAATAAATTCTTTTAGAAACGAGGGTCTCGTTTACCGCAATCGTGCTCAATCTACAACTTGTCCGCGCAAAAACCTCCCGGCTCTATCTTTTTCGTCCATCTTTTCGGCTTAATGTCTATCGTCTAGGAAATGAGCTAGTATCCTCTCGTCTTTCGTCCCCTTTCGCCCTTTGCAAACTCTAATCTCACCCCAACGCGCTTTCATCATTAAAATAGCCAGCCTTTCCTCCACCGACAGCTGCTCGTCTCTTAAACTTTTCCGAGCGTTTGTCGTAAATTTTTCTTTATTTTTTTTTTTTTTTGCTTCTAACCTTTCAAATATCCCGCGAGCGCCTCGATATTATTGCCCCGATGTTTAATCCTTTGAAAATATTGAAAATATTTGATTGACAACTTCGAAAATCATGCTAAGCTTCTCGATGCTGCAAAGATTGACATGACTCAAACGCTTCCGAACGTAAAAAGTTATGAACGTTTATAGATTTGGTTTACCTACAGAATTATTCGACGATTGTCAATTTTCAATCAAAGCTAGCATGATTCTAATAATTCCCTTGCAACAAACTAACTTCTTTCTCCTGAATTTCGTATCGTAATTCAATGGTAATAATTATCCACCCGATTAAACCGATCAAAATCAACTTTTGATAAAATCATTAAGATAAACCCTTTTCTCGTCGTGTCTACGAAAGTATCACTCCACGCACTGTTTCGTCTGTTTTATATCTTTTAGACATTTTTTATCGTTCCATAAAGCCGACGACGTCTGTAAAGTGGACCGTTTATCGCAATCTGACACCTCCTGCTACGACTAGGTGTACATAGAATATGTCTGCACGTAAACGGCCCCTATGTACAACGAGCTGCGCGACCACCATAATGCCGTGTAGTATGCCAGCGCAGGAGATAACGCGGCATAACCTCGAGTAACATATACCGACGAGGGGTTCGAGACGCGATCTATACGAGAACTAGGATCCTAACGTCCAGGATAGATCAGGATGCTATGCTGATTAACGAGGATCCTCGAAGGAGTCGATCTTGTTTATATCTATTGTTCGATAGTTAACGCATGATGGTGTGTCTGTTTCTGGTGAGAAGGGGATCAATTGACCCTTCGCAGCACCATACGTAAATAGCAATATGTAATTTTTACACGAAATTTGTTTAAGTAGGTAACACTTATTTAATAGGTAACATGCCAATTTAAAGATAACGATAACGTTTCATTTTTTAGAATTATTTATATATTGTATTGTAATGTAGAAAATTGAAAGTTTGGATGTAAAAATCGATCATTTGTAGACGTAACAATTAGAAAATAATTTCTTTTTTCATCAAATGTATCGTAATATTCATTCGACTCCATCTAATTATAATTTCGTTATAAATATCTTGTTTCAACCTGCGAAATATTTTCGCGAAACGAAACGTTGTAGTTGAATCCTTAAACAGTGTTTAGTTTCAAAACGCGAACGCCATTAATTAATATATAACAATTCCTGCTACCTGGTGTTCCACGTCAGATTCGTTCTGTAATCATAAACCTCGAACAATAACACGTTCCTGTTTGTATGCATCTGATGGAGGGAACACGATTCTGTGTTCGAATTGCGTTTCTGTTTAATTACTACCCCAAGACTTGGACCGATCTTTTCATGCAGGAGGAACGCAACCGCGAGATCTTACCACCGCGAAACTTTATATCAGACAGTCCTGGAAGATCAGTCTTCTTGTTCTGAATTGAAATTGAGCAGAATGCTCGCTACGTATCCGCCGAGAATTCTAGTTTGTTCATAAAGCAACGTTTCCTACAATTTCTATGTGTAAGACCGTGTACAAAGTCACCAGCTCACGTATGCATCCTCGAATAACATTTTTATTCATCCCGTATTCCTGATCGTTGGCACGATCTTCAATTTAAAAAGATATATTGAAAAATCTTACTTCAAACTTGTAATATCGGTGTTATACCGTTGAATTAAATATTTTAAGACATTATTCTGGTGTTTCAACGTCGTATCGAGACAGTCAGGAATATGATACTTTGAAATATTTAAGTTCATAAAAATATAACATTTCAAAATTCATCAGTTCTTGAAATTGTAACGCTTAGAGATTCTAAGAATCTTGGAAATATAATATTCTTACATGCCCAAGTTGCTAAAAATATATCTTCAATCTTATGAAGCGGTTTAAAATACTCCCAGAAATTCGATTTTTCTCCACGCTGACGACTCGTGTTTGATGAAACAGCGAACAAGAAGAGGAAACGGACCGTTCTTAAAAAAGGCCACCGCTGAACATGACATCCCGGGTCATTTAACAGCAATCCTTTAAACGAAAACTAGCCAAATACCTTCCCGGTTTAAACATTACTTCGCCAACGAAGGCCGAACGGACAATCAAAAAGATTAATGACCCGATTCCGTAAAAATCGAAGCTTGCCCCTTCTTCTCTCCCCTGCACCCCCTGTTTCCATATTTTTGTCTTCCACGGCCGCACAATTATGAAAGTTCGATCATTAATTATTTTCACGATACACTTGATTTTATATCGGCGCCAAGGAGAGGCCCCCGGATCGATACTTTTGGCAAACGACGACGCCAGCCCGGATTCCCGTTCGTTAATAATTTAAAATCAGTCTGACGCAGTGGGAATTATTTAAAAAATCACTTTCCCGTTTCGAAGGAGGAAACCTGGTCGGCCGAGAACGGGCCAGACGTGGCCTCAGGTGGATCTCCGGTGCCCTCCTGTCAGCCAACGTCCTATTAATTTTCTCTCGCTAATCTCCAATCTGTGTCTCCTCGAGTCGCGAGGCATTGCCTAGGAAACCGTGACCTCGCGACAATCGATAGCTGCTTGTAATAAATTGTTCGACATTTTAAGAACACCCGTGAACGTCGAGTAAATTAACGAACAACAAACTCGAACTGAATATTAATGAAACGACCGAAAGCTTTTTCGTCTATTAATTAGTCCTCAGTGATGGCAAAATGAAACTCCATCAAAATTTGAATAATTTCCGAGAAACATAAGCTTTTATCCGATTGCCACGAAACTCGTTTATTATTCCTGAACGAAGCGTACGTATGTTGAAAATAACCGCAATTCATTATTATCCGGCGTGTACCTACGGACGTGCGTTTCCTCCATTTTTCATCAAGCCGCCTTAATTAGAATCGTCTTAACGATAAGAACGCGGCCGCGCACAGAAGAATCTCAGCCTCGGACGCGTCCAAACTTAATCCCAACCCCTTGGAACTGGAAGGCTCACAAAGGCGAGGGTCAGAAACAAACGACGGGGACAGGGGGTGGGGGATGGTTGAGGAACAGGAAGTTGAAAGAAGGTCGACGGAAAGGGATAAGGCAGAGCGACGGTCAAATACGAGGGGGATAGGCAGGGGAAAGGGGGGAAGATCCTGGAGTTATCCTGCTGTCCACGGGTCCCAGCACGCTCACCGCATTGTTTTTCACCCTTAAACCGTGAAATTTTCCCTTTACAAACTCGGCTACGGCAGTTTATTGAATTATTCACTAGATAACAAGCCAGCGTGGCTGGTACCGCTAAAAGGGAGGACAATTACCAGGAAACAGCTCGAGATAACAACAACAACCGACATCCCAGACCCGATGGTGTCGCGGGACTTTGTTGTCGGATATGGTGCCGCGCGACTACTCGAACAACAAGCTCTGCCTTCCATTTAACCGACCTACAGACAGAGGGAATATCAGCCGTTCCCCTTCCCCTGACGCTTTTGCACTGACGTACACTGTTATCTTTATAGTCCCCGTAACCGTGTATCGCGATCGGGACCGACTGTTAGTTAACGCGCTTCTTTCATTAAAACGGTACCCGGCGCGGTTGCTTTCTTATGCCCGCGGTGATTCCGACGATTCCATCGGCCCGTGTTTCCTCCTTTGATACCTTACCCTTCCCCGAAACACGACGTTGTCCGATTCCACGGACGATCTTGGACCTTTTATTTCCACCCTTTCGACCTGATTCTCCACGAGCCAGGAATATAAACGAGCGCAATCTACGCTGAGGAGATTTGATTAAAGAAGACACAGCGCGATGCTTCCCGGACCGGTTGTTTAAGTTGTATTATCGTTTTCGAACGAGATTCTTTGACAATTTGAACGCTACGATTAGGAACGTTTAATGTTCACTTATTTTCGGATTGGAAATATTTGGTAAAAATATTATATTTCTAAGTTCCTAAAAATTAAATAACCTTAAACGAACAAGTATTGCAAAAGGGCAAAGGGTATTTAAATTTAAATAATATTGTACTGATATTCAATTTCTATGTTGTAAGTTTAAAGAATTAAGAAAGTTGACCCCATAAATTCTTCAGACACCAAGATCGAATTATTCACTGTCAAACTTTTTTAACGCGATAACACGACTGTATTGAAAATCTGAGGTCGAATGTTTCGAGGTGAAGAAATATCGCATAACTCAGGATTACTTTTCTTTGGCGCACAAACGAAAGAGGAATCGTCTTATCAGCAGGCATCCGGTTGCTTTGACCCATGAAAAAGACGTTGAATTCGGCTGGCCAACCGAATTTATGGCAGCTGGTTGTTGCAGTGAATCTTTCACTCGTATAAATCATATTTATCTTTGGAACTGTCGTTTAAAACCTTACAAGATTTAATATAATTGTAACGCTTATCAATTTGTTCAGAAATGAATCCGTCGATATTAATTCTTTGAAAATATTTTGATTACAAAATTTTGCTTTTATCAGATTTTCAGATTTTTATAAAAAAGAAATCTACGATATCCGAAATTTTCTGTATTTGTTACTTGTAAAATTTATAACAAATATAAATTTTAAACTTCAAATTCCTGTTATTATTTTGCCACCGAAGGTTCTTTATCGAATCGGTGGAACACGGGAGATGAACGATTTATTAGTCACGTTTTCAAAAATGTACACTAGTACAGGGTAAAAAAAAGCAATTTTCTGTGTCATTGGTGACAACCAATCAAACGACATTTGTCACGATATTGAACAAATAGTTGAAATAAATCGAAGAATTGATCGGCAATCGAACTTAATTAACCACGTATCGATGTGTTCAATACCTAGGAAAGTGAAGGACCGTCAATCAACAAGTACTTTCGCTTCTATTATTGATCGAAAACCGATTTGTTTTATTGATTCTATTCTCGTACCATCACGTACGAACGATGCGCTTATTTCACCAATTTTCAATGCAATTGGTGCAAACCAGGTTAAAAAGGAACAAAATAGAAATAGAATCGAAGAATGAAATGTTTAAAAATAAAATTCCAAAAAATTCGATGAAATGAAGTATTGCAGTATGTACCTTCTGCAAAATGAAATTAACATACTTCGTGAAATTTCAAAGTGATTTATATTAGAATGTTGTATCATTATAAATTACATTTTTAAATTAGAAATTACTGATTCGAAAGCTAAAAAGAATTTTAGAAATCCCGATTAGAACTTTCACGCTAGAAATGAAAGAATTTTCAATTATGTTTGATTGGTTAATTAGAAAACGAAAAAATGAAACATACTATTATCGGTCAAAAGAAAATTATAGTACTTTAATTATATCCTTTACCTTTCGGTAAAAGTAGCTGATTCTATTTTAAAAAATTTAAAGAACCGGGAACGTTAAAAGCCCTTTTCTGCATAAAATATTCGCCTGGTAATTACATTGTCCTGCTGGTCATGCAGCCCGCATCATCGGAGTTAATCAAATTTAGAACAAAGACAAAGGACCTTCGCTAGGCGACAAATGATGAGTAAATAGTTCGAAATAGACCACCCATCCATAATAAAATTACCTTTCGACCGTCTCTTATCGGATACGTAAGATTTCTAATTAATGTTAAGAAGGATGTAATTACCAACGACCCGCCAGACATGTCTCATTCTATCGAATTTGCGTCAGTGACGTGGACTGATAATAATTCAGGCTGTCAATCCTTGTAGCGACCGATCGAATGCGCTCACTGGCGTCGCGAAAACCGCGCGGATTGATTTCCACGTTGGAGTCGTAAATTCCAACTTTCCTGTTTGGCTCGCGGTCTGTCGCGACGCGGTACCTCGCCAAATTAATATAAAGGTACTGGTTTAAAGAAAATCACCAAGTCCCGACTGCTGGACTTGGGGCGGTGAATTTAAACGATTCGATATTATTGTCGCGACTGTTCGACTGTTTGACTGTTTGTCTGTAACTGGTAGAAGATCTTGAGCCGATAAAATCAAAGAAAACTGAAATATTTTTATACGAGGGTAATATAAATTTATACAAGTTTCTATTCAATAATCTATCATTTACATTAAATTTATCAAAGATTTAGAAATTCACTTCTGTTCAAATAGCAAGCACCATGGATAGATCATCTATTACAGCGCGACTGTAAAGTAATAATTACCCCGTGATTATCGAGCATTGATACCTCGTACACGGAATGGAACACTAATTGTTCAAACAGGTAGAACTGGTAGGCAAATTTGGTTCCGTAACTCGTATTCAGTTGTTCAAGCAAAATCATACGTTTCTGGCATAAGAATTTCCAATTACATCTCTGTGCAACTGAAATCGCAATTAAAAACAGAAATTGGACGCAGAAATTGAACTCATGATGATTAATGTGCCGTAAAGAATCGAGTTAAAAATAACCCGACAAAATTAGAACAAATGACAAATCTCCAATTTAACGGAAGATTAGGGCCGAAATTAAGTAATAGCTAATTTTCTTGTGAACCTAAGTACCAAAAATACCTAGGTATTAAATTTGGACAAGTAATATAAAGAATTAGACATACATTCAGAACGTCAAAAGCATCATTAATTTTATTATAAATTCAGATATTTCAGTGGCTTCCATCAAAGATTTCTAAGGACGGATTAAGGACAGCAAAGAAGAGTGGGACATCACTGTTCGAAGTCACTTCCTGTAACCAGTAACGTTCGTCAAACTGGTAGCAAATCAGATTTCGTTCAGACAGGATTCTACAACCCCTGCCAATTATCAAGATTCCCTCGGATCACACCCATCCCCTCTGACGACTTAATCAAACTCGTAGAACGAGAGAAGGATGTCTGTACGTGTCGTCCAAAGGTCTACGGCCTGTGTACGGGTAACAAGGGTAAAAGTGGACCGAGTATCTGAACGCTCGTGATGCAATTTAACCGTGACAGTTCGTCCTATTGGTGGCTACTCGGACCGCTGTCGTAAAAGAAGAAAAACGAGAAACCGTAAAGGAAGAAGAGAAAGAAAAAGGTGTCGCAGCCGCTTACGCGCATTTTCACGATCAACTAAACAAAGTCCGGCACGCATTACTTTACGAGAGGGAAAAGAGACGTGATCCATTCCGTGGTTAATGGCGACCATGGACCTCTCCATAAAGAGTTTCGTGATCCATCCTAACGGGGATATCTGTTACACAGGAACTAGATTTTCCTTTGAAGGGAACCTTAGCACCGATCGTATCGAGTTGGCAATGTAGTTACTTGATTGCCATTTTCTTTTTCTTGTTTCCACGAGGATCGTAAATGGCTGAGTTACCCTCGTCATTAACAGTGGTATCGAGCGGTTTTTCAAGCCACGTTAACCCATTAACGCCCAACCAGTTTCGCAAAATTTTTATGTAATTCCATGGAAGAGATAAATAAAGTTCTGACGTTAAATCACAATCACTAATGGGTTACTACGTTAAAAGGAAGAAGAACAATTGTGAATAGCATTATTACTATGGAAATAATATAAGTTAGAAACTTTAACCTTATTTCTTCCAAAAATTTGGAATCTATGCCTAGCTTAGTTCCAGGCATACAAAACATTTTTATACACCACAGAATTGAAACAAAAATTGATATTCCAAACGTTATACCTTCAAAATTCGTTGTTTAAATTCTCTACTACGAGGGAACTCAATTTTCACTGTCTCTTCGTTAAAAAAATGCGAAAACAGCTCTTTTAAAAGCCTGATATTATTTTTTTATTTTCTTTCTTTCTTTTTTTTTTTAGTTAATAGATGTAATGTAAGCAGAGAGGAAGGTACGTCGAATAGAGGGCCGGCATATCTTATTAGAAACAAATATTCATGTCACATACCGGGCGCCGGCTGGTGCCAAGTGTTTGACTGTTACCCTACGCTGCACGTGCGTGAAAGACCCGGCATATCTTTCGTCCGTGTTTCAGAGAAGTTTAAAATAATATTGAACGAATTTTTCCTTCCGTCTCCGTACACCTCTTTACGACTTTTCATTTCACGTGTAATTCTTTTGATCCTTCTCTTACACTTTCATCCGTCGTGTCATTAAACAAATACCCATTCGGATAGTATTGTATACAACTATTTCAAAATTCAGAATACAAAAAGAAATGATAATTACTGCATTATAAAATAATATTATACACAATTTTTGGTCATTTTTTATTTCGAATCGTTTTTTTTGTTCAACTTAATATAATTATCGATTTCTTTATATAGGCAACTAAATTTATGACCTTTGTATTTTGTATTTTAACTGTAAAATTTTCACTATTATAACTGAAGCTAAAATTATTAAATAAATCACAGTACTTTGATTTTATTACCACGAAACTTATGTTTTGAAGTGAATTGGTCAGAAATGAAGGAATTTCTTGATTTTCAAGAATAGGATTAATTTCTTTTCGGAAAGATCCCAAAGGATTAATCTCATTTCATTTAAAAGTTTCACTTTTCAGCGAGTATTTGTATCCGAAAAGTTTCGTTCGCTTTCAACGAACATCCGCGGAATTTTCTTCGCCTCCAGCAGATTTCCTGCTGCTTTTCTTGCTTTGCTTTACAAGCACGTACTTGACATGTGTACCCGATATCAAATTGCTGGTCTGTATCGATCTATCGGTACACGCAAATCAAATAGAATACAAGGCCGGACAAACACGTATAAAAACGTTTCTTCATTAAATTCAAACGGGGAAAAATATCTATCATCGTACGGGAAAAAATATTTATCGTTATATCGAGAAATTCGAAGCTACTCGTAGGAATTAAACACAATTTCACAAAAGTGTATCATTTGTTTCGAACAATGGTATAATAAATATATCGTAAATGACACGTACCTTTCATCTTCTTTCCTTCGTTGCAACGAGAAAATGGATCGTCTTCCCATTCTCTAGGACTTATTAATTAAAAACTAAAATGAATAGTTTGGTAGGTTCTGACATTTTTCTACTTAGGATATTTTTATGACGAAAAAATTAATTAAAACTTAATCTAAAAACAGAAGGGGGATTGCTAAAAAATTTAGCTTTGAAGATGCATCCAAAAGAAAATAAAACCAAAATACTCGAACACAAAGAACCAAAGTAACCACAGTTTAAGGATCCGAGGAACAAATTTTCTATTTGAACGAAAATATATTCAAACGAGAAACCAAATAACTTCAGAGTCACATAAAATTATAAAAGTTCTCACCACTTTTATTGAAGGGAAGAAAACGAAACTCAAAACGTGCTGGTGAACAAATAACTATTACGTAAAAACGATCGAATAAAGCGACGATTGAAAATCGAAGAGGACAAAAAAAAAAAGATACGACCAAATAGTGTTTATCGTACAGCTTTATATGCCACACGAAGCTCTATCTTTATTTCCTCCTGATATTGACTACAATATGTTCACAGATATTTACAAAGATTCCATTGTATCATCCTTTATACAGTACTGCGCTCGTCAACGATTCACCGTTATAACCCCTCTTCATGCCAAACTCACAATACCGTGCAGTTATATAAAATTATCGTACACCTAATATAAATATACATATACTTCCACTGTTCGACTAATAGGAAACCATACAATATACTTGCGTATCATTTACAACAATAAAACACCTTTCCTCTGATTGCCCTCGTCGACAACCGAACAAGGGTGATCGTGTCACCCTTAATTCACGGAAGAAATTCTTCGTTCAGCGGACAAACAATTACAGAACAAAAATGAAGCGCATTTCGTCGTAATCGAATTCTAAATATCGCGTATGGAAGATATTTCTGATCGAATTAAATGCCATTTCTAATGAACAATTCCTTGAATTCATTAACGGGTCGAACGGCACGCTGTAATTGCAGTTATTCGAGGTACAATCGTTTCATTTTTTCCTTTTATCTCTGCATTTTATTGTATCGAATTTGCGGTGACCTCCCGCTGGCATTCAACGTGTTAAAGCAAAGCTAATTTACGGATAATTATAACGATCGAAAGTTTGGTAAATTTGGTGAAACGCGGAAGGCGATTTTGATTGATACAAAGTGAACTTTTAACGAACAACACGTTAATTTCGTTTCGCCGGAATGGCGAAACAGTTTTAAACTGTGTTTCAACAAATTACTAGGCGAATCGAGCAACGAAATTTAATTTCACGTTTGAACGTTATGGTATAACAATTATCAGAATCAGGTGTAATAAACAATTAACCTGTGTCCTTCGCGTACACAAAATTATGAATGTTGCATTGAAAAATCGTTCTCGAATAAGCATTCAGCCCTGTATGTCGAGGACTTACATCGATTCCGATGCTCTTATAAGATATGTTCATTCAATCTTAGTACGAGAAAGCCGTGGATTCGTAAATCGCCAAATCTTCCAAAAATGTCTAACTCAAAAACCAAATGAAATTTCTACATATCAATCAGATAAAGAAAGATAATAGAAAACAGCCGTTCCTTGATCAGAGTTACCATTTTGGTCATTTTCGACTATCTTTCTCTCGTGTAACCTACTGTACAATTCGAGGCCTTGTCGTGCTAATCCTGGTCGCAAAATAATTTCCTCTTAGCCGTGTTCCCGCAGGAAAATTAGAAGAAATTTTCAACAGGTAACAGGTAATCAGTCTGACGAAACTAACTATACAATTTTCACGCTTAGATGAGAATGAATCGCTCGTCGAGACATCACTACCACCAACTTAATAATTTCGAAAACAATCAGAATAGACTGCGATAATGTACAAAGACGGTCCATAGGGAACCTACACACTGTACAATTTATTCTCTCTCTCTCTCTCTCTCTCTTTCTCTCTCTCTCTCTCGCTCTTTTTTTTAAATTCTTTTAACACGATGCG
This sequence comes from Anthidium xuezhongi, assembly GCA_022405125.1. Lineage (NCBI taxonomy): Eukaryota > Metazoa > Arthropoda > Insecta > Hymenoptera > Megachilidae > Anthidium > Anthidium xuezhongi. The sequence goes on from CM039649.1 coordinate 2,128,983, forward strand.
AAGTCAGTTCTTTCATTCGTATTGTCTGCTGTTACAATCGGAGAAGCGTTTGGAAGCGTGAGCTTTAAAGATTTGATCGTGATGTACAGTTGTTAAACACGTGATCCGTCATAAAATCAACGAACCAGAGCTTTGAAACTCGTAAACACCGGATAACAGAATAATTTACATTTAATCCAGACACCTCGTATAAATCTTAATAACGCTATAAAATTTACGTTGAAGACCGTGCGAGGTGCGAAATCGTCCATTGTTTTAGAAATCAAGCGAAATTTGTTTATAAAAATAGACAAATCATAGAATTTACGAAGAAAAGCCTTTTTATCGCAATGGAGAAAACTATTTCTGTTTTGCAAAGAAATAAAGGAAATATGTGAATTGTAATTAGAAGAAAATAAACGATAAGAATAAATAAGAAACATTCATGCACCTATTCGAGTATCTATTTGAAAAGATTAATTTTTAGTAGACTTTTATTACTGAAAAATCAGTGTAAGTAAAGAAAATACTTTCAGCGAGGACTTGGAGAAAAATATATTGAAAATGAATGTTCAATAATACTTGGATATTATATGATCATTCTGATAGGAATTTGTTCGAAAGTAAGTTTCATTATACGTATATGTGACAGATCACGTAATCCTCAGTGAAATATGTCCGTCACGGATCAGACACTGAGTTCCTGAAGAGTTCAGAAAAACCTAGCCCGTGTGTGCGTACATGTTACAGGCAAACTTGAAAATTCATGCATCTCAGGTATATTATTGAAAAGTTTATCCCCAAAAAGCAAGGTTTATCTCAACAATTTGTTTCTCAAAATTAAAATATTTTCAGCGATCCTGAAAAGTTACTTTCGACTAAATTTTCAATTTTTATCTAATGGAAAAGATAGAATTCTTCAGATAAATATCGTCTGATGTAAAATTCTAAATAAATTCACTTTTTTCTTCGTGTAATTTAACGTAAAATATATCATGCAATATTCCAATTTCCATAACAGTAATGAAAGCAGGACTAATAATATCGTAATTAGCACTTTGAGTGCCATGCCACCCATATTTAAGTGATGTATGAATTTTCATGACGACCTTCCATCTATTTCAGTGGAAATGATCTTACTAACCCAATTAAGCAAAATTTTGTTAAGTACACTGCGTCGATTAAAAATGATATTGTTAACTTATAGAATTCTTGTGCACGGCACGCAAAGTAATAATTATTGCTGAATTTCTCAACCTTCGATTCGATAAATTTACCACTTTTGCGCGTAACACGTGTTCTATTATGCAACAATTCATATAAACGATACATTGAGTGTATAGCCTTATAAATATAAATCATTCATCACATTCGCAACGTAAATACGCTATTTTATTTTATAAAATTTTTTGCGAATCGTTTGTTTCGATTTCGTACGTAGATATTGTCCTTTTTTTTTTCTCTTTTCATTCTTGTCTTTTCTTTTTATACAGGAGAATTTCAAAGTAGAGACAGAGCGTGAATGGTCAGACATGGAGACCAACGAGCAACGTGACTATGAGTTTTTAGATATGGTACAAGACGTTATTCTATTCAATTTTTCTTTACAAGCGTCTAACTAGAGAAAAATAATCTTTTTACGTCACTAGCTACAGAGGAAGAGATATGTTCAGGTAGATAAATGTTACGGTCAAACCATGAGCAAAAAGTTAGTAATGTATAATTACTAATAAACGGGATAATCCATTTTTGGGCAAAGCGAACATAAACAATTAACCCTGCTGTTTTCCTTGGGTTTTTATGACCAAAAATCATTACATTTTCATATGCAGTATTCTTTTTAATATTTAATAATATTTTAGTTTTTCAAAATTTGAAAAGAACAGAATATAACTAATTATTTACACATTTTATCATTCTTTTCAGAGATTCGTATCGAATCACTGATAAATCATTAAAGCATATGATATTCTTAAAATTTCATGCACGTTTCATTAAAATACAAATTACGAGAACAGTAGGGTTGAATACCTCACCGATGTATCATATATCCAGTTTTCTTTCATTTCTAAATATCATTGCGAATAATTGAAATGGAAACAGACAAAGCAAACGTACCTATTATCGGTAACAATAACACACGTTTACTAATTATACCGATCATCACATATTTGGGCGTACACATCCGAAATTCACGTTTTCATTATAACACGACAGAAAAGAATAAACGAATGTTCGAAAGTGATTAACTTTCTCAACTAATTCGTATCGTTCGTGACTGACAGAGGGTTACGGGGCGGACAACGAAATTATTATTCCAAGAACCGGAAAAAGAACAAACTCCACCCCCCGGGGGGCAGAATTTACCTCGGTTAATATCGTGTTGAACTTTGGAAAACTATTTTGCTTCAAAATCGGACCAAGTGCAGGAAATTACTTGGGAAACGTCAGAGGGATAGATATCGAGCCACGACAGTATTCGAGAAAACGCTTTGAAAGTACGTCTATGAGTAAATTGTTGGGAGAACTTGTTTAAATAAATAATTGACCCTGCGACGAAGTCTTCGGGATCCTTTGGCTTTTGACGCATTCTTCAATTAAAACGTTCAACCAGTGTAACAAATTCGAGCAATTCAATGTTCAAACTTTTGCTAATTTGCGCTAATTATGACACGTCTGTAGCTCGAAACGAACAGGGAAGAAATTTAATGAAATTAGAGGAGAAAAATGGAAATATATACGAACGTGAAAAATCGATTATTTCTTGTTCAAACGATAAATGGTATGAAGAATTTTGAGGAATAAGTTGCATGAAATTTTTGTTGCTTAGGGTATTCATGGTCGCAGAAAACACTTCCCTGTTTCTTATTCATACTATGCTAAGGTAAAAGCTTCACGGACAACGCTGAGCTTCAAAACATTACCAAGTTTCATAAGAAGAGAAACGTTTTTCTACTACACTTTTAATAAGAAATACGATAAATTATTTCGCAATTTTTGTATACCGGCTTGAAACTCTTGTTCCACTTTAAGCTCTTAATACAGGTAAGCCTAAAGAATCTTCGATACATTAAAAATACAATCTTTCGTTAAATCCCCTTTTTCTGCTTTTAATATTCAATTCGATCCATTGGATTAAAGATGAATTTTACTTTCCTCGATTTCATCGACGGTTAACACACAAGTTTCCGATAAACATTCACCTACTTCAAAGAAAGTTTTTCAATATGATCCTTCGATTCAATAATTTATTACGAATTACTGGTAAAGAAAATTTGAAATTTTCTGCCTCACGCTAATCCCTTGCAAAATTCCAAGAATCATCATAAATCACGAACTCGCGCCACAATCTTCGCCACTCTGTTCGTAAAAGCTAAACTTTTGGCAGTCACAGTGGTAACCTCGAACAAAAGCGAAACACAGGCGATTGTTCCAGCAAGTTCCCAAAATAGGACCAGTACTCGATGAAAGTGATCCGGCCTCGATGAAGTCCGTGATCGTTGACGACGATGATTTTCAGGGAACCGTGAAATCCTCTCGAACGAGGTGCGGTGGTACGGTGCAGCTTCGATGGGCCATATTTCACACGGCTTTTATGCCGTCGCGAGTAGAGGGCGGAGGGCAGGGGGGTAATAATACCGCACAATTACCGTGGATCTCAAGTTCTCGAAAGAAAGGAAATAAAATCAGCATAAAGCGAGCTACCAAATGGCGCCGGCAGACCTTTAATGAAAGTACCAGCGGCGGGGGTAAGAAGGAAAAGGCTGGAGGAGCTCGGTGGCTCGGTCGGAAGACGGCGAAGGAACCAGGAGGGGCAGGGCCCTTAAATTAATTCGCGATGAATTACGTCCGCGCCAGATGTTCGGGCAGTTGTGTTTATTTATGAACGAATTAAGATCTTCTTCGTCTAGTCCTTAAAACCCGTGATTCGAACCGAACAGCTACTAACAATCGCCCCGTGCCTTTTGATAGTCTGATTAACAATCCGGTGACAATTATGCGAGGATGAACATCGACGACGAATATTTATCAAACGTTGCGAGATTAAATTTATCTTTTCGTTGCAGTGAAATTTATCTGACCTCCTTTTTTGAAATAAAAATTTTCCCATTCAAAGCTTAGATTAGATTTAAATTAGAACAAAATTCTAAATAGCTAAACAAAGGAAAGAATATAATGAAAATTTCTGAAATTTTAATTGCCTGCACAAAATTTGAACTCCTTAATAAAAAATAAAACTCGTAAATATGTTACATCGAACGGGTTCATCTCGAAGGAGATGGTTTTCTATCAGGTTTCTTACCCTTCGACGGATCTCTGAAGTCACTTTCAGAGACGCCGTTACAGGCTTCTAGTTTGGAAGCCGTTTAAAACTTCAATCGAACTTTCCCGTAATTAACTTAAACCATAACTAAAACTCGAAGAAGGCACGAAATCCGTGTACGCTTGTTTTCGAAACTTTCGATCTAAACTACCCATTTCGACATCTTTTCGTATCGGATTCAGATTGTCCCTTTGTCATTTCTTTATAATTTGATCAAAGTACGACGGATTAGAAGTAAGAAGCGTAGCACAAATCACACGACTCGTGTCTTTTAGCATTGGAACAGTTTTTCTTTCTGCAACTTCCGTTTCAGCGTCAGTCACGAACGATTCGATTCCCGTAACCCCCTAGAATCCTCTTGAATCCTCTACACGTTAACAATACTCAAAGGGAAGGGACCAGTTCGAAGAAGAAGAAGCAGAAAAAAAAACACGAAGAAAGAAGAAAAGTAAATCGTTCCGCCGATAGAAGCTGGCAGATTCGAGAGCGTGTACGCGAGCCCTCGATCAAGAAAAGGATCCATTGATAGCACCGGTCGCGTTTCGTCGACTTCGTCGTCTCGAATGATCTGAGAAGCTGAAGAGCATTCATTTATTTAGCGTTCAAACACACACACACACACACACACACACACCGGCGTCGTCTGGACGTCGGGGCGTTGTAATCGAACGTTAAACTTGCCGCGGTTTAATCCTCCAATCGCCACGATTCTCAGCTAACTCTATACACAAGTTTCGTACCGCCGCCCCTGTTTCCAACCCTCTTTCTCCTCCTTTCCTGTTGACACGAACGGATTAAACCGAAACTTTCCGCATCGATAAATAAACGATCAACGAGAGGGAACACAAGGTACGCTATCAACAGTGGAAAATACAAAAATATCGTCGGTACACCTCTCTTTCACGCTCATTCTCCGTGTACCGTTCGCGTTTTCTATTCAACTAAAGTCGTCTAGAAAAAACTGGACTCTCGTTCTCTGTCTACCGGACACGCCATCGATGTCCCACCTTCCTCTCTTTCTTTTTTTTTTCACCCCCTCGCTTGGAAAAACGAAGGAGCACCCCGTTCCGTTCGCCACGACGATTGATCGTGCGATCCTGGCCACTCGATTGTTCCCCGATAAATTTCGAATCGAACCACGATGGAGTGCGAAAATTGTTAACAGACTACGTGTTGATCGTTCAACGTATGAAAAAAAAAAAGACGAGGAAAAAATCGAAAATTTAACAAGCTACAGGTTTCAAACTTTTACCGGTGCTACGACTGGTACTAAGAATTTAATTGAATTACACGAATTAAAAATTTATTATATGATACCTTAATCTGATATTTAACTATCTGATAAAATCATTTGTAATAATATAAAATAGCCAATCGAAATTAAATGTAATATTATTAAGGCGAAAATGATTGGGATAATTCCTTATTTTATTTAATTAATGTATTTATCGTGTTTGAAAGGGAAAAAAGCACCGCTCTACCTTTAAAAAGAAAAATGGAAACGATAATTACGGGTATGTAGAAAAGGTAAACTTTGAACTTTGTTGGGAGTTGATTCATGCGGAAGGCAAACATATACGCCCCTGCAAACCTTTAATGCAAATATACAACGCTAAAGTGAATCGTTTACCGTTAATTAATTAAATTATTGTATTTTAATAAATGTGCATTCGTAATATTCAAGATTCAACAGTAACCGTTTCTGAAGCAAACGAAAGAAAGTCCATTGGTTCTCAATTAATTTTTAGAAGCATTAAAAATAATTAAATCTGATAGCTCCTGGTGCTCCTACAAATCAAGGTTCATCAACTTGTCAAAAGAAAATATATAAATATATGACATAAAGGCAGTTCGATTGAAAATAAGACCGGATCGCACGTGTCTGGATCAAAAATCAAGGATCGATCGTGTGCGTGCGGTAGTACACGTTAAAATCGTTTGGTCCGATCGAAGGAATCCGCTAAAACACCCAGCTTCGCTACGGTGTCCCCATTTGCTCGACACATAAAAAAGCTGCCGACAGTCATTTAAAAACGCGATACACCCTTCACGAGGTCTACTTATACAGATAATCTTAGTTACCCTGACGTGTCAAGTATGCACACACATGTACACGTGCAAGCCTTTGTGTATGATACAGTTGATACGTGTACAAGCATATGTACATGTACATCACGTGAATTTTATTGCCGCTGAAAACTGAGAAGTACGCGCCTGGCTTGCGAATAATTACATATACGTTTCTTTCATTTTGTTATTTAATTAAATCGCCAGGCTCGTATTTCCTTTACCTTTTTTCGTGTTCTTCCGTTGATACCTATTTCTTCTCGCCTTCCGTTCGATATTTTGGATCCTAATGATTTTTTAAGGATCCAATGTCTTCCAAAATTAAACCGTGCGATCCCAGTGGGTGTAGAATGACAGGGGTTGAAATTCAAGGGCACGTATGCAGAGTGTTCTCTTTGTTTAACGATATGAATGTTTGCAATTGTTCAAAATTATAAAAATTCATAACCTTTTATTATTTTATTTGAAATAAAATAATAGAAGGAAAAAGAATTATATAAAGAATTAATAGAAAATTAATTCGAGAAATATCGAAAAAATTCTGTATTGAAATTTAATTATTTCCTGTTTCTTTCAAGTAATATTTATAATTTTCACAAATCAATGAAAACCCTGTTAATCCGTTTCATAATTTTCCACGGACAAAAGAAATGAAAACGTGTTTCCAAAGCTTTCCGGGCATAATCGCATCACGTCCAGCATTTCGAAGCTTAAAAAAGAATTTCTCTTTTTGTTATTTTGTTAGCAAACGTATGAAACGGAATATTGTCGATCGGTAATGCTGTACCGATACAAACGGAATGTTTGCACACGCCGGGAATGCATCTGTTAATATTTCATCGATCTTTTCCCCGACCGATACGAAACAAAGTTTCGACGTCACGCGAATCCGTGTTTTTCATTTTATTCTCGATCGCGACCACGTGATTTACGGCCACGACTACTCATAATAAATAAACATCGGCCACGTTCGCGTTTATTTTACATTTTCGAACAATATGGGTACGATTCAATTGTACGATCGTCGCATGCGAAAGAATTTTAAGCTACGAATTCGGTACGATCGTCAGAATTTTGAGAGGGAAAAAAAATGAACGACTGTGACGAGCGAAATAGCGAACGACAGGCATAATGTATCGGATAAATGGTTCATATAAATATTAGGAAACAAGGAATCGATTCGTGTTTATTATAGATTATTATTCTGGTCACGTAGAAACACAAGTTTCGTGGACCGGCTCGTCAACCGATAGTCACGTAAAAAGTAAAACGATACATCATCCCCCCAATAAGAAATATCAGTCCATTTTTTGAACCCCTTTTGGGAAAGTGAACAATTCATAAGAATTCGAAATCTAAATCGAATATTTCATGAAACTTAAAATATGGAAAAGAATTATAAAGATAATTCATTTTTTATCTTATATTACTTAATTTTCAAATATAAGATTTTGATTAGCTAATTTCTGGATTAAAACTTTTAATTTACTAACTTTTATTATTACCATATCAGTAATAATACTAACAATCTTTCTTCTCCTCTTTTGCAGCCACGAGGGCTCAATACGAACCCTTGATATGTTAATATTTTACACATAGATACATTTCCTGACAGAAAAGGCTAAAAAATGTTACCCCTGCATACGCACCCTTCCATTGTCTTATAATCATTGCATCGTTACGACTTAATCGATATTTTCCAATACGTTTCTCGCTTATTAAACTACATCATTGTAAGAATAAGCCACTCAGGGAAGACGATACTTCGAGAAACAAAGCGCACCGCGTACCGATTCTCTCGTTTACGATTTTCAAATAATAAATTTTCCAAACCTTTACACGTCCACATTCGTTCACTGGTATCTCTGGCGAGCCACTATCAGCAACAGCACGATGACCAGAAGATTGGAAACAGGATGATGATCGTCGGCTCTGGAACTCGCGCTAATCGCTGGTCTCTTTTTGCCAATTCTCACGGTTGGCACTGGCGTGGCAACCGACGGATAATCCATGTGCCCATTGATGGTGTTGTCCACGGATAGCTGTTTGTTCTCCATCTTTTCCATCTCCGCCGAACCGTACACGGTCTCGTCCTCCTCATCGTAGAAGGACGGCCGTGCTGCTGCTGGTTGGGTCTTTGCTGGGCCCGAAATCTCTGAAAAAAGAAACAAAATGGTAACTTTATAGATTTTGTTCGAAATAAACGCAGATTCATTGAAGCAATGAAGATTTAAAGTCAAACTTAAAAATGGTTTAGATCTTAGATTTTGGAATGTATTTGAAAGATTGAATGCGTAATGGTACGAATGATTATCTATTTTTACTAACATCGTTCGGTTGACTTTTTATATCGCTGTCACTGTATCTAGGATAGGTAAAGGAATCAGGAACTTTTTTACGATGGGATCAAGGTTCAAAGGTCGATCCCTGTTTGTAAACGCGTCGCTGAATCATCGCAGAGGCTCTCACGATAAACGAGAATATACGGGAAGGTGTGCGGGAAATAAGTAAATCCCGGTGCCAGAGAACAACATTGATTCCCAAGACGTCAAGGGGGAGGGTCGGTAGGCGACGATTTACGAAGAAGACACGAAGAGCGCGAGACCCTTCAGGTAGATTGCATGCCGGAGTCTGTGTTTCTTCCCAGAGTGCTTTTGATCCGATCGAAGGATACCCCTGGATCGTATGTAGGGAGGGGAAAAAAAATGAGGATTGACCGAAAGGAAAGCAGACGCTCTTGATGTCGGGGAAAATCCTTGGAGATTTTCGCGGCAAAGTGAGGATGCTTGTAAACACGAACGTGTTCGCAACAGAGAGCTTCTTATTTCTATCGGATACCGATCAGTTTCTCGACGAGCAACAATCTACCTTCGAAGCTTTAGCAAACACTCGTTAATCTGTCCTCTGTTGACCTACCTTCCAATCAATCGTGAAATAAATATCGAATTTATTATATCATCTTCTATAATACTCAATACAAAATATCAAATAATAATAATACTAAACCTTAATCCTAACACAAATGATAAATTAATTCTGGTCACTTGAATTATCATTAAATATCTATCTTTAACATTAGAATTACCAAACAAGTCAAAATGACTTGCTATAAGTTTCTTATTTTAAATTACAAAGATTCTTAAACATACTTTTTAAAAATAAAGAATTAAATGAAATATAGATCGGATGTTGGTAGCTCTAGTTTAAGGCATTTGAACGCATATATATATATATTACTATTAACACCAATCTTATTTATTTATATAATTCACTCACCGTATAATCGTATGCTGCTCTCCACATCGCCGAGAGAATTTTTGGCCACGCATTTGTAAGTACCCGCGTCCTGTTTTTGCAGATTTCGAATAGTTAACACCATTCGCACCTCGAACTGCGATTTCACGATTGCTTGCACATCGTGTTGTTGGCTCGATATTATCATCGCTGGAACAAACAAAAAAGATTAAACCTCGCTTAAAATTTTTGTAAACTACTACAAAATCAAGAATCGCTTGGTAATATTCAAATGTTTTAAATAAAATAGATATAAGAAGCGAATTGATTATTCTGGGAAAAATTGAGACATCGAGAAAAAATATATTTTCAAACGGTATACCTCGTCTCGTCTACTAGTTACGTCTCTGATTGAACAAACATGCAATTTTCAGCCGAAAAGAAAAATTGATGCTGGCAGACCGTTTTTCGATGCTCGGGAATAAATATAAAATACAAGCGTACATACACAGGGCCGTTCGTTGAATATTGCAAACGAGCCGAGGTATACGGAACGACGTATAAAAGTATGCGAAAATTCACTTCTTAAACGCGCCCCGAGTCTCCTTATTACAGTCTGAAACGTTCTCTTATACATAAATATATACATGTATGTACGTACATATATCTGTATACGTACATACAATATACCCGTATATATACACGACGACCAAAGAAAAAGGGGCACAGGATTTTCCTGTGCGAGGTGAAAATTACATACGAATGCATTGGGACGAAGTGCTTCGCAGAAGTTGCGCTGAAGCGAAGGCATGTCTACTCGTGCAGGCTACAAACTGCTACGAGAATATATATTCGCGAACGGCCGAGAGTAATTCACTCTCGCGTTTGTCTGCAACTTTCCTCTTTTTTGTTGCAAACCAACTTCAACGCGAAAATATTAAACCCGTTAAGAAGAGAGGAAAGACGAGTTGCGCGCCTTTCGAAGACCGTGAAATAAGATCTACGCGATACGATAAATAACGTGGGAGACTGATTGGTGCCCCAAATTTTGTATTTAATTGAACAATTAGCAGAGGGCAGGGGATGACGCGACGGGCGTTTGTATTAAGCTCGTATATCTTAACGATGGATAATTTATGTTCCGTAACTGAATAATAAAAAGAACGAAACCATTATCGGTTTATCGGATCTGTTCACGCGAGATCACGGTTAAGTAATTAAATAGATGGTTTTTATGTTTCGCGTGGAATCAATCGCAGGAGGATATCAATTTTCCAGACAGACAAACGATTGGAAATTACATTAATCTGAGCGCTGTAGCTTCGAACGCAACTCGAGCGTAATTTTTAAATGAATTAGTAAGGGAACACCGCACAACGTAATTATTCTTGTTTGCATTTAACGACGGGTGATCGATACAACCGCACATTACCAGATTACATTGAACATTAATCGTATTTTGATGTATTACACCGTTGATCTCGTAATAATTACCTTACAGTGATCAGTGTATGCTTTTAATAAGTACAAGTGTGAATACTGAAACTTAATGAACCAGAATGGTTGTTTGAATTTTCTGCTTTTAAAAAGTGTTCTAAAATAAAGGCATAGAAAACGGATAAATTGAAATAAAAAGTAAACGATTATTTATTTATCATTTGAAAAAGAAAACAAATTGAAAATATTTTGTAATTCGATAATACAGTAATTTGTGAAAAATTTGTGATTGTATCGCGATTTATTTTCAATCATTGATTCCAATTTATAATATAAACAGTTTGGGTTCCATTTACGATAATTGGATGAAAAGTTTATCTCCATTTACACTAATAAACGTTCGAACACTCTTGTACCTTTTTGTTATGTTTATTCACATCAATTTCATTAGGTTAATGATACATTACACGAATATCTATTAAATTATGCAAATATAGAAAACTGGACAGGCATATCCAAAATTTAGAAACGAAGGACCACAACTTTTAACAAATTGCTTTCAAAGTTGTTTTCTAATATTAAAACAAGTACTCCTTGCAAACTTTATTAAACTCTAATATCAACTATTTCCAAACAGAATTGATTTTCAATTTTCAAGTACGATAAAAAAAATTGCTTGAATGAAGAAACAGAAGAAAAAACTTGATACACTAATTTCGAAACAAAAGGGGTGGTTCCAAAGTCTCGTGCAACGAAAGCAAAAGATCCTCAGCTTTGCTGCCGAGGAAAATGAAACAAGCCTCAAACAGATTGTGTCTCCGACAAGTGACACGTAAGGGAGAAAAAAAAGAGGAAAAAAGTAAAGCAGGAGGGTTGGTAAGATGTACGATCCAGGAAGTAAAAGCGTACGTGCCAGGATTGCCGAGGAATCGCATCAAACTGGAAGTCAAGTGGCCGAGAGGGAGAGATCCTTACCGTTATCCTTGACCCAATAATTAATCGACTTCGGTGAAGCCTCGACAAAACATTCCAGGACCACGTCTGTACCCAGAGGAGCTCCTACCAGTTGATTGGGTACATGAATTACCGGCGAGACTGTGAAACAGAATCCCAGATAGGGGTTTGCAGTCGAACAACAGCCGAACGTTGCCCTTCGTTCGCGTGATAGTAAATCGATAGATTATTGGACGGTGTAATCACTATTACTCACAATGAACGTTGATAAAAATACGTTTGCTGACTGCCGGTGGCACACCGTTGCCGGCGATGCACAGATAAACTCCCATCTCGTTCCTCGAGATCTTCGTCAGGTTCAATTCTTCCCCTTGGTACTCGGCTACCGAAGTCACTGAAACATCATTGCAAATTACGTTACAAATAATTCTTTTCATTTTTTAACCCTTCTAACTCGACGACTATTACAGATTTCATTATATTATACAAATTGTAATTCCCAAGGCAATTATGATTTTAGGTGGTAGTTTCATCCATTATGGTCAGAGTACGGTCTTAAATTTTCAGTAATAAACTTTGAAATAATTTTGTGAGGCAAAATTTACATATCGTGCAAGAATTTATGTGGTATGTGAAATTAACAGCCTCAAATTTTATATGATTGGTTAATTAATAAAAGAAAAGAGGAGACAATTTCCGAATTAGTATTATTACTTTTATAATCATATTTTTACACAAAATTGATAAGAAAATACCACCCAGATAGAGTTCTTCATTTTTTTTATAGAACTTTATAAAAGTAATTCTTATTTAAGTAGTTTATTTTATGTTTGTCATTTAATATTCAATTTTGGTTACTTCTACAGTGTTCGAGGCTGGGTCGTTAACTAAAGTCGATTTTTAATTTGCTGAAAAAAAGTAAGTTTATTTAATGAAGCGTGGGATACTGTTTAATACTTTTTTAAGTTTTTTAGAGGGTAACATTCGAGCTGTCGTGGACCAGGTAAGCTTTAACTTGAATTTTTACGGCTCTTGTAACAAGCTAGGCGAGGCAAAGTTTTCAAATAAAGTTTTTTTCTGCTCGATAATATATTTTAGATTAAATTAGTTTTTTACACCTTTCCCGTAAATGTGAATACTTGCAATTCTTGTTTCTATGAATTATTTGTAATTACAAATGCTTTATTGCAATACTTAAATACTACCTTTAAAAGCTTTTACAATAATTATACAAAACTATGATTTAAGTTTAATTAAAAAGAAATCTAAAATATATTGCAAATATTTTTGATTTTCTATGCATATTATCAAATAAAGTAATATTCTATCGTGGCGTTATGTCAATTTAAAGAATTATTGAATAAGTGGCCTGTTTTACAAAACGATTACAGTCTGGAAGCGCATAAATCGATTAAACCGTAACAAAATTTATTGCCGCTAATAAAATCTATCATTACTTTGCAAAATGAAACAATTTTTATGACCAATCCCACAAAAAGTGTAATAAACTTCAACATCCATCAAATTAAGGTACTATCCTGTACTGTATCATGGAATAAAAGTTCTCATAATTTTGAAATACTAAAAGGGTCCTCGAATTGTTTCCGAGTAAAGAATTATTTAAAGGGTAGAATCTGGAAATTCGGTTTTAATTATGCAACATGGGACCATTATGTTTAAATTTATTCACAGAAAGTGCTGGCAAGAAAAATCGAGCAAGATAAAACGAGCGTTTTAACGCAATTTGTTACACCTGTTCGTTCTCTCTGCAGAGAATATTGCCAGAGAAACGCACAAACTATCCCCCACGTGCTATTCTTAGTGTATCTTGTATGAAACTTGCGAACACATCGATTTCCCGGAAATTTTCGGGATACGAGCGTCGCCCGCAAAACTCATAACTCCTTATTCAATTACATTAGAACGCACACTAATACGAGCGTTTCTGCAAAAGGTAAATCCTCGTGGTACGAATTTCCTATTAACAGCGCTGTTAAAATTCTCGTCGTTACACGGTAATTTTCTTTCTTACATGACTCTTCTGATATAATTTATCGTTTGCGAGGGAAATTAATCAAGGAAACAATATTATGTACTCCTTGTCCGACCGAACGTCGCCGTTTTGCTACGGTAACTAATTTATTCGTTATAAAGTCTTACTGGCATAAGCAAATTCAATTTCCAGACAGTGAAGTTCCTAAAAGCACAAATTATGTTTTACTCGACATTTCTTTCGTTGATATTTAAATTCTCTCCTTCGCGTAATTATGCTTGATTTATTAAGCACGCATACAAATAATTAAAATAATAAAATGTACGATTGTTCGAAAAAAGAAGTGGCAGAGAGAAAGGTGCTCGAGCGGTATATTTTTTCAAATAACTTGTATTCGAATTTCACGGGAAACTAATGCCTCAAAAACAAACTTCCGTAAATCCGTCGAACTGCCCCCTGGCCTCCGTTTCAACAGAAATCGCTAATTAATGAGTTTGTAAATCATAAATCATCGGCTTTCACTTAACTTCCAACCGCAACCCCCGTTATATTACGGATTCGAAAAACAATGGTAATTATAAAAGTAGAACAACACGATTTCTCGAGGAATAGACTTTATCTTTTTAAATTAAGAATAATACCAGCTACTTTGTATTAAAAACTCTGATGAAACTTTTAACCCTTTGCCTTATCATTTTTTCCAGAGGTACGTCAGACTAAGCTACCTATTTATTATTGCAATATTAAAACAAAGAAAAATCTAATGTTATATAGAATTTACATTTAACGATAGTATATCATACCAACTGTGGTTGGAATTAAAATTCAATTGTAATAAAAATAAAGGTTTGTAACATTTGAAGCATAAGCTGACTCAAAGTAAGGGCTAGGGGTTAAGTAACCGATTTCAGTAAAAATGTAAGATTTCCTGTATTTCGAGATTAGCCTAGAATAAAAATCTGCAATGTACTTTTCAAAAAATAGCTATCCTGGTCCATCTACCATCCCCATATTACATTACTATGCCACGGGACAACTTGAAACAGCTGCGTCACGTAGAAAAATCTACTAAATAAAACTGCACGGTATATCACTCGGAAAGCAGTCAATTGTATTTTTATTCACACAATTAGATCCGACAATTCTGCTCGACCTGCCATGTACCACGTTAAATCGAAATCTTACGGCAATTAAGCTGCAACTCTCGTAGGCAGGTTCACAACTTTTCCCCACCCTTCGCGATATCCAATAATTATCGCTATTGTAGGCCAACAATAAGCTATCCCCTTGGCGCGTAGCTACGGTCGGTGCACTTAGCACGTGTTGCAAGGGTTGCACTCGTGCACGCACACAAAGACACCCACCCACAGAGTTGAGAGAGAACGGTGTCGCGACGTCGACGTCGCACCGAAATTTACCCGCTATTAGTAACACCATGCTGAAGCGAATACTAAATACGTCGTTTAGTCTGAAACAGCGAGGTGTACGAGGGGTAACTCTGGCAACGGTACGTTTCTGTCCATCAGGTATTCCACAATTTCACGAACGCTATCCACCGATCGTTTTCAACGACGAGACGAGACATGCCGACGTACCGACGATTTCGTTTCACGCGTGTGCATGCATGTACGTCGCGACGGAAAGCGCCGGTAGTTAAGCAACATTTGAAGAGCGTAATGGAGTTCCATGAATGGCCGGTGATATTGTTAAAGAATGGGCTACGTCCAGGCTACCATCCTTCATCAATTATTTTTTTTTTTTAAACCATGTTTGATTTCGCGTACAGACATTTCCCCGGCGCGGTTGTTTGCATTTAGTTTTAATTTACTTCGGTTTATTTTACTCTCTCAGCTGTTTCGAGAGTATTTTTTTCATATTATCTATCGGACTATTATTTTTATCAGTATCCGCGCGATTGAAAATAATAATTGGATAACTGTTCGCTATCGATTTTTTTTCGAGGGAAACTAGTTTTCGCGAATTTTTCCCAAACAACAACGTACTCGCGATGATTATTAAGAAAATGTAAAAGATATTCTCGATAAGTGTTACACCCTTTGTAAGCTTAAGTTTTTGGGGCAAAACTTCTGTTTTTAAAATTCAAAAAGTGTTCGTTCGTTCTTCTTTCCTCTCTCGCGAAAGAAATGTTATCATCACGTAATAAACTTCTGCGACCGTGTAATTTTTGAGGGAATGCAAGTATGTGTGAACGTGCAAGTGAGTGTGTGTGAGTGCGTATGTGTGTAGAGGAATGCGTGAGGATCAGCGTGAATGCGTCGAGAAGAGAAACAATAGAAGCTCTAGTTTTAAATAGCAATATGTAACGCGTGCGGATCGTTTTCTTCCTGTAATCCTTTTTAGTTTAAATATATAATATTATCATTTCGAGACCTCTGCGTGTTTCGCACCCTTCTCAGACCCGTGCAAACGTGACCCGTAAAAAACACGAGCCCCTATCGATTCTTTGATGGAACAAAAGCGTAACTTAACACACCATTTATCGCTTAAAACTAACATTATCGCATAAAATTAATTAACCTTGGTATTTCGATCATTAAGCAATGAAAATATGAAAACATAAAACTTTTGAATGTTCAAGAGAATGCTTATAAGATTTAAAAAATAGAGCCAGGAAATAATTTAAAAATCAATGAAAATTATGCTCGATAAGGGATGATAAACTTTCGGTAGGTAAAGTGTTAACAACGTTCGATAAGTTACGTTTCGGAGGTGGAATAAGGAAAGGAAAATATTAAATGGAATTCACGGGCGACTGGGTTCCGAGGGAAACATAATTATATATTCCAGGTTACATCGACGGGACGTAGGAGCGTCATCTATATTAAATCTTACCGTGAGACTTCTGGTTCAAGGCATTTCCTGCAAGTGGCTTCCGAATTATAATGTTCTTCCCGTCTTCTCTGCGCCACAACACGCGGGGCGGTGGTACGCCTCTTGCACGGCACGTTAACCTCACCTGTACGTGTTATGAAATCAGGATTATACAGAGAATCGAAGTTCGTTATTTGCCGGGTCACGTATTTATAAATATGTTTGAAAAAAAATTTCGAGCCATGAACAGAGCGAGAATTATGCGCGTTCGGTCGGCAAAATACTAGATTGTTTAGCATTTAACAGATTTTTCCGTTTGTTTTGACGAATACGCACTGAATTGAGAAACTCAGAAACAGTGTTTAAATCGCGATAGTATTAACTAATACTAGCCTTTAAAAGACTGAAACTGGACAGTTTAAATACCTTAGCCGAGAGTGAAAATGAAATTCTAGAGTAAATAGGAATTCTACGGCCAAAAATAAAGTGCTTCCAAAGTTAGATATTGTCAAAAATGTTATACATTAACATAATCAGTTTAGGTCATGTTAAAGTGATAATTCGAAATCTTGCAACACCATGACATGTCATGTAATCACAAAATGCTGACCAGAAGATTCAGCGTTTCATGAACTGACTCTCATGAATCATGAATTATTCAATGATTACACGAATACGCGGTACTCACATTATTGCTGAAGCGTGTCGATGTTGAATGACACCGTACACTAACCGTGAACTGATAAAACCACGTTGAAAAATTGAAACTTAATCCGTAAGTTAAAAGCAAATGTACCCGAACTGTTCGAAACTTATTTAATTTACACCAAAGTCGAAGACCTTCGTACGCGAGCCTTCGACGATCAACTGTTTTCGATAAACAAAGTTTCGTCCGCATTCCACGAGTGTTCGACGACCCCACCCCATCTCGGGGGTGAATAACAACAACACGACTAACGTACCTTTTCAATTCGATGACATTGAATTAAACGAGGCAAGCCAGTGTCTCGGGTACAGTCGTGTTCGGTGCTTGAACGAATAAGGCTCGTACCTCTTGGTTCTTCGCGTAAAGGATATTCGAGCGTTGAAGTGTGTGCAGTGAGAAAACGTGGCAACGGAAAGAAGGACTCTAGAGACCCGGAGGAGCTACCATCGGAGTACTTCGACGATCCTCTGGTGCACGGTGAGTGACAAATGTTTTATACGCTCGCGTATGAATATGTTTGCTCTATGTATAACCGTTCGTGGGCTCAGAATGGGAACCAAAAACGTACAAGTACAAGCAAAACCACGATTATCAATTTACGGAACAATTATTGATCAATTATTAGTTTTTAATCGAAATTCAATTAACTATCTTTAATTCTTACATTTTTATTTTCGAACATTGAAATATTGCTACAAAAATAGCATAGAAGGAAATAGCATAAAAATAGTTTGAAAGTATGAAAAATATTAGTATTAGAATAAAGTCATTACACGATTAGTTAAATAGAATTGCAAACAACATCGTTGCATTCGACTCTAAATAATCGCAATTACGAAAGCCAGGGTATACCATTGAAGGGACAATAAACTGAAATATAAGATAAACGTTCAAGAATGATATTGCTTGTACGGGAATAAAAGAGTTGAAAGTTCGAATAATCGAGGCTCTCCAGTAATTTAATTCTGTCGTACAACCGAACAAGATAAAGTTCCCCTCTATCGGGTAGTACGCTTGATCAAATCGTAATCAATTTACCATTAAACAACAGTAGACGTTCGATCTAACCGGTGTCACGCGACGACAAAAACAAAACCGTAAAATCCTGGAGTTCGATCGATGGTAGACAACGTTGCTGCGAATCCGGAATATAATCGACTCAGAATTTCGTTCGTTTCCGTGGATGTGCTCCTCGATCGAGTTAAAGAAAAAAAAAGAAAAAACAAAAAAATGTCGAAAGAGATCTTCGACGTTTTACGTCGATAGTTGACCACAGGGATTTTATCGTTATTTTTATCGACGAACCGAAAGAAAGAGGAAAAAGACATCGAACGAGCAGATTTTCCTAGCGAGCGATGGGAACCGCTCGTTTTCTCGATCTCTCCTCGTCGTTTCGTGGGATCTTGGCGAACGAGCTTATCAATTCTAAATTAAGGGCACAGATAGGCTCTGCAAGAGTGGATATATCTTAAATGCTGGATGACACGGGGAAACGAGTTTCAAAGTTTTAGTCCCGGTCGCATTGAAATTCAGATAAAGTAGAGGGAGCCGGGAGGGGTTGGAAAAGGAGAATCTAAACGGGCAACGAGATTTTTATAAACACACGGGGAAACGTGCACGGCTACGTGCCATTAATAACAATATTTATCGTTCGAACGAAAAAGTATCGTTCGTCGATCGAAACATTGGATTGAAACGTTCATTTTTAATAAGATCGTCTGCGAGTCCATTGCGAACGTCGCGTTCACGAAATATTGGATCAACGTTTTTGCAATTGATGGATTGGTCTTCCTTTTTTTTCTCTCTCTCTCTCCCTCTTGTGAAATTAGATGATTTTATTTGATTTCGCGAATCTATCGATACAGCTTTATTCCATTTTTTGATTAACCCTAGTACATTTCAAAGTCTCTAAATGTCTATAAATATATTTCATTTTTATTTAAAGATAGATTTCCATTTGGAATGAATTTTAAGAATATAATAAAATAATGTCGAATTAAACCAATAACGAGGAAAAAGTATCAAATATTAACAGGAAATTCGAATAACATTTTTCATCAAAATCAAATAAACATCAAAATTTAATAAAGTACCTTTGCTAAAATAAAATCAAAATTGTTCAATTTTTTTAAACTTGTTTACAAAAAATAAATTTTATGGAAACACCCACTGACAGTTTTTGATATTTTCTTAAAAGGCATCATGGATGAATTAATTAACCTAGAATTTTCTTAATTACAAGATTTTTCGGTGTCAAATTCGTGATAACTTTGCAAATTTTGGAACACCCATTCTCCTCTAATTAGGCAAGTGATATTAGACTCTAGCTAAGTTTCGTTACACGCTTGTTACATGAATTTTCAGTCTTGAAACGCGCATATGTTACTTTGCATAATATTTTGCAACATATTTTACGTATTAATAAAAGTTCGCTACAGAGTTTCGCGTCGTGATCGAAACAAAATCTCTGCAAGGGATTCTTAACGATTCAATGAGAAGATGTAATATTCCCTGCATTCCAGGTCTGATAAGGAAACTAGGATGAGGGAAATATTTACACATTATGTCAGACGTATGTCTCGAAAACGACGCTACTCTGATACGTACACGTGCAACAGGTTATTGAGACGTTTTAGCAATATTCGCTGGATTTTCTCTTTCACAGCGCTAAAGTTCAATCCTACATAGATTTTGACGTACATATATTATTAAATTACGGATGTTTACGCATTCATAACTCTGTAACTTATATATTTTCGGTAGAAAATTCAAACGTATCCAAATTTTGTGATAGGATTTTAAAGAAAAATTTTCAAAAAAATTACTTCACAATCTAAACAATAGGAAATTAATTTGAATTTAAAATATTGTTAATTTATAAATCGAAAGTTGACTTACCTGTCCTTCTTCGCGCACCATAACATCGCTCGAGGTCTCTTCAGGGATGAAATCTGGTGGGACGACGATGAACAACATGCCTGTCTGAAAAAAAAAAAAATAATATACATTATTTCTTGCTGATTATAAATTTGACTCGGTCATTAAGAAATAAGCACAAAACTGACGTATTAAATTCGAGCAAGAATTGGAAAACAATAGAGAACCGCTGTTATAGACAATTTGTCATAGTCTAAGCCTCTGTAATGCCACGTTTAAAGTTCAAAAATCGATACAATCGCAAAATTTATACGGCACAGCGGTGTTTCCCGATGGAAACCGCGGGCAGAATTACAGGGAGTTGCGTCTTACGTTCCGCAGAACAGTATTTCAACGGTCGTGCCAAAACTCGTCCCACACGAGATATATTTTCCGGTACGCACTGGAACCCGCCAGAATTTAATGTTAATGATACGCTTAACGGTTGTACAATGCATCAAGTAAATTTCCTTTCTTACCGAATCTCTAAATTATGTCCGTGCACATTACTCCATTCGCGAGCAAGACTGAATAACGCAGCAGCCCCTAAATCCTCACTGTATTTCGTTCCTCTTAGCCCCTCTTCCGTTCCTCTAACAACGTATCACGGGGTTGTAAAAGGTAACGATGAGCAACCGTAGATTTTCGTTAATTAACAACACGCCAAACCGATCGTTGTCGAAAACCACTGCGTTTCCTGATAATTCGAGCTCGAATTTTTCGTTCATTATTTTTTAACACGAAAGGGTGCGGGCGCGAAGGTTAGGGTGAAGGGTGGCTCGAAGCGTTCGATATTTCTCAGGAACATCTCAAGGCATCGTTCATTAGGCATTTGTCGCACAATTTCGTATTCAAACACGAGCAGCAGACTTTCAATGGATGACAATCTCGTTTCGTGGGAAGGTACACTTCTCTTGAGATCAGATTGGAGGGAATTCAAGAATAGATTAGCTTAATTCGAACTCAAATAAAAATCTGATGTCTATTTAATGCCAAGTCACCAAACCACGAATCTCCGTCAACTTCCCGTAAAGAATTCATCGCAGTTCCACAAAGAGCACAGTCGAGTAATGATCGTCAAGTTTCTAAACAACGCGTTTAACAATCCGCCTCCTCGAGACGAGTTGTGCAAGCATCGCTTATCAGCAAACAAGCCGCCATTATTTAACTCACCGTCATAATTCGTATCGTGGAAACGGGGAAGAGCGCAAGGGTAGGATTCTAACACGCGTGTCAAGGCTTTTCCAGCCGATCATACGTCAAACCGCGCCACGTCGGTGATGTCGGAAGGACTTGGAAGGGCCCCATCCTTAATATCTTTCCACTCCGCTTGCAGGTTTAAGGGAGTCAGCTTTAAACAGTCGACAGAAGGTAGGAGGCACCTGTCTCGAAGCTTGCGCGCGTAATTACGAGGATGTAATCTACGCCGGGACGAAACTTCAATCGTTATAACCGAGTTGTCTCGCAAGTCACCGAACTGCTTAAAACAGTCTTGACGAATACGTCGTGGAACGGTAACGTGTCTCTCTATGCCTCGACCCTTCCCCTCGCTCCGCGGATGTGTCTTTTGCATCTCCCTTGCCCTTTATCCTTGTCATATGACAGTTCGGTGACAGATAGACACGTGCCTGAACACGTAAACTTGCCGGTGTCACCCGGTGAATTATGAAACCTCCTGGCTCCGTTCCATAAATTAATTATTGCCTGCTTGGAAACGATTCTATCAGGGGGGGAGGGATGTTAATAAATATACCCGTGTTAATCGGACCGTAGACTGATCGATAGACACGTCCAGACGGCTAGAGACTCAAAAACACCTGACCCCTAGTCGGAGGATGATTTTCTAAATTTAGAAATAACTTGTAATCCTGTTTGACAGGATAATTCTGATCGACGTCGTTGAAAATGCTTTAATCTAACCTTCGAGAGAATTTTTCAAACTTGTTTCAGCAAATTTTATTTCAAAGAGGAATTTTAATGAAAATTCCTTTTATTATGCTTCTAAGTTTCGTTTCTGGATCATGTACTCAGGATAAAAATAGAAAGAAATAATTTTGACGGAATGGTTGATGAGCTGATGCTAAAGAAAAATGTTAATAATTGAAATGAAAAATTAAAATACTTGTTCTCAATTACACGGTTGAAGTAGCAAAATATTTTAGAGATTTAAACAGGGCACGTGTGAAATAAGCATTCCATAACACCCTTCGCGCTGATTATATGCAGTTCACGACTGAATATATTTCGGTATTCGTACAAGCGGAATTGTAAAAAGCAGCGGAGAAGAAACACGACATCCGTCGAGACAGTACGGAAACTAGAAGGAAATAGAATTAGCGGGGACCAGACTATTCGGAGATTTCCTATTATTTTATCATCTTCTTTACCCTCTTCGAGATTTTGTCTGCGGATGCCTTTTCTCAATTTTTCACCCTCCCTTCGAAACGTTTCTTTCCGCAGGATTAAAATCGCTTCGTCTATTAATCATAAATGCGGCCACGTTTTAACTATTACGCGTTAGCAATAAATTAAGCGATTCAAAAACCGCTTTCCGCGAGTGCAACAATTTACATTAATTTCGTGTAATTAAATCGAAAATGTTTACTGTGCACGCGGGAGAAACAAGCGCATACCATTTAATAAATTGTGAAATTATGGTCGTAATTAAAAATTTTCAACCCCAGCTTGTTTCATCCTTTCGTGCACTGTTTTGAATTTCTATAAAATCGTGGGTAAAATGAATGAATAATGTACACTGTCAAAAGTAAAAGCAATAATTAAGTCGACCGTCAATTCGTTGACACCTGATATTATCAATAAAAATGCGCAAATTAAAAGATCTGATATTAAAGCCGTAAACAAAAGAATTAAACTATCACGTATAAACACACAGAAGAGAAACGAGCAGCGTGCCTCCCTTTTCACCCTTGCTGCGAAATGTACTTTATCCCAAGGCGTATTTTGTTAGTCGCCGACTCGGCACGACAAGCATGCTCGAAAAGAGCCGCCGCGCCGGAGCCGCGCGGAAACGAGCAGACAAATACGTTTAGCCGAAACGAAACTGCTCATAGAATTCCCCTGTGGAAGGGTTGCACAAGTTTCACCCCTTGACGAGAGAAGAGGCACAAATTCGGAGCCGAAACCGATTCGGATAACGCGAAGAAGCACAGAAATTAACCAGCGTTTAGGCCGAAATGGTTCATCCGATATTTTCAACAATGTTTCTCTGGGAATACCTTAGGGGTAGATTTCCAACTCGACAACCCTAATTTGAAGACGCGCCTCAGCATTCGGAATTAAACGCGCGATTAAAATAAAATATTTACCTACATACATAGGTACACTTTGAAATTAATTGAAATATTCATTTTGCAAAATAATATCGGTCCGCTGGATACAGAATTATTTCTCAACAATTTCCAATTAAAACTGGCATCGGTCATGACAAGAGGGTGCAACGTTACGAAACGTCAACGAACTTGTAAGATTTGCCAGCGAACACGTACGTGAAGATTATTGTTTCCACCGAAGTAGATTCCTGGACAGGCACGGATGCCTGGATTCAATCTGAAACGTCGGAAAATTAGATCTCAAAGGAGAGAACTCGACTCTATCTCGAGCCATATCATACTTTGTGCCGAGCGAGACGAGCAGAAGGGTGGTAAGAAGAAGAAGGTTCTGTATGCTTTACAGAATGTCTTCTGGGTACAGGTGCGTCTCGACGATGGAAGCAGATGCTGGCTGACTGAAAGTCGAAGAAACGCGAGGTGACGTTTGTATGTTAGAGAAAATCGCTCATTAAGAATCGTACCTTTCCTCTAATTGCGAAAAAATCCCATGACTGGATAGAAGTGTCAAAGAAAGTCAGATTTTGTGAGTCAAGAATTAAATTACAGAGCAAAAACCCAAATCTGAATAAATTCTAATATGATCTATAATTCGATCTATTGTGTACACAGTTTATAATATTAATATCAAAAAGTTCAATTACACAAAGATAACAGCGTAGATTTCTTATTCAGTTTTTATGAAAGATTTGTAAAAATTGTTCAATACAGTATGCCAAATTAATTGCACAAAATATGGAGTAATTACAGAGTTTTTCTGATCATCAATTCACACTTTTGAAATCGAGGGGAGCAGTTCTTTAGGAAATTCGAAAAATTCGGACCAGTAAATGAAGTCTGCCCGGTGATGTTTTCAACTTTTACTGCTGACCCAAAGTGGTTATTCAGATCGGAAGTTGAATTTTTTAAACGGGATAAGGTATTTTAAACCGGAGACTTACGTCCTCGCTGAAAAATAAAAAATGTTCAGCGAGCCTCATCGTTTAAAGATCAACTTCGAACCGAAATAAGTCTTTGGTAGAGAAGAACCTTTCTTAACACAATATAGTTGAGAAGTATATAATAATAATGTTAATATTATATTTGTATTCAAATCCAACGCGTTTTGACAAAAACTCGCAGGTGTGTCATACGAGCTTGTAAAATTTCTAAGAAACGATGCTTCTGCTACCAAAATCCTTTCTGAAAGAAGAAACCTCGTCTGTTGGTACTAACAGGATACCATATCCTACGATTCAAAGGAGGAAATTTAAAAAAAGATCAGTGAATCGAGATTCTATAAGCGAACGAAATAGAATTCGCATCACAGACATATTTTATCCAATTCAATTACTATCCACAAATACTTTCGAAATATAGACAAATTTTATCACGAATTATATACGACGCGTGAATTATTTTAAAATATATCATTTTTTGATGAACACCTTCGACCGTCGATCGAAGAGAACATCGGGGTCAGAGGAAAAAATTTTCACGCACCATAAACATTGCACGATTGTTCGGTACTTTCTTCTCTAAGAAAGTTTCAAACAAAAAAAAAAAGAAAAAAAAACGTCGAACAATACGAGACTTTCATTTGTTTGCGAATTTATTCGATATGACGGATGCCGGGAATCGATCGGAGGACTGCTTTCCTGACAGTTTTATTCGAACAGAGGAGATTGCATTGTGGCCTTCCTTTTTTTTCCACCAAGAGCGAAATTTTATTCCACCGTGAATTCCGTGTTCACGAGTGCGTTGAAATTTTTAGCGTGGAAAGGAAATGGGTCGTCTCGCAGCTCGTCAATTTTATGCAAGGTTATTTGCTTTGGAAAAGAGACAGCCGAGGGAACAGATAAAAATATAAATTTTATGCTTGCATTTAAATCGTTTGTTGTTCGACCATTTTAAAGAAATCTAACTCTTTGAACGGCCCTCGCCCAAGACGTTCCGGTGGTCAAAGATCTGAACAAAATTTTCAATGGATTCAATGGGAAAATAATGTTTAATATTTGCGCTCGAATACCTGAACCTTCCCTGACATAAATGGCCCCTTGGTTTATTTAAAAAAAAAGGCTAGGAATTGAAACTAGAAAATTATCTCATTTCTGCTAGTTCTACTAATTGAATTTGGTCGTATAGTAATTCTTCGCAACAGTAATTGTTTTCAACAATTAAAACATTGGGGATCAAAAAATCGGAATCGTGTCTCGGTTTCCACGAGTATTCAAGGAGCAAAAGAACGATCGAGGAAAAGTCGTTTGATTTAATTAGTTTTACATAAAAAACACAAATAGATGCGCATAGCTGAACGAGAGGGGGGTTTAATGGAGTCAACCGGTTTCTGAAGTGGAAAATCGTTGAAACCTAGACACTATTTCCAAGGTGTTCATAAACGAGAGCCCAACATTCCTGAAACTTGCGAAGGCGGCTTGTGTTAAGTTTCCCGGTACAGTATTGATCCGTAATAAGCAACAGATTTCTGGCTCGAAATAAGCAAATCTTTATCCCCACCTTTTCGATTGATGTCGCCCGCAGAGCGAGAGGACCATGAAAGCTGAGAAATCATAAATCTTTGCGATCGAATGAACAGTCTGGTAGAAATAAGATAAGACATGTCGAATGTTTTCTCACTCTGACATTAGTGATTCTGGTGTGAATAAATGAACACTATTGCAAATATGTAGTGCTAACATGAGAAAGCATGTTATGTTCTATCCTTCTCCGAAGAATAACACCACTGCTCGACCGATCACTTTATAGTTTGTCGCTTTACCGAACCCCCCTGTTTTTTCTACGCGTTCCCCCTGAACTCGCTCGAGAACAAAGTCAAGCCGAATAGCATACCTGATCCGTAATAAGCAACTGGCCGGTCCCGAGTTTGTTGCTTATTTCGGAACAATACTGTATGCGGTGCTTCAACAGCTCCCCGAGAAATACCTTCGATACTTGCACAGATTGTAACATAAGGTAACTAATAGGTATTAGTAGGATAAGTAGTATAGGTAATACGTAGGTCGTATGTACGTGAATTTCCATATCTCAGTTAATGATGTTGCGGCTTTGTACCGCTATTCCGTTCGTAAACATTTAGGGACTGTCAGAAACAGGAAAACATTCATTCGATTCGATAGTTTCTATTCTCGCGTAACCATATAATCAAAGATCCGATTAACGGCTGGCTCCAATAATAATTAAATTGAGAAACAAAGTATGTCGTCATTGAGGCAATTAAGACATTCAGAGGACCTCAGCTTTATTACACCTGACAGAATTCTTGCTATTATTGAATTCATAATTATACATAATAGAAATGTTACATATTTGTGTTTAGATTTATTATGTTTTTATAGTATGGGAATGAAAATCAAATTTTTCTAACCCCTATTTACAAGGGAAGACTCCCTATCTAGAAATTTAAAAAAATTGTAAAATTTTGGGGAATTTTTGTATGGAATTTGTTTTGCTGCCCAAAAGTACTTTAAAGGGCTGAAGTTGATCCCTGAAAGTCCATTTATTTTTCAATTTTTTTACGTAAACCACTTTCATTATGCAATAAAATAAAAATAAATAAATTTTTCCATTACAAATACAAGCTTTGTTGTATTGTCGAACCAAATAGCGGTTGACAACAGTTACAATCATAAAATAATTTAAATCGTGTTTTTTTTTCCATCAATTAAATTTAATACTACAAATTTTGGAAATTTCAAGGGATAAATTAATATTAATAATCTACACGATCATTGGCATGAACAGTCGAATCAATTTGCTCTCTTTCACTGGTGCTTAATATGTTTGGTATATTCCGCGCTCTAAGGAGACTTTTCAAAAACTCTATTAAATCAGAGCCGATTCCCTATAAATCAATCTTTTACAAGGAAGATTATTGAATCGAGTATCGAAGATTTAACCAAGGCAGGCAAAGAAATCTGATAAGTGGCGAAAGATCGTATCAGAGGGAACGTGAAGAGTCGCCTAATTGGAATTGATGGGACCCACAAACGATGCGCATCCCCAGGACTTTATCGATCTAAATGGTGTCGGTGGTACCGATTCCAATTAGTTATTTCACCGAGTTTCCCGGCTTACCGCCATTCGTCCTGCCCGGTTAAACTGCATGCAGAAAGCCCTGATTTCGACCGCTTAGTTACTGGAAAACGCTCGAAACAGCCGATAAACGTGTCCGATAGCGATCCGATATCTAAGTAAATCCCTAATTCCTCCTGTGGCTTTCGAGTTTTCAAGAGGACCAACGCCGAATACCTGCGTAATACCTTCGTTAATTCATACAATTGTTGCGAACTAACAACGTTGAAATTATAGCTTCTATACATGTATAAATTCGACGAATTTGATGATGTTTATATATTAAGAAGCACCTTGATGGTTATCATTGGAGAAATAGTATGAATTGTCAACTTACCTGACTCTTCATAGGATCCGTATTTATCTGGCACATGTAGAGTCCTTCATCCTCTTTTTGTACACCCTTTATGTGAAGGTTCCACGTGGTATGATCGCTGTGGGACACTGAAACTCTCTTGTTGTGAGTTATTACGTGATCGTGGATAGCCTGGATCGCCTTAGTGTCTGCCTTTACCCAACCGACCTGCCAAGCACATTTATTAACGTAACATTACACCAAGTTCGGTTCCTTTATCGCTGCTAAACTTAAATTTATATGACATTAAAGTATTTAAAAGAAATCTTTAAATAATTAATGGGAATAATATTCATAGTATTTTATTAACGTTAAATCATTTGATTATACAATAATTGCAATTTTATGTAAGACTATCCATTTGTTCCATGGAGTGATCCATGAATCGACGTAAAATGCATCAAGAATTGCAATTGAATTACAAGTTAATCCTTCCAAAAGTTCTATCCAATTTCCTTTCAAATCTCACCGCATTTCCTTGTCTTATTGCCAAGATCAAGATACACTTTTAAATTGAAATTCTACGTACTTTACGATTGAAATGACTTTTTCATTGATCGCAATTTACATGATTCTACTTCGAATTGATAATATTAAAATTTGACTCCTCGTTAATTGATTCAACAAGCGGATTTAATTTAAAAAGTCAGCTATGAATGAAGTTTTCGGGCGCATAGGAATCATTGGCACGGCTAAATGGTTGGCTTTTTGAATTCAATTTAGCGAGCAATTCGCTCGAGCTTGATCCTGTTAGTTAAGTGTAAGTCGTCCGGTCAGATCGAAAGGGTTAATGAGACGGCAACACATGGAAGGAACGAGGACGATCAAAGGCCACGGGACGTGTTCATAGATTTCGACGGCCGAGCAGTACCGCAATTTCCCTATAGACAGGGTCGAATACGGAATACAAACAAGCCGAATACCCGTACGCCACGAGCGGAAGAGACACGTATAGTGGGATCCCCGTACGCGTCTCCCATCTCCTTGGCCAAACTTTGGCCGATATTTGCATTTTCCTTAGAATATTCCAAATTTCACGACGGGGCCTCGAGAAACGCTTGTATTAATAGAAAAGGGGAGGGTTACCGAATGTGCTTCAGGGATATTGTAATGGTGTTTGAAATTGTTCCCGAAGAGTGGCTCCCGGAATAGGAAAGATGTAATTGAAGTTTATTCTTACCGTATGCTCCTGACTGTTAAAAATGTATGACAAAGAAAAAATTTATCTTGCGATATTAAAATCGATTGTATCGAAGGGATCTCGAAATAAGTATTGGCTCTATCATTCTATCGAAAATTTAAAGCATCTTGATAGAAATAAACGTTGGAGTCAATAATCTAACTTACGAAATAGCGTGCTTCATAAAAAATGCAATATTTTTCAATAATGGAAGTGCATTATTATACTGATACATTAAGCGTACGGTTATATCAGTTAATGATTACAGATACATAATAAAATAAGATAAAAAAGCTATTAAACCGATGACTGTGGTCATAGACGTTAAATGATTAACATACCTTTGACGTAGATGTTATTGTTTCGAGGTTTATTAATAAAAATATTCTTGATTTTGCACAACACTACACTTTGTGGATATCGTCCATGTTAGACTGATTTTCGCGGGAAACAAAGGTACCGAGAAGTACCGAAGCTACACGAACCGACTCGAAGTCGACCCGAGCGAACTTCGAATCGTGGGAAGCTACCCGAAGTTACCCGAAGTTGCTCGAACTATCGCGAAATCCATTTTAAACCGGTTTGAACTCATTTTTCGCGGGGATTGAAGTTATGTAGGTCGTACATTTTTTGCAAGAAGTGAAATTTAACGTTATTGTTTGCAATAAGTGTTGTTTTTGTTAATTGTGTTGAAAATATCATTGATGTAACTGAAAACTAAACATTGTAAGTATTTTTATTGAGAAATTAAGGTATAAAATACATTAATTCACTCTGTAAAAATCTATGCTCGAACATACTAGAAGCAAGCTTTTAAAAATAATCAAATTATCAAAATTTAAGATTAAAAGTGAATTCTTATTACTAATTTAGTATTTTCATGTACATTTTGGTATTATTGTACTAATTATAGTATCTTTTTCTTTTACAGATTGAAGATTTCATTCCTGCTTTCCAAGGACTGAAGGAGGCTAACAACTTTGTGGTTGATATTTGCTGATCACCAATAAAAAAGGTAAGAGCTAAACCTACTTAAGAAAAGATGAATTATTCTTTCAATGTTTTACTTTAAAATTTCACTTCTGATGTATTACCTTCTTTATACTTCTAAGAACTTCATGCATACAATCTTGTACAATTAAAGATCATAATAAATTAACAAATACATTTTTATATTTTAAATTCAGTATTTTGAATACTTATACATTTTATACATATAATATAATATTGTGTTACATCAAATGAGATTGAATTATAAAATAAGCAATTAATAAGATCAAAGTAAAACATTCAAAGAGTAAGTGAAATTAATATTATTCTGCTGCATTTATTTCAAATGTAATTTATTAATTGAAATTGCTTTTAACTGGAAAGCATTATAAATCCTATAGGAATAATTTAATTTGCATAAAACATATAATTTATTCTAAAAAGCAACAGCAGCTTAAGAGATTTTTTTAAATAATAAAATTAATGAATAAGAAAAAAATATACAGTGATCTCAAATAAGAGAAGCTTTGATGCTTCTTTTATTTGGACTAAACGATTGAGAAATTGAAATAAATGCATAAATGCAAACATTTTCTTTTATCTGTCTCATTTTGTTTGTTGAAACTGTACGGTAAGTTTATATCTTCTTTGTAAGTTGTACAAACATTTATACAAGTTTTATTATGTAAAAGGAGGTTACGCTACCTTC
The DNA here is from genome assembly GCA_022405125.1 of Anthidium xuezhongi. Lineage (NCBI taxonomy): Eukaryota > Metazoa > Arthropoda > Insecta > Hymenoptera > Megachilidae > Anthidium > Anthidium xuezhongi. Next base: position 2,160,077 of record CM039649.1, read on the forward strand.
CAGTTTATTACAATATCTTCACTACAAAAGTATCAAGTTTAGTAATTATATGTTTTCAGATTTAATAGTAGAATAAGATTATTAAACTATGAATTTCTGACTTTGAATTATAATGAGGTATTAAATCAGATAGATCATTTGTTAGAATTAATTAATTGAAATAAAAACTACTTTATGAAATAGAAATTTTTTGTAATAGAGTAGTTAAATTTCTTAGTAATTACCCTGAGAGGTTTCATTAAATCTGAAGAAAAGAAAACATATAATTAATGTTTAAACCATGTGTGTCTCATTGTCTGAATCTTTTAATATGGAATAATTAATTGGCAAAGAAGCTTTCACAACTCTTTAATATTGCTACGTATCAACTTTATATTTCCTTAAATTAGACATTATACGTATATTATACTGTATAGTGATTCCATTACAAATTATTCACATCAGAAATAAGTTTGATATTCTAACAAATGATTAAATCAGTTAACACCAAATCACCTAACAAATTATGAAAACTTATAATAAATACTTTTAACATACATATATCAAAAATAATATTAAAGAATAGTTAAAAAATATATAAGGAAAATAGAATGAATGAGTTTGTCGTTTAGAGGAATCATGTTTTATATAGTGCTAATGTGATTTTTTTAATATCCTCAATCATCCCTGCTTTACGTATAATCTAATACACCTATATTAATTTTAATCGGATTAAGCGTAAATCCGTAATATCGGCGGTTGTAACAATATTATCAGAATACGATACAATTAGACTAATTATCCGGCATAATGGTCTGAAATTCGTAGTGCGGGGGCTATTGAATTACGGAAATAATCAAGGAGAAATTGCGAATGCACGCTTCATCCGGCGCCGTCAGGTTTGCCGTTCCCGGCATTAAGGCTTTAAATGAAAAATTAGCAGCAGTCGCTCGTTACCACTTTACTCTCGCATAATATCATTAGACGCTCGTAACCGAATTATTTATCTCTTTATAGCTGTGTCAAAGCGACTTTAACGAGAGCTTGCTCGGCTTGTTACAACACAACTCTTGCTCTTGCCCACCTTACGAGGGCTCCGGCTTTTGAATTTTCAACATCCCCCTTATTATTCCACCTCCCTTCCTTTTCCCTCTCTCTCTCTCTTCTTCTTTCTTTCTTTCTTCGTCCCGGTGAAATTGAAACACGTGTTACGGATCCGTTACGGTGAATCGTTAAATTTTCCATAAGTGTAATGTAAGTTAACGGGGTTGAAAGTCGTTCCCGTCGAGCAAACACGAATTCATTCGTCTACCTCCGTTTCATTCGTATTTGAAAACTGCCGGGATTAAATGTTGGCGATATTGAGGATATTAAAACCTCCTGTTGGAGAGAATAAACGATAACCTTGTGGTTTTCCTTCTTTCTTTTTTTCTCTCTCTCTCCCCCTTTATTCATTACAGTCAATGAAAGTCGACTCGCGCTCTCTTTATTGAGTTTCCGACGAGATATTTTAGCACATCTTTTATCGAATAAGGCTTCGTAAAATTATTTTAAAGGATAACTTGTCTTGAAATATTAATTCGCGTTAGTCGATGTGTTATTTTAAAAAATAATTTAATTAATCAGTGAATTGCATAGCGACTTTTGAAATCATCCCGATAAATTAAAACCCGTGATTAAAATTACGCCAAGTACCGAGACGATAGGATAGTTTTAACCGGTTTAAAAGTCCGTCGAGGTTGTTTTAAAGAAAATAAGCTTCGCCCGGTTCAAAGCAACCGGTTAAATCTTGATGAGAGGGTGTCTGTACAGGGTAGCAGCTGCGTCCATAATGCGATTTACTGGCGGCGAAGAAAAATGTTAATGCGTGCAAAGGTTAATCTAACCACCGTGTAACGTGGATAAAAGTGTAATTAAATTTACACCGTTCCGACCCTCCCGGTTAAAATGGAAACTCGGAATTTTTTAAATTATTGTTCGTCTTACTTATAACCTGCCTCTTCTATGGGGGGGTTACCTGGCTGTTGCGTAATGAAATTGTCTTCATGGTTGTGGATACGAAATCCAACACGACAGGGGAAATGCTTCTATTTCTGTGCTCAAACACGGGGATAAGATAGCACTGTTATCGAATCAAAAAGAGTGCTTGTGAAGTTAAAAGCATATGGATTGTTTGATAAATAGATTTTGTCCAAAAGCTGGCTTTTCTTCGAATCAAGATTCCTTGTAATCAGCTGTTAATAAATATATAATCTTTACTAAGTTATTTGTTAGAAACTTGTAGAGAACTTTTTGTTTGATTTCGAGAAAGGAACATTCGAGTTTGACAAAGAGAACGTTTACATCCTGTAACGGGATGAAATTTAACTTCACAGTAGTGATGTCAAAGAAATTTATGGTTGAATTATTCGCTACAAAATAGGATCATCTAACAAGGATGCATAATCCCGTTTCTGTTAAGGAATAAAACCAAAAACTTTTGTCGATTACTAAGTTTTGAACAACCTTTTTATCTTCAATTTAAAACGTGACCGTGTACATTCGCAAGTTGGAACATTCGTTCCAATTTCTTCTCCATTGCGAATCGTAACACGTTTTTAACGTTGTTACATTCTGTTTGGTGTCTGATACAATTGCTAGAGAATAATAAAATATTAAAGAGGAAAGACCAGGAACGAGGTAACTGCATCTTATAGACGAATATTGAAAAGTTACATTCGTTTAACTAACTTTTACATTTCATTTCCTTTTTCTATCAAAATTTGTATAATAGCACAGTTATGTATCCTTTGTATGTTATTTCCTCATTAAAATTTATTCTTAAGTAATGTATCAACACATCGTAACCATTTATTAAAATTGATATAATGAATAGGAAAATCCTTGAAGACTTAGATCTTTCCTTTGAATTTTACCAGAAACATTAATTAAAAATGAAGTTTAATATCCCCATCGTATCATTTTATATAAAGAACCATTTTAATAATAACGTAAATATAAAAGGGGACGGTGCCTTCGTAATGTAATTATTCTTTTGGCATAGATACATGTGTACTAAACGAATAAAAAGAGTTATCATGTGTTGGGAAAATAATTCCTACGCGAAGCCTTCGATGAATTTTTGTAGGGAAAACTTACCCTGTAACCCCCTAAATGATTGACCAGACACGTAAAAGTTGCGTCCCTTCCGAGTGGCACCGTCAGGTTCATGATAGGGCCAGTAAATTCGGGTGTAAAAGCACCACCTGAAATCAGATACACGATTCCTGTGATAAATCCTCGAATTTTCATATCTTGGTCGCTATAATATAACGAAATGGTACTTATTTTACAAGTCGTGGTTGGTACGGAATAATAAAACAAAATTATCTTAAACGATTATTCATTAAAGGTTCAATCTTTTTATTATTTACTTATTCGATGGAAGAATTTTTACTAAAATTTACTTAAATTAAATTTAAATTTACTTTACTTTTTTATTTTATTTAAAACTTAAAGAAAGGGGTAATCATAAAGTAGGACACCACAAAATAAAGTTAATCAACAGAAATTATTCTTACTCTAAAAATAATAACGCGGTCGAAATGGATTATCTTTTTTGTGATAACCCCTGTTTTTATTTCAAACAGAATTTGTTCAGTTTTGATATATAATAGGCGAGGATCGGTAAAGCGAGTATATTGTTTCTAAAAGAGAATAACGTTCGGGTGTTCGCGGATCGTATTTCATATTTAATACTGCTATTACATTAGTTTGATACTTAACGCCGTCGTGATATATTATTCGATACGAGAATACGTTTCATGTAAATCGTGTCGTCCTTTCTCTCTTTTCGATCTGCGTGGATTTATACAAATCACATTATCCTGTATTTCGTAAAATTCATTAATTAATATTCGTGATCGCGACACCGATGTTTCAATTGTTTTTAATTTTCAAATTTATACTCGATTTCTTATTCAGTTAATATAAATATGAATCGGAACTGTGAATTTTTGCAAGAAAATTAATATTGTCGGACGCATCCTTTGTTTTAGACAAAAGTTGCATACTTTGTAATTTATTCCCCTGATAACTAAATGTTAACATTATCCTCATTACCCTGGCTGTTCCGGTATACAAGACTCTACGAAAACTGCATTTTAGCTAGATAAAACGGTGCATTAGCAACCAGATATACACCGTCTGCCAGAAGTTTGCTATCACTAGGCAGACTATAGATTAGAAGGATCTTGCAAAGAGATAAACAGAATCAGTTCAGTGGAGTAACTTTTACTTGTTAAAAGCGGCTAATTTTACATTTCTTAAGAAAAGTGCAGAAAATTGTTCTCAAACTTCGTCAGTTTTTTGAAATTACGAATATAATTGCCAAAGCTTGGTAACATGGACTCGTAATTCGAAGTTTCTGTTCGCGATTGTAGTTTGCATTTTAACGAAGTCAGGAAATCACGATACATTCGAGATGAAAGATCACGTTTCCGATACGCAACGTAGCTTGTGAACGTTGGCATTAAATAATTAATCTCGTAATTAATTATAAAGCACAAACAGCTTAGTGATCGCACGCAAAACGTAGCAAGGGATTCTGCCCGGTACTTGTTCCTGCTTGGAAAAGCGAGCACGTAACGAGCTTTTATTTTCAATGGTGAGGACAGTTTACGTACTGACACGAGTCGCGTGAAAATGTCGAAAACCTACCCTTCCTTTTCTCTCAGGTATTTACTTGCCTTGTACAAGTGGTTTGTATTAACACCAGGTTTACGAGACTTAGTATTTATTTATTTTCCTGGCAGTCTATGTTATTTTGCAAAAAGTTGTATAGGAAAGTATTTAAATTTTCAAGATTTCTAAAGATTTAAGTTTGGTAGAGAAAATGTTAATATCGTCGCGGAGACTTATTGGTAAGAAGATGAACATTCCGTTTCTTGATGCGCGTGTTCCCTTGGAAGACGCAGAGCGTCGTCGCAATACAGATGCTTTGTACTTTGCGCAGTTACACATCGAATTTCATGTTTCATTTTCGTGGCGCAGCGTGCAAGGGTAATTTGATAGAGAATAAACGAGCCGTGTCTGTACGATGCCCGTAATATCAAATGCCTCACATTTCCTGCGATATTAAACGGTACTCGATTAGATGTAACCACCCCTCTTTTCCTTTCTATATTATCTTCATCGATCAACCCTGATACTTTATTTTAATCATAGTTGTTGTCCCGTTCATTCAAAATCCCATGGAATCAAATTTTATTTTAAGTGAAACAATGAAATTTAATTGTTTGGAATTAATTTTTTAATTGGTGGGGGTGTCTAATGACTAGTACTATACATTTTATACATATAATTGAATAAGAAGTTAACTGCTTTGGATTAATATTTGATCTTATATTTTGTAATTAAATAGCTGAATTAATTTTTGAAGTACTCTTTTCGATTAAAACATTTTTTTTTTTGCAAGGTATTGAGAAAATTGTAGTGAAATTTATCGAGTGGTACAATGTTCTCTTGGGTGGTATAAAAAGAAGATATGTTGCTGTAGATCCGTTCCCAAGAAAGTAGATAGTGCTAGGTCGTCTAGAAGTAAGGACGATAATTAATTGTCGTCATTTATGGCACTAATTAACCATCGTATTGAGGATCTCCTAGCCATGAGATCTTCTAATTGAGATACATTTACCATTCTGTTCTCTAAATAATCAAAGAAATTTTGGTGTTCTATTCCAGTTTTGTATTTCTTTATCTCGATTATTATCTATTTTTATTTTTGTGTAAAAATATTTCGATTTGCTTGTGAATTTATCCAGAACTTTTCAGCATAAAACTATTTTACTAATCGAATTTCTGTTGCGTACTGGAAAATGAAATTTGTAATTAATGAAACGTTTGTGTATTTTACAACTGTTGTTACTTGCTCGTGGATGTAGATCGGTGGACACGATTTTTAATCAAATTCTTTCCACGTATACAGATTATTCGAATTCCAATATATGTTGTAAATAAATAGTAACAAACAACAAACTGTACTATCAGTGTAATTAATTTCACATTAGAACCTTTTCCAGTACACCACTTACTTAATTATAATTTTTTAAGAAAATTTCTTAAAAGGGTTTGATCTATTTTACCAAATATATCTTTAAATTTTTGTCTTAATAAAAGTTGATCTTGCTTCTGGGGTTATTCATTCGATTAATTACTTTAAACGTTTTTATCTTTATTTTATTAATGAATTTTTTACTGGCCAGGCTCATTATTCATTCAAAGTTCATGTTTTCTTCATCACGGGCTTGTGTATTAAACACCTTAATACGTTGAGAGTGAAGTAACAACGTTGTAAATGACTTTGAGAAATTATAAGTTGATGGTTAATTAATTTACCTGTATTTATGTGGGCTAATTACAGGAAAAACATCGATAAGTGGTATGTTTTATAGCTATTACGTTTAATTAGGTTTTGTTTCGTACAAATTTTGTTATTCACGCATCACAGAACGATATTTTGTTTAAGTCTGATACAAATGTATTGTTACTGCCAGCTGAATTGTCAAATTTCTCAAAGTCAACCAGATTTATCGCTAGAGTGTAAAGGGCTATAATTAAGCTCAATTTATATCGCAGGTCAACTGCAACCCCCATGACAATTAACTCTCTTCTTGTAACTTTCATTATACAGTAATCACATATCGATCGATGGGACTAGATAAGTAATTTGTCTGTTACTTATTCATTGTTATTACTCAGTGCTAACAATAATTAAACTCTTCATTGGTAGCCACAGAAACTTGATAAATAAGTGTTGAGAATATAATAGAAAATACTTGATTAACAATTAAAAATTCCCCACATTATTAAAATTTTATCAATTATCCGGCTGTATAAAATATAAAACACCTGTCACCTGTGACCGCCATGACAATCAACGTGTTAAACCGTTGAACATCGACGAATTAGACCCGTGGATCTGCATTTTAACAAAATGTGCACGAAGAGCACCCAAGGGACCGATATCTCATGTGGGAAATCGCGTACGCGTATGGAACAACGAATCGCTGATTTCTCGATCGGGAGAATATCCGGAAGAAACGCGGCCGTATTAATTATCCTTCCCGTCTTCGAACAAAAAGAAAGGAGGGGAACGGCTCGGAATAAATCTCAGCTACCGTAACTCCAGCGCGAAAAATTATCCGTTCAAAAAGCGCTGTCGACGAGTAGCCCGGGGAGCCGTTCGAGTCAATTAGTAGCGGGTCGCCGGTGGATCCGATTGCAAAGGCATGAAATTACAATAATTAGCTGGATGTTGTCCGGTGCTCGACTGCTTTTTAATCTGTTTTTCCGCGTCGCGTCCAAAGCACAAGGGAGAAAAGCCTGGTTGGATGTCAAGCGGTGAAAACGAACGAAGAGAAAAAAAGAAGAAGGAGGAGGGGCAGTGGACGAAAGTTGAAAGAGACGAGGAACTAAGAAATCTTTACTGGTAATGAAATAGAAGGCAACAGTTTTTAGTTAAATGGCAACGTTCAGGGGGAATAGGGAGGATGGTTAGGGAGGTTTAAAAAGAAGGAGTTAGGGGTCCGTGGATGGCGGAGAAACTGCGAGGAGGAGACGGTCGGGGGGGGGTGGGGGGGCCAAAGGATAAGCTTCGAAGTCGAGCCGTTGGGATCTTAGAGGAGACAAGCTTGACCTATTTGTCTCATAACAACGGTAATAGGATCGGAAAGTATTTATAAGTAGAAGTGACAATCGCCGTGGGACAAGCAGTCTGCCGAGTGGCCGAGAGCAAAGTAAATTGATGGCGGCGGTATTACCTGGAAATAAAGGCAAGGAATAAACGCTCGCCCGGGCCCAGCCGGGGAAAAGATGAAATTCTTGTATTGAACCTGTTCGAGTGGCGAATAGTTTCTGTATTGTAATGCACAAAAAGGTCGTATTTATTCGACGACGATCCTCGATACCGGCGCTCACGATCTTTGTTTCGTTCTCCGTGCTTTCAGAAAGAACGAAAGGAAGACGTTTCAAAGGGTCCTCTCGTTTTCTAAAGGGATTATATTAGTGGAGAGGCGTAAAGGTAGGAAAAATAACGAAAGTAGGATAAAGTGTACAATAATTGGTGCTTTGACCTGAAACGCCGTCTTAAAAAGTCAAACGGCTCCCGTTGCCGTTCATTAACCTTTTATGAATCCCCGTGTATATTTAAGGTAACGCGTTGAATTTCTATCGCGAACTCGAAATTTTCCTTCTGATATATTTCACCATCTTGGAATACGTTTTGCTCGATATTAAAATATCGAGAAGCTTATTTTTACACTTTGACTATTTATCATTTTCAAACTTCACTTTTTAAACTGTGTGTAAAGTAAAACTTTCAAATACTGTAATATACAAAACGGTGAAAAAATATATAAAGGATTCATTTTTACTTCTTAATAAAACGCCGGATAAAACGTAACAAAAATTGTAGTTTCTTCTTCTACGAGTTTTAAAAATTTTCTTCGTCTTTCCTCGTAGAAGGTACCATTCGAATTTTGAGTTTACGACTGATGTTTGATACAAAGGGCAATACTTTGTCTGATCAAAGGATTTAGTGTCAAAAATGAAATTTCCGTATAAAATTTTGAATATCAGAAGTGTCCAAACGCTTCGCTAGGTTGGTCCATCGATTTTGTATTTTTATCGAATACCGATACCGAAATATCAGAACCTGGAGACGTTAAGACAGGTATTTCTTTCCCTTAATATCGTCTTTTCGAAATTCATTTATTACGTGGAGCGTTCTATTCTCGTCGAAAGTCAAACGAGGGAAAATTAAGAAAAATTTTTACAGAATTTTGACTGACATCGTCGAGCAAAAGATAAAAAAAGAAGAATGTCAGAAGTTTGTTCGCAAATTATGTTTCTTACAGGGAAAACACGGTAGACGAAAGTTGAACTGCGTCACGATTAATAAAATTCCTTATTACGAAACAAGAGGCGCACGTTGCACTCAAGACACTGATTCGACGCTGACGCGAACATTCCGTGGTAGTTAAGAACTTTACGATATTTAATATTGGCAATAAGCTGCCGCGGGAAGTTCGATAATAAGCTGTTTCGTGAAAAACTTTCAGCTGCCTGTTGCGTGATACATCGATAAGTCTGATAGACACAAACGATTTACGAGCGCAACATAACCGGGGCCGGTTGCTTCTTTTAATCGAATCGAAAGGACCTCCGCCGGTTATTATTTTCTCATAAAAAATTTACGATTTTTCTTGAGAGACCCGCGCGTAATGAGTTTCGAAAGAAAGGGAAAAAGCGTAAAGCACCCGGGATTTCGGCGGACAACAGTTTCTGCATAGTTGAAAATGATAAATGAAAATTTAAGTAGTCGTTGAAACTCGCGGTCCCGTGATTGATCATTTCTGCCGTGTTTGATATTAATATATTCGTGTTTGATTTATTTAACACATTGTTGCTGGCTCGGTCCGTTAAAATGGTTCCTGGGGTAAAAAATTAAACGCCGGCAATTTTAATGAAATATAGATCAAAGAAATAATAACTGAAGAAATTGAACTTTTAATGTATGAAAATGGAAAGAATGTAAAATTAAATTTCAGTTATTTTTATATCATCGATATGTTAATCAAAGGTCAATATTAATTCAAGAATACGCATTATTTTAACTTTGTTTGAAATTATATTAATATTTTTTAGAATTTATAAAAAATATTAATATTTTTTTTAAGAATTCGTGAAAGAAGAAACAAATTTTCTCTGTCGTTCGTTGAATTAATTTTCTATCGTTAGTGAAAAAAACAAAGTTTTCTGAGTTTAGCTGTTCTTTCATCGATCTATCTGTCGTTTATATGGGCATCGTTCCTCCCTTGCTGATTACATCTTACCCTCGCAATTGGAAATGGAAGCCGTTTTGTCGATGATTTTCTTTGTTTCCGTTTCGTCATTCCATACTTTTCCCCCCGTTTTTGCCACTTTTATTATCTTCAATTGAAAATGGATGATACCTCGGCGAGCGTAAACAATATTAAAGGCATACGTTATCGGGCCGTGTGCGTAAATCTTTCGCGCGCAATATCGCGACGATAAAAGCAGAACTTCTTCGTCTTGAAATTCTTCTTTGAATTATCGTAAATTCAAGATATTTCTTCGCAGTATTCTTTATTTTGCGAAATTGTAATTGTACGCACGTAACGGACAGACTGCGAGACAATGGAGTAAATGACGTGCACGAAATACTTGTATTTTAGAATTAAACGGAACTACCTCCTGAAGGTATTTTTATCATTTGTTTCTCTTTTTTTTCTCCTTCTCCTCTCGGTTCAAGATAGTCGTCTTGCGCGCGTGAAACGGAACGATCGTATCCCTGCAAAAAGTATGACTTTAATTAAAGCATGGAAGGATTTAGCGTGAGTTATTTGTTCAGGAAACTCGGTGTCTTTTATGCTGAAGAAAATGAAGAGATTCACTCTGCGTACATACTTCATCCTGAATTAACCGAGTCTCCCTGTTGAATCGCTGCGTTACGGGTATAAGTAGGACTTTGATTTCGTTCTGTGTAATTACAAATTATACAAATACCCTAATTCAACTCGCGATTAAATCTTCTGTGATTCTATAAATTTCTTACGATACAAAATGTGTTGTAGTAAAATGTATAATATTAGAATTTAATTTAAATTAGTGAAGCATTAATAAAATTGGTACATATTTCATGCAAAATTGGCTTATAAAATTTACTAAATATTCTATGCCATAGAAAGAAAGCAAACAATTATATCAAAGTACTTGGTTATTTTTACAATGAGATACTTCATTCAATATTAATCATTCCATGAATATTCAGCACAACTTTTTTGGAATAAAGTATTTTAATTTAACGAGTCTCCTTTTGGACATAGACAGGGTTTATAATAAAAAAAATTGAAAGATCGTTCGAATAAAAAGTTATCGATTATTGGTAGATACGTCTAATTTTGAATGCAAATAATAAAAATGGAAAGAGCACAGTGTATACAAAGCAGCTGTTTACAATGTACCAAAATGTAATTAATTAATTTCAGAATAGTTAGATATCATAGTGAAATGTAGCGGGGGCGACGTGAAATTATTTCCATAGAATTAGATTAAACGGGCTTTCATTTCAACACCGTGTACAGCTGTTTAAAATTAGTTGGAAACCATTTTGCAGTCACTACCCTCCTTTTTGGGGTACATACACAAACTTGTCCTGGTATTTCATTTTTTAACTTTAGCGAAATTGGAACAAATGTTGCTGCGAAGGTTTGAAACGACAGCTACGTGACTTGCCAAAGGGTCGTTGAAAAATTTATAAAAATTCATCGAACAAAGTGTGCTCCTTTTATTTTCTGTTTTTTCATAAAGAAACATCGTGCAAACAAAAAACGCTGTTTATATTTTTCTGTTCCCGATCGCGCATTACAGAAGAATACTTGAAATTCTTGTCCCCGTACGTCTGATACTGTCGAACGCACAATTATAACAGGGGATAAAAAAAAAAAAATTACACGGCGATCCTTGTTTGAAAATATCCGGCTGTTTAAATAAATTCGAAAAAAAATATGAAACTCGCGTGTTCGCTGATAAATATTTCCGTCGGAGTGGAATTTTATGGAACGGTCGAAATATTTCGGAAACTCTTCACATTTGTATGCCGCGAATCGACGAATCAAAAAATTGTGTTCATACATGGTGTTTTTTTGTTTTAACATTTTGATAGTCACGCGCCTACAGTTCACATTCTATTTATCTTCGTTCAAAGTTAACAATTTCTTCTTTTGTGTCACAAATCGTTGTCAAAATTTACAGAATTACAAGATTCACGATAGTTAGTTGTTTTTTAACATTTTCATTGGTGTTGGATTATTGTATATATTTTGCAACCACTTGCAATATTTCTTTCACAAATTTTCCAATTTTTCTGACTTTCATGTATTGACTATATGGTTTCTTATTTTCTTCTTATATCTGTTTTCACTCTTTCTCTGCTTTCCCGTATTTTAGCTGCTTCAGTATTTTTGACCGGAAACCTTATCCTTTCTACCCTTTAAATCAATTTTCTATTTCGCCGTTGTCTATTCGTCCATTGTTTTATTCGTTTTCAGTTCTTGGTACTTTTGTTTGCCTCCGATCAGCACCACTTTTCTCAGTTTCCATTGATTCTTTTTTTTTCTCTATCTCAACATCATTTATTGTTTGTTACTCGTTAATTTGTACGTCCTTTCTCGTCGTATTTTTCTTTATTTTCGCACGCTTTATTTGTCCATTTTGGTAGCTTTCAAGGCTTCTTTTGGCATTTGATCCTTTTGTATCTCTTGTAACAACGGGATAACGTTTCAAAGCATCAATGGGAGAAAACGTGGAAGTAAATTCGCTACTGTATTAAGTGTATTCAGTTTCGTACAAATTCTTGCAAAACAATTTCTTGCACATGACTATTTTCGATAGCGTTGAAACAAATTATAAATCTCCTTAATCAGTAAAGAAATATATCGAGTTGGAAAATCACAAAATTATGAACAGAACGTAATAAAACAAAGAATGTTAGGAATTTAAACAGAACGATAGAAATTTTTGCATATTTTTCGATCCAGTCTCCCATAAAATACCTAAATTCCTATAATTTAATTCTCGAACGTTCAGAAGAGCCAGCCAACGAGCTGCCAATGAGATATGCACTGCCAATTAATTATTAGATTTTTTCTTGCATTGGTATTCTTTTTTTTCTCTCTCTCTGTCCTCACGTCGGAACCATAATTTTCTTCATGGTTGTCAAAATGAGAACGTTGAACGACACTCGAGGAAGTTCGTAAGTGGCAGCTAGAATTGATTCAACTTAATTTATTCTTGAGTTTGGCCGGGTTGAATGGGCACCTCCACTCTCACTCTTTCTCTTTCTCTCTCTCTCTTGCTCTCTCTCTTTTCGCTTCGCCGTTCGTTAAGCAACCGATAAGCAGAAGTTCCCAATTGGCCGGAAGCTTCCTTTCAACACCTTGCACGTTCCTTCCAGGGAACTTATTTATCCCTTTCACTGTTGGCCATTAACGCTCGATATTCGATATAACGAAAATGCTGAACTCTTCCTCGCTTTTCACCCGCCACTTTACCGCCGCGAACTTATTATATCCGATCGATATTTTCCTATTATTGTTGCGAAAATTGTTGAACGATCGCCGCTGAGAAAGTTGTTGTCTTCAATAAACGTTTCATGGTATTCATACCGCGATATTGTAAGCGTTATATCATCCTCGAGATAAATTAATTTGTTGCATCTTAGCCAATAAATTGATCGTTGCAACAAGTTCTTTTATTTAATGTAAGTCAAAAAGTTTACATAGATTGGGATAAAAATGAAACTCTTTCCTTCAAAATTGAAAAAAGAAAGTAAGGGTCGCAGAGGATTGCGGTTGTGGAATTTGTACAAGTGCTCAAATCACAGGAAAAATTGTTGCTTCATTCTTTCCTCGAGGAAGTTAAAACACTTAAGCAGACTCGAAAAGTTGAAAACTTCTTTCTTTTATTTTTCACCGTAAAACTTTTGGCGAATATTTTTGAAGGTATGTAGAATTTTCGAGGCGGGAAAAGGAAGTTTGATTTTTTCATCCTGCTCGAGGGTTAGGGTCCTTGTAAGTACGGTCGAAATTCCCTAAAGAGTCGTGACCCAGTTTTTTCTTTCCTTCGTAAACGCGTGTACGCTCGTGGTAATAGTGAAAAGACGTCGATTCAGCTTCTGCCAATGACCGTAGCACGTGATTTGAACTTGGAATGGTATATTCTGCACGTGCGAACAAGAAAATTATAACAAATCAGTGAAAAATTCGTTTTAAACAACCGTGTGTTGTTACAAAGCAAAGTTTATCATAAAATCGAAAATTCCTCACTTCTAATCATATATTATCAAATAGAAATGCTGATACACCAACTTAGAATTTTGTTTAAAAATTTCAAAGGTTGAGTAGTGTAAAATACTACGAGTATAGAGATAAAAGTTTTTTCGTACACTTTATAAAAGGTTTTTAATTTATCAAAGGGTCAATCAATGCTCGTAGCTGGCAAAATGTATTCCTCGACGAAATTTATCCAGCATCCGATCGAACGGCAGAAATCGATCCGTCGAAGAAACGACGTCGTTGTACGGGTACTCTTTCCACCAAGAAATCTGCCCTTATTGCGTGGGCGTGTATGCCACCCTCGTGGAACTCGTCGAAACAAGCAGGATCGCGAAACGGGGTAGTTTCACGCTCACAATAAAGCCCCCCGATGCTTGTTTCGAACGAGTTCCACGTCGCGCGAACTATTCGATGTAATCGCGACTTTGCAGGCGTTATGCATCCTCGAGGATAACTTGAACGTGGCCACGTGTACACGTTTGTAAATTGCCTGGAAACGTTGCTCGTGAAATTATTAAAGAATCGTACGATACAAATTCCCGACCCGGTTACCACGGATTTTCGCGGCTGAATTTTCTCCTGTCGTTTCGAAAACGTTTATCCGCAATTATGTTCAATCCTCGCCGATTCTACGTGCTTTCGAATAAGATTCAACCCTTCGTGGTCGACGGAACAGTCGTGCCAACTTACAAAATCGCGTGTATGTTTAACAAATATTGCCCTACGCTTTTGGCATAAATGAAATGTAGACAATGGAAGAAGGGAATTATTATTTGTTTTATTTGAATAGTATTCACTCTCCTGGATTAAAAGTGCTCCCTTCTCAAAGGGTTAATGGCAACTTTGCTTTTCATTCGATATTATCGAGTTATTTAGTTTACGAAATTTCTATCATTTTTGTGGGATATAACGTTGTTGCTCTTTGTTAGTTAGTTTGGTGGTTATTCGTCGAATAATGGTGAAAGTAGTACAGCTTGTTTTTTACCGGATTGCTTATAACACAATGTTTTGAGTATAGTGCCTTTTTTATTTTGAGGGAAAATTGTTCTTCAATTAAGCTTATACAATTATTTATTGGAAGTTAGTAATGTTTCCTTTGGCCAACTTTTGTCCAAAATTCGAAGGAACGTTTTAAGTAATTTGCAGGCTAATTTTACAGATAATAGGATAAACATTCTTCATCAAAGTCTTGATTACCAATCGAACGTTTCATTTGAAGTGTTGTTGAAAAGCCGGTGGATATTCGATCTCATATAAAGCACGGTTCCACGGAGCTTCAGTTGGATAAGGTTATTGCGTTTGCTCCAATTATTCATTAACTTTTACGGAAGATTTAACGGATAATGAAGCGAGGGAAAACTTGAGGCAAAGTCCGCGATTCAACCGGGAGTGTACTTTTAATTCAAGAGGTCACGATACGAGCCTTCGTATTACACGCCTTTCAGAAGCAAGTCGGACTCGACGCTGGCTGAAGTAATAAAGCGAGAAATCGAGAGGAGGCAGTTGTCGTTTCCCTTGTTGTATGTATTTATCACCCCGAACGAGAAGAAGAGGGAATTTGAATTAACTAAACCTTTTTTAACGAGGATTCTCCAGCGGTAGTTGCTTCTTGAAATAATTCTCAAACGAATCGGTGCCTCGAAGAAGCTTTTGTACAACTAGGAAACACAAATGATTAATATAGATGTAACGGAGAAATAATTTCATAAATGCTAGGTGACTAGTATCACATAGAGAATTTTTATAATTTTAGAGGGAAGAAGGATTAGTATTAAAATTTGCAAATAAGAAAGTTAAAATAATTTATAATACCTTGGAATATAATATAGTTTAACTTGAGGTATAATTCTAAATAATTAGCTTCCAGTAATATCTAGTAATGTTAGCAATTAAAAAATTTTTATTGGAAAAATAGAAAATAAAAAAAAAAGGTTTAAGTTACATCAATGTGTATTCCTTCGAATAGATTTCGCAAGAAAAATAATATAGGAAGTGATCTTAGCATAAAACGCGTTCATTTGTACGGGGAATAAAAGGGGACAATGGTTCAATGGTATTTGTAATTAAATGCTGTCTCGCGTCGCGGAATCATCATTGCGTCTCTTTCGAGTTCCTTTGTTGAAAATTGAATTTCGCGCATTAAGCAAACAGAACAGTTTTAAACTTACCAGATAACACGATAATGTACTTTTCAGTGTATCCGTTTAGTTTTTAATTAAAATTTCAAAGACCAACGTTGCTCGGGGGAGTTATTTTGTTACCGATAGAAGATCTTGTTTTTGTTCAAGTTGAACATCGATTCGCGTTTCAATCGAATAATAGAAAATTGTGTCAATTGAACCTGTTAATTGCATAATCATTTTCAAACTTTTCAACTATTTTAAAGCTACAGAAGAATTATACAAATCTATTAATTAAAATTTAGATAAACATTTAAAAAGCATTCGAATTTTTCAAGTCAGTTCTATTTTTCTTTAAATATTCTTAGATTCAAAAATTTGAAGAAAAACAGTAAGGATTTTTCGTGGAGCGAAGACGAAGCGATCGTCGAAAATTCATGGACCGCGTAAAATGTTAACCGGTCGAGTTTCCTTTTTTCATTTCGGGCAAAGTTCGTTGGGTGATTTCGGGGAGAGAAAAAAAAAGTAATATTTCATCACAGATTACGTCATGGGTGGGAAGGATCGTAAGGCCAATATCGGCGTGTATCAGTGGTGACAGCGTGCGTTTCAAAAGCGGATTACTTCCGGTATTGTATTTACAGGTGGTCGTGAAGTGAACGGCTTAGTTGCAAAATTGCATCGCGATGCATCATAACTCGTGGTATTCGTCGGGCTTGGGTCGGTTTTAAAATTCTCCTGGAAAGAACTTTCCTCGGTAATTGACGCTCTCAAAACCGGCTGCTGCGTTGTCGAATTCTATGTTTTTTTTCTGCCCCATCCTTTTTGCTTTTTTTTTTCGTTATCGCTATCGCGGGGTATCTAGGGCATGATGAATTTGATTAATAATCGATCTCTCTTTCCTGGATTTTGTTTCGATGGTTTTCATACTAATTTTTTCACGATACGATACAAAAGCACAACTTGGTTGTTTCGATTGATTAGTGAAAAAATACTTACCGAAAATGTCGTTCGGATAAATTAGAAGAGCTATCAACACCATTAGAAGTGTTTCTTGCCGATCCACCATTTTGTCACAGTCATCGATCCACCTGAAAAAGTTAATTGAACTCACGATAAAAAAAGGGTAGCACATTTGGAACAATTGAATTATAAACAATTCGTAGGTACGTTAACGAATGGGGGGTATTTAACTTTCTTCGCGAATTAAAATTTCCGTCTCATTGTAATCCGAATAAAAAGCTTTGATCCTTTATCCTTACGCTTTACAACTTTTCCAGCACTCCGCAAAGAGACTCTAAAATCGCATTGGCATTTGACGAAATTCGGTATGATCTTTCGAGCTCGTGAAAATTTAATTGTGCACGACAGATCCCTGTTTTCTAATTGAAACGATATCGATGGCAAATGATTAATTAACAAGAGGTCGCTAATTCTAGAACTCGAACGATGGTATCTCAATCAGACTCTGATCAAACGTGAAATATTGGCCGGAAATCCGCAGCCGGCTTTAATTTAATTCTAATTTGTAGCGAATTGTGTGAGATGCAATAAATGGGAGGGAAAAAAAGCAATATGGGTTCGATTGGATGGGATAGAACCGAAAACCGAATCGGGCCAGCAACCGCTGGAAAGGATTACTTTGCGAGGATACAGCGATGGGTTATTATTCTTCATTAGTTTCTCGAGGGAACAACGAAGAAGCTTAGGTCTTCAACAATCGATCAGTGCGATATTAATTATAAGACGTTGTTACACCTTCAAACGAACAACTAATGATTACCGCAATTCTTTTCTTGCCGCCTGCAACGCGTTAGGGAATTAAAAAATAAAGTAATTGGATCACCTCGGACCATTTATAAACCATTTATAATAACGCGATTAGGCGTATAATTTTCTAATTCGCGATAATTCCATTCGGCGCGTGGTCATACGTTTATCGATTACACAAGGAATAGTAATATTGGGTTTGCATTTCGGCTAACAAGAAGCTGACACGCTGGCGTCTGCCGAACAGCCAGCTCTCAGCAAACAGTGCCCCCTGAAGCAATTACGTTTATACATGAAGGTTATTGTACGGTGAATTGATTATTTTGCTGAGAATTCCATTCATACGAAATGCTATCGTAAAAGACTTAATCGAATTGTTTCATTGATTGTTGCGTATTTCAATGAGCTAGGTGTTAATAATATTATTGGATTTGAATCAGAGGTAATGGAGAGTTAAATTGAGGGATTATATAAATTTTGATAATTAATTTCATTCAATCCAACGATAGTTTTATTCTTTTCGAATTATTTAGCGTATACAAGACGTGTTAACTTAATTACAGATCCAATGAATGTAAAATTGTCAATATTTAATCAATTACTAATTTGAGAAATTAATTTCGTTGAAAAGCTCAGAATTTACAGAACAATAGTGTTTGTATTTTAACATCAAATAAAGTTTCAATTACTACGTCGATGTTTTCTAAAATTCCAAATTATTGCTTCAAAACATCTATATTGAAAATTATAATTATTCGTATTTTATTATACACTTTTGATGTTGGATTGATCTGTATGATGACAAATTGAAAGGCTTTATTTATTTAATAGTAGAATGATACACAATCAAGAAATACGACGGTCACGAGTTACCGGAAACATCGAACAAACTCAGTAGTTAGAGTCAGTGATTAGTCAGACGCGGACGTAGAATCGGGCTTTGTCTACTGTTCTGAACTTCCCTAACTATTATTGACTATCTAAAACGCTTTATGATTCAACTTCTGATATATAAAAATTAATTAACTTTATTAATATATCATTAAACAAATACGAAGTGAAAAACTTGCAAATTGGAGAATTATAAACAATTGTCTGGAACTTTAAACACGAATCAGTGTTAATCGATTGAATAAAAATTAAATTTTTTATTAAACACTAATAGGAAATTAACTTTAATTTTAAAGTTTTATACGTAGTACAGGTTCAAAAAGGATTGGAAGGACGAAAGATCAAGGTCTAAGGTGTTTGAGAAATGAAAAGATTGTCAGTTTCTTACAATTTGTTTTTTAATGGTCAGAAAAAAGATCGAGCAACGGCGTCACGTTACCGCGGAAACTTTAGTGCATACAACGTCCCAGAAGCTGGGGGAACAGGATGAATTTCCCTTCTAGACGACTGATTGTTCGCGCGGTTTGATGAACGAGCCAACTTTATTTGAAAATTTCCTTAAATTAACGAATCGCTGGAACACGCTTAAGGGGGTCAGCCCGGCAGCCCCGCTCGTTCTGCATTCGACACGAATGAAATTTCAAATGTAGATTAGCTTCTCGAACGGCTGTGTTTCTGTTTTAAGAGATACGGAAAGCTGCGGGGAATTAAGAATCGACCAACGCCGGCGCCCTTGATAGATGTTTGGACAGTGTTCGGCACACAATGTTGCCTCAGCTACGACCCTGAAACTTCTTAACACTTTCAGAATTGCATATATTACGGAATCAATGGCGTCTGTAATTTTACATCCCTAAGAAGTTTCATATAATTCCAAGAAAATTATACTTGGAAATTGCCATTCCATCCCCCTTAATTATTAATGTTTGTTTTTAATAAGTTTTCTGAACGTAACCCCCCTTCTTGTACTGGCTCTGGGTCTCATGTAACACGGCATTTTCTAAGATCCTATTTACCGTGTTACAGGAGGGTTAGCTGTATGATAATATTGGTTGGTATAATTGTGAA
Organism: Anthidium xuezhongi; assembly: GCA_022405125.1. Taxonomy (NCBI): domain Eukaryota; kingdom Metazoa; phylum Arthropoda; class Insecta; order Hymenoptera; family Megachilidae; genus Anthidium; species Anthidium xuezhongi. The sequence continues at coordinate 2,179,800 of CM039649.1, forward strand.
TATTAGAAGTATTGGTTCGTCGAAACAAATTTTGTTCGTTCTTGTTTTTCGGCACGAGTAATTTAACAGCTTGAGAATAGGTTTATAACAGTTAAGTTCCTTTGAAGTTTGTTTTCTTTAAATCTCTTTCAAAAGAAGTTACGGGATGGGGACTCCCTTAAAACTTTTTCCATCTTTACAAAGCTATCGGTTATTCTGGTGGACCCGTGGCAATAAACTCGGAAGTGAAACAACGTTATAAAAGGAACATAAGTTGCATTGAACATTAATTCAATGATTGAATCGTTGCATTTAATTTTTTTAATAAATTTCGCCCGAAATTTCATTTAACAGAACACCATTAAGAACATGGAAATATTTAAAAAAATTGCATTACAAGTGGTATAAATCAATAAAGTCTAAAGGAGATCCAAACAGTAATCAAAATGTTATTTAAGATACAAAACGGCAAAACTTTTGCATAGATCTAATATTATTGTTCTAATAAATTGCATAATATTACAAGCTTGTGATTCAAAGTTAATTTAAGAACAGCAAACCTGTGATAATTTATTCTGGTTGTTGTAATCTACTGTACACTCGGTGCGCTTTATTATTTCCCTTCAGAATATTTAGTGGCCTGAATTAAAAATGATTAAGTACGCCTGGTATGGGCTGTTCTAAAGTGTCCTTAAACCACGACACCCTAAATTATGTCATACGCAACAACCCTTGAAGCGGCATAAGCAGATCGCTGGCATATTTCACAGTTTCTGTATCGATAACGTCGTATCGAATATATCAAGAACACTTTTCATTTTTTACGTACCGTATATTAAGCTAAGTGCGCATATCCTATCTGAATTTAAAAAATTGTCATAATTTTTTGAGCATTGGTAGTTAAAAATAAATTTTGCAAATTTAAAATATTAACAAATTTCAATTAGGCAATTTTGAATACAGTTATATTACAAAATTAGCACACGATTTACATAAAATAAATATTTGTAGAAAATGTAATTTATTTTCAAAGTAGATTAAAAGAAAGTGTATTTCTGAGTTTCTAAATTTCCAAAAACATAATATTTCGAGTTTTCTAATTTCCCAAGGAATTATATTATTTAAAAATTTCTGTATTTTCAAAAATACAATATTCAACATTTCCAACGGAGCAAAAGAGTTAACGATCTTCACCGCGCATATGAATTTCATGAAAATCACTTTTTCTCTTTTTCCTTGATTTTATCGGAAACCTTATTTCAGGATCAAATATTGATCGTCGAATTCCTAATTTAAAATATTAAATCTCCGAGGATGCAAGCATCGGCTAAAGGAGGAGAAGAAAAAAAAATGTTCGATAGATATTTTGAATTCTGTATTTCATCCGAGGTATTATTAATTTTTCATCGATGCTCCGGTCGAGGATTCCAAAATAAACCGCTCCAACTTGATAAAGTCTTTTTCGGCGGCACTGCATTAATATATTCCAACGATTGTGCCGGCAAATGAAAATACCGATCGATCGAGCTTTTAAAAAATAGTCAATGAATGAGTAATTATACTCTTCCTGAATGGTAGTCGTTCAGATTCGCCGTTTTCCTTTCCTTTCTTTTTCTCCCAATGAATTTGTCGATACTTTTGATTAAAAGTAACGTGAATCCTGGTGGCAACGTATCACAGTGCGGCTTCAGTCTTTTGAAGAGTATTATAATACGTCGAAACGAATAAAATGGTCCGGGGAAAGGAAAAGAGAAAAGCCTTCTGTCATTTCTGTTGGAGTGACGTTAATTGGTATCGGATGGTTCTCTGCATTATTTGAAAATTAATACCACATTGTGTGATCGAGAAGAGTTTTCTGAGGTGAAAAGGGACTGGTGAATATCGTTCGATCGATTGGAATAATTGAAAATGAACGCTTTTAATCGTACCTCTTTGACATATCAGCGGTTTTTGCATTTCGCATTTTATTGTATCATTTGTCGTTAATGATGCAATTTAATATTGCATTGTTAAAAAATGTACGACTTTATCTTTTCGTGAAATTATGATTTTTTTAAAGCCCTTTCAGATATTATAAAATATAATTTTCCATACGACAATGAATTTGTATAGAATACATTTAATATTTTATTTAACTTTGTTTTTACTGAAACTCAAATCTCTTAAACTATAATTTAATTGTAGTATAATTAAGGAGTAAAAAATATTTGTAAATGTGAATTATATTAAAAGTTGAAAATATTGAATTGTAAGATGTTAAAATTTCGTGTTAATTATTATCGTATAAGAAAGGTTATTTCTTACGAGCAGACGTCGTTCTGCATGAGTCGCTTGAATATTCAGCACTGTATAACACCTACTGGTAACCCAATTACTTAACAAAAAGTTTAGTGACCCATGTGTAATGAGATTAATCGCGATCTAACCATACTTCCGCCGAACAAACAAGTCGACTTCACTGGAGATTGACCCGGTGAACAAAAAAGGGGTTAATTAATTACTTTTAGCATGCTTACCACCGATATAGTTCGTTTCCCCCCAGTTTTACCAGTTGGTTCACCGAAATGATGCTACCAATTATTGCCATCGTGCAAATCGATCGATAGTTTTCCTTTTTTACCATCGTCGAACTTTGATTGAACCAGATAGTTCAGCACACCCGGCTAATTGGCAAAACGTCGTTTTATTTTCAAGATTTTGGTATAAAAAGAAGCATGAAGTATATAAAAGTATTTTGTAATAAAAGAAATCCCTGTTTTGAAAAAATTAATTAGAAAATTCTTGAATCAGTGTCAAGCCATTGGTAATTGTGTGCATTCGAGTTCTATTTCTACTTTATTAACTATACTATTCATTGAATTTTGTATTCTACCTTATTAGGCTTGATAAATAAATTAATGTTTATCATGATCAAATGATGTCTAGAATTATAAATGAACATAGAAAATTATATTATACAATGGTAAATTAATAGAAGTTTAATCCGGCATTATAGTCGATAGAATTATTTGAAAATGAACCGTTTTTAGCATAGACCGTTTTAATTATTCCTTCGATCGGTATTCAGTTCTTAAATTATTTCGATCTGCCCCCGTGGACATTTTGTACCTACCGATCAATGAATTATATTTATCAAGAATTTTGTAGAGCATCGACGATGAGAAAGGAATTCAATTATCGGGACATTGTTCAATTGCATGGACAAATTATTAAAAATCTTGTAAATGAATTATTCATAATTAATTTCATAAGGAAAAACTAATAATGCTGAACGCTTGAATTTTCTGAAAATTGAACTTTTCAAATTGTATATCATCTTAAAGGTAGTTAATTAAATAGAAGCTGTCATCATGTTATTTCTGTCTTTTATGAATATCAAACGTAACCTTTAATGAATGTGCTACATAATTAATTAATGTAAATATTTCTGCGAAAAAGTTTCAAGGGTTAACTATCTTCTCACCTGGATGCTCTTTAATATTATTACAAATTCTATTTTGAACCCTCGTTATTGTGATATCAGTTCCTATACTGATTATTTATTGAATAATTCTCAATATTTTCGACTTGCAATAAAATTTAAAAGAAATTTCATTTGTCGAAAATAATTGTCAAGTTTGGTGGTGCTCAAAATTATTTTTATTCTTCAATCGAAGACCTTCAAAACTGAATACTAATATCTTTATTGGAGTAATTTTGGAATTTTGATAAAATTTTCAAAACAAACATCGAGTTACAAAATAGAGGGGCATTTTGACATTCGAAAGATAAAAATGTACGCAGAACGTAATTGACCTTCCATGGGTGACCCGCGACGAGGACGACGGGGCTGGTTCGTCGAATTCCTTCTTTCATTAGAAAGAAAAAACTTAGCGAACAAAAAGTTGTCCGAGTATCAATGTACGCGTCTTCTTGTACCGTCTGTCTGGTCTTTTCTTTCTCCTCGACTCGGTTCATCCTTCTTTTTTTTTTTTCTTCTTTTTCCTTCTACCGTTTATAACGTTAAGCGGACACGGTGAAAGCACTTGCAAACAAATTACGATTACAGATCCTCCGTCGGTCGTCGTCGTCGTCGTCGTCGTCATCCTTGACGTCTGAATTGTCGTGCTGAATACGGCGGAGGGTTAAAAAAAAATGAGGGTGGAATTGGCCATTATACGCTGACGATGGAGGGAAAAGGAGAGGACGCCTCGCAGCGAACAATCCGGCCAAGTTTGAAAATGTTTTAAGAGAGGCTCGAGCCCGTTTGTGTATCTGCGGGAAAATTAATGCCGTTTCGTTCCGTAAAATATATATTTCTAGTTGGCGCGTGTTCCTTTTGTTGGATCCTCGTTCGACCCTGTCGTACGTTCGCTATAATCGTTTCGTGGTTACACGTTTCGTTTGTACCTCTGATCCTTTTATATTTAACGTGTCACTTTGAGGTCGTTGGATATTTCATTAGACCGTGTTTGTATTTATAATAAATCTTGTTCGTGTTATGGTCTCCTCGGTGCCATGTAAGTTTCATGAATACGGGACGAAATTAATTATTTAATCACAAAAACTCCGAGTTTCACGCCTTATGTATTTCTCTTGACTTCTTGATAATAATTCGAAAAGCGTTGCACCAGCAGCGTTTATTTATTTTGGGACATTGAGATCCTATAATAATTATCCTTATTCGGTCAAGTAATAAATAATTAACTGGGTTAAACCTTGCAATTTCCCAACCGTGTATACTTTGATAATTTTAATTTGGAAATAAGAAAGAGAAATCAATAAAGTAATTAAATGATAAGGTGCTTTCATATCTTATAGGTATTACCACCTCTGTATGATGTGTACAATTATGAGACAAGTAATTCGTTTATTTTCTTTAACATTTCTGCGTTCTCTGTTTTCCAGCAATTGCCACGTGGTCACGATTCTTGGAAAGAATGGGGAGATTCAATGGTGGACAGAGGATGGCCGAGGTTCTGCTTCCCTTTGCTATTGTCAGCGAACTATCCCTTCGTTGTTGGCCCGTTTCGATCCTGCCACGGTAAGTCCACGATAAAAAGAATAACGACGATGATCATCCACGGTATTACGAAAGCCTAGCGTCTCGGCCCGTAGATGTTCATAGCGCTGATAAAAGCAGCTTCTTGCCCACGACTCTCTTGCATTTTCTCGTTCGCGAAACAACGATACCTTCCCGGCCGAATACCCTCCCTTTATTTTTACTTCCTAATCGAACGCCTTACGTGAGTGTCCTGGTTGATTAAAAATTGATGAACATCCATGAGAAACCTTGCCAATTGATAGACTTTGGTTAAGATACTATTATTTAACCCATTTGCATCATTAGCGTATATACACGCTCGACTTTGATGATCACTATCATTATTTGTTAGCTAAAAAATATAAATGGAGGGTGTTGTTGGAGATGTAAGTAGTAATTCTGATTAGAGGAATATTTATAGTACATGAAATAGCTTTATGCATTCAACATTTCAAATACTATCATACTGCACAAAATTACTAATAAACATTTTCGTTATTATTAGTAATATATACGAACGTAAATCACATACTGACAATTTATTTTTTCTTATATTACTGAAATATGAAGTTCTCTTATTTGTAAAAAAAAGTTTGGTGATAAAGGCCTTTTTTTCATATTACCTTATGATGCAAATGGGTTAATAAACAAATTGACACGATGAGAAAAGAATTTTATTATCATCGAATAATCGACACAAACAATTTTTACATAGTATTTATATAATAATTTTTTTTTATAAAATAATATGATTTTTTCGATTGTTATAATTCTGATTTTTCAGTTAGAATTATGTTTAAAGAACTAAACATTTGTGAACGTATAAGCCGAGGTACTTGGAATTATTACTTTGATTTATGTTGTCTCTAGAGAAAAATAGGTCAAACAACAGTTGCACGGCTCCAAGGGAGACATAAGTTGGATCAGGCAAAACCTGGATGGAGATATTTCAGAGATTTGTAGACTTTGCGTTTTAAATAGAAACGGATACTTCTCTCTGCAAAATTGTATCATATGATTTATGATACTCGTTAAGATTCATTATAGAACAAACAAAATTGCTTCTTATTTCGTTATTATTTATAATTACAATGAATTTCCAAAATGTTTCTTCATTTTTGCCATGATTCACACTTCATCCCTCAGTCTTGCCTAATATTCAATCAATAGCAATACTTTGAAATTTATTTTTAAAAAGTAGAGATTTGTTAGGAAATAAATGTTGCTTTCAAGAGTACATACACATTTAATTTTTTACGTCGCTCACTTTTAATTTAATGTAATTTCTCATTTTGTATTATATTTTTAATTTTATATTTCGAAACTCGAATCCTCGTCGTAAAATCGTTCCCGTGGCCGTCGTTAGGAACGGAAGGGTTAAAGATACCCTTAAAATAAAATTCCAAAAATGAATGGTCGTTCTTGTAAATCGAAACCGCGTCCACAAACAAGGGGGTCGACCTTCGCTCCTGTCATTAAATCCGCGTAACGAGAGAAAAGAGGACCGTCGACTTCGTTTTTTCATCATCCCTCTATTTCTTTTTCTTTTCTCTCCCTCCCTCTCTCTCTCTCTCTTAACAACGGGGAAATAAGTCATCGTGGGGCCTCAGAGGTGGTTGTATTTGACGTTTCTGAGTAATGATCGTACCTTCGTGAACATCGTATTCCACGGTTAACGATCGATTGATTAATGTAGCACGAAATTAGAGAAAGCCGCAACGTTTCGGCCGGTTTATAAATTTCACGAACGAACAACGGGCGAACGAAGTTAAAGAAAAGAATCTATGGAAAACAAACAGCGGGGAACGGGAGAAAAAGGAGGAGGGAGGAGGTGGAGGAGGAGGAGGACAGGGGTCGCGTTTTCTCATAATGGAGCTTAGGTTCTCGGTTCTTGAAGGAAGGAAGTCGTGTTCGATCGCGAAAACTTTTCCGGACTTTGATTCCGCCGTTTGGCCGCCCTATTCTCGCTTGTTTGTGCTCGACACCCAGCAGCTTCGGGTGTTTTTACGATTTTTCTAGGGGAGTTTTCGAAAACTCGTGGTCCACCTGTGTTCCGAACGAGGATCGAGTGAAATTTGGAATTTAGATGCCATCTTCTTTCGGGCGTTATGGTTTGGCGACCTTTGTTATTGGGAACGAGAATGGTATTTCCTTTTTATCCTGAACATTCTCTTCGTTTCTTCAAATAAATTATACTTCGATAATCTCTGGGTATTAAACATTTAAAGCTTTATAAGAAAAATTAAAATACTCGAACGTTCGAATAGCGTATAGTTGAAATCCAAAGTGCTTACATTCGTTTAATTAGCGAAAGGAACGCGCCGGTGTACGTGCATAATTTAAAAGAACAATATTTCTAACCCGCGAAATTATCAAACAACACCTTGCATGAAATAACGTTTCCGTAAGCTCATCCGATTTCAACAACTACTCAGCTCCAAGTACCGTTACACAGATTGCTGCACCTGGTGAAACTTCCGTTGGCTGTTGTTTATTTAAAATTTCAAACCCTTGAGAACAACGTAACCCCGCGTGCTGCAACTACGGCAATTCCGTCGGTTTTCCACCGCGGTGTAAGTCCGTGGAAAAGTGTGTACACGGGAGCAAAGTCGCCAACTCACACGGACAATTTTATGTTGCGGTGGATCGTTTGATCATCAGCTACACGGAAAAGCGAAAGAATTGCAAAAATATTGGGGGGAGGAAGTATAGCTACCAACCGCGGAAGTAATACATGTTTATCCACGGGGAACCAATGATACAGGATCATCGTGAAGGTTTCTAATCTTTCGCGTTCCCTTTACGTTTATTTCTGACCGAAGAATAAATCCCTCTTTCTTTTCGGGATTCGCAGAGGATAATTAATAAAAATTAATTTGATATATTATCAGATTGCAATCGTTGTACAAAAACGACCTATTCGTTAAGCAGCTTTTTTACTTTCAATTTGCATCTTTAATATTCGGAAGTATATTCTATTATATTAACTAAATTATTCAAACTAAGTGGAATGTAGAATAATACAAAAATGTTATATTTTGGGGAAAGTGATTATTAGTTAATAAATTTTAAATAAAGCAGGGTCAATATTTAATAATATCACATAGTGTCATATTAGAGCAGCTCGGTTACTAGATCGTATCCTTATAAACAAGATTAAAACGGATACTCCCACTGCTTATGAGTGGCTGGGAGGAGGGGGGAAGGAAAAATTAGTGAAAATTCGTGGAAACGAGTAGAGGCGAGTTAAGTGTATGTACTGTGTCTGTCATCGCGTTGGAAGTTGGCGAGACAAGAGGTGTTTATCTCGTAGCCAGCAGGATCCAGGAAATTCCGGGGATCTAGTGTACACGGGAACACAGGCCCGTAGTCTGCTGACTTTTCGAAATTGTAGACCGGGTACCAGCTCGACTGGCGCAAAATAAATCAGAGTACAGACCGAGGAGATCCAACCGGGCCGATATATATCTTAAAAGCGTCAGATATATTCCCCTTCCTTTAAGTTGAACGTTTGGGTACGGCAGGAGCGTACCCAACGCCGACACCATCGAGCCTCGTCTATAGATTTGGCTCACGTCGAAGTCAAAGCACACCGGCTCTCTCCCTGCCTCCTGTTCATAAATCTTGCCAGGAATCCTTACCTTCGGCAACGATGCGAGCTTCCAATCTGGCGTGTCCTTGTTTTTGATACCGCCACCCCGGCCACCGGGACGATCCTAATTGATTTCCCTCTACGGGACTCTGTTCTCTCCTCTGCGTGTTCTTCCGACGTTATTTCAACGAAATTGAGATCAATCGATGATATAATACTTGAAAAATCCCTCTTTGTATCGGCTCCTTTTTTTGAAGGTTCGTAGTAAAATTTTATAACAATCTTAATAACAATCAATATTGCATTATCGTTATAGATTGTTTGTACAAAATTAGCAAAAAAATTAAATGATGCACACACGAATACTTTCATTGTCAAATTTTATAAAGAATAATCCTATTTCTTCGATCTGGATGCCTCCAAGATACTGGATTAGATTAACCAGAATTTTCACTGATAATTGCATTATTAAAGGTGTAACGATAACGTTACTAAATTTTTCTTCTTTTGCAATCCTCATTATTTTATACTACCTTTTCTTCGTGGAACAATGAAAACTTTCGTCATTTTAAATGTAGAACACACTGTTGTTTTTTTATTGTTCAAATCCTCGTGTGAGAGGATATACTGCAGCCTTCCTACTTTTCAACATTTAACCAAGCAATGAGGTCGTATTCCGAGATAAATGTTCGCAATGAGAAGTTTATACTTTTGCAGGAGTAATATCTCATGAAAGCATTTCTACAGAATTTTCTTTCAAATGGTGTCCCTTTTTTTTTCAAATATATTCGTTGCCGTAATGTACTTTTTATTGAATAAGTAGCATCTGTTATTTCCTGTGTATCAGGTTTATGTGTTCATAAATCATCGATGTAACATGATTTTGATCTTGAGATCAGGTGTGCTTTGTTTTAATCCTTGCGAAAATGAATTATTTTAAATTAATTAAAGGCAAAAGAAACGAAGCTTTTTCAGATATTTCATTCAAAAACTTAACTCTATATATTTTTCAAAAGTTTTAAGTATACGATTATAAAAATGGCGGTCTTTAACATCGTCAGGGAAAGCAGCTTTCAGAAGATTGCAAAAGAAAAAAAAGAAGAAAATCCAAAGGCTACGGTGAATCAGATTAGTAAATCCGATAAAGGTAGGACGATAAATTAATGACGATTTAATTTATCCGGATATCCATTGGATAGAAGCCTGACGAGATCTCCGAGTACTGGGCATAAGACCCAAGCACTTCCAATCTCCGTATCGTTCGCGTCGTCTTGATATTTAATCCCTCTTAATTGGGTCAATTTTTTTCCATTTCCAATTTTATCATGGCGAATCACCAACTGGATCCTCCCGTAAGCTCTCTCTCGCGATTTCTCCCTCTTTCCTTGTGTAAACCTGTATATTCCCTTAATGTCGAAGTCGGTCCAAGCCGGGGATACGTCCACATTTCCCTGTAAATATTTGAAGAGGAATTCCTCCTCGACATCCTGGCTTGCACGGCTTTGCTCGAATACGTAGTAAAATCCAAAAGTTTTTCGTCCAACTGCAATTCACCGCAGGAGAAATTGGAATAATCTTTTGCATTGGATTTTCTTCAGTTTCTTGCTGCAGAATCTATAGATCGATCGTTTAGTTTTTTATTCTTGCACGGAATATCTGATTTTATTTCCTTTTATTTCATTTCAAGTTACTTTGGCTTCGAAACAGAAGAACATCTTAAATATCTTGTTAATTACACGACTGTATTACAATTTTATATAACAGGCAAAAATTCAATTCTTTTGTTGGGAAAAGAATTTGCAATTCGTAAAACTGTACCTTGCCTGCTTGTTAGATAAATAAATTACTAGCTTAACTTTTAATATGCATATCAAAGATTTATTTACCCGTTTCACTGTAGCAAGATTTTCATGAATTGTTGAAAGATAAAAAGCTTTTGTAGCTTACTAAAATACGAGATGGAACATATTTTTATTTTTATTTATTTACTTTTTTATTATTTTTTTTTTTTTTTATAAAGTGTGCGTATTCTGCGCTGAAAATGACGCTTTTATATTTTATAATGTCACTCAACTGTCGTTCCATCCTGGTCGTCAGGTTTGCGTGTCTCTAACGCGTGAAAAGTGTTGTTTGAGACGCGAGAGGTACGTTCGTTGTTATTGAAATGAACCATTGTTCATGGTAATGGAAGCTGAGGAGGATGGTTCAGCTTCGAGTGATCAGTTGAAGAGTTGGAGGATACCTCTTCGAAAGGTTTAACCGATCCTTCGTTAACGTACCGACCCTTCGCGTCCTAACCTGACTTGTTTCGTTTGTTAAGAATTTAGAGTACATTCATTTTCACATTAGTTATATTAAGATAATTTAACAAGAAAGTTAATCAAGTTCAGGAATATTCATCGCAATTCAAAATTTCCATTTGCTATCTTCTCGATTATATTAAATTTGTAGAGTTACTGAAACAACGCGATAAAAAGAATTACTATGTCTCTCCCATAACACTGTTTAACCCTTTCATTACCACTGGCGCCTACGTGGCTCTAGATATTAATTGCGAAGCATCGACGCGTTCGAATTTTCGACTCGAGTCTTCTAAACTTATTGGCGATCATTTTTCATGGTATCGAGAAGTTTAGCTTAAGTAAGAGATTGATGGACACGATTTTGATACGGTACGTAACGAGCTAATCGGTTTATAGGATGGGTGGAACGTCAGAATCGAAAGATACTGTTGCTAGATAGTAAAACGAACGTAGGTTATGTTTCATCCCATAGACGTCGTAAAAAAGATCAATGTTAGCTGGAGAATGTGTCTGCCAGCCATAAATGTGAATACAAGTGGTTCAAGGTTCGTTCAGTGCTCGTTATCCGTTACTTTGCGAATCCCGCTGATGGAACATTACTTCTCGTACAATTGGCAGAGAAGCCATTTTCTCCCGTCCTTCTCTTCCCGATCCTCGCCGGGGCTATACATATATACACGTATGTGTACGGTGCTCGGCGAAACGCCACGGTTCATCCGTGTCAAAAATTCAGCGGAAACGCGTAATTAATTGCCGGCGCACCGGTCCGGAATAATTTACAACCTCTGTCATCGTTTAACGTTTCCGCTTTTTCATTCACGATTTTATCTTGTCCATATTGTTAGAATCTTCGAATAGCGACAGGGGGGGGAAAAAAAGGAAAAAAGCACGAAAAAAAAAAAATCATCGCAAGAAAATTTCGTTGCTCGAAATGAACGCGTACGAGAAATATGAACGATCGAATTGCGAAACGCCGTGCAAACAATGTTATTTAACGAAGAAAAAAAAAAAACGAAGAGCGAGGGGTATAAAATCCAGAGAGTAATTTCGCGTGTGTTCGTGTGGTATCACGCGAATTCACCAAAATGCCGGATATAATATTACGAATATTAAGAGAACCAATATTTCGCACTGTTTCGATTATTGGCGCTCCTGTTATTTCTACCCGGTAATAAAATCTTCTTCGACAATCTGAATTTATTGCAACAAAGAGCCGTTTCTCTTTTAATTCTATAGGAATTATTGAAAAATCTTTGAATATAAGTTTTGAACAGACTGAGAATTAAAATCATTTTTATTCTGGCAAATGAAGATACAAAAATACTTTGGATCCATTAATCAGGTGTCGTAATCTGAAATATAGGCAAACTTTGTAGTTAAGGGATTTTAAGGACAGTAACCTTCGGGTAATTTCGTAAACCTGGTCACTGTCGTAAGGCTTAGGTAAAAAGTTGGATTTTAACAAATTTGTAATTGGTCTACCCTTTTGGAAAGTATAAGATTAAGAGTTTAGAGTCAAAATTAAGAGTTGAGACTTAAGAGTTTTAGAAAAAAAGTGTAAATTGTAATAGCAAGAACCCTGTCTAGACTGTGTATTTTATTAGAAGCGTAAATATATTTTGTTAGATTAAAACTATTTATCTCCAAACCCCTCAGAGGCCCCAGTCATTCATTCTCTCTCACCTCGCCATTCTACATAAGTAAACATCACAGAAACTGATAATGCAAATTTCTTTTTTACCTTAAAAAAGTACAAGCTATAATTCTGTAGAATTATTATAATCCCTTCTTTTCGACCGAAACATCAATACCCGTCTCACGTTTTAATTCAACCAAACAAATGTCTATAATTGTAAAGTGTATCAAATGAATATCAATACTTAACAAATACATTACAAATACATTTATGAACGTACGAAACGGGTGTCGCTTGCGTTCGATAGCATTTGATACGATATCACGATTTGCAGGCTGAAATCGATAATATTGCTCGCTAATTACGGGTATCGATACACCGATGGAAGGGTGCTCCGGTATTTTTCGTATAGTTGAACGTCCGTTTAAGCCGTATCGTTCGGAACGAACAGATATCGAAACGAATCTGCGTTATTTCGCAGAAAAACAAAAAAAGTTTATCTCGTTCGATAAGTTTCATTTACACGGGGCTGTTTTATGATCTTCGTTAATAGCGACACAGTATTATCCATGGAATTGTCGGATTAAAGAGCGTTCATGCAACAGGGGGAAAAAATCGAGGCGGATGAATGTCGATCTTGCGATCGCTAATACGAAGGGGGAAAAAAGGAGTTAGAGACGGGTCACGTTGTTGCATTTTCACAGCGCGATGATAACGTTGGAAATTTACAGGATGCTGGATAAAAAAAAATAGAAAGATGGAACGTTTACTCCCGATTACATTTTTTTGCTCGAACAGGGTTTAAAATTTTCTAACGCCAACTTTGTAAAATTTTATTTTTCACTTCTTTCAAGTTAAATTAAGTGATACGGGGAAAAATGTCGCTTGTCTAATTGTTTATGAAAATCGCAAGTTTTAAATTAATAGGTCATAGGAATTTTTAATTTCCTTCATGGAGGGATCTTGACACGAAACAAAAACTTTGAAAATACAAGAAAAATCGATTTTCTTCGAAGTTTTTCAATTAACAACAAAAAACTATTTGGAATTTTTACATAAAGTTAGGTTTGTAAGAAAGTAGGAACCTTCCACTTTAATTCAGTTTTCGTTCCATGCCAATATCTTTATTAATTCCTGAGATATCGACGTTGGAAGACATACTTTTCTATTTGTTTATATGCAATTCCTGAAAAAAAGTCTAGGGCGCATGTTTCCCCCTTCCCCCTTCCGCGCGGCGGCGGGCGCTTTGTAAACGTTAAAGTCCTATATCTCAGGAACTAATTAAGATATCTCGATGCAACAAATTGCGTTATCATATAACACATTTTCCTCTATCTTCTGAACTAATTACACTATTTGGGACAGTACAACATTGTCTGAGGCATTAGTATCTATTTTTATACAAATATAATAAACATGGAATACATTTACTTAGTATCGTTAGCCAGTTATAGTTTCACAAACAGTTATTTGCCTCTTGTATGGTATTGTACGCGTAAGTATTGTACGTATTGTACGTTTAAGAAACTTACGTGTATTCTATTGTTTAAGTGTAAATATATGTCCCCATCATCTCATTATTACGTTATTAAACTTCTCATTTTATTATGTTGAGCTATCTCCGTGCCCATTACGCCCTATTTGATATCCTGACAACCGTTTCGTTTTTTTTTTAATCCTACAAAACCAAGAAATTGCTACGACCTAATGAAACAGAAAAAAAACTTTATTTTTTTTTAATTTTAAACCCTGTTAATCTGGTCAGAAAGAAGATATTAGGCGCTTACGAGCGACCACCTTCAGCATACATGAATCATCTCGTAAATTTGTGGGGCGAGTGGTATGGCAGATAAGAATGAAAACGATGATCTCGCTTTCCGGGGGTGTAATTTACGTTTTTACGTAGCTCAGAGGGAGGGGGGGGGGGGCAGGGTGTAAGTTGGCGGCAAAGGACAGCCTAAGCAGAGTCAGACGAGCAAGAAAATTAGCAACGTTTGCTCCCCGTAAGAGTTATGGGGGCTTTGTAGCCAAACTACTCATGAGCATTAAGGGTCATTACAATGCCCATAAATCCTGGCCACTGTCTTGTGCAATATTTATGTTATCAATTCCAGCGAAACCGGTGCCACCTAAAGATATCCTCGGCCCGGGTATTGTCATCGATAACACTCGACGTCGTTGGTCCTTTATCATCTTGAAAAATGATTAAATATAGTCTTACCGAGATAGAATACAGCCGGGCCGATGCTGTATAATTGAAACAAACGGGCTACGAAAGTTGCTTCGTTTCTTTTAACTCGTTAAAGTATTGTTCGAAACTTTTTAACAACAACTTTTGCTCTGCATAATTATTAAAATTCTTTGCTGGATGGATTTAAGTTTCCGAGGAAGAGATGCATATATCTTGTAGTAATCGAGCTGTTTATATTCATTTCCGGAGTTTAGTTCTCTTTTTTATTTTTAATTTGCTCGTATTAAGAATATTACGGAAACCTTTGTGTGGTCATTGTCGTCGAACTTTGAACTTTAAAATTGGCGTACCGTAAGTGCCATTTTGGCATACTTTTATGTCATGGAATCGCGTTAGACTTTCAGTATCGAGCAATTATTATAAATTGTAATTGTTACGTACTTCGATTATATCGCAATGTATTAAAATTAATTAGTTGTAGGAAATCGTGGAAAAAAGCGGACTCAATTCCCGCGATTCGAACAGAGTCGTCAACCGGCGACGTTACTCCCTTACCTAAACATCATCCGCAGCTATTCTTTTTTCCACGATTCCTCTTATGGGAGGCCTATGGAGGTCCCGTTCCTACATAGTTAATTATCCGACACTTTCTTCATATTTTTAAAGCACATTTGCCATCGTCATACATCCGAGCCCTTTCAGCCTCCACTTACCCCGGCAACATTTCGTTACGCCCCCGGTTTCACTTATATCGTTTTCTGTGTCAGTAGCTTGATTGCATTTCAATGAACCCCTCTAAGCAGAACGTAATTATAATTCACGTCGAGCTAATCGAGTTCCTCGCGCGGCTCGTGGCTCAACTATAAATCACCGACGAAATCGGAGGGCATCCGGTTAAACGATTCCCGTTTATCAAACATTTTTTCTTTTTTTTTTTTTTTCTTTACCCTCCAAGGGTAGATAATATGAAAAAGAGTAGAAAAAGACGGTGGATGGTTTCAACGTGGAGGCTGTAACTGGTGCAACTACGGAAAGCACGATCCCTTTTTCCCAGGTAAATGAGCATCGAGAGATACCGATTCGCTATCTGCAATCGTTATTCATTTCCTCGAGAAACGAGCTCTCTTTTTCTCTCTCTCTCTCTCTCTCCCTCGTACTTTGGCTTAGCATTAACGTTTTTACTTTTATGATAAACAGGAATCACAATTTCGCCCGTGGTAACTTTTTTCTGCTCCGCTTTTTTTTTCTGCCCTCTCCCTCCTCTTCTCCTTCTTCCTTTCGTTTTTATTTCTTTCTCTCCGTGTCTCTCGATAAACAGAGCGATACTGGTACACGAAGTTGGGATTCCTTTATGTTGAACCGCATTCCTGGCCTTTAATGCGCTAGAAAAATATTTTCACGGTCCGGAAACGAACCGGTATCATATCTCACGGGAATGGATGTGACACACGAGGTTGACGGTAACAACGCAGGTGTAATGAATAAATCTCGAAGTTTTTCGACCACAATTTCGAACCAACCGCTCGTGAAACGTTGAACATCGCTTGTTGTTTTGATATTCGGTTATTTGACGGGTATAATTTGTCCGGAAATGATTTTTTTCATCGTTCTGACAGTTCATGATAGTCGAGTGATATATAAAAAAAGAAAAAGTTCTAACGGTTCGACGAGTTTTATTTTTATACCATTTTAGAGGTATAGTTGATATTAAGAATACATTTTTAAACTTCTGTCAGAATTCTTTCTTTTTAATATCGACGTTTGATGTAAAAGATTATTTAAAGCAGCAACCTGTTTTCAATGAAAATTACGAATAACGCGTTTTGGAAAATTACGAATAACGCGCTGCCTTCTCGGATCTCTTTCGCGCGTGCACGCCGCTTTTTCCGTGTCCACGAGCAATGGTTAAATCACAAAATTCCGCGCCGCCGTTGAATACCACGGGACGTATGTATATGAAACTCGTTCAAAAGAATCGCGAGCACAATGAACCGTTTCAAAAATTTCTTTGAGATCAGCGCGCCGAATCCTGGCCTTTCTGATACATTTTTAACGCACCGCAGGTATTAATTCTCCGAGTACAATTAATTGTTCCATCGAGGTAATACATTTATAATATTCCGCCTTATACGGTGCTGAAACGAGGCCTTCAAATACGAAGATTTTTCACGTTGCATTGTTTCGAGCGAAGGAAACTTTTTAGAAGAATCTTCTCAACTAGGGTATGTCTATTGTCGAAAATTTCCCTCTTGTTTCTCCAACATTAATTAACACTGTGACTGCCACTATAGTACTCGAATTTTCATAGAAATCTATTTCCCGTATTATTTTCGAGACTTACCTTTCGAGTCTATATTTCCATGCTACCTTAAAATTGGAGTTAAATCGCTAGGTACCTTGGGTCAAATATTGTCTCGCTTTTTAAAATCGGAATATTATCGATGAATCGATCGAACGTAGGAAAAGTTATTCTTTAAATATTATTTCCATGTCATTAAGAGGCCGACGGGGATATTCAAGGTTTCGGCACCTTTATGCAAAACGGCTATCGATAAAATTAACGAGGAAAAAGAGAGAAGATCGCGGGTGTGTTTTTTTTTTTTGTGTAATCCGCAGCCAGCAACACGTAGACGTACAGATTATCGATGCTGGCCATTCTACGAGCGGAAAAGCCGTAAACCGCAACGCAATCTAACTTGGCCCGAAACAGTGGGCCGTGCACGTAACCCGTTCAAAAGAAAGAAATTAACTGCTCGTTACCGGTGAACCGAGGATAAGTAGGTGAAGGGTTTTTCCAACCCCCCTTGTTTTCTGCGGGCGTGAACTTCGAGAGGGTTCAACGAATCGCGAGGATTTTTCACCCGAAAATCGCGTTTTTAATTTTACTCCTTTCTCTCGCCCCTCCCTTTCCCTCTCGCTATCTAATGGTACTTCATCGTCTGTTTTCGCGAACAGGGAAAATTCCGATTTTTAGAGAGTTTATCTTAAAACTTTGACATTTTTCTATAACGCAGCTTTGATTCAGTTTAGATTGATTTTTGTTAGAACCGATTTTCCGAACTGTGTTTAATGTAAAAAGTGAACGGACTTTTTTTTTTCAAATCCTTTAAGTTTTTACGCTTTAATATTCTTTGAAAATGTAGTAATTCGTGGATTTGAAGTTGGTTTCGGGTGCTTTGAATATTTTCATCAATTCTGTTCCATTTCCTTTGTAAAATTTTTGGTTCTTCGCAATTTTCTCTTCGTTTAATGCGACCTGAATACTTGCCTAGGCGAAGAAACGTTAGCATCGAGGGGACATTAAGGAAAGTTTTCGATGACCCTGACACAAGCAGCAAAATACTGTGTCGCGTTATAAATAAATTCTTCGGTGTTATGTTCGCACCTACAGTCGCTTCTGTTTATCAGCCAGAAGTTATATAACGAAGATGATAAAAGCGAAGATAAAAGTTCAATATTATCATAATGGTGCCATCATCGACAAAGTTTTACTGAAATTTTCGAACCATTAGGAAACTTGCGGTCTATTTAAACTACAGATATTTTTAATTTTTTTTTTCTTTTTTTTCTTAAAAATCCCAACCCTTTCACTAAAGAAATAATAAAATTAAAAAAAAGAAAAATTGTACAAATACTGATTCGTATGTGATGATTTATGTACATAAGAATGACAAAATTAGAGGGGGTAAATGGGGTAATTACCTCCTCCCTTTAATATAATTACACCTTACATAAAAAATATGTTTGCTAAGAAAACTAGCCCCTCTAAGCTCGTTTCTCGATAAAATAAATAAACGTCAATAATAATTCATCAAATCACGCACGAAAGTTTCGTACCGTCGTTTATTAAGGACTAAGAACTCTAAAATCGACTTGAAAATTTTATTGTTCCAACCAAGGGTTGCAAAAAAGAACGAATCTAAAACTTGGATCCCCGATTAAAATTTCCGAGATCATTGAAAACTTTCTAATTTGAAAGTAATAGAGCGAGGACGTCTATATCGAGGGTGCAATCTCGGCCGCTTATCTTAACAGGTTTCTTCTCGAGCATGTCGTTTCGAGAAACGTGATTTCATAAGGCGAAGTGTAACTATAACAATGCAGAGCGTCCAAACTGAATTTGATAACCCGTACCAAACATTCCCTAACCCGTTCGATGCATATTACACACCCGGTGTACCACCTAACCGAAACGGTACCTTCTCGAGAAGACAAATAAAAGCACACCAAAAGCTTGAAATAGCATAAATATTTGTCGACGAAATAAAATTTGAAATCAAAAAAACCTCGACTCCTGGGAATCGTCTTACAAAAAGTCTTTTGTCTCAAGCGGATTAACTCAGCGATTTCTCGACCGATCATTTGAAAGAAGTCTTGGAAAAAAAGAAGGGGGACAGGTTGATATACGGACGCGAAGGAGAGAGAGAAAAAAAACAGCTGAATACCAGGTGAAATTCAGCAGAACGCCGCGTTGTGAACGAACGAAAAGTGATTTATAAAGTGAACCGTTGAATCGAGCGAACAACAACAGGGTCTGACTTCCTTCAGCGAGAAGTTAATCCCCTTCGGTGGTGAAAATTTTCGCGTCTGTTTCGTTGTTACCATTGTTCCCCCGCGCCAGACGTTAACAATTAACGGGATTAACGGTCAGACAGAAAGCAGCCGAGAGGGGTCTAATTCGTTTCCAACCGGGTATTTTTTTCGTTCGCGACGGTTAATCGTGGTGAATGGAGGCGGCAACGGCGGCAGCCGCTTCTGTGCATTGATCGTTAATTACGAAAGAAACGCACGGAATTATGGTAACAATTTTTGCGGGCCCCGTTACTAATTATCAACTGACGTGATGCCAGGCTTGCGCCGATGTTTTGTTGCGTGTCGTTGTTTCGGCAAGCGTCTGTCGAAAAATTGCTGAATTTTCTTTTCACAGACGAGAAGGAAACGAAAAATTCGTTATCAGAGTCATTAATTTCGCGCGAGTAGTTATTTGCCGGTCATGGAACCAATTATACAATTTTTTTTAAATTATTCCGTGCACTGAATAAATTCTAGAATATATTTATTATTCACGGGGGTGTATGTATAAAATGCTGAAGGAGATTGTTGGTTTTTGAATAGTTTAACGATTTATGAAATTTTTATTAGAATTCAGCTATTCTCCCGTTAGTGTAAATTATAAAATTTACGTTTAGAACTTTACAGAAATATTGAATTACTGTTTAATTCGCGATTCAATTATTTTTCATTAAAATTGAATATTCGCATATATTTGTAATACAATCAAACGCAGAGCTAACAATATCTCACCCAGTTTTAACGCACAGGGAATTAATCGACGTAAAATCAGGTTACATTACAAATCCCATCGTGTAAAAACACATATGAGAGAGTATTAAATGAACCGTGTAAGAGAAGTAATCCCTAAAGACCACGTGTTCAAAGTTGCTCCATAAATTATAACGAATTCAGAAGCCGTCGTTATTTAAATTCGCAAACACATTGGTCCCGTCGCGATCCTTCCTTTCGAAACCATCGAACGTGAAAATCTACCATTCTACATTCTTATCAATTATCAACTCGACGCCTTTAAATTTAACCCCTTCGTATCCTCAGAAATATGCCAGACCTTAATCGTCGCCATATCATTTTTTTAATCAGTGTTAAATATTCGTTGGCGTAACTTCAAGGTAAATAAAAAAAGAATCGAAATATTATAGACAATTATAGACCCAATTAAAATTAAAAACTCGTATCAGAAATATGAAGAAAATTTGTCATAGCTGAAGGGTTCAGTTTTTCCCGCGCAAAGAAGACTCACTCGACACCGTATGCAAATCGGTACCGCTTAATCGGTCAGTTATCGAAAATCACGGGGAACTATCTAAAAAGACGTTCCAACCATCCGTGGAATTTTAATTTTCACCAAGATCCCCGAACCGGACCGACCACTGTTCGACGATGGTCGTGTACGTGCATTTTCCGGCCGAGAATGTTTCGGTAACGGGCACGCTTTTACGTCCTAAACAATGTGTCTCAATTAAAAAAGATAACGAAGACACCGGACAGAAGTACCAATCCAATTATTCCCGCGGCGTTTCGCCATTTATTTCGGTGCCTAAGGACGCGACCGCCACTCTTCTCCCGGCTGTTTCGATGTACACGCTTCGAAACTGGTCGACGATTTCTCTCCGATTTTGTCCTATTTTATTCGACACCTCCAGTTTTTTTTTTGCGGGAAAAATAACGGGAGACACGCGCTCCGGTATCCGAACAGGAAGACTCTTGAATTCGTTCGACAAATTTGAAGAATTTTCTGACCCTCTCTCCTCCCGTCCCCCCTGCTCCCTTCTTTTTTATCGGAAGAATCCTACTTCGTTACAGAGACTGGAGGGTTTTAATTGAATCAATTTAACGGGGTCGTTTCGGTTCCATTAACATCGACTGTTCGTCGAGAAAAATCGCGAGAATAAACTTCGCGATGGGAATTAATTTTATTCCTAATTCGATCACGGCGATCAGCCCGTTTAGTGGCTGGCCGAGTTAGTGTTTTTAAGTAATTACGTATAGTTCATTCGAAAGAAATGAACTGGAAGGTTTCGTGTCGTTTAAATTCTTCGTAATCTTATTCGAACCGGCCCGTAGGAAAGTTTGCTGTTAAGAGGATTTATTTGTAGAGATTTCGAAAGCGTAGTCCATTACCCTCGACAGTTTTTAATTAAACGTATCTTCGAATAGAAATTTCTTTGATATTTAGAGAAGATTTGTTACAGATTTCGAGAAATATTTATTCTGTAACTTATTTGTTTCGATGAAGAAACATTCAATAATTTAAGAGACATTGGCAATTTGTCACCAAACAAAAAGGGGTACCGTTACGAAGATTGACAAATTACTGATATCAGCCATAAGAAAAATTGTCACCTGTTCACAACGAAAGAAGAGATACCACCATGAAGATCAACCAACTGCTGACACCAATCGTCCAAGGATATTTTAAACGATCTTTTACGATTCACTGACACCCGTTATATTGACGTATCCCAAACGGAGTCTGATGATCGAACACCCTACGGAAAAAGCTGACTACGGTCAGAATGATCGACGAACAGACGCGTTCGCCAAGAAGGACAAAGATCTAAGGATGTCGATGCGTCCGGAGGAAGTTCTCTTTAAAGCAAGGACGATCACGTTCCTTGGGCGAAGCAATATCGATGGCTGGCAATTTGCCGGCGTAGGAAACGCGGATGGTTTTCGCACTGCCGATCGGTCTTGCCCATTAACACAACCGCAATCGAGTTAGCAGTGGCGGGACGCTGAAAGTTCTCGCCGAAACTCGGCTAAAACTTACATAAATTCCTGTCTAATTCCATCAGAACGCGTGAAACTCGTCCCGGGACGATCCCGCTCGGGAACTTCTTTAAAGATCCTTCACGCTCTTCTGAAAAACGTCGTCGAGACCGGAGTTGCCGGAAGTCCGATCCGGTCTTTCCTTCGAACTTCACCAGCACAACGGACAAAGAATTGAATTCAAACCTGCTCCGTGGCGCGCGGGGAAGTTTCTCATAGCTCAGGACCAGTCGTGGGCTCGCGGGGCCGTGCTCCGTGGTACCGGATACTCGTCTGTCATCCCGGATACGAAGACTAGCGAAGTACCGTTACGATCGACGTGGACGCACGTGATCCGCAACGCCGGCCCGCTGGTGTCCCGCACGCGTACACACGGGCTGAGGGATGCCGGTAAACTGATCGGGATCCTGCCGGTCCTCCTTCCTCGAGGAGGCCTCTTCCGTACAGGATGAGGCGCGCAAGCCCGTCCGAGCGCAGGAACGACGAAGAGCGCCGCGACGTAGAGGGAAAAGCATCGCGCCGCGACGCCGACGAGAATGGGACCGAAGGGTGCACACGCGAAGGGAGACGAGCGGAACGCGAACCACCGAGCCAAAGTATCGGGAAAGGATGACGGAGTCGGAGAAACGACGGGGATAATGAGCAGGAGAGGTCGGAGAGATTGGGAGAGCGCGATGGCGGGATCTCGATGATGATGAAATAATATGGTAACGGAACGGAAGGGTTACGGATGAACAAGCGGAAACGAAGATCCAGAAGAGAACAGAAGGATCTCGAAGGGAATTTTGGGATATTTTGGTTGTAGGATGATGATGGAATAATATAGTAGCGAAGGATATGGGCGAAAGATTTAAAAAGAAAGATGAAGCAAGATGATGAAAAGAGAGGAGGAATAAATTCTTTGAGAGATGATGATAGAAAGGAAAAGAAACACGGACAAATGTAGGAATGATTTGAATGAAGCTCAACGTAAAACTGAAAACAGGATGAAGGGTCCAATATTTCGGTGATATTTCATCCTCGAACTTTCGTCCATTGTCCAAATAACAATAGTTGCAAAATTATTAGATAAGGGAAATATAATTATCACTTTTACCTTCTAAAACGTGTAATATTATTTAATATTATTCCGTTGTAAAGCTTTATATAAATGTTTCATTTAGTGTGAAATCGGTAACGAAACGCTGTCGCTACTGTTCCTCCATCGTCTGCAGTTAGAAATATGAACAATAAAATACTATTTTTCATTGGTAACGAGAAAATTCGTTAACGAGGAGAAAAGAAATATTCAACGAGATGGAACAAAGAATATAGTCGCAAGAAAGCAGCCACAAGAAAGGGAGACACCCCGCGAACCAGAATCAAAATTGAAAAACAAAGGAATAGAGGAGCACATAAAGTACGCTTTTGGAGTGATAGCGTGGGGCGGGGAGGAAGGGGAAGAAAGCAGGAAAGAAGAGAAGGAGGAAATGCGTGAAATCAAAGTGAAAGACAAAAAGGGAACAAATGAAAAGTAACGAGAAACGAAGGGACAGAAGAGTTGGGATGGAAAAGCTTGATCTAATCGCAAAGACGTCGGTGGCTGTAGTCCTTTCAAAGGATAAAAAGCTTCGGTAATTTACACCGAAACGCGGAGGACAACGGAGAAAGCTGGTAAGACAATTCGTATTGTGAGACCGCAACACACCGATTACAACCGGAAGCACTCGCCTCCCGTGGCAGAAGTGCATTACCCTTATTACATTTATGAAATTTTAATACTCTAAAAATAGTGGCTAATTGAAGGAAGTACTGGCGTTTGTGATTCGTTGTCGATCAACGTTAAAATATTCTTCGTCTTATCGAATTACATATTGAAATTGCAAAATTAGATATTGTGTAAAATTGGAAAATACTTATTAATAATTTACAAAAGGGTAAGAAATTATTGATGATTTTTCAATGAATCTCGTTTCATATAAATTTACTTCCATGCAAATGCGCTTACGCAATGCATAAAATCACAGTTATACAAATAAGTGACGTGCAATGTTAATTAACAATTCAACGATCCATTCATTCACACTAACAATAGAATAATCGAATGCAAAGTACGAGCACACCAATTATTAGTTGTTAGTGCCATTGTGTTCAAGCAATATTAATTAATAAAATTTAACGAATCACTTTGAAATAAATAACTCGGGAGCTTTTTATGTCGGTGTCGTGGTCAGATCTCTTAGTGAACTAATTATACCATACTAATTGTTAATTACAATGATATTTGTAGTGCAATGGTGAGAAGGGTTAATAAAAGTAATGGCCAGGTTACAGGAACGTAGTTGTCGATAAATTTGATGAAATAGCAAGGGGGTCCCATAATTTCTGAACGAAATATCGTGAACGGGAACACAACGATTCTCTGATCATTTCCGTTCGCTGTTACGTTGCACAATACGTTTTATTATTTCACGAAAAGGAGAGGGTCTCTTGTCAGTGGCTGGCGTAGGTTGATTGCGAAATGGCAATGTACCCGTACCGTTTTATTGTTTCATTTAAACGATGCTCTTTTGGAAAATTGCTGAAGTTTCATTTCGAAACGACAGAATTCAGAGACGGTTGTAAACAAAAAGTGAGGGTGGGGAAAGGGTGGGAAGAATTGAATACAGCGCTAATAAAAGTGGACAAAAATATCGAATAAACATAGGGGATTCTAAACAATTTCGGTACAAATAACACGAAATGAAAGCAGATATTTGCTTTTTGTACAAATATCTGATATCTTGACGCATGTAAAATATTTTTTATCCGTTTTATATCGAATTTCGCAAATATCCTGATGGACGACACATGGATCCGTTGTATTTAACGATTTATTTTCTTAATTTGCACGCGTATGGATTTGACATATCAATTCTAATTCTATCTATCCGAGCCGGTAAAATTTTTAAATCGTGATTTTATATCAATCTGTTATTTGCACCGTTTTCGACATCCATTTACAATTATATTTGTATTTATGTTTGATTCTATCGATTTTAACTCGTGTCGTGAAGCTTGTGTTATTTTAAATAAATCTACACGAATTTGTGGTACAAAACCACAAAACTGCATTGTTGCAGTTCATAGTACGATAATTAAGAAGAATTAATCTTACGGGGAGTTTCTCAGGATAGCCTCTTTATTCATAGAACGAGTGTTTCAAGGATTTATATTAAACAAGACATCCGGTTAATTATTAAATTCGGTTAAATCTTAGAGACAGTTAGACGACTTCTCGATGGTTTAAAATAAGATAGAATGTAGAATTTAAATTTCCTTTACAATCGGAAATTTTTTCCGGATGATTTACCAACAACTCAAAAATACTTAACACGTTGACCGCCACAGTGAAAACAGACGTGTGTGGTCAGACACACTGAAATTCTAATTATTAAAGCTTCTGTCGATTAATTTTCAAATGTAACCATTCAAATTACTATTATAGTTTGCACTACTACTCTAATACTAGCAGCGTCCACGGTATATTTTATCTTTTCGTTTATTAATTATCCGATTATAGAAAATTTGAGGTGCCGGTCATCAGTGACCTATTTAAATTAGATTTGAAAGGGAACTTAGAAAAAGAAAAATAAATTAAAAATCTTTTCGTGTCCCTTCAAAGGGGACAACCGAATGGAAAGGGTTAATCCAAAATTACTAAAACAGTTCAAATGTAGGTTTACGAATACGTTAGAAATTGTACGAAATTTATCAAAAGGAAAAAAGAGTACACTGAGAACAGACACAGGGTCAAAGAGAAAGAGCGGATAACCGGAATCGTTTCGGGACACAATTCACCCCGGTAACGAAACTCCATTTGCTCTTAATTTCGCGACGACGGCGGGGGGGGGGGGGGTCGGGTAATGATACACACAGATATTGAATACACCGGGCTGTACAGCAATTACCATCGTCGTTGAAGGAACGTCTACGGGAATCGTCGTTACGGTGTTAAACGACACCGTGTACCCTTGCCTATCCCCGTAAAGTTTCTTTGATGTTACGCTCGCGTATTAGTCGTGTACAAGAACGCAGCCGTTCGAAATGCTCCGGCAGAAACTTCGTCCGACGTTATCGGGATGAATCCTGTTTCCCGCAGGAAGTAGTTCCCGGCGATTTTTGTCGGTGAACGCTGACAGAAAGTTCGGGCACGCTTGGAATTGATGACAAGAGGATCGCTTCGGTGTGTGTGTGTGTGTGTAGGTGTGCGCGGAGAAACAAGCGCGGTTGTGAATTTTCGGATTCTTCAGGATCTTTTTTCTTCGGATGCTTCGATGGGAATTGGAATTGCATCGAATCAACATTATCGATTCGAGCCTGCAGACTATGATAGTATATCGAATATATTAAAATAAAATTATCGATACTCGCTTCTTTTTTTTTTTTTTATTTAAAGCAACTGGTATTTTTTTAAATATGAAAGGTGTAAAAAGTTGTACGTGGCTTTTTCGTATCCAAAGACCGCTGAGATACAGCAAGTGCAACAATTATCGCGCATAACGAAATGTCCGGAAGAGCTCCGGCGACGAATTAAACGGAAGTCCAAATTTTCTTTGATGTCGCACGCACAGAACACGGCTAAAACCTCGCTGACTGAGTTAGAAACAATTACGCGTAGACTGATAAAAAATTACCATTATTCTTGATTCTGTAACCAACGTAATTAAAAAATGAACAGGTATTTAAATTTCTCGAAACTTCGACACGTTGCAAAACAATTGGCAATAACCGGCTGAGCCGCGACAATTCCCTGGAATTTTCAGAGGTAATTGCAAAAATTGTTAACGATCTTGAAGCTGTTGAAAACTGCGTCCAATTAGTAGTCAGCGTTTATTCGGATTTAATTTCTGTACGATTAGCCGATACCCCTTTTAATCCTTGCTCGTTCGAGGAGTCTAAAAATGTTTCTAATCCTCTGCTACACGATTCCTTAAAATACTCCCCATTAGAATCCACGGGATTACCATGCGCGTAAATATGCGTGTACGCGAACATGTTCGCGCCCGCAGGTACACGTGCAACATCAGAGAAACTTTACGAGTTCGCCGACGTCGTTTAAACTCGTCCGCGTCTCGTTTCGGCTGATAATTAGCTGGCAGCATGTTGAATGCATGCATATTGAAAAATTACAGAAAAGAGTCGAAAAGTTGACAATATTGCTGTTTAAAATTATTTGGAAAGTTTCTAATATTTTTTGAAATTATGATTCAGTAAGTTAAATATTTGAACGATTATATTGGTAATAGTTGTAGAAATAATTCATGAACGTTTTGTTGTCCTACGAATTAGAAAAAAAAAGGATCGCATTGGTTTCTTCTCCCATGTTCGTATAATTATCGAGCAAAAGGAGTATCCTTTGTTTTTAGCCCGATAACCGGGAATCGTGGCTGACCAAAGCACGACCTTAATCTACTGCGAGAAGCTTCGAGGTAAAACAGAGTTCGTAGGTGAGATAAATGAAAGCCTCGTCCACACTTTTCATTAGACAACGGTGCTCAGTGTATAATTAAAGTCGTAGCCTTGTGTAAATGCGAGGCCGTTCTTGCAAAAGCATTTATTAAAAGAAGCGCGGGATTCATTTTGCGGGGAACAGCATCGGACTGTCGCAGGCGTTAAGGGACGTTTATTATTTCGGGAATAACTAACCACCCCGGGTACACGTATGTTAATTTCGCACACGAAATGTTGCACTTTGTGCGCTTTTGGCATAAACTTTTGCCCCGTAATTGCGCTAATGATCGACATTCTATTAATCTTTTATCATATCCCTTTCTATCTTTTTCTATCTATTTATTTAACTTAACTACTTATGATATTAATACTTAATAATTCTTGGCTAATTTCGTTTATAATACAAAGTGTTGTTCTGGAAATAATATATTTTTCACCAAATTATCTCTGTTAAAATACTTTGTGATTTGTGATTATTTTCTTTTAACACTGGAACTACCAAAGCCTAATCTACACTTTCTTTTAAATTAAAAATAAAATAGAGAATGAAATACTATATTATACTGTGAAACAAGTCATTTTGACCCCTTTGGTAGTTCTAGTATTTAATAAGTAGAACATACAATATGTAGTCAGACATTCGTATGCATTTGACGGGTGTAAACCAAAGTCGACAGTTAGGAGAGTCATAACTAACAATCGGTTGTTAAAAACTTGAATCCAGTGTATGAAATAGCGTCAAAGGATCGCAATGACGGAAGTCTCAGTCATTCTTTTCACCCAACATCAATGAAGTTTGTATCTGGCGCACATGGCGCGTGTGTATCCCGGTTGAGTTAGTGACGGGCGGGCTGTCGCCAGTGTGTGCCAGCTGTTCCACTACTAGCCCCTGCCCCCCTTCTCCTGAAATCCGATCCCCTCCATCCCGCGATCGGCCACCCACAATCTCACCCCTCAGATCTCAAGCTTTAACAATCTTGTATGACGCGGGACGAGGGACCTTTGCTCGTGTGCCGCAGCTGTGACGCGGTTCGGCATATCATCGAAATATTATTTCGTCGAATTTTAAGTTTCTGCCCGTACCTTCTTTGTGTCCACCCCTTACGCCGCAACCCCCTCGACGTGTTCGAGTTTCGGACAGAACTTGATCATCGTGTGGTTCTTGAATGACTCTCGATTCATTTCTTGATGTTGTTTTACGAAAGGAATGGGTGTTATTTAACCCTTAATTACTATATTTTAGTCCTAGTATTATTTCTTGATAAACCTAGGAACCATGTCATAAGGAATAATTATTTAATTTGAGGTTGGATAATTTCGAATAATTGGAATATAAAAGTTGACTTCTTCAAATATTATTTTTAATTTCAAATTTTGTACATTTTTATGAAAAGTTATATTAAATTTATATTAAAAAGTTAAACAATCGAATTCTTGATATAATAACTTCAGTTAACTAAATTCCTGAGATTCTAAGAAATTATTTATTTTCTCCTGTTAGAAATTAGCAGACTCGCGCAACAACGTATCACGATTCGTTCAAGTTTCTTACAAATTTTAATTTAAAATTCAACTTTACACACAACGGGGAAGAAACTAGATAAACGGTGACAGCGTTTCAGTTATCGTACCCTTGAACGATTTAAATTCAACTTGCCAAGTGACACGGTGAAAAAGGGAACGTTTTATCGGTCGTGAAAAATTGCAAACTAACTCGATTACAATCTTCTGTCAGTAAAACGAAATCGCGTTGAATTTATCTTTGGAAAATATTAACGGTGATCATCGGTGATTGCAATCGAATCAAGCCCCGTAACGAAGACAACAGTCGAAGACGTCTCGTTTTCGGACGAAAATATCTATCGAAAAGTTGTCGCGAAAGTGAAATTTCGTTCAATGAAACGTTCGATGGAAGAAATAAAGAAAAAAAAGTAATAAATTAGAGGGGAAATTTGTTATTTTGTTTCATTTGCTTATCAGTTTTAATTATGTTAAAAGCCTTTACTTAATTTACAATTAGGCACTTAATTCTATATCAGAATACACATTTTGCGAATCCGTTCATTCTCCACGCGGCGCGTACTACGAAGGATCAACCGGAAGACCGGCAGGAACGATAGACGATCGGCACATTCTGCTCGTGGCGCCGTCACTGTCGACCGCGATTTTTCAAATTCCAACAAATTAGAACCCGCGGATTCGCTACGAACAAATTATGGACACGAATCCTATCGATCGCTGGTATTTGCCTTTCAAATATTCATTTACAGACATGGTTTTGTTTAATATTCAGCAGGTTAAACATTGATCGATTTAAACGATCAACTTTTTCGAATAAATATTTCCTTTGCCGGTAGCGATAATGTTTACCGTGCCGAACATTATATTTTCATTGAACATTGGGCTCTTTTTAAAAAATGAATTTTTCGGTACACGTGTACGGATTAAAAGGCTAAAGGATCGTTGTATAATCTTCTTGAGTCTCATCGAGATTCTAATTTTGATATTTCTGCACCGTTGAGAACCTGAAGCACCACTTTTATACGACGATTTTTCTAAATGCCCGGAATTTTAAAAGTGTACTCATTGTCAGTGTTATCGCAATCGCCTTCGGTGTAATGATGTAATAAGTAAACTTAAACATAATAATATTTTTATTATTACAAACAAAATTTGGAAAATTCATTCGACCAATGCTTCAAAATATTGTAATTATCTTACCATTTTGTGAAAACGAATATCCATTCGAATTTTTGTTAATCACAAATTGCTAATAATATAATACTAATACCTAATTTTAATTTTATATAATATTAATAATTTTTTCATAAATATTTACATTACGTTTGAAAACCAGTCTACTTTCAAGCAAATATTTCTACATAAGTTAATAAGAAAATAAATGTTTTTGAAGAATTAAATTTTAAAGAAAAAGAACATTAATGGGATATTCACAAAGAGGTTTTTAATTTGAACTAATGAATAAATGAAACGAGCGGTATAGTTAAAAGATACAGGATCACGAGCTGTAAGCAGACCATTGTTGTTCGTGATAAAAACGTAATTATGATTTCTCGTATTACATAGCCGGTGCAATATAAAACTTTCCTTTCACGGTGAGTTTTTCCTTGAAAAAAGTTCGCTCCTATTACACAATGTACGCGGCACGACGGAAGAGACAAAGTTTCCCTTTCTATAAACTACAAGAGGAAATTACACAGCACGTGGCGCGGACCACTGAAAAACATACACTTTATTGTACCTTCAAGAAAAGAGTCAAATAAATTAATTTACTCAAGTAAACATTAATTGCAGCTGTGTTTCGTTCCGTGAAACCCCTCTGCAAATATATTGGACGTTTAAAGGAAATAATTTATTTGATATTTAACCCTTTACTTTTTTTAACACCGTATTATACTCCAGTTTCACCGAATTTGGTCAAATTGAATTTTCAGCTAAATTCTAATTGCAAGGTCAATAATTGTTAAACGCGATAAATTTGGAATGATTTTAATTTGAGTTCGATCGAGAAAATTATGTTGGTTAAAGTTACTAGTGCATTATTAAGAATATTACAAGTTTTTAGTTATTACTATTATCCAAATAAATTGCTAGATAGAATATTGATATTAACAAATTGGAATTTTCATAAAAAAATATTTTTGCAATAATTTTTCATTCGCCCAGTATTTACCAAACAAATTTGGTTGATCAAGTTAAACAGGATAACCTTGTATATAACCTTGTGTTCGGAACGGGGTGTCTGGGCATTAAAGGGTTGAAGAAAGGTAGCGGGGTCCATCGAGATTCGTTGCTCGACATCGCGTTTATCTGGGTGCGTAATTTCGAGGATTCATTTTATTACCATCACGGTACACATTGTAACTACGAGATAGTCGGCTTGTCGTTGTCGGGTAGCGACACCGTCGTTTCAGGGTTTACGAGAATTTTCAGTACACCCAGTTGAATGGGGAGGCAAATGGCCATAATAAGCTTCTTCCGACTTCCCCGAGAGCGGAGCTCGGACTCTGCGGTTTGCAGAAGAGCTTCCACCCTCTGTCACTGTGAGTTAAAGTATATCCCCATGAACTCCGTGAATACACGAGGTAATGTGTAAGAAGGACAGTCCTGTTTAATTAACAAGCCATTGTCGTCGTCGTCTGGATGACCCTGAGAGAAAACTCTCCGACGAACAATAGGGAACCGATCGAATGAATGGTAATACGTCATCCTGTTCTTTTTCGAGATGCAATTAAACTCTGAGTCCTTTCGTCGAGGAAGTTTTTCCTTTCTTCCTCTCTCTCTTTTTTTTTTTGTTCTTCGCATCTCGCTTATCTCGACCAATCGGACACTGAGCACCCTCGTGAGCACGTTGATCCGATTTCCTTGCTGATGTTGTTGTTGGAAATATTCTATTCTTTCTTAGAAATTCTATTATCCATCAAGATATCGATTCTATTTATTTAATGATTTATATCAAATATTGTTAAATTCTTGTATGAATTGAGGAAAAGTTTTAAAACTTTATAACAACCCTTGTAGGATCCTCCTCGTACTCGACATCTTACAAAAATTGCCATAAATGTTTAACACGTTAAATTTTAAATAATTAAATAATTAATAAACGAAAATATCTAATAAGTTTTAAATATTGCTAATATTAGGCTTTACGAAGGGTTACCTTTGAAAATTAATCGATAGAAATTATAATAATTGGAATTTAAATGTGTCTTACCACACACGTCTGTTTTCACTGAGGGAGTTAACGTGTTAACTTCTATCGATTAATAATAATTTGCTAGGATTTAATTGTCGTTTATTTTAACAATGATCTTGCTTTATTATAACAAAATTGGAATTCTGATCGGCTATTTTATTTTAATAATGCAGCAAGAATAGGTATCTTTCTATATTCTTGCCCAAGATTTCAGAAATGAAGAGAAACGACGTTCATTTAGTTTAACGATAAATCAAGACGTTTCCCAAAACGACGTCTGACAGTTTGCGGATTAATGTGCTAGAATATACCAGTAATATTTACGTTTATAGAAATGACGGCGACACGA
The DNA here is from genome assembly GCA_022405125.1 of Anthidium xuezhongi. NCBI lineage: Eukaryota > Metazoa > Arthropoda > Insecta > Hymenoptera > Megachilidae > Anthidium > Anthidium xuezhongi. The sequence goes on from CM039649.1 coordinate 2,212,406, forward strand.
TGTGCTTCTAAATCTGTGTATCAAAGCGGTTCGGTAGAGACTGCTCTGAATGCGTTACGATCTCAATCTCGGTGACATCTTCGCATTTTATGGAGATAGAGAGAGAGAGAGGGGCTGAGCCCGTTCCTCCCCCGATGAAAGAATATCGAACCTAACCGTGCATAGGGAAGAACAATAACACAGCCCTAAAATTACGCTATTTATTATTCCGTCGTGATTTTTCTTCGACGAAACAAAAGTTATTCAGGATTTATTCGAGATTAAATATTTTATACACGGGACAATATTAAAAGAAAGGAAAAAAATTGAAAAATATGGAAGAAGGTGCTGGAATTATAATTTCAAATTATGCGGGAGTTTTAGGTCTATATTAACTCTTAAAATCCATGACAGGGGCTGACGCGATTCGGTTCAAAGTTGAATCCGGAGCTTTTCCGCTCGAATGAATACGCGTTTATTATAATATTTACTTCTGCATTGTAAGAAAGCATAAAGGGTATCGAGAGAGATATTAAAAGCATCATTCCTCCCCCCGATTGCCGGGATGTAAATCTTGTCACCCCTGAAAAATAATATTCGAAGGGAGGTTGAAGAATACATCGAGAGGAAAAGCGTGTTCTGATTTCAAGACGTTCGTGCTTGGTCGTTCGTGAAAGAAGAAGGAAGAAAGCACGGATTTTAAGACATTGTTCACCCTCGTTACTCGTTTCTTGCGCTGGGACGTGGCGGGGAAAACAGGTGATGCGGCTCAGAATGCTTTTCTTCGCGTATTCAAAACCGTGTCAAGCCTACCCCCATGCTGCAATCGCCGCGATACCCGCGATAAAAAAAAAACAAGCGTAAACAATGGGGCGGACATTTCGGACGAAAAGGGCGGAAACAATGGTCAGGGACCCGTATTTCGGTATTGCACCCTCGAGCGATAAGTCGCCATAATCGGGCGTCTTTGCGCGGGACGAATATAAGTACAATCATAAATCTTTCAATTAATTTGGTAATGGTAATTTTTCCAAATTTTGGATAACAGAAAGCTTTGAAATACAATGTTATTCGAGGATTATGAATGATGACCAAAACTTAAAAAAAATACCAAACTTCGAGCTTCAAAACGATATGCGACAAGTGTCATTCTATGTGATAAAATCGTTATCAACTTTCTGCAATTCGAAATCTGAAATCAATCCCAGGAACAATCATCCCTAATTTCACATTTCGTTTTATTTACGGAGCATAATCGACCTCGAGCTCATCAATCGTACAATAGTAATCACACTAATCCCCAGCGATTATTATAACAATCGATCTCCCCGAAGACGACATAATAATCATCGAGTTGCGGCGGGAGATCAAGGAACCCGAACCGTTCACGCACCCGTCCCTCCCTGTACGTTTAACCCATAGATTACGGCAGACAATTACCACACGACTATCAGCGAGTAATTATTCCGACGTTAGCAGAAATTTCCGCGTGCATTCGTTCGGCGATGCGCGCAGTGAACCGGTGCCCGTTGCGCGGGGAGCGGGGAGCGGGGAGCGGCGGGCCACGCGAGGAGGAAAAAGAAGAAGCCCCGCGCGGTTACCCGTACGAAACAAAGGGACGACAAAGAAGAAAGGAGAAAAGGGGGACACGTACAGATGGAACGAGAATTTTTGTAGAACGGATACTAGGTTCCATTAGAGCGGATACTTTTAATACTACCATTGAGATTTGTTTGCCAATGACAATGCGGACTGTGCAATCGGCGAGAGGAAGCGCGGAGCGGGCTGTGTGCCGGATCGGGTCGGTGAAGAGGCGAGAAAGAGAGGACGTGTCCGCGGTTGAAAACGCTTGCTGCCGTTTATCGTGCGACGAACAGAGAGAACGATACTCGGCTGGAAAAGAGACGAGAGGACTCGGTTGGTTGGCGGTGGCACGAGGCGGGGACGGCGAAAGGGGTGAGGCAGAGGGGGTGGCGAGAGATGCGCCACGGCACAATGGGGGAAAATTAATCGCTGAAATCTGGGTACAATGTAAAAGAGTCGCGAGGTTGGGGGTTGACTGGGGGTTTATGAAAAAAGCTACGACTACCCCCGGCGAAGCCATAAGTCAGCGATTTCCTCTGGTACATTGAGTCGGCGGCGAGCGACCGCGCGGACGAACCGAGCGTAACCGACCACCTCCAACTATCTTTGCCAGTTCTTGTACGCTGGCGACCTGTAAGACGTACGCGTCGCGTATGTCATTTCGAACGACCCCCCGTTATCTTTGAACCTTTTACGGTTTGGACCTTCAAAAAATTTTCGGCTGTACTCGGATAGATACCCAGCTGTTATCTGGCCGCTCAAGAGAAACGACCGATTTCCGACGCGTGTTCGCCGACCGGTAACAATTCTTCGAAATTGCTGTACAAGACGGAAACAGATAGTTTTTCATCGCTTCTTTCTTTTTATTTAGTAAAATTAGACAGATCGATTTGTTTCAGTAACACTGGTGGTAATTGTATTTTTAACAAGTTTTATCGTTATTTTTATAGTTTAAGAATTTTTAATAACACGAGTGGCAACTTTTTATGAAAATTAAAATGTCATCCATATATGGGTGACGTGGCAATTAAGGTGTTAATGGAGGGAACAATCCAAACAGTATAAAACCAATTTTTTTTCCTTTTCTTTAGCGAAGTTGTTTCATTTTTGTAATAATTTCAGATTGCCACAAAATTTCATTTTTAATGAATCTTTTAATTGAACGCATAATATTTTATTGATTGGTTATCCAAAATTTTAATGGCAAATTTAAGAAATGAATTGCTTGATAATTTTTACTCCCAGTATCATTGGGAATTATTGGTTGTTCGGTATTGCTTTCAGAGGTCCACTTTCCGGTCTTTTAAAAAAATCGGGAAATGTATTGCTGCTCGAACAGCAGGCTCTCGGCCATTTGAAAAGCAAAGAGGTTTCTTTCGCTTCCATTAGGTTTTTCGAAAGCATATATTTGACTATTCGAATAGTCATTTATTTTCTGATAAAAATGCCATCACCAGAATCACGTAATACTCCAAATAAAAAGAAGAATTTTTATCCTATATACAGAATTTGTATCGCGTGTTCGAAACACTATTTTTTCCATTAATTTCAAATTTTATACACCAAACGAATATCAAATATTTGCAGAATTAAATAAACCCTTCGTCTAGGCGAAATTTAGTCTCTGGATCAATTGATCGATCGTAAATCATCGCATTTGCGGTATCAACTTTTCGTGTACAGGTTAAAAGGCAGCTTGCTCGAAAGAAATTGTTAAATATTCAGTTGACTATGATAAACCTTAAGCCAGCTTAAGAGGTCCTCTTAGATTCATTACTTTTAGTTTGTCGTGGCTCACAGAAACGAAAGTTCGTTGTTATTGGAGCCGTATGAAGCACCTGGGAAGTTTGTAAGTTCGCCATGTTAAGTAAGTGCATTGGAAAATAAAAGTTTCCCTATATTTTATTTTATTTATCCTACAACATAAGTTTTGTTTTATTCGTTAAAAACTGCGTTATTTTTAACTGTATGTTGCTTCTTCGAATTCACAATTATCAAGAATCATATGATACACTAATTATATAAAGTATTTGTCATCGTTTTGCTCGAAAAGTCGCCAGAAACTCGGTTTTTGATTTTTCGGAACTACGGCGCACCCTGCCAAAAAATCTGAAAAAAAATTGAGGACATTAATTATGTCAATACACAACTACTTAAAAGAAAAAAATAGAGAATTAACTACTTCTATATGAAATACGCATTTTTCCAGATTTTTTTCAGTTTCTGATTTTTCACACTGAACGTTTTCGACGAAAAAATCTGAAAAAATTCCCTAACATGCATTACTGTACCTTTATTAATATTATAGAATTTTATAAGATTTTTTGCATGCAATTAAATAAGAACAATAGGGCATGCCTCGATAATTTCTATTTACCCTATAACTACCCTCCTGGTTGAGGTAGAGGGTTGAAACTTGGTGTGTTATGTTTTCTTTTGACCATTTTATCCTGCTATACCCTTTTCTCTGTTTCAAAATATATTACACAGTAATAATTTAAATTTAAATTTACACTAAAATTTATTCTTATTTTCTAAATTTTGAACTATTCTCGTATTAGTTTTGTAAACCTGGACCACTACTGGCCCAGTTTTCATTATTTTATAATAGAAATTCTAACTTTCTTGCTTACTTCGCCAAATATTTCATAATCTTGAAATTTTACCTGAAATTTGTTGAACACCCTGTGTACACACGTACACGAGCATACCTTTAAATCCGATAATTAAGAATCCAGCATCCTCGAGACGAAAGTATAATCCAGCTTATGCCTTTCTTCCGTCGTCTCGACTCGTCCCTGTTATCTGTGATTAACTCCCTTCCTATTCCTCTTCTACGATATTATATACGTGTACACACACCGGTTAATCATACCCGTTACACATTCATTATGTTTGATTAAATAATAATTCCCTGTGATTTGAATTAAATTAAGTTATTTATCGGTGATACTCCAGCACCGGGAACAACGGTCCGTTCCGTGAGACGCGAAGAGACAGAGCGACGTGTATTATCGTATTGAATCGAGAAAAAATCGGATTAGCCGGTACATTTTAATTAACGAAACTGATTTGCATTGAATGGTGCTCGGCTACTCGTTGGAATAATCTCTTCTTTGTAAGTTAATAGAAAAATCGCCGTACCCGTTGATTCGAGAATTTTACTCCTTGCAAAAGAATAAATGAACGTGTTATTTCTTCTTATTTCTTGTCAAATAAAATAGTTTTATCCATGGAAAAAAAACAGGATTTTTAGAATTCTCTTTCTGGGCAGACCCTTTGTTGAAATTACATTTTTATGTGTAATATAAGCTACACGTTTTGTGTTCTTAAAATAGTAGGTTTCTTATTAATTGCTTTTAAAAAAATAGTTCATTGCACATTGTTACGCTGTATAACGTTGGAAGAAAGCCGGACGTTATTTACTTGAACGGAAGTTATATATGTATACCGAACCGCGAGCAACGGGAAGTGCAACTAATGAAAGTAATACACTCGGTAAATGGAAAAAGTATAGGATGGTACTTGGCAGAAATGTCATTTCGTTCGGGTCATCGAAAAGTGAAACTTAAAAGAGAACGTTAAACAAGTATGTACTTTGGACATAGAAACATTGGACTTGCTCTTGTACGGGGAAATTTCATTGCTTGAGAAATTGAAAATGAGTGGATATACCGAAGAGGAAACGAATATTGGAATTTTTTGATATAAAAATTAAACTAACGTGACATTGCATTTATTTAAACAGAAATCTACATTTTATGTCTTTTGGTTGCTTAATTATGCAAAAATTTCATATAATAGAAAACACTATACTAATCTACCAAAAGATTCTGTTTAAGTAATTGAAAAAATTGAAGATACGGGAAAATCTATGCGATAGAATTGAATAACGAAACAATCTTATAACGAATATTTCAAATAAGACACGAATTAAAACGTGTACAGACTATACCGTAAACAAAACAAAGACCAATCGAGCTCATGCTTCGAACACACGATTTCCAGGGTCGAATTGGCCGGTCACGCAAGGAATTAACACTCGAGAACGATTTCACGCCCGAGCACAACAATTTTTTCCCGTTGGTCTACGAGCCTGCTGTCAACATCCTGCCCCGTGAAAACGAGCCTCTGCTTTTCAGTCTTCTGTTGACCGTCGACCTATGAAGTGATTTGTGCGTGAACGGTGATTGACGTTCGAGCATCGATGAATCACAGCGGGGGGGTGTATCAGCGTTCCCACAACGTCCGCTCATCTCCGTCAGCATCGAGCCGCTTTAAAAGGCAAAAAGGTATGTTCGCTTTGATATCGTACCGTTGCTAACCGGAAATCGCTGGTTGGGTTATAATAAGAGACATTCGGCACGGTGACACACCCGTGTCCGCGGTATTTATAATTCTATGTACACTGGTTTTCGAAAAAATTCAACGAAAACTGATATCTGTGGGTTCCAACTTACATTGTACATTTCTGGTGTTCTATTTTGCTAAATTTACAATCTTACAAATTTTTAACACGCTGACTTGTGGTCACTGGTGACAGACATTTCAAATTTTGTATAATTAAATAGTTAATAAAAGAAAAGATCAAATAAACCGTGGATACTGCTAGTATTAGAGTTACATTTGAAAATTAATCGACAGAAGCCTTAATAATTGAAATTAAAGAGTGTCTTACCACACACGTCTATTTTCACTGTGACAGTCAACGTGTTAACTATAGATTTTATCAAAATTATTGCAATAATTTAGCTTCCATTATTAATCACATGATAAATCAAATAGAAAAGGGAAGTATATAATAAAAGCTTTAATATTTACCTGGATTAAAACTAAAACTTCGCTTCCTCCGGGGAATAATGAAAAGTATAACTGTTTTATTATAAAATAAAAACACACGGGTATCGAAATGAAATTTTTACGATAATTGTTTAACAACTTTGAAGCTAATTTGTTTCGCGATAATGAGAACGTGCAGGAGGTTTCTCCTGTCCATAGAAGGAGATTACCGATTATCGAACGTTATGGGAAGTTCGGTTAAGCGAAACCTGTTAATACGTTAAGTCAGCTAGTCCAAGTTTAGCACAGGGAAATCTATTTAATACGATCAGATGAGCACAACTCGTTCGATAGTAATGTTTGGTGGCAAACTCTGTACAACAATTAAAATGTGACGTTAATATTAAAAAGTGATTTGATCGTACAATTTAGAATTTATCAAGTCATATAATATCATATTTTATTTGGATTAATCTACTATCAGTTGAAAGACTACCCACTTTTTGATATTAATTTTAAAACAGTTTTCTTAATTTCACAGGTTACTTAATTTCTTGGTTATATCGCGTTTTAATAAATAAGGTTATGGTTATTTTATGGCATAATTTATTTATTAATTTTATTTTATAATTTATTTCTAAAGAATTTTTAATAAATTTAAAAGAAATAGCAGTAGCACAATTATAGGAGTAACAAAATTCTTAATATTATCATTGAGTTCGTAATTGTTTGAAAAAAATTTATATAATTTGAATATCAATCAAAATGTTAATTAAAAGCGGGATTTCATAATTAATAAACAAAAGTAAATGAAGAGATCGAGATGAAAAGCTTTCTACTTCATTATAATAGATTATTTTTCTATCTCCTGTCGCTGTCAAGCACTTAACGGGATTATTATCGCGGGCTAATCGAAGCGTAATTAAAATAGTTATTCCGTCGGAATATTGTACGTTAATTGGCCGTCGGGTAAAAACACACCTGATTTATCATTTTATTCGTGTGACGTAACGCGGACACATATTCGGTCGATACGCGATGCACGTGACAATTATTAAAACAGGGTCAACGTCACTTAACGTCGTCGTCATTTATCGCCGTTTAACAGAATTAATGATCACACCTGTACGCGAAGCGGCGTGATGCGTTCATTAATACGGCTGGATTTCACCGCGGATGGCAATGTTTTTCACGATACGGAAAAGACCATCGAAATATTTCTCTCGTTCAGCTCTGTTTTTCAACTTATTTTTTTTGTTTTCCATCTGGGTACGAATTTTCAAATATATTGCCTGTGCTTCTCCATTTTTTTTCCCCCTTTTGTCATTTTCGCTGACGATTTATTAGAAAATTTAAGACGCTGGATATCGAACAGAATTAAGTAAACACTTTTATTTTACCTAAAAATAAAGAGAGTGATGTGTTCAGTATCTTATATCAAAGAATTATATACGCAAAATTAAATTATTTAATATTTTAAAGTACATAAAATTCTTGAGTAATTATATTTCCATTATATGCTATTTTACAAATAAACAAAAATTCTCAAATAGATGATTTGTTTCCTCAAAATAGTCATGGCTTTCATTAGTTCCAAATTTAAATTTAATTAATATCATTAAGCACCCTTGATATTAAATCAAATAATTCTGAACTAATATCTTACATTCATTACGATTTTTCAATCTCACAATATGTTAAAAATCATTTATACGGGATTTGAAATTTTCTCATCACTGTAAAACTTCGCGATGACAAATTAGAAAAACAAATTAGACCACATAATTCAGAAAAATAATACATTTTTAGTTATTTGAAATACAAAAAAAAGGGTATTGTTGGTCACGAATGCGTTAATTACACATTTAGCGAGCACAAAAATGACGGCGTGTCGCGTTTGATACGTGTTCGCTTACACGTTGTTTTTTTTATGGGTTCTCACGGCATTGTGCATCAAATGCATAGTTGGTGAAGCGAGTTTTTAGCAGGGCCGCTAACATCACTTCATATATCAATCCGCAAAAACGTGAAAGCTCGTTTCGCGAGACAGGCTAGCCAAGAAGGCGAACAAAACAAACGAAAAAAGCTCGAGACCGTAATTTCAACGCGATTCGCTATGAATACCCGATTACCATAGACATTTTTACCATGGTTCCGTTGTTTTTTTTAAACAGCTGATAAAAACCTGTTGTCATTAGTTCATTACGCCATTTTGTCATCACATAACAGATGCATTAGGCGTATGGAAAACTGTTTTTGGTTATATTAATTATATTTTGACAAATTCACTATAGCTCATAAAATTACAACTACCCCTCAAATAATCATTTTCAGTATTTAACTTATTATTTTTATTTGAAATATTATTTAAATTGTATTCAGGATATTTCTTTTCTTGTATATTCATAATTAATTTCATTTAATCTGTCTCAATATTTCTTCGATGAACTTAAAACATCGTTGAAACTCGTAAACAGGAAAGTAAATTAATTAACAGGACGGAAAAAGTTGCCGATGGGTACGTTTGAGGCATTAATCGATTAAATTGAAAGATAAGAATCGTAGAATATGTTGAAACGACAGAAAGTCGATAGGGGGGTTTGTCGGCTGTCACAAATAAAGTTTTTCACCCCCTCCTTCCCCTCCCTGAATACGAAAAATAGTAAGAGTAAAAAAAAATTACCGACTGAAAAGGAGATTTTCCCCTTGGTTGGCTTATAATGAGAAAAGTAATTCCAATTTAAATAATATCCCGAAGTGCCAGGAAAAATAATATCCGCGGTCGCGTTGAAACTTGCGGTAAGAAGAAACTAATTCCAAAAGATAGCCACGACTGAACGATCTCGTAAAATGTCGAGGGCAATCAATAGACAAATGGTCACGATGTTATCTTATACCCCTTGAATTTGTTTTCAAAAATTTACAAACTCGAACAACTTTCGTGAAAAGTTCAAATATTTATATTTTTAGAAGTTTGGAAATTTTAGAACATTATATTTTTGGAAAGCTAAAGGCTTTAGAACACTGTACATATATTTCAAAGAATTCTTATTGGAAATTTTGGAATGTTATATTTCTAATAATTTGAAAACTTACAAACTCAACAATTTAAAGTCACTGTGATTATATTCAGAATTTTTCTGATACTGATTGTACCACATTTGGAGTGTTTATCAGGGTAATTAACACGTTTAAATTTTCGATACGAACACACGTTGAGTGGTACAGAAAGTCGGGTGAAACTTCGATGTACAACAACGTGCCAATTAGACGATCCAAAAATCGTGTCGGAAACATTTGCATACATCCCTGTGGGAATAAATATCAGACGGGGATAACGACGTTTCGTGACGGGACAAAAGTTAATACGAAGTCTCGGACGGATTTCGAGTGGTAAATTTTCTGGAAACACCATGAAACAGCTCGGGGCGATCCATTCATTCGACAACTTGGCGACTTGATAATACGTCATTGGTCTCGTTATAACGAACGTCCACGTATGTTAAAACCGGGATGGAATAACATTTCCAGAGAATAACACAACTTTAGACCGGATCCAACTAAGTTTCTGAAATACATGGAAAGACAAGCTGCTTTCGCGCATTGTTCGCGGTATCCCGTTGCATATGCACGCTCGAGCTCTGCTTATCCTTGTTATTGGATATCTTTTTGTTTTCTTCGAAAATTTGTAATACCATTCATGAAGAATCTCTGAAATTATAAACTTTCCAAAAGTTGTTATTTAATCTTCTTTACATTCTTTACAAAACATGGACCATTATTAATCCATTAATTCTCAGGGATTAAAAATACGCTTACAATATCGTAAATTTATATTTTAAAGCAAATATTTGTGACGATTAAAGGGTTGAGAAGTTAGTTTGAGTCTCCTGCTGTTTTAGTTCGATTAGATTTAGTGCACGTCTGACTATGCGCTTATATTTTCACTGCGGCAGTAGTAATCACCCGTGACTGGCGCCACGTGTTCTATATAATTGAATAATCGATAAAAGAAAGAAGATACAGACTTTGTATAATATTTTTATTGAACTAACTATGCGAAGTGTCGAATTGCAGGCTTAAATTTGCAAATTAATTGATATTTTAACCCGTCTGACTGTATACGTTCTATTTCACTGCGTCTGTGGACGTATTAAAGAATTTTCTTAGGTTAATCATCGTTTGAACAGTAATTTTCTTTTATGAAGGGAAACTTGTCGTCCGTGTTCGTATTAATTTCTGCAAAAAGAAAAAAGAAAGGAACGAGCAATTAGCCAGAGTCATATTTCAAAATGGTTTCTTCTCGCTTAGCATATAAATTGAATGTAAAACTTAGTTTAATGGCACAGTCTAATTCTATGTTGGAATTATCTCGAATTCTTCTTTTATTTCCTCATTATTTTTTTATCTAAAAGTCGGTGGTACATTGAATTAAACATTAACATTGAATAAAATTGTCCAACTCTACGACTTGCTCCATTTTATTCTTCGAACTTTACACTACTATTTCAAATATTACAAACACCTTCAAGTTTAAACATTAGATTTTTCTCAAGCTTCATTATCCATGGGTTAATTATTACCCAACAATTTACAATATTCCAATCTTTGAAGGTGGTTCTATTTTCAAACAAAATTTCACGATACATAATTCTCGAAACTTTCACTGTACAAAAACCAAATTAGTAATTGCCCACATTTCCACGATGGTGGTTCGGTTACGATATAAGTGAAACGATCGGAAGCAAACCTTCGTAAAAGTTGCAGTCTTCCCGCGAACCATCCACAGTCTGGGAAGTAAAAATAAAGAACAAAAGCCGAAGTGGCGGAGGGAGGAGGGGGAGGTGGAAGATTCGCCGTCGTGCCATCGAAAGGAGGGAGGTTGAAACGATGGTTCTCGAGGGTCGGAGGGAGGGTCGGGGAACGCGTTAGAAGCGTTGGAAAAGGAAATTAAATAGATAACATTTGCCATCGTAAGGAGGCGGATCTAATCGCGTGCGGCCGCGTGAGACAATTTCATCCGCTTTTAACGGGCGACGATATATTTGAAGTTTACTCGTTGACGCCATCCAGAGGCCGAAAAGCAGCCCCGAGAAGCACCGCGTAGATTCTCGCTGATATCTTGCCCCACCCTTCGCGTGTTTGCACTGTCACCGGGAGAGGAGAGGCGTGCGTAAAATGTTTCGTCGTTGGCTTGTCTGCAAATACAACGGGCCCCGAAGCTCGCGGATAAAAGCGTGCTCTCTGTTAATATGCAAAATATGCTCGCGTCCGTGTTCAGTATTTTAATCTTAAACATTTGAAAACCAAATGTTTTATTTCGGAAAGAAAAGAAAGTTTCTACCCCCGAATCGCAATTAAAGATAAAAGTATTAATTTTTGTATCACACAATATTTGACGGATAACGCAAAATTGTTTAGGGAGGATCTTAAGAGCCAAAGTTAGAATGAAACTGGAACTCCTTTTTCGACTAATGGCACAACGAAATAAATTTGTTCTAACTTTTATACAGGATGCATTACCCGAGGGTTCGACTTAAAAGTAGTGATTTCGTTTCGTTGTCTGTTTCGCGATAACAGTTCCTTCGGCGGCGAGGAACCGTGACAGTTAAAGCGAGGGAACGCATCTCGAAAGAAACACGTACCGATCGTAAAGCTTATACGAGGATTGCACGAAGACGAGCTTTAGATGCGGCGATGCTGTTACATCGGAAAGGTTCGCGATGACAATGTTCCACTGTCAAATTTTCTGCCTTCATCGTGACAGAACGAGGATCGTTAACCCCCTTCGTCGAACTTAAGGAATTTTTCGCCTTTTATAAGGGATGAAATGAAAACCCTCTCGTCCCGTAATTGTAACCTAGATTCTCGTCCCTGGATCCACATAATGCCTTTCAATTATCATTATTCAGGTACTTGTAGTTATTAATTATAACATGCAAATATTGAATTTATTTTCCTGGAAAGTCTTCGTTCCTCGATTTTTGCCATTTTGAGAACCGGTAATTTTAAAGTTTCATTAATCATGAGATTAAACTTGAATTACGACAAGTCAGATATTCCACTTCGGTATCAGACATCTATAGACGGTTAGTGAATGTTTTATGGAAGAATAGATTTATAATTATAAGTAGAAAAATAGGAAAGAAGATTTGTTAATTCAGGCGCATCGATTATAAATTACCATAGGATACAGAAAATCAATAATTATACGTCTATAATTATTCAACTCGAATTTATTCGTGGAACATTTTATTCGATTTCGTTCGTCTTTAAAATTTTATTTAACGAGATGTGGGGAGGTACTTTTTTTGTTTATTCGTGGAATTGATAGTTCGTGTTTAGTCGCGTTCAACAATCGAAACTTTTCGAATGGTAAAAGACACGGTGGGAAGATTTCCTTTCGGCAAACAGCGAGAATTGAAAGCGCAAGATTTATGGGGAGCGAGCAAGAAATCTCGGCTAAAGAAAAACGAGAACTCAATAAACAGAATTATTTATCACACGTGTGTCAAGGCATCCGTACGAATCTCTAAAAATACGCGTCCTTTCTGCGACGTGTCGAGTCCTCCTGTTTCCGTCTCCTCGGCTCCTAGGGTTCCACAAAACGACTGAGAAAAAGGGAGAATATAGAAGATCGAGAAAAATATTCCGGTTACGAGAAAACCCTCAAAAATCTGTTCGGTTCTACGCTCTCGTGCGTATCGTATTCAAATTTTCATCTTTATCGATCGAATCAAAATTACAAACGTTTATGTTTCCAAAATTAATGAAAATTTCGTGTTGTGCTTTTTGCGAAAGGTTCGACTGTTAGTTGAAAAACTCCCTCGGTCTGGTTTCCACTGGAAAATCACCAGAGATGGAGCTGATTCCACGAAATCTGTAATTGAAATTTTCGCGTTTGAGAGGTTTGAATGGCGAGTGGGACTGACGATTCTTTTTCGTTGAATATGAAGAAATAAATTGAAGGAATAAGACGAAAGAAAGGCGTGTAAAATACGAGCAGTATTTGGAATCCTTTGTGGAATCGTCACTTGGGCTTCTCCGTTCCTGGGCTTGATCGTTATTCAGAGTTCACACAGGAGAGTGTATCCGACTTTTCTGCATACACTTACCTATCTCAGACGCGGCGAAGTCACGGATTTCAAATCCCAGGGAAGAGATATAGGGTGAAGATGTTAGAATCTAGCAACCACGTCACCTTATTCTTCTTCTTCTTCTTCTTCTTCTTCCTCTCTTACCATTTTTTACGCGAATTTTACGTTCCTTCGTCTCTGTGTTGTTCTTAATATTTTTACAACATAAAATTTCTAAAGATACAATATTCCAAAGTTTCTAAGCTCCCAAGAAGATAGTTGAAAAATACTTTTTTCTCAATTTTAAAATCCATACTATCCTGGTGCCCTTAAAAATTCATGATTGGATCAGAAATGGCCATCCGGAAGGCATTTACGATCCACGTTACACGTCCTGGCATCCTCGCGAATTACAAGGATGCATAGACACAGGGATCGTGTCTCCGGGCTGGCGACATAGGATACGTCTTATTCGTACCGAGAAAGCCCCAACGGAGTTGCTCAAGGTAAATGAGGGTGCTGTGCCGTCTTCGTGTACCACTATATCGTGCGTACACCACCCACCGCGTCCCACACAGAGACACGAGCACAGAAACTGGCTGGTTTTTGCTCGCTCGGTGTCCCATCATTGGCAACCGTGAGGGCGGCGGCTTATCTCTACGAGCTCTCGCTCTCCTGACCTCTGACGTTAGAGCGAGCCGTATCCTTCTTCCTTTCTGCTATCCTGCCTCCGCTCTCGCCGTCGTTCGACGAAGCGATGACGTTTCCACTGTCTCTATCCAGGGCCAGCGATCTATATAACGTTAACCGTGGCGAATTATCACGATCCACGAACTCCCCTTACCTTGTCGTTCGATGATTTACCGCCGTCTGATAACGACCAGATCCATTGGTCGTCCAGTGATTTCGGGATTAAGGTCGTTCCGACTGAACATTCTTCGGGAACGGTTTTGGCGAATGAGTCATACCACGTGGACGTGTTTGTTAACACTGACTGCCACGTCATCCACATATAGGTGACATTTGAATTTTCTATTTGGTTGAAAATATTCCTGGTAGATATTTAAAATTATGAATAATAGAAATAGCAAAATATTGTGGAAACAGAATATAACATTTTTAGTAGTTGCAGCGTGGCAGTCGAAGGGTTAAGCCTATACTGAAATCCTATTCGTTTTATCGAATTCTAAATAAAAACTTACTCTGTTGGTACCACAGGAGTCATTATTCGGTTTTTAAGTTTCAAAAGCTTTTGATTTGAGTGAAAAAATCTCAAGGTGTCACAAGAGAATTAATTTGCATTTCTATTTGGGTTTAAAAACTATCTGTGCCCTAAAAGCAGTATTGAATTAAATTCGCGACCTTTTTATGCATCTTTCTTCGAAATGAGTTCAAATGAGAAACGTAGAATCCATCATTTTGATAGATTTGATTCGACGGTTAAAGCCAATTGGTTCAGAACGAACGAAAAAAATATAACTCGACCACAGGCTTAATGACACACCTCGTGCTCGTACGTATTGTGTATAGTCCGCGTATCAACAGGTCTCGTGATCGATACCAGGCTTTTAATAATTCCTGTCCTTCTCATCCTGTACCGTCAAGCGAGACCGTGAAGAGATGAATAAACCGCAGTCACGGTGTACAAACAACTTCAACTCTGTGTCCTTACGTTTTGCTCTGCAGCTTGTATTTTAAATCGAGGACAATGCAACTTTTCCTGAATCTTTCTGGTTTACAATAAAATCGTTTTGCATCGTCGTAGAAAAATAACACAGAGATTTATGCATGATTTCTTTGGACCCTTTTCTTGTAATTATATCAGCACGTGTAATTTGAATAATTTTCAATCGAAATCTCAAAATTATTTAAGTTCAACTTTGCTGTATTATTCACTGAATTAATTCGAAGCTTTGAAAGTTGTGAAATATCATTTATGATACTTCAACAGAATTTTTAACACAAAATCTAATTCTAACTTTCCAAAAGGTTCGTTCTCATTAACTTTCGGATTCGTTAATTGATTTCTGCAATGAAGAAGTAAATCTTTTTCGTGATCGATAACGTCAAAAGAAAGTGAGGGTTGTATGACGGAAACGGAACAATAAATTCCCCCTTTGCCTCCCAAGACGCGAGGCTTATCGTACGAGCACCACCTACAGATAACTGCAATATATTCGTGTGTATGATATTTTTGTTTTCTTTAAGATAGATAACGAGAAGAGAGGTAGGCGTGGCCCGACCTCTCGAAATGGGACGTCCACGTTATCGACGTTATCAAACGGTGGTGATTGATGGAGCTTTGGCTTTTATAATAATTACTCGATTATCCTCGTATTAGGCCGTAATTGTTTACCGCAATTTGGTGGGCTAAATATAAAGTGAGGACCACAGTCGGCTCATGTTTCGAGATCGGGGACCACCCAGACCCCTGTTCTCTCGATTAAGAGTGATTGCCATCGAGTACGAACCACCTTACACACGATGGTTTAACTCCAGAATGTTAAAGCCAGGTCAATCGTGACCCAGACCTACCAAAATTTCGACTAAACTTATATGTGTAAATTTCGAAACGAACGTCTTTCTATAAAATTAATTTTACATTTTGTATTATTACATATCGAGATCTAACGATTGTCGGAAATATTCAAAGGTCGAGGATCGTATCGATTCCCGTCCAAAAGGGAATCAATGATTCGAATTTTCGCCTCGTTACAAATAATTTTCGCGCAGAGCGAAATTTTGAATATCAATTTTCCGGCACGCGATACGTTCGTTCGAGAAATTGTATATATTTGAAATGATTTCGAAATTCTGATAAAATACAAACTTTTCCACTAATTCACAATGATTACACCGCAAATACAAAACTGTACACGCTTCATTCGTTAATGAAAATGTTTCGACAAAAAACATTTATCTGACCCGATTTTTCCTTTGTTCCAGATTTTCGATTGTTCGAAGATGCTGCAGGCTTCGTTTTCATCGAACGGCAAGTACATTTTTGGATATTTTTATCGCACGAACCTTGAAAGAAATCGAATCAAATTTTCAAATTGACCACCCCGTATACGATACACGATGAAGTTTTGCGCGCTTACGCACGGAGGGGAGAAGGAACGACCCCTCGGATCCTTGTGAAATAATAAAGCGGTGCCCACTATCGCTTCGTATTTCGATTATATACGTGACGAACAGGGTGGTGGCGTCGGGAGGGGGTGGTTTAAGGAGGAGCGGGATCGAGGGTGACTCCGGTAAAGATATTAGGTAGCAGGTTCGAGCAAGCACGGAACCCCATCAGCTCGAGGCTCGTAAATTTTCGTGAAAGCTGCCGAAACTCGGATCCAGTAGGCCTACATAAGAATATACTGCAGACTAGCTTGTGGCTCGAATCCGCAGCCATCCCCTTCTTTTCTATCCCTGGGTTCCGCTTCCTGTACGGGGTGACACGTGACCCCCGGGAAGAACAACAAGCCTCCCTCTTGGCTCGTTGTTCCGTTTCCATTCGTTTCTTAGCCTGATCCATGTTGACTGACGAGCTTCGATCAGAGATCCTAATGTCGAGGCCCGGGCTTGCAACACGACGGGAAACAAGGACTTTCGGAACAGGGACACCCGGAAATAACGGCCTCGTGACAAATTGGGGGCAACCGGTGACGTAGAATCGATTGGAATAGAATATTTTGCGGAGAAATGTAAAACTTTTCTTTTTCATAAATTCTTGGAGGATTGTGTTGCACACTTTAGTGATTTCAAATATTCTGAGATTTGTCAAATTTCGAGCTGTATTTTTCCCCTGTCAGTAACTTTGAATTTTTATTTAGAGGTGGTTGTAAATGTTGCTGGTAATTTTATTTAATTTCTGTCATATTTCTGTGAAATATGGTCATTGAATGTTCTCTGCTGTGAAGTTGGAATTACAGCAAAAATAAAGTTCCATTATTTTTAATTGTGTAATCCATTTTTCTTATAAAAAGTAGATTATGTACGAGAATAAAATTGTATTGCTTTTAGTTCAGGCATGAATATTACAACAATTTAAATAATATATTTGATAGAATCATATTTCTCTAAAATATGATTTTCATTAAATCGACATAATTCGATCAAAACTTGATAAGTTATCGGAAGTTCTGGTTTATTTTCAGTAAAATTAATTACAAAGAATTAATAATAATAATGCGATCCAAAATTTTTTAAAAATGAAGTTCCATTCTTATGAAATACTGATCTTTATTAATTATGAGTTCGTTGTGGCTTCTGTTGAATTTCGTACAAAGCGAGAACTCTTTTTTAATGAAAATAATTTAACAGCCTGGTAAAAAAGTATTTCTATTCGAATCAGTTCACGAGAAATGTAACCAAATATTTTTCTTAAAATGGCTCCTTGGAATGTTTTACCTTGAATTTCGTGATGGGTTCTTGGAATTCTTCTAGCATACCGTACTGTCAATCAAATTCATTCGCTCGAGTTAATTAGCTTCCCTGCAGTACATTACGCGAAGAAAATTCGAACGTGTACAACGATTTTAAATTAACATTTTATTTGAAATATATTCCGTGAATTGACGTTAATAATTCACGTCGAAAGTTTTCAGTTAATATTTTGTAATTCCGTCTTTTTTAATAAACCCTGCGAAAACAGGAGAATGCGGTGATAATTAAACATCAAAACTTTATTAACATGAACATCATTATATACGTAGCTTCTCTAATGAAATTCCATTTACTGAATTATTCATTAATTTTAGTACTTCTGTGTTTATATCGACTCGATATAGTTATTGCGCGACATAATTGAATAAACTTCATGAACTTTAATGTAACAAAAATATTTACATTGTTTACATTAATAGTCTTACCTTGAATAAAAAGGGAACAGTTGATTCGTTTTGAAATTTTTTAATTTTCAAAATGTTCCCCAAAACAAAATATAAAAATTAAAATTGTATATAAAAGAAGTTTTTTCGAAATAGAATTTTAATCCTTGACATGTGCTAATGAGTTTGGCGGAAGGTTGGAAGTTCCTCTCGTTTATCCTTTGTAATCCCATGCCACTAAATATGGTAGAAACACAGGAAGAAGGTAATAGGAAAAAGAAATCGAAAGGATTGAAACAAAGCTGAAAAGGACAAGGATTTGTAAGGATAAAAATGGAAACGCGATGCTCCAGAACGGAGAAAGAAAATTTCAAAAAATAAGTAATGATTCGATATCTAGAATATTTAACTTCAATTTAAAGCTTTTAAGTGACATTTTAAACGATTAAAAACTCTGCATATTGTCCCAAATATGAATTTGAATATTTTATCAAAATCTTGAAGCTTGAAATCCTTAGAATTCCTTTGTCAAATGTTACAGGCAATAACAAAAATCCGGCTGGTTATTGCAAGACATTTTCTAGTTGGTCTTGTATTCTGAGATCCTATAAATAATTTTCGAAGATTTGTCGCATATTGTTAGATTAATATGCAGACTATCATTCTGATATTTGATATGTGAAAATTATTTCTCGAGGAAGCTTGATTTTAATGGACTACCCGGATCGGAAGTTTCCTTACAGCCCGGGGCTACGTTCAATAAGGTCCTCTCCTTTTCGTAATTTTCCATCGATACGTCTTTCTGTACAGGGCATTTCATAAACCTCGATATAATATGTTTATATAATTAAAAAATACTTTAGAATCTTTAATCTGACGATGATGTGACAAGAAAAAATAATGTATTTTAATATAATCGTACGATCCTGATTTGTAAATGTATAAATTTTGTGTAATATAAATATTCTACGATATATTTATTTAAATTCTTATATAATCGATTAAGAAAAGATCACTTTTTTGATTCTGGCAATTTTCAATTTTTTTACATACTTCACAAGAAATTATTTTAATTGCAATTTTAATTTGCTAACTTTTATGTGAAGATTTGGAGTAAATTAGAAATAAGAATAAAATATTAAACATCACATTAATCGTGCAGTAAATTTTAAATTCTCTTGTAATATATGCTACTGTATACTACTGATGTATACTAATATACTGATGTGTACTACTTAGAATGGTATCACATTTTGTGAAACGTTCTGTACGTGGATACGCTCAGACGCAAACTCAGGAACATAGACATTGAACAGCCTTTTAAGAATTTCTGTAGAAAAAGTTAGCGAGCCCTCGCGGATACGTAGAAAAAGGTCTTTGCGCCTTATCCTTGCACTCTACAATACGAGAGAACTGCTGTTGAATGGTACAATGGAATTCCTCAAAGTTATCGTTATTTTCAAAGGAGCAGCACAGAATTAATAAAAAATTATACTATCTATCTAAAGAACCGTCGAAATTATCGACTGACATATTCGTGTACACGTTTAATTAATCGTTTACGATTGGTCAAAAGCTGCGAAAGGGTTAACAGGCTGCGTATCAATTAACGCAGAAATCTGCAATAATTCTTGATACATCAACTCGACTGATCTGCCACCCTAAAGTACCACCGTTAAATTAACCCTCTTCACAATATCCCGTCTGAAGGATCAACGAGTCTCGTATTCAACGCCATTAGTTCCTCGACCGCCTCCTTCCAGCAACAGAGGATTACCTTGAATCCCGAGAGGAGTCAACTCGTGTCTTCCCCCTCCCCGTCACGAAATTATTTTACACCAAGGCAAAGAAGACAAAGGTCCACGGGAATCCAAAGTCGATATCCAGTTCTCCTTTCCGTCCCTGAATAACATGCATTAGCCTTTCGCCAGATTAAGAGGAGCCCGAGGATCTCTGCCGTCTGGCCAGCTGCAACATCCAACGGGAAGATAAAAAAAAAGAAAAAGAAAAGGCAAAAGGGGGAAAGCTAGAAAAGTACTGGAACCCTCTGGAACGTCGGAGGAAACATCGAAGATAAGGGAGGGGGCGAGGAATCGAAGCGAGGACGAACAACAAGGATTAGCATATTATTTACTCGCTACAGTTTGTCCTGTGAACTTTAAATCCTCTTTTCAAGCTTGATACATGACGTCGATCTGGCATCATTAAATCATCCAGCGTCTGAAATTCGATCGAGACTATTAGGTTGGCGAATGAATTCACAAGATTCGAATCTTCGAATCTTCTTGTACAATTATTTTATTGGATTGGGAATTGAATTCGTGGTCCTTTCGTGGTTCGATTGAAAAAATCTTGTTTAGATAAGTGTTTATCTTGATGAAAATATTACAATAAATTCTGTGGCGTAAAATAAGAAACCTGCAACAAGTCACTTTGACCTTGGTGGTTCCAGCGTTAAAACGACCGTCAAGGTGCTAATGAAAATCTAACGATAAGTTTGAAGGATTCTCTGAATCCGTCTGTTGTCTCATCCTCCTCACGTCTGGCCAGTGTCTCTCGACAACAGTCACGTAGCATGGGAATCCTGGAGCAACCGATGAGAAAAAGAAAGTCACATTCATTCCAGGTCTAATTTACCGTGTGGAAATCGCGGTGAATGCCATTAGCGGCTCCGTGGATCCTATGTATACCGAAGAACCTTTGTGCTACGTGCCGGCCAGGTGGAAAAGGGGAAAAGGAGCCTTTGGCACGGAGCCCAGGGACACCTAGAATTAACGTGGCCCCTGCGTTCCTCTTAACGAGGTAAATAGGATTATATCGTGAGTTGAGTCGTGTCGATCGATTGTACTTTGTTTCGTCCTTTCGCAATTTATTAATTGGTCGGTTGGGATTAACACCGTGACTTGTTTAAATTAATCGTTCAGAATACATGGATAATTAGATGGATTAGTGCTTTCAATTCGATAAGCGTGTCGCAGCTGTCAAATTCCTAAAAATATAACGTTCCAGAGTTCGATATCGTTAACGATATTGATGTTGCATGATAGAACAATCGAAACATAAAAGATGAGCATTATTTTGATAAAATCGACGGAAACATTAATTCCTAATTGGCCATTATCATTGACAAAACCCGCCACTATTGTTTAACGTTCCGACTCGCAATAATTTCGCGAACAATGAAACGCGCAAACGGACAATAGAAGGGCTCGTACGATCGGATTAATTCGTTAAGCAAAGAATAAAAGAAAAATTACAATTATTAAAAATGTTCCCGTTCGAGGACCAGTAATGATTTCGATGGGTCTTATCGCGTTTCGGAGCACCTCTGGCAAACGAGCGGCCATCTGGAGAAGACACTGGTTCAACTTTCTTTCAATTGGAATCCGTGATTCTGCTCGGAGATAAAAAGGATAAATTACTTCCCTGGCGAGTGAAAAAAATTCAATTAAAAATGGGGAAACTGCGGACGACAGATGGATTCAAAGGACCTAAGCACACATCTGCAGACCCCTGGACGACATCGAAAGTTAAACGTTGTCATCCTCGCCAGGCAAGGCTCCTCTCGTACTCGTCTCCCCGTCATCGATGCCGCGTGTGCGGGACCGGCTTTTGCACAGATTTGCAAGAAATTCCTATAAATTTTCTGCCGCCCGTACGTCCTTCGCGAAATAGCTCCTCTTCAAACTACCAACGTTTGCTATCATCTGTTCGAACCGCTGGAACCACGTTTGATTTTCATCCTTTAACTCGATCAAAGATTAATTCCATCGAACTTGAAACGTACTTGCGCGGGGCAATTAAAAAGGATTTAGGAGTATTAGTTGTCAGAAAGAAATAGACTTAGAAAAATAATTGATAGTATATAATTATCTCATGATTAAGAATTTGTCTATGGCGACACGGTCCCTCAGGTTCAGGGTAGATCATTTTTGCCAGTCCTTAATATATTTTTTTGACAATTTAAAAAATTTCACAGATACACCCCTTAACCCTTAACACGTTGACTACCACAGTGGATACAGACGTGTGTAGTAAGACACACTTAGATTCTAATTATTAAGGATACCGTCGATTAATTTTCAAATTGAACTACCAGCCTAATCCAAGCAACTACTATGGTTTTAAAATTGAAAATGAGCCCATCGGTACTGCTTTGCAATTTTTATTTAAGTAAGTACTGTCTGCCTCACAGAAGAATACTATAAATTTCATCTCGACCGGATCAAATCCAACCTCGCCATGGTATTCAAGGGTTAAACTGGTGAAATTTTATAGTCGTTCTCAAAGGGTGTAGTTTGACGGTCGAGTACCGGCTTATCAGCGTGATTCATTATCGGGATCCTTATGGAAGGACCATTAATAATATCCAACAGACTGGGTAACATGCTTTCGCACTAGGTATTGTGATAAAAAATTCACGTAAAAGAGCGATACACCGAAATAATGTCCACGAGGCTTTCCGTCGCTTGTTAGTGTTAACGTGCAAAACCTGCGGGGTCTTTGTTTCGCGGTAATGTGTTTTGAGCCCCTCCCCCCCTTTCCCCCGTGCAAGAAAATGATCCGCGAAAAATGGTAGCAAAAGTTTTACGCCACAAACGCTGTTAAGTCGTCAATTTATATCGCGCCATTAATTAACTCGTACACGAGGCAGCTTCTTACGCGACGGTCATTTTTCAGAGAATTCGATAATTAACTATTTACGGTCGTACTTTTTTAAACATCGGACGATAAAACCTATAATTCCATAAACAATTTTATTTGTTGCACGATTTTATCGTACAAAGAAATGTAACAATTCAACGACAATGGTAATAACGGTAACGTTGACAAAAAAAAAGGATTCGAACGAAAGCCGAGCAAGAACGTCGGTGAAAGCATTGAAAAAAAAAAAAAAGAGAAAACTGAAAAGGAAAATTGTGGAAGTGTAATTATATAACACGGGAGTTGAATTAACAGGAAAGTGCAGTGAATTTAATAGGGCTCGAATTTTGATGTAAAGAGATGAACGCAAAATGTAATTAACGTTAATATGCGAAAAGCTTTGTGCACTATATAGAACCAAACCAGAATTTCGCGATAATTCGAATGTCGAAAATGTGAATCGTGTTCCTGTATATTTTGCGCGCCACCGATGTCGACAAATTCGATTTTCGTGTATCGTTTAACAATCGTAGACTCTTGTCTTGATTGAAACAACGAGACGTCCGTCAAACGACGGCGAATCGTTAATTCGCACCATGGGTTCGACTGTTCAAAATAGTTTTCAAAAAAAAAGAGAAAAAGAAAGAAAAATGCCAAACGCGCCACGAATTCAGTCATCTTCTTTTGTTTATGAACGTTCCAGCCGCGTACGAATTGTACGTACAGGGTTGTTTTGCAGAGTTGTTTTGCAAGCTGAAATATGTGTCACTGCCGGATAAATTGCACTTTTCCCCTTTCCTTTTTCAGCTTCAACGTGTTTAACTGAAGTAACGTGTAAACATTTTTCACTTTCGATATTTTATCTCCGGTTGCAACAATAAAAACATTACGATCCCCGTGAAATAACTGGATAGACAAATATTCGTATTATTCGACTCTGATGTCTACTTCTCTCTTCTTTTTTTAAATAATGTTCGCTGAATTTTTACCGTTTCCATTTTGAAATTTCATTTTTTAATTAATTTCCTCTTAGAATTTTGAAAATTTTCTAATTCGCGCGCTTGTTTAATTGGAGCAATTCATTCTCGCGATATACCCAAGGGTTGGGCGCCAAGGGTAGAAATCTTATGTAGGTTCGAAACAAATTTGGCGATACAGGGGGAGGATGTTCCGCCATATTCGAAGGCTACTAGAAATTTCACCCCTTCGCTAATTTAATCAACCCGCTCCGAAATTATTAAACCAAACGCTCGCGTAAAACTCGATCCACACCTAACCGAGACGCCTAATGATTCTTAAATATTCAAACCTTCTTCAATTTCCAAAGCCCATAATGCTCGACGATGTATCTTCCATTTCGAAAAAAATTCGTAGGAATCAATCCCCGTGCGATAACGGTTTTCGATCAATTTTATTAAAGAATTGTGCCTTGTTCAAATCTGTCGTCGTGGCGTGGAAAGGAGACCGGTAAAGTCGGCGAGAATGGTGCATAAATCTGGCGAACGTATGTGTGTCACGAAAATCTCTGTGCGCCAGAGCGAGCCGAACCGCCGTGCAATACGTATCGAGCCGTAGACGATGAAAATTCCGACGAACTTGTACTTCCGGCAACTTGTCGATCCTGCGAGTACACTTCACCCGCAAGTAAATCAGAATGAGATCAAAGGATCGTGGGATACTTCGCGATACGGATGGATCCGGCCTCCGTCTCTGTCTCCTCCCACGTTTCTCGTTCTCACCTTTGTGTGTACGTTTCCGGGTCGATGAAAAACAAATCTCCCGGGGTTTTTCGTTTATTCCGTCGCGTGATACTCGAAAAACACGCCGCTGTTAAGTAATACGTAGCGCATTTGCATATAACGCGAAATAAATGAAAGAGAAAAAGAGATGAAGTTGACGCCATGGAAATGCAAAAGTATAGCGATTTTCTCGGATGTGACCTGATGAGAAAAGAAAAATATAGAAATGAAATGATGTTTAACGAGAATAATTAGAGATATCAGCGATGCGTTAATCGAATGGTAATTTTGAGAATGTTCTTGTTATCGATGAAATTAAAATTTTGTCCATAGAGTCGTTTAAGAAATATGTTTTTTATTCAAATAATATTCTGTTAGTTTTCGAAACGATTAAGGTAATAGTTACCATTCTACCTTGTATATTTGATGATACATTGAAGTTAAAGTAAAATCACGGTTTACTTACAACACTATTCAATTAGACCTGTCGATTAATTAACGTGAGAAACGTCTCGTACACTTACGCTCTGGTACAAGACGAAGAGAAGTGAATTGCTAAGTATCTCTTACACCGTCTTTTCGAAAATTTACATCGTGGATTGTTACAGACTTACGATTTTAAATTTAATGAACATACTGAATTGCAATAAAATAATTGATATATTTGGAAAAATCGAAATTTAGTCGATCGAAATAAAAGTTATGGCTATTTAACGAAGGATCATTAAAATCTTTGTTCATTATGAAAAATTAAGTACTTTTGGATGGCATTGTGTGCTGGTAGGTTTTGAAAGAGCAAGTCGGATAAAGAGACATTAAGGGTGTGAATTCTCTACACGTAGACCCGGCGGATTCAAATATTATTCACACTCAATTAAACTTATTGAGGGTCACGAGATGCTACTTGATGGCTCGGTCTACAATGGCGTAACAATTAATCGCTGAATGGTGTCCCGTAATTTCCAGTCATTTATCAAAACCATCCCCTTTAAACGTTCTCTGCAAAACAGATGCACCATCGACTTCCATTATTTGTTGTAAATCTTGTTGCAATTATACGTTTCTACAGTTGCAATTATTCTTTTGATAGAAATTAGTCGAGTTCGAAGGGGAATAAAAATAAGAACAATGTCTAAGAACATTAGATTTATTTGTACCCGTTTGTATTAATATTTGTAGAGAATATTACATGAAATTAATATTACAAAGAAATTAAATAATTGATGTGATGTCACCAGAGGCTTGTTACTTATATATAACACAATACATCGATAACTTTGAGATTTATTCAAACCGGAATTCTCTATTCTGTTTGGAGCACAATTAAATTAAGTTCAAAGAGTTAATTGAAAAAATACAGAAATATATTCTTCTAATAACAAAATGTTTTTTTTTTACTATATAGCGTTAGCTGTAATTTATATTAAATGCATAAAAGAAAATATTATTAACGTCAAAAAGATAAACGCACGATACATGTTCAATGTATTACGACTCAGTCTAGCAGTGAAAAATCACTGCGAGGACATATACAAACGTATACTATCGATTCATTTTGAAATGAATTATTAATTTTCATTAACTTATGTTTTTTTTTGCGTTTATTATCAATGCATACGAGGCTCTATAAAATATCGAAAAAAATTAAGAAATAAAAATATAAACGCGGCTTGTAAAGTTTAAATTACAATTAAAATTACACTACTGACTGGCTGTACGATAAATAATTCTAAAACGTCTCGTTCGACGTTATCATCTTCAATATCTTCCTTGTGCTCGTTTAGGACTCTAATTGGAAACATTTCTTTCGCATACAACTTAAAAAGAAAAAGCACGTTTGAGACTGTAACACTAGATATTTCGTAGGTTAAAGTTAAGTTTCATGCCTTTTGTATCGATCAACGCGATCGCCATGAATTACTTAATTACGCTAATACGGTTACCTCTCAAAAATTACAAGAATTTATTCAAATATAAATCTATCGCAATTAAGTGTCGAATTCGTGTGACCTCTGACACGGCACTCGCATGTAAGGTATATCTGTTTGCCGCTCGTTTTACATACCTATATCGCTTATCGGTATCAACTTTACATTATTAGTAGAAATTTATTAAGAAACGATCCTCTGATCAGAAACCTATATAGTACATAACAATAACCGTGTACCAAATTTCATGTGTTCTGTACCAAGCTTAACCAACTTCGACCCTCGCCGCCAACCGACGATGGAAATCGAATTTGCACCAATCGAACCGCGTTCTTTTCGTCTCCAACTTCTTTGTACTCCGAAGTGGCCGGTACAACTATCGTTTCACCATCCTCGGTTTCGTTATAAGTATACACTTCTTCCACTTGTTCCGAATCTTCAACTTTACACTCCATAGACTCGTTTT
Organism: Anthidium xuezhongi; assembly: GCA_022405125.1. Lineage (NCBI taxonomy): Eukaryota > Metazoa > Arthropoda > Insecta > Hymenoptera > Megachilidae > Anthidium > Anthidium xuezhongi. The sequence continues at coordinate 2,239,421 of CM039649.1, forward strand.
CAGCGAAATTCATCTAAATATTACGATTATTCGTTTTAATTTCAATATACATCATACTGATATTAAAACTACATACCTCCCCGTCAACGAGATGACCCACTTCTTCATCTACGTTCTCTTCTGCCGGCACATTTAATATGTCTTCCTCAGTATACATTTGCTCATCGTTTCGTTGTTGTATAATAACATGATCTTTCAATTCGGTCACGTACAATTCAGTTTCCTCCAATTGATCGTTTTCCGCTTCGTCCATTAAAAGTTCTACGTTACCATCGGGGATCGTCATGACTTGATCCTCCTCCGTAGTTAGTCTCGGTTGGTTAACCACGATAGTGTCGTTCAAGTGACCCTAGAACGCATAAAAAACGGTAAAAAATTGATTACCTTGAGAAAAAAAATCCATCTACTTACTTGTGTCTGCATATGAGCGTACAACAAAGGCTTTCTCATAAAACCCATACCGCACACTAAACACTCGTACGGTTTCTTATCACTGTGTATGAACCGATGCGCGTTCCTATTGTCTCTACTATTAAATGCTTTGCCACAAACCTACAATTGTTCAATAGCGAAATTATCTATGTGATTTTTCTATGGCTAAGCTGTTCTTCACTGTACGCACCTCGCACAAATAGGGTTTTTCTCCAGTATGTATGCGCATATGCTTTTTGAAGTGTTCCGGGTACACAAATGTCGCGGAACACTCTTCGCATTTGTACGGTCTTTCGCCAGTATGGGCCGCTTTTATGTGGTAATCTAACAGTCTTCGTCGTTTGAATCCTTTTCCGCAATCGTCGCATTTATACCGTTTGTCGTTGTAATGCGTCGCGCGTTTATGGGATTGCAAGTTCGATCTTTGACTGAAAAGTTACAAACGTATAATCAATTTGTCTAATATGATATATAGAATCAGGAATCAAAAGGTATACCTGAAAGTAGCACCACAAAATTCGCACTGATACGGTTTCTCTCCGGTATGCGTTCTCTCGTGATCCCTTATTTCAGCCTTACGAGCGAACGCCTTACCGCACATTCTACATATGTACGGTTTGTAACCTGTGTGCACTATATTGTGCACCTCCAAGTTATGGGGTGAACCAAACGCTTTTCCTGTAAATTTCATTGCTTATAATCGATATCTAAGATTTGAAAATATACCAAATCTTTGTTGAGCGATTAATCGTACCACATTGATGGCAAACATATTCCTTCACACCGTTGTGAGTCCTCTCGTGTTGATTAAGATTTTGTTGGCTCAAGAATGTTTTATTACACTGCGAACACTCGTATGGACGCGGTCGTACTTCGTGGGTTTTTATATGCGCCTTATACGTATATTTTGAAGCAAAATCTTTGCCACAGTTTTCGCATGCGTACGGACGAACACCTGTATGCGTGTTGATATGTTCTTCTAATAAATTTCTGGAACTATAAGGGAACAATAAGTATCAATTTGTTAAAGTATACGTTTATAATGTGTCTCTTGTGTACCTGTATCGTTTACCACACGTTTCACACGGCCAAGATTTTACTTGGGGATAATGTATTCGTTTATGAATTCTGAACAGTCGCAAATTGCTGAATATTCTATTGCATATTTCGCATTGAAAATCTCCTTCTTCTTTGGCGACGTGATCGTCAAGGTGAACAGAAAGTTCGTTCCTTTTTTTGAAATCATCCCCGCATATGTCGCAAATGTACAAACGAGTTTCGTGTACACTTTTCATGTGTGCAATAATAGATTTTGCATCTCCTACGGCTTTGTCTTCTTCGGTTGAACATAACAAGCAAGTATATATCGATCCATCTCTAGTCACAAGCTAAAGAAAAATGAAAAATTAGACATTTTTTAACACAATTTCTGTGTTTAATTAAAAGTTACCTACTTGTTCTTGAACAACTTCAACTTTTGTGGCAAGTTTTGATTTTTTTATTCTCTTTCTTTCTTCTGCATTACTTGCTTCAGCTACCGCTTCAACTTTAAGGATAATTTCCTCTGGTTCACAATTAGGTTCTTCCTCCTCCTCTTCTAATCTTTCTTCTTCGCCCTCCATCTCCTGAATTTCTTGTTCATCCTTTGAGTAGAATTTAATGTTATAATAATACAAGAGATATTTTAGAATGTATTATTTAACAGAATTTGATCAATTACCGTGGTTGAATATTTCATATTTACATTGGTGCCTTGACTTTCTGTATTTTCTATGTAATCATGATCATTATATTCTTCTTCATTTTGAATATCAGACAGCTTTTTTATAGTCTTCTTATAATTATTGAAAAGTTCTAATTTTACCTCTGTCAGTCGGCTTTCAAGTTCATCAACCTATAAAATATTTTTTAATTAGTCTCAGAGAATTATTTGTAATATAGCAATCAGTATTTTATCTACCTCGTTAAATAATTTATAACATTTTTTACATATAACAAGAGAATGTACATTCTCTTCATTTAAATCTGCCTCTAAGACATTACAAATTGTATCTACAAGTGGTTTCTCTGATGATGTTATAGAGTTTTCATGGAAAATGCGAATGCAATTCCTAGTAGATACTCCAACTTTACTATTACATATTAAACAGTGAGTACTGTCCTTATCTGAATCAGCCGTCATCTTTTCTGCAACTGTAAAAACAATACATATGTTAAAATACGATATACCTTTTAATATAATAAATAAATTCAACACATTGAAGAGTAAGCACAAATCCTTTTATGGTAGAATTCAATAATGGAATTACTCTGATAAAATTTAGGACATGTATCAATTTTTATTAACTGTTACATTAATAAAATCAAAGGACGTTAAATAGAGCATGAATTGAACTGCATTGTAAAGTTACATAAAATAGAATAATATTAGTACTTTGGATTTGACGAAATAATTTTTTCTTTTCATGGCCAAGTTAAGCTAACAGGGCTAAAATCTGTTCAAATCAAATTTTCATTATGGTCTTCTTATGTAACAGTGCACGATGTGCACCGAAAACAAGAAAACGTCCATAGGCATTGGATCTCGTCGAACAATAACGCATCCGACAGTTCATTGTGCAAACGAGGGAACAATAAATAACGTGGCAGGGCGTCCAACGGGATCATTTGTTCTAACACGAAACGAAGCAGTTCGTTCTTAGCCCGCATCGAATAAGTAACCGCTAAAATCCAATAACCCTAACAATAACTTGCGAGGAACGGTAAACAAAATATTTGCCTGCGTTCCTCGTCAAAATGAAGCCTTTATAATAAACGTAAAAAGTTGCCAGCACTGACTTGAAATTTTCGTTTCTCTGTTCGAACGATTGGCAGCGAGCGAAACGGCAAACGAGTCCGGATACCAACGCCATTTAGGTCCTCATGACAGGTAGGGATGTTGATCACGATGAAAGTGCAACGAAAAATATCCGCCAAAACGGTTGCCACTTTTTCGAACGTGAACGACAATTTGATGTCACCTTCGCGTTAGGTGGAGGCACGCGATTGCGTATGCACGCGTCTGATGCCCTCTATCGGATCCTTTCTACGGGCAACGGAGCCATATTTTGCAAAACTTCGATTCCTCCATCTCAAATGATCTTAAAAATGCATTTGGAACAAAAAATATTATCGATATAACAATGTACAAAAACTATTATGCGCACAAATTTAAACTAAGGGAGCTTAAGTTAAGGGATGTTTTGTTATCGATTAAAAATTTATAGAATTTATTACAGAGGGTTTACAGAATTCATTTCTTATAGTTAGCTGTAAATAAATTTCGTCTTTCATTCCATCCATTAAATTATATTCTAGGTCGCTGGATGCAGTCCATCCGTTTCTAATCATAGAAAAAAGCTGATACAGTTGATGCGTTTCTGTCTAACTTTTTGAGGCGCTTCCATAAACCAATCAGAATGCTCCATTTGCCTTAAGTTCTTTTTTTTCTATGTAAATGGTCATTCAAAATTTAATATAGTTTACAAAGCGACACGTTCAATTCGCCACCGCCAATTTTTAAAAATGTAGTATACGATCTATATTAAGTATAGTCATCAATGGAAACCGGTAGACAGTTTGCGATATACATTAATAAATGGCAGTTCTTGTTACTTGCGAAGAGAACGATCAATGAAAAGCAGCCAGTAACGTACGCGTGGTCTAAAGCGCTTATTTTTAACGAATGATTTCATTAATCACTTAACCTTTTAACGTCATGTTGCACCGCACCTTTCACTGTTAATTTCACATTCATGATTTCGACATTTCATTATTCGAATTACCGGCAAGTTACTTTTGAACCAAACAACGTGATTATTGACAAGCGTTTGATTATTTTTTTTGTGAAATGAACAAACATGAGTCAACCAGCAGTTATGGACCCCTCATCGGTGCAATCGATGAAGGGACAAGTAGCGTTAGATTTTTGGTACTGTATTTTTGCTTATAAGATATACACTTTCCATTGATTGATATTTGATAACATATTTCATACATGTATTAATAAAACTAAAATGTAATCCAAAATATTTGTTACAGATTTTTGCTGCAAACACAGCCGAAGTATTAACATATCATCAAATTCTACTGTCAAAAATATGTCCAAAAGAGGGGTGGGTTGAGCAAGACCCCATGGAAATATTAAAGGCAGTTAGAGATTGCCTTCATCAAACTGTATTTAATTTAAGACAACTTACCATAGACCCTAATGATATAGTTGCAATTGGTATAACAAACCAAAGAGAAACAACGGTTGTATGGGACTCTACTACTGGAGAACCATTATATAATGCTATTGGTAATAATTGATATAAGTATTTATTTTGAAGTATAATGTTAGAATATAAGTTTGATAAATAAATTTTAATTTGCAGTATGGATGGATATGAGAACTACTACAGTTGTAGATGATATATTAAAAAAGATACATAATCAGAATAAAGACTATTTGAAGCCACTCTGTGGCTTACCAATTAGTCCATATTTTAGTGTTTTCAAGTTAATATGGTTAATCCAAAATGTGCCTCGCGTTCGTGAAGCCTTGGAACAGGAACGATGTATGTTTGGAACAATTGATACATGGATAATTTGGGTTGGTATAACAGATATTTATTGAAATACATTTTTCTACCTAAAGGGATTGACAGAATCTTCTCATTACAGAATTTGACTGGAGGTACAAAGGATGGCATTCATGCTACAGATGTCACAAATGCTTCACGAACAATGTTAATGAATATCACTACTTTAAAGTGGGATCCAACACTTCTATCATTTTTCAATATACCATCAACAATTTTACCTGAAATTCGAAGTTCATCAGAAATATATGGTTACTTACAAGATGATATTCTCTCTGGTGTACCAATATCAGGAGTATGTATCATTTTTTAATTAAGCAAATGATAGGCAATGCATTAAAGTAAGTGTTTGTTCTTAGTGCTTAGGTGATCAGCAGTCAGCACTACTGGGGCACATGTGTCTGGAGAAAGGTGAAGCAAAATGTACATATGGAACTGGATGTTTCTTATTATACAATACCGGAACTGCTGTAAGATTAATTTTAATATTTAAAGAAATATATTTCGTGTATTGGATATTAATAAATAATGTTTTAGATTGTAAATTCAGCTCATGGTCTATTGACAACAGTTGCTTATCAGTTAGGACCCCAAGAGCCACCCGTGTACGCTCTTGAGGGTTCCGTAGCGGTAGCAGGAGTTGTTATTCAGTGGCTCAGAGATAATCTTGAATTAATATCAGACGTGAAAGAATCTGAAACTGTCGCTAAAAAAATTCCGCACAATAACCGCGTCATATTTGTGCCTGCATTTTCTGGCTTATATGCTCCATATTGGAGGAAAGATGCAAGAAGGTAAATGATATAATTAGTGTAACATTGCAGTTGTATCATGATATAGTATTAAAAGTCCATATCAATGTTACTATCACATCTCTTGCAAAGTATTGACATTTCAGTGTTATATGCGGAATTAGTGAAGACACTAATAGTTCACATATTGTAAAGGCAGCTTTGCAAGCTGTTTGTTTTCAGACAAAAGACGTTTTAGAAGCTATGAAAAATGACACTGGATTTATTTTGTCCAAGTTATTGGTAGATGGTGCTATGACCACCAACAATTTGTTAATGCAAATGCAAGCCGACATATGCGGAATTCCAGTTGGTAAACAAAATATTTTTTTTAAAGATATTTATACTTTCTGTATGTACAACAAATAAGATAGATGAATCGGTAATATACGTATCTGATCAAATGTAAAATTTTCCAAGAAAGTGAGGCCTTTGATGTGTGAAACTACTGCACTTGGAGTTGCGATAGCAGCAGGAAGTGCAGATGGTATACGCAAATGGGACGTGAAAATAGATGCTGCCGTTCCAAATGATACGTTTTTACCCTCGATGTCTGAGAACGGTGTGTATAGGGTTTTCTGTCTCTTCTACATGTACATTGGTTTTTGTAAAAAAAAAAAGTATAATAATGTTTGATGCAGAACAAGATATGTTATACTCACAATGGAAAAACGCTATCGAGAGAAGTTTAAATTGGGACCCAGTAACAGATGACAGTGGTAAATATAAATGTAAATTAACCAGTAATAATTACAGAATACAAATTAACAAGCATATAATTTTGATTTCAGATGAAATAGATACTCTCCACAAAGCAACTGCTGCCGGCATTTTTGTGATAAGTACAATGATTTTACTAATATTCGCGAAATATCGGTCAGATTTATGACTGAAAACGTGTACAGTACCATGTACTGTATTTATCTCCAATAATGCATTTGGGCAGGTCCTGTTTGCTTAGATTATTAATTATTGTACTAATTATTAAATTTGTAAAAGTGACGTTATTTATAAATAAAGGTGCCATAATACTGTGATAATTTTGGCGTTAAGTGTAACGGAGAGTTAAGAAACCAACGATATTTGGCAACACAATTTATTTCAGGTATATACAGTTAGTATTATTATTTTGATCTGTAACGCTTGATTCGGATGATTTGTGGATCTTAGTAATTTGAGCTCCGATATCTACATGTTCGTTTGCCTTTTTATTCTTTTCATTCACCATTATTTCATTAGTCTTTGATAATACATATGGTACGTTCTAAGGAAACATAATACAAAGGAATGTTAACAGTTGATTAAAAGTAAGAAGGAATGGACGACATAAAATGTTACCATGAGAGTGTCAGTAGTAGAAGTTTGAACCGTGACAAGAGATGCAGAAAGCCAAACGTCGTTTCTTATATTATCAATGTGTAACCGTGTTCGTTGCGGTACAAGTATTCGTGCGATAAGGGAGCGACAAGTTTGGGACACCTTTGGCTCTTTAGGAAATGAAATCTTACTTTGTACCTGCTGTATGCCGAAGAGAATATAAATTAATGTAACTGAAATTTTACGTAAGTGATAATACTGTATTTACTGTTTATTCTTTTTCTTTCTTTTTTTCTTTTCTTAATGTACCTGGGTACCTTTAGAAGTTGGCTGTAATTTGTGTCGTCAAATGGCAGTCGGCCGTAAACCATTGCATAGAGTACGACACCCATGGACCATACATCGGACAGTTGAGGTAAATACGGGATTCCTTTCAGTATTTCAGGCGAGGCATACGCGTAACTTCCACAGAAAGTTTCGCTCAGTGGAATTATACCGTTTTTCGGTTTCATTTGACCACGCGCGAATCCAAAATCGGACAATTTAACGTTGAAGTTGGAATCCATTAAGAGGTTTTCACACTTGACGTCCCTTAAATAAAATTGTGACTAACTTTAGTATACGTTATGATAAATGTGATATGAAATTTTTACCTATGAACTACACCGCGTCCATGACAATAATCGATTGCTTCTAATAATTGCCGAAACCATCTGCGGCTACGAAATTCATCGATAAAAGTGTCGCGTCTTATTATATCCAATAGACTACCATTTTGAGCATATTCCATAATAATGTACATGCTAAATGTTAAATGTTTGTAATTATTAAACATGTCTGACAGGCATGAATTTTTAAAAAATATGACAAATCGACTAACCGATGGGTTGTTTCGATTGCCTGAAGAAAACGAATCAAATTCGGATGTCTTAAACCTTTTACAACTTCAATTTCGCGGGGTAAAAATTTCTTCAAGTATTCACCAGGTGCTTGAAATTTTGAAACTATTTTTATCGCCACTTGGCAATCGTGTCGACCGGACTTAGCAATCTTCGAATTACATAGTTTCATGACAATATCTTTTAGTATATTTATTCTGGACAAATTATCATTTTTTTAATAACATACTTTCACGGTAGCATACGAGCCGGATCCTATTGTTTTACCAAGAGCATAACCATGCGATTCGAGGACAGTTAATTTCTTTTCTGTTTTTTCATCATTGTCATTATCCACGGTCTTTATCAAGGATTTTGGAGAATTGTCTGTTATTGGTGCAGTTGCCATCTTATGTGTGAATAGTTATATCGGCTGTAAATTTGAATAAATAAGCACAGCAATATAGGTATTATATTTATCATATATTTTACATTTTTTACTTTTGTTTCGGTGCTTCTGGCAGCATCATTTTACTTATTAAGTTACATGTTTCAAAAAATTTTGTAAATCTATTGATCTTATGAGGTATTAATTTGGCGCACTAGAGAGTCGATCTCGAACATTTGAAATACGATTGATAATCGATATCTCGATCTTTACAATAAATACAGAAAAGTAGTTCTAATAAAGTTGATATGTGATTTATTAAACGCCAAAATTAAATTAAATATAATACTTTAAAGATATTTGTGTTAATTGTAAACATAATAAATCTCGTTGTGAATATAGAAATAAAATGTAAGTTATCCATCTAGGTTATACGTGACACACGGCTGTAGTTGATTGCGTCCATTACGTGGTCGTAAACATAGTCTCCTCGAGCGGTATTGTTTAAGGTTAGAAGGAAGAAAATATCAATTTAATTATGGCAGATGTATTGGATATTGATAATGCAGAAGAATTTGAGGTCGACGACGAAGGCGATCGTAAGTTTATCTTTCGTTTTATTCTAATTTTATGCGTTTGAATTTATATTGCTTTGACGAATATCCTTTACTCCATTCGTGAAAATATAACTGTTTACACGTTTCTGATAGTATTTTACGTATTTTTGCAGAGGGTATCGCACGATTGAAAGAAAAAGCGAAAAGAAGAAAAGGTAGAGGACATGGAGCAGAGTTGGTCTCTACACGTGATGACGTTGGTCATTACGAGTCAATGAATGTTATTGAAGAAGATGATGATGAACCAGGACCACAAAGATGTAATAAATATAACTTTAATATACTCATGCTTCACTGGATTGATTATACAACTTGCTTGTATATTTTTTAGCTGTAGAAGGGTGGATTCTGTTCATAAATTCAGTACACGAAGAAGCACAGGAAGATGATATTCAAGATAAATTTTCAGAATTTGGTCAGATCAAAAATTTGCATCTAAATCTGGACAGAAGGACAGGATTCTTAAAAGGATATGCTTTGGTTGAATATGAAACATTTAAAGAAGCACAAGCAGCAAAGGATGCTTTGAATGGAACAGAAATCTTAGGACAACCTATTTCAGTTGATTGGTGTTTCGTCAAGGGACCAAAGAAGTAAGATATACATCAACTATGAATGTAACCAATATGTCTTCATATTAAACATTAATGCAATTGTTATTGCAGGATAAAGAAGAGGAGTCATAGAAGACGATGAGAAAACCTTAATTATTAATTCAAATTATTTTTCTCATGTATTATTTCAACTAAGGAAGATTATTCTGTATTTCATAAGTATTGTAAAAAAAATATGATTAAAAATAATGTAGTTTGCAGCAGAAGCTCATTAACCATGCAGTGAAAATTTTATCCATTTAGTTATTACATATGGAAGTAACTAATTTATATTGGTCATAATAAAAACACAAATAATCTGTATGTATATCATTTATATTTTTCTAATATAAATTTTGTAATAATTGAATTATGACATGTAAGTTCAATAATACAGGATGAGGTAATTAATAAAAATTACAATCAATTTAATTTTATGTATATTTAAGTGTAATGATAGATATACAAACGGAATTTGGCATTCAAAATAAGTTTTTTTGAAAGTTATATTTCACTTTCTCATACTGAACTACATATTTTACAAACAACATTAGTTTATTTTATTAAAAATTAATTTTGTTTATTATTACAATCCTTGTGTTATAGAATATATATCTTAATAATCTTATGCGTAGTAATTAAGATTAGCTTTTTTCTTTGCTTGAACTTCATTAATAGCTTCCATTAAGTCTTCATGTGTAACTGCAGTTGCATTGCGTCTTAACGCTATCATACCCTATAAAAAAAAAATAATGAATCAATATTTCAGTCAAACTGTAATTTTGGTACATAATAACATTACATACCGCTTCCACGCAAACAGCTTTGCATTGAGCTCCATTGAAATCGTCAGTGGATCTCGACAGTTCTTCGAAGTTAACGTCCGGGGACATGTTCATTTTTCGTGAATGAATTTGCATTATACGTGCTCTGGCTTCCTCATTTGGATGAGGAAATTCTATTTTCCTATCTAAACGACCGGACCTTAACAAAGCAGGATCTAAAATGTCTACTCTGTTTGTAGCCGCTATTACTTTAATATCAGCAGTTGAACTAAATCCATCTAATTGATTCAACAGCTCCAACATAGTTCGCTGTACTTCCCTATCACCAGCTTTCTCAGAATCGAATCTCTTTGTACCAATAGCGTCTAATTCATCAATGAAAATAATCGCAGGTGCTTTCTCCTTTGCAAGTGAAAATGCATCTCTTACTAATTTTGCACCATCTCCAATAAACATCTGAACAAGCTGAGGGCCTGCTAGCTTCAAAAATGTGGACTTTGTCTGAGCAGCACAAGCTCTAGCCAGTAAAGTTTTACCAGTTCCTGGTGGTCCATACAAGAGCACACCTTTAGGAGGTTGAATACCAAGGTTCTCGAATTTCTCTTTGTGTGTCATAGGTAAAACAACAGCTTCAATTAATTCCTGAATTTGTTTGTCTAGCCCACCAATATCTGAGTACTGCTCTGTGGGCCTTTCGTCCACCTCCATGGCTTTCACTCTAGCATCGTATTCAGCAGGTAATGTTTCCAGAACAAGATAGCTGTCCTTGTTGACACCTACCAAATCGCCTGGTTTCAGTGCTTCTGCATCAACCAACCCAATCACAGGCAAGAAGTATGTTTGACGGGTAGAGGTTTTAATGACTGCACACTTTCCTTTCCTTTGCGCATCTAAATCAACCACTGCACCATCTTCCTCTCCCATATCTTGGGGATCGACATCCAACAGCTCTATAACGTTGGATACTAAGTAAGGTAAGGTTTTATTTACTCTAATTTTTTCCTTATTTTCCTTGATCTTGTCGTTCTGTGCCTGTAGTTCATGAATAGTTCTCTCTACTTCGCTTATCATGATTTTAATTTCATTATCTAATAAACGTGTACGGGATACTACTTCATCAGTAGACATTCTTAAAACATCTTCACCCAAAGGCTCCTGCACATCCTCCTGTACATAAATAAATAACTATAATACCTTCAAAGTTTTAGGTATTTTAACAAAAGGTATTCAAATAATTATGATAGTTGTTTTATATCTGACTCCTCAGGATTAAAAGTGGTAGGATACATCAAATTATATTATGTTTTACTTTCATTTATATGCTTGTCATTCTACCTTAACCTATAAGAAACAAATTTATATTTTATACCTCTTCATCCTCCCAGATAGATTTATCCTCTAAAGTAGCCATTTATTTCACTGTATCAATTATTTGCAAAATCTCAAAACTTTAAAATCTCTTAAATGTCTCCGTGTATCGCTAATTTTGTTTAGCCCAAGATTTCACTATACCTAACAGTTACTGAACGATGAATGAAATACTCAATACCCTAAAGTAAGACCCCCTTCTATAGAATTTTTTAATCGATGCTTGAAAATGATCAACAATGCCTTATATCTTTAATTATAAATCATTTAACGCGACAAATAAAACAGTATTATTTGCAGATATCAATAGACAAATTAAAATACTGTCTAAAATATTTAGTTTCATAGCATTTGCAAGCATTTAATAATAATTTAGTATATCAAATTTAGTTTCACTAGAATCGGGGCGCCACTGTTGATTCTGTACATTTTTTAATCTTCGTTATTTATGAAAATATTAAACAAGTTTATTTAGAAAAATTATTCGGTAAATAGTTGGTTTGTATAATTTAGGCATGTTCCAGATTGATAATTGAATTTATAAAGTCGTATTCACTAGAGAGAGACTTCAGTCTGACTTTAGACGCTGAAGAGGAAACATGCCTCTGATATTCGTTTTAAAAATATCTTCTTCACTATCGTTTTTATATTTGATGTCTTTTGCGAGATGTTAATTTTATTTAACTTATTTTCACATCTACGATGAATTTATATTTCATAATATAATTATTTTATTTCTTTGTTAAATGTGGAGACTCTACCTCGTGCGAAATCATCAATTAATCATCAATTAATCAACAACTACAAGCAACTCATCAAACATCAGATGCTTTACAGAACATTTATTAAAATTAAATTTAGTTGAATAAGTTATTAATAAGATAGAATGTATTGTATTAAATAAGCAGTGTTAATTTAAAAATATGTATTATTATATAAGAATTATATTATTATACATATTATACATATTTATAAGTAAAACAAGCGTACAATTGTATAAAAATGTAAGAATTATTGTAAAAACAAGTTTATTTATATGTAATATAAGTTTATTTATTTATATATATATGAAACTTTGTATGTAATTTTAAGCAATCCTTGTATTATAAATAGCTCAATAATTAAATGTACAACTATTGTAAAATAATGCGATTTGATATTATGTAAATTTGAATTAGTTGAATAAATACAATTACTTAAACATATCACTGACATGATTATTTGATACCTTTACTCATACATGTTCCCTTCCTATTTATTGCGCATAAATACAACGTTAATTAAAAAAAAAAAGAAAAAGAAAAATGAGAAAAGTCCAATTCAATTGAAATTATTTTAAATTTAAAGAAATTCAAATTTCGTAGTTAAACAATTTCGAAACTTCAAAGAAATAATCCAAAAACAATTTTGCGAAATGAAAATGTTAGAATTTCAAAAATTGTATCAGGAGAACATGATACGCTAGGAGGCATTCTTCGTGCCACTTCTTGGAATTTGACGTCATAAAAATTCCGAGAATTTGGTCGATTCCAAGAAATGACGTCAAATTCCAAGAAATTCTCGAAATTCGTTTGGCTGTGCCCGAAACCCGAAACCCGAAAAAGTATCAGGAGAATATGATGTGCCAGGAGGTATTCTTCGTGCCACTTCCCAGAATTTTAGTGACGTCGAATTCCAGGAATTTCCGGGAACTTGGACTCAGAAACCAGGGATTTAATTAATAATCGGAACTTAGATACCTGTTGTATCGATTCTATAACAAATCCGATTATAAATTAAAGTTGTATACATAGTGCGCAAAATTACAATTATAAACGTTAGTTGTAAATAATTTAATAACTATTCTAAAGCTCAATGTATAATAAATCATTTAGTTTATTGAATAAATGCAGATTTTCAAAAATAACCCAGAACTCGTTTATTTATTTAAATAAACCGCTCTTGATATCCTTATCCCATAAATAATTTCAGAAAATAATGAAAATTAACAATAGCAAAGCGAAGACTATAAAATTTAAATTCACAGAATTTCGTATCCCGAAATTGTATCAGGAGAACATGATGTGCCAGGAGGTATTCTTCGTGTCACTTCCCAGAATTTTAGTGACGTCGAATTCCAGGAATTTCCGGGAACCCCTTTTGCGAAACCAAGTCCCAGATTTCGATTAATCGAACAGCGAATATCGACATGTGGCACACCGTTGAACTCGTCTCGGTGCCCGCTATCAGATTCTGAAGAAAAAACTATAGTATCTCATTTAAAAAAACTACATTGTCCTTCAGATCTCGTCTATTACCCCACCCAGAGGAAAATAAATAGTACAGCGTGATGCACCCCATTTTGTCAAACAACTTTTGTAGGAACACATTTTTAATAACTGCAACTCCTTCCGAAATATCCTGCTGTAATCACTTAAGTTGGGCACCCTGCACATTCACCCTTATCGAAACCAAATTCCCGGTTTTGAGAAATGTAACAGGAGAATATGATGTGCCAGGAGGTATTCTTCGTGCCACTTCCCAGAATTTTAGTGACGTCGAATTCCAGGAATTTCCGGGAACCCCTTTTGCGAAACCAAGTCCCAGATTTCGATTAATCGAACGGCGAATATCGACATGTGGCACACCGTTGAACTCGTCTCGGTGCCCGCTATCAGATTCTGAAGAGAAATCTATAGCATCTCATTTAAAAAAACTACATTGTCCTTCAGATCTCGTCTATTACCCCACCCAGAGGAAAATAATTTGTACAGCGTGATGCACCCCATTTTGTCAAACAACTTTTGTAGGAACACATTTTTAATAACTGCAACTCCTTCCGAAATATCCTGCTGTAATCACTTAAGTTGGGCACCCTGCACATTCACCCTTATCGAAACCAAATTCCCGGTTTTGAGAAATGTATCAGGAGAATATGATGTGCCAGGAGGTATTCTTCGTGCCACTTCCCAGAATTTTAGTGACGTCGAATTCCAGGAATTTCCGGGAACCCCTTTTGCGAAACCAAGTCCCAGATTTCGATTAATCGAACGGCGAATATCGACATGTGGCACACCGTTGAACTCGTCTCGGTGCCCGCTATCAGATTCTGAAGAAAAAACTATAGCATCTCATTTAAAAAAACTACATTGTCCTTCAGATCTCGTCTATTACCCCACCCAGAGGAAAATAATTTGTACAGCGTGATGCACCCCATTTTGTCAAACAACTTTTGTAGGAACACATTTTTAATAACTGCAACTCCTTCCGAAATATCCTGCTGTAATCACTTAAGTTGGGCACCCTGCACATTCACCCTTATCGAAACCAAATTCCCGGTTTTGAGAAATGTATCAGGAGAATATGATGTGCCAGGAGGTATTCTTCGTGCCACTTCCCAGAATTTTAGTGACGTCGAATTCCAGGAATTTCCGGGAACCCCTTTTGCGAAACCAAGTCCCAGATTTCGATTAATCGAACGGCGAATATCGACATGTGGCACACCGTTGAACTCGTCTCGGTGCCCGCTATCAGATTCTGAAGAAAAAACTATAGCATCTCATTTAAAAAAACTACATTGTCCTTCAGATCTCGTCTATTACCCCACCCAGAGGAAAATAATTAGTACAGCGTGATGCACCCCATTTTGTCAAACAACTTTTGTAGGAACACATTTTTAATAACTGCAACTCCTTCCGAAATATCCTGCTGTAATCACTTAAGTTGGGCACCCTGCACATTCACCCTTATCGAAACCAAATTCCCGGTTTTGAGAAATGTAACAGGAGAATATGATGTGCCAGGAGGTATTCTTCGTGCCACTTCCCAGAATTTTAGTGACGTCGAATTCCAGGAATTTCCGGGAACCCCTTTTGCGAAACCAAGTCCCAGATTTCGATTAATCGAACGGCGAATATCGACATGTGGCACACCGTTGAACTCGTCTCGGTGCCCGCTATCAGATTCTGAAGAGAAATCTATAGCATCTCATTTAAAAAAACTACATTGTCCTTCAGATCTCGTCTATTACCCCACCCAGAGGAAAATAATTTGTACAGCGTGATGCACCCCATTTTGTCAAACAACTTTTGTAGGAACACATTTTTAATAACTGCAACTCCTTCCGAAATATCCTGCTGTAATCACTTAAGTTGGGCACCCTGCACATTCACCCTTATCGAAACCAAATTCCCGGTTTTGAGAAATGTAACAGGAGAATATGATGTGCCAGGAGGTATTCTTCGTGCCACTTCCCAGAATTTTAGTGACGTCGAATTCCAGGAATTTCCGGGAACCCCTTTTGCGAAACCAAGTCCCAGATTTCGATTAATCGAACGGCGAATATCGACATGTGGCACACCGTTGAACTCGTCTCGGTGCCCGCTATCAGATTCTGAAGAAAAAACTATAGCATCTCATTTAAAAAAACTACATTGTCCTTCAGATCTCGTCTATTACCCCACCCAGAGGAAAATAATTAGTACAGCGTGATGCACCCCATTTTGTCAAACAACTTTTGTAGGAACACATTTTTAATAACTGCAACTCCTTCCGAAATATCCTGCTGTAATCACTTAAGTTGGGCACCCTGCACATTCACCCTTATCGAAACCAAATTCCCGGTTTTGAGAAATGTAACAGGAGAATATGATGTGCCAGGAGGTATTCTTCGTGCCACTTCCCAGAATTTTAGTGACGTCGAATTCCAGGAATTTCCGGGAACCCCTTTTGCGAAACCAAGTCCCAGATTTCGATTAATCGAACGGCGAATATCGACATGTGGCACACCGTTGAACTCGTCTCGGTGCCCGCTATCAGATTCTGAAGAAAAAACTATAGCATCTCATTTAAAAAAACTACATTGTCCTTCAGATCTCGTCTATTACCCCACCCAGAGGAAAATAATTAGTACAGCGTGATGCACCCCATTTTGTCAAACAACTTTTGTAGGAACACATTTTTAATAACTGCAACTCCTTCCGAAATATCCTGCTGTAATCACTTAAGTTGGGCACCCTGCACATTCACCCTTATCGAAACCAAATTCCCGGTTTTGAGAAATGTATCAGGAGAATATGATGTGCCAGGAGGTATTCTTCGTGCCACTTCCCAGAATTTTAGTGACGTCGAATTCCAGGAATTTCCGGGAACCCCTTTTGCGAAACCAAGTCCCAGATTTCGATTAATCGAACGGCGAATATCGACATGTGGCACACCGTTGAACTCGTCTCGGTGCCCGCTATCAGATTCTGAAGAGAAATCTATAGCATCTCATTTAAAAAAACTACATTGTCCTTCAGATCTCGTCTATTACCCCACCCAGAGGAAAATAATTTGTACAGCGTGATGCACCCCATTTTGTCAAACAACTTTTGTAGGAACACATTTTTAATAACTGCAACTCCTTCCGAAATATCCTGCTGTAATCACTTAAGTTGGGCACCCTGCACATTCACCCTTATCGAAACCAAATTCCCGGTTTTGAGAAATGTAACAGGAGAATATGATGTGCCAGGAGGTATTCTTCGTGCCACTTCCCAGAATTTTAGTGACGTCGAATTCCAGGAATTTCCGGGAACCCCTTTTGCGAAACCAAGTCCCAGATTTCGATTAATCGAACGGCGAATATCGACATGTGGCACACCGTTGAACTCGTCTCGGTGCCCGCTATCAGATTCTGAAGAAAAAACTATAGCATCTCATTTAAAAAAACTACATTGTCCTTCAGATCTCGTCTATTACCCCACCCAGAGGAAAATAATTAGTACAGCGTGATGCACCCCATTTTGTCAAACAACTTTTGTAGGAACACATTTTTAATAACTGCAACTCCTTCCGAAATATCCTGCTGTAATCACTTAAGTTGGGCACCCTGCACATTCACCCTTATCGAAACCAAATTCCCGGTTTTGAGAAATGTAACAGGAGAATATGATGTGCCAGGAGGTATTCTTCGTGCCACTTCCCAGAATTTTAGTGACGTCGAATTCCAGGAATTTCCGGGAACCCCTTTTGCGAAACCAAGTCCCAGATTTCGATTAATCGAACGGCGAATATCGACATGTGGCACACCGTTGAACTCGTCTCGGTGCCCGCTATCAGATTCTGAAGAAAAAACTATAGCATCTCATTTAAAAAAACTACATTGTCCTTCAGATCTCGTCTATTACCCCACCCAGAGGAAAATAATTAGTACAGCGTGATGCACCCCATTTTGTCAAACAACTTTTGTAGGAACACATTTTTAATAACTGCAACTCCTTCCGAAATATCCTGCTGTAATCACTTAAGTTGGGCACCCTGCACATTCACCCTTATCGAAACCAAATTCCCGGTTTTGAGAAATGTAACAGGAGAATATGATGTGCCAGGAGGTATTCTTCGTGCCACTTCCCAGAATTTTAGTGACGTCGAATTCCAGGAATTTCCGGGAACCCCTTTTGCGAAACCAAGTCCCAGATTTCGATTAATCGAACGGCGAATATCGACATGTGGCACACCGTTGAACTCGTCTCGGTGCCCGCTATCAGATTCTGAAGAAAAAACTATAGCATCTCATTTAAAAAAACTACATTGTCCTTCAGATCTCGTCTATTACCCCACCCAGAGGAAAATAATTAGTACAGCGTGATGCACCCCATTTTGTCAAACAACTTTTGTAGGAACACATTTTTAATAACTGCAACTCCTTCCGAAATATCCTGCTGTAATCACTTAAGTTGGGCACCCTGCACATTCACCCTTATCGAAACCAAATTCCCGGTTTTGAGAAATGTAACAGGAGAATATGATGTGCCAGGAGGTATTCTTCGTGCCACTTCCCAGAATTTTAGTGACGTCGAATTCCAGGAATTTCCGGGAACCCCTTTTGCGAAACCAAGTCCCAGATTTCGATTAATCGAACGGCGAATATCGACATGTGGCACACCGTTGAACTCGTCTCGGTGCCCGCTATCAGATTCTGAAGAAAAAACTATAGCATCTCATTTAAAAAAACTACATTGTCCTTCAGATCTCGTCTATTACCCCACCCAGAGGAAAATAATTAGTACAGCGTGATGCACCCCATTTTGTCAAACAACTTTTGTAGGAACACATTTTTAATAACTGCAACTCCTTCCGAAATATCCTGCTGTAATCACTTAAGTTGGGCACCCTGCACATTCACCCTTATCGAAACCAAATTCCCGGTTTTGAGAAATGTAACAGGAGAATATGATGTGCCAGGAGGTATTCTTCGTGCCACTTCCCAGAATTTTAGTGACGTCGAATTCCAGGAATTTCCGGGAACCCCTTTTGCGAAACCAAGTCCCAGATTTCGATTAATCGAACGGCGAATATCGACATGTGGCACACCGTTGAACTCGTCTCGGTGCCCGCTATCAGATTCTGAAGAAAAAACTATAGCATCTCATTTAAAAAAACTACATTGTCCTTCAGATCTCGTCTATTACCCCACCCAGAGGAAAATAATTAGTACAGCGTGATGCACCCCATTTTGTCAAACAACTTTTGTAGGAACACATTTTTAATAACTGCAACTCCTTCCGAAATATCCTGCTGTAATCACTTAAGTTGGGCACCCTGCACATTCACCCTTATCGAAACCAAATTCCCGGTTTTGAGAAATGTAACAGGAGAATATGATGTGCCAGGAGGTATTCTTCGTGCCACTTCCCAGAATTTTAGTGACGTCGAATTCCAGGAATTTCCGGGAACCCCTTTTGCGAAACCAAGTCCCAGATTTCGATTAATCGAACGGCGAATATCGACATGTGGCACACCGTTGAACTCGTCTCGGTGCCCGCTATCAGATTCTGAAGAGAAATCTATAGCATCTCATTTAAAAAAACTACATTGTCCTTCAGATCTCGTCTATTACCCCACCCAGAGGAAAATAATTTGTACAGCGTGATGCACCCCATTTTGTCAAACAACTTTTGTAGGAACACATTTTTAATAACTGCAACTCCTTCCGAAATATCCTGCTGTAATCACTTAAGTTGGGCACCCTGCACATTCACCCTTATCGAAACCAAATTCCCGGTTTTGAGAAATGTAACAGGAGAATATGATGTGCCAGGAGGTATTCTTCGTGCCACTTCCCAGAATTTTAGTGACGTCGAATTCCAGGAATTTCCGGGAACCCCTTTTGCGAAACCAAGTCCCAGATTTCGATTAATCGAACGGCGAATATCGACATGTGGCACACCGTTGAACTCGTCTCGGTGCCCGCTATCAGATTCTGAAGAGAAATCTATAGCATCTCATTTAAAAAAACTACATTGTCCTTCAGATCTCGTCTATTACCCCACCCAGAGGAAAATAATTTGTACAGCGTGATGCACCCCATTTTGTCAAACAACTTTTGTAGGAACACATTTTTAATAACTGCAACTCCTTCCGAAATATCCTGCTGTAATCACTTAAGTTGGGCACCCTGCACATTCACCCTTATCGAAACCAAATTCCCGGTTTTGAGAAATGTAACAGGAGAATATGATGTGCCAGGAGGTATTCTTCGTGCCACTTCCCAGAATTTTAGTGACGTCGAATTCCAGGAATTTCCGGGAACCCCTTTTGCGAAACCAAGTCCCAGATTTCGATTAATCGAACGGCGAATATCGACATGTGGCACACCGTTGAACTCGTCTCGGTGCCCGCTATCAGATTCTGAAGAAAAAACTATAGCATCTCATTTAAAAAAACTACATTGTCCTTCAGATCTCGTCTATTACCCCACCCAGAGGAAAATAATTAGTACAGCGTGATGCACCCCATTTTGTCAAACAACTTTTGTAGGAACACATTTTTAATAACTGCAACTCCTTCCGAAATATCCTGCTGTAATCACTTAAGTTGGGCACCCTGCACATTCACCCTTATCGAAACCAAATTCCCGGTTTTGAGAAATGTATCAGGAGAATATGATGTGCCAGGAGGTATTCTTCGTGCCACTTCCCAGAATTTTAGTGACGTCGAATTCCAGGAATTTCCGGGAACCCCTTTTGCGAAACCAAGTCCCAGATTTCGATTAATCGAACGGCGAATATCGACATGTGGCACACCGTTGAACTCGTCTCGGTGCCCGCTATCAGATTCTGAAGAGAAATCTATAGCATCTCATTTAAAAAAACTACATTGTCCTTCAGATCTCGTCTATTACCCCACCCAGAGGAAAATAATTTGTACAGCGTGATGCACCCCATTTTGTCAAACAACTTTTGTAGGAACACATTTTTAATAACTGCAACTCCTTCCGAAATATCCTGCTGTAATCACTTAAGTTGGGCACCCTGCACATTCACCCTTATCGAAACCAAATTCCCGGTTTTGAGAAATGTAACAGGAGAATATGATGTGCCAGGAGGTATTCTTCGTGCCACTTCCCAGAATTTTAGTGACGTCGAATTCCAGGAATTTCCGGGAACCCCTTTTGCGAAACCAAGTCCCAGATTTCGATTAATCGAACGGCGAATATCGACATGTGGCACACCGTTGAACTCGTCTCGGTGCCCGCTATCAGATTCTGAAGAAAAAACTATAGCATCTCATTTAAAAAAACTACATTGTCCTTCAGATCTCGTCTATTACCCCACCCAGAGGAAAATAATTAGTACAGCGTGATGCACCCCATTTTGTCAAACAACTTTTGTAGGAACACATTTTTAATAACTGCAACTCCTTCCGAAATATCCTGCTGTAATCACTTAAGTTGGGCACCCTGCACATTCACCCTTATCGAAACCAAATTCCCGGTTTTGAGAAATGTAACAGGAGAATATGATGTGCCAGGAGGTATTCTTCGTGCCACTTCCCAGAATTTTAGTGACGTCGAATTCCAGGAATTTCCGGGAACCCCTTTTGCGAAACCAAGTCCCAGATTTCGATTAATCGAACGGCGAATATCGACATGTGGCACACCGTTGAACTCGTCTCGGTGCCCGCTATCAGATTCTGAAGAAAAAACTATAGCATCTCATTTAAAAAAACTACATTGTCCTTCAGATCTCGTCTATTACCCCACCCAGAGGAAAATAATTAGTACAGCGTGATGCACCCCATTTTGTCAAACAACTTTTGTAGGAACACATTTTTAATAACTGCAACTCCTTCCGAAATATCCTGCTGTAATCACTTAAGTTGGGCACCCTGCACATTCACCCTTATCGAAACCAAATTCCCGGTTTTGAGAAATGTAACAGGAGAATATGATGTGCCAGGAGGTATTCTTCGTGCCACTTCCCAGAATTTTAGTGACGTCGAATTCCAGGAATTTCCGGGAACCCCTTTTGCGAAACCAAGTCCCAGATTTCGATTAATCGAACGGCGAATATCGACATGTGGCACACCGTTGAACTCGTCTCGGTGCCCGCTATCAGATTCTGAAGAAAAAACTATAGCATCTCATTTAAAAAAACTACATTGTCCTTCAGATCTCGTCTATTACCCCACCCAGAGGAAAATAATTAGTACAGCGTGATGCACCCCATTTTGTCAAACAACTTTTGTAGGAACACATTTTTAATAACTGCAACTCCTTCCGAAATATCCTGCTGTAATCACTTAAGTTGGGCACCCTGCACATTCACCCTTATCGAAACCAAATTCCCGGTTTTGAGAAATGTAACAGGAGAATATGATGTGCCAGGAGGTATTCTTCGTGCCACTTCCCAGAATTTTAGTGACGTCGAATTCCAGGAATTTCCGGGAACCCCTTTTGCGAAACCAAGTCCCAGATTTCGATTAATCGAACGGCGAATATCGACATGTGGCACACCGTTGAACTCGTCTCGGTGCCCGCTATCAGATTCTGAAGAGAAATCTATAGCATCTCATTTAAAAAAACTACATTGTCCTTCAGATCTCGTCTATTACCCCACCCAGAGGAAAATAATTTGTACAGCGTGATGCACCCCATTTTGTCAAACAACTTTTGTAGGAACACATTTTTAATAACTGCAACTCCTTCCGAAATATCCTGCTGTAATCACTTAAGTTGGGCACCCTGCACATTCACCCTTATCGAAACCAAATTCCCGGTTTTGAGAAATGTAACAGGAGAATATGATGTGCCAGGAGGTATTCTTCGTGCCACTTCCCAGAATTTTAGTGACGTCGAATTCCAGGAATTTCCGGGAACCCCTTTTGCGAAACCAAGTCCCAGATTTCGATTAATCGAACGGCGAATATCGACATGTGGCACACCGTTGAACTCGTCTCGGTGCCCGCTATCAGATTCTGAAGAGAAATCTATAGCATCTCATTTAAAAAAACTACATTGTCCTTCAGATCTCGTCTATTACCCCACCCAGAGGAAAATAATTTGTACAGCGTGATGCACCCCATTTTGTCAAACAACTTTTGTAGGAACACATTTTTAATAACTGCAACTCCTTCCGAAATATCCTGCTGTAATCACTTAAGTTGGGCACCCTGCACATTCACCCTTATCGAAACCAAATTCCCGGTTTTGAGAAATGTAACAGGAGAATATGATGTGCCAGGAGGTATTCTTCGTGCCACTTCCCAGAATTTTAGTGACGTCGAATTCCAGGAATTTCCGGGAACCCCTTTTGCGAAACCAAGTCCCAGATTTCGATTAATCGAACGGCGAATATCGACATGTGGCACACCGTTGAACTCGTCTCGGTGCCCGCTATCAGATTCTGAAGAGAAATCTATAGCATCTCATTTAAAAAAACTACATTGTCCTTCAGATCTCGTCTATTACCCCACCCAGAGGAAAATAATTTGTACAGCGTGATGCACCCCATTTTGTCAAACAACTTTTGTAGGAACACATTTTTAATAACTGCAACTCCTTCCGAAATATCCTGCTGTAATCACTTAAGTTGGGCACCCTGCACATTCACCCTTATCGAAACCAAATTCCCGGTTTTGAGAAATGTAACAGGAGAATATGATGTGCCAGGAGGTATTCTTCGTGCCACTTCCCAGAATTTTAGTGACGTCGAATTCCAGGAATTTCCGGGAACCCCTTTTGCGAAACCAAGTCCCAGATTTCGATTAATCGAACGGCGAATATCGACATGTGGCACACCGTTGAACTCGTCTCGGTGCCCGCTATCAGATTCTGAAGAGAAATCTATAGCATCTCATTTAAAAAAACTACATTGTCCTTCAGATCTCGTCTATTACCCCACCCAGAGGAAAATAATTTGTACAGCGTGATGCACCCCATTTTGTCAAACAACTTTTGTAGGAACACATTTTTAATAACTGCAACTCCTTCCGAAATATCCTGCTGTAATCACTTAAGTTGGGCACCCTGCACATTCACCCTTATCGAAACCAAATTCCCGGTTTTGAGAAATGTAACAGGAGAATATGATGTGCCAGGAGGTATTCTTCGTGCCACTTCCCAGAATTTTAGTGACGTCGAATTCCAGGAATTTCCGGGAACCCCTTTTGCGAAACCAAGTCCCAGATTTCGATTAATCGAACGGCGAATATCGACATGTGGCACACCGTTGAACTCGTCTCGGTGCCCGCTATCAGATTCTGAAGAGAAATCTATAGCATCTCATTTAAAAAAACTACATTGTCCTTCAGATCTCGTCTATTACCCCACCCAGAGGAAAATAATTTGTACAGCGTGATGCACCCCATTTTGTCAAACAACTTTTGTAGGAACACATTTTTAATAACTGCAACTCCTTCCGAAATATCCTGCTGTAATCACTTAAGTTGGGCACCCTGCACATTCACCCTTATCGAAACCAAATTCCCGGTTTTGAGAAATGTAACAGGAGAATATGATGTGCCAGGAGGTATTCTTCGTGCCACTTCCCAGAATTTTAGTGACGTCGAATTCCAGGAATTTCCGGGAACCCCTTTTGCGAAACCAAGTCCCAGATTTCGATTAATCGAACGGCGAATATCGACATGTGGCACACCGTTGAACTCGTCTCGGTGCCCGCTATCAGATTCTGAAGAAAAAACTATAGCATCTCATTTAAAAAAACTACATTGTCCTTCAGATCTCGTCTATTACCCCACCCAGAGGAAAATAATTAGTACAGCGTGATGCACCCCATTTTGTCAAACAACTTTTGTAGGAACACATTTTTAATAACTGCAACTCCTTCCGAAATATCCTGCTGTAATCACTTAAGTTGGGCACCCTGCACATTCACCCTTATCGAAACCAAATTCCCGGTTTTGAGAAATGTAACAGGAGAATATGATGTGCCAGGAGGTATTCTTCGTGCCACTTCCCAGAATTTTAGTGACGTCGAATTCCAGGAATTTCCGGGAACCCCTTTTGCGAAACCAAGTCCCAGATTTCGATTAATCGAACGGCGAATATCGACATGTGGCACACCGTTGAACTCGTCTCGGTGCCCGCTATCAGATTCTGAAGAAAAAACTATAGCATCTCATTTAAAAAAACTACATTGTCCTTCAGATCTCGTCTATTACCCCACCCAGAGGAAAATAATTAGTACAGCGTGATGCACCCCATTTTGTCAAACAACTTTTGTAGGAACACATTTTTAATAACTGCAACTCCTTCCGAAATATCCTGCTGTAATCACTTAAGTTGGGCACCCTGCACATTCACCCTTATCGAAACCAAATTCCCGGTTTTGAGAAATGTAACAGGAGAATATGATGTGCCAGGAGGTATTCTTCGTGCCACTTCCCAGAATTTTAGTGACGTCGAATTCCAGGAATTTCCGGGAACCCCTTTTGCGAAACCAAGTCCCAGATTTCGATTAATCGAACGGCGAATATCGACATGTGGCACACCGTTGAACTCGTCTCGGTGCCCGCTATCAGATTCTGAAGAAAATCTATAGCATCTCATTTAAAAAAACTACATTGTCCTTCAGATCTCGTCTATTACCCCACCCAGAGGAAAATAATTTGTACAGCGTGATGCACCCCATTTTGTCAAACAACTTTTGTAGGAACACATTTTTAATAACTGCAACTCCTTCCGAAATATCCTGCTGTAATCACTTAAGTTGGGCACCCTGCACATTCACCCTTATCGAAACCAAATTCCCGGTTTTGAGAAATGTAACAGGAGAATATGATGTGCCAGGAGGTATTCTTCGTGCCACTTCCCAGAATTTTAGTGACGTCGAATTCCAGGAATTTCCGGGAACCCCTTTTGCGAAACCAAGTCCCAGATTTCGATTAATCGAACGGCGAATATCGACATGTGGCACACCGTTGAACTCGTCTCGGTGCCCGCTATCAGATTCTGAAGAGAAATCTATAGCATCTCATTTAAAAAAACTACATTGTCCTTCAGATCTCGTCTATTACCCCACCCAGAGGAAAATAATTTGTACAGCGTGATGCACCCCATTTTGTCAAACAACTTTTGTAGGAACACATTTTTAATAACTGCAACTCCTTCCGAAATATCCTGCTGTAATCACTTAAGTTGGGCACCCTGCACATTCACCCTTATCGAAACCAAATTCCCGGTTTTGAGAAATGTAACAGGAGAATATGATGTGCCAGGAGGTATTCTTCGTGCCACTTCCCAGAATTTTAGTGACGTCGAATTCCAGGAATTTCCGGGAACCCCTTTTGCGAAACCAAGTCCCAGATTTCGATTAATCGAACGGCGAATATCGACATGTGGCACACCGTTGAACTCGTCTCGGTGCCCGCTATCAGATTCTGAAGAAAAAACTATAGCATCTCATTTAAAAAAACTACATTGTCCTTCAGATCTCGTCTATTACCCCACCCAGAGGAAAATAATTAGTACAGCGTGATGCACCCCATTTTGTCAAACAACTTTTGTAGGAACACATTTTTAATAACTGCAACTCCTTCCGAAATATCCTGCTGTAATCACTTAAGTTGGGCACCCTGCACATTCACCCTTATCGAAACCAAATTCCCGGTTTTGAGAAATGTAACAGGAGAATATGATGTGCCAGGAGGTATTCTTCGTGCCACTTCCCAGAATTTTAGTGACGTCGAATTCCAGGAATTTCCGGGAACCCCTTTTGCGAAACCAAGTCCCAGATTTCGATTAATCGAACGGCGAATATCGACATGTGGCACACCGTTGAACTCGTCTCGGTGCCCGCTATCAGATTCTGAAGAAAAAACTATAGCATCTCATTTAAAAAAACTACATTGTCCTTCAGATCTCGTCTATTACCCCACCCAGAGGAAAATAATTAGTACAGCGTGATGCACCCCATTTTGTCAAACAACTTTTGTAGGAACACATTTTTAATAACTGCAACTCCTTCCGAAATATCCTGCTGTAATCACTTAAGTTGGGCACCCTGCACATTCACCCTTATCGAAACCAAATTCCCGGTTTTGAGAAATGTAACAGGAGAATATGATGTGCCAGGAGGTATTCTTCGTGCCACTTCCCAGAATTTTAGTGACGTCGAATTCCAGGAATTTCCGGGAACCCCTTTTGCGAAACCAAGTCCCAGATTTCGATTAATCGAACGGCGAATATCGACATGTGGCACACCGTTGAACTCGTCTCGGTGCCCGCTATCAGATTCTGAAGAAAAAACTATAGCATCTCATTTAAAAAAACTACATTGTCCTTCAGATCTCGTCTATTACCCCACCCAGAGGAAAATAATTAGTACAGCGTGATGCACCCCATTTTGTCAAACAACTTTTGTAGGAACACATTTTTAATAACTGCAACTCCTTCCGAAATATCCTGCTGTAATCACTTAAGTTGGGCACCCTGCACATTCACCCTTATCGAAACCAAATTCCCGGTTTTGAGAAATGTAACAGGAGAATATGATGTGCCAGGAGGTATTCTTCGTGCCACTTCCCAGAATTTTAGTGACGTCGAATTCCAGGAATTTCCGGGAACCCCTTTTGCGAAACCAAGTCCCAGATTTCGATTAATCGAACGGCGAATATCGACATGTGGCACACCGTTGAACTCGTCTCGGTGCCCGCTATCAGATTCTGAAGAAAAAACTATAGCATCTCATTTAAAAAAACTACATTGTCCTTCAGATCTCGTCTATTACCCCACCCAGAGGAAAATAATTAGTACAGCGTGATGCACCCCATTTTGTCAAACAACTTTTGTAGGAACACATTTTTAATAACTGCAACTCCTTCCGAAATATCCTGCTGTAATCACTTAAGTTGGGCACCCTGCACATTCACCCTTATCGAAACCAAATTCCCGGTTTTGAGAAATGTAACAGGAGAATATGATGTGCCAGGAGGTATTCTTCGTGCCACTTCCCAGAATTTTAGTGACGTCGAATTCCAGGAATTTCCGGGAACCCCTTTTGCGAAACCAAGTCCCAGATTTCGATTAATCGAACGGCGAATATCGACATGTGGCACACCGTTGAACTCGTCTCGGTGCCCGCTATCAGATTCTGAAGAGAAATCTATAGCATCTCATTTAAAAAAACTACATTGTCCTTCAGATCTCGTCTATTACCCCACCCAGAGGAAAATAATTTGTACAGCGTGATGCACCCCATTTTGTCAAACAACTTTTGTAGGAACACATTTTTAATAACTGCAACTCCTTCCGAAATATCCTGCTGTAATCACTTAAGTTGGGCACCCTGCACATTCACCCTTATCGAAACCAAATTCCCGGTTTTGAGAAATGTAACAGGAGAATATGATGTGCCAGGAGGTATTCTTCGTGCCACTTCCCAGAATTTTAGTGACGTCGAATTCCAGGAATTTCCGGGAACCCCTTTTGCGAAACCAAGTCCCAGATTTCGATTAATCGAACGGCGAATATCGACATGTGGCACACCGTTGAACTCGTCTCGGTGCCCGCTATCAGATTCTGAAGAAAAAACTATAGCATCTCATTTAAAAAAACTACATTGTCCTTCAGATCTCGTCTATTACCCCACCCAGAGGAAAATAATTAGTACAGCGTGATGCACCCCATTTTGTCAAACAACTTTTGTAGGAACACATTTTTAATAACTGCAACTCCTTCCGAAATATCCTGCTGTAATCACTTAAGTTGGGCACCCTGCACATTCACCCTTATCGAAACCAAATTCCCGGTTTTGAGAAATGTAACAGGAGAATATGATGTGCCAGGAGGTATTCTTCGTGCCACTTCCCAGAATTTTAGTGACGTCGAATTCCAGGAATTTCCGGGAACCCCTTTTGCGAAACCAAGTCCCAGATTTCGATTAATCGAACGGCGAATATCGACATGTGGCACACCGTTGAACTCGTCTCGGTGCCCGCTATCAGATTCTGAAGAAAAAACTATAGCATCTCATTTAAAAAAACTACATTGTCCTTCAGATCTCGTCTATTACCCCACCCAGAGGAAAATAATTAGTACAGCGTGATGCACCCCATTTTGTCAAACAACTTTTGTAGGAACACATTTTTAATAACTGCAACTCCTTCCGAAATATCCTGCTGTAATCACTTAAGTTGGGCACCCTGCACATTCACCCTTATCGAAACCAAATTCCCGGTTTTGAGAAATGTAACAGGAGAATATGATGTGCCAGGAGGTATTCTTCGTGCCACTTCCCAGAATTTTAGTGACGTCGAATTCCAGGAATTTCCGGGAACCCCTTTTGCGAAACCAAGTCCCAGATTTCGATTAATCGAACGGCGAATATCGACATGTGGCACACCGTTGAACTCGTCTCGGTGCCCGCTATCAGATTCTGAAGAAAAAACTATAGCATCTCATTTAAAAAAACTACATTGTCCTTCAGATCTCGTCTATTACCCCACCCAGAGGAAAATAATTAGTACAGCGTGATGCACCCCATTTTGTCAAACAACTTTTGTAGGAACACATTTTTAATAACTGCAACTCCTTCCGAAATATCCTGCTGTAATCACTTAAGTTGGGCACCCTGCACATTCACCCTTATCGAAACCAAATTCCCGGTTTTGAGAAATGTATCAGGAGAATATGATGTGCCAGGAGGTATTCTTCGTGCCACTTCCCGGAATTTTAGTGACGTCAAATTCCAAGATTTCCTGGAAATCGTTTATAACGAATTTTGCTCTTCTCTGTATCAAACCAATATTTTTCGTTTCTTTTTCTACGTTTGTATTTCGAAACTTCTGTGCAATGTTTTTCTACATTATTTTTTGCTTTTTAAGTGAAATTTTGTAAGGGCTGGATAAGGGAGATAGGTTTATAAATGAATATACAATTGCTTTAGTTTAACTCTATGTTTATTGAAAATTCTTTGAATTATACATGTTACTTAAATATTACATTCACAATTCTAACGCACTTTTAACTACTAACTGTAAAACTTACTTAAATATTACATTCATAACTTCCATGCACTTATAATTACAAATTGTAAAATTTATTTAAATATTACATACACAATTCTAATACACTTATAACTAGTAACTGTAAAACTTACTTAAATATTACATTCACAATTCTAACGCACTTATAACTACTAACTGTAAAACTTACTTAAATATTAGATTCTTAACTTTAATGCACTTATAATTACAAATTGTAAAACTTACATATCAGTATTTTTACATACAACATATTTTTATAATTATTTAACATATAGCTTAAGCGCAGTACAATATTCTTATGAAATAAAGACATTCTACAATTACATATGTACTTATATATTCAGTATAACTATTGAAGAACAGTTTACTCTCCGTAGATAAATCCTTTCCATTGTTTATTGGTAAAATGAAATTAGACTCAGAAACCAAGGATCTCAAGTTTGCAGATTTGTATTAGGAGAACATGATGTGACAGGAAGTATTCTTCGTGCCATTTCTTGAAATTTTAGTAGTGTCCAATTCCAAAAATTACCGAACACTGATATCTGAGAAACTGCCAGAAAGTTTCCTGTTGATTTGATGATGTTAATGTGCAGCTTATGTGGCGTAGAAATGTATAACAAATACATCTTCTAATCTGCAACACAGCAAAATACGTTATTATTAACTACTTGAATAAAATTATAATACTTTATACTTACATACGATAGGACAAAAGTGATCATTTTCAATTAGATTTGAATTTGATGGATTATGTTTACTCTCAGTAGATAAATCCTTCCCATTGTTTACTGGTAACATGAAACTAGACTCAGAAACCAAGGATCTCGAGTTTGCAAAATTGTATTTATCTAGTTATGTATCATTAAACTAAGACAGCTTGTACATAAAATTACAGGGACCTAGTCATAACCTCACACAAAAGGGATGAACGTAACTACCCGACCATTAATGAATAATAGAAAACGTAGAAGCACTGGCTAATTTGGTATCGAATTTTACATTTTCGAACACGAAAAACCGATCTACAATAGTCTGAACCTCGAATAACTCATACTATTAATTATTATAACGCAACGATTAAAAATTATACATCACAGCCTGCGCTGGTACGCCAATGTACCAGCGAGAGGAAAGACTCCGCGAGAGCGTCACCCCTCTCACTCGCTCCAAGCCTACACAGTACGCTAATGCGTAAGAGGGAGAGAACACTCGTGCGCCATTGGGACCTCTCACTCTCACAATGTGCGAGAGAGTGAACACTAGTCCGCCATTCGGACCTCTCACTCCCACAATGTGCGAGAGAGTGAACACTAGTCCGCCATTCGGACCTCTCACTCCCACAATGTGCGAGAGAGTGAACACCAGTCCGCCAATTCGGACCTTTCACTCTCTCAATGTGCGAGAGAGTGAACACTAGTCCGCCGATCTCACCTCTCACTCCCTCAATGTGCGAGTGAGAGCATCGAGCATCTAGTCTCTCACTCCCTCTACACCAAACTCGCGCCTGCGCACAACACAAATGTGCGAGAGAGTGAACACTAGTCCCCCGATCTGACCTCTCACTCCCTCCACAGCAATCTCGCAAAATTACAATTGTAAACGTTAGTTATAAATAATATAATAACTATTGTAAAGCTGAATGTATGAATCATGTAGTTTATTGAATAAATGCAGCTTTTTAGTACTATGAACGTTTCTAATTAGTTAACAATCGCGATAAAGCAAGAAAATAATAAATAAAGGCTCTGAAATGTAGTCTTCGAGTCTCGTAATCAAGCGCAGGTTTATATCGATTTATATACTTAAGTGATGTTCTAGGATCACCAAATTTGAACTAAAGGAAGGGGAAACTTTATATTATCATAAAAGTATCAATTTGTCACCGTACAAGCTCTATTTTTTATTATTTTTACAATTTTTTTAAAAATTATATTTTCTTACCCCTGGCGCCATCTCCGAACAAAGTGCTGAAACTACTCAAAAATTGACAGGAATCTGCCGTACCTACAATGATTATTTTTTAAGAAAATAATTTTTTGCTGTTTTCGCGTGTTTGAAGCATCTAATCGCTTCTATTTTACACTAATTATCGATTCCAATTGTCCGATTAATCCTAGAAGCCCGAAATATTGAAATATTAAAGATTAAATTGCACATTGAGAGAGTGAGAGGTGAGATTGGCGGACTAGTGTTCACTCTCTCGCACATTGGTGTTGTGCGCAGGCGCGAGTTTGGCGTAGAGAGAGTGAGAGACTAGATGCTCGGACCTCTCACTCCCACACTGTGCGAGAGAGTGAACACTAGTCCGCCAATCTCACCTCTCACTCTCCCAATGTGCGATTTAATCTTTAATATTTCAATATTTCGGGCTTCTAGGATTAATCGGACAATTGGAATCGATAATTAGTGTAAAATAGAAGCGATTAGATGCTTCAAACACGCGAAAACAGCAAAAAATTATTTTCTTAAAAAATAATCATTGTAGGTACGGCAGATTCCTGTCAATTTTTGAGCAGTTTCAGCACTTTGTTCGCAGATGGCGCCAGGGGTAAAATAAAAAGTCGGTAAAAATTATTTTATTAAAAATCGGCTTTTTAACACCATTATATAAAATATTTTGTTGTTATAAATGTCTCTATAACTTTAGTTTATCCGAAAAGTGGCCTGGTTTTTGAAAAAACACAATTTTCTGTTTCGCTAATTTCGTCGGTAACACCCCATGTACCGGCCTCAGTTGCTCTTTAAAAAAATTGAAAAATAAAGCTTGAACGATATTAAATTCATTATTTTATAATAATACAATGTTTTATCTTTCTACTATTCAAACTAGATGACCCCAGGACTGTATTTAATTATACAAATTGCTTTATCTCTTCATGCCGCTTATTTACTTTCGCTACAAACTCTAACAACATAATATTATAATTATTATAATTATGCAAATTTTGTTACAATTATTATAATTTTATGGTTTTACGATGAATAATTGTTATGCCTACAAACTTTTATTTGATTTTAGTTCATTTTAATGTATTTTATAATTATTAATTCTTTAATTATTTATTGATTAAATTGTTCTCATTTCTTATACATTTCTTTATTAACTTATTGTACAATATTTCTATTACTGTTTTCAATGTTACTGTTATTTATTAACTATATTATTGTTAAATTCATTAAGGTTGACTATTTTTATCAACTTTACTAAAACATACGTTGCACATGCCCTTCTTAACTTATTATAAAATATTTGTATTATTATTTTCAATTTTACAATTATATCTTATATACGTTATTGTTATATCTATTAGAATTCATTATTCTTATAACTTTGCGTACAGATATGTTACAATTTTTTATATAATTCATTGTGCAATGGTTTCATACTGTAATGTAATGTTTTTATTATAATTTTACATTTTAAAATTATTGATGGATTAAATTAAGATTGCGTTTATAATTTGAAATATTAAATAAACAGTAAAAATAAGAGTAATTGTATTGTTGTATAAATTCTACAAAGTTGTATAAATAATGCGCAAAATTACAATTGTAACCGTAAGTTGTAAATAATTTAATAACTATTCTAAAGCTCAATGTATAAATCATTTAGTTTATTGAATAAATGCAGATTTTCAAAAATAACCCAGAACTCGTTTATTTATTTAAATAAACCTCTCTTGATATCCTTATCCCACAAATAATTACAGGAAATAATAAAAATTAACAATAGCAAATCGAAGAACATGATGCACCAGAAGGTGTGCTATACAATAATCGTTAATCACACATTTACCGTATTTCAGAGTTTAAGTTTTACGATTAATTGTTAAGAAATGATGCCTGCAGAAATTTCTAATGCCATTTTTGTACATATTTTGTTCATAGTTATTCAATTATTAATCATTATTGTAATTATTCTGCAGTTATCATTTGCATTCTATACTCCTTGGATTTTCATTAATTTTATCGCAAATAGCAACAATTTTTAATACTTTATGGCCGAAACACGAAGGGAAAGGTCAAAACTACATTCTTTTATGGTTTTTAGTAACCTTCAATTTATTAATATTTAATAAACAATGATTGTTGAAACCACAACACGCGTGAGTTGCATATTCGTGAATTTTTATTAATTTTATCAGTAGTAACGTTTACGTTTAAATGTAATTCACTTAACTAATACACGTATCTTATAATAACTTTTGTATAACTGTAGAACTGAAGGCGATGATGACCTGATTCGTAATTCCACCAGTTAGCTGAAGTTCGTAGCTGAATATGATGGTCCGTTCTCTGTAACAGTACAATTTTGTGTGTTAAATATAATCCATTTCAGTTAACACATAAAATTAACAAAGGATAAATCCTTTGTAACACGTTACACAGTAAAAAAGTATTGCTAGTAATTAAAAATGACATCTATTCAATTATTCATACCTCCAGTTTATTTTTCCAAATTAATAAACAGATGCAATTATTACAATGTAACAAATTGTAAATCACAAACAGTAGGTATTGATATTTAATTTTCAATATACAAGGAAGAGTAATACCGATTGATTAATCTATTTTTTAATAATAAATTGCAACAAGCTGTGAAATTCTGTACTTATGTAATTTTATGTAACAATGAAAGGAGCAAGGAATCGAAAGAAAAATAAAGAGATACATGTTATTCCTACGGCTACCACGTCCACACTGACAGGTTTTCAGAAGACACAGGCCTTTATATGTATAACCTCGTATCATTTATCCCTTCAGGTATCTTTCGTATAATTACATCTGTTAATTTAATTAACACCGTGTAGTTTTGAAAGGTTTCCAATAGAATGGAAAAGTTAAGCTATAAATGATTTTCAAAATTGTATTACATGACTAACAAACACTGAAGGTTCTACATATTTTTTCAAAGTATGGAGTAATTTTAATTTCGAGAAAAATAGGACGCATTAGAGGGGTATTTTTGTTACTTCCATTCAACAGGAAGTTAATTACAGACATCATAAACGCTGGCCAGACGAGAGTTTAGAATGAGCACTCGAAGAAAAGTTTCCGTGGAAATTTCCCTCTCAAATTGGAAAAGTTTAATGGCTTCCAAAAGATATTCACCTCTTTTCCTAAAATCTAGATATCCCCTGCTTTTATTTTGCCATTCTACTTCCACCTGCTTGAACAATGCTCGCTAATGAATTTTTATCATCAACTAACGATTAAGAAAATCGAATGTCAAATAAAAATAATTGTTGCCCGTGAAGGTATTTAGAATTGTAAAATTATTCAAATTTCTCTTATTAAGAATATCGAGCGCAGAATAAACGAAACAGGAAGGAAACAAATTACTTTCAGAACAGCGATTGTTTCGGAGCGAAGATGTATGAGCGGCTGTAGTAGATTTAATAATGGAAGAATTTCGCGATTTTTCAAAAAGAAATTCTCCCTTCCGTGTCAGAGTTGAATGATTCGATTTTAATTTAGACACCATGCGTCTTCATTCTTTTCGTTTCCCAATTCTTAACTTCCGCACGATATTGCCAGGAAACGTTACTTGCGAAACTGTGTTAACTGCAAGATTGATACCGTTCAAAAATAAGAGAACACATTTTCAATTCCATTAAATTTTGACAAAAGATAATTCAATTATTCGACTAGTTTGACTAATTCTTCCTGTGAGGTGGCTGTAAATGTTTCAAATTAATCACAGAAATATATATTTAACGCGATAACGAGTACACAGCTTAATGATCCGTTTTTATAATTTTGCAAAGGAGTAGGCGTTACTTGGTTAAAAATTGACTTAAAATTGACTTCAAACTTTGCCTACATTCCAAATACATAAGAATTCCTTTACTCAAAATTCCTTGTACTTAACCTTAGCCGAAATTAGCACCCCTTTAAACGACCCAACAGCTAATCGATGCAAAATCACTCGTAATCAAACGACAGAAATAATAACGTTATAATTTGCATGAAATCGCGCTAAATAAAGAAACTTCAGGCTCATCTATCACTTGGTACTTGATCGAAAGAAAACGAGCTCCTCAAGGGTGCGGAATTAATTCAAGTTAATTGAATCACCAAGATGGCAAAGTGCAACGAACAAAACACTCAATTATTCGATGTGGCACGTGTACAGCGAGGGAACAGGAAGAAATAAGTTATAGGTGTTCGTTAGAAGGAACCGGAGTCACTTTTGAACTTCATTAGCCGAGAAAAATGCGTGTACTGCAATAAAGTATATTATGTTACGCTACCACGTTTCCTGGTCCCATCGTTAATCACTGACTTCTATAACGGTTATCTTGCGTCGAGATTTATGACTGAGAAAGAGCACATGATTTCCAGGCTCGCGATCTTGCAAATTACGGCCTGCATGGAATATGAAAATCCCCCAGGGAAAACATACGTGATGGATAAAGTGGAATAATTAATAAACATCGGATAGCTAATTTCAATTTTTCTGGTGTATCATCCGAGCCACGTTTCATGGACGTATCGTCGTTCCTGATATTTTATTAAATTAAAATTTATACAATTTTGGGTACATTTGGGAGTATAAGCAGTCTGAGATGACTTGATGACATAAAAGTGTGGCAAAATGACACCTGTGACGTCTCAATTTTAAGCTCAAGGATTAACAAAAATAATTATATAAAGGATTCATAAATATTCTCTCTAAAACACAAGATATTCTATAATAGTCAATACCAAGATCGATACCGTTTTAACAAAAAAAATTTCATTTTGTACAAAGAATATTGAAGAAGCGCTTACGTGAACACTTTTATTAAACAATGAACTTCAAATTGATACGCCGCAGGCACCATTTTGTAAAACTTTTATGTCATGAAATGATGTCAGATCGTACACGTCTTGAAATAGGTTACTCTTTGGGAAAATTGGCACTCGGCCATTTTGTATCAAGAATATCAATGGCGCGTTTATGCAGTCATTTTCTTGAATCCAGCACCTGTAAATTGATACGTCACAAGCGCAGATTCACACAACTTTTATGTCATGAAATTAACAGAAAGCAATTAACGATCGCAGCTTAAGTTACGTTTTTAACAGAACGGCATCGTTATCTTTATCCTCGTTTCCATCGAATTTCTCGCGACGAAAATTTTCCAGCCGAAAGCGCAAGATATGGTCCTTTAAAGGCGTGAGATACCATCTGGTAAGGAAGAGGGCGACGGGGTGGTTGGGAGGAAAACGGTCGACACGAACCATGCGGGACATGATAAATCTTTCGAATATCTCTTTTCTCCGATTGCCCGTGTAACATCGCCATCGAGCAAGCACGAAGTGCTACCATATTACTTCGTTTCGCTCGACGTGTTCCTCTTCTTGGTGCGTTTTAAAAGAAACAGAGTAACTTGCCTCCGCGAAGCCCGGATAGATCCTTTTTTACGCCACGAAGAGTTATCGCGTGTCAGCCCCATAGATATTACATTTTTTCGATTCTATTTACCCGCGAGTTCGGCCCAGGGCGCAGCAAAGAATTACAATCAGCCTCGAGCGAATTAAATTTAATTCGATTCAATTAACCCCTTAACTAAATTTAAAATAAAGTTTTAATTCAAATATAAAGGATAGAGGAGATAGATCACGAGCGTGACACGATATTGTGGGGGAAGGGGTTAATTCACAATGATCACTGTAAACCATGCAGTTAAAAACGAGAGAGAGCAGAAATATAATTACTTGGTGGAAAAGAAATGCGAAGTCAAAGAATTTATAATAACAAGGAAAATTGTACGGATTCTCGAAGAAATGTTTAATTAACTCGTTGATTTATAAATAAAGAGAAAAAGGAGATGGAAATGGTGAAACGAAGGAATTTACAATGATTAAAGTTCAGCTGGAAATCCGTGCACAGAGGAACTGCTACGTTCAGAAGATGTTCCCCGGGACATGGTGTTACGCGAAAGGATGTGTGGAAACTGATGTATTATCAAACACACATCCTCTTATTCACTTGGCCCGTTCCGACCCCTCCGGGCTATCCAACATTTTCCTCCAGGATTTCGAGGGAAGGGTACACCCTAATGCTTGCAGAGTGGTGTCCACTCGTGGATGGTCAGAACAAACCATAGGATCCGTGGTGGTAGTGGTTTTAGGGGCAATGATGGGTAAATAAATACTCCGCTAAGTTCTATGGGGAGTTGACGTTCCCAGTAACAACCGTGCGTGTTTAACGAACGATTCAATTAATCGTTTAATTGAATGCTTCGTTTGATTCTCTTCGTCGTTTATCATACTTCAGAAAAATTAACCCTTCGGGTGTGCTCTGGATCCGTCAGACCCCTTAATAACGTTCCGGATTAAATTATTCACGAGTTCATTAATTTCATCATACCTTTCTTTGAACAATTAATAACTCCACGCGAAAATACAACTCTTCAACGGTGGAAAAGGTTTCTCGTTGTTTTTTCCAATATTAATTATATGGAATTGTGCCAATTAAGGTTACGGACAATTTATTGAAATGCCAAATTAATATTTCACAATTTTATTATTACTTTCGTCGCATGATTGGACAAAAGTTCAAGTTATTTGTAAAACGAAATACCATGTTTATGATAATTCTTTAATAATAATTAATAAATACCACTCTGAAAGTGTAACAAAATAATGATAGCGCAAAGGGTTGAAACGATTGTACTCGAATCGTTCCAATATTATTCTTTATAAGACGAAGAACAGAAGGTGGTGGTGCAACGACACAATTCATGTCCCGTCATAAATTTCACTCAAAGTTGATAAATCTTCGAACTTCCAATCCGGCGATTAAAAGTTTTCCACGTGAAAATGATCCGTTATTAATGTCCCTTTTCGTGAAGTTCTTTTTCTACGAAATCCGTCGATGACGCTCATCTATTTCAGTTCATTCGTCATCCAACACCGACGGAGCACCGTTTCGTTGCACCGGGCGCACGTTTCGTGCACTAATACAACAGGGTTGTGCTTTCTTGTCGAGTGACGACTTTTTTCCTCCCCCCCCCCCCGCCCTCTGATAAATGTGCTCGACGAATGGCAAAGGAACACGTCCCTCCGCCATTCGTCAGCTTCTCCGCTTGCTCGAGTCCGCCTTGACGAAATAAAAATTACGGGGTACGTTTGAATAAAGTGTCTGAGTGATGTTCAAGCGTTTAGCTTCGGATGGCGGAACGCAATTTTGGTCCCGTTCCGTGGAACAATAGAAACGTCACCCACGTTTCATCATTATTACACGGAATAATGAATAAATGATGTGGCCTTGTTAGGTATGAATGATGAATGACAAACAATATTTGTTTTAAAGTGACGTTTCAACTCTTTTTTGGAGCTGCACCCGGCTGGGTTCGACTAAACTCAACTTAGGGTTGAACTTTAAACTCAAAATTTTGATTAAAAATGAAATTTAATGCCTTATTCTCTGAGGAATGTTTCTTTAAGGAAAAGATACAGATGGTATTGAGTATAATTAATTTAGAACTTGTTAAATTTAACTTGATAATACTTCAATGCAATTCTGTATTATATTTAAATTACTGATTAATGTTGCAGTTTGAACTTTTAGATTAAGAAACTATACCGCGCGATCGAACGAAATAAAAGATCTCTGCAGTGGTAACCCCTTGAAGAGTTAAATAATCTGAAACCGGCAGAAATATTTGAACAAGCACTCCCGTATATAACACGCGTATTTGTCCAGTGTTATCAGGAAGCGTAACATTCTCTGAAATATAGGAAATCAATATTGATGGTGGAAAAATCTTTTAAAAATCCATCATGGAAGAAAAATATAGACACACGGCGGTGATCTTTAAAGGCGTCCAAGACAAGAACGTGATAACGCACGATTTTGATTTATGACCGTGAGTTATAGAACTCTTACCAGATAACGATCCAATTTTTCATTTGGCCACGTGAAAAACGTCCGTATGAATATTCGATTGCGTGGCAGGGAATCTTGAAATCGTATCGCTTTAAATTCAAGTCGAAGCCTCGCTGAATACCCGCGATACGTCGTTTCAATTTCACATTCAACTCTTTTACGCTTATTTCTTGACAGTTAAATTACGATCCGGTGTCGGGGACCAAATATCACAGGTGTTAAATCAATCCTTCTTCAATTCATACGAGAATCTATGCAAAACACGGGGTAACAGGTGCTACGATTATCGACACTTTTAATTGACGTACTCAGCCTGAATTAAAAATATTTTTTCCATGTTTTATTCTTATCTACGTTTAAACCTGTGTAGTATGATTCCGTACAATAATTGTCCTGTTTTGGCGAAGAGTAAAGTCGTCCAATAAAGTGATTGAAATTGTCGAGGGTTGAATCGTACCGATTTAAAGTAAGGCCTTGTAGGGAAAGTCCGAAACGTCCTGTCAGGTAAGGGTTGAAATGTGTCGTTACGGTGTCGTGAGGTGCTGTCGTCCCTTGTCTATCTCAAATTTATTTGCTGAAGGCCTTTTCATGAACCGTCTACTTGTATTGTGCGAATAAATTAAATGTCAGGGGTTTTCTGTACTTGTAAGGGATTGTAACAATTATTATTAATAACTTTTAATTATTTTCTATCGAGAATCAAACTAAAAATTAGTCAAAGAGCAATAATCCCGAGTCGAACTTCGTAAGAATCGCAATTCACCCCGCTGTTATTTAAATTTAATTTCAAATCTAAAAAAGGTAAGCGACGCTGTGTTAAAATTTTAAGGAACCTCTCCGCAATTAAAGGACACGAAAAATCGCCAATTTAGTTGCCAGTCTATTATCCCCTTTCGAGGCAAAGTAACAGAATAAATTTCTTACCGCGTGCCATTGCAGAAGAAGCCCGGGGGAAACTCGGTTAACCGAACGTTGCCGAAGTAAGTGTCCAAGAAACTGCACGAAAACTACTTCCGTTTCTTTCGTCGAATCTTAGCGAGAGATTAATCGAAAATTTTCTTCCTCGAGTTTCGCCCAGATACCGGGGCCACCCCGTCGACCCCGGACGACGAGGGAACGTCTTCGACGATCACCGAAGACACCGGGGCGCGAAGCCTTTTAGGGCTGTCAAATTACCGGGACCCGACCTGAATTCACGATGCAACACGTTCTTTTTCACCTCTTTTTTTTCTTCTTCCTTTCTCCCCCCTCTTTTCTCCTGCTCTCGCCCCCTTTTTGGACGATGCGACGTTAAAATAAAAGGCCCTGTTATATAGCGTTCACTTTTAAGTGTCGTTTCTTGCCTGTGACACTCGGCCAGCAAGTTGAAAGGCAAAGCGGCGAACTTAGCTGTCGAACTTCATCGATGACCTGGTTCAGAGTGTTTTTAATGAAAGTGCCCCGGTGATTGAAAGTTCCTTTTGGTTTATAGCGAACCTCATAGAAAGACGCCTGTTTGTGCTGCGCGCACGGATCGTTGATTCGCCTGAGAAACACCGTTTGTCGTTCGTTTTTTTTTCTTCTTCTTCTTTCCCTCATTTTTCTCAGAAAAATTTGAAATAATACAATGGCGCCCGTATCGATGTCGAAATACTAGGACGTTCAACCCTTTCGTTGCTAATGACGACGAGAAATGAAAATGTAACATTAAATCTGAATCGAAAGGATCAGGGGCTGGCGATTCCACGTTGTCTAATTTCAAATTTTGTTACAATGTGAATTATTCTAAGTTTACCCAAAGTAACGATAAACCGTTAAGTTGGTAATTAGATTTGCGATTCTTCTCGAATTTTACTTTAAAATCAGATGATTTATTCCGCTTGTAACTGAAACCACGGTTGTTACATTCCCTTCTCGTGAAACTCCGTCGTTTCTTTAAGAAATCATGTAAATTAGGACCAATTTGTGCAGAATTGCTGGTCATTTAACAGGAAATCGTATCTCGTTCAACTTTCAAACTGTAATCATGTTCGATCTTTCCCGATACACAATTTCCGTTTCGAAAGCAACGAGTAAAATTTGCTGTTACGTGTTTGAAATATCTGCTTGATTTGCAGTTTCTGATTCGAGCGAGTAATCTCATCAATTTTCTCAACGTAAGGTTATTAGATATCAATCTTTTTATTAGATGTTAATTGAAATACGGAAAATTGCACGTACGAGTTGAAAATTGTATGATATTATTAACAAGCTTTTTCGCGATGCACGTAGTTCGAGGCTGAGGTGCAAGATGTCGCAGAAATGCAGTAGCTTGTCCACTGATTACGATACTTTTCAAAAATAATTGTCAAATTACTATAAA
Source organism: Anthidium xuezhongi (assembly GCA_022405125.1). NCBI lineage: Eukaryota > Metazoa > Arthropoda > Insecta > Hymenoptera > Megachilidae > Anthidium > Anthidium xuezhongi. The sequence continues at coordinate 2,281,685 of CM039649.1, forward strand.
GCATTTGAAAAGACTACGACTGCGAAACAATAGAATAAACAACAAACTAAAATAAAGAAAATTTAATCTCCCGATTATATTGCAACTTCAAAAATTATTTTCTGCAATAAAATCGTTTGAATTTTTAATTTGAAATCATCTGAATTTGTAAGTGGATTTTTAACACCCTTCAATCTTCAAGCACAGTGCATTGTAATTGAAACAACACAGTGGTATGAAATTGAGAATTAAATGAATTGAATTTTTTAATGGTACAAATTTTTGCACCAGGGGTTTCTTCAATTAATATTAAAAGAAGTTTTCAAAAGATTGAATTTTCTCTGGAAATTGTTTTTAAACGACGTTCAATCAATGTAATTAGCTTGCATTTACAAGTAATTTATTAAGAAAGTGTGGTGGCAAGGATCGAACGTCTTAGATCGCGCACATTCTATGGAAATCCGTGTTCGGCGGTCCCCATTACTGACACCCCCCCTTCCCTGCCAGCATTCAGATTAATTAGCGTTCTGTTGTGGTGCTGTTACGACGCCTCTCTAACGTCTCAAGCATGGAGACGCTGGTAATATCAGGTAATCGATAATATCGAGAATATTCAGGTAATAATCGTCCATGGCAGGCGGCTTCGTTAAAAGAAACAAACATTTGTTCGTCAACGAAACTGCTAAACAAAGAACGATTGACGAACGATGGGTCAATTTTGACCCAGACTTGGAAGAACTACGATGATACTTCGATCGAAGTTATAATTCGAATACTAATTAAGGTAATGGCAGGGAAACCTTGAAACGAGAATAAAATTGTCGCTGTGTACGAATCAAAGGTTAAACATCTGGTAATGATACAGCGGTGTGCCCAAAGGCAGACGAAAATTTCCCGACGACGCGACAGAACGTTGTCTAATTGATGCTCGATTTACCACGTAACCGCATTCATCGAGAAAGGCTGTCCCTGTTTTTTAAGAACAGGTCACAGACTCACGTATCCGCACTCGTGTACGAATCGTCGAACGAAGTAGAAAGATCGACACAGGGGAACGAACAAAAGGGAGGTTTGAGCAGCGTAGCGTTAAGGAGTATCGGCAAGTGCTAAGCACGCCACTCGGAAGCTGTTAACGACAAAGCGGTTCTGAAATCGTTGATTCTTTCGAGGCTGACTCGTGAGCGCATCGGTAATGGGAACAATAGAATCAAGCATGCCGGTTCACTGCTCATAGGTTGTAAAATGTAACCGAAAGTCGCCAACGTTTCGATCGAGAGCGGATGGTAAACTTCGGATGAAAATGCACGGAACTAAATTTCCTGCTCGATGTGCACCAAGTTACTGGAACCACTTTCAAATCTCTTCAATATATTCCATAAAATATTTGGTAAATTTCAATTGCAATAAAATAAAATTACAGACGCGTTAACGCTAGGCAAATATTATTGTTTTACAGCCACGAGGTTTGATGAAACTTTTAGGAAAAACGTAGCATCGGGTCGTTACAGATGGCCGGTTAATCCAGAAAACTGTCAGTGGCCGTAATTGCGTTAAAAGGCATTAACAGGCCTGGTTAAATGCACGTGACTCGATTTAAGTTTTGCGGATAGCGGAATAATATGGAACACTTCGATATAGGGAGCATTATACATATATGAAAGTCTGTAGGAGAACGGCTTGAAACTGAATTGGAGCACCGAAATGCTTTAAAAATTAATAACAAAAATGCCGCAATTTGCCGCACAGATACCGCACTATCTGATACCTGGATCCTTTTGAAGATGAATCTTCCTGGGCTCCAAGAACATCTAGCATTTATATAATTGGAAAGCAATTTATACATCCCTTTTTCTACTTTCACGGATCAGGGTATGCAATTTTGTTCCAAAATGAAAAATTATGATTTTAAATGCGAATGACCTTGTTAATCGGTTTCGTACGGGGGATAGAAGTTTCAGAATCATCAAAATACAGTATTGGAGACAAAATCAATTTGAAAATCGGTAATGTTTGAATAAAAGTTCCGTTTACGTGCGAAACGGAATACAGAATGGAGAAAGTTATAAATCCTTTCACTCTGGCTTATCAAATTTTATAATGCGCATGGACATTGTGCGCCAAGTAGAAAAGGTTAATTTTCAGAGCTGACAAATTATACACTATTTCCAAAATTTAACTTTGAGTATAAAAATGGTCTTACTTAATAGACAAAATACCGTGGTACACGTTTTCTGGCACTGGGTCATGACCTACCCAGCTTCGTTGTTCGAGGGTTAAACGTGAACGTATTAACGACTCAGAATCTTGAAATTCATGAAGAAAGTCTGAACAGAAACGGCAAACGGTCCGCGGATCGAGATCAATCGCGAAGATGATCCTTGGATCTGGTCGCGTGCTCTTTTCGTGGTGGTACGAGGGTAACGTGTAGGCAGGCGGCGGGTCACGACGGTTCGCGTACGAAGAAAGGATTCGAAATGGAGACGAGGCACAAAGGAGAATCGGAGCATCGAGGTGTTAAGAGGACTCAAGGAAGACGATATCCTCCCGCATACGGTCCTCTGTTGACTGAAGCGACTTAAGTCAACGCCGCGCGCTCACCTACGCTCCTCCACGCTGCCTTCTCCTCCCCTGGATCGCGACAGAGGATGAAAAGCGCGTCCGTGCAGCGACGAGAGGGGAGGCTCTGAAACTCGAACGACGAACGAAGAGGAGGGGAGGGCGCGAAGAACGAAAGGGGATGAGAGAGAAAGAGAGAGAGAAAGAGAGACAGATAATCAGACGAGCAGGAGAGAGCGAGAGGAGCACGCGAAGGGTTCAAGTATAAGGATACCGAGGCATGCGCCGTCCTATCATATTGATCTCGCCATAGTAACGATTCTCTCTTCTCCGGCGATGTTGGCATGCACTATAGCAGCGGAACGAAGAGGGCAAAGCTGACGAGAACGGCAGGAAGGGGTTTTGTACCGCATGGTATACCATGCTACCCCACGATGCGCGGATGTGGGCCGTTCAAGGGGGGCTGAACGAGAGACGGGAGCACGAAGGAGAGGATCGGTGGGCATTGATCTGACAAGGACGGACCGTGGGAGAGAGTTGGGTGCCGGGGTTGAAAAAGAGACGGGCAGAGCACGTCGGTGGCGGTAGGCCACACAGGGCGCTAGCGCCAAAGAGAACCGAGGTGGCGATACCGCGCGGCGCTGCAGCCAAATGAAAATCAGTCCAGCGTTGGTCGCCGGCGAGGGCGCATCTGACAATCCTGTGACCAGCCACAGACTCGAGGACACTTTAGGGAAACGTCGGTCCGCCAGGCATCCGGTCTCGATCACGTACGGGAGGATGTTAACCGCGGTGACGGTGTCACGGTGCTGACGGTCAGACGCGCTCTGAGAATCGGCGGGGATACGTTACACGGGCGACGCGGACAACCGGAGTCGGTCGAACGAGCTGCGGCTCGTCGGAGACGCGTCTTTCGAGCTGTGTGCACGAAGCGAAGTTCCCGGTTTCGCTACGAATCAATTTGTGTCGGTGAAACTTGGTTCAAGGGGGGTGGGGGGGTGGGGGGTTAAGCAGGAACGCACTTTTTCTCCAGCAAGAAAGAAGAGAGGAAGGTTGGGGGCACGAGGCAAGGGGAGTCGAAGAGATGTCCTCGATGCCCAACGATGCCGCAGCAAGGAACAACGTCGTTGAAGCTTAGTGCGTGCAAGGTGTACGCGCAGGGACACGCTGCAGACCCGCTAAGGCTGTCACGTGCCCCTGATAGAGCGGAAACGATGCGATTCCTGTGCCCCAGGCACGTACGTCCGGCTGGACCCTGAACATCCCAGGTCCAGTTTCTTCGATCCTCTTGAGAAAAAAGAAAAACGAAAGAAAAGCAAGGGAAACACACGTATATCTTTAAAAGTGTCCACGGTCGTTGTTGGCCTGGATCCGTAGCTGCAGCTCGACGTGTTCGCGGCCACGTGCGAGGACAACCGAACAGTGAGGAGGTGGAGGAGGCGGAGAAGAAGCCGGTGGTGGTGGAGGTGGTGGTGATCGAGGAAGGAGCAACTCGCTCCGATTCCTCAATCGTGCAAACATGAGACGTTGGACTCTCATGGCGGCTATAGCCCTGGCTGCATCCGGTGAGTCGCGGTTCATTTCTTCTCTAGATACGCTCATGCCGCGCTGGTCCAAGCGGATTCTTCTTCGACCACGCGTTTTCCAGACACACTCGTGGCTAGGCTCTCGTCCTGGAGACGATCGCTTGTCTCGCGACGCGGACGGTCCAAAAGTAGGGTTGCTTTCTCGACACGTGCTGTTGACGATCGTCGTTTTATCATTTTCTATGTTTCCTCTCTTCTTAACTCTGTCTCTGTCTTTGCATACGTGTTACATGTAATGTTCTTCATTTTTCTTATTTTATTTTTCTTCCTCCTCTGAACGCACGAAACAGGTCTCTATGCGCTGGGGCCGAACCACAGGGATTCGCGTGAGAGAACGGTTTCCTTTAACGCTTTAAAACACCCGCACCACGGGGACCGATGAACCTTCGTTTCGAATAACCGGGTCTGTCGAAAGCGATCCTGAGCGTTCGACTGTCCCCCGCGATATCGAAACGGAGGTATCAGGGGAGGGAAGAATTTTGAAAATATTTCTGAACCGCAGTATTCGTGTCGAGGTCGTGCTACGAATGATCGACGTGCGTATAATTACAAAACTATCTCATTTTACGTTCACAATTAATGTTTCACCTTTATTACTTTCGGTCTGTTAATTACGGTGCTTTAATTCTACCAAAATTTTTGAAACACCCGTTCGAATTGTTTCATAATTTTATTAAACAGGGATAATTGTATTTTCAGAAATTCTTTAACAGAATAATATTTCTTTGAGGCAATCAAAATGAAATTATCCGGTAGCCAAATATCCAAATTTTGCAAAAAGTGAAAAAGACGACTTTGAGTTTACTAAAACTGAAAATACCCTGAAAATGTTGGTCGCTCGTAGAACGTTGATCCGAACACCTTGTGTACGTGTCTTGAACACCTGTACAAGTTCAAAGTTCGCTGACCCAGGAAGGTGTTCAAGACTCGTAGCAATTTCCACACGAAGGTGTTACTTTGCTACGCAAACGTGTTCGAAACTAACGTAATCAACGACGTTTTCTGCGTGACGTGCTCACAGGGCGTCTAGTTAACACGTTGATTTCAGCCTCGCAGACTGAACGTACACACTCGTCACGAAAATCACCGCAGTCTAAATGTTTGCTCGCCCATCCAGACTGTATTTTTGTTAAATTTCTTCGCGACACGTCGCGCACGGTTTTCTTTTCCCGCGGTAATCTGTTTGGTAAGCCGGGCCGGAAGCACTTGTCAACAAAACACGGAAGAAACGCGAAGGTTCAAGATGATTCTTCGAATAACGCTAAATAATCAGCTTGCGATATTAATTTTTCTGTTCTGATTCGTATTTAAAACGATAAAAGTTGAAAGTTAAAATTTTAATAATGAATTTTAAGAATATTTAAAAAATGCCAGAATATCATAGTCACATCTATGTCATAAAATTCTGGACACCCTGTACGATTTTCTGGGGTTGAAAAGGTTAATTGACACGATGTCGAGCCCGGTGACCGCCTTCTTATTCCGTTTCGCGTAAGGCTCGATTAATTGGGATCTCGTCGCCTTGATCCTCGGCCTCTGGTGCAACAATCAACGACAAACGTGGGTGTCGAGAAAGGGGACCCGAGAAATCGACATCCGATTCACCCACGCGATCTCACAGAGACCTGTTCGCTGCATTTCGCGTTACGATTAAACGAGAAAAAAAAGAAGAAATTATGAAAGAACGACTCTTCTTGCTCTCTATGCATTTGGAACGTTGTCAGGAAGTCGTTGAGTATGTTTCAGATATCGAAATTTAAGAGATATTTTTGGGTTACTTGAATATTTTACCATTTATTAATATTTCTGATTATTTTAAGAATAGTAAATAGGGACTTTTGTCAGATCTGGAAGATTACCAGGAACCGTAAAATAAATGTTCAATGTTAGAAATTTTTTAGGTATTTTAATACTAATTAATAGCGTCTTGATAAATTAACGTAACTAATTATAGATAATTTGTCATTAAGCAATTTTAGTATTTTAGTTTTTGAAAGCGTTCTTTCGGAGCATGCTCACTCCACACGCTGACCTAACGGCGAATGGATTATTGAAAGGGTGGATAGTGAAGCTTTACGAATGATACTATATTTTATGTTAGATACTTATATTTTAAATATAACTTTCATTTAGCAAGTTTCAAATATCATCGGACGGTGTATAGATATTGTATGTTTATTCTATGACAGTTTTTGAGAATCTCTGGACTTTTCATTTTCGTAGGTTTTAGGTAGACTTTTATTCGGGATGAGGGTGGAGTTTAAGCAAGTATTCTCTATTTTTATTGGTTAAAGACTAACGGTGCAGGCTCGGCTTGGGGGTGACGGAGCGAACAGAAAATTCCGTCTTCGGTGGATCTGGATTCCTGGCTTGCTATGGTCCCACGTGTTTTTTTTCGAGTTGGGTCTGTCTAAATTTGGTTTTTGTCTTGTGCATTTTTTTTGCCCACCCTTCACACAACTGGAAAACTTTTACTTTATACTTGCTGTATAATTTTTCTTTGTTACGCCGTAACAATACTATTTGTAGCAAATTTTAATAGAAGAAATTTAGGTTTATTCACGGGTAATTGATTTTGATATCTGCGTACACTTACGAATTTCCTAACAAGATTTCAAATACATGCCGTGTATGTACATCATACGATGCACATACATTCTGTACACATATGTACACACATTAGACACCCGCGCACACTGCGTGTGAAACATAAGCTGACCAACTGAATGTTAAGCATACCAATTTCATGCGACGCTGACCCATCAGACGAATACGATCGTTACTGTCGAAGAAAATAATGATTACCCAGATTCAATCCCCCCCTGTATCGACATGATATAATTATTTCTCTGTTAAATGAAAACCGAACACGATATCAGATGAATAAATTAATTGAATCAGACATGTAATTTAATTTTATTTTGGTATTTTATAATGGGTTTAGTTTCATTAAATATTCTTGCAGTTCACGGAAATTTGTAAAATCATCTTCGAGGAAAATTTCAGTATATTTCTATAAATAATTCAAATTTGTTGATATTTATTATCCATGATACAAAATTAAAATGAAAATTAAATAATAAAGATAATATAATAAAGATATAAAGATAAAAATTTCACTTAATTTTAGTTATAAAACTATCCAGTTTTAACACTGTTTTTATGAACTTTACAAATATTGTATAAAAATTTGTAATTTGTATTTGTATTCGTTATATTGTAGCGTTTCCACTGATCCTTCCTTTTGCAATTCCATCGAATATTTCCCCGTTATCTCCCATAAATATCTCGCTGTAGAGCAAAGACATAATCTTTTACAATCCATGTAAAACGTCATAAAACTCGGTGCCCTTATCTCCGGTTCGCGGCCATCAGAACAAGCATAAACTCAATAAGAATTCACCTGCCAGTTTTCCTTTCTCGTCCTACCATCATAAAGTACAAGAGCAAGATCAAGCTGCTAGCGAACGGCACCGTTCTCGTAATCACGGTCACTTCAGAAAGAAGGAATTGTCCAACAACGTTAAAACATAAACGGTTTTATCGTTGTACGATTAAACAACGCAGAGATACGACGATAAGAATAGAACCGCTGGACAAAATTTGAAATAACATTTACCTTGTAATTGTAATACGAGATGGAAAGTAGATATTTCAATTGGAAGCTGAAACAATTGTATTCTTAATACGTATTTAAGAATTTCTGCTTTATAAGATCGAAGAAAATAAGCCCTGAGTATTTTCATATAACAGAAATTGTAAAATTAGGTAACTGTGTTTTTAATAATTAGTAAGAGTAATTTGTCTTCATTTATTTATTAATCCTCTGGACTCGAAGCCTTTTTTAATACAAGTCTAGGTTTCTTCCAATGAAAAGCTCTCAAAATTCAAAAGTATTATTTTATTAATATTATAAGTATTATTTTTATTCCTTTCATTAATTCACTTTCCACTTGAATTACTTTTTACTCTCATATTTCTACTTGATTAGTATTTTAATATGTCTTAATATAGCCTTTCATTTTCATTGTGACAAAATTAAATAAGAACAAAAAGAAAATGTAGGATTAATGATATAATGTATGTTCAGTACGCGCAATTTCGAACGTGTTTGTGAAATTTAGTACAGTGCTAGTTGTAGGTGGATAGATTATTGGAACTCGGTTTTAACGGAAAATTAAACGTTGGAGCAATTTATTGGAATATAACAAACAGTACGCAGAGATGAGCTAGGCTCTGAAGACACAAATGGAATGAGCTCCAAGTCACGCGAGGGGAGAATATAATTTTGAAACTGGCATTTGGTGGAGGTTTACATATAGAAAAATGTGAAATGTGAAATCGAATCTGGAAAGAGCAAAAAGGTGCGCTCGGACATCATCAGGCTCGGCAGCGTACGTGTGCCTTTCTTAAAAAAAAGAGTTCTGCTATAACGAGTCTTGGCAATTTGGAAAGTGGAAAGTTTTGAATGAAATGACCGGATCGTTAGCGATAGTTGATCGAACGTGCCGTTGTATGCACGGGCTTTTTTTCACTGCGGCAACGAACGCAAGTAGTAATATTGTGCATGTGTCGGACAGTATCTGGAAAAGCGATCTAATACTACTTTCACGACTGATCCGGTGATTAACTTTTTACGCTACTGTTATCCACTTTATTACAATTTGAAAATTGTTAAATTTATGATGTTCGTTAAACGAAAGGTTCAGACATAATTTTCTCTAAAAAATCTCTCGTTAAGTAAAAAAAGGAATGTTAATAAATTCTATGAAATATGATACGAAGAAAACTCATTTAATATTTTCAAAATGTTCTTTTTTTTGCATACAAGCTGAAACTCTCATTAAACAGTAATCCCATTACGACAGATCTAATAAATTATCTTCATAATATTTTTCCTTCAATTACTTCATTAATTATCCGTGTAAAAAGGCTACCAAATTCTGTCAATACTTCTAAAACGTTGCTTCTTTCAATTACCATAAATCATAATTATTTAAATGATCGGCCCTATCCCGGATTATTGGAATTTCCCCCAATTAATGATTCTACTGATGAATCTAATTCATCATTTTCGTAATATTGTCTATCTCTCATTTACTGGGTCAAATGTGTGCTTAACCCCCATTTCCAGACATTACAATTTTTCTGATAAACAGTGCACAGATCACTTAATGACTCTTCCAATAAATCATCACTTCTTTCCTCTGACCAGCGAGAATTTAAAATCGGATTAAGAAGCATGTTTCTCGAAAAGCAGTAAAAAATTTCTTCAGAAGTTGATAAATCACCCCGAGCGTCAATCGTCCAATTAGCAGCTGATCAATCATCATTCAGTGATCTTGTACGTCAGATACTCTTGGAGCTATCAATTGGAGGCAGACGGAACGTAGCTGGACAGCTCGATTGAGCCGATCGGACGAGGGAGCGGTGCTTTCTGCTTGCTAGAGCCCTCGAGCGAGCAGCGTTCGAGCATCGGCCGCTTGGAACTCGTTCGTGGCGACATCGCGTCACGCGAACGGCCCTTTGGAAACGTCGATGATTCGAACCAGCACAGAGGCCTGGCTCATGATGCGATGCGTCGCGACGCGTCGCGTCGCTCGCCGTCGTCGTCGCTCCTCGTCGGCCCCGGACTTGATACCCGCAGTGCACGGGGCACGCGTGTGTGCGCGTCCCGTCCGCCTCGGACTCCGCTGTGCGTAAAACTCTCGTCGCACGCGCGTGGGTGGTCGTAGGCGTACGTGTGTGTGGGTGTACGCGAGCGGAGAGTATCGAACGCGCGCGCCTGGCCGCTTGAAAAGCGGAGGACACTGTACCAGAGCCACTCTCGCGGAGGGTGCAAGCGCGCGCGCTACCACGCGGTCGTACACACGTACACGCGTACACAGGCACGGGCGCACACATACATCGGCGTCTTTCTTCCTTTCTCTCTCTCCCTCTGGCCTGTTTCTGGCTTGCGCGCGCGTGAAGAGTGAAAATGCACGTCAAGAGTGAAAACTGTGCCAAACGCTGCGAGAGAAGCTCTGGGAAAACAAGCCTCCTAGCCGCTGCCCACGACCACTGCCTTTAACCCTTTCACAAGCAAATTATTTTCAGATTGAATCGTACAACTTATTTTTTTCCTTCTTTCCTCTTCGAAATGGGAATAAACGAATATATTTTGGGAAAGTAAAAATTTTGTAAGATTTACAATTATTACCACGGAGAGAGTATAAAAATTTAAATATTTAAGTTGAAAATGCTTTATACAATTTTCTATTATCCTGTGGAATTTTTATATGTTGTAGAGAAGATTACACGAAAAGGGGATGCTGTATTTTCGTTAACGTAAACAGTACATTTATGGGGTGAATTGTTTCATGGTGAATAACCGGGGAGCACGATCATCTGTTTCTTATTTTTATTTTTACAACGTATTCGAACGACTGTTTGAGGATGTTCGATCAAATTTCGTCGTTTTATTAGGAATGTTCAAAAAGGGATTGCTTTCTCGAGGAGAAAATTTTTATAGGACACAGTTGAAGTACTTTTGCTTGAAATGAAAATTTATAGGGCAAGATGTTCGCAGGAAAATGGAGATAGAGTGCATTTCTCTTTTTTTCCCTGCTTTATTTCCCGAGTATCTATGGGTCATTTGTTGGGTCGCGGTACATCTGGTAAAACTGTGCAATTTCATATGGTACGGAAACGCTATTTTAAAAAAGGAAAATGGAAGTTCGGGTTCGCTTTTCTCGTTTCCTTTCTTACTTCAAACAATACAACTTACAAAGTTAAATGTACGACGATTGTTATCACAAAAATCTTTCAGAATATTTCAGAGAAAATTTGCACGATACAAAGCACCCTTTGTCGAAAAGAAAATACGTGTCTGTAATAAAACGTCATTAAACTTTCTAATTAACCACGAAATTTTCAGCCGATAGAATAAACACGACTTTTATCAGTTATTTCATTAAAAAATGTTTTAATTTCCGCTTTGTACGGGTGCTCCAATTCCGAACGAAAGGAAAAAACTGAACTTTAGTTAAAGCTTTCTACTTACAGCAGCCGTTCACAGTTACTTATTACTTCTAAATATTGCATACTTTTTCTTTTCACCCGGACAGAATTTTCTCCTCGCTGATCGTGCCATAATTTTCAAACTGTCTCGCGTAAAACATCTCCCGCGGCGATAATTTAATCTTTGAACCGGAGGCTTCAATTACAAAGTGTCGCAAACAATTATCTGTCCGTAATAAAAATCACTCTTCGTTACCCCCTGGCCCCTTTAATCGTTGCAACAATATCTCCGCGGGTCGGAAGATCAAAAAAGTTGCACGGTAATCACGATACGATCGTTTTAACGATTTAAATCGAATTCTGAACTATTCTTTGCCCCCGTTAAAAATTTCGTCGATCAACGATCAAAATACCATCTTGAAGCAAAATGATTGCGTTTAAGATTGAAGAGTATTAAAAAATTAGCCGATTCGTTCTCGAAAATGGAACCAGATTCTTCCACGAGGTTCATTTTCATTCCGTCGACGATTATAATCGCCACGAGCCCACAGACGTCGCATTAAATCTGCAAAATGTACGAATCAGGGCGCAGGTATCGGTTAAACGAGAGTTTTGGGAGTAATTCCGGATAAGTTTCTCCTCTTCGCTGCCAATGAAAAATTATTTTCGACCCCCTCGTTCCGCCAGCTCGTTTACGAATCCCTCAACTTTGTTTTCTTATGAACCGCTAGGGAAAGGGGCGGTATCAACGATGATAAAAGTTTCCCCGGAACCGTTTCTCCGATTTTACACACCGTTCGTCGTTGATGAGCGAAACGAAGAATTTTCACCCGGTTAAAATATTTACGCAACACTCCGCTGGAAAAATTGAACAAACTAATGTTTGTTGAAATGTAAAACACTCTTAAAAGTTTTTCAAGGGTTGTTACCTTTGCGGCTGCAATTTTAACTGCATAAAAACAATATCGATTGATGAATTCAGCGTGAAAATATTGTACCCGGTGTTAAAGGGTTTATTGGTTTGCGCTTTTATTTTAAGGGGTCACTTTTAGATTCAGATTTTTATCATTCAAATTGTCGAAAATCTTAATAAAATATCTTAGTTTATTTTTTCTATTCTAAGCAATCCAAAATATTTTTAAAGAAAATTTAATACACCGTATTTTAACGTGTCTGACCACATACGACAATTTTCACTGCGACGAGTGGCAAAGCGTTTTAATCACTCGTATCGCGGATATCTATTTATTTTCCCAGGATTTATATTTCCAGCACGAAGCAGTTTCGAAACGAGAAAGATATTACTAAATAAATATATCGTTACACGAAATTATATCATATTTCAAATAGAGCATTCTTTTTGTAAAAGCGTGAAAAGACCCTCGCGAGCGACTGCACGCGCATATTTTTTACAATTTCGCCATGGCGGTATATAAATCAAATTAACCACCCACGTTTTGTTTCTAGTTGCTGCTCGAAAAATATCACGAGCTTCTTTCCTTTTTTTTTTTTATTTTCCGTCCTATTGTATCTGTTTGCGGACGCAAAAACAGCCGAAAACGTTGAACCGTACGTGCCAAAAAAAAGGTCTTACCAGCAGAGATAAAAATATCGGTGGAAAAAGATTCTCTGTTTCCTGGTTAATTTCGCTCCCCCCCCTCCCCCCTTCTTTTTTTGTTGTCGAAACAATGGCCGGCCGATACGTTTGCAACAAGTCGCGTCAATTACAACTGTATCTCGTGCAATGAAAACCCAACTAAAACCGACGCCTGCCTCAGCCCCCCCTCGACCATTAATTTTAAGTTTTCCGCGAAACAGCTCTGCAATTCAAATTTTATCCAAGTAATCGAGTATTCACGGTGGGATTGAAAATGTTTCCTCTGTCCCTTTCAACGGAGTCGCAAAGTATCAACTTGTAACTTGTCCCCCTTTCGAACAAACCCCTCTACTAAATACACAATGTTGGTCAATGAATAATCCCGCTGATTTTCTTCATAAAGTTGTCGCTAATTCGATAAACGCAAATTTATTCGTTTTGGATTGTCGCGCTGGATTCATTGGTTTTGAATTCTGTATTGTGTTTTATAAATTACTTGTACAAAACTTTCACTGCACAACGGCGAAGATTTGCTCAAATGTTTACTTTCATAGAATTTCTTGTTTAATAAAAGTGAAATTAAATTTAGCCATGAAGTTTGTGAATTTTGTTGAACGGAGTGTTGAACGTCTGCACGATAGAACTCGATGCAATAAAAGAGTAGCGAGAATGTGTAAAAACGCAAATAAAAAATGTTAAAGATTAAAATTGTAGTTTTTAATTTGGTCATTTATCTTCAAGCGCTCTAACGTCGAAGTATCCCGCCGGTAAACTGAGGAACTTTGAAGTTCATCGAATCAAGCGTACCATGAAATTGTCGACAATGTAAGCGCGATAGAAGATTTCCCCATGGTGACTTTTGGAACATCTAATCACGGTAAAATAGGAAGAGGCTGCGGACGTAACGGATGTATCGGCTAAATCCCTTGGAAACTCATCGCGATGTAACAGGAAACGAGCTCTGACTACGAGATTCCTTTTCCCGGTTTTGCTTCTTCTTCAGAAAGGCTCGTTAAAATTTCAAACGTTACGCGGCTGTTTCAATTGAACGTAGGTGGCCCGCACACTTGCTCTATTTTCCTTTACAATTCTCTTCCACGTCGTGTCTGGTCAACCTCTAGAATCCTTCAGCTTCGTTTTCTCTCTCTCTTTCTCTAACGCATCGTTTCCTTCAATTTATTTTATCTTTACCCTCGCTCTCGTTAAACATCCACTTACCCCGTCATTCTTTCACCTACATTTCTCCGCTTATGAATTGAAGATCGCGGAAAACAGATTGTGCTCGTTCCGTATCAAACGATTCCGATATTTCGTGACATAAAAGTATCCAGGTGTGCTGAATGGCACATCTGGCATACCAATTTGAAGCTTAAGATGCAAACTAAACGTCCATCCAAGTGCACCCTCTTTTGCTTTTCAAATACAATTAACGAGAGGATCGAGAAAATTCATCACATGAATAACACAAATTATTATTATTAATTTCAAATTTAAGGAACAAAGAACGGAGTAATTTATCTAGTCTATCCAAGAATAAAACTCAATTTTAATAATAATATTGTAATAATAAAGATGTTATATCGGTTGAAGGGTGAAGCTGAAACGTTGACACTTTGTCATTTCATTGTGACGCTTCCCGGTGCAATAACATTTTCATTATAAAAGCTCGATTCCAGGTCAGCTACTCGCACACGAAATAAACAAGACGAAGGAGGAGCGTATAATGGAAAAATTTCTTATTATGGGAAGGAACCAACCGTATCCTTTGCCAAGGAAACTATTAATAACATTACATCCGAAGATATTGATTCTAATTTTAATCGAAAAATTTCCTCGCAATTATTCCGCTGTAATATTAAAAATTCCGCTCGATAAATTATCAATTTGATCCTGAACCCAATGTTTCCTTTATATTGACAAGAGGAAACGTTTGGAATCGTATATCTGTCGACTTAGAGTTAACAATATTCGAAGCTATTTTCTCAAGCAGCCAACCGAACGCGACCGATTCATCATTGTGTCCTTTACCCTCCCCCTCTCTCTGAACTATGACCTCCGGTTTTCGTTATGAACAGTAATCACTGTAATTTCGTCGCCAATCCCGATGTCGTTGATTCGAGATGGAAAGGTGAACTCAGAAGAAGTTCTATTATCCAGATAACTGGTTTCGTTGTGAGGATTGCAAGATTCACGAAGAAAGTTTGAAACAACTCAGCCTACTGTCTCGTCGCTTAAATTTACGACGAGACCGAGTACGAGACGGTAAAAACAATCATTCGAATGAATTAATTATTGAAAGATTGATCTGATGAGGAATATGAAAGAAAGAATCGAACGAATTAGCTGAAATCATTAGGGCTGAATTATTGGATCACGTTAAATGCTACTATTACCTTATCGGCATCGTTTATGCGGTGTACACAGTTTTTTTACCCCTTGGAACGAGTCGAGATCCCTGTAATTTTATCGACAGTTACGGCGTCATTGGGTTGAAATAGGCTAAGGAAATCTCGCTTCATTCTGTCGAGATTATTACCGTTGGAGAAACATTATTTTCCCCATAAAGTATTTTAAATTCCGTTCACCCAGAACCGAGATCACCTTTCAATGCACCATTGCCTCTATTTTGTCAAACAGACAACGTCGGACGAAAATAAATTAGAGGTCAATAAATAACGATAAATTTCTCTAAATTTTATTATAAAACCAGGAAATGACCGCAAACATTATTCCATGCAATTTTAAGAAGAAAAATTGAAAGTTACCTTAACAGAATCATTTTGTTGCATCGTTTGCAATTTTAAATGAAGAATAAACTGACAGTTGTGAAGTTAGAAAAATATAAAAATAAACGATATATAATCTTGTGCAAGGTCGCTCGATTCTGACTGGCAGTCAGAGGTTCGGCTATTACTTTATTCATCGAATCGCTTGAACGTCGTTCCAATAATCAGTCCTGACTAAACCGCGGTCTAAAAGGGGTGAAGTGTCCTCTCGAGCCGGCAAACAAATAAATATTTACTCGATTCTGTCTCGTCAGTCGTTTATATAGAACGGGTGTAATAACTGCGACCGAAAAAAAGGAAGAAAGTGTCAGACAATTCGATCGGTCTGAGGTGATGGATTATTAATAATTCACGGACTGGCGGCGTTCAATCGCGAACTGGCTTCAACCGTGAAAGCAGTCCCGATTAATAATGAAAACGCGTGATTCTCGATGAAATATTTCGATTCCTCGAAGACTGGATGAAACGCGACGCCCTACTTACTTTAAACGATAGAAGTACCTTTGCAATCTTTATGCTCTGTCTTATAAACGTTTCAGGCTACCAACTGAAGATGGAATTTAACAAAATTTTCAACTGAACTAATTTCCATCGACAACAAACTGACCCTTATGACAGAAAAGTATCAAAGTGTCAAATTGAAGCTCAAAGTTTGAAGAAAATATCTAGTACACAGATCCTTGGGAATTTATTATGGTATTTGGGTCATTCTTGGGTAAACGGTGTATTGCAGCTTTTCAACTAATTAGCAGTAAATCTTAAGGAAAATCTGAAAGTATTCCGGCATAAATTAATTAAACCATCGAAGTTCGGACACGATGAGAACAGCCGATAAAACAAGATCTGAAAAACAAGAAGGAAGTCACGTCCGCGTCGTAAATTCGGTGTCTGTCGAAGGTAATTCGATGACGGGAAATCGTAATTAAAGTACCATTATAAATTTGAATGATCGAGAGTCGCGTCTCGTTCCGCGATTATTGTTCGCAATTTTTCTTCGTTAAGAATATCATCTTGGAGAAGTACAGCGACGGCGAGGTACACGAGCGTTAATTAAATTTTCTTTAACAGCGATATCTGATGCGAAACGGGCCGGGCAACGCTTAATTTCGTGATCAGTATTCATAAATTCAGCTGCTATTAAACGCGGGTTTTTACCTTCTGGCAATAAATCAGTGGGCGGCCGAATATCTTAAAACGGCGCGAACGTTCCCCGATGAATTATTATGCAATTAACGCGTCCGTAAATTCGTTTTCTTTTTTTTTCACACCACGATGCCGAATGTTCTTGAACGAATTCGAAAACCTTCGAACAGTTCAAAGATTCTATCCACTTTCAACCCCTTTAATTAGAGCCTGATAGAAGAATTTATTTAATGGCAAAAAATGTTCGCTATTTAATTATAGACGTTATAGACTTAATTAGTTATTACGTTAATTTGCAGATACGACTATTTTATCACGGTGCTTATAATTCACCTCAAAATAATGATTGGATATATTTTCATTGAATATAAATTCTTCGTATTGGGGCAAAGCAAGCAGCACTCGGATCAATATCCATTGGCCATATTTATGATAATTTTTCGACCCCTTTGTGGCATTATAAAGTAGGGGTATCTTCGAAGGAAATACTTAGAGCGATACAGAGTACCTGCTACGTGAACTCTGACTTACAAAAATGTTTCAAAATTTATTTGAGATGTAAATTACTTTGAAAATTATGACGATTCAATCGCAACGAAATTTCTGTTACAAAAGTGATCGGATCAGAGGAAATAGGTTATAGAGAAATCGCGTTTTTATAGTATCGTGTAGTGAGAGGGTAGAAAGGAATGAAACGAACGATCGAACGAGTTCAGGTTGCTCAACCACGATCAAGAGAACGAGAATCTCTCTGCGTTTAGTAACACGTCTGTTTCGTGTTAAAGGGCAGCGAACTGTAAACCCAGTGATGTATTATAAAGCTTCTGTAGCTTTATAGGGAGAAGGGTGGCTCGAAGGGTCGGAAGATCGTCCCATTTACCACTCATAGCTGGCTTTCAAGAAAGGTATTATTGATCCGCGAAGACGGATTCCGACTGAAAACCGTTTCGTTTCTCTGAAACGGTGAGAACGGGACAAATCTGAAGAAAGATCATTTTCCATCGTTTCTTACCGATTTACCGAAGTCATTCGACTTTTTTCCATCCCCTCTCCTTCCTTTCGGTACATCCGTATCTCACCTACCAAGACTGATATCCTTTCAAACAACGAATCCCTTATATTAATATCCAGCGATACAGGCTTTCTTTTTTCACGATAATATCCATTAGTCAATTGGTACAAGTACATCAAAATTATCAGCAATGAATTTGTTGGATTTAAAATTTTAAGAAGGAACACGACAAGACTTGTAACTTTGTCAATGTAATTTTAATAAAATCATAAAATGACTCAATTATTTTAAGAAACTACCAATTAATGTTTCAGGATTATTCCTAAGGAAAGATATTAAGAATTTAACGTCGGACGTGTTGAAATGCTTCCATCTTTTAAAATAAACAGAACGGCGGTAGAATTTTACATTATCTTGGGAGGTTGTTTTTCGAGCGAGGCTAAGCTTGTAAATTATTCTGCATGGTGTTGGCTGATTCAACACCTTTGTTGATTTAATCACGGTCCGATTTAACAATACCGTACGTATCTACCGTCGAATCTCATTCTGCATGCACTGTTACCTTTCACTGTTATTACCGCCATTAATTCCTTGACTCTCAGTGTTTTCGTACCGAAAATCAGATAAACTAATGAACTAAGTGGGACCTTCTCGGCGATAATTACAACTAATTAAACAGAGCGTGAATTACCCAACGGTAGTGTAGGAACGGGACCTCCATGGGCCCCCCATGAGAGGAGTCGTGGAAGGAAGAATAGTGGCGGACGGTGTTCGAATCCCTGGAATTAAGCCCGCTTTTTTCCACGATTTCCTACAGTGGTATTTAAACATTAAACACCGACACGATCTTTACAACTCCGTTTAAACGATACCGTGATAACAAAAAGGATTAAAAGATATTTTTAAAGCATTAAACGTCCTTTAATCCTCCACAAACAAAATTTCATCTCCCTTTGTATTTTTGTATCCATCGAAAAAAAAAAGTTTGAAAAATTCGATGTAACAAACGATTGTGTTACACGGCGGAAACTTCGTTGAATATTTCAGAATGTTTCCAGATTCTTTTGAAAGTTTGAAACAGTAAAACAGCACAAATAACTCGGTTTGCCTACGAAATATGGAAAAATTTACTCTGTCCACACTCCGATTGAAAATTACACAAATCTTCTTGTTGAAGTTGCTTCGAATCTTCACGCGAGCAAAGAACAGACTCTTTTCGTTTGAAAATGATTTGGAGGACGGCACGAATAAGAAATCTCATTTTGCATCGGCGTATCGAAGTTCTATTGCGGTCTGTCGACTTCTGATAGCAAAACAAACCGCATAATACCGGAGAAACGTTTCTATCGGGCCGACGTCTCGCCATTAACAGTTCCTTATGAACGGGTACAGGCTGAACCATACTTCCTGTCGCCTCGTGGACGCTTGTTCAAGTTTCGTACAGCCAGTTAATGGGGAGGCAATATGAGCAAATAGTTAGTTTCCAAGTGAGTTTCGGTCGAAGCTTTATCACCCCGGCCGTGGCGCAACAGCTTACAATCTGATATTTGGTTACACGTCGGCGAGGCTTCTCGTCCGTGCAACGCATGCATCAACGGGGCGTCGAGTTTCTTGTCCGGTGTGAACGTGCACGCACGAAATCTAGCCTGGTTTTTTGTTTTTTTTTCAACCCCCTCAAACCCCTTGCCCGCGTGCCAAAACGGTATACGCGCAAAATCCTGTCCTGCGGTTTACCTCCCCATCAGATGTCACACGTTCTGTCATTTTGTTCATACGCTTCTTCCTTTTTTTTTGCTTTTTTTCCCCCGCTGTCCTCTATGCTCCCTTTTTCCGTCGTTTTATCAACAGTCGCGCCATTGCTTTTGCACGTTTTGCGTCCTTTGTTTTCGATAATTGTTATCGATAAAATGGCACGGTGCTGGACCGACCCCAGGGGTCGTTTCCAATTGGTCATCGATTTTGCTACGCGGTTCAAATAATATCGAGATTCTGGATCGATTCAGGTGAACGTAAACGTCCCTGGGATTAACTTCCAATCGGTTTTTCTACGTCGTTTTTTGGGCGATCGTGGATTGGAAATGTTTGCTTCTTCAAATTTTAGGTAAAGGTTCGAACAGTTTGAAAATTAATTTATTAGTTTTTAATTTAGACCTTCAATATATTATGTTAAGAGGTTTCTTCTTCTACATGCACCCCTAACTCTATGTCACGCCCAGAGTACAGAAATTTAATAATTTAATTCTTTAATCTGTAACTTATATTAAGGTAATTGCTCTAATTTTAATAATAGCGCAGTGTCAACATTAGAATCATTCGATTTTATTTCTTGCAAATTTTACTCGTGCTTTGCTTCCAATAAACTGCGAGAGTAGAAGGTAATAATTTTTCAATAAAATATTATTTACAAATAACCGAACAACTTTCCCTCTGAAAGCGACAGCCTCGATCGAGGTTATTCAAAACACGATAAAGTGATTAAAATAAATACAGAACGAGGATAACCGTGGCGATATAGTAATATAAAAATGACATGTTGCGCGATTAAATGAACGAAGTGTTTTTTTTTATTCGTTATTACGTACACCGGTTACGTTGTGGTTTTTTTCCCCCTCGATGAAACGTTAAAGGAATTTGAAAGCTCGTTTCTCACTGCCGCGTAAAAATTCATTTTAGCCCGGCGTGCGTTATGAGAACACTAGCTGGCCAGTTACACGAGAATTTAATTGTCATCCATGCGAACGGGAGCGAGATAGACGTTTATCGATTCCACGTCAATGTCTCTCTTTCCACCGACACCGACCACCGTGATTCGTGTATCAATTCTTCGTTTCTTTTCCCCCTTGGTTATACACCGTTCTTCTTCTTCCACGATGACATCGAGATACACCCTTTTCTTTCAGCGTTGACAAAATCGTCGGACATTATCCAGAAACACGATATAACTGTCACGAGCAAAAATTGCTTTCGATATAATAAAATAAAATATAGATAATTTCAATTGCAAGGCAAAAAGAATAATTATTCAAGGGAACAACCCTAGGTTTTCATTGTTCGATAACAAAAACGGTGTTAAGAATACGACGACGATAAATCAGCGGCGCAAACTCTGAACACTTTCAAAGGACAACTACGATTAATCGTGATATTTTGCTGGACTGCAAACAACATCAATTTTCAGGCAATTAAATATCGCGTTATCGCGATGGAAGGTATTATAATTCATGTGACAACCCGTTCTAAAGATTACAAATCATAGCAATTTCGATAATGTCCCGATACTGTTTGAAAATTTGATACTTCGACCACTTGAATGGCAAAAGCCTGGGCAACGGTGACCCGTGACCTATGAAACGAATACACCGGCGCTTCGATTAAAATTAGATACTTACATTTGATATTATAATATCGTACAGTTTGAAATTTAGAAATGAAAACTACAAAAGTGTTAAAATTTTGAAGAAAGCAATATTTTTATATATTATTAAAAATATTTTATATTAAATATGATTAAATGGTAAATATTTTACATTGAAATTCAAGTAATTTTCAAAAGAATGTCAATTTGATTTTTGTTCATTTTTCAACGACTACAGTATTTTCTTATCCCTGTGGCCCAAGGTATCAGTCAAAAGTGACCCGGGTATCGATTAGACGAGGGTCAATCAAAGACAATCAACTAATGACGATAATCGTTCGGTAGGGAGCTGGCAAGAATATTAAGGGCCCTTTATTTCAGTTCGCGAAAGCACGGTGTCTTTCATCATGCCAGGCTGCATTTATTTTTCATTTTTTTTTTCCTTTACCCAGAGAAATTTCTCCTTTGGCATGGAAGTACGTATTTCTTCTCTGACAAAAAGTAAGCCCCCCCATCCCCCTCCGTATGCCAGTCCGCCATTTAACAATCGATATTCCGTCTGCTGGTTCTCTTTCCGGAACTTTGCGAGTCTCTTCATGTACCTACTCGAATTTTCTCTGGCTGTCCGTCGCTCGTTATTATACCGAGTACACGCTGTTACGTATCCAAGAGACCTTTGACCTCGATGGACACAGTCGACTGTCCTACACAGGGCGCGTTATGACCCACGTTCTACATACATTTTGAATTAACGCGATTCTTCGTTGGTGTTGAATGAAAAATGTCGCGTTAGAACCGTGGCTTAATTCGATATCAATGACACGTTAAACAATTTTTGTCGAAATTTAAAAAATGACAGTATTTTATTATTTTTTGTGTATAATTTATCCGAATGAGGACTGCTTGCACACAAACTGTTAGATTAATAATTATTTACAGAATGGGAGGGTTACATGAAAAAGTTGAATAAACTTCAAAGAAAAGATATGAGAACTGTTCGACAAAAGTCATCAGAGAATCGAATAAAGGAAAATCGAAGAAATCAGGCAAAATATCATGGAACGCTAGCAATCTCCTCCAAGAATATCAGGGAAATAAAGAAATATCGAAGCGTTTGGAAGTTATTTTTCTTTTATCGAGTAACAACCGGGGTACCGCACAATGGAGCCTCCACTTCCTTAATTCATCGTATGCAAGCGCGCGGCATCCGATCGTTTTGCGGCCAGATTGCTTCCATTACAAGCTGCTAGGGAATATGTCGCGTATACGACGCGGAAGATGGAAAATGCGAGATTATGCGATAGCTCTGGCATCCAACGGCAACGAGACACCGCCGTTTCCCGTAATATCGAGACGATGCTATAGATTACGACGATCTTACCGGCAACGTTCGCGCAACACCCCCCGAGGAACCGCCTAACCCTAACTACCGGAAGTCGAGAATTAGCGCGGTCATTGATGAGGGAACAGGAAACGGATCTGCATGGGTGGAAACAATACCTCTACGAAATTTCAACCATCATCCTAGAGTTAATTATATTCTATCAATTTTTCATTCTAAGAATCTCAAAATTTGAAATAAATATTTTTATTCAAATGCAAAGTTATTTATTACCCCCGAATATTTTCATTTTATTCGAGGTCCAATTTATTACAAGGAATATATGTATTCCATCAGTGCGAATAAACGATCAATTTTATCGAGGCTATAATATTTATTTTTTAGTAAAACTATGAACCGAACTTCACGGATTATGGTATTGGTTCTATTTCTCGAAACACGATTGTTACAAAAATTACAGATAACAATTTTCATCTAATTCGCGTGTTCTGGCAAATATTTTTTACGATGAGAAAAATTGAAATTCCCTTCGAGCACGTTCCATGCGTTCGCTGGTTAAGGAGATTACAATTCCATACGAAACAATGGTCGAACGTGTGCTGGATTCTGTTGTAAAGCAACCGAGGAGACAGAAAACAAAGTAGAATAGTAAAAACCGGGTCACCGAGTAATTCAAAAAAGCTTACTACATCACCGCCTTGATACGCTATTAGGATTCTCTACCGAAGGGTCACTGCGAGTCGTCGACCAATATAATTCGTTGAACTTTTTTCATTAAAAAATTTGAAACCATCAAAGGCTCTCAAATTACTAATTACTTTTTCGAACATAGACGTATGGATCATATCGATTTTAATTTTAATCGAATTTTGGAACTGGTATAGTGTGCACTGTAATTTGAATAAAATTGAAAATTAATTGATCCCAATTCTTTTTTCACTAACGCTATTTAATAATATTTGTAAAGTATTATATTTATTATTAAGTAAATTTAATATCAAATAATTAGATACTATAAATTCGATTAGTAACACCATCTAATTAGAGTACTGATTAATTCAGTAAAATACCTGATACCTCGTCCAAATATTAATATGTCTGAAGGTGGCGGTAAAAATATCAATATTGTTACCAAATATGGCAGACTACTAAACAGATGAAGAATGATCAATTATAAAGTTTCATAAAGTTAACAGCATTAGTTCTTGAATTGAATGAAATAGAAACCAGCGAATCAACAAGTAAGGCGCTATTAAAACTACCTCCTCTACAAATAGGACTCCTAACTTTACAGCAAAGTACTTTAAAATATGAAGGGAAACGTTTGTCACTTGAACTCTAGCAACTTTCTCACTAACTTTCCACGACATTCATAATTAATCTAATTTCAAGTTACATTCATATTCATCTCCCCGATGACTCAAACATTAATAACAGACCATGCAAAATCAAGGGGGCGCTCGATGTAACCTTTGAGAATTGAATTAAAGAAAATGATCAAACTTGATAAACCAACATTTTACATGTACATTTATAAATCTTCGAAACAATAAAAATTCCAGATATGGAAAAGAAGAAAAGAATCGGCGAAATGGCCACCGACAAATATTTTTGCTTTTCGCGTCCCGAAGAAGCTAGAAATTTTGAGGACACCGAAGTTTTTAGGTCGAACGGTTTCTTAAAATGTACCTTGCATGTGTACTAAATTTCAAGTCGATTCGCTAAGTAGTTTCTGACAATGAGAAAAATATCTTGTCGTGACAAATGCATTTAAAGTATGTCATACAGTCGCCACGATATTTCAGGAATACTTTTAAGGCCACCCTTCCTACAAAATTATATTTCTTTCTGTCATTTAATTAATGAAAATTTGTCAATTTACGAATAAAATAAAATAGTACCTCATACGAACATCGTGTATTTATGAAAAGTGTACTACTGAAAGGGTTAAGGGAAGAAAGAATTCTCATTTTCGAGCAAATCGAGCCGAGTGTAGTTTCGAAAAAAAAACAAAAAAAACAAAATGGTCGAGCAATTATCAACGCGAAATAAATTGGATAGTTAGCCGGGTACAAAAATTCAATAACCCGCAACGAAATTTTCCCTGGAATATTCGGGCGAGTTTCGCGGCAAGGAGGGCGCTAGGCGGACGGCGAGGAGTGGAGGGCAATTAAAAATCCGCAAACCGATGGCGATTTTCGCCGTCGTCGGAAAAAGGATTCACGGCCCGTTAAAGCGGTCGCTCGATGACCCAAAATTAGTGCGTACGACCGGAAGCAAAAGGGGTGAACACCGTCTCCCTGCCCCCAAAGACGTTCGAGGGGGTCGATAATGCACGGCCTTCGGTGGAGCAGCCATGTGACGGCGGCGAATGTGAAAAGGAAAAGCCCGGTGAGTGCATAAAACTTGCAGACGCTCCTGTCTCCAGGAGTGTCAAGGGTCGCTGACTCCCAGGCGGCCGTTCTTTCTAGCTCCCTTGAAAGAAAAAGCCTCGGCTTCGCTCGTTGCCGCGACGCGGATCGATTCGGTCACGTACCGTGAGCACCTCGGAGCGGAAACGCCGAGGCAACCGCGCTCGGCCCGCAGCGCGACCAACACGAACGAAGATGTCGTCGAAGACGTAAACCAACGTTCGATTCCACCCTGATTAAAGATAATTTGCTCCCCGGGGTTTAATTAACGCCCTGATTGGGCTCCTGTCTCGAGCGTCACGTCGGCCAGCTTCGAAAGTTGATCTTACAATCGAAGTTCAAAGGGTGGATTTTGGACTAGCGGCAGTCTATCGTAATTTCATAACAGAAAATTTTAGCAAAGTTGCACTTGTGATACACCAAATTAAAGGGCGAAGTTCGATGAATAAAATGGTATACGTGCACCTTCCATTGGTATTTTTAATACAAAATGGTTGGTTATCAAACGATGAACATCAAAACGACAATACACCAAAGTGTTAGGTAGAGTCTTGTAAGATTTCATGACAGAAAAGTATCTCAAAATGACACTTACGATACATCAATTTGAAGCTTAAAGTATGACAAAACTGACTAGTGATAAGTTTCGATAGAAATGTTTTCAGTAACTGTTTGGTAACAAGGTCCGAAATCGGTCGGTTTCCACCAATGTCCTTTATAATCTCATTTGCAACCGCAATCTCAGTTCGCCGTAACTTTCGACCCAGTTGAATCCGAGCCGTAACAATTTGTCAATTTGCAGTAATCGAATGTTGCGAGCGTTCGTTGATATCATCTTATTTCTTGTTTCCCGTCCTTCCATTTCAACGAGCGCGGTTTACATTCAATTAGAGTGCAGCGGAACAAGGAGCTGTTGTAGCTCTCCACAGGATTTCTCAGTTACTTACGAAAATTTTCCATCCCGACTGATTTATCATGTAAATGTTCCCCGGCTACTCCGCTCTCGCGAATAAGACGTTTCTGGCAAAATAAATCCCCCGCTCGTGAACAACCCCCATTCGAAATTCAACCGTGCTCCTTCCGTAAACATCCGTTTGTCCATAGAATTAAAAAAGAGAGAACAAGTTATCGTTTGTCGGTGTTTCATTTGCATTTCTCATCGCTCATCGTCGTTGCACTCTTTCGTTATATTTTCCCGCTTTGTTATCCTATCTTGGAGTTCTTTGCGACTTCTGTCACGGCGATTTACAATTTTGTTTTCGCCCTCGACGAATTCCGTCCAGCCGTTGTACGATTTTCCATTGGAAATTTAATCGTCCACGCCGTACGAGCACAAAACGCCGTCTTTTTGTTCGACGAAGGGACAAAAGGATCGTTTGAATCGCAAAGCCTAAGGAAAAAAAAAGAATAAATGGAAACGCATGGAGTCCTTCAATTAACACGATCGAACGGCGCTCCATTACAGGTGAAACGGGCTCGATTCTCAAGAGTTTTTTTTGACGTTATTCATTCGATTGAATGACTGGTCGGAGTCGTCGACCGGTTAACACGATTCGCGGTTCTGTTCGGAGGCAACGATATTTCGTCGACTTCGACACGTTCGGAATCCCCCCTTTTGCCGAACAATCCCTGTCCCCGATGTCGTCTGCCAGAAACGTGGTGGCAATTTATTCCCACGTGTCAGGCAGAGGGAATCGCGGCCCGAAGAAATCAGCGGGAAATGAATTTTCCCGGTGTTAAAGCGGAAAGAACTAGCAGCTTCTCTGGCATCGAGAAAATAGACCGGGTGATCGATCACGAAGATCGAAGTCTAGGAAATGCCGGTGTCAATCAGAGAAGATGAAACGTTGCCTTCTCGTTCGTATGCAATTTCATTTATAGCTTGGTGACCAGAATTTGCTTTCAAAAAAACACGCCCGTTTCCACTATCCTATTTTGTACCAGCAAATCGAGATTTAAAATTCCAAAGATATTTCTTTTCTCAATTCCTGTTACAAAATATTACAAAATGATTTGCGATGGTAAGTAAAATTGCTACCACTATAATAAATTTTTACAAAAATGTACGAAGCTTCCGGACACGGTGCTCGAAGCGTTAACGTTGAATAAGAAAAGAAAAGAGGAGGCGAAAATACATTGGGGGGGTTATAAAATGCAGGCGGGAGGAACGATCGAGTACACGTCAGAACGCTTTCGGCGAGAAAGTATGGCGGCGTAAGAGGATGCCAGCTCATCCCGGAGTGCATCATTTTTCCGACAGCGACCAGCCATCATTAGATTCAAGTTTCCCAGAACGCGGCGCCGGCCCGCTACCTGGCAAAGAGAAGACGGCCCAGATGCTTTGATCTGTTCGGGAACTTATGGTTATCCGATAAGCGGCCACCAGGCTCGAGTATAAACCTAAGGTGAAGAGGGTTCTCCTCACGGTCTTTGCATCACGCTCGATCGCATCCCTTCAAGGATGAGAGACTCTTTTGTCCTCGAGCATTCGCCAGATCGAACGAAATTTACGGAGCGAAATTGTTGGCTGTGTGTATCGTAAACATCAGCGGCTATCATCTTCACGTGCCATCGGGATTCCAATCGCCGGTGAAGCTGCTCCATTTCCTTAGGAACCGAGTTTCACCTGTGTATCGGGTCGTTTCGAGGGTCCACGATAAAATTCGATAACAACTTCGTGCTAAAATCCTCCCAGTTTATCTTTCAGCTTCTGATGCCTCGAGAAATGTTTCGTAATCGTTTCGAAGAGATTGTTTTTTTTATGAAAATTCTTCGTCTTATAAGATGATCAAATTAGCCGCGCAAGAATGACCCAGGGTGTTTGTTGAAAACGAGTAATGTCTCTTTAATGGAAAGAGGTATAATTCATCCTTTGAAGCGCGCGTTTTCTTTTATATTCATTTCGACAGATCTGATTTTCACTTCCGCAAAATCCATTGCTCTGAGTGCAAAGCCAACATCAGTAAAAATTTTCAAAAGCTTTTACACCGAGAAAAATCACCGACCAAAGGGAATTTGCATTAACGTTGGCACAGATTTTCTAAGCGGAAGCTGACAGCTGAAAGAAATCCCAAGGTTCCGTGGAAAAGTCCAGGAAAGAAGGCTCGGCTCTTCCATTCGAAGATCGAAGAATCCGAGCGCGACAAAGGTCTAAGGGATGTTGTCGAAAGAGCAATGATATCATTCGTAAACACACGGAAAAACAAGACGATCCCGGGGTAAGGAACCGACGTACCGCAAAAGTAGCCCTCAGGAACAGACCTTTCTATATACTTTGCTTTTTTCCTTTGCCCCGCTGCCGTATCAGAAGCCTACGGGGCTCGTCGAGATTGGATTTTTTCGTGATCTGTCTTGACCCCCTTTTTGTGCAACAAACATCTTGCGAATTTTGCTTGCACAACAAACTTTTCGACAAGGGATACCACGAACGAGGAAATTTAATGAAAACTTCAACTCCCTTATTTACCTTTAAAATAAACTTTGTTTTATTTTGCCCTATTTCATTTTTATTAGAGTATACAAGCCAAAATTTATGGCAGGGCCCCGGCTTGGGTGTTTATGTTTGGAAAGAGACGATATCCAGGCATCACTTGAGACCCTGGCCATGGGTCTCAATTTCGCTCACCCAGGAAAACTCTTCGTTGCGTTTCTTACTTCACTTGAAATGAGTCAAGCAGTCAGTTCATTCGATTCAGCTCAGTTGTTAGTCAGTCATTCACACAACACAAATTGTAATTAACACCGCCATACACACACACAATTACACCCCCAACACCACTGCATTCCACACTATTATTAATAAATAGCAATAAAAAGGGAAATCAGCCCTCGACTATTTATTCCGTTCCCAATCGATCAATTGGGTGGTCCTTCGGTCAGACGGCACTTGAGTGCAATATTCAAAGGAGAACCAGACCCCCTCCTGTACAATTTTAAATATTATTCCTCTTATATCGAGAACGCTTTGAGAAGAAAATTCTTTGAGTCATCCACGAAATTAATTTCGTCTTACTTTATTAGGTTATTTATTTTGAAAACGAAGTTTAAACGTTTATTTTATTTTACTTTGTCTATTCGAAGTATCTTTAATCTCAGCAAAACAATATTTTCAGTTTTCTTTAAGAAAGGTTAAATTTATGGCTCGGATATGAAATTTTTGCTGAATTTTCAACTCGAATTTTCGCGAGGCACCTTTGTTTAAATTTCCAGAAAAATTTATGAACTCTCACATTTTCCGCTGGAATTTTTTCGTTTCTTATCTAAACTGTTCGCGGGTTCCTTCGTTCTGAACCTGTTGCACGGTTCAACATCGCACCTATTTACTTTTATCGCCGTTCAAATTTTATTACTTTTCGTTGTAATCAAATTGCTTTTAATTGATTCGATCAGTCCGAAACTACATCGGATTTGCTACGTTCCTTGCTTGTGTTTAAACAATTATTACTTTTTGTTCGATTTTAAATGAAATTTACAGTTTCTTCTATTGTTCTGAAGTTAATTTACTTAAAAACAATTAAGCAGACAAGACAAGGAATGTAACAGGTTGTGTGTCACAGTGGAAATATCCACGTATAGTCAGACAAGGAGTTTAATAGGTTGTCTGTTAAAGTAGAAATATATATGTGTAGTCAGACACTGGTATAAGAGATAGAAAATTTAGCAGGTTGGGTGTCACAGTAGAAACATCTATATATAGTCAGACATCGATAGAAGAGGCGAGGAATTTAACAGATTGGATGTCACAGTAGAAACACCCATATATAGTCAGACATCGATAGAAAAGTCAAGGAATTTAACAAGTCGTGTGTCACAGTAGAAGTTACAGTGTTTAGTCAGACACTGGCAGAATATTAATTTTTTCATTTTAAAAGCTGAACTTGTTACTTTCAGTAATATTTTAAATTCCTGTCTTTTCATTTATCAATTATTAAAAATGTGATAATCAGTATCATTATGTATATACTTTTCAGCAGTCAATATAAATAAAATATTTCACTCACCCACTGCGACGATGTCAACTCGACCATTGTGAACGCAGAACTTGAAGAAGTATCTCCTTTCGCAGCCATTTAATAAACACCACTTGTTTCCTCGAGAACATCGTAGATCACAATACACCTGGCAGCTCTTTCGTGACCAACCAAGACAGAGTATGAGCCCCTTAACGAGCAATATTTTTTCTTCTCATTCCGTTGGCGCAGCTTGGATTTATCGATGAGCCAGGATCAAAGGTCTTCAAGGCATTCGTTGCTCCTTGATGAGGGCAAAGTAGAATGCTCGACGGAGGTTCGTTAAGATCTGAATAAAGAAACGGAAACATGTCTGTGTATAGCCGTCTATCGCAACTGTTTCTTATTTTCTATTCTATTCAATTATTTTTCAATTAAAACCCCGATATTTGACTGGATCGATATTCGACTGCAAATTATTATATTCGTTAGTTCGGTATCTCTTTCAATCTTTAGAGGGAAATAATTCGACGAATAAGAATTCGAATTTTTTGCTGAAAATTTAATGCTCTATTTCGATGTTTTAATTATTCATTTTTACAAAGTAGGCAAGCACAAATAAATAATTATTGATAATAAATATTAACGTGAATTTTTCATTGAAACTTGAAATTTCGATCGAAACAAAACGACGACACGGATCGTTCACCTTCGCCCGCAAACTTCGATTAGGAGCGAAACGATCGTCAGAGTTTTATGAGAAAAAAGAGAATAAAAAGGAAAAAAAAAACAAAGGAACGACGAACAACAAGGCGAAAAGACAGCCCTAAACGGCGTACACAGAGCATGAAAGGAGAGGGGAAAAAAGGGACGAGACAAAGAGAGGGGAAGGGTGGTCAGGGAGAGACATACTGACAAAGATACAAGCCGGACAGAAAAAGAAAAGGCTTTGGCACAGTTCTCCATGCTGACGTGACCTACTGGACTATCGATTCGCAGCGAAGGTTTTGGCAAGAGAAAAACGCCGCTTGATTTCGAAACTGAATACCCAGGTTCATACCCCGTTAGGATCCGTATTTCTTATTGAATTCGAACGCGACACCGAGGGAACAACCGACATTTTTCCGCTCGTTTGCATTCTGTCGACTTTCGTGGAAACGTGGATCCCAGGTACGAATGGACGACACATAATGGACTCTCTAATATTCAAAACTCTAATATCCAAAGTTTTGTCACAGACAAAATATAGATTTTGTGCATTTAAAGAATTATATTAATTTCTTTTTAGAGTTACTGATAACTAGCTTGAGATAATATTATTACTGGTTGCTCTATTTCTGTTCTTATATCCGGTAAAAACTTGCCTTGAGGAGGTATCTCCTTTTCATCTGATTCATGCTTGTGATTTTGCCAAATATTCGAAATTTAATACATCTTTTTGACATAATATTTCCTAAACTTTCAAGAAAATAGAGATGCTCGAAAGTGTCAGCGTCAAACCTCAGCCAAGAGTATCATATAAAATCAGATAAATTTTCAAATTCAATTATCTTGGAAACGAAGCAATATAAGGAAAGTATTGTTTCGTATTTTGCAGCCAAGAATCGACTACTGGCCGATCGTACCGCGAATCCAGGCCCTTCCTGTATTTCCAACCCTTTCCGACCAATCCTGGACCATGTTTCACGTTTATTTTCTCCTACTTTATCCCCGCCTTTCTCCTTTTTTTTCGCCTTTTTTCCTCCCTGTTTGACTGCGAGGTCCCTTCCACGGCGTTGCTCGAGGCTTGGGCATTGTTTCGTGCTATCCGCGTATTCCACGTCCCCTGGCTAGGCGAAACAAAGAGCCAACAATGGGCCCGGACGAGATCTCAACCGTATCTTCTTCTGTGTTACAGTTTTTTCCTCGCTTTTCTCCGTTCCCCACCCCGGCACCCGACGTTCCTTTTGATCCTACGACCGGCCAAGGTGGAACGTTCTGAAGGGGGATTTTTCAAGGGAGGGAGGGAAGAGTCGATGCACTCTGAGGGGTTCGGTCTCTCCCCGGGAGAGACGGATCGAAACGAGCGTGTTTACATGGATTCTCAACGAGCCAGGCGAAGAATCGGAGATTCGTATCGAGTTGTGCCCCGTGTTCAGATACGAAAATGTATTTCCAGCCACCGATACCGAGATAGAGTAACTGGCTGAATTCAAGTACTCGCATTCTCGTCTCGAAAGTGTTTGATCGCGCGTACGAATGGATCGCAGGATAAATAGAATTGAAATTATAATAGACCCACTGATCTTTTGTACATTTTGTACAATTTCGAAGTTGTTCTTATTTTTTATCTCTATGATATCTGTAATTTTGCACCCTTTTGCTACTTGGAAAAACTAGACCTGATTACAATTTTTTAAACATCCACGAAAATAGGTATCACGTTGAAAATAAAATTTAAAGAAAAAAAATTGAGACAAACAATTTAGAAGGTGCTAGCGAAAGGGTTAATTTGATATCTGACAGACTAATCATCTATAATGGGTAGTTTTGTTTATTATAAATATAATAAATTATGAATATATGGAAAAATGAATAATAACTTAAATGTAAAATATTTAGATCACGAATTTAATTGAAAAGCTAAAAACTTCTGGATCACGACACATGAACAATCACACACGATCGGATCTGTTCTTGCACAGTTTGAGATACGACGATCTTTTGGAACGGATGTGGTTCGACGGGTGTTCGAATTACAAATAAATATTCGGGATTCTCGTGATAGAACGGCAAGTACGAATTCGATTTCCCGGACGGTCGAACACGAGTCACATTCCCGAAAATTTCTGAAGGGGAAACATGCTTTATATAAGTATGGTCTCTCTCGCTAAATTCCGATGCTTTGGAACGTTGGAAACGAACGCTGAAGAGGGGAATGATTCGACCGGATCCAATGACACGGAAGACGCAATGACGTGAGATATATATTGCTTTTACGGAAACTCCAAATTACTGGACGATGTAAGAAAATGGAACAACTTCAATTTCCGTTTGCTTCTTTCCTATAAAGCACAGCATTTGCCATGAGACAATTGTTTCGATTTAAGTTGAACTTCAAACTTTCTTCGATTCTTGTTGCAACGTTTAGCGGATTACTGTCTTATTCCTCAAAATATTTCGATTAAAAACTTTCTCAAAATCTTCATGGATCTTCCATTTATTTATTATGAAGAAATAGTCAAATAATCAGTTAGGTACAAATTTTTTAAAATAGTATTCAAAGTACCAAGTAAAATTAATAAAATTATAGCCGTTGTTAATTGGCTTATTATTTGAAGATTAAATCGGCCAAATAAGATGATTTTGTTGAATATTAAAATGCCAACTGTTTTGAAATATTAAAAGCTTGTAAAAAAGTTCTAAAGTCACCCTTATGATTATCAGCGAAGAAAAAATGAAACTTAAAAAGAATCCAGAGCTTTAACTCACATTATTTTTCGAATCTCTTATTACCCTCTTAATTAACCATCAGCGGTCCGCAATAAAAAACGATCGAATTAATTTCGTTCAACCGGCTGTTTCATAAAGCAAGATTCGTGACAGGGGAAAGATTCTTGTTTGCACGGAAGAATCGCGAGGCACAAAGAGCCCTCAGATGTAATTTTTAAAAGTCATTTCTCAAGGGAATGGCGCAGCCACGAGTTGACTACAAACGTGTATCACGGATGTCGGATTCGCCAAATAGAATTACATCGTATCAATCCAATCGTGTGTTTATATCGGATCCCTTTCGAGCTTTTGTCAGAATTTCTGAGCTGAATTTCAGGCCGTTTTTTTTCTTTCTTTCTTTTTTTTTTTAATTATATCAAATACACAGGTACGGAGAATCGAATCGTACAGGAAGGGGAGGCGAAACGGGGAAACGAAACACATTGTAGATTCACGAGTGGCCTGGCGCGAAGCACATCTGCTTCTTCAAACAAGAACTATATCATATAAATTGCCGGAAAACACATGCTGCGCCATGAATGGAGCAGCTCTTGGTTGAAAGTAACGCACCTGGGGAATTCGTGTGTCTGAACAACGTGTTTGGTATTCATTTGATACCTCCCCCGTTCGCATTCGCTTTATGCGTTTGAGGTAAGAACGTTGCACCCTCGATGCCTGTCACGTCAAACTGAACAATTCCTGGAGAATTTTTTAGTGCAACTCGTGGGAACTACAGGCTGTAAACTTTGGCAGTGCTGGTAGCATGTGTACTTTTGCTATCGTCGAAGACGACTGGATTATTTAAAGACAAACTCAAATATTGAACATGGGATCTTTATTAATGGCCTCGATGTTTGTACAAATGAATATTTTTCATTGGAAATTGGTAATTGGGGCTTAATTGGTAAATGAGTAAATTTGTGCATTTACTTTTTCAGCGCTAATTAATACGTAAACAATTTATATATTTATGTTTTTATGTAAAGAAGGGAAATGTTTTTTGCCATATTTGACATTTTTGAATTATAAGTTACAAGTTACATTTTATTTTAATATCTTCTAATTTATTTAAAATTGGAATTGTGCTATGACGTGTCATCCCAGGTATATAAAAATTAGCGATCGAACAAGTAATGTTGAATTAATTGCATCGAGCACACTATCGAATATCAGTGAATTTACCATAACAATTAAATTGCAATCATATTACTCTTTGTTAAAATATTCATTTGTACGAGCCGTTCGCAGTCTGTTAATTACAATTCGAGAAATCAATAACAATTATTTCATTGAAGCAATTTATCAATCATCGCTCGAAAATGTACCTCGCTTTGAATTTTACACGATCCACAGAAAATTCTGGCGGAGAAATATACCGTAACAGAAACGAGAATGATAGAGAGAGAGAGAGAGAGAGAGAGAGAGAGAGAGAGAGAGAGAGAGAGAGGGAAAGACGAGGGAAAAAAGAGATGGCTCATCCCCGTTGCGACGAACGGGTTAAGAAAAAAAGACGGGGCCAGCAAACGAGCTGAAAAAAAGCATCGCGTTACGACGAGGTCTAATTAACAAATGTACAAAACCTTGTCAAGTCGGACGAAACCATTTCGCAACGTCCTCCATCCGTGTCCTCGTTCGCTCGTATCGCAACAATCCAGATTTCGTCCGCGTCCCAAACCTGTCCCAATCCCCCTTTAACCCCATTCATTCTTTCGACCCTATATCGATACACAAATTTTCCTATACCGTATAAACATTGATTTCTAAATTGTTCAAAATTTGATGCTTCGATGACTGACCACACCCCTCAAAACAATCGCCAACGCATCTGTTGGGCCTGATTTGCATCTCTTAACGCTTTCCCCTATTTAGGGGCTTCTTCTGACCGAATATTTCTTTACAAACTAGTTTAAAGTTACGATACTACTATATTTAATGCACCCCCCGAGAGGTGTTAATTGCCTGAGAAAATATATTATGTATTTTTAAGACAATTCTGAAATAATAAATAAAAACAGTGCCTACTCCATGGGACTATATTTTATTTAAAACTACGATCAAGAATTGCATATCTTTAAATGGAAAATACATTTCCAGAAATAGTAGAGAATTTTATAATCTCCTAGGTGTTAGAATTCTTCTGCGGCACCCTGTGAAACATTCGTTTTTATGACCTCACCGTCGACGGATTTAGAACCCGAAACAATCGCTTGGATCACCCTGTATATTTATTCGTTGCTCCAAGAACGGGGATGGCGAGGAGAAAAGAAAAGAAAAGAAGCAGAATAGCCGAGGAAAAATGTCGTGGCTGTTGAAGTATCGTGGATTTTCCTCGGCGGATCTCGTGGCCCTGGTAACGGGGTCGCGAACGAGAACGGAAGTTGACAAGGAAAATTGATTCGATCTGGTGCAATGACGCGGGAGAAACTGCGAACTGAAATGGACGAGTAACCGCTCCCCGTCCTCTCCTTTACCTCCCTCCACTCTGTTCGCCACTTTGCTGGATACTTTTTCGAGATGATGCCTTCTTCCGCGTGTATGGAGGAAAGTTGAGGGAAAAAATTAGGGATTCTGATTTATCAAACTACCACGGTAAAAATAATCGCGTAAACTGTGATTCGATCAGACAGAATTTTCTCTTATTCTTTAGACGAAGAAGAGAGCTTAAAATTTAACTCGGACTCTGAACTATTTCTCATTTTTCAAATCTCGAAGTACTATTTCATTTAAAATGAATTTGCATTTAAAAATTTTATTCCTTGACGATCCAAAATTAAATTCTTTTTATTTCAAGTATTGCAAACTTGGTCTATGAAATATCGCTATGTTAAATACAAATTGGTCTTGTTATAAAATTTTATAGAAATGATTATCTGGTTACTTATATTTCCACAGATTTTAAGAACAGTATCTTTTTGAGTAATTTCATTTAATTAGAAGTTTCGTCGAGTTACCAGCTTACAAATAAACCACAGAACTGTAGGGATTTTTATTTCATTTATCTACTAATTTTGATACAGAATGTCTCTCTTTATGTCGCAAAACCCACTGCTCACTAGTTACTCACTGCTCGCTTTTCTAAAAATCAACCGTCTTCTGTCATTTTTGTGTTTATATACAAAATCGCCACGTGCTCCCTAGTTACGGTTATTGCCCCTTTACCTTACCTTCTCTCTCATACACACACACACACTCTCTCTTTCTCTCTCTCTCGCACCTTTTACACGCGTTCGTTGGTTGTTTACAACAGGTTCGCGCTCGTGTTTTTAGTTCTAACAGCTTTCGGCTCCCACAGAACAGTCCTCGGAATAGTTGCGCGATTTTCCAGTCGGCAGTAGCTTGCTGCAATAATGTAAATGGTTTCTGTGCTTGCGATGATACAAGAAACGCTAATTTATCCTATTACGAAGACGTTGTTTGGAGGATATCTTGGTAGCCGCGAAACCGCAATCATTCCCTCAGCTTCCGAGTGGAAACAAGACAAAGAGAGTTGAAGTTTTCGTGTCGTAAGATCTAGGTCAGTTCCAGGCAAATATTTCAGAAATATCTCGAGAAATAAAGATTAATCGCAAGGAATGTCAAATTCGTTATCTCATCGAGTAACTGAATTAAAGAGAATGAAACATTGAAGAAAATTCTGATATTTCTTTCTTAACAAGTTTTATACGAAATCAGAGATATAAATTTTCGAAATAACATTTTTTTTTTTATCAAAGATGTGTTTCGAATAAAAATTTTTCACACGACAGCGTTCTCGAGCTAAAAACTTAATATCTGCTCGAGCCTGTACGATAAAATCTCTAATTCTCATTTTGCCAGGGTCATTTAATTCTATATCTCGACCGAGATCTCAAAGCGATTTATTTTCGGCAGAGCCAACCCCGAAGAGATCGTTTGATCCTTGTTTCTTCTTCTTTGTCAAAGCGTGATACACTCGTCGCCCTTCGGGACGAAAAAATTCTTCTGCGTGTTATACTTTTTCGCTTCGATCATTCCGTTCGACGATAACGGAGAATCGGCGAAAGAATCTCAGACTCCGAAATGGCGAGGACATTCAAGGGGTTGATTCAACGATATAACACTCGAGACCTTCTTCGTATTCGTAAATTGTTCCCAAGTTCAAAGATACAAACTTCTTTAATGAAGAATCGTTACCGTGAACGTCACTCCGTGAAGAAGTTAAAGAAGAAGTGTGCACTTCATTTTGTTAAACGACCAGAAAAAGAATTTCAGAAGAAAACTAAACAAAATCTTTGCCCATACCTCTAAATTTGAAATTTGTTATTTTTATATGTTATTAAGTGGTTTGCACCTGAGCCTAATTAAACTTTTACATAATTTAGTAACACTATAGTTGGACATACTTTTGTTGGAATTTGACGAAATTTCGCCAGACCAGACGGCACGAATCGATGAAAATAATTTGGTCCGCAAAGGGTTACCGGATCCCATGAATTATCGGAGATCGAGTTAAAATCAACGTTAATCTGCTGATTTATGCGATTATATGGTTCACCGGTGGCGTGTGAAAAACGATGCTCCAGAAACCGCATAAAAGTTACCAAATCCTACGATCGAATATTCAACGAAACGAACGCGACCACTCTCAGCCACTTTCCATAATTGTCGCGGCTGGGATCCTTGTTCCCTGTTGGGGGGAAAAAAGGCCCTAATCCACGCTATTACGCTTCTTTTGTCGGTTAAACCAGTCGACGGTGTAACTATTCTCCGCCATCGCCGAAAAACGTCGAGAAAATGGCAAAGTTTTTTTCCCTCCCCCCTACCTTCCAGAATTGTCCGCGAATCTAGGACGAACCGAGATAAATCTTGTCCCCCCTATCGTACGAAAATATAAGAACTTTAAACCTGATTCGCATTGTTGATACGTCTGGACTTTGGATAAGGTTTGAATTATTGCAATAAATTCAAGAAAGAAAATTGTAATAATGTAAGGGGGTGTCTTATGACTTTGGGCGATCGAAAAAGCTGAGATCGCATGCTGTATTTTCTGAAAGATGAAATTAGAGTTCCAAAGACTTCTGATTTTTCCAACAATCGCACAAATACAGTGCAGCAAATAAATTCTGATGAACAACTTTATTAACACTTAGTCAAATGACCCCTCGTGGTACGTAAGGTAAAAAATAAACTAATTGAATAATTAGATAATATAAGAATTTACAGAAGGTCAGATGAGAGAAGGAAATAACAATGAATGAATAATTTTAAAGTAAATTTGGAAGGGGTCATTTGACTCCGCTTGGTTCAGTGTTAAGTTCCTGCACCCTGTACCGTTGACATTTACGGCCACGCTATATTTCTGCCACGACTGTATCTGAAATCAGCGGCGCCCGTCTCCGCTGGGAGAGTCGAAAAGTTAAAGAGAAGCTTCGAATCTTCCCTTTGTTAACCCTTTAAGTAGCCCTCGAACATCGCGTGGGCGCGTCGAGATTGGTAAATTGGGTCAGTTAAACTTCCCAGAGCTTTTTATTAATACCAACGGAGTGCTCGCAAGAATTTTCGGAACACGCAAGCACTTTTGCTCGGATGGAATGGGAGGGGGGGTAAATAAAACGCGTCTTCTTAAAACGGAAGCTCCCAGAAAAGGGGGCGCAGACGGGCTGGGGGATGGGCTAAAAAGCATCGAAGTCGTATGTGGTTTTAAACCGAGCCGAGTGCTGCCTTTAGGAGAGTTATCGCTCGTAGAAAATGTTTTCGATTCTTTATAGTCGATTCTGTCGGTTCCACGGTGAAACTCGACCAGCGGGAAAGGGATTCGAAAATATATATTTTCTCGGGGAACTTTTCCAACGGCAAACATTACTGTTTTCACGCGCTTTTGTGCAACGAATCACGTGTTGCGAGAAATACCGGCCGAGAGTAACGCGTTCGCCTCTCGATAATGGCCGGCGGAGGAAATTTTATCCACCGGTACCCAACGAAACGAAACGAAACGAAACGAAACGAGAAGCACTTTGCAAAGAGAAACGTAACGGATGGAAAACGAAGATCGATTATTCCTGGGGTTGACATGTATTTTGGTAATAAGGGGGAATTTTCTTAGCAATAAATAATGAACTCTCCAAGGACCAATTTTAAATTATTTTACGACGAAACAACCGCAGGGTAATAAGAGTTAAAATGATAAATTAATAAAGTAAACTCGGGAGTATGTACTCAAGGGAAATGCAAAAACTGGAAAATCGATTTTTTGAAAATTCCAACCAGGTATAACCCCTTAAGGTACGTTCAACTTTCGCGAACCCTTGCTCGACGATAAATTAATCGTTCGAAACCTTTCCCTCTGGATGCAGTAGATTTTCGGCCACCTGGCACAACGTACGCCCGAAGACAAATAGAGAGGCACGACATTCAACTTGGGGTATCAATGTCAGAATCAGCGGCGGGTAATCCGTTTGCATTTCGTATGGGTGTCGCGGCTTCGACGCCGTGTGTGGTTCACGAAGAAAAAGAAAAAGGGGGATCTAGGCGCGGTGGAAATAGCAAAGGATAAGGCGAATCCGGTCACCGTGAAGTCGAAAAATAGATTCTGCCAGCCGGCTGGTCGTTTCGCGTCTCTTGGCGACTGTTTCAGAGCCACGGTGAAATATGGCATTAACGTTCTGCTCCATCGAGAATCACGTTCTCCTTCTTTGTCTCCCTCCTTTTTTTCTCGTTGTTTCCGAGCTGCCATGTCTGTTCAACATCGAGAAACAAGGAGAGAGAGAGAGAGAGAAAAAGGGAAAAGGGTCGATTTTCCTGCGTGTAACCGTTGTAACTCGCGAGTGACCAGTGTGTCGGACGTTTCGAGCGTTATTGGGCCAAAAAAGGACCACTGTAACAGGCTAAGCCAACAGATATGAGACTCGAGACCTGGTCGTAGGAGCCGCAGCCTCAGCTATCTCTTGATATTGTGGCCTTTCGGTCCGTTTGTCGGTCGTGTTATCGAACCAGAAACCAGAGAAGAATGTTTCCAACGGAATGCTACAACTTCTCTGCGGTGATTGGCTCAGTCTTTTGTAACAACTATTTCGTGGTCCCATTTCTCCACTTGTGCCGTTGTAAATGTTAGGTACAGATCCAGGAGTTTGTTTTATAAATTAATGGAGTATTAAAATTCATTAACTAGTACTTCTGCTTAAAATATAATTATTTTTAATATCAGAAATTTAATTTAATAAATTTTTGAAGATTCCAGGAATATAATATTCCAAAGTAGCTTTCTTTTAACAAGTGCAGTATCGTCAGAAACGTAATATTTTCAAAGTGTTTGCTATCAAATGACCTAGCTACGATTTCGAATATTATATTACCAGTAGGACGTAGCATCTAACTTCCAAGAGGGCTTCTACGCGTTAAACTTGATGACAAGCTATTATTATCTTGATAATTTTAGATATTGATTAGTGCGGAGGATCAATAACCATTATGATGCGGTGCTTGATGGTCGTTGACAGTGAGTCATGAGGGATTTACGGCACGGTATAAACTACACAACTTTCATACTCCTTGTACACACACTCACACACACACATACAGGCGAAAAAAAGAGAGAGGGTTGAAGCTTGTGCCCGGTAGATGTAATCTTATCCCATAAACGGTACTTTATCACCTGCTCCCTATTATCCCTCGTAACTCTTTCAAATCGGATACAAAATACTCTTCAAGGCTCTCTTTGTCTTATAATTTGCTGATATCCTCGTTTTCGAGCTGCGACTAATTAGGAACGCTTAAATTATACTCTGTTGCATTCAAAATGCATCAAAATTTATATGCTGCTTTGATAGCATACTACGAATGCTCTAGATGCGGTATCAAACTACTTTAAACGTTTTCGAACAGGCAAAAGGGTTTCAAAATGTACAATAATCGACTAGGTAATCTTTCGAATTAATAGACAAATTGTCAAAGAAGATGCTACGTGAAAAATAAGAGAATTCAGTTTCATAGACAAGAAGTTCCCAGCAAATGAAACAAACTTCTCGACGCTGTAACGCGTATCAATTTAAATTAGCGCCATGCATTAAGGTGCTCATCTTTCAAGCAAACTTTTATCACGGAGAGGGAAAATCTGAAAACTGCAACAGCACCCGATAAGGGAGCTCGAAAATTTTTGTCAGCCAACTTGGTGACCATCTGGTGAAATTTAGCAAGTTCTGCCATCTGCTGTTCGCCAAACATGCATCCTCCTCCTCGTGCACACGGAGCCGGTTCTGTTTCGTTTTACTAGCCTTAGCAGTACACTTAGCCGCGGCAATATAGTCCTGTGTTTAACTATCTTCAGCCATGACTGTTCCAAGTTTTCAAATGAAACGCGGATCGAGCCAAAGCCCGGGCTCTGTACTTGGCAAAATTTCCCCCCAGTTATGGCGTTCAGAAACGCGGCACACGTGAGACCATGGTTTCTTGATTAGGTACTTGGACGCATCCTTGCCTACCTTCCAGTCCTTGAACAAAGAAGCGACGCTTATGCACGCGGGGAATGTGGATCAAGCAAACTTGGATTTTAATTAAAACCAGCTATCGTGAAGCTTCCAACGATCGATCTACTTTGCCCGTTCTATTGTTGAATTGATTTAGACGCCTGTATCTTGAAATTTCTTCCTGCGAACACTATTTATCACGGTTCGACTCGGTGTTCCTCAAGAGTTTATTCTTTGGAAACTTGAAATTCCACCAACTGATCCTGATTACTATTATGTTAGCTATCTTTGTTTTGTGTCATACGAAATATTTATAATTAATCCTAAATTCAATACACAGGGTGAATGTATATTCTTTTATCGAGATATTAGAGTCATCATCAATTCTTTAAATGGAATGTCTAACATAGTTTTCAAATTTGGATAAATTATGAAATTTTGAGTATCTCCTCTCTGTTAAGAAATATGTTCAGTCATGTTTTAAAAAAATTAGTTTTAAAAGTACCTCAGTAATTATTCATTTTAAGTCCCACTTTGTATACTTTTTTATGCAAATTCGTTTATAAAAGTGAAGGTGATCCTACCATCTCGATGAGAAAGTAAGGTAATAAAAACCAAATTAAAGCACCGTGTATCTCCCTAAATACCATGCAACTTTGAAACATTTTTTTGTCACGAAATTCACCCTGTATATATTACTGTCATAAACTCTAACAAATTTTTCCTACGCTCCTGATTCTGGGATTAAAATAAAAAGTTAATAAAGAAACGAAAGATTTACGGCACAAAACCTCTCACAAAACGCCCGAACGTTAATCGTGGTTACGGGGATAAGATCCATTTGGATCGCCGCCCAAATTCTAATAGGGAAACGTAATCGATGTAACCGTTTGACAAATTCTCGATAATCCTCGTCCAGGCACGTAACGAACGTGTAGCACGATGTCAGGCTATTCAGTGAAATGAATTTAATTGCCCGCTGCATTTCGAGATAATTACATTGCACTTTCCAGTGCGTGCTTCCTTCTGCGTACAGTTCTCTGTACAGCTAGAGAATAGCGATTATAGCAATTAAGCTAAGAATCGTAAATCTCCTCAGAATTACAAGACGCAGCAGAGACGGTCCTTTTAAAGATTAAGTCTTTCTTCAAATATTAAAGTCGCGTCTTAACATTTGAGAAATAAGGAAGACCACAGAAATTAATTTGGAAACTAGCGATATTAAAAATGTTTGGAAAAATTAGTGAAATAAATTGAAACACGTTCGATAAATCGACGATTTCGTATAACCTGACGTGCAAACGTGGTCGATATTAGAAAATACGATCCATCGTGGCAAAGTAGCGTCGACGACGAAATTCTAAAGTAATATCCGTGGCCGCGGGTTGAAATCTCGTTGGTGTTCCGACCACGTCGGGAAACGACCGATGATTTATTGCCACGAAGATAGACTCGCGTCTAGGACGGCAACAGGAAGTCATCGGAAGAAGAAATTTCGTTGGCTACATCATAGCGAAACACGAGCAGCAGCACCAGCTTACACGGTGTGCTGATATAACTTAATATGTTGCTGTCAATGTGGCTCGGTAAAATTGAAACTCGTCGATTCTAAGAGTGCAGCAATGTGTAAACCGGGAAAATACTTATCGATTGGATTGTTTATGGAACAGAAGAAAAATTATTTCCACTTCTAACGTGTAACCAAAATGCGAACGATAGAGAATCAATGTAACGCGAGAAGTTTTTATTTGCGTTCTATTGTGAATAATTTTTAAATAATTTCTAAGTATTTTATATC
The DNA here is from genome assembly GCA_022405125.1 of Anthidium xuezhongi. NCBI lineage: Eukaryota > Metazoa > Arthropoda > Insecta > Hymenoptera > Megachilidae > Anthidium > Anthidium xuezhongi. The sequence goes on from CM039649.1 coordinate 2,325,089, forward strand.
ATTTGCAAAATATCTTGTACGATTAAATAATTAATCAAAGAATGTTTTACAACTACTAAAAATTCCATTTGATAGTAATTTTATATTTTATTTTCATAATGTTTTGTTATTTCTATTTTCTACAATTTCAATATCTAATGGGACCATTTTGAACCAAATAAATCAAAGAATGGCTAATAACATGGGCGATGGTTTCTAATGGAAATTCAAGCGCCACCCATATGCGGGTGACGCGGCAATCAGTGTTAAATTTGAAAATTAATCGACAGAATCCTTAATAATTGGAATTTAATTGTGACCATTTTTACCGCGGCAATCAACGCGTTAATGGCAGAAATAGATTAATGAAATATGCCCTAAAATTAGGGGATGATTATTCGGAACGATATTGACTCTGCGAGAAAGTAATTAAGTTTCCTGATGACTCGATAGGCGGATATAACGAGATTTCCTGATCGATACCCGAATGTAAACGTACACTTCATTCACCATTCGTTTCGCATCGATCAAAGATAAACTTTCTCCAGTTTTCGAGGTGAGAAAATCATGGCGCAATTTCCGGAAGCGACCGACTAAATCTCAGCCACGTCGCGCCGGCTTCGAAACAAGCAATTTTCAGATCATTTACCTTGCCACCTCGCCTCGTCGTTTGATAAACGTTTAAAATAAATCTAACACCGTCAACATAATTCTACATCGAATTTATCGCAAATTCTCACCCGACTGACGTCGAAAATGTGACATTTATTTCCTCCGCTCGATCACGATGTTTAAAAAATAATTGCAATATCGAGGACGGATGCGTTATACCTGTCGTATTACTATCCAGGGAATGTTCACTAAAAATTTCAATTTCTTCATTAAATTCCTACCATTTCTTAATAAAGAATTTGATAAAAAGAAACTTGGTATTCCGAGGATCAGAAAGTTTCTTTTCAATTTCAGAGCATTTTAATCAAATCTGTAGTAATTTTTAAGAGTCGCGGGTAGTTTGAAAAATTTCTTGCAAATTCTTTTACGATCCCTATGATCTTCTACATCAACGTTTTCATGGAGGAAAGTTGATCCGTTATTTTTAACGTTCACACTGGCCGGCTGAGAATGCCGGCAGTCGTTAAAAAATATTTCCCGTTGTTAAATGCTCTTTATTCAAACATATTTGCATAACCGACTCACAAAATCTCTCGCTTCCTTTTTGTTAACGCGACTCTTTATGCACATTTGGAAAAAGGATTTCACTGTTCGCTTAAACAGCAACTCGATTGGTCGTACAGAATCGATTCCGTTTATATGTTTTATTTCCTTTTCAGCATTTCATTAGCAGCGAACGCACGATGAATACCCTGGCCAATTAAAAATTATCCACCCCGGTTTACTTTTATTTCCTTCCGTATCCGTATTAAATTTATAACGCAAAATCGATACGGCCAACCAATATGTATACATTTTATCTATTCGATTGATTGTTTGTAATACGCGATGACATGGGTTTTTCGATACTTGTGAAGACCCGATAAAAATTAATTAGCGTTCATTCGATAAAATTCGTCAAAACACTACTTTTGGAGTAAAAGTACAACACCCACGTATGGGTGACACTTGAGTTTGTTTGATTGAAAATATTTCTATAAACACTTGAAATTATGGATAATAAAAATAACAAAATATTGTGGAAATAGAATGGAAAATTTGTCAAAAATAAAATTGCTACCAAATGAAATTTTTAGTAGCTACAATGCGGCTGTCAAAGTGTTAAATGATTGCTACTTGAGTGAGTATAGTATAGGCAATGATGACGATTTATGATAATAATTCATTGTTAAAACTGCAAAAATCACCTAACTCCACGATTTTATGTTAAATTCAATAGTTACACGGAATTAGCAGAGTTCATTGGGCATTAAAACTGTACGCAATTTAAAGTACCATTTATACGCGTTAAAAAGGACATCATTGTTAAACACTGATAACGTGCATTGGCCACTCAATGAAAACGAGAGACATCAATCTCAATAAAGCTGTTTCGTTGAAAACGCGTTCATTACATTCGCGATTTATTATATGTGACCGGTGAAACAACTCGAACGCTCGTTCTCAAAATTTGCATCGCGATACATGAATAATAACAATCCCCGATGAGCAGACCGCGCGTAATTGAACGCGTATCTGCCGAGAATTCGAAGGAGAAGATCTCGTAATAGTATCAATTATGCTGACACACTGTAATCGATTTAATTACCACGCGAAGCGAATCCGTGTCGGATACAACTCATAACATAGAGCTTGATTTAATTTCGTTTCTCTATTCGCTGCGATAAGGATCGATAAGCGTCGGTGAAACCAACATCAAAGTTTCTGCAGTACAAATTTGACTCTGTTAACATCGTGCACTTTGAACTGAATAAACTGGTTCAAATTTTATTTAACCCTTTGAGGACGAAGCATTTTTAATCTGGGACAGTGAACACACGGAATGTTGTTTATCTCAAATAAAATAAATAATTCCCTCTACAGTTTTTTTTACCGATCTTTGTGTTTAATACATCGATGAAGCCATATTTTATAAAGTCAATAGGTTTTTATATACAAAAAGTACAGTATTTTATAGAGAAATATCAGTCAAAATTATTATGTTGACAGTGAAAATTGTCCAGTGAATAAATTTTCCATTATTGTTTTCAATTATTACGCCAAAAATATTTCTATATAATAAAAAATAAGCAAATAATTAGAAAAACGAAAAAGTCGATAACTGACGAAAAGAATCGAGTGTTAATCAGCAGGTGTGAAAAATTGTCCAAGCTATTAACGAGATAATCGCGACGAGGAGTCTTTTCCACTTAAAACCGATAATACGGCGACAAAACCCTTTAACGGTGCTACTAAAAAGAAGGGGCAAGCGGGGTACAAAGGTGGACGCTAGTCGGACAAGCAATCGAGTTCTTTCGCTTGCTTCTTAATTGAGTTTACATTCCGTCGAGTACGTTGCAGACAACCGGTCGCCGATGTTGGTCTACCGAGTAACACAAGTTTTAAATCAATTTCTTCCTTTGAAATGCGGTTTTCACGGTGCAACGACGCCTGTAACGAGTTCCACGGCTTTGCAATTACTTTAAAGGCGTCGCGAAAGAACACGGCTTAGCGGTTTCCGCAGTTTTACCCCTCGCACACACGGTGCTCAGCGAGAAACATCGTTGATAGCTTTTTAATTAATATTAATCATTCAACGCACGATTTTTTTCCCTCGCTAAAAAACATTTACCAACCGCTTGCGGTGGAAATTAATTGACGGATGATCTCGACGAGTCTATCAAAAAATAACTTCTATACACTTTTCGATATCGAATTCCGTCATCGTGCGAAGAGGAGATAAACGTCTCTAAATGGAAAAATTCTATGAAATAAGAATCCTGAAGACGGTCGTTTTAAATCGACGGTGTATTTCTTGCCCGTAATTTGACAAATCTCGACCGATATCACTTTTCTCGTAATGGCGCGATCACGCGACTCTCCTTCCCCATTCACCGTTCAAATTGGTCACTTCCGGCAATCTTCTTTTTGCCGTCGGAAATCTTGATCGCGAGGACATTTTTCGAGGAAGGTTCGATAATTCCTCGGGGTCGAGCGATTATCGTGGCGGCGTTAACGATTCATTAAAAGCAGCTACCGGAAACAGCGTATCACGGGTTGTACCGGTTGGCGTCCGCGTGACGTTGCGTGACAGGCTGTTTCTCGTTAGCACGTGCTAAACAGCCGTGAACGAACCGTGTTCCGTCGGGTCGGCGACACCTGGCTTCCCCTCCCGTGAAAACGTTTGTTCTGAACTCAATTAGCATGCCCGCTCGTCATGGTATATGGACAACGAAACGATAATACACTCGAGTGAATTTTGCACTTCGTACGAGACCACCGTCGCGGTTTAACCCTTTTCGAATGAAACGCTTCTGAGATTAATGCAGACTACGCGCGGTGTGGTAATTGTCTGAAGTAAAGTAAGTGATGAATCTGAATTAACTTAATTATTATTACGACGTCGAGTCGTTGGGGACAATGTCCCAGGGTTTATGATGCAGACGTGATCTTCGTTCAATTTTTTGGTGAAAATATGCATCATAAACCCGGTCACTGTCACCAGGGTACATTCCCCCTCAGTTGTAGCCGAGGAGGTGGCCACGAGCGTCAATTTTAACTAATCCTGTGGAGGCAGGAAACGCCTTCTTTGCAAAATTATAGAAACGTGAGATTAGGTAGATTATTCAGAGTTTTGACAAAATTATTGAGTGTTCTGAGAGATTATTGAGTTTTTGAAAAAATATATATTTCTCCTATTTTCGAAGAACTATCCCCTAATCCTCGAACGCCCCCTCATCATCATTCATTTCCTTTACCACCCTACAATGTCCATAATGGAAAGATGAATATTAAAGTTGTTCGAAACCTTCAAATTTATTGACCCCTGTAGTCAAAGGGTCAAGTGATTTTTCGTGGGTACATAAAATACCCAACTTTCGAAAGTTGTCAAGGAAGAATTATAGAAATAAATGATGATTACTTTGGTTAATGAGATTACGTTTCAAGGAAGTTCGGGTTACTTAAATTTTTTATTATAAATCTCCACGAACTTCGCCTGGCTAATGCAACCTGAGATACATTTTGTTCTACTTTTTTCTTCGCGGGTGATAAATATTTTCGACTAACTTTTGAAAGGATCTCCGTGTATCACAGGATCTAAAACGTCAACGTATTCATCCCTCTTCCGTGATACGTTTACACAGGCCGCGTAACTTTGTCCGACTTGATCTTTATTTACGCCTGCAACGAAAAATATGGAATGTTACGTCCCTGTTGGTGTCATAATTCAAAGCTTCGTAAAGTCCGCTCCGTGGCTACACTGTTGAAAATACCATGCTATTTTCCCGCGGTTACAAACAGGGACAGTCTAATATATTGCAAACATTACAAAAAGTTGTCACATTGTTTATTTAAAAAATTCAAATTACTTAAACTGCAAAGGTTTTATCCCACTCGTTTAAATTAGCCAATGACGACACTCTTAATAATTAAAACCCTTCTGAGCCGTCATATTTTTGTGAAATACAAAAATTCCCTACTTCAAAGAGTCTAATTCTAAATTAACCGTCCCTTAAAAGTTTTGGAAGAGATTGGTTGTAAAAATATTGGATTACACCGATGCGATTAATATCGTGAGAATAAAAAGAGATTTATTCGAGGGTCGATGAAAATTTGTACCGGTTTACATTCTGAAAACTTTTGGAATAATTCTCGCGGAACAAGGGAAGAAGATCCTGTCGATGAACAATAAAATCGCGCAAACCTCCGCCGTCGAACACGTCAGCGATTTCCTTCCTCCCCCTTTGCCCATCACTCGGCCCATAAACTTTCCTTTGGTGATCCTTTCCACGAATGTGAGATAAAAGGACTCCGATCCCACGGGGCTATAAATCTGAAAGTTCTCGCGATCGCGTATGAATCCCATTTTTTGCAAAGATTTTCCACGTAAATTACCCTTTTGCAAATTTTCCTTTGGATTATAGAAAGCAAAGTATCTGATTTTAATATACAATTGCCAATTTTCATTCTAAAATTACTCGCGTACAAATTTGAGCATCATTAGATATTTGGTTGAAAAAAAAAGCCGCTCGAATTTGATCAGAGAAAAAATTTCTGTTCGTTTCACTTTTCTTTCCGCGTTAAAAATATATAATCAGGAGGGGGAAAAAAAAAATTTGTCTGCCGTTCATTTCCTGTTTACTAATGCAGCATTTATGAAATACGATCGCGTTAATGAAAATGGGTCGATTGAGCTCCATTGTTTCGTCCAGCAGGAACGCCGCGCCGCATTCACTGAAAACGGGCTTCATTCTGCGGTAAAATTATCGGTATGAAAACGGTTCGATCGCGATAATGGCATCACTTTTCTTTCATTTCTCCCTCTTACTTTTGCACCGCACAAATATTAATCAGTACATTTCCCTCGTCACTCGCACATTCCTCTCTGCCGCAATTATTTCTCCTAGGTTCAACTTCAGACGAAACGTTCAATTAATTATGACCCTTTCGCTATAGTGCACTTTTTGAAAAAACAAAGTCACGAGTTATATTCACGAGTAATATTCAATTTTCGACAATTCCAAGATAAGCAATCAATTAGATACAATTCATCCAATATGACAATTTTTATCATTTGAAAAGGGTTGAAATCCAAATATTAGCAAAAGTTCAAAATCGTCCCAATAATTTAAGACCTCAGGAAAACATTCTCCCTAATTTCTGATATAGGTGATAAAAAGAAGTCGTGTATGAAACATTTCTTTAACCTTCCAATGAAATTGCAATTTCATATCAAGACGCGTTAACGAACGTGGGCTGTTCTGCATCGTAATTGTAAACGTGCGTACGCTAACGATTTCGTTCGCAATGTGGCAAATACAACACACAGCGGTATCGGCGGGCAGAATTTTCCCAGAGGAGAACGGAATTCTAACGAGTTCAATTACTGGCGAAAGGGCTTGGAAAGGGAAGCGGTAACAAGCGGTGATGTATGCTCGTTTAAAATTAATATCCACGCGAAATTGTTATGTCAGACGAACGGAATATCTCGCACGGTGTTTATTTCTGATCGACGCGTATCGTCGAAATCTCTTTTACGATTTATCGCACAACTTAGGGTGCGAAATATTGGCTATATTTCTCTGACCCTTTTGTCGATTCAACCCTACGTTTCCGATGACACTTCATTGCATATAAAATATTGTGGTTTTGGTAATATTTCGAATTTTTTATGACGTTCTTATTTTATTACAGCAAACATAGTTTATTATAATTTGTTTTCATAGTCAAACTATAATGTCCCAGAATCTTAACATGTTTTAATTAATTCATACAAGTTAAATATTTCTCTAAAATTAAATACAAAATACTCGACAAATGATTCTGCTTTGATGCAACTAATGACTGACGAATTCTTGACAAATTGAATATTTTCACTTCGATTTAACGCTGATTAACGCGACAAATTCTTGACAACGTTAATTTCCTTGCGACAAGAAACCAGAGAGAGAGAGAGAGAGAGAGAGGAAGGATGCAGAAAAATTGACAAGTATGAAAAGGGGTTAAAACAACTGACAGAAGAACCGGGGGAAGAAGAAAGATTACGAAGTTGTATATCTGCGAAAAGTAGTCCGAAACTTCATTCCGGGTTGACTCGCGAGAGTTACAAAATACAACGAAAGCACGAAAGAAAGAGAGGAAACTTGGGGGATGTATCGAACGAGGATAAAGATTCTTTGAGATACTCGATAGAAGAAATTTTTGTAACGTCGTTATTTCCGTTTTCTTTTGTTTCTTTCCGTCGACACGAAACGATATCGATAGGACGAGGGCCAGTTTAATAGATCCGTGACAAATTCTCCAGTCTCTTTGATATCCGACTTTTCCAGGCCGAACACACACGTTCCCGAGTCGTATGGACCTTTGAATATTCGTACCCTGTGTCCATTCACGGTTGCAATTAATATTTGCACAAGAAACAAAATTCAGAATCATCGTTTCTGATTTTTGCCTCGATACCGTGGATCATACAAACTATAATTGCAAATAGGGTCCCCCCTTTAACTCGATCAACCTAATTTTTCTCTTACAATTAGCAAACTAATCAAAATCTGTTTTTGAATGGATAATTCGATGTCAAAGAGCCTCCGACGTAATGGTATTCAATTTTTTATGCATTTTCCTTATGTAAATTTTCAAGGTTTGTTTCCTTTTTATTGAATACAGGAAAGATTCGAGTTGGTCGAGTCAGATGGGACCAAATGACGAAAGTATCTGATGATTTCTATTCACAGGTTCATTAAGGGTGTTCCATGTAATTAATAAGTCCCTTTTGCTCTTCTTCGCAAGAACTCGCAGGAAGAAAGCCCTGCCACTTGATCCAAATTAATTTTCAGCTACGATGAATTCATTTTCATTATCTTATTAATGATTGGAAATAACGTTTGACGAAGGAGAGCATAACATTCTCGAGACACGAACACTTTGAACCACGCCGACAGACACTTCCGTGTTCCACGTACGTCGTCCACAAAATTCACACAAGTTTACTTCAGAACCTAACTACCCTACGATTCCATTCGAGGAAACGAGAATACAAATTTTTGAAGCACCCTCGAGGCAAATATAGAATTGAAAAATTTAATTAGTCATTTTTGTAATTGAAAAATTCGAAGACAGGCTGCAACGAGGTCGTTCAATGAAATGAAATGCAAAAGTGTGGATCGCGGAGGAACGACACGGTCGAGGCTCAAAGTGTCGGAGAGAAAAATATTGTTTGAATGAACGGAACGAGAAAAATAAAAAAACAATCATATATGTAATTGGTCAGGGCTGGTAAACGGCGGTTCTCACGAGAAACGGCTGCTAAGCGACCTGCTGGATACGTACAACGTGCTGGAGCGTCCGGTTGGCAATGAGTCCGACCCCCTCGTGTTGAGCTTTGGCCTTACGTTAATGCAAATAATCGACGTTGTAAGTTTTCACCACAGCAATTAACAAAAAACCTTCCCTTATTGAACGCATAAAAAAAAAAATGAAAAAAAAAAAAGACCTTCTCTCTAACGTGACACGCACACAATCGCACACACCTACCAATCGGAAAGAGATGCTGAAAAACGCCAATATAGCGTGCTCGTTTGTTCAAGTGCGAGTCAAGTGGGTTGCAATAGACAGAACGTCCTTTTTCATTTTGCTTCAAATGGCACGCTTATTTATTCCTCCCTTAGTGTATATTGCATGCGATTATTAACAACTCTAAATGAAATTTCTACCTGCCGTTTGTTATCGTACCTTTCTGTTGCATGAATTTTAGTATGTATTGGGCCATTTCTAAGGTTTTCGAATTTTTCTCTGTCAATGTGTAATAATGATTTTTAAATGAAATCTTCAATGTTCGTTTTACTGAATTTAAAACAGACGGAAATTAAAATTATCCTGAAGCCATATGCATGGTTTAATATTATACTACTTTGTTTTACTTTATTTTACGAAAAAAGAATTTTCAATTAAGCACTGGTAGCAAACACGTTGGTTATAACATCAGAAAAAGGAATTTCCTTGGATACGTATTTTCAGTTTCTTATTTTCCCAATTAAAATTCGTCAAAATGAATTTTTCCAGTCAGGCTGTTTAGAGTCACCTTACGTTTTTATCACAATTTGTAAATAATATTAATGGACCTTAGAAATGACCTAAACATTCACAGAAAGAAAACTTGCTTTATTAACAGTAGACAAATTTTAACTTACGAAATAATTCAAGCGATGGAATATAAAAAACCACGACTTGGTTAATTTTGGAATGGTTGTTGAAAGTATTATCACACGGAATCGAATTCGATGCAATATCGAATGATATTTAGCTTCCCATAAAAGATTATTATATATCCGTGTTGATAAAAGTGGAAAAGTGATTTATTTATGGGAACCGTGGTATCGAATAAATGTACCGAAAATCGAAGTTAAAGAATTCAACAGAAATTGCATAAAATTGCAAAATTGCAAATTTTGATATATTTTTTTATCGTACAGTATCAAATCTAAAGGATCAAATTTCAAATTCAGAAGCATTGAAATTAAAAATGAAATTAATTGATCGAAGTCCAATTTTATATGTTCCTGACAGTGAACCCAAAAAAATGATTTGCTAGATGGTCCAACACGGTTTCTTTCTCGAACGACTACGTGGATACGAAGGGTTCCTTCGAAAGGGAGGAAAAGAAACGGGCGAGATCGATGCACCCTTTCGCGGGCCAACCCCGTAATTAGAAACGTATCGCGCGTCTTTTTTTGTCGTCCCCTTGCGATAACAAAAAACGTTATCGCCGTGAAACAAGGCTTCGACGAACGGCGCGCACAGAGAGTGGCTCGTCGAAGAAGACAAAAAGAAATCCCCCAGCTCGATGGTTGTACGCGTGTATGCAACGCGTTTTCAGAACGTATCGGTTGTATACGTATACGCGCGTGTGTACGTGGGCACATTCGTCCGACGAACATGCACATTTTAACCACGCATGATCGATCCACCTTGCAGTGCATGCTCGTGGAAGGAATGACGTTAAAACGAACAAAGACCAATCGTCGATATTACGAATCGTGTCGAGGATGTACCAGAGGCTGCTGGACGCGCAGAGTGCATCGACGAACGGAAATGTTCATCGTGGATGCACTTACGCTCGTGTATCATCAATCATCGTTGTCAGTTTCATGGTTAACCCTTGTACTATATTATCGAACGTAGGTTCAATTAATTTAGTCAATTTTCACTTTTCCCCTTTTGCCCGCGAAAATCGACGAATTTATTTTTTAACACTCTAATGGTCTTTGATATTTATTTATCTTGTAATTATAATTTAAAAATTCGTAATTTCATTTTTTCTAATACTTCAACCCTTTACCCGAGTCCTCTTCAGGATTGCAATTACCATTTCTAGTATTGTAAGTTAGTTGTAAATTTAATAGCTTTGTGCCTCAAAATATTTAGTTTTATTGAAATTAATTTACGATAATTCTGATACCTTAATTATGGTAGTTGTAATTCTAATTAAATTACGATATACAGGGTGAGTCACACAATTGAGATAGGTTATATCTTGAATTTAATATTTAAAAAACTAATATCTTGTAAGATATCTCAAGCTTTTTATAAGTTACGTACTTCATTACAAAAAATATTCAAATGTCCTGCTTTCATACAGCATTTCTTCATATTTTGTAAGACGAGATTAATGTGACCACTGTTTGTGTTTGAATCAGTACGGTATCTTTTACGAAGCGTTCTTTTTATGCAGAATGTTCCAAGGAGTTGATACAAGTAAAAAAAGATGCAATTTCATTTTTAAAGAAAGTGCATTTGCATGTTCTGAGTGCATCGTTGCAGTCACTAAGGAAATGAAGTCGTAGAAAAACAGATATTATTATTCCATTCAATTTTTTCAAGATGTAACCCCTTCCGTGACGCACCTTGAATATATAATTACTTGAAAATTTCCACGGAATAATTATTCAAATTAAATTCAAATAAACCTGGAGCGTATTAGAACGAAGGGTTGAAAAATTGAAAAAAAGGAACTACTTATTATATGTTTAAACAAGAATTAATAACTTTGATAATACAACAGTCTATTACCACCGGTTTCGGTTATTCCATTGACAAAGAGAACGTTCTGTTTAACTCGAAATCAGAGACAAAACTAGGGTGTAATTATAATAGAACCGTGGCCCGCGGCAATTTCGTAAGGATAATGTTTCAAGTATCGTTAGAAATAATTCATGGAAACCGCTAGAAGAAATCTCGCGACGGCTTGTGCGTCGGGGACCCGTCGGTTTTACGTGTAATTAGATGCCGGATTAACGGTGTCGCCTATTGTGTCCACATTCGTCCTTCTATTTCAACCTCGTCCCGTGTAATTATAATACTTTGTAGATTTTGGTTAATGGTAGCTCGTAATTGTATCCCTCGAGCGCGATCAATATTTTATAAGCCCGCAAAAGGGAATGAATTTTAGGGGGCTAGTTACTTTGACGCACTAAACGATATCAAACTAAATTATTCTATTGAAATTATTTAAACAGCCTTTTACGGTCGAAAAAATTCGCGAACATCGAACAGTTTTACGTCGGATAATCGCTCGAAACGGTTCAAGATAATCGCGTTGATCATTGTCAAGAGAGATAATCAAATTTCCAGTTAGTTTCGATGTTCTCCAGTTAATAGTTCTCCAAAGTATCAAAACGCGAAGCAGTTACTCAAGTAGATCTGGTTAATGTAGCGAGGCAATTATAGTTTCAAGTGCATTGAATCCGTGAAAAAACTGAAACTAGAACAATTGATACTTATCATCCGACGAAAGTTCTAAAACTGTATAAAATATCACGAAATCAAAATTAATAATCGTTGTTAAAACATATCATTCGCAGAACTTTTTATAAATTACAATTCAAACATTTAATTTTCAAACGTGAAATTAAAATTTTGTTTACACTAGAATGCACTCATTTGCCTGGCTCCTTAATTCTGTTATTTTTACTTTCCAAGAATTATACTGTAAAATTCAAGTCTACGAAAATTCGACTAAAAAATTGATAAAACGATGTAATAGAAAGGGTTAAACGACGGTCGATCAGAAACCGGGCGCACCGTTATTCTCGTCGCGGATCGCTCTGTGAAGCCGTAAAAATTTCATGGAAATCGATAATTAAGGGTTCCACCTTTCCCGGTGGGTCGTGCATCGAATTCAAAGGGGACGTGCACACCCGATGGCAGGAAACTTTTCATTTCCGAAAATGTGGTAGGAAACAAGGGACATCGAAGGGGACGGTAGGGGGGAGGGGAGGGAGGGGTGGCGATATCGTTGCAGCTTTCGTTTAGCGCACGCGTGTACGGCGATATAAATGGCCGTGTACCCTCTCGCTCTTAAATAACGTGCAACCAGCACAAGCTAAATATGCCCTGCGCATTGTTTCGCCGTTTATCGTTTCCCCGTGTCCAACGGGTGGCCCTCGCCTCGTTTTTGCAGCGTCCCTTTGTTCCTCCTTTCGCCTCCTGACCTTTTTCCATAGGGCTATTACAATCGCGACCGGGATCCGACCTCTGATTTTTTTTATACTCCAACGATCCCGAAGAAAAGGACCACCACCCCCTTTCCTCGGTTTATACACCACCACCATGGACCGATTTCTCGCGCAGTCCTTTTTAATTGTTCCGAAAAATTATTCTCCTCGTTTGTCCGTGAAAGCCTCGCCCGACGGGATGGAATTGTCCTGAAGACGAGGCTACGGATTTCGTTTGTTACCCAGATATTCTTTATCAACCTTTTTCCATTGTTCGGTCGCTGATCGATCGGCGGACGTCCAATAAATCGTACCACAAATTTTGAGTTTTTATATTTGAGAAAATAGTTTAATCTTTCGATTCGTACCCACGGATCAAGGAGAAGAAATTGAAATTGAACTTTGAGCAATTTTATTTTCATTATTTTCGAAACTTCAAAGCGTTCAGTTCCTTCGTCCGGCACGCAAAGGCTTTGCGTTTAAGAATTTTGTTCCTTTACAATCCGAATGCTATGGTACGTTTTCTGAATCCAGGTCACAGTTGACCCCTTTCCGTCGTTCAAGGGTTAATGTTAATTAATTGCATCGTATATTAATAGATTGAAGAAAAAAAGACGGAAGTTGGTAATGGAATTGTTGCTTCGGAAGAGGAGCCTCGAAATTAAACGAAGAGGAAGTAACGCGAATAAACCCTCGCCGTCGAAAAACCGAGTTTCCCTTTTGGTGGCGAGACACTACTTAGCCCAAAGATTAGCCGAGTTTCAAAGCTCCCCCGGCAGTATCCGTAGACTATCTAAATTCTTCGGCTGTGTATGTACCCGACCACCGACACACGAATAGTTTCTACCAAGTAAAGAGGAACTTACGCAGTTACCGTCAATGTCTGCGATATATTTTAGAACGTTCCCTTAGGGTTGGCTGGCTTATCTGACAATGAAGGTGTCTCCCTCTCGCAGATAAATGTAGCTTCGAGTACCGATTGCGGTCGACGTTTTTGCGAAACGGAAACACGCGACAACCCTGTTCGCAGCTTGTTAAAGTGATTAATGTGCCCCATTTTTTACCAAAAATCTCGAAACCGAATTAGACGAAACAAAATGATTAAAGAATCGATGATACGAAGTCGAATTACAATTTTTCTCTACTCGAATTAATTTTAATTTTTTTACAAAGAATCACGGAATTATATGAATGAAAAGGTACAGGATTTTTTAAAACGGAAGATCGAAATTCCGAAATTTCTTTTATCCAAACGTCGCGGAACAAATTTTTCGCATCGACGCGTTTCTCTTTGGCCTTGCTAAATTTCCCTGAAAACAACAGCAGGGAAGCGTTGTTCTCCGACTGGGAAACAGGTTCGTTGTAAAAGCGACATCGTCCTTCGTTTTTTCGTACCTTTTATAGCGGCAACCACGGTCGGACAGTGAGAAAGTATTATTGTCCCGTCGGCTTTTTACCGCAGGTAAATCGTGGAAACGTTTTGAGAAAAACGCGGGAAACTTAAGGCACTTGTATAGGAGGGGGGAGGACATTTATTCCCCTCTGTCGCGTCCTCTTTTATATCGGAGAAAGAATTGATCAAAAGTTTCGGTGTCATGACAAAGAACGGTGTAAAGGAACGCCAGATTCGATTCATAATTCTGTGGGGGGGAGAAAAAAGGGGATAAAGACACCGATTTTTTTGTATGTTTAATTCCCGCGCAGATAGATCTTCCTTTCGGTGTTGGACTTTATATAACACCCGGGTAATATTTTCGTCACAGTTTGTGTAACGAAAAAAGCGAATAAAAGAACTTATTTCTTTCGCGTACCGACGATATCTCATGCTCGAAATAGGAATGATTATAGTCGTATTCTTGATATCACGTATAAAGAGTCGGACGGTGGTCGTTACAAAAAAAAAAAAGAAAAAAAAAAAAGAAAAAACCCTTCTTCCAAACCATCTGGCTTATACATATCGCGGTATTTTTCAAAAGCGTTTGAGCATCAAAGAGACCCACCGTTATGAACATTTCGCTAACAAATGGGAACGAATATTAACATAAAGTACGCGTAACGTCCAAAACGCTGTATTCATTCGTCTCTACAATTTCCTCGCTATTAATTTAAATTTTGATACATACAATTTCCTTGTTAATCCTTGTATTATAAATGTCTATTTACAGATTATAACACAAGAACATTTCATTCAATTTACACTCATTTTAACTTTAAAATTTGATTAAACTCTCCATAAAAGTCCAATTACCGAGAAAACTAAATTAATTAATAATTTTCAAATTTATGGTTTGTCTACTGGATCGTAGAAAATCTTAGACATCGATCAGCAGTGATTCGAACGGAAGTCAATACGGTTAATATTTTTTCGTAATTTCTGACTGAATATTCAGACAGACAGAATATTTTCATCTCATTGAATCCAACATCTCATATGTAAGTACACGTGCACGGATGAAAGTCCTTTTGAGAATTGTGCATACGAGGCTCTTGCTATCCCGTGCGGCAAAAGATAAATCCTTTAGACGGTTGCTTCTGACACGAAAGAACGCATCAAAGTAACGGCTATACCATGACTGAATTCCGTGGAACGGGCTTTGAAGTCGAAGAAATAGAAATAGAAGGGACGGTACAGCCGCCGGTTGAATTGAATCTGAAAGCGCCCGAGTAATCTTTTCGTCTTTACGGTTACAGGAGGTAAGGATTTTTTCCCCCCAAAATCATGACCTCAAACGCATCAAAAAAAACAGCTAACTAACAAAATTCACGGCTGATTCGAGGGATCATTTGATTATTCGACAACCAACAAAGTCTGGAAGCTGAAATTCTGATAAGCGTGAATAATATTCGCGCGTCCGACTTATCGCGCGGTTATACTACTGGCTACGTTCAACCGCCTGAATGGGAGGTGAAAAATCGCGAATTTTTTAAATATTTCAAACAACATATCTCTACGCTTTATGTTCCAGATACGAAATTTAATTTTTCAGAAGTGAAAGATAAAAATAGTCCCAAATTTTGACCACAAATTTCGAACAATATTCTCTGCCTTTTAAAATCAACAAATTTCATTACTATCAATAAAGTTAAATTATTGTAGAATCCTAACGAACAATCTTGCTGGAAAAAAATACGATGATCGTCAATTTAGTTGCTAACCTAATCCCACCTCGAGTGGCTCGGCGTAAAATTTAATTTCTCACGAAATTAGCATTAAAAGCGGGAAAATGTTCTACAATTCCCTGTAAGCTGTTTAAATTGTGTAGAATTTGCATAGAATAAAAATGCAGTGGACGCATTCGCGCAGAATGGTAAATCGAGCGGGTCGAGGACGAAATCTAATTTCTCGTGAAAGGAACGGCCCGTTGATAGTAGACGAAGCCGTACAAGTCTCGAAGAAGATTCGTCTCGATATCGGTTTCTCATTTCCATGGCGGATACGTGTGTACATACGTGGCTACGTACGAGGATGACGCATAGCGACAAGGACACGCCAGCATAGAAACTGGGTTGCAAAGTGGATTTGTTCGAGTAGGAAATGCGCAACGTGCACCAGCAACGACGACGACGACGACGACGATGACGATGTCGTCGCCGTCGTCGTCGCCGACGTCGTCGTTGGACGACTGCATTCGTAGTTTCTGCTTGCTATGCCTCGTCACGTACCGCAAAAAGTTTCGAGCCGTGCCATACGTCGAATTAACTGGCTGCGTCGGATGATATCTAATTTTCCGTATGCTCCCGGCGTTTTTGGCCGCTTTTCACCGGCGAAACCCAGCCAACGGAAGTTACCCGACGTGCGATGCACCATTCTTTCAACGTCCAAAAATTTTCCAAAAATTTTCAGCAGAAAATGATACAGGAAACAACCAGAGTTCATTGGGATGTTTTAACCGGGGAAAAATAACATTATACAAGCCGAGGAATGATTATTTAAGTAATTATCAAGCATGGAGATCGGTCCTGTTAGTACCCGAGGAAAGATTTAATTTTCTCGACAGACTGATTTTTTCTGATATTATCCTTTACTTTATTTTCATTTATTCGCTGTTTAAAAATACAAAAAAAAATTAAATTAACTGAACTATTTTTGCCACAATTGTTATTGTTTTTATTGAAATATAAAAATTAAGTTTGCAATGATTTAAAACAGAATAGCAGGAATTTTTAACACGTCGACTGCCATGGTGCCTTAAATTTTAAATAATTGCCTAATTAATAAAAGAAAAAGTCAAATAAGCCCTGAATATTGCTAACATTAGACTAATAGTGTAAAATACTCATTCAAATAGTTACATTTGAAAATTAATCAATAGAGATTATAATAATTGGAATTTAAGTGTGTCTTACTACACACGTCTGTTTTTACTGTGCCAGAGTAAAAGTTAGGTTTGTAACATTTAAAGGGTAAAACGCGTTACGAGTCTGACTCGTCAAAGTATGGCAAGGGGTTAAAAGGAAAAAAATTTGCAAATGTGTTCCAAAAATGGGACGTTTGTGGATAACGGGTTAAAAAAATGACTAATTTAAAGGGAAAGGTAGAAAATCGAACGAGACGTTTGATCCTGACGGAGACAGAGAACTTTTGGCCGATACCGCGCATACGGTTATCAATTACAGAATAAGGTCGAAAAGTTTCGAACGTGTTACTTCCGTGGACATTTTGCAAGCACCGTTACAATACGTGTACAAAATACCGGATCGTTCTAATTGGAGCCGAGCCGAAATTCAAGGCGACACCAAATACGTTAACTAACCCTTTGTTTCCCGCAATGGCGAACTTGCCGTCCGTAACTAACGTGTACAATATTTGTTATAACAGAAATTGGCTCGATGGTGTACACGATGGAAAGTGAATCCCGAAACTTTACTCGTCCATTCCAGGGGCCGGCTACGTGATCTGTATAAGCCGACTTTTCCGTTGCGCCTGTAACTTATCCTACATCCGAAAAGGCTGCGAACGTGTGACCCCGTAAAGGCCGCAACCGTCCCCCGGAATTTATTTCCCTTTGTTACGTCTCTGTTCCATTTCCTGTGCGCCGCGTGAAAATTCTTTGGCGCAAAATGAAACCACCGACGACCGAAATCGAACCCCGTTGACCAACTGTTCGAAATGATACATCGTTTGTACGTGATTCTCACCTCAACGATCTCCGCGGTATTAAACTTTAACGTTACAGCCCCTAAACCGAGTCGATTAAGTGATCAACATCGAACGACTAAACTGGCATTCAATTTTTCAATTTTACACGATGGATATCTTTTATATAAAAATCTCTCGATTCACGAAACGACTGACAGAATAAATTGATCGATTTTTATTTGTCGCGTAAGTCCGATTGTACCTGAGTGTACCGTTTCGCGATACCATTCGTCAAATCGACGCCCGAAGATAAAAACGTTTACAGAATGCGAAACGTCGTCATAAATCAGCGCGATTCGAATAATACGTCCGGCGAGGCTGAAACTGTAACGTGAATCTGTTTCGGAGCGGCCGAGCTATCGCGAAAATATGCAAATACGCGGTCGTCGGGCCGCGAAGATTAAACGAAAAATCGGGGCTGTCGTTTGGGGGGGATGCGTGGATTTATGGCACGAAAATACAAGAGTATCCTCGCAGGATACCAATCCCTGCATCGTTCGTTCGTTCTCGATCTTTTTCTTTATTTTTGAAATACGAACAACCCGAGGATCTTTGCGTTTTGGAGGACGGCGGCGCGTGACCTACGACCGACACGTACCGACCGGAGATCACCGAAATCCTGGGTCAAACGGGGATGAGGGTGGTAGCCGAAGTTCCGGAGGGTTCCCTTTACCGTATCAAATTTCGTAGGTCAGTTTTCCTTACCCATGCTATTTCGTACCTGCTTCGCCAGGAAATACACGAGATTCTAATAATTATGGCAAACGATCGGATTTATCACCCTTCCGAGTGAAACTTTAACTAACAATTAAGACCTAAAATTGACCGCTACAGGCTGCTACGTTAAATATATCGTGTACTATTTTTGAGATTTTGAGGGGTCTTAATTGTTTAATGGTTCGAAATCTGGTTTCTTTTACTTAATATTAATTGACAGTTCTAACGTTACTGTTTTTACAAAGATTCTATAAAATTTATTACTGAGTTTGAAAAGAAGGAGAAGTCAATGATTTGAGATTCAATTATTTCTATTTAATGATAAGTGACACGCCATCCCTATTTTTCTAGAACTTTATACACTGTTTTTCACATTTTGAAATTTTCAAATTATTCAGTGCTTTAATATCTGGCTGCTCTACTTTAATAGTGATTGACAGTCTCATAGCCCCTCTTCAAATTTTGTAAAATCGATGATTAGGATTTATGACCATTTTTGAGAATTTGCAATTTCGCAACGCGAATGAAACAACGAATTATCTTTAAAATGTTTGAGTATTACCATTTAAAGTACCACAATCGTCGGAACCATTTTTGAAAATAAATTCAACAAGAATTTAAACGAATCTATAGAATGATATAAACGCGAAGAAGAACAAACGAGGTTCGGCATTTATTAACCAACTATAGTATACATTGATAAATCGATGCTTTGTTATTGCTCTCAAGAGGAAAGGAAAATTAATACAAACAGCTATTGCGAGCTTAAGCTCCACATGGTTAAGCCAACAGGATTCAAAACCAATTTAACTCTTAATCACTTACTTCGTTTTTCCTAATATCCTAGCCCATTTGCTCGGGTTACGTTTAATCCTTAATACACGTATTCAATTATACAACGCGATACAATTAATTAAAACTGTTATAATTGCCATGGAACTGTCCAAAATAGTTGACAAACTATATAACGAAAATATTAATGTAAATCTAATTTTATAACAAAAGTGTATAACTCTATTTTATAATTCACTCAATTAGATCAATTTTTCAGTAATTTTCTTTTGAATATTCACATTACGAACCAAAAATGAAAGGGATCAAAGTTTCTAATAATTAATATTTTACAATGAGACCATTTACCGTACGTGACATGCTGGTAAGGTTGTCTCGTTGTTTTCAATTCGTAATGCATCTATCTGTTAGCATTCGCGACTGTCCATTCGCAAAAAACATTCAATGGAACGTGAGATAACAAACGGTTGAAGCCGGACTCGATAAGGCGGTGGTGAATATGCACGCTCGCGTAGAAAAGAGCTGAACGCACGGTTGCTTCGCGAGAAACACATTGTTAGAAAGGCAACGAGATATCGAGCCGTTCTTGCGAGCGTATAAAAGCCTAATTACACGTCAGCAACCTCGGGGGAGTTCTCAAGTGATATTGTTGTTTCATACTAATCGATTAGTCTGCGTATTCGCTGCTATCAAACGGTAATCGGAAGTAAAGCAGCCATTGTGTACGCCTACTCAAGAATGTATTCTCTTTGAAACGACCCTTATCGTCCAATCACTCAAATGTTACATTTCAATCGTTTTAATTGACGAAACGATGTAATAGTCACTTTAAGACGATATTTCTGTCCAAGTGGATATTTTGCAAGGAATTTTTATTGGATTGTTAGAAACGTAGAAACTGTGACAAAAATTCATGACAGAAAAATATCTCTGAATACCGTGTATCGTATATTGATTTGAAGCTTAAAGTCTGAAGAAAATGATTATATGAATGATCCATCAATGTTTTTAGTATAAAATGGCGGGTTATTAGTTAAAGCGAGAAATGACTAATTTTGAGACATAATAAAGTCTGAAAGGATTTTATGACAGGAAAGTATGGTATGCCAAATTGATGTTTAAAATATGAAAAAATGGCTATCTAAACTATTGTTCAATATCTTTAATATCAAATGTTCAATTCTTCTTTACAACAAATACTATATGTAAAGAAAATGTATAAAATATCATACTTTATATTTCCAGATTTAAATTTAATATTTTTTAAAAGTTTTATACATGAAGAAAATAAAGAAAACAAAGTTTAGAATAAAAATTTTATTTCATTCTGCAACAAGCAATAAAATTCTTTTCCTTCTTTTTTTATAGGATTTAAAACTTATAGCCTCAAAGTAAATTAACCACACAGCCGAAGGTGAATAAACTGACGTGGTTAAATAAATAAAGAGGATAATCCATTAATTTTCTCGACAGAGTTAATTAAACTTCATTGTGCTAGTTACATATAACAAGCGATTCGTTCTCTCGGTTAAGAATTAATGATTTTGAATTAGTGCTATCAAATGAATATCGAAAATTGTATTCAACACCATACTAGGTATTTCACTTGCAAAATAAAATTAAAAAAAATATTATTTTTCATTTTTGATACGATTTAATCACAAATTTAGGTGGTTAAAATATTTTCTGGTATTTGCACTTGAACAATATACACACCTCAATCTACTGAAATTAGTCAATAAGTATACGTTAATTTAATCGTATCAAATTAGATAGTTCTAGAGTTAATCCATTAATCTGAATTTACACAGTAATCAGCTTAATGCACTGTGTACTGCTGAACATCAGTTACCCAAATGCAACACCATCGTATCCTTGTTTATGTATGCCGCATTGTGTCGAAAACATTCGAAATGAAACGAATTATATATTATTAATATTTTTTATTCGTGTGATAAAATTTTATGTATAAGAAGAAAGAGAGTGCATATTAAATTAATATCGACTGCAATGTATTTTTAATTAAATTTTCACCATTTTCTTTAAATGGATGTCTAAAATTTAAATTATTCCTGTATCAGAAGTTCCTGGTTCAAGAGTTAAAAATCGATAATTTAAAGGTTCTCGATTGCTTAATCAAAACGTATGTATTTTCAGCTTGATTAATAATATTTAATATCTCGAATGGAAAGTCACAATTTCACTTCATTAATTCTCTGCGAAAGTTTACCGATCCACTTAAACGTAACCGAAATAATTCCGCAGGAGAAGACTTTGAAAGGTAGCAAATTTAATTGACAATCTAATTATCATTATCGATCCGGGCACCGTGAATTGTTTTCATCGTGCCACGAACGAAACATTTCTCCAACGTTCAAAACAATTTGTACCGGGGAACAGAGAGCGATTCGTTTGCAGCTTATCAAGACCGGGTTGCACACGGCAAACTGATTGCAGCTGCAACGTGAATTACGATGGCCAAGTTGTCTGTTTCAGGTTCGAACAACTTCGAAACCCGTCTTCGATAACTTCCCCCATGAAAGTTTTGTGTACTCTTGCAAACTTGTCGAGTCAAGTTTATTTCAGCCAACCAATCGATCCTCTGACTTCGTTTGACTTCCCTTAGACCATGTTCACAATTGCTCTGCTGCTGCTCATTCAGGGGATCAATATTTTTTCACCTTATAAAGATGAATTATTTTCGTGAATAATTTGTACATCATTATTGCACGAAATATCCTCAGAATTGAATCTCTAAACGGATTATCAAGTTTATAATTAATTTTCTATGACGTAGTTGGCCGATACCAAGTTGCTTTTGACCCAATAATTAAATTTTTCCAAAATTACGTATTTGATAATTTCAGTACTTAGATATTGGTGGAATCCGGATTTAAAATTTAAATGTTAGAATTTGCTAAGAACCTAATCCTAATCACCTCTCCAAAATTACGAGTATGTTTTTAAATTGAAAATATAGTGCCTTCAGTAACGAAGTGGTTGAGAAAATGGAAAGTAGCCACTGAGTGGTCTTATTTTAAAAATAATCAGATGGAAATTAGATGACAGGAAGATATAAGTATATAAAAATTGTGTCCAATGATGGAGAAGAAGTAGCAATTTTTCGATTCACAGTAAAATCGTGCTCTAGCTACTATTTTATCGACATTTCGTTGCACGTGATATGTGGCCACTTGTTGCTTTTGACGAACGGACTTATCTGCAATCTTGTATTCAAACCTTCCACGAATTTAACCGAATAAACATAACAGAAGGCTCGGATCGTGATAGAACACGGTTCATCTAATCGGAAAAACCGATACCGTTAAAATGTAATATCGGTTTCGCTCAATTTGGGTACGGTGGGTGATCAAATAATTATGCTGCTCGCATTAACGACGGGAAACATTGTCTGCGTTCACGGTTTCCATGTAAAATCACGAAATTATACGGGTGGCTCTGATATTGGGATTGGAATATACACGAATTCGTGAAATTTTCATTTCTATTCGAAACAACATTTTGTATCGAATCGTATTACATTTTAAACGCGAATGGATGGATGCACAATTACATTTTTTCACTTTATAGAGATCTCTTAAAATTTATTTTTAAACCACAAATCAATCTTGCCAGCTTCTTAACGAAACTGAAATCATTTGGCACAATTTTAAAAGAGTTATTTTAAAAACCGTCCTAATATTTATGACTGGTGTACGTGGTTGAGACCGAAAAGGTTAATATTTTCATGAAATTTTACACCGTACCGAGAGATGTCTACGGACAAAAGCGTAATTATTACAGTGTGAATCTTCCGGTCGCGGTGAAATTATTCTGACCGCGGTTTCTGCACAAAAGTCCGCAACTGTTGCCCGAAGAAAGCATGAATTTTAAGCGACACCGCGGCTATCACTCGACCCGAAGCACAAAGTTAAGGATAATAACCATTTGCATAAAAAGAACACATACAAAATGTTCCTCGACGAAGTTCATCGTTCTCCGTTAATTGTTCGTAACTCGGCCCCGCTGCAAAATGCTCGAACGTTTGTTACCTCGTCGCCGAATCGGCCGACGCGGAAAGTGAGGTCGAAGAAACGGTCGCGAAGTTTAAAGTTTAAGCAAAAATTTCAAGGGACTCGTAGCCGCTGGATCCGTCTATAAATAAACTTTTCACGCGTGCAATCCCCTGGCGGC
This sequence comes from Anthidium xuezhongi, assembly GCA_022405125.1. Taxonomy (NCBI): domain Eukaryota; kingdom Metazoa; phylum Arthropoda; class Insecta; order Hymenoptera; family Megachilidae; genus Anthidium; species Anthidium xuezhongi. The sequence goes on from CM039649.1 coordinate 2,348,555, forward strand.
CTTTTTCGTTCAAAAGACTGAACACTACATTTCATTAAGCATGTAGTACGAAGGCCAGCTAAAACCGGAGGTAGTTTGATAATTTTAACACATTCGTGTCGTATATTGAAAGAAAATTGGAGTTTTTAACCGTTCAAAGCCCTGTCACTTCGTTTCATATGTCAGAAATTATTCAAGTTCAGTTTCGAAACATTTCAGATTGGAGTTGTTCCGAGATTTAATGATTTGTTAAGTTGAACTTTCAGAAGATGGCTTGCAACTAATTATACAAGAGAGCAACACTAGGTACCACATATTTATATAAAACTTGTAATATTTAATATTACAATTTCTATAATTATAGCATGGCTATTGATTAGCGGTTGATGAAACTAAAGAACTATATACAAGAGATCCAGCCACGTTTCTGTAGTTGTGAATACGGAACGAGGTCGTTCATCTCGGTCAGTCGATTCGAGCTTATACACAGGACCAGTCGCTATCAATCACCACCATCATCGAAATGGTACCAAATTGTAGGAGTTTGAACTTGCCGCGACTTTGGAATCTATTGAGGCGCTGAGATCAACTACCGTTATTCCGTTGTTGTAACGATCTGTCGCATCGACCGCGTGCTCTCTATCATATCTTATTCTAAAAGTTTCTATGTATTTCTAATATTGATACTAAAGTTTTTTATTAGCCATAACTGCGTCCACTGTGTGTCAACCAACCTGCTTCAACACAGATGAATCGAGAATGCTAGGGCTACGTAATCGTGAAACGTTACGGACCGTCTCGATTCCACTTATCTACGACCATTGATCCGGATGTCCCCTTCCATCCAATTTCCAGACGTTAATTACGTTCGCGACGTTCCACGTTTACCGGCCACTAACTTTATCGATGAAGTAAATATCGATTTTTACCATTTCATCGAGTGACAGACGCTCGTTCCCAAGTGTTCACATTCAATGATACGTTGATAATGTGATTTTTTACTTTGACACTTTGTTTCCTGTTCAACCCCTCCATTAACCATTTGATTTATACGTGTTACACTAATCACACGAATTACTATTTAAATACGACAATATTCTACGATTACCACTCTTCTGTAATTATGATCTGTAGATCATTTTTTCCTCAAATCTTTAAAAAGTCCTAAATTGTTTAGCAAAGTATAGATAATATTTTAATTTTCTTTGGCTGGTTTAATATTACACCAATAAATATTTAGCCTTGAGTGACGCATCTACTGAAAAGGTCACGTGTTGAAGAATGAACCCCTTATTAGGGGTTTGAACAATTTGCACAATAACGCAAGGGTCAAATCGTTGCATTTAATGATAAAATTGACTGCAACGTTCAGCAATCGCCAAATAGAAATTGGAACAGAATTTTCAAGAAAACCTTCGCGATTTTGACTCGAAAATACGTTCAAAGAATAATCTTTTTCGATGGAAATCCAATTTTTACAGATACAAGGATTTTCCCAGAAATTTCTCCGAAATTCACGTAACGTCGTTCCATTGACCCATTTACAACAAACGTTATCGTCACGTGTGTACAATTTATTTTGTCCGTCGTAACGATATCTCGATCTTTCCGTAGCCGGTGTTCTTGTCTCCGTTTTTCACACTTTGCGCGGAAACACGTGGCGATAGGTCCGTTCCTAAACAATGCCAATATCAGATGTGAACGAGAACACCATAGGTCCCTTTATTATCGCCGGCTGCAAGATTCTATCTGTGCCAGCGAAATAACGTTTCCTTATCGGAAACGTGACCCGCAACACGGTAATTACAAATTACCCTTACAAATTCTATCCTAGAAACGTGAGAATCGTCCATACGTGTTCTCCAAGGAATCTAACCCTTCTTAGCCGAACATATTTTCTCGTACTTCAAGGACAAATTGAACGAGCTTTCGTTTTAAGCTCGTGAACAAATTTGGAAACACCTATCAAGGGTCTCTACCGTGTTATTCGATCGTTCGTAGTGTCAAAAGTTTGAAACTTTTAATAATAAAAATAACAATTTGGTGCGGAGTTAAATAACGCTTGCGGCGCCAGTGACCCAGATTGTCTACGGTGAGTTAATATTTAATATCTTTCGCATAAATTTTTATTTCGACAAAGTAAACGGATCCAAACAATCGACGACCTCCGAACTTTTTATCATATTTTCGTAGCGACACGAAAAATGATAAGAGAAATTTATGGAAACTCGTCTTTTCTCCATAACCCTGATACCAGGTTTAAATATAATAAATTCTAGAGGATTTATTAACGATTTTAATCCTTCGTAGAAGATTAAGCGCGTATAAATTACGTGTGGGTCGCTGTAAAGTCGACAATCGCGTGCGAAGGATTAATAATTGCCGTGAAACTGGAGAAGCAAAGGGGGAAAGTGTTTTTCTCCCGAAAGTAACTGTCCTGAAAATCGAGCATCGACTTTCCGCCCTTGATATCTGGCGGCACGAAATTGAAAAAAAAAACACCAAATAACGGATGTTCGCTTTACGCGATAGGATCGTATTTAACGTTACAGAGAGTCGATCGGTCGGTCGGATTTCCCGATGAAAGGGACCCGTACGTTCTAATTAATGAAACACGTTCGATCACAGACGATTGCAGGTCGTGAGTTTGATATTGCTTGACCGTTTCGAAACGACAATACCGAAATGAAAAAAAAAAAGGGAAAGAAAAGCGTCAAAGGTATCAGTGAATTCGAGTTCGATCGCTGACAATTTTCCAACTCGATCGACATCCCTGTTCGAAAATTGGGGAAACGGGTATTACAGGAAAAGATAGTGAAAAGCGCCCGTGTACCAGTTTTAACTGACAAATATTTTTTAGTTGATTTTTCAAACTTTTTCAATGGAAAAATTTAAAGAAATTCACTAAAATATTATACAATTGTTTAAGATTTTTTTGAACGCAATTAAATAGGGAAAATAATCTGAATTTACTCTGTAACTACCCTCCTGGTTGAGATAAAAGGTTGAAAATTGGTTTATATGTATATTCTATCGAATACTGTCGGTCAAAATCGGTTCAAGGGCTGTCGGATGACAGAATTTTTTTTATTGAGTCATCGAGAAAAACCCTTGGATAGCTGGTACCCAAATGTACCGAAGTGATCATCACCATGGTTCGCAAAACTGTTACTGGATTTCCAAGAACCCCTGCAACTCCACAGGGAAGATTTCTATACAAACCACGACATAACCAATTTCAACAGAAAAGAACAAGTAATAATCAATAGACTAATTACGGGACACACAAAACTAACAAAACCACTCCTCCAATCTGTGAATCATGCCAACAGAACCTAACAGTCAAGCGTATTTTGTCAAACTGTAAAAATACTGAAGATGCAAGAAATCAATCAGAGAGCTATTCAAGAATGAAGAGAACCTGAACAATAAAATTTGTTCACAAACAAAACGCTAATAACCACCAAAAAAAATATTACATTTCATGTAACCTCCAATACAAAATACTCGGAAAATCAAAAGACGGTGCAAAATCGTCCTGAAAATGAGGTACCGCTGGTAAGAAGTTGAAAAGAACACGGAAGAGAATCACGTCTCTCCAGGAGCGTTCTCCGGGGAGAAGAAGAATTTTCGGTCTTTTGAAATTTTTACCCGTAGCATGGAAAATTATTCCACGAACGATTCCCGGTGAGATTGTTCCCCCAGGAAACGATCCCGTGGTTTTAAAGGAGTCCAGGATCAAAGGGAACGCCAGCTTGTCTTCCATCCAGTTCAGAGACACGAATTACCCGCTCATATTTCCGGCTCCTGTTGACCGCGTACAGTTATTTAACTCCTGTGTGTTGGCTCCGACTGCGGCATAGAATTTCCTCGCACACGTGCACGCGTTTGATACAAGGTTTGTCGTGGAACGTTAACTTTATCGGAACAACTCTGAACTATTTATCTTTCGGCGACAATGCCGCTGGAAGCCTTCGCGGACGCTTTTAAGGGGACGAAAACCGTTTCGTTCGGCCAACTGTCACGGATTGCCAACGTGTTGACAATACTACGCCGGTACCAGATTGTATTTGGAAAGTGTAATTGATTCGATTGATTGGGACTTGAAAATTCGAGGAGATTGCTGTTCGACTTTCGACTAACCTGCCGTGTCAACACGGAATTATTGGTACCGCTTTATTTAGATTATTATCCCCATTCAAATTAAACACCGTCTTTTATACATTTTACAAAAGTGGCATCCTAAATTGTCTAGCTTGAATGTATTTTAATTTCAACCCCCAGCTCAGAAAAATATCTAATTTGAAATATACTGAGGGGAAAAATTCGAACGTACGATATTGCTACAAACTGTGAAACCAATGTTTCAAGTCGTATGATGATTTCACTGCAAATTGCTCGCAAAAATATCGGAAAATCTTACGGCAAGCCGCGAACGTTGACCCGCGGCAAGATTTTATCGAGCATTAAGTCGTCATTCGGAAGAAATGCGATGTCGTTTAGAAGCTCGATGTTGAGTATCACTAAATCGTTCGCCATTAACCTCGTTTCCGTTCTATAGTCCTGTTTATCCATTATCCTCCTTGTAAGCGAGGTGTTCTCTGGATAACTATTCGCGAAAAGAAAGTAACCCCGTACTTTTCTAGTCCCTTTATCCTATCTTCCGCTGCGATGCATTCGCAGAAATATCCTTGTTAAAATTCATGTTCAATAATGTTATTCAAATTTAACGCGTAAAAGTTGGAATAAAATTCGCCGTCGATCGACGGTGTAGAAGATAGGAGACAAAAATTAATACGTATAGAATTTTGATAAATTCCCGTGAGGCATCCGAAGTAATTTTGTAATTTAAAACGAAAAAGAAGTTGAAGGTAGTTCTAGTGTTAAAGACGTGAAAATATGCTGGATGAACCCGTCAGATGGAAATTTCGATCAGCTCTAAGTAGCAGTTCAATTTTTAAGAGGCTTCTTTAAGTATCTCTTAGAAGTAATGTTGCTTTCAACTTTATAATGCTATCGAATGTTCTTTAACAGCAACTTTATGATAGATCAGTTCAATTTTATATCATTACTCTATTATGAAGATCTTTGAAAATTGCGAATAAGTTAAGACAAGAAGTATATAATAAGTTAAATATTAAAATTATTTGACTTCTAATACAAAAGTGTCTCAAAACTCACAAATCAATTCCAACGATACTTTAATTTGAAATCATTTAATACTATTTCATAAATAATTCTGCAGAGAAAAATAATGAAAAGAGACTGAATTTAATTGCAATTCTAATAATAATATTTCTATACGTTAACAATAAAGTAAATAAATTAAATAGAAAGCGGATAATCATTAAAGAATTTAAAAGAAGAAAAGAGCCATTGATAGAATGCACCTTTGAATTGCAATAAAAGTAAACTCATGAATGGAACTTTTTTCTCCGGCGATTCTTCAGCACAAAAGTAACTTCGATATCGATTGAGGGCATTGATTATTTATTGCTATCGCGATAAAACGGCTTGCCACGGTGTGTTTTTCAAGATAAACTGACTTCTTCGCGTGATGCCGGTTCATACAAGAGTTGAGCGATCACTTAAGACACGCGAGCCACAAGTTACGAAAGATCAATGATGTTACAAAAAAGTAGCGAAAATTCAATTTTACCACTCGATAAAATGTAATTTTACCTTCTTTAGGAGAACTTTGAGAAATTTCAAGAAATCGGATGAGTATTGTGGGGAAAAGAAGACAAACTGATGTTAACGCACGGCACACTTTATTTTAACACGCTGAACCCAAAATGCCCCGATATTCACACACACACACACGATTACGTTTAACACTGTCTTTCTGTTCTCGCGTTCGAATCTTAACCGTATTCGCCAACGAACGTTTCGCCTTTTGCTCTCTGTGAACATTCTGCGCTCGGCTTTTATACCCGTTGACGACAACCGTTACCGAACGCGACGGTTTCTCCCCGTTCGTCCATTGAAGTTGACGAACGGTTTGAATTTGTTTTCGGTCGCTTCTCCTTACCTTACTTTCTCTATAGCTCGTATCCTACAGTATTTTGTACAAATTGATCGAGATGGGTATCGATCAATTTAAACGAATTTAAGAGATTCTTCATTTAGAATACAAGTTTGAAGCTTCCGAAACTTCAACGTCTGAATCCTCTTTTTCGATAGCAGCAGGTTACTGCGTTTCACTGTGTATAATTCAGTCGAGAACTTCGAACACTTCCTTCTTATTGCAACGATTAACTACTCTGCTCCTATCACGAATTCTTCTTTACGAAACTTCGAGCACTCTCGAAATAGTTCGATCCCGGAATGTTGCCTCTAATTACATCACTGTCCGTCCGAATTAAAGTTGGACGATTTATAGAGTTAATTCGCCGATTTAATCAACGTTTCCAAACAGAGGGTTAAAACTTGACAACACTCGTTGCCAACGGTTCCTTGTACAGTTCATTAAAATTTTTAATTAACCACTAAAAGGAAACTTCAAGTTGTATTTATTTCTACTCTTGCGAACGACTTTTAGATTTTCGAGAGGACTTATAGAATTGGCCATTGAATTTTTATAGAATATTGAAAATAATTTTAATTGGCTAGTTGGAACGAAGGAAACGATTCTCTGTTTACCAATTTCGAATCGCTCTTACGCCCTGACACCGGCAGGAACGGAAACGCCAAATCCGGCTGTTCGTCGATTATACGCGCCCTTCCGTTTCTGTAATATACACGGGGATTGATTCGCTCTGACTGATAACTGAGAGTAACCGCGTTACACGAACCCGTAGGAAACGATAAACTGACGTTCTTCCCTCGATTTACGTGAAATGTGATTTGCAGAAGTTCAATTTCATCGATTCTCTTATTCCACTTCTGCGCTGATTGCAATCACCTTTTAATCCTACGCCGGATACCTGTCTGACGTTTCATTTGCACAAATCTATAACCAATTAGCCATCTATTCGATACGGATATAGATGGATATTATTAGTATTTATGGTGCAATAATTTTTGCAAAGAAAAAGAATATTTGAGGGGATCCAACTAACGAACTGAAGTTAAAATTACTTCGAAAGTGTAATAACGGGTGTAGCCAAATAAATGCACATAGTAATTTAGAGAAAAGTCAAATTGCCACTACAATACGAGATTCAAGGTTCGTGCAGGGATCATAAAAATTCGCAGCAAACTTCATCGTAGAAAAATAGCTCGAAAGCCATTGAGATCGCAACATCGGACCCGAAATTACAGCCACTCTCGTCCAAACTAAATTTTGGTATTTAATATCATGGCAAGGCGAGTTCAATAAGAACTAAGCACTCTAAAAACCGAAAAAAAAGAAGAAAAAATTCCTCGCTGTAATAACCGGCAACGGTTCAGTTACTAACGAGTTTCTAAATAGGCTGGCAGCTTGAGCCCAGATATTAAACGCTGTTGCAAAAGGGCTGGGTGAGAAACAGAAAAAGAAAAAAAAGTCGAAACTAACCGCCCTGTTTCCGGTGTGTTCCCCAACACGTGTCTGAAATTTCCTAAAAAATGCCACGTTTGCATTTATCTGAAGTATCTCCTCGCCCATCGATTGTATCAAACAACGTTTCTAATTGCAGATCAATTTTAGAGCTTTAAGGATACTAAATGAACATTGTATTTTAATTTGGAAAATACAGAGACTATGTAACAATTATTCATTTTTAAACTGTAGTCTTCGAGTCCCTTAGATACCTCACGTAGCCGTTTGTAAGGAATATAATTTTGAAAAATACTTTATTGCTTGCAATTGAAGTCTACAAAAAAGGGTTAGGGCTTACGTCACCAGTTCAACAGCACTTCCCTTTCAAAAAAATCTAAGTCCTCATAAACAAGAAGACTACCTCCCTGAAAACGTACATGGCGCCAGTGATCCCCATTTTTTAAATTTTCTAACACTATACTGTTCGAGATATGAAATCGATCACGAGGGCTTTTAATTGAACATAACAGATGCTAATCGTTGTTGATTTATTTCGTCCAACTTTTGATCAGAATTGATCCGGTGTTGGCAAGACAACGGTTAAACTCGATGGAATTGGTTCAATGCGGTCTCTGTGTTTGCATTCGTCGTGGCTTGGTCCAGGTAGATCCAGTCGTAGGATCTGGAACAATGCGCTGTCCTACGGTCACTAATTAATAGACAAGTGCTATATTCGACGTCGTGCGCGCGTACCTTACCACACAAAGCCGCGTTGCAAGTGTAATTACGTGCACGCGCGCGTGTGTGTGCAGAGACAGATTTGGTCTGCGGTGGATCGCGCTCGCGTGAAAAGCAACGAAACGCGTGTCCATCCGTCGATGGCTATTGGACCGTTCCGGTGGAACGCGATAACGTTAATTTCGATAGAATCTAATTAAATTCGACTCCCGATTCCATTTAATTGCTTCCGTTTAGAGAGGCTTGTTTCTACTCCCGGCTCGAAACAAAAGGAAAAAAAGAAGGTTCGACGATGATCAATAGTATTTGCACCGACCGAAATGAAGAGCGAAGGGTAATTAGAATTTTCTCTTGTTTCGTTTCGAATTAACTTCGACGCCTTAACCCTTAATTACCTCGGCTTTAACCCTCTGCCATATCATTTTTCTCATAGGTGCGTCAGTTAAATTTCACTTAAAATTATAATTTGTACTAACAGTACGAATTAGCATGACAAAGTCAAAGTACGGCAAGGGGTTAATTCACGAGAATAATTTTCATTTTAAGATTCCAATTTGTTTGTTTGCATTGAAATATAATATTTCATTTCTTGTCTGATAAGAAACATTAATTGATCGATCAGGAAAACGATAGACACGAATAATGAAATGGAAACAATTTAGTTAATGTAATTCGATCATCAAATAGATTGAACTTTTAGCGAATAGACAGGGGTTTGAAGGGCCATTAGATTTCACTTACTCTAATCCTCGGATTACAGCGAAATTAAGTTAAAACTGAGTTCCAATTAAAGCACCGCCACGATTATGTATGATCCTTTAAGCCGCGCAAAAGCGAATCACATTATTTCAATAAAAACAATCCACCGCGATACAATATTCCACAAAGAACCCTGGTGCAGTCAAGAATGCAAAAAGAAACGTACAAAAACGGACGAATACAAGACTTCCGTATCATTTTTCTTTCTTTACAAAGTCCCTTTGAAGTTACAACGTCCACAGATTAATTAATCATGGTGTAATTAACAACCAACACACAATAGAGTTTTTACGCGACAATGCTTGATAACCCTTTCTTTTTTCGCTATTATATTTTCTTGTGTCATTATGCTTCGTCTATTTTATTACAGGAGAGTTTAAATCATTTTTTGTACATTAATTTTCACGCTTTGTAAAGGAACAATTAATAAAAGAGATATTTTATTTCTTGGAAATTCTGAAGTATGAAATTTTGAAGTAAGAAATTAAATTTTTCGAAAATTACAATTATAAATATTATATTCTCAAGGTATAATATTTATTTTTTGAGGATACACATACACGTTCCCGAAAACAAAAAGGTCAAGGGTCGTTAAATCTAAACGTGACTAAAAATACAGGAAATGTAATATTTTCGTTGAAACATCAATTAACGGAATAATGCTATTCCTCGTCTGAGAAAATAACAGAGTTGAACTTTTATAATTGAGCGTATCAAAGGGGGACGAGGAGGTTTATAACGACTCGTGAACTGTCCCGGCGAGTTTATTTCCATTAAATCATTTAACGAGTTTCAGCTGACGACGAAATTGTCTAACGAACGTCGAACGCCGTTCTGCAGAATTATCGAAGTTGTTATATTCTTCTCTCGGTTTCTATCTTTATTCGAGGAACATTCTTAAAACTTGCCCTGACTTCTCAATGAAATCTCCATTCAATCGCGACGAAAGTATCACGATACGAAACACAACACTTTTCAATTCCGTGTTCGACCAACAAACAAACGATTTATAAATGAAAATTTATATTGTATATGTTCGCCCCACTTTCTCGATGATCGAGGAAAATTCATATAATATGAATATTATTTTTCGCGAGAACAGAAAAAATCCCGATAAAAAAGGAAAGCTTTTCTCGCATCGCGGAAAATTCGCTTAAATTATCGCAAACTCCGCGAGCTTCTAACCCGTTCGAATTAACGGCTTCCCTTTTAATATAATATCTTGGATTGGCGGCGCTTTTAACAATCTTTTTCGAGTCGATCCAATCAACAACGACAACGCCGCGACTCAATGCATTTCCGTCGATTTTACGATAAATTAATTTGTCAGGATTTGGGGTTCACCGATATCCGGTACAGGGGAAAAGCGTCCCATAAGCTCGATCCTATCGACGGAAGTTTAAATCTATTTACCACGCGTCTGATCGAAACGACTACGAGCGATTCTGATAACCGAATATGTCTTGGCTAACGAAGTACCAATAAGATTAAAACACGTTTTTGGAATTTGGAAACTTTGAAATATTATACAGGGTGTCTCGCCCAAAGTGTCACAAAGCCATTCCATAATTATTGTAGAAATTGAACGGTAAAATGGTTTTAGACTTCAAATAACGGTTAACAAACTCGTTTCGAGAAATATCATTAAATGATAAAAAAAATATAGTTCCATTTAAAAAATGCAATTCGAAAAACCGTTTTTATCAAAACATGCTCTCCATTTTCCCATGCAATAACGATTCTGTAACACTTCAGATTAAAAATTGTCAAACCCTCGATCATGATATTTTTGGAAATTGACAAAGTTTACCAATTTATAGGGTGATTGTATAATTAAATGTATCAAATTCAAATTTATTAATTCGAGGATAAGGGAATTTACGACGCGGCAACAAAAATGCAGTTATTAAAGCCTCGATTCATTACAGTTAATTGAATGGAAAATTTTCAGGACCTAATTCCCCGATAAATTACACCATGTCGTCGCGGTACATTGTTCCCGTTAATTCGATCGCCAATTATTTATTCAGCTGCATTTTCGACGGGAAGTTACGAGACACGCGGGCCAACGATTATTTACGGTGTCCTTAAAATAAAGTGGATCGCCCGGGGCTACAAAAAGTCATTAAAGTTTCACTGGAATCTAAACACAAGTTCAACCGTGGTTCTGTGTATTTATAGAACCCGTCGTCTATTGTTGCCGGGTTTTGACGCGAAATTCTCTAATAATTTCGTGCGAAATACCACAATGAAGTCATAAATTTAGTTTTGATAAAACGGCTCCTGTCGCCTTTTGAAAATTTCGCTAAAAGCATTAGCGAATTCGATCGAATGAAATAACATTCTTAGAGATCCACGAACGAACGATGAATATATATCGCGCGGGCATTCAATTGTCTGAATGGCCAAAAGAACAAAAGCCGGGCTACGACAAATTGTTCAACGAAGCGAACAACGTTAAAAATGTTCCCATCTCCGATATTTCGATGTACCATTGTTCCGACGGCAAAAATTTCGAACGCATGAACTATATATTTTGTTAACGGTGTTACAATGTCAAACAACTACGTTCCGCTACTCTACGGTGCATACTTCCATTTTATGCGTATTGTCCAGATACGAACGACAGAGATTTTTTTACGTCAATTACCTTTTCCCATCACCTTCGCCAACAGATAGCAATTCGAAGAATTTTGCTTTAAATAGAAACGCTCGTCCCGGAAAGTGCACTCAGAATAATTTCAATTTTATGTTTCGTTCGAATCTTGAAAAGATTCCGGTAAAATATCGAAAGTAAACATTTAATTATCATTTATATAATTACAAAAATAATACGTAGGAGAGTGAGATAATTGAACAATCTTTTTCGCATGGATTTTTAAATCAGAAAATTGAGAATTCAATTAGAAGGAAGGGACACGTGAAAGTTACAGAAGGATTCGAAAAGACAGTTTATTCAGGCTCAATGAACCGCACTCGAGTTTGCGCCGTTTCGAATCGCGTTAAAAGAGCTTTTCGAGTGAATGACGCAGTCTTCCTTTTTTATGAAGACGCCGTGTTCTGTGCGTGTTCAAGTTGCAAATTCTCCGTCGTATCATTAACACGGTGTCACGAACGCGCAATTCTTCGGCTTTTCTCGTGTTCCCAATATCACGTGGTTAACAAGCCTCGAAAAAGCATCCCCTCGCTTCACAAGAAAGTCACTTCCGCGAAGTCGAGAGTGAATGGACAAAGGCTTCCAGAGAAAATTTCGTACAAGTCCGGATTTTAATTTCCTGTTGGTCCAATTTGCCGAGCTTCGTTAATCTTTATTGTCTCTACTCTGTGCAATTTGCTTTTTAGATTAAATCAAAAACAGTCGACATCCAACTTTATTAATATTCCTCATAAGTATACTTCAATAGTATACTTATTTTCCCATCCTTCAAAATTAATAAAAAATTACAAAAATTGTATATTTTATTAGGTACCGAATTTTTCAATATTTTGTAAATTAATTCTTATTTAAAAAGTAATCTTTATCGAAAAGACGAACGTGTTTTATAGCAAAATAGGCAAAAATAACAGAATAAAATAAATCGAACGCCCACAGCTGTTGATAACGGGTTAAAGGGTTGATTAATGCTCTGGCTTGCGGCGCGACTCGACTCGTGCTCAGCGCGCATCTCAGACGTTGTTTCCGCGTCTTAGACGGTGCAAAGTTTAATTGAAACAGTCGGTTTTAATCCGGACGATTAAATTGTCACGAGAAAGACTTTGCGGTGGTCGAAAACGAACAAACGGTTGTTGGTCGCGCGTGCGAATATCATTGCGGTCGAGCCTCTAATCCACGCGGGATTTCGACCATGTCATTGAAGCCCGATAGAGCCTCGACGAGGACTGCTGTATCGCTGAAACAGCATGTCGGCTAAATGAGAAAAAGAGAGGGATGATCCGTCGCGTCTCTATGTCCTCCTTTCTTCTCCCTTGCCCTCCCTTCTAATGAGGAGATACCGGATTCCGGCCTCTAATTTGAAACGAAACTCTGCTGATACGTGCGAAAAAAAAAAAAAATGGCCCACCGTGACAAACACGTCGTGTCGCCGCGACACACGGTGACACGATGTGCGCTTATTGATCTCATTAAGCCATCTGTGACTGCGAATCGACGAGAGCTTGTTATTTCGAGTCGAATACGAAACTTTTGTGCAAAGGGAAGCGTTCCTCGTGTTACGTATCGACAACAAATTCCATTTTAGCGGAGAAAAGGAAAGAAGGCGTTCAAATTTCGAATAAGAATATACGGGACGTTTAACTACGTATCTAGATTTAGGAAAAGTTTTGGAAGGTTAGGCAGAATAAAGGAAAAACGAGTGCAAGGTTTAAGGTAGCAGAGCTGCATGAAAATACGCTAGCACTATTATCTTCTTGTTTCCTGCTGCCACGGAAACAGCTATCGACGAGGATATCGCTTCCCGAACACTGAAAACTCATTTCAACTCTCCCTGCCCTCTCGTTGTCTGCTCAAGCAACTCGATCCCGCTTTTTAGAGCGCCAAGTATCAGCGTTAGGGATGCAACGTATCAACAGGGAAACCGGCTGAAAGGGAGGGTTAGGTTAAAATGGAGAAGACAGCGTGCCATTATGGCGAATCGGGTAGCAGTTTCAAGAACACGCATTTTCTCGAATATAAGGAGATAAAGGTACGAAGAGATGTTGAAAATTGACCATGAAATTTATTTTAAAAATAAATAAATTATTGTGCTCAGGCATAATGCCTGGTAACTTTCGAGTACGAGACGAATGGTGAAGTTTACCGGTCCCAAAATTTTCAATTTCCCCGAAGGCATTGTACGGTATCGAGTTAGCTAGCTGTCCCTAGGGGAAATACCGATGCAGGGAAATGACTTCCTAACCATTTGCCTCAATATTCCAGAACTATTACCTATTATGTCTACCAAAATGGATAATGGGTTAGATTAATTATCCTGCCTAGGTAGAATCCCTATTACTTTTTAAACAGACGAAGAACTGTGGGGAAGGATTAACGTCGAGTAAACTTATTTCCCTTAGGGGAAAGTAATGATACAGGAAAATAAAATAATAACTAGGTTAATTATCCTTTCATGTCACAATTTCTAATAATTAGGAATATGGACATTGCAAGTTTCCTTATACATTCCTACATTCCTACAACAAAATACAACGTACAGTCCTAGATGCCTCGCAATTCCAGGAACTTTGAAAAATGTTCAGATTTAAACATTTCTAGGATTTTCGAGGGGAGGATGTACTCGCACGTACGACCTTCTTGTATCTTAGAGATAGACATCGACTCGTTAACCCTTGGAAAGTGGAGGAATGTAACAAAGGGGTGGCGGATGAGGAGGATAGGGCACGCTAGAAAAGTCTCCGGTGTGTAATTACTGGCTGAATTCTTATTACTCGACGAGTTCCAGCACTCCCTACAGGCCTGTCCTCGCATTTATCTTTCTTTCTTCTTCATCTCCTTTACCATTACGTCCCTTACGATCCGTCGCTTTCTGAGTGCAACGAGCACCCTGCGACCGCAGGTGGTGCTTGATTACCATCACTTTTGTACGAACAAAATTACGGCCTTCTGTTATGCTTTCCGTTCCCTTCTACATTTTCTTTTTATTAAAAAAAATCCCTAAATTTGGATACCCAAATAAAATTTATATAATTTTGAAAGGGTTTGGATAATGTTTCTCCAAATCTACCGAACGTTTTGTGAAGTAACGAATAAATGAAAGTTCAAGGTACAGTAATCAGACGTATTTAACGCGACAATTGGCACAAGGACACGAGTGAGCAAATTTGCAATTCAATTTAACACGTTCGTCGTCGCAGTAAAAATATCCATGTTTATCACGATACAAGATAATATTTGTACTCAAAATTTTCTCCAGCTCTTCGCATTTTAATTATTTCATTGAACCGAGTTCAACAGCATCGAAAACAAATTATCCCCGGGGCGGTCAGAGTGTTAATTGGATTATAAATAAACGAAAGAAAGAAAATGCAAAGTATAAGTCATATTATAACACGGTCATAATCGAAATTGAAGAATTAAATCATGATACGTTTGATCGTTCTTATTGTTAGAACTATATCAAAACAGTCTGTGTACCGTGGGTAAGTAACATTTTAATTGCTACTTAATTATATACTTGAGTTTGATTTATAGAGTCTCTGATTTAATAATAATTTTCATAATGATATTTACAGAATGTAAATGTATCATTTAATTTGTAATAACCAACAAAGAAATAGTGGAAACAGTTATTCTTTTTGTCTGACTTAACACGTACCTTAACTACTTAAAAAGTCTATCTACCAGTGTTTTACGGTAAAGATATTTATATTGTAATTGATTGTATATTCATAATTTAGAGAGCCACTCCATGAAACCGATCCATGAACACGGAAAATATCGAAAATTCGTGAAATTTCAATCTTTCTTCATTGAAACGCGAACTATGAATCGGAATACAAAAGCGGCGAGAGAAAAATTGGTGGAAACGAATTTCACGCGCAACTGATGAATCGTTAGAAAATTCTGACACATTTATCAACGTATAACACGGGGACAGCGCGGTTCGAAAGAGCATTATCGAAAAATATTTCCGGCGTGCAATTGATGCCTTGAGTTCTCATTACTCAACGCGTGAGGAGCGTTCCCCACAGGCCCTGTCAGGGAATCTTTTACCTTTCTGAAAGGGAAGGCAACGGCGTGCCGCGGTTTGATTTCACGGAATTTAATAACCCACGGGAATCTGAAGATATAGATTTTTTTTCGCTCTAACGGGTTCACACGTTTTGTTCGGGAATCAATGGGAACAGCCGATCCGCACGCTTTGAGCAGCTTATTTTCTATCATTCGCGTTATATTTCGTTACGAATCAGGATAAATTAGTATTAAAAATAATAAAATACATTCTTATAGTATTTACAAGATTTCAATTTTTAATGCTCAGAATACTAACTAATTCAAATTTATTTCCAAATAAAATTTTTAATTTTAACTCCATATTTATTAATATTTCTATATTGTGATGTGTTAGAAGTATTAAGTATTAACTCTAATCCCCTAATCTGCTATTTTTCATATTTACAGTAAAAAAGAAGTGATTAGAGTCCGGTACATAAAATTCGTTGTAAAAGAAGAATCTATCGATCGCGTTTAAAATTCCAAATCAGTAATCCGAAACTTCCATATACCAACGCATCCGGAAATAATCCTGAATCCGAGTTCGCCCCCTCCCCCGTCACATGTCACAGTTCCGGACAATAAAACGCGTCTCCGTTATTCTATCCTTCGCCCGTTTAATTAGAATGCAAATGCCAGGGAAAAATCTCAACTGTAGCGGGCAGCTCCGTGATATGCAAATGTTCGGTATCCGAGTGGCTCGAAGATCTTTCCCGCTTTCCATCCCGTTCCTTTTTTCTCCCATTCGTTTTTCAGAATCAAATTCTTTCGATCGCTGGAAAACCAAGTGTACCGGTGCCGTAATAACAAGAGGGGGGAAACGTTCGAGCCTCTGGTTGGCAGGCCGGAAATTCAACGGTCAAAATTTAATTTCATGATTGCGTGTCCGACACATGGCCGATATTACACGGTTGACAAAGCCAGAAATTTCTATTGCCTGTATTTAAATTTATAGGAAACACGGTCACGTCGACCGTGCGTTTATACATGCCTCTTTTTTTCCCTCCCCACCTGTTCCTGACGAGTTAATATCGAGTCGATGAATTTGTCACGATATTTAACGCTACAATTCCGGACGATTAATGCCGTCGCGCGTTAAATAATACACGACGCTTGTCAAACGCGCGGGACGAAGTATCAGAATCCAAATGAGATTCGATGGGACGATTTTTCGTTTATTAAATTACCAACTAAATTCAGATATTTTACTTCGAGCGGATCCTACCGCGGAGAAAATACGGTGGATAATTATTTGCTCAATTTTGGCGCGCGGATTATGATTGTTAATATAAAGTATTCGAGTAGAATCGAACGATATCGATCGCGGCACGGTTGGACCGAATCCTTTTTTTATCAACGCATCCGCGCCGAATTCCAGCGAAATTAAGAATTGAACGGAAGCGATCGAAACTACAAACTGACCCTTGATTGCAAATTGCAATTCCGCCGTTTGCAAATGAAAGGCGCGATTGCATCGTGCGATATTCAATTCTCTGTTAAATATACACTTTCCGGTTATCCATTCCGAAACTCGATATTCACCGATTTTATCCGTTTCGAAATTTCCTTCCCCCGTCAAAACACGGTTATTTTCCTTTGATTATGTCGGATAATTGAATTCGTGTTTTTTTCGAAATGGTAAAGGTTGTTTCAAAAAATAACTCGGAGACAGGGGAACGCGCGAATTATTTATCGAATCTCGACGGTCGAAGAATTACTAGGAGAGAAAAAGGGAAACGACAAGGTAGGGAAATTCGTTTCGTCCAGGTAGTATGTTATTCAATTAATCTTCCTTGATTGGCACGTTGCAAATTCTCGCGTTTTACCCTGTAAACCGACATACCGTCGACGGAAAATGGAAAAAAGATTGGGCGAGATTTATTTTTGCGCGATGAAAAATGTCAACGGTATATATGCGCGGTCTATAAAAAAGGGCTTACCCTTTTTTCTGCTTTTTCATTCGACGGATGCGCGAAGCGCGCCACGCAAACAGGTAAGCAATGACGGGTACAATACACTTCGCTAATTAGAAAACTAATCACTGTACCCTTAATAACAAATACGAAAATCTGAACGAGATCGTTCAGCGAAATAACTCGACGAATTTAACAAGAATCGCGTCGACGAGCTTTTAAAGTAATCTTTGGGCTCCGCGAACCGAGACGTTATTTCGTCCGCTTTATCGGCGACCCGCCCTTTAAAATTTCTATTTTACCGTCGTCATTTCGTCCCCTTTGATTGCTCATGTGTGATCGTACCCTTATTCCTTTGGTCACACCGTTCCACGGAATTCGAGGCCGCGGAAAAGGAGGAATATAAGAAACGGCGGAAACATTCGGGGCAAAAGAAAAATATGAAGTTCACGTTCGCTTGGGCCGCAAGATTTTGCGGCAAAGGGGGGAGACGGGAACAGAGGGATGAAACAGAAATACGCGCCACCGATGCGAAATCACCGCGGTACCTACATGACGCAGGAATCTCAAACAGCTGGCAACGAATAATTCTACCGGAACCCAGGTGTTGCCTTTTCGATGCTGAAATTTCACAATTTTCGACTGTCGATGTTACATCTTTCAAATGCTGAACCCGCGCCTTCTGGCCGTACATTTATTCCACGAACATTTTGCAGTAAACATGATCAGAAAAAAAAAAAAATGATCGAGGATGGTGTTGGATATTTGATATTTGGATCATTCTCAGATAAATTTAGAAAAGTGTGAAAATAAACTTTCTAAATTTTGTAAATAAAAAATATTGCAAATTTGAGAATTATTTAATTTAATTTCTATTTTATACTTGACAATTAATTAATCTGCACGTGATAGAATTTAAGAAATTCCATGCTACGTCATGAAAGCGGCATTACTTTATAACTTTGTATCAAAGTATTTATAGCCGAACTTTAAATAATATTTCCTTCTTATTTTTAGTGAAAGAGTATAGTCTTGCACTTGGTCGAGAAAACCCCGGATCACATTGTATATTACCCCTTTAAAAGTATCCTCATTCATTTTGACAGCGACCATGTTCATCGTGGAAAAGTTTCACGAGCAATTTTTTCTTTTCTCTTCTTCTTTTTTTTGTTACTTTCCAACTAAGTCAATCTTTTTTGCATGATCCATTATTGGAACAATGTTTCGTTCCTTGGCACGAGTCGCTGGCCGCAAGAAAAGCGCGGAACATTCGCGTAGAAAACATAAATTGAACGAAGCACGACATGCCAGGGAAATGAAATTTTCTTGTCAACGATTATTATTGATGGTCCGGATGTTTAAAAGTCGGACAGCTCGAATCATTATAACGCAAAGATAAATTTCGAATGTGGGACACGACAGGGATAGCAATTTCTTAATGAAACTTGTATTTTTCGCGTCTCGATCATTTGACACTTTCATACAAAGACCGTTTGATTCCATTTGAAAATTTTGAAATTCATCAAAAATGTGATTTTTTATTTTCAAATTATTCGGTTTTTTATAAACTACTAAATGACCTATCACAAGTTAAATTTAATTTGGAGGCACTGGCTATACCCTTTACACAATTAACTCTAGTCGTAATATGTAATTATAAAATAACCCTTTTCTCTCAAAAAACGTTATCACGTGCCATAACCTGCTATCTATGATCCTACGCCATTTAAAAAGATAAGCTTGATACATTAAATAATTAAACATGGATACAAACGATCATTCGAGCCAATATGACCATTCAACGTTTTACTCATTCATTAAAATCGAACGTTACACGTCGCTGAATAAGCGTTTATAGGCAACCGAACAGTATATTTTGATCTTGTAATTAAGTCGAATCGATATTCGAACAATTCGATCATTTTCAATCCGAGTTTTCGTTTTCCATGCACTAACCTCGGTGATAAACGTGTATAACTTTGCATACATTTTCGCAGTCTCATGAATAATATACACCGTTATCACAGGACTCTTTGATTACTCTGTTGCATTTCAAATCTAACACGGTGTAAAGCCTTTTACACCGCGGCCATTAATATGCATGAGATAAAAATTTTCCCCGCCGCTTCTCATTAATTGAAACCATTCGGTCGTTCGAAACAATAGCAGAGGCTATCGCACGAAATTTAATACTTTCTCCCGTTCGTTACATTCTTATCGTCGTAAATTTTGTGCCCCCATATCGAAACAAAATGATTATAGTGAGAAAAAAATTCAATGAATCACCCTCGTTTTTACGCGTAACGTAAGCTACAAAATAATATTTTTAGCACAAGTTTTAAAAAATACTAAAAATTTTCAAAGTTCTGTTTTCAAATTTTCATCAAGCTTTTTTGCCACACAATTCCGTTCATATTAAATTTTACGTACCGCTAGATAACTTATCTTCCACTGAAAAATCTGTGCTGTATAAAGTTATTACCATGCAAAATTTTATTTGCATAACTTTTTCACATTGCGGTGAAATATTGCGCGAAACAATTCAATCGAACTCTGTTATCATACCTTGCGCATTTATTTCATTCGAATCATCGATGACCCTCGTGGCGTAGGAACGCCACTGATTTATACGATGCTTGTATTTCATAGAACGATTGTTAGAATATACGTTGGGATTGTATATTACAATCCGTATGTTCAAATTCGTCAACAATTATTTTGACGTTTTCTGCAATGGCAGAGATCGTTTTACCGAAATACGGTTTGTATTATTAATCATGGACTCATTTGTAAAGATAAGTGGATTTAACTTTCTGTTTACAATACGGATTATCGTTATTACCGCCGGTTTTATATCATCCTATTGTAAATTCGAAGCTTGTTATTAAATTTGGAGGTGGAGGTTTCGGCGGTGCTTTGCAGAAATTAAAAAATATTTTAAATTATTTTTCCTGACACTATACAACAATGAAATGTGAATTTACTGAAAATTATAATCAATCAGCAATATTTCATTATTTTATGAAAATCAATATTTTGGATACAAAGTATTGTCAATTTTATCGTATTACAGAGACGTGGAAAAATGATTGGAATGAAAATGTAGAAAATACAAAAAGGAGAAAAAAAATAGCGATCAAATATAAAGGTTGTATCTTTGAAGTTGAACATTTTTGCGTCAGACTACTTTTAATCAGAATTCCGAAAGTATCGATGATCGGTGAAACGTGAACCAGCAAGAAATGTCAATTAATATACCCTGGCATCAAATACAGGGGAATGCAGAATATTAAAATCAAAGAATGTCAAATATTTAATAAAGCCGGCTAATCTCATGGGTCCTTTCTTCGTTATTGGCGATCATTGATTAAATACTAACCGTGCGGTTCCTAGTACCAAGGAAAATGAGTACGTGCTTAGTACCTTCAGGATAAATTAATTTGGTGAAAACGAAAGTAAATTTAAAATATAGAAATTTTAAAACGAATTAAAAAATATTTCAAATAAATAAATCAATCTGGCACTTAAATAGTTAAACACAAATATTTGTAAATGATAATGTACTATATATTTTTCGATCAAAATCCAGTAAATTTATAAATTCGAAGAATCGGTTTCGTTAATCGCGCGTTAACAGCGTCGGACGTAAATAAATCAATAATTTCATTAAACAACGGGTTAACTTCGTTCCGTTTCTAGTCACGGCTACGCCATAAATTATGCCCGTTGGACGCGTGCCAATGATACAAATTATCGATTGTATCTAAATTCAAAATATCAGCAATTTAGCGACGAAGGGGTGACCAAAGTTTGCTTTGAACGCGCGCCTCGTGATACGAATACGAACGAATCGACGGAAAACAACGTTAGTTTTCCACGTGAACGAATCGCACGCGGTCAGGATAATGGGAAACACAGTTAACTGCATTACGTTTAATGGTGTTTCAGATCGTCCCGATATTTTGTGACGAGTTCGTGATTCGCACGAATAACATTAAAATTCCCACGCCGAACCTTTCGTGTATACAATCGTACCTCAAACTTTGTCTTTCCTTTTGTTTTAACTAACTCATGGTATAAAGTAGGCAGTATCTTTTATTTTTTTTTTTCATAATAAAAATTTTTACGATGCACTTTTGCTCATGTGAAATATTTTATTTTAACACGTTAATCGCCACAGTGAAAAAAGACGTGTGTGGTAAGACACGCTTAAATTTTAATTATTAAAGATTCTATCAATTAATTTTCAAATTTAATAATTTAAATTGGTACTCTGCATTATTAGTCGAAATATTAGCAACATTTTACCTTTGTTTTATTAATTATTTGATTATACAAAATTTAATCGATCGTTGGTGACTACCAGCAATCGATGTTGAAGAATTGATTAATTTCTGGGGATAAAGTATTGTACCATGTACGACTATATTCACTGTGGGAGACAACGTGTTGTTCATCTTTTTTATTCGTTTCCGAGAATTTAGCAAAGCTGCAAAGTTTTCGACTGCCTTTCAATAACACTCTGTACCTCCGGATTGTTCGCTTTTTATTTAGTTTTTCAGAAGCTTAAACTTCTGCCTTGCACTCGTATATCAAAAAACTTTTTTTTTTCTATCGAGCCACGAATAGCTCCAACGTTCCTGCAGGATTTTCAAAGGAATACAAAATAGATGTATGCAAATAACGCCACCGAATGCGTTTTTCTGTGACGTTATTGTCAGGTGCGCACGAGGAACGCCATATCTACACCATAATAGTTTTGTAAATAAACGATGCTTTCGTTAAAAGAACAATTGTTTTTATCGCGGGCGTGTACTCAGAAAACTTCTTCCAAGTAAAACATGAAAACTACAAAAACTATTTAATAATTTCTAAAGGGCATTTTGTTTCCTCGTTATTTCATGGAGTAACAGCAAACAATGTTTCTTTGTTCTCCAATTAAAAGGTTAAAAATTTATTAAATATTGAAAACACACACGCACCCATTTTATTTATTTTCGTATGCTATGGATGGATGGTGGCAATTAACTGAAATGATTTTGACCATGGAAATTTTAAATTTTGTTTGAAAATAACTTGAATTTATGCAGGGTATATCGATAAGGAAATATAATAAATTGATTTTACAACTCTATGTTTTAAAGAATGTCTACATTTTGATGGAAATAAAAGAAAAGAATAGAAGTGGATTTAAATACACTGAGTTTTGTCAAATTTAATAATCGAATGATGGATGGTGCTTCGGTTAAGAATGTTTGGATACTCACTTGATAGAGTAGTGGGTTAAGGGTGGTCTATTAAATTTTTCCACGTACCGGATTTCATCGAAACAGATAATCAATATAAAAGCCAGCAGGATACAGAAAACAGACTGTTAGAGACAGATACGAGTAACAGACGAATGCATTGAAAGATTCAATAAGCCCCTCGAATCCCACAGGAATGGATGCTACGTGTTCGATGTTTCTGAGCACAATCCAGGTAATTTTTCACGTACGACAGCGGCAGTGGAACGTTGTTACCCGTAATTTGATATAAAATCAATTTACCTCCCGCTTGCCAGGTGATACATTGCACATTCGAACGTTACAACGACCGTGTAAAATTGTTTAATTTAAAAGAATGACGAGTCTTTAACAATCCGACGCTATTAACAGACACTTAGGAAATTGGAAAACATGGCAATAACTAGGCATTCTTTTTATAAAAACTAATTAGCACATCCATTAAAAATTTTAATTGGAAGCTTATATTGAAGTATGCAATTTTATTTTCAAACTTACAAATAATTTTTAATATTACGATTAAATCTTCTAATCTTTGAATTTTATTTCTATTTTCCAAATTCTTTAGTGTTATCTTAAAATGTTTCTATTTAAAAGTTTCCGTATTATTTTTGTAAATATTACGAAACAAAAGTGTAAATGAATTTCGACAAAATTTCAAATGTAATCACACGGATGATCATTAATCTTTCTGTCTCGAAACGAAACGGAAATCCTGATTGAAATCCGTTTGTGTCGTGACAAAATATCGAAACGGAAGCGTAACCTTATTCCCTTTTACACGGAACAGAATACAAGGTTCCGGTTTTGCCAGCCAATCGTCGTGTTTTTCTTCTTCGAGCCGAGGAAAAATAGACAGCGACGCGTAAGAGAGGGTGGAAAAAGGAAAAACGCGAACAGAAGTAATGAAAGACATTCGAAGAAGCTTTTCTCGACAATCTCCTTTGCTCGACGGCTACTTCTTTTTTTTATATTCTACAACTACCAGTAAAACACTGATTTTTCATGGTAACTACTGACGATTTTCTCGTGCCAATTAACCTGATTCGCGAATGGATTTTAAAAGCATTCTTATGAAAGATTTGAACAGGTCGATCGGTATCGTTCATTGAGATCGTGATATAATTCGTACTTGTACGTTTTCAAAAAAAAATATTAAGATATTCATATTTCCAAGTCAGAAAATTTAAAGATCACAGTATTCGTTTTATTACTGTGTACTTTATTTGTTAAGGTACGTGTAAGTCGTAATGATACATAATAGGGTTAAAAAATCACTCACCGATCGATGTTTCTGATTGGTGAACGCTGCAGAGGTGTTAGAAGACTGGAATGACGCTCATCTGGACAAAAAACAAACATCCGTGTTAATTATATCATAAATAAGTATAGGATATTTAATATTAATCAATTTGCGAATTTAACCTTTCAATATGGTACCTTAATTATACAAAATTTAAGAAGTCGAGTGGCTTTGAAATAAAATAAAATCAACAAAACTATCTCTGCTATAATTTCAAATTTATCAAGTTTCTTCTCGAGCTCCCTAATTAGTGTCATACTACAGATTCCCCCGATTAATAAAGAAGTCTGCGGCAAAATTGAAAGCTGGGCTTCAAAAACAACTCCATAAGCAAATCCTGACAATATTCTCGGGTAAAATCTTGTTCGCAGTTCTTTTGGTCGATTGAAAAGCTTTCAGAAGCTCAACAAGTACCATTCAAAGCAACTTTCTAAGGCATCCAAAGTTAGAACGTGGAAATAAATCGAGCAGAAGAAGGTTTAAGCACCGGATATCGTGGCTTCTTGTTCGCGAAGCTTCAGTTTCCTGAAACGAACAACCTTCCCTTTTGCCTCGAACGTAACCCCGTGCGTATCGAGTATCTTGTAAAAAATCTATAAGTTAAATCGCATCGATCCAACGAGCGTCGCTGTCGTCGCTGTTTGTTTCAACACCACGTAATTCGCTTGTTACCAAATTCCAGCCGGCTTCGCTCGTCTCACGAGCCACCGTTCGTAATAAGAGAAGCCAGCTTTTGGCATCGTGTTCTAAAATGAGTTTCCTCCGTAGAGTTGCTAATTATATTTCCAGTACACGCGCGCACCACGGCCACCTTGTTCGAAGTAAATAACGAATAGTTACCCCGTAGCCTGGGTACAAAGGCGGGGTGACTAGAAATATGAGTGGCCAGGGAAAGTAAAACGAACAAACTGAAACACCGACCAAGGCTTATCGTACTTGCCACACTATCTACCAATTAACCTGGGCTAATTCGATAAAGTTTTGACAAACGCGGCTGTCACGCGTTCGAAACAAAGTGCTCGTTAAGTTGATTAACACCTTGGATGTACCGGCGAATAAGGAATAATAACGGGTCCAATTTACAGCCGGCTTCGTTTGGAACACTCGAATGTTCAATTAAAGGTGTTACAATGAAACTCGTGTAACTTTAATCCGCCCGTGCTACCGTGAAACCATGAATAATATTGGAAATGAAATAATAAGTAGTTTGATAATTATTTCTTTCTCCATTTCAATTCACTAAACTTTAAAATATTTATACTAACGTAAGCAAAATTTTATAATTAACAGATTTTAGAGTCCGCACGACTGACATTTTTAGAAGTTTCGAGAATCGAGAGAGTTATTAATTAAATTATTTTTAAACAATTATTTTTCGATATATAATACAAGACACTTAGTTAAAATATCTAAGCGTCTAAAATCAGGTTCCAGGGTTAAAGATACGAATAATTATTTAGAAAAACAATATCAATCGAACCTTCTTGTCACTTCACAATCAAACCCATTAATTTCGTTGATGCTTACAAGAAAATTTCTGAATGTGCATCGGGCGTAATCAGCTCGCGGATCCGCAAGTGTGTACTCGACGAGTGCAGCGAAAGTCCAGACTGAATGGGGCGGAGGAAAAAAAAGTAGTCCAAGGCACGTACGACCGGTTTCGGATCACGAACTTTTAATTAGAGGCAGGAAAAAAACGAGAGAGTGAGAAAAAAAGAGAAGAAGCGTGGGTGTCAGTGGAAAGTGGGCTGACCGAGCGAGTGTCTCCGTGAGAGAAACTTCGTTGCTCGTTTCTGCGGGCAACGTTTGACGGAAATCAGACGGGTCCGTCGTCCAGAAATTGTTCCAGAAAGCCACGATCCCTTCCCGCGTTTCTTTTCATTAGCGCAACGACCACAACACCGTTCCGACCGCTCTTATCCCTTAGCCAGGGATTTAACGAGCGATTTTCTTGGGACGTCGCACGGGAAACTTCCCAAGGATTCAGCCACGACGGGAAACAACCCGGTGATATCCTGAAGGACTCGTTCCGCGAGCAAAGAACGCGTGATTGAAATTTCTATGGTCTTTCCGATCGATCTTTCCAATCACGTTATCCACCGGGCCTTTGATTTCGCCGCAATCGACTGCATCCACGTCGATATCAATTGATTTACTCGAATTGATAGGCCGAGTATCAAGTTCCGTGGTAATATCATCAACGTGCGACCATAGTTGAAGTCGGGATTTACAACCCCGGCTTGCATCGCAGGCACCGACCGCGAGCACACCGCGTGACGTAAAACAAAATCTTGCGTAAAGAGAGCTTTGATATAACACGAAACTGGCTGAAATTAACCTTGCATAAACTGATTGCCCTATGTTTGGGAAAGCAAAACAGTATTGTACCTTCGGAGCTAT
Organism: Anthidium xuezhongi; assembly: GCA_022405125.1. Lineage (NCBI taxonomy): Eukaryota > Metazoa > Arthropoda > Insecta > Hymenoptera > Megachilidae > Anthidium > Anthidium xuezhongi. Next base: position 2,375,103 of record CM039649.1, read on the forward strand.
TCGTACTTCCATCGTAATTTATGAATGGTACCCGTTCAATTGTTCCAAATTAATCAATTTACTTCAATTACGAATGAATTATTTTAATTAAATTATGATATCCTACATTTACTCGATCCATTATAAAATGAAATTTCCCTGAGAACATTTGCTTTGCCAATTTTTTACACAAATTATACCCCCAAGAGAATCGAAAAGGGTTGAAACACAAGGATTTCGTTAGCTCGCGTATTTGCCAAGAGAAAAACGGAACAGGCGTTGAAAAAACACTCTCTGTTTTTTATTCTCTGTTCCCCCGATTCCTTGACCATTCGTGCAATGAAACTGGAAAATTACAAGGACCGAAATGTTCATCGACGCGGACCATTTTCTCCCGCGAATTGTGTCATCGATCGCAGTTTACGAATGCATTCAATATTTCGCCGAAAACGTAGCGATAAAGAGAGAGAAAGAGAGACAGAGAGAGGGGGAGTGAAAGAGAAAAAAAAAGGTTCGTAGAAATGACGCTCTCCCAACCTTCTCCCGCTAATTATCACTCGGCTCCAACGGAGAACTTTTTACGCATGATGGCAGAATGGTCGGGTATCTATTTGTCCGTAATGAGCGTTTCGATTTTCCGTCAGAATGCTTCTAAAAGGAGGTAATAAAACGCCTCTCTCTTTTTTTTTTTTTTTACGACGACCATCGGTGGTTGAAGTTTTTCCACCTTGTTGTTGCAACCACGATCATGCGTTACCCGCCTTGAAATTGTTTCTCAGACTCCAAAAGTTGAGTCCGCGTTTCTAATTCGTTTTATAAAACGCTCAAGACTCAATATGTATTTCATTTTGAGAAACGAACTATTTCAAGAGTAATATTTCTTTAAAAAAACTTGATAAAAAATATATTCATGCATCGTATGTGTAATTTTGAAATATTTAACGGCAAGTTTTAGATGCTTAATTTGAAACTTGTGGGTGGAAAATATTTTATACTAGCTCGTCTGACTAGTGGTTAATCTGTTCCACTTAGTTCCTAATTCATTATTCCAACGAAGAAAGAGGCATTTTAAATTGAGAACACCGATGAAATCTTTATGCAATCGCGTTCAGCAAACTCTAAGCTTTAAATCGATGTGCCATAAGTGCTATTTTGGGGTACTTTTATGTCATTAAATTATAATAAACTTTCTACATGTCTAAACTGTAATTCGTGCAAAACATGAAAAATTTCATTCAAGTAGTTTTTTTAAGGTTAATTAACAAATTTTACGATTTTGAATTTCTTTCATCAAAAATCAGCCAAATTTTGAAATATTACTAAACGGAAATCCGATACAAACACACGAGAAGTTCTGAAACGAAATTCGAGCTTTCATCGAACATTATTCTCGAATAACTGAATACAATTTGCCAAATTACAGGAGAATCGAACGACAGATCTGTCGATAGATTCTTCGTGGGTAAAAAGGAGGGGAAAGAAGGAGGAGAAAAGGGAATTTCACGAGAATACCGATCGGTCGTTGAATACCTTTCGCGCGTATGGATTCTCGACTAAAGTTTATCGTCGAATATTTCGACCACAATTCGAAGTATTGGCCTGCAAAACTTTCCAACAATTAATCCGTCGAAAATTTCGTTTTCCGTGATCGAACCGTGAACCCCATGATTAAATCTTATCGCGTAACAATCGATGAAACCTCCTACCCTCCAAGTCCTTATTTCCATTCGTTCGAATCGTTTTGATCCTTTTTCTGCTTTCAACTTTTATCAAATTTCATGCCAGGCGTAGGGAAAATCCATTGTTTTCTACCGGTAATAAACTTAATGAACGCGTTGATTTAATTACCCTTAGTCTTTCGAACATTAATTACTCCTGATAAAGTATGGAATTTCTAAAGAATTTCTTTTTAAATTCCAGCTTAGCTTGTCGCAAATATATTTTTATTAGAATATAATAATTTCCAGAAGCTCCACTAGAACTACCTACTTTATGCAATATAGTAATTAAAAATAGTGATTTGTCGAATTTTAATAAATAAATTCAAAGCAAATCAACCTAATAGGCTTTGAAACAACTTTACGAATATTGTATGCCAATCTAATGAAGATAATAAGATTCTTAAGAATTGATACAAGGAGTGGAAGACATCTTAGTATGTTGCATATTGAGGACAATTGAAGTTATGTTACACGAATTAACCGAACAGCTAACTACAATTGTCAGGAGATTACTTCATAAACCATAATGGTAATTCAGTTTCATATGTGCTAAAGGTTCCGCAAGTAGACCAATAATCAAAGGAACGAGCCATCGCAAGAATTTTCCTTAATACCAACAGAAGCTGAAAGCAGTTTCTTGTCTGGGTAATCAGCTTGCAAAGACATTAAAGCTTATCACTGTGGAAACTCCATTATCCGAATGTGGAACACATTCGAGATGCAGATTAATTACAGTGATTCGAAACAGACGTAAATCCGGATAACGGTAATTAAGAAAGCATAAACGATCTTGTCTCTGTTTCGTAAACAAAAGAATCAAGAACACGGTAATGAGAATCCTGAAGAATCGTGATCGAGCAAGCACAACTATACGTTTTTTCCATTAAAGTACGCGTTGTAAGCGGATTTTAAAACACCTTAATAAACTGGTACAGCAGAACTTAATTCTGCAGCTATTATTTCTTCTTCAACTTTTATCATCCTTACTTTTATGTATTTCTTTAATATTAAGCAAAGGAGTTATTACATTAATTCACTCTGACGGGGTGAAATTTAATCTCGTCCAGACATTTAACCCTTTCGACTCGATTGTCCCCTCTGAGGGACTTGAAAAGAATGCAGATGATTTTTAAGAGAAAAATAACTAATTTATTTGTTTTTATAAATTTCTAAGAATAATTATTTCTAATACTATGTTATCTTATCTGCAATGGTATAATTCTCACCACTTTCTAAGTATTTTTGGAAACAAAATTTCTGAGTGCAAATATTTGTAAGGTTAGGGTTAATTTAGACAAATAGTTTCAAGATAAAAAAAGAAAATAAATTTTTAATCACGAAAGTTACTGGTACCAATAATTAAAATCTTTTCTTCTGATAAACATGATGAGTTGAAACGGATGGGGCATAATTAACTGATTAAGAATTCGCAGACAGTTGAAGCATCCTTCAGAATGTGACGGATACGCGTTCAGCACAGAAGCACGGAAAATGAAATTCAAGTTCACACAATCACAGCTCCCTCCCTCTTCCCTTTTAGCCTGTATCGTGCTTAAAGTTACTCTTAAACTCTCTAAACATAAGTTTGAAACAAGTTCAGAGGCAGGGTCGAAAGAATACATAGATGTGCCGTGAGCAGACTTCGTTCTCCAGAAATTAACTCGGGAGCCGAGTGGAGCGAGATAAGATTTATTTGCGCTTCAATTTTATTGTAATCTCGACGTTACGAGCTCGCGAACCATTAAACGAGAAATGTTTAATCAGCTAACAGTGACGGAAGGTGAGATAGAAATTATCCCGCAATTGTACGCCAAGAAACCGGGTTAAATTTTTCATTGAAACAAAGAATAGCCGAAATTTTCAAGTATTTAATTGTTTAACCTCTCGACATTTGATCGATGTTTAAATGAAATTCAATTCGAACGCAACGTAAGTTAAAGACGTTTGAAAGAAGAATAAGATTTGTACAAAGTTCGAACGGGGTTTCAAGTACTATATATTCTTCTTTGCTCGATTACTTTCCACGAACGAGTTGTTTAACGATTAGAAAGTACTCGTCGAGCATTTAATTCGGGCATGACCACGATTTAAACTTGCGAGGTTAATCTTCCGGAATGGCCGACAACGTTACACTCGAGGGTGAAATACGGCCGGCCCGAAGGTAAAGAAATTCGTTAAACGTAAATTTCAAGTTTCCCCAAGGTTGCGTCGGGGAAAACGGGTCGTCGGGAATCAACGAAAGGCGAAAATATGCGGGACCCTACTTCCGATTCCTTTTACGCCCGGACTCGAAAAGCGATTACAAAGCTTCCGCGAAATCGACAACTCAAATACGGGACGCGACATTTTATTCCTGCAAGATTGCTTCGAATTATTTTGTCTCCCGTTTCCAACACTTCTGACAAATTTTCTGATCCTGTCTCTTTGAATGCACCATTCGTTTCGATCAACCGTTGGATAAAGCATTCTGCATTGAAACAATCCGACCTGGTAATCTTAAATTCGTTCTGTGAAAGGTTAATTTTCGAGAAAGTGCAGACGCGACAGCTAAGTCATTTGTACTCGCGACACGTTCACTTCCGTCCGTATTTACTTGGGGAACATTAATTGTTCAACTTGTTGCTCACTTGTGTACGAGGCTTCAGCATTTTCAAGTATGAAAGAGCTGGGGAAAAGAAAAGGAAAAACGAAGTGAATAACAGAGAGGAAAAGCACACGGTGGCGTGGTTACAAGACTTTTACGTTACCCCGGGGAAATTGCCATGATAATTCCATCTTCTTTGCCTGGAACTTTTCTAAAACAAGAAATTAACATTTAACCCCCATCTAACCCCGAACCTATGACTTCCACGTGCACTTATTAAACTTTGAGTAACGTTATTCCAGTTGTTCAAATATACATCTCGTAAATGATGAAGAATAAATATTCAGAAGACATGTTTGTACATTGCTGAAGCAAAGCGAGCTACTTTTATTGTCACTCCTACATTTCTCCTGAGAATTCTCTCGACCTTCTACCATCAGTGATAACACGTGCACTGGAGACTCGATATTCAAAATATTTAACGCAAATTTTTATTTTCACTTGGGATCATCGCCAACTACGATCGAATAATTGGCAACATAACGTGAATATTAATCTAATAATGCAAGGTGGTTGATTTCCACCTGTCCATTTTCACCGTGGCTCGATCTTACACTTACGGCTAAGAAAATCCCTCAAAACTGCCAGAAATGGCTCTCCAGGAAATTTACCCTCGAGTAAGGGGGATGCAGAGAATCGCAGGGACGTAAGTCGTGAAGGAAATCTACAGGTGTTAACCAAAACCACGGGTAACGAAGTGGTGGTTAGAAGAAAAAGGGTGGTGTGAAATAGAGATGGCGAGGGTGGGGAGGTGGGGTAAGTGAGAGGACACGAACACGTCGTCGTAGAACAAGTGTAACTTCTAGTTAGACACAAGAGACCAGCCAGCGGTTTCGCCACTCAAGTTTGGGGTCGGCGACGAAGTAAATTCTGCTCACTTCTTAACTATCGCGATACCGTCTCAAAAAGGTTGAACGTTCCTTTAAGAGGTCGACACCGTTATACGTTTTACCTGTGCACTCTGTTCATTATAAATCACGGGGTTAGAATTCGACCAGGGTACCATTACCGCCCCTTTTTCACCTGACCATAAATCAGCCGGCTAGTGGCAAATAATTTTTCTGTTTAAACGATACGGAACTATCGCATCCAGCTATTTCTACGAATTTATTTCCTTCCTTTTTAATGCGAACTAACTTTCGTATTTTTAAACGCGCGTTAAATTTCGAGAACAGGCAATAAAGAACGAAATACCCAAGTAGATTCTAATCCTGTCGGACTTAAACTTTTAATTGCACGTTGTCGTAAATTATCAGAGAATGGAAAATACGCGTGTTAATTATTTGGCTACGTCTAATAGGAAGAAAATTGATCGCGCTTCGAGGAACAATGACAAATCGCTTTTCCGAAACGCGACGTGTAATCGCGGCCCTATGCATTTACAAGCGTACGGTGTCCACGTGCTGTAACTTCCAGAATCCATTAAAACTGTAAATCAGTTGACATTCCTATGCATCCGGTGTCCAGAACTTGAGATGTGTTCCAAGGCAGAAAGTTCGGGGAACCAACTTCCTATACGTTTGTGCGATAAATTGAAATTCAAATGTATACTGAATCGCGCCGCGTATGTATGCATGTATACATGCACGTTCGAGGGCGAACATGATTTACGTAATACACGCGGCACAAATTCACTTTGTTTTACGAATTTCCGGGACTGAATGAAATATTATAAGGGTTCCGCACAACATCTGCGTGACGTTATTTATTCGACCGCTATAACGAATGACGAATAACCAATCTTCTTTTTCAACGTATACTTTGTCGATACAAAGATACGACAACTTTTTAAATCACTTCTTATCGAGACTTTGATAATCAATTTTTGTCAGGATTATATTGATACGAAAAAAGGCAAAATAAATTTTGAATAGAATTACTATTGTAGTTAGAGTACAAATTAGTAAATAAATTCACAAGGTATCTTATGAAATTACTATTTTCTCAGTGAGTTAGCCCCATGACACCCAATATGTCAATTTTATGAAATTTTTAATCATTAAGGTGTAAATTGAGAGTCTTCCCCATATATTTTTCACGTTGAGTAATTTTTAACGTTGTATAAGGATTGAAATCATTTGAATAATAATCGGAGATCGGTTTGATAGAATGGAGGTCAGTCTATCATTTGATTGCCATAGCTAAACACGCAAATTGACCACGCGATGTTATGGCATTCCCCAAATGACTACTATAACGTGTTATGCTATTGCTTCACTGTTACATGAATGCACATACCGTTGAAACTCCTCAGCCCCCGATAGACTGACAAACAATGCACTCTGACCTACAAACCTTTAAGAAACGCCTACGTATTCTGTACACATTTGTCAACCATCCATGCGATTCTTCGATGCATAGTTTCCACGAGGTGTTAATTGAATTCTGATAATCACTTTGATGCACCAAATTGATCATACAATTTCAAATAACCGATTTCTCGTTATCACAAAAAATCAACTAACTGTTTATTCGTCCGTATTATTTTTCGTTAACTTAGTCAAAAACAATTTTTATAGAAATATTATTCACCCATATTTAATACTTCTGTGAATTTGAAAAATAGTTCAAACCATATGAGACATTTCTAGAATATTTACTCGTTCTTAAGAGGTTACAGTTTCAAAAATGCATGCAATATATTGCATGTCACCTCGTATAACATCCAGAAAATTTCAAGATATATTTTCAGTGGCAAAATTTTCAGTTTTAAGAGAAGTACCGCGGTATAGCCTAGCAAAAAGAACCCCTCAGAGACGATTCCGTTACACTGTATCCGGATGTACTATAAGTTAGAAGTACATCACTGTAAAGACGAATTTGCGATTCATGTTCCCGGAGAAGTTCCCATGGATGTTTCTTGCAAATTCCTCGCAAAGTCGTATCGAGAGGCTTTGTCAAGCAATTCCCATTGATTTGGAAATTATATGGTAGTCCGACTTTGTCCCTACGCCTTAAAATTGCATGGGAACGCATAGCATACAAACAGCTTCGTTTTATTTACATAAAGGATCAAATTTTTTATTAAAATGCCTCTCGATTCAATGAATTTCTCCTCGAATGAACACTTAATTCTGTCAATTACTTTTGCAATTTGAAGTTTATTTGAAATACCATTTCAATTTGCAAAATATCACGATTCAGTTTACCATATTTTTTTTTAACTTTTAAAACTAATCTACCTAAACAAACTTTATGTAAACTAGTACGCGAATCACTTTATTAACACACTAACTACCATATTACCGAATTTCCAATAATTGTGACATACCTGTGTTACCTATTTGAAATTATAAATAATAGACATCATACAGTAAAAAATGATTAAATACAATAATAGAGGAAATAATTTAGGTGACCCCTGTATGAGATTAAAAAAAATAATGGCCTCAGGGTGATAGTATTTTTAATTGGAATAAATACGAAGAAAGAATGGAGGACAAGGATTTTCTCTAAGAAATACCTACAAGGGTGGTTTGAAATGGCGCTGATGAACACTTCCGTGATCGATAAAGCTTAAATTCCAGCAATCCGGAAGGATAATAATTTAGGTCACGAGGAATCGTGCAAGGAAGATACACGTGTCAAGTGGCGATATCAAGATTCTCATGTACATGTTACAGAGCTTGTGGGCGGTGATTGAAATGACCGCAATGCTCTGCAGGCCGATGTTCAGTTCGACCAGGAACAGAGATTCTGAACGTTCTACCTCGCTCCATAAAATTGGAATAATCTGAATAAGTTGGGCCGGAAGTCGGTCATAAATCAAACTCTCGAGTGGCCAATGAACATCGTGCGGAATAAAATCAAACTCGCAACAACGAAATCGTACAACGGGGAAAGTTTTTCTCGAATTAAACTTCCACCTTCTTTGCTTTCGTTTCTTACGAATATAGATTTGAACACGATTTAATTACGATTAGCTTCGATTTTTTTAAACACGTATCGCAAAGTTCCCTTCATCGATTACAAACTTTTATTTCATGCCCCAAAGAATTTCAAAAATTCTGAAAGCTTAAGTGAGTTAATAACGGTGGAAGTTATTAAACGACCCCAGCGTTCATTATTCGATGATTAATGGTTTCTTAAGTTGGAAAGACCACGATAGCCAATTTTACATTTCAGAAAACGACGATAGAGCAAAGCTCAACGAAACTACGTTCGGTACATTTTCAATTGGGAAAAATCTTGTTCGCTTTGCATTCAAAATAGCAGCTTATAGTTCGTTCTTGAACGATGCCAAAAGCAGAGGGAAAAGTACAGGAAACGAGGCGAAAGATAAATGAGTTTCTCGTCTAGTCAGAGTTGTTGGCATCCAGGGCAATTCTGAGCTATCTGTGCCATCGCTTCGTGGTCGAACTTTATTTTTTTTTCTTCTTTTTCTTACTTCTTTTTTCTTTTCTTCTCGTTACTGGAACATGGATGCGAAGTCATCGTCTAGTTAAAGTTCCCAAGACTTTGCCCAGGGACACTTGAGAATTTCGAAAAGCCTCGGGAAGAGAGGAAAGAACGTCTTGGATCTTTCTTTGAACGACGAAAAATAAAATGGAACGTCAAGGAATTTCACTACGAAACGATAGGAATTTCGTTCCAGTTCCTGTTTTTCTTTCGATTGGAGCTTATTGATTTAACTAGAAAATCCCGATGCAGGCATAACGTGCTCTGAAGCTTGAAAAATCATTTAACCTTTTGTTCGAGCATCGTGTTAGCCGAGATAAGGGTATCTTGTTTGCACCCATTTTCTTCGGGAATTTGCATTTTAAACTTTCTCGAGTATAAAGTCGAATGGTAGAATACTTCACACGTCAGCGGATAAATGTCTCGTCTACTAGTCACCCCTGTCGAGGATCAGGTGGGTGCAAGTTTAAAATTTTTCTTTTTAGCCATAAGATTTAATGAACCTCTAGATTAATTCTTGTGAAAGCCTTGACGTTACAAATCTGATACATTAATTATAATTTTGAGGAAATAAGCCAAAGCAAGAGAACGATTTTTCGATATTTTAATAAAAACATTAGCCACACAAGGGTTATTATCGACCAAAGTAAAAAAGTCCTAAAAAAATGTTTAAAATCTGTTGGTACCCATAATTCTGGCTCTTAACGGCTTAAGCAATGTAAATTAAATCACACAAGGATTAAACATCCTGTACGGTGACTTATGGTTCAGCAGTTTAAAAGATTAAAGGGTCGAAGCTCGAGGAAATTTAACGTGCCATTAATTCGACGTAAGGGACGCGTTCGAATCTCGATTAATTAACGCCGGTGTGCAACGGCGACGGGGATGGGGAGGGTAAAAAAGAAAGGTTCTAACGATGTGGTAAATTAGGCAGGGAACAACCGTACGGATTTAAAGTGGTGTTTGTAACGGTTTTTGAAAGGGGGTGGACCGGAGGGTGAGAGCAAACGATAAGATCCAATTATCGAAAAACAGTTTATCTCGCGGACGAGCAAAAGCGATAAGCCATGGGCCAAAGCCCGTGCTTTTCTTCGAAAATGGACCCGTACCCCGAGAAATATCCGACTGTCGCTATCCTGGACGTCGGGAAGCAAGACGAAGCACCGACTGTTAACTTTTGTAATGCATGGCGAACCATGTACCGTGGAAAATCACTGAAAATTACTCTAATGAGACGAAGAAAGATGCTTTAGAAAAGAAACGTAACGTTTAAACGAGTTTCATTTCGCTACCGTTTGAAACAGAACAAAAAGAAATGGCAGATTCGTTTTTGAAGGCACTGAAGAAATAAATTACCATTTTTTGAGATTTTTCAGATTCGTTGCAATCACAATGTTTAATCTTCACGAACGAAAGACGTAATGTTTCTTTTATATATTCAGATTTCTTAGTCGAAATATAATAAATTTTGGTTACGTAGAGTCAAATCAGAGGAGCGATTGAATAATGCAAGATGCCGAGCGACATGTCGCTCGTATGTACCTACGTAATACCCTGTGGTATTGTAGGTAACACCATGGAGCTTAAGGTCAATTTAAATCTGGTCTTACATTATTACGGACGTCGAATCGACGGTAAACCGAACGTTAAACCTGGCATAACTTTTGTTCGACCGTTCTGTAATCTACCTTAATAGACAATGTTTGTTCCGATCCAATCATTCGCGTGATTCCGTGTTCCAATGGAACAGTTATTTATTGTATCAATCGATAATCCTATCGGTATCCTCAATTATATTTAACTAATATGCGATAACAGTTAACTGTATCAATGAAGAATCGATTCTCGTTTCTATTAAAAAAATATATTACATTAGATTGCAAATATTTAGATATAAATTTTCATGGAATCGAAACGCTGAACCAACACAGAGATTCATGTTTGTCCGCTTTTTGTGTTATGAATAAAGATTTAAATTTTGTTGCAACATCTAAAAACGTTTATTTTGTAATATTATTTTCAATGCAATATTCATCGTTCAGAATCTAAGGCAATAAGAATCTTAATGAAAATATCGTTCGATCAGAAGTTTCGTCATCGATAAAGAACATTTTTTCCTTTTTTTTTTTCCATTAACAAAAGCGATCCATCGTTTTGTTCATCAAATCGGAAAGATAAAATGTATCCTCTGTTTCCTTCTTCGAGACAGGTCGATCTATGTAATTGCTTCGGGTGATTGATATACGTAGGCTAAAATCCAACGAAATTCGAATCATAAATCGCCCGGGGAATTCGATAAATGATTACAAGGTAATTGCGCCACGGGAGAGGGGGCTATTTTTCGTCGTTATTAATGACCGGCTAAGATTTCCTTTTCTTACGCGTCGTTGGTCAGAGGAAAGACAAATTTAGCTGGGTTTATTGCGTTCCATTAATTGCCACGATCCAGTTAGTAATTCGAACCGGGCTCGATAATCAAGATAACGAGCTACGAAGACGATCTGACTTCGGATTCATTTAGATTTCTACGCCGAGAATTATTATTTTCATTTTGATGGAAAATAAATTATATATTTATTAAAATTTTTAGTATTTATATTAAATTTTGAAATCGACATCGCTACGAATACGAGTATCGTTAATTAAAAATCTAATTAAGATTTTACGATATGCTATGTCAACATTTATTCATTACGAAACATCAATTTATTAAATGTCTAAAAGAGTCAATATTTTTTGTGTTTCAGGATGAAAAGAACCAGTTGCTCATCACGAATCTTTGGTTGAAATTGGTAAGTTCTTTAAATTTGTTCTGGCGTAATTAACAGTCGGAAGGTTAATTATTGACGAGTATCAAATAGAAGAAAATTTACGAAACGTTTCTCGGGTACCCTTTGCCAATTACCGGGTCCAATCGAACGGGATGTAATTGAAATCGATGAAAAATTGCATCGACCATCGTGTTGTTTCTCATTTAAACGCTCTCGTGCGCAACCCTCGACACTTTTTTTTTTGCAGGGTTCCTCTTTTAAAAGCTGCGCCTCTCGAAAATAGTCGTAAACGAAGTCGAAACGTTCGAATCGAGTACAAGAACTTTCGAAAATGCTGCCATCTCCGCGAAACGCGCTTTAAATTAAATGAAAAAGTGTATTCAAAGATATACGTAACGTGCGAAAACTTCATTTAAAACGGTCACGAAATAATTTCAAGAGGTAACTAATTTAACGTTTTAACGAGTGCAATTTTACGTACAAAAATGTACAGAATTTCGTATAAACAGAAAAAAAAATATTGCAGAAAAATTGAACGAACGAAACCAGCCCTGAATTGAACTAATTTGATGCATTTTTTACTAAAATTTTGAGAAGTGGACCAATCTGATCGAATAAATTTAAATGTAAATTTCGAACATAAATAAATATCGAATCTGAAATTTAAATTTAAACGAATTTAAATTTATTGAAGCCTCGATGGAAGATACATGTTCGAGAAGGATCGAAAGGGCTAAGAATGGACTGAGAAAACAGCAGAAAGATAAGAAACAAATATTCAGGGTACACGTTTAAAACTTTCAGCCGCGTCACCGGTGTTCAGGTGTTCTGGGGACAATTGTCCCCAGAAATATCGCCGGCCAGAAGTATTTTAAAGTTCGGATCGTGGTCATAACAGATTCTTATCAACCGCAACTATTAATAGAGTCACGGGCAACAGGTACCATCCCGGTAAAGTGGGCGAAGCGGTGCAGCACCCTTATTAGGGTAGACTGCCGTAATATTTCCTTTCAGGAGGTTTCGAACCGCACTTTAAAACGCTTGTTGTTGCTCATTTCCAACGGCTTATACCTCGTCAATCCTCGTTTCTCATCCGCAACCCCTTATCAAGCTGCGGCAAGAACGGCTTTGCCACGACCTAAATTCGCGGTTAACGGTTCGTCGATCATGTTTTGCTCGATTGACAAATCGACCGACCACCACCAACGTCTCTACAACCTGTCTGTTAACAGTTACAACGTAACAGAAACTGAATAACCCTGAAACCTGTACCCCGTTGATTGCCGTTTAACAATTCAGAAACTCGTGTCTGAAAGGGAACAAGAACTTTGATGTTTCTCTACGAAATTGCTTCGAAAATTAATGGAACAGAACGATAATTGTGCAACAATCGTGTGTAAATGAGAGGTGCAATGTATCTCGAATCTGACGTCAATTTATACGATCGTATTAACCCTTTGCGCTCGAAGCACTTTTAGATGTAATTAAGTTTAGATTTCTTTTCCAATGAAAGTTTGAAAATTTAAAAGTCCTATTTTGGGATATTCACTTTTATTTCTATATTCACGATTTGCTAATTATACGTCTTCGTTCTTGAATTGCCAAATTAATTCATTCGATTTCAAGTACGATATTTATATTGATATCGATGATAACGACGTTCTACCTTTTCTTCGGTTAAATAGAAAATACATAAGTACACACAATCGAAACACTTTTGCCCGTAACTTTTTTCACTATACACCGGTTGAATGTCAAGTGCACGTACGTACCCAAGGGAATTTAAAGCACAGCTGTACTTGACTTCCAATGTTGATATCTTTTTGAATATAAGTCGTCGAGATACTAAACGATTTCTAAATAAGTCCCGGAGATATTCAAGATATATCATGTATATATATATTCGGCGTTTGTTACGTATCGAAACCGCGTCCTACATATTTCCTGATAACATTTCTATCAAATACACTTGTGCCACCGGCAAACGAGAACGGGACAATCGAGACAGAACGTTATTCCGTAAATATACAAGATGTCGAATAACTAGTTTTATAAACAGAAAACGTAACACGATTCTACGGAAGCGAGAAAAAAAAATATATACAACAACATTCTTCTGTGCGAGCCTCTGTTTCCGAGAAAATCGAGCTCGTAAATGTACGAGGGAGCAAAACAAAGGTATCGACACGCTTTGCTCTCTTCTGTGTTTATTTTTTTGGAAAGAAACTACAAGCATAATCCGTGCAGATGCTAATCTATATTTACGTATCAAATTAACCCAAACTAGAACGTGATATTCGAACATTCGGTGAATTTAAACACAGAGAATTTAATAAGAATATTTTTCTACCCGTTTCAAAAAGAAAATGATATTATTCGTGCTTGTTCTACTCTATCGGTAATGAAAACTTCTTGAAAAAGAGAGGTTGAATATATTAGAGCAATGACACGCTTATGAAACGATCCTGACGAGGTAGGAAAATGTTAAGCGTAATATTATACGTCTCATCTTCAAGTTCTCTTAATTCTCGGTGAATCTATATCAGCCAGTGTTACCAACGCATTTGCATAGTTTTCATTGAGATACCCGGATAGAGAATGCAAAGGTACATACATAGCATATTCCTGGATCTCATCACGCTCGCGTGTGAGAAATACATACGTATTACCCGTGAACGTGTAACGAGTGTCCCGTAATTTGCATAGGTGCACCATATTTCCCGTTAGCTAGCCGGGCGTTGATTAGTTATTAAAGACTCGGATGCATTAGAGCGTAATGTACGCAATTACCAAGTTGGTCGACTAAACACCAACATAAGTTAGAAAGCCTTCCGTATCTCTACAAGGAAGCCGAGGCGTCCCTTTACTTTAAGCTTTTGCTTCTAAGCAAAGCTCCGAGCAATCAAAACCTTATATCGAGAGATTTTTATTTGATATCGAACTAATTTGCAATACTATGCTTCGTTTGTTACTTATGATAAGGTATTTACAACGCATGAATGATTTAATCACGTTTAAAATTATATTTTTCTATTTTATAACTAAGGGACGCTATACCGCAGCCATATTATTCTCAAAATTATAGGCGTTGCCCTCTAAATTCATAAACATATGAAATCATATAAGGAGAAGCTATATTCATCATATAAAGTAAAATCGTAAGATAATAAAGTCAAAAGTACATAGATTTTGTATAAATTGTTAGTATATGCACAGTTTATGATCATATTTCATGAATTATTGGCAGAGAACGAGAACGAAATTTCAAATTGCAGAATAAATGGTTTCAAACTCACCCAAAATGGCTGGTGACCGGTTGCAATTTACAGTTGTCGGCAAATTTCGGAATACACGGCCAAGGATCGTTCTTTCTGCTTTCTCACACAATTCACTGTTCATAAAACTTTAGTTTGAAACACTTTTTTATTGCCAAAAGACTTTATTTAATCGGTAAAATATCTTTCGAACGACGAAAACGATTTGTACGACTCGACACTAGCCACGCCATGTACCAAATGGTGGGGCAAGGGTAACGGCGTCAAAATTCGAACCGGTCGGTTACTGTTTGTTGTTATTCGAGAGTCGACACACGGTCACATTCTTCGCACTTAATCCGGGATACACGTTCGTCCTCGGCACTACGTGTTATTTCTCGACTTTTAGTCTTAGTATCAATTTTGATTTTAATTCTTATAACAGTCGACTCTTCACCACGCACAGATCCACAGGAAATGGCGTCATTTTGAATAGCGCCACCTGTGACCGGTACTTTTGTATTTGATTAAATACATACTTGCAATTATAATTCACTGATTAAATATAATTATTCTTAGTATGAAAATTGTTCAAATATATTAACAAGATTTTATATCGGATTTAATACTTAATTGTTTTTGGATATATTTAATTAATATATGTATACATATGTATGATATATATATGACGCTATCAGGGGATACTGATTTGATTCACGTGGTATATAACAGTAATGGCTGACGTAGGACAGTGTGTGTTCGACAAGTGTATCAGTAAATTGTTTGAAATTACCAATTTTCAGTGTTAATTATTATTAGTGAAGTGTTAAATTCGAGTAACAGCACGAGGGGACGTCATTCAGCAATTTGCGAGAAATTCACATAATAAGGTAAAATTTTATTTTCAATCGAAAGTAGACCTTACTCGTTACACATGAATCTGTGAGCGTCATTGAAATATTTTCTTAATTTATTTATCAAATCTAACTGCGATGTTCTTAAATATCGATTTCCTTTAATTACTTCATTTAAAATTAATTATCTATCACAACGTTCTTATTATTAATGTCATTTAAAGAGAACGAACTTTTCTCTTATTCCTGTAAATTATCTTTATTTTGTTACGTAAGAAAAATTTATGATTGAAAAAGTAATATAATAACTAATACAGTAATTAAGGAAATCTATATCGCAATAGATATAACAAAATCAAATATTTGTACGTATATTTAACGTATAGTATATAATTATTAGTTTTTATAAATCTACTAAATTTTTGTATTAAAATCTATGAAATCTTTAGTTTCCCTCCATTTTGTCTAAAAACAGAAAACACGTATATATTTGAATCGAAATGTTTAATTATGTTTGAAAAATTAATTTTAATGGTCACATTATTCAAAACGTTATGATATTTAAGTGAATCTAATAAATGTACTCGATATATTCGAGAGCAATTATTTTAGTGGACAATATAGTGGCGTGTGATTCAATTAACACACAAGTAATTTCCAATGAATTTAATCTTGTAATTTCCATTGTAATTGGAATTTCAGCATCGTTTCTTCTTCGATTTCGATTCAAAGGGTCGGTTATCGAATTTACATGGTTCGTTTCGTTCCTCCATGCAATGCTTCTCACGTTTCCTCTGTATTCTTTTTTTCCTTTCTTTTTTCACAATTTTCACGAGATTCGGATAACTTTACAATGTCTGTGTCTTCTTCTTCATCGAATTTTCCCGTTCTGTTAACTTCCAGGACCTTACAAGTTGTATTACAAAGCATTGCAAATTATTTTTAACAATTTTCTTCTATTTTGCTAATTCTAAATATCCTAGAAGTTGTTTTTGTGGTTATAAACGTCAATTGAATTAAACGACCAACAGTATGGTTCATTAACCTGAATCATCCAATTGATTACCAGCTCCCCAAACAAGCATCGTTGATTCGAGAAAAGAAAATCAGTTTATTCGTGGTTGAATTAATTTCGAGTAAATTGAAGCTTTTACCGGGTCGAATTCAAAGGCGCTTCAATCGAGTCATCGAAACGAGGTAATCCCGAGTCGACCAGAAGTGCATTCGTAGTTACATGAAAATGCACGATTGCAGAAGCGAACTTCTCATCAGGGTGTAACTTCTTGGTCACTTCTGGAAAAGAGTGAATGCACGAAACCCGGAGAGTAACCGAGGCACTCGCGTGTCTGCGAGCTTTAACCGCTTCTATGGTATTATGAGCGAAGTCAGCGTTGGGTGCACTCTCTTTTCCTCTTCACCGTCTCCTCATCCCTTTCGGGTAGCGTTGGCTGCGTCTTTATTTCCGTTTCTCACCCACCTCGGTTTCGTGCGTTCACCTTCGTCGAGAGACGAAGGGTGGAGAAAGAAATTCAGCCACTCGGTCCGAGTCTCGTCGAATGTCTTCTGTAAATGGACGCTGGAAACAGCCTCCCCCTTCCCCCCCCCCCTTTTTTTTTAATAAAGTAATGTGGGAGCCTTCTTACCCTGCTATCAGACTGATGAACGTGTTTATGGTACTCCGTTTCTTTTTGCTCACGATTTTTCTTTCTCTCCTCGTTTTATCGCACAGCCATTCGTTCTCCTCTGGGAGGGGGGGGCGAAAGTTTGGGCATCGATTGTTTCAAGCTGTCTTTGATTATATTGTGACTTGCTGTTCAAGTTCGAAAGAGATTGGTACAAAAGATAGGCAGGATTGAAAGGGTGAAAAAGGATTCACCGAATAAATACGTTTGAAAATTCACCCCAAGAGCATACCTTTTATCAAAATTGCAATTAACAAACAAGGATTGAATAAATCCTTATTTCTTAATTTTATGACACGAGCATTTGTTATATTAGGGGATAAAAGTTTGGGTATCGATAGCTGTTAAAGCATCTTTGTTTCCGGTGAAATTCGTGTGTACATCATTGATTATATTGTCGATCAAACGTGATACCTTTATCCTGGTTAAAGTTTCACTTAGACTATATGAAGACTTATTCTATTTGGTGATACAGAGTTTTCAGTGGTAGAACATTGATCAAGGTGGTTATCGATCTTCCGTCTTACCTCAAGTGGGTAATCCTTCATTTCAGGCATCATGATTTATTGTTCATCCTGGCTATTGAAAAAGCTGCCTACGACGCCCCGAAAGGATACACGCAATGGATACGTGCTAGAACATAACAAATCGTTTAATGGATAATTTGAATATCGAAGTGGAAAGAATTTTCCTCGAAATTAGTCGTACGAAACTTATTTCTGTTGAAAAGTATAGTAAAGCATAGTTAACTTTATTATTAAATTTTAGTGGAGCTAGAATTCTTTCAAGCCTGCAAATATTCGATAAAGTTTTCATGTGTCATTAAACACTTCTTAAGCTAAAAGCCTTAAAGTTTTCTCATCTACTCGCGTAATTTAAAAAACTGCAGTCTTAATTTTTAGAGTTAATTCAGGTAAAAACCTAGCTTAATTATTTTCTTCGTTCGATTCAATTTCAGAACATTGATTGTGTTTGAAACAGTGTACGCAGTGTTTAATAGATTGATTATTCTTTGATGTGATATTGCTGTGTACATCTATTTTCATACGTGTTGATTTCCATTGGTTCAAACGTAGTGTTCACAATGTATGCACAATTGTCCCTACCATCCAATGACAGGACAAGTTGAGTTCGAAGCAGCATAGCGGCTAGAATTCTCGTTTGATTAGGTTCGTTAATGCACCTGCCACTGTCTGAATTGGGATGGACTGATATTCCACTTTAGACCACCGAGGCCACTCTATCCTGTCGATATATGTTATTAGCTCAGATCAGTGGGCGGCCATTTTGCATAACTGTATGAAACGATTTCGATCCCGAAACGATTGTCATTCCCGTGACGCATTACCTGTTTTAATTAGCATCGTTACAGCACGCTAATGTGTCTTCTCGTTGCGTCAGGCATGATTAATTTATTATATCATCGAACAGTTATTTGATATAAAATTCTACCCGTTCTCGTAATAATTTATTCAGATTTATTTATTCCCATGAAATATGCAAGCTCGAGGAAAATTGAAACGGGAACTAGATAATTTTCGCATGGTGGTTGGAAAAACATGAAAAGTGATTTTGTTGATTTAAAAGGATCTAATGTCTAAAAGGAATTATCAGTAAATGGAGATCAAAGATTAGTTCCAGAAAGTTTTATCCTCAGATTTCACTTCAGATGAAAGATTAAATCCATTTCTCAGTTCCAGACCCCTGCATATTCCTTCAGCCTCTTTAGATTATGATTCGTTTATTCGCAATTTTCTGATAACGTTAAACTTATGATTGTCTGTCTTTTATAGTTGGTTGGGTACTTATAAAACGGAATATTCGATTAAGTTTCTTGAATTAATGTGTCTTTGATAGATAAAATAAAATTATTTATTTTTTATAGTATTTTAATTACAGTATATTAATTAAAATATAATAAATATTGTATATATTTTTTGGTAGATATTTCTTCGATTAGAAATTGTTATTAGTTAAATGTTAATAAATCCTGTAGCGTTATTATCATGAAATAGCCTACATTTTTTCTAACATTTTATTTTAACGACTGATTGGTGTATCTCGTTACTGCTAGGAGAATAATATTAAATAAAAAACTCAGTCGACTCTAATGGAAAGCATATTAAAGAAGCTTTCAAGAAAATCGGGTTATGCGGTTTTCCTAATGTGCTGTACACTCAACACACGAAACCGGCTCGTCCATCGTATCACTTTGATACCTCCAATCATTTTTCACAAGCTTTTTATCGTAATTGAAAAGCAGACATCTCGTGCATAAAGTTATTTATCATTATTCAATACAAGGAAACTTGTAACGTTACAAAACATGTTAACCAATCTTTCTCTAATATTTATTCAGATTAGGTAAACACTATATTTTTTATGCTGTGTAGCGCGTAATTATTTATTGGTTTATTAGTTACAAGCGTTAATGTAATCTTCTACTTCGAATCGTGAAATGAAGAAAAATCGTTTGGAATAAGTAGTAATTAATTGACTGTAGAAAGTAATAGAGGTCGTGGCACAACTAATATTTATTCAGAGAAGCGTGTTTCCTTCAAACGGTTTGGCATCCGCAGAGAACCGAGCAAATATTCCTTATATAGGGTGGCACTTTGAGGTAAATTCAGGTCACACAAGCAATCGAGAGTGTATTAACTAGCTCTCAACGAGAATTGAGTTACGCCACGAGTTCGTGGCCTCTGATCGAAAGCCAGTGACGTATTGTAAACTGAAGGTGCAAAATTTTCTCCACCCTTTCGACGTTAACGGTACACCAGATGGGAAGGGGAGCAAACAATCATTTGTAACTATCAGCCCCCATTGGCAGTTTGCTTTAGAAATTCATGATTTCTATGTACCGAATTTATACAACTCACTCGATCTTTGAATTCTAGAAAAATTCATTTATCAACGAAATTGATCGTTCGATGCTTTTCATCGTCAAAAAATATCTCTTTTCACTGCCATGAAATCTCAGGCTATTTCAATCTTTCTATTTCCATATCTTTTTGATACCAGGTTAAAAATTGCGTATTTGAAGTATCTTTCAATTGATTCATCCTGGAATGGGTTACAGTTAAGCTTTGTTGTTTGAGGATTAAACATACTTGGATTATGGGTCAAAATGACCTGGCATTTGCCATGTCAGTGTTTCGAGGGGTTAAGGGATACTTTTGACGATTATTCATTTTATTCGAGGGAATAATTCATTTCTTCTCGCGCAAACGATGATTAAGGGAATAATTGAATGACACCTAACAAAGGATCGTTAAGTAAAGAAACTTTGGCGGATCGATGAAAATCCTGGTGGTATTCGTCAAAATACAACCGAGACGCGTTGTAAACTTGGGGGTACGAAACAACCCATCCCTGCGTGCCGGGCTCAATTTCACTTTGACGTGCTTTATATTGGTCCCGAGTTACTCAGCGGTTTTACGAACCACTATTTTTCTCTTTGTTCACGCGCACACAGAGTGGGCACACTTTGTACACTTTTTCAAAATCGGTGTGTGCGTGTGTGTGTTTGTGCGCGGCTCAGGGTAAAATGTATTTTTGTGTGCGTCCACGTGATAACGGTATGTTTGTAATGCTTAGAAAAAGCCGGCTGAAACTTTAACACGGTCATTGTTTGCTTATGATCAAAAGTTAAACTCAAAGTGAAATTACCCCCGGTGCTTTAATTATTTTTTAATTGCTTTCTAAGAACTTTTTCACGAGAGAGAAAGGGAGAGACATACGAATGGGTGAATATTAGAAAAGTTTCCAATTTAGGTTCATCAGATTGCTTCACCCTCGCTCTGTTAACTTAAATTTAAAATGCTTTTTAACCTTCTTTCGCGCTTAGCGTTATTTTTTAAGAGATTCAACCCGTTTCAATTCCTATAATCTGAATTCTTCACTTTTCCTTTTTCGAATTAGTAAATAAATGCTCCTCGTTGCAGTCAAAAATTGTCAAAGGTTTCTAATCTCCAGTTAAGATTTTCTTCTAAAAAATTAATTTTTGACGATCTGTAGCGAAACGTATCTTTTTAATTGTTCAACTAAATAATTATCCATGTTTGCCAACCGATTCGTCTAATTATCTGAAGCCCTACATTAAAAATCTCTTAATTACGACGAGCTACGCGTAAAGGGTGGGAACAAGATTAAACATCGTGGCGTGATGATTTCGATACTTAACGATTAATCGATGCGCACAGCAAAGCATAATTATACGGATAGGAAAATTGAATATGTATGATTGCGCTTATCAAGAAGCGGCGGTTAAACGATTTGTTTTCATAAACAGGTGCGTTACGGGTTTGTTGGCAAATTTTGCATGCCCCAGAAATTGAGAAACGCTGTTCCACTTGTTGGCAGTGATTTCATTTGCTAATCGTTCGCATACGTTTATCGTGTACACGTAATTCGATAAAGTACACGCGTTTTCGAGTTATCTGTGAATAGTGAATAGGGAAACCAGTTTAACAAGCTTTGGATTTAAAAAAAGAACTACTATGTTATCAACTTTCAATCAAGTTTATTTTTCGGTTATACGGTTGTTTGGCTATTAGATATTGAAATTAAAAATTTGCAAAATTGTAGAACAAAAAATTGACTAAAACGTTGCTTTTAATATAGAAATATAAAAATTTTTTACGATACGAATATTTCAAAATTTGTCATATTTATTTTGGAAATATCAAATACCATGGTACTGGAATTTTGCTATAGGCAATGTAATACTGTGTGTACGAAATAAACGGTACGATTTTCGTCATTGGGAACGAGTCGATCGTCAAACACCAGAAGTCCTCCCTCATCCCTTGCAGACTTTACATTTCAACATAATCTCCTCATCGTCTGCTCTTCTACTTTCTGCTCTTCGCCTTTGGACGAACTTTCGGAAACGCTCTAATTACGTCCTTCAACGAAGAGAATGGAGACTTAAAATTAGTTGCGAAACCAGTGATCCAGTTTCCTTCTGAACTGAAGACCGTATGCTCAGATTCTCAGCCTGTTTTATGTCCATTTAAGATTGTCAGAGTACCGCCGCAGGACAGGTTTAATCATTACAGGGAATCAACAATTATATACAACCTCTATAACAATTTTAATCTCCCATCAATTAGGGTACAAAATTAAGATGTGGATTACATTATTTTCAAATTTACTCAGAGAAAGTAGCATTACTTATCGAGCGACCCAATAAGTTCGCCAATTAAAATTCTACTCGAGGATCGTATAAATTTGGTGATTTTGAATCGTTCCTCTTTATGCGGAAGGTTCTTTCTACGTTTTCCCGGTTCGATTAAAGGCAATGTCAAACGAAATCCTAGGGGACTCGATTAGGCAGCTTTCCTTTCTGTGCTCGTCTTACGACCGCCCCTCGGCTCGGCGAAAATCGGTCAACCGTTTTAATTAATTCTCACCCCGTGCCGATTGACAGTGGCCCCGAAATGCAGCAGACCCCCTTCTGTCGCGTGGATTCAATTGAATCCAAAGAGGTAACTCGGTTTTACGTTTATGAATATTGCAAGGGCGTGCCACGTGCCCGGTGTATTTCTTCACCGACCAGAGGAAATTAAAGGTGATGTCTCGAATTATCCCAGGGGGGATCAAACATGGAAATCGTTAAACCTCTCCCGGAGGGGTATCCGTGTGCGTCGCTGCATTTATATCGCCTAATTCGTGTCACGTGCACTTCGAATAACTTTCCTTATCGTTGCACGACGTTCACATACGTTTCGTAATTATTTGCAAACACCGATAAAACGTTAGGGTTCGGTTTCTTTTTCGATATAAATTTTGGGGGATTTTATATTTATTATTTTTTAGATTTCTTTCTTAATTAGAAAAATCCTGGATATTAGGAATTAAAAGGAACTCGTGAACCTCAGAATATTATGTTTTGGGAAATCCACATTGCGATCAGATTCTTTGGTGGAAGTTCAGAGGATGTGATCCTATCTTGACTGGATTTAAGTTGGAAGGATTGGCCAGTTGTCGAGGTGTCTTTCGTGTCGCGAGATTGATCGTTTAACTTGAAAAGTAGAAAAATGTTCTTGGCCACGCCTCGCCGGGAATACGTAGATTTTCTTGCCAAGGGTGTGAGTAAATCGTGGGATCCAGGGACGTTTCTGATGGCGCAAACTCTGCCGGTTTTCGTTTCCACGACTCTCGCCTCGAATTCGGCTTACTTTTGCATACTGGCGCACTTTGAAAATTCGTTTCTGTCGTGGCAGAGGTCGAACGACAAGATTGCGTGCATTCGTCTTCTTTCCAAAGTAAACGGGGATGGCGTAGCCTTCTCAGTTTTCTCACGAAATCCATCGTTTGTAATATATACCGTGGATAAAGGATCCGTCCCGGAAAAAGGAAGCAATATTGTATGTCGAAATCGCGTTACTCAAGCTCAAACACTTCTGCGGATGATAAGAAAACACGCAGAATTCCAAAAAAATAAGAAATAGTTAAAATAAATTATTCGGCTTGCAATTAAATTCAAAATTATTCTATTGCGGTGGTAATTATAAAAGACTTTATTACGGTGATCGTACAATTCTCTGTCATACTCTTCAAAAACTGTCGTTTCTGACCTGTTTCACTCCTTACAAACAGGTCAGACGTCACACACACACTCGTTCACGCACACAAGGGTTGTTACACCTACAATCTATCACACTCATTTTCTAGCACTCTCTCTCTCATTCAGCCTTGGGGTCGTTCACCTACCGTTGAATTATTGTTTTTAAATGCGACAAAACACATGTCAACGGTAGGCAAAAAACACGAAAAAACACTTGACAACCGTTATACCGTTCTCGCTGCCGATCGCTCCTAACGGCCGCGATGGCTTTAAAATTATTCTACTCCTACAATAATACACGTTTAATTAGAAAAAAATGAATAGGCAACGATATTAAAATATCTTTGAATAAAGTTGCCAGAAGGTGGGACAAAGTGAGAAGAGAAGTGTGAGTTATTGACATGCTCCACTGTTTTTATACAAATTCTATAGGTTTTTGCCGACAAAGATATTTTCTTATCGGACTTTGACACTTTATCATCGACACGGTACAGTGGGATCGTGTACAGTCCCCTGAATCGTGCACAACGCTCGACAGCAGTCACAAAAGGAAGTCATTCGAACGTGCAATTGACTTTTGTGAAGTAATTTCATTATGGCGAAGCTTCCACACGTGGATGTGGGTGCGCGTATAATAAACGGTGTTACGCGTGCCACGTAAACCGTCGAGTACACTGGCCATTATTAATTATCCGACGGTCTACTCTATCATCGGCTAATCAATCGAGAATCGGTGACTAATAGGCTTGAATCTCGCGGCTAGCATAAATCGTACTTTGCATTTCTGCGTTCGAGTGTTCCATAAGATATTACAAAATTATTGGCTAAATAAAATCAATACAATTGTTTTCATATCTTACAGTTATGTGACAATAAATTCATTTTTTATATTTCAAAATTATTTTTCTGATCGACAGTTTCAAAGCATGTTCTTGTATTTAAGGGTTAACGAAGATATCAAATTAGCGACAGGACTGGAATTCAACAAGTTAGGTTGTTTGACAAGTAATTAGCGATTAACAGAGTTCGTGTTGAGTTTGAGATTGTTAGCACCATAAGACTGACTCTGCATTGCTCGGGAACTGGGAATGAAGATTCTGCTTCGTCATTCAAATACAACTAATTAGCTAAGTAATTTCGTGAGGTTTATTGATTGTGAAAACAAAGAAAAGATAAAAAACTGTTTTAATAAACTTACACAAGTTATTGATAGGAAAATAGAAAAATAGAATAATTATATTCTGAATAAATTGCAATTTTAATGAACCAATCTACATATTATTATTTTAATTTAATTCGTTGTTAAAAGTAAAGTAATTGTAAGGAATAAAATATAGGCAAATTTATGAGTATTTAGGGAAGTATTAAAGATGAAATTGTTTGCTGTTACAGGAATGGAACGATGTAAACATGCGATGGAACACGTCGGATTACGGGGGAGTGAGGGATCTTAGGATTCCGCCGCACAGACTTTGGAAACCCGATGTTCTCATGTATAACAGGTAATTTACCACCCGTTACGTCTCCTTAATATTCATGAAACAAACTGTTTTATATTATGCTAACAGCTCCTAAACGTAACAATTCCCTCGACTCGTTCGATGCAAGGCAATTTGATAAAATGATACGATCTATACGACATATTTCATCTTTTCCGAACTAAAAGACAATCTTGTTATCTTGTTAACAGATCAATAGATACGACGAAACATATTTTATTAACGTAGTTTATAGAGTTGTTTCTTGTCTGCTTATTTGTTTCGAAACCCCTTAAATTGAAGGCAAGAAAAAGGCGAGTCGGTGAAAAAACTTTTATCGACGTAGTTTGCAAGGCTATTTCTTCTGTCTTTTTCTTTCTTTTTTTATTTATTTGTATGGAAGAATCTTGAATCGTAGACACAAAGGAATTCGTAAATTTGATATCACGGATTAAAGCGTGGTTTTGAGCTCGCAGTAAATTTCGTTCCTTAACATGAAATATGCATTACTCGAAATCGGATCGGGTTCACAAAGTGAAAATGCTTTTCTTCGAAGTGGAGACTGATTTAAAGTCCGCTGCATCCCGTGGCTGTATCTGACACCGAAAACGTTCCCTGAATAATTCCGTGTTACACGATGGAAGCAATAAACTAGAATCCCCCGTTAACCAGTTGCTTTTCAAGTCGACGAAATTAATATTTCTATCCTATGAAAAATACTTCTACATATACGTACCGATAAATATTCCCGGGCTCAGAATGAAGTTCCACGGAATTGAATCGAACACGAATACGTATTTCACGGTTTATATAACTGAAAAAGAATTAAGTTCAGATTTTTCTATACAGTATTTTCCTTCAAACAGAAATATGGGGCCATTGTATTCAAAACTATGCTTTATGACGTGCACGAATCGCACAACACAGGTGCGACTTGCTATTTTAAACGCGTACAGATTGTTTTATCAATATGACCGGATAATAAACACTCGGTTTTTGAAAATTTATGACTGAACTTGGGTAGTTTATAAACTACAAATTATTTTTTGTGGAGTACTAAATAAAACCCCTTGGAATTTTTCATTGAATATTTACAAAATTTTAGGGCTGTTAATTTGCTATTTATTTTAGTTATGTCTGATTCCATAAATTGCGAAAATGATATATAGGTAGCACTCCTATAACAGTTTCGCTCTAACACGATAAGAAAATTGCGAAAACCTTTGTACAATACTGTTTTTTTTTAATTTTTAATAAAAATTAAGTTGCTTATATGGAAGTTTTCGGAACGTAACTCCTCTTTTTGTACTTGCTCTGAATTTTCTAGGAATCTATCTACCGTGTTACAGGAGGGTTACCAGTATTTAGTTTGAGATAAGGAATTATTTTAAAATCACCATCGTTTTTGGCCCAACGTGTAAATGCAATTAAAATGTAAACGTTTCCCCAGTGGCACCTGTGCTGTTTGAAAGGATAAAATCCATAAAAAGATCAAACGGTGAAAGGGAGGGTAAAAAATCCGAGTAAAAAAGTATTCCAGCCAGAAAATTGATAGCTATTGTAAATTGAAAAGTGTCATTTCGCGGCGGCAAATCTTTACCTCCTAACTTTGCAATGTGCACAGTCGACAGAGTGGCGCAAGTTTTCTCTCGTAAAATATATCGCCGCCCCTTGTTTCCCGTCTGTGTCTCCGTTTTAGTACCAAAAATTCGAGTGAACTCGATAGAGAGGGGAAAAAACGGCGAGGGGCGAGGGAGGGAAAAAAGAAAGATCCGGTGGCCGTTGTCTGTCAACTCTTTCGCTCGACCCAGAAAAAAGGCTACGTGATTCGAATACGTTTGAAAAATTCCTTGTTCTGTATAAAATCAATAATGTTTTACACGTCGCGCGTGCATTAATCTCGACGTGAAAATTCACGAATCGTGCACGACGCCTTGTACTGTTGATACACGTAAATCGCGAGTGTTGATTATCCAAGCATGTTTTCGTAATTGATCTTACCAGCATCGATATAGAATTACGATGGGAACCGGGAATCGGTCAATAGATTATCCGATCGATCGGTTTACTTGCTCGTTAACGAAACATTCGACGTACAAGATCGACGTGGACGATCTTTCGCGGTTTGTTCTACTTGAATATGTAATCTCCTCGAGATTGTGAATTAACCCTTCCATTCCGAACAGCGTAGACAGTCACGTACCTGAGCTTCGGTCTTTCAAAAAGTATAATATTTATATTATTGAATTACTATTACAAGATCTAATAATCTTAATGATTCAATTCGTTCAAATCGAAATTTTTGAAATATTTTATAAACTATGTACGTCTCATAAATTGATAATTAAAACTGATCTGAATTTAATCAAAAAATTTAACTGAGCCATAAACTGGCTACGTCGTAATTACCATAAGGCTATTAACTTTTTGTGCTAATGATTTGCAACATTATTATCGTTAATTTGAATGATAACACGATCGTGTCAACGTGGTTCTATTATTTTCTATGGATCGTTTACACGCGACCACATGTTTACGTGCTCAGCTACACATAATTAAGTTTATACGCCGGATTCGATATTAACGCGCAGCTACGTGATATCGTGTCAGGTCTCAGATTCACTTTTACGAACATTGTATCCATCGTGAACCCATTAAATCATCGCCGACGGCTACGAAATCCGGCACCTTATCGTTTTAATCAATCCCTGATCCTATAAGCAGCTAATTAACGCGATTTTATGGACAATAATACTTGTTATGAATCTGTACCGTTTCTATTATGCTCGTAACATTTGACTTTCTATTCTTTGCAATATCATTAATAATATTAATTTTTGTATAAAATGTAACGATCATAAACGATGTTAGTCATTACATTATCTAATTAGCGTGGCACGAAAGCAGTGCCAAAAGGACCCAGGCCACGTCGTGCGGGGATTAATCTTGTTGCACAGATAGGTAATAAACGAGTCGGTTCGTGGGGTCAGCCACGAAGATGGTGCACGGTTGAATCGCGTCGGGGATCGATGAATTAGCCGCTTTGTCGCTTCGTCACGCCGCGTTTCTCGCGTGCTCCACTTTTCACTAGAAGAACCAGACGTTCCCGTTTATTATGTTGCGCTTGCCTGACCAGCGGGTTAAGATTGTATTAGAAGGGGACGTTCCTGCGATTTTACATCGACACGGTATCGATCCTCTATCCCGTTTACAACGGTTCATAAAGTTGTTTATACCGCGTCGGGTTTACCAGCAAAACTATCCCTGGATGATTTTTAATCCTTCGAAACGTTTAACACGTGGACTGACCCACGCTTTAAATTTTCCATAATCGAATAATTAATAAAAGAAAAGACAAAATAAACCGTGGCTGTTGCTGGTAGTATTTAAATTGTTACATTTGAAAATTAATCGATAGAAACCTTAATAATTAGAATTTCAATGCGGTTTCACTGTGGCATGATCATGTTGTTAACGATAAATATATATTATATTTAGGGTGGAGGTGGGAACGGAGTGGCAGAAAATTAAAAAAGAAAATATTTTTCTTTCGCTTTGAATCGTTCGATGGAACGCGTCGGGATGAAAAGAGCAGAAAAAGTTTATCGAGACAGTCAATCCGTTAAGAACGATCTAGATTCTGAACTATTAGAAGTTGGTGGGTATGTGGGGCAAAAGTGGGACGCCGGGCCAAGTAGGTCAGTCGCATTAAAAACAAAGCCACCGCCACCATTTAAAGGGAATCAGGAAAAGTATCTACCCCAGCGCGGAAATACATTGTCGGAAAACGCTTGCGGCCCCTATTGTTTTTAAGTAGGTAATGTATCGGCTGCAGGCCACCGACGTATTTGTCGAATTAAAAAGTTTAGTTCGAGACGTATTAAAAGGGAACGAAAACGTTTCCGGTTCCGTATATCGAGGCGATTTTTGCACGTCGTCCTCCGACCCCTACTTTTTTTCCCCTCGCTTTTCCTTTGGAAACGGTTTTAACGTCTTGGCACCGTTGCGATTGTTTTTCTATCCTCGATTTTCTTTATCGGGAACGTTAATTGTATCGTCAGTGATTGCGGATCGAAAGTCGCGAAATTTTGGATGGGTACTCTCGAAATTAGAATTTTAGAAATTCGTCCATTTTTCTCGAGATGGTTTTGAACTTATAACGGGTCCCTTAATTAAGGGAATACTTTGTCGAACAATCGATGAAACTTATTATCTCATTCACCGATTAATGTTTTCGATGTTTTGGATCTTGAACATGAATTATGTTGAATTGAAAGTGGGTTAATAAACGCGTGCGTGTTGTTATATTTAATTAGTATTTCGTAGCAATCAATTATTATTCCAAGGATTGTTACAGTAATTAATTCTAACTAAATTTTAGTCCGTTAATAATACAGGAAATGCAAATTAATCGCTACGGTGGAATTAAATCGTGATAAGACTATAATAGAATAATGACGTACCAGTTTAACATGTTTTCAAATTTATCTCAGCACTGAAATGCTAAATAATTAAAAACAATTTGCAATTTAATTCGATCGATAATTAATTTCATATAAAATGAAATAATTAATAATTTGATGATGCTCATTATGCATGTATCGGTAAAATCAATTCTGTTTTTCATGTTATACGTTATATATTACATATACCCAAAAATGATGAAAATAATTATCGGTTCGTTCTACGGATTCGTATTTTACGAAATTATTCTTCCGATCGGGATGGTCGATTACGCTCGCTAGACAGCGATAAATTTAGTTACGAACGGGACATTTTAGCAGTTAGCAAAATAATTGCAGTGCATTACAATTTCTTCTCCCCCCCCCCCCCCCCGTGTATGGCTTAACGTCCTTTGCGTCGTATAATTAAAATTTTTAACTTTGTAATTAATTCAAGTGGATTCGAGCATGCATGACCGTCAATTATGGCAGGATGTGTCATTAAGGTTACCGAGAAAAGTTTCTGGTCGCTTAGTTCTAGGGCGGTCGCAATTTTCGCAGAAATAAAATGCGCACAAAGGCACAGGGCGAAGCAAACGATATTTTTTGCGACACGATTTGCACTGAATCTTCGTTTCGTTGAAACGCTTGCCTCGTAAACTTGTGATGCAGCCAGGTAACACGCGTGTACACGTAACTTACCATTTGCAGCTTTATAAATATATTGCCTCAATAATTTTGTCGCTCTCTCCTTCGGCTTTTTTATTACAGACGAAAAAAGAGTTTCCTGAAAACCCAATTTGTTTCCTGAGTTTCCTGAAATTTTTAAATCAAAGATTTTTATATATTAATCAAACAATATGAGTAGCTGAAATCCTGAAAATATAAAATTAAATTTGAATTTAAGCTTCTTTGAGTCAACAAAGAACCCAAGAGGGTGCTTGATAATTTATTCTCCACCCTTTAATTAATCATTTCTTCAATTTATTTTCAACTTGAAAGCCGGTGTACATTCCACACCGATGTTTTAATGTTAAACACTTGAACGGAATCGTCTCGCTTTGATGGAGGAATTTCATTTTAAAAGAAAATATTTACACGCGTACCCGCGATAACCATTGTTTTAATATTTTACTTGGACGATCGGCACTGTCGTTACAAGCGGTGGCCAATTTATAAGTATAAAGCAGGTAAAATTGTCATTTTTCGATTGGCGCAACGTGATCGAATTTTCCACCTACTTCCCTGTAGATTCTGATCGTACGTGCCACACGTGCGAACCTGTGTCCGCCATTTGCGGTCCCAGAATCTGTTACATACGCGATATTGCCGGATAAATCATTCACGGAATAATCTTGTCTAATGTATTATTTATGAGGAGTGTAAATAACATCCAGACTCGACTGGGTGTCCTTTGTCTTCGAAATTATGATCGTTTAAACAAGATAAAAGTTTCTGATTACTCGATAAATTAATTTAAAACGTCTTGATCGTTTTTAATTTTTAACAAGCTGGGGTAATTATACGAGCTATCAGTTTGTGCCTCGATTAATTTGACCAAGATTGAGACACTTCTAAAGTGTCTTCTTGCAGATTGAGTAACGTTTTGTTCTTTTAACGAGATGAGCATCCTTCGATTGCACAATAGGGTGGTAAATTATTCTGAAAGCACCGGAATGAATTATTTATGAAATTTTAGTGATTACTCGGCGATTATTGGGTAACGAATGCCGCGGCAGAAGGGTTAAATTGCTGGCTACAATAAATTCCCAGCCAATATAAACAGACTGTATGCATAACGCCGCATATCTAATTTCCATTTGAATAAATGTCGACTGTCGCGCTACTTTTCATTCTGGCCGTGCAGTTTGGCAAATAAACGAATGTTTGCTGTCACAATATTTCTCGCTTGTGTATCTGGAACGCTTTCGGAATCATGCGTTTTACCATTTTCATAAATTTCCTTTCCGTTAATTACCGGTTCCGCTCTTGGCATCGCGCGCGAGCTTTTCCTGCTTTTTTCACTATTCACAGTCTTATCTTTCTTCTTTTTCCCACGATAAATGATCGTTCTGTTGATTATCAGTTTCCATCCTTTATTCGATAATAAAATTTCAAAACATTTTTAAAAACTATTCTTGATATTTAGCTAATCGCAATTCTAAAATAAAATAAATTGATAAATTAATAATTAAAACTTTGTTTTAAAATCCGATCGATTAATTGGCACAGACATTAGCTTTCTGCCGGTGGTTATCGCAACTTGGCTTGTATCGATTGGGGAAAAAGAAAAATGACAGGATTATTCGTGATTGTTTGTGGCCGTGGATCGGAAACCGTGGAATCTATGCAAACTGATTTGCGTGCCTTCAGCCACGAAGGATCAAAGACAAAGCAGAACCGTTCCGTCGCACTTCCACCCCGGATTTCTGTCAGGAATTAACGCGTCTTGGGACGACGTAATCGGGACGCGGTTCCGAGCGACATATTTTTCTGAATATTTTTTGATCATCTATCGTTTCTGGTAACCGTGACGGTAAATCAACCGTACACGTGTCATTCGCACGATGGATTTTGCATTTTCGCTGAAACATTTCTGTAAAACACGCTATCCGTACGAATTAGCGAATCAATTAATACGATGTTTTATTTCACGGCGAAGCATTTTTTGCTTTTTAAGGGAAATGACGAGTATCGAACTGTGTCGTGTTCGAAACATTGCAAACATTTTAATTCATCAAAACAACATGTGTTCCGCAATGCTGTTCCCGTGTCTTTATAAATAACGAACATAAGCAGCGTTTTACCAAATGTTTTAAACGTTGAATCGCGAACGAGGATCGAAACTAGGGACGAAACGAGGTAAACGCGTGTAAATTGTCGAAAAAAGTAGGCCTTGTCTATAAAATACATGCTATAGAAAGTCGTTTCGATCGGTCGGTCATTTGTTGATACTGTTAATTAGTGACTCGTGCTGTCGGATTAAACGACTTTCGTTCTACTTTCGTTTTATCGTCGGTACTTGAACGTTTGACGATGCTCTGGTTTTGTGTTCGAGACGTAGCACGAGATTCATTAGTTAGACTACTGGCAACTTCGGTAAATACGGACGGAGAAAAGGAATTAACCAAGAGCGGGATTTACCGATTCCAGGGGATTGCTTACAGGATGTCATTTCGAGCAATGACATTTTAAATAAAGCGCCGTCGAATCGTACCAAGTGATAGATGTCTCGAGTCTCTAATTGCACCGTCGGGTAATTAAAATGTGT
Source organism: Anthidium xuezhongi (assembly GCA_022405125.1). NCBI lineage: Eukaryota > Metazoa > Arthropoda > Insecta > Hymenoptera > Megachilidae > Anthidium > Anthidium xuezhongi. Next base: position 2,408,168 of record CM039649.1, read on the forward strand.
TACAGATCGAAGAAAAAATATTATTTTGTCTACTTCAAATTTATTGAAAGTTCCGTGTTTCGATACTTTCATTTATTAAAATATTTTTTACATTTATTACTTATTTAATTAGACGTTCGTGATTTAGATACCTCGATAGCTTCAATTTTCATAAAACCGGATTTTTCAACAATCGCTCGGACGGTGCTCTTGCACAATTTATGAGGTGCAAAAACGCAATCACTAGCACTTTCCGGATGGAAATGCTCCCTGATGAGACTGTTACCGGCCGTTTTCCGGTCCGGACAAATGACCCTAAACGCATTCAGCTTGTTTCAGCCAGGTTGACACGATAATTCGGCCGTTACCGGTCGAATTCCTTTTCTTCGTCCGATTTTTAATATTTCGTAATATCAAAATTAATCTCAAATAATTTTCTATCAAAGAATAATCAGAAATTTAAAATTTATCGAAAGACTTATTGATAATAATTAATAGACCATCTAAGACAGTTTTGGGTGTCAAGGGGTTAAGATTGGAACATCGTAGTTTATCACGATATCAAACTATCAGACCATGATCGAATGTGGTGCGCCATGGGTGCAGGTAACCGTGAACAAGTGGTCGTCCACGAGGCAGGATTTCGTTTCGCACGACCGACTTCCGGGATCGGTTGCAGCCGTCGTGTCGGTGACTCGATATTAGGCCAGCGTCACGAGCACGCTGTTCGCCTCGTATGCAGGCCCGTATGACAGAGATATCCGATTAATACGGCATAAATATCGTCTGAGGCAACGCGAACTGTCGGATATAGAGGAAAAGGTCGAGCGGTTCGAAGGATGAGGCCGCTTAATGCATGACAAAATGAGTTTACATTCGTCGACGAGGATAGAATCGTTTCGACGGATAGAAAGAGGAAGTTGTACCAGGCAGCCAGTGTACCGTCGGTGGGTGGGAAGAGGGGAAAGGGGGAGGGAGGGGGGAGGGGGGTCCATCCGGAGAGATGGGGTTGGTTCGACTGCATAGGGAGACTTGGAACACAGCCAAAGGCAATATGCATTAGCCATCGCGTATTTTGAAATTCCAGCCAAAGCAGATTAAATCCTATCCCTGGACCCCGCTTCGGACCATGCCTGGGCCTCGTCCTCTCGCGATTCTTCCTTCAAACCACCGTGTCCTACTGTCCTGTTTGCGGATACGTAATGAACACCGGCCCTGTGCCTAAACTTTTATAGCGTTTCGATTGCCGCACTAATCGATATGCGGTCACCGAAATCTGTCGAACAACGGCCGGGATTCGTTGTGCACCTGCTGATCGTTGAAAGGTGCACCCCCCCCCCCCCCCCATGCATCGTATCGTGTCTCCTCGTGTCCTGTGGTTTTCCACAAAAACTGAATTTTCCTTCTTTTTTCCTCTCTTTGGATGAAATTGAAACGCTCTTTGTCTGTAGTCATTGACTCGTGGCTTTCATGCACCAGGGGGAGAAAGCTTTCGGATTTTATGGTCGTCAACCGTTATTTTGCCACGGCTACGAGGGATCCGCGGAATATCCTGTAAATGACGGGAAAATAGGAGACGTGACGTTGAAAGGTTTATCACCGTCCAACGACGTAAACGATTGAATATGAAATATATATTTTCTGCTAGACAACTACCTGGTATAAATTGCTCGATTCATCTTTCTAATTTCTGTATCCCTCCGTTTTGATACCCCACTTTTCTCCGATCTATCGTCTTTGTATCTGTAAACGTTAACCGACGTTTAGTCACGCGAATAATGTAACATCAGCGAGCACTTCAATTACCGTTTTCAGCGGAATGCGGTCAACCCGAAATCCGAAAGGAAAGGTGGGGGAGGGGGATGGTGTTGGTGTACGGGTCGGAGGGGCGGGGTTTATTGAGGCCTAAATCAGTTTGGCTAGGCACAGTCGCATGACTTTCCAGTAATTAGGTATTGAGAGATCGTTTCCAGGACGCCGGACAATATATCGGCGGTACGGCGAACGGAAAGCGCGATTCAGTAGTATGCAGTTCCGAATGCTGGCAAAAGCCGCCCTCTCCCCTTGTATCCGCCGGTTTCCTCCCTCGACCCTTTCCATTCGACGAAGATTAAGTGGTTTTCAGGCCCCCTGGGCGTGAACAGTGCCAGAGATATCGTAGATACAATCGAGCAGGTGGAATTCATTCGGCGCATCCGTGAATGTGATGCATGATATATAGACGCGCGTGTATTTGTATGATTCGAGGATAAATTATTGCACACCGACGCTCCAAGAACGCGGTGCACACGTGCACACGGATGTTTTTCCATTGACTGCCTCGACGTTGCATCTATTCCCTGTAAATCGCTCTTTCTGCCCCCTTAACGATCGATGTACGGAATTTGCCGTTTGGAATGCCGCTCGACGAATTCATTACAGTGAACAGCGAGCGCAGATATTTAATCAGACGCATTGACACTCGTTATTCAAAAAATAGATTGATTTTTAATTTACGTTCGGTATTTCGTTTCTGTTTCCTGTTACTTTTCTGCTTTTAATCAGAAAGTTTGAATTAACAAACATAACGGTAATGAGAATGGTATGGTACAAAGTAGGATGCAAAATGGCTTGTTTCGTGGGTGAATGCAAAATAGGAAACAACAGTGGCCAGGCTATTGCCGGTATATTGCTTTCGGTGGATACACGACAATCCACAATGCGGTTGCCAGTGCACGATTTCAAATTTGGCCGCGAACAATACTCCGCTTTTCAGTGTTCAATTTCGATTTGCACGAAATATTTCCGTGCAATTACTCCCTTCCTTATGGATATAATTTGCCCCGTCGGATTGTTGTAATTTTCTTATCAGCCTGAAACGGCGGGCCATCAAATTATCCGCAAGCAATTTTCCTTGCGCTCGGGAACAAAAATGAAAGATTGGTATCGTAGGGAATAGAGGGTCAGTGTTTTGCATAATCTGCAACGAAAATGTATCAGAGCGGATCGAAAGATTTTCGTTCGGTTTCGCAAGGGGATTTAACAAGAAGTTTGGCCAAAGGTACAAAGCGATTGTTCAATTCGAACGACGCGGAAATCTCTCGTCTGATACGACGAATCCCGGAACATTTTCGAGAACTATCCGGCGGCACTGGCTTTGCCAAATGTCGTGCAATAATGGAGTTATATCTGCAGAGCCGGTCACGCGGCTCGAGTTTCGGATCGACAATGGTGTCTCCGGGTTCAAGTAGCTATTTAATTCACAACGATGCTCCACAACGTCCGGGGGAATCCTTTGCCGAAATACGAAAAATCCTACCAAATGATTTTTAAGCGTCGTGAATGTTTTAGCACTGCGGAGGTCGAATATAGGAAAACCCCGAAGTAACTCGGCAACTGCGATTCTTTTTCCTGAAGAACGAACGGCTCGGACTTTGCTACGGGTTTAAATTACGAGGCATTGTTTAACCTTATCCTCGACGCTTTCGAGTGTCAGCACAGTTCCCTTCTGTTCGTAACTGACGTTATTTTACACGCCACTGACGACTTTTCTTCAATTTAGGACGAGTTTCTCGAATTTATGTTGCAGTTAGGTAACATAGAAAAGTATCCTCAAATAGCACCCATGTTATAGTAATTTAAAGCTCAAAGATCACCAATCGATATTCCTAATGTGAAACGACTGGTACGTCGTTGAAACGAATATAATTGTGCTTTGTATGAAGATAATTTATTAAACACTATTGCGTTTAAAGAAATGTAGCAGTAAAGTGTTGTAAGTCTTGATAATCTTAAGTGTTCGGTTTTATGGAACCAGCAGGTTAAGGATTGCTCTCGAACTAACATTTTGAGGAAGCTTATCATAAATTTAGTAGCAAAGTTGACTTAATAGCATGGTGTAACACCTGAATCGCGTGACCCAGCCCTATTCCAATGTACAGCAGTGTTTGCTCTGTTTCATGTTTAACAATAGGGAATCGTATACCGGACAAATAAAAAGCTGAAACAACAACCTAAACCCAAATAAATTTCGTGTCACTGTCCTGGCAGCCTGACGTCCGAGGGTAAAAAAAGGGGGAAAATACTTTATTGAATGAATTTTTTTAGAAAGGAAAGGCAGCTGCAGTGTATTGAATCGAACATTATCGGAACGTGGTCGTCGATGCATAAAATCACGGTGGATTGTTAATATTCTCTAATGTATGCCAATATCGTTTGCGGATTTTTTTATCAGGAACGTTCGATTGAAAATGAAAAGGAAGGCGAGGCTTTTGTTGATATATTCAAGTGGCCTGATACCAGAAATATTAATCATAGGATTCCGCCTTTGTTATAGGGAATTCGATTAATATGTAACAACCAGAGAAAGATTACGGTATCGTAATTGAAAGATACGTACACTGCTTTTCTTTCTGATTAATCATGCACAAATCGAACATACAATACTTGATATATTGAACTAATTTATACAATACCCGTTGCTGGTTATGCGTTAATCGTTTGATGATTTTACATCTAATTAATCTAATTTTAATAACTAAGTAGAACACTTTAACTTAATCTTAGACATAACTTCAAAGAACCTTCTAATTTTAGCTAGAGTTTGCTAAATAGATTTTCTGATAAGAAACACCTGATTAATTAAATTGACATATTTGATAAAAATTCAAATTATACATAGTAAGCATTTGATCAAAAGGGTTGAAATTGAATCGATGTTAGTTCGTGTGATCATCGTGACGAAAGTCAACGGGAATTTAATTTTTATCTTTGAAAAGGAGGGTTGTCCGGGTCCCGTGAATTTCGTATGCGGCGGAAAGAAGGAACGTGTGCAAGCAAGCAGGCGAGCACGGGGTTGCAGCGTGCTGTGAAAGCGAGGACGGGGCATGAAGGGTGGCTGTTGGTCCTGTCGGGTGGGTGTGGCAAGGCAGAAGCAGGGTGAGCACGAGGTGGTACAGAGAAGGGTGGATTCAAAAAGAATGAAATAACGGATTGGGTTGCGGCCAACTGGCCGCCTTCCAACCAATCCTTAGTCGCCTGGATGCGGGAGTGTATTATGTATACCATTCAGTCCCCTTATATTTGTGCCCCCGTGGAATCGTTCCGATGCATCCCATTCAAAATCATATTTCCCTGTGAGCTGTCCTTACGGCGAGGTCAGAAAGGGTGGTACCCGGCCAGAAACGATAATTGAGAATGAACGGTCCGACGGTTCTTCCCCGAGTTTCGTGGCCGTTCATTAACGATACGTTAGCGATTTTCTTCCTAGCTGTCGCTTGAATTTTCCGCGCGGATTCCTCGCAATTACCAGTATAAATAGAAGCGGAGACGCGAGTAGCAGATTGTTGAAGGAATCGAGATGACATCTGTGAATTATCACTGGATTTTGGAAATGGTGTATGAAATGAGAGTTTTATGCACTATTATTAAACCATTATGCAACCTTGTGGGACAGTTTATAATTTTATCTAGAGTTTCAACCAAATTAGCCTTTTCGATTTTATTATTTTAATGGAGTTATGTGTATCTCGCCATTAGAGATTCGTAAGGTGTTAGGTTCTTATTTCTATTTTATTAGAATACCTAAAATTATTACAATTTTGAAAAATCTAAAAGAAAGTATTCCCCTTACAATTAATGAATAATGCAACGAACGCAATGATCAAATTTCATACTCCGTTAAAAGCATTAAGATCATTTTTTTTTTGTTTGATCGAATCAATGAAACGTTGATGGCTCCTTTAACGTCGTAACTACAAAGTTACTTTATAAAGGGGCATCCGAAGCAAAGACGCAGAATAGGATGCAGAAAGATAGCGAGCGAGCAATCTATCTTTTCTCTGACTTTCCGATAGTTCTCGATTTGCCGCCAGTGTAGTTAAATGAAGCAAGCTGAAAACGAGAAGGGAATCGAGCCTGCAAGTTAGATGGTTCTCAGTTCAATGCTCAGTTCACCGGTTCCTCGTAATGATCGCTTTGGTTTCAAGCTTTAAATTACCTTCCAACGAAATGTCGACGCGAATTTGCCAATATTCGGCTCGTGCGTTTTTGTCACAATCAATCCGCTCAGATCGTGTAGTCGGAAGTCATATCTTCACGATGAAAAATGTATTTCCAGGGGTTGATCTTCGATTGAAATATTGGTTCGGATGTGCCAGAATTTTTTTTTTTTTTTTTTTTAAATAACGCCGCCAGTTTTCTTCCGCTGAAAGCTTGAACAGAATATGCTAATTAAATCTCTGTACAATCAGGACAATGGACATATCTGGGTTAAACTAATTCAATTATAAGGAATACTTGTTCAGTTTATTGACTGCAAATAGGTGTCAGATATTGAGCTCGGTTTGATTACTTTTAATCACGGCTAAATGAAACACGAGTGTGATTTTATTATCACTATAGCTGATGACACAAAGGGATATTCTTTAGGATTTCTGGTGTTGAATAAATAGAAATGAAAATTAGAAATACGGTTGAAAATGATAAGAAGCTATATTTTCAATTAAAATTAACGTGTATTAAATGAACAAGAATTTTCGTCACTTTAAGTCTAACAAAAAAGGTAACATTGAATTTGTTACGCTCCAGGCTAGTCCAAATGGCAGCAAATCGATTTCAGGATAAATTCGTAACAAGATACGGAGATAATCCAATATTTTAATTTTCGGAAAACACCTGCACCGGGAACAAAGCATCGTTAGAGACAAAAGAATCGGAACGAAAGAACTATTTTGTTTCGGATTGGAGATTTTATTTACTCCCCATTCAGCTCGCGTGAAAGCTTGACAAAGCAGTAACTTAATACACGATTTCCATTCGACATGCTTATAATTCTCAAAATTCATCCTCAAGAATATATATTTGTTAAACTTTGAAATATTTTTACGAAAAAGGCCGCTGTCCAATCTTATACTCGATTAATCGACTTGAGTTTATCACTACCTTGAACATTCATCGGACATCCTTCAGGTGTCTACGCTTCAGGTGTCGCAGCGTACGTCCGTCTATTTTTAACCCTTGATCGAGTGCTGCTCGAAGAACACCGTGGATATTGTTTAGAAAAAAAAAAAAAAAAAAAATGAGAGAAAAAATCGATCAAACCCCGTTTAACGTTAACGATTCGTTCGTTACAGCGCCGACGAAGGGTTCGACGGTACTTACCCGACGAACGTCGTCGTGAAGAACAATGGGACCTGCTTGTACGTACCGCCAGGCATATTCAAGAGCACTTGCAAGATAGACATTACCTGGTTTCCGTTTGACGATCAACGCTGCGAGATGAAATTCGGCTCCTGGACATACGACGGCTTTCAGGTAAGTCCACACCCTTGAAAATTAGTCCAAATGTTCCGATACGCGAGGTAAATCGGAACACAATTCATTACATCGATGAGAATGTTTGTATTTCTAGCATTTTCGTTTACCCTTACAACTTGGTCAAGAGAAACGTCCTTTTTTAAACAAACGAGGTCCTGATGACGCAAACTTCTAGAATTTCGACTCGAAAAGAGAAACGAATTGAAACGAGCAAGATATTTCAGTTCGTATGCAAGTTAGAATTCTTTGTTAGTTTTAATAGCGCGGCTTAAGAGTTTACGAAAGAAATATTCTTTTCCGAATACGCGAACGCTGCGACGACGAGAATTTGATTAAAAAAAAAATAATAAAACTCGGCGTACGCGATTATCTAAATCGTTAAAACGACGCGACCGACATTGAAAGTCGTGTGTAATTGAATTAACGTCTTTGTACATTTGAAGGGGGCTTTATTAAATTCCGTAAACCATTAATTCCGTAAATGTGACCGAGCTTGTCGTGGCCTTTTTAGCGCAGCCAGATGTAAATGCCGCATTGCTTCCGGGAAACATTATTTTGAAAGGATTCGTGAAAATTCGTGAATTATGGAACGCGCATTTCATGTAACAATAAACGAAACAGCCCCTGAAACGGGGGAGGAGGATGCGGAGAATTCACCGTAATGCAGTTTCTCGCTGGTCGTTTCACTTGGTTAATACAATAACCCGGTGGAGCGTATCAAAATTCTTCAGGGGACATCTTTTGTGACCATTTTCGTGAAGAAAAGAAAAAAAAAAGGAAAAAACTGAAAAAGGAAAGTACCTCCCAAGATTACGTAATTTCCGCAAAGTGCAAGCTTCGCGTGTTTTCCAAAGTACGTTAACAAATTTCCAGTCGATGCGCGTGGTTGACAAGTTATGGTGATTTTAACAAGTTAATCTTGGTAATTTCATCATTTTAAATATTAAGCTATGAAAATTGTTACTTTCTTGTATTTTATTTTTAAAGTTTCTAAAATGTTTATAAACGCACGAGTTTACTGGTTCAAGTTCATACCTCGAATATTTGTCATTTTTACACTGATGCAAGATAGACGCTGAAAGTGTGCGGAGCTATCTTCATTTGTCGTTTGCGATCGTTTTGAATAATTAAAATTGAGGATGCGAATTACGGGATGCGACGGAATTCGAGAATGCTTGAAGGTTCATTAAGGAGGACAATAAGCAGGACGAGGCGACGAGGGGAAAGAAAGGGTGTGGGGTGAAAAGGGAGAAACAGGGAAAGCTTTAATATACGACGCTTTCCATGGTTGCATTTCGATTTTGTGGACGAAAATGAGCTAGATCTTCGATACAGTAATTTTCTTCTCGGTCATTTGATTTAATGATTCTACTAAAATTTGAGAGTTAAGAAGGTTTAATCGCCTGATAAATAGAGAAATAAATACATATGTGTATGTACATATTTTAGAAAATTTATGTTTGGTAGAATCTTTATAAAATTGAGAGTGAAAGTGCAAGTGGAGGAGCAAGTAGAATAGGGACCGTATTAGGTCAGACATGCTACATAGTTAAGCTTTATGAATTTGTTTCTTAAATGCTTACGTTAAAAATTTATACATCTATTTTTTTCTTCTAAAATTTATTTAGTTAAATAAACAAAATAATTATTAGTACCACTAGGAATATATTTCTAACCTTACTAGCAAAAGATACTAAAAGCTTACTATTAAAGATATGATTATAAATATGAATCTAATTACTACCACGTCTTAATTATATACAAGTTGTTACTTAAAAAATTACCACCTTCAAACGACTATATCTTCATATACTCGATAATGAGGTCGTTTACGTAAAATGACCCGAATTACAGCAAAAAATGAGTAACATATAAAAAACTGTTGTGCACTGCGGTGACGGTAATTTTCCACTAATCGATCGCTATAAATTTTCAACAGTTGGACCTGCAACTGCAAGACGAGGCCGGAGGTGACATCAGCAGTTTCATCACCAACGGCGAGTGGGATCTGTTAGGTGAGTTTTTACAACCCCTTTATCAGGGACCGTTTCATCGCGGGAACAGTTTATACGACGCGAGAGCAATTGCCGGACGATTAGCAATTCTAAAATCCAATCGCGAGTACTTGGACGGAAAAGGACGAACGATTAATCGTTTAATGGGTAAATGGAGTCGACGTTTAATGGATCACATCTTACAACCGGTGGACTTTGTCTAATCTAGACTCTCATCAGCGGCTGGGTCATACGTGATCCTAACATTTTCAAGGTTCAGAGTGAAAACTAATTAGAAACTCGTGTTCTCGCTGAAATTCCTTTCGTTATTGCACTCTCGACAAATCGACCGTGTGATTTTTTCAATGTAAAGTCATCAAAACTGATTAATCAAAATTAACATTTTTTCATTTCTATCAGATGGAAAATTGTATCACCTGTGTCTATTATCATTAATTAACTTTTAATCAGGAATTTTTTAAAGGTATTAGAAAATGTATCTATTTATAAATTTTTAGAATTTAATTTTGGAACCTTAATTATGCACAAACGATTGGTTTGTAAGTATGAATATGTGTTGATAGTAAAAATTAGTTTGTTTGAGCGTAGAAAACGGTCGGAACACTTAAACGATGAATAGCAGTTGTTTAATAATGCATCGTTAGCGCGGTTGGAGGCTGAATTATTTGCTTTCATACTGCGGGATATCGTGGAATATTTACCTTGAATGGTTTCCTTCAGTGCAAGCGAATTTACATGGTTACTTTTCTGCAAACAGCGTACACCCGAGCTGTTCACTAATTCTCTCGAACAGACAACAGGCTAACAGAAACCGTTGCACTAGTTTTCCTTAAATAAAAAATACATTCGATCCACGCGGAGGATGATTGTCCGTTTGAATGGGCATAATTAGTCCGTTCCTTTCTTTCACGTACTTCCACGTCGTTGTATAAATTCAATTTAATCCCCGTTGTCAGATCTTCGACATTAATTATGAATAAACCTCCTCTCGTAACCGCTCATATTTCGTGTTGAATTATTCTGTTCAACATGCCCCATCGATGCTATTGTTTTAAATTAAATGATGAAATTTCAGTCTGAGGATCGAGCTTTCGAAAGGGGTTCCACTTGAAAAGAGAATGGCACTAGACCAACCAAATCTAACTTAAGTATACTATCAATTATAAAAATAAATATTTCTTGGAAAATTATTGTATTTCAGGGTGAAAATTGAACTATGGGATGGGGGTAAAATTGATAAGTTCACTCCTTAAAATTTAAAAAATGTTTAGAGGCCACGTCCGTCTTTACGATTATTGCGAGGCACGGTCGTTTCGTTTATAGACGCGTATCTCTCATTTTTGTTTTAAGTTTAAGAGTTTATGAAGTCTCCAGAAATGTATCTTAAGTGACTCGGGCCACAGAAAAATCCGGCTGGTGCGCTTGAAAATAAAGTCGCCGACCGACTCTTTTACGGTATGTTGCTCGAGATAATTCAAGTGCATAGTACTCTTCGTATAAAATAGTCGAGTCATCGTTGTCGGAGGCTAGCCTTTTATTTTCCGCGGCTTTTTTTTATCCCCTTCTCCCCCCCGTGAGTGAAACCATCAAGCTCTGAACGCTTCTATATATTTTTGTGTTCGTTGCACTCTTCGTTATTGCGCGGATCCCGGTTTGACCCCGATGTTAAACAATTCGGAGATAAACTTTCTGATAGGAATAATAAGCGTGCACGTCATTTTACGTTGATTTCTAAATTTTAATTCGTTTTACCGCCTCGACGGTTCGAGCCGTTGTGGCTGAATTAAAAATCTGTGTCACGGTTTACAACGAGCACCCTTTCGCGGGGTAAAATTTTCAGGAAATTCTGGTTACTGTTATGTTTAGGGTTGGAAATTTATCTTTTTCCTTGTTCGCTCTTCCGTGTAATTTGTATGTAAAAAAGGGGTTGAAGTATAAGCAGATTCAAGGGTAAAAACGTAGCACAGTTGTCCCTGTTGTTTCTCGAATAGTAAAATTGGGTCTGTCGCGACCCAAGTCTATGAAACGTGAACAATGGTGTTCCCATTAAAAAATAGGTAATTCGTATTCAAAAATGTTTTAGGACGACTTTTGAATATCGTTCTCTTGAGGTCGTTACATTTAAAATTAACTGACCTTGTAAATTTTCTTTGGGTTACAGGGGTGCCTGGTAAAAGGAACGAAATTTATTACAATTGCTGCCCGGAACCGTACATTGATATCACCTTCGTGGTTATCATCAGAAGGCGGACTCTTTACTATTTCTTCAACCTGATCGTGCCATGCGTCCTGATTGCCAGCATGGCTGTTCTGGGATTCACCTTGCCACCTGATTCCGGCGAGAAACTCTCTCTAGGTAAGTTGGATAACTATTCTGCACGTTGAAAGATTAAACGTAGCTTTACTATCGCTGAAATTATGCTTTCCCGTCGAGACTGCGCGCAGAGATATGTGGCACAGTTCAAAACTTTCTCACACACCTTGAAACAAATGGTTGACGTGTCTTTGCATTACGATAAGAAGATAAGATGCTGGAAGTGCTACACAATTTTACACTTGTCTTAATGCGAGTTCTTATTTATTAATCCTTGGTATTAAAGTCTTCGCTAACAAAAGGAACAAATCTAACTGAATGAAACAGGAGTGTGTTTTAAAGTGATTTTTATAATTGCTTAGTACTATTGGCTATTAAGGAAACGGTTAAGGAAATCGGTTAAGGAAACCGTGATCTATCTTTATTAAGCAATTTAGCAGGAACAACGTCGAAGATTTGTTCTATCAGTAGTCTAAGCAATCGTGCAATTGTTGTGTTATCAAACGAATGCGTACACATAGTAGCAGCATTATTTCGTTACAGGCTCATTCCCAGATTACTCTGTATCTCTACGTTTCTCCTTGTTGGCAAGTTGAAATCGCTTGGTTGCATAATTCCAATTCCTTGCAGGCTTCGAAGCACGCTATAACGGCTCGCGTGATTAGATTCAATCGAGTTCTCGTAACGCATTGAATGCACGAGAGATTACAGTCATGTCGATCTCGATCACGGACATTCGTGTATCGACGAGACGTTGGAATTTATTGATCAATGGCTCGTTGCAGTTTCACATTTCAAGGTACAGAAGATCCAGACGTTCCGGGAAGACAGCTGATGTTATTTCCTTTCTTGCGACGGCTATTAATCGTTTCGAACACGTTGCTACGATTTATGGAGGTGTCTGGTCTCGGGGTCACGTTAAATGTTAGGTGTATGCAAAGGTTTGAACCCCTTTGATTGAAATGATAACAGGAATTTTAGATAGGAGAGCTATTGTAATTAATTTACTTTTCAGTTTCTGAAATTCTTAAAAATTCTACGTTACATTTTATTACTTAGAAATTCATATATTCTGGTAAGGTATTTATGTAGAGTCGGTAGAATTATTCAAAAATATCACTTTTGATGACGGTATCATAAATCTAGGAATATCGTGAATGAAGGCCATTAACGTCAGCATCTCAAGATATTAATGGACAAACGGATAAAAGGCGTGGTTAAGTTCCGAGGGGCAAAGTTTACCGTTTGAATTGCTAGGTCCTTCCTCTTTATACATTTTTAACATGGGTAATAAACGTTCAACTTGCCTGAAGACGTATTTGTCATTTTAATATATCATAATTGTAGATCCTTCGAAGATTTCGAAGAGAATTTATTATTGCTAACCGCTTACAAAATCCACAGGTGTAACTGATCCCTGTAAAGAATCTGTAAAGTTCATGAAAAGACTCCAATTCCAGTGATAAAAATAACAGCAGGAAGATAGTTTCTGACTCGTTTTTGAATCAGCTTAACCCAATTTCCAGATCAGTGTTAAGACAAATATGGTAGGTTGAAATAGTACGTATACCTTGTTTGACGATCCGAGACTTTGCGAATTGCAGGTGAAATTGAACTCGAAGCTCAGCTGTAAAACAAACACACTCCAGATTTGTTGCTTTTGAACAGTTAAAAGACAAAAATTTAACAAAATATCGGATTAATTATTTATAATTGTCAATCATAGTCTGTAACGACAGAAAAGTAGTCGGTTTCTGGTGTTACTGGACGGTACAGGATTGAAAGGTCAGAGACACCTTGGGGGGTTTCGAGAGCCAGCTATGAGTGCTTGAACCGTCGTCGATTAATCTCATCTGATTAACAGGATGATTACGCGATAAGTGATTGGTCCAACGAACCTCTTTTGCAGGGGTAACCATTCTCTTGTCCCTCACTGTGTTCCTGAACATGGTGGCCGAGACAATGCCAGCTACGTCGGACGCCGTGCCTTTGTTAGGTAAGTCCGTTGGATATCTTTGGTGTCTTCTATTTTGCTGCCATGTTTTATCGGCCAGCCCGCCGTCAGAGTCACCCTCGGGTCGAAATAAAGTCGAATTTTCTTTTTTCTTCTTTTTTTTTTCTTTGCGGGTCAACCAGGCGAGGGAAGAACCCAGGCGAGATATAAAGATACCTCCTGATCTTCCCTTCGTTCATAATTCACGCGGGACGAGTTAAACACACCGAAACGCTTTTTAAACAGATGATAACGTGTTAGATTTTTCTGAATTTCCTATTCTGTTCGAAAATTACTTCGGCCTTTCGTTTATATAGAAAAATTAATGGACTTCTTTTCATTTGGTCGGAGATTTGAATTTGAATTCGCTATGGAGCTTAAATGATGCAACGAAACCTTCGTGTTTCCTTCAGGTTTGCTGTTAAATGAGTTACAGCGAATTACGACGAGGTCAGGTCTTTACCAACGTGTCATATGAACCTTTTAAATTGTATATTATTTCCAATATATGAAAGTTTGCGGAAAATTTGATTGCGATCGACCCTGATCCCATTATTCAGAAATTAAGAATCTAAATTAATTGTTAGTAGAGTAGATCTTCCACAAGATTTCAATGATTAATTTTCATAAAATAAATATCAACCCTTCACAGAAATTTTGTCATAGGTGTTTAATAAATTGTGATAATCATAAGCTAATTGCTAATTCAGGTTCTCGACTAGTTTAATTAAGTATGATGCTAAAACTCTAACTTTTTTCATTGTTGTCGTATCTTTTTTAATCGAAAGAAGAATTTGATCTTGATTGATCAGATTAACCGGTACTGTAATGTATCGTTAAGATCTTTGCATAAGAACCAACGTACACAAGATTCACTTAGTCCTGGATCTGGCTGGTCTGATCAGTACAGTGTTACTCTACTGTCGCTTATTGTACATAGCCCTTTGTCCTTGTCTGGTGATCCCCCATTTCAGTCAGAACTATTCTACTCACTGTAACAGCAGCTTGACAGTAGTGACAGATCGTACGGGTCAGACATGGAGTTCCAGAACAAACATTCATTGACGTCTTGAATAGGAATGGCTGAAACAGACGTTTCGAAATCGTACAGCTGATGCCTCGATTGGACATAATGAAAATGTGATCGATGATTCGCGATTCAAATGCAAATATTGTTTCCGTCACCACATCATTTCTTCGTGATTATGCTTCGAAGTGATCCTCGAGGTGTGTTGTGTTTCCACAGGTACATACTTCAACTGTATTATGTTCATGGTGGCCAGCAGTGTTGTCAGCACCATCCTCATTTTGAATTATCATCATCGGAATTCTGACACTCATGAAATGTCCGAATGGGTGAGTACATTGATGAAAACGAATAATACGTAGAACATTTTAATTTCACATGAGAATCGTGTCAATCGTAATACTTGTCTAATCTGAATTAAGACGTTGATTTTATTTCCATGACACTGAGTGTCTAGAGTTATTTCGCGGATGATCTTATCGTATATGTGACTTCAATTAGCGTGAGACCATGTGCTTGCAAGTACACTTCAGGTTTAGTTTGGTCGTTAACTCGATTCAACCTTCTGAGTGATACTAGGCCACCTCCTTATACGGATTTTACTGTCTACCATATTCCTTAACGACGTCTGGTATTATCTTTCTGATACTGCAAACAATATTACATTTATTATATAGAGAGCTTGATTAAACTTTTTATTTTTCATTTTAAATATATGTATGAAAGTACAATATCGAAACTTTGGAAACATATCAGGATTGAAAACGTGGAACAGCGTCTCACATTTTGTATTTAATTTTCAGGTGAAAGTGGTATTCCTTTATTGGCTGCCTTGTATACTACGTATGTCACGACCGTCTGACAAAGAAGAGAAGGAGGCGCAAAAGTCTCAAAAACCGTCTCCAGTCACCGGTAATTTAGTGACACGAAAAAGCATCGACACAAGTACTGAAAACAATTACTACTATCTATATCAGTGTCTTACTGTTTCACACAAAACGCCACTCTCACACACCGACAAAACTCGCACAAACATATATATTGCAGCACTTGTGTACCTGACTTGTTTCGAGTCATGTGCATGCATATACAATGGGTTAAAAAGGTGTTGGCACAACTTTATTTGAAAACAGTACATATACTCCATTACATATGTTACATTGAAACTTGGGTACTGTGCCAGTACCTTTTTAACAGTATCAAAGGTTTAAACAATTACCATTTCTATTATTTTGTATTTTATTTTGTCCTTTCCCCTCTATTTTATTTACTTATTTTACCAATGTAGTCACCAGAGGACCTAAAAATATCATTAAGTCCCCCCAGAATTGAATCCTCGTATATCTTTCCACTGTCCTCTATGTGTTTAATTATTAAACGTGATGGAAGTTTAATGTATGATCGATTTCCGAGTCAGGTGTCTGCATTCGTGTATTTTATTGGAAATAGGTACTAGCAAGACATACGGTGATCTGGAGCTTCATCAAAGAAGCAGCAAGTCCCTACTGGCGAATGTGCTGGACCTCGAGGACAATGCTCTGGCGTCCCACAACAACCTTCTGAATAATGTGTACAGTACCCCTGGTCCACACCATCACACGATGGGCCACGGGCACAGTCATATACACACGACACCCCATCACCATCACAGCCACGCCACGACGCCGCATCATCAACACTCGACGCCATTGGCACACTCCTCTTACCCGGGGGCGCATCAGATCAGTCATACGCCGCATCATCATCAGCATCCACCTGAGGCGCCTGGCCCCCAGGTTGAAACGATACTTCAGAACGCGTGTTTCTGCGCCCGATACGAGCTCATCCTGATCCTCAAGGAGATTAAGGTATGTTTCTAATATATCCTATCGCTGTAGGACACTTCTTCGATCGATATGATGAGAAAAGAACATTTGGCCCATAAGCTTCCTGTTGTAACATTGGATTCATTTTGCCGGAAATACGAGTTTATTGAATTCCATTTTGCTTTAGTCTTTTTATCCCGGCCTTGTAATAGGAGAATCGTTGGAAAATTGAAATTTCATACAATGGAAGATTATTCGTTATTCGCAATTGTTATTCGGAAGTTGTTTTATATAAAATTATATATCCCCTCCGAATGAAGACCGAGAATAAAACTACATTATTAAAGAGTAAAGAGTAATCTTTTATAAGAATTAATTTTTATTCTTTTCAGTGCTGTAGAATTTAAAATACAATTTTATTATAATCCAATAATTTCTCGAGCTTGGATTCTCTTTGCTGGAAATGTGTTTTTATTAAATTTCATTTTTGTACTTTTATTTTATTAAAATGGGATTGATAAAATTGCCTCTGTTAATTTTTTTCAGATCTCTGAAACGTTTTTATTGTTTTTTATATAAAAATAGTAGCTTTATTCTTTAGACGTGATTGATTGTAATATTGGAATAGCGATGAAGAGGTGGCAATTATCGTTGATGCGATTCGCATAAATGTCAGTAATTCAGTTTAGATAACTTAAATACATAAATACACGGGCAAAGTATTAACAAGCGCGATGTTCGTTTTAACATTCCCATAACCTGGTGAAACTTTCATACAAATCACTGTAGGTGTTCGAACACGTGCAAGCAAAGTCTGCTGACGAACGTGAAACTATTCATTGCTGCACGACTGTTTGTGCAGGATTATTAAACCCCGTCTATTTCTCGAGTCAGAACTGATACGATGAAGTCAAACACTCGAAACCTTTCGGTGCTCATAATTATGAACCGAATATTAAACGGGAACTTCATGTTCGACTGTGGGCTTTTGACCAGCGACAATTGCGGGACAGATTTGCGGGAAAGTCGTTGCGTATTTTAAGCTCTCGAACTAACTTTGACCCGTATAAAATACAAAAATACAATTGGTGTAAATTTAATAAAAATACTGAATTTTTAAATTTCGATGCCATTCGAAAATTCAATCGAACGAACTTTGAGTACCACGAATTTCTAAAATTTGCAAATTGATCAATGCCTATTTTTAACGAATGTGTGATTTTCCAGATAATCACGGATCAGTTGAAATCGGAGGAGGTGAACTCGAAGGTGACGAACGACTGGAAGTTCGCGGCGATGGTGATCGACAGAATGTGCCTAATCATTTTTACTCTGTTCACCATCATCGCTACCATCACCGTCCTAATGTCGGCACCGCACATCATCGTCACGTGATTCAGAAAAGCTCAGCCTGCCGACGGTAGGTCGGAGGTCAAAGGGGATGATCGTGCAGTGGCCGGGCATTTCGGTGCGGACTACGACGAACAGGATGACCACAACCTCGTGCGCATCGAACACGATGAACTCGTTGCGATTCATCATCGTACGTTCACAACGACGTTACCACGCACGAACGTCCGGCTTGAGGTTGCGCTTCAGAGTCATTTAGTCGTCTGGTATCAGGCGATCTGCACCGCGATAGGAAGCAAACGATACGAGTATCACGCTGTTCGTATTCTTTACGATATATAAGATATATCTCATCACGTAGATCATTCGAAGAGGACGCCTTAGCGAGACACGTTGAAAACGCGCCTGCAGAAAACGGCGCGCGAAACGGACTCACACAGAGACATAAAAAACACACACACATACGTACACGCATACACGACCTGATCGCTGTGGAACGCGCAGGATTGCCTGGAATTTTCGTTTCTCTTGTTGAAAATCGGACGATGTATCCGGATGGTGAATCGAAGGTAGTGTAAATACATATATACATATTTTGTTTTTATTTATTCATTTATGGTGGAGGTTCCTCGGATTTTTGTACCATGATTGCCGTCAGATTTTTAATCCTTTTCGTTTTGGAAAATTGTAACGTTGTTAACGACGACAATCCTGGTACCGAAATCATGATCTTACGTTTAAGCGGTGATGGTCTATTTTATTTATTTATATTTCGTACGCCCAATGAAATGGGACGAACCACCCGCTTTATCCTTGGAATTTCGAGGAGAGTTTAATTTCGTTGAAACGCGAAGAAAAATTGAAACGTTCATCTTTCGAACTGGCTTTAGCAATCGTTGAAAAATAAATTTTGCGTGCATGCGTGTAAGATACTCGAATACAGACTCACACACACACACACATATACACACAAATATATTCGCAAGATACAAAACATAAAAATACAGAGCATCGAGGACCGTCGAAGCGTTTGAGTTTGTTAAAGAATAAATCGAGTTCCCCACCACGAGTTTCCACGACCACGAAAACGATTTTTCGTTTTGGTCCTGGTTCCACGTACAAACGGGAAACTTTAATGGGAGAAACAAAAGAGAGAGAGAGAGAAAGATAGAGAAAGAGAGAGGGAGAGGGCGAGATACAAACAAAAGAGAGAGAAGCTGAAGAAGGGTACACTGCTCCTTTTATTGTGCTTAAAGAATGACAAAAAGAAGAAAAAGGAAAAGAAACAGAAGCAAGCAAAAGAGAACACGATTAAGAGCAAAGCGCACACATTAATATTCCGTAAAACTGAAAATAAAGAAAAAGCAACAAAAAAAAATAAGAGGGAAGAAAAAAAATGACAGAGGAAAGAAAGAGAAACTAAGTAAAATAATACCTATACACAAATGAACTGCCAAGACGATTCAAAACAATGCCAGTGAATTTTCTTATCCGTATCACTTAGTAAGTAAAATCGACGACAACTTAAATAAAAAGAAAAATATTTAAAAAAATAAATAAATAAAATAATAATAACGGGGGATTTATACTACGATTTAAGAACGGCGTACGACAGCGCAGCGTTTAACAAAAAGAAGAAAATATAATAAAAGAATAAAAAAAAAGAACACACACACACGAAGTAAGAACACTACCGTTTCTTTGTTAGCTGGTAAGAGTACACACACGTACACACATTACACATCTGGCGTAAGCAAGCGGACAAAAGAGTGACGCGTGGGATAAAAAAAAAAGGAGAACGAAACGATCACGATGACGATTGATTGATTAGCACCTTTCCTCGTTTCTAAGCAAAAATTTTCTTTTCCCCTTCTATCGGCGGACATCCGTTTGTTGTTGTCCCTCTGTACACGCTTGTACTTCGAGCGCATACACTGTACACACTCTCTCTCACGTATAGACACACACATACACTAACACACACACACACACA
The DNA here is from genome assembly GCA_022405125.1 of Anthidium xuezhongi. Classification (NCBI taxonomy): domain Eukaryota; kingdom Metazoa; phylum Arthropoda; class Insecta; order Hymenoptera; family Megachilidae; genus Anthidium; species Anthidium xuezhongi. Next base: position 2,427,940 of record CM039649.1, read on the forward strand.
CACAAACGGGACAGGCTTCTGCATCCTCGAGATCTTCGTCCTCCGCAAAGACTTCCGGTACGTAGGATATCTTCTTCCTTATCGGGAACCGAGATTCGTGGCGCGGTTCCAGGCAACTCGAGCCCGTTAGTGTACATTTACTTTTTTAAGTCGAGTTCGCCGTCGAACGAGACGAATCTCGATGATCCTCGACGGGGAACAGCTTCGCATGGAAGCTCGCTCCTCGTCCTCGAACCTGAAACAGAGTTTCGAGATCTCGAGAGATAGCCGAGGCCTGATCCTCGCAACAATCTCTTGCTCTTCGACCGCATCACTATTTACGCCGAATGGCCAAACCATTTGCAGTTTGCCTGTGAAAATGTACCCCACGTCGGATTATCCGTCAACGGATGAACAGCTGTTCCGATTGATTTCGTTGCCTCAAAAGGAAATCCCTTTTCTCGCGATAAGGCTTCGGATATCTCTATCCTTGTGCTTCCGGAAATTAAATCTGGTGTAATATTGCTTTAAAAGCTGGTTTCTCTCTTAAAAATAGATCGAAAATTCTAGATCGAGATACTTTGTTCTTCGAGGTAACTCATTTTGTATAATTATTGCATGGACTTATTTGTCAATAATCAAACATCTGAAAGTTACAGCCATTGGCTAATTTAATTTAATGAAATAATTAAGAAATGAAAATAATAGGATTAAGATCACACATATTATGGCTGGTTGCACTTTTTAACCTTGAATTTGTTATTTTTCGCGTAGACGATAATTATACAATACCCTCGGGAACGAAGGTCTCGTTCGTTTTTTAATTAGGAGTCCTCTATTTGATTACCGTTCCACTTGCATCCACTCGGGTGCCGTACGAAGTTTCTCGTACTTTCAATTGAATACGTCGTGTTATTCAATTGCGCGTCTGCGACAAGTAGAATGAGAATTAAGTTCATCCAGTCCGATGCAATTTCGCGACAACAGTTAAATTGCAGCGTACATATTCGTCGTTCCTAGGGGAATGCCGTCCCGAATCTTTGTCCGCCACGAGTTTAGACGCGGTAAACGTTTCAGTCAATACATACGAGTGCTCAGTATTTAATACGATATATTCAATTTAACATTTTGACTGGTGACACGGCAGAGATTCGAGCACGGGCATGTACCGCTGAACGAATTAGCCGGGAGATTGGATTTCCTTTGCCACCCCAGACTGTAAGAGTTCCCAAATTTCTCAACAACGTTAGGCAACTTCGTTAATTTTAATCGTTTCGATCGTTTTGCTCGACGTTCACTGCGTTTTAACCCGAGCTTGCGTTGGAACAACGCGATATTTAAATATTAAAACCGATACACGTAACACTTTGGAAATTAACTTTACCAGAAACAATCTTTCATTTCTTGATTTTTATGTTTTATTTAAGATTCTATAAAATAATGTTCACAGTTCGATTATTGTTTAATCGATAGTTTTAGATATCGCGTTGTTCAAACGTGGCTCGTTTGACCTTACACAATCAAACTAACAATTAATTATCTACTTTCGAGTAGTTCTATCACCTCTGTCCTCTGTCTACGTTCAATGCAAGCATAAAGCACGTTCAAGCAACCAAATGTTTAGCTTTCTCAGAAGCAAAATGATTCATTTTGTTCGCTACGATCGACACGAAAGACAGAAGCTCAAAAAATATACCGGAAACGCAATTTTATCGACGATATTAAAAACGAAACGGAAACGAAGAATTTCTCGACAATCGAGAAGCAGGCTTGTCATCCTAATTAATAAAATATAAAGAAAATACAAGAATCTCGTTAACGGATAGTCTCGCAGGCGGGTTATCGTTGAAGATATATTAAACGAATGGAAGAAAAAAAGAAAAGAATCAAAAAATAAAAAAAATATAGCACGTTTTGGCCATTGGCATCGACGCGACAACCAATCACGTTATATCTTTTAAATACTACTATAATGGTTACAGAATAAATAATTAATGAAAAGCAGCAAAAAAAAAAATAAATAAATAATAATAAAGAAATAACGTTGTTACTGATGTTACAGGAACGATTTTAAAAAAACAAAAAAACACGTAGAGAAATATAAAAAGAACTATAATCAGTAACGCCTGGATTGATGAAATAATCATTCTCGATCTTTTAAATCAGCTAATTAATTAAACTAATGGATTAAATAAAAAACAAAGCTCTTAATGGTTCGTGCCGGACGGTTTTTTCGGTAGAGAAATAACATTTATCCACATAGGAATGACAAAAAAATATATATATATTAAAAAAGAAAAAACAATAAAAAAAAATGTACACGGTTACTTCGTGAACGAAGCAAAAAAAAAAAGAATCTCGCGGATATTAAGAGTTCGGCATGCAAATGTGTCGATCAAAGTTGCAAATTAAATTAAGCGAATAAATAAATGAATTACAATTGAATCACGCGTTCGAAAGCCACGGCTTTGATGATTTTCATTTCGCAATACGATCGTCGATTAATGAAAGAATTTTTCCTAAGAGAATCGCCAGATTTTCAGATCGTTAACCCTTTCGCTACTGTTCACGCCTGTAAGCCTTTCAGGAAATCCTTATGCTAATTAGGAAATATTATCACTATCGAACAAAATTATTTAACATTTTATCGACAGCTTTAAATCTTTCAAATGCAACTTTCATTTCTTTTCCTTATAATTAGTGCATTATTCGTCAAAAAATGTGTGGCTCCTGCGTTGCAGCGAAGGGGTTAATTAAACGGCGATCATTATTGCGAGACGAACATCCCTCCGTATTCGATTTCTATTTTTTCTTTCTTTTTTCGCAATCACGTTTGCTGTAGTTCAAGTTGGTGGAAAGAGTCGCATGACGACTGTTTATTGTTAAAGACAGGTTCGAGTCGAGCCTTTCAGTGGCCAATTTGACTTTTAAAATTTACAAGATTCGGATGTAAATCGTAGAAAGTTACGTCGACGAAGGATAGCTGGACACCGAAGGATCTTTCATAAACGTTTAGTGACAAGAACAGACAGGATTCTTGCGCGAAATGTTAAGTTTAATTTAAACGACAAATTGCTCATCAGAATTAGCGAAATTGTTCTTACACAAAAGTGCTAACATTAATTTAAGTGACGAGTTGCTCATGTGTAAACGAAAAACAAGTGGCACATAATTTTGCAATAACACTGTCAATCGAGGGTCGAAAAATCTTCAATTATAGTTCATTTTACGAGCAATAAACGTAGCATATCTATTTAATCGAGTATTCGCGGGAAATCGATTGGAGAATTTGTTTAACCCGTTCGTAGCCACATTTCAAATTTAAACGTATATTTCGTTGGTCTCAATTCGACCACGAATAGGTTAAGCAATATCGATTCAGTATTGTCCTTTAACCCTTTGACGTCGGATCTCTGAAATCAGTAACAATTTTAGACTTACCTAATTTATTTTTATTTCTTTAGACGTTGCTTTAAAATGTAAAGGAGTCTTAGATAAATTTTAGTAGATTCGGGTCACGATCGACCCAGTTTCGTCGTTGGAGGGTTAATGAACCGATCAAATTGACCACCGAATGGCTCGTTCGTTTCTGAGTAGCTCGACGACGAGCGACAACGTTTCAATTTTAATTGTATGTAAGCAGATTTAACGAGTAAAACGCTAATTGTTAACGAAGAACATAACATCGAGCCTATCGATATATTACTTGTTACTTAATTAGTTCGTACGTGAACGCAAAGGGATACGTGTTAACGTTGCGAAATCCTTTAGTTGAAAAGAAAAGGAGGGATTCGATCCGTTGTTCGCGAACAGGATTGAAAAATGTGAAGCCTCGTTTTTTTATTTTGTTGTTGACAACAGGATCGAACCGCAAGGAAAGAAGCAACGGGGATCGTGTTAAACGTTAAGCCGTTCAATAATTAAAATAAATCATATACTCGTTCTGTGAAAGATTTACTTGTTGCCACATATCGAAGTCAAGTTGGAATTCGAAACGAGTTGCTCACTTGAACAAAATACCAGAAAAAAAAAACAGTAAAAAAAATGATACATTATAAATAAATAAATAAGCAAAATAAATAGAGTCAGAAAAAAAAAATGAATAATATGGGAGAAACGAAATTCGTTGCTCACCGATGCTCATTATTGTTTTTAATCCAATCAGATCCGGCGTTTATGAAACATTGTTCAGCCGGACGCTTAGCGAGGGTAATTAATGTTCGAGTATACTTTCAATTATTACGCTCAACGTTCAAGCATTTATGCTGTTCACGAGATTCAGGGTCTTAGTGATTAATTAGACGAGACGGTAGAACAACAGTGAATTTAAACAAAAAATAAAACTGAAGAATAATAAATAAAGTAAAATGAAAATTATCGAGTAATGTTAATTCGTAATTACGAGGAAGATGTAGTTGAAAATCGGAAAAAGGGAGTTTTTTCGTTCGATTCGAAGATATTTTCAATCGATTCGTATTTTCTTTAGAGGGTGAAAGGTTGTTGCAATTTACACAGGGTGTGAAGAAATTCGTGGCACGAGGGGTGTCAAAAATGAATCAAAATTGCGAAATGAATTTCTTGTATCTGTACTGTTTAGAAAACTTCAAAATTTATTTTAAATAATTAAGTTCGTATAAATTTCTTATTAAAAACTACCAAAGTTAATATTTCTAATAATTTCTTGCAAATATTATTGATTCAATAATCCATAGTGAAAAATGGTAGTCAGTAATCACAGAATTTGTGACAATTTTAATAAATTTAACATTCCACAATGGAAGATGGTAATTAGTGGTATAATACTTCATAATAATTAATAATTAAATAATTCATTAAGAATTGTTCATAATAATGATATGCCTACAACCGTGAAAGTTCAAAACCAAAGATTTCTTTAAAAAATCAAGTTCCAGATGACGAAAGAAATTCAATTCACACCTTCGATTGAATTTTTCACCTGATGTCACCTTTGTCTCGTTTGTAGCACGAATTTCGTCCCACTTTGTGACACGTATCGACGATAACAGTTGATCGAACGAACCGAAGGACGAGCGAAAAATAAACTTTAAATTCAGACGGATTGTGACGACCCGTTTTTTTTTTTTACATATATATAATATAATTCGTAAAACATCTACACGCAAGAGTGATATTAAATCGCATGTGGTGCCCAAGTGTTTCCACCTTCTTGAACTCGATGAAAGAACGCGAGACGAGACTTCTTTCGAAAAAAAAAAATAAATAATTCACGCAGCAAACGTAAAGGATAATCGGATGGTATTACGGATGAAAAGAAAAAACAACGTACTTTTTAATTACAAGAATTTACGATAAATTGTTTCAACGGCGAATATTTCTTCTCGTTCAATTACACTGTGGTTGCTGATAACTTGTGCAGACATTGATAAATATCCTTAAACATCGAATTAAAAACTAATGTATTTCTTCCATCTTGGTTCGAATTTCGAAGTTTCCTTTAGAAAGAACCCAGGATAATGCTCTGTAAAGATAGTGAATCTTCCTCTTCGAGATTATTATGAATTCTCTTTGAACAAAAAAAAAAAAAGCATCTTTCTATCGAGAATCTTCTTGGAAAGGAATACCGTATAACTTCTCCGAGAAATAATTGAATTTCTCTTCCTACTGAAATTCTATTCCGTTTCTTTTTTTCTCTTTCCGAATCAAAAGGATGTTTTGAGAGAAGTATGATCCTTAAAGACAGTGATGTCCTCGAACTCGTCTGAGAACGACAGATTCAAAAGGAAAAGGGTCGGGAGAAAAAAAGGAAGTAAACGATGAAACGGGGATGGAATATTTTCAAAAGGATTAAATACGCAACTTGCGCCTTTAATTAAAGAAAAAAAATATATATATATATTATATACATTAAACTCAGCTTGTCACACGCGAGGTTGTCATTATAAACTATTAATCTAATTAAAATGACGACACGAAGAAATGAGAGAAACAATGATAATACTAATAATAACGTTAGCACTAATGATACTAATAATGGTAACAATAATAACTATAATAAGTGAATAATATTAGTAACGATAATGTATTTAAATTACTGATTATCCGCCTGTACGAAATGTTGAAGAATCTTTTTTTTTTTTTCCTTTCTACGACGTTCGAATTACGATTTTAAGGGCGTTAACACGAATCGTTTCCAATTAACGAATAGCGACGACAACAGGAAAAGGGGATATTTAAAAAAGGATTCACGATTTTCTTTTCCCCTCGATATAATAAATAAGCGCATGGTAAAAGGTTGATACGCTAATTAGGATTGTAGTAGCGCATATGTACAGGGTGATGCGATTAAAAAAATTATAACCGAGTATCGATATATATACGGCGTGCACGATCTTTCGAGTGTCACCTTTGAACGAATCCGAACGATGCTGTTCAGACGGGGAAAAAATGATCTATGAAACGAAGTCGAGATTTCATTTTCGAAAGGGGCTAATTTCTTTTTCATTTAATATCTGATTAATTGTACCAGAACAATTTTCATCGAATTAAAAAGATTGTTGCTCTTACAATTTTAGTTACAGTTTCGTGAATTTCCAAATTTTCTAACAAAATGTTTACACAGTATTAAATCTTGTTAGGGTACACGCAATTCTTTGAAATCAATTATTAAATTCTTTTTCTTCTGCTGTGAATACAAAAGAATATTTGTCGAAGACATAAGTGGATTCGTCAACCTTAAAGGGCTGTTCCAGGAGAATTTACGGGACTATTCTGGGATCGGTGCGGTCGAAAGCACCGAGACTCATCGTTCGCGAGAAAAGTTGGTTGTCGAACAATGGGTTCGATAACTTGGTCAACCCTCGAGACGTCGAACGCAAGATCGTCGACAAATAGCCCCTTTCGATCGTTCTCGAGTTCTCCAACTAGGCAAAGAATAAAGAAGAAGAGAAAAAAAAAAAAGGAGAAGAGGAGGAAGAACGAAGCGAAGAAGTTCCGTCAAGTCCTCGAAACTTTTTCTGCTTCGCCTCGTGGTCTTTTACTCGAGTCGCGTTTATCGAAGCGTTCTAAGGACTTATTAAGGTTACTTACCTGGGTAGAAATAACGTAAGATTGCTCATCGAGACACGCAGCATGTCGCTTGAGTGTCAAAGACAATCCTCCCTCGAAACATTTATTTGTCCTTTTTCACTCTCCTTTTTCTTTTTCTTTTCTCGAGCGAAACGAATAAAAAAAAGAGAAAATATATAAGAACTTTCTTCTCTCTCTCTCAGACGTACGATGCTACCTCTACGCGTGATCTTTCTTGTAGATGACACTTATAAATCGATCGTGAATCGTCACGATAGCCGACGATCGATCTTACTTAGACGAGGTGATCGACTCTAGTCAGACGTAACTCTAACTCGTTAAGGTCTATTGTTAACTTGTATAGTACGTCGAAGTCTTCCGCAGTTAGTCGCCAAACGTAGCTACGAAACACTCGAGGAGAAAAAAAAAACCGAATAACTAAGAAAACGAGTTTCTTTCCTTCTTTTCTCTTCTTTCTTTCTTCTTGCCCGGAAGAGACAGATCGGTGATCGATGTTTTTTTGGAAAATGGATAGAATATACGGGGTTCAGGGTTTTATCGGTCGATTGATTGGTAGTAATTAGAAGGAATTTAAAAGTCTCACGCGATGGTGACCTCTTGCCTTGTGATTCCTTTCGAGTTTCTTATTTTTAATAGCATTTTAACACCGCAGGTCTATTAATAGACTTTTTCACACTATCGATTGTTGATTGAACATTATTATTGTACAGTAGAGATAATCTAAGTTTAATTAAGATCAAAACAAATACAGACTCGATTAATGTCTGCGCTAAGAAATGATAAGGCAAAGGGTTAAACGCGAGATCAAAAGTGCTGTGATCGATGGAAAATCAAAATTGTATGTTGTTCATGTGTGATCCTTCGCATCGCGGTGAAGGAATCACAAAAGGGATCGATCGAAATCCGAAACGAAACTTTGACGAGGAACGATGGTCAGGTAAATGTTAAGCGAAACGAGTATCACGTTTTTTTAATTGTTAAACAATGGTCACGTTAAGAGACACTCGAAAGATCGACGACCATTTGTCCCGTTTTATTAGACCGCTCTTTATATGCAAAGGAGTATACATCAGGGCAGTCGAAATGAACTATAAATAATTGTAAGAAAAGTTAAAGAGAATCGGGAAACATAGCCAGTATCTTCATTCACGAAATTTTACAGCTGCTTGTAATATTGTTTGTATTTTGTTATAAATAACGTATCCTGTTGAATTGTGACAGTCTCGATAGAGAAATCGGTTTTCAAGTTAATTCAGTCACTGTATTTTTCAAATAACGTTATTGTATTTCCTTCTGTAAACATAAAATGTCGTTATTTTGAAATCAGCTTACTGTTGTACTTATTGTCTAATCGATTTAAGTTATCGAGATTTTAAATTCATTATAAAATTCTGAACGCTGCAGCGCGGCTCGCGTCTGCTTTGTGGTCGACTTATCTACTTAAACTTTGCTTCGCTTGCTTATTTCACTGTGCAGTGTTTTTTATTCAACATCAATTGTTAAAATTAATATATATTTGATTTATAATATATTTGAAGTTGCTAATATTCGCTGTTAATAAATTTCTTTTCAAATTTGGCTAGTTTAAAAGATCAATTTTGGAAAGTGTATCCTGTTAGAAAAACTTTTGATCTTCCGAGTAGGCATTTCGGCTGCGCCTTTTGTATATGTACAAGTATATAAATAAATACATGTAACGCATATATGTACGTGTATTCTATATAATAGACACGCGTGCGAGGAGTTTGGATGAAACGTGCAGAAAAATGTAATTAGCGATGGGTTAATCACTTTGTACTTTATTTGACATTGGAAGTTTTTGAAAGTGTTAAAATCTTGAATGTATGCATCTTGGAAAATTCCTTAGCGTATTGAAAATTAAATCAGAATCAAATTAGTTTCAAAGTATCCAACAAAGTTAGCAGGATAATAATTTTATAAGATTTCCAAGACTTCCAACTCTGTCCAGTTAATATAATAATTAAATTCATTAAGTGTCTCAAAGTTTTCCGAACTTTCAAGAATTTCAAATTTCAGACAGGTATCAAAGCGATTGGAAATTTCTATTGATCGAGTCACCTGAGGTATTCGCAGGAATAAAAATTCGTTAATTAGCCCCCGGTTGTATTTAGCGAAACGACGATAATCCGTGCCGATTTTTCTCGAGAAAGGAAAATCCTTGATGGTTTCAGGAAGAAATCAGGCGTGTCTCGAATTTCACGTACATTGAATTTCACAGACAATGCCGTGAACGTTTCATGGTGCGTGTAGCAGGAAATTCGGGATTTTAGGATAAAAAAGAAATAAAGGATTTAGCGGACACGCGCAATGTTCAAGTGCCAAATTTTTAGCTACATTTAACACGTAATTTACTCACGCTTAATTAGACGAAAGAGGTGTGGGGGCTAAATCAGAGTGATAGACTGGCGACTGACGAAGGCAGACACCTGTTGTACATTGTTAGATCGAGACTGTGTGTGTAAGCGATTTGTTCTAAATAATTAAGGCGTTTGATGGACCCGATGCAAAAAGGGCTACCGATATACAGAGTGGGTCATTTAAATAGAAACATTATTATTAATGATTGTATGAAAAATTTCTGATGAACATAGTAATACTGTTCTAGACATTTTGTTTGAAAAGGCATCAGGCTACAATATTAAAATCTCAACAACTTCTGAAATTATTTTCGAAATAAAAAATGAAATATTTCATAAAAAAAAATTAAATTATTTCACGAAATATGATCTTGAAAAAAATGTTGTTCTGTCATTGCATGGGTTCTTTGAAATGCAACTTTGTTCTCTGAAATATTTTGTATAATCATTAATGAGGGTGACACTCAGGTGTTCCTATTTAATTGCCCTACTCTGGATCGATATCGATAATTATGTATTATTTTATATCTAAAGTCGTGCTATGGATTATTGGAAAGGTGTTGGCACTTTGAAAAAGATTGTGTTTTTCTTTAAAAATAATTGGTTAAAGTTGATGAAGTAATAATGAAACAAGCAATAAATTAACTTAATTAACGTAATTATTCATGGTTTTAGTTATGTCGTTCGAAACGATCTAAACAATTTTCTTCAATTTACCAGTAATTAAGATATACTTTTTCATTAAACAAGTTGTTCAAACATATTTTCAACAATCTTTTCAATAAGCCATCAAATCTATACGATTCCTTAAATAGTTTCACTTGAACTTTTATTGATTAATGATATCAGATGAAAAGATCAGTGATAATTTGATAGTGCACGACAACCGTCGAGGGTTTCACTGAAACTCACGCAATTTCTCTTCTCCCGATCGTGCCAAGTGAAGCTCTTGACGAAGGCACCCAAGACGAAAGAATTATCGAAGATAAATGAATAAAAAAAAAAAAGAAAACGCGTCACAGCCAACTGAATTTAAAATGAATTTTTACTACGAGAACGTTTGTAGATACGAATATAAAAAAAAAACAACGTGAAAACAGTTCACGAAGTTCGCGATCATTTCCGATAAGGTAACTGTCGTTCCCTTCGTTTCGACGAGCAAAAGAAATCGATTTTGAACAAAATAAATGGAAAAATTCTCGTGCTCTCTCACCGCGAGAAATCTCCCTCTGTTTTCCTGCGTTAATAAGAAGAATCTTCTTCGATCAGCAATCGATAACCAACCCGAAGAACGAAGGAACGAGCAAATTTTCCAAAAATACGAAACAACGAGCGTGCACGTGCTCGAAGACGAACAACAAACGAAAAAGAAAACAAAAGGAAGTTGGGATGAGAAACAAGATCTAAATTAAAAAAAAAAAGGAATAAGGGAGAGAAAAATAAGATGAAGAAACGAACTATTAAGGGTGTACCATTTAAGTATAATCTAACATATATTTAAAATATTGAATGCTAAACGCCATACTCGTAATACACACCGAGAAGGGATAAACTAAATGAATCAATAATCGAATAATCGAGTATTAATGATAGCCTGTAATCGATAGAGACGTAGTTAATTACTTCGAGCAGTATTTCCATAGGGGTGATTCAAAGCGTAGTCTTACCATAGAGGAAAAAAAAAGTTAGGCTCGAACTTTATCGAGATCATTTTGCTCTTTAAACTAAAGACAGACAGAAAACGAAGGAGAAAAAAAGAATATCGAGGATACTGATTTACGTATTTAATTGTTCTTCGAATAAAGGATTATGCGAGACACTTGGAGCCAAAGGGGCACAAGCGACACATTTTCCTGATATCGAGAAAACCGAGTTTAAGAACAATTCGCATAATTCATCTCTGAAAATTAAACTATGCCTGAAATGAAATTACATCGGTTATTTGCAATATCGTATTCAACGATTTAACTTACCGTTTTTGTTCGTAATTCAGAAATGGGAAAAAGTTTGTCTCGTATTCCGTTGGTTTTAAGTGGCTCGCATGTAACGTGCAGAGACACGGTGTTCATGACATGAGATTTAATGACGGTGTTCTGTTGGCTAAGGGTCAATTTGCACTGGAGTACGGCACTGGCTGTCACAACAATTTAACACGATATCGGTATCATACGAAGTTAAACGAATCGCTAAAAAAGGAGTTGATTCATAATTCAGTGATCTATCGATGGCAAGGTACTGATATTGATCCGATATTTTAAATAATTTGGATACGCGACCCTACGATCCCAGTACTTTATTTTACGTCAATTTGTTGAAAGTTAAAATGGGCAGTTTATACCCCCATTGAACTCCGAAGATTGTAATTATTCTAGTATTTCGTAGCGCTTGAAAGATATAAAACAGTGTGCAATAACTATTCAAAATATTTACTTCTATGACAAATATGCATATTTCAATGTTTTGCCATGCGAAGGTACGTGACAACCAGTATCGTACCGACAGGTGCAAGAACCGATCTTAACCCGTCGAGGATACGACAAAGTGATCTGCACGATATTTCTTCTCTACCTATGCTCCTTTCTCTTCCCTTAATGATCTATTTTAAACGAACCGATCGTCTACATTAATTATTGTCCAACGTTACACCAGTCGTCGAAGTCGTCGCGAAGCTAATAAAAATTACACACGCGCGAGTCTGTTTAACGAAGGATTCAAAGAGATACATATTTCGAGCCTGAACGTGTGAGAGGGAGAGAGAGAAAGAATGAAAGGAGCGATAGAAAAAAAAAGCGTGCAAGAAATATAAAGAGAGAGAGAGAGAGAGAGAAGTTTATAAAGATAAATGAGAAACAAAACAACAAAAAAAATTTCTGTTACCTTGCTGATTATAGAAGGGGGGAAAAATAACCAAAGAAAAGAGAAAACAAAAAAATACAAGAGAGAATATTTGAAGACGAAAATAAAAAAAAGAAAAAACAATGGAGAAGACAGATACACTCCCTTTTCCGTTAGACACCTGGTGGGACGATGCAATTGAACTGACTCACCCTCGATCTCACTTGACTTTTAAAAATTATGCCTCGACAACAGCCTGGCCTGATAATAGTAAATTCATATTAAAGAACGTTAAATAAGGTAATAATAATAATAATATTAATAATAATAAAAATAATAATAATATGTAATAATAAAATTAAGAATAAGAATGATAATGATAATATTAATAATAATAATAATAATAATAAATTTGTTATATTCCTACGCTGGGCTCTTTTTCGAGGCAGAAAACGTTGATCGATATGAAAATCCCTGTTAACTGGTGAGCACATAATCGCCGCATTGTAATATTATTAAACATTATTACGTTATTATGAAATTGTTGAAATAAATGAGATGAAAATAAACGTCTTCCATTTCCTCTTTCTTCACTTTTATTTAAACAGTGTATGTGCTTCGTTTTAACGAGGAAACTGTGATCTTGAAGGGTAGATGGTATTTTATCGCAAAATAGGATTTGATGACAGCTATTTCGTTATATTACTTTTTACCTACCAATTTTCTTATTATCATTGCTATTGGAACCAACATGGAAGTGAGGGTACAAGAAATGCTCGATTCATTTAATAATCTTTATTTCCTTGTAAAAAGAACTACCTATAAATCTATCTTAACGTTACGTCTATTAATGAGAAATCAATTGTTTTTATCCTTATCTTTTTCTTCATCGCATGAACATATTCGCGGCGTTTCTCATGCATAATAAAGTACAAATGTTCGGCTCAACAATGCTTCCTTATCTCGTATTTCTTTCTCCTTTCTCGTATTCACGTAATGATTTAGTTAATGTACACCTCGCTAGCACGATCATCCTTTTCTCTAGTAGATTCAACCATAGTTTCGTTTGAAATTGAACAATTTCCTTTGAACGTTCGTCTTATATCACACTGGCCGACCAAAGATTTTCACCGCTATGATTGTTCTTGATTCTTGACCATTCCAAAAGCTGTTCTCATAAATTTTCATAAATTCAACGTTCGCCTTCTCGATTAGTTATTTGGCAATTTTAATATTTCGAAGTTTCTAGTTGCACAGGGTGCCTCACCCAACTTGACCCATTTCTCTTTTTATTGTGATCGATCAAATATTTGAGGACTTTCAGGGTGATGGTAATTAATTTTTTGAAACAATACGGATTAAATCGGCCGAGTTAGGCGAGGCACGTTGCGTGTAATAAAAGAAGGTATTGATTACGGATGCAAAGTCAGAAAGAAGAAAAGAAATTATGATCGAAAACGATTAAGAGTTTTTCTTTAAACATTCTTTGATAGTGGTAATCGAAATTCTACGATGTAACGTTTGTCTAAATGTTGAAATGGAAGAGAAACGATTTTTTTTAAAGCTTTCCATCGACTAACGTTATCCACGCCTGTTTGTGCGACAATTTTCCAACACGTTCGTTTGATTGTTGTAACGCTGATAAAACGATCTAAACTTATCCGATTTCGATTCGTTAACTACGTTTACAGCTAAAATAGAAACAAGCTTTCAATATCTGTACGTGAGAATCAATGAGAGCATCTCAAAATGATAAAGTGAACATTTCCTTTTAAATAAAACAAAGTATTCAGTTTAATATAAATAAAATTAATGAAGTTTCCATTAATCTTCTAAATTACATATATGTACGTGTAAAAGTGGCATTAACCCTAGAATATTTAATGTTCACCTGTTTTTAAATAGTCGCATTTATTATCTCTATCATTTATAATAATTATAATTGTATATATATATATATATATATGTATACATATATATATATATATTTGTTACATCGTTAAAACTTAAACGATTATCGTCGAATCAGACGTTAATACTCCTCGAAAAAGGATAAAAAAGGTAAAGGACGTGAAAATTGCTTGCGTTAATATTCTAGGGTTAATCGAAGATGCCAGTTGCGTACAATGTTCTTTTTTTTTTTCACGGATTCATTGAAATTTTGATTTCCTTTTTCAAAATACCCTGCAACGTGGAAGGTTTGAGCAAACGTTTTCAACAAATAAAAAGAAAGGAAAATATATATATAATACTGTGAACTGACATCCTCAATTGCACGTGGCGCATAAAATGGCAATTTTAAAATCGTCTTACTGTGATTCTCATACACAGGCATCCCTCCCTCACATTCTCGAGTGAACAACGCTATAAAATATATGGAAGTAAAATGTATAGAAATGAATAAGCATTATCTAATTACATCATTCACGGTGGGGGGGTGGGGGCTAAATTCTAATTATTGTATCTCGTTCAAGGAAGACACGTGTCACACTGCTTCAATTCGAACCCGCGAGCGATACTCATGCACAACAACTTTCCATACAAGCTTCGAGGACAACAAATCGCGATTAACGATGAATTTTCTTTTTACCAAAACCACAATTTTCTTTTGTATAGTTTGTGTGCGGCCTGAACTCTTTCGTAGGACGCGCTTTAGGCGCGTGAAGATTGGGGGTGTTCAGATTCCTCCGATTTATGCTTTCATCGTTAAGTATAAAATTATCAAAATGACATGCAATAAATTTCGCAACCACCTGCGATTGAATTCGTCCCAGACGAGATGCGTGTAAATTTTAAGTTAACATTTACTCTGATAAATTATTTTACAGAAGATTAGTGTAAACCTAGATTGATAAATATCGAGTGTTATTAAATTCTGTCTTATAACTTTGAAAATTCAAACGTGTCAATAATTATTCCTTCGTAAAATAATTAATAAATTAATGTTGGCAAAACACGTCCGAGGAGAGGAATGCAATCGCAAGTGGTTAACGTACAATATTTCCGTCGAGTGCACTGCAATGTGTCGATGTAAGTGAAAACTTAATTTTAGAAAAGAAATCGATGTCGAGCGTGTCTCTTTTTTTGGAGATTTGCTGCGCTTCGCTCGGTCGCGAAATAAACATCGTGGATCGTATACGTGTTATATACATTAACATCACACATGTAACAATCGGGCTTGGTATCGCGAGGCACAACTGTAGGCAATACACATGAGACAAATCAACGTTCGTTATCTCGACAACCATAAATACTCTCTCGCGAGTGGAGCAAACTTTCTATTAGAGAAAACATGACCGTTTCAACAATCAACACATGTACAATATACATGTTGCGTGAATATCATATTTTACTTTTATGTATGTACGTGTACGTACTTGGAAGTCCGACCAGCCTAAGCTCGTTCTTTGGAAAATTCAATTCTAGAAGAATTTAGAAGGATCTATTAATATTGTATTTGAAATGAAAGAAATAAAATTTACTTAATGGACCTGGGTTGGTCTGACTTCTAAGCACATGTATGTGTGTACGTATGTATGTATGTGTGTAGGACGCACGATACACAGTTCCTTATTTTCTTTTCCTATATAATGTATAACGATTAAGTACGCAGGGCCGTGACATTGTGCTTCTAATGTGCGCTTCTGCAGTGTCGTTAGCAGGTATGACGATTTTATTTGAAATTATCCTTCAAGTTCGAGGAATTGAACGATTTAGGAAAAATTAGAGATTCGATTCTCAATTTGTATTTACTTCAAGGACTTCTAGCGGTTTAAAAATTGAATTTTTCAATTTTTTACTGGCATGGATATTCTATTAAACCGCTGCGAGTTAAATGATTCCACGTTATGTTTTCGTTTTGCCAAACTTAGAAATAAAAAATATTAAGTAATATAAGTTAGGAACTTAGGATTTTGTTATTTTGACAAAATATTCGTTCAACGTATCCCCTAATTTTTCCCAAATTAATCAAGAGATAAATGATCGAGATGGGGTAGAAAAATCCTATCACGACCCTTCGATGTTGCATCGCGATAAGTTATCAAACACTAGTCCTGCCAGGTTAATAATAGAACAGCAACTGTATCGATATCAAAATCATTTGATGTCTAACGCTCTATTGTTTATCATTTATCCCCGGTTGGATTGCTCGGTCCAAGATATCTGTTAGACGTTAATTAGCTTTCAACGTTGAACTCAATCATCACTCACTTCGGCATGCTCGTGATTAAGATTTCCAAGGAAGACAATCAACGATTAACTCTAATGATAAAGAAAATATCTCGACAACACCCTTTTCTTTTCTTTTTGTTAAATCACTAAATTTAACAGATATAGAATAAAAATTCGAAATCAATGTTGACAATTCGTTAAAATTGAACATGTTATAGTATTTGATCGATTCGATCGATACGCATTGACGCAACGGGGGTGGTTGAACTATGTTCCTTGGCAAATTCGTGAACACGATTTGTTTTTTGTTTCGTTACTCCTTTTTTCATCGTTAATTTCTCTTCGACCGAAAGATTGATACTTATAAAATATCGATAAAATTCTGAGCGTTTTCTTTTTGCGTCGACTTTCATGACATCTCCTCTGTGAAAATAAAAAGAAGGAAACTAATAGTATCAAGTACGGGACATTATTTAAACAATGTTTCTTTGGAACTGTTTCGAATAAACGATTGTCCATCGACGAACGATCCTTAAGTGTGAAATAACGGTTTAAGAAATTCGATATACACGCTTCGACGCTGATCTTACGTTTGGCGTTTGATTGTTATAAAAATAAGAGAATCAAGTTGGACGAGACGGAAGTCTAACGAAACTTATTGCGGCGATTTTACGTCGTTCTTTTTTGTAATTTGCTAAATTTTCGATGGAATTATTTGCCACGATAGATCTCTATGATACGATCCTGGTCCACGTACTCGAAAATGTGAGGCGCGTCCATCAGGATCCCGATGGTACCCGCGGTCGTCACGAGGAAGAAAATGTAAAGCTGCAGTCGATCGATTACCATCGCCACGTATTTCCAATCCTCTCTTGTCTGAAACATCGATTATGATATCAGAATATTAAATTAGAAGCAATTAGTTAGCAAAGATTTTCTACTTTAAAAAATCAAGTTGTGTGAACTGTGATAGGTAACTTGAAACATTTTGTAGCGATAAATATATATCGAGAGATATAACTCTATTAAATTCTATAAAACTACACTCAATAACTAGTCATCCATGTTCCATCCAATACATCAATAATTATCAATTTTTTATTATTAACACGTTGATTGGCATGGAGGTGATTGGTCACCAGTGACATTACAAGTTTGATTGAATACTCTTATATTTCAATAGTACCAAGGCTACTTCATTAAATACTTAATATTAGTTTAATATCCATTTTAATACTAATTAACATTCTAAGTAATTTAAGATAACCTCACCTGTATGTACAAATCCTCGTTCCTCAAATGTTCAGCAATGAACTCCACAGCCTCTGTAGCCTTGCTAGCCTCAGGGCTGAGAAGCACAGAGTCTGAACTCTCTGATCCCCTTCTATCAGCCAAACCTTCACCACCAGCCGCACTGGATCCGCTCGTGGTATGATGAACCTTTCTGTTGATCTTACAGTTCGGATGATGAAGATCGGACAGCTCCATCACCTCCATCTTCGACTTGGTCAACGAGGTTGGCAGGTGTTTGGGTAGCTCCGTCGGGCTGCCCGAATAAGAAGTCGGTAACGTCACGTTTGGGATCTCCATCATCCACCTGAGACGCGTCTTCTTCGGTCTTCTCATCAGCAGAATCGTCGGCAGATACTTGAGGAATATCTTTCTGATCAGCTGAGGCATCCTGTGCGTCCTGGGTCCACGGAAGTTCCAGTTGATGATGATCACGGTCACCAGGATGCTGACGGTGTTCATGATGAAGGTGAACAGCAGATACTTGGCGATCAACGGGAGTACCAGGGAGGTGGGCGGCAGAATCTTGCTGACGAGCAACAGGAACACGACCAGGGAGAGCAGGATGCTGATGCCGAGCGTCACTTTCTCGCCAGCCTCGGCAGGAAGATAAAATACCAGCACGCAGAGGAAGGAAATCAAAACCGTGGGAAGGATCAGATTCACCGTGTAGAACAGCGTCTTGCGCCTGATGATGATGTAGAAGGTGATGTCCGTCTCCGTGGGGAAGTCACCCTGGTACGTGTTCAGGTAAGCCGGGACGCTGATGATGTCCCAGGTACCGCTCTTCCAATAATCGGACAGATCGACGAAATTTTTATTGTTGTAGAGCGCCAGAGATACTTGGTCCCCGTTGAAGGTCCACGATCCGAACTTCATGATGCAGGTCTGTTGGTCGAACGGGAAGTACGTCACGTCGATCGTGCAGGAACTCTGGTAGATCGCCGGCGGCACCCAAAGCACGTCCCCGTTCGGATAGATCAGGACGTTGCTTTTGTAACGCACCTCGTAGTTGCCGTCGGCGCTGAAATAGTTTTTGGTGACATTTTAAGTTGGGTTGTAATTATTTTTAATAGGGGGCATTTGGAAAATGAAGTGGACGATTATTAACCCCTTGCCCTACAATATCGAGTGCACTCGTGACACACCTTATCGTTTAGATGTGACATCTCTCCTTCAAATTTGATTTACAACTTAATTTTAAGTTCAATTGAAATTATAGTTAATGCAGTCAAGGCTTATCAAATACGAGGCAATAAATATTTAGCTCTAACTGACGCACCCGCTAGAAAAGTCATAGGTTAAGGGGTTAATATTATTAATTTCTCTTTGGAAGTCTCGAAATTTGATAAGGGAACAGCACCTGAACTCAATTGTTAACCCTTTCGGTACAGTCTTTTTCTCTGAGATTAGTAAATAAAATAATTTCTTACGTAAAATTGTAATTGCAACAAGGTATTTTTTTGAACTATGTCACGACTGTAGCCCCTTAGTAGCGAAAGGGTTAATTCAAGTACTATAATTTGAGAGTCTTGAAGGATATATTTAAAAAACGAAGTAAATCTCGCTACGTACTTGTTAAATAGTACTATATCCGGTTTCCATACTTTATCCGGTGGTAACCTGAGCACGCCTATTCCACCATAGTCTGCCTCGTCCCATTGCAGCTGATAATCCGTCCAAATAAATCTCAGCCATACGTTAGACTTCATGA
The DNA here is from genome assembly GCA_022405125.1 of Anthidium xuezhongi. Taxonomy (NCBI): domain Eukaryota; kingdom Metazoa; phylum Arthropoda; class Insecta; order Hymenoptera; family Megachilidae; genus Anthidium; species Anthidium xuezhongi. The sequence continues at coordinate 2,447,377 of CM039649.1, forward strand.
TCTGATTTTTTTCGTTCTGGAACAGGGTTTGGTATCATTTTCAATATCAAACAAAAATCCTTGCGAATAATATCGATTATGAAACACTATGCGAACGCGATTAAAACAATTGAACAAGTTAACAAATCGAAGTTTACACTCAGAACAACTCGACAGTGAAACTTTCCCTCCACATCCAAATCTGAACGAATTATTTCTACCACAGAAGATCAATCAAGGTGCGATGTGTCTCACCACGTTGATTAGCTGCACGAAGGCGAGCCCGAAATTCACGTGCACCTTCTCCGTCATATTTTGCACGGGTCTGATGAGTTTGTTGTACCCTCTGAACAGATCTCGCACCAACCTCTCCTCATCCTCGGAACAGAGACCTGGAAAACGGTTCCCGACGATGACACCACCGTAAAACTCGTCCGCCGTTCGCCGGAATATATTCGCGTGAACGTCTTACCGATGCAAAATACCGCGGAGATCAGTATGAAACGTGCCAGTCGCAAACAGAGATGCATTTTCGACGGGTTTCTTCAGGTGTCCCACCCGTAGACACTCGACGGCCACCGCCACAGATCAATATGAACACGCAGACGCTCGCCAGTAAATGCATTTCCTTTCTTGCCGTCCGATCCATCGATACACACCCTGCTCCATGATCGTATCGTTAATCAACAACCCTGCCGCACCCTCGTTTCGTTTCTTCTTTCCCCAAAGATGAAAAGACAGACAGGGCCTCCTGTTCGTTTCGGTCAACTCCCGGTCGTTCGCGAATCGGTCGCGTTCGGGTGGAACAGTGGGCGATGATCGAAGTCGGTGATTAGGGCGCGACACGAGGAACACGGTTTTTAGGGGGCGATGGTCTGGGCAGGGTTGCTCACAGACTATGGCCTTTGTAGATGCGCAGCAGGGGTTGCTATCTAGGTGGATTCGTCGATCTACTTTATCGAGGGATTCTGGACAAGCTGGACTGATTTCTGAAGGGTGGAATTTTATTTGCTTTCGGTTTTGCTTGGATTTTTTTTAGGGTCTATTGATTGATTTTTTATCGCAGAGTATTTGTTTTTATTAATTCTTTTGATTCAGTTAGAGGTATTTTTTTTATTAGAAATTGGGGAAGGAAATATTATATTTTTAGGAGCTTTGAAATTTGTTAATATTGTGTAGGTATACTTTATTTTTCGAGGGCGTATATATACGCTCTACAAGGTGTCTTATTTGTCAGGATGTAAATTTTAACACAGATTTCTATTTTAACCCCCTGAACTGGTGGTCATGGTCTACTATAGATTTAATTTTAATTCACTTCGAACGATTGATTAAGAATTTGTTTAAATCAATATTAAACTATTATAGATCGCGTTTTCAGTTTTTTTGTTACCGTGATTGTTCCCTTTCGAAGGTTTACACTAATTACTGTGACATTTTCGATATTCTGCCTCTACTTATTTTATATAAATTAGTTAAGTTCATCAGTGAGTGAGAAATTTGATTATTATTTTATATTGCATTTATAATAATTTTGAGCCACTCAGTCTGCCAGTACTTGCAATTAATTTGATATGTATATTTCGAACTAAACAAATATTTTTCATTGCATGCCTCTTCGAAATGTTATCGAATTGTTGAAAATCTAAATATTCGGGTACAAAGATTTAAACGTTCAAAGCTTTTCCACGTCGATATTTTCATTATTGATATATGGAAATTACGATTAAAAGTGGGAGCTTCTACTCCCTTTGTCATTGGAAACTCTCTTCGACTGCTTTGATCCTTTATTTGATCCACTTTTTCGCGAGTTTTCATTGAATTTTCTGATCCAGTAATTTCTTTTTCCTTGCACGAACTTTGAATGGAAACAATGTATAAACAAGATTTTACCTTTTTTCTTAATTTAATATCTTCTGAATTTTTCTCTCACCTAAGACAATATCATTTAAAAAATTTTCATGGTATTGTTGGACAAATAATAAAAATTTCTGATTTCAACTTTGAGTGATTATAAAAATTTGTAATAAAAATTTGTAAACTGTTTAGTGTTTGTTTTCATATTAATCACAAGTAATTTACATTCGCCTGTCCAATGATGCCATGACATAACGTTTATTGTATAATTGGAAATTACCGTGGACAAATAGTATATCTAGGTCGCGTTGATGTCAAAGGTGATATCAGAAGCTTGTTATCGTTTATGCCCTTTGTCTGATTGAATATCGTTTACCCATTGATCTAAATTCGGTTGTTCTCGTGGCCCTCAATTAACTACAAAGCTGCTGATGTCTCCGATACGATAAGTAAATCTTCATCAGTACCGTCAGTGTAGCGTCGAGCCTAGTCGCCCAGGGACAAGCGCCTCGGTAGAACAAGAAGCGTTAAGTCCTGGGATCATCTAATTTGAATAGTAGAAAGATAAAACATTGTATTATTATAAAATAATGAATTTAATATCGTTCAAGCTTTATTTTTCAATTGTTTTAAAGAACAACTGAGGACGGTACATGGGGTGTTACCGACGAAATTAGCGAAACAGAAAATTGTGTTTTTTCAAAAACCAGGCCACTTTTCGGATAAACTAAAGTTATAGAGACATTTATAACAACAAAATATTTCATGTAATGGTGTTAAAAAGCCGATTTTTAATAAAATAATTTTTACCGACTTTTTATTTTACCCCTGGCGCCACCTTCGAACAAAGTGCTGAAACTGCTCAAAAATTGACAGGAATCTGCCGTACCTACAATGATTATTTTTTAAGAAAATAATTTTTTGCTGTTTTCGCGTGTTTGAAGCATCTAATCGCTTCTATTTTACACTAATTATCGATTCCAATTGTCCGATTAATCCTAGAAGCCCGAAATATTGAAATATTAAAGATTAAATCGCACATTGGGAGAGTGAGAGGTGAGATTGGCGGACTAGTGTTCACTCTCTCGCACAGTGTGGGAGTGAGAGGTCCGAGCATCTAGTCTCTCACTCTCTCTACGCCAAACTCGCGCCTGCGCACAACACCAATGTGCGAGAGAGTGAACACTAGTCCGCCAATCTCACCTCTCACTCTCTCAATGTGCAATTTAATCTTTAATATTTCAATATTTCGGGCTTCTAGGATTAATCGGACAATTGGAATCGATAATTAGTGTAAAATAGAAGCGATTAGATGCTTCAAACACGCGAAAACAGCAAAAAATTATTTTCTTAAAAAATAATCATTGTAGGTACGGCAGATTCCTGTCAATTTTTGAGTAGTTTCAGCACTTTGTTCGGAGATGGCGCCAGGGGTAAGAAAATATAATTTTTAAAAAAATTGTAAAAATAATAAAAAATAGAGCTTGTACGGTGACAAATTGATACTTTTATGATAATATAAAGTTTCCCCTTCCTTTAGTTCAAATTTGGTGATCCTAGAACATCACTTAAGTATATAAATCGATATAAACCTGCGCTTGATTACGAGACTCGAAGACTACATTTCAGAGCCTTTATTTATTATTTTCTTGCTTTATCGCGATTGTTAACTAATTAGAAACGTTCATAGTACTAAAAAGCTGCATTTATTCAATAAACTACATGATTCATACATTCAGCTTTACAATAGTTATTATATTATTTATAACTAACGTTTACAATTGTAATTTTGCGAGATTGCTGTGGAGGGAGTGAGAGGTCAGATCGGCGGACTAGTGTTCACTCTCTCGCACATTTGTGTTGTGCGCAGGCGCGAGTTTGGTGTAGAGGGAGTGAGAGACTAGATGCTCGATGCTCTCACTCGCACATTGAGGGAGTGAGAGGTGAGATCGGCGGACTAGTGTTCACTCTCTCGCACATTGAGAGAGTGAAAGGTCCGAATTGGCGGACTGGTGTTCACTCTCTCGCACATTGTGGGAGTGAGAGGTCCGAATGGCGGACTAGTGTTCACTCTCTCGCACATTGTGAGAGTGAGAGGTCCCAATGGCGCACGAGTGTTCTCTCCCTCTTACGCATTAGCGTACTGTGTAGGCTTGGAGCGAGTGAGAGGGGTGACGCTCTCGCGGAGTCTTTCCTCTCGCTGGTGCATTGGCGTACCAGCGCAGGCTGTGATGTATAATTTTTAATCGTTGCGTTATAATAATTAATAGTATGAGTTATTCGAGGTTCAGACTATTGTAGATCGGTTTTTCGTGTTCGAAAATGTAAAATTCGATACCAAATTAGCCAGTGCTTCTACGTTTTCTATTATTCATTAATGGTCGGGTAGTTACGTTCATCCCTTTTGTGTGAGGTTATGACTAGGTCCCTGTAATTTTATGTACAAGCTGTCTTAGTTTAATGATACATAACTAGATAAATACAATTTTGCAAACTCGAGATCCTTGGTTTCTGAGTCTAGTTTCATGTTACCAGTAAACAATGGGAAGGATTTATCTACTGAGAGTAAACATAATCCATCAAATTCAAATCTAATTGAAAATGATCACTTTTGTCCTATCGTATGTAAGTATAAAGTATTATAATTTTATTCAAGTAGTTAATAATAACGTATTTTGCTGTGTTGCAGATTAGAAGATGTATTTGTTATACATTTCTATGCCACATAAGCTGCACATTAACATCATCAAATCAACAGGAAACTTTCTGGCAGTTTCTCAGATATCAGTGTTCGGTAATTTTTGGAATTGGACACTACTAAAATTTCAAGAAATGGCACGAAGAATACTTCCTGTCACATCATGTTCTCCTAATACAAATCTGCAAACTTGAGATCCTTGGTTTCTGAGTCTAATTTCATTTTACCAATAAACAATGGAAAGGATTTATCTACGGAGAGTAAACTGTTCTTCAATAGTTATACTGAATATATAAGTACATATGTAATTGTAGAATGTCTTTATTTCATAAGAATATTGTACTGCGCTTAAGCTATATGTTAAATAATTATAAAAATATGTTGTATGTAAAAATACTGATATGTAAGTTTTACAATTTGTAATTATAAGTGCGTTAAAGTTAAGAATCTAATATTTAAGTAAGTTTTACAGTTAGTAGTTATAAGTGCGTTAGAATTGTGAATGTAATATTTAAGTAAGTTTTACAGTTAGTAGTTATAAGTGCGTTAGAATTGTGAATGTAATATTTAAGTAAGTTTTACAGTTAGTAGTTATAAGTGCGTTAGAATTGTGTATGTAATATTTAAGTAAATTTTACAATTTGTAATTATAAGTGCATGGAAGTTATGAATGTAATATTTAAGTAAGTTTTACAGTTAGTAGTTAGAAGTGCGTTAGAATTGTGAATGTAATATTTAAGTAACATGTATAATTCAAAGAATTTTCAATAAACATAGAGTTAAACTAAAGCAATTGTATATTCATTTATAAACCTAACTCCCTTATCCAGCCCTTACAAAATTTCACTTAAAAAGCAAAAAATAATGTAGAAAAACATTGCACAGAAGTTTCGAAATACAAACGTAGAAAAAGAAACGAAAAATATTGGTTTGATACAGAGAAGAGCAAAATTCGTTATAAACGATTTCCAGGAAATCTTGGAATTTGACGTCACTAAAATTCCGGGAAGTGGCACGAAGAATACCTCCTGGCACATCATATTCTCCTGATACAATTTCTCAAAATCGGGAATTTGGTTTCGATAAAGGTGAATGTACAGGGTGTCCAACTTAAGTGATTGCAGCAGGATATTTCGGAAGGAGTTGTAGTTATTAAAAATGTGTTCCTACAAAAGTTGCTTGGCAAAATGGGGTGCATAATGCGGTAATAATTATTTTCCTCTGGGTGGGGTAATAGACGAGATCTGAAGGTCAATGTAGTTTTTTTAAATGAGATGCTATAGTTTTCTCTTCAGAATCTAATAGAGGGCACCGAGACGAATCCAACGGTGTACTACATGTCGGTATTCTGAGTTCGATTAATCGAAATCTGGAACTTGGTTTCGCAAAAGGGGATCCCGGAAATTCCTGGAATTCGACGTCACTAAAATTCCGGGAAGTGGCACGAAGAATACCTCCTGGCACATCATATTCTCCTGATACAATTTCTCAAAATCGGGAATTTGGTTTCGATAAAGGTGAATGTACAGGGTGTCCAACTTAAGTGATTGCAGCAGGATATTTCGGAAGGAGTTGTAGTTATTAAAAATGTGTTCCTACAAAAGTTGCTTGGCAAAATGGGGTGCATAATGCGGTAATAATTATTTTCCTCTGGGTTGGGTAATAGACGAGATCTGAAGGTCAATGTAGTTTTTTTAAATGAGATGCTATAGTTTTCTCTTCAGAATCTAATAGAGGGCACCGAGACGAATCCAACGGTGTACTACATGTCGGTATTCTGAGTTCGATTAATCGAAATCTGGAACTTGGTTTCGCAAAAGGGGATCCCGGAAATTCCTGGAATTCGACGTCACTAAAATTCCGGGAAGTGGCACGAAGAATACCTCCTGGCACATCATATTCTCCTGATACAATTTCTCAAAATCGGGAATTTGGTTTCGATAAAGGTGAATGTACAGGGTGTCCAACTTAAGTGATTGCAGCAGGATATTTCGGAAGGAGTTGTAGTTATTAAAAATGTGTTCCTACAAAAGTTGCTTGGCAAAATGGGGTGCATAATGCGGTAATAATTATTTTCCTCTGGGTGGGGTAATAGACGAGATCTGAAGGTCAATGTAGTTTTTTTAAATGAGATGCTATAGTTTTCTCTTCAGAATCTAATAGAGGGCACCGAGACGAATCCAACGGTGTACTACATGTCGGTATTCTGAGTTCGATTAATCGAAATCTGGAACTTGGTTTCGCAAAAGGGGATCCCGGAAATTCCAGGAATTCGACGTCACTAAAATTCCGGGAAGTGGCACGAAGAATACCTCCTGGCACATCATATTCTCCTGGTACAATTTCTCAAAATCGGGAATTTGGTTTCGATAAAGGTGAATGTACAGGGTGTCCAACTTAAGTGATTGCAGCAGGATATTTCGGAAGGAGTTGTAGTTATTAAAAATGTGTTCCTACAAAAGTTGCTTGGCAAAATGGGGTGCATAATGCGGTAATAATTATTTTCCTCTGGGTGGGGTAATAGACGAGATCTGAAGGTCAATGTAGTTTTTTTAAATGAGATGCTATAGTTTTCTCTTCAGAATCTAATAGAGGGCACCGAGACGAATCCAACGGTGTACTACATGTCGGTATTCTGAGTTCGATTAATCGAAATCTGGAACTTGGTTTCGCAAAAGGGGATCCCGGAAATTCCAGGAATTCGACGTCACTAAAATTCCGGGAAGTGGCACGAAGAATACCTCCTGGCACATCATATTCTCCTGATACAATTTCTCAAAATCTGGATTTTGATTCCGCAAAAGGGGCTCCCGAAAATTCTGATACAAAATTCTTATTTCACGATGCTGTTTTTAGGTTTTTTACATACATTCAATTTACATACATTCTTCATAAAATAATGTAGAAAGAAAGATAAAAATAAACAAATAAATTGTGATATAAATGTATTTATTTAACATACCTTCCAAAATGGTTTCCAAAAATTTCGCACTCCTAAAATCAGAATCTTGACATAAGAACTTTGTATCAGGAGAATATGATGTGCCAGGAGGTATTCTTCGTGCCACTTCCCAGAATTTTAGTGACGTCGAATTCCAGGAATTTCTGGGATCCCCTTTTGCGAAACCAAGTTCCAGGATTTTTAAAAATGTATCAGAAGAACAATAGTACCGCCGTATTTCTCTATATAGAATTTTGCTATAATAGTTTATAATTTTTACTTTTATTAGTCAGTGTCTGTAGAGATAGTACGTACTTTGTAAATAGTATAAATTATACAAATTATATATTAAGTATTAAAATAATGTAGAAAGAAAGATAAAAATAAACAAATAAAGTGTGATATAAATGTATTTATTTAACATACCTTCCAAAATGGTTTCCAAAAATTTCGCACTCCTAAAATCAGAATCTTGACATAAGAACTTTGTATCAGGAGAATATGATGTGCCAGGAGGTATTCTTCGTGCCACTTCCCAGAATTTTAGTGACGTCGAATTCCAGGAATTTCCGGGATCCCCTTTTGCGAAACCATGTTCCAGGTTTGGACTTTATCGAACTCTGAATACCATCATGTGGCACATCGTTGAATTCGTCTCGGTGCCTGCTGTTAGATTCTGAAGAGAAAACTATAGCATCTCATTTAAAAAAACTACATTGACCTTCAGATCTCGTCTATTACCCCACCCAGAGGAAAATAATTATTACCGCATGATGCACCTCATTTTGCCAAGCAACTTTTGTAGGAACACATTTTTAATAACTGCAGCTCCTTCCGAAATATCCTGCTGTAATCACTTAAGTTGGACACCCTGTACATTCGCCTTAATCGAAACCAAATTCCCGATTTTGAGAAATTGTATCAGGAGAATATGATGTGCCAGGAGGTATTCTTCGTGCCACTTCCCAGAATTTTAGTGACGTCGAATTCCAGGAATTCCTGGAAACCGTTTGTACCGAATTTTGTTCTTCTCTGTATCAAACCGATATTTTTCGTTTCTTTTTCTACTTTTGTATTTCGAAACTTCTGTGCAATGTTTTTCTACATTATTTCTTGCTTTTTAAGTGAAATTTTGTAAGGGCTGGATAAGGGAGTTAGGTTTATAAATGAATAAACAATTGCTTTAGTTTAACTCTATGTTTATTGAAAATTCTTTCAATTATACATGTTACATAAATGTTACATTGTTAATTCTAATGCACTTATAACTACTAACTGTAAAACTTTCTTAAATATTAGATTCTTAACTTTAACGCACTTATAATTACAAATTGTAAAACTTACATATCAGTATTTTTACATACAACATATTTTTATAATTATTTAACATATAGCTTAAGCGCAGTACAATATTCTTATGAAATAAAGACATTCTACAATTACATATGTACTTATATATTCAGTATAACTATTGAAGAACAGTTTACTCTCCGTAGATAAATCCTTTCCATTGTTTATTGGTAAAATGAAATTAGACTCAGAAACCAAGGATCTCAAGTTTGCAGATTTGTATTAGGAGAACATGATGTGACAGGAAGTATTCTTCGTGCCATTTCTTGAAATTTTAGTAGTGTCCAATTCCAAAAATTACCGAACACTGATATCTGAGAAACTGCCAGAAAGTTTCCTGTTGATTTGATGATGTTAATGTGCAGCTTATGTGGCGTAGAAATGTATAACAAATACATCTTCTAATCTGCAACACAGCAAAATACGTTATTATTAACTACTTGAATAAAATTATAATACTTTATACTTACATACGATAGGACAAAAGTGATCATTTTCAATTAGATTTGAATTTGATGGATTATGTTTACTCTCAGTAGATAAATCCTTCCCATTGTTTACTGGTAACATGAAACTAGACTCAGAAACCAAGGATCTCGAGTTTGTAATATTGTATTTATTTAGTTATGTATCATTAAACTAAGACAGCTTGTACATAAAATTACAGGGACCTAGTCATAACCTCACACAAAAGGGATGAACGTAACTACCCGACCATTAATGAATAATAGAAAACGTAGAAGCACTGGCTAATTTGGTATCGAATTTTACATTTTCGAACACGAAAAACCGATCTACAATAGTCTGAACCTCGAATAACTCATACTATTAATTATTATAACGCAACGATTAAAAATTATACATCACAGCCTGCGCTGGTACGCCAATGCACCAGCGAGAGGAAAGACTTCGCGAGAGCGTCACCCCTCTCACTCACTCCAAGCCTACACAGTACGCTAATGCGTAAGAGGGAGAGAACACTCGTGCGCCATTGGGACCTCTCACTCTCACAATGTGCGAGAGAGTGAACACTAGTCCGTCATTCGGACCTCTCACTCCCACAATGTGCGAGAGAGTGAACACTAGTCCGCCATTCGGACCTCTCACTCCCTCCACAGCAATCTCGCAAAATTACAATTGTAAACGTTAGTTATAAATAATATAATAACTATTGTAAAGCTGAATGTATGAATCATGTAGTTTATTGAATAAATGCAGCTTTTTAGTACTATGAACGTTTCTAATTAGTTAACAATCGCGATAAAGCAAGAAAATAATAAATAAAGGCTCTGAAATGTAGTCTTCGAGTCTCGTAATCAAGCGCAGGTTTATATCGATTTATATACTTAAGTGATGTTCTAGGATCACCAAATTTGAACTAAAGGAAGGGGAAACTTTATATTATCCTAAAAGTATCAATTTGTCACCGTACAAGCTCTATTTTTTATTATTTTTACAATTTTTTTAAAAATTATATTTTCTTACCCCTGGCGCCATCTCCGAACAAGGTTCTGAAACTACTCAAAAATTGACAGGAATCTGCCGTACCTACAATGATTATTTTTTAAGAAAATAATTTTTTGCTGTTTTCGCGTGTTTGAAGCATCTAATCGCTTCTATTTTACACTATTTATCGATTCCAATTGTCCGATTAATCCTAGAAGCCCGAAATATTGAAATATTAAAGATTAAATTGCACATTGAGAGAGTGAGAGGTGAGATTGGCGGACTAGTGTTCACTCTCTCGCACATTGGTGTTGTGCGCAGGCGCGAGTTTGGCGTAGAGAGAGTGAGAGACTAGATGCTCGGACCTCTCACTCCCACACTGTGCGAGAGAGTGAACACTAGTCCTCCAATCTCACCTCTCACTCTCCCAATGTGCGATTTAATCTTTAATATTTCAATGTTTCGGGCTTCTAGGATTAATCGGACAATTGGAATCGATAATTAGTGTAAAATAGAAGCGATTAGATGCTTCAAACACGCGAAAACAGCAAAAAATTATTTTCTTAAAAAATAATCATTGTAGGTACGGCAGATTCCTGTCAATTTTTGAGCAGTTTCAGCACTTTTCGAAGAGATGGCGCTAGAGGTAAAAATTTAAAAATATTTTTTAATTTTTAATTATTTATGCAAAATACGACGATTTTAATGAAAAAAATCATTAAATATAAACAATTTAAGTATTTTTTATCATTTAGTTCTTGCAAAATGAAGAAAATACAACGGGGAGTACATATTTCTCTTAATATAACAGTGCTATAAAAATGGTATATTTAACATTTGTTTCAGTATTATAATCTCAACAAATTTCAATTAATTATGGTCAATTATAATTCCTAATGGTAATTACAAGTTATATCCTTCCATTTCTTATTCTGTTAATGCTTGACGTGTTCGAGGGTTTGTGCCATTTCGATATTAATTTCACTGCAATTTCGATGCAGTCTCCTGTAATACACAAATTTTCTTAAAAGTAGCATTAAAAACCCTAATCATTTAGGTGTTCTAACTGATGAATACCTCTACACTATAATTACAAAATTTTTATTTCAAAATTCGTACCTATCTCTTCTATTGGATAAAGTTTCCTCGACAATGTACCGTCCTCAGTTGCTCTTTAAAAAAAATTGAAAAATAAAGCTTGAACGATATTAAATTCATTATTTTATAATAATACATTGTTTTATCTTTCATTACACCCTGTACATTTGCCTTAGCTTCTTCCAAGTAAGTGTAACATTATAATAAAATAATTAAAGAATCAAACATAAAATTTGCAAGATTGAATAACGTTAACACTTTCATATCAATTTCTTATCTTTTACCATCGCTCACACCTCATAATCTCTCTCTCAAAAACAGGTCTTTCGAACATAAGTATTTTGTTTATAATTACTAAACACTGGCTGATATTCTCATATCAATACGAGCTTTAAAATTCCAATAAAACATGTGGAAATTATTTACTTAATCCTTTTTCACAAGTTGCATTAAATTAACTCAAGATAAACCTGTGATGTTTAATAATTTCACTGTAATGCATCATTTCCATCAGAATTTATTAATCTTTCCTAGAAGTCCTAATGAAAATGTTAACAGTCCTCCGAATCCAATAACTGACGGAAAAAAAGAAATCTTTCCAGCTGATAGATTGGTTTTGTAATTGTTGGCGCGCTGGTAAACGAACTTCGCGAACTGTCGGTGTTCCTCAAAGTAGCCCGGGCTGGCTGATAATTAATTAATTTTGACGTTCGGTGTCCGGGCCTTGGTGCACAGTTCATCGGTGTGCGAGGGCTCATCGATTAACCCGCGTTGCACCGATAGACCTTGCCTTGTTAGGGCGAGCAACCGAGTCACCGTGCTTCAGCTTTGCAAATATGCCCGGAATACTTAAATGCCATTGATGGCGACAACGACGCTTAACGATCCAACACTTACTATCCTCCCCTCCCACTCCCCCTCGCCCCCGCCCGCTCTGATTCGATTCTTATCGCCCGTGAATCGCTACAAGGTAATTCCATCCAATTCCAAATTCTTATCGAGGTAATTGCCTGCAAAAACTGATTGACGATTTTCAACGGTAAAAAGTTGTCTCGTGTCGTCGACGAAATCTAAATTAACCTGTTATCTCGACGATTGAGTTCGTTCGAGATAAATATTTGTTTCTGCAGCGTTAAAGTAATTAAGAACTTTGGCTTCTAAACCTATTCTTCTAATAAATATTTGTTATTTTTAGTAAAGTCCTGTTTTAATTGATAATATTATGCTTTATGGGGATGGACCCAGTCTTTTGTATGATAGCATGGATTAATTTATGGAATAGAATATGAAATTAATGAAAATTCGTAGATATTAAGTAATGATTCAAACGAGTTTATTATCAGATAATAATCACGATTAGACTTTTACATAGAGCACTTTGTTCGATAATGTTGTGGATTAATGGTATTATTCCAATGGAACGACCTGCGAGTAAAATGTAAGGCTATTATAATTAATCAATCAATTTTCGTTACGGAGCACTTTGGTGTATCGTTGTCCCAGATCTTTTGAATTATAGCAACAGCTTTTCGATAAAAAAACGACAGTCCAGTGACATAAAATGACCTGTTTGGTACTCAAAAAATTCTGAAGGAAAATCGATGGAAATTGTTGGTACTAAGGAAACGATAGATAAGTTATATTAATTTTTCACTCAAATTGAAAAAGCAGAATGGCGCCAGTATCAAATTTCACCAATTTATTAGAAAATATTATTTATACAGCTTTGTACAATTTTACTTAAAGTGATAGGACACACTTAAATTATAATTATTGCATGTTCTATCGATTAATTTTCAAATTTACCATTTGAATTAGTATTTTGCACTATTAGCCTAATATTAATGGTACCCACGATTTATTTCATCTCTTCTTTCATTAATTATTCGATTACACAAAATTCGAACACCATGGTAGCCAACATGTTAACAATATACGGTTAGATAACCGTTCAATTATTAATGTTTATCAGATTTCGCTAAATCTATGTACACACGATGTACACGGAGTAACACCATCGATTTTCGTTTGGACACGAATGACAGGGTTCACGATGGGCCAGATAGAGACACGGTGCACACAGGGTGAAAATTATACCGCTGTCCGACGTAAGAAACATAATTGATGGCGTCCTGTTTTGACAGAATCACATTATTCCCGGTACTTACCGGATCCGGCTACGTGACCGAGCATGGTCGTCGGCGCTTCAATGATAATTAATATTTGTTTCAAACTTGCATCATTAGTCACGGAGGTTCCCTCGTTTTCCGTCATCTTCTTTTTTTCTGACCCTTCGAATCGGACTAATTGTAAGCCACTTGTACCCCTTTCTCTACTACTTTCAATGTTTTCTCGTAGCCGGAATAGCGGAAACGATTGCGGTAGCTATACAACAGAAGGATCTGACGAGCAGACAAAGGTATTGGGGCGATAATTTATTTTATTTGTTGAAATTGTACTGGAATTGAACTTATGTTGATCAGGTCGAATAAAAAATTGAAAGATTAAATTAAAGAACTGTATACTTAACGTAGACTTAATATTATGTAGAAACAGTATAATTGAATGGAAGAATAGTAAATAAGATAAAATAAAATTTATCATTTTTTACCTTCGAATTTTGATACAGTGTGAAATCTTGCAGGTTGATGTGATTAGACAGAAACCCTGCAGATTGGGAGTACTTGCGACTTGTGCACCTGGAGGAAACTCGATACAGACTTTATGGATCCATAGGATTCGATACCAACTTCTACGAGTTAGTGGTTACTTGACAAACGCCACTGTGGGTTAATAGAACCAGAGAAAGGGCTACGGATCGATGGGACTCAATGCGAACCCTCTCGAATAGACGAACCTTGATGCAGACCGAAGGTAGTCCAAGTCCTAAGGGTAGCAGATAACTAAAAACTGTCTCCCGTGTCAAGAATATTCCCAAATCCTAAGGTATGGTTGTCTCAGAAGTCAAAATTCTATGGAAAACCATGAAGAACCCAAGAAATTTTTAAATGCTCCAAGGAGTTTCAGACAAACTTGAAAAATAACTAAAATTACACAAAGAAATTTTAAGATTCCGCAATATTAATATGAAGTTTCAAGGATTTTCAGATCTTAATGATCCTAAAGTTTTCAAGATCCCCGGATTCTTGACAGTCCTTAATTTTTCAAAGTCCAAAGAGATCCATAAGTTTAAAGCAGGATTTTTGTGTTGTATCCGAAGACCTCTGCGAATCTAGGGTATCGAAAACCTCCATTAAACCAAAGTAGCTACGAGTTAAACGTTCACGTGCTATAAATCTTTCGATCTCTCCCGAGCCATCGTCGTTTTTAGCAATCACGAAGCTGACCAGCCATTAACAAACCATTAGCAACTTCCGAACGTCACCGCAAGAGGAAAAATGTAGGGAAGGGTAGCCAGGGATCGAGGGATTTCATCTTCGATAACCTGTTCATTATCACTTCTACCGTGTCCGTCGGTGACGACTGACGGAGATTAATGGAAGCAGCCGAGTGACGAGAGAAATAAGGCCGTTGTTCGATGGAAAAGATCGTCGGATCGGTGTGCAGTTTCTGCTCCACCTCACGATCAATCCTCTTCTTTTTCTTCGCCTAACCACCCTGTAAATCGTTCCGCAGTCGGTGACTTCCGTAAAGTCTATCGATAAAGCAACAAAAAAATGGTGAAAAAAAACGAGAGAAAAAGAAAAACATGAAGGGTTTCTGACTTGCGTCACGAAGATTTTATCGTCCCTTAAAAAACAAGCAATGATCGCCATGCTGCCGCTTTCGTAAGCTCCGCTCTTGCATCACAAAGAGTGCTGCATCTAAACTTAGAGCTTACACATAAATGATGTTTACACAGTCAGTGTAAAAAGTATTCGTACAGTAATTAATTTCAACAAAAACTTTCTACATATTTGTTAATATTTTCGTGACAAAAATTGATATCGCATTTTTTTTTTTAATGAAAGTTCTTCTGGAGATATCTAAGAATTCCACGACATTTTTGTTGAAATTAATTACTGTACAAATACTTTTTACACTGACTGTAAGTCAGAAGCTGTCAAAAGCTGTTCTGCGATTTCGCCCCAGAATTATGCATAAAGTGTTTCTAAACAGTCTTTTAATTTAAAAGGAAAGGATAAACAATTTCAGTGCCCGGTTCTTTGCTTTCAAGCATCAATTATTCAGACTCTTTCTCCGTCGAATATAGAGTTCTCCACGTTTGCTTTCCGCGTGTCAACATGCTGAAAAATTAATCATGCGTCCATTATCATCGACATTAATACACACGATCGATTTTTCACGGTGTTAAATGTAACCACAATTTTGAAATACATTATCGCGAAGCTTCGAAATGTGTTCATAGTGAACGTAAGCGTAATAGGATAAATTGATCAGTATGGTGTTAATATTTATGAATAATCGGGAAAATTACAGCTATATTATCGACGTTCCATCCATGTCGTTACACGTTAACGATACAAATGCGTTACCAACCACAGGACAATCTAAGTTATTTACCAAATCGGTAGTCGATTGGGTGAATCAATCTCTGATATTATTGAAATAATTTTACAATCTACACTGTTAATCGACTGATTTATTAACATAATTCGATCAATGATTATGTTCTAACCGAAGAGCTACCATTTCAATTTCTCTTCTGTTTGCAATTTTATTAACTGACCATAATTTATATGTTTGAAATTCTCGGTAAGAGCTAATCATAACATTATAATACGCTGTCTGAGCACATAAATGTTTAAACATCGAGGATCGTAATGATAATACACGGAACAATAAGAAATCTATGAATTTTTCACACACGAAGGTGATTGAAATAGAACAACAGCCTCATTTCCATAAGCCAGATTGAAAACAAATCAATCATCAGTTCTCGATAAAAGTCCTCGATCGAGAAGCAGGATCGTTCATCCGTTTTTCATTCCTGATTTTCGCAAATGCCCGAAATCCACCAGGCCTCTCCATTATCCGCATCTCATTTAACCCTCTTCGACGCCCCTATTCGCTCGAATATCTTTGTTTATCGATTTCTTGTCTTACGAGGTCTACGACAACTTCAATTTCGAGAAAGGAGTATAAAAATATTGGCGTATAAGAAGAGGAAATAATCAAATTTCACGTTGCCAGTTACAACTACCGACGACGCTTAAAGTATATCAATGCGAAGTTTAAGGTCCCCATAAGAATGACTGCAAGGATGCGCCATCGATATTCTGAATACATGTCTGCTTGCTGAAATGAAATATTATTATAAAGAAGTCTACTCTTTTATTTTGTTTAGAAGTAAACAAGAAAGTTCCTTTGTTATAACGCCGACGAATAAAATATTAAAATTCGTGCATGAACTCAGCGTGCGCATCTGCTAAAAAACAAGCTGACCAGAATACGGAAATGCAAATCGTATTCCAGGATCGGGGATATCTCTACTCGTTATCAACGGGCTCGTTCAGCATGCATCCCGTGGCATGACAACGAGATTCCCGTCGACTAACAACGGGGCTTCCCCTATACACCGCGATACGTACCGATGCGTACAGTTTCATTGACACCAGCCAGCGGACAGGTGGACGAGATAAGATTGAAAAAGAATCGAACGTAAACCGCCCGTATCCACCGCATCGGAATGCACGGACGCTGCTCAATATTCTTCGGCTGTCCTCGTCCAATCGTGAGGAAGAATGAAAAGGGACCAGGAGGAGGAAAGAAACCAGGTTGACAGGGCTGAAGACACTGGTGCACGCTGGAGGAGACGTAATGGGTACGTGCATGCGGCTAGAAAGATGAACGAGCTGAAAGAAGAGGGTTGCACCGGAATGGAGAAGGACGAGTTTCTGGTGAAACCCCCAGGGACGATCGAGGACCTTTTTGGGCCCATGTCCCAACTACGGGATACTTCTCGTACTCCAGGAATGCCGGCTGATTCACCGTTCAGGTGTTTCGTTTGTTTGATCAGAGAATGTTATACCTATCCTACCCTTCGGTTGCCATCGCAGTGTTTAATATACAGAACTTCCAAATCTGTTTTATATTGAAAAAAATAAATCACTTCGAGTATGATATTCGTTGACTAAATCGCAGAAATATAGAAATGGGGTTGAAAAGTTTAGCCGCTTTGGACATCTCCATAAAACAATCAACGTAACGAATATATTATTCATTGCGGTGACATATTTACGTTATGCTGAAGGGAGTAAAAGAGAAAAAGAGGGGTTGACACATACATCCTCTCCGAGAGCTTTGAACGCTGCATTCATAATCGACGAGGAGGTGTCAGGATCATCTTAACGGGTACACCCGTAACGTTACGACGACACTGGTAGCCTTCCTCAACCTTTCTCACCGTGTACGTGGTCTCTTCTCTTTCTCTGTGTTACGTGCGGATAGATGCACAATACGAAAGTGAGAAAGAGAAGTGCACAGCCAAGCAGTTGCTGAGAGACTGAACGTCCCTGCGGGTGGCGTGGGACGTGCGGGGCTGCAAATTGCGACGGCGCACACTGGGGCAGAATCTAAAAGAAATTGGAAAAAATATTCAACGTGTCATTTTTTGCACTCAGAACGTCGAAACTTATTAGTCGGTATAGCAAGAGACGAAGAATAGCTGAATAATTTGGGTGACAAAGGATGATTTCGAGTTTTGTGCTGCCAAAAAGTAACTGACCCGAAACTTAGAGGTTCCTTCATAAGAATTCATAAAAACAATTTTCTACTCAGAAATACAAATAAATTTTTAAATAATAGTACATTGAAATGATAATTAGTGAGGAACATAACTCGAATTGAGCATCGGTCCATGGTACTCTAAGGGTTAAGATACCTTATGAAAAAGTAAAAGTGTTAAAAGTGATCTTAACTTTTGCCTCTATCTTGTTTTACATCTCTGGAATGTTTTATTTTTCAGCACCTTAACGACAGGGTTATTGGAGAAAATTTGTTCCTAAAGAATTCTTATAAAGAAAAAGAATTATGTTTAGAAAATAGAAAAAGATTTTGAAATTTGTACTAACTTTCTTTATTTTTTTTAGGGTTGCAGCCTCACTGCGCGGAGAGAGAAGTCAATCGAGTGGTGGGGATAGACGGCGGAGAAGCAGGGATGGCTGCGCAGTGGTGGGGGGACGATCGGAACGGAGCGGCAGAGCGAGCCGTCAGTCAGCCGTGCTTCGTCGTGGGGATGAGATCGTAACGAGGAATGACGTCGCACGATCCGACATTCGCGCGACTACGGTGACACTATATAAAAGACTAACATGCGGTCCTAACACGTACGTTTAAACCGTACACGCGATCGCGAATTCACATTTTCCGACGGTTAATCGTGAATCGGTCTCGTTTCGCGGCACAAAAAGGCGTGTTTCCCCAGGCTGTGCAACTGTGCGGTGCTCTATCCCCGTTTCTCCATCTTCCGCATTCCTCGCTCCGATTGGAGTGTCTCTCTGTAGACGAAGCATCGTGTATCGACGACTCTTCGACGGGATTATTGCACGCAGCTCGACCGAGGGAAAGCCGGAGCAGCAACGGCAGAAAACGTGAGTGAAATCTATTAATAAATACGAGCGTGTATTGTGAACCGATTCTAGCGAGCTGTCAAGCCACCAACCTCTCTCTTTCTCTTTCTTTCTTCCTTCTCTTCTCTCTGTCTATCTCTGTTAGTTTCTCGTTTTGGTATGGAGACGCGTGTCCGGGAACCGTTACCTTGAGATGGCTACGTGCAACGAGCTCTCACGATATTCACTGTTCGCGTATGTTCGCGTGCACGTCTCGTTGCGTTTATCTTTCCTGGATACATGTACGTGTCTTGACAGCTTCGAATGCTGTTTCACGGCTGCATCTACCCACGTGCAGTCGTGCCTCGTATCCAAACTGTCTGTTATTCTTGCTCGATTCCATGAAACATCCAATTTTCGAGTTTGTCTTGACGGCGGTATCCTCGTATACGCACCGAAGCGTACGATTCACGTGATATCATCCACTGTCGCGTTACGTCGAAAACCATCGTTATGTTTACGTTCTCATGTTTCCATCGGAACGGAAGGTCAACACGTTTCTTTAACTACACTTTATATTGCATTCATATAAATAACAACGTTCGGATGGCTCGTTTTTAAATGACATTGTGTATCGTAATCGTGACCGCTCGTCGGCCATGTTTGATTTTTAAATCGAATCTCGGCGTTACGTATGGTTGACGACTTGTCGATCACGTGGTTCGATATTACGCTTTCGATTATCGAAACCATGTGGCGCTCTGCGCGGTAAAAGGCGGGATTGTCGGTGTCGATCGTTTGTCGCGTGATTTTCTCGTATTAAAATCCGTCAGTTTGTTTAAATCTTACTTAAATCGTGACCGGATCGTATCACGTCGGAATTATACGCAAAGAAGTATATCCGGTGTGCGTTTATTTGAACGAGTAAATCGAACGAGCCGGTTTTCTGCGCGTCTCGTGTTCTCGTTACACGAACAGTGCCTGTATGAACTTCATGGCAGTCCGTGACCCCGAGTATTTCCTGTTACGGGAAAGGCCCTTGCATGGCTCGGTTCGTTGGCATTCCTTTTGTACGAGGTAACGATCATTGCGTAACTTGACATTATTGGGAAAATTTCTAAGCAGCAGATGTACACTTCAGCCAATTGTTCTTACTTAGGATTAACTCATTTCACGGTTGGGCGCCATTCGGTGGTGCATCCATGATTTAATCTTGTTCGGAGTCGAGTCGAACAGGATACAAACATTTTCAATGCAAATCGAGTAAAATTCATTGGCTGATTACAAATCAGTATTAAAAATCAGGTCTTTTTTGCAATATCTACTATTAATATTTACTAAAATGCTTAATGCTAATGTATTTTCCCAAAAATGTCATCTCTTTTATTTTTTTATCACGTTAATTTGTTATTTCTGAACCAAGGTTAATGATTTATACTTATATTATGAGTTATCTCAATTTAATATGATTGACGTAATAAAAAGTCCTTGAACGAAGACAGTGAGCTTAAAACCGGTTAATATGACCCATCAGGATGGGTACTCGAATCGAGGTTAAGGTCGATGCTAATGTTTTAAGATGAGAATTATTAAAACCACCGAGTATCGATCTTGACAGTGAATATTTCAAGTCCAATCCCTGTTGTACTCGTTTTCTGTTCGAAACAAATACAACGTTGAAATTGATCGTTACTTAACAATCTGATTGTAAATTTACCAAATTCGACAAAATCTCAAGCATGAATTTTTAAATGAAAAAGATTGCAATCACGAAATCATACCGATCATATTTCATACTCGAAAAAGTATGCGTAGTATAAAAAAACTGATTAATACCGTAGAACGAAATTTTTACGAATACACGGTCCTGAATGAACACAGTATTCATTTCGCTATGTAAGCCGGATGTGGCGTTATTTTTTCGATTTTCCTTAGGTTAAAATAGAATTTTCAAATCAAACCCGCCATCTCTTTTTTTCCGCTGGTTCAAAGCAAACGCGACATAGAAACCGATCGGTGGAAAGAAAAATTCATCCAGTGACCGTGTCCAATCGAGGCCACCCGTCCCCTTCTCTCTCTCTCTCCTTTCATCTTTTCCATCTCTGTCTGACTGGTCTAGGCCAGGGTCTATCCTGGACAATTTTTGCAAAGCTGCAGCTGCAGTTCTGGCATCCTTCCCGTCGTCGGGATACATCCCGATGATGTTCGCAGTTCGTGCGTAAAAATTCGTCCTCTTTCGTGCAACAGAGAAAGAAGTTGGTCACTTCGGGGCGGCCAGGTAGGCAGAGAGATCGTCGGTGGGGGCAAAGGTCGGCTGTTATTACCTGGCCAAGAGGTTCGGCCTCGTTCGTTTTCATTTGGCCCTGTGTGTGCTCAATGCATCTAGTCTCCAGTTGCCAGCCTCTGATGGCTTCTTCTTCCTCCTCCTCCGTGAACAGAAAGGTTTTGCGCGTTCTTTGTTTCGAAATTAAAAAAAAAACAAAGAAATAAAAGAAAGGGAAAAGGGTCACCGACCTTGTGTCTGTCGTTGCCGTGTGCACGTACACACAGGGATAGAAAGATTCAAAAGACGAACCGATAGAAAGCGATGATGAAGAGAGGCAAAGGTATAGGAGTCGGCTTAAATTTGATTCACTTCTCTAACGCTGTCCCACCAACCTTCAATCCGCCTCGTCCTCGTCGAACTCCTCTTATTCTCTCTTTATCACTGGACCACCGACTACGGAAGCGGAGGAGGAAGACCGCAGAATGCAATTTCCTCAGGGCACGAGGTACATGTTCCAATGGACTTGCTGTGGGTCCAGCATTGGGAGGCTGGTCAATGCGTCGCCAACTCTTATTTTTGTTTTTCTATCCCCGGAAATCTTTCTTTCGTTTCAATTGCTACACAGTGTCCAGTTGCTTTGTCTCCTGGTTCCTATTTCGTATGGTGATTTTTGTGATTTGTTGTACATGGCTCGCTACCATCGAGCATTAAAAATCTTGGAAGAGATTATCTTCACAGTTTTCCGTTTAAGATTTCTATAAACTGATAGATCTATCGTTTCTAACTATTTCATTTTGCAATACATTTCTGTCGTGAATTTATTGAGAGTTTTTCAAACTCGGGAAGATTCAACAAAAACGAAGGATATTGTACAGGATTATTCGTTCGTTAGCAGATGAATTATTCATGAAATTGTATTTCGTTTACTAATTTCAATTGGGCAGGAGTGTTATTCGAAAGGTAAAAACTTGTCGTGTAATGAAGTTACGTTTTCGCTTGGCGGACGAGATAGGAAAACCTGGTTAGAGAGAAAACGTAGCTTGTTTCGGACATAAAATAGAGCTTTCACGAAGTTATGTATCTGCAGGGCCACCAATATCCTTTCC
Organism: Anthidium xuezhongi; assembly: GCA_022405125.1. Lineage (NCBI taxonomy): Eukaryota > Metazoa > Arthropoda > Insecta > Hymenoptera > Megachilidae > Anthidium > Anthidium xuezhongi. Next base: position 2,469,629 of record CM039649.1, read on the forward strand.
TGGAAGTTGAATCGCTTGGAACGTCTCCTGAACGTGACGATAATGTGAATCCTCAGTTTTTCTGTACGTTTCTTAGCCGCGTGCAATAACACCGAACAACATTCGGCACAGTCACGCGGCAAAAATATTTAAAGAGAACAGTGGAATCGTTCAAATCATCCTCGCGGTTTTTACAATCGATTTTAATACAGAAACTTTGGGAATTGCAATTCCATTGACGTTGTTATAAAAAATTTCTTCAAAAATTCCTCGATTCTTGATTGTTTTTCAAAATTGATCAAAACTCCATTGGCAATTGGGGAAGCAGCGAGATAAGAATGTTTATAGCGGTAACAATCTGTGCACCTGTATTTCCGCGTTTCGAACGGACCTTTAAAATTGACTGACTCGCGGGAACGAATATTGTAAACGCAATTTCACTTGATCGTTGATGTAAACGTCCTATCGAATTGTAACCGCGGGAACCGCAGCTTGAAAATCGGCTCTTTTTTTCCACGAAACCCAACGACCTTTGAAGTATATCGATAATATGGGACGGTAGTCGGTTCCATTCCGTTCTTTAAAATCGTGGACCTCCAGCGAATTGGATCCCGTCTCGAAACTCGTTACTATGAAGAATACAATAAATGTGCCTCGTTATTTTAATGTTTCCCTTATTCAAATTTAATAGGCGTTTAAAATAAAAAATAAAATACGTATCTCGTGTTTGAAAATTTTATATTTTGCCGCGTAAAGGTGTATTCTTTTACCAAAAAAAAAAGAAAGTGGGATCAGTGTTATAGGAAAAGTGCAATTTCCTTGGGGAACGCGGTCACCGTTCCAAGGAATTGTAACTGTCTGAGCGACTGATGTGTAGTCCCGCGTTTTTCTCGAAACTTGATTGTCCAAACTTTTGTTAGCCGGCTCCGAATGAAAGATCGCCAAGTTTTTATTCGAGATTATCATTACTAAACCAAGTATCTGCGTTCTAAATAAATTGTCCAGTTCTCGAGAAATGCTGAAATTCAAAATAAACTCGAAGCAAGTTGACTGGTCTGGTAATTCAAGAGTCGAACAATGTCTGTTTTAATAATATCGATGAATTGCGGTTCGAGCACTGAGTCACGGATATTTTTTTTTGCCTAAACAAACAACGTGCAAATGAATCATCAGACTAAATAAACCGCAGAAGGTTTCCGCGTGCAGACGGTGAGGATAATTTGTCAACGGTATTAGAAAAGCGAAGGAAAAAAAATCACATTTCCTTAGCAAATCTCTCGTACGATGGAAATCAGGTCGAGTTACATGCTGAATGCAATTTTCCCTCGGTATGCTGTGTATAACCGTTGCAACCCGGTATCGATTCTGTTTCTTTCATTCGAAAATCCGACTCGTTCGAGCACTCTTCGACCGTGAGGATGATACAAGTTGCGTGAACGTATGCGGTTGTTGGCGAAGCCGCGGTATCAGCTTGAAAAATCAACGAGAAATTGTCCGACGAGTATGTTATTAACAATTCGTAACAACGTTGTTCCTCGAGAGATCGGAGCGAACGCGTACCCCGCGTATCGACGTGTAATTGAGCGACCTTACGCTGCCCGTTAAACATTAAAATTGTAACAGGTTTTCAATTTGTATTTGATCGCGTTTATTTCGTTGGAAAATTTGACTTGTGAAAATACTTTGTAATTGCAACGGTTTTCATTTGTATTTGATCTCGTTTGTCTGGTTGGCAGAACTTCATTCGTTCGAGCGCAGTTTCGAACGTGAGATTGATTTGTAATCGTAACCGTTTTAATTTGCATTTAATCTCGTTTATTTCGGTGGAGAAATCGGAGTCTTTTGAGTACAATTTCGACCATAAAAATAGCTTGTAATTGTAACCGTTTCAACTTGTGTTAATTTTCGGTTGAAATCAACCGTTAGAATTTCAGTTATGTGTACTAGGAATTAATTTCTATGAAAATGATTAAAGCTTTAAAAAATGATCATAAAAGAGTCTGAAATTTACTTCAAATTATCGCCATTTTTGCAACACACCATCTGAAGATTAATTTCATTTATCGTAATTAAAATTGATAAATTATAATTTTAAGTAATGAATATCTTTTTATTCCTTTAAAAAAATTAAATCTCCTTTGCTCCAAATTGCGAAAATAAGGAAAATGAGCGAATCTTATTTTTTGGGCTTAAGAAGCTGATAAATAATAAGGTTGTTGATTATTTAGAAACTGTTTCAAAAGTCAAGAAAATGTGGCGTGATAAGTGTAAATCGGACTTATTTTATTACAACAGATAAAGATGTGGCCATCAAAATTCAATCCGACAGATGTACGTTCGTCGTTGAACATTAGTTGGTATCTTCGTTGATATGCAAACAAGGATTTCATGTTGATGTCTCAGTTGTTTCTCGTTTACTCGGTGGACTGTAATTAAACCTCGATCGTGACTCGTAGCACTTTATGGGGATACGTAATTTCTGCAAAGGGAATGCAAAGGCAAATGGTTCGGTTTATTTTGCGTCCCGGCAATTGTGCTCGGCGAGCAAGCGGAATATTCATGTTGAAATTGTTTTTAATTATGCTCGAGCTTACTGGTACTTTGTACGCGCCCTTAGTAGTCGTAAAAAATTTCAATTCACTTGGTGATAAGCATTTAATAGCCGGATATTTGAGAAATTTTATTTTCAATCAGTTAACGATAGTTCGAGGAACGTTTTTCTAATCTTGCAATTATGCTTCCATTTAACTTTGTTGAAGACCTTTTTATAGTACCGTCATTTTGTAAATTGCTACTGATATGGCTGAATATGCATGTAAAATATCAACTACGTAGATCCGGTAGTTTTTTAAAAATAAATTTGCAAAGATTATTTAACTCCTTGGGTATAATTGGCGAGTCAGATTCGCCAATTTTTAGCGAATTTAATCTTCCAAGCATTTTAGGGGGAGGATCAATCGTGACCCAATTTACCAAATTTATTGAATGATACTTTGGCTAAACTTGGGTGCTTAGATCTTTAAAAGGAATATTTTATATTTAAGAAAAATGTAAGAATAAAACAGTCTAAAATTGAATTGAAATTATTTCTCTTCAAAGGTTAAGAAATCTCTACATTAATTTTTGAAGGCATTTAATTAATAGAAATTTCGTCAAATAAAATAAATATCCAAGGGGTTAATCTTTAGACCTCATCACCTGACCAAATCTTGCAAAAGTTCAAAGCACCAGCATCGAGATCCGAGAAAACGGCATCAATTAATCAAGCTCTCGGTTATCCTCATCGTTCGCCGAAAATATCTGATTCGCAATTCTCGGAACAGTTTTCAGATCTTGACTGGTGTCGGCCGGCGAAAGATGAGCTAGAAGAGCGAGGAGGCCGCGTCATCAACGAGTTTTCCTAAGTATGCAGCCGAAGACGAGGAGGATGCACTGGTCGATGACGTGAATCGACCGACTTTTCGGTCGATAACTGGTGCCCGCTGGCTGAATGGCTGGCCAGGCATTTGGCTCTCGTTGCCGGAGGACTGTCTCGCCGCGGATGACCGTCAAGTAAAAGCCGCCGTTTTCCTCCTCTGTCCTTATCCAAATGTTGTTCGTTTACGGTTGAAAAACAATCGTATCGTTCTCTGTTCTCTCCCTACCACAGTTCGATCGTCGCCAATTGGAGGTCCCCGTGGAATCCCACGAACGTACACGCGGAAAATTGACCAGAGCGCGTATCAAGCTTGCGTCGAAGGTCGTCGTTGTCGATTCGAGGTGAACGATAAAAGAGAGAGGTTCAAGCTGGAAGGTGAGTGAACGTTTTGCGAAAGGGTCAAAATCGTCGACGTATGAAGGCGACGACGACCAGGAGGAAGGAAAGTCGCCCTTGATTCAGAGGCCAGCCACGTGGATCGTATACGTTCTGTATCACGAGGATCGCGACGATTTCCCCACCAAACACGGCCACATGACTTGACGATCGCCCCACCTACCGCTGCTCGTCGTTTCAGCGAAGGCGGCAGCGACGACAGTGGCAGAAACGTCACCGAAGGAACGACCAGCACGACGACGACGACCACGACGACCAGCGACGACGAAGACACCGACGACGACGAGGACCAGGAGGACGGGACACGTGGATGTGCAGGAAGGAGGAAGCTAATCGGTTCGCTTGAGTGGAAGGTTACTTAACTAGTGACACGAGCCTCTGGTGGTTCAGTCGACGACGGTCGGTAAACAGGTACGAGACACTGTTTTTGCCCGTGTCTCACCTTTTCTTTCCTTTTTACTTTTTCTTTTTTCTCTTTTCATTTATTCTTTCTTCCTCTTCCTTCTTTTTTTATCTCGTTTGATCCGTTATCGTCCCGTTGAAAACTTCGTTTACGAATCGGTGCGCGATATAGTGGTGGGTGTACCGGTGCCGTTGTTTGTTGTCGTTGTTCTTGTTATCTTGGTTGTCTGCCCCGTCGCCGGTGTGGATAGTGAAATACACAGTGTCGAGCGTGAAACTGGAGCCGCTGGTGGTAACAGCTGAGAGGTAGAGCTATCATGTGCCCGCTGAGGATTTTCGAACTGGCCGTGGTCGCACTGGTGACTCTGGCTGGACGAGTGGCAGCCTATTCGAATCAGTGGGCAGTGCACATCGAGGGAGGACCGGAAGTGGCCCAGCAGGTCGCCCAGGAGCATGGATTTCAGTACCTCGATAAGGTAAGGGACCATTTTATTTGTTCTTTGATTGTCCTGCGTATCAGGAACATTTTCGTGTACTTTACTTAACCTTCGTACTACGAAACCTGGGTCAATCGTGACCCAGACCTACAAAAAATACTTGCAATTATAATTTAACTACTATTAAATGTATCAAACTTTTAATAAGAAAAATTTTAAAAGTAATACTAAGGAATCTGAAAAGTAAAAAATTAAATTGTTGAAATATTTATAATAAACACAAAGTAAACTACGTAATGAACGTAGTCTGAATATAAAATGAATTTTCTGTCTTTTAACGTTGAGTTATTTTTGTGAAAATATGTAGAATTCAATTACTTAATTATAATTGCAATTTACAAAATCGTGATTCATTCAAAGTAAATTATGAGATCATCGAGACGTTCACGAGATAAAGGGTCGATAAACCTTTGATTCGACGAATAAAAAAAACAGTCATTAGTGCAGCAATCGTTTAAGTTATTTTAAGCAACGTATTTAACATTTATGATGCGGTAATTCAAGAGATCAGTTATCTCTTTTCGTTTAAGCCGAGCTCATTCCGGCATATTTGTTCCACGAATTTTTAAATTATTCCCGTGCTATGCGCGATGAGTTCATAAATCAAACAATGCTCGTTTGGTCGGCGTTAATTTTTGATAAAAGGTGATCGACGAAAAAGTGTGTCACATAGTAACGTGTACACAGGTGTTTCGTGAACGTTGCGTATGATATAAAAGAGCAAGGTGGCTCTGTGATTACGTAAAACAAGGAAGTACGCGGGGGATCCTCTCCCGCTTTAGTCACATATTGCATATCAATATTAGCTTTTTATCGAGTACAACGGCACGCGCGTAATTTCATTAAAAAGCACACGGTACGATTCTTAATCGAGAATCATTCATTTCCGAGTTTTCAAGAATTTTCGAATTGATATTTTATCGAATTTTTTATTAAACTTAATTTTCAAAATTTTATACTATTTTTAAAATAAGAATTTTAATCAGAAATATTTTGAATCAATTTAAATAGCAGCAAGGATATGACTGATAGATGAAAGCAATCGCGTGTTAGTTTATCGATTGTAGGAGATTACAAGAAGAGGCAACAGAAAGAAATTTAATATCAGCTCATCAATATTAATTATTTATTTCATTATGAATGTAAAGAGGCGCGCTTATAATTCCTTTTTTTTTATGGATAATTAATTCGCCAAGAAAAGTAGACCGATCGCGTCTTTCTTCGGAGAAAGGAATACGGTTAGAGATAATAAACTGCATTAAATACATTAATTAGTCGATATCCTGCTTTTCACATTGTTCGTTTCATTAATATTTCGAGCTTAGTTTCCAAGAAATTAGCCTACTAAATACTCAAATAAGTTAATTAATCATACCATTAAAAAAAAAAAAAATCAAAATCAAATGAATTTATTTATGAACTCGTTGCACGAAGAGCTTCATGCTCGAAATTGTTTCTCCACCGTGAAAATCGCTATATCCGCGGGTAAAAGCAAAAGTAGAGGTCGATTTGTTTCCATTTGTCGCAACATCGTTCGATTTTTGCGGCGCAAGCAAACACGCGTTGCGTTTCATATCCATCCATTTTCGTTCCACGTTTTCGTACCAACGCGGTCTTATCTTCCCCCGCATTTATGGAGCTTACATGTCTGAAACCTGTACGACACGAATCGAGCCTTATTCCGTGTAATGATAGATTCCTCCGAGTGCTATATCATCCTCGATATCACCGCTGGAAAATCTTTTCGTGGTCTCGCGATCAAAGTGGGAAGTTGACGTGTAATATTGCCTGGCTGGTCTCGCGTGACGAGAGTTTTCCTCGCTTTTTCTCAAAGAGGCATCGTCCCTATTTTTTTCTCCCTTTTTGACCATCCATCTACAGGAATTTTCGTTCTCGTTTAATTAACAAGCTTGAATTCTCGACGTTCATTTGAGAGTCGCATTCTTGTTGATTGTGTGATTTATTTCACAGACTCTTCGCATTCATGTCATATCTTGTATTGGTTCGTCGAATGCAGTAATATTTTCACTCAAAATTAATTGTATAAATTCTTGAAGAAAAAGCAGTGTAGAAAATTGAATTTAAATTACCGCTATCTCAGCGGTCTATCGTACAAGAGTCGATAACATATCATACATCAATCATATTAATGATTAAAAGTACAAATACCTAATTGTCTATGTAACGTTATTTCCATAACAGTTATTAATTATTTCTCTCATACGTCTTGCCACACTTTCCCTGTGGCGGTCGACGCGTTAATTACACGAAACATCACTGAAACTTAGAATCACTATCATTCGTTGTCAAGGTGAGAATTAGGTGTATCGAGGATTTTCGAACGGTACTTTAGCTTCCAATTTACTGGTAGTATCTTTTATTGCGTGAAATTTCTCGGGACTAAAATTTGTTTGTATCCGTGGCAGTTAATAACAAAGTTCTCGTCGAAACAACAACGTGGCAGAATGATTGGCCTCGCGTTTAATAAACATCCTGCTCTATTTCCAAGCAATTTTTATCTCTGTGTTTCGAACTCGAGGGAGGGGGAGAAAAAAAAGTAGGTTGCTTTTTAACTGCTTTCACGGTTTATTGCCAAGTTGATGAGCGAAGTTTGAAGTTTTCATATGTAATGCATTAATTTGCACGTCGGCGGATCTTATATTGTCGTTCTTTGATCTCGTAAACGAGCACTCTCAATCGGACAGTTTGACGTCGAAGACGGAAATTAACCTTCGAACGAACCTCCTTTCTGCCTAAACAATTTTCATCGAGACACGTTCCTATCTTCCCTTTCCGCGTCGCTTCCCGTTCGATCGTGAAAAGCTGAATATACATACAGTGCGGTATAGCGTGGCTAAAGATCGGGTGACTTCTCGTGGAAAATTAAACGGTAAACGTAAGATAAAAATTCCTTATATTTTGCTTCGTTGTCGAGAAAATGAATCATTGGAATCGAGGTGAAACAAAATGAAAGAACATTCGTCGTTTCGTCAAATTTCATAAGATTAGTGTTACAAATTGTAGCATTAATGTTAGGTATTACTCGACTTGGGACGGAAGCAATCGTTTTCTGATTAGTGTAACTCGGATTTCGTTCACAATCGATTAGTCGTGTAAAAGAACTATTAAAATAAAATAAAAATAGAACGTGCCGTCTCCTCGTGACGAGTACAATTCTGTCGTATAATCGTTCTGTCGTATAATTATTTGTGTGTACAAGATTGTGCGTAGAAAAATAATAATAAAAAAAAAAGAAGAATGAGTATAGAGTTTCGGAAAAAGCACTCAAAAGGATTGGACGTCACTGGTAGCACGGTTAACCGGGCTGGATGTTGGCGAAGATACGCGGATACGCTTTTAGGGCACGCTTTCAAGCGACAACGTTTCGTTTTCCGTGCACTTTATGCAGGTTGGACGTGGAATCCAGTCGCGAGCGAGATGTTTCATTCAGTTTTTCCCCTGGTTATCTCGTTTGAAATTAGATAAAAGGCGCCTGCATGCGCTAACTGGGCTGGGAATTGCATAACAACTCGACTGAATTGTATGAATGCTTCTGATATGTAACTCTAATATTCAGTGGACGTAACGATTCCGCGAGATGTTCTTGTAGGGCTGGAATTTAATGATAACGAGAAAAACAAAATGCTCTTTTTATAAACCGCTGAATACGCGGGCTCGAGCCACCGGAGTACACTCGCCAAACAATTTTTAATTTTCCGCAATTGATATTTCTTTAATATTCTGCGCACCTTTGTAACCTCGAGGTAGCGAATAAACCTTTCTAGTTTATTTTAGTACGCGCTGTGGCTCGGTCGAATCGTAATTAAAAAATTAAAAGTGTAATTAGGAATAATAGATTCTCTCAGAGTATTTAAACATTTGTTCTTGCAAATAGTAACATTTCTTAAATAATCGCTGATAAGTAATTGAAAAGAGAAGTTTTCGTACTTCGAGTAGCATTAATGTCATGCGAGTTATTAAATAAAAAATGTAGTTTCGGGGATTAACTCAGCTCAATTTAAAATGAATTGTGTACGCTTAACAATTGATGAATATTTTCGGGATTAACAGTAATAAATACAAAGTCCGAGATGCACCGTGATTTCTGTTTTTATTATGTCCTAAGCGCCATCGTTTCCAGCATCAATTTAGTTGGATCGTCGCTGTTGGATATTGCTGCAAATTTAATTTCACCCGGTGCTTCTCGTATTAACTTTGATACAGCCTGGTGTGCTGCGCGATGATGGAGTATATTTACATATTTTTGCTAACACGCGAACGTGTTTACTCTGTGTGTACGCGATTCTCTAGCCTGCATACAGGTCTGTTTTCCGGAGCAATTTGCGTCAACGCCAGATGGCTTGGCTCAAATTTTGTTTAAAAACGAGATGGGAAGCTTGCCTGATATTTATAATATATTATTTTTAATAACATCCACGCTTGAACCAGGATCATTTGATTGTTTTACGTTTAATCCTCTCAAATGTTTCATTTTCACTTCTTTTTTTAATCGTACCCGCGTGAGCATGCATGCATGCAAGAATGATAATTTCTTGCCTTGAAATTTACTGGAAATAATTGCAGTAAAAATTCGAAAAAATTTCGTAAACTGTGCTCTTATGATTTTAACTTCTCTTTAATGTATCGTTAATTTTTCTCAAATGAATCAAAACAAATAATGATTCAACAATCATATTATTATGGCTGCAAATTTGCCATCGTCACAATATATATTTGTAGTGTCATATCATTCAGCAACAGTATGTGTAGACAGCAATATTTAACTAAGGATATTTATCCGACCGGATGATGTACATGAATCAACCATAATCGCGAGTGCAAATCACAAGGTTGTGTTGTGTAACTTCAGGCAACAAGCTTATCGAAATTAATTTCTCATTTACAAAGTTCGTCGTAAACATAATGTTCCGTTTCAGTGAGAATTTCGCATTGCGTGTATCGGTATTGTATTTCAATAGATTATATATAATCATCGAGGTCTATTAGTGTTTAAAAAAAAAACGATAAACAGTTGCGCAACGTTTAAACGCAAAAAAAAAGAGAGATACGTATTCCAAGGAAAATAAATTCACGTTTTGTTGGCAAATTGTGTCGGGGAATAACTAACGGCGTATCACGAAGAAGGAAAAGAGGATTCAACGGAACGTCTGCATACTCCTATCTCGCGAATGTTGGTGCAATAAAGGAAACGATGATCGCGAGGAAACGCATCCGAGGGAATCCCTGTTATCACACGGCCGCCACATTTTTCCTCTGCCAGCATAAGCGAACGCTAAACGCCGAATGAAACTTTGCTAACGCGAACAATCAAATTTGCCAATTCGTTTTTTAAGCCAACTTCTGCAACGCGTTCGCGGTGATACGATAACTTTCGTAACGCGACTAACAAACTTCGCCAATTTATTTTTAGTCAGATTTGATAACGTGTTTACGCTGATGCGTTAATTACGTTAACGTCGACGATGAAGCTGGATAATTTGTTTTGAGTTACCTTCGATAACGATAGCACTGAAATTCGGTAATTTATTTTTAGTATGTTTGCCATATCTGATTGCAGGAAGATTAAATTAACCTGATTGCTGAGTTTTCTTTTGAATTCTCTCTATCGAGGAAATTTTCAACAATCTTCTCAAATGGAAAAATTCTTTTATCTTCCCAGCAAGGTGACACGAACTGATAATTCTCTGATATTAAATACCTTCAGAAACGATCGTTTCGGAAACATTTCGTTGTTTGAACGTATAATGTACGATTAATCGAATAACATGCCTGAGGGTATATGCGATGAACGATAAGATAACCGTGTAAATCGACCTTTATTCATGAATTGATCAGTTGGTAAGCTAATGGGGCAGAGCAGGATTTATTGCGACAGAGAATTTGCACAGTTGTTGGGGATCGATCGTTCGCGATCATCAAGAATTGTATTAACTTCAGGAATTAAAGTAAGCAACGATCGACGCGTTTTTGTTCTTTGTACTTTGTGCGACAATTAACAAAATTGGAACCGTATCTATCGCCACTGGTAAACTTTTCAGTCGGATTTTCTGTTGTTTCACCGCGATTGTTTGTTTCTCTTTCCATTACGAACTTACAGTTCCGCTGCATTGGTTTATTGTTAACACACTTGTTGTTTGAACGCGCTTTGTGTGCGTTGCCGTCGCGATTTCGAATAATCTTGCCGGGTTTAGTTGTTTTCCACAAGACCGGATGTTTAAGATAATTCGAGCTTAGGTTTTGTTTGGCTAAACCAAGATTACTTCACTTGTTTAATGTTTCCGTTTTAAAACTGAAAATTTAGTATGTTTCTTCTCGAATAGACCGAAGTTAAATCGATAATCAATCGATTTTCTTGAACTTTTATAAGCAGGTCGTATTTCAAATATTTAACAAAAATGTCATAATTCAAAATTTCATTCTACAAAATCGCCAGATTTTTGTCACAAGAATCTGTAAAATTGTTTTATGTGCCTCTGTTGTCGTATCTCGGAAGACACCAGAGATATTCCCACCGCCACGTGTTATCATTAATGTTACATGGTAATGGTAGAAATTTTTCGACACGTTCAACACGTGTCCTGGATGCCGAGATTTTTCTTTCTTTCCTTTTTTTTAAGAGATTCCCGTGTATACCTGGCAAAGTTAGTCCCAGAGAGTCTCTTAAATTTTTGTTAGAGGAGAAATACGAGGCACGAACCAGCGGACATAAATTATAGCAGTAGTTCAAAGACCGAGGGAAGACTATAAACCTTTGAAGAATCGGACTTTTCGTATTAAAATGCACTTGCTGTAAGATGAACGGTTCATTTTTTTCTACTGATATCCGCGTTCGAGTTGATCCTACTAATAGAGAAACTTAATCAAACAATTATAATTCATTGAATTGTTATTTACAAACGTGGCACAAATTTTAAATGAAACACTTTCAAATTTTAGTTTCTTATATTATATTTGCTGGTTTGTAGTCTCTACAGAATTAAACCTGATTGTACAACAACTAATGTCAACTTTCGTCAATTTTTGGTAAAATAATATTTTTGAAATTAGTAAAAATTTCTAAATAACTTAATTGAAATTTTAGTCTTCAAGTACAAGCTATGCAATTTATACAGAAAGATATGATATCATTTTGTTTCTTAAAAGTTTCCAACGTTACTTCCGGTTGAGAAAGGATCCCGTTGCCTCCGGTACCTTGAGGTTGATTGGCAATTTTTATCTCGTCTGAAATTGATAACGAGCGTCATCGTCAAAATTTCTATTTTAAGTCAACTTTCGACTCGTCGAGCTTCCCGAGGCGTTTACGGAGCATCGTTCGCCTATTATAAAAGTATCTATCGTTAAGAGTCTTCCGCTGAAGTAACGATTCATTGAAACACACTCGAGAAGTTTTTCTCTTCGACGGAAAGATCCACGGCTCGATTCTTCAAGAACTTTCGCCAAGGAGAGGATTATTTTCTCCAAACAATAAGTTTCTTAGATTCGTTTGAATCTTTCCCGTGGAACATCGAATCGAAGGTGTTGCTCCCGGTACGGGAATAATTCGTGAAACGAGATCCGCTTGTAATTAAATCGTTCGTCGTTGATCGAAGCCTGTAATTGTTGAATCAATTGTAACGAGCACTTCCTCGTAACGGAGTGATATTAACGGAGTTAATTATGGATTTTCTGGTAGAAAGAACGGATGACTTGATCGAAATGGAATTTTAATAAGAGCACTTCTTGCAATTCAGTTATTGAACACCGGTAATAACCTCGGGGAGAACTTTTCGTTATAGCAGAAAATCTTTTTCAGTGAGAGCCGTGCGCTTTCAACGGGAAGTAATCGTAATAATTATTTTCCCGATCGTTTATTTACACATGGACCTACGAACAATCGTTCTCGACATATTTTATATGAACTTCCACTTTAACGTCGCGCATAATTTTAGTATAATCGCTTTAAAACGATTTGACGCGATCCAGTTGCACTAAATACCGTTAATTCCGAAACAGTGTTAAGCACCAGGGCTCGGATAACCCGGATTAAAATTCACTTGGTTATCAGCTGAAACGATAAACAAAAGGGGGTTTTTTTTTTCGAATCCGCTTTTTCGCGATACCTTTCGAAGGCAACGCGTGCAAAGGAAGCTCGGTCCAAAGCGAATACGTTCCCCTTGTTTCTTCCGGATCGATTTTCGATCCGTAAAGATGGAGAAAAGTGGCTCCCGAGCAAGCTCGTTTCGTCCGGAATCGCGTTACCTGAATTTCTGCTCGTTTGTTTGCTACTCGTCCGTGATGGCAAGCCGCGTTTCTTTACCCCTCCCGTGCCGAAAGAAGTTTCACGCGGAGGGAGCGGGGCGGGTCCCTTCCGTGTAATCCCGAGGATTTCCAAAGACCGGGGGTCCTTTGAAACGATTTCGTGAAACCCAACATTTCACTGGATTATCGTCACGCCAGATTATACATTCGGTGCACCTTCAAACTCTTCGTCGACCGGATCTTTTACGTGGCCCGAATTTGTTATGGCCGCGTGTCGAACGTTTTGAATGCTTCAACATTCGTGACAGACATCTGCGATATCATGAATCTTTTCTTCTTATTTACTCGTATGAATACCAATATTCGTTTTATCAAAACCGAAGTTCTTAGTAATTTCAGAAAACGCGAACTATGGCGTGTAACACTTTGACCGCCACGTTGCAGCAACTAAAAATTCCATTTGATAGCAATTTTATTTTTGACAAATTTTATATTCTGTTCTCACAATATTTCGTTATTTCTATTACCTATAATTTCTAATGTCTAATGGGAACATTTTCTAAGGGAAATTCAAGTATCACCCATACATGGGTGACGTGGCAGTCAAGGTGTTAATTGAATTATCATTGAAATTTTGATTCATCCGGAATATAACATTCTTGATGTGCTTTCTTTTGTTGGATATTCGTGTGAAAAAAAAGAAAAAAATTATTCCTTTTACGGTTAAAAATTTTTCACCGTCCTTCTCACCCTCGATCGTTTGATCTCGAGAAGCTATAAGGAGGCAGGAAAGACAAAGGGTGCGTTTAGCCTTGCCTAAGTGTTCTCTTAATGTGGCATAGTCACCCTTTTACCTTTAAAGTGGCAAGGGTGGAGGCGACTTACAAATATCAGACTACGAGATGCTCTTTTGTGCAACGCTTTCGACTGGCAGCCAGGATCATTCAAAAACGCAATGCATTTCAAGGGTCCTCGAACCGTTCGTTCGTACGGGTACACGCGTTCTATGAATACGCGTTTCTTTTTTTTTTCTCTCTCTTCTTTTACTTCCTTTTTTTTTCGTACATTTAGATATTTCCAACGAGCGCAGCTCTTTGCTTACCGTTACACGATACGTACACTGTGTCAACGTGCATCGCGATGAAAACTATCGAGAACCGATCGATGGAAAAGGGGGAGAAAAAAAAGGAACGATAAATGGAACGTGGAAAGTGAACTCGAAACGAGTAACATCCCGCGTATGTTTACCGTGAAATAATATTTTCTGTTCAGCTAATCTTTGTTTCGTATTAATCCATACACGATCATCGTGGATGAATCGAATTTTTATCGTGCAAACTTTTTTCTTTTGGAGGAAAAAGTGTTATTGCCTGGCTCGAAAAATTATTGTCGACACGAGCATTGACTTCGTAACCTTTCTGATATATTTTTAAGTACCGAATTAGCTTACCTTTTAGTACAAAAAATATAAATTTAAGATTCGTCGAATCTCAACATGAAACGTAAAATTGATCAAAATCAATTCATTCCAAATTAATTTATACAATTCGATTTGATAATAAAACAAATAGTACCACGAATAATACCATTAGCGGTAGTTTTGTTTGAACAAAGGGTATCCGATAAATCGTTCAGGAAGTCGAAAACATCCCCGGAATTTCCGCAGTCTAGTCGCGAAAAGATCGGGAAATTTATCTGCCATTATCCTGCATCGTTTTATTTTCCCTGAAAACTGGGGATCACGTAGCGGCCTCGCTGGAACATCTGTGTCTATTCGTAAATAATTCGTTCAAGGCACGTGGTGAAATGTTAAATGTACACTGCTTTGTCGACGTTTCTCTTGGTCAAGCATTAGAATCGCGATGGAATTACCTGGCCACGTGTAGCAAGGTCTAGGCATTCTTCTGTCGAGGCTGCACTCTGCTTACAAAGTACACCTACGTACCTGGCTTCCTCGTTTCTATGCCTATTCACTATATAATGTAAGGCGTTTCGGTGCAACTTTTAAGATTTCCCGTTCCTCTACCTGTTTTCCGGTCTTCTACCGTTCCCTGTTTAAAAATGAAAGAAAACTGCGAACACAGGCAATATCTTTTATTCTACGGTTTCCATATTTCCTTGTTTGTTCGATGAAATCGTATTTCGTTCGATGCTCGATCAAACGATCAAACGTAAGCAACGTATCAAATTCAATTTTCTTTTCTGTACATCTCGACTGATTAATTCTAATCTTCAGAAGAGTGATTATCTTATTTTATCTTATCTAGTTCGAAACTTTTCTAAAGCTTTTTTGGCAAATTTCGTTCCGCAACCGATCGATGTTGCAAACTAGATTTGTCGATTTAGGAATTCTAGCGTGAAAAGCGTTCCGGAAACGTTCCACATGGATTTTCAAACACTTTATAAATTAGCAAGCTCGTAAACCTGTTCCCTGTAGTGGAAGTAGCTGATATACAGCCAGAGGAATTGGGATTAGTTTCTGTGCAAGTAACCCCGTTAATATTTGTTCGTGTAACTCTTCGAGAGCCGCTGCGTACACATTTTAGTTGATAATCGACGAATTCGAAACGATCTTTTTGGAGATATTATGGGTTAGCATTTAAATCCCGTAAAGTATAATTTGAATCTCGTATTAAGCTTGATCCTTTTCGCAAATATAGCGATGTGAGTGTACTTTTCGGAGCTATAGACGTAAATTTATATTATACGTCTTCTATCCTTTTAAATATAAATACTTAAAGCAATCCAGTGAATTTTGATTATTTCAATTCTCTAAATTTGTAGAGTAATTATCGAAGAAATTACGAATTCTCGAACGTCTTCGTTTTTGTTTGAAACTTATATTTGAATGATGTCCATCAATTCATGGAAAGGGGATAATTTATCAATTTCCAAGCAGCTATATTGTGTTGAGAAAAATCGACGAAATCTGTCCACCCTTTGTTTACGGAGGCTCGAGGAACATTCACAGCCGGTTACCCTCGCCGAAGCATCCTTCCCGAAGGAAATTAAAGGTCGTTCAAAGAAATTTTTCTCCCTCCTCGTGATTCGTCCCCGTTTCGAAGTGTCAATGGCCACCGTTCGCCCCGTCAGGGGTGGCGGCTCTTGTCGACATTGAAATGCGACAGAACGTTAAGGGCAGGTTAGTCTAGGATCAGGGGGATGAGTGGGGTTGAAGAGCGGAACGAACAATCGTAGACGGTGAAAAAGTGGAGTGCGTTAAACAGAAAGAGAGAACGGAGGCGAACGGAGGGAAGTAATTGAAGGAAAATAGGCAAGGAGGATATATCGAGAGGAAGGGAGAGATAAATAAAAAAAAAAAAAAGAAGAGTCGCGTTGTTGTCCTGTATTCTTCGTCTTCTTCAGTCAGAAGCGTAACGAAGAGGGAGATGGTCATTGAGAGCGTAGAACGATAGATGAGAATAAAAGCGAACGAAGAAGGAACAACCTCGAATCCCGATTGGAATTTTCTGCTTGTTTCTTCTCCCATGTTACACCCTCCCCTTTTCTAATTGACCCTTTTGTACTTTTCCTTTGATTATTTCGTTTCTTTTGTCGCGACTGCGTCCGCTCGATTCAACTCAAGGCATTCGATTAGGTGTCTCATTGTGGCGTTAAGAAATTGGCCTTTTATTCGTTTTACAGTCACATGGCCGGAGGATCGAAATTGTTTGAGTGACTGCTGTCGTGTGCGTGATCTCTTGGATCATACGTGATATCGAGCAGTTTTTCTTTTTACACAGACCCATTATGCGGAAGATGATACTTAATGCTCGTTCTCAGTACGAGTAACAGTGCAGGGTTTAAAATGCTCCATTAAAATTTACTGAAATTTAGTCTTGGATATCTTTGAGAATTTATATTATAATATTTATTCAGTTGCTTGTACAATAAATTCTGTCTATAATTTAATATATCGATATAAAGTACTTCGTTATTCGTTTACACGAGTGCGGCAAAGAGGCTTATTCCGGCAGCTTCGCTTTATTCTGTCATTCGGTCGGTCGATGTAAATCGCGTTTAATTCGTTGAGTTAACCGGTCGAATGATCGTTCCTTCGCGGAACGATCGTGATCCAACGTGGAAACAAGTTCGTGACGCGTATTCAGTTGCTCGCGTGATCCTCAATTGGCGAAGCGTACTTGCACATGCAAGCCTGCATGTCCCTGTCATTTCAATTATTACTTCGCTCAGCTGGCTCAATGTCAAGCACCACAATTCCAGCGCGATTCCAAGGTAGGAGAGCAAGATCGCATTAATTGTTACCGCGCCAGGTATGGATCGTCTCGACTCTGACAAAGTGTTAATTGTAGGCAGAGTCGCGAGGGCTTCAGCGGTCCTTCACCCGACGCTAGACGGCTAGCTAATTCTCCTTCCGCGTTTTCTCACACCTTCCTTTGGTGTCCGCATGCGGTCAAGGTCGCACCCAGATTCGCGATCTGAATCGCAACGGCTTATACCGACTGAGGTTAGGCCATCGGCAACAGCGTACTGATGAAAGCGTAATGAGGAAGAGGGTATAGAATTTCTATTCCCATGAGTAATTTGCATTCTCTCGCAACTTCGGAGCTTTCACATTTGCTTGAGATCTAGTCGAGCAAATTAGGAAGTTGAATCGTGGATAATCGCTATGCAACTAGATATCCGACAGAACTACATTTGCATAAATGAAAGACGGCGAAAGAAATCAGAGAAGCGGGTGGTTTGATATCAAATATCTCGAATATTAGAAGTATATCAAATTTAAACATATAAAACATCAAAAGCGTAGGAAATTCCATGGCTCATCAGATAAAAAAAAAAAAAAATGTCGCGTGCAGGAGGTTAACAGTCATGATCCCGCGTGTTTCCGTGATTCGCGCGACTCCACGATGAAGTGGACTCGTGTTCTGATAACATCTTGTTAAGCCAGTACATTCCCGGTACATAACGATACAGGGCATCGTCTTAACTCTGTTGCACACACGTACACACACATGTATACGCGACGTATGCACGCGCAAACAATCGCGCTGGGCACAAACGAAGCCAGAGAGTAGAGTCAATGCACCGAGTAGCTGGGATCAATGAGGCTGATTACTCAGCTCGATTCTCTTCGTAGACGCGAAGCAGACCGAGGCAAGAGCTTGCCGGACTGCTTATTTTCCGGGGGAGGGAATGTCGTCCGGGGGAATTAAATCGGAACGAATTGAAAACGCTTCAATTACGGGACCAGGGGGGTTGTGTGCTATCAAGTGCAAGGCTCTCGGTGGCAGAAGGTGTCGCGATTAAAAAGATTTCTGCGATTTCATTGTACTTGTACAATTATAATTTTTATTTCTTATTCGAAAGATAATATTAATGAAGCACGAAATTAGAGGAGCTTGATCCTGCGGTTTCAATCCGAACGGAAATCGAGGATTTATCGATTAGAAAAGAGGGTTCAAAATAAATTGTCCAATCTTCGTGGCGGTTCCATTTCGTGCGCCTTATTGTTCTCCGGCTCCTTTCATGTTCTTCAATTCTATGAACCGTCAGTCACGTTTTCCAGTCACGGTTCGATCTTACCCTCGACGTTTTCTGTGGACCGGAGGAAGAAAAAACGAGAAAAAAAGAAAAAGAGCAGCCTCAGGCTATTTCCGGAAAATTCTTAGGTGAAACGGGAGTTTCTTCGTCCCTTTTTCGTTGAATGGAATTTCCACTCGAATATCGTATCAATTTTTCCGTCCCAGGACGCGGTTCCGTTTGCTTTGGAGATTTGAAGAAGATTTTGGTCACTCTTGGCAACGTTGAAACTCGCAGACAATGATATTCCTTTAAGCTGATACTTTTTAACGTCTTTGGGGGATTCCGGTCGGTAAATTTACAAAGCAAATGGTTAGAAATAAAAGAAAAAAAGAAAGGAGAGGAGTACTTAGGTTTGAACCGTTTTTGTTATCCGCCAAGTTACTTCTTCTTTCTCCCCCATAAAATCGATGGTGCGCAATTAGTTGGGCCACGGTGCGGGCCAAACCGAGCGCAAACAAAAGTTCTGTCGCGATTTAGATCTGCTTTTTTTTCTCTCTCTCTCTCTCCCCCTCCCCTTTTTCTTTTCCCCTGATTTATCTGTTCGGTATTCTCATTCGTTCGGGGGAAAAACTTTTCCCCGACAACATCGTGTTCCCGGTGCACGCTCTTTGATTAAAATCGAGATCTCCGTTCCTTTTGTTTCTTGTATCTTCTTACGCACCCGAAAGATTCATGGCAATCGTGTTTGTTCAACTTTTGACAAATCACCCGCTTACGTTTAACGTTCTTTTATTTATGAGACGGTTCTTTCTCCCTCGGGGTGGGGGGAGGAAACGGGGAATAACTCTTTAACGAGCTGCACAATGGAACCCCGACAGGAGAAAACTGTTTCAACGTCGGGGCAATTAAAGCAGCCGTATTAAATACACGAACGGTTTTTCTATAAACGCAGCCGACTTAGGCCGTGTAACTTCTGGCGGTTGGTATTTTGCGATTATAAGGGGTGTAGAGGGGTGCATCGACGAAAAGGAGGATGTCGAGGCAATAGCTTTAATCGAAATACATATACGATAGGTTTCCTTGGGAAAAATGTCAAATAAAATGTATAATCTGCAAGATATTTATTTTTGAATAAAAAATAGATATTTAGATAAGAATGTGACAAAGTTTTCAGTTTCTGTGTATTGGTAAATGGTATTGGAAATTTCTGACTGTCACTATCTAATAAAAATAGAATTCTACCGCTCTTAAATTTTGACGTTCTCTCCCTGTTCCTTAGAATTCTACCCCATTTTGTGCCAGGGCGAAATTTCACGAGTGACCAGGGTTGAAAAGAAACTTCCCTCCTGTCTCAGTTTCACCCCCTTTTTCATCCACCCTTTTTTGCCGCTTCTTTTTTTCGGGAAATTCTTTTCTGGTGTTCCCTGGGCGACAATTGTGTCGAAATATAAGGTGTCGCCTACATTTTCTCCACTGTCCTGTCGAGTGAAATTCTCTTCTTCGTCGTCATCCTCGAAGCATTTTTTTTTTCTTTCCTCTTTTTTTTCTACACCACCGTCGACCCCCGTATAATTAATGGTGGCGCGATCCCCGTCGCCTCACCATTTTCCAGTAATTGCATCCACCGAGAGAGAGATACGTCTCTTTATTTCATAGGGAAAGGGCGCATTATGCCCAACCCCTTATCCTGCTATTCCCACGGGTACCTTTAGGAATTTTATTTTTTTCAAGCGGAACTTTGTAGTTCGATGAACGAGTGAAAGTTGAATAAGTTGTGGGAACTTTTTTTTTCTATCTTGTTGTATATTTTCTTTTTTTAATTAATAATCAGTTATGGACAACGCTGTTTAATTATGGAAAATAATTATTTATTTGATTACTTTAAATTATTGAAATACGTACATGTAGTTCAGATTTGACGCATCGATTGCATTTGAAAGTTCTCTCAATGTACGTTGCGAAATTACTAATTATCACATTTTAATTAATGCGTGGTACAATGGATAGAAATGGGATAAAGAACAATGACGTTAAAGATTGAATATGAAAGTCGCAAATACTCACGGATCGAGTATAGAAATTGTGAAAATTGTGAGAAGATATCTTGCAAATCAATCATCAATTTATTAATAATAAATTTTCTAATTCAAAAAGAAATTCTCTCGATCCTGAACATTCATAAGCAGACAGTATTTAATTTAAAATATAATAATTTTAATTGCTCTGAGAATAAAAATCGCAAATTAATAATTCTATTATTGAATCTTAGTAATTTATCAAATAATAGAAATGGTGTTCAATAAAATCTGAGAATATTGAAATATGGCTCTGCTGAAATTTACATTTTTTTGCAACTATTACCATCGCCAAGCAGCGATATGTGATTCAAAGGTCACACCAATTTTCCATCAAGGGTCACAGAGAAATCTCTCGCGTTCGTTTTTTTTTTCTTTTTTAAATATATGCTATTTTTCCGTCGTATTTCATTTTCAATGTTTTCTGTTTTCCTTCGGCATACACGTGGGCCCAGCGATTTTCACCGTGGCTTCGGTATTATCGGAATCCCCTTCAAGTTACCAGCCTGCGATAATCCTCTCGGCGAATATTTTGCCAGGTTATCCGACACCTGTTCCGACTTATCGATATAAATCCGCTTCTAGCCCGCCTCTTTTACTTTTATTTTCGTCACGGGCTCCTTTTTTTTTTATCCGCGAATCTCAGAACGATTCTTTGTTTTTCCAGTCGATTTTCGGGGAACGAAATTATTTCCCGAAAGATTCGATCGATCAACGAGATGCAGTTTTGTTGAGCGTGTAATTAATTCTCTCGTTGGCTCGAACGGAAAATTAAATTAATAAATCAACGTTGCTCCTTGTTAGATTCGTTCATTATATGTAGATCAGCGCGGGAAAATCGTTAATTAATTTCCATCAAGGAATACTTTTATATTTTCAGAGGTAATGTTTACTGTTTTGATGTTTCGTGATTGATTAGGATGAACGATTGGTACGGTGTCTGATTAAAAAAAAGGAAAGAAAAAAAGAGTCTTCTTTTATGGTTACTCGTGATAAAGAAAACCTTGAAAGTCATCAGTCTTTCGCGGAAATACCTTCTCCCCGTCTTAACTATTGCAAAATTGCAACGTGGCGGTCGATCATTAATTATTTTACAATGTTTTGATGTTCCTGGGTTTCCTGCACTTATTTCAATAACACATTTACACTTTTATTACCGAAGTTTATTATCAAGTATAATCCTAGAATTCCATTATTAAAATTTATGAAATTAATATAATAGTACAAAAGCTATTGATTTTACCATTTCTCTAAATCGATATCTTAAAACTTTTAATTGATAATTAATTTCATATTATTCTGTTCATGCAATAAATGTAAAAATGCTACGAGTATAGTTCAACACTTGTGTCATGTGTAACGAAGCAAATCTAAAATTTCTTGCACATTCGTTTCGCGGTATTTTACGGTTTCTTTATTTACAAAATGCTGTTATTGGCCAGCAATTGTAAAGCTGGCGCTCGTATTACGTCTAATGGTGTATCTTCATTTCCAGTAGGCATTTTATTCGAACAATTTTGATTGCCAACTGGATGCAATTACTTGTATGACAGAGAAGCCACGAAACATATTAATTATTAACAATTTGTTCCGTCTGTTTTCCACTATCCATGAAATAACACGTTTCCCGCCGATACTTGTGCAATAGCTTTGCCACCATCGACCCATACTCTGTCCTGATTCTTTCTTCCTTTTTTTTTTCGGTTTTTAAATCGAGATTTTTCAGATTTCTCTTTGCTCGACAAACTGGAAGCATAAAAAGTTCGATTTCAGTTTCTTCTTCGTATTTCTGGTTTCTGCATAGCAAATTTGTGAATCAATCTCTTTGGATGTAACATGTTCCATAATTTTGCATAATTCATCTTACATTCAGGATACCGGCTTAATTTCCTGCGCGATCTCTGGAAATTCTTGAAAATAATTTCGAAACACGAGAACACGATGACGAAACTTTTGAAAATATTCATTCCTGCTGTACCTCGTTCAAAATTTTATATTTTAAAATAAATAATTTGTTTCGATCTACAGAAATTCGAATATTTATAGTTACTGTATTTAATTATCCGCGATTTTCAAGAACTTCAAAGTTTCTGGCTGAGTTAACAGATTGTATACAGTTGATTATTGGCCTCGTAATTATCGGAAGTCGTCGATTTCTTTGCCACGGTTGCTTGAAGAAATGAAATACAATTCACGGTCGGGAATGACGGTAGCCAAATGAACACGCAATCATGAAATTGCTTATAGATTTTCGCAAATGATACAGCGGACTCTTTTGTACTCGTCTGCATTTCAGTCTGTTATTTCGTGCTAACTTCGAACAGGAAATTGGTAACAAATATCGGTACCTTCTTTGGTACCGAGTTAATGCAATTGCAACTATATTCAAAATCTTAACAATTGATTAAATTGTTAAAAAAGTACAGCACCAGAGGAGTTAATATTATATTAAAATCAAGCACTTGAATTTTTGTTAAAAAATAATATTTAAAAAATTAAAATGAAAAGCGGTGTAAAATTAAATATACATCGCAAGAAAAAATTCATAGAATTTATTTTGTAAAATTTAATACCGCGCGTAATTCGAGGAAATTTGCACGGGTTAGTTTTTCATTTCGAACGGCAAGAACAATTCTTAATTCGTGCAGGTGGCTGAAATGTTCATTCGTTCAGAAGAGAAATAATGGGGACGTGGGTTCTGTGGTTGACGTCGAGTGGTCAATTCACCGAGATAACTTTAATGGAATTTTATGTCTTTTGTTGGTCGGGCGCGGTTTTTTAAGGTCGACCACCTGCCAACGGACTTTTCAACTAAATAAAAGTGTCGTCCGCAGTAGACTGTAAGTGTTTCTTTCGGTCGGCTCCTACGAGACAAAAGAAATCAACTTAATTAAGAAAAGAGATTAATGAGAGGGTAATTTATTGGAACGATACAAGGTGTTTTTTCCAGTCGTGTTTCGTTCCATTGAATGGATGAAGATTTCATGACACGTGAAGAGTTTCTTGGTCGTCACCTTTTCCCCTTCAACATCTGTCATTCATGAATTTTAAGGGGTTACACCACTGTAATAATTTTCAGAAATCGATTTTTTTTTTATTGACTTAAAAGATGCTTTGAAGCTTCTAGAATAAGGGGAAAAAAGTTTTATGCCTGTACAACATTTTTTTCTTTGAAATTCCGATCTCTTTTCCAAGCGCGTCGGATTGCTCCGAAACGATAGTCTTGGTGTGACTGGAAGAAGGCTCAAGCAACGGATTCCTTAGACACCTTCCATCATAAGCCACCACTATCGAAGAAAGTTTATCAAGCAGTCAAACCGATTTATGAGAAATTCAGCCGTGACGAGTTGCTAAATCGTTGCTTGGGAAGCTACGCGTAAAACAGCAACGAATCTGTTTGGAACTCGGCTCCTAAGTCCTACTCAAGGGGCAAAAAAGTATAATTAACGACGGTATGACTAACATTCTGCGAATCATGAAAGTTTTAGAAATAGATATTATCCTTCAAGCATACAATTTTTGTCTTGAAGCCGATCCTATGCGTATCGAGCACGCCGAGCTGTCTTTGACAAATGCGTCAAAAGAGGCACGCATCGACATAAAATCAACGAGGAGAGAAAATAAGGAAGAATATTTGAGGAGGGAAGGGCAGCTTTATGGTCCTGGAATAGCAAATTAATGGAAAAAATTTTTAAACAGTCAAATTTTTCATTTTTTCACGTCCACAACACATTTCAAAACTTTAAAGGCGTTTTTCTCGAAACACGATTTTTTAAAACGGCACGCAGCATAACTCCAACAATTTTCATTCTATTCACTCCAAATTTTTACCATATCTTTAAAATAACATTCCGAAGAGAAGTACGTAGGGGATTTTCGATAAGTTGATTCTAACATTGTTTATTGACATATGATTGCCCCAATTTATGTCAAAAATTGAACTTTATACTTCAAATGCTCGCCAATTATACAAAAATTAATATTTTCAAAATCCCCTACGTACTTCTCTGGCTATACTCATGTAGATTAAGAAAAAATTTTTTATTTTTTTCCAAATTCAAATTTGCGTCAGTTACACTGCGTGCCGCAAAGCGCCTCAAATTCAACACGCTTCGCGAGAATGACTCCAGCTCCGCCATTTTGTACTGTTTTTGAATAAATATATTTTTTTTTAACATTTAAAGATATGATTAATAACATTACTGAATATTATTATTCTCTTGCTTGTCCTTCCATTAAAAAAAAAATCGCAAAGAAACGCTTCATTTTAGACTTTTACAGTGGTGTAACCCCTTAAGGCGCTTCCTTCCTGTGAACAGGTTTTATTTGGACGAATTGTACAGGGAACGTTTTCATGAATTTTAAGGAACGTTCATTTTTCAATTTTTCTTCTGAATAATAAATTTAATAATTTTCTAGTTGTCTGATGGTAAAATTTTCATTACGATTCACGGTATCATTTTAATCCGACTACGAAGGAATTATCAATATACATATTCAGAATACAAAACACGCTTTCATTGTGAGACCAGTTTGAGTCTATTGAAATTCTGTTGTAAGAAGATTATTCTGAGTTGTAACAGCTCGCAGCGGTGGCTTTGTGTCTAGATATTATTTCCAGTTTTTTGTAAATCATTTGCTATTAAACATTCTTTAAATGGAATGTTGGAAAACATTCCCCCTTTCTATCAGCCTTGAATATTTTTCATTAGAATTACTGGCTATGTAAATGAATTAGTCTTGTTGGCCAATCGGGCGATACAGAACTTTCAAAATTCTAAACTTTGGAATTTATTATTATCATTCAATAATCATTCAATAAATTTGTAATTTTTTGTAATGGTTCTAAATTTTAATTCCAAATCTCTCACGTTCCTTAACAAAAATGATAAAAATATCCGAAATTCAAATATGTCCTAAAAAATGTTAGGAATTAGAATGCAAAATTTAATACTTCCAAAGTTTGGTATTATTTTTGATATCAGTTTTGATAAGGCCTTATCGAATAATCCAATAAAACAATATTTCTTCGTTTGATTAAAATTGAATTACGTGGAACAATTTGAGAACATATTTCCTCGTCGCGATGGATTCTTTATTATCTCGAACGGAAACCGAAACTTATCGATCTCGGGATGAGAACGAAAGCGGATGAGATCTGTAAAAACGAATCGCGAATTGCGATCGTTCGAAAAAGTTTGTCGAATCGAGCCACTCGCCGAAGGGAAATATTATTTGGATCGCTGTATCTGACGTGGCGCTGCCGATTCCATGGGATAACGTTAATGGAATTCCATTCCTTTCCGTCGAACAGTGGCAACTTCTCGGCTCACAGTCACCCTGGAAACTTCGATAAATGTGTAAGCATTTATTGATCATCGGTTACGCCATCGAGACGACGATTTTTCTTCCCTCGGAAAAATTTGAAAGCAGGTTTCTTTTATTATTTTTCTGAAAAGTTTCCATCGATTTCCCGGAAACTCGAATCCCGTTCGATCATCCTCCCTGGCCCGGCTTTTCGATGACTCTCGATCGTCCTGACTGGACGGAATGATAAGGGAACTTAATTAAACTGAACGAAAAGTCTTGGAACGACTTCTTTTCGAATCAGGATTCGATCGATCGGTTGACCGTTTCCTGATAAAGTAATGAATGATTGAAGACCCTCTCACTTTACGATGCTAATTGAAAGAAAGGCAAGATTAACTTCTTTATTTCTTCTCTCGATCGCGTTGAATAGCGATAAAATGAGACTCGAGAGGAATTTTTATTATTCATTGTTAAATGATTTTATGAATCTTAAGAATAGAAAAGATGGGACAAAAATTCGAGCAATCTTATATCTTATATCTATATCTTTACAGTACACTGTTAATAATAAATTTATAACATTTTTGCATAAATTCTGGAAATACGGAAAAATGGTTCTGTATATAATAAATTATTCTCGGATAAGAAATTTACAACAATTCTGGATAAGATTGAAAGAACCTTGACGCAAGATAGCTTTTAGTTTGCCTCATTAGAGGCTCGAAACGCGAGAACAACCTGTTGATTTTACAAAAGGGATTTCGTACCTAGAGTTCTGCTCTGTGTTCCATTTTCTTGGTGTCTTATTCCATCGGACACGTGTACGTGTATCGGTGTATTAAATTCGGTAAGTTTGGCGATAATTTACGAGCCGCGTCGCGGAATGCGTTTTGTTTCGTTCTGGTAGACGGCCAGATGCGAGTCGTAGGCCTGTAAATTAGTAGTAATACAATTAATATGACGTCGAGTATTGAGTTAATTGCTTCGCGGAAGTTTAATCGCGTTCGTTTGCCAAAACGTACCAACACCGTTCAACGGCGGGCATATTTTCGCGCGCGGTGGCTTGTTTGATTTTGCTCCGCGAAATCGCACCTCGATTCACCGAATTAGCTGCACGTTAATTGGACGACACAACTTTTCGTTCGCACGCGAATTAGATGCTTACATGTTACGGCGCAAAACGTGTCTGTACCGATCACCTTTGAACTCCGAGCGATGTACACTTTTGTCATTAGGGATATTTAACGAACCGTTATGAACAAATTGTAAGATTACAGTTCGGTCTCTGTTACCGTAAGTCAAAGTCTAGGCAGAAATTGTGATCCTTAACAGGTTAACTGTTACGGTAAAAATAGACACCTTAATAAAATACTAAATTTCTTTTTTAATTACACCAAGATTTATTTTTTAGTAGAAAAGGAAAATTGTAATTACTAAATTCTTGATACCGTTAAAAATTTATGGCGTTAAATGTCTATTTTTCAGATTACGGAAATTCTTTTTTAATTTACTTGAAATTTCACACGTTCCTCTATTATTTCATCAGATGTTTAGAAAAGTGGTCCTTCTAAATTCAAAAAGGGGTTAAAAATATTGTTTTAAACACAGCCAGTGTTACATTATCGAGTGACACGCTACCCCGTACCCGGATGTTCATTCTATTATCCGCAAAATCGATGTTACCAACGCCATTATGTTTCATGCATCCACTATATCCATTAACCACTCACCATCTCGGTTTAATATACGTTAACAGGCATAAATTTAATCGCAAGGTTTTATGTCTCTAATTCGTCCCGAAAGGGATCGATTGTTTTCCATTCGAATTTCATTTCCTCGAGGCTCCAGGTAGAGAGGTCGATTGAAATTAGCATCCTTAGCGCTCGATATGCAGATATACGTAGGTGAGAAAAAAA
The DNA here is from genome assembly GCA_022405125.1 of Anthidium xuezhongi. Lineage (NCBI taxonomy): Eukaryota > Metazoa > Arthropoda > Insecta > Hymenoptera > Megachilidae > Anthidium > Anthidium xuezhongi. The sequence goes on from CM039649.1 coordinate 2,497,368, forward strand.
GATCGATTTTTGAACCGTGAAAGCCCGGACCAGAATGGCGGCGGAACCGGACTCAGAACCGGGCTCGACTCGCCAACGAGAAAATCAACGATCTTACTCATGCATTATGTAATTCGGATTTCGACATTCGATCTATCTGCACGTTCGAACACGTGGACGTGGGGGAATATCTGCGTGACACGTGTTCGCTTACATTTTGATTGTGATTCGTTCGACGCGCGAATTACACTCCCAATTAACCTTTTAACCCTTTCGCAACAGCCATCTGTGTCAATAAACGCTCCTTCCCGTTTGTGTATTAAATCGTTCAACTCAGTACACAAAAGCAAATAAATTCTGCCTGTCAAATTTCATTTGCAGCGTGGCATCTTTACAAATCAGACATTTAAGAACTTTCTATTTTTGATTATTATGGCCCTCGGGTAGCGTGGGGGTTAATGGATCAATTATTTTGCAAGTATTAATCAGACCATGAAAATTTGATTCCTCAGACTCCCCAAAGTGCAGATTGAAACCCTCTCCTTCTCCACTCTATAGAAACTCATGAAATTTTAATAGAAATATGTTTGCAACTAAATACAAAATTGATAAACGAAAAATAATTTTTCTTTCGAATCACTTTCACTGATTAAATTGAATAAAACCTCTGCGTCTGGAGTAATTATAATTCCTCGAGGTGTTATGAGTCACATTTAAATTTACTTACTGATAGCCTATTAATCGCATTTTAGATAATATTTGTTGTTGACCGAAAACTGGTTAATTGATCATTATTTTTTCGTCCATAACACTGTTGAAATTTTGAAAGCTAGGATTAATACAAAACTGAAAATAAAGGTTGCTCGTAAAAAATTCTTTTGGAATTAGTTAACGGGTAAAACCCCGAGCAGATAAACAGATTCGTCATAGGGTAAGGCGGGAATGAAAGAAAAGGAAAGTTTTACGTTCGTTGAATGCACGTCGATGCATAATAAGGCGTTAGAGAGGCTGTTGGTTCTCTTGATGGAAACGCTCCGGAGATGCACTTTCGTGTTTGACTAACTCTTTTTCTTTTCTTCTCGCCAAAGGAACCGACCGAAGAAGTAATCTTTGCTTTTTATGCACCGCATCACATCTTTCTAGCCGTTTTGCGCGACATTCATTTTGTTATTTACATGATAAGAAAAGTTTAAATTGCATCCCGCCGGACTATCTTATCCTGGCAGGCACTTACAACGAGAAAGGCAGTTCTTCTCGTTAATCAAAGTTCCTTTCGATTCACTAATCTTCTGTCTTAAAAAATCTTTTGTGAAATTTTTAGTGTATTTATAACTCGAAAAAGGTCGAAACATCGATGTGCAAGAACAGAAATTCATTGAACATTAAACAGAGCATGAAATATGAATTATAAATTAATGATTGACCTCAAATTGTTCGACTGGGAAATATAGAAAATTCAGTGACGAAACAGATGCAAATTAAAAAAAGAAAATAAATAAATAAAACAAGGATGCAGTTGCAATTGGCATGATTCGATTGCTCCCTTAATCCACGAATTCGATAAATTGTTCTATGAACTGGGAACCGATTATTCAATCGTGGCTGGTAAATATCGATCGTCGATTGAACCCGATAATTGTCGGAAAATTGTCTTAGTTTAATCGAGAACTAACGAAAATAATGACGTCCCTGATTGTGAATGAAACGCGCACGATTCCAATCGAACATTTGTTCTACTTACCAACTCCAATTATGAACTTTCCAAAATCTAGCCACCAGTCGGATCGTCTTCGATTGGACGCAATTACTTAATCACCAACAAAGGATGACAATTTTCTCGAAAACTAATAATTATAAATATTCGTAGCCATAGACTATAAATTATTGAAATAATTTAAACCAGTGTTACCCTTTCAAGACAGACCTTTCAATTTTATCATTATTAATTCGAACAAAGTTTTCTTTCAAACCAGCCCTTATATAAAAAAAGAAATTATTGCATAATTTCTATTTGTTTTTCCACATTGAACCACCCCACGTTTCATTAGGGGGCTAATTATGAGGCATCTTACATATCAGATATTGCTGTTCCTGCAAATATCTTTCCCTTTTACCGGCAAAAATAGCCCAGGAATTTTCTTCGTTAAAATCACATGTTTTTTTAGCTGGTAGTCGCACGAGCTGATTGCAAAAAATTTCCGTAAAATCAAACGCGGAGCTCGTAACTTTCCGTGCTTTTTGCACTCGTTGCAGGGGGGAAAAAAAGAGAAGAGAAGTGCATCGTGTACATCAGGGTGATGCGCTCTCATGCAAAAATCCATGTGGCTGAAACTGGTTTGAAAAACGCTGGAAATATATTTACATGCGCGATTTTCGTCCCTTCCCTGTGACCTGTGATTATTTTCCGGTTCGTCCAACGTGACCGTAAAAAATAAATTTAAAAAAAAAAAGAGGTTTGATACTTGGTAGGTTTGTTTTTGCAATTTGCCGTCAGAGAAGAGGAGAAACAAAAATGTACCCATCGATTCGGTTTTCGAAAACGTTTCTGGTTATTGATGTTACACGATATTTCCTTTTCACTCGCGAATTATTTGCTGCTAACGCACACTGAATTCCGTTTATTGCACGATCCTCCTTCTCTGTTCTCTGCCCCATTCTTCCAAAAGAATTTATGCCTTCCACTTCGAACGCAAATAAAAGAGAGTAATTTTCAACGTTAAGCAACTCTTCGAAACAAGGTGCACGACAATTTTGTCAAAATAATTCTTGAGGGAAATTTGAGTTTTTGAAATTATTTCCAATTCGAGAATATATTATTTTAAGCAGGTGTATTACCATTTTACGCGAACTGGATGATATCGCGGGAAAATTTTATTTCGATCAGAAACAAGAGAGGAAATTCCTGGAGTTTCATATTACAAGCTATTTTTAAATAAAAAGTAAATTCGCGACGGCAAAGAAATGAATAGGTAATTGAATTTATTTATTTCGTTTGATGAATTTAGCTATACCGACATAACTTCGCGGAAGGAATTTAATTTTCCATTGGTACAATTGGAATTTTGATCAATACTGCATGGAACAATTCCATCGAATGGGAAAATATTTCGATGAAAAGGAAAAATTTTTTTAGCCGACGTTTAAACAAACGGAAAAACTATTTTCTTGGGTGCAATTTTTACACGCACGCGCGTTGCGTGGCCGACAAGTCTAAATACTTGAACGGATATGAGTCTAGCTGGACGGGAAAAAAATGTTTGCAAGATGCTTGGAGGTTTCATTTCAATATGCGGCTCGAAGGCCTCGTTCCACACGGAAGCATCGTTCGGTGCAATATCTTTTTCTTCCTCGGTCTGGTACGTTCACCTTTTGCTTATGAATGGATTTATTTCTGTTGATAAAACCCGGGAAGATTCATATTTCCTGGGAAGGGGAGAGACGCCTTGCTAACGCGGGCAAATCGATTTTCGCGAAATAATTCCGCGACGGTCGATCAGGTGAAGCTTCGTCGTAAAACCGAGAGCAATCAACAATCCTGCGCGTGAAATGAAAAATTAACAGCAAGATCCTCGGGTAACAGATTCTTGCAGGTGGTGGATAACTGGTTGCTCGTGAATTTAATATCAAGTGAAATTACAATAGCTCGAGGGGAGAGATCGATGGTAGTAAACATTGTTCAGAAACGTGCTCAAGCTCTGTTTGACGATATTGCTTTACGTCAAAAGCAACTGGTCCGATCAATTGGCCCGATCCATTGTTTGACACACGAAAGCTGCTACTTAAGCACGGCTTTCATCCGTGAAGAGCTGTTTCGTTGTAAGCAGCACGTTCATTTTCCTCGTTTCCTTAACACAAAGGGTGCCGATTCTGTTTTCGACGTCTTTCGAAAGTCGTTAATCCTTGACCCATTCCGTTCACTCTTGTTTCATTAATCCTTACGTTACCAAGGGTTACTGCGTTCGCTATAGTCACCTATCGTTGTCGGACGACTATGGATGCTCGGATGCTTATTGTGTACCGAAGGTGACTATAGTTAACTGGGCCACCTAAATGCTTGTTGTGGATTAAGGATCTGCTTATAGTTTGCCAGGACTATGATAGATCATACTGTCCTAGACACCTAATCCCTTAATCGTAAAAAGGACTATTATCACCCAAATATTTCTGTATTTTATTTCCTTAAATTTTTCACTGTCGACCAAATTCCAAAGCAATAATGAAGCAATATGGTCTTCGGGTTTGCTGTCATAGTTTGTTCGAGGTGCGACACATCAAGGGTCGAACGTGTGTGCCGCTATTTTTTAATGGAGTGAAAAGGGTTAATTAAAAAATCGCACAGCCACACGGAAGCGCAATATTTCAGTGTGAACGTCACCGCAACTGCACGTGTACATCGTGTCCCTGCAGACAGGGGCATTATACAATGTGGTTCCTTGCGTGTGCACGCTTTCCCGTCCACCACTAAATTAGTCTACACAGAATAATTTTCGTGTTGTTTTTCATGCTCGATACTGTGTTAGAAGCTCGCTAATTGCACGTCGCGGTGTAACGTTGGTTTTTATGGCGCGGACACGCGAATCCTTTCGCGAAGGGTGCGGAACTCGTTAAAAAAACTGGATAATTGAGAACGACGTTTCTGGCAACCAATTTTTTTGTTCCAATTCAGTAATCAATTTCTGATGAATTTTCATCTTTGAGTACAGTTTTTAAATGTAACTTTGTAAGGAATTCTAATAATTCTTGAATAATAATAAAGTATCGAAGAATTATTCTGTCGTCTGTGATAGGAGAAACTTTAATGGATCATTAGTGAGGAGTAAAGTAAGAGAACAACTAATAATTGAATACACAGGTCACAAAGCTGACGTTATCCCGAACAAAAGGTAGATTTAATTTTGCCGCTGCGATGTACGGGCATAAAAGTTAACGCTACATAATTCAACATTTGTCAGACACCATGATGTGGAACGAGGAGAGAGAATCGTTACATGCTTGGATCTAGTCCAAAGCTTCAGCCTCAAACTGAATCCTTTCTGCATTTCTGCTTATACAGTGATGCAACTGTGCATCTTTGAAAACATGGAAAATTAATTTCGCGGTACTTCACGCTGTGATCTCGGTGAAAAAAACTCTGAAAAATCTTAACAAAATCAGCTTCTTAGTACCGTCATTTTCTTTCAATCGATAATAATATTAAAAAATAAAAATAATTTTTCCTTTCCCTATTTTCCTTTGTTTGTAATATTCTTCTTTTGGTATTATATTCTGTGTAATTTCTACTCTTTGTATTATTCATTTTGAATTAAATATTGTCGAGTTGATAAGAATGAAAGGGTTAATTACATTTTCGAGTACCAATTATATACTCGTAACGTCTCTTTCAAATTAAATACACAAGAACCTGTTCATTCGTAATTAAATCAGTTTGTTGCACATTAACGTGCACTTTTTATCGGTCAAAGAATGCACAGAACCGTATGAAGCGTGAAGTGAAACTATAAATAAATCGTTTAACGTTTGACAGTGATTGACATGTGTGAAAACGCGTAAAAGAAACCCATCCTTTAATATAAACACAATACATGCATGGTGACGTTGAATTATGGGTGGCTAACAATGTACCTTTAAAAACTTGTGTTAACCATACGGTATAACATTAATAATTTTGAAATATCATGTAAATATAACGCTCGTTAAGTACAGTCTTCGTAATTTGCTACGTAATGATACTTGTTTCAGATTTATCAAAAATTGTGCAGATAAATATCTGTTAAGTAATGGACAGTGATCAAAATAATTAGAACCATAATTCAAAAAACATGGTTTTTCATAATTGCAGATTAGTAATAATTAAAGTATAATCTATATAATTATAATATTTTATTGAAATTAATTTTGACAAAACTCACATAAATCTTTCATTATAATTCAAAATATAAAATTCTTTTTCTCTTTTTTATTCTGCATATTCTACGCATTTATTATCGTCCAAAATTTTTGTTTATTTTTTCATATACATGGGTGACAGTGTGTCATAAATGCATAAACGTCCACGGTTTAATCATAATACAAGAAGCGTTTAGTATGACGTTCTGGTGGAGAGTTTACTGTTTACATTTAAGAGGCTTTTGAATGATAAAAGTCATTTATGAATATAAATTCACTTTCGTTTGCGGGCAAAAGAGTTTCCCGAGAAACGACTCCCACGTACACACACGTGCACGCGTATATACGTATTCGGCATTCTCTTCTGAATATTTCATTAGAGCGGAACATACAAACAGAATGATATCATAGCGCGATACTTTTGTATTCATAATGTTATACTTGTACATAAGCAGAACCGTGCCGCGGTACGTGCGTAATTTTTCGAAATTTTCATCCCTACATAAAACATTTCATTCCTGAAATATTTCGATCCCGTTCTGATTTATGAAAGGAAACCATTCATGATATGAATAGAACTGAAATATAAAAGACTTTGATTAAATTTTACCGAGATACCTTACGAATTTTATCTTTGAATATTAAATAGTCTTCGAAGAATGATAAGATCCAAAATTTCAAGGAATCCTTCTTCAAATTTTCTTTTCTCATTGACAGTATTGTTACGGGTAGAAAAATTGATGCTTTTTCTCGACAACGTTTCCTTATCCCTCGTGTTTCCGATTATATCCACGCTATCGATCAAACCCGGGACACACGATGAATTCCAGGCGTGCACAGTGTCGTTGGACGATACACGTGATCCATCGATTTTCATCGGTTTCTCCCTAAATAATCCGTAGTCCCCGGCTATAAATCAATATAATTTCATGAATATTCCAACGTGGACGTGTGACCAGCGTGTTATAACTTCCAATCCGTGTCGGGATCGTATTAGCGTAAACGCGCGTGCCACCAATTTCATTGGCAAATCCTTCGGCATCCTTTGCTAAAAGCTGAATGAAATTACACCCGGGGATCTTAGCCGTGGTATACCTTGTTCACCGGTTCTGAATCCTGAACGGGTTCGATAAGCGCTCGATAATCCCTTTCCACCTACGATTATTTCGATTACAGATTTTATTAGCCATTTTAATCCTCGATTTCGTTTGTGTAAAAAAAAACACACACACACACACATCGAAATTGTTCAATTACGAAACCTTCACGTTCGTACGAAAGGTTTGTTTAAAATGTTTCTTTTTCCTGCTGGAATGAAAGTCAAATACTATTTGGTTCGCTTCTAATTAGTTCGTTTCGGAGGAAAAGTGAGTTTAACTGCAGACTCTCTTCGCACACTGATTTGATCGTACGTCTGTTAAAAATATAATTCTGTGGAACAGTTGTCTGCTGGATTCGGTTTAAAAATTTTAAAGAAATTATAAGGATTGCAATGTAATAGTAAGAATTCTATAAAAATTCGAATGGAATTCCGGGAATTTTAAGGTTCAGAATTCTGGCAAAATTCGAAATAGAATTGTAGATATTCTAACCTTAAGAATTTTAGAAATATTCTGAACAAAATTCTAAGCTTAATTATTGACCAGCAATTTTACATAGACTATTATTTCGCAAGTGAATGTGCAAATGGATTTTTGTAATACTAGAATTATGATAAAAATCTAATTACCAACATAAGTACTTTTTATTTTAACTAACGTTGACTCGGTAAATAGTGTGTTAAGAATAAAGTGTCAATCGAACAAAGTTTAAAAAATATTCTAGAAGTACCACATACTTTGCTTCGCACTTTAAATCAATTCACCGAATAAACTATACCGATTAAAATGAAATATAGGGGTGGAAAGGTTAATTAAACCGAAGTTGTAAAATTAAGTGCACGATACTAGGGGGAAACTAGGTGCACACGCAGACAAGTAGATAAAGACCGTATCTGTCTCTTGATTATAGTTCTTCTGGTATGAACTTGTCTCTTTGAGGTCTGGCTCGCAATTACCGCGAGCTATTATTTTCCACCCTCCTAGTCGTGGTTAACGGTGCATCAGGATGATAGCATGCACTTACGCTGACCACGGTGGTTGTACTCATTTAACCCTGTCCCATGGAAAATAGATTCTCTGCTTTCTTTCATCGATTCGAGGGCGGACGTAATTTACTCCCCGCGATGTCTCGTAAAATTGTATCCGACTTCCACGTTTCACCCTGAAAACAATGAAACAATTCGATCATTTACGATAAATCTGCTAACAAAGTTGAAAGAATTTTCTTAAAATCTATTCACACTTATATTAACCCTTCTAAACCTCTAAGGTTCCAGTATTTCTTCTGTTAAAAAATGTAACATCGAGACACGTTCGTTTAATGTTACACCGATCGAAACCAGGAAATATTGAAATGTTCGATTCCCTTTTTATTAAACAATTTTGTTTTCGCCGATGAACCGTCTGTCACCGATTGCCGTTACGTAGCTCGCGACCGAAATTAATGCAGATTGATTGCCGTTGTTCGGACACGTCCATCTGTGATCCCGAAACAAATCGATTTAATAATCGTTTCTATTCGATATGATAGAACGTTGTCACACATGCCGTTGACACGAGGACCGAGTATTTTGGATCGTTCAGTTACAGCCGACGCGAGTTATGAATTTATCGATTCGGTACACCGTTGATCGGCGTTGTTTCCTCGAACGTTTAATGAAACGTTTTCGATTCGATAGCGCGCCGATGCAACGCGATCGTTCTCTTTCGAATAAAATGATTAGAGATCGGATGACCTTTGTTACTTTCACAGAGATAATTGATTATCTTTGTTTCTGTAAAGCCTGGGACTTTTAAGATATTTTTGTCGGTGACTGATAATTAATGACTCAGAGTATTATCAGCGAACGGTGTTTAGAAGTTGGAGGACACGATTTGCATAATAACCGTGTCACGATCGCCTCGAGGTTGTTTTAAGAATCGTCCACCGTTTCTCACGACTGTACGTATCTGTTGGGTCACGTTGTTTTGTCCGGTAATTTGCAATTTGTTCGTGTAAAAGTCATGAATACACCGGGGATCGCCGGACGGAAACACCGGGCAAGATTGAATAATTAAAACGATTGATAGAAGTCGGCATATCATTTCGCGGAACAACGAGGTCAGTGATAATGGGTTTTAGTGTTATCGTGCTTGGGATTCCAGTGTGAAATGTTCATAGGTCGTTGTTGTACGTGATTCGCGTTGTTCCTTTCTTTGACGATACCAAAAAAATTAGAAATATCCTATGTCTTCCTACTGTACAGACAATACTATTTTATCATTTTTATTTTATATAGAAAAATTCGTGAGATTCACCACTGTCTATTTTTTTAGTAGAATACCCATAGATTTAACTTTGACAGAGTTGCCATGAAATTTAAGGGTTGCAAAAATTCTGAAAATTTTATGAAGTTGGTAATTTAATTTAATACCTTTCTATCAATTTTGTTTCGAAATTTCCCAACAATTTGTACAGACTTTACTCATTACCCAAAGGGTAATTACTTTGATTAAAAATCATTGTTTGGTGAATTTCTTAATTGATTCTTTGGAGAATTGCTAAATACCATTGTAAATTGGCTATTGATTCAGAATTAATCATACGAAACGATAACTTTGATGTTTGGTTTAATAACTTTGGTTATTCGTTTGCAAAATGGAATTTTCCTTGTTCGAAAAGAGAAGAAAGTACGGTATTTTAATTAAAGATAAATTTCGAAATTTTAATCGTATTGTTTTCGTACATCAAGGAATAATATTAAAAATTGATAATAAAATAGAATAAAAGATTAAGGTTAAATCGTTACTGTTCAAAGGTTCAGGATTAAAAATAAAATTTAACATTGGCGATAAAACAAAATTCTACGCTAACGAGCACATGGAATCACGTTAATTAAGTTTATCCATTAATTGCATGACTGACTAAGGATAAAAATAAACACGAATATTTTCCACTGAATGTTCAAATAAATTGATCCTTCGAGAACTTTGGACGACAATATTTTGCAAGTCCGATTTCCATTTGATGACTCAATTGACTAGGACGAGACGATCGCGGTTGTATAAGGACAAAATCGATGGTTTTGCAACTCATCCGCCCGATTTCTCCTACGATCTCTTCGACGATGCAGAATCATACCGATTATGCAAACTCTCGTAACCAATAATTTTCGAAATTTCACCAAAGAACGAGTATCTTTATGCCTGTCTGTTTTATTTTTAACCACAAAGCGATTGTTCGCGCGAAGCAAAAATATGTAAATGTTGTTTCCCGGACGTAAGAACGGCAACACTTTCCACGAAATGAATTTAGTTTCCTTTACTTTTTCATTCTTTTTTTTTTCTTTTTCGCATGAATAAAGCAAACTCCGCTTCCTTCAGCTAATTCTTAGTCACGAGACCGCTATTATAGGTAATGGAATTATGATAATTCGAATGAATATGAAATTGGGTCGTTTTGCTTCTGGCTTTTGGGTCACTGGTACAGTTACCTCGTTCGATCAGTTCAATTAATCTGACAAGAATTTTCAGGCTTTCAGAGTTCGGTGTTCCTCTTTGACTCAAAGTCAAAGTCAACTTTTTGAGGCAATCGAATCGATATCACCTTTCCAATCGGTTCCGCAAGCTTGCCTTTCCGGAGGGACGAGGAAGGGACGAGGGGGGATGTCCTCTCTATATGTAGTGACACTGGCGTCGCGAAAACGGCGCGGATTGATTTCCACGTTAGAGTAGTAAATTGTAACTTCCTTCTGGGCTCGCGGTCTGTCGCGACGCGGTACCTCGCCAAATTAATATTAAGGTACTAGTTTAGGGAAATTACCAAGTCCCGACTGCTGGACTTGTGGCGGTGAATTTGACGATTGATATAATTGTCGCGACTGTTCGACGGTTTACTGTTCGATTGCTGGAAACGATGGTTGAGCCGATCGATGCTCTTAGAGATTTTCTGCTTGTCGTGATTTCGGAAAAATTTGGTGTTTCGAGATGGACACGGCGACACCTCCAAGATTCAAAAATTGCTGAAAAGAATGTACGATTATTGGGGCCGAATTGCACCCAGTAAAAAAATTAACTGAAAACTCTAATTCTCGCGAAATTACATTGTAGTAAACGAACATTCGGGGAATTTTTTCGTATTGTTCCGCATCGGACGGAACACTATAGAAGCAGGGACAGTAATTAGTCGATGCAATCAACGACAGAGGTTCGGTCTCGAAACTTTGAAGCTCGTATATTATCGTCACGATAAGGACTTGTTGACCGGAAGGACGCGTGATATCGTGCAGGTGTTCCACTTTCCGGTCATTTTCTTCCGCGTACCGTTTTCCTTTCTTTTTTTTCGTTCACGTCACACTTATCCAGCTTCTCTTAAGTTTTTTTCACGCGTGCATCGATCATTAATCAAACGATCGTACGTAAAAACTTGATGAATTTTTTTCCCGTTTGTTTGTAACTTCGTTCTCTGTGGTAACGTTGTTCTTTCCCTTTCCTTTTTGACGAGCTCAATAATCGAATACGTTTTAATTATCTTTGTTGCTGGTTGTCGTTCCCTTTTACCCGCCAACTATCGATTCTGATTGTTGTTTAACGAACAATTGGTTCAATTAGTCGGTTGGATGAAACGTTGGTCGTTCGTGATAGAAACGATCGATAGAAATATTGTTGTTTATCGCCGCATCATATGCGAAACGTGGTTCATTTCATTGTTCGGTTTTTGGCTGTGTGGCTCTGAATAAAAATTTTCGTTCAATTTTAGTCTTTGTTTCTTTGGGAGAAACGTTATTGTAGTTGCTCGTTAATTCGTATTCATGTACGATCAAATTTTGTATGGTTCAAAAATCAGTGCCATATAACTTAATTCCTTTTTGTTCCTAAAATTATTATACGTTTCAACATTTTTATGTACGTTCTATAAAGTGTTCTTTATCCGATTATTTACGTGTGAATTTTAATTTTCGTCAGTTCCAAAAAATGTAACAGAAAGTTGACATAAATTAAAAGTTGACTCCTCAAATGAATTAAAGAAACTTAAGGGGGAACCTTCTTCTCTTAATAGCCAAATAAATTGCTCGAACAGTCGAGCTATTTGTCTATTGAAATTTGAATTTTATGCAACAGGTATCAGAATTATTGTTTAATTGAATGGACGCAATTACTTCTGAATAATTCATACGGTGCATCGTTTCTTTAGTAACATTCCGCTATCGAATATATATTTTCTCGTCCCAGGAATTCGATAATCACTCGTAATTATCATTCGGTGGCACGATTATGCCCATGTTTAATCTCGGGCGAGTTTTTGCAAGATTAATCGATTACTTTTCCTTATTTTCGAGATTAAGCTCGGCGAAGATAATCGCGTGTAACTATCAAATTATTAACCAATTTGGAACGTTTCATTCGCGGATATAATGTTTTTCACGTGATATGTCCGAGGTTTTATAATTCTTTCGAAGTTACGTAAATAGAAACGGAAAGGAACAACAACAGGTACGTGCGAAACACTTTGCGACTGTCGGATGAGTCATAAAACGCAAATTAAATGTTGCCGCTTAATGGAATTCCATAACTTATCATCTAAGTAGTTTCCTGTATTTTTTATTCATTTACAAAATTCATTAGTTAGCAAATTGAGTGTCACGGGGGATCCCTGATGACTGACACTGCAAATTTATTTTTTAACATAATTTATTTCGATACGTAAGGAAGTTATTAATATTGTATCCTTGGAGTGTCTTTCTGTACAGTATTTTTACCAACAATTTTAATCTATTCTTATCCTTTTTTTTTTAATAACACTTTCGCAAAACATAAGGAAATTATTAATTGAAATATTACCATATTAGAGGGCAAAAAAAACTGAAAATTTTAAACACCATTATATCACTTACGCAAAATGAGAAGTGAAAGGTTTGAACCGTAAAGAAACGATCTCGTATCCTGAATAATTAATCGCGGCAGTGAAATGAAAACGTATTAAGAGCTCACGAGGTAATTGTTACGTTTGCTTGTACTAAGATCTCAGTACGAAGCGTTTCGTTCTTTATTCTCTTGGTTGGAATTATGTATCTTAATTACACTTTCCTGTGAAGTTTTCTGTTAGTGGCTCGTTATTTTTTAGTAGACGATCGACCACCGTATCGTTGCCGACGTGTCGGGCAAAATAAAACAATTATTACCGTTTTATTCGTTTCACCATCAAAACGGTTATTTCACGGACTTTGATCAGTTGCAAAATGCTGCGAATTTTTTTTTTTTTTTATTTCCATAAAAGAAAAACGCGTAACCGATGATTGTTGTGCAACGAAGATCTCCGTTGGTGATCGAAGCAGAATTCGCGTCACGATTTAGAAAGCGAAAGTCGTGCTGTCGCATTATACTAGATTAAATATTTAACGCTGATTAAATCGCCTTTTATCGAGATTCCCCGTCAAATTTTTTATTTACACAGAGAGTTGCCGGCTTTTTTGGTGAAGTACTTAAAAAGTTCCCAGGCAAAGATAAGGATGAAAGTAAGTTATACAAGTTTTCTTACAAAGTTATAAGTAGATCTGAGCGTCTTTAAAATTGGATATCAATATCATTAAATTATAAATTGTAATCTCGATTGTAATATGATGAATTGTAAAACAAAGGATTTATGGTAAGCTGTCTCTTGTCTGTCGTGTTGAATTTGGGAGATAATGAAACTTGCTACATTTAAGTGAATTAGACATTTCAGTGAATCCTTGTTTCGATTAAATTGCTACACCAGTTGAATTTAATTTAATCACAGACTATAAAAATGATTCAATAATTTCCATAATTCAGAACAAGGAACCTGAAACTAATTATTATTAATCTTAAGGAAGAGTTTAATTTCTTAGATGTTTAATATAAAAGTTCTGTTTTAATTATTTAAAGTTATTGTCAAATTTGGCAGATGTTCGATAAAAGTCAGAACATGTCAGTGTAACTGAATTAATTTTCTTTAAGAGTTGCGTTTAATTGAAAGAAAGAAATTAACATTCGGAACGGGAACCTTGGCATAGTTTGATTTACAGTTAAGTGACTAATAATCATTAGGAGCAATATACCATGACGCGGTCAGATTGGTCAATGAAAGTGTGCTAAGTACCACGCGTGCAAAAAGTAATCAAAGTTCGTTTGGCAACAGCGAAATGATTCACGGGACAACAGGATATATCTCCATTCCAGAGCGAAATCCTGTTATCTCTGTAAAAGAATCATTCAAAGACTATAATCTTGCTCGTTCAGATAAGAAATATATATCTTTCAAACAGGTACACTACGATACCGTAATAAAATCTGTAAATAACGTGTTACGGTTAGAGCCACGATAATTAATTAGTTCGTAAATAAATTGATAAACGTTCGACGTTTACAATTTGTAAATAATTTAACCATTTGAGTGCCTGTTAATGTAAATGAACGGTAATACTTGTTTTAAAATAAAAGTTTTATCGTTGTGGGGGAATAAATCATTTTTATTCAAATAACGGGTATTATAGACATAATAGTACTTAGGAATTTTTTAATTATCGTTTCAGGAATTTGGAAAAATTAAGTATTATATTTGAAGGAATTTAGAAACTTTGGAACATTATATTTTAAGGAATTTAGAAATTTTGGAATATTATACTGTCAGGAACTTGGAAATTTTCAAGTATCGTATTTTTAGAAATTTGGAAACTTAGGAATATTATACTGTTAAAAGTTTGGAAATTTTAAACTACCATATTTATAAGAACTTGAAAATTGTTTAAAAAAGCCTTTAAAGCGTAAGAACATACTTTTGCCGTACAGTGTATAATTTTCCAAAGAGAAAGACTGAAATTACGAATTTACAAGTTAAACAGAACAAAAAGTCTCATTTTTCGCTACGACCTAACATATTTCACGTTCGCTGGAAGCAAATTATTAGGTTCGATTTTGCAAGCCGCGTTTCGCAATTTACATGATGGATTGCACGAGCTTCTTGTTTAAAACTGCAGATCTTTTTGTCGTGGCGAATGAAACCAAAGTTTATTTTATGAGAAATGGATATAGATTAAAAAGATAAATAAGCGGATGCACGCTTATTTATCGATGCAGATGTTTAGAGATGCATAAGCTTCTGAGAAATTTTATCAATATAAATTAACTTCTTCTTTTTATTTATTTATTTTATGTCCTATTAATTGGCAGAATTATTAGCAACAGCACAATACATAGAATTGGAGGGAGATCCATCGTAACTTTAGGGTCAATATATTTGGTATAAAAATACAGGATGGGCCGGAAATCGTGGTACAACGGGGCAGAGGGTGACTTTACGTTAAAAAAGAAGAAAATATTTTGGTATAACATTTTCTCATCCTGGGCTCCGATTTCGAGAAAATCGACTTTAAAGTTTGCCCAACTTGTAACGATTTCGTACAATTTGCTTGTCGTGTGTTCCACTGTTGCTGTTGTGTCTCTCTGGGACAAAGTTTACAAACGTTAATGTTTGTGTGGTTAAAACAGTGCAAGGTGTTTCCAATATTTTATTCTTCTTCATAATGTACACGTATAATGCAATAGACTTTTTAGTCTCTTGTTAACCGATCTTTATCGAGACACAGTACGGTTTGGTGTTCCCTAAGTTCATGAAGATTAAACTTCCGAGTTGCTTAATATTAGAGCTGTTCTATAATTAAATATTTATTAAGCATCCTTAACGAGGACAGTAATTAACCGTCCATGACTCGAATATTCCAAATTTACGAGAATATAAACTTCACCATTTGGAATTTCATTTTAATATTTAAAATTGAATACAAAGGAAGTTACCTCTTCTTGAATAAAAAAAAAATATTACTTTTAATTATTTTGTAATCTTTCATCAAAGTTTGAACCTTCCTTTGAAAATTGACTAATAATCAAATCCCAGAATAATAATAATAATGATTTATTAAAATTACAAATTTCAACCTTCATAATTGAATTAATGTTAACGACGAGACGTGATCTTAACAAGCTCCCCTCGTTTATTATTATATCGCCTCTCGCGTTGTTTCTTTTCCTTTTTTTCTCGTAAAATAAAACAAAATTTCCACGAAGGATAGAGCGTGTACGGGTAACATGTGCCCGGAATATCAACAACCGTTGTCTTGATACTGTCACATTAACCGCAAGCTGGTTTCCCGGTGTAGACGACATAAAAAAATAACTGGAAACAGCATCTATCGTGATCACGTCAGTCAGCATCTTATTAAAGCTTCAGCTTGGTTTAAACAGAAGAGGAGGGATGGTAAAAAGGATAGAAAACAAAGTTGAATCCAGTGGCGAGTTACTTTCGTGATTAAAAGTCTCGGCCTGATTTACCATGGAATAACTTTTCCCTGCGTTCGACAGAAATGCAATTTTCTCCGATTTCTCCGATTTCTCCGATCGAACTTGGCCATTAACCCTTATATTTCAAAGTTCTTCTGAAAAATTTACTTCGATAGCGCGAATCCACGCACCAGTGTCCGATCAGTGGTAATCTGACACGGTCTTGCGATACTCTTCCCAAAAATGTAAAATAATTACCAAAGGAAACACAAAACGAATACCTGTAATTACAGGGTGAGAAATAGTCCTGTATCGTGAGCGGGCACGATTTGTTTTGGTTAATTGCGAGTTACATGAAATTTTGATAGAAGGATTCATCAGGGTAATGCATCCCCCTTGATATATCACCAAGAGACACTCCCTGTTGCTATCAGGCTTGCAAACGGGCGAATTCAGCCTGCAATATTAATACTCGGAGTGTGATACGCAATCGCGATCGCGTTTCGCTTCTATAAGCGACCGTGAAAGGTACAACTTCGATTAATCCTCGATTCGACGGATCAAATTTCGTTATTAATTCTAATGGACACCAGGTTTCGACGTTTCGATCCTCTTCCGCGTTTCTCCCTCGAACAGAAACTCCTGTAGAATTTTTTACCCTTTTTCTTAATTATTTAAGTACTTTAACATTCTTTATTTTGATTATTTTTATTAGTAATGTCAACAAATAATTATGTACCTGCCACTAAGATTTTCTTCAATATAATTGTCAAAATTTATTATCTTTATAAAAAGAAGAATCTTTAAGAGGTTATGATAAACATTGAGTGGATTACTAAATATAATTCGCGACGTAAAATTAATCAAGCATGGTTTTATTGGCGATAAAGGTCGATTACCTTCTTCCGATTTCACCGCGGTGGTTATGCTTAAAGTGATGATATACCGTTTACGGCTCATAGAAAAATAATTTCTATGGAATAGAAAGTTGGTATCGGAATTTTGATAGCAATGAAAGGGGCTCGTACCGAGGAAATTTTATTATACCCATTTTCCCTCTACAAATTGCTATTTTTATTACACCTCTTAGTATTCGTTATTGCACTGTAATTATTGTTACGAAGGATGCGAGGATCAATTTCACCACAAAAGTACAATTAAATAAATTTCCCTTTAATGTTTCCAAAGATCGATATTATTTAAATTCGTGAAATTAAATATCGTTCGCTGGAAAGAATATTTCCAATTCGTAATCAGGCAACGACGTATCTTTAGCAATTAATCTCGAAGAATGCAGTATAGATAGTCAGTAATTAAATCATCGTTTTTGCGACGAAACTGCGAATTGAACGTCATGAAATTACCGCCGTGCTTGGAGCACCCTTTAAATTCCAATTTCCATCCCTCAATTATTCCTCGACCTTATTCGAACATTGAACGTCGGCCGGCGACGACCGTTGCAACAAACAACGGCAAAGTGAAACAACACCTGAACCGGCGTTATCCAACTTCTCCTCGTCGCCGGGAAAGTAATTAAAAGTGGAAATGTAAGGTTGTCGTGATAACTACATTATTAAGTTTACTTATTTCGTAGCCGGCGCCGTCGTAACGGACCAAGTATCGTCGGTGCTCGTTTTATCACGAGGGTTGAAGTACTAATATCGCGTTTACGAGACCGTGAATCGTAAGGAGGGAGGGGGCCAAAGGAAGAGAGAAAAAAATAAAGAACCGAAGAAGACGAAGAAAAATCGTTAAGATGTCGTTCGAACGAATAACGCCATCCTCGACGCTCGATAATAAATGATCAAACGTTATTGCCGACGAAGAGGTCCCGCGAAAGCAATTAATCTCACAAAGGAAAATTATTTCTACTTTGCGGATGATTGAGCTACGCGCTGGAAATTGAGACGTTGATAGGTGTCGGTCAAATATTAGATTTCCTTCTTCTTACATGATCTTTAATCGACGATTCGTAATTTAATATCTCCGACTATTAAGTAATAACTTATTGTATTATCGGTAATTTCGCTAATTTTCTCTTATATTTTAATCCTGTTTCGTTCTTTTCACAAATTTCCATTGCTTATCGATTCATTTTCAAATTTAAACCCTCAGAGGGCGGACTCTGAAGAGAGCCAACAAATTAGATTGAATTTTGAATAATTTTTGGAAATTTGGAACCATGGAATTTTTTATTAATTGAAATGTCGTGATTTCTGAGTCTGGGTCGAGGGTTAATATTCACAGGGTTCGCGGTTGGTCTGCCCTTTTTGTTTTATTAATTATTCAGAATTCGAGGTGACACCAGTCACCGGTGACCCTCGTCGTAGCCAACGCGTTAACAAGGAAGGTCTCCGCTTTTGTTGGTTCTATAACTAACAGGAGGATTTTCACGCGGCCGTTATGAATGCCAGAGAAATGCCAAGCAGCCACAATGTTCAGGGCACGATACAAATTCCAATTATCCTCCGACTATGTCATTCTGCTTATGATTAAGTAAGATGAACAGCAGGTTCGAGCCACGCCGTTCGCCAACGTCGTGTACGGTTTGTTCCATGAAATAATTACGATTTCACGCGCTCGTTGTTCGATATCGTATCGTTATTGGCGAACAACACGCGTGCTCTTGTACTTTCTAACGATCGAAACGTCGATTGGCGAAAAGTGTTACACGGTCGCGATCGTTGGAGAACCTATCACTTTGTTTTTAATTTTGAGGTTTCTAACTTTGAGGTTTCTTGTCCTAAGAAGGTTGTAGTTAGAATAAATTCATTATTTTATTCGATCAATTAGGAAATCATGAGTGAATTGATCGGACAAGTAGAATAGGGGGCACAGGTGAACAGACACATGTAAAATATATTTGTTGTTTCATTTTTGAGAATATAATAAAGTAGCCTTGTTAGTAAATTAAAATAAGGGACCAAGCGATCAGACAAGTAGAATAAGGATCATAATTGATCAAACTAAGAGAACAAAGAACATGGATAGTCAGACGAAATGATTAAAAATTCCTTTATTCGTTTAATTAAAAACGCACGTATTTGAATAATGAAACGTTATAAAACTAATACGTACAGGTACAATGATTGAAACGTAATAGTGTTGAAGGCTATTAAGATTTTAGTATGTGAAGTTGTCGTATCGTTCGTGCCTCCTTCCTTTTTCTGTTTACAATTCAAAATTCGTACGGTACGAAGTTGTTTTCGTACGTTTGCACAGCTGTAACACGACGTCGTAACATCTCTAGTAAACAAGCTGTTCGTAAGTGCTGGCCGAGGACAAGATTTCCTTGGAATCTTGTTGACACGAATTTCTCGGAATTTTCGTGGCAATTTACCTACCCAAATCCCAAACAGTTTTTTTCGTCTCGCTACTGGGACCTTGGTGGGGTAGGTCAGTCTATATCGAACTTCCTACGAGTGAACATGTGTCTGTGATTAATTTCTGAATTATTCGTTTTCCTGAAGATATGTTGAACTTTTTGAACAATTAACGTTATTAACAATCTTATTATTACCAATAATTTGAACATTGATTGTTAATTTTCGATATAATGTATTATAAAACACTTCAATCGTTTAAAAATAGTAATCAGTGAAAATTAGATTTATAAAAACATAAATCAGTGGATATATTGAAATTTATTCCAAATTTTCGGTAATTTTGTAATAAAAGTTGTTGTGAAAGTGTCATCAAATATCTTCGATGCTGATCAAACCTTACCAAACAAAAGGTAACGCATTTTGTCGCTTTTTATTCATTCTCTTTCTTCCGTATCCCCACAAAGTTATTAGAATTTGTTAGAAACAATTAGCCGTACAAAAATATGTATAGATTTTCCAAAGATGCCATAGATAGAAAATTCAGATGAATTTTTGTTAGAGATAAGAAAGAAAAATATAATTCTTATTATTTAAAGCGGTTGTTTCAAATGAAATTCAATCTTAATAATTACAAGTGCAACAGATTTTCCAATTTTTACGTTCGGTTTGAAAATAAAACCCGGTTTGAAACGATCAGTCTCTTGAAGAACATTGTTACCGTGAAAAATATTCGGCTTCGAGATAACCAGCGTAGGACCGGTCGAAATTATCGGGTCGTTGAATTTCCCTGGGCGAGGAAAATTTGGAAAAAGGAAATGGAATATGTCGCCAGTCATGGAAACCGTGATGTGCGGTCTCGTTTGCAACGACCGGTGCACTGATATAGAACAAAATATATATTATATACATACACTTGCACACGTCTGCACGGAACAGCGGTGTTTCAACGAAACTGGGTCGCATTTCGTTTCGTTTTCTGTTACACCGTCGTCGTGGATGCATTTTTCGATCCTTCCTTTTCCCTTTATTTTTTATTTTAGTTTACCTTAACCACCACGACGACCTCGTTGCGCGTCGTCCGATGTTTCGATAATTAAATGTTCGATCGAATTGACGAAATTTATTTCGATACTTTTGAACCGCGCCTACGTTCAATTCCTTGATACATCAAATCTGTTAATACGTTCGTTGATTAATTAATTTCTGTGTTAACTCTTCGCGAGCAAAAGCATTCTTTGAAAGTTATTCTTTTGACAATAAAATATTTCGTAATAATGGATTGGTTACAAATTTGTTCGATGCCCTGTGAGAAGAAAGACGTTTTCTTGAGAATCGTCTGATGATCTGAGAACGAAAGGGTTAAAGAATGCAGT
Organism: Anthidium xuezhongi; assembly: GCA_022405125.1. Lineage (NCBI taxonomy): Eukaryota > Metazoa > Arthropoda > Insecta > Hymenoptera > Megachilidae > Anthidium > Anthidium xuezhongi. The sequence goes on from CM039649.1 coordinate 2,518,308, forward strand.
TGCAACCGCGATGCGTGACGCCGCCGCGGTAAGAGTGCATCGAAGACACGATGACCTTAATGCATTCTCTATGGAAATGGTTACTTGGCATGGTCCGAATATCGAGCTTGTATTATTTATCGACTGGCATCGCATAGCCGTGGCTCTCTCGTAAACGACCGGTTTCCTCGATGCACTCGAGTGCATCCAGCGAACGCATCTAGGACGTTTCCTTTATAAATTAACGTGAAAAGATTTTTGAAACGGTAGCCTACTTGCCGCGGTATAGGTATGCATAAAGAAAAAAAAAAAGAAATAACGTTTTGAATAGAGAAAGGAGTGATCCTTTCATTCGATACGATTACCATTCAGCTGTATAATTAATTGGAAGTGGGTTACTACTTTTTTACAGCGAATCTCTTCTTCTTTTCTTTTTTTTCACGGTCGAATTCCGTCACATGTTTAATTACGCGCTTCGATACGCGTGCAGCTTTTTGTCTTTATCGTAATTTCTCGAAACATGAGTATATTCGAAATTAAATTTAGTCTACCGAATATTTTCGATGAAAGAAGCATGGAATTCTTTCCTGTTTGACAATTTTAACTGAAATTTGAACGCATGCTGGCGGTGCTTTTGTCAGGGGAAATTGATTATCGACGCCTTTGTTGTTAACGTTGTGTGGCATCGGTATTGTTTTGAAAAATAATCGACGTAGAATAATAATTTTCTTAATTAGAAATTATTATTTCATTATTAGAATTCATAATTAAAACTTAAAATCAGAAATTATTAAAATTATTAAAACCTAAAACTTAAAAATAATTAAAACTAATTCAGAACTAAAAGTGATCAGTTTTGCAAAGAAATTAATTTGAGTTAGAATCACCCAAAGTACCAACCGAGGATAAATCCTGAAGAGAAAGTAAAACGACACAAAATAACACGTATAAAGTTAACTAGTGCAAATTCTTTTTTCGTTTATTTTACCTTGACAAATTACGTTGGATCAATTTCATTCCCCTCATTTTTTTCCCCCTTTTGTCCATGAACCGACCTTCTCCACTCTTTGACGAGTTGCATAACATACGTTGTTCTTTAATAACTGCGATATTGTTAGGAACAATTAGCACTCTCGTGTAACCGTGACACGTGTCTGTGTAGGATGTTTTATTCACACGTGTCGCCGTGAAAACATTATACGCTCGCGTTAGATGCGGATGTGCGTGTGCGACAAAACGTGAAAAGTTTCAAATTTCCTGGCGAACACATTAATGAACACGAATTTTCATAACTTTACGTTTGTTATAACGTCAGCAGTCCCGTTTTATATGTTAACGATGCATTACCATGGAAATAAGATACCCGTGATGTTTCGATTCGAACGTTCGTTTTTATTAAATATAATATTCTACTTTTCGAAATGTTTTTCATAGGATGAAATATTTTATAATTTGAGAAGAAAATTAGTTGTTATTAGACGACCTAAGTATAAAGTATAAAACAATTGGATAATTATGGAGGAGGAAAGTAGGAAAGATTTATATAAAATTATTATTAGTAAATGGAAAATTAAATTTTCTACTAACATCGACTAATTAGTTTGCAAACGAATAAATTTAGGACATAATTAATTTCCAAATTTCTAATATAATCAATTTCCAAATTTTCACATTTCTAATACGATTAATTTCCAAATTTCTGCTTGTATTGCATTGTTAATAAAATACTAACACTATTCAGAGATTTACCTGTATTTTCTATAATTAATTACCCTATTATACGAAATTCGATACCTCGATGATAGCTCTCATTAACATATTAATTTGAATTTGAATATCATACGTTCTGAGCAAAACATTTAATCAAAGATGTATTGCAACAACAACTAACAATTGTCTTTGCTTTTTTGTTTCAGGTAAGAGACCATGAACAGCTGTTTCGAGTGTTTCACCAAAGAACATCCTATCATTCCGTTCTTCCTCGGTGAGTCAATCGATATTTTTATTAATGGCAAAAAAGTTTAACTTGCTCCCGGCTATAAGGTGACACTTTATAATGGTTATGGTAGTGAAATGCGACCAACTATCCCGTCAAGGCGAACGCCATTATCCTGTTGACCTTAATAATATACTTATGATAGCGATTTATGCAGGCACAGGGACACACCATGTATTATACATGATTGATTTTTCTAGATGACTGTTATAGATCATTTCTGTCTTTTTTAAAGATCGATTAGATTATATTGTTCCTGTTGTGGCACGCAAACCCGTTGTCAGGAGATAGTTTATCATCGATAAGCTTTTTAACTTGGAACGTGTTCTATGTGTTAAAATGTTCCAGTTTGAACAATTCGTTTAATTGTATACAATTTTGCAATTAATTCCTCCTTATAATTTTAACAATTTTTTAATCGATACCATTAATTTAACAACACTGACCGAAGCAAAGTTGTTCAAAATTATTCCTTAAAAATAATATTTAATTATTCCATCTGAGATTCATTAATACTCTGAGTATCATATAAATGATTGCAGTACAAATGGAAAAAACATTCAATGCAAAATTTATTTTATTACGAATCGCAATTAGTGAACATTGTTGGATAATTTGTAAAGAATTCGTGCCAGTTTGTTCCGTTAATATCCGCGATCGGTTGTAAAAGAATTTTTTGTAATTTCGGCGCAAACGAGCGGCATAAAGAATTGACAATAAAAGAGTTACGTGATGCGAATCGTGTAACCGCGTTTGCAAACGAGTAATCGAAATCTATGTCCATAAACGACAATATGGTTTCAATTTCGTTGCTTCAATTATTCTTTTTTTATTATATCGTTGACCGTGCATGCGTTGAAAATTTCAATTCTTGCTTGGTTTATCGTATCGTGTTTGTTAAATCTCTTATCTTGCACGAACAAATGTTAAACGCCGATACGAGTCCAGTTAATTAACAAAACAGTACGATGTTTATCAAATCACGCAAATTGCAATTCGCATATCACGAGGATTCATTTTATTTGTATTCTGTGTAAATATAAAAAGTCGCGAGTCTATAATTTTCTTTCTTCGAAGAACTTCAAAGAATTTTCAATCATTTTTTAAGGATCGTATCTTTAGAAGAGTTTATTGTTAAACTTCGAGCTCTCTTTCTTCGACATAAAAAAAAAAGGCTTTGTAATACCTGAGAAATATTCAAAGTTTCATAAAAATTGGATGCGAAACAAGTATCAGACATTCGTTCGACGTTTAATTGAAAAAGGTTTATTCGTGAATTTTTTAGTAATTGAAATAAAGTAGATTTATGTTATTATATTACATAAATCATAAGTTAGGCAAAGTGATTTCGCGATAAGTATCAATTTCATAATGCTAGGATATTAGTTCAAAAATAGTAACATCCTTCGTTTTACGAAGATAATCATTATCGATCGCGACTGTGGCCTCATATTATTTACGATTTATCTGCCTTAAAAGGGAAATGTCCATTAGATGAAACGATTACTTCGAAATAAAAAAAATGAACGGAGTCGAGGTAATTGTGTTTTCGATTTACAGATATTTCATTGATAGAAATAAACACTTGATCGTACAGTTGGATAATGTAACGAAGCTATTTCGTTTTAGAAAAAAGGTTGAAAATGTTGTTAAAATTTGTACAATTCCATTTTTCAATTCCACAGGAAGACTCGAAACTTTTTTTTACTGAAAAGCACAAGAACCGATGATCTGGTGATCGAGATTCGCTGCCGTAAACCTGTAACCACGATCAAGTAATCGTTGAGTGGTTTATCGCAATCGATTTTGTGGCCAATGTGGCCGGCTTTCCGAGGAACTCACGAAAGACAGATTGATCGAAACTGAAGGCAAGCTAAGCGGTCTCTAACCAGTCGCATGATTTGTCTAGCCGACGATTGAATTTACTGTTCGGATCAATCTGGTACCGGTTTATTCGTTTATAACGCCACTTATACCCCCCGATCGAAGATATTCTTCTGCTTGTAATCCGATCGTTGAACTAGAACCGTGTGCGAGCCACTTTCGAGACACCGTCTGACTGTGGAAAATTACAGTCAGTACCTTTTCTGTTAAGTCGTAACAAAGGTTCTTGAAATTTCATAATTTTTATTTAAAATATTGCAATAGTGCAGTGAAAGAAAGTAACTGTCCACACATATATGAAATTTAATACCAATGGAATTGCACAGGAAAGAATTTTATTCGAATAAAAAGAAGTTATGTTACAACCCAGTATTTTTATCAAAATTAAACACAGTTTCAAAGGATTTAAGGATCAAATAGGCGTCGCTGTTGGTATTCTACTTTTCACATTTTTATAGCTTATTCAAAAAAATTGTCGTGGGAACGTTGTGATTTTTCGTCGACTTTTAACGCCTCTTGGCAGTTGATTTCTGAGGCGTGTCTGATTGCCAGGATTATTTTTTATCGATCAAAAGCGTATTCTGGCCGGGCGGCGAGCTAATTAAAAGTGAGCGAGGGAAGCGGTGCCGCTTCTCTGAAACACGGTAACGCCGGTTTTAATGCGACTCTTCCGTTTTACGGCACGCTTTATGAATTTTATGGATGCCCGTGCACGTTCAGTTTGAGGGACGGCTTAATTTCGCGCGGAAAACTTATGTCACCCGTGCGAAAGTATCCCCTTTCAACGATCCTAATTGCGACTAGCCTCTGTCGATCCTTTCGAATCGGGGACAGGGCGTCTCGATTATTTTTTATTATTTTGATTAGATTCGTCAAATTTCGAACAAGGTGGATTCACGTTCCAGTGGATATTGCGAAGATGATTTCTGTGAAAGGGGAAGGGATTATCGTAGGTCGATTTCAAACCAATGAAAAATGAAAAACATCGAGGTGGGTTGATTTGTTCCGGAATTTTCAGCACGCTAGTTGGAAGCCGATTAAACGGCTGGGTAATCATCGTGTTTGAGAATAGCCTTATCGGATAATGATTTCGGTTAATTAGCTTTGAAATCCCTATGGGTGAACGTTGAAAGACTAACACTTACATCCACGAGAGTCGGATTTAAGCTCACTCACTGGATTAAACTACGATCAATGTTGTAGGAGAATCAATGTACGCTTTGACGAGTAATACGAACTTTTTCTGTATTATTTCATCACAAAAATATTTTGGAGAATTTTGACGATTTTGTGTTAATTATTTGTCGCCCTGATTACCATTTGGCTGGGAGTAAAAGGCAATAATTTTAAATTACAAAATTACAAATATCGCATAAATTTGATGTAAATATGCAATATCGGGTAATTTCGTTTATCACTGTGGCACACTGTATATATTTTAATGTAAAATATTACATTCCATATTTTCAAGTACGATAATTAACATTAATATAGAATAATCAGATGACTCAGTATCTTCATTACTATTATTAATATCTGGAATAGCATCCAAATTGCATTTCTTGTTATTTACATTAAATTCATAGCCACGGAAATGTGTGGAAAAAAAAAGAGCCTCGTGAAAATTTATTCGAAACGGAAAACATTATTCGCGTTTGACGTATTCACTCGTAAAACAATCTTATGCAACAAAACGTGGAAGGGTTAGGATCGTAAATTTGTAACCGTGAAAAATCGGCAAGGAATTTGATGGACTGGCCTGGGGGCACACGGGCGGAAAGGAAGTTGTAAAAAAGTTGCGATGCGAAGGAAAAGAGAAAAATATTCGACACTGTACGGATGTGAAAAGTGTAGCTTAAACAAGAATGTTCGTAAAAGGACCGTGTGCGCAGAGGGTCCGATAAAACCGACGGTGAATATTTAACATCGAACAGGATTCGTCTGTTTCCCTCAGAAAATACTCTCTTCTCGCGCCGTCACAGCTAAAATACTTTTAGATACTATTTCTTGTTCGTTTCTCTGCTTCCGTTAATCCGTGGAATCGCAAATTATCGGAAAAAGAGATTTAAACAAATTAACAAACCGTACTTTTATCTTGAACACGATGTGAGGTTTGTTCAATCATTTTTCTCCGTCCAATGCTGAAATTTTTAAATAAAATTCAATTTCCCCACCTTTTTCGATAACCCAGTTTCTATAATTAAAAATTTATTATCGTCGTATAGATTTTTTCCGAATTTCACCGGTTCCGCCAATTAAATTACGTCTGTTTTATTTCCAAACGAAAAAGAGCAAAATATTTGACAACTCGTGTAATAAAAATTTTGACTCGCATCGTTAAATTAAAAAACGATAAGTGTTTCGTTTTTCAACATTTTATAGCGTAACTCTGTTTTTTCTCTCTCTCTCTCTCTCTGTATCGAAACCTTCAATTAAAAACCGGATATAGAAGAAGAACCGGTTGAATCGTCGATTCGCTACGCAACGAATCGATTCTGGATAAAATTCGACTAGGATAGATCGATCGGATGGCCGGTCTCGAGCACGGTGAATCAGATTGATCGAAATCGGATCAGTTTTATCCTGATTCGGCCCTGAATTCGTGGCTGTCCGGCGACCTCATACGGTCCGCCACAATGTTCACAATCGAAAAGTCCATTTCTTTTATTTCCTGCATTTTATTCCGAGTCATGTCGGTCGGTTTACCCTCTGGCCTCTCTGTTTTTTATTTCTTTTTTTTTTCCCCCGCCTCCCTCAGGACATTTCCTCTGTACGCTGCCATGTTCCTTTACACGTCGTGATTTTTTTCTAATCAAGACCGTTCAACGAGGCATATACGTTCATTTTATTTACGGGTTACAGTGCTCGCAATTTTGTAACAAACGAAAAGGGAGTTTTAAGTTTGATTTCAATTCGATTTTCTCGAAAAATGATTTCGAAACGAATTCAACAAATAATTCTCGTCTTGCCAAAATTTCGGCCCGTTCGGATCGTATCCCAAGGAAGGAAATCATCAGCTTTCCAGTTATTAATGCCACAAATTGAGACCAGTTAACGTGTAATCGTATCTCGACGGAATTTATCTCGTTAAATATTTGACGAGCACATCGCAAGACTGTGTAACGACTTCTGCCGAGGAAAAGTTCGAACATCTTCGTACACTTAATTGCTTTGCTAAGAGGATTTCCACGTAATAACTGATCTATTTCTTAGTGAAACTCCATTCGTCCGCCTGTGTAACTAGATTCGATGCAGCTGTTGGAAACAAGAACAGAAAGATAACACTTTTGTAGGACAGTCGCGATAGAACGTTGCACGGTATCGAAAGTGATAGATTGTTTCGAAAGTTGCTCGACAAAAATAATTTACACGCACAAAATTGATATTTTGCACTCTAACAAATTTTTATTATCCTCGAACCTTTAAATCGCATATCTCTTAAATTTAGGTCAATTTCTATGAGTCGAAGGTTACAAATATTTAATTATTGCTACGCGTATCGAATATTGTTCGTATAAAATTTGATAACGAGCAGTTAGCTTGTATAGGGCACGAATTCGAATCCCAAAGTATTTGTTCACAATTACGTTTTAAATCACGACGGTGTTTAGTTGTCCTCGAACATTTTAAAGAGGAAATTCGATCACGATGTTCACGTTTCAAAGGATCCAGGTTGCCAAGCACTCGAATCTTTTTTTTTTCTTCAAAAGAAAAAAAGAGCAATTCTCGACACAGGGGATTCGCGACTCAAAGAAACCGAAACTTGGGAAATTTCAGATTTTTTCGTGCGCCAGACCCCCCCATCCCCCTCAGATTTTTGATACTTGATATTAAGAAGTTCATTAAAAGGACGACAAATATTTAACCGTATGCGAAGCACGTCGAATATTAAAAGAACTCGCGGAAAAAGTCTTCAAAGGGCGCATCTTTGAGGAAGGGGATAAAAATTTCTAAGAATATTGAAACACACACGCTTTTCAAAAGCATCAAAGCAACATTCCTTCGTAAAATGAATTTTTCCGACGTTCGTAAAGTGAAAGAAATTTGAAAATGATACCCTTTCAATTCTTTGGATTTGCATTTCCTTTGGAAATTGTGTTTTCATGTTATCGACACTAACCCTTGAACGTCCCACGTGTCGCCTTTGAAATAGCAATAATTAATTATTTTTTTTAAATTAAAGCACCCTTTTGTTTAAAAATTCGTACTCTCAATTTTAATTAAAACGTTTCGCAAGTCTGGGTCACGGTCAACCCTTAAGTACCATAACTCTTCGGTAATGGTAGGGTGAAATTAGTCTTCCCCAGAATGAAATTTAACATTTTTCTTATCAAAATTTAAATTTTAAGTAGAAAAGAAAGATTGCATGACAAATGCGTAAAAATTATGAACTAGGGCTGGTCATAAATTAACCCTTTGCCCTACAATATCGTGTCACACTCATGACGCACCCCGAGTTTCGAATGTGACCTCTTTCCTTTATATTTAGATTAAAATTCAATTTTAATTCTAATCGCCGTTCAATCGTGAAGCGTATGTAATATTTCGATTTTCTTCGTTTGTTTTAACATTGAAGTGATATATAAATCATAGGTTAAGGGGTTAAGAAAGATCGAACATAAATGTTTGCGTGGTGAATCCGTAACAGCATCGGATCTGATATTTTTCCCCGAGCAGATAAATTGCTACTTACCAGATATGAAAAGCGATAGAGAATATTAGTTTTCACATAGTGAATGGGGTCGAATAACGTTTCATTAAGTTTTTTCAAATTACCAGACTGCACGCGACGAACAATTGCGAAACACACAGCTAGTGTGCAACCGTGAACCGTGGATCGTGTTCCCCTTCAATTTGTTCTTCCTCTTTTTTTTTTTCTCGCTCTTTTTCCTTTTCATAGTGACGTAATTAACACATTCGAGAGCCTAAACGAGCGGAAATCCGGTGTGGTTCGCGACAGGGTAATTTTTCAAACGCCGAGGTCGTGTTCCCATCGCGTTATCGACGCCCGCCCGAGCGTTTATCGTTTCTTCTCACGGACACGACAGATTTGCACGTTTCGAAAACGCACAAATCAGCAATTCGACAATTGACAACCGTTCAATACACTCTTTTGGAAATTTGCAAGCAGCCCGGTCGCGATTGAATCCCGGATCAGGTCTCCCGATTGCCCGTTCGAAACGCGCGAGTCTTCTGAAGAATTTAATAGCGTTCGTGAATAATCATTTAACGATCCCTTCTATTCTGTCTTTCACTGTTTTCAGCAATCTAATTAGAATTTTGAATTTGTGTACTTTCGATATAAATTCCTTTCCTGTTTTCCAAATTTATACACTACAGTTTTATATAATAATCATTTTTGGTGCCTGAATCAAAAATGTTGAAATATTTGAAAACTCTGAGTATTAACCCTTTAAACCCTTTAGACACGTGTTTTGTATCTCAGAGTAATTTGGAAAACTTAACGAAATTATCAGCTTAACGTGCAAAGGATTTTTGATTCTCCAAAGGAAATAAGGTCAAGGGCTTAGGGATTGAAGGGGGAAAAAAAGGAGGATTCTGATTAAAAGTTGGACAAATCACCCGTGGAATTGTAGGACGAGAAAACTTGCAATGGCGAGTATAGAATTGCGAACGGAAGGAAGGCCTGAAACAGGCCGGTTCTCTTTCAGGCTAGGACGGATTCGATGCGCTTCGCGCAGAACAATTGCTAATTCAGTTAGAGCGAGATATGGAACTGGAATCCGAGGCTAAAAGCGAACGTCTCGTTTCGCGCAAATTAAACCGAGCCAGAGCGTTTTACTAATTGAAAGGAATTAAAGACCATCTGGCAGAACTTCGAAAAGATAAATAGACACTTTATTTTCTTTTCGGACGAGACACTCGTGCGCTTCTCGCCGGTGATTTTTATATCAAACTGATCAAATATCGGATGAGTTGCAAGCTTTGTTAATTTCATATCGTAGGGATTCAATTCTTGCACATTCTTTGTCTGGTTTTTTAGCTGGAAAAGAATTTTCTGTAATGTCATTTGGCGATCTGAGTAGAATATGTTTCACAATTTTATTTAATTTCATTGTTGAATATTTTGGGTGTACAACGGGTGTAGGAATCGACACGTTGAAAAAGATAATGGTTTAGTCGGAGAACATTGTTTATGGTGGAAGAGAATTCTTTTGCTTGGGTCAAGTGGACCCAGATTTTCTTTCCGCTATTCGATTCTCCCCATTCTCTTACAGTTACTCGAAGAATAATAACCTGTCTTCTCCATTCTCTCTTTTACATAAAGAGATAGTTTATTCCAAAATCAAATATGTTCTACAATTTAGCATCAGAAGCAATATTTACTATTACTGCAGAAACGAATGTAGCAAATGCAATTTAATCAATTGCCAGAAGAACTATTTCGACTTCGAAGGGTTAAAATCATGCAAAGAGATATGTTTCTTATGATTTCGTACAATTCATGTAGGATGGTTGTTGGATTGAAATATATTTCAAAGGACAACAGCGATACTTGTCTCGATATTTCTCGATATCGTTGATACGAAAGAAATCCTGGCTAAATGATGCACGGACGGGGAATTTCGAAGTTTATTACAGCGTTAAAGCAATCGTACACGTAAGAGTTCGGAATATTCTGTGGAATGCGGCTTTAGACGGATATACATATATGTAGATCAGGAAAATGGGAAGAAAGGGTAATGAAGGGTTTGAGGAAGGGAAGGACAAAGGTTGGAGGTGACTAATTTTCGAAAGCGGACCAGGATCAGTCTGAGGATGACTGGTTGTGTGTAGAAGATGTTGGAGATATGGAGTAGATCGGATAACTGTGCTATACGATAGGAGAAACGGTATAAAACAACAGGTTAAAGGTGCTTTTTGGATGGCTTTAAAACGATTTCCGGGGATTCCTTGGGGCGGCGCGTTTCAAGTAGTTGCTAAGTTGTAAATCCGATTTCCGAGCAGTTAGCAAGGATATAAATTTTCCTTCTCTTGAAATTCTTCGGATCGGCGAATCGGTCCGACGGTTCGGTTCCTCGTAAATCTTATCCCATTCTGAAGATTGTTCTAGTTTATATCCAGTACAATTCGGAATTATTAAATACCATAATATTATCATCTATATATTGTATAAATTATATATGCATACATAATTATATATATAATGTTACAAACAGACATACGGATGTAGCAATTAATTTGTTATAAAATTTACGTATTTAAATTAATAACAAAAAATATTAATGTATTGCAGTCAGAATATTCCAAATTTTATGCGTTTCATGGAATACTTTTCAGAATTGGAAATTTATTTCTATTATTTTGATAATAATTCAGAGGCAACGCTTACTGTACCCCCTTGCGCTGTCAATAATGTTTATTTTTACAGATAACTAAAGTTATTAATGTTATGTTTACGTCACGTACATATAATGATTGCAATTTTGTCAATTTTGTCAGCTTTCCACATCACCCAGGAGGCACTATTGTTGATGCGTTTTTTTTTAAGTGGTCTCCCCTAATATAAAAGATATTTATAGACAGATATTTAACAATTACAGTTCCGGGTTAAAATTTCATTTCTACAATGCTCGTACAAAAAGGACAGAAACATTGTTAGGTTCGGGCTAAAACAATTTCACCGTTGCGCGAAGTTCTTTGAAAGTCTTAAATTTAAAAGCACCGCGAGAAAAATAGCATCTTCAGCTTCTCTTCTGTAAAATGACTCAAAGTGCAGTGAATTACGTTCTGTGGGTCGAAAAAGGATTCTCCTCGTATATCTTTATCCCATGATTCCGGTCGTAATCCTGGAACAACACAATACACACTGTCTTGGTGGAAAAAGTTGTTCGATGAAAAGACGCAAAGCATTTTTTAATCTAAGCCTTCCTTAATTTAATTTCAGAATTTCCATAAAGAAAGTAAAAAGTGTATCAAAAGATTTACTTCAAAGCATCAAAAGTTTTCAATCAAAATGGAAATATCTTTAAAAATTCTCGAATTTGAAAAATTGAGTAAATCATACAACTTCAATTATTGAATAAAAAAATCAAAAACAACACAGGATCAGGATTTTGACATTTTTCATTTAATTTCGAAATACAATCGTAGTTACAAAAATGGATATTTATTTCCACCAAGGTACCAGATCTTCAAAATTGTTTGATAGTTGTTCCATAGTGATTTGATGCTATAACATTCGTTGATATTGATGATGGTTCCAAAAAAAAAAAGAGAGAAAGGTGGAAAAAAAATGATAAAAACAACTAGGATCGGCGCAAAGTGCACGTAGCAGTAAAGCAATCAATTTTCGGCGCAGCTTCGGTATTTCATTGAAACAATGAAAATCGAGTTAAAGGTAACGCGCACGTTCGTGCTTTAGGGATTGCAGTTTACGTGTCCCGCCGGGGGAAAAACGAAAAATATCCTGTTGGTCCTGATTCTGTAAAAGTTTCACGTGTAAATCCTTCCCCGCGCGAAAGCGAACTAAATCCTCCTCGGATCAGTCGGCAAAGCCGTGTAAACTAAATAAATTACTAATAGTTCTCGTATCTCTGATTAAACGATACCGTGGGGTAATTTTATGCTAATCTTTAACGGGGTCAAATGAAAAATCATCATCGATTTTCTACGATTTATTGAACTTGATTTGGTTTTGCAATTCATTCTGTGGAAAATTAAAAGCTTTATTTTAAACAGAATACATTACAAATATTTATGGATCTGTGACCATTCTCTACATTCTAAGATAAATATAATTTTAATTTAATTTCAAAATAGAATTATCAATTTTCGAGAATTAGGAAAGCTAACACCTTGCCACATCACCTTTTCTAGAGGTGGGTCAGACAAAGCTAAATATTCATCATTGCAATATTAAAATAAACAAAAAACTTTCTGACGTTACGATTATAGTTGTAATTACACTTAAAATCCAATTGTAATAAAAATAATAGTCAGTTCGAATCTAAATTGTCAAAGTAGGCAAAGGGTTAATTAACATAAATATCGTTATTTCTTATTCGATTGAATTATTATTTGCTCGAGTGGTAGACCTGGAAAAATGAATATTCCATAAAAAATGACAAGTGGTAGGATGCGAAATAGTCAAAGCGTTAAAGAATTCATCGCCGCTCGAAGGGGCTTCAAATTGGTCCTCGGTTGTAGCCAGTTTAATTACAAATCCCTCATATTAAAAGCGGTCGATACAAAGGGTTTCGCCGCGGAGGGCAAATAGCCAAAGGCTCCTTTTCGACCTCGAATCGCAGTTTCCGGTCCCTATTCAGGACACCGGGTGCGTTATTTAAATTCAAATGCGAAAGGGTAACCCGGGCAACTGGTGGATACTATCAATGACACAAAAGAATTCCAAATTGTCGATATCTGATTGCGATCCTTTATCCTCGATTCGAATTTTTGCATGAGCGATTGTAAACCCTCGACATTCCAACGATTCGATTTTTCATTTTTCTATTTTTCACATTTTTTCCCCCTGCTGAATGGTTTTCGAACTTTTCAAGCCGATCTATTGCGATTTCATCATATTGGATTTTGGTTGTGGAAGCAAGGAAAGATAATTGATTATTCGCTTTTGATTAGGGAAATGATCTTCCCTTCTGTGATTCTGTTGTAAGCTCTGTCTTTCAACTGACAGTGTAACGAAAACGACTAACGAACCAAGCCGGTCCCTGTGGCCATTATCTCTTATTTCTACGCGACGCATTTAGGGTATTTATTGTGTTACCAATGCGTTCTAGGAAGAAGGAACTGTAGCTAGCAAAGTTGTTTTACCGATAACATTTGAAAACAGAATAATCAACTTTTGCGCTCATTCCAACACATCATAATCGCTTTCACGATAATCAAAATATTGAATATTGTTCGATAGGGTAATCAAAATCGTCGACTTTTCAAAAATTCTATAATCTGGTATTCAGACTGTCCTTATTAACACCCTATCGACACCCAATCAACGAGTCGATCACGTAACCAACACCAATCGGTACTCGCTAAAGACTTCGATCATCAGGTGATATTAGACCAGCCTTAATTTACGGCTGTTAATATGCACGAGAAGCGGCACAGCACGACGTACATCTTTCGGAACCTACGTGGAGAAACTTTGGTGCCCTTATGGGAGACGGGCGCAAGATTACAGGACTACGGGAAAGCGTTATTTAGCTCACTCTGTAATTACAACCAGGACACGCGACACTCCAGTATGTACTTATCCGTACACGTTGTATATGTTCTGCACAGCTTTTGTCGTGATTCGCACAATTGGTGTTCCGCTGAATAAATCCTAGCCTCGTGACGTTTCCCGTGATATCGAGTGATCTTTTTATCCGGCCCGAAAGTGTCATAAAAGCGTCCTCCTCGGGCTAAATTATTTTAACACTTCGAATTCCACGCTTAACTCGTAAAAACTTCCCCGAATCTGTCATTTTATTCCCAATAAATGCAGTATATTATTTTTATCACGCTTGCTTCTTTTTATCGCTCAATTCCTTAAGTGTCCAATAAAATTGTTTGCAGTCAGGTAAATAAGACCGTTCCTATTAAAATGCGCGGTAGTTTCCCGCGGAAATTTATTCTTTTCGCGGATGCGGCAGACTTTAAATTAGGTAGCAAGCTAGTCTACCAAAAAATTGCGCGTTGCCGTGTTCCTTTTCGTAATTAAGGATATAGAAATTCTTCTCGAGTTCTCTGAAGCGTCTGATTTTGATCGAACGGTGTCCAGAAGTTCTAGAATGGCCGATATCGATAACGGACGGAATAAATCCCGGAATCTTTTTGCCGGTAATAAATTCGACAAAACGGCGAGCGTTCTTCTTAGCGACTGTTCGTAACGTTCCCGTCCTCGTTCGGTCTCATCTTTTTTAGGCGGAATTTTCGTCAACTAGGTCAATGTTTCGCGGCGGTGCGAACTGGATCGAACGTAGTGTCCCAGGAGTGCTGGCACATCGCCCAGAAACGTATTATGTCCCGTCGACTGAGGTTCCGCGACGTAGCTACGGTCCTGCCAGCAGAATCATCGCGAGCACCACGCTCGATTTCCGGGATAGGAAATTCCACGGCTTCCCGGTTTTAAACGGGGGGAGAGACCAAGGATGCCGTTTAGGACGAGCCTTTTATGCTAAATTAGTTCGTTCGAAATGAATTTTTGACGAATGCCCTGTGGGATCCTGTCTGTTTCCATAAAACTTCGAAACATTAGGGTTAGGATTAGGGTTAGAAATGTGAAAATTATAGTCTGTCGATTTCATTGCTCCGATCCTGCGATTACTGTTTGATCGCCTATTACAAAATTTAGAAACTTGTCGGTTAAATAGCTATATTTTTATTCAATTATTTATCGATCGTTTAAGGTGGAAACAAATAAATCTTTTAGTTTCCTCGAAAATTGAACCATTTGTCTATGGCAATCGGGTCTGTCTAAAAATTTGTACATCCAAGTGGACAAAAACTAATGATGTGACAAATCCAGTAACAAAAGATCCCATAGAATTTCCACGATCACGCTTTTTTACTCCATTTACGGTCAATCCATCAACGTAACGGCGAAACACCGTTGGTCCATCGAATTCGGTCACGGCACGATCTTAGGTCGGATCGATGGCGAACAGAAAACGCCACTTCACCGAGAGCAAACTTTTCAACGATCGTTCAGTGTGACACCGGTCGAGTAGCCATCGAATAATTTTTTCGTAATTGAATCCTGTTCGCCGAGGATATTATACGAGGGTGCTCGATCGTTTGACGGGACCCCGTGGTCACCGCTCGACGTCCCTTTTTGCACTGTCAAAAGCAACCAGGAGCCAGGAAAGGACGATATGACCCCACCTTTCTATTCTGATACACCCCACGCTCGATCCTCCCACCCACGCTCTTGGTCGACATAGATTAATCAGTATTCGTGAATTGCGTGTTCCGATTCCACGCGAATGATCATCAGGACGTTACGTTGCTGCGTTCGATTGCACCGAATTCCCAGATGAAATTTTGCACCCTGATTCGATATATCGATCACGATATTAGTTAGCAAGTTTGTCCTTTTGCTTTTTTCATATTCGGTGATGGAACTCGGTATCTGTTCCGGTGAGATCGATTTTTAGATTGTTTGAAATTGGAAAAAATGTTCTTGTTCGTTGTTTCGTTTTGCAAAAGTTCAAATAGAAAATCAAGTGAATTTGGAAAATAATGACAGAGAATAAAATAAGCCATAGATATTGCTGGTTATTAGACTAATAGTGTAAAACTGCAATTTGAATAATTACATTTGGAAATTAATCGATAGAAACCTTAATAAGTGGAATTCAAGTGGAATTAACTTTGTGCGTTCAGTCTGTATTTTTATATCGAAGAGTTCAGATCAACATTACTATTTTTTAAAGTGAGGTGAGGTAACACACTCTACAAGTATAAAGAAAGAAATTCTGAAAATAATTTCTTATTAATTCAGATTACAGATTAATTCATTAATTATATGGGCTGATGTATCGGATCCTAAGTTTATCTAACAGCTTAAGCCATCTTAACGGGTTACGTCGGTGTCTGATCAATCATTAAAACGAATCGACTGTATCGTCTTAGCGCAACGGGTAATTAATTTTGCCTCAGCTTTGGCATGTCACTTACGCTACTCGAAACCTCGATGCAAATTCGAGTCGATCGTTGCCCTTAAACGAGTTCAACGTCAGATGGTAAGACGAGGCTTGGGTTAGGTCTGGGATAGGTCTCGAAGTTTATCGAGTGCCGTGCCTTCCAAGTCGAAAACTATGTTGCTTCGCTAATGAGAAGCTTAAATGATGGAGATTATGGGTAACGATCTCTGTGTCCTTTGAACAGTCGGAAGATTTTGTTCGTGAAATATATATTTCAATTGGAACTTTGGTATGTTGATAATTCAGAAAAATAAAATTAGTCTTTAGCAAAATATACTTTGATTCATTTAAATTGTCAGTTGTCAAAATTTTAGTCAGTCATTTCATTTCTACTTGATTTAATGTATTTTTCGTAATATGAGAAAACGTGTCTGATATACGACTGACTTATACTACTTATTTTCGCCAAAGTGCAATACAGACAGCTAATGTTTGATTCTGTTGCAAACTAAATCGTTTCTATTTTCTGATATTATTATTCTGTTCATAAATTACTAATTTTTCCTTTAATTCAAGATGTATACTTTGACAAATGATTATCTGTAGAATTAAATAATAGTCGAGAAGATTCATAATTACTGATATAAATTTAATTATCATTTGCATCTAAATTAATTTGAAACTTTCAAAAAACAATGTGATATAATTACACCACTCCGTATTTAAAATTTTCTCTCGATTAATTTCTATAATTAAAAGATAATGAGTGAAAAATTCAAAGGAAAAAGAACGATTTAGTGAAAAAAAACCGAACTGCAGCAATAAGATTTTCTAGCATTGGTATTTCTCCTCTCTTTTCCTAGTTTTTTATGCAACTTTTTTTGCCTCATCCGCTCATTAGGCAGCGAACGATGCAACCTACTCATTAAGCCGAAGAACAGAAGCGAGGCCGGTAATAATGGCATGTCCCGAAAGATTATCAGGTTTTCCATTATGTCTCCATAATATCGCTTGTCTATTAGTTAATTGACCATCTATCGCTATTGATGTTGCCTGATCGATTACGCTTCGTACTGTATACATGCGTTACAATGATGTAATCCATCCATAATTACGTTGGTAATTAATATACTCAGCACGTAAATTGGGTTTCGATACAATTTTATCTTCTTAGTTGTTCCACGCCACTCAACGAGTTCTATAAACATTTGTACACCATTTCAGATTGATTTCATGCATCTTAAAAACATTGTTAATCATCTTAAAAATAATTGGAAATAATTGTAATTCAGAGATATCATTCATTTATTCGTCTAAAAATTACATACAGTATCCCTGGTAAAAATACCCAAGGAATTATTTAACTTAATTCTTGCCAACAGAATCGTACGAGTTTGAAAACATCGATCAATTTAATTTCCGTTCGAACGTTATCGATGCAACACGATATTAAACATTTCGTGTCGAAAAGGTTGGCCATTTTTCCCCCCTTTTTTTTTTGAGGGGAAAGCTTTCGTGCCGCTCTTTCTCTCTGTTTGCTCGACGTCAATCAGAAATTGAATCTAGAATATTTCGGCGAAAGTATCGCGAGCAGTATTACGTGTACACGTAAACATAATTTGCATAAAACGGTTTCGCAGCGAACTTTCATCATTACAGGCTCAATTGGTTTCGATTTTAATTAAAAGTTTCGACATAGAACAATCGAGCTCCCTCCGCTTAACGTTGATTATAATCGATCATCTTTGATCATTTGTTGCGTTCGAAATTTCGAGCTGCTTTCTCTGGCCGGGAAATCGAGAAGCTTTTTTATTTCGTTGCCGATTCTCCGTTTCGATTTTTCCGTGCGATGTGAATAGAAGAGAAATAATTGTATCCCCGAGATTAAAGCGAACGAAGAATGAAACTGGAATTAATTTTCTACTTTGATCTCTTCATTTGCCCTGATACGTTCGTTGAACACTGAAGTAAATCTGGTTGAGTATTTTCAGATCTTTTTGTTCTTTATGGTGAAATCTTTTTTAACGATATGACGAGATTTTCTTGATAACTTTTATTTCACATACTTTCTTTTATTTATATTTTATTGGAGATATTGGTTGACAATTTAATCATTTAAATACTTAGTACAGTGATAATTAAAGAAGTAGAAAAAAATATTCAAGTACAGAATTTTGTGTTTAATCGAATTAGAATTGAAGTAAAAATATTAAACTAGAAGCACATCCTAACCAAAGAGCAGTAGTATAAGTCAACCACACATGCAGTAGTATAGATCAATAAATAATGAATTAAGAACAAAGTCGGCAATTAAGGATCAAAATTACTAGGTAATTTCCCCAAATTTCCCAAGAATCGTAAACCAGGAGCAACGAAAAAGGATGGATCAAACCATCCCTTAAAAATCGCCGTTAAATTCGCATCGATTCTCTTTCCAAGTAAAATGTTCACCCTGTTGGGAAAACGTTCGGTCCTAAAGAATGGAGAACGGGGAGGGGGAAAAATATTGTCAATAGAAACGGCGATGCTCGAAGAAGAGGAGCAAAACGAAAAAAAAAAGGAAATAAAAAGCCGGGGAAAGGCGTAACGCGCGGGAAAGGAGGCGAAAGATTACAGTGTCCTGAGGGGTGAAACGGAGAAAACGAGGACGACGATGGTTGACAGAGATCGTACGACGAAACGGATGCACCCAACGCGAGAGCAGTCGAGATTTATGGATTTCGAAGCGAGTTCCTGAACCCATCCGTACACCGAATAATGCCCGACACTGTCCAATTGATCCGGACAGCCGCTGAATTCGTCCACGTAAATTCTCGCCATAGTTCCCTTTTTGCCCCCATTTTTTCCCCCTCCCCCTGGTGTCCGTGTACGTGTGCACGGTTGGTCCATCACCCTACGGTGGTACGTTTGCCACGAAAATGGACCTCGTTTCCAGGTGACAAGCCGGTGTAAACTACGATGCGGTAGAGCCGGTGACGTACGGACAGACAGTTCCATTAATACTGTTCTATAGGGCTTGTTTGGAATTAATCACGAGAATGGAAGTCTGACCAGTATCCGTTGGATTTCCTTCCTTTTCTTCCCATCTTTGACCAATTTTCTGCTTATTGCGTTGGTTGATCAATTTTTCACTGTTCTTCTGTCGCGATGCTCGTAATTGCTACGTACCGACGGTACTGATAATAAATAAAGCAATCCATTAATTCTCAGAGCTCGAAAATACATTATTTTCAATTTCTTTCTAATGGAACGTCGTCGTAAATCGACTGGAAGAATATTTTACTCTAGGAAGATGGATGTCGGATCAATGCCGACACAAACTACTGCGTGTTGCAAGGATACTTAAGTTCAAATTACACACTCCATTTAATGACACTTTCTGTTGCTTTCTTCCGCTACAATATTTGTTTAATTTCGAATAAAACGTGATGAAGACAGAACACGAAAGATGGTTCAGAATTCGATTTCAATTGTTGCTTCTCTCCATGGTCCGTGGTTCGATGGTAAATTTTTAGACACAACCTGTTCCTAAAATATATCGCCAAGTTAATCGACGGGACGACGTTCTAATTGGTTTTAATTAACGTCGAGTAGAGAGGGAGAAAAGAAAGGAACGGAACACGAATTTCTCGGAGACGTATCATCTTTCATTGGGCTCATCAATTTCATTTAGTCGGTTGCACGGTGCTCGTTAGTCTTTTATTTCCCCTCTCGTTTTTCCCCCATAATTCTCATCGCTCGCAACGTGTTCTCATTTTCCCGGTGTATCGTCAGCAATTTCTCCTGTTCCATTCTCTTTTCTTTTCTTTTCCCCTCCTCTATTTTCCTCCCTTTCGTTTCTTCGTTGCTGGCAGCTTCTCCCGGCGCACGTCCTTCATCGCGATTTTTGCACCGGTCCGTGGCATGACATCTTCCTCCCCGAAAAATCATGCCGGAAAAATGAGAATAAAAAAAAAAATACGAGAAACACTGTGCCAATGTCTCTGGAATCCGTCGCGAGATCCTCGCTGTCTTTCATCGAGATTGTTGAAGGATTTAATTAAATTCCACTACCTGGGGTCAAATTTGTTCGAATTTTGATTCAATCACGCGGTATCGAATTTAGGAGTAACCTTTGCTCTTTAACGTTTTTAATGTAATTACGTTCGATAACGATTGTCACTTTTGTGCCGTTCTGTTTAACTTTCTTCGTTAATCAGAGGTTCTTTAAAATCATTAATTGGCTGGTCAGGTGGAATCAATGCTGATTAAAAAATGAATATTGAAAAGAATATACATATAGGGTGGGGAATAGGAGAAAATTGTGATCGACCATAAAGTACTTCGCGCTTCCATCTTTCCGTCAGCTAACAGAATTTTCTATCTCCCTGTTCTTATTTTCAACTTAACCCGTTTTACCTTAATTTTGCTCGATCTACCTCGGGATTTTCCTGCGAGCTTCATGGAAAATCTATGGGGTCTGCTCGAGCCGCGGTGGCTTTGAGAAGGAATTGTTTCGCGTCCGAACTTTTCCCACGACAAAACCGATGAACTTGGAGGGTGAGGGATACCGGTTAATTAATGCTCTCTGCCACGACGAAAATTGGAATATCAACACGTTGGAAATCCGCGGGGAATCGATGAATCAACCTCTCGTGCGGCTCGAAGGAAATTCTCGAAACAAACAAAAATGAATTTGCATTGATGCGAATTAATTGATTTCGCAATCAAACGTCAACCAACCTAACAATACATCATTGAATATCAAACCGGGGTTAATCGTGTTTCCTTCGATTATCCTTTGTCCGATAATTTATTTATAATTTCAAGTGGAATTTCAGTTTAGAAACTGAATTCAACATACTAGAAATATAATTTATTGGATTGGCAACAATAACGATAACAGATGTTTGGAAAATTTATTTACGTTCGATGAAATAATTCTCACGGGTGATCAATGTTATTAATACCGTCACCCTAATATTCAGTAATTGATTTTAATATTACGATTAACTTGTGGAAAACATTGTGGTAGACCACAATTACATCAGATTTCACGTTTAATTCGGATACAGTCGCGAATGTGGAATTATTCCAGTGTATTAATATCTATCACCGTTCACGTCGCCTCTTTTGTTCACCTGAATAATATTCGTTCCTATGTTATTTCATTTTCCATATCCCCGAAATAATATCGAATAATACAATTAAATTTGCCATAAGTCATAGTCCCTTTTCGTTTTTTAAATTAATTGGAGTTGAAACAAAATTATTGGTGAAGAAGTTGTATCACCACTTTCAAATTTATCATCTTTTTAAATTTTTGGGTTTCTTATTTTTTTTTAATTAAGAAAACATACATTTCAAAGCTCGCTCCGGTAAGTGCTCGTACAAGCAGACGGAAAAGACAGTGAAATAAGTGAACGAGTATGTCCAAGGCTCGCCTCGACGAAAGTTTAATTTTGACTTGTCGAAACGAGATTTACACGTATCCGAACGAATGAATCTTGTCGCTGGCCCAGGTTCAGGGGTCGCATAAAGCCATGCAGAGATACGGTATTAGCGATAACGTTTGAAGAATGTTTACCACGCGATTTCGAAATTTATATCAGCGTTTGAATGTAATAATTTTCGAGAAATTTCGACAGCCACTATCGTTTTCGAAACACTTTTAAAACTTCACGTTTAGTTCGTGTTTATTGATTCACACTTTAGATTTCTTAACTGATCAGTTTTCTTTCATATGTTGACTGTAATTTTATTTTCTTTGTAATATCATTTTAGAATTAAAAAAACGTTTAAACGCAGAATAAGAATTCCAAAAATGTAATTACAAATACAGATTGATTATTTGAATCTTTGTAATTAATTATCGAAGGAATTATTAAACGAAAGCGAAAATTTCTCCAAATAAAATACCAATAATATAAAATTCTGATACACAAAATTTGATAAGTTCTCTATCAATGTTGAAGGAGCAACGATTTTTCCACAATAGATGTTGATATTTCCTGGTGGCTTTAGCATCTTCGGTAATATGCACATCACAGTAAGAAAAAAAAAAGGAAGGGGGGAAAAAATTATTCTACTCTCCAGTGTCTTTTGAACGAGAGAAAGAAGCGAAAAAAAAAAAATTGCAGACCGCTTTGAAAGCCGTCGTAAAACGTTTCTCCGTTAACGCCGCCGGCAACTTTGGTTCTTGTGTCGTTTTTTCTGCTCCCTTTCCGGCTTTCCTCGGGTTTTCCGCTGGCAAACCGTTTTGAAAATGGAAATAGCAGCTTGACAAGGATTTCACGCGTACAGATCTCGAAACATCCCTGAAACCTTGCTAATTTCGTACGTTTGTTTCGCGATTCAAACGTCCCTCAGGGACTTGTCGTTCATTCTTTACAAAATTCCTCTTTCCCTTATTTATTGATCGTTTAATTGTTGTTAAAATATTTTTCAATAGTTTGTAGTTTAATATAGTATATTCCGTAAAGCAATGTGATCGTAGTTCAGGAGACAATTCAATTAAAAAACACACCCTTGAAACTAATTTTAACAAACAAAATTATTTTATTCGTCTTTATACATTAAGTTGAACGATTTAACTGGAAAACGAACTTAATTATAACGCCACCTCTTAATATTTTATACTCACGCGTTCGACTGCATTTCATTATCTTAAGATGAATTTACAGCTGTTTGAAACTTAAAGTACCTTTAATAGCAGTTACCGCCTTGACGAGTTTCATTTGTGGATCCCCAATGACCCATAAAAGTTATCAAATACCACCGAACATTGTTGAATGTATAATATAGTCAAATTTGATATTCAAGAAATAATACAGAATTAAATTATTCAAATGAAGTTATTTAATTTGATTTAGAGACTGTTGAAAATTTTCACCGTGCCTTACCATATCAATAATTTATACTGCCATGGTTTACAATAACGATAATATTAATTCGGCTTCTCGTGACCAACAATAATGATAATTTATAATACCGTACAGTTGTAATAATCATTTGTATTACCACGACCCAGAATTTAAACACGGTGAGAATTTTCACAACATCATAACTTACGATAATGACAATATTAATTAACCCATACAAGATGTGTTATTAACGTAATTAATATTGTCTGTTGCAGGTAAGGAAACATCCAGGCGAATGTTTAATCGAATCCAAAAGAATTTCATGAACTCATGAATGTGAACTAATTTGCACGAGCAGTTGGCGTCGAATAACGAGCTGCAGGGTATGTAATTATCGATTGTTAATTACCGATCGCCATTATCAGGTGCTAATTACCTAGAAAATAAATGTAGCACAATGTCGCGCATCGAAGGAGCACGTTTTAGTGATTAATAAGCACCATTTTCGGGCAATTAATGCAATATGACCATGGTTATAATTGGTATATGCCACAATGTCAAAAACATGAATTTTTCTTTCGAAAACAAGTTTCGTGTCCACACCACGCATGTTCCTCGTGATCGATCGTTACCTTTAATCCCGTTGCCAGCGTTGAGCTCCTTAACGATTAGCAATTGCTCGCTTTAATTGATGCTTGATTTATTTCTAAAGCGATGCCCGGTCTCGATGCGCCGGTTTATCTCTCGCGAAGTTCTCGATTCGAGTCAAATTCTGATCGACGTAACCGATTTCCGCGATGCTGTCTCGAATCGAAATGACAAACGAAGCTGGATAATCCGGATAACGAGGCGAACGCTCGAGTACCCGGTGACTTGATCGATGAAAATTTTGGCGACGGTGCTAATCGTGGACAGCCATGTCGGAAGAAACATTAGCACGCTCTGATTCACTATCGATTGCGTAACATCGTTTTCACACACACACACACACACAGACATACGTATGTAACAGACACAGGGTAAAAATATCTGACGCAAAACGCTTTGTGCCGGGAACACAAGAGTCCCTTTTCGTTCTTTAAAAAAAAAAAGGGCACGTGTTTTTAGTTTGGTTTTAATCAGAGATTTTCTTGAAACTAGGATTTTGTTGATAAAATTGGATTCGAAAGTTTGATCAATGATTTTTCATTTATTTGATTCGTTACGTTTTTGAACGTGGAAATTCTAATACGATTTCATGACATAAAAGTGTTGCAAAATAAAACTCATGGTGCGTCAATTTGAAGATTAAAACTTGATGAAAGTGACTATGTAAATGTTTCGTTGATATTTTTTATACAGAATCGGTAATTTTTTGTTGAAGCAGTTATTAAATTAATCAGTAACGGTTTCGTACAGTCCTTTAACAAATATCCAATTTTCAGTCGATTCAAAATGTTAATAATTTTTGTAGTTCTCATTGATAGCATGCTTCAAACTTTAAATTGATATACCAGAAGCACCATTTTGAGATAATTTTATGCCATGTAATTGGTACCAGACCTTTGAGCTTTGAAATTAATGAAAATTTTATGTTTGATACAAATCCGAAATAAATAACAATTACTCGGTTTTATGGATTCAGTATAAAATGATAATATTTAAAAGGTCCGAAAACTGAAATATTTGTTACAGTTTTTCACAATTTTTCGTAAAAATTAGAGTTCAATTGATATGAAACTACGAAGCGACGTTTACTTTTATCCCCTTTCCATTTGTAACTCTTATTCGAGCAATATTTTTGTCGTGTAGCCACTACAATTCAAAATGAAAAAAAAAACGTATCGATTTGACAGAGAGAAATTATGACACTTTCCGGTGGATGATTTACGTTTCGATATAAATATTTACATTCACTTTTACGTTTTTTTTTTACAAAAAATAAAACATCAACGTGCCTTGTAAAAAACAGTCGGTTCAATGGTATACAATTCATGTCTACTATTTCTTTTTTTATTCCCACCGTTCCTTCTTGTTTTTCATTTTTCATCAAATATGTTGAAATAGGTCCTACAATATTTAAAGAACCAACATTTGACTCGAAATAAAAATATTTCAAGCTAGGAGTTTATTCCTTAAACTTTGCAAACTTTTATCAGCAGCCTTGGTAAAGAATTTAAAAGTACACGTCCGTTCGTACAAATTATATTTTATTCAAAATTATTGCTTCATAAATTGCAAAAATTTTGTTTTATATTCACATAATATTTGTCGTTTTTTCGTTGCACAATTTTGCAACGGTGCATGGGAGATTATCGACGGTAAACTGAATCTCAATTAATGCAATGATGACATTTGAGGTGCGCATCGATTATGCAACAGAGAATGTACGATCTGCCGAAAGGTCATTAGATGATCGAACATTTACCTGATGCAGAATTTCAGTCACATTCTAATACCATCACGCCTTCTATTAAAAAACGATATTAGTAATGACTAATTACGTTAATTTTACACTGCAATCAAGCAATTTGAAATTTCTTTAAAATGTGTACATACAATTTAATTGAAGAATTAAAACATTAGTTCGCAATAAAGCATAACCAAAAATATCCTATTATTGGATATCTAATCATAATAAATTTGACCAAAATTGTCATTACAGTAGTGTCTCTTTATCCAAATTAATGTCGACTTATCGAATTCTATATTCTTTTTCCGTGAATTACGTAAAAATTGCATTCAATATAAAGCACCCTATTCGGTTAACAAAACGTTGGGTAATAAAGGCTCCCGGTAATGGACGTGTAAAAGAGGTCTACCATAAATCCGAAGGGGTTAATCAAAGGGACATAGTGGCATGATAAAGATCGAAGGCACGAAGGTGGCATCGTGATCGATGGCGTTAAAATTCGTTTAAGTTGGTGGTCGAACAAAAGTATACAAGGCTAGACGGTGAGTTATAACCACGGTAAGGCGGCTCGTGTTACCTGGTTGGCTCGTTGGAAAATCAACAGGTAGCTCCTGGGCAGGGTCGTACCTTCGGGAATAGTTCGCGGAGCGTTCAGAAATCGAGGCTGCTTCCTGCATACCGAAACGCATCGCGGATACGACGTTCTCCTTCGGTTGGTATTATTGAATTTCCTGTCGTTTTTGCGGGTATCCGGCTTCGAACACGATCGATCCCCCAGGGACCGCGAGGTACATTTAGTGTTTCGCGTCGGAGCCTGAAATTTTCGGCAAAGGTCCTGAAACGGGAAATAGCTTCTTCCTTTCACGCTTCGACAGGCTGCTTTGTGCCCTGAATAAATAACACCTCTGCAGCTCGATCAATGGTGTCATTTTTTTTTTTGTAAAATAGAAGTTCCTTTCCTTTAAAAAATTCTGATTCGAAATCATCGGTCGTTTTAATAAATAAT
This sequence comes from Anthidium xuezhongi, assembly GCA_022405125.1. Taxonomy (NCBI): domain Eukaryota; kingdom Metazoa; phylum Arthropoda; class Insecta; order Hymenoptera; family Megachilidae; genus Anthidium; species Anthidium xuezhongi. Next base: position 2,545,015 of record CM039649.1, read on the forward strand.
TTCGTAGGGTCTTTACCGAATTACTGATTTATTTAAAATTAAAACTTACCAGGAATATTTTCGACCAAATGAACGATGAAATTCCTAATAATACGGGCCATGATTTTTAATGGAAATTCAAGTGTCACCCATATGTGGCTGACGTGGCAGTCAAAGTGTTAAATTAGAAAATTAATAATCATGCTACACAGATCAAAGGAGAAAATGAAATTTTTCTTCAAAAGCGTGAAAGGAAGAAGCAAAAACAATCCGGTGATCTCGCTTTTGAGTAAATTATTATTTAACGAAAGCATCGTCGAATAAAGGCTTGGTCGCCGCCTGCAATAATGAACGGTCGGTGTCTTTGAGCCGTCGTTGCGGCGAAAATAACCCTTTAACGACGTGCCATTTGGTAACAACGGGAACACGTTGATCGGGTCCAGAATAGAGACAATGGTTTTCCAATTTTCTTGGGCGTTTGTACGCGGGCCACTCGGTTTCATCGCACGCGTGCACCTATTTTCTCCGAGCGAATCAAAGGAACAGCATCTGGTCACAGCAGTTGCCTTTTATGGACACCGGTTACGTCCCGTTCGGACGACAAAAAACTGTATTACGTAGAATTCACGGTGTGCCTTCGAAAGACTTTGATATCGATTCCCCTCTACGGTTTCCTATTTTCCGACCAATCGTTTTTCTTTGTGAAATTTTCCAAGCGGATCATGAATTTTCTTGAAACTGATGAAAGATGATTGTTAATTACAACGTGTTAAAAATTGTTTTGGAAAAAAGGTTTAATTTTGTCGTTCCGATAACATCGAAGAGATTCGATAGAGTGTCGCGGGGGTGGTTGGGTTTCCGAAAGGGTGACGGTGAAATCGAGTTCACCGACTGCGATCTCGTCGGTTGCCGAAAGTGTCCCCCGTTTAATCGACGGATTCGAGCGACGAGATTGAAGTCGAACAAACAAGATGAGAGAGAGAGAGAGAGAGAGAGAGAGAACCGTTTAACGTTTCACGGTGGCGAGGGAAATAAATTCGAATCAGAGGCGTGGCCGTGTTTCAGGTTGATTCGCGAGTGTCTAGTGGCGTCATCCGCGTCGCGGCATCTCGTAAATCTGGATTCGACGCGTCGCGACGATCCGATCCGTCGAATTTCTCGGTGAACGATAATCGGGCCGAACGAATCGCGTTTGTCACTCTTTCCTTTCCTGTCTACCGACATATCGATGGCTTATTGCGACGATTCTCCGTGTATTTCCACCACCGACTTGCCACATTTTCGGTATTCGAGCGTTTCAACAAATATTTTAGTTGAGTGAAACCTTCGTCCTAGATACTTTTCTAATTTTTTTTAAATGGCCAGTGGATTATTCGTTTTTGTTAAGATTTCTGGGTCACCCTGTATAGAAAAATGTTTTATAAATTCAATGAAGTATTCGATGATTTAATGACAATCTATACAATAAGGATACAAGCATTTTTTAATTCGAACTTCAAGCTTACCTCCCTTTTATCATTATTTCTCTTTAATTAAGCTTACCTAATTATTCGAATATAATGAATATTACGTTACATGTTATACGCAATACCTACACGTTAACCAACAATGTAATATAATATTAATTCTGCAATACCCTTGGGGAATACTATGTTACATCGAACAGGAAGCAGCCTTAAAACAACCCCTCCTTCTCTATTGTTTACTCTTCCAATAATGCTTTTGCTATGAAAACTATTGTACGAATCCTATTACCTAATACATTCTAATTATTCATTCTTGTTAATCCAGAATAAATGTATTCCTTTAAAACAATGGGTCTCAAGATATTAGTCGTTTAAAAATAATTATGTTAACTTTAAGGAATCGACGTTACTCGCTATTTCTTTTGTTAAAAGTTGAACAAAAGAACCCTGCAACTTTTCGGGCGACGTTGTTTTCCATTAACATCGCGAATTAATTAATAATTCCAACATTGGTCGGGACGCGAGCCTCGTTAGCTTCTCATAAGTCGCGGCTGTTAGTGACGTTAATTAAATTCGAGAAAATTAGAGTATAACATCGTAACCCTTTCCTTAAACGATTATTATTTTTAAATATTACATTTTATTTGTGTATAGTTTTATTTTAACCCTTGCTGTTTTGAAACTTCAACCCTTTCGTAGCCCCTTTTTATTTTTAAACTACCCTTTCGAAGGAAATTTTTATATGGTAATTAAATATTAAAATACTGATCATAATTCCAAAATTATGTCAGTGAAAGTTGATTCAAAATTTTTAAATAATGAAATTACTCATTTAGAACTTACACTTTTTTTAAAGTAATGCAATTGTTATATTAATTAAATTTGAACATAATGAATGGTTTCAATTTATCACAACAATAATCACTGTATTAAATTAAATAATTTAATAGAAGAACGTAGATCGTTTCTGATGATTTCAGATGATTTCAAGTGGAAATATATTGAATTAATGGTATAACGAACGAGGTTGGAAATCATTTAGACGGTTTTAAAATTTAGTATTTAGTTTTTATTCAATTTCCTCGGTGCGCGAGGCGTGTTGTTTATCCGTGTCACGTTTGCCGCGAGAAATTCCCGCGAAAATTAGCCAGCAGGGATTCCAGCGGGGCGGAACATTCGTCTCGCGAGTATTTTCACGTTCCACCGCGACGACTCGTCACGGCTGTTAAGAGTACCGAGGCTCCTCGGCATCGCGAGTTAATTAATAATCTCGTTATTCGACGGGACGCGTCCGTGCACCTTCTTCCTTCGCACGGCGAGCTTCGAATTAACGCAAGAATTAAAAGACGCCACTCCTTTTTCTACTCTTTCCCGTCCTGTGACGTCACATATAACTAAAAGAAAAATCGATAAAGTTGAAAAAGAAAGAATCTATAAAATAAAGTTACAAACATTCGCGTGCCCTTAATCGATAATCAATTTCTATTACCGTTAACACTTTGCCTGCTGGAAAGAAATTGGTATCGTATTTAACAGTGTACCGTAATTAAATTTCTGAAATGCCTATCTTTCCACGAAGCAACCTAAGAAAATTCTGCACGCAACCATAAACGTTCAGCAGCATCGCAAGAATTTAACAGCGTGCAGTTATTTCCCGATTTTTCTACTGCTTCGTATTGTGTATCCACGATATGTTTCTCTTCCAAAAAAAAAAAAAGAAAAAAAGGGAAGGAAAGAAAAGAAAGAAAGAATCCATGACATATCTGCAATACACAGCGAGAAAATTCCTGAGGCAAACCATATTCATACCGCGGGTTGAACAAATTTCGCCAGCATCCGTGTACCGCGGTAGCGATTCAAGAATTTAATAGTACGGTTATATTCTGACTTTTCTATTACCTGATATTTCGTAGGCGTAATTTATCTTGTTGATAAAAAAAATAAAGAGAAAGACCGGGAGGAAGACAGGTCAGAGTAAAATAAGCAGATGGCTCGTAAGATTTGTGGCAGTTACCTTTAATGGAATTCATTGGGCGCGCTCGCCTAAATACAAAGTAACAGCTTCTGTATTCCAAACCTGGTGTTCCTTGGCTTCGTGCGCTCCTAAGATGATCTCTAAAGCGTTCTCATAGACCCAGTAATACCAGCTACATTTCCCTCGGTGTTTAGCCCTACCGCTGCACCCGAAATATCGACTTCATTTCGAATGCAACCAGGATATTATCTCGGACCCGGATTCCATTACGTGAAAGCATTCAACTGGCTTGAATTAATCGGTCTCCCGAAATCCCTTAAGAAACTCAAATTCTTACTTCTATTTCGGGCTCGTTTATCGACGCGAACGGTATTATCAGTTATAATTAGGAAATTCTATGTTCTTAATTATACAAAATTGCTGCAGTATGTTATCTGAGAAGTTAATCGGGGAATAATTTTCTTTCCGTCAATTAAGTTAGGGCTAAGTTAAGTTGTAGTCGGTGCAAGGGAATGTTGAAAACTGTAACATCTAACTTGTCGTGTCCTCTTCCCCCTTACCTCCACCTTACCTCGACAAGGTATTGCATACGAGGGTGTACGACCCCCTGAGGAGGGAAGAAGACACGACAGGTTAAATGTCATAGTTTTCAACACTCACTTAGGGAACTGTACATTTAATTATTATATTAGAAATTGTGAATTTTAGTGGTATTCGAGTTTTATTAGTACTGGAATTCTACCGGTATTGGAATTCTATTAGTATTGGAATTCTGCTGGTATTCGAATTTGATTAATATTAGAATTCTACCGGTATTCCAATTTTACTGGTATTCCAATTTTATTAATATTAGAATTCTACTGCTATTCGAATATCAGAACTTTCGTTACACTCCCAATCAGTCATCAGCATTATCGACAGATTTCCTCAGGTTTGAAAATAATTCGATTATCTATCAATCAACACTGGTCGAACGGATTCTAATTGATCGACGTAATTAGAAATTAACTAGCAGCTATCCCGGTCATTGTGACATCGATTCCATTGTCTTCGGAGTTACGGTATGCCGATACGATCGTCCAAGCAGATCTATCGGACAAGTTAAAGTGCCTCCGATGCTTGCTTGAAACTTGCATCGACTAATTGTCCTCTACTCGATCCACACAGCTCGATCGACCGAGCGAACTCGATACACCGGACGTGTATGCTCGCCAATCGATAGAGGAGGCTGGTCGATTGTCGGAACTCAATGATTAAATTATCATCCAACCAATTTTCCCGGCCAACTTTAGCGCAGCTAACCAATTCACTCCCGATATTAACCGGTTCTCGTATAACCCTTGTTTGTCGCTGTGCTTTAATAAATTGATCGTCGCTAAAAGACCTTACCCGTGAGAATGCTTTTATACGTTTTAAACGTTGCTCGTGTAGATAATTGACACGATTCGAGATTTTGAAATTTTACCAAATTTCTTTATCGATATCTACCTGCATACCCTGCAACTGTTGCTCTAAACTGTTCTTTTTGCCAGACGTAACGCCTTGTGTAAAAACACCATATTAAAGATAAGATAGAATTATTGCACGCAAGTTGAAAGTAGTGGGAATAAAATCCACAAAGATAGAGAAGCAAACGAGCTACGTTACTACGTTATTAACATTTTCACTCGCTAACAAAAGAACTTTCCAAACACCTCGTACGCTTCTCCGTTTCGATCGATTGAAACGTATCGTGTGGCAGAGTTCAAATATATCGGAGGCCACGAAGCCAAAATCCATCGAATCGAGTGAAATAATCGTGTATTCAGCTGAATTCAATGAGGGCGGCTACTCGGTCAGAATTTCGAGGGCAAAAATAGCCTGTGTTTCGTGTCGAGCAAAGAGAGGGGGCGGCGGAATCGAAAGGAGACCCAGGGGTAGTGAAAAAAGGAGCAGAGGGCTGAACCTGTTTGCGTGCCAGTTGATTGGGGTATCCTTCTGGGTGGAAAAGAGAGGAGAGAACGGTGGAAGAAGGAAGCTGAGAGGAACGGGCACGCTGGGTCCAGAAACTAGCTTTCGTCTAGCATCTCTCATCCCTTGGCTCATCTTACGGTCGATATTCGCAGCTGCTCGCATGAACCAACGCCTAAAGTCGGAAATAATCTTGTACAGTCGGTGGGTGCCGGCCACACAGAGCGCCGAGGGAAACCCTTCTGCGAGAGTATCACGGTTTATTCTTGGCAAAATTAAATTCTAATTTGTATAATATCGCTAGCTTGCCTGTAGCAATTTTTATTATCATTTTTATTGGTAATTTAATTCGCGACCCGTTCCGTGCACTTTGCGTTGTAATCGTTTGAGACAGTTTAAAATAATGTTCAGTTTAATTGGAAATTATTATGTCCACGGTGGAGCTGATTATTTCTGTTGGAATTATGAATACGGGAAAGGAACATCGTGTGCTTCTTGTACAAAATGTCGCCGGTTGAACGCAAGTTGATTTAATATTTCAAAGTGGTTTAATCCCCTGATTCCAAGGGAAATAGACGATGCCGGAATATATAGCATACGAAATGAATGAATTCTTCTTTATTTATGAGAGGAAAAGAGTTCTTTTCCCGGATGAAAAATGGCGAAGGGTTTCTACGTTGTTGACTGGAGGTTTCGAAAACTTTACACGGAGCTTCTTTATTATTTTGGCAACTCGAATCTGTAGTATTTCTATCGCTGAAGATACTTATCTTAATTTGAAATTGTTGTTTGTTAAATTTTGAAAGAATCCCAATTTTCCGTTATTTGTTTCGCTTGAAAATTCTTAAAACGCGAATCGAGAAACGATCGAATAAACAGTGATGAATCGAAGAGGAAATCTATCTGAGAACCGGCAACAGATATTCTCGTTTAAAAGATGACGTTGACACGGCCGATAGGGAAAAATATTAAATTAATTCTGCAACGCTTCCGACACACCTTGACGTTCCATCGATCTTCCAAGCGGACTATAAATACCTTTACGGACAACACATACAATACTTCCTATAATACATTTTCTGTTTTAATATCTTCTTTTCTTTAACGCCTGATAGATTGCCTATGAATTTCTTATTTTAACTCGCCGATGCTCGAAATTGCGTTTAAACAATATCCCGGTGTACCTTCCGTAATCACAGATTTTAATACTTTATAAAATTAAAAATTTTCTTTTGTTGAATGCAGGGCCCATATTTTGTATCATATAAAGCTAAAAACTAGAGTAATTAATAAGGGTTGTGTTTATAAGTAATTATAAGGGTTGTGAGAAATAAATAAAATTTTGTTCTCTGGATATAAAGGAATTGGATTACAAAATTTATTAAAATTCGTCGTTCGTTCGTTTATTTTTCTATCTTATTGGAAAAATCGAAGATACAACGCAGAACAATGGTGACGGGAGAGACTGCAAACACGAGGGTTTTAAAAGTAGGGATAAAGTTGTTAGGATCGTAAAAAATTGTTCTGTCCCATCTGCCACTATCGATCGCCGTCGCCTCGATATTACAGGGGTGGAAACTGTTTCTCCTTAGGGATGGAAATCCTTCGTTCTGCATCGATAACAGGAGAAAATAGTACGGGGAACGTTTCGACTTTCGAAATAACAGAAATTTTATCTTCGATATATTTTCCTTCCTAACGTCGCTATCGATCATGTATATTCCATTCGTAGCTTTCGATTTATCGTATAAATTTGAGTATTTTAGCATCCCTCGATTTAATTTTGTCCATAATATTTTAGAAATTCATATCGTTGTTCTCAAATTAAAATTAATCGATTTATTTTTTTATCTATCAAGAATCTAATAAATAAATACCAATAAGTAATAGTTAATGTATCGGTGTAATAAAACGGAGAGTTTGTGAATAAGTAACGTAGTTCGATAAAGATAAAGATACGGAATTTTTGGAATTTTCGAGAAGCATTGCAGAAGCATCAGTTAATAGTAATTTACAGCTACGAAATAGTACAACATTTTGGTGCAAGTAGTACAGCCTGCATTGTTCTCAAATTGGTGCATAGTTTACCCTAAAATTTCATTATTATATTAGGACACTGTGTAAACTGATATCAGAGCGTTAGTATCAATGAATCGTTGAGAACAATTTAAAAGGAAAACACCCAATCGTAATAGAAAAATTAAAATGACTTTAGACTTTTGAAAGGAACTTTTACCAGTGATTGTTGTGTACAAATTTTCAAGAAATTTCCAATTTTAACGCGAACAATCGTATTTTGATTGCAATGAACCTGTCACATATTTTTCAGCCAAAAAACTTTCTTACATTCAGAAAATAAAATCCAGGGAAATAATTAAAAATTTAAGAAAATGAAAACGAAAAAGTGTATAAAATCAAATTCAACGTTTTATTTATACAATCCTTTAAACCCTGCACTTTTATGTCATTCGATCATAAATATTAACACTGTGAATACTATGAATAAATAAATCCTGTATAACAGATAGGAACAATGTAAATCATAAAGGAATCTCCTCACTCTTTTATTTTATCAAGTCAATAAAAATGATGAAAAAAGAAACAAAAGTGAAGGGGGGAGGGAAAAAAATGTAACTGGTTACACCGACTCGTGTTCTTTCCCTTTGAAAACATTCTATAGAAAACGGATAATAAAAACGATAAAGAAATATTCTTCGTCTCCACGTGGTTAGGTCGAATCGATACTTGGAATCGTGGTAGAAAGCGACGTCTACACGTTGATGGTCCTCGATATAAAACCATCCTTCCCTTCTTGACGAGGCTGCTATTCCCCTCCCGCCTTCTTCGACCCCTCTTCCCCTTGCTATAAAAACACAATTTCCTTCCTGCTCGGGAAAGTTTCGTTTGCCAGCCGAAAAGCTTCATAATTGCACGAATTACTCGAGCAGATCATTTCCAACGTGACGTCGTCATATTTCGAGAATACTCCGCGCTTGCGAAATCCAGGATTTCGTTGTCCCTTGTTTGATAGCTGAGCTGGACGTTTAGAATTTTAAAATCGCTTCTTCTGTTCCTATTCCCTTTCATCCGCCTTCTTCGTTCTCCTTTTTGTATTATTAAATTCTATTAACACGGTGTGTATTTAGTTAGACGGATTAAAGTACTAATTATTAACGATGCCATTGGCTAATTTTCAATTCTAAACTTTAACTTTGGACTTTATGTTTCATTCAATTTTAAACGTTTTAATTTTCATTTCATTCAATTTGAAATGTTTTAATTTTAATTCTAAGCTTTGAGTTTCATTCAGTTTAAAAATTGTCCAATCTCAATTAGACATTTTCGATCAGTTGCTTTAAGCTATATAATGTTAACCGTACCCAAAGCTTGCTTTGTTATTTAATTGTACAAAATTCAAAACATTAGTCACTAATGGCCAGCATTACAGTCCTTATTGAACTCTCCATTAGCCACAATGCATAATTAATATATTTTCAGTGTTACGTTCAATTTTCTTTAACTTTTCCCTCTTCTTTTTCGTTCCTTATTAAACAATATTCAATTCGTGATATCTTTTGCTCTAAAGGTGAATATACTAAAGGTGAAATTTTTAAATAATTCAAAGTACAAAATGACTTTTCCGTGAAATGTGACAACGAGAGCTTAACCGGTTGTTCACCTGATGTCGGAGTTCCGGTGTCGGCAACGTTTACCAAAGTACAGACCGGGTATCGTTGCAGCAATATAAGATTGCAAAGAAAGAAAGGTTATAAAACGTCGTTGAAGAAGTCGCGCGAAGCTCGTCGCTTCCGTTAAAGACCGTTTTCGTACTCGTTATTTCGGATTACTCCTGGGGGGTTACAGCCGGCAATTTATGAAACTCGTAATGGTCTCCCCTAGGCGTTACCTTTTGCCGGCGTATAATGATTACACGCGCCGCTATCGCCGCGAAATAGAAGCTGACTGTGTTCCCTTTAATTTATTAAATATCGGTCTGCGATCCTGCGGGATCCCACTTTCGATATCCCTTTTTCTTTCTATTCCTTCGAGCTCCGTTTCTATCTTTGAATATCTTATTCTAATTATATTCGGTAATCACATTTCGAAAATGAATCTTGTATAGTTAAGTGTAAAATGAATTTACTGATTTTTGTTCATTTCGAACAGAGCTTAATGTTGCAAGGTTTAAATATAAATTGAGCTCAGTGTGTCAGGGGTTGAATATAAATTGAGTTTAATATTTCTAGATTTAAATATAAATTAAATTTAACACTTCCAAGTTTGGACGAAAATCTTGGCCAGTGTGTCTTCGAAAAATGATTACTTATTGAATTATTAATATATAATCCCACAGAAAGAAATATACAAAGTTTGCAAATTTTCTTATTATCCTATCAAAGCTTTAATTATCAAGTAGATGAATAATTCATTTTCGAACGCAACTATATTTGAAGTGCTAATCTTATTTATGACTCTCATAAAAATGAAATATCAGAATTGATTAAATACCATTCCAATCAATATCCTAGACACTTCCATTAGCATAAATTCTAATCAAATTCGAAGTTTATTGTCCCTGGAATAGAAATATGGTCGGTCAGTCTCGTAGATCAACCGTGCCGTTATCCAAGAATGATCTGGCCAACGATCAACGATACTACTGTCTCGTAAAGAAAAAAAAAAGGAAAGAAGAAAAAAGGAATCGTTCCTTTTTAGTGTTAAAGGAGGATAATAAACGCGAATCGTCGGGAAATCGCGTTTGAGGGCAGAAACGGAGCCAGCAGTTGTGATATTGGCCAAAGTAAGGATCGTTCCTGTTCGCAAACTGCGAGTTTATGGGGTTTCCATCGATATTCCATCCTCTTGGCGCAGGCCATTAACAAATTGGAAGCAACGGCGGCTCTTTGTGCCTTTTCTCTGAGGGACGTTTTGAATACACAAATTATTGGGCAATAAAATCCGGGCAAACATCGTGAATCGTGTGTCTTGAACACGACCATTCCCGTTGGCTTCGTTTCACGTGAAATTATTCTTTCGATAAACGACGTCTGACACGATGAAAGAACGGGTCCTTTTTTAACGGCAAAGCGGATGGTCTATTCGGTTACAAATGGCCGACAAACTGTGCCTCCTTTGCTTTTATCCCCTTCTTCAATTCAGAATCTCCTTTGGCCATAACATATTCTTATTTTATTTCAATTTTTGAACAGTGTTCAGTTTCGGCATTCTTATGCATCGATTTGGAAAAATTTAGAAACATTTATTTACCTATTTGGAAAAATTTAACAACTCTCGTTTGACTGTTTAAATAAAATTGAGAAATCTTTGTTAAGCTGTTTGGAAGAATTTCAAACACATTATTTATACAAATCGTTTATTTGCCACCAAAATGGATGATTTACATAGTACTTCGAAGATTGATCATCAAACGATTTCGAGATTCGGAAACTTTGAACTTTTGTACCTGTATGCGACGAAAAAGGGTAGGAAACTAGGTTTCTTTTAAATCTCCCTAAACTTGGGTAACTATTGTTGAAATGGGATCACTCGATTCGGGCTAACGTCAACTGGACTTTCGGAATCTTTGGAATCGGATATCGAGAGGAGAAACTTGGCCGTACAGTTGCGTGTTCTACATGAATTCCATATTCATCTCGTTCCGTTCACCTTCGTTGCGAAACGTACTTCTCTTTCTTGAGTCTTGATAAGAAATAAAGAAGAAAAAAGGAATGCAGAAAGAGGGGGGGAAGAAAAATGTTGAAACTTGATTTTCGCATCGGTGATGAGTGTCGCGGCCTCGGATATAGACAGCCGGATCTGTGGAGCTGGGAGAAATTCGATTTGAAATTGCGAAAGAAGGGGGAAAACTCGATATAAGTTTTCGGGATTGACGGTGTACGAAATTCAGAGTTATTTAAAGCAGAAGTGATCTAGATTGACGACAAATTTTTTTTACCCTTCTCGTTTTCTTCTTCTATTTTGACGATCTGTTCATCAAACAGCAGATTGAAATTTTATATATATATGTAACGTAGCTGAATATTTTGATTTATTATAAATTCAGAAGGCAATCAAATATTTTAATATTAACTGTAGAAAGTATCAAGTGAAAGATTTAATATTTTCAATTAAATTATTGTGGTAATAATACACAGTTGCTAATTAGAAGCTTAAATTGTAAAACTACTACTACAATTATTATTCCACTAATAATATAAAAGTTTCAATGGTAATACAAATTTCCATACCACTTCCACATTTATACTCGTTGGAACTTTAATTATTACAGCTAGTTAATTCTCAAATTCGAGCCCTCCATTATTTAAAATTCTTTTAATTTATGCCCCCTGTTCGCAACCTTTCAGTTTTGCGACAATTATACCGCTTTTAAAGAACACTCTTCGCGCATCGATTATTCAAATGTATTACATTTGATTAACGTGTTACATTGATTAACCTGTTAAAATTACTGTTGATATTTCGTAAAATTCCGAGGAACGTCGCGCAGAATGTAACGAACCCAACTATTTTGTAATTACTATTTATAATTGCTAATTTATGCTGAATTTTATCTCGTAATTATTCATGGATCGATGAATCTCATTAGAAATCATCTGTACACGCTTCAAACCTGATCTCGTCGACAGTGAATATGTGGTAGATAAAATTACTCGTTCGGCAATCGATCTATCGGAACGTGAGCTTCGTGTATCAACGTTGATTTACATTACGAGCTTCCCAACCGTGAAACTTCAGGTGACGCGTGAAATCCAAAGTGTGATCGAAAAATCGATGAAATTGTTTTTCGTCATCCAATTAAAACATTTTTTTTTTAAATCTTCATTTGGACCGGATCAAGATTTATTTTAATTTAAATGTCAATAGGTTTACAGACATTTTTGCTTTTATTTAAAAACAACAATTACACGCCATTAACGTTAAAAGATTTGTAATTCTGTAGTTTCTGTAATTTTCCTTGTGTCAATACGGAAGTTAATAACATTGTTTATTCATACATCGATTATTAATGTTATCGCCTTTTCGTATAAATAATGCTAAAGACTCGTTATTTATTCGAACGAAAACAACATTAATTACTCGATTAAAAAATAATTTCATCGAATAGTTGAAAGTTTGTCCGATTGAAAAATGGTGTATGAAATTTAACGAGAATAAATTGAATGTTGCGAAAGAGGTGATAAAACACAAGAGAATAATTTGAAATAAAAAAGTTTCGTAAATGAAGGCTCATTTGCGGGGAAAGTTGTAGACGTTAATGACCTCTATCATCAGACATATAATTAGCGTGACGCCTGTTATCAGAATCCAACAGGTTATCGTGACACCTAAGAGATTCACGGTAATTTACGTGCTCGCTACTCTCGTAATTGTGCCTGACACTTTGCACGCTTATACTACTTGCCGGGCATAAAACTTTCGCGGAAAGTTTGTTAAGTTCTTAAACTTTACAATTTTACCACATGCTGTTACTAATTACAAGAGTTTCCACATTTGTTTGAAGTGTGAGAAAAATTGACGGGCGAAAGAATTCCGTAATTCAACAACTTTTATCCATTTCTAAATCTTCTATAATTGAAACGTCTAATTTTAATAATTGAAATATTTGATTTCAGGTTTGTTTTAGCCATTAAAATTAGTACGTAGAAAAGATTTGTCTAAAAAGTTGAAGGGCTTGCAAATTATTTCAAATTAAATATGAGAAATTCTTTGCTTTTTAATGTATACTTCTAAAGATTTATGAAACGGTGCATATAAATCTACAGGGGATGTAAAAATCTTCCTGAAAATCAGTGACAACATAAATTTCGTTTTTTGGAAAACATCGTAAAATTTTACCCGGTTTTTGTTTGCGGAATGTAATTATGCCTGGCGCATCGTTTACTCGTACTACTTGCTGCGTAACTCGACGCAGGGTATTACAGCGAACCGATTGAATTTATGGTTCTCGGAAGAAAAATATTAATAAATCATACCGCGAGCTTTAAGGGATTATTAATGCACAACTACGTGTTATGACAGTTGTACAAAAAGAGAATCCGGAATAAAACCACGTGACAATTTAGTTAAAAGCAATTGAGAACTGTTTGCTACTTAACATGTTTGCATAATAGCTACTACAACTATGATAATTTGTGATTAATTAAAATTTATTTATTTTCTTCTTAAATCACTTATAAAGTATTTTTTTATTAATTTTCAAAGAATGTATATTTTTGATTTATAGAAATTTTATAAGTGTACTCAGTCTTTGTATTTATAAAATTATTTAATTGCGTAATATTTGAACTAGTGGGAATTTTTTCCACAGCAATTAGAAGTACTGTGTGTTTAATTTAACAAAATAAAAGTAATATTATTTTTGGAACATCGATTACGCGAAAAAGTTAAACATAATAAGCAGAGGGTAAAACTGAGGAAAATAATAAAGAAAGTTCGAGGAATCTTCATAATACATCCAATTCCATATTTCCAGCAAGATAAACGAAATTTTTCCTGGAATTCTTTGGTACAGCCGAAGGAAAACAACCCCCGGGACTCGTGCCTGATTAAATACCAAGGGTAACATTTAGGGGGTTGTTACCCCGGCGTTACGTCTTTACGGGTTCTCTCCCCCCAGTGATTCTCGCGGGTGGTCGTAAGGGCGAGGGTCCAACGAAACACGGTTAACCTAGCGGAAGATATTAGGTTCGGCCTGAAATTAGACCGCTCGTGGCTGCCAAGGGGGATGAGAGTGCAACCCCTGAAGAAGGAATAAAATCGACCGTCCGTTGAATAGGTTCGTTGAACGTTGCACGTGGAATTGTTGCTTCTCCGTAATCTTTCGAAAATTAGAAAAATTTCATTTTGTTAACAATTCCTCAACCCCCACGATCCAATATTTCATCGAGTACCAACTCTCGAACTTAGAATAATTTTATATTACTCCAATAGGGAAAGAATTATTTTTCGATCGTGCAATAAAGCGCCGGCAATTGGGTCCGTTTGCTTTATTATCCGAATAAACGTCAGACGGGGTTGGAATTTGGAGCAACGCTCCCGAACAGTCGGCATCGGCCAATTTTCGAAACGAAATCAGAGCTTCTAATTAAAAGGTTTTACAAGAGGGTGAGCCGCGTGGGGGGGTTTGGTGGTTATAGAACCGTCGCTTTCATCGAAACGTCGGAAAAAACGAAAAGAAAGGAAACGCCGAAATAATTCTCGGTTGCATTGTGAACGCGATTTAAATTCCTCTCTTTTTCCCTTCTGTTTTCTGTGTTTTCGTTATTGTGCTTGAATTTTATCGCCGGTTGCGCTGTAACTTCATTTCAGTTGAAGGGGTTAAGGGGTTGGTTTTCTACCGGTTCGCTGCTTTAGTTGAAACGTGTTTTTGAAACTGAAAAATCGATTGTTTTTTTGTTTTTTTGTTTTTTGTTTTTCTGCCTCCCGTCTTTAACGGAGTTGATTGTTTTCAGTAAGTGGAAGATCGTTGTTGCTCCCTTTTTCCACGGGGATTACTTACGTTTGTTGGAAAGTTTCGGGGATTGCGCGAATTGTTTATCGGGCTACGATAGAGTTTTCTACCCTCGAACGAACAACGGTGTTTTTCCTGCAATTTATAGTACGTTTTCCTTTCACGAATCGTTCGAATATTCTGCAATTTAATTAGCTGCATATTTGTATTTACACCAATAAGGTAATTAACGTGTTAGTAACAAACCCCATAAAAATAGTTATTCTAAATTAAAATGTTTAATCTTCCGCCTTACTATAGGCACCTAAATCTGAGTACCTATCTTACGACAATTATAATAATAACTTTGCAATATCTTTCATTTATAATTCACTCGAACAGACCACGCCCGTTTTTCTTCTATTTCCATGGAAGATTCTTCGAAATCTATACAGCTTTCGAATTCAGGTCGAAAATAATCGCATCTACATACGAGCCGTTCATCGATGTTTGCCTTCGAAGCCGACATGACTCGATCATAGTGGAAATGTGTTTGCAGAACGGCACCGGATGCATGGAACAGTCATTAACGCCTGCATGTGTGTTTCAACGCCTCGGAACTATTCGTTGCCGTCCAACTGTCGCATCGTCATCGATTCTATTTGTACGGAGATGTTGATAAATGGGGTACAAAGTTTACCATTCCTTAACAAACCCGGACCACCGCCCATTGGCGCAGAGATTTTATTTCAGACCGCGTGTTCGAATTCAACGTCGATTCATAGAAATCTCGATTTTGCCTCGTTAATAGGTCAAAATAATGTTTACCTGGTTAGAATGCACGATGATGGATCACGTATACCTTGCGTGTGACCTAAATTATTAGATCATTTGCAGATTTCTTAAGTATTCCTGATAGAATCTCTTTCTTGATTTCGGCCCTTGTAGAGGGACAAGTTTTGAAAATGTTCAATCATTCGATTTGCCAAACTAAATTCGCCTCAAACGAAAATGAAACACTGAAAAATTGTTGAAATAAAAATTATTTATAGGACACTTCCTGTCCAAGAATATTAAGGTCTGTACAGACGTAATAAAACAATTTGGAACGCGTTTGACTTTTTTAATTTTGCACATAAGTATTGACTGCTGTTAATTTTCATTTCCTTTACGTTCAGTTCCATCTCCATTAAACATACAAGTTACCTGAAATCGTCAGAAGACCTTCTTCCGACATGTAGGAATTAATTAAATTACAACGTATTTGAACGATTCTGTAAAGGAAAACGTACCATAAGTATCTCGTTTAATTGAAGCTGTCGCGATATTGGTAATTGAATAATTCTAGGCTCCAGGCACCAACATACGAATATTTTTGTCGAACATCAACGCGGGGGTTGAAAGAGCAAAGACGAGACCAGTCGCGGCACACCTGAAGTGCACAGTCGAACCGTTTCAAAGCTTTCCGCTCGTTCGCGTAACGATCCTTCGGTTGAAAAAAAAAAAGAGCGAGACAGAAAAGGCGAGGAGACGGGGTGGAAGAAACACGAACAAAAGGAAGAAGAAAGTTTCAACCGCGAGCTTGTAGAAAATGCACGGACCCGTTCCTCTTGTAAGAGGCTACGCCAGTGAGTCGCAACACTCCGCGACTACAAAGCCATCCTTGGTCGCGTCTCTCGGCCGCCACGTCGCGAGATTCCATTTCGAGGAACTAATGGCCGACGTTGAAAGGGAAAAAGTGGTGGTCGGGCGCAAGGGGACACGAAGGTGGTGGCGGCGGTGGTTTAGGCCAAGGGCGGGGAAGACGCGAGGGGAAGGGGAAGAAGTGAAACGTTGGACCACCCTCGTTGCAGTTTTATTACGATCGCGGACCCGACATTAACGCACGCCCGGCTATCATTACGCGTTTCAGATCTCAGCGCCGAGGCATTCGTTCCCCCGCTACGTGTCCCTCTCGGTCCGCGTACAAAAAGACACAATAAAGGCCGACCGTTAAGGGAGCGGATAGTCGCATCGGTACCGAACGTATTATTTCCCTTCCTGTCCCTGCGTCGCTCTAATGATAATACGCGCTCGGACCCGGCAAATTGGAAGTCTCCTATCGTTCGATCCTTACTCATCGTTGCTCGAATTAACCCTCGAACGATGATTGAATTTCTTGCAAATGTGAGCTTTTAACGATATAAAATCGGTCATTTTTATTCTATCTTTATTCATTTTGGTTCTACGGCTTGCAACTCTCTTACCTTTGGTATCGTGTTCTTCTATAGGGTGCGAAAGGGAAAACAATTAGTTAAAAGAAGAATGATAATTTATTTAAGCTGCTCGTAGTATAAGGCATCGGCTACCTTTAAACAAAATACGATCTGAAGCACAGTGTCGTATCTAGACAAATCTGTATAGGGTGGTCGATCGGCCCCATTACGATTCTATTAGGGATGTTATCTCTAACTCGAGGCACTTGCAGCTGGTTGAACAAAAATGGCTTAGAACTAAAATATTTTGGAAAATAGTTTATTTTAATCTTGAGTTTTACAAATAGGAACACGTACTTTTCTTTTTACGATTTTGTAGAGGATGTCGAGACGAATTTAAATTGAGGATAATTGAATAATTAATAAAGGAAAAGGTCAAATAAATGCTGAATATTGCTAGTATTAGACATGTGAAAATTAATCGATATAAATCATAATAATTGAAATTTAAGTGTGTCTGACCACACACGTGTACTTTCACTAGATAATTTGACTTTATGACGGTGTAAACATTACTCGTCACCGAAGAGATCGCCAAATATAATTGATCAGGATTCGATCATTGTCAAAGTTGATTCGAGAGGCGGAGGTAAAGTTTCATCGAACGAAATTAACATATCCCCGACGTGATATCATTTCGTGGCCCGTCCCTGTGATTTCATCGCAGTGCTTTTACGTCTTTCAAATCCCGACTGCCGTAAACATGACCGTCTAAAGTGCGATAACGCTTCTTTTACGATAGCCGGAATAATGGCCGACACGAATTTCGCATCTTCACTGTTTCCGGTTGCAATTCGGAAGACGTTCGACCCAAATTTCGTGCGAAAATTACTCGAATTTTATCGTGGCGGGATCGCGCGTCAAGTTTTATTTAGAAATCGTCGGTACTGTCTTGGGTATCAAAAAGAAAGAAATTCTGAGCTTCAAACTTTTATCCAGGGGTGTTGAAAATTTGATTCGTTAACGTATCCATCAACAGCAGCAACTGTGAAACGATATTACACGTGTAGGAGATGGGAAACATTGTATGCACATGGGTACACGTAATCATGAACGTAGTAATCGTGAGTAGGCATTAGAGTAGACTGGTATGATAGGCTTTCAAGATTAATACAATGCGCTTAGGTGAGTATGATCTTCAGATTGAATCAGAATGTCTGTACGATACGAGTTCGAGATCGTGGTTATTGGAACATCCGAACCGTCTGTTAATTTTCCTTCGATACAGCTGCAGGTAAAGGGAAAGCTTTCAGGAGTGAATTTAATTACATTTCAAAACTCGAGGAAATGATTTAAATTTAGATTTGATCAAATTTAATATAATTTATATCTTTAGTTTTATGTAGAAGGATAGGTAATGTATAATAGTTTGATAATTAATGAATTATTTTATCAATAATTGGAATTTTAATGTGTCTTGTTATTCAAATTTATTTTCACTGCGATGGTTAACCAGAAATATTAAATACTTTTGTATAAAGTTAAGTATAGAGGGGGATACTGCACAGTGACGAACTCTGACAAGTAGTACAACCCACGTATGGTCAGACGTCCGAGCGTCTTCTGAACTTAGTCTCCTCCCTACAGTTGAAAATATTATACATATACTTTTGAATTAATATTAATATTTAGAAAAGGAACACTACATTTTTGGAAACTTCGAAATTTCGAAATATACCTTCAGAAACTTCAAAATTTCCAAATAGTATTCTAGCGATTTAAAAACTTTTGAAACTTTAAACAATATTCTCAGCAACGAAGAAAAATATATTTTAAAAATATTTACTGTACTTTATATTAATTTTGTGCTATCTTACAACATGAAATACTTATACAAATCTTTTTTATTTTACATAGAGCTGTGATCCCTGCATCCCCGAATACCAATCATCCGTTTTTCACTGCCATCCTGCGCAATCAAATCACGAAATATAAAATGTCTGGAGGGGCGAGTTTCGCAATTTGTCGAGCATTTTCGACGTGCAGAAACGCGTTCAGTGTTCGTGTTTACCACTCCGAGAAAGGACGCATTCCAACACGTCGAAGATACATCCACGAACGAAAATGGAGGGTGTGCAGTGGCTGATGAATATTGTGCTCGTCTAATAGCTGGTTTAACGATGCCACGCTGAGCGGAAATGGAAGATGATCTGCCTAAATTCGCTTACTCCTGCAACTGAACAAACACTGTGCAACGATATGATGAAGATCTGCAGCTCCTCGTCAGGACCGTTTTTACATTGATTCGATGTTCCACGAAAAATAAAATATTTTTAAATTATCCATTTACTAATGTATTTCACTTTCTGTGCTTGTTAGACAATTGTTAAAGTGAAATATTATATTAGTAAAGGGGTTGTTGAAATTAGAAAATCAATTGAGAGTAAAATTGAAACGGAAATAGATAATTTAACTTTGCACAAGGATAGAAATAAAAATAAAATTCAGTATTCAGTGCTTAATAATTTATCTTGTCGAAATAACAGATTGAGGATTTCTAATTTTAAGTCACAAAGTTTATTAACACTAGAACTACCAAATGAAAAAATGACTTTATCAGAACATTTTACAATTTAATTTATGTTTCATTCCTTATTTATTTATTTTCTATTTTATTTTCAATTTAAAGAAAGTGTACATTGAACATCAGTAGTTCTAGTGTTAAAATACCTTTATCGAAATGTATGTTAACTTTTGTGAAAATTAGGACTTCCTTTATGTAGTATATCATTATTTCTTTTTCTATTTTAAACATTAACCCTTTGCAGTCAATTAATGCATACTTGCATCTAAATTTACAAAATCATGTGTATGTTTAATAAATATTGCTTTACGTTTTTTGGCATAAAAATAACTGCAAGTGTGTGCAACAGAGATTTGTAACATATGCTTCGAAAAAGGGAATTATTTATTTTCTTTGAAATAAATAATATTCCGTGTGTTCACTGTCCCAGATTAAAAGTGCACCATTATCAAAGTGTTAAAGCGTTAAATCTAGCGTGAGAAAAATAAAATCCACTTGTATAGGTACGAAAATTTATTGTATGAAAAAATCAACTTCATTGTGCCATTGTTTTGTGGATCCAATGGTACAGAAACTAGTATCTATGGAAGGCTGAAGTTTGTATCAGGGGCAGATCCATTCCAGACTTTCTACAGTGCACATCGACCGTAAGAGGGGAACTTTGAAATACTTGTGACTTGATACAGCTCTTAACAAACTTCCCCAAGAATCTGAAAGGCTTCCACGGATTATCAGTGCTGTACATTTAGATCACTTCATTTCTCTTTTTTAATAGTTAAGTAAAACGTGTTGGCTACTTTTGGTTTCTACAGTTAAGACTATTTTGTATTATTGGATGAAAAATGAAAGAAATGTTAGTAAAGAACGATATTCTACCCTTGTCACTTTTCCTGTAATTGATGTATTAGTGTATGTGTGTGAAGAATGCGTTATTCTTATGTTATATATTTTATAAGAAACTTTGTATGTAATTTTAAGCAATCCTTGTATTATAAATAGCTCAATAATTAAATGTACAACTATTGTAAAATAATGCGATTTGATATTATGTAAATTTGAATTAGTTGAATAAATACAATTATTTAAACATATCACTCACATGATTATTTGATACCTTTACTCATACATGTTCCCTTCCTATTTATTGCGCATAAATACAACGTTAATTAAAAAAAAAAAAGAAAAAGAAAAATGAGAAAAGTCCAATTCAATTGGAATTATTTTAAATTTAAAGAAATTCAAATTTCGTAGTTAAACAATTTCGAAACTTCAAAGAAATAATTCAAAAACAGTTTTGCGAAACGAAAATGTTAGAATTTCAAAAATTGTATCAGGAGAACATGATACGCTAGGAGGTATTCTTCGTGCCACTTCTTGGAATTTGACGTCACAAAAATTCCGAGAATTTGGTCGATTCCAAGAAATGACATCAAATTCCAAGAAATTCTCGAAATTCGTTTGGCTGTGCCCGAAACCCGAAACCCGAAAAAGTATCAGGAGAATATGATGTGTCAGGAGGTATTCTTCGTGCCACTTCCCAGAATTTTAGTGACGTCGAATTCCAGGAATTTCCGGGAACCCCTTTTGCGAAACCAAGTCCCAGATTTCGATTAATCGAACTCAGAATACCGACATGTAGTACACCGTTGGATTCGTCTCGGTGTCCTCTATTAGATTCTGAAGAGAAAACTATAGCATCTCATTTAAAAAAACTACATTGACCTTCAGATCTCGTCTATTACCCCACCCAGAGGAAAATAATTATTACCGCATTATGCACCCCATTTTGCCAAGCAACTTTTGTAGGAACACATTTTTAATAACTACAACTCCTTCCGAAATATCCTGCTGCAATCACTTAAGTTGGACACTCTGTACATTCACCTTTATCGAAACCAAATTCCCGGTTTTGAGAAATGTATCAGGAGAATATGATGTGCCAGGAGGTATTCTTCGTGCCACTTCCCGGAATTTTAGTGACGTCGAATTCCTGGAATTTCCGGGATCCCCTTTTGCGAAACCAAGTTCCAGATTTCGATTAATCGAACTCAGAATACCGACATGTAGTACACCGTTGGATTCGTCTCGGTGCCCTCTATTAGATTCTGAAGAGAAAACTATAGCATCTCATTTAAAAAAACTACATTGACCTTCAGATCTCGTCTATTACCCCACCCAGAGGAAAATAATTATTACCGCATTATGCACCCCATTTTGCCAAGCAACTTTTGTAGGAACACATTTTTAATAACTACAACTCCTTCCGAAATATCCTGCTGAAATCACTTAAGTTGGACACCCTGTACATTCACCTTTATCGAAACCAAATTCCCGGTTTTGAGAAATGTATCAGGAGAATATGATGTGCCAGGAGGTATTCTTCGTGCCACTTCCCGGAATTTTAGTGACGTCGAATTCCTGGAATTTCCGGGATCCCCTTTTGCGAAACCAAGTTCCAGATTTCGATTAATCGAACTCAGAATACCGACATGTAGTACACCGTTGGATTCGTCTCGGTGCCCTCTATTAGATTCTGAAGAGAAAACTATAGCATCTCATTTAAAAAAACTACATTGACCTTCAGATCTCGTCTATTACCCCACCCAGAGGAAAATAATTATTACCGCATTATGCACCCCATTTTGCCAAGCAACTTTTGTAGGAACACATTTTTAATAACTACAACTCCTTCCGAAATATCCTGCTAAAATCACTTAAGTTGGACACCCTGTACATTCACCTTTATCGAAACCAAATTCCCGATTTTGAGAAATTGTATCAGGAGAATATGATGTGCCAGGAGGTATTCTTCGTGCCACTTCCCGGAATTTTAGTGACGTCGAATTCCTGGAATTTCCGGGATCCCCTTTTGCGAAACCAAGTTCCAGATTTCGATTAATCGAACTCAGAATACCGACATGTAGTACACCGTTGGATTCGTCTCGGTGCCCTCTATTAGATTCTGAAGAGAAAACTATAGCATCTCATTTAAAAAAACTACATTGACCTTCAGATCTCGTCTATTACCCCACCCAGAGGAAAATAATTATTACCGCATTATGCACCCCATTTTGCCAAGCAACTTTTGTAGGAACACATTTTTAATAACTACAACTCCTTCCGAAATATCCTGCTAAAATCACTTAAGTTGGACACCCTGTACATTCACCTTTATCGAAACCAAATTCCCGATTTTGAGAAATTGTATCAGGAGAATATGATGTGCCAGGAGGTATTCTTCGTGCCACTTCCCGGAATTTTAGTGACGTCGAATTCCTGGAATTTCCGGGATCCCCTTTTGCGAAACCAAGTTCCAGATTTCGATTAATCGAACTCAGAATACCGACATGTAGTACACCGTTGGATTCGTCTCGGTGCCCTCTATTAGATTCTGGAGAGAAAACTATAGCATCTCATTTAAAAAAACTACATTGACCTTCAGATCTCGTCTATTACCCCACCCAGAGGAAAATAATTATTACCGCATTATGCACCCCATTTTGCCAAGCAACTTTTGTAGGAACACATTTTTAATAACTACAACTCCTTCCGAAATATCCTGCTGAAATCACTTAAGTTGGACACCCTGTACATTCACCTTTATCGAAACCAAATTCCCGGTTTTGAGAAATGTATCAGGAGAATATGATGTGCCAGGAGGTATTCTTCGTGCCACTTCCCGGAATTTTAGTGACGTCGAATTCCTGGAATTTCCGGGATCCCCTTTTGCGAAACCAAGTTCCAGATTTCGATTAATCGAACTCAGAATACCGACATGTAGTACACCGTTGGATTCGTCTCGGTGCCCTCTATTAGATTCTGAAGAGAAAACTATAGCATCTCATTTAAAAAAACTACATTGACCTTCAGATCTCGTCTATTACCCCACCCAGAGGAAAATAATTATTACCGCATTATGCACCCCATTTTGCCAAGCAACTTTTGTAGGAACACATTTTTAATAACTACAACTCCTTCCGAAATATCCTGCTAAAATCACTTAAGTTGGACACCCTGTACATTCACCTTTATCGAAACCAAATTCCCGATTTTGAGAAATTGTATCAGGAGAATATGATGTGCCAGGAGGTATTCTTCGTGCCACTTCCCGGAATTTTAGTGACGTCGAATTCCTGGAATTTCCGGGATCCCCTTTTGCGAAACCAAGTTCCAGATTTCGATTAATCGAACTCAGAATACCGACATGTAGTACACCGTTGGATTCGTCTCGGTGCCCTCTATTAGATTCTGAAGAGAAAACTATAGCATCTCATTTAAAAAAACTACATTGACCTTCAGATCTCGTCTATTACCCCACCCAGAGGAAAATAATTATTACCGCATTATGCACCCCATTTTGCCAAGCAACTTTTGTAGGAACACATTTTTAATAACTACAACTCCTTCCGAAATATCCTGCTGAAATCACTTAAGTTGGACACCCTGTACATTCACCTTTACGAAACCAAATTCCCGATTTTGAGAAATTGTATCAGGAGAATATGATGTGCCAGGAGGTATTCTTCGTGCCACTTCCCGGAATTTTAGTGACGTCGAATTCCTGGAATTTCCGGGATCCCCTTTTGCGAAACCAAGTTCCAGATTTCGATTAATCGAACTCAGAATACCGACATGTAGTACACCGTTGGATTCGTCTCGGTGCCCTCTATTAGATTCTGAAGAGAAAACTATAGCATCTCATTTAAAAAAACTACATTGACCTTCAGATCTCGTCTATTACCCCACCCAGAGGAAAATAATTATTACCGCATTATGCACCCCATTTTGCCATGCAACTTTTGTAGGAACACATTTTTAATAACTACAACTCCTTCCGAAATATCCTGCTGAAATCACTTAAGTTGGACACCCTGTACATTCACCTTTACGAAACCAAATTCCCGATTTTGAGAAATTGTATCAGGAGAATATGATGTGCCAGGAGGTATTCTTCGTGCCACTTCCCGGAATTTTAGTGACGTCGAATTCCTGGAATTTCCGGGATCCCCTTTTGCGAAACCAAGTTCCAGATTTCGATTAATCGAACTCAGAATACCGACATGTAGTACACCGTTGGATTCGTCTCGGTGCCCTCTATTAGATTCTGAAGAGAAAACTATAGCATCTCATTTAAAAAAACTACATTGACCTTCAGATCTCGTCTATTACCCCACCCAGAGGAAAATAATTATTACCGCATTATGCACCCCATTTTGCCATGCAACTTTTGTAGGAACACATTTTTAATAACTACAACTCCTTCCGAAATATCCTGCTGAAATCACTTAAGTTGGACACCCTGTACATTCACCTTTACGAAACCAAATTCCCGATTTTGAGAAATTGTATCAGGAGAATATGATGTGCCAGGAGGTATTCTTCGTGCCACTTCCCGGAATTTTAGTGACGTCGAATTCCTGGAATTTCCGGGATCCCCTTTTGCGAAACCAAGTTCCAGATTTCGATTAATCGAACTCAGAATACCGACATGTAGTACACCGTTGGATTCGTCTCGGTGCCCTCTATTAGATTCTGAAGAGAAAACTATAGCATCTCATTTAAAAAAACTACATTGACCTTCAGATCTCGTCTATTACCCCACCCAGAGGAAAATAATTATTACCGCATTATGCACCCCATTTTGCCATGCAACTTTTGTAGGAACACATTTTTAATAACTACAACTCCTTCCGAAATATCCTGCTGAAATCACTTAAGTTGGACACCCTGTACATTCACCTTTACGAAACCAAATTCCCGATTTTGAGAAATTGTATCAGGAGAATATGATGTGCCAGGAGGTATTCTTCGTGCCACTTCCCGGAATTTTAGTGACGTCGAATTCCTGGAATTTCCGGGATCCCCTTTTGCGAAACCAAGTTCCAGATTTCGATTAATCGAACTCAGAATACCGACATGTAGTACACCGTTGGATTCGTCTCGGTGCCCTCTATTAGATTCTGGAGAGAAAACTATAGCATCTCATTTAAAAAAACTACATTGACCTTCAGATCTCGTCTATTACCCCACCCAGAGGAAAATAATTATTACCGCATTATGCACCCCATTTTGCCATGCAACTTTTGTAGGAACACATTTTTAATAACTACAACTCCTTCCGAAATATCCTGCTGAAATCACTTAAGTTGGACACCCTGTACATTCACCTTTACGAAACCAAATTCCCGATTTTGAGAAATTGTATCAGGAGAATATGATGTGCCAGGAGGTATTCTTCGTGCCACTTCCCGGAATTTTAGTGACGTCGAATTCCTGGAATTTCCGGGATCCCCTTTTGCGAAACCAAGTTCCAGATTTCGATTAATCGAACTCAGAATACCGACATGTAGTACACCGTTGGATTCGTCTCGGTGCCCTCTATTAGATTCTGAAGAGAAAACTATAGCATCTCATTTAAAAAAACTACATTGACCTTCAGATCTCGTCTATTACCCCACCCAGAGGAAAATAATTATTACCGCATTATGCACCCCATTTTGCCATGCAACTTTTGTAGGAACACATTTTTAATAACTACAACTCCTTCCGAAATATCCTGCTGAAATCACTTAAGTTGGACACCCTGTACATTCACCTTTACGAAACCAAATTCCCGATTTTGAGAAATTGTATCAGGAGAATATGATGTGCCAGGAGGTATTCTTCGTGCCACTTCCCGGAATTTTAGTGACGTCGAATTCCTGGAATTTCCGGGATCCCCTTTTGCGAAACCAAGTTCCAGATTTCGATTAATCGAACTCAGAATACCGACATGTAGTACACCGTTGGATTCGTCTCGGTGCCCTCTATTAGATTCTGAAGAGAAAACTATAGCATCTCATTTAAAAAAACTACATTGACCTTCAGATCTCGTCTATTACCCCACCCAGAGGAAAATAATTATTACCGCATTATGCACCCCATTTTGCCATGCAACTTTTGTAGGAACACATTTTTAATAACTACAACTCCTTCCGAAATATCCTGCTGAAATCACTTAAGTTGGACACCCTGTACATTCACCTTTACGAAACCAAATTCCCGATTTTGAGAAATTGTATCAGGAGAATATGATGTGCCAGGAGGTATTCTTCGTGCCACTTCCCGGAATTTTAGTGACGTCGAATTCCTGGAATTTCCGGGATCCCCTTTTGCGAAACCAAGTTCCAGATTTCGATTAATCGAACTCAGAATACCGACATGTAGTACACCGTTGGATTCGTCTCGGTGCCCTCTATTAGATTCTGAAGAGAAAACTATAGCATCTCATTTAAAAAAACTACATTGACCTTCAGATCTCGTCTATTACCCCACCCAGAGGAAAATAATTATTACCGCATTATGCACCCCATTTTGCCATGCAACTTTTGTAGGAACACATTTTTAATAACTACAACTCCTTCCGAAATATCCTGCTGAAATCACTTAAGTTGGACACCCTGTACATTCACCTTTACGAAACCAAATTCCCGATTTTGAGAAATTGTATCAGGAGAATATGATGTGCCAGGAGGTATTCTTCGTGCCACTTCCCGGAATTTTAGTGACGTCGAATTCCTGGAATTTCCGGGATCCCCTTTTGCGAAACCAAGTTCCAGATTTCGATTAATCGAACTCAGAATACCGACATGTAGTACACCGTTGGATTCGTCTCGGTGCCCTCTATTAGATTCTGAAGAGAAAACTATAGCATCTCATTTAAAAAAACTACATTGACCTTCAGATCTCGTCTATTACCCCACCCAGAGGAAAATAATTATTACCGCATTATGCACCCCATTTTGCCATGCAACTTTTGTAGGAACACATTTTTAATAACTACAACTCCTTCCGAAATATCCTGCTGAAATCACTTAAGTTGGACACCCTGTACATTCACCTTTACGAAACCAAATTCCCGATTTTGAGAAATTGTATCAGGAGAATATGATGTGCCAGGAGGTATTCTTCGTGCCACTTCCCGGAATTTTAGTGACGTCGAATTCCTGGAATTTCCGGGATCCCCTTTTGCGAAACCAAGTTCCAGATTTCGATTAATCGAACTCAGAATACCGACATGTAGTACACCGTTGGATTCGTCTCGGTGCCCTCTATTAGATTCTGGAGAGAAAACTATAGCATCTCATTTAAAAAAACTACATTGACCTTCAGATCTCGTCTATTACCCCACCCAGAGGAAAATAATTATTACCGCATTATGCACCCCATTTTGCCATGCAACTTTTGTAGGAACACATTTTTAATAACTACAACTCCTTCCGAAATATCCTGCTGAAATCACTTAAGTTGGACACCCTGTACATTCACCTTTACGAAACCAAATTCCCGATTTTGAGAAATTGTATCAGGAGAATATGATGTGCCAGGAGGTATTCTTCGTGCCACTTCCCGGAATTTTAGTGACGTCGAATTCCTGGAATTTCCGGGATCCCCTTTTGCGAAACCAAGTTCCAGATTTCGATTAATCGAACTCAGAATACCGACATGTAGTACACCGTTGGATTCGTCTCGGTGCCCTCTATTAGATTCTGAAGAGAAAACTATAGCATCTCATTTAAAAAAACTACATTGACCTTCAGATCTCGTCTATTACCCCACCCAGAGGAAAATAATTATTACCGCATTATGCACCCCATTTTGCCATGCAACTTTTGTAGGAACACATTTTTAATAACTACAACTCCTTCCGAAATATCCTGCTGAAATCACTTAAGTTGGACACCCTGTACATTCACCTTTACGAAACCAAATTCCCGATTTTGAGAAATTGTATCAGGAGAATATGATGTGCCAGGAGGTATTCTTCGTGCCACTTCCCGGAATTTTAGTGACGTCGAATTCCTGGAATTTCCGGGATCCCCTTTTGCGAAACCAAGTTCCAGATTTCGATTAATCGAACTCAGAATACCGACATGTAGTACACCGTTGGATTCGTCTCGGTGCCCTCTATTAGATTCTGAAGAGAAAACTATAGCATCTCATTTAAAAAAACTACATTGACCTTCAGATCTCGTCTATTACCCCACCCAGAGGAAAATAATTATTACCGCATTATGCACCCCATTTTGCCAAGCAACTTTTGTAGGAACACATTTTTAATAACTACAACTCCTTCCGAAATATCCTGCTAAAATCACTTAAGTTGGACACCCTGTACATTCACCTTTATCGAAACCAAATTCCCGATTTTGAGAAATTGTATCAGGAGAATATGATGTGCCAGGAGGTATTCTTCGTGCCACTTCCCGGAATTTTAGTGACGTCGAATTCCTGGAATTTCCGGGATCCCCTTTTGCGAAACTATTGTGTTTCGAAACTTCTGTGCAATGTTTCTCTACACTATTTCTCGCTTTTTAAGTGAAATTTTTCAAGGATTGGATAAAGGAAGTTGGGTTTATAAATGAATAAACAATTGTTTTAGCTTAACTCTATGTTTATTGAAAATTCATTCAATTATACATGTTACATAAATGTTACATTCTTAATTCTAACGCACTTATAACTACTGACTGTAAAACTTACTTAAACATTACATTCTTAATTTTAATGCACTTATAATTACAAATTGTAAAACTTACTAAAATATTACATTCACAACTTTTACGCACTTACAACTACTAACAGCGAAACTTACTTAAATATTACATTCTTAATTTTAACGCACTTAGAATTACAAATTGTAAAACTTACTATAATATTACATTCACAACTTTTACGCACTTACAAGTACTAACAGCAAAACTTACTTAAATATTACATTCTTAATTCTAACGCAATTATAATTACAAATTATAAAACTTGTATAAATATCAATATTCTTACATTTTACATATTCTTATAACTATTTAAAATACAGTTTAAGGGCATTACAATGTTCTTACAAAGTAAATACGTTCTACAATTAAATTTGTACATATACATTCAGTGTAACTTTTCAAGAATGTTTCGCTCTCCGTAAATAACTGCATTTCCATTGTTTATTGGTAAAATGAAACTGGTAAAATTATTAACTGTAAAATTATTAAAATTTAACAAAGTAATTCAATCTTCTCATATTCAGTTTGTCCATATTAACAATGTAGATTAGTAGTTATTAACAAATGAAACAATTAGTGTTCAATATTGTCATATATTCACCTACTGCGGATACGTAGTCATGTTGCCGAGAACGAAAATCTGCTAAAATTCTACTCCTGATACGCGGCTAGCAGGATAGTACAAGAGGTGGCACTTCGTGAAAGTAAGCAGGCGATCGCTTGTATGGAATAACGGGTCCAAAAACTACTATTGATAAAGTAGAACATATACAAGTACTTGGTCAATAACTTTCCCGCCGAATATATATGTTATGCATACTACACAATAATTATTAATTACCTGTACTATTTCCTGTACTATTTTTATTGCTTTAACATATTTGCGACTTATATATTAAGATGAAAAATTTGGAATTGGTTTTAAGGAGTTAAGATATTAAATAAAATACCTGATCTTATAACTAGTATTCAATATTACAGTGTACAAATGAAAGTAAATTCATAATTATTTCTGTGTCCAACGCAGTTTGTTTTAAATTGATGGGATGTTTCCTATTGGCTGTTGCTGTCCTTTTTTGCAGATCCTTTTTGCACTTTTCGATGTACTGTAACAAATTGAAATAAAACTAATTAATTATCATTCTCTAATTTTAAAACAGACATTCACAACACAATACAATAATACAATCGCTATGCTCAAGCAAGCAAAACTAATTTTCTTATTAAAAATTAAATTATAGAACTCATTTATACCAATGAACAAAGTTAACTAAAAATTATATAACAGATACATTTATATGCGTATACACGAACACGTTAATTAATAATTAATGTTAACAAGAAATTTACCAGATATCTAATTTTCATGTTATATTTCCAATTACAATTAAATTGCTCCAAAAATATTAGTTAAAAATGAAGTAACAATCACGATTGACAAATTAGTGTCTCCGATAGGTACTTACAATAAACAAACTAAAATCGAAACGAGGACGACGATCCTTCCTCCTCGAGAGTTCAGTAAATACTGACACGCAGTTGACCTCTCCTTTCGCTTTTATGTAGCAGCTGCTCTCAATTTCCAGGTTCATTGGATCTGAAACACCTATCACACAAACTTTTTACCTCTCGCATAACACACATTATTATTACCCACCCATGATGTATATTTAAATATTCATACTTTAATTTCCTACACGCGTTAAAATTATCTGTTTCAAATTAATCAAACAGTTTATATTTAACTTATTTCGAAAGAATAATAATTTGTGTTTATCTCTTCCTCTACCTCAGAGAAAAGAAGCTGCGTAAAATATCATTTGTCACGGTGTTATTATCGTAACAGAA
Organism: Anthidium xuezhongi; assembly: GCA_022405125.1. Taxonomy (NCBI): domain Eukaryota; kingdom Metazoa; phylum Arthropoda; class Insecta; order Hymenoptera; family Megachilidae; genus Anthidium; species Anthidium xuezhongi. Next base: position 2,575,999 of record CM039649.1, read on the forward strand.
ATGTTTGATAATGCGCCAGGATTGTTTTGAATCCTTGGTGCAATTATCTCGTTCCGTTTATTCTGTTAATTATACTGTTTCGAGCAAATTATATTTAATTAACTGTTCATGTTATAAAGCTTTTTTGTTCTGTTTTTCTCTGTTACAGGTAGGTCGAGTAGCTCGTTCGACGAACTAATGAATACCGATTACGATTGGACGAAGTTTTACGAAAGTGAGTGGTACGAAAACAGAAATACCAGCTTCTTTCGGCGCTTGTCGAACAATCGGTGTCACGAGCATTTCAGGGCTGCAAGTTCCAGGCGAAAAGTCCTCCAAGAAAGTAATTGATCGAAGAACCGAAGAAACTCCCGTGTACACTTTCCCGATAGTGTTTCAACTTTTTCAGCCCTTGTATTCTTGAATTCGAGCCTGTATTCCTGAGAACCGGACTAATGTCCCATTCAAACTTATAATTCTTCCTTTCGTCAAATTTCAAGCAGCTTTTGTCAAAGCTTCGAACGTCCTCGAATGAAAATTTTCATGTCAGAACATAATTCAAACAATTTCTTTAATCAATAATCTTGTAAGTTTTAAAAATGCTCAAATACAATTGTATGGTTAAATAGTGTTGATTATTGAAAAAATGGAGAAATTGAACGATTTAAGGGCCATCGTTCGTGGGCAAAATTTCGATTCAGAATGCAAGAACAGCCACAATTCATCGTCTTTATGGGCTTAACGTGGTTACGGAACAACGGCCACGAATTCCGGGCTAGAATTCCGGGCGCCCTTTGTACACCCCCATAAAGCATTGTCAGTGACAAAAAACAGGCCTGGTGAACTGCCATTGACAAGGATATATTCGTATTATTGTTCGACAGCCGGCGGCGATTCCTAAAGGAAAACGGTGTCTCGGGCCCGGACCAGTTTCCCGATGTGTTCTGTTTCGGTCTGGTACAAAGGGACTTCCGGTGATTGATGGCTGAAGGGTGTTTGCACGAGCGTGGCAAGGAATTGGAACTTGGCAATTTTCTAAGAGACGATGAAAATGGAACTGTGTATCTGGGATAAGAGTACATAACAAGAACCAGGACCTCGCTCCCTCGGTTATCGATCCTCTTTCGGTTTTTCTTACAAATTAATCGAAGAAGTGTTTGCTTCAGATTTCTTAATAAATTTTTGCCAGTGCAACTGCGAAGGTCCTTACGTCCGTCACCTCGAACTTGAATCACAAAGGGGCGCGTTGTAAATTCGTTGAAAGCTCTTACCTTCCCGTTTGTGAATCGATAAACTGTCGTTCGTTGACAAAGTACAGCGACGCGACCGGTTTCAGCGTGGAACAATAAAGCTTTCTCTATTTCGTCGACTATTCAAAGGATATTAAAAGAGAAAACGACTAACGTTTAGACGGGTAGTTTGCGTTCCGCTCGGTAGAATGAAAATAGAAAGAAAGAAAAAAAAAAGAAAGAATCGGCTTCGCGAGAACCTTGTCGATTCTGTCCGCGTCAGGCTCGGTCGTTGGACTTTTCCTCTCTTATTTGACTGGCGCGCGCTTGTTAACCCGTTTATAAGCGACCGGCGCGGTGTTTCGCGTTTGGATCGTCTCCCGGAAACCAGCTCGGGACTTGTGCGTCCCGGGAAATGGGAACGGAGAAAGCGAAGGAAGTCGCTTCGAGGACTGATGGAATTCCTTTTTACGGTTTACTGGGCTTGCACGACTTGCGAGAGATTGCCCTCTTTGAGCCGCGCTTTGACGAATTAAAGAAGAAAAAACCGCCGGTCGATGCATCGGAGGGAAAAATTAGCGATATCCGGGGTGAACTGTACGGATATATCGAGGGAGAACTTCTGATTTTATGGAAATCTGATCGCGTCGATTCGAGGAACGGATTTTGAAAGAGGAGCTTCGATCGACAAATTCCGTGCAATTATTCTCAATATACGATGATGTATAGGGTCAAGTTTGTAGGTAATCGGAGACACATTGTTTTGCAATATCGTGTCACGCTCGTGTGTGTGCAAAAGATACAAGACATTCCAATTGTTATGATTTCTATCGATTAATTTTCTAATGTAACCAATCAAATGAGTACTTTACAGTATTAATCTTAATATTACTACTATACTAATATTAGCAATATTCAACATTTAAGCCCCGCCATGTCACAAAAATATTGACTAGCTAGAACCCAACAAAACAAGCGAACTGTGTATTATTTATTAACTAACTTCGTCTAATTCGAATCGTCAGGACTTTAATAGACTTCCGTCTGAAATATCGACTTTTCGACCGTATCGTCTCGATGCTGTTTTGCGACTGACTCCTGGCCTCTTTTGACCCTCAGGACCAAGGGTCCTTGGCTCCCCTTTCTCCTCTTCAGGTCTTAAAAACTAAACAAATCGGTGCTGATACCGTATCCCACAAGACTAAACCTACACCTAATCATACCTTAACTACGCTCGATCGTTTATTTTATTATTCGCCCTGTCATTGCTTAAGAAATTAGAATCATATGTTTAGGAAATGGACGCCTAGATTATTGTCGGTGTTTGGCAACAATCCAGCAAAGTGGTACAAGTATTTCTGAGCGTTCGATAATAAACTCGTCAAATTTGAGCAACGTTGTACGATACAAGCAAAGAGCGGGCGATACTTACGTAAAGTCCAGAACCGCAATACGGACTCATCGAGCGTATCCCTTTATCCAGATAATCCCTCTCGCAGCATCTGCAGCGAACCGCATTATCGGATGTCCCATAAATCGCGACACTCTCAAGCGGCACTAGATTCATTTGAACTCTTCCGTTTCGGGAAACCGGCCATAACGACAGCTAAACTTATGTACGAAAGGTGATTATAGCAACTGTTTCGTGCCCGATGATAATCCCGACAATATACAGCCAGATAATCTAATCGATGGGAACACTATTTCCTATCTAATTGCCCGCTGTCATCGGGTATCCAATTTCAGTTTCGATGATCTCAACATTCAAAATTCAAGACTATGAATTACCACTTGATCCTATCTGCACTGTTTAATCAATTCTTCTTTTCTGTCATTTGATATATAAAGCGCTGGCACGTTTATGTTAAATTTACAGTATTACAAGTACTTGTTATTAGTATTTCCTAAGAAAGGTTTTCACTGATTTCAAATTAAAGTGACAGGCCAGGCTGTAATTAACGCTAAAACTACATTTTCTTTAAGACTAAAAATACACTCATATACATAATAATTATTTATGAAAGAAAAGTATGTTTAAGAGATTTTGTAATTTAAAATAGGAAACCCACAGCAAGTAATTTTCAGTGTTAAACATAGAACCAAGGACCTCATCGCCTTCTCTATTATTGCACTATGTTACTAGGTTGACCAAGCAGAAAATTATAGATTCGCTTAGGAAATAAATTCTAAAAATATTACCAAAGACAGAGCTGAACAATTGCGATCTAAAACATCCTTCGCGATCGAAGCTTCGATACATTATAAAACGAGAAACTGACTTTGTTTCGTACTTTCGTTTCGTTGGCTTCGAATTGCAATTTATCACGGTAGCGTCGATGATCCCGTTGGACAAGATAGCAAATTTCGAAGCCGGGTGTGCCCGATGAAAACGAAACAGCAACCCAATCAGGATAGGGAAACGAGATGATCGAGATTCGAAGGGAAATCGAGTTGACTGTGTGCGAAGTAAGCGCTTTAGGAAGTGGCCGTCGTTGTACCGCGCTGGACCGGACATGCACTCGATGTCGGTGCATCTATTGCAGCCCTGTTTGAGCACGACGAACGTGCGAACATTCGTGTCAAAACGACACCCAATTCCCTCCGTCCCCCGTGCGCCCCTTGCCCAGGCCCCTCTTCGACGATCGAGTACGTGCTTACAACGGGTCACCAGGAAATTATCGATAATTACTGGTAATCGAAGTGATGAAACGTCCATCGCAGATGGTATCGGTATCGTCGATCACACCAGAATAGCCTTATCTGTTTTTAATGATTCTGACGGGTGTCGAATGAACGTTGCACTTTCGATACGCTATTTGTCGCGTACCATTTTAATCTATCCCACTCGATATACTCTTTTCGTATTCGATGCAAGGGTGTACAGGTTGTGGCAAAAAGGATGTGCGTGTCCTTTACAGTATTCAATAATCCTAAACTATGTAACTGTGATTAGAATTAAATTTCAGATTTAATTTGAGATAAAGGTAGAGTAGGTGCTAAGTGTGACATGATAAGGAATTAATCATTCAAAGTGTTATCTGGATACTGCATTGGGTGCCGTCTGACTCTTCTCAAGTTACCCTTGGACTTGGGACGCAAATAATCTTCTGATTGGTATAAAATAGATTCGATTCGCAATCAGTTGTATGGGTGAAGAACTACTAAGACTCTACTATTTTTATCAGGAAAGCTACTTATATAGGTATTTGTCCTCCCTTCCATTGAGCTCTTGGCTTTGTGACCTTTCTGAAAGGGGGACAGAAGTTTCGTAGGTGGACGACAAGCTGGCAACTCTGGGGTTTTCCCAGAATAGGGACGTGGTTCCTCTCAGCCGATGAAATCTAACGGTTCATCAAAGTTTATGACATGGTCAGGCTATCGTACACCAAAACTCTACTCCCTCTGACTGAAATTAATAGTTAAATTCGGTTGAGCAACGTCGCGAGGACCACTAAAAATTCCTGTCTGTTGCTTCTTCTTGCCATGAGTCTCTAAAATTTCAGATTAAAACCCCGTATTCTCGGATTATGCTAAAATTATACAATAACAATAACCCATGCGAAGAGGTGAACTGAAAGCTGGATAATCGAGAAATAACTGTTCAAAATAGCGACCAACCGTGGATAAGATGCTTTTAGCGTACTCGAAAGCGATTTTCAATCGATCGAAAGGGACTCGAACTCTGTCGCAAAAAGTTACGATCGGTGAAATGCAGCCAATTGACGCGGTAGACGTTGAAAAATCTCGTGTAAGGAATTATGTAAATGGATCGGGGGGTTCAAAGATCCGTCAGAGGCTCGATTATGGTGCCAATAACGTTCACGCGATTCCGAGACGGTGTTACCGATGTGAAACGAGTTAAATCTCACCCTTCGGACGTTATTCCCTGGCGAATATTTTTTTCCATTTCTTCTCCTCTTTTTTTTTTGTTAAACACTCAACGCGAAAAGATTGAAATCTCATCCGGTCTCGTCTGGTCCGCGGTCGCCGGTCTGATTTCACGCAAAGAAACACCCTCTTTGATTTTCCGTTAATTGCCGTCGAGTGGTTGAAAGCTTTCCGATAAATCGATGAAATATTGCGAGACTGCGTGAATCGTTCGAGCGGGCAATCCGATTAGCTTCGTCTCGAGGAGTTTCACGAGGCAGCAGTTTTCAGTCGAAGGAAACTGGCTAATTTTCGGGACGGGCTACAGTCGAGCCGAGGTTTAAATTCCTAATGAACCCCTGGCTCTGCGTCAACGAATAGGGATTCCGCTCGATTCTGTTTCGAGTCGGAACTTTCTATGAGTTATCGAAGCGGAAGAAGAGGAAAAAAACGGAGTACCCAGCCGAGGATTAGCTATATTGTTCGAATCGAGGAACACGATTTTGAGATCTAATTTTGTACCCAAAGTGACGATTCAGAAGTCGTCTCGCCATCTGGGTCTTGTTTCGAACTAAAAGCTAATCAGAAACAAAGTGCCCAATTTCTGAAGTTTAAAGAGTTAACCCTTTACACTCGGGGCATTTTTGGATCTTTACCTCTTTACCTTTACTTCTAATATAAATACACCGTACCGTAACCTAATATACGACGCTATACTGTATGACAAAAATGATAGTATTCCAGTCATTAACATAGTATTACTATTCCTATCCGTCGATCTTACATTTGCAAAAACAATAGCAAAATTGTAAAATATTCTATTTTAATTGTAACTAAAGTCAAAAACTATTACTGCCAATGAAAAAGATAAATATTATCTTACTAACGATTTCTATGCAGTTCTCTTGATCATTGAATTATCTTGAAAACAATTTATTTTCGAGCCGGAGAAACGAACGGGTTAATAAGAAGAATTTCGTTCCGAAAGTTGTGATCGTGCAAGGAATTTCGTGTCAACCTCCGGTATTTTCAATCGGTCCTTTTTGACCGACAACGATCTCCCCTTTCTACAATCTCCACGTCTTTGTATGCAAGTTATCCGAGCATTCCGGAAGTTGGTCCGGGCATGGACTCTGACGTCTACCGGATATGTATTCTTGCACTTTTTTCCTCCTCCTCCTCCTTCTACCTCCCCCCCCCGAAACCAGCCTTTGATTGTCGGATCTTCCTGGTCGAATTTATCATACCGTGATCCCGCAAAAGCTCTGCAGCTTCACCAGACCATCCCTTCCCTCAGCATCTTTCAAGATTTTCATCCACCAACCAAGAAGATTTTCACCGACCTTGAAAATTCTTCAATAAATATTTAGGGCAAAATTCAATTAAAACAATTTGTAAGTTTATGTTTGTATACCTGAGAAAAGGTAATTTAGCAATTGAACATGTTTTTAATGGAATAGGATGTCTGTCTTTGGATGATTTCAAAATTATTTGCAAAACTTGAAGGATTATTACTACAAACGAAGCTGCATTCAGCGTGTAAAGCTTTCCGAAATTCTCCCTTTGATTCATCGTGGAACGAAGGAAAATCGCGTGGAATTTAATTGAAATTCTCGGCAACCAAAAAAGTAACGCGATAAATATTCCAGAAGTAAAATTATGTACTGGCTGGCACGGTTCCAAGCCATCGGAATAAATTACAGGAGAAAAAAGACGGTACTTTAAGTTACACGATTTATTAATAAACCACTTAATACCTACGTCACTACGAAATATCTGAATGAAAATCTACTTTGTTTGTTTTACAATTACCATAATTATACCAAACTACATATTATAAATCTAAAATCCTCTATCTCAACGTCTTTCGTGTTCTGATCATCGTGGGAGCTTCGGTTTTCAGAATTATTGTACTGGAAGGATCATTAAACCACACAAAATTATTATACGAGGTGATAAATGAAAATAGTTCAAAACTTCAAAAATGTGTATTTGAAATTAGAAAAAATGATGAATATGTCATATTTAAATGGAATTTCATTTTATCTTTAAAATTCCGAACTCTCTTTTTATATAAAAATAATAATAACCTTCCATTAAGTTTCTTAAAGTTTTAGCTCCAGTTTTGAATTAAATTGAAAATAATTCTGATGTAAATTGATTAACGTTATCGTGTTAAAATAAATTTGATGTTTGCACTAAACCCTTTGCTCCAAGATAAAATAACGATTGAAGGACAGAATAAAAGTATTGAAGCAAGATCAATGATTTTACACGAGTATCGAATTCGAATCGGTATTTATATGTAGTATCGTATCAAGCAAACGTTCTTACCTTTTCAGGTAACGAAGCGACAGAAACTCTGATGAATGCTATTGTCCAAACTGCCAATCGAAAGATCCCTGATATTCCGATATTCGTGGATAAAATTTGCCGGGAGAATACTTTGACTTCTCCGATTTAGTTTTTTCATCGACTTTCACGTTCTTCGATTTCGTTTTGGACTTACATAAAATCGACGAGATCTCGTCTGCAAGGGCCTTGCGGTGCGGAATTTTGCAAGGATCCACCGGTTTATCCTTCGCTTCCGCTTCTTCTTCTTCTTCTTTCATCTCGTCTTCTGTTTCTTCCTTTTCCTCTACTTTTTCCTCTTCTTTCTCTTCTTTCTTTTCTCTCGTCTTTTTCAACTTGCTGTAGTGAACCTTCTTTACGACCCGATTTCGATTGTCCTTCGACTGCTGGTCCTCTTGCATCATCTCTGTCCTATTTCTGTAAATTGAACCATCCAGGTCAATGGATAGATCGATCTCATGTTTGTTGATGAATGATGCCTGTAGTTCGATTAAAGGGGGTCAAATTTTGCCGATTGAAGCCGAGGTATATTTGGGTATCAGTTAGGGCACCTCAGAATTTTTATTAATTCTAGATTTGTTGCCTTAGTTCATTAGCCAGGGTTTATAGAGTATTTTGAGTAACGATTAAAAATCATAATTAATTGACACATCTGCGGGGGATTAAAGATTGAAGATTCATCGTGCGTGAAATAAGTAAATGAAATTAACATTATTAGCAGTAGTGATAATGGCAATAATATTAGTGCTGTTATTAAAATTATTGATATTAATAATTAAACGCGTGGCGAATCGGTGACGTATGCGTACCGCTAAAATCACAGTCGAGGGGAAGATTAAACGCCGCGGGGGTTGATACCAGCTAACACCATAAATTGAATATAATCGAATTAAAAATGTATCCTGAGTAATAACAATTACTGTTTGCCAAATGACTGCCAATTAAAATTTTCACATAACTGCAATTTGAAAGTTATCAACAGATAACTCTTTCGATGATCTAAAATCGTGTGTTTTATACACGTTAAAAGTTACCTGGTCCAGAAAGGTATGCATTTCAGGGTTTTGCACTCACCTGATTTTCGAAACTTGAATGGTGCGTGTCTTCAACATGTTCAAGGTTACCTCTCTGATCTGCGCCTTGGCTCTGTTAACCTCCCGCGTTAACACGGAAGGTGGTTTCATCATTTGCGTAAGAATGTGCATTTTCTTGCCACGAGTCTTGGACGGCTTGACCGTGGTCCATTGGACCGAGTCGCTTCTCGCTTCTCTGTAGTCGAACAACGGTCTCGATCTCGACGTTGATCTCGATCTCGATTTAGATCTCGATCTCGATTTAGATCTCTCCCTGGCCCTCTTCGCCACGTCCCAACAGCAGACCTCCGGCTTGCAAACCTCTCCCTTGCACGGCACCGGGTACGCGAACGAGTTCTTCCCCTTCCGCGACTTCTTCGCCTTCTTACCCGTCTTTTCCTGGGTCAGTCTGGATAAGAAATCGTCAGAGGTGCTCTCCCCCGGCACCTTCTCGGAAACCGAGGCTAGAGTCTCCACCGTGTGCTTGCTCTTCATCTTGCGCCGTCTACTTCTGCGTTTCTCATCGTCCTCCTTCCCCTTGCCTTTCTGCTTCTTGCCTTTCAACGATTTGCTGTCCTCGGTGTCCGTTTTCGAGCCTCTTCGCTGTTTCTTGTCCTTTTTGCTCGTCTGCATTACCAGAGGCACCGGCTGAAGTTCCGGATCGCTCTCCGTGGCGTACTCATCCAATCCCTTGTAATTAATTACGACCTTTGTTAATTGACGATGCTTGGAATATCGTTGTAAATTGTGAATGAAATAAAGCAGAAATTGTAATGTTGGCAATTAGCAAACAGCGTCGATGGCTCCTTTCATGGAACAGGAAGAAGCACGATGCTGGAATTTGCGAATTTTAAAACAACCGATTTGTCTTGTACTTGCTATGGAAGTTACAATTACGCTGGAAATATTTCACGATGGTAAAAAAATACTGCATTTGTCGGAAAACAATTTTACTAAAACGCTCGTGGATCGCTTCTTGCCCCGCCTTTCTACCCAACGTCTTACGCAAATCTAATTAAAAATGTTCAAGGCGCAAAAAGATGTAAAATTGTTCATTTCTCATGTCGTACCTTTTGCACCATATCGTAGTACTTTTTCTCAGCCTCCACCAATTCAGGAGAATCGTCTCTTTTTTTCTTTTCCTTCGACAAGCTCTTAGTCCTGTCCTTGCTGCGTCTTGCACCTTGATCGGGATCTTTATCTTTCTTCTTATCGCCTTTCTTCGACTTCTTTTTGTCCTTGTCTTTGATTTCCGTAGCCTTTACTTCGATCTCTGTGATCTTTTGCACCAGTTTGATTTCTTTCAAACGCGCGTCCACCGCCTTCATCACTTTCGACCGTCTTTCGAAGGACTGGAAATGGACACGAAATTTGTGAAATACAAGTTCGAGTGTGCAAAGTACCGGGTCAAAGATATTTAACCCCCCGAATTTAATTTCCAATCCGATGTATTTAACCGGGAGTAAGTACGAACGAATAACGATTCCGATGAAAGGAAATGGGGTGTACGTTCACCTCTGAAAGAGCGGCTCTCTCCTTTTTCTCAAACGACTGAAAGAAATCCGACGATTCGATGAGAAACACTTTTCCACCTCTGCTCCCAACGGCTAGAAATGTTCCCTCCTCGTACGGCGCTATGGTGCTGAGGCTCTCTTTGCATAGCTGCAACTTGAAAATGGGTGATTCAAGAGTCTGAAGGAGATCGTAAGCCAACACATGTCCGGTCGCGGTTGTCACGTAGAAAACTGAACACCTTGTCTTGTTCCAGCAACCGCCTGTTGGTTTGTCCAAGTAATACCTGGCAGCCAGAGGTTTCAGAGATTTACGAGTGAAATGAAACGAACGTTTACGACCGTTTTATAAACGGAACGAGTAATCCGGACTAGCAACTTCATAGATTTAAGCTCCTCGTGCTCTAAGTGCACCTCGTGAAATATCAAGATTCTTCTTATGTTTTATCGAAAAAATCAAAGGTAAAATGTATTTAATCGGGGACTTTAAAAAAAAAAAAAAATGTTATCTAAGTGAATAACATTTGAACTACTCTTTTTTTGTGTTATAACGACTAGAATAAAATTGAGTGGATTTTAATAATAATTTATAAAAAATAAATTAACGTACGTAGAAACTAGACATCCTTCTCTGGTGTCTTCGGCCCAGACACGGGCAGTCCAGTCTCCGATGGTCAAAAACACCATCGGGTTAAAAGTGTTTCGATCGACGGACGTTATCGGCCCGCTGTGAGCATCGAATTTCGTCGCCAACTTCTCCGCGTTCGTTTTCATCCTTCTGGAGCCCATCACCACGGTACCGTTGTCCATGCCGAACACGAACTTCGCGCCTATCATCGGGCCGTAATTCAAACAGGAAACTCCGATCGATCGGTCGATGTTCGGGTTGTTTGGATTCTCGAAATCGAACATCAACGACTCTACCGGCCCTTTAAGGCGACGCGTGTCCCACCACATCGCTCGACCGTCCGATGAAGCGGAGAAGAATTCTGTGTTGCTCTTCGTTGGCAGCCATTTAACGGCGTTAGCGTAGGCCCTGAAAATTCATTTCGTGGTTAATTTTGGAATAATTGTTTAGCTAATTACTAATTTTTAATCAATTTTACAGTATTCAAACAACTAACGTGGGTCTATGTCTGATTAAATATATGCAAGAATTCCTAATAACACGAGCGATGTATTTCTATGGAAATTCAAGTGACTTTCAACTTGTGATGGTAGCACGTATTTTAAAATCGATTCGAGCGGTATTAATTTCAGATTTATTTACCTGTTTAATATTCTAGAAAAATAATTTTGAAGCTCGAATAAAAATATTTTCCAATTTACATTCAACCCCTCTACGTACGATAACCAAAGTACCAAAGAAAATGGTACTTTCGTTTTATTTTATTCGATCGAAAACGAAATGGGGTTAAGCATCGCGCGATGAAAAACAATACCCGGCTCTGATTAGCATTTGTCGCCTGCAGAATTGTCCCGTTTGAAAAATGACCGAGTTAATGGATTAAGCAAACGCTTGATCGCGGTGGGGGGAGGACTCGAAGCTTTTCAGACAAAGCCTGAGGAACGAGCGGGGGAACACGTACCGCCCCCGCTTTACCTGTGACTTAACAGCAGATGAGAGCACTGAACGGGTTTCAGGCCGATCCTGAGATCCCAGTTGCAGACCTGGCCCGTCATAAGACCGCTGGCAAGGACGAAAGGATCCCGTGGATTAAATTCGGAGACCACGCTCTGAGAAAAAGGCTCCAGCGTCATGTAAGGCTCGTTCGGATTGTCTGCTCGTAAAATGACGAAGGCGTTTCATAATCCGGATTAAATGGACGAAAAGGAAAGGAGGAAGAAGAAGAAAAAAAAAAGAGAGAGAGAAGGACGTCCTGGTATCATGGAGATTTTCATCGATTCTTTTGCATTCAATCTTGGATCTTTCACGTTCAAAATCCTATACAGGGTTTTCAACGACCCGGATTAAACGCACGTGCCCCGTCGCACGGTGGAAGTTACGTTTAAGGGGATCTTTAATCGGATTACAGGTTGTTATTGGTGCCATTTCGTTTGGATTATCTTGTTCTAAAAAGCGCTTTAATTGACTAACAAAATGTAATGCACGTCGTCGAAAAAATAATTGTATGCACCTAAATTTTCTCCATATTAAACTATCTAACACGTAATCCTTGAACGACGTACCACGCAGAAAGGTAACAATTTAAATTGAATTTAGCACTGCTTTTTGTCTTGTGTCGACAAATGTTATTCTTAATAATCGAAGTCAGTCGTAGGTTAATAAGAAAAGGTGTTTTACAACTAATTCGCTCTTAATTCCTTTACGTTTATGAAAATCAGATTTTATCAAGGTAAGACGGTACCTTGAGTGCAAAACTAAACTAAGAAATGAATTCTACGCTATCCCTTTCAAGTATGTCCGTGAAAATGGAACCGAGAGTTATACATTCATCTTTCTTTTACCTACCAACCTGCCAGATGTACAACTTGTTACTATATTCATGCTGATCGACGAGTCCCCGAAAAGAATAAGAGACCGCGATCCTGCTACCAGAATCTGGCGAGAAAGAGATATCGGTCACGGGTCTTTTTAGACTTTCTGGATCCGTGTACACGTTCACGGTTCTGAAAATACGAAAATGATGTATCGTGTTAACGTGATCCTCCTGTGTCCTTATTCTAGATATCGTTCAACTATACATCGAGTGTTTCGAAATTTTACATTGATTTTCTGTTTAAATTTAAGAAGGAACCTTTCGCGTGCAATGAGTTTTTAAAATAAAATTTGAGGAAGTTTATTATTTTCAAATATAAAAATAAATTCTAAATCTAGGTCTAGTTCTGTGTAAATTATTTGTACGGTGAATTTTTCCGAATATTCATTAAACAGGTGTTTATTGTATCGTATTAAGCCTTAACGACATAACGAATTAAGTAAAGTAAATGCGTGAATTCATTGTACCTAGCTAAGGAGTGAAGTACACCGTTCGACAAAGTTGACTTTGTTGGCTGAAAGTCCCTTTTGTTGTACTCGCGACGTTAACGAGTTGAAACTACATTGAATGTAATTTTAACACAGTTCAATGTGCATTCTCCTACCTGAGATCAAGAGGTTGCACCAACTCCGTCGGCACTATGTCGTCGAAGTAGTTTTGGTAAATGTTTAACGCGCCATTCTGATGAACACTCGGCTCCATCAGCTGTGACAAAAGGTGACTTAATGTTTCTAATGATCGCCGGGAAACATTTGTAAAGAGACCAATTTTGTGCATAAGTTATCATAGCAAAGTCTTAACGATTCGTTCAACTGCTTATTTCAGAAGGTACTTTCGAAAGTATATAAAGAATAATTTAACAATTACTGTTGCTGTTCGACCCCAAATAAGAATCAATTATTCCACTCGACTGCTTGCAAACAAATTTTAAACCTAAATGAAGCGTCCAGGGACACATCGCATCGCGGGGTTAATTGAAAGCGACATAAATTGTCAGTCTAACGAGACAACATTTTTTCGATCCTATACCAATCTCCATTTTTCGAAGCAGAAATAGATTGGAAAGTTTGGTGAGCTGTCAGGTCACAGATATACGTGTTCGAAGTCAGAAAGTCAAGGGTCCGGTGCTCTCAGGCATCGAGGCTCAAGCTCAATCGATCAACCAGGGGTAACTTACCTCGAACAACTTACGTAATTTCAGTGCCCAGTTGTCGTCCTTTTCGACCCTCCTCCGAAACCTGGCGACGGTTTCCTCGTCCTTGGGATTGATCTCTTTCGGCCAACCACCCTCGAAATGATACATTCCGGAGCTTTTCGTCGTCTTGCTCAAAGTTTGTACCTGGAACAGCAACAACACCGTATCACCGGGAAAACGAACGTTCCAACGCGATTTCAGGAAGTTTCCCGGCCGAATCACGGATAATTCATGACCCCGCGTTTCGAAGAATTTTATGTTACGATTTCCGGCTAAAAGTCGGTCTATAATTCGAATGAATATTTTATGATCGCTGTATACTGTATTCATTAATTGGGTTGATTATCTACTGTGCGCCTACGTGACAGATTAATTTAATGTTCATAATACGGCGTGATGGGATAATTAATTGTGTATTTTTGGCTGGGATCAAAGTTTGACGGAAAAATCGATACTGTACACTGTTGATTTTGTATCCGACTTAAATATCGACGAAATTATCAACAAAGAACATTTTCGTAGCAAAGAAAATTTTGAAAATCGTTGTTGCAATGAATATTACTCGTTTCATTGCCACGTTTCGAGGGTCTGCCTTTGAAAAACAGAAATTTTCCATGTTATCTGAAAGTTAAATACAAGGGGGGGGGGGGGGAGGTGAGGGGCATAGAGTTTACGCGTTATTGTTTCACGGAGAAAAGAAATCCTGTATCGAAGCCGGGAACAAAGGCGGGCTTTTTTCGTGTACGATGTCGATTCGCTTGGCTGCAAGTGCAAATGCAAATGCAGTGAATGCACAAAGACCAACCTTACCTCGTGCGATGCGAACTGTTTCGAATTCTGTATATCTATGCGACGATGGGACTTTAAGATGTAATCGTTCATGTCGGATAGCTTCGGTGAGATGTCCACGTCTAATGTTGGCCCTTTTATGTCAAATATGCACTGTTTGCCGAATTCGGCGCGTGTTCTCACGTACACCTTCTGGATGTCCATTTTAACCCACTGGATCACACCTGGAAAAAGAAAGGCGTTCGATGTAGGCGGATTTGATATTTTATTTTTAATTGTGGCAAGAGCTTATATCACGCACGAATTACACTTCGAAAGATTGAATCACCTATAGCCTATATAATATTGTATTCATACCTTTTTTTTTTTTTAAATAAAATGTTTTATTTTAAAATTACAGGGTTTCAGATTAAATATAATGAAGTTTTAGCCCTTTGTTCGCTGCTAATAGAAAAGTTTGATCGCCTAACCTCGATTAAAAACTGCGTTAAGAATTACTAGTCAGAGGTATATCGTCGAATCTTCAGGATCAAGAATCGTCTTAATAAAAATTAGTAGAAAAGTGTCAACGACTGCCGGAGGATTCATGTACCCAAGGTTGTTCGATAAAATGATAAATCAAAATGATATCTGCTTTATTATGGCAAAAACTCGAAAAAAAGGAACTTATCCATGACGTTCGTCCTTCTCTTGGATCGGGCATAGTATCAAACGTATTGAGGCCTGCGGTTTTCATTGAACTTATCTTTTCTAGATCAAACGTAGCTGGCTTTGACTTTGACCAGCTTGAACTAATCTACAGAGATTTCTTGCGGATTCTCGGCTCGATCGTTAGAACGTCGATACTTCGATATCTCGAAGGTTCACTGGCGAAACTTCATTGTGAAAAGGATCGTGGTACGGTTTTTCCGCTGATGAATCAATGGTTCCATTGGAATCGGCTGCAAATTAATGAACTCGCTGTTAATTAATACTTTGACTAATATTAAATATTTGGGACTGTAAAGAGTGAACTACAGGATGATTGAAAAGTAATTGAATTATATTCGCATGCAGGATATTATTATTGAGAAAATAAGAAAATTGTGATATCTTTACCAAGTTTAATATAAAATTTACCACTCTGCAGTATCTCGAGTAATGCAATTAATTAAAATATTTTAAAATGTAAAATTAAAGTGTTACGTACATTAGAACATAACAAAAAAATAAATCACAAGCTTTTCTTCTAAAGTAGGGCTTTTAAATTTTTAAAGTTTCATCCAAAATCCAAAAATCCTTTAGGCGCAAAGGGTTAATATTTTTCATTTCAATTTTCCTGGCATGTTTGCCAAACATCAATCAATTATTATTTTATATTAATAAAGCTTTTAACACATTTTCAAACCTATTACAATAATCACTATTACGCTATAAATGTCTATTACAAATAAGCATTTTGATTTATAATCTAAACTTGTATATCTTCTATCACTGTCTGTTAATTAAATCCAAATCTTTAACCTAAAATTGCATCAGATTGCCGTGCACCGAATCGGTTCGAACATCATAACTTATCTTTGATGTTTGTTTGCCTCGTAACGTAGCCCCCCTTACGGGAACGATGAAACTTTTCAAATCGTGGTGCTCAGCAATCTTGTAAACCTGACCCAATCGTCGATAAGGGAAAAACGAGTAGAAGGTAGAAGAAGAAGAACTACTGACAGAAGATTGCAATCAAGGCTTCTCAATTCTTTTCTAATACTCGGTTCATCAAGAACCGCTGATGCAATCATTCAGCCTTAACGAATCGATCGTTTCGCATTATTGAGCTTCGTTGCTTGTCGGTGTACCTGCATTCGCGTCACGCCTCAAATAGGAAACGATTTTCTCGTATAGCTTAATTCTTGAGAAATATTTAAAGCCTCCACCCCCCCCCCCCCCCCTCCAACATCTTGCTATTCAATAACGGAATGATTTCATAAATAATATTTCCTATTCTAGCGACTTCTTTTTCTTATAATGCAATAAAAGTCTTTAATATCCTTTACTTTTTTTTAGATAGTTTCTTTCGTAAGTTTGTTTCGTTAAAGTAACTAGTACAAGCAAAGAAAATTAACACTTTGCAACGTTGCTGCTATTAAAAATTCCACTTGATAGTAATTGTATTTCTGACAAATTTTATATTTTGTTTCTGTCACCTATAATTTCTAATAATTTTCAACCAAATAAATTAAAGAATTCCTAATAATATCGGCGATGGTTCCTACAGTCAAGGTGTTAAAATACTAGAAATCCTAGCATTGAAGCACCCTCAAATTGTAATCAAATTATCCAGTGTTTATCTTTTTACGAAAGTATTATCCCTATCGACATCCTGTGTGCCACAACTCTTTCTCTAATCCAACATATCGAAAGAAAATTCCTCGTTTTTCCCCGGCCCTAATTATTCTACGAAGATCTACGCTAATTCTTGGCTCAGCCGGTTGTTTAACATTCAGAATCACCTTTTATCGTGCCGCTGTTTCTATCGATCGTCTGTCTGTCCACTCTTAATACCGCTACACCTCGACCTCTGAACTCGAAAATCCTGATAAACCATCGGCCGTCTCTGTCTCTCATCAGCTAATGTACGCGTACACGTCCGGTTTGTCGGTTTCCGCGTTGTTGGTCGAGCTCCACGTCGAAAAGGGAGAAAAAAAAACCGGAGGGGATTCCGATTGTTTCGAGCTACCGGATCTTTTTCCCTCCCGACCGGATAAGCCGGCAAAATTGGAATCCGAATAGCAGATAGATAGATGGACGGTCGGTGAGAGAGGAAGAGGGAGAGCTTTTTGGTTTTTCCAACAGACTCTAGTGTGCTTGTTTACAGCATGATAACAGGGCGGTCCGATGAACGGCTCAATACCTGAAACATTCGCGTGAATTGGAAGTATTGTATCAAGTAATGATTCCACCTGTTCATTAGCGCGAGAGCATTGATCGAGTCCAGCCCGCGCTTCGATCCGCTTTTACCCGACAATGGAAACGCGTCCGAGTGGCGATAATTGTTTCGCGATCGATACTCAACTCGAATCGAAGGAGTAAGACTCTGTCGTGAACTCTTTCGGGGTTGTACGATCTCATTGGCCGTCCAATTTGTCTTCGTATTCCGTTTACACTTTTTTACGTGCCTAAAATTTTACCTCTTAATACATCACACCCTTTTCCTGTCATAAATTTCCCGGCCACTCTCTCCATTTTCCCTATCCAGCTGACTATCACGGCCTCTCCGAAAAGACATCCCTCATTCGATCCGCCCGTAGATCCTACCCTTACTTCGTTACGTCCACCCTTTCCACCCCAATTTCTATCCGCTACCAAAAAATAGTGAAACGACGGGAAAATTCTTATTCGACGGATCACTTCCTTCTGGGTAACTAAACTGTGAGCATCGATATTTCAGAGATCGTAATTCTTGTAAAAAGTGACAAGTCTTTTTTGGTCTTAACCCATTGCTTAACGAGTCCCCACGACATTAATTTGCCGTCGAGAAATATTTCTTACCGCGTTATTTTTAATTATCACGACTTGGTTAATAGAAAAATAGCAATATTATAATAGGATATTAGAAAATTAGCATTTGTTAAAAAATAAACAGCAATCGAAATGTTTACCCTTTTTGAACAGAAAGCGTACACTTCCGAGCACAGTGGCCTTCTCCGGGGGAAAATAACCCGTCCGCTAGAAAATGACTATGTAGCGTGGCTAGTTTACAAAATACCTGTTTCGAGGCATGTTGGTCCACTTAGTAATGGGGCAGGATAGACCGGGTTAATTATCATGACTAGATATAATGCCTAGCAATTTTCGAGTATAAAACAAACAGTAGAACCTTCGTGTTCCATATCGCTATTCTCCCCACGGAAGACCGGAGTGCTCAACGTTGTACATTTTCCAGTGGTCATGAAAGGGTTAAGTGTTCTCCAAACCGTACTCGCATCCACGTATAAGACGGTTCGTTCTGAGACATATTTTTATTATCATATTAAATAATATAATTAACGCGTTTGTTACTTTCCATAAAAATTCGGGATTTGTTTTACAAAAGATCGCTTACAGATAATAAATACTATAAAACCTTATAATATCTACAAAATATGTTAAAAATAAAGACTATAAATATTTAACACTGTAGCAAACGCGTTAAATGTATGAATATTATCATTATCAATGGTTACAATATTTATCGATAAATACATGATATAGAAGTATACGTTATCATAGTCTTTTGAAAATCAATACAAATTAAAGTAGTTAAAAATGTTCGATATCAAGA
Organism: Anthidium xuezhongi; assembly: GCA_022405125.1. Classification (NCBI taxonomy): domain Eukaryota; kingdom Metazoa; phylum Arthropoda; class Insecta; order Hymenoptera; family Megachilidae; genus Anthidium; species Anthidium xuezhongi. The sequence goes on from CM039649.1 coordinate 2,594,792, forward strand.
TCGAACATGTTCTGGCGATTCGTGAGAAATTCAGAGTACGGTTCCTATTCGAGGATTTTCAGTGGAAAAGGCGTCATTAATCAGTAAAGCGAACGAAGTGGCCCAATTGTCCGTGATAAGCGATTCGAGAATATCCCCGGGCGAAATGGCGTTTAGGCTTTCATCCAGAAGCTGCAAATTATCCGGCCACTTTGCATCGTTGCGTATACCCGATCCCCGAAAGCGTACATCATTTATCTTCAAAATCATCGTCTTGCTGCTTCGTGCAAATACCCTTCTAATGAATCCCTCCTCGTATCAACCCTTCGTTCTTGTTCCTCGCCTCCTAAATGAGTTAAATGTTAAGATAGCAGCTACTAAATATGTAACCCAACCTTAACTTCTATAACTATACGAATGAATTTTCTAAGACTTGTAAAAAAGGATCTAGTCAGATAAGATGGTCAAAGGTGCTCTTAAAATAAATTCGACTTACAATGAGTAATTTTATTTGACGTGAGTTAAAAATTACCTTTTTGGCCAATTTCTTCGAAAAATTTGGAAATTTTGAATTTCAAGCTCTGAACTACCCCTACCCCCTCCTCGTCCAGATATCAGGAATTATTTTTTCCTGATAAGCTATCTCGCTATTGGAATTCGAACTTTGTTTAAAGTCACTTTCGACCATCTTATCCGGCTAAACACTTTGCTGATACCGTACGGCGATTTCGTCTTCAATTTGCAAAATTACGGAAACCACTCGGGGCAATAGAAGTCCCGAAACTACAACTTCTAAATTATCTAACATCGTAAGCCGCCCGAATTACTGCGCGAAGGGAGACGGAAAATATCAAATTTAAAATTCAGCACTTTGAAACAGGAACAATGTACCAGAACGAGTCGGAACTTTTGGCGTTTCCACGAAAGTGGAAAAATTTCGTACGAATTCGGTCCAGCGGAATCTGTTCCAAAAGAAGTTGCCCGTCCCCCTTGGCACGCCTTTTAATATGATTACCGCATTAATTGGCATCCTTGTTTTCCGGCGGCCACGTCCAGGGTCCTCCCTCGGAGGACTCATCCTTCTCGACGTAGAATTTTCATCGAGTTCCAGAAAACAGGTGGCGAGCGAGCCGCGGAAACGGTAAAAACTTTTCGGGGGATGCTCGTCGCAAGTTCGTTATTCGTTGCGACGGTATTCCGCTCGGATCATCTTCCAGTCGTAATGTCCGCTTCAAGTTGCCTCGTTGAAACGGTCGCTTAAACTCCGCCAATAAATGGAAAGCCTGGGCCGGGGCCGTGCTTCCCCGAACAAGAAAAACGATAAACTTCGGTGTTCCCGCTTTTTCTTCGCCTTTCTTCGCCCTTGCCCAATGATTTGCTCGTCAGGGACCAGCTGTTCCGAATTTCGTCGAACCCGCGTTTCCGCCCGAAAAAAAGATTCTTCCGCGACGAAACTTCCAAGAGGGATCGTTCGCCACCTCTTCGAGACTCCGCTCGGCTCTCTTCGGTCGGACGCGAGCGACGAATGCATAAACGCGCCCTCCCATCCGCGATGAATTCTAAACGAGTTCGAGCGGGCGGATCGATTAAGCAATTGCTAGTTTCGAGCGAGTTGCGTTCCGATTTCAATTTGCCACGGTTCTTTGTGCCCGCCGCTTGCTTCTTGCGGATCGTTGTTTTATGCAAACCACGCTCCTCGCCGCTTCGCTGGCAAGAACGGCTCTTGATTTTGTGTCACAAGGACGGCTGGCCGCGTTGCGCGAAGTTTTTCGAGTGGAATTATCTCTGTAGAATTCGGACACTGGAATAATTTCTCGAGGCTCCAACGATCCGTGGGTGTACTACGATTTCGTTAACAATTAACGACGTTTAGGTGTTCTTCTTTTCTTCAGTCTCCGCCTTTAATTCCGAGAAGTTTTTTTCGAAGGCAGAGGATATTCGAGGATACGTGACTTCCGGGTCCTTCTGTGCATAACACTCCTTCGCTATCTGTTTCATCTGCTCCCATAACTCCTTCCGTTTCTGTTCCTTCTCCCTTTTAAGTTCTTCCTCCGTTGGTTTCGCATCTTTCTGTTTCTTTGGCTTTGGCTTTGGAGTTTGCTTAATTTTCACTTTTTTCACCAGCGAGTCCCTGTGTGCGGACGTTGACTTCGCCGATGCCGCGTTACCCTCTTTTAATTGTGCCATTCTCGCCGATTCCTTTTCTTTCTCCTTCAGCGCTTTCTTCTTACGCTCCTCGTCCAATTTCTGCTCGACCGACCAGGAACAGAGCGTCCCCGCCAACGCTTTCTCCTGCCAAATGCGCATCTCCTGTTTCGCCGCTTGGAGCTGCGTTTTAAGGACCGTCGGTGCCATGTCCTTCAGTATCAAAATTTTCTGTTTATTCTTGGCGGACATCTCCGGGGTCTGGTCGAAATCCAAGGTCAATTTTCTGAACAGTTTGTTCTCCATGAGCGTTAATTTCATATCATCGGGGAGTTTTGTTATCATTTTGTAACCTGGCGTTGGTTGCTGCTGCTGCAGCTGCTGCTTTCCCTTCTCTGCAACGCGAGAAATTTATCTTAGCAATTAAACTACTTTTGTCAGATAAAACTCGGTTCTAATTGTAACAAGTTTTACCAAATTTTGTTAAATATTATTCTTAGCACGTTGACTGCCACAGTGAAAACAGACGTGTGTGATCAGACACACTTTAATTCCAATTATTAAGGCTTCCATCGATTAATTTTCAAATGTAACCATTCTAATTACTAGTTTGCACTATTAGTCTAATACTAGCAATACCCACGGTTTATTTTATTTTTTCTTTTATTAATTATTTAATTCAGTGATTTAACTATTCCAGATTCTGTTCTTTGGAGGTTTCGCGTTTTGATTTACGTTTTCATGATAGAAATTTTTGCGTAAACCGTCAAATATTGAAATTTTTCGCCCAGATACGAGGGGATTAAACAATACAACGACCTGGTGAAGGATAATTAATCTACATCTCGTCGGTGTACCGATTTGAATGAATCAATATTGCCAGGAACAAAGTATTCGCTGCACGTTATACTTCTTTTCGACGTTAATTAATTCCATTCCAATTTGTAATCGCGAAACTGGCTCAACGACTCGACCGTTCTTTATAATTCTTCGGACCACCCAATATCCGCCATTTACATAATCTCGAATTAATTCCTGTTCGCGCTATAAAAACAGGTAAAAAGAGGAGCGGGAAACGGAGAACCGACGCAGTTGGAGATTTCATATGAAGAAATAAAAAAAAAAGAACGTATAAAAGAAGGAGAAAATTTCCGATTACTCGAACAATATCTATGAAGCCGAGATCAGAATGCTAAAATCGCTTTTATGACACCGTACGTTCCCGTTATGGAAATAAATCCTACGCGCGCGAAAAAGCTAACATCGCCATTAGATTCGACACACACGGTTGGAAATATTTTTCAACGCGATAAGACAATATTTTCCTGGATGCGGTGGGATTTCGCGTTTGCCAAGCTTGATTTATCGACGATATGTCGTTTATTACAAATAACAAAAAAACAAAAAGAAGAAAAAATCGTGCACTGTGTTTAATGGTGCTGTGACTTGAATAAAATGGTGAAGAAATTTTTCTCGATTATAAAAATAGTCGTGTTGACCCTTTGCTATTTAGTAAAATTAGTATTTGTAACGTTTTCAAAAGTTTCGCACGGAAATGGTTGATAAAAGAAAGAAAGAAAATTGATACGAAGTTGGACGATTGAGTCGCCAGCGAATTACTTTTATCAACTTCCAGCCGATTATTTAAGTGGATACAGACGGTGTTAAGCCGTGGTAATTGTAACTAACTCGACGGGGAAGGGAGACTTGGGACCGGTGGAATACCGGAATCGCGGAACGGAATTAATTCACCGGCAGGACCATGATACGACCGCGACAGACCGTGCACCTTGTTTGCAATTTCCTCCTCTCGCCACCCCGGTCATGATCGTAGAATTTACAAGTGGCACAACCGTACTGACAACTTGGGAAACTTTCGGGAAATTTCATCCCGTCCCGGAAGCGTGAAATGAAATTCCGCGGAAATTATTGAGTAACCTTCCCGGCCAATTACAAAGGAACTGTACTCTTCGTGCGACCTCTGTCGACCCCTGTAAACCCCTGTAGACTTATTCTGTCGATTCTTGGCGAACCCCCCGTCCCCCCTTCGTACTCTTGAGAAATTAATTTAGCGGATAAAGAGTTACTCGTTTTTCCAAGTTACTAACAGCTATTTCGTGGGTTAATTAAGATCCATCTGAAGGTAAATCGATCACGTTTTTTTGTCAATAATAATTAATTCAGTGTTTTATTTTATTTTCCTCTAAAATTGCTGTATAAATGAGAGAATGCAAGTGTGTGTGAGCGTGTATGCATGTAGAGGAATGCGTGAGGATCAGCGTGAATGCGTCGAGAAGAGAAACGATAGAAGCTTTAGTTTTTAATGGCGATAGTAACGCGTGCGAATCATTTATTCTTATAATCCTTTTTTTTGTTTAAATATATATTATTATTGTTTCGAAACCTCTGCGTATTTCGCACCCTTCCCAGACCCAATCCTACGTAAATATATATTAACAAATTCTCAGTTTGTTCTAAAATAGAAATTTGTTGAAAGGACCTTGCCGCGTGTTTTTCATTAAATTGAAATTTAAATGAGATATCACTTCGACGACTAGAAATTAATTATCCTGCTGGTCTAGAGGAAATATTTATAATTTCTGCGGAATTCTTTCAGCTGCCTTCAGAAAGTGTAATAAACACTTGCAACAGAGGAAAGAATCATTTAAGCGTTAATTAAATTGAATATTTCATTACACAAAGCAGCTACTTATGAATCGAATAAAAATATTTGCGAACATTTGTTGCCAGATGAGTTTCCTTACGAGGAAATGCATGACTGTCTAATATGTGTATAATATGAATCGAAATATGATCTTCACTTTTATTTTTCTCTAATACGAGTCGCAATGTCATTAATTTTAACCTTTAATTACCCGCAGGAGGATACTGCAATTAATTATACCCGCAAAAATTTCTATCGCCTGTGATGAGTATTAAAATTGCATTGGCAACTCAAAATATTACTAAAGACAAATTTTATAAAAAGAAATATTAATAAAAATTTTGCACACCCCTAATCAAGACTTCTATGTACTCTGAAAGAAAATAGCTGAGAAGTGATGAATGAAAAATCGAACCATTGAAGATTAATCCTCTGGAATTGATGACACGAGTTACGAATCGCTGAGATTCGAAAGGATAACGTAAAGAAGGACCTGATCGCCGAGAGGAAATCGTATTTCATGCGAGAGGACCATAATTTTTCGGGACCCTGCGATCCGTCCATTCTTACCTTCCATGTCTTGGCAACAAACTTCCGGCTTGCAGACTTTTGTTTCACAGATCTTTTTCAAAACCTTCTTAAGTCGTTTTCTCCTGCTGCCCGTCCCGTCCGAATCGGATTCAATAATCACGATATCCTCTTTTTGCATATCCGTCGCCTTTCGGTGTCGTTCTCGAGTTTTTTTGCGGGACCTTCTGCTCGCTTTTTCTTTTTTCAGATCCTCCTTATCCACTTCTTTTACTGCTTCCTCGCTCCGCCCCCCGACAACTCTTTCCTTCAACAATTCTTGGGCTGCCTCCACGTCCACTTCATCCATTTCCGTAAATTTCGCAGACTCCTTTCAAAGCGACAAGAAAAAGAGAAAACGTAAATCATGGTGTTCGAAAGCGTGGTCTGCTTGAAATTAATCATCATTTTTATTCGTCTTTCTTTAGAAATGTTACTCATCCCAAAAGATATTTGGCGAGTATTGAGTTACTTTATTTCGATGACATAAAGGTATTGCAATTTCAATTTGAAATCTTTATCAAACTACAAGCTATAAATTGGCACGCCGTAATTTCAGTATATTTTTATGTCATCGAATGGAATCGAATTGTTCATTTTCTGAATAACTTGAAAAAAAAAAATTAATTCTCTCTCGACGTAAGAAATATTAGATTACATTCTCTGACCAAAACGATTTAATTAACGAAACATTGATAAAAATAAAAAGTTTAAAGGCTGGAATCGTGGAACAAAAGGTGAAAGGAAAACCAAGCTGTTCGATTAGTTTCGTTCAACAATTTCCAATACAGTTTTCCGTTTTACCTCTTCAATCCTACGGAAATAATTCGTCTCTGCCTCGTCGAACACCGGCATGCTCCATCTACGAGTGCCCCTTCCTCCTTTTTTCATCTTCCGTTTCCCTGCATCGTGGCTGTCCCTGCTGCTGTTCCTCCTTTTGATTTTGGCTTCCTTCTTTTTACCCTTGGTCTTCGCCATTTGCTTTTGCGTGTACTCCTCTTTTCTGATCTCCTCCTGTTGAAGATCTTGCAACAAGCGTATCTCTTTCATTCGATTCTCGAGTGCCTTCTCGAATCGGCTGTATCTCTCCAGATACTGCGGGGCAAAAGCCGAAACCGTGATTAGAATATCTTCCTATCCACCTCCCCCGTGGTCCCCTTCTATTCTAGACGGAACTAATCTCTGGAAGAAAGCCGGGGAGCTCTGTCTCCTTCCGGCTGTTTCTTCTCGGTTAAATTCATCGCGAAAATCCGGCTGACCTGATTTCATGAAATCAGAGAGAAGCAACGAGGTTTATCGAGAAGCTGCGCTTCTCGTTTAATCAGACTATTTCGTGTTAGGCGTGTTTGCCCGAGATATACAACTTGATGCGATCGTTCGACGATAAATCTTCTCTATTTGCGATCAAAAAACTTTACCGCGACTCGATCGAATTTTCCCCGTCAATTAATACTTCGCTGTGCCGTTCGTTGCGTAGAATAAATATTATAATTTTTCAAGGCCGCTGAGTAACGTTAGGGTAGTTGGGGACTACTGGTGACATCCCACGATTAATCTGTAGTTCCCCACCCTCAAGTCACGTGCATCAACTTGAAGGTAAGGATAGCCATGGGTGCATAAAAGGGATTTTTTAGAAAATAGAGGCATTATTAGAAAAACTGTACTTGTCATTTTTTGGAGGCACCCATTTTAAAGGTACACGTCGCCTTGTTTTGGGAAGCACATATACAGTCCCTGGCTATCGAATTAGGACCACGTATGAAAATTTCACTTTTATAGATATAACATTATGTCATATATATTTAGCTGCCATTATAACAAAGGGTGGAACAGTAATAATGTATTATGTTATGTATTTTAATTTTACGAAAAACGTGAAAAATACTGAAAATTTACAGTGGTCCTAATTCGATGGCCAGGAACTGTAGCTTCCAATTTAAGTGTAAATATGTAAATCGATTTTGGAAAGTAAAAAGCGTTCATTCACGGACTCAAGGCCGTCATCTTCCTTGGATCGTCCTTCGACAAAAATGATTTTTCAAAGTTTCCTTACGCTATTCAAAAGACTTCTCTCCTCTTTGGTGAACACACTGAAGTCCTCGGAGCATTCCAACAAGTATATATTGCCATCGCAACTCCCAACGGTGATGAACTGGCCATCTTCGTGCATGTTGATCGCCGTCAAAGCGTTCTGACACACGTGGATCGACATCAGCGGTGCGTTCATACCTGCCAGAACGTCGTACGCTTTCAGCACACCTTTGATGTTCACGGTGAAGAAAATGGAACACCTGGACGTGCTCCAACATCCACCGCTTAGCTCAGCATTTTTGTCGCTGAAATCGATACAATTTTCTATGTAACTGTAGATAAATGTGATAAGGTGTTAGGAAAAGTGCCCATCATTAATCGTACCAAACGTTAAAGTAGCAGCCCTCCTTCGTGTCCTCCCCCCAAACTTCGGCAGATCCGTTGCCGATCACCAAGAAGTTTTTCAGGGAGACAGGATTCCTGTCGATAGCGATGACTGGTCCCGCGTAGCACTTGTACCTCGATGCCAACTTTTCCACCAGATTGGGGCTCCTTCTGTTCACGTTAATGACCAGACCATTCTCCATCCCGGCCAGAAATCTGCTGCTAATAGTATGCTCGTATTGAAGAGCCGTGACACCGACCGACCTCACGATGTCCGCTCTGTTCGGCTGGTCCACGTCCATCACCAACGTTTCGCTCGGTCTCGTCGGTTGTCTGAGGTCCCACCACTTCACGGTGCCGCCGATGGAGGTGGAAAAGTACTCGGAGTTCGTCTTCGTTGGGATCCAAAGCGCACTGGTCACCGGACATCTTAAAAAGATTTTAAAATTGTAAAATGTTTGATATTAAAATAAAAATAAAAATTTCAATGAAATACGATATTTGTTCTATGGTAAAACGGACGACTGATCAGAGTTATTTCGCTTAAAAGCGAATAAATAATGAAGAAAATAAAAAACGAAAAATTATGTAACTTTTGCATTCTGAACGTTGGTTATTTTATTGAAACAAAAGCAACGCGTTCCGTTCAATAATGGTTGAAATTCGAACCAATAACCTGATCAAATATTTACTTTCAACCGGAAAATTATAAATTTAAAGCATTCAACGGTTGATATCTGTAGCGTCCGAACACCGTGTTTCGATTTTTTCGAAACTCCCGGGGTTGTAATTCCCGGTTACTAACTCGCGAGCCGTGGTTCGGAGTGCGCTTGACTCGTGCAGGTTGAGTCTATTTGTTAAAGACGAGTAAACGTGATTTTGATTTTTTGACGATACTTTAATTCAAACTTGGTGTGGTTTCAGAGAGTTCGTGTTCAATCGTGTTTTTGGAATGTCTCTTTCGGAATGTCTGGTTGGGGTAGAAAAATTCAGTCTTATATACTATTGTCTATAGCTAGTATGGAGGTGGTAGGTTTAACGAAGAGAGAGACGGACGATGGTGATCGGTTCCCGGCACGAAACCCTTAACTGGTCAACTAAGGTCATAAAATTTGGCGAGTCCCGTTTTTTCGGGACCGAACAATATCAATTTTATCATTACAAAAGTTGCCGGTGTTGTCTCTGAAACCGAATAAATAAATAAATAAATAAATATTTCATATTTCTATTTATCGAACGAACGAGAATTACGGTTTCGAAAATCCTGAATAAAAATTGATATATATGTATATACAGATACCTGTGACTATAGAAAGGGTGCGACAATTGTCCGAGTAAGTTCTGTGTTCGCATATCCCAACAACCTACTTGACCAGACAAAAGACCGCCGACCAATAGCGCCGGGTCACGGGGATTAAATTCGACAGACACTATCGGGGATGATGATTTTAATGCGTACAGCGGAGCGGTGGAGCGTTCTATGCGAAAAAAATTTATATGCTTTTAGAACAAACGCTCGTATAACTTAAAATTCTGTTATAAATTCAAATCCTTCTTTTTTACTTTTCTGACTTTGTTACGACCATGATATAACAACGATGTACTTTATGTTGTAAAATAAATTATATTTCAGAAAATACGTGGGGTCTGCCTGAGTCACAAGCAATCACAAATCTACCGGTCAGAAATATTCTTAAATCAAAACACTTTCAGGTGGTGTTTTCCTCCACTTCATCCCCTTTCGTATTCTCACTCTTCTTTGATGCTTTTCCCAACTTAGAGCATGTTGGGAAGGTGAAGAAAAAAATGTATAATTTTCACAGTTATACAGTGACAGTCAAATTCGAAACTGACTCAGGCAGACCCATCTAAATCAGTCAAAGAAATTATACACAAAGCTAATTAACAATAATTAATGTCGAGGATCAGAATAATAAACTAACTATTGTACTAACCCTTTCGAGGGTTGAAAGGCCAACTTTAAAAATTAAACAAAATTCTTTAGAAAATTAGACATAGAAAAAAATAATTGCTAAATTATTAATGAATCGTTGACACTTTGAGTGCAATGTCGTTCGTCACAGTGAACCTTGTGAAAATCTATACGCGTTCGTGTATAGAAGATACAGCATTCAAAATAACATCGGAACTGAACAGAAGGCCGACCCTACACAGTGAGTCAAAAATGACCTGTGATCGACGAGCAAAGGACCAATATCATAGCAATGGCGTTCGTGCGACGACACCCGTGCATTCTTTCCTAGGATCCTGCAATACCTCGTCTCTCATCGAAACGACAATATCAAGTTTCCCCCCGGTGTACAGACCGGGGAAGGAATCAGATCGATCGGATAGCATTCCGTTGCCGAGGTGCCGTGGCAAATAACGCCAGATCGAGTGTGGTTCGTCGTCGAATAACATAAGGAATATCCGAGTACCAATGTCCCATACGTAGGAGTATGGGCTCACGTCGTTCACATGCTTGTCAAATTCCATAAAGGCGTAAGCAGCAGCCAATCGATTCGAACAGCTCGCCGCCCAGGATAGATGTCTGACCGGCCTCTTCATGGTTTCCGGGTCCGCGTATGAGTTTTTGGCTCTGAACAAAAACAGACGACAATGGCGGAAGGAAGAGTCCAATTTTTTTCGGGTATCAAACAGGTCATCGAGTCCTTTGACGTTTCGTATAATACCGTACGATTTTATTACAAACTGATTGAAAAGCCTCGTCGGTTTATCGAGTATACGCGCGTGTTCGTTAACACTTTTGATTGCCACGTTCAGGGTATTGGAAACATTATCACTTAGCAGTTCGATTTTTAACAAATTTTATTTATTACTCTCGATACTTTGTTATTTGCATTATTTATAAGTTCGAGTCTGTTAAGAGAATGTCTAGTTGGTTAAATTAATTCATTATTTTTAACGACATGGATAATGAATTTTTATGGAAATTGACATGCCAGTCAAAGTGTTAACGTGTTCGATTTGCACTTTAAAACAAATGAAAATCAAGCTCTGTAATATAATTTAAAACTGTATTACTTCGACAATATTTGATTTTATATTATTTTACGAGAAAAATGATTTGTGATTGAATTTCTAATTAACTCATCGTGCCCCGTGTATTTTACGATGACATTTATATCGTGAAAAACAAATGAAACAAAATGAAAGTTAGGTACCTTAAATAAAAATTAAAATTGTATCTATTTGCCCCCCGTATTTTATTGGATCTACGTATTTTATGCATAATTCTTTTAAAAAGATGAAAAGTGACGATCGTTATCTGTCAGTTACACATTATTAATCCTAACTGAATGTTTTAATCTGTTGTACAGCAGATAATCTCTCGTTGGGAAATACGCGCGATTAAAATGTACTACATTATTGAAAAATGTACCTGATATCGTAGTACTTGGCAGTAGGTGTTAGAACCACATTAGAGTCGAAATATTCTTCGTGAATATTCAACGTACCATTTTGCCTCACGCAATGTTCCATCGGCTAAATATAACATTTCAGTGTAAACACTGGGTCAAATGAAATATAAAAAGCATACAAATATCGCGTAAATCTTTTGCAAAATGTAGCAACGATAATATAAAGCATTTAAAGTATTTTATATTCGCATTTATCATCGACCCATTATTTAAATCGGTTTACACCAGATTTTTCGCGTATCGTTATTGTAAACATTCGAACAAAACACGATTTCGGATCAATGATAAAATCTCTGTGCTTTCGTTTTTAGCCGTGTTATGGGGGAAAAAACTCACCTGTAGGAGACGTTTTAAAGTCGGAGCCCAACTATCAGATTTTTCGATGCGACGACAATATCTTTGCACATTTTCGCTATCGTTTATATTAATTTCTTTTGGCCAACCACCCTCTAGATGCAGCATCCCTGTATCTTTTACATTCTTTTGGTTTGTTGCCACCTAAAATGCACAGTGATTTCGAATTTAAATTATTCACGTCGTGTCTCGTGACAGATTCTTTAGTATGGAGGGTACGATGGAAGTAGCTCTTCTAACGATGAATAAGAAAATGGTAACTAATATATTTAATGGGGAAATGAAATAAAAACGATATGGACTTCTGTCAAACTATCCAAAATTTAACAGCCACCAATACTTGCATAAAAAAATTATAAAGGGCAACCTTCGTAGGTGTACACCTGGTTTTTAACATGATTAAAGTTTTCCACGGTTTTCCTGGATTTTTCCAATAATTTTATTACACCTGTGAAAGTGTACCCTAATATTTTTAGATGCAGAGACTTTTATGAATAACTTTTGCTTCTACGCTTACAGAAAACCGGAAAATAATTCAAAATGCAAAATAAAGAAATCTTAACAGTGATGTTTATAAAAATGAATGATTGCCGCCCTGAGATATTTGACAAGTCAACCACTGACGTTATAATGAAGGTTAATCATCGTTGATTAAAATATTATTTCTACCTCGTGACCTGCAAATTGCGTGCTGATCTGCGAATGACGAGGATACTTGGACTGGAGGACATAATCGATCATCCCATTCTCGTCCGGTAGTATTTTCGCTTCGGCGACATTATGATTAAACTCGAAGATGCACTGTTTCCCGAACTGATGTCTTGTCTTGATGTAGGAGTACCTTAGCATTGCCGAGGTCATTTTCGCTCGTTGAATTTCGTTCACGGTAACACATTTAAATTACAAAAAAATGTATACCAAAAATAAATGATCAAAAAATATGTTGGATAGAGAAAAATCAAAACGTTCGAAACGAACGGTAACCTGAACCAAACTATTGAACGTTGGCTTGATGAAAACAGAGAAAACTCGAAACAAAGGCATGTTTACATCGAGCTTTCAAGTTATCGAATAATATATCATTTTAGTTAATCAATTCTGGAACTAAATATCAAATGATTTTTCATTTCATTTTCTGGGCAAAGCTTGAAACTGAGGAGCAGTGATTAAAATTTTAAACAACCGTTACTGCTCTGTATCTAATAATAATTAACTATATTCGAAGAACAAAGTGTAAAATCATAGCTAGCTTGAAAATAAAGGGGCTAAAGGTACTGAAATAAATTATCACACTTGAGAAAGCCACTTAATGATTAAAACACGACGAATTGTTTGCAACTGTTTTGCTTAATACGGAGAAACGTGACAAAGTATGCGGAATCTAGAACACATCTGCGAGACGGAAAGGTGTTACCCTACTTCGTTAGTGCTTTAATTTCAGGAAGGAAGACTCTCACTGACAAATTTTTGCTGAAACTGGCAAATGGTAATCACGTATGCGGAAAAGGGACACGGCTAAAAGTATAAAATAATTTCGCCAACTTACAGACTTCAGAGTAGGTTTAATTACCTACAGGGTGGGACCAGAAGTGGAGGATAGCTGAGATGATTTTTTTGAACAACAATTTCCTCTCTAGACTTTAAACCTGACTTTTATTCTTATTACAATTGAATTTTAAGTGTAATTCCAACTACAATTATAAAAACTATAAAAATGCAAGTGATATGCAATAATATCTATTCAGCTTTGTCCGACGCACCTGTGGAGAAAATGATATGGCTAGTGGAAATAAGGAAAATAACCGAATTACTCGGTATCCCGGCGGAATGAATAAATCGAAGCGTGCCGCTGCACTTTATTAAATGTTTGAACGGGTATAGCCACTGAAAGAAGTTAGCGAGGCGGGGGGGATGATATAAAAGGTTTATCAAAAGATAAAATTGTTTCGATGCGAGGCAAAGCGTTAAAAACAGAGCGCCGATCTGGGTGAAACTGATTTATACAATCGCACGGCGAAACCGTGTTACTCGAAACATTGATGAATGTTTCAACGAGAACCACAATTTCCCTTCCAATTTCCATTCTCGACGAGGCTCGACGTTTCAGAGTCGTCTGCAACAAGCACAACCCGCTATTGAATCTTTCAAAGCCTTGAAGAACATCGATTCTCTCGAAGGCTTTCACTTTTCATCGAGAAACACGGAATTAAAGAGAGAGAGAGAGAGAGACGCGACGTTTTCCTTTTTTTTTCTTCTTTTCTTTTCTTTTTTTTTTACGATGGGAGCTCCGTTAATTTCTCGCATCAAAGGTTCAATTTTCAGCGTCGAATCCACTTTATGGAATTACGGTGTCGTCCTCGGTGACGTGGTTCTCAGCCCATCGTTGCATTATCCCTTCGTGACCTTCCACAATTTCTGCTAGCCGCACGCCACGATCCAAAATCCGGCAATCAATGCTTTCGCACGAATCCGTAAATCGTATAAGCTGCACACACAGAGAGAGGGAGAGAGAGGACTCTCTTCCCCTGGTGAATCATATTCGATGCAGTCTCGTCGCAATCATGATCGATTGGTCTGGTAAATGTGGTAAAGCGTGCACACCAAAATGGACGTTGGACTTGACACGATCCGAGCTAAAATTCACTTGAACCAAGCTAATGTGTATTAGATTGGTGCATATGAAATATGGGCTTCACGGTACCATCATTAACCCTTCGATGCGTGCTGCAACCATTTCGAGTTTTTCCCCAATTTATTCATATTTGGACAACAGATCTCTCAGTTTACATTTAAATTCCACTTTGTTCGTGTTTTTGGTTCCAAGTTAGGTAATTCACGTTATTCAAGTTATTCTAAAGTAACCCTTTGTGAACTACCTAACCACCACAGTAACTTACAAATTCGTGCATATATTTTATAAATGTTGTCCTATGTTTTTGACACAAAGAATAATTAAGTGTTCGAACAGGGGAGATATTACTTATTTTATATGAAATAAATAATATTCTGTGCTTCCACTGTTCCAAGACTAAAAGTCCTCCGTTCTCAAAGGGTTAAGAAGAAGATGCTCGATTAATATTTCTCATATCTTGTTCAGTTCTCGAAGAGAAATTCGTTCTGGGAAATTTCAGAAATTTCGAAAAGTGGAATCAAGATTGATGGTGCTATTGAAAGACACTTATCTCGGAAGCTGTCTTTTACTGATATTTTTCTTTTCCATCTGCACTGTTATATATTATTTTTATCGATCGTCCATTGATGAAAATTTCATATCCGCGACAAACTACTCGCACAGATACAGGACGCCAAAGTTTTCAACGTCCTCTTCAAGTTTCGGAGAATTTGTCGCCTCTGCTTCGTTCGGTTAATTACAAATTCAGTAATCATCGCTCGTATACGAAGTAAAATCAATTTTTTTAAATTTGGTAAATTTGAATGAATAAAATTTGAGATTTCATCAGCTATTATTTAGCGTTTAGACTTTATAAGTAATATTGAAACTTGATATCGATATTTTTAAAGTAAATTACAAGTTTAGCCAAACCTGAACAAGGTCCAAGGATCAAATGGATCTACGCTAATTGCTTTTGAAATTAACTATAATTTGGCGAATGTTAGCGACATTAGCGACAACTAGGTACTCTTTATTACACGATAGATTATTTAACGAAAGCTACCGCGTTTCCTTACACGGAGAAATTCCAATTAATCCCGCAACGTCGCGTAAACGACTTTACGTTGATTCCCGTCGCCGATAACTTGCAAAACGGAATTTATCGGAAAATGCCTTTGCGAGCGAATTCTGCGCCCATGTAAGCCGAACTGGTGATGAATCAGATCGATCAGTGTCTGCGTATGTCTGGACACATATCGAAGATGAACTCTGTTTCCGGAACTAATGCAATCTAGGGTTTGAATTCCTACGACGACGGTAGTTCCGGTAGAATTTAATTGTCTAATGGAGTGTGCGTTTCGATCAAGTTACTGTATATTGTGTGTCACGATGTAACGCTGAATCTACAAATAACTTGTACCTAACTTCGTCAAGACCTTACTGTAACTATTAGTCAAATGATCGATAGTATAGTACGTCTTTCGAGATTCTACGAATGATTACCGAAATAACTGAACTGACCAAATTGGGGACACCCTGTATGCTCCTCAGAAGAATGTTTAATCAAAAGTTCGAAACCAGTCAGTTGACGGGACACGGTAGGTTTAGTGTTAAATAATTAAAACTTTGATGGACCAAGCTACAGGTAGAGCAAAGTGTGTCTGCTTTGATGTGCAACTTTTCGCGAAACAGAAAATAATTAAAAACAGAAAATACGAAAAAAGTTCGCGTAAAAAGAATACCTAAATATAGCAAAATAAAATATATTTCTAATCTTTGATTTATTTATAGAACAATAAATGGGTAAGGAGAGAATTAATTTGTGTTTGAATAAATATTAAAAAATGTTGTAATTTCGATTCGAACAAAAATAATCGCTCGAAATGCACTACCTTCGACTCTGAAGTTGCAGAGAAACATAAAATTATTCGGATTCATTATGACGGCATCAAAATTTTAGTAACAATAATTAAGAAAAATTCCCGTTCATTAACAAAATCATTATGTCGTGATGGCTAAATACTAAACTCAACGAATCTGTCTGCGTAATATCAAAGAGCAAAGGGAGCAAAGAGTCACATGAATAATTGGAGAGAATCCAACGAGCAATTAACCTCGAAAGCAACGGAATCGCTTTTAATCCTCCTCTCATCTTGAGATCAGCGTTCGAATAATGAGAAAGAAGCAGAGACACTGAGACATCTATTGCAACAGAAGAACCGAGAAAGAGCAAAAAGGGAAAAGAGAGGAAAAAAAAATGTGAAATTTCGATACAGGATATATCAACGACTTATCGTGGAAAATGTTGGGCTCCTTGTTGCGAATGGTAAAGCTTTTTTCCACGTCAGAGAGCAAGAAATTCTCTCGAATCTCCGTGAAATGTCCTCGATTAAAAAATAAATCCCCCGGGTGATACGAAAATCGGCTAAAAGGAAAAATATATGAAGCAAAATATTCAATTATTGCCACTTTAAGCAAATTCATATTTTATGATACGCTTTTGTGAAATATCAATCGCAATCTCTGCAAAATTTTACTTTTATTCTAAAATTGAAATTTTTTCCGCTTTGGCTGATACTCATTTTTAAAATTACTTTGCTTTACTTAAAAACTTCGAATATCAATTGTTTCGTTACGATAAAAATAGATCAAATTTAATTTGACACTTTGACACCATGTCACTCACATATGGATGACGCTTAAATTTCCTAAATAATTAAAAATTCTTTGGTTTATTTCGTTAATTATATTCCTATTAGACGTTCTAAATGATGAATAATAGTAATACCAAAATATTTTGAAAACAGAATATAAAGTTTGTTATAAATAAAATTATTACCACTCGTGTCAGTCAAAGTGTTAAACTTCATCGTCGAATAAAAATAGAAGTGTCACTATCAAAATCATTTGTCAACGCTTTCACAGTAGAAATCCGAGAATTTTTAAATTGCCAGATAATTAACTAACGATGGTTGACAGAAACACTGATATTCAATCCCTCTTCCAACACGCGTCTCGGTTCGCAGCGTACTTTACAAAGGGAACAGAAAACGCATTGTCCCTTTTGTCCATTTATCAATGTTACTTCAGCATTTTTTTTTTTTTTATTTCAGCTTCTCGGTACTATTTAATTTCTTTTCTTTCAACGGCAAATTCTAGTATTCCGGAATAAAGGAACAAAACAGTCGGAACTTAATGTTTCTGTTAATAAATCCCCGTAAACGAGTAACCTTTTTATATCGTGGCCCTGTTCATTGTAATTATCCTTTGTTTCGTAATAAAATGTTTTAATTCAATTCGTCGAAACCGCGCGTTTTCACCTTAATTAAAATTGAACCCCTGACTTCGAATAGGTCTTCTAAATAAAATACGAATATCCTTGCCAGGTCTCTTCGAAAGTAAACCTGACGTTGAAGAACATTAAAAATTCCTACGTCTGGTTCGACACCCAGAAGAACCTGATAAATGTTTCTACGCCAGAATGCAACTTGCAAGAAACGATCGAGAACATTTTAAAGAGAAGCTCGTCCACGGTGAGGACGTTGAACGACTCGTTGAAGATCACTCTCCCTGAAAGCACAGCCTCAAAGATACCATTGAATTTCCTCGCCAGATATCAAACCCTCGATAACACAAGTCCCCAGACGTTGCTGCACAATCAACGAATAGTTGATTGTCAAAAACGATCGGTCAACAGCGGCAATGTTCCGACCAAGAAGTTCAAATTAGTCAAAAGAAACTCCGATATAATCAAAAAATTGATAGAAGCCGATAACGTGCCGATAAAACCGAAAGAATCAATTACGCCAGACTCAGATACCCAAAGTTTCCCCGATAAGCAGTATTTTGATCGAAATGCAACCCTTTTGCACTCTGACACGCAAGAAATTTCGATGAAACGTCCTTCAGATCAGAAGAGGGAACTTTCAAAGTCAGATTTTGATGATCGAAACTCAACCCTGTCGTGTTCAGACAAACTAGAACAATATTGTGATCAACACAAATCAACAAAATGTTCTCAAGGTCAAAAACAGGGACTTTCACAGTCGGAAATAACCAAGAAAGATTGTTTTAAACACAGATCAGCTCCATCGTATTCCGACAAACAGGACCGGTATTGCGAACATCATATTTCGAAAAAATGTTCTAAAGACCAGAAAAAGAAACCTTCAAAGTCAGACTTTCATGTTCGAGATTCACACTCTTCGTGTTCCCACAAACAAGAACGACATTGTGGTCAAGAAATTTCGGCAAAACCTACTCAATGTCAGAAAAGGGAATCTGCAAAATCAAATTGTGATCATCGAGATTCAACCCCTTCGTGTTCCAACAAACAAGAACAATGCTGTAATCAAAAAACTTCAGCAAAACCTTCCGAATGTCAGAAAAAGGAACCTCCAAAGTCAGATTGCGACGATCGAGATTCAACCCCGTCATGTTCTGAAGAACCGCAACAACGTCCCAAGCGACAGGATATGACGATATGTTCGAAGGAGCAGATACAACCAACGAAGAGTCCTAAAAATCTAATTTTTCGTTTAAACAAACGACAGAAGTTTCCGGAATCGCGCGCGCCTTGCGATTCGAAGGCCGAAAGAAGTAAGTGTTGCCCGGGAATATGTCCGTCGAGACACGAGGAAAAGTTTGAAGAATGCCCGGAATTACAGTTAAAGCCTCGTCCATCGATCGTGGAAGAGGAAGTGGCGGCACCTGATCCGCCGCCGCCGCGATCCGCTCACTGGTCTGAAAATCTGAATAAACGTCGTAGATGTAGAAATCGTTATTGCCGAGCCACTTCCCCGCCGACGATGATATATATTCCCCACCAGAAACCGGGCAAAGGCAAATCGAAAGGATCGGACTCGTCGTCCAAGAGCGACAATTCGTCTCAGTCGAACAATCGCAGATACTCGTCGAAAATAGGGGGTAATTGTTCGTTGTCCAGGAATCGCAAGGGAAAATCGGGTCAAGGTGGCACCGGGCCGAGTTGTTTCAACAAGAGTCCCTGCGCTGAAGTGTCTTCGGCCGAAAACGAAGGTAAACCTTCGAAAAAATCACAAAAGGCGCGTTCGTTTCCTCGCAGAAAGATGGGACAAGTCGAACACAACGATGGGGGATGGAAGAAACAGAAGTATCCGATTCGATTGAAAATTTTCAAGACGAAGAACAACTTGGATCCTTGTTTACCGATCATAACTGAGATTAGAAGCAACGATCTTAGTTTTGCAAAAAAAATACAGGAGCCGATGTTGAGCCCGGTTCACCGCGACGTGGCAAAAAAAGTGAGGAGCCCCTGTCCCCCTAAATCGACTTCCAATATCGCTATTCAGAGGAGCAAGATTCAAGCAATGAAAATGAAAAAGTGTAAGAACAAGAGATTGAAGTTGAAAAAGCCTCCACGTTGTTGCAGTTCCTAAATTATTGGTTTATTTGTACCCTGGTCTTTTGATTAAACACTTTTTGAATTACGTATACTGTTTGGGAATATTAGTTGTACATTACTGGCGCAGAGATCATTAATTAACAACTTAAAGTAATGGAAAATTACTTAAATTGGAGTAGAGTAAAGTGACGGATGGAAATTAGCTACATTACCATAAATTTGAATTTAAATAATTTAACATATATGAAATCTGCTTCCTCGTATTATATTATTATAATTCAGCAAAGTCTCGAAACTGAGAACAAAGAAATATTACATTTGAAAAAAAAAGGGAAAAGAAAAATGTTACTGCAGGTTGTCACACGAAAAGAAGTAGTAAGAAAGTTATTTGTAGCAGCTGTTGCCAACTTTTCGTATTTATTATTACATCACACCATGTATCTCGACTTTCGTGTATCGCCGTGCCGTAGCAACAAACTTGTGCATCAAGTAATCCAAAGATGATGAATACTTTGGCTTCGATGAAAAAAGAGAGAACTTGGTAACGTCTGCGAAACTTTTAAACGCGTACGAGAACTGTTCCACGGGTTATGATACGCGCTTTTCGAGTTCCTGCAAATTCCCTTAACTCCGTCTAGATTCAACAAAATTTAGAGATCTGAGTGATTAATTGCTCCTTGTTAGTGTAACCGTGGACCGGGCTCGATAAATATTATTTCAACCAGTGGAGATAGAGAGTCGAGAGCTCGTATCCCCCGTCGTAATACATTGTCTGTCGGAAGCGGGCGAATCGTAAAAGGGAAATTGTGTCCAGCGTGTAAAGCGACTAACCGCGATACAGGAACGATACGTATCCAGTTCGTTAACATTCACTAGTTGGTTAAATTAAAATTCACTGTTAATTAACGGCTTCGAGTGTCCTGCAAAATTTTATGATTTTAGAATAATTTTTAAATAAATCATATTTTTGATACCAAATTTTAAATGGATGGTTGAAATTTTCCCAAAAATTGCAGCTTATTACAGTTTTGATTTCACTTACCGTATTTTGTTCCAATCGCAGTATTCAAGACCGAAATTGAACTTCTCGGCACAATTGTGTTAAACATCGTGAAATGGTGTTTTGTTGCAGATAGTGGACAACTGGTATCACATGATGCACACGTCGGTGGTGAAGAGGTCAGCGGAGCCGCACCTAGAAATACACGAGAGGTTAATTCAAGATCGAAGAGTACGCCGAGCCGAGCAGCAACGGGTCAAATCACGATCGAAACGAGACCTGATAATCAAACGTGGTCCGTCCAATTTGAGAACTATTTTGAACGACGAGATGTGGCCTCAAATGTGGTACTTGGTTAGTTAACTTCAATTATTTAAATCATTTTGAAATGAAATTTTTGACGAGATTATAAATTTTAGTTCAGAGTACAATCGATTTATTGAATTATTTTTCTTTTAATACGATTTGTTAAGAAGGTTTAAAAGATTTATATTGCTGATTCGTTTCAGAACAGGGGGAAGGGACTGGACATGAACGTGCAGGAAGCCTGGGCCGAAGGAATTACAGGTCACGGGGTCGTGGTCACGATTCTTGATGACGGATTAGAGAAAAATCACCCCGATCTCGCCGAGAACTACGTAAGTCTCTCTACTTACTGCCCTAAACTAACAAAAACAAGGTATATTTGTCTTTCATACAAAGATCAGTCTCTTCCGCCGTTAAAGGATCGTCTCCGTTGAAAAAAGAAATAATAACAAGGAATCTCGGTCAGTATAAACATTATTAACCCAGTTACTAGTCTTATAATTTAAAATAAAAAAAAAAAAATAGAAATCTGGATCTCAATGATCAAGATGACTCAAAAATCCAAAGTATGATTTTATCCAATTAAAAGCAAAATCCAATAATAAATTTCCAAGCAATTAGTAACTGTTTTTACAAGCATCCATGATCGATTGTTAGCCAACTCTGAACCCAAACTGAAAAAAAAACTGTACGAACTTTACGAAACAGAGGAGTGCAGGAACGTTGCCAAAAACTGTATCGGAGTGCAAAAAGTTCCTCGAAAAGGTTCGAGCTTTCTAATTCAAGCCGTTTGCACCGGGTAATATAATTAAAGGAAAAATGATCGCGAGGCAACGAGTTACTTACGACGTTCCCGTTGGGACGAGGGACAGCGATCGTAAAATATAGCGATGCATATAGGTAGTTCAGAGGTATCGATATATAAAATTGTTCGAGTTTCGGTGAAACACAGAGGCAGCCGAAGCGAATCAAACGGTCGGTCTTGAACCACATGAGAGCCGTATGTGTTTACTGGCGAATGGCCGGGGGTTAATAAGGCAACCGCAGAGAAATGTGTATCGAGCACCATAATCTCGCAGTAGATACGAACCTGCATGATTAGACACGGTCCATAGCACGAGATATCGATCTAAACAAGATGCGTATCGTTTGACCAGCTCGAAGTTCTGTCCCCTTTGAATGTTTTAATTAACCCGTAAATTGGTGATACGCTTTTCAAAAACCATATAAAATTGTAAAATCGTCTTTTCTTTCATTTCAAAGTTAAATTACTTATTTTAAATTCTATTTAAATAGAAAAACCAAAGTGAAAATAATTTAGAGAAAATAAAAATTCTAACGTAAGAATACAAAGTTCGGGTAAAAAATGTAATCACTTGAGGGATTGAAAGACCGACGAACGATTAACAATGCTTTCTGAATCAATGGATTTCGAAATGAAAAATTAATATAATTCTTTTTTATGAGGAAAGTTGGCGAAGCGTTTATCAAAAATGTCGTACGGATAAGTTTCTGGAATCACAGTATCGAAGTCAGAACTTTCGAACGGTCTTCAGTAAACTGCCTCGAAGAAAAAGCAATTACATTCGAATCGAGTATGAAATCAATATTCTCAAGGAACTTTGTAGAATCGTGTCCAAGTTGTATTCAGTAATTGCAAAACTAGTTCACTGGATATTAATTAAACGTCTGATCGAACAATGGGGCGCGGGATGAAAAGAGCCCGAAAATCTAACGAGCAAAAATGTCCGATCGTTTAAAACGTCGAATATAGAATAGCGGAGTGAAAGAAAGACAGAAAAAAAGGAAGGTATTATCGTTCCAGGATCCACAAGCAAGTTACGACGTTAATAATCACGATGAAGATCCCATGCCAAGGTACGACGTGCTGGACAGTAATCGACATGGCACCAGGTGTGCCGGCGAAGTTGCTGCAACTGCTAACAATTCCATTTGCGCGGTTGGTGTCGCATTTGGTGCTGGCGTTGGCGGTGAGTTCATTTGAAAATTGACTTGAAAAATTAATATGACGATGAATGAAATTGCCAGTAGTTGGTCAACGTAAAGTATATTAGAATTAAAGTTATCGAGGATCAACTTCTTAATTTAATACCCTTTAATTTCAATAGTATTCGTAGACGATGGAAATTTATAATTCAAATATATAAAAAGGATGAACGTTAATAAAAAGGGGGGAAACGTTACTTTTTATAGGAGTGAGAATGCTGGATGGAGATGTAACGGACGCGGTCGAGGCGAGATCTTTGAGTCTAAATCCTCAGCACATCGACATTTATAGCGCCTCCTGGGGACCGGATGACGATGGAAAAACTGTTGATGGTCCTGGTGAACTGGCCACTAGAGCGTTCATCGAAGGAATCACAAAGGTTAGTGAAATATGTTCGGCTTTTCAAAGTCGTGTAAAGAAATCGGACCATATTTTGCGCCAGTTTCCTTCGCATAAAGGTGATAAATGTAACCCCATAATAATTATCTTGAAATTTATCGCCTTCTGAATTCCTTATCCGTTCTTCGTACAATTCATTATTTTCCAAGAAAAATTGTAGTCTCGAGTTAAGTGTTACCAATTCCGGAAACGTGAAAAGGAAAGGAACGAAAAGTTTCTGAAACACGTCGTCTACGTTTACTTCGACCGTTTTAACTTCAAAGCCATCCGCGAATACAATTTTCTCTCCGTCGATGCACGCTGAAACGAAACGAAAGAAAAACCGTCTTGTTTATTCAACCGCCGTAACGCAAAATTAGAATTTATGCAATTTATCTCTAGCCCTTTGCCGCGGCCTTCTTTTTCTCTCCCATCCCCGTTCCCTCTCCCCGCCACGTTATCGGGAATAAAATTTCGCTGCATGTAAAATCGAATCCGTTCTTCTCACGTTCCATCCGGCCACGCCAGAAAACGAACAATTCTCTACTTCTTGTGTAATGCAAGAAAAGTCTCGTCTAACCGTCCTGATAGCATCTTGCGAGCCCATTTCCCTGAATGAAATTTCCTAGAAATGTATCACCTAAAACCGTTCGCTCGGATCATTCTATCGGGACAACAATGGAGAACGCGTACCCATCTTCATTGTTATCTCGATCCTGTATGTGTAACAGTCGTTTGGAAGCGTGTTTCTGTTCGATTGGGTTCGTCAGAGGAACATGTCAACCAATCTGTTACAATGCGAAGGTCGCGATCGAAATAGAAGACCAGAGACAACTACGAGTATATTTCGCGAAAAAATGACTGGAATCATTGTTTTAATTATCCACTGCATAATTTTATACTAAATTACCGCCAAATTTTAATTCATTTCTGTTTGGAATTTTCCTTTGAATATTTCGAAGTAGCCACAGTGGATACAGACGAGTGTGGCAAGATACACTTAAATTCTAATTATTAAGAATACTATCGATTAATTTTCAAGTGTAACCATTCGAATTATTACTTTGCACTACCAGCTTAATCTTAGTAATATTTTATTTTATGTTTTGTTAATTATTCGATTATAGAAAATTTGACCACTGTGGCAATCAACGTGTTAATAACGAGTGGGTTAATCAAATTTTCAAAAATTATAGTTAGAATATTACTCGAATAACTTATTATTCAGTAAATTGCCAATAATGAACAATTTTATTTTGTTCCCGATAATTATTTAAGTTGAACTTTTAATTTTAACACCTTGACTGCCACGTTGCAGCTACTAGTGGAAATTCAGGTGTCACCCGTACATGGGTTGCGTGGCAATCAAGGTGTTAATTATACCTTATGATTGTAATATAAGAATGTAAGGACAAATATGATTTATCGAATCGAGAATTCACGAGTGTCTTCAATAATAAGGAACATTCCTATTCTAGGCTATTTGGTTGGATTAAATGTTGAGTCGCTGAAGTAAATCGATAAAGTAAAGAGAATTTCATGGTGTCAGTACATTTTAATAGCTGTCATAAAAGGGCTATATAAGTTTAGTGGTCACTTTAGATACGCTTAAGTATGAATAAGTGTTTTCGCGCTAAAAGCATACGTGTTTTTACGCTACAAAATGTTTCGCTCGAAAATTGCGCCAACCTGTTCATTCCCTGCACTCTTCGGGAAAGAAAGTATCCTGTGCACTCGTTCATATTGTATCATATTCCTCGTCTTGAATTTTACGAATTTTCGATTGATTTAAAAAGAGACATCGTTCCTTTCCTTTTTCAAACATTTACGTTGCGTCAAAGTTGCCTTTTTATCAAGTTCGCGAGAGCAAAGTCTGTTCGCGGCGAAGGTAAACTGAACACCCAGAAGAAACTCCGTATTTTTGAACTGATTGCCTGCAATGAAATTTCTTCTATCCTCCGTCACTCTACTTTATTAAATTGCTATCGTTTCAAATATTTAAAGATCAAAACTAAAACTAATTTAAAACGATTGAAACATTTTGCAAACGCTATGGCCCAGTATCAAGTTCTTTGAATAATTTTCTTCGGTCGCGCAAAATTTTCCACAAAGAAAATTCAGGGGATTATTTGCTCAGCGATGTCTACGAAACTTTTTACCTTCCACTTATTGTTTACAACTGTTGTTTTAAAATACGAATTTATCTTTTCAGCATAATCGCGGTTACTTCTGAATTTAAAGCACTCTAGTTGGAAACAACGTTAAGCGTTAAATATTCATAAAGACAGTTCCTCTTGGCAATAATTAGCGAGTCACCGGGTATATGCTAATCGGTTTCAAATTTTCAAAAAACGTTACGATGAATTCGTAATCGCAGAGAAAAGAAAAATAGATTTACATTTTATCTTTTAATCAGAGACATCGGATACCCAAAACAGAATTCCCAATTATTTATTCGTACACGAATGATATGCTGGTTCCCATAGCACCGCTTCTGCGTACGTTAAAGGAGGTCGTCCAGGTCTACGTACTCGGAAGTATAAGTGCATTGCGTTTAACGCACCAAGTTAACTAATCCAATAATTTCAAGGATGGCCCTTTGATCAACGGAGCTGTAATGGTACCAAAAGTGGCACTAACTTGATATCTAGCTAGGCAGAAGGAGAGGCGTTGAAATTCAACCTTGCATGAGCGTCCTCCGTCATTAATTAACGTCATCAATTCCTAATAACAGATCCTTTGCTCGGCTTAAAATTTCGCATTAATTCCTCCGCCTTTTAAAATTTCGACGGACTTTTATCAAAGAAACCATTTATCAAAATTAAGAATCACGAAAGGCACTTCGAGACGCGCATGTATCTGAATAAATTCATCGCCTTCAGGGTCGCAAAGGTAAAGGATCGATCTTCGTGTGGGCGTCGGGAAACGGTGGCAGGGATCACGATAACTGCAACTGCGACGGTTACACGAACAGCATCTGGACGTTGTCCATCAGCAGCGCGACGGAGAACGGTCAGGTGCCTTGGTACAGCGAGGCTTGTTCCTCGACTCTCGCCACCACCTACAGTTCCGGATCCGGCGGTGAGAAGCAGGTGGTCACCACCGATTTGCATCACCATTGCACGAGCAGTCACACAGGCACGTCAGCCTCGGCACCCTTGGCCGCCGGTATCTGCGCCCTTGCCCTCGAGGCGAACAAAGAACTGACCTGGAGGGACATGCAGCATATCGTCGTGAGAACGGCGAAACCTGCCAACTTGAAAGCTCTCGACTGGGTCACCAACGGTGTGGGAAGAAACGGTGAGTTGAATAGTACTTGGCACTCCATTGAAGCATCTTATAAATAGATGAAAACAACCCTCCAATTTAATAGCAATTAATTGAAATATTTCATTTTTATCTCTTATTTTTATTCTGAAATATTTCCGCGTGGGGCGTGTACGATCCACACTTTTACGATTAAATAAACTACCTTTTGACGTACGCCTTACAATTTTTCAATTGTACAAAGCCATATTTAGCATGAAAATGTATGGGTATGAATGTCCCTACATGATGTTAAGATGCCTGTATTTGACTCTACAATAAATTTTTAAAGAATTCTTCGTTTTTCAATGAGAATTCCAATGTACGGAACGTGTTAACCCTTTTGTGGTTGTGATTAAACGAACGTGTAGCAAACATTGCTGCTTTCTTTCTGCTGACACTCAAGGAATCTTTGAAATATTTGTTTCCAGTGAGTCACAGTTTTGGCTATGGATTGATGGATGCAGCTGCCATGGTTCGTTTAGCCAGAAGATGGCGAACGGTGCCAGAACAACACAAGTGTGAGGTTTCGGCGTCGCATACGGACAGGTTGGTCTTTTTTTAAAATCATAAAATATAAAGGCCCACCTTCGGGTTAAATTCAATCCAGACTATTTCGTGCACGTTTCGATAATTCACGAGACGGTAGAATCGCGAACTTGACGAAATAATTGAAACAAGATTGACGTTTAAAAATCGTTTAAATATGGGATCGAGAGATCGCGTGCTACGTTTTCACGACCTAAATTTCAAATTTCGCATACATTACAGGCCAATACCACCGAAGAGCCAGTTAACGTTGGAATTACAAGTCAAGGAGTGTAGCAGTGTTAATTTTCTCGAGCACGTGCAGGTAAGTACTTCTGTCACTCACGTAAATAACAGGTTAATTAACCGTTCAAATATTTCAGTCACTTTAATATTAAGAATTCTCCCCGTTCACGATGACATTTTCATTTCAAAATATTATGAAGGACCGTGGCCTCGTTTTAATTGGCATTAATTGCATTGCTTGCAACTAATTCGAAACCGAACTAACACGGATTTATTGATGCCACGAATTTATTAACTAAAATTCCTCCAGTCAACGAGTGACAGATTTAAATTAAAATATAAAATGGAAAATTATTTAAACATATTTTAGAAAAACGAAACCCTTATTCAATTTCGAAAGTGTTCAAGACCTTACTGGATGCGTTTGTCATAGGCAAAAGTATCTCTGGTGGCCTCGAGGAGGGGCGATCTTCAGATACAGCTAACATCCCCGCAAGGCACGAAGAGTGTCCTCCTTGCGAAAAGGCCTCACGACGTCTCGAAGGCTGGTTTCAATCAATGGCCATTTATGTCGGTTCACACTTGGGGAGAAAGGCCACACGGCACGTGGAAACTTGAAATCCACAATGAGGGTCGATACCAAGGTAAGCCCATTGTACGCTTCTTTTTGTTCCCATCTTCCGTCGCCTACGATATTTCCAGATGGCTTCGATGAAATTTCATTTCTATCGGGAACTTGATCAATCTTTATATCAAGAATCTTTCAATTCAGCGAAAAATGTCAACCCTTAATTTCCATTTCGCGAACGATTAAATTTGGTAAAAATCAGAGTTTCATTTAACATATCAGCTTTTAAGTCACCAATCAATTTCGTAGTCAATTCTCTAATCCATCAAGAAATTAATTTCTCTTCGTTTATCGAGGAAAGAAAATAGCTCTGTGCAAATATTACGATCCCTTCAAGATGCTCCCGACGGATTCATTAGGGCTGACAGCTGTGTAAACTTCATTACGCACAATTCCTCCTTAAAATAGTGCAGGTGTGTCTTCCATATCCATACTGACGCCTCATGTGCTTCGGATGCGTTCAAAATGCAAATGTTTGTAGAATGTCTTCTTCATAGTCGTTAAAATGTCATGATACAACGAAACAGCTTGCACAGGTACGAAGAGTTTCGAAGTCAGAATGGTAGCAATTTATCATACCGGCTCCAAAATGGACTTCATGTTACCCGAACCCCACTGCTGCTTAATAACAATTT
Source organism: Anthidium xuezhongi (assembly GCA_022405125.1). Classification (NCBI taxonomy): domain Eukaryota; kingdom Metazoa; phylum Arthropoda; class Insecta; order Hymenoptera; family Megachilidae; genus Anthidium; species Anthidium xuezhongi. The sequence goes on from CM039649.1 coordinate 2,623,392, forward strand.
CGCTCAAAAGTTGTTTCCCATAGAACGCCAATGACCCGGTATTTAAACAGAATTCATTATACTAACACCAAGAGTATAATAATTATTTATAGCGTCATGAATAATTCAACAAAATCATTGAATAGACCGATTCGATAAAACTCTTCTTGCAGTACGACTTTCCTTAGACAGTGAGTTTCCCCATAGTTCGCCATAAGCGCACTCAGATCCTATAGATTCTAACGTCTAGTTCAGTCGGCAACAGCCAGATGCTATCTAATCGTCTCATCTCGGATGGTATAAAGGGAATTCTCGTAAACCGTGCACACGTGGGATCACGTAAGCTGCTGCATCATCTCCCAAGGGCATAATTCCGTATCTGAGGCGTGTTCTGCCGCGACGGCATCGAACAACAACGGATCTTGCGAAACCGCTAAGGGAAGTTGACCTTGCTCAGGGGGTGGAGCCGTCAGGACCACTTCAAGCTACTAGAAAGCCTGTTAAAGCCGATATGTGCATAAAGTTCGAGTTAACGTGGTCCTGTACAGCTATACACGGTTGTAAGCCTGCGTTATCCAGGCACTAGGATAGAACCTTGCTCTATTATACCGCGTAATATACAGGTTACATTCCCGAGTACAGCCATTGAAACCATTACGGACCGTGTTTACGTTGATTCCCCTGTACACTGCTACGAGATCCGGTTCGTTGTCGTTGTCAAAGGACAATATTGTGTTAGACCAGAAACGGGTCATCCTGTTGGAAAATCGTTATACTCTCCGATACGTCTGATTGGACAATCCTGTTTGCCGAATACGCCCGACAGAAATAATCTTTTAATGTTGCGATACGCAAACAATTTAATCCTCTTGTTGATAATTAAAATACGTAGGATACCCTTACGATGAATCGATGTATTTGTAGAAAATAACTAATTTTCGATCATGATACTCAAAATAAAATAACTATCCCATCCAAAATCCCATCTGTCAGTAAATAATCGTTGTTAAAACTCTGCTCTCCGATTTCCTGCTGCCTCCTCTGATGGATCAGGTCGCGCCATTCTTCGCGAATGGGCGTTGATATTCTACGGGACGTCGACTCTGCCCGATCGCACGGAATACGCGTTGTACAGTCCGGCCAGCGTGAACATCCCCCGAAGGCCGTTCGTGAAATCGCCGGAAACCGCCTTCTCGAAGATGCAGAATTCCTTGACAAGCTCGAAGAGCAAACAGGCGCAGCACAAGTCGGAGAAATCCGGCAGCCTGAGCCCGCCGTACGTGGTGAACGCTCAGATACAGTCGCAAAGGAAGGGCAAGGCACGCGGTCAGCATAAAAATGGCAAATCGGCCAACAAACCGACACCGAAACCGACCGTGCAAACTCTGAGAGGGCTGACCGCGATCAGAGGACCCAACTCGGCCGGCGAGGTTCGTCTGATCACCTCGAGACCCCGCGGAAGGAGCACGCCCAGCCCGATCGTCCCCACGACCATCCAGACCAGCCCTCCCACGACGATCTCGACCACCAAAGTGACCAGCAGACAGCGTATCGTCGATCTGGTGACCGCGTCCAGCCTCCAACGGGGCCTGATCCTGTTGGAACCGCCGGCGAAATCCGTGATCGACAGCGTGCCGGCGATATTCCAACAATACCCGAAAGTTCAACAACTGTACCCGCTGTACCCGGTGTACGCCGGGATGCGCGGAGCTGGACAACAACACGCGACCAGGGCCAAGGGCCTCGATTTGCTCCAGGACGAACAGTTCAATTCGAAGAACCTGGACAAGGGTATTCTGCTTTCCTTCGCGTGGATCTGTTATTTTGTGTAACGAGCTGTCCGTGGATGGTTCGATGATGATGATGATGATGATCTTTTTTGACAGTCTCGGTTGATGTTGAAACCTCGGTTTTTTTTTCTTCTTTTGCATGTTGAATGTTTCGACATTTTCTTTCGAAGATTGTGTCCACGGGCGCGCGTTACGCGCAGTTTCTCCCTGGACCTTGTAAAAGTAAAGATGCATCCACGTGTAAAAAGTTGCAGTACCAAGCGAACTTGGTGTAATTTATTTTCACACTCTCCTCTGTTTTTTTTTCCAACCCTTCGCAGGCAATCTGGCGTGTTGAGAAAATCTTTGAAAATAACCAAAACATCCTAAATTTTGTTCCTGTATTTTTTAGCTTGCTTACGGAGGGTTAATTGCACTTCGATGTAATCGTTATTGATTTCGTTGACACGTTCTCGATTATGCATTTGCTTGTTCCTGCGAGTCCGGCGGAATATTTCCGAATAATTTTATCGTTCATTTGCCGTTTTATCGACGAGAGAATTATTCAAATTTACCAACCGTGGAATCACGTACTCGTCGTTTCGTTTACGAAGTGAAAAAATTTCGAAGCATTTACAAAACCAGTATCATTCTCCCGAATTGCTTCTAATATCGCGTTAACATCATGTTGTCAATGAAACGCGAGCCGCATGCAAGTTTTCTTTATCCAATAATTGTTACCCGGGTGAAGTTCCCCCGCGTGCAATCACTGAAGTCTGGTTTTCTTAAAAAGCCCGTAACCGTAAGGAAAACTCGTTAAAGGTAGGTGTACGCAAGCCAGCCACGTTATTTAATCAAAACTTCCAATGACTTCGCTCTGCAAGTAACGTTCGCCCTACGTGATTCGCTTATATGCATGGAAATGTGTGTTTCAGTAGAAGTGTGTTCTAAGCAGTACAAATACACCGCACAAGCATTATTAGATGTTACAGCCACGCTTATTAGATATTAGTTTCGCCCCGCCTGCGTTGATGCATTATTTAACAGCCGGACCCGCTTTTATTCGTCGTCGGGGGCGAATATTATACGACGTTAAAAGTCCGCTTTTTCATCACCTAGTAAACTTCTGATGTCCCCCTTGATCAATTTCAACGAGTTTCGAAATTTTATCAAAGACCGGAATTTCATTTAACTTTGCTAATAAGAAAAGTTGAATATAGGCACTGTCTTCGATCTATATTAAATAGAAAATAGATTTCGCGTCGACGATGGACGCGTTACACGTTTCGAAAATCTGTTTGGATCGCACGGAATCGTGTGTCAGACTCTTCAGAGATAATCGTCGTGTATCGCGTCGATGTTTTACGAGCGATAACGATAAACCGAACGAGTTATTTTCTCGACACTACGTAAAACATCCCCGGGATGCACCGACCACTTTACAGTCCACCTTACGTCTTCGAATAACAAGTACACCTTTTACGTCGATTTTATTACCATCGGTACCGGTAAAATTTACGATTACTTAACATAAACAAGAAGATAAAAAGATCGAACGAACACGCAGCAGCAAATTCGTCCGAGCTGCAAAATACATTTTTCATCTCGTGTAATGTTCACTGAAACGTTTTCAATTCAAAGTACGTTCCTCGTTTTCCTAACGAACAATCTCGAAAATACAATAAATAAATTCGATGAAGTTACTAAAAATGTTCTGAAAACTCAGCAGAATTGTACGAGCAATAATTCTTGTTCCAGCGTACTCGGTTGTGCTTGAAACCCGAAATGAATCAATGTTCCGCCGTAACACGGCACGATAATTCATCATTCTTATTTATTCCTCGTAACCTCTTTTTCGTTCCCGTCTTTTCCCGACCCCGAAGAAACGGAAATTCCCCCACCGTGACGCTTTATTAATTCGCCGACATTGACACTCTGTTGTTCGCCCGCTCCATTTCGCTGTCACCGTCTTTCTAAGATTACGTTTCCGAGACACGTACACAAATCAAGTGTACACCAACTACCTCACGTATGAGACGCGTTTGTTCGCGTGAATGAACGTAAACGTCGCGTGTTTATACGTACACGTGTGCGTGTCTGTGTGTGTGTTTTGTGGATAATGCAAAGTGCACTCGAGACGCGTGAAATGGAAGCACCCCATCTGTCGTTACACACGGCGGTGACATTAGGAAGACAGTTTCCGGTCTGAAATCTCGGTGATGTAGTAAGGTCGGTTCCCCGAATTTTCTCAGCACGTGTATCGAGTACACGCGTGCCATCGACAGTTATAGATCCGATAAACGGAACAAAATTGCACGCGCGACGACGAATATTAAACGAACCGCTCGAATATCGTCGAGTTTTGCGCCGTGATTACAGCAACGACCCTTTAAAGGTTATTTTTTGCGCCAACTAAAACGTCCACAGCGTTGTCCGGCATTTTTTCCCCCTTTTTTTTGTCGCGGGCGCTATGCCAAACTAAATACGGGAGTACCGATGGAAACGCAATTAACGGACGAATATTTTATCGACTCAAAGCTAATTAATTTGACGAAAACATTTCCGGGCCCTAGATCGACCGGTCAAAATAATTTCGCCGCACACGCGATTCTCGTAAAGTAAACCGTCCCATCGGTTGTTATTTCGATTATCAAGCATTTCAATCGACGAGTTCAATAAAGAAGCCGAAATGAAAATTTTAATTAAAATCATCCCCCCCGGTATCGATAGTTTTCATCTGAATTTAATTTCTTTCAATCTCACTTAACTATACGATCCTTTTACGTGTCATTGATATCTTGTCATTTCTGATGAATTCAGATCGCTGGCCCGTTGCAGCTCGTATCTGATAAATTACCGTCTGTCCGATTGCATTCAATCAAGATGGACAAATAAATCGTAAATAAATCCTGTACAAAGAACTTATCGTACAATGAATGGCTCTCCATTTGTACGTTTTAATTGAAATCTAAAATTTCAAAATACACCGGGATTCGATACAAGTCTAGTACGCTTTGAGTATGAAAAAAAGTTGAAACGAAACCCATGCACCAGGTTGGAAATTAATTTTTAATCCAAGCTACGTTTCATGGATTTAGCGTTAAAATGTTTCTCTCTTTTCCGCCCTTTACCTAAGACCCAATTATTATTCACAGCGTATCCCGGATAAAATTCTTTGTTTAAAGGAAGGATTATTATTTTGCCTATGATTGTAATGCTTGCAACCAGTAATGTTTCTCGGGGATATATTGAAACAGAGAACGCACACAGGTGAATATATATTTATGTATCCCCGTCAGAATTTTTGAGATGCTTTGAAACTTCTCCAATTTTTACGTTTCAGCATGCTCACACACGTATTTTGTATTCATTAGTAGCAAACCACCTTTCGTATATTTCAATGTATATGTCCTGAAGTCTAGTTGCACACCTACATACCTGTTCACGTATAAAACGAACACAGTATGGCTCCAAACACGCTTTATTTATTAATTGAAAGCAAAATAAAAAACACAGAGGCGTTAAGAATTCTTAAAACACTCAGGTGCAAAAGTATGTAGGTATGAACTAGGCTTTATCAAACACGTAGCCACTGAGAGTCAACCTCAACTCACGAGATTTACTATCGATAGCTTCTTCCACGAGTTTTACTCTCAAGTGACTACGTACCCTGAGCAACGATAGATCCACCTCTCTTTTAATCAGATAATTGCAGAAAGGAAACTGCTGAAGCTACTGCGTAACGTTTCAGACACCCTGGAGGAGTTCAAGCTAGTGTTCTACGGGACCGAGACGTCCCTGGAGTTCGACGACGATCTGGACAGGGACAAACCGTTGCCACCTGTGAACCAGCAGGACGTGAGCCAGGATAACACCGCGATCGGCGCCAGGCACAACATCATGGACCCGGACGGTGATCCGTGGACGGGTAGCCAGCAGGTCGAGCGCGTGTCTCACCCGGAAGTGCAGAGACCGACGACGGAGAACCAGACGAGCGGTTGCAGTTCCGTCGACGCCGCGAACGGCAGGTGCCTAGGTGGGTGCCTCATTCTACTCCTTCTAGCCTACCTGCTCGGTGGAGCCAGCTGGGGTGACCGGTTGACCAGCTGGCGGGAGCCACCGTCCCACGATCCCTCGGGTTCGTCCTCGAACGAAAGAAACACCGTGTGCTCGACGACGATCGTCAGGTCGTCGGGGACTCGTTGGCGTTCATGATGACGTACCTGGACGATCGACGCCCTGCTCTCTGGCTGCGCCGTTTAACCGGGAAAAAAAAAACGGAGAGGACCGGGTGTCGACGCATTCCCCCCCTTCGAACTTTGTGCGTTGTGTGATGATTTTCCTTGAAACGTGAGCAGACGGAGATCCCTAGGAACTCTGAGGATGTGCTGAACGTCATCGAGCTTAATATTGTCCGACGGGCTTTGTCCGGGTGCTTTCTCAGTGTGGACGTCCGATCGCTCGTTAACGCGGGTCGTTCTTAGGGTTAGGATTTAGTTGATTCAAGTGTCGTTGTTTTAAGAGAGAGAGACTTCCGGCGATCGGTGTGCGTGTTAGCTTAGACACTTGTCTGGACAGTTCGAGGAGATAGGCCGTTAAATTGCAAGATTTGATTTTAAAAAAACGATCAGGAGCGATCGATCGAAGAAAATCGATCGGATCGACTAGACAAGGGGGGACGAGGATTGGAACGTTCGCGAGGAGTCTGTTCCTTTGAATATGCATCGGCCTTGTGATTTTTCATCGCGATGAATTATTCAAAATGGATATTCGAGCTTCACGGCATGTATCGAACGAAAACGATACAGCTTCGATCATAATTTCCATAGAATCGGGCAAAATAACGAGCGAACCGTTCCTTTAATATCTCTTTCCCGGCAAACGGTTGTAATAACTTTTTTGCGCGCTACTGTTTTATTGACGAAGCTTTCGACGCGCAGGGTTCATCCTTTGACGGTTGATCTCGATTTTCTTCGGGGTTCGATCGCGAAAACTGCCGGGCTGGAGATTTATCGGCCGACAGCGAAAGCAACCAGTATCGATACGCCGTTCCGCGTGTTATTTAGGAATATCTCACGACACTTTTCTACGAAATGTAAAGAAACCTATCCGCGAAACTGCCACTACAGGAGGATGAAAATCGAGCCACGATTGCCAACGCTTCGTTTACCTCGCTCGTATTTCGCGCGCGCCCAAATCGCGATCCTGGAAAAAATTGCCTCGCGTAACTGATAGTGTTTTACTACGATCGACGATAAATATCGCAATTATCGGAATTTCCTAAAAAGCCAATTAATTTATCCGACAAGCTACCCGAACCGCGAAATCCACGAATGATAAGCGTTCAAACGGTACATAATCGCTGTTCAAATTTTGCGATTAATATTCGATTATTATTTGTACAAAGTCTTAATTGCTTCGTATAGATTCGAGATGAATAATTCCGGTTTATCTGTATCATACGAGGGAGGGGAAGGGAAGGAGATGGAGGGGGAGGAAGGTACAACAAAATCGCGCAAAAACAATTTTAAAAAAGAACAAAAGGATATTTTAATAGTCCCGAATTGTGATGTTAACGGTGTTTAGGTAGTATTGCCAATTTAAACAGAAAAACTTTGTTCTCTGATTTGAATAATTTCTGACACGTTGATGGATCGTGTTGTTAACCCTTTGCACTCAATTGTGCCCTCTGAGGGGACACGAGAAGAATGCAAATGAATTTTAAGGGAAATGTAACTTTTCTAATTTTCTTGCCAAATATAATTTATTGTTTTATTTACTTTGCAACGAAGTATTCGTGTGTTGTTGGTAAATAATTTGAAAAAAATGTCCGAGTGCAAAAGGTTATAAATCACCACCCAACCAAGTTTTCACGGATCCTTTTATTTTGTCGATAATTTTTCTTCTAGGTTTTAAACAGTCGGTACTATACATTAAAAGTGATCTATCGATACGTAAAAGTTTCTGAAAATCTGATCCGATAAGAAATACTTATCGATCAGCGAACCAAACTAACATGTTCCAAGCACTTTTTGTTTCTCATTCTCATCCACCATCTTAAACATTTTCCCTTTCTTCGTTTACCCGGAACGTTTCGTGTTTTCCGTTCTTTCCGCTTTTTCCCTCTGTCTCTTTTTCACTGTTACTCGTTCGCGACAAAGTTTCGCCCGCGTTTTCTACCAACAAACTTTGCTTGCCCAGAGGGGAACACCAGCTGGGCTATCAGCACTGCCGAAACAAAAAGATAATAGAGCGTTTACGAACGACTGATGCGAACGGGTCGAAGAAAAGCGAAATAATAAAAAAAAAGAACAAACAACACACGGGGGGATACTACATTTGCAAAACAGCGAAATCTCGACCGCCCCCCTCGGTCGCTTAATTTCGATTCTAAACGAGGGCCGACGTTGTCTCGTTTAAATGGATTAAAATTGCTGGCAACGGTCAGTGTTTTTCATGGAACTGAAATGTCCTGAATTACATACAACGCTGCCGAATAACACGTGATCAAACGTCGATGAAAAAACTCGATCGCGGGGAAAGAAATCATGAACGCGATCAAAGTTTCGCGTATCGTTCGATCAAGGATAGAATGAAATTTCCTACGGAATTAACGTACGATATCAACGCCATAAAATAATATTTCTTTCTGCCACTGAACAACAAATTCGAACGACATCGGACATTTCATTTTCACTAAAAAAAAAAAAGAGAGATAAAAGCAGATTAAAAATCGATAGATTCGAAAGCCCGCCTCGGATAAACAAACAGGAGTATAATCAAAAGGACCACTTTGTTAATTAATTAACACGTTGATTGCCGCTGTGAAAACGATTTACGTGTAATCAGACCAATAACTAAGAACACGATCGATTAATTTTCTAATTTATACTTTTAATACAGCACGACATCGAATTTAATTACTTACAGAACGATCGAACGATTACACAATTCATTATCGCCAATTTTAAGGGGATAGAATTGACTCTATCCAGAGTTTCTCGATTTCTTTTCTGAATTATTCGATGGTACTAAAATTTGAAACGTCATTAGCGGTCTCCATCGCAGTCAACGTGTTAATCAATCACGATCCGACTGACGACAGAATCGAACGTATTCGTACGAGAATAATTGAACGGTCGTTAATCCGAGGAAAAAAGAATCGAGAATGAAAGGGATGTAGTTTCAAAAAAAAAAAAAAAATCACACTCGAAATTAACAAAGGTTGGGCCGAGTGTGTACGCGAAAGGATTCAAATATTTTGTTAGAACGTGGATATGTGTATAGGAATGTGGGTAACCCAATTCATCGACAAGGGGAATCGTTTGTGTCCCTTGGATCGAGTCGGCGGTTTCTCGTTTGTTCAAAGGATGAGAGAACGATAGTACGTGGTGTGCTTTCTCATTCAAGTGGCTTCCAGAGAGTTTAAGCCATTGATCAGAAAGGAAAGAGACCATTTAACCGACCAAACTTTTCAACGAAAACACGAACTACCTGCACGCGAGTTGCCGCGGCCCGCAACAGGGAGAGGAGAGCGCGCGGGGGGAGCAAAGTTCGTCGTGCTCTATTAATTTTTATGGAGCCTCGTCGAGTTTCGTCAAGACGACCGAGTTAAACGAGATATATACGCGACACTTTTGATCGTATCGACATTAATGAAAATTAATTTTCGCGTTTAAACGACGGGGATTTTAATTAAAATCACGTTGGCCCCGGCAAGAATGTTTCTCTCGCTGGCAATAATTATACGAGCGAGGAAAATTGTTCGAGAAGCAATAAAACAGGGACAGAACAAAAAATTATTCGACGGTCAGAAACGTGAAAAGTAACGTGGCCCATCGTTGAGAGTTCGAAGAAATTTTCTCGTCGATTTAATTTCGAAATAAAAAATGAAAAAAGAATTTTAAACATTCGATTGTCAAATGTTTGCTGATGTCCTGAACGGGTTAAAAAACGAGGGAAAAATGAGAACGTGGTTCGGTGGATATCAAAAAATCGTTCGAAAGAAGAGAAATTGAAATAAAAGAAGAAATTAAATGGTATGCACGAAACGAAGATATTCGAGGACGAGAAATTTTAATGATCGCTCGAGCGGCCATAGGAAGAAAATAAAATAAAATAAAAAAAAAAGAAAAAAGAAAAAGGAAAACTGGGCCAACCAAAGTTGGAATGACCTACTTTACCGTTAATTGGCATCGCTGGCGGTCAGCCACAAAGAAGAGTCGAATGGTAAATACTAATGACTCCTCTCTCATTGAATAGAGGAAGTGGACGACGTAAAAGTTTAATTGCTTCGATTAAGATTCGAGACACGCCATACGGGAACATGAGAATCGACTCGCGTTAACGCGACTTTCACTTCGTTCTGATTGCAACGACATGCCTTCGATTTCCATTACATATCGATTTATCATCGTTTTTTTCGACAATATTTGTCTATTTAATCGTAATCGAATTTTTCGTTGAATATAATTGTTTCTTCGGTAACGTAGATATAGATTTTGAAATATTTTAAACGAATATTTCATTTTATTCGCGAATAAGTCTTCCCATTCTCTCTTTTTTTTTTTTTGTTTCATTCGTACAAACGAATCGTTCGATATTGAACGTATCAAATTTAGTTTACTTTACGAACGCACAGATCGCGTAGCGCAAAACTAAATTCGTATCACTTAATTATCGTCTGTGATCATCGCTCGAGCGTTTATACGCGTGCTGCTTCCTGCGCGTTAACTTTCTTTCCCTCGAAAATTCCTACGGGCAACTCAATTTCCGGAGAAATACCGTCAGATACTCGCGTTGCAGGAAAGAAAGAGAGCGATATTATTCCAATCTACTTATTTAATCCTATTGTTAACGTTCTCTGTTAAACGCTTCCCTCCTTTGATTCACGCTCATATTTATTTCCGTAGACAGATTTTCAGTTCTTCCATATTTTGGAGAAATATCGTTGCAGAATATTCAACGAATCACGTTTGTATTATAATTTATTACGAATGATACAAAGTTGCAGTGCGTGCAATAATTTATCGATAAAGGAAGAAACGATATTATTCCAAGCTACTTACTTCCTGTTATTAACATTCTTTGTTATCTTGTTTTATTAACGTAGCTTTTCTCTTCTACTTTGATTCATACGTTTGTTCAATACGATGTTTCTTTTTATCGAACAATAACGTTTTCATGAAACTAATAAAACACTGTAAATGAAATAACGAGAAAAATATTTAGAGAGTTGGGATAAAAACAGCCCTCTGGAATCGCTGTTTTTTCAAATATCTTGAGAATTATTTGAAATATGCCAAAAGTTCAGAACTTAAATTATGTCTCTTTAAACAAGTTTCATTTATTTCAAAAATAATGTTCAGCAAAATATGATATCAGAATCCTTCGAACGAACGTATGAATCATGAAAAATACTTTTAACCATCGAGCATAGTTCCTTTCGTTCGTTCGTTTGAATTACGCCGAACTAGCTGTAGTATACTCGTTTCAATTAGTGAATAGGCAACGCTAAGTCTGTCAGTTGTTATCGTTCGTTTATCGTCCCATAGTCGCGGCATCGTCTATTTGTTATCCGTTGTTATTGTATTGCAAAATCATATCATTGTAATCGGATGCTGCGTAACAACGTCTCGTGATGAACGACGAGGCCTGAAAACAATGTGTTATCGTTGTCTCCGCGTAACGTCGAGCATTCAGCAGCGATCGACCGACCGCGTTATCAACCACATATCATTTTCATCGTGAGGGTAGTCCAACGTTAAATTTCGTCAGACGCGTCAAATTTTCCTTTAAAACATCTCAAAACGTTCGATCGTTTCCGAGTCGTGTTCATCCCGTTCAAAATTTCTTCAACTTCCGTGAAATAATCAACAACGACACCCTCTTCAATGATACGTTACAGTTTAAAGGTGTTGCGGATTATTCTTGCCTTTGATTGCACGCGTAATTAACCCTTTTATTAAAATCTTTATAATAAGGTCATGAAAATTAATATTTAAAAATTTGTTCAAATTTGTGCTACATTATTTCATAATTTTGTTAATAATTTGCAGACATAATTTAATGTATGGATGATTTTACCATAATATATTTATTTTTAATTATCTCGAAATTATGTTCATTCTCGAAGGCAAAAGGGTTGATAAATCAAAGGCAAGATTAATTCCGCTCAGAGTTAGAGTTGTTATCTTATTTAGTTTCGTAGTTAGACAATTTTATAACGAATCAGTTGTGTGCTTCTTCGAGTGCGTTTACCGTGAACCAATTAAACGTACTTACGAAAGATTGATCGACTCCACGTACGTAGTTACCAAAAACGCACAAGCAGTTCCTCGAAAAAAAAAAGAAAAAAAGAATTTTCCCTCGAAAATTTCATCGCAAGAAGACGTGTTTTCGAATGTGCGCGCAGCGTTCGTTTACGAAGTTAACGAGCGTGAATGAAAAGTGAAAAAAAAAAGGAAGAAAAACGAAAAGCAGAAAATAACACACAGAGAAAAAAAAATAGAAAGAAAAGAAGGAAACCACGGCTAACAAAGCAAGAAAATACGCTTCCATATTTTTTAATAGTAGACGCTTTTTTAGCCAGAAAATGGTTACTGTTCGTTGAGCTTTCATTCGCGTGTACTTAGACACGATTTAGAAAACGACCATTCATTCTTCGAAGTATTGTTTCGGTCCTTCGTGATGATTTCAAGCTACAGTTCCGAACATGTATGTATATTTAGCTGTTAATTTATTAGTTGTATAGGTGTTGCAACAGCCAGCATATCGTGATAAAGTATCTATGAAAAGGAATACGAGAGAGCCATACGTAAGGTGCATGGAATTAATCGTTAATCGAAATGAATAACTACACGAGTCACTGTTACCAATCATCGGCATGCTTTGATCGTTTACTTTAATCTTTCTTCAAATTTTAATAATTTGACAAAATTATTCCAAAATTTATGCAACTTCTGGGAAATAAATTTGCTTGCACTTTCGCGAAACTGTCTAAATTTGTAAAACCAAAAATGAGTTAATTGTGATTCTCGTTAAAAGTCAATTAACGTTCGCTGCTTCTGACATTCTCCTATGCCCTTTGCGTACGCGCTTGCGTCTAACTCTCTATAATCCACGCATAAGTTTAATCCCGCGCTGTTACGTTCTTGCAGCCCGAAATTCATCCAGTTTGCCGCTTGCGCTTTCGAAAAATCAAATTCTGGCTTATGGAGGGTTAAATGTCACGTATAAGCGAATGTATAATAGCTCTGTACATATACGTGCAATAATAATCGACGAAATGCCGACACGAATCGAGTATGAAAACGAAACGATTGCAGATCACGAAAAACGAAAAATTTCAGTCACGATCGAAAACAAAAAAAAAAAGCTACAACAGTTCTATATATTTCGTACTCGTTTATACCACAAGCTCGTATTCCAAACTACCCCAAAGATTTTACGAAACGCTTTAAAACAGTCGGTTTCGTGGAAGGAAGAAATCTCTCGAGAAGAAAAAAAAAAATAAAGCAATCGATGTCTCGAACGTTTTTGCAATACTTGCTTCAAAGAAACGAAAGCAAGACGCTGAAAACTGAACGAACTTGAGACACGAGTTCGAATCCTAAAGAAGAAAATTATAAAATAAAAAATACACACACACAAACACACACTCACACACACACACACACATATACACGTACACACGAGAGTAACGAAAGTACATACCGATTATACATGTATATTTGATTTCTAAACGATAAGAGTCAATTATTTTAATCAGCGCGGAGGGGTGTTGGTAGTCGAGTTAAGATGGAAACGAATGGTGTAAACGTGGATAATTACGTAGTACAGGATTTTGGATGTGTTTCGATTCGTTCAGGTGTGAAGTATCTTCCAAGATGTACAATACACGTCGGACGACACGGCTGGACAGTCGAATTTCCGATACGTCATGGAACACCTTTCCATTCCAACTTGTTCAATATTTTCTGACATACGTTTCTTTTTTTTTTTCAACGTTGCACGAGATAACTTTTTCGTATCGAACGGTGCTCGAATGTGGACGGGGAAAAAATTGTAAGAAAGGGGTAACATCGCGATTCAGTACTTAAGAAAGCCGATTTTTGTAACGTTTAACACCGTTGAATCGTATGACAATAATAAATTCTACTTCACGTGTTACGGGGGAAATTAACGACGACCTAAAGGGATGGTGTTAAATTAATGAACGTGCATCGATTACCATTCAATTTATTCTGTGATGTGATTCTGTACTTAAAGAAACTTCTGTCCTCCGTTTCAATTAAGTCACAAATTTGAATAATTAAAGATATATCGATATTCGTTAACTAAGAACGAATATCTCCGTGGAGTCGGATTTTTGAGAACTGTTCAGCGGTGGTTCTGTCCAGCCTATTGTTAATGTATCTATTGTAAATGTTTGTATGTAATGTAAAATGTATCTTTGCTTGATAAAGCGACATATCCTAAGTTATAAAGTTCTGAGGCAAGAGAGGAACGAGAGTCGTAAGGTGCGAAACAGCCCTAACATGTACGCACACCGTTTCATCCCTTGTCGTTTCTCTTCTCTCGCGTCCGTCATTTTTTCTTATGAAAAATCAAGAACAATAAAAAAGGGATCGTCTTTTCGTGCGATGAGAAAAGATCGAGGAGAAAACGCGAGGGGAGACGATCGACAAGCGCGTGAAACAAAGCGTTCGAGGGCTTACCACGTACATTTTATGTACACAAGAATATACATAATATATATTGTATAAGTAATTGCAACTACTATGAAAAAAAAAAAAATACCATTATATGCGACATTGGAATTTGTATATCATGGATGAATTAAAATGAGGAGAATATCCTGAACAACAACATCCACGAGCGTTATTCATCTTGAACGGATATATACGTTCAGTGAATTCATTCGATCGATGATAGCTCGATTAGCATCGACACACGCACACGCACGCGCACGCTAACCTGCCTTTTTATTTAGCGGGGGAGAACAGGTATGTGCCTTTAAAAAAGCATGATCTGTCGTCGACAATTTTTACTTGGAACAAAGGTATGATCATCCGTTTGCATGAACGCTTTGACCGCCACGAAGAGGAAGCTTGTCGTCAGAATTTAAATTACTTCATTTGAATCTATCAATTAAATTTGCATTTAAAATTTCAAAATATTAATAACAATCTGTTAGTGTTTGGAGAGATTGTTGGAGAAAATGAAATTTTCTGATCCAGTAACAGAAACATTAAATTTTCTATAATCAAATAATTAATAAATTAAAAGAATTCTTCGTTAAGAATTTTTCTGTAGTGCCTGACAATCTACGATTTACGCTACTGTGCGTCTGACCAGACTTGGCTTATTCTACTGTGACGGTCGAAGTGTTAATAAATGTGTATCTGTGGTTGTTGGTTATGTGATTCGTAACTTAATCGTCGCATGATTTTAATTAACAGGGGTCATTAACCGATTGACACATGCTAACGATAAAATATATAATTAAAAATTCTAGATTAACCTTCATAACAAGAATTCCAAACAAATAAATCTAAAAGTTTTATTTCTCAGAAATTCGATAAATAATAGCTCTTTGAACCCTAATATTTTTCAAAATTGCATAAAAATTTGCTTGTGTCAATTAAATGATATTCCTTGTAGAAATGAAAGTATTTCGACAAATCATTCACGATTCGAGCGTGATTCGAAAACTTCCGTTTTCTGTAAGCTTCAGAGAAATCTTTTCTCGCTTAGACGCTGAACGTTTCGTGCGTAAAAAGATAAAAACGCAAGAAGGTAGGGAATGCTTGATGCGCAAACATCAAGCAAATCAACTTAATTGCACTGAAAACATTGCTTCCCCTCTAGATTCCGCGAAATAAATAATTAAAACGCGAATTTTCCAAGGAATTTTATCCAGTATGTTTTCGCATTCGGTATATCCTAACGAAACTTTTGAGGTCAAAGGCGAGGCGCCGCATGAATGCTTTGGTATAATGTATTGTTAATCAAACTCGTAAACGAATGTAAATACATTCTCTGGATAAACATCGACGGTAAGAAGGCACAGCCAAACGTTAATAAGAGAAATCGGTGAGGATCCAAAGGACAGTAGACAGAAATCGTCGTATAAGAAGCGAAACCATTAAAAGTTAAAGCAGGAATAGATTTTAATTTAACTTTGCCGTATACGAAAAGTTTTCAGCTTGCACTTCATGAATAATTTAGTAAACTTTCACGTGAACTCGTTCAAGAGCTCCGCAATACTTTCATTTGAATAATGAAAGTATTTAGCAGGTTGCTTCGTCAAACAATATTACCTAATTGTTCTAATTAACAAACATTCATGATTATTACCAGAAATATCCTCGAAACTATTTATCGTACTAAAAAATGTTTCCAACGAAGAAATTATAATTTAATCCAATTAATTTTTTTAGGTGATTTGTATATAGTGTCTGGGATATTTCTTTGCCAATAAAATATGTGCTAATTTCTCTATGGTTGCACAATTTTGCATGAAATGTTTTTCTGCACCCAATTTCTCCAAAATACTTTATATCATCTTTAAATGTTTCGTGTTGCATGTGGTAAAGAACACAGAGGTATGTAAATAATTTCAAATATTTTCTTCTTTCAATTATTTATAATATAAGTAGCACTGTACGCAATTTGCACCTAATCTACTAAAGTGAAATAACAGCTATCGTTGAAACTTGGAATCTGTTCTAATATTAATTTCACTCTTTTCACGGTCTGCTAATAACGAAACTGTAAATAATCATTTTCTTCGATTCGGATCACGTACGATACAAGCAATACACCGGCTTAGACGAACAATGTTTCATTTGAAAACTTTTTAAAACTGTTTTTCTCCGCTTATGTATCCTTGTTGACTTTAATTTTCTTGATTTTATACAATTGTTTTTCCGCTTTCCACGGATCGAGCGAAAGTTCGCAAGAATCCTGTATACCAGATAAATCTTTCGCTGGCTCGTAGATAAAAGTTCGATTACCTCTAATGCGAGCAAAGAAGTATCTCCTTCCTAAGTGTCATACCTTTCTCGGTTCAAAGGTTAAATATTCCTTCTACTTCTATATTTATTCAATAATTATTCAATCATCTAGACGTTCTACAAAAAATTAACTAAACACCTAGCATTTATTATCCTTACGAGAATAAATAAGATAAGTTTCGAATTACAAATATAATTTCAATGATATCTAATTCGTTTTCCTTCGAATAAGCTTTTAAGGATTATACTGATAAAAAAAAACTTCAATGTTCTATTGAACAAGACACTGAAAAACTAAAAAAACAGACTTCGAGACCAATTTATACGCGGGCAAATTGAGTTTGTGTTGAAAAGAACCTGGAAATCGATCACGTGAAGGGAAAAGATCATAGCGGCTGCTTATCCAGGAAATCAAGCTCGAATTCTATTCGCCAAAGGCAACAGAGAAAACAGAAAAAGATAAAGGAAAGATTACTTGCCGTAAAGTGTCACGTGTCGCTTTATCCCTCTACTCCATAGCAGGTTCGGAAAACGTATTTAGGTACTTGGGCTCTTCGTGGGCGAGTTGCGGTGCGGATTTTCTCAAACCAGCCAACCACCATCACCAACCACATCCACATCCACAACCACACATGTACAACCAACCAACCAACCAAAACAAAAAATAATAATAATAAAGACCTATCCTTGATTGCTTCACCAGCACGGTGAGTCTTACTTCTCTATCGTTCTATAATATTCCTATTTGCATCCTTTCGCTGAATGCTTTGAAATCGAGTATCTTGAATGATAGACGAAATAATTTGTAATCTGGATTCAAACATTTTTCAACATAGTATAAGTACCATCATTTTTCTCATGATTGTTTTCTGTTATATTCGAATCAATATTGTCTAAATTCAATATACTTCGATTCATGAAACTTTTTTTTTCTGTCGAAAAGCTTCATCGTGTCTCTTTGTAATAATACTTGCAGTGGTTGTTTATCGAGTTATGTACGATTAATAATTATTCCGCTGTTGGGATACCGGTTATGGCGAAGATACTTTACTTCTGCTTCGATGCTTGTTAAATTAATCGAATTAACTGCATATCAATTAAATTGATTCACGACACGACGATGAAACAGTCTACTTCTAAAAATGCAAATACGAATACGTTCGTAGAAACATATATTTGTCACTTTCGATTATCGGACGTGTTCATCTGTTTAATCGACGTGTTATTTAACTCCGATAAATCGCATAATATATGCTTCAGCATGCACGGTAGACATCGTATTATCGTATAATTATAACAAATAACGGGCAAAGGTTGATATATTATAATCCCACCTTCGCTGCTTAATATAATTTTGTTTTGTAAGATAACGCCTACGTAGTTACGTATATTTATTTAAAATTCGATATGCGTGCACATGAGGGCTGGGTGAATGGAAAATCGATACGATCCAACCACCGAACAATTTTCAATCGTTCGAATTACGAGCGAGAGTAATTACAATTTCGATTCCGATCGATTTAATTCACCGAGGCCTAATTCACCATGAATGTATATTTATTTTTTTATCTATCCGACATAGAATATCGCTTGTCGCTCGTATACATGTATCTGTTCGTTCGAAAGATTTATGTTCACCTAGAGATAGTTTTTTTTTTTGTTCGATGTAAACTAAACCATAGAATGTTAAACGATGAGTATCGACGAACGCGAAAAGACACCATCGACGAATCATCAGGAATGCGTTTTACACACACACACACACACGATACGTACGGATGACACGTATTGTCGAAACATTTCTCGCTTGTAATTAAATGCTGAACCATCGCATCGTTGCGGTGATATTTCAGAAACTGCATTACAAGGAATCACAACCGCTTCCGGTTTCCATGGCTATTAATTATAACAGTAATTCCGGTTTCTCGGTTGTTTCGCGTTCAGCATCGGTTTACCAACATTGGCATTAACTTCATCAGGGTACTCTAAACGTACCTCCTATCCCAGAGAACTGTTTCGAACTCGTTCTGAACCCTCGTATAAACTTGAAAATTCGAATTACATTTCAAGATAATCCGAAAACTTTGCCGACCGACCAAGAAACCTATAATTACAGAATCGTTTCCCGTTAATGGTCGCGTTCGGTTAGAAAAGAAAAACGAAACTCATTACTTGTTTTAAGAAATTTTACGGTAATTAGATATTTCTTTTCGAATGCATTCTGTAGAACGTATCTTATATACGGGGTGTTTTGCAACGAAATCAATATATTTCAAATAAGAAATATTGTATTTGATTTCAAAAGAATAATAATAGAATTACACCCCTAATTTAATTTGTAACAAAATAAGAAATTCTAGAAGATAAATTCCCAAACTTCCATAAAATTTCTTAAAACAATGCGAAACTTAGATCAGAAACACCGCCACAAGAAGGTGTCATCCGTACGTCTCCGGAAGCCACGTCACCCGGCCACAACACTACACGAACAACAAATACAACACAACACGAGACGCCTAGCGATCGACGAAAGGAAGACGGTGAACAAAAAACGAAATCTGTGTAATTTTTCAGAATGCAAGCTGAACTGGTACTACCACGACGGTGGCTGCGTGTACGAGTGTCCAGCCGGGACTTATGGCATTTCCGACGACACGAAGTCAGTCTGTTCCCGCTGCCATTACACCTGCCTAACTTGTTCAGGATCTTCTGACATGGAATGCACCAGCTGCCACGAGGACGCTGAATTCATTTCGAACGAGTCCCAATGCATTCTGCGAGAACTTTCTTGGACCATGCAGTCCACCATCTGGTTCTACAAGATGACCATTTTCTTCGTGATCAATATAATTTGTTTCGCGATCCTGGCGATCCACGCGACTATCAAGTGGTATCTACGCAGAAGGAGCTCGCTGATATTCAGATACAGCAAGGTTTCCTATTCTGAGAACGGAAACACGCACAAGGACGTAGACAGGTTGCAGGAGAACTCTGACAGCGAGTGAAAGACTGTGTGTTGAAAGAGAAGAAGACTAATGAAATACGAGATAATTATTTTGGTTGATTCGATGGACGAGTTAGCGACGACAAAGTAATGGACAGTATTTTGAAACAGTGATCGTTGAGAAGAGACCGTCCTTGTGCCTGACACACATTCCAACTTGCAATTTTCAATTAATTTGTAAGTCGAGCCCCGGTGAATGTTGAAATTGCAAGAGAACCAATGTGACTGGGCCATTCATAATAAGAATTCGAATTTCTCCGCGAACTAGCAAAGTAAATAGAGTGAAATTTTTACGTACAGGAAAGTATAAGTTATTACGAGATCAAAGTTTACAATCTGTTCTAATCAAGTCAATTAAGTACGCTTACTAAGTCTGGAATCACGGTTGACTAACAATTAACAACTGTCAGGTTGTTGCACTTCGATCAGTCTACTTTGATAGGTAGAAAATCTGACATGATTTGATGACACAAAAGTATTGCAAAATATTATTGTAGGATTTGAAAAAAAAATAGATATTTTAATTAGTGAATAACGTATATAATATATATTTAGCACACAAAACGTTCTCGCACAATTGTCAATCACGTTCACGCTTGTGTTTCTCCCGAAAACAAACTGACCCACGCAATCATCGCCGCCTTCTCGGTCGCGACCCCCGAAACAAAAAGTCTGTGACGTCACGCATTTCCTCAGCATGGCACCCCACATTATGATGTATCGATTTACAGCTTAAGGTTCAACTTAAATATTTTTACCCAAAATGACTGGCTCTTCACTGAAAATTTAATATTCCCTAATGAACGTTGATCGATTCGAAGATGGATCAGCCATTTTGTGTTGAGAATATTGATGAAACATTTAGGTAGAGTATCTCGTGAAACTTTAAGCTATACATTGGTATATCATAAGCCCCATTTTGTGATAATTTTATGTCATGAAATCGTACGTTTCAAAATCTATCATTTGCAACTATGTAATATGACATAGAAAAAAAAATGTGCTCTTCGATAATCAAAATTAGAATGTATCTTAATTGTAACACGATTTGCATTGCCCGAGTTCCTAACACAAGAGAGCGCATCATAATTGATACACCGATAAAATTACTATGTGATACTATTTATGTAAAATACTTTTAAAATACACCGTTAAAAATATCACAACACCTAACAACCAAAGACGTTTACAATTACACGACACGGTTAGAGTAAATCGTAGATGTAGATGTACATAACGGAATAAATTTACCACCGCGTTTGCCAATCAAACAATAACTGTAACGTTGCTTCCGTTTACAAATAGCACTGTAAATAATATTTATACGATTTTATAAAAAAAATGTTTTACCTCTGTACAGTGATTCACGTATCACTATAACTTAAATAGGAATTTTACTGATTGTTCTGTCAGCGTCTGATTTTATTAAATTATTGAACAGAATAAGTTGTCATAAGCAATAACCGTGAATCGTATAATGTCTCTACTTTTATGCCCCTTCGAATAATAAATAGAATCTTAATAATCAACTCGCAAATCATTTCTTCCCCGCCATATCGATTCTAATACGAATTTTTAATTTGCAGTTTAATCTTCTGTCAAGGTTCAACGACTATGCCTCGAGTTACACAACAACCACACGACACACACACAACGGTACAAATATTTTAATTAATGCACTTACACCGACTTGCACCTTTTGAATAAATCTAATTGCACCAAGAATTCGTGAAATTATTATGTTGTCAACTAAATTCATGAAAACGAAAAATTATTAAATTTAACTTTCAGTCAAAAATAATTAAAAAATCGCCTTATAAAATCAACTACACTCGACACCTTAAAATTCATAATAAAAAAATTGCTCTTTGAGGTGGTAAGTAATTTCCAACGCACATCGTGGCATTAATTAAAGGATTTCCGTAAACGATGTCGAAAATCTATCGTATAATTCAGTACAAAGTTCGATAGTCAAATGATCGATAATGAATGCGATCCGTGGGAAATACATAGAGTATCGTGTCCGCGTATTGCGAAGCGATGACAGATGACTGAGCATCGTACAGTCGAATTAATTGGCGATAATTAGCAAACTGTTGCGAGAAACCGTCTCAATGTGACCAGGCTCTTTGCCTGCACGTTGTGAACCGCAATATTGCCAACGGTACACGTGCATGAATTATTTACGACTGACCGTTCGCTGGAAACATTCCCTTAACCACGCTTAAATTTCAAATTTGGAACTACAGAAGCCTATCTCTTTAACTATTCGATCGTTATGGAAAAATCATCGCGATTATTATAGGAAATTATTTGATGAAAAATTATTATACTCTGAAAGCTTGTACACTTTCACCTTTAAAACGAATAAAAATCAATGCTGCTATATCAAAATAATATAATATTCATACTACGTGAATAGTTTGAAGTTATAAATATACTGATTGTATATTTAATAAAAATAGCTTAATTTTGAGAAAGTTCGCGGTATAGTATAAGAACTAACGTCTGACCAAACACTGACTTATTCTGCTGTGTCTGACCATATACTGGCTTGTTCTACTGTGCCTGATCAAATCATTATACATATTTCAACAAATACATATATAATATATTGAAATATTTAAAAAATTACTTTCATATATTATTAAAGGATATAAAATAATAATTTAAAAGTGAATATTAAAACCTTAAAATATTTCTTCAACTAAATAATTTCAACCTATATTTCAACTGCATTAATGAACATAGAATCGTACTCCTTAACTCGGTTAAAAATTTTCTATTTTCTCGAAAAGATATAATAAATTTCATCCGCAAAAAAAGAAATATATAAAATAAGAGATTATCTTCACAAGGAAGGAAGCTAATTGGATAGCAAAATAGCTGCCGGCAGCATGTCCCACTTTTCAGATGGTGGTCGCTTTCAGCCGGGGAATCTCGTTATCGTCATCGCTTCGAAATAAGCTATAGGAATGATTTCAAAGGGGACACACTGTATATGTAATGCTTGCTCCCGCTTCCTAGCCATGATATACCTTCTCCTGCTAGTGGAATTTGGTTTCGTGCCAAACGCCCATGTACATGGAGACGGCTTCGGGTATTTACTCTTCTTATTTCATGTAGAGATTCGGATCGTGCGAGAACGAACGAATATGGATTATAGGTGAAGAACAGTCAAAGAGAAGAAGAAGAAGAAGAAGAAGAACCAAGACTCTGTCGGTACCGTCGAAACTCCACATTAGATTGGCCAACTTTAAACTTTCGAAACTACAAATCCCCTCGTTCGTTTCGTCCCTCAAAGATTATTTTCTTTGCCGTACAATGATATTTCGAACATTCTGATTTCGCGACGGATCAACTTGTAATTTCCAACACATTTTACGCGGCAACATTTTGGAAAATAGAGAACTCTGATGCAGCTGTATTTAATGAAGTTACCTCTCGTTTCTGCCTCTTTCATTTCTGCTCCAATTATTGGAGCGGGTATTAGTAACTTTCGAAATTATTCTATGCCGTAGCTCGCATTTATTCCGGGTTTAAATATCATTAAAATCGAAAAGTAAAATATCACGGGATGTAATATTTCTGCAACCGGTTTTCATGCTGATTAAAACGTTACCTCGTATTTCTTCGCGATACTACCACTGTCACGTACTCAATCGAGGGAAAGAGATCTACAATATTTGGGCAAAAATTGGGAACAAGAGGTAACCACCGATTCTGCATTAATCATTGATAAGTTTTCTCAAACGCCCAAGTTTGTAATAAATGTTGTTTCGTTTATCTTTTCCCTCTCCTCTTTCGTACTTTACGGTCCATAAAAGTTATCGATTACTATTAACTCCTACATCCTGCCTCGCCACTCGTAAAAGCTTACTGCCGCTACTTTCGAGAAGTGTAAATGAAACAGAGTCATCGAAATAACAAACAAACCAGACTTCGAATAATTGTACAAATAGTTCTAATCAAACTTTTTTGTATTTCACTTGACAGTTATCTTTGATCATTAAAAAATTTAATTAAACTTCCTTGAATGTATCGAGTTCTGTTTCCAATAATAAAATGTTACGACTGTCTTTCAGCATATTAGTTCGTCGTGTTTAATGCATCGTACGGACACTCTTTTTAAAAACTTCAAAAAGGTTAATTTATTGCGGCCCATTAAGAAACGAGAAAAATAAAGTGCTTTGTAAAGGCCGCGTGACACCGAAGGTATAACTTTACTTGTGCCAAGTAAAATATTCTTTTCTACGGAATAACAATGGGAGTACTCGGAGCATAGAGTCTGAAAATTAGTGGAAATGGGGTAGCTGAGAAAGGCGGAAAGGTTGTAGAACATTAACTTAGCCGGAATGAGAAATAAAGAGACCGTTTGTGCCCTGCCAGTTGATATTTACATGTTATATTAATGAGCACCGTGGAAGGAATCGATTAAAAAGACAAAATTAATTCTTCATCAATCGTTATGTACATTTCGTTTCGTAGTACTTCTGACACGTAATTAATTCCAATTCACGTATAATTTATCAATCATCTCAAATAAACGGTTACCAATAAGAGAAGGTGTATCAAATTCAACTGTTCTTTGAATTTCCAAATTCAGGTTTTCCAAAACTATGATTTCTAGAACTGTTTATCAAATTAAAAAGCGAAGATTAAAAATGATAAATCATGTATTAGCGTTTCGAATCTCATCGAGGCCGCTTTTAATACGAAACGATATCTTGAAAATTATTCAGGGAGAAGCAAACATCGTTGACTCGAACAGGACAAAGGATAAGAAGAAGGAGGAGGAAGAAAGGGGCGGTAATAGAACAATAGGAGTCGTGGGAGTAGAAGTGGCTATTCGGGTATTTGCATTTAAGGTATACATTGAATACGGCCAAATAACTGCACATTTCTACAAGCTGTACGTGCATGTACCTATCTCGTCTGTCTCAACTTCCTCCGACGTCGAGTATCGGACAACGTTGAAACGGAAATGGAAACGAAGTTGCGGCCCGTTCTAGCGAACTCAAAATTTGCTGGCCGCGAAACTGCAAGGCTGCTGAAATCCTTACGCAATGTAACGATAATTTACTACATCGAACGTTTGAACGCGATTCTCATGCTCTGAAACTTTGCCGCTGGGTGGGCTCATGAATTATGGACGGTATCCCGAAACCGATAATTGCTTCTTGTTCTACTCGGCCATCAAGAAATTGATATTGTTCCCAATAATATTTTCATCGTATGAAAGAATACAAAATTTCATTTTCAGAGCATGTCACGTCTTATCAGACTGTGAATCTGTCGTAAGAACCATCTTTGTGGTTCACTAACAAACACTATGAAAATATTACCTCGAATTTGGAGTTTTACTTCTGAATGACAATTCAGAAATATTAAGGTTGTACGTTTCTAAATTCTAAAATTTTAGTTTTCTCAATTTCTGAAGTCCTAAATCCCTAAATTTCTACTTTTCCACATTTCTAAATTTCTATTATTCTTGACGACAAGAGCAATAATTCTCCTTGATTCCAAACAAATTAAAATTCATTACGTTTATTCTGAATTTACTCTCTATTACATTCATGCGTTTTAATTAGCAATATTACTCCTATGTTCGCGGTAAGTATTTCCAAACGGCCAGCGTTTTATCAAATTTAATCCAAACCGCCCAAAGTCCAACGATTCGAATCTGCACCAAATGGAATCTCCCTCGTGCTCGAAATATTTGGAATCTAATTAGAATTCTAACGATCTCGCCCAAAGGTATTCCTACTTCGATCAGCGTCAAACGAAAGAGAATTTTCGCGCAAAAGTTATCCCAGCTAAACGTCCTACGCAAAGCGAAAGCATAATAACCGTAATGTAAAATTGAACAAACATTTCCATCGCGGCCGAGTAAACAGGACAATTTTCGCGCATGTAACGTTCTCACGCAAAAGGGAGCGAATGTTTTTCCATCGATTCTCCCTTTTCCGCCGTTTCGCCCCCGATATTCCCCAAATGGCGTATGGTGAAAACGAACGTGACCAAAGGAGGAAAGGGAGCCGGCTGTGAGTGGAGAAACGCGGTTGATGTTAATGCTGAGTTATTCAATAGGACGCGGAGAACGTTGGTATACATATATCTAGTGCGAGACGATTCCCATAGGACTTGTATCGTTTCATCCGGATCCCTCGTTCGAGTTTTCCATCTATGCGGTATTCTGACCCTCAAACGCGGTTTGCGAATTTCCCGTCTGTGCGAGTCATCGTTGACGATGAAAAAACTTTCCCCGATCGAAAATATCGTAAAAAGAATAATGAGATTCGAAACCGCGCCTCAATGTTAATTTCCTGTCCAAGCTCGAAGTTTGTCCAAACTTCAAAGTAGCCCATCTTCAATTTATAAAAACATCGATTTTCAGGGGATTACCCTGTTTGTTTGCCACGGTTCAAGAATAATTCTTTGTCGAGCAAAGTCCGTCTGATCCTCTCGCGGGGTCTCTGTGTTCGTTGCGTGTCCGTAAAACGTGCGTCGAGAAAAGACGGCCCCCGGCGAAAATCTGATGTCGACATTTTCCAAGAAATACCAATGCAGCAGCAGCGGCCTTTGCCGTGCTACAATGAATGGAGAAGAGAGTCTGGAGGAGGGTAAGGTCAAAAGGATCCTTTCGAGCTAACTGAGCACATATAAATAAATAAGGGATTCCACACTCGAACCGACGCCGGCACCCTATCCGTCGACGGCATTCAGCACACGAACGTTCTATCTACGCGTCTCTTTGCCTCTTGATAATGAACTTTCCATCGACACCAGGGAAATTTAAATTAAGAGTAGAGAAGAGATATATCCCCGATACCGGCTAGTGAAAGGAAGTCGGCGCGAATAAACGCGAAACGTAAGTCTATTTTAATTACGAAGACGTATCGTTCGTTTCTCCGGTTTTTTCCTCGACACGCGAAGAGCCTCCAAGCAATCCAATAAAGCGAAGTACCGAACAGAAGGCAAAACGTACTCATTAATAATTAAACGGTACCATAACAGTCAATGTACTCTCGTTGTATGAATCTTTCATTACCCGTAAACTTTCGCGATATTCATTTATCGCGAAATCAACGATACACCGAAGGTTTGGCCCATCGTTAATTCATGCAACGATCCTTCCGTTATTTACTCGGTATCTCGGGTGATATGTCACAAAAAGAAAAGGGAAAAGAACAAAAGAGAAGTTTTATCATTTTCTCGGTTCTTGGATCTCCTAACTTCCCTCGTTACAGAGAAGTATTATAACTTAAAATATAACTTATCCTTTGTTGGAATCCGGACTGAGACGAACACCAAGTTCTAATACTGTAAGTACTTTATTAGAGGTGCAACTCGACTTTCTTGAGAGGTAATACAAAGACAGGTCGACAAGTATTCACAACGTTTTCGATCAGTTCTGGCTGGGAGTTTTTGGCAAAGATGTATATATTTTGAGATTCTAATGGGGTAGGACGACCTTAGTTCTTGTGACTAACAGCGTGTTTTCGAAATTGTGTCGCTGTCATGATTCACAATGTGACGGTTAGTTACCCAACACCTTATTATAAGACCCGACTCGAATCGTATCCCTGCAGATATACGAAGAACTTGCGAATTGTGCGAAACGTACGTGATAAAAGATACGCGTTCTATACATTTGCATGAACATAATAGGACAAGTGAAAAAATTGTACAAAGGAAGGAAGAGTAGAAAGCGAGGGTGAAAGCTACATTGTGCTTGTTTTCAGCTTCTTCTTCTTCTTCTTCTTCTTCCACCCTCCCGTCATAGGATTAAACGGTCCGACTTTTCTTCAAGGCGAAGCGTCGGAAAACTGCGAACAATGCGATTACAAGAAAAATAAATCTCGACACTATCATATCTTAGCCGGGGCTGGCTTACAAACTTTTGTCCGGATTTTTATACCGCGCCCCGTTCTTAAGCGTAGCCCAGGAATCAGGCAAAG
Organism: Anthidium xuezhongi; assembly: GCA_022405125.1. NCBI lineage: Eukaryota > Metazoa > Arthropoda > Insecta > Hymenoptera > Megachilidae > Anthidium > Anthidium xuezhongi. Next base: position 2,651,125 of record CM039649.1, read on the forward strand.
CTAGTGGAAAGCGAGAAAAGATCGTGAAGGAAAATAGTTCTATCCCTCGTAATTAAATCAACGAGATTAATGAGGAGATTTGCTCAGATTTATTTGAAGACCCGTGGCTCCCAGCCTGTAAAAACCGGGCCCGCAATCATCGAAATGGAAAATATCATAAAAACCGTCAGAAAAATGTTTCTCTTCGACTCTCATTAAGATCTTTCGGCGTAGCTCGATAAATTAATGTTCTTGGAAGGAGGAACAATGATGGAAAACGATTAATTGTAGAAACGAACAGAAAAAAAATTTTCTTCTTGTGGAAAACATGAGAAAATATTGAAATTAATTAATATTAGAATTCGTAATCCTCAATTTCTTATTCCTTAGAATATTTCAAACAATTTATTATACAATTTTAATAAATTTGTATAATTTAATAACTTCATATATTTACTTTATAAATATTCATTGAATAACAACGAAGGCTAATATTACACGGGTAATACAAAATAAATTTAATTTCTGCTGCAGAAATTAACTTCTTTTAATTGAAATTCAGTCCATCGAACAATTTGCTTTCCCAATTTCAACGTTATAATTTTAAGAACAGTCTGACGTATAAATAGTAATTATCGATTACCATTTACAAGGGGTGAAATTTAATGCCGGCGCACGGGAGGGGGGTGGGGGCAAGAAAATTAGTAGACCCTTTTGTTTCCAAGAACATTAGTCTCATCAAAATTCTATTAGTTCTGGTAGTCGACACGTTCGAGAAATTACGTTGTCACGTTCCATTTGGTAATTTTCCCTCTCGTTAACCAATTACGATCCGGTTAGTTTGCAGTAGGAAGAATTTTTTTTTTTCGAAGGGATGAACGATCGTTTGTGTGTCGGACACAGTAAAAAATTCCGTTGGCGGGTTAATAATCGTCATGGTCTCGGAGCCACGTTGAATATAAAGAAAAAATTCGTCGTGCGTGACAGGAATTTTAACGGATTCAAAAGTTTTTGAAATGACGGGATATGTAACCATGGATACCAAGCAATTCCAGTAATGGAACTGCAGTCTAGGGGTGTAGCATTCTGAACGGAAAATTGAACTTCCAGGCTGTGAGCCAACAATCCTCATCCGATAGTGTTTCATCTGTAACAAAGATCTTCTTTACCACTCCTTGTACGGATTTTATTCAATCTTCCCTTTCGATTCAACTTCCTTCACGATCGCTCGTTACCGTTCGCTACCATCGAAATACTTTATCTCCTCCTCTACACAAGTTAATCGGCTAATATAGTTACACGCCGTTCCGGCTTTCCACTATCGAATTAAAATCAATCCTTTTTATACGACCAGGTCGTATAAAATCAATTTCAGAACTTCCCAATTACAGTTTTCAACTGCCTTCATCGCAAAATCAACTTTCATCGAAATCTGAGATAAATTGAAAATATTTATCGATTTCACAACCTAACGTTTATATTCGTTAATTAATCGGAAGGTGTCTCGAAAAAGATCCTTAAATCATGTTCTTAAGAATATCAAAATTAGCGTGTATCACTTGCATAATATTCTCTGTATGCACAATCTAAAATTGAATCAGAGCCGCTATCTCGTAGGTGAATGTGATGAACCTGGCGTCAAATATGTTAATCAGAGGCCAATATGCAAACCAGATATGAGATCGTATCTGAGGCAGTTGCTTAAGGAACGACTGGTAATTGACCTCGAAAGTCACTGGTATTCGAGAGATACTCATCGTATAATCGATTATATATGTAACGTTACTTTGCATTATGAAGTGTAGGCCGTGACCGTATTCTTCTTTGCTTCTTCAAGGGAGAAAGAAGAAAGACCGTCAAACGATGCTATAAAACTTGCCAGCGCCCAAGTGTGGTATAAATTTGATCGATCACTCGATGAATAAAGTACGATAGCCATAAGAATAAGGATCGATCATAACATTTTCCTGAATTTTCATTGTTAATGTTATTTATCACGTTCAGACTATAATTTTATCAAAATTATCCACTATTCAATTTTTACAACGCGAATTGATATGCTAAACAACTTGAAATTCCGTGGAATTAATTTGCAATTAAATTATAATTTCAATAAGATGAAACTGATATTCCAAAGTTAAATTATTACTTTTAATCTACTCTGCGAAGTCTTGTATTAGTTTTAAACTCGATCTGTGTAACTTGGATGATTAATTAATATTCATTTTAAAGGAAAATAATAACATGTATCGAAAATAGCAATGTTCCCGATTATAACCAATTTCCTCTGAATGCTGATAAATAAACAGGAACAATGTTAACATTAAACCCAATTAATTCTGTTTGTTAACTCTTCCAACATAATTGCACGTATGTATGTGTTGTCTATTCAGGCAAATGTAATTGATGATTTCGATTGAAACATGTTTAACATTTCGCTGAATTTAGTTACATGTAGCATGATTGGTAAAACTTTCGATACAAAAACTATTGCAAGTTTTCCAGTAATCCACGAATATATAACACAAAATTATTGAACAATTTCCCAAAAATTGTCGATAAGGATGGACGGTCAAACCAGACAGCCCCTTTAAGGAGAGAAATGAGTCAAAGAAACGAAACTGATTTTTTCCTTCCCTTTTGTCTTCGAATAACGTGCATTCAGAGCTGAACCGCCTCTTTAGAATCACATTATGATTTAGTGGTGCGCCATCCAATGCTTACGTTCGATAGAATCCAACCGCCTTTCCATTAACTCTCCTTTCACCACCATACAAAAGAAGGAAAATAGGGAATGCCTAACTGCGTTGAAAGAAAGCTCCCCGTAGGTATAAGACTCTCTTCAAGTATTGAAAAACATCAGAATCAAATGAAAAAAATAAACAAAAATTGAGTGGTGCATAAATGTTCTCAACAAAAATATTTCCAAACAAAATTCTATCTATTCCATGGAATATTCTAGCTATAAAAGTATTAAAATTAACAATTTTTCAGATATTTTAACCTCGCTACGAAATTTCAGATATTTCTCAAACTTTTGATTTTCTTTAGAAGGAAAAAAAAAGAAAAATTATTATGAAGAAATATCTGAGGACTGTTGCATCGAATTGTAAATTATTCTGGTGGTTTGAAAACCTCCAAGATCGTTTAATGAATTGTGCCACAGCTCTTCGATTCCGCGGGAGAATACACGTACAAACGACATTTAAATTCGAAAGAAAGTTTCCACGGTAATGAATCAGAAAAGTTTAGATCCGCGGGAATCTTTCGCGAATATCTTCGCCGGCAATCAGTGTCATATAAACATTGTTCAAGGCGCTTGGTCGGTTCAAGGCGGTGATGCAAGAGGAGAAGATATTCCGGATGAACGAACGAAACTATCAGCGAAGACCTGCGGAAATTATTTTATCGCCTGTTAGCAGTTCAGGCGTCCTTTGAAAAAGGAAAACCGTGAAACTACAAAGAAATAAAACAACCAAGAAGAAAAAAAGCGGACAAAAGAAAGGAAATGGAAAATATGATTGTACAAGATGAATTGACTCGTGCGACGAAGATTAATGAAACGCATTGAACGAGTTTCAACTTTCTTGGATGACTGTACGCTCTCGAAAAGTTGACTGAAAATTTATTTCTGCCCAAGAAACACAACTAAAGAACTAATCTTTTCTCCGATAACGTCTCGTTGAAAAATTTCGCAAGGATTGTAAATAAAAAGAGGAAACTTTCCAGCTGTCTCTGAATCGCCAACAGAAATGACACTTTTCGCGTTATCGATGACACTTCCAGTTCCAATATACGCGTATCGCGATCTTTCGTGTCTTCCCGTGACACGAATATATTTCTGACACGTTTTATTACATTTTTATACCTATAAATCTGTCGCGAATACGACTTTTGCATTCAATAGCAATAATTTAATAAAAATCTCACACACATTACCCCCCCAAAAAAGCACGAGATAAAAATAATGCAAAATTATTTAAAATCTGAAGAAAAGTTACAAATATTTTAATTTCCTAAAATATCTAGTTCAAGTTCCACGAGTAGCCAAAACTTTATTTGCTGAATCCACTGACAACGAATTGATGGATTGTAATTAAAAGCCCTCGACAAAGCCAACTTTCGATGCTGTTATTTTCAACAAAATTCCGGACATTTATATCGCGATCGTATCACACGATCGATCAAATACGACTGTCGACGGCTCGCAGTCGGATCTGGAGTTTGAGCCCGCCTTCTGTTAACATTCCAACTTGTAACCGTCGACGCTATTTTTCATCTTTCCTCGAAATCGCTGCCGCGACATCGAACCACCCGTTCTCTGCGCTTTATTCGTACATTTTTATCGTCGTATCTCAACGGGACCGTGCGCGTTTCCGGTTTCTTCTATCAGCGTCGGGCGGCGGTAACCGTTGAGCGTTTTATCCTCTTGTTTCCCACCTGGTCGTAGATCAGAACCAGCCGCGGCTTCCATTGCCGAGTCGCGTGCATTCCCGTTGATCTAACTCGCTTCAAAACTACCCCTCGTATCTTACACATACTTACGTACAGAGAAACTCACGGTCTGCTTAGTTGTGGCCGGGGTGATTTATACCGAATAACGGATGTACACCGAGAGTATCAAAGCTCGCAGAACCGTATACAGCGGATGCGTATTTCACGGAGCTGGAGGGTGACAAGAACCAGCGGAAAGGTAAAATGCTTGGGAAACGTGTGGATGCTTTTGTTAACGTTTTTTTTTTTTACGCTCGTGTAAATTATTCGACAATCTTTTGCGGCGAATCTTCGCGACATCTAACACTTTCGTTACTCGTTACGGATCCCTTTAAACGCGAGTATCAATTGTTATTGCTCGTGGTAGATTAAAATAATCTGGTGTCGCTTGGAGTAGTTTCAAGTAGTAAACGTCAGTGCCTAGTCAGACGGAGATTGTTGCTTACTGTTTCTTCCTTTCGTAAAATGGAATCTTACGCTTTATTTAAACTTTCTCATCTTTCTTATCGAGTCTACGAATGTAAATTGATGAAACACAGGTACGTTTTCATAAAATATTTCCTTTTCACGGATGATCAAAATTATTATCTTTTACCGTCGGGTAATAACACGCACGATTATTTTCCAATTTTTCCAATTTTCAGATGCGCTACTATCGAAACAAAGTTAATCCGTGGCGGGACAATTTCAAAAATAATTACGAAAGCCAGCTCCAAACTCATTACGCTTCACGTAACCGGAGAATAAATAATTTCAAATTAAAATCCTTTTTAGCAGAGAATTACGCCGAAAATGTTGCGTGCACAGTTGTAAAACACATATTTCTCCCAGTTCTTTCCCTATAATTAAAATTGAAATTAAACTCGAACGAATATCCCGTGGAAAATTCAACAGATATAATATACGTGGAAACATATTTCACGGTTATCAGAAAACGACACTGAGCTTTTGCCATTTTTTTTAAGCAAAATATTGCAAATAAAAGGTGCATCTTTTTTGCCCGTTTCTTTGCCGACCGCATCCGCGATATGCATCCCCGCTTATAACAAGAACGTGCACGTCATATCCGCGCGCGTACATGGTATTTCTATGCGTTTAAAATGAACCTGACAACCGCGAGCATTATTCAAGTCCCACGGAATACCGTGAACTGCGTGAAAGTGTAGGCAAAAGTACGGGGAGTTGGGTGGGGGACGATATAGAGGAACAAAGATTGCTGCCATCTGGTTAACAACTACCCGCCAAAAGGGTTTACCATACTTCAAAAGTCGGTTTTCCCGAAAGCACAAAACACCGTGATGTACAACGACCGTTGCACCGTATCTTTGTATTATTCATTTTATTTTCAAGTCCGCAATCGCATCTCCCAAAGGAACGCGACTGTTCGCGTTCTCAAACTTAAAGAATCGTAATAAAATTTCCTTCTCTCTTCCGTCTGAATAATTTCAAACTTCTGTTTGCCGCAGACCCGGTTTTCCACGCGAAAATCTTATTTTTCCTCCGCGTCGAAAGAAATGAAACAACGATACCGCGGCTAGGAAATTATCCCAACAACTTTGCTTCGAAAAATGATTACCTTTTTAATAACAAGATTAAATTTGGTGACTTTGCGAACGTTCAAATATACAACGATTTATTATTATCAACGTCTCGAATATTATTCGTGAACGGAATTTCGTTTCGCACGATATGCTTCGAATTGGACAAAAGTGCAACGCGTTGATGCGTTAATGAAACGGTTGCTTCTGCCTGGTGTAACTAGTTTACCGTGCACAGTGTTTCTGCTGACACGGCCAATTATCGAACATTGCAATTATACCGAATCGATAATTCCAAACTGGCCGTGGTTCGGTTGCGCTTCTTGAAACGTCGCGTTTCTATCTAGACCGGAAGTTTCGCGGGCTTCGCAAGCCTAAATTGACCCCTCATTTTCTAACTGTCACACGTCCACGATAACTTTCGACTGTACTATAATTAATGGTAGCTGATCGATGGTCACGTCGGTTGTATCGTTCCCGTCCAGAACCACTTATCGTGTTAATTATAGATGCGCGTCGTCGATGAAATAAATAACGAAATTGCTTGAGGGTAAAAGAATATTTACTCGTTTCTCCGATTTCAATGTAATTTTCATTCAAACAAATAAGATTCGTTCTTTACGTGTTTTTAAGAGACTACACAATTTTTAAATAATACAAAATTAAATTCTTTTGATAACAGAGATACCACGAGTTATTGTTTGCAAAGTAATATAAAATAAATATTATTAACTTTACAACATTATACTTTGCGTCATTATACTTTTCACGTACGTACCGGAAACGTAACAATCGAACACCGTTTTCGCTATTTACCTATTTCCACGTCAGCACGACGCACGCCGTGTTTACTTTTCAACAGAGATGCATCAAACGTGTACGAATAAAAAAAAAACACACACACCGACCGAAAAGCATAACTGTCGGCAAATCTTTTACATCCACCGGCCTGTCCATGGTTTCGTGGAAAACAAAACGGCAAAATAACGCGTTTTCGTTCCTTTCTTTTTTACGAAACACCGGGTAAAAAGCAACCGCGGAATAAATGAAAGCGTAAAATATAACGCGGACCCGTTCCTTCAACGAGGAAAAATTTGGCGGTGAAATTTAACCGCACGAATAACTCGTTTGAATCGTGATAAAAAAAAAAAGAAACGCGTAGAACAGTAACGTCAGTATTGGTGGGGTACAAAGCTTTGTTAAAACCGACAAAATGACCAACAAATTTGCTTTAATCTCCTCCCCCATCGTTCCCCCCGTACTTCCTCGTTCACCGAAACGTGGCCGCGATGCAACAGTCAAGTTTTTAGTCTCCTGTGTAAGCTACTGAACATATTCGTTCACTCCGAACAAAAGGGTTTTAAAGTATATCGTTGAAAGATAAAACGGCGCCTCTATAAGAAAAGGAACATTTGGGAAATGAAAAAAAAAGAGGCACTTTGTTGAACAAAACACAACCGGTCCGACACGGCTACGAATTTTTTCACGATCCCCTTGACTAAAGGTAAAATGGGGATATGCAAAAGTTTAACACAGTGGATACAGACGTGTGTGGTCAGACACACTTAAATTCTAATTATTAAGGATACTGCCGATCAATTTTCAAATGTGACCATTCAAATTGCTATCCTAGCAATATCCACGGTTTATTTTATTTTTTTTGTTAATTATTAACCAGATTTTACACTCAAGATGAAGTATGCCTTTAGAAAACAACTGTATCTCGACTAAACTTCGAGAATTTCCATAATTTTCTTTTGGGGATAGGGGTTGATATTAAAATTACGAAGTAGAAATCAGCAATGGATTTCTTCTAATAAATACTGACAATTGCCCTTTTTTGAACGTCAAAAATGAATTTCAAATGATCGCGGTTAAGGTGATTGACGAGAGGCTACAGAGAATTTACGTTTCAAGGTTTGAATTCTTGAAAAGTAGATTCGGTTCCAATAAATCAGCGGATTCGCGGAATAGTCTAAGGAATTTCGAGGCACAAGTAAATGCTTCGGAATAACGAGTAACCTACAGAATCGACTTGAAGTTCATGGTTCAGAGCCAAAGTTTTCAGCAAGTAAATTGGGACAGTTGTATCCATTCGAAAACTTGGAAAGATACCATTTGTGAACTTCTCTGAAACTCAGAATCGTCAGAAATCTAATATACCTAAGCCGACAATAAAATTTTATACGGTTGTTTAAACTACATGCAACAAAAAAAATCACTTTTATTCTCTGCGAAGATTACGTTCGATAAATAATTGATACATCCAAAAAGAATAATTTGCAAAATAATATTTTCAGATACTGTGCAGATTTTGGAAATAATGTTACAATGAATCAGATTTTTTCGTTCGTGTTTTAATATTCGTTTTTAATATCATTCATTTATGTTATAAACTTTTTCCTCGACAGAATCCGATTTCAATTTCGAACAGAACGAAGTTCTTTAATTACCACAGAGTACCATACGTCACATGTTTTCTATCTTCCCTTTGCAACAGGATTAAAACTACACAAAATTAAATCTGCTTTCTGTTCCACAGTTCCTTGTAAAATTGAATTATCCTACGTTTGTACAAGGATAATGAAACTGAATCCTGCGATAGGTCTTTTATGAATATCTCGATGAAGAATTATTATCAACGTTTCAGCAGATGTTAAGTTTGGAATGTAGAATTTTATAAACGAGAAATATGCAAACGTATGGAAACTGACCCTCTGTTGGGTGGTTATATTATTCAAAATGTAACTTTACCACGACAGAACGTGAAAGTTACAGAAACTGAAGTTGATTAGTTTGACTTCTGAGAGTCTCGTGCGTACACATATTCCAACGAAAGCGCACACACGTACGCGTGTACCTTCACATTCGCGCGTACAAACGTAGTCAAGCTGGTCCTCAAGAGTTCATTACAAGTACCAACCAACAAACCAACCCTCTTCTTAACTCAGCAACTCACTTTACCACAGCCAGCTAAGGCACTGCCTCGCGATTTTCCTCCGGATTGCTAAATAAGAAAAATTATTTCATTTCGTGCACAGTGGAAATATCGTTGTGAGCGTAAAATTTACACGGACGGATTCGCTGAGATATTCCCTCAGCTTGCAACTAAATCCATGCTTTCTTATTTAAACTGACAACGAATTATCGATAAATTGATAAAACAGCAAATACCCATTTGAATTTTACTAAAACTCGAATAAACGATAAAGCAAGATATTTGTTTTCTTATCAATAATTTGTAATAATGGATAAAAGTTGCTTCAGAAGAAACCGTTCCATATTTTTATCGATTTTGTTTACTATATTATTACTCGAGAACGAACTAATTAAAAATTACACAAAATATAAAATATTTTTCCGTTTTACTCTAATACGAAATATCACCATCAAAATATTAATCATTTTTATTTTATCTTTATGAAAAGATAAATGTTTGTTCCGATTAATAATACGACAGAATGTTTCATTTCTTTTCAATTCGGAAGTTGGCCATTTTCAAGAATCCTTTTCTTCCGACGAAACACTGTCTACGATATGAATTAATATGGGTCAACGTGGAACCCCTTCCATTAAATAGTGCATTACCCACGTAACATTAGAATGAAGCGTGGAATGGCATTCAACGTCATTATTCAAGTTGAACTATAGAACCTTTTGACGTACATTGTTAGTGGGAATATCGGGTAGGTACTGTCTCTCATTATCAAGCAAGATAATTATCCTCCTTTCAACAGATCAAAAACGATACTTGGCCAAGTCATTACCTTGACATATTCATTCAATTAGGGTAAACCACCCCGTCATTTTTCCCCACTCGATTGAATAACGACAGTTTCATTGTACGAGACACTCGATAAGTCAATATTGAATAATAAAACGTCAGTCTTCTGAGAATTACTTAAAAACTATTCAAACGCGAACAAAAAAAAAATTAGAGAACAAAAAAATTCCGACGAGAGTACTGTATAATAACCGCAAATATTTACTCGATTCAATAATATTTATTCTATCAGCTGAAACTATCGAGTTTTTATTTATTTTTCTACGTAAATAAATTTTTGACACGAACTCGATAAATATAACAAGGAAAATCTACGATCGGGTAATTTGATCTCGCAACTTTATTACGTTTTACAAAAGCCTATTTTCATGAAATTATTGATCGAAAATTGATTACGGTATTGTTCTTTGGTAAACAGTAAGCATAACAATTTATGCATTGGAACTTTGTTAACGAGTCTACTAGCTGAAATTTATTATAATTATGTAGGAAAGTTTGAAACCCCTGTTTCTGATGTACAGAACTCCATTTTAGATCCATTATAGGGTTGTATGGAAACTGAACGCAAAGTGTCGTTTTTGTTACCATATTGGTGTAGGAACTTTTTCCATTAATATTGTGTGAACCCTTATATTGTACTCCGCGCCAATAAATCGACCCTCCCGTACGAATTTAGGGGATGTCCGTGCAATAAATGGGGGTGCAAAGGCAAGTACAATTGATCTTTGCCAGTGTAGTACATGATAGTACGGCTATGTTCTGTAGCCCATTGTGAGGGGTTGCAATAACAATGAATTATTACGGTAATTCAAGTTCTGTCACAAGGTGCGTAGTGATGCTGCAGTACGTGAAAAAAAAAATTGATCGTTCATTTTTAAGTTGTTTGAAATTTTAATCGTATATGCAGATTAAAAATTGAGCTCACAGTTTTTAACACTGGAGCTACCGACGTTTTAAAATTAAAATAGAAAACAAAACGAATGATGGATGAAATGCAAACTTGTAAATAAAATAACTTTTTATCTTGATAAAAGCATTTTAATAAATATTGTAATTTAGAATCATTTTAATCCATATATATAATTCAGATGATTTAAATTCAAATATTGCAAAAAATACTATGTCTAAATTAAATTGTATCTAAAACATTTAGCCCTCGAATGGTGAACTGATACATTTATAATTAAAATTTAATTTTAATATTTAATAATTATTCACAGTTTGTAAGCGATCATTCATTTTACCATGGCAAGTACAGATAACATCTAAAGCTCCACGATGTAAACCGTGTACTTTTGAAAGAGATGTTCCGGAAACTTGAAAACTAGCTTCGTCAAAGATATAATGACGTCGCTTAATTGAAATATTCATAACATGAATAATTAATCAAAAGGCGAAAGAACATATGCACTAGACGCATCAAGGGTCCAACTAATCGAAATGCATGAAAGAGATACTTCGTGAACAATATTTCTACAAAGTAATGCAAATAATAAGCGGGGGACAGAAGAAACGACACGAGGTTTCGTGTGAAATTGATGCTTATCGCGTAACAGGAAAATCAAATTATTATTTACAAGCAGTAATCAGAACGTAAAAAGCGATTATAGAAGGGATGAAACAAGAGGGAACGATGAGCATTCTCGTGTTATCGGTGCTTGAAACATCCACGATATTTCGGAATAAGCGATTATACATGTACAGCTGCAATTAGTAGCACTTGGAAAATGGTATCTGGTAATAGCTACGATGTAATACTACACTGTGATAAGTTTTACGTTCCACTTAGTGGAATTTAATCCTGTCTATGCATCGAAAATTATAGAGTTCCTCAATTGTATGAAATTATTAGCAGCATTTGCGAAACACCGCATTGGATTCTATTGTAAACGTAAATGGATCTAAAATTTGATATTTGTTAACATGAGAATCGTAAACGCGCTTCCAACTGGCAACCGTTCAAATTTAATGCAAGAAACACCTAAGTTAAATATTTTTAACCAAAAATTCATTTAACATTCAAATAAAAATATAATATTTAAAGCTCAAGTTACTGAACAATATAATTTCCAAATTGATTTTAATCCTCCAAGAAGGAAATAATTATAAAAATGATCAAAGATTAGGTATATCTTAATTATTCTCAAAATGAAATGTTTCGAGGTGTTATTACAGTTATACATGTAAACGATGACAATTTATGGAACATAGACACAATGAATCATATCTGATATCTAATTTGAAACGAAGGTTAAAAATAGTGAGAAACCTTGTTACAAGGATAGAAGGGTCGAACGATACGAGGGGGGAAGTAGAGAAGGGAATCCATGGCGATAATTAATTCCATGTTGGTGACATATGGTGTTCACGGGGATGCTATTTCGAATTACCATACGTAAGCTATATTGTTCAGAACAGCGGATGGCTACGACCTGTCGGAAACAGACAAGCCGTTTAATTGACTGAGTTAATACGAACTAAATAACGATTAAAATTCAGACCGAACCCGATAGTTTATTACACGTGATTCTTAGCTCGATTCGCTAATTTTGTAATACGCTACTCCGACACGATCTTAATCCTTCGAATTCTATAAATTACCAAACACCCTTAAAAATTTAATTCAATGAATTTTTCTCTAATCAAATTGTATTGTTAATCTTTTATTTTCTACGTGCAATCTGGATAACTTTTTTCGCCCACCACAGAATACAAAGTAATGTTTACTTATATTCTATAGCGAGCAACCAATTTCAGGAAACGTAATTTAAACAGACCTATTCGATAACGAAAATATACTGAAATCTGGGTTATCGAATTTTTATTTCATTATCGGTTTTGCAGGAAGAGAACAATGCAAATTCGATGATTTTCTATCAGAGGAATTGTTTCAAAAACCGTAGCGAATGTATGAATGAACTGCAAACTAAGCGGGAAATAAATTGGTGTACAAAATTTGCTACATAATTTGACAAGAATTTAACACCAAAATAAAGTAAATTTATTTGTTGATACATTATCTATCGCAATGTCTTGCATCTTAGAAAGTAACGATGCTCCCATCTGATATTCCAACTGTTAACATTTTTCACCAGAAATCTCTGGTAACGAAGTGAAAATTAAGTTTATTCAGGATTCGGCTACACTACTTGAAGACAACACGGCTTAAAAGGTACTTCCTCGTAGTCACCAAGCTATTTTCATTAAACGAAACACCGGTGCTGTGTTTAATTATCGACCGTGTCAGACCTGATTTACGTTCATCTACCCCCGAAAAAAAAAAGGAAGAAAAAAAAGGAAAGAAAAAAGATTTGATGCGAGTGCTGCACGCGAACGTAATTAAAATCCGTGTTTTCCAATGAAATTTCAGGCAACGGTACAACAGAAACAACGATGAATTATTGTTTGTCCTTGTATTGTATATACGGTGGATCCGTTAACGAATGTTGAAAAATTTTATAGCGATGCAGATCAACGGAACCAAGTTATTTCGAGAAATTAAGATTTAACGAGAAAACTGATAACGTTGGAAATTAATTAAATTATACGTTTACACGCGGGGATTTTATATAAATATACAATGGAATTCGTTATCCCAATTATTGGATAATTCAAAGAGCGGCAAACGCTTTGTAAATGGCAAGTATCATGTGTTATCAATATTCATGAAAAATAAAAAATAAAAATATACCAGGTGATTCAAGAATTAAATAAAAATTGTTTCGAGAGAAGAAATTAAGCCCAATCAAATAAGTAACTTATTTTAAATATTATTACTATTGTATTAATAATGTGAAACTTTCTTTTTATTTTAACAGAAATTTATATCTAAAGTATCCTTCAGCAAAAAGATATTTTATTTTTATTGTGTGCAACAGAGTAGATAGCATTCAAGGAAGGAGGAGAATATTGAACGATATCATCCTTTCTTAACAGAGACGTTATTTATTTATTGATTTCTCGATGATAGTTACGCAATCAAAGTTGCATTGCAATATTACCTGCCATATAATACGTGTACTGTATATTCTCATTTCACTTCATTCGTATTGACAAAATTATGTAATTGGCTTCTGTGCAATATTTCCATTTGAAAATAATATTTAAACACACTTTATTTTTAATTAAGAGTTTGTTGGTTTAATATAACATACTACCATGCTATTTATATATCTGTGTTATTTTTAAACAATTTGTAAGTAATATTGACCTTATAAAAATTGTTTGCAAACTTTAAATCTTTTCACAAAAAATTAAAAACAACTGCTTCTGTAATATACAAGCTCTGAATTATACAGACGAAACACATTTTATTTTTAATTATTTTTATTCAGTGATAAAACCGGATATCAATTAACGAATACTAAAATCACGCGTAAAAAAACAATGTAACAGCAGCACGATATTTCATGGCAAGCTAAATTATATATACACTCTGAACATTATGCATTCAATTTCCTTCGATAAGACAATAACAATGAGTTGCAGATCAATTTGCAACATGTAACTACAGCACGTTTGAAACTTAATCATTAAAGGTATAAAAGATTAATTACATTTTATTTGATGGCACACGATAAATGAAATTATCCCGGATATTCGAAAATTAAAAAATCCCAAAATATGAACAGTAATCTTCGAATCTATCCGGCTGAAATTCTACCCATGCAAAATTACAATTAGATTATTCGCACGAAATTACAACCGTTCAAATGTATCCATTGGACATTTCGAGAAACAAAAGCCGATACATCAATTACATGAACAGATCGCGAAGCTCGTAATGAAAATTTCAATTGAACGAAGTGCTGTAGCCCGTTGCAAATCGATCTTCGTTTATAAAACATATATGTATATCTTCAAACAGGCCAATCGTGCGCGGAGAAATATCACGTACACTAAATATTCATTCTATCGCTCGTTTCAGTTACACCGCGAACTTTATGAATTTTCTACCAAAATTGTTCGACGTTGGGGTTGGTTGTAAAAGAGATAGGCGGGAAAATGACAAAAAAAAAGAATATATATATATATATATATATACATATATAAGAAGAAAAGAAAGGAATAGCGATGTACAAAATGTTACTGTTGGAAAATAGAGAAAAACGCACGAGAAAGTGGAAACGGAAAAGCGAAGCAAGAAACTGTGGAGGTGAGTCAGATACGTCTGAAGATAAAAGGAACTCGACGAGGGATTCACTCCGTTGGAAACCGAGTCGGCGAGATTGGATGGAGTGCATATTAACCTCCCAGTAGACCTGCGATGAGGTCAGATAGTCTCAACTTATTTATTTGTTACTTAGAGACGAAAGGTAGTGAGTTAAAAGAACCGTTCGTGCGGAAAAGAAAATCGAAACATTGAATTTGCCAAAGAAACAAATGGGCTGGCGGATACCTCCCGAAAATTCAAAACATTTCGAATCGATTGTAAACATACTTCGTTTCTGAACTTTTTCAAACACCTTCGAGTTAATCTGGTTTATTTGTGATGGTTTACACCAAATTCCACGAACGAGGGATTGATTCGTGCCTACGGCAACAGTTAATATTATACATCATCAACTTCGGACGTTTTGGAAACAAGCTTTGTTTCCGACTATAAACCAGATTCCCCGATCAAAGTAGTTTGACCTACGTCGGTTTACCATTAATTTGACTCCGGTATTCAATTTCTGTCTGGTGAACGATCAATCAAGTACCATCGATAGGAACTTACGATCGTACGAATGACTAATGATCACGACGATTCCCCCCCACCCTGGATAGTTTACCTCGAAATTTTTTACTTTACGAACAGAAAACTTTCATGTGATATTACCTGAAGAAATATGCAGCTTAAACAGCAATCTGGATGCGATAACTTGTTGTATTGCTGAAATATAAAAACAAATTATGACAAAACCGTTTTAAATTTCGTGTAACAATTATTCCTTTTCTTCGCGAATTAATTTAACACGAACTGATGTTTAGGATTATTCTTTTGTATACTGTTTAATAAATTTAAAAACCGTAATAAAACATTGAATATTGCAAAATTTATTTAATAAATGAAAAATTTAACAATTATTGAAAGCTATCGCGAAAAGTGCTTTATTACTCGCAACACTATAATTTAAATGCAAAGTTTGATCAAATTATTTTTAATGTACGCAACACTATTAAAATATCAAGTATCCGCATTTTGCATACACAACACTATTAACACTAGAACTACCAACCCCTAATCTACACTTTCTGTTAAATTGGAAATAAAATAGAAAACGAAACAATGATTCCTTGACTTAATAAAAATCAGCTTACTCTCTGACAAAAGCATCTTGATAAATTTTCTAATACAAAATAAGAAACATGGAACCAGTCATTTTGACCTCTTTGGTAGTTCTAGTGTTAAAGTATCGTATATTCGTATTTTATAAAACGTAACACTTATCAAAAATCAAGTGCAGCCAATTTTTGACTGCGGTGTACCTGTGTAGCTTCTTCTTGATCCCAGTGGAAAATTTTGGGCATTCCATTACATATCGCAACACTAAATTGAAAAACGCGATTGTTCATTATCGCAACACTAATCATAAAAAATGATATATTTACAAAACTACAGCAAAGCAATCGCGGTTTCATAAACGCAACTCTATGTTAAAGGTAAATATGACTAAAAATTTAATAAACTATTATTGACTTGTAATACTAGAAGCTATATGATAAAGAAACGCGTTAATACTTATAATTCGCAACACTATCGTATAACAATGCTGATTCTTTAAAAATCTCGACAAAAAGAGGGAAATATAACGCGTTTATTTAAAATTCGCAACACTATTTCAAACCGCGATCAATGTTCGTTCTCGCAACACTAATTAAAAAACCGTAATTTGCCCAGCATCTAAGGTCAGCATCTGAAAACACTACTACTACAACTACAAAGCGAGCACAGTGACAAAGTAGTAACAGAAATGACCTTCCATCCAGGAATGGAAAGCCATTAGTAGTTGCCCTCTTCCATGGCAATTTGCCGGGCCTCTTCGGCATACATATAGCCTCTTCTCTCTTCGGGTGCAATGCCCGCTGAAATTTAACCCCAAAGTGCTCGAGATCTTCCGAGTTCGAAACGGTACAACACGCGATACAAGAAAAATCGGTACGATTCTAAGAATTCCGAGCAAACAAGGACTCGAAAGTCGAAAGGCAAAGTTGGAAAGCTTCGCCTTAAACCTGGCTCTACCTACTTACAGCTAAACACACGCATACCAGAAAGTAAACTACCTGCCTGCCTGAACCTGTATTTAAAAAGATGGCAAATCTCATTCACACCAACACATTCGTCGCACGATTCTCGCACGCATACCACCAGGGTGCAAAAAGCCTACACTAGGGAGAACGTCCCGGGACGTCTCCGACACCCTAGCTTAACCTTGCACTCTAAATGTACGTACCGTTTTCCCTGAAATCGACTGGTAAGTGATAGTCACCATTGCGTAAGAAATGTATACAAATTCATTTAGATGTTTACAGAAACCGTGCACGTATTTTATAATACGTGCCTAAGTTAGTATCACGGTTGTTGTTTAACATTTCGTTTGATCGAAACAGTTGTATGTGTTTAATATACAAATTGACAAAGATACGAATCGACGCAATCCCACAACCTAAACCACATACACACACATATGTGGAAATTACGTCGTGCACGATGCACTAACACATTACCAGCCGCGATAAATTATTATAAATCGTATAAACTAATCATCGTGCCGATCGGCATCGTACATTCAAGTAGCACCTGAGCACGTGAATGTATTCAGACAATCGACACGGAAAGCATTATCCTGAAAATCCTGAGCTAAAAATGGTGATTAATATATATTTAATGAAATTTAATATTATTTTACTGACTCTTTATTTTATCAAAAATTAAATAACTTATGAATAAAACTGAATTTAAGTGTTATAAAATTAACAAAATTGTTAATTGAATTAAAAATTCTATGCAAAAATAAATAAATTTACTTTATAAATAAAATTTTCAAAGATATTTAAAATTGTAATAAAACTCTTTACTTTGATTTCAGAATTTACTCTTTGCAAAATTCCTTCTTGTAAATAATTACGAGAGTGATTATACTTTAATGTAAATTTGCATTTAAATATACATATACATGAATTTCTTTGATACAGAACTTGTATTCTTCTACAAATACTCATAGGTTGTTATTAACAACTGATTATACTATAAAACATTGAATAAACGCGAAATACAAGAAGGCCCTAGCCTGAACTAAAATATAAGGTACAAATAAGATAGTTACTACCGACAGGTGTAACGAGTACACCTGTGGTCACTGTGCTCACCAAAAACTACGTATACAATCAGTCACCCAGTGCTGATTCGGATCATTCATCCTACAGCATGATTGAGGACTGAAGGAATTAAAAACATGCGACTCACCGATCGTAGAAAATTAATGCACCTTGGAGAACCCCGGATAACCTCGATGGACCTTAGGGAACCCTGGACGATCCTGAAGAATCCTGAAGAACCTTGGGATGGCAATGATGTTAGCGTTGTTATCCATGGATAGTTGTAAAGAATCTATAACAGAAGAAAAATATTGAAATAAATTAATTAAAATACACCTATAATTGTTTAATTGTATTTAATATGATTTAATTTTAACCAAAATAGCAATAAAATTAAAAACATAAAAATTCGTAATAAATACACTGTGTTAATTGATAAATTGTTAATATCGTATTAAAAAATTTGCATTTATCATTAAATAGTGAAAAATAGGAATAATCGATTGAATTATTACGATCAATTTTGAAGTTTTACCTTGTTTGCCCTTTCGAACATCCAAGGGTATCGATGGCGTCATCTGACGATTCAAACCTCAAGTAACCGTTGAGAAAATATCATGGCGTCGGTGGCGCGTCACTTTCATTCGATTTTCAGCCACTGATCTGAAACATATTTAAAATGCGAATTTAAACAATGATACTGCAATAAAAGCAGCCACAATACAATAAAAGTATGATTATGTTACAAAATGTGCCGTAGTAATGAAAATTTAGTCGAAAAATGTCCATATATAAAGCAATCAGAATCAAATCTACAACGTACAAGATTGAAGAAGTCAATCTTGTTTTCGTCGTATATATCAAAATAATGATTAAAATCCATTTAATATTCAAAAAAAGCAACAAATGAACGTTAATGAACAATATGATAACGATTGAAAGGATTTAGATGAAAATAATTTCAATTTACATACCTCGATACGGAAGCGCTTGATAGACCTTGTACACACTCGAACATCCACCGAAAGACTGAACGTTCGTAAATTTCTTACGTGATACCCTTCGGCGCGATGGTGGGGGAAGCGAAACTTCTATTTCTTTAGTTTCTATTTCTGCAAATAATGAATGATGTTAATTAAATATACGATATAACAGCATATCGTTGTAATATGTCAATTATCGTAATGAAACCACTTTTACACTGTAATGTACAAAATATTTGCAAAAGCAAATAATTTGTTAACAATAAAGTATTAAAATAAAGCATGTAAACCATTAAGAATAGTTACTATAAATTAATGTTATCAACATTATTGTTACATTACTTAGACAAATTAATTAATAACAAGTCATGCAATTTCAATTAAACGTTTTATACAATTTAAAATTTAATCAACAAAAATTTCCAGACACCGCCAAAAAAGAATGCGATCTCTCTTACCAGAATATGAGAATCCTTGTACTTTTTATAGAATATATAGTTTTTTCTTTCTTATATTGATTTAAAAAGCTTATGAAGTAATTTACATCCGAAATACATTTACAATAACTATAATTATACAATAATTTAGTTATAACGTTAAGAATAGCAATAAAATAGCAATTCATTATAAAACACTACACGGAAATACAATCTCAATAACCTACGATAGATGGAGCCACAAACCAATTTGCCGGGTTTTATTTTTACCTTATAAAAAAATAAATGTCAACACACATAATTCGAAAAATTGAAATTTTTTTAACAAATACAGTAGTAACAAAACAGCAATAACAGAACTTATTATTTAATTTTATATTTCTCTTTATTACATCTATTGTTTGTATTTTACTATTAATTGTGATACAAAAAACTGGTATAGAAATAGCTTCATATACGAGTGTGTTAAGATATGGTTTACATGTGTTTCAGTAAATATATATTATGTATTTAAAAAATATTTACTTTTGAAAATCTCTTATAGGATAAGTTTCGTTATCACAGTAATAAACTATATATTTGTTATTAGATTAAGAATTTCTTATTACAATAAGAAAGCATTATCATTGTTAAATCATTAAGTTGTAAAGTTTGATAATAAAAAGGAGGCTATAAAATAAATCAAATATTCTAGATATTATCCTGGTTCGGATATTGATGTGTTTGACGATTAAAAATTAAAAGTGTAAACCACTTAAAAGTAATAACTTAAAGCCACATAAGTTACTTTGCTAAATAATACTTTCTCTTGTAAAATCATATACATGTTTATACATATGCATATCGTTATAACGTTGTTGATGTAACAGCACTGACACCGTGTACCAATACTATAGGTGGTAAATCTGCCGTTAATTCCGTCAATAATTGAAGATATTGCCGGTACATTCCATCTTCCTCCCAACTATTTGATGCTGGTGGGGCAGGCAAATAAATGAACGTTGTCGCAGTTTCAGAAGAATGTTGCCGAATTAATTGATTTACACTAGAAAATAAAATTAAAAATCACTCAAAAATTATGAAACAACAAACATTCGTATCAAACTTCAGGCAGTAATTGACACGTTTCAACATTTACCTTAATATATAAGCACGTGAAATGTTACTTAAGATACCGTCACTACCTTCAATGTTCGATTCATACTGACTTTCTACTCTCGGTTCAATGAGAGGTCTACCTTGTAATCCACGTACTTGTGCTTCCCAGTTAGGAATTTTCTTAATAGACGCAGATATTCTTAACATGTTTAATAGCTTTCTTATGCGATGCTTGTTGGATACTCTTGGAAATTCGCTAATAGAATTTTGCGAGTCTAAAATACCTAAACTTGCATTGCTGTCTGAAATTTCACAATGAAACACCCTAAGATGCAAATTTTTCCAAACGGGTACCATATTTATGATACATGCAAGTTGCAGCATGAACAACGATGTTGTATCAAACGGATCCTGATCTGTCGGTTGGAAAAAGTTCACCGGCCATACATCGATGTATTTTAAGGAAGAATTCCTAGAAAACGGAATTCATTTATGAAAAAAACATCAATACAATGATACATTAATTGTATACTCACTTCGTTATTTGCGATTTGTTTAACATATGAAAGTTTCTGCATAAGCACAGATTTTTCTTCATCTTCAAAACGTCTGAACACATTCCCACGTACTGTACAGGATCTAGATTCTTCTCTGAATTTGTCTGTCTCAACGGAAATACTTTACTGTTTGGTAATGTCGAAGTATTTTCGAATATGTCCGTCGCGTATTGAGAATTTCGGAAGAAGTCCACTGGAACTTCTTCGTCGTAAAAACCGAGAACAATTGTATTTGGTTTCATTGCTCCCATCCCAGATATTCTGATTAAATGATGTAATCCCTCGCGTACAGTTTTCGTAATTGTTAATTCGACAAACGCTTTGACTTTCATGTGATCGACCAAACTCAACCAGTGCGGATATTCTTCTATAGTGGGATCGATATTTTGGCCTGAAAATTCTCCAACCTTTACATGCCCTATTACATAAAGGCCTCCTTTTTTCAAGTCGTTTACAAAATCTATGAGCGGACACGCTGATCGCGGAGACGCTACCATTAGGAGCATTTGTGGTCGCCAAAATTTCACATGATCTTTACGAGAATCTAACATTAATAAATACTTCCTAACTTGATGAAATATTAGTGCTTGAGATATGCTTCCCCAAGGGGCATTTTTACTTGGAGAAAACAAATGCAACACAATAATTAATATTAAACACAGTATTATACTACTGGAAGCATAAATACTATTTATGACAAACATCATTATCAAGGTACCAAGGAGTCCAATTGTTGCTGTATGCCATGTAAAATAATTAAATGTTGGTCTATAAAAAATCAAAATATTGCAATTGTTTAAAGCTGACATGGAATATTTTACTCAACGCAGATTAAAATTAAAGAATACCTGAAGTTTGGAGCACTTGCAAGTTCAAGTCCAAGACAAGCCAAATTGGTAGCTAGGTAGCTTAACAAGAATAATACCGAATTAATCTGAGCAATGGTGTTCAGAGAACCTATAAGTAATATTATTTGAACTAAAGTCCATGAAGTTAAAACTGCTGCAATTGGATTTCCTTTCCATGTCCCCTGGGTAATAAAATTTAATCCAGATCCTGGAAACAATAAGAATATCAAACTTAGAGAAGATTCAAAATTACAAGAGAAAATTTTGAAAATTTCAGACAAATTATTTACCAAATACATTATCCTTTGCTAATGCTTCTAAAACTCTACTTGATCCTATTAAATTACTTAAACCTGCGCTAAATGTTGCTGTTAATATACCAACTGCAACAAATGGTGGCCAAATGTTAATTGGCATCATGTACATAAAATTATTTTGCAATAAAAATCGGCTTGTACTTGCAGCAGTAAAAATAGATAATAAAATGTAACATATAAATGTAAACAATACTGCTGACAGAGTTCCACGTGGAATGTTTCTTCCTGGATTTTTTAATTCACCTATAAACGTTAATAATTTAAATATAAATAAAAAATAAGATATATATTGTTTTCAGAAATTTGTTAAATATGTACCACTCATATTAGCTCCAGCCATTATACCAGTAACACCACTGAATAATACTCCAAATACACTTGCAAAATCAGTCATTGTTCCTCCGCTTGAATAATCAAGGCTATAATTTGAATAAAGATTACTGATAAGGGTAGATGATAATAATCCTGTATAAGTGCCATTAATATGATTAGTTGCATTTTGGACCAATGTATTTGCATCAGGAATTGGTATCTATAATAAAAACTACATTATCTACTCTGTTTATAATTTGATAAGCTTTCTTTATCTATTTATGTGATTACCTCCATATTACCCTGTGCTAAAAAGCTTATAAAAACACTTATCAGACAAACACAGACCACAGCCAATATTGCAACACTAGTTTTTGCAAACATTGCTGCTCCTATCAGACATACTACTAAATTGGCAGTATTCAATACAGAACAATATAAAAATCTCCACCATCTACCATCTGGTATCAGGGCACTTTTTCCAGCTAAATAACCAGATGGCCCAAAGTTTTCCATTAAACCTTCAGCACAACCAGAAATACAAAGTGCACTTGATACAATATTAGCCATAAAAAATAATGTTCCAATAGAACCACCAAATTCTGGCCCAAGTGTACGACTGATCATAACTACATAATATTTTATAAGAAAAAGTTATTTTATATTAAAAGTTTCAGAATTTATTTTGTACAAACTTACTTCATACTTTACTCATTACTGACTACTAAAAGCAGTAATAACACTTCACAGAAAAAAAAGGATACAATAAGCACCACCTCCTTCAACTGCTCCATTTGTTGATATTGCACACACAGATGCTACAGTAAATACTAAAATTCCATAAGCAATTATGAACTGTGTCAAAGTTACAAGTAATCCAGCATTACCTACAATGTATCCTGTAATACAAAGCTCATATGATAATATGAAATTAATGTACAAACATTGATTAGTCATACAATATATAAAACTTGATTTTATGATCAACATTGACAAAACTATTATCTCTATACTTGCTAAATATGTACCCATTCTTATAAAAACTAAGGCACTGAACATGGATAAAGCAACAGGACTGAATACTCCAGCAAATGTTCCCAAAGTACGGCCATTGTCTGCACCCAAACTACCAAATTCAACATATCCATCTCCTTCTGTTTGCTGTGCTCTTCCAAATCTAAAGAAATTACTTAATCTATAAAGAACACTTCTTCCATGAATTAGAGGTGCTTTTTCACTATTAATCTTAATATGTACAGGTTCATTGTTTGTTGAACCTATTTCTGAAGCCATCATTTTTACAATTTTCTGAAAAGACAACCCACAAAAAGATATATTTGATAGTAATATTTTAAAAACAATAATGATATATCTGTTTAACATAAATTGAACAAGATTATAGAACACTTGCAATAATAAGTAAATAAATATTCAAATGTTTTTGTATTTAAGATTGTAGATAGTTCATAGATAAATTACCTGAGTGTTGTAAATATTACATATACTGATATATTTTTATTTACATAACAATATACACATAAATTACGCATAAAGTATAAACTTATGATGTCATCTATTGAAATGTCAAATTACATGTAATAACTGTATAGTTTTAAGGTTAATAATCTCCCACCAGGAAGTATACACTGTATACATATAGATAAATACATAAATATGTACTGCTATCAAACTTCCTCGTTGGTGAATTAATTTATTTCTCAAGATTAAAAATTATCACAGCTTATTTTATTTTGTTTGTTTTTTCTTGTTAAATATGTAGTACAAATACATTGTTTAAATTCCCCATCTAACTATCCATAAGAACATTTACCTACTTATATTTGGTATTACTGATAATTATTTGAAACAAATATAATTGTATAATTATAAAAACATTATTAGCAAAAATAAATAGAAAAATAAATAAATAAATAATATAACATGTTGAACTATGGAATATCAGTGTTATCGTTTATAAAATACTGAAAATAGAAAGACGACTTATACAAACCATTTGACTTATTTTCAATAAAACTATTCATCATATTTATTATCAACAAATTTATTTTTTCTTGATGATATATTAATGAGTGAAACCTCTTTGTTTTAAATCCATGTTATGTATGAATTTATACTCATACATATTTGTTAGTTATTATCATAACCCTGTGTATACGATCGTTTGTCTTCTAAACATTACAATCAAATTCATTAAATTTAACTAATAAGAAAATGATTATGTCAATGAGAAATTTAATTCTACCGTTATCACGATCGATTGAACCAAATCTTTTAGTACTTCGTCAAATGAGTGCAACAGCAAAAATAGATTCTGTAAAATCCTTGCTTTACAAGGAATATGGTGAACCTGCAGATGTTTTACATGTTACAGTACAAACTATTAGTCAACCTGAAAGTGATCAAGTAAATAAACTATAAATAATAATTAATGTACTGTAATACTTTTATATGTATGTTATAAAAAATTATGTAAATTGTTCTTCTTAAAGGTTTCTGTAAAATGGTTGTTGGCACCTGTCAATCCGGCAGATATTAATACAATACAAGGTAAATATCCAAGCAAACCACCATTGCCAGCTATTCCAGGCAATGAAGGTGTAGGTGAAGTAATAGCTGTTGGATCCAATGTGAAGAATTTAAATGTCGGTGACAAAGTTGTTCCAAATGGTGTAAATTTAGGAACATGGAGAACTCATGCAGTTTACAAATCAGAAGAAGTTATGAAGGTGAAAAATTACTTTTAGTGTAAAATCAACAAAAATCTATTGTATAACTCATTCATATTATAACTTTAGATTCCAAAAGAAGTGGGCACAGTAGAAGCTAGCATGTTAAATGTTAATCCATGTACTGCATATAGAATGCTTAAAGATTTTGTGGCACTAAAACCAGGAGAGACTGTTATTCAGAATGGTGGAAATTCTGCAGTTGGGCAGTTAGTTATACAGTTATGTAAAGCATGGAATTACAAAACTGTTAGTGTTGTCAGAGATAGGCCAAACATAGCAGAATTGAAGGTATAAACAAATTAATAGATAACATTGGTAATGGTTATAACAATAAGTATTTTTTAGAATTATTTGATGAATTTGGGTGCGGATGAAGTACTTACTGAAGATGAAATTAAAAAGACACACGTTTTTAAAAGTAAAAAATTACCATCACCAAGATTAGCTCTTAATTGTGTATGTGGACAAAATGCATTAGAAGTTATGCGTCATTTAGCCCATGGAGGTATTATGGTAACTTATGGTGGAATGTCTAGAGAACCTTTAACAATTCCTACTTCTGCTCTTATTTTCAAGGTAATATATATTAATTAAGTAAAATACCATTTATTAGTGACATTTTTTAATGGCTTCATAAAATAAACAGGATATTACTTTAAAAGGATTTTGGATGACAGCGTGGACAAAAGCAAATTATAATTCTAAAGAAAGAGAAAACATGTTTAATGAACTAGGGACATTATTCAAAGATAAAAAATTGAAAGCTCCACCACATAAGTTAGTACCATTCGATCAGTATCAAGAAGCTGTTATAAATGCGCTTAAAATAAACGGTCGAACTGGAATAAAGTATATTTTGGATATGACCAAAGTCTAAGCATTTTCGTTCTAAGGTATCACGTAACTATTGTTATTTTGTATGTTCTTAATAAACGTAGTATATAAATTTTATTATAATACAATAAATTGTTGTGAAAGTAATTACTTAATAAATTTCTGTATTAAACAGATCCCTTTGTGTTATATGAAGAACAAATTTGTGTATTATAAAAAAAATTATACCATGTATAATTGTAAAGAAATTGTATAAGAATATTTTGTTTATTTATTATGTAATTATTTCAATGCAATTGAAAAATAAATGAAAAATTATTCCGTTTTATCTAAAAGTTCTAGCAAATCCATGTTGTGGTTTATTCCTTGATGTTCATCTTCAAAAAAA
Organism: Anthidium xuezhongi; assembly: GCA_022405125.1. Taxonomy (NCBI): domain Eukaryota; kingdom Metazoa; phylum Arthropoda; class Insecta; order Hymenoptera; family Megachilidae; genus Anthidium; species Anthidium xuezhongi. The sequence continues at coordinate 2,677,745 of CM039649.1, forward strand.
TCTGCGCTTATGCTATCAAGTTTCGTTCTATAATCTTCATTAAATTTCGTTTTCTGGTGTTTCATAATCGTCGTATCATCCTGACGATCTTCTTCAGAACTGGCATCTCCTTTTCCAATGTTCGAATTATTATTATCTTCGTTCGATAGTAAATTTAAACTGAAGGGACGTTTGTATGAAGTTTCTTCGGTTCCCAGTTGAACAGCCAGCATACCAAGCTCTGCTCTTGTACCACAATCTTTCAAGTAATTATCATTTTCTTGTTCAGAAGTAAATTTCGAGGTATCGTGCGTCATCGAATACCTGTACGATATATGTTTAATGTATTTCTGTTTCAGAACTGTTGATTTTGTTTTACTTACATATTCTTCCCTAATAGTGTATCGCGTTCGCCAAACAGATTAAAAGAACCATTACAGTACATTTTAAGATCCACATCACATAATTTTGAATTAGAAAGATGGTCCTTATTTTCTTCATATTTTTCGTCATAGTTACGATGAGTTACATTAAAACTACCATCATCATTTTGTAATTCAAGTCTAAGAAGAATAGATACTCTTACACAATATGGTTCTAATTCTTTCAAACAGATATTTCTAGCATTCCAAATTTCCTCAAAAGTTAAGTTACCATAAAACTGTAGAATCATCGGTAAATTATTTTCAAAAGATCAAAGTAAATAGATAATTTAGTCAAATACTAGCATGCTTACATCAATCACCATCTGATGTATTAATCCTACACATTTCTGGGCATTTGAACGGCTGACCATATCGCGCATTGCGTCTGTATGATTCAATGTTAGCAAGATAACTTCTATGGGTCCAGTAGCTGCAGTTAGTTGATATTTGACCATCATAATCATTAGATCAAATAATTTGTTCATACTATTTTTATCAAGCTTCATAATTGAAGACAGCACAACGCATTCTAAAGTGGATCTTAAAATAGATATTCCAGTCAAAGGTTTCTCCTCAAATATACAGGACAATATTTTTGGATTAAGTAAAGCAGCAGTTACATCGTCTAATACTAAAAAATGAAATAGACATTTTATAATATTATGTGAAGTATAAAATGCAGTAATAACAGAAAAATACTACAAAGTTAAATTATAGAATGGACATTAATAATAATACTTTTTCACACAATGTTCAACTAGCCTTGTATAGTTTTATCAACATTAATCCTTTGTGCCTTTAATCTCTGTCGTAGAACATACAACATTTCACCACCCATATTTAAATAAAGAATAGGTGTTGCATACAAAGACATTTCTATTAAAAATTTGTAATAGTCACTTTAAGTATTAAGTGCTACTGGTATAAGACACACATTATGTGGTTTACTAATACCGTTGTCCTGGTGATAGAAGCATACACAATTAGTAATGTAGTACACCTATAAGACGAGATCGATCGATGAATATGAATTAATCAATGAACTTTCATACATTTTCGAATATTGAAGTATTTAAATTCAGAAACTGTTGATACATGGCTTTAGGCATAAATGATTTATAGTTTATATAGGCCTTTACAGTTAAGTTATTTAATTAAAAGGATGTGATCCCCTAATTTGTACATATAAATAATGTTGCTCCTGTTATCTAATAAAACAGAAAATTGCATTCATTTTTCACAATATAAGCGATTTTGCGCTATACTGATAACTAACATCATCAAATTCTTCAAAGTCGATGGCGGCCTGTGTAAAAGAATGCGTTTCGCCTCAGGATCTGTTAAGAAAACAAGACATAATGATCCAACATTGTTTTTATAGTTAATTTATTTTTCAAAACACCTTAATGTTATAACTGTGATAAGTTATTATAACTGTATAATTACAGAAAAAACATCTAATGGTAATTAACAATTTAAAGATTAATCATCAACAAACATAGTATTCATAAACTAACAGATTTTAAGCAACAGTTTATAAATGTTATGATCTCAATTTAAAATTTTGGCAATGTTGATTTACAATCGAAATTAAAAACACGTTGCACCTTCTATCTGTATTAAAAACATTCTTCTCATTCAGAAAAATCAAAGAATGTTCAATATTTGCTTTATATACTAAATAGTTATCATGTAATTAAGTATAATATTTGTTCTTTTAACAATATTAAATAACAATAACATTAATTGGTATAAAATAATACAAGTGGACGGTTATATTTAACAAAAGATATTGTGTTCCGCGTCCTTATAAAATATCTTAAGTCTTAGTTCAAAATTGGCTTAGTTACATGGAACGGTTTATATTGTAGAAAGAATTTAGTAGTCTTATCTTTTCATTTGTTTCTTCTAATTATCTATTTATAACATACGGTTTTTTTTCCAAAAAATATGCCATACATTTTTATCAGTCTAATATTAATCTATAGTACATATTACTGCACAGACTTGTTCTCCAAATATTCTGTATAATAGATCTTCAATACTATTTTAAGTACAATTTTAGTTAGAACTTAATGAATATTAATGAAGATGTTGACGAATTTCATACTTCGCTAAAGCAAATATAATAAAAATAATGATAAGTAGCAGTATGTGAAGTTTTTATACACATTTAAAAGGTCATTAAGTAAATATCAATGTTTATAAGAATGTTTGTTGAAAATAAAGAAAACGAAAAAAGAAACGATTGTAACAATTAACGATATTTCATAACACTCTAATAATTATTAAACGTACTGTTCAAAAATTGTCAAATACCCTGTACACATGTACATACATTTCAGTAATATTTTATTCGATAAATTATTGCACATTGTGAAAATTACATACCTGTAAGATCATAAGAAAAATATTTTACTTAACTAAAATTTATCTACAATTTAAAAAAAAATTCGGTGCAAATAAAAAATATTTAATTTGCCTTTGATTGTATGCTTTATGTACAAAGTAATAATTAAATACCTTACCTGGCAATTCAAATCAAATTGATTATACATACAAGAATAATAACAAACAAAAAAAATTTATGTATACTTCAAAGAATAGAAAATTCATTGTCTTTGATTTTTACAATACTTATCTAAAATATATAAACCTGCTGCCATTTTGAAGATGCTCGTATTCTGTATCTTATGTACTGTTGTATATAAAGGGACTTGTTTGAATATTTTTTCTTTTTATGAAAAATTTGAAAGAAGCAATCGAAGCAGAAGATACTCCGAAGAAGTACAATAGGAATTTATTTTAGATGTGACTAAATTAATATGTCGTACTATATAAAATAAGTCGCTAATTATAAAATTCGAAATAATTATTTCGGAAAATTATCAAGAGCATTGAATTTAATATTGGACAATGGGTTAATATCACAGCGTATTCGCAAAGAAATCCAAGGAAAATGAATTTCCTTAAAATCACTGAGCGAAAAGAACTTTGAAAATGTAAATACATCCGTTTTGAGTTCGTAAAAATTTGAGAAACTAATAGAAGTATAACGATTTAAGGGCATATATAATTCTTTTATCTACATTTCTGTGTATTTGCTCACCAGACATTGGACAAAACTATATCATTTCTTTTTAATTTATGCAATGATTATCTTAATAATGCTTAGGAATTTCTCGAAACGTATTTCGTAAAGAATCTTGCTGTTTCGATAGAATGTTGACATAGTTTATATTTTAATTTACAAATTGTATGTCCAAGTCCCTTTCGCCGATTGAATGTAACGAAGAGGGACAACCGTGTTTCTAACATCGGGGCTTTTCGATCTTCTCACACAATCTTGACTTAAAACCCTACATCCAGGACTCAAAGTTAATCCGTTATAATTACCTCGTGGGATACTGTCACTGCTTGCCACTCTTCTTACATCGTTCGCCTTTTTTTCCTCGCAGTTATTAACTACCGACATCAAATTGTCTGGCACAGAGTCTCTGAGTTTATACATACATTGATTGTTTCCGAAATACCTTGATGACGAATAGATGGATACATTTTTCGGACTCCGCATCGAACAACTTTCCGCACACCCGTTATGATGAATCTGACGTTTATCAACATTATCGTCGATCGAATGCCGACTGCACGAATGATGATCAGGATTTAAATTTGCGTCGTTATCGAGACAATGACAAGGAATCGCCATACCGTCAATAGAATCTGAGAACTCGGGACTTGGTATCGAAGAAACGCTGCCTATGTGAGAGAAGGCGACCGTCCCCTGAGTGTTTTGGGGACGGCGTCAGAAACATCATTCCTCCAGTTCATCCATTCGATTTCTAACGGCCATTTCTACCACCTCTAAGCTTGGATAATCAAGCTCTTTAACCAAGCACAGTACAGCTGATAATATGTTTGAGTTCTGAAATCAAAATGAATACGTTACGTTTATTTTATATCTCTAGTTTTGAATATAATGATCACGAAACATACTCTTGTAACAGGCCTTCTGTGATAATGAAATTGGGATCTACATTTATCCTTGTCAGAATGTCTTACCCATCCAGGCACTTGAGCTGAGTCCTCCTAGAATATTGAGAAATTATTCGTATTTTATTTTGTACCATTTAGATGGGTTTTCTAACTAAAATTAATAACAATAATCATTCTAACCCTTTCGGAACTATGATGAACAGCCACTCGTCTAGGTTGAGACGGTGGTTGGTGTTCCTCATAATCTGGCTTTATCCTTTGATCATGATGCTCTTCGTATTCTGGTTTCAGTCTATTATCATAATCGTAATGGTTTCTCTCCGCGCGTCTTTCGTCTACAGTTTCATTCGTCGGGTATTGCATTCGAGGCGAGGTTGGTGGATAAGAACGTTGAGGCGTATCGTTATTAGCATACTCCACATAATTTCGTCTTTCATCGTAATCTCCATTGTGTCTCGAAACCGCTGGTCGATCATCGTATTCCTAAAAATTGTGCTAACATAATGAAGCCACTCTAATTTATAAACTTCTAATAATAAACATTTCCAGTTAATTTTGTTAAATAAAACAAAATTAATTTGCTTAAGATGTTACACTGTAACATGGTATACATAGGATAATTATTTTCATAAGATGTAAAAAGACTATAAAAAGAGTAGATTTTTTCTGAAATTATATTTATATAAACCTAAATTTTTAAATATATATGATTTTCCATAGAAAGTTAGATATATGTTTTTACTTATTTTATAACATCTTCCTTAAGTATTTCTGTATATTTAACAGATTCACAGTTTTCTTTACTGCTTTTCATTTCTTATCTACTTGCTACTTAAAATTATAATAATGCCACTAACCGATCGATTACAAGTACTATAAAACCGAAATAAAGAACATAAAACACTATCAAAGTCACTATAGAAACAAACTACTATACTGCACAAACATTTGTGCATTCTAAGATGTACCTTGATTATTTCAATAGTGTTAATGGCCACACTTTCATTGACGCTGCGTGACTCTGTATGTGCAGTATCGTCTTTGCTTTGATTCTTTGACTGTCCATTCTGTAGCTGTTAGTGTACGATGGTAGATAAAAGTAGCAACAATATAATCGTGCTGAATCGTTAATGTTTAACTTAATTATTTCACTTAGCAATTATTACTACGAGAAACAGTTGATTATACTTCTAAATTTAGCAAGTAAGTAAAAGCAATTAAAATTAGAGAATAATCTGATTTTTTTTTTTTTTTACATGTAACAGCCTATTAGTAAAAACCTGATCTCATGCAAATTGAATACATAATTAATTGACTTACTTCGTATGTATACTGATTATTTTGTGAATAATTATGAGATGGTGAAGCACTATAATTTGCATTTCTATGATCTGGATCATGATATTCTTCTTGAGTATGTTGTGTTTCTTCAAAACTTCTCTGTGAACAAAAACAAAAAGTTATTTTTTGTATCATAACACAGTCATGAAAAAAAGCTTTGATTAGTATAAAAACATTTTTACAAGAGAAATTTATGTTTAAAGTTTGTGTTACCTGATCGCTTGAGGAACTATATCTTCGATGTCTTATCACTTCAGATTCTTCGATATATTCGGTAACAATGTCCTAATAGTGTAAATGTTATTAAAATGTTAGAAGATTTGTTAAAAATGCATTAGTAAAATGCATTAGTAAAATTTATCATAGAATTAAGTAAAATTGTAGCTCATTAAGCATATTAAAATATTATATTACAAAAATTAAAAGTTTAGTACCTACTTCAGTTAAAAATACATGATACATGTTATTAATAAAATCAAGTACAAATTTTAATGTAAACATTCTACAATAAAATAACAATAATTTATTTCACAATTTTATAAGTAATCTTACTTCTGGGCTAACTGTATCTGACTGTAGTGGGGATGCATCCATATCAAGAGGATGGACCAAAAGTCTACCTCTAGTTAATGCAGTCTGAACTTCTTCGGGTGATACTACTTTGTCATCAAGCTTTTGTAAATTTGGTAAAGCTCTCAAAACAGCCATTCGATATCTGGAAATGAATTAATCAATCAAAATCTTAATTCAACAATTATCAAATAATTTAACCATGTTTACAATACCCTTCTTTTTCAGCACAAGGATTTTCACCGAGCCATAGATTTCGTAAATTAGGTAATCCTTGAAGGTAACAAACTTCATTCAAATCTTTAATATTATTTTTCCTTACAAACAGATCTTGAAGACTTAAACAGTATTGAAAATCAGCAAGAGTGTTGATATTATTTACACTGCAAATAAAAATAATTTATGGATTTACATTAATGTTTACTTTACAATTCAAATATTTTTACAGTGTTGTTTACAAGAAGCTTTTTATGTACAAATATGGAATAAATATTTCAACAATATCAAATCCTGCATTATAAATATAATTATATAATAACAAAGAATTATTTAGAAATATATATTTTTACTACAAAGTTATAAAATTTATTTTGCTCATTGAACCTTGATAAAGAAAATTTAAAAAGAATTTTAAGAAATTATATTCATTTGCATAAGATTAATCTTAGTTTTATTCCATAGCATTGAAATATATTACAATGAATTCAAAATGTGTAGGTAGAACAACTTCTGAAGTTGTGGGCTGTGCCTATGATCTTGAGTTTTATACAAACATGTCCATAGTAGGAGTGCATTACAGTCATTGCAATATTGAAATTATTAAACAACTGAGCTCACTGCTATACAAGTAATACAATTCTATTATTGAATCTTCTTTCTCAGTTACATGTACAAAGTACATAAACAACATGTAAAAAGATCATTTTTATAATATAAAAAGTAATATTTTAATTTATTACCTTAGTGACAATACTTCCACATTTTTCATTTTCCTTAAAATGCTTACATCAGTCAATTCTGTACCCCTATATTAACAGAAAACCAATATAAATACGCAAATAAATTATAAAATTATAAACTTGACAATAATTTTATGCAAATAATTTTTAAACTTAGTTGAAAATCAAAAAACCTTACAATTGTTAAAAATAATTAACTGATGAAATGTAATAATGAATTAACTATTAAAACAATACATTTTTTCAACAGTAACATATAAGAAACTATAAATTGTGCAGTTGTAACTACTATAAAAAATACGCATTACATTGAACTTGTCATTTTGATCTTATCATGTACAACAATTATTGGATAATAAACGAACAAATAACAGTTCATTTAAAAAGTGTAATGTTTTAATAAACGCTTACCAACAATTAAGTTTCTTCACAGCGGAGAAGTCGGACATTCGTGTCCGAGCCACGACCATTTCTTCCGTTAATTTAACCATAATGAAATTTATAATTCATCAAATAATTTGAAATAATAGTGATAAGAGATCTTGTGGACGTCAAAAGCAATTACGAGAGAAACATAATTAAGATCATCACGACAAATTTCTTGAACATAAGTCAAAACTGCAATCAAAACTTATCGCCATCATGGCTTGCTGTTGACTAGTTGAAAAATACAATATGAAACTTTCACAAAATATAGGTATACTTGCTTCTCAGCAAAGTACTACGCATGTGTAATGTAGTATAGATATGTAACTCAATTTATATTTCATGAATTGTATTCAGATTTATCTTTATAAGAAGAATCATGTAAATAATATTCAGAGATACTATTAATGTAAATGTATAAACGTTACATATGCGTACTCAAATTTTCCTTATTAAATTATTACTTCTATAATCAATTTTAGTGTAACAATTATTTATGTCACACATTCTACTCTATATATTATTTTACTTTATTTCTAGCACTTCAATATGCTAGGGATGTTATTCCCGTTTCAGTGGTATACCTTTTTTCCTTTCGTTATAGCTAATGAATTGAAGTTTTGTAAAATTGAAAATGCAGTCGTGGTGAACACATGTGTTTGATATTAACACAATAGTATGTAAAAAAAGTTAAGAAGAAAGAAGATATTTATCTGTTTGACAAGTTTTCCAGATAAGCACTTTGTATGTACGTTGATCGGTATATTTCTCCTAAATACAAAAATGATAATTATACGTTTTTTTCATAATTGTGCCCGAAAAACGGGCAAAACTTTTCCATAGTTCACTTCTACTCCGACAGAGACGCCACTTCACTTTGCGCATCCTTAATGGCAACTAATATTGGAAAGATGCAGAAAGTTGGAAAATTAAATTCTTCAATTGATATCATTCCATTGCAAGAGTTAAATGACGAAGATCATAAATCAAAAATGATGAATAACAAACATAAAATTGATTCTTCTCATAAATATTTGAGAGATCAATTGTTAATTTCACGTGTTCAAACGGTAATTTGGTTATTTCATAACATCTAAATTTTTGTTTAACTACATACGAATCAAAACTAAAACCTTTTTAACGTTTCGTCTTTGTACGATAATTTACATATTAATATAACTATTGGTTTACAAATATAAAATTCATTACAACAAGGTTCAAAAGCTTACAAGTATACACATATATGTTTTTTGTATTGATTTAAATGTTATCAGGTCTCTTTTTTTTAGTATATGCATGAAAATGAAAATAAAGTATATATTGATGTTAATGAAATGGCAGATGCTTTACAAAGAAAATACCGTGATTATCGAATTAAAAAAAGGGGTCCATTTAGAGCACTAGTACGCAAAGCTTATGATGAACTTACAGAAATGTTTGCAAAAAAGTATTGTGCTCGTGACTGGCCTGCATATGATGATGAGGATGAAGAAGAAGAAGTTGATGTTGAGGTATTTTTACATATATTTCTGAAACAACGCATACAATATAATAAATGTTAAAATGCATTGTTTTCAGTCAGATCCTCAAAATACCATGTTGGATGGTATGCTATTAAAAATGTATAAAAAATCTCAAAATAAACAAAATGGAAATTCTAGTGATAAAGAACTGATAGATATCAGCAGTGATGATGATGTAAGCAAAGTAGAATCAAATTCTAACAAAACTAACAAGCCTCAGGTTACAGAAAAGAATGTACCACAAAAATCTGATCCACCTCCATGTACAAAAAAACCTGAATCTACTAAAGAAGCACATATAAAAACAGTAAATTTTAAATGAAATTTGTAATAGAATATTGCTAGTTGAATTATCATTGAGCATAAGGTACTATACTAAATCTTATTTTCATAGCCAGTAAAAGAGACACAACAAGGTAAAGATGTAACAAGAGGATCAAAGGCAACAACAGCAACAACTACAACATTCACAGAACATTCTACTAGAAAACGACAACGTGATAGGGATAATGATAATACTCATCTCCTATTTGCAAAGAAAGCTAAAGGAATACCTATTTCTGAACCAAAAGTCACATTCACAGACATAGGAGGAAATGACAAAGTTTTAAAAACAGTATGTAAATTACTAGCACATATGAAACATCCAGAAATCTTTAAACAACTTGGCATATCACCACCAAGAGGATTTTTACTTCATGGTCCACCTGGATGTGGGAAAACTCTATTAGCATATGCTATTGCAGGAGTAAGATATTATTTGATTACAAATACTTTTCTCTTTTACTGTAACATTTAACTACATTTCTGTATTTTTTAAATGCAGGAACTAGGGCTACCTTTATTAAAAGTAGCAGCGCCTGAATTAGTAGCAGGAGTATCGGGAGAAAGCGAAGCAAGAATTCGGGAATTATTTGAACAGGCGCTCGCAATCGCACCTTGTGTGATTTTCTTAGATGAAATTGATGCTGTAGCGCCACACAGAGCAACAGCACAAAGAGAAATGGAAAGAAGAATCGTGGCGCAATTATTATCGTGTTTAGATGGTAAATTATTACATAAAATTGTTTAATTATCAATTCAATTTTTAAACGCAAGTAATATGCTTTACTGAATAGAATTGAGTTTGAAGGAGAACGGTACTAGAGTACTGGTACTTGGAGCAACAAATCGACCTGACTCCCTAGATCCAGCACTGAGAAGGGCTGGTCGTTTCGATCATGAAGTATGTCTTGGAATACCGGATAGAGAAGCCAGAGCAAAAATTTTAGCCGTACACACGGAGAAAGTAGCACTTGCTCCCGATGTTAGTTTATCTACAATTGCTTCACTTACGCCAGGTTTCGTTGGTGCCGATTTAGTTGCGTTAATTAGAGAAGCAGCTATGGCAGCTGTGGATAGGTAACTATTGCTCAAACATTTTACAGGTATTAAAAGATACGTTGGATACAATTCACTATAAATAATTTTTCTAGAATACTTGAAGACTTGAATAGGTCGACGCCCGAAAATAAACCGTCAGAAACAATGGAAGTGAATAACGAGAACGATAAAGAACCGCAAAATTTTGAAAATTCTGGTGATCTAGCTGAAGAAGCAACTGTCGAACCATCTACCTCAGAACAAAATGACGTTCCTAAAATAAATAAGATGAGCAATTCAGAAACTCAACAAACGGCGCAGGAGATGGATGTAATACAAGAAAGTTCAAAGTCACCAGATTTATCGGGGTTACTTACTTGGTTACGTAATGATCCACCACTTCCTTCAGAACGCCTGTCAAATTTGTGTATCGAGCATAGCGATTTTGAAACTGCGCTTCGTGTCACACAGCCGTCGGCCAAGAGGGAAGGTTTCGCGACGGTACCCGATGTTACGTGGGACGATGTCGGTTCTTTAAGAGATATCAGAGAAGAATTACAAATGGCTATACTTGTAAGTACATTCATCTCTGCGTTACCAGAATCAATTTAACACATGCTTCGAACGTTTTTGAATATTATCTTTTTCTTTCTCTTCTTTTCTGTTGTGTTTAACGTTTTAGGCCCCAGTTCGACATTCTGAACATTTTACAGCCTTAGGATTAACAACGCCTACCGGAGTATTATTATGTGGTCCACCTGGTTGTGGAAAAACGTTGTTAGCTAAAGCTATCGCGAACGAAGCGGGCATTAATTTTATCTCCGTTAAGGGACCGGAACTATTAAATATGGTAATGATTTTAATCGTTAAGATAAATATTTATGAAATTGTTAATTTTATATTACTCGTTTACCCTTCGGTGTACGTCAAGTGTACGCCACAAAATTTATACTTCATGTGCTCTGTTTCAGTACGTTGGCGAGAGCGAAAAAGCAGTCCGACAGTGTTTTATCAGAGCAAGAAATTCTGCACCGTGTGTGATATTTTTTGACGAATTGGACGCGTTATGCCCTAGACGAACAGAAGGTGATAATTCCGCGACTTCGCGCGTTGTAAATCAAATGCTTACGGAAATGGATGGAGTCGAAGGCCGACAAGGAGTATTCTTGATGGCTGCAAGCAATAGACCCGATATCATCGATCCAGCAGTATTACGACCAGGGAGGCTGGATAAAATTTTATACGTTGATTTGCCTACATCGGCGGATCGTGTTGATATTCTGAGAGCATTAACAAAGGTACTTTTCCCTGTACATTATTCATTTTTACGAAATCTTTAATCTTTGTTACAAAATGAATTTTTAATGTATTTTTTAGAATGCGACGAGACCAAAATTGGCTGCGGATGTAAATCTTGAAGAAATAGGATATAACAGTAAATGCGACGGATATACCGGAGCAGATTTGGCAGCTTTAATAAGAGAAGCTGGAATAGAAGCGTTAAGAGATTTAATGGACATGCATTATATGGGACAGCCAGAAATCTCTATGCGACATATATTGAGCGCTTTTGATAAAATTAGGCCGTCCGTACAGGAAAAGGTGACTGCTGTTAATTATTGCCGATTAAATTAGTTTTTATACAAACAACTTGTTAACATAAATGATAAATCATATAGGATATTAAACATTACGAGAAACTGAAGAAACTGTATTCGATAAAAAAAAAATCCGATGATACTCCGATGGAAACCGTAGTAGACACACCTTTAATGGACGTCGTCATGGAACCCATGGAAACGTGAAATAGATGTACTAAATAAGTATGCAAAAATCTTCCAGTTTAAAATACACTTTGGATCTATCAAATCTGAAAAACAAATACATGCTGTATGTCTTCACTTTATTTTTGTAATTGAGGAATTTATCTCTGATACTCTAAAATAAGATGTAGTTTAATTTTGTTTTAAAATAAAAGTTAAAATCTGAATTGTTTTTTACGTTCTTGACGTTGAACATCTACGGTATCCAAATTTTTTAAATAATTTTTTTAAATAGATGAATGCGTTTATAACATTTTTTATAAATCTAAATAAAATTTATGTTCAGTGTATTTTTTGTGTTATTTAAATGATTCCTAGTTGAATTGTACTTGTTTAATGCACAGAATGAATGTAGATTTATATGTATTTCTTTTTACTGTGAATTGATATATATTAATATACTAATATTAATATACTAACATTAATCTTCGTTAATAAACATGTTACAATTATCTTTTATTTGTTCATGAAAATTGAACTATTATTTTGTTTACATAAAGTTATACATGTATATGTAGTGCCTAACGATAGTGCCGAATACGTTGTTATTACATTGAACTTCAATTATACGAATGTATAACTTTCAGTTTATAAACGTTTTATTAATATTAAAGTACTTAACATGTACACAATTTTCTAATACATCATATTTTTCTATTCCATATCCTCTTTTTTGATTAGTAAAAGACACATATATGTGTTTCAGACTAATACAAAAAGATTAAGTTATAAAAATGAAATTAAATTTGTTAAATGTAAAGAAATTAAATGACACGAACTTCAACTATTGATTTCATTAAAATAATAGTGTAAATTAAATAATAATTACCTGTATGATAAAATAACAAGCCACGATGTATATAGAATTCCGTTCAAATTGTTTTATATATTAACGAATAATATTAGGAATAATACAAATAGTAGCTATAATGGTCACTTTTTGTTAAAAACTCGTCATATAATAATAGCAATGATAGTGACATCAAACGAAGCTTGCATTGCATAGCCGTTTCCTTTTTTTAATAAAACCTAATTACTTTGTAAAAACAGTGCCAAATTCGTTAAAATGAGCTACCTTATCATTGAACATATGGTTTTGTTGTTCGATTTTGCACAATCCAAGGATGCTTTAAAACATCCTCTAAAGGTAATCTCTGATCTGGATCAACTACTAACAACTAAAAAAAAAAAAGAAATGAAAAAATTAATAATTACTGTAGGATTTATGTTTAATAAGTTTTTTTTAAGTGTTTATTTCAAAATAACAACTCACCTGAGATATTAGATGTTTAGCACCTTCACTAATAAAGTCTGGAATCTTGTATCTGGCTTTTTTAATTTTCATATATGTTTCCTCATAAGTTTTAGCTAAGAATGGAGGAGTACCAACTAAACATTCATAACACAGGACACCAAGTTCCCATAAATCTACAGTATGATCATGTGTCTTTCCAGCTACCATTTCTGGTGGCAAATAGTCTAAAGTGCCACACAGAGTTTTTCTTCTGGAAGAAGGTGCATGAACAGACCATCCAAAATCTGCCATTTTCAATTCACCTTTTATTCCAAGCAATAAATTTTCAGGTTTAATGTCACGATGTATCACTTTTTTACTATGACAATATTTTAAAGCATCTGCTAATTGAGATACATATGTTGCTGTTCTAATTTCATCAAAACGTTTTTCTGGTTGGGCATTTAATTCTTTAAATAATTCTCCATTAGGGGCATACTCCAGAATTAAATATATTCTCTTGTCATCATGAAAATATCCATACATTTTTAAAATATTTGGATGCCTATATAAAAAAATATTAAGTTTCTAAATTTCTTTTCATTCAATGTTAAAAAATAAGCAGTGGTATTATTAGTCAGTTTCTAAGATAATCTGTTTGTAAGAAAGAAACTTAACACATATTTTATATATTTTCAATTTATTAAAATTTACCTTAAATGTGTTTGAATTTCTATTTCTCTCCTAACTTGATGTTCTACATCAGCTTTCTGTATCTGTGCTTTAAATAATACTTTCATAGCAATAATGAATTTTGACTTTTTTTCTCTGGCTAAATAAACATTTCCAAATTTTCCTTTCCCTAAGGGACGTCCAATATCAAAATCTGTTAAGACCCATTTTTTGTCACTTTGATTTTTATTCTTTTCATTGTTTTGTTCTTCATTTTTATCAATATCAATCTTTTTGGTTTGCACATTTTCTTTGTCACTTTTATCATCAATGTTATTTTGTGTGGATTCTAATGATTTAGAAGCTATAGGCACTATTAACTCTGTTTCTTTGTTCTGTTTGCAATTTGTCAAATATGTGTTGCACTGATTTTTTCCACTATCAATAGTTTCAATATTTTTAGATATATTTTCAGTTAACACAGGAACAGCTTTAGATATTTTTAATTGTTTAAGATTATTCTCCATTTGTGTAGTTACTTGCGTTTCAAGAATAGCTTTCTTTTTCTTCAGCATCATTAAAATATTATCTGTAATAAATAATAAATAAATATGACAAAACCTAATAGTTCAAAGACAAAAGTTGAATGAAATCAATTTTTGAGTTTTAAGAATAATTTATATACACAAATATACTTTCTCTGCAAGAGAATGATGTTCAAACCTTAATTAATTTAAACAATTACTATTAGTAAATCAAATACTTACTCTGAAAACGGAAAATGTCTGTAATCAGTACCACCTGTCCTCGTCAATTTCAATTTCAAAATAACGAATTTCCTCGTTTCCTTCTGATTGGTTAAAGAAAATGGCTGTAACTATAGATTACAAGATGGTAAACTCAAAAGAATGTTACATTTGGCTTACAGCGCCATCTATCAAGCAATTAAAGTTAATAATCCGTACGCCAACGTAAAATATACAGGGTGTCCCAGAATTCTTGTAGGAGCCGGAAATGGGGGGTAGCTGAGACTATTCTGAACAACAATTTCCTTTGCAAAAATATCGGATGGGGCTTCGTTTTTGAATTATTAAGCAAAAACACTGACCAATCAGAGCGCGTCTCGGGCGCGCGCTCAGTACCGTCAGTGTAGCGTCGAGCCTAGTCGCCCCGGGACAAGCGCCTCGGTAGAACAGGAAGCGTTAAACACAAGTAATATTGAACATAAAAGTAAAAAACAAATGGTAGAATGTTATGAGAGTAATCGTACCTTAGAATAAAGGGAATGACTGAATGGCTGGATATCCCAACAGAAGGAATAAGTAAAAATTGCAGAATATTTTCAAATACATTTTCGGTAATTCCTAGAATTTCAGTGACGTCAAATTCCAGGAATTTTCGGAAACCGTTTATAACCAAATTTACTCTTTTCTGTACCTTAAATATATTTTTCGCTTTTTTTTTACTTTTATGTTTCGAAACTTCTGTGCAATGTTTCTTTATACTATTTCTCGCTTTTTAAGGGAAATTTTTTAAGGACTGGATAATGGAAGTTAGGTTTATAAATGAACAAACAATTGCTTTAGTTTCATTTGATGTTTATTGAAAATTCTTTCAATTATGTATGTTACATAAAGGTTACATTCTTAATTCTAACGCACTTAATTCTAACTACTACAATGGGAAGGATTTATCTACTGAGAGTAAACATAATCCATCAAATTCAAACCTGATTGAAAATGATCAATTTTGTTATATCGTATGTAAGTATAAAGTATTATAATTTTATTCAAGTAGTTAATAATAACGTATTTTGCTGTGTTGCAGATTAGAAGATGTATTTGTTATACATTTCTACGCCACATAAGCTGCACATTAACATCATCAAATCAACAGGAAACTTTCTGGCAGTTTCTCAGATATCAGTGTTTGGTAATTTTTGGAATTGGACACTACTAAAATTTCAAGAAATGGCACGAAGAATACTTCCTGTCACATCATGTTCTCCTAATACAAATCTGCAAACTTGAGATCCTTGGTTTCTGAGTCTAATTTCATTTTACCAATAAACAATGGAAAGGATTTATCTACGGAGAGTAAACTGTTCTTCAATAGTTATACTGAATATATAGGTACATATGTAATTGTAGAATGTCTTTATTTCATAAGAATATTGTACTGCGCTTAAGTTATATCTTAAATAATTATAAAAATATGTTGTAAGTAAAAATACTGATATGTAAGTTTTACAATTTGTAATTATAAGTGCGTTAAAGTTAAGAATCTAATATTTAAGTAAGTTTTACAGTTAGTAGTTGTAAGTGCTTTAGAATTGTGAATGTAATATTTAAGCAAATTTTACAATTTGTAATTATAAGTGCATTAAAGTTAAGAATGTAATATTTAAGTAAGTTTTACAGTTAGTAGTTATAAGTGCTTTAGAATTGTGAATGTAATATTTAAGTAAATTTTACAATTTGTAATTATAAGTGCGTTAAAGTTAAAAATCTAATATTTGAGTAAGTTTTACAGTTAGTAGTTATAAGTGCGTTAGAATTAACAATGTAACATTTATGTAACATGTATAATTGAAAGAATTTTCAATAAACATAGAGTTAAACTAAAGCAATTGTTTATTCATTTATAAACCTAACTCCCTTATCCAGCCTTTACAAAATTTCACTTAAAATGCAAGAAATAATGTAGAAAAACATTGCACAGAAGTATCGAAATACAAAAGTAGAAAAAGAAACGAAAAATATCGGTTGGATACAGAGAAGAACAAAATTCGGTACAAACGGTTTCCAGGAATTCCTGGAATTCGACGTCACTAAAATTCTGGGAAGTGACACGAAGAATACCTCCTGGCACATCATGTTCTCCTGATACAATTTCGGGATCCGAAATTCTGTAAATTTAAATTTTATAGTCTTCGATTTGCTATTGTTAATTTTCATTATTTTCTGAAATTATTTATGGGATAAGGATATCAAGAGAGGTTTATTTAAATAAATAAACGAGTTCTGGGTTATTTTTGAAAATCTGCATTTATTCAATAAACTAAATGATTTATTATACACTGAGCTTTAGAATAGTTATTAAATTATTTACAACCTTAAATATTAACTAATTTACAACTTTAGAATAGTTATTAAATTATTTACAACCTTAAATATTAACTAATTTACAACTTTAGAATAGTTATTAAATTATTTACAACCTTAAATATTAACTAATTTACAACTTTAGAATAGTTACTAAATTATTTGGTCCTGTTTTCAATCTATTGTAAAAATTAAACAAATTTTATAACTATTTTAATAACTATTCTAAAGCTCAATGTATAATAAATCATTTAGTTTATTGAATAAATGCAGATTTTCAAAAATAACCCAGAATTCGTTTATTTATTTAAATAAACCTCTCTTGATATCCTTATCCCATAAATAATTTCAGAAAATAATGAAAATTAACAATAGCAAATCGAAGACTATAAAATTTAAATTTACAGAATTTCGGATCCCGAAATTGTATCAGGAGAACATGATGTGCCAGGAGGTATTCTTCGTGCCACTTCCCAGAATTTTAGTGACGTCGAATTCCAGGAATTTCCGGGAACTTGGACTCAGAAACCAAGGATTTAATTAATAATCGGAACTGAGATACCTGTTGTATCAATTCTATAACAAATCCGATTATAAATTAAAGTTGTATAGATAGTGCGCAAAATTACAATTGTAAACGTTAGTTGTAAATAATTTAATAACTATTCTAAAGCTCAATGTATAATAAATCATTTAGTTTATTGAATAAATGCAGATTTTCAAAAATAACCCAGAATTCGTTTATTTATTTAAATAAACCTCTCTTGATATCCTTATCCCATAAATAATTTCAGAAAATAATGAAAATTAACAATAGCAAATCGAAGACTATAAAATTTAAATTTACAGAATTTCGGATCCCGAAATTGTATCAGGAGAACATGATGTGCCAGGAGGTATTCTTCGTGCCACTTCCCAGAATTTTAGTGACGTCGAATTCCAGGAATTTCCGGGAACTTGGACTCAGAAACCAAGGATTTAATTAATAATCGGAACTGAGATACCTGTTGTATCAATTCTATAACAAATCCGATTATAAATTAAAGTTGTATAGATAGTGCGCAAAATTACAATTGTAAACGTTAGTTGTAAATAATTTAATAACTATTCTAAAGCTCAATGTATAATAAATCATTTAGTTTATTGAATAAATGCAGATTTTCAAAAATAACCCAGAATTCGTTTATTTATTTAAATAAACCTCTCTTGATATCCTTATCCCATAAATAATTTCAGAAAATAATGAAAATTAACAATAGCAAATCGAAGACTATAAAATTTAAATTTACAGAATTTCGGATCCCGAAATTGTATCAGGAGAACATGATGTGCCAGGAGGTATTCTTCGTGCCACTTCCCAGAATTTTAGTGACGTCGAATTCCAGGAATTTCCGGGAACTTGGACTCAGAAACCAAGGATTTAATTAATAATCGGAACTTAGATACCTGTTGTATCAATTCTATAACAAATCCGATTATAAATTAAAGTTGTATAGATAGTGCGCAAAATTACAATTCTAAACGTTAGTTGTAAATAATTTAATAACTATTCTAAAGCTCAATGTATAATAAATCATTTAGTTTATTGAATAAATGCAGATTTTCAAAAATAACCCAGAACTCGTTTATTTATTTAAATAAACCTCTCTTGATATCCTTATCCCATAAATAATTTCAGAAAATAATGAAAATTAACAATAGCAAATCGAAGACTATAAAATTTAAATTTACAGAATTTCGGATCCCGAAATTGTATCAGGAGAACATGATGTGCCAGGAGGTATTCTTCGTGCCACTTCCCAGAATTTTAGTGACGTCGAATTCCAGGAATTTCCGGGAACTTGGACTCAGAAACCAAGGATTTAATTAATAATCGGAACTTAGATACCTGTTGTATCAATTCTATAACAAATCCGATTATAAATTAAAGTTGTATAGATAGTGCGCAAAATTACAATTCTAAACGTTAGTTGTAAATAATTTAATAACTATTCTAAAGCTCAGTGTATAATAAATCATTTAGTTTATTGAATAAATGCAGATTTTCAAAAATAACCCAGAACTCGTTTATTTATTTAAATAAACCTCTCTTGATATCCTTATCCCATAAATAATTTCAGAAAATAATGAAAATTAACAATAGCAAATCGAAGACTATAAAATTTAAATTTACAGAATTTTGGATCCCGAAATTGTATCAGGAGAACATGATGTGCCAGGAGGTATTCTTCGTGTCACTTCCCAGAATTTTAGTGACGTCGAATTCTAGGAATTCCTGGAAACCGTTTGTACCGAATTTTGTTCTTCTCTGTATCCAACCGATATTTTTCGTTTCTTTTTCTACTTTTGTATTTCGAAACTTCTGTGCAATGTTTTTCTACATTATTTCTTGCTTTTTAAGTGCAATTTTGTAAGGGCTGGATAAGGGAGTTAGGTTTATAAATGAATAAACAATTGCTTAAGTTTAACTCTATGTTTATTGAAAATTCTTTCAATTATACATGTTACATAAATGTTACATTGTTAATTCTAACGCACTTATAACTACTAACTGTAAAACTTACTTAAATATTAGATTCTTAACTTTAACGCACTTATAATTACAAATTGTAAAATTTGCTTAAATATTACATTCACAATTCTAAAGCACTTATAACTACTAACTGTAAAACTTACTTAAATATTAGATTTTTAACTTTAATGCACTTATAATTACAAATTGTAAAATTTACTTAAATATTACATTCACAATTCTAAAGCACTTATAACTACTAACTGTAAAACTTACTTAAATATTACATTCTTAACTTTATGCACTTATAATTACAAATTGTAAAATTTGCTTAAATATTACATTCACAATTCTAAAGCACTTACAACTACTAACTGTAAAACTTACTTAAATATTACATTCTTAACTTTAATGCACTTATAATTACAAATTGTGAAATTTGCTTAAATATTACATTCACAATTCTAAAGCACTTATAACTACTAACTGTAAAACTTACTTAAATATTACATTCTTAACTTTAATGCACTTATAATTACAAATTGTAAAATTTGCTTAAATATTACATTCACAATTCTAAAGCACTTACAACTACTAACTGTAAAACTTACTTAATATTATATTCTTAACTTTAACGCACTTATAATTACAAATTGTAAAACTTACATATCAGTATTTTTACATACAACATATTTTTATAATTATTTAACATATAGCTTAAGCGCAGTACAATATTCTTATGAAATAAAGACATTCTACAATTACATATGTACTTATATATTCAGTATAACTATTGAAGAACAGTTTACTCTCCGTAGATAAATCCTTTCCATTGTTTATTGGTAAAATGAAATTAGACTCAGAAACCAAGGATCTCAAGTTTGCAGATTTGTATTAGGAGAACATGATGTGACAGGAAGTATTCTTCGTGCCATTTCTTGAAATTTTAGTAGTGTCCAATTCCAAAAATTACCGAACACTGATATCTGAGAAACTGCCAGAAAGTTTCCCGTTGATTTGATGATGTTAATGTGCAGCTTATGTGGCGTAGAAATGTATAACAAATACATCTTCTAATCTGCAACACAGCAAAATACGTTATTATTAACTACTTGAATAAAATTATAATACTTTATACTTACATACGATATAACAAAATTGATCATTTTCAATCAGGTTTGAATTTGATGGATTATGTTTACTCTCAGTAGATAAATCCTTCCCATTGTTTACTGGTAACATGAAACTAGACTCAGAAACCAAGGATCTCGAGTTTGCAAAATTGTATTTATCTAGTTATGTATCATTAAACTAAGCAGCTTGTACATAAAATTACAGGGACTTAGTCATAACCTCACACAAAAGGGATGAACGTAACTACCCGACCATTAATGAATAATAGAAAACGTAGAAGCACTGGCTAATTTGGTATCGAATTTTACATTTTCGAACACGAAAAACCGATCTACAATAGTCTGAACCTCGAATAACTCATACTATTAATTATTGTAACGCAACGATTAAAAATTATACATCACAGCCCGCGCCGGTACGCCGATGCACCAGCGAGAGGAAAGACTCCGCGAGAGCGTCACCCCTCTCACTCGCACCAAGCCTACGCAGTATGCTAATGCGTAAGAGGGAGAGAACACTCGTCGCGCCATTGCGGACCTCTCACTCCCACAATGTGCGAGAGAGTGAACACTAGTCCGCCATTCGGACCTCTCACTCCCACAATGTGCGAGAGAGTGAACACTAGTCCGCCATTCGGACCTCTCACTCCCACAATGTGCGAGAGAGTGAACACCAGTCCGCCAATTCGGACCTTTCACTCTCTCAATGTGCGAGAGAGTGAACACTAGTCCGCCAATCTCACCTCTCACTCTCTCAATGTGCGAGTGAGAGCACCGAGCATCTAGTCTCTCACTCCTTCTACGCCAATCTCGCGCCTGCGCACAACACCAATGTGCGAGAGAGTGAACACTAGTCCCCCGATCTGACCTCTCACTCCCTCCACAGCAATCTCGCAAAATTACAATTGTAAACGTTAGTTATAAATAATATAATAACTATTGTAAAGCTGAATGTATGAATCATGTAGTTTATTGAATAAATGCAGCTTTTTAGTACCATGAACGTTTCTAATTAATTAACAATCGCGATAAAGCAAGAAAATAATAAATAAAGGCTCTGAAATGTAGTCTTCGAGTCTCGTAATCAAGCGCAGGTTTATATCGATTTATATACTTAAATGATGTTCTAGGATCACCAAATTTGAACTAAAGGAAGGGGAAACTTTATATTATCATAAAAGTATCAATTTGTCACCGTACAAGCTCTATTTTTTATTATTTTTACAATTTTTAAAATAATTATATTTTTTACCTCTAGCGCCATCTCTTCGAAAAGTGCTGAAACTGCTCAAAAATTGACAGGAATCTGCCGTACCTACAACGATTATTTTTTAAGAAAATAATTTTTTGCTGTTTTCGCGTGTTTGAAGCATCTAATCGCTTCTATTTTACACTAATTATCGATTCCAATTGTCCGATTAATCCTAGAAGCCCAAAATATTGAAATATTAAAGATTAAATCGCACATTGAGAGAGTGAGAGGTGAGATTGGCGGACTAGTGTTCACTCTCTCGCACATTGGTGTTGTGCGCAGGCGCGAGTTTGGCGTAGAGAGAGTGAGAGACTAGATGCTCGGACCTCTCACTCCCACAATGTGCGAGAGAGTGAACACTAGTCCGCCAATCTCACCTCTCACTCTCTCAATGTGCGATTTAATCTTTAATATTTCAATATTTTGGGCTTCTAGGATTAATCGGACAATTGGAATCGATAATTAGTGTAAAATAGAAGCGATTAGATGCTTCAAACACGCGAAAACAGCAAAAAATTATTTTCTTAAAAAATAATCATTGTAGGTACGGCAGATTCCTGTCAATTTTTGAGCAGTTTCAGCACTTTTCGAAGAGATGGCGCTAGAGGTAAAAATTTAAAAATATTTTTTAATTTTTAATTATTTATGCAAAATACAACGATTTTAATGAAAAAAATCATTAAATATAAACAATTTAAGTATTTTTTATCATTTAGTTCTTGCAAAATGAAGAAAATACAACGGGGAGTATATATTTCTCTTAATATAACAGTGCTATAAAAATGGTATATTTAACATTTGTTTCAGTATTTTAATCTCAACAAATTTCAATTAATTATGGTCAATTATAATTCCTAATGGTAATTACAAGTTATATCCTTCCATTTCTTATTCTGTTAATGCTTGACGTGTTCGAGGGTTTGTGCCATTTCGATATTAATTTCACTGCAATTTCGATGCAGTCTCCTGTAATACACAAATTTTCTTAAAATTAGCATTAAAAACCCTAATCATTTAGGTGTTCTAACTGATGAATACCTCTACACTATAATTACAAAATTTTTATTTCAAAATTCGTACCTATCTCTTCTATTGGATAAAGTTTCCTCGACAATGTACCGTCCTCAGTTGCTCTTTAAAACAATTGAAAAATAAAGCTTGAACGATATTAAATTCATTATTTTATAATAATACAATGTTTTATCTTTCTACTATTCAAATTAGATGATCCCAGGACTTAACGCTTCTTGTTTTACCGAGGCGCTTGTCCCGGGACGACTAGGCTCGACGCTACACTGACGGTACTGAGCGCGCGCCCGAGACGCGCTCTGATTGGTCAGTGTTTTGGCTTAATAATTCAAAAACGAAGCCCCATCTGATATTTTTGCAAAGAAAATTGTTGTTCAGAATAGTCTCAGCTACCCTCCATTTCCGGCTCCTACAGGAGTTCTGGGACACCCTGTATATTGTATTATATCTACACATTGTAAACTTGTGCATTGTAATATGAACTGAATAATATGCATTTTTTTTATATGAATCTTAAAATATTTATTTATTTGATAAGAGTAATATATTTCTTATAGTTTAACAAACGTTTGTAAACAGGACTTGTATATCTATGTTACAGACCATATTTAGAAAAATATTCTATATAAAACAAAACTTATAATTCTTATATTCACTTAAGATTAAACCAAACTAAGTTTATATTGTTTATCCTAAATATGGCCATTATTTCATATTCATTTTTGTTGAGATAATATTGATGACTGAATATAAATTACAGTTCATTATTCAAAAGTTTCTTATCAAACAAGTATTCTCCTAATTCTCCGTGAGTTGCTATCATTTTACCCAAGGTTGAAAGTTTTCCAGCAAGATCACGTTCACTTTTGTATTGCTCATCCAAAAATTCTCCAGTGAAGTAATCTACCACCTAGAATTAAATGATTTATTAACATATAGTAAAATCGAAATATTAATTGCCCCAATTTTGAACAAATTCTTAAGATAACTTACATGATAATCATTGAAATCCACTTTATCTGGTTTCTCACATTTCATGATAATATCACGAATGTTACTAGTAACTTGAGTTTCTAATTTAAGAGCTTCATTGAGGGCATCAAAACCATCTTTCCATTCTGCGCCTTTTGGCTCCTATAACAGTTTGATATATAAAAGGTTTTAACTCATGAACTGTGGTACACATAATTTAAAACAAAATTATAATATAATTAATATAATAATTTGAAATACATACCAATGGAAATGTTAATAATTTGCGAACATCGTTTGTCAATTGACCACGCATTAATAAGTATTCAATAATTTTTATTGCATGTCCTCTTTCTTCATTGGCAGCATCAAAGAAGAACTTACTGAATCCAGGACGATTAATTACATCGCGAGCGAAATGAGCACCCTGTTATAAAACATAATGTGCTTAAATACATCTTCCTTTTATAACACAAATATTATAAAATAATGAAAATTGTTATAATTACCATTGCTAAATAAGTCATAGCAGCTTGAACTTCAACTTTGACCTGTGCTTCCAGAATTGAAGTACATGATTCAACCATGTCAAACGATTTGTTTGTTACATCTACAGGCTTAAGTGTACCTACAAAAAACAATTAAATTTATTGTCAGCAAGTATCATTAAATATGATCTCTTAAAAATATAAATTATAACTGCATAAAGTATATAAATTAGTTGATCTGTTTAAACATTTATTTAAAAGCTGTTAAAATGTTAAATAATGTAGAATCATATTTTCAAAAATTATTGAAATTATGAGGAGGTAATAAAATGATTCTCAGAATTTATTAGTTAAAATGAAAATGTGTCATTGTAGATAAGATATCCTTATATCTTTTATAATTACAAATCCATGTATCTCTTCAGATTATTTTAATTAATATTATCATTTCTTAACAATTTATATTGGGTGTTATCTTTAATTCTTTTGGAGCATCAGATACTAATCCACATATATGTCTGTAACATGCATGTAATTTGGATTTACATGGTTTATCTTTTAATTTGATTTCTGTAATATATTCCATTAGCTGTTTAATTCTTAGGATAACAACATCAAATTAAAAAGACACTGATGTGAAAACAATATTTCATTAAAATATTCTTTGAAATTAAAAAAATGAAATTACTCTTTAACAATGAAACAGGAAACCAACAGTATAAAGTAGTTTTGATTAAATTATCAGACCTCTGAGAACAATGTATGGCACACTCATATCTGATGTGGACTTTAGAACATGCAATAATCAATACGTTTACATTGTCACGTAAAGCTTATCAAATGTTATCATTATACAAATAAGATTGTCAACAATGTCCAATAATTGATACACTCCAAAATCATGGCAACTCACACAAAATAATTTCTAATTAATCCTTCTTATTAAATCAGAATAATCTGAATTTAATTGTACCAAGTAGAGAATTATTTTTCTTGGACAGTTTCTAAATACAGCCTTTGTGTACAATTCAAAATAAAATTCTTAGCTAATTAATTAAAATTAAATAAAATTAACATTCATTTTAATTCAAATACTTTAATTTTGTTTTGTATTTATATAATTTTATAAAGTAGTAATTTTAATATAAAGTTTTCAATAAAAATTTCATATGAAAGATTTCTTGTTACATGTAAAGTAATAATTCCTAATTGAAGTTAAAAGTTGATAAAACAATAAATACATCATGTAATATATAACATTTTTGTTGGTAGAAATGCTATCGAACAATTCCAATGATACGTAATAACATATAAAAAGATAAGTAATTCAATATGACTAAATGAACAATGAAATTTAATAATGACATCATTATAAAGATTGCATCATGGGTTTAACCACTTGCACTTGTTTTTCTGGGATGACAAATTTCTGATAGCCATATAGCAGAAATAATAATGCAAGGGAAGCTATGATTTCATAGTATGAGTAATGAATTTAAAGTATTTGTTATCAAGACGATAAAAATATATAAGAAATAATAACATAAAATATTCGTCAAACATTAATACAAATATGTTAAAAACAAAATTTGCCTTCATATAAAAATCCTGAAAGCAAAATAACGGTATTTATAAAGGTTATATAAATGGTTATATGAAAACTAATAAATCATTGTATCAAAGCAACATGGAGGAAACTCTAAAGATGTTTACAGTGATAGGTCACTAACATTTGCTATTAGGGTCACTTCATTTTTAAACTTTCATATTATTCTTTACAACGCACATAGTTTGATAAAACATAAATGATATAAACAATATGGTCTACATACTTGATACATAATTATAAATAATTTGAAGGTATAATTTAAGAATGTTAACATAAATAATAGTACCATACCTATATGTTTGTTAAGTTTTCAGAAAATTCAAAATGGTCTTTTCAAGGAGAACTTCATTTTGAGAATGGAAAGAGCAGAGGACAATGTGATCAATCAGGGATCCTGGTAACCTCACTTAATGTTTTTCCGTGAAATATTATAAAAATATATATGGAATATCACAAAACAAATGATAAACTTACATTTAAGTCCCTCTCCTAATGATCCACTGGTGCAAAGAAAAGCGACCAGGAAGAAGTAAAGCAGCTTCATTGTTGATTACTTGCAAAGGCTACAATTTGAAAAATCGCGAGAGTACTTGTTATTTGCCTGTTTCGGAAGCAACCTTTATACGCACTGGTATAGAAGGCTGCCTTTAGTAAAGTTAGATAAGAGAACGTGCGTGAACTAAACACGATGTACGGCCATCGATCATTTAATAATTGACCAACAAATGCGTACCATTCGTACTTTAATCGACGGGGAGTAACTGGAATTTTCTATTCCCTTTCTGCTACGCATGCGTTCTACCTATCAGCTGACTATGACTGTGTGAAAACTACCAACGAACGGTGTTGTTCGATGCTCATTGTTGGAAGAACGTCGAAACGAGAGTATTCACGTTGCTTC
Source organism: Anthidium xuezhongi (assembly GCA_022405125.1). Taxonomy (NCBI): domain Eukaryota; kingdom Metazoa; phylum Arthropoda; class Insecta; order Hymenoptera; family Megachilidae; genus Anthidium; species Anthidium xuezhongi. The sequence continues at coordinate 2,705,055 of CM039649.1, forward strand.
CCTTTAAACGAGCACATCGTTCGAGTGAGTATGTAATGTAGAAGATAATTTAAATTTCATCGCAATATAATTACTTGCATTCAAATATAAATGGAAGATAAACTTAGCACGATAGCGTGGCGCGTAGTTGAGTCTCCATTTTTATTCTTTCTCATTTTACTCTCAAGATTACTGCGCATTTCATTGTAATGACGAAAATATTTCTATGCAATATCATATCTACAGGCAGGATAAATTTTTCTTGATATAGATTATGACGTTTACAGATTGCTTTCGAAGCCATATTCATTTTAGATCTTAGGTTATATTACATCAGTATTAATTGATACTCGTTACCATTTTAAACTGGATTATCACACATATTTTTTTTTCTATTGTTAGTCTTTGTTGTGATTTTATTACCAATTAATTTGTTTTTGCTGAAATATAAAAATAATTTTCTTTCTAAACTTAGTTCCTCATTCTTGAAAGATTTAAATATTTTACTTTTTTTTAATGTTATGAATTCAAATTTTTAAATGTAGTCACTGCATACATGGCTGTGTAATGTTAGGTTTTATTTTATACAAGTTTAAACAGCTTTCATATTTCAGTTATGTTTTTGTTTTTAATGTAGAATATACTTTATTCATAATTAATATTTTATATTATAATAACTTATATGAGTAATTATTACTTTGTTAATATGTTATTTATTGTATGAAATTTCAGAAAACATGTTGTTCTTTGGAGTATTTTCAATTCTTTTGGCAGTAACCTCTGCTGAGTTCTGCTATTCTAATGTGGAAGAAGCTTGTAGCACAAGACCCACAGCAAGTGGTATATAAATTTAATATTTTATATATATATTTTTAGATCATTGTTTAAATTTATGACTTATTTGCTTATTTAATTTTTTAGATAAAACGCCAAGTTGTAATGCACAATATGGAGCTATTAAAGTACTTCAGAGTAATCTTCAAGCCTATATAGATGCTAATATTGATTCTAGTTTTGAACTCTTATTAATGTCCAGTTATTTTGGAAACTATGAAGCTCAACGTGAGGGACTTAAAAAATTATATCGTAAATATTCTGATCAAATGTGGGAGGATGCCATTAGTATAATCAAATATGTAGTTAAACGAGGTGGCAAAATGAACTTTGGTACACGCTCACACTTCAAGGAAGAAGTACATATCATATACGTTTATTATTTTATAAATTTCTATATTTTTCATAAATTAAGTACTTCATTGATTAATTATATTATTCTTTTATTTTGTTAAAGGAGAGCAAAGTGTTGGAATTGAATGAAATTAACAGCTTAGCTAAAGCACTTGATATTCAAAAACAACTTGCTAGAGAAGCAATGGACATACATTCTGTATCACAGCCTCATAACAAACATGATGGTGCTATTGCTCATTACATTGAAGAACGGTTCTTGGAGCCACAGGCAGAACGTGTACGGGAATTAGCAGGCTATACAAATGATTTGAAGAAGTTACTGAAAGATCGCAATTCTGCTGTATCCATATTTTTGTTTGATGAATATCTTCAAAAAAGTTTATAAATTATTCATAAGCAAAGGTAAAAAGTCATGAAACAAAATTTCACATTTATTATATCTCTATATAAGTTCTTTATATCAGTAAACTTCTTCCTTCATAACAAAGTATATTACATTTTTAGTTATGCAGATATCTGCATTTAGAATTAATCAGAAATATATATATATATACACATAATATGTTAATTTTGACATGTTTCATTCAATAAAATATATACTTTATTCATTATTTCTTTTAATCCTCATGTTCAGTTACAAGTTGTTTTATAGAAATTAATTTGTATAAAAATAAAATACCACTTCATAAAAATAAAAAAAGATAGTTAAAACGAATATTGAATAAACTAGAAAGATGAAAAAATAAGAGATAATTATCCTATCAGTTTACCTGACCTTACTGAATAAAATTGTTTGAAATTAAAGTTTAAGGTAGTACTAAGGAGATTTTTGTAAAATATATAAAAATACACAATAAAGAAGTAATAACATATTTTATTTCTTATTTGTATGCTTTGATTGTGCATATTTAATATATGTATATCTAACATATGTCTGTGTTGTTTCCTATATGCACCTGATACTGACAGTGTTTTTTTTACATGTCAATCAGATACTTAAATCAAAGTATAAAATATTATAGAAATGAAAAGTATAGTTAATGTGTTAAAATCTGTGAAGATCAGAATAAATTACAATGTATTTATTAGAATGTTAAATACAAATTTATTGTATTGGAAACAATAAGTAATGTGCCTAATATATGAAGTTGTACCAAAATCTTATCAACTCATTTCAAAAAAGTCACTTATAATAAACCTATTTTTAATCATAACAATTATATGAATAATAATGATCATAAAAAAGATTTTTATGAAATATATCTCATTTTTATCTGGAAACAAACATAAAAAAATGAAAAATGACATTTTTATATAATATTCGTAAACGCTTATAAAAATCTAATTCTTTTTTTATTCCTTCTTTTTTATTCTTTTTTTTATTTTTATTATTTTGTTAAAATCCATTTATACTTTGTTTTACATAGGTAGAAATTTTATAGCGCTATGTTAAAGGCAATTTAAATATATTTATATCGTTTAACAATTAGCCTCTCGATAACTCTTAATTTTCCGCGAACTATATTAAAATAAAATCATTGTCATTAAAGTAATAAATAAATATTATTAACGTGAAAATATTTTTTTAATTGAGAAAAAATTAAAGCGTATTTTGAATGTTAGTTCAGTCTAAAATATGATATAAAGTCTTATTCTTTTATTTTTTATCTAAATAAAGAAAGAAATACAAATATGGTTTTAAAAAAGATATACTTTAAAAGTTAAAATTGCGTTAATGCCTGATATGTTAATTTTCATATTAAACATTTAAAGGCAATTATGCAAAATCACATTAACATTTTAATAAATTACTTTTTCTTTCATAATGTGAATCAAGTAATTCAAGAAAATCTAGTAGAATAATAGAAGCACGTTTTACATGTTATTTACAATGATTTGATAAAATATTGACATATTACTTTAGTTTCGTAATATGTTACCTTCTATAAGACATTATTGCAATTTTTATTTTGAACTTCTTCGATATCCGCTTTGCTATTCGTTTAATACTGTAATTATTTCTTTTATCTAAATTACCTATATAACTGGTTACAAAGTGAGCAATTTTTTTTCTACAATCACCGATTTGAATTTTTGAAACATAATTCTTGCAAATAACCAGTCTTCTATAACCACATTTTATTAAAGATTTTTAATGAAACATTCCATCTAGTAATATTTACATTAAACAGCAATCTAGAAGAATACAATTTAGGTTATATGATATCGAGTACAAATTATATTTATAAAGTATCATTTCAAAATTTGTTACCTTTACACAGTTTTAATATTTTTGTTGTGCATAATTCAATACTGGTTTTATAAACTATGGGTCTGTAATAATGATGTATAATAATATTAAAACATATATTTTCAGAGTATTTAGAAAAGCAGGGTAATTAAATTTCGTGCTTACTTCTGAAGATGTCATTCGAAGATGTATTAATAATGATGCAAGTTCAAGATCTTCGCTAAAAGTATTTTTTAATGGAACGCTTCTATATCCTGATCGTAAACACCGCACCTGAATGTAGAGATTCGTTTAAAATAAAATACTCAATTAATAGTTAAGAAATAACTACTTTTTAGTTGCAACATACAGGAAACGTCGCTTGTCCAATAAAATTACTATCGCCAAACATATCTTCATCCTGCACCACAAATCGTATGAACGCGAAGTATGGATTGATAACTTCGAATTCACAGGACTCATTCCACATGGGATTAAACCCATTGTCAGCTATAATTTCAATAAAATTATTGTGTAAGTGTCAAAACAGTAAAACATGCAATAACATTTTACTTACGTATCGTTTTTGTTGTTAATTTTGTACCAGAATCAAAGTCCGCACCTACAATTTCAATTTCAACAAAAGGACTAGCAATACCTCTACCAGATCTAATTAAATGTCTTGCACTAATAACTTTAATTGCAAGCTTGAGAGATTCAACGCCGTATACACAGTTCTTGTCAAAAGGATTAAAGTCATCTCTAAACATAAAGTCGGGTTTCAAAATATAACCGCAGTTGCCATTTTCCCTGAATTTTGCTTGATTAAGTTGCATCGATTTATCCCCAGTTTGATAATTTAACGCCACCATTTGACAACCAGAGTTCCACATTGGTACAGGATTATAATTCGATGAATCGATACGTTGCCCTTTTGGGTACACTCTGCTGAATTGAATCTACAAAATCAAAACCGTGAATCGATTGCAAATTGTTTTCAAAAATATAATCTATTGGATAAAATCATTTTACCTGATGATACTTTATGAAAAATTTATTTTCTTGCTGACACATAAGTTTCTCAGCTTTCGTTTCAGGGAAACTGCTCATCTCGTTAAATATGAAACCTTTAGTTCTTACTCGTTCTAAATTAAACGCGACAGATCTACAATAAACTATTAAATTTGACATTTCTTTTGCTATTCTCCATGCACGTTCCATTTCTTTGTGCTGATTTTCCTGAATAAAATAATAAAAATATAATCGATTCCACAAATATATCTACCGTCTGATGATTTTTAAGAAATAAAAGTGCTTACCCTAACACTGGCATTTTGTGCAGTTTCTTTAATGCTGGCCATCCATTCTATGGCCGTATCTTTTGAAGAAGTCGCCACTTCAAATACTGAACACATACTAGGATTTTGTATTCTTAATATCCATTCTAATCCAGGCCTACCACCTACCCTCAATTCAACAACAGCACCCATGATGTCCAATGAACCTTTCTGTAGGCTACCAAACATCATAGAATCAGTTGACTGAAAACAAAAACGATACATCAATGTTAAATACACGAACCAGAAGAACCCAAACAAAATAGGTATAAACGTACATCTCCCTGATTATCCTGCGGTTCTATTTCTTCTACATAACTAGCAGGAAACCAATGTTGTTTCTTCCCACCATAATCCCCTCGCCACCAACCTCCGCTTTGTCGATGTACGTTCGTTATTATAGCGTGTTTAACTAACGTTAACTCATCGTCCCTTCTTGCTTTGTAATCGTAGATTGCTTTTACAGTTACCTTTAAAAAGATGAAATCCCTTACTGTCTTTACCATTTAATTGTTTTATTATTAAAACTCACTTTTGATGCGAAACTTGTAGGATCCATATAACCAGGAATACCATAAACCGAGCCATCATCTGTATCCTAAATGTGAAAAAAGTAACAATGGAATAATATATAGAAAGTAATGTGAAACATTATGATATGTCACATACCAATCCCATTCTCCTGATAACATCTTGATTAACTGGATGACTCAACTTAATTTTTTTATACAAAGGATGTCTTTCATAGTAATTAACTAATTCAACCAAGCTTTCAAACTGTATACTACCAATCGTATACAAACGTCCTTCTAATTTAATTCTACAATGCTTTATTTTCTTCTCTGCTCTAAAATTGATCAAAATTATTTAAAATACAATTGAAATATTATAGTTTAAAATATATTACCTAAAGGATATAGCATAAGAATTGCTCTCCTTTTCACTTGGTCTTACTAAAAAGGCACCATCCGAAGGAATCCGTTTTAACATTTCTTCAGCTAAAGTCCGAGTACAGTCGGCATGCCACCATTCCTTTTCTTCGTGTTTATTTGGTTGTGGTACGGGTTCTTGAAGTGTGATTAAAAATTCCTGTTCATTCGATTAACAACAATCATGAAAAGAATAGCACCGAAGTTAATCGTAGTATTAAATCTTGTTGATACTTACTTGACTTCGTAAAGGATGATTTCGATAATGTGTAATTAAACTGTACAAACTATCAAAACAATTCGTATCAATAAGATAATATTGTGTTTGACCCATTTCTTGCTTAAGTTTAATACGACAATGATTCACTTTGCCTTTGCGCCAAAACGAAAGGCAATAATCACCTACAAACGTAACGCATTGTCGGACTAAAAAAGTACCATCACCAAGATGCGAATAACGTCGTAATAATTCTTCTGCCTCCTCTCTTCCCTTCGCTAATTTACCATGAAACCATTTTTCTCCAAAATGTAGCTCGTCATTTGGAACTCCCTACATCAATTAAAAATAAAATTCAGTAAATTATAATGAATCAAAACGTATTCATTATGCATACGTACGTCTGTAGGTCGTCGAATTGCACCTTCTTCATCATCATCATGTTCAGTCTCTTGAGTTCTGGAAAACGTGTCCGTGTAAAATAACTTTTGTTGAGTCAATACAAAAAAATGTGGATTCCACTCTCTGTCAACGGGATCTTCAAGGTAAAGAATACCATTTTTAACCGTATTTCTAAGATCCATCTCTTGTCTGCTTTCATCATTTCGAATAAGAAACGACGTTTCATCGACGCCGTCGGGTAATTTTTTATGTTTCAATATGATTTTTCTTCTGAGCGCATGTGGCGATGGTAAACAAGTTTCATTTTTATCTACAGGTTGTACTAGTAACATATCACCAAACACTTCTTGCATCGTAATCGCCATTTTACGTTGCTGAGGTAGTGTACAGTTATCCTCGATGGATAAAATTACAGGGTAACTATATAAAAAAGTTGTTTATATTTTTTTTATTAAATAATGAATCAAATAAATATTGATTTACACTTACTCAGAAGTAGCAAAAGCGTGCTCTTTAATAGTTTTAATAACGTCTAGAAATTTGATTTTTGTTGTAAGTGTATGACCATGGAAAATGAATGGCATCCCATCTGGTCCATCCCAGCAATCAAGCTCTATACATCTACATCCTGCTCTTAATGCACGAACATAGGCTTGACAACTACTTTCACTGCTAATTTGATCACCCATTAGATATCTGCAACAACATTTTATGTTTAACCTTTTGTTTTTTGTTTATCTTAGCATAGGTAGATTTAAAGAACAAGATATTGTATTTACGTATTGTGCGACGATGCTATCCAATAATGTGACAGAGGTTTAGTCATGTCTTGGTAAATTCTAGAATACTTGGAATCCCAAACAGAATTTTGTTTCGAAAATAAGAAATCAATAAATTCCGAAAACGTAAAATGCGGCTCTTGCACGTCTCTTTGAGGGTCTTGTAAATAATCTCTGATAAAACATGACACTTCGACCTCGTTATTTCCCAGTGGATCTTGCTCTTCAGTTATTAAAAAGTTTTGAAAATCTTGGACGGTAACGATTTGCCCATTTTTAGAATAAGTAAGCAATCTACTCCAATCTGTAAGATTCTGTAAAGGTAGTGGTATATTATAATTATACAGAAAAATACAGAAACATAAATCATTGAAAATATTAATAAATTAAAAACTCACATTCTGATCGAACATAAGTTTATGGTAAAGTACAACGAAATCATCAAAACCAAGTTCATTTCTGTTCCTTGTATCAATCTCTTGAAAGAGCTCCCTAAGTTTATTTGTTGCTATTTTACAGTTAACTCTAGGTAAAAATGCTTTTATATCTTTTAAAGTAACTCTGTAAAATGTAAAATAATAATTAAGTATTTAAATTAATTAATAGCAAAAATATATTTAAAAAAATTAAATTTATAATTAATTATGAAAGTACGTTTCTCTCGAGTTTTCCATAGCATAAAATTCTTTTCTTAGCCATCTTTCAACCTGTAAAGGGTATGGCGCTTTTATAGTATCCTGAGCTAAACGGCGCAATCCTTTCACCCACAGTTCACATTCCTTTTCACTAAGAGCTGAAATTAAAGATAATTCATGTGAAATTATATTTTGAAAAAATATTTAACGAAAAACAATATAAAAATATATTTACCAGAAATGGAAAGAGTTTTAAGTCGAAATTCGGAACCATAGTATACGACGAAACATCTTAGATTTTCAATTCTTTTTGCATCTTCTGGCCATTTTTCAAAATCCTTTGAATGCTTTCCTACTTTGATTTCTTTCATTTCCCTTATTTCAACTAAAATCATGAGCAAGAGTATCTTTTAACATACTTATATACACGTATGCTTCTGCATTTAACATGAATACATAATGTGGTACTACATATGCATATTATACACTATGTACATACATAATACGTGTGTGTATGTGTGTTAACATAAGGTGTAATAATATTATGGAGCAGGAAAACGTACAGATTAAACTGTAATTCTTGTAAAAGGTTTTAATCAACAAATACAAAAAAATAGTCTTTTTTAAATATGTAGTTAAGTATGTACAATTAGGGTAAAACAACACTTATAAAAGTTTTATTTTTAATCAAATACCCATGATATCCAATAGGGCTGATCCAATATATCAACAGTATCGATGGGCACATTTGTTTGTAGACCAAAAATGAAGGAAATGTCCACTAAGATACATATACAAATATTTAATTTACTATGGTGAAACTGGTCAAACATCAGAAATGAAAAAAAAACATAATTTACTTAAACATTGGACATAAAACATGTACATAAAAGCTTTGTTAGATGTAATTCATTAATTGATTTAGGTTGTACCTTTTACTATAAACTCACCCATATACATTATTCACAAGGACCTTTCCTTCAGGTTTTTGACCTATAACTAGTATCCTCAGATAATATTTTGCCCATTTTTGCTGTAGATATATCTTCATAACCATGCAAAATGTGTGCCTAAAATGTTAGGTGGAAATTTATATCAATAGGATTGTTTTTGAATTTATATACAAATTCGGCAAAAATGTTCTTTTTCTTTAAACATAAAAACATATATATTTCCTAATATTTTCACTTTATTCCAGTTAATGTTGGTTAAATGTGTTTTCTTTGAAACAAAATACTATTAGATTAGAACGAATCTTCTCCTAATTATGTTTGTAGATTGAGGTATTTTTACCTGAGCCATCAAATGGCCTAAAAGTAGCACTTCTTGACCATACAATCTGTCTAGTTTCTCTTCTTATCATAAGAGTCTTTTTCTCTGGCCTTTTCCGTGAAAAAAATTTTGTTACCACAGTTCCCCTTTCTAGCTGACTAATTATTTGTTCCATCTCAGGTATTATCCCATTCATGTTTAACATGTTATATGTACTCTGCAAGAAATGTTCCATACGTTTATCAATGAAACTTTTTAATTCATGATCCCCAAATTTTATTTTTTAGTATGTGACTTTGTTGTACAAAATTATTTCAGATAATAATTACATCTATTGAAGTACTACTATATAAATATATTCAAATAAGAAGACTTATTATTAATTAATTAAATAACTACACATGTATATCCCTTCACACAAGTAAATTATTGTTTTTATTGTGATATTGATATTTTCTTTAAATGTAGTAATTTTTCATTGTTGTCAAATCATAGAAATATATGTAGTAATGCAAAGATAATAATTGTATTTTATGTTATACAATTTGTTTTTACTAACTAATATAAACATAACCTACCACAGAACTAATACAAACTTTATATATGTTTCAATAAATAAATAGAGAAATTGAAAACGATTTATTAACACGTTAACAATAAAAATGCTTAATAAAATATTATTTTTTGAAAGATATAATTATATGCTGTTTATAATCATCTAAAACAAAAAGTATACTTATTCCATGTTATCTATAATTTATCTCTCATACGTGCTAGTATTACCATTCTTATCATTTACTACATACTTAAAGATCTACCCTACCTGAATTAAAAACAATACTTTTATTAAATACAATTAAAAGATAAAAAATACGATTTTCTTATCATTTATAAGTATCGGTCATGTTTTAACTCCATGGAGTTTAGGGATTTTTGCTATAGTTGTCGAACTTGCTAGAGAGAAAGGCATTGATTGTGTAATTGGATACCGGATAAAGTATTAAAAAACTTTAACTTTGGTAAAATAGTAACAAAATGTTTATAAAATATATGGTGGAACAATGTTTCATGAAAAACAATATGTATAGATGTATTTTTATGTCATTAACTTTTTACAATACAAGCAGAGCCTTGAATATAAAACTACGTGTACAATATTATTTTTACAAATATTATAGCTTATTTTTTTATATAGGATAATAATAATATTAAAATTTATTTTCAAATTCATAAAAAAATGGGACCCAATAAACAAAAAGAAGTTTAGATTTTTAATCGCTTTATTAACCTGTTGTGTTTTCTGTTGTAACATCTGCCCATTTCTAACCAGTAGTAGCTTTAGAATTTATTTTATTTTTGTTACAAATGTTTAGTATGTATTATTATTTAATTGTACATGATATAAGAAGAACAGAAAAGAACAAGTATAAACTGTTTGGTTTGTACGCTATCGAACAATGTATTTAGCTATCGAACAATGTAGGTTTTTCTCTTATTGAAACAATCAGAAATTATACACCAATTCTTCTAGTTTAATAATTAAAGCAGAAGTTTAATTAATAATCCTTTATAAGGAATTTAATTAAGAAATATCAAAATAGTACATTACTCATTTTGAAAAGCCCGCCATTTTTAACGATGTTTCGGAAGTCTAACATTTAATCTTTAATATTTCAATATTTCGGGCTTCTAGGATTAATCGGACAATTGGAATCGATAATTAGTGTAAAATAGAAGCGATTAGATGCTTCAAACACGCGAAAACAGCAAAAAATTATTTTCTTAAAAAATAATCATTGTAGGTACGGCAGATTCCTGTCAATTTTTGAGCAGTTTCAGCACTTTGTTCGAAGGTGGCGCCAGGGGTAAAATAAAAAGTCGGTAAAAATTATTTTATTAAAAATCGGCTTTTTAACACCATTACATAAAATATTTTGTTGTTATAAATGTCTCTATAACTTTAGTTTATCCGAAAAGTGGCCTGGTTTTTGAAAAAACACAATTTTCTGTTTCGCTAATTTCGTCGGTAACACCCCATGTACCGTCCTCAGTTGCTCTTTAAAACAATTGAAAAATAAAGCTTGAACGATATTAAATTCATTATTTTATAATAATACAATGTTTTATCTTTCTACTATTCAAATTAGATGATCCCAGGACGCGCTCTGATTGGTCAGTGTGTTTGCTTAATAATTCAAAAACGAAGCCCCATCCGATATTTTTGCAAAGGAAATTGTTGTTCAGAATAGTCTCAGCTACCCTCCATTGCCTGCTCCTACAGGAGTTCTGGGACACCCTGTATTTATTCCTTCTGTCAGGATATCCAATAATTCAGCCCTTCCCGTTATTCTGTGGTACGATTAATTTCATATCATTCAACTATTTTTTAAATTTTAATGTTCAATATTACTCATGTTTAACGCTTCCCCTTTGATCTCAAAGCCTCAGCTACCCTGCATTTCTGGTTCTTACACTAATTCTGGGACACCCTGTATATCATTTATTAGCCATTTTATTAAGAAAGCAATATTATTTAAATCAAATACATCATTGCATCAAGTGTACGATTGTCACAGCATTTACTAAACTATTTTTTAATGTAAATACCAACTATAAATTAATATTTACGAGTAACTTTATCTATGATCGCTTGAGTTAAAACTTTTCCAGCCAGATCCTTAGCCAAATTGGTTATCTGATCTCCAAAATTCGGTTTCCTGGTGGTGGGAGGCGGAGGATAATAACCTTGATATCCAGCAGGTGGATATCCCTGTGGATAACCTTGTGGATATCCTTGAGGAGCACTCTGAGGGTATCCCTGAGGGTATCCTTGAGGATAACCTCCCTGAGGATATCCTTGCGGGTAACTTTGACCGTAGCCAGGATAACTGTTGCCATAAGGATTGGACTGTCCGGGATATCCAGGATTTTGAGACGGATAACCGCTCTGAGCTGGTCTACCTTGACTAGGATAACCACTTTGAGCTGGTCGACCTTGGCTAGGATAACCAGGATATCCAGCGTTCACCATGTTCGCATCTACCCTTTTAATACCTTCCTCGTTCGCCGTTGAACCGCCAGGATAACCGGAGCTCGAAGGATAACCCGAACTGCTGCGCGACGAGTAACCAGGATACCCTGAGGAACTCGAAGGATATCCAGATCCCGAAGGGTAGCCAGAGCTGCTGCTCGATGGATAACCGGAACTTCCGGACTGTGACGGATAACTAGAGCTTCCAGACTGCGAAGGGTAACCAGAGCTTCCTGATGGATATCCTGGATAACCTGACGAGCTACCTCTGGAAGGATAACCAGAAGAGCTACCCCCAGAAGGATACCCAGATCTGCTCGAGGTGTCCCCAGTTCTTCGTTGACTTTCTAAGGACGGGTAAACGCTCTTCGACGAATCTGAACTGGGATATCCACTTCCAGACGGGTATCCTGATGACTGCCTATCCTTAGCCGACGAGGAACTTGACCCATCGTTTGCAGCAGACTCCGTGTTGCTCTGACGTCTTACCACTACTTTATCACCGTCATCGAACTCTGCGAACAATTCGTTATCTACCTCCTAGTCGTTTAGAAATATTCAATTTCCGAATGGTGCCCCATGCCATGCCGAGACCAACTCATCCTTTTCACCACTTCCGTTTTATTCCGGCCTTTGGCAAGCTGCGCCGATCGTGAAAATTATTGCCAGGGATCGAGCCGTTGTTTAAAGCGATCTCGATTACGGTGTTATCAAGCTAATTAGAAAGTGTTCACGTGGCGTGATTGCTGTCGATGTTATTTGCATGACGATATTGCCACTGATTTTCGATTATTAATTTTGTTACACTTTGAAAGCTGAGCTATGCGAATTGCAATGGAATCGTGCAATGGCATGGTCTCGTTTTTTTTTTTTTCGTATGTTAGAAATGATGTTAATTCTTAAACGTGATGCAATTTTGATAAATCCTCTTGTGTTGACTTTTGACTGATAGCTTCGGTGCTGTTTTATGAAAGAAACGAACATTTGGAATGCTGGGAATTGCATATATTTAACACATTTGTTCGGTACATTAGATAGTATTCTAAATGTTTATTAAGTACCTATGCACATATATGTATACATATATATGGAATAAAATTGAATACACACTTGGAATTTTAATGTAAATAATATTTCATTTAATATTTGAATATAGAATCTGTTATTCTTATCTTTAATTAATTATTCAATTATCCAAGATTAATCAACAGATAATTTCATACCTGTGCTAATAAAGATCAAGGAAATATTGTGCACTCTATATTCAAACATTGAACACAATATTATCCTTGTAAAAATTATATGTGTGCACCTTATCGTAAAATATCAATGTCATGAAAATAGATCTGACATCGGTAAGATGGCACTAAAAAGGAAGAAGCCACAGCTATCTGTAAAGGAATAAAATATCTATGAAACTGCGAGTAAAGTAAATAAAATGATCGAATTACGTATTCCCCTCACGATAACTGCAGTTTCCATCTTAAAAACTAAGAGACTGACCTCGAAAGTTAAGCACAAGATAAGTAACTCGTTAAATGGTAACTCGATAAACATTACACGTTATCGGATAAAAAGATTACGTTTAATATAGGAGAGTTGACGATAATTGCAGTTTCCAGGTGGCAAGGTAAAAAATCTGGCCCCGAAGTAAAGCATAAGGTGCGGTAATTGATGAAACGGTAATTGACCCATCGATTAACCGGAAAATTTCCAAACTCTGTTCCCCTGTTCGTCGTATGATGTATGGGTATTGTAATAGCCGTTACCACCTGAACGAACACGGCTTCTGGGTGTGGTGGTGGTGATGGTTACACCATGCGACCCATATTTACGATCGTTGCCGAACAGGCGATCAAAAATAGAACCGTCGCCAATGGTGTTCCTTGATCCTGAGTTACCGCTGTTTCTTCCTCCGAATCCGTAAGAGGACGACCTTGGCGGTGGCGTAGGTGGATTGGGTCTAACGCGTCCTGGCCTTCGTGTCGGATAGACTGTCAAATTGGAGAGTGGCAGTCAAAAGTCATGCCAAGTTCGAAAACAAAACTGAAGACGGTAGAACGGGTTTCCATCGCTCGATAATTTATAAATTAAACTCGATCCGTCGATTAAATTCTGGTCGTCGTTTTAGTAGGCCATGAAACGATTTGTTAGTCGATATTAACGTTACATGCCGATGTTAAGCGAAGGTATCTTAGGCACGTTCGTAGGGCATGCACCTTGATCGCTGTTAATCCTTTTAGGTCATTTTGAACTTCCACTCTTCAATTTGTGCAACTTATACTTTCATGGCTGTGCGTTTTTATATGAACTTATACATACGCAGCGTGGTACGAAAAGGGTTCAGAATTTTAAGGGTGGATAGCACTCGTCGAACGTGAAAAAGAATTCTTTACCCCTTTAGTGTTCTATCGTTGGGTTACACGATATATGCATCAGTAAGCATCGATGCTAAATAAATTACTTGTATGAGTACTAATAAGTAAATATTACGTATGTTTAATAGCGAGATAACTAAATATAAATATTTATAATAATACTAAAATTTGTTTTCAGTAACGTCATACTAACTACACGAGTCACTTGTTTTGTTAACCTTTGGTTTTAAAGTTCGATATTAGTTATTTTGTTAGAAATGATTGAAAATGTCATATTTATACTCAATTTCAAAAAGAATTTCAAGAAATACAATTGGCATTACTTTATTCTTTCTTAATTCCGTAACATGTTGCTTTTTGAATTTTGTAAATACCATTTTTAGTTTGATTTTAATGAGCCTTCTCCCAAACCTTAAGAAATTCATCAAATTGACCCACGACACCACTCGGCACTAAAAGGGTTAATAAAAATACCTGAAATTTCATTACCTCGAGTGCTTTTACATTTAAACGTCATTTGAAAATGCGAAAAATAAATGTAAATAATATCTGACATTGTTATTATCTATCCTTCAAATTCCGCTCCCTTCCTTCTCCCCAATCTGTACACAATACCTATAATTAAAATGTAATTAGCGAAAAAAGGCGAAGCTGCAATTAATCGATACAAAATATTAAATGGCCTGTAAAGTATGCATTTATAAAATGAATAAACTTGTTCGAACAGCCTTCATAAAATCGATTTCTCGTCCGACAAAAGCATGAACAATGTTGAAAAAAAAAGAAAAAAAAAAGAAAGAAAAAAGAAGTTGCTGAAAGAAACGCTGATAAAAGGGAGATGACTGTTCAGCGTTTAAGATTTGTGACCTACAAAGTACTTTTGCGCCGCTTGTTGAAGCAGATAAGAGGTGTCAGGGTTCGACGCGATAACGAGATCGGTCGTTGTTTGCGTCGCCTTTAAGAAATTAATTCCAAAGCTTGTCTCGAACCTGCTGCAGCTTATGCACCGAGTACGGGTGACAGGTAATTACAGCAAATCCGTAAATCTGATAGAAATAGCATTACCTTTATTCCGGCACATTGTTCGCACAATTATATCGATTGCAAATCATTGTCTGTATATATATGTACATCGATTAAATAGTCGGAATTTTATACATCCATGCATGACAAAATTATTTATCAGACAATTTAAATATTTTATTTGTAAAGAAAACGTCTTTTATGGCGACTGTTAGTCGCGCGTTTCTTAAAAGATAAATTCGTTTGATCGTTAAGAAAGAAAATTTGTATAAATTATCATTCTCTTGTTAAATAAACCCGCGATATCAGGTACCAAGTTAATCGGCTTATTAAAATCATTACCGTTTGAGGAACTCGTTACTTTAAGACGTATGCAAGGAAGCAGACTAATTAGGGATATTCGTCTCAAACTTCGATGATTTTAATTAGCCCAATGTGTCTGTTGTATTTCTGAGGATCTTATTTTCTATGACTGAATAATAGAATTGTCCGTTTTGTTTCTCATTTCTTCTATTAATCATAAATGCTTTACACGAAGATAATTAATGTGCTGAAAGACACTTTGGAAGGCACGTGATACATTGTGTTGTTGGAAACAATGCTGTAATATCAATAATGGATACGATAACAAAACGAAACAATATTTTCAACATTTATATTCCAAGGGCTATACGACATTAATGATTTTACTATTATCAAATTGGAAAACTTAATAGTTACTGGAAGAAGTTAATGTTATTGAGTATATAGAGACACGTAACAACGAAATCTAAAACTTCTTACAACCCATCCCTCTGAATCTCAAATATGTATACTTAATTTATGCTACTGTACGACTAAATAATAAGGGTATAAAAAGAATCGATTAACAAAATGAATACAGGTTCGATTACTCGATGGTATCACCACACAAGTATTTTCATAAAATACACATATATACCAAATTGTTTGCAAACTATGGGATCACGGGTGACTAGTACTACAAATTAAAAAAAATTCTACGTATTCTTAATATATTAATTCCTGACGGCAGCAAGTGAAAAAATTACATCCTGAATAATTCCAATCGTAGGTTTACCCAACTAATTATCAAGAAATGAATATTTTAAAATTTTCATGACCTCCATAGCATTATTTAAAAAATGTAATAATTCCAGAGGAAATCCTTCGAATACACTCGAGAACGATCGTATATATGAAACCTTGGCTGCCAAAATTTGGTTCAATTCGTTAAAGCGACAAGCTGCCTGTATAACATTGGACGCAATGAAACTTTTGTACGACACTTTCATTACAACGGACGCGAACATTTTATGGACAGACAAAAAGTCTGTCGTACGATATCGATCTATATACATCCTTCGATCAAGACGGACAAAAGAATACCAGCAGGTGATCACGATCGATTAACGATAGCCATGATCAAGCTCGTCAGGCAAACGATCATGAACGACGAGGACTGCATTGTGCCGTTGCTCTTTCGATAACCCGAGTACAAGGTGTTATGATGCATGCGATTCTGGTTATTTGGATAAGGATAATTCTGGTATCCAGGATACTGTTGTGGATATCCTGGCATCGCTGGATAACCAGCATGTCCGGGATATGAGGGGTAAGAGGACTGTCCAGGATATCCAGGCACTGGCATCCTGTTCTGCGTTGGATACGGCGGATATCCCAGGTCTTGCTGTCGATTTCCCTGGTTCGACGACGGGTAAGGCGGATATCCGTTGTTAGAGCCGCTGTTACTAGGATATGCTGGATATCCGCTGTTAGAGCCGCTGTTACTAGGATACGCCGGGTAACCCAAATTGCTGCCGGAATTCACTTGACGATATCCTCCACCTGCTGGATCAGGCGGGGCTACCGGTGCGTTTGCGTTCGCGTAAGGATTCGAATTGCTAGCACTGTTGGTGCTGGTCTTATCGTGATCGCCGTCGGTGTTGCTACGTTGACCGTTCACGTACGAAACGCCCGCCGATTCGTATCCTGAAAATATTGTCCTCGTCTACGTCCTGACTCGACTAGGCGGAACCAGTCTCAAGTAAAAAGGGGAGACAAAGGGTGCGAAAACCACATAGACACTCTAAAGGTAATTTTTAGCCTAGGGAGAAAGGGGAGTGAGATGAGGTTCTTCAACAACCAACTACAGACCAGCCAAGATAACTTTTTGAGGAAAAATTGGAGGTTTAAAGCGACTCGTTATAATGAAGTTAGTTTAACGAAGGTGCAGCAAGGACTTGCAGAAGTCGTGCCATTGTTTCGTCCTTTGTTAAGCGCGTGCAAGAACAAAAGTGTTAAAAGTGGAATGTAAAAGGTACCCATGCTGCATGCTCCAGTCCACCGACTAATATGTTAGAAAAGAAACAAGTAACAGCCATTTCACTCTTGCAATTTGACGAATCGTCTTTTCAACTCGGTCGCTGTTGATTGTAATTTCAAAACTTGAAAGACGATAAATGGAGAATGTTAAAGAAAACAAAAGATTGACTAATAGTACCGAGATCCTTTCGATTCGTTACTGGAATGACACACTTTCTTCGGTATCGATGGTATGCTAAAAGTTTATACGTTCGAGAGTAATTCCTCCAAAATCCTGTAAAGCTACGCGAGTGTACGGTAACCTACACGTTTGTGTGCAGACGGTGGCGATAATGGAAAGGTCGTGTTCGTAAAAGTTCAGAATGGATAAAAAAATCTACTGTACAAGTTCTTGGGGGCGCACATTACACACCACTTTACACCTAGCAGCGCGTTTCCAAATTACAAATCAAACGAACTTCCATTACGCGATTAAATCATAAAAAAGGAGTCCTGATTCAATTCGAACGACAAGCTTTGTCCAGACAACTCGAATTTGCATGAAAGGAAAAATAGAATCAATTCACCGAGTTATTAGGAACGATGTTCAAGATCAAGAACACCGGAAGAGTTAATAAAGTGTGTTATCACTGCAATTTACACTCAACACGATTTGATGTTCAGATTAGCCGAGAACGTGTTATCGCCGCTCTTATCTCCGCATGTGTGGCAAAACTTTGAAAGATTTTAATTTTACACCTTAATTTGAACTCTGACTTTACCAATTTCCAATTAAAAAAAGAAAGATTAATTCGTGGAATAATTTTAAACAAAATATTATATTTACAGAAATGCATTTATTGTAAAAGAATGAATACATTGAAAATATATAGAAAGCAATTTTGTAAGATTACGAAGCGTGGCGGTAAAGCTGTTTTCATCGCGATATTACCGAGGATTACAATAGCTCAGAACCGCGTTTAACACCTGTCAGATTAATTTACCTTAATGCAAATTATTCAAGTATTTACGCGGAACGCAAATCAGTTTCATCGGGCTAAATCGTTAACAAAGTGATAAAATTGTGCGCGTGTAACGCAATGACAACTCATTTGACATATGTACAATTTCTGTAGCTATTGTACGCCTCTCCGCGAGCCGTGTGATTCGGTTTCATGCATTTTACACGCGGACACTCGGCTGTGCTTTATGATTTTCATGCCGGCCAACCGATGTACATGCATAATCAATCTGTGCGGGGTAACTGCGGTAAGAAATGCATTAATTTACGAGAATACTCACCGATCGCGTTCGATTTCTTCACGCAGGTTGGCGCACCGTTCTCGGTTTTGCAATATTCGTTCTCGCCGCAAACGGTGCTTGCACAACTGGCCTCTGCAATCGGAATCGTTATCGAATTTTCATTAAATTTATTCTGACGGTAATCAAACAAAATTCTATTCACGTGAACGTTCATAAATTAAATCATTCAATGAATATTCAATCGGTGATTAACCGTTTGTGATTTATTGAAATATTACAGGTAAACTTAATATTTATTAGCGCCCACCGGCTGTCAACCGTGTAATTTCACATGCAGCTAATCAATAACTAACATACAATGGATTAAGGTTTAACAAGCACGTAATTGATTGAAGGGTAATGGAGCTATCAATAATTTATGTATCACCGCTATCATACAATGTTCTAATCAAAGCAGAATTACAGTCGAACAATAATATTCTCTATCAGTCGGTCTCGTAAACATCCAAGTAGATACGGATATGATTGTTGTTACCGTTAATGGTGTATCAATATCTCGAGGCAGATGTATGATTAAATTTGTGCATCAAATATGGAAATTATATTGTTATAATAGTACGACTTAATAAAATTAAATTAAAACCGTGAGTTCGATCGAATATACACGTGTCGATAGGAATAAAATCATCAGCATTTCTGTAAAGGATGGGTCGTAAATCGCGGTGTAAATGGGGCGAGAGAGATTTTATACGTAGCTTAAAATAAATCGGATTAATGGCATAACCTTCTGTCATCCAAACATCCATTTTTTCAAATACCACCGACAACCATGTATAAATCACCTCTTAAGATGTTCGAAAATTTTTGGAACGTTTCAAAATCTCTACTGATTCTAAAGTGTACTTTGGTAAAAAAAAGTTATTCTATCGTTTCGATTCGTTCGAAGCCATAGAGCCGGCCATAACCGACTCGTGCCTTATGCACGACTTCCATTTCTCCCCCAGGATGATTAAGATGACATACGAGGGTTATTTACAAGAAGATCAACCGTTTTCTTACCGCCTGGATGAACTTTTGTGCAAGTAGGATAACGGCCGCAGTTATCGCGTTGGTAGATCGAGCAAGGATCCTCGGCCATCACGCATACCTCGTCCCTTCTGCAACCGATGTCCTTGCATGTCCTCCCGTACTCTGTGGACAGAGAGAGCGTACCCTCGTCAGCTGGTTTCGTTTAGTGGCGAAAGTTCGAGTAATAAGCTATGTTCCAGCGATTGGATATGGTTCATTAAAAGTTTGCCACGGAAAATGGTACTCGTCATAAATGGAATTTATATCAAAGCGTCTGATACCGACGATAGAATGGCGGTCGTTCGGACGCTTTAATTTCGTCCCGCGTGAAAGGTGCACGTAAACGATGCCCACTTCGACGAATTATTGTCATTAAATATTTACAGACCTGCCTGGCTCTATGCTGAAATTTACAACGAAACTGTACTTCTTCGGCTTCGTAACGCTGTACGAAAAGCGTTAGGTTTCTGATTAGATATCGAGTCAAATATTATTTTAAGAATACAAAGATTTTATTCATTTTATTTCCAGATAAAGGTAAGGTGAACAAATGCTTTGTAATTTTTACTATCGATAAACACGAATAAATTTTCTGGAGAAAAAGGGGTACAATTTCTATAGCACATCTACGGGACGTTATCCAAGCAAGCCACGCGTTGGCGTAACGACGCTAATCGTAATTCTATTCAAGCACCACAACGTCATCCCCGTATAACCCCATCGATTCTCAATTATCCGGGCAGTAAGGGGAAGGAGAAAGCCAGGAATAGAAGGGAAAAGGGAAAAGATAGGTCGAGAAAGAAGAGCAGCTGCCGGAGTTAACGCCCAAGTCCTCCCCTGTTACCCCACATTTGCCTATGTGTATGTGTGTTGAAAACCTACGAAGAAATGAAGTGAAAGGGGGTGCGGGACGGGGTAGGAGAAGGAAATATTAAAACCAGGCTAATGATCCTCTCTCTAATTGTCCTTAAACGTTTATCGTATTCAGAAATAAAAGGAAAGACAAATGGCTAGAGCAATGGAACAATGGGGCCATTGTGCGAAAACAGAGTAGGATTTTAACCCTTTCAAGACGATCAACTCGAATTAGAAGATCATACCTACTTCTGGCACGTATCTTCTTATATTCTTAAAAACCAATTCAGGAAAGGTAATAATATTTCAACCCTTAGAAGGTGGATCGATTCTAATTCAATTTTCAATTCTTAAAACTGTGGAATAATAAATATTACCTGACTAATATAAGAAAACTTTTGATTCCAAAATTTAGACACATTTTATAAGCCTAAAGTATCAATTAAGTGCTTAAAGGATCGAACCATTTCGATAAGGGCAGGTGATTCATCAGATTCGACCAATGGAACGCAATGTGACGCAGGTTAAATAATTTTATGCAAACACGTGTAGGATTTCTTCGACTGATTACAATAACCAAGCGAAGGAGTAGACGCGTAATAGAAACAAACAAGATTGAGCATGATTGCTCGTTTAATTACGATTCTGAAGGACACTGAAAACAGGTGTTGCGTAATTTTAATTACCGAGCAGTCAGGTTTCGCCCATCGCACCCAAGCAATAATACATGGCGAAACAATCGGTTATGATTCTCCTCGATAATAATTCGAATCATCTAATTTGAGAAGAATAGCATTTCTACGCTTTCAGAGGCGTAAAAATGCTATTCTTTTAACAAGCTCTGATCAATCTGTTAATTAATCTCATTAATATTCAAACTTTTAATAAATAACACTTCGATGAATCGATATAGGGTCTACCATAGAAGTAAAATGGGAGAGAAGTTTCAAAATAATTAAAAAATTACATCGGTCCAGTAGGATTTTAATTTCCATCCCTTCGAGGAAAAGTCGGGCTGCCCTTTTCACAGACAGAAGATCGAGCAGAAATTAAGTTTCCAACTTCGATACAGCAAGTTTTATGAGGCCAAATAATTGTTCGTCGAAGTTTTGATTACGTTTGCAACCAACGAGTTCCCCTGCAGCCAATGAAATACATCTATTTTTGCATAATTCGCATCAGCAATTCTTGTAAATTGTTTGATTGACGCAAAATAACAAATAACTACGTTTTCTTTTTATCCTACGCCCCGACGCATGTTTTGAACTGAACTTCTATTCAAAAATGTTCGTGCAACGTGTAAAATTTGATTTTATATTTCCATTTTTTCAATCAGAAAAAGAATTCTGATTGAAAAATAAATTTAACTTGAAGTTATTTGGTCAAAAGCCGCGATTATCATCGTGGCAGCCTAATAATTAATTCAAAAACCAGCGTAAAAGAATCGCGCGAAAACTAAAGCAACGATTTACAATTGCAGAAAAAACGAAAGGAAAACAGAGCAGCAATTTCATTGCAGTTGCACAAAACTGGCGAATGAATCGCATGACAGCACGAAAATGGCTGGAGCAATAATTGTTAACTCGGTGGAAGCGATTAACGAGGTAGTTCTGCTGCTAAAGCGAATCTGAATGCGTTTCGAAAAAGGTGTCCCTTTACAGTGCTCCTAACAAGTGTTGCTTGATTACGTGAAACCATTATTTAACGATGATTCTGATATGATAAACGCGTACCAACGACGTGTTCAACAGATGAACAACGATCTTTTGAAATTTTCATCAAGCAATCAAATGAATTAGATAACTGCACCCAATATGACTTAATCGAATTTTTATTGCTACTCTAATTTTATATATCTTCAAATTTATTTCTCTACACCTAGTGTTACAATGAACCAATGTACATTTTCTTTGGTAACTAGTATTTAGTGAAGGAATCAGGAATTTTTACACGATTTTTGATCCAATTTACATCCACTAATTAGGAAAACCAAAATACTGAGCTGGCCATGATCCTTGCATTTCAAATGTTTTTGCTTAGCAGTTAAATAAATGGTTTTATGGCTGAACCTTCTGATTCTTACTGCGGTTTCCTTCTTCCCTGTTTAACAAGATTAGAAAGAGGAAGAGGACAAAGACGACGATTACGGGCGAAGGTCGATGTAATTACATCGGTCGGGTTTAGAGATTAAAAACCATCGTTTATTTCCATTAGCTCCAATTAATGCTGATCAAATCGAACGATTGGCTATTGGCAATCGAATCACGGCACGGTTTTAATTATTTCACGAATATCAAAGAAAGCTTTGCATCGGATTAAAATTAATTTTCCCCAAATCGATCGCGCTGAATTTTTACTTACTGGTGTAGGAAGCTGCATCGGGAATCGAGGAGATAAGCAAAACTGTTCCCAAAAGGATGCCCAATGTGAATTTGGGAAACATTTTCTGTAACAAAAAGATTTTCGTTCACATTAGTTATATTTACCATAAAATCAGTGTAAATATCAAATTTTTTATTTTGGATGACAAAAATTAGTAAAGTAATTTAAAAACAAGGAAACAGACAATATGGACTGTTCATTTTTTTAATTTTTGGTTTAATTACTATATGATAATCTAGACAACTCTTCTTTACTAAATAAAATATTTCCATCCTACCACCTGTACTTTTAAAATGGTAAATATTTAACACTCATGAAAAAATCATAACAGATAAGCGCGTAAGACGAAGCGAATAAAATTTATAAACATATACCAAGTAAAGTTCTGATCATTTTCATAAAGCCTATTAATTTTACACTTCTATACACTATTATCAATTCTAATTATTACGTATATATTATAAGTCAATACGAAATTAGTTTCGGAGTTCACAATATCTAATGAAATTATTAGGACGAATAACAAATATTATTCGCAGTACACGTATTGCTAAAAATTGGCTATAATCAAAGTGAAATACAAGGTATCAAATTTGGTAAAAAATTCCCATTAGAAAGAAACCAGTTTCGCGGCTTCCTTTTCCTTCGCCGTCCTGGTCTCGCCAAGGTGTCCTAACCTCAATAGTCATTTCTATCCTTGGAAAGACGCACCTAACCTCAAAATTCCACCGAGGAAACTTTATATAACAAAGCACGTATTTTTCAATTGTACATTCACGCTGGTACATGATTAATCAAGACACTAAAGCCATTGAAACGATGCGTCGACCTTGGAACACTACAACAAATTCACAAATTGCGTCGTTCGTTGGACTTCCAAGAATTTCGCGTTTGCGTTACGGTATAATTTCTGTTGTACGGAACAATACGAACAAATTCTAATGTAAAACTAAGGAAACAACGAACAATACACACCTACCTTGAAAATTTCGCTTCACTCAATACACAAGAACGTCTACTCGACCGCGTAGTCAGTACAACACTGACTACGTAGTGAAATGGAGTATCGTTACTGATGACATGACGTTGCAACGAGCGCGACAAGGAAAGACTGATAAAACCGTGTCGGATAGAAAAAGAGCCGAACAACACCGAAAGGGAGCCTACTATGACGTGAAAAGCGTGACGTAAAAGGAAGAGAAACGTTGTGTCTCTTTAACGATCGCAAAGGAGATAAAAAAAAAAAATGTTTCATGGAGGAAAATTTAATTTTAAAGCGCCGAGCGTCATCATCAATGACCCAAACCGATCGATTCAACATAATCTCACGTCATTGAAGAAAGTAGCATCAATTCTTGAATGACAGGCTACTGAGATGGCAAAAATTTAAATTTAATTGTTGTATTTTCTCATTTTTTATATTATTTCTCCAAAAGTTTACGTTGCGCTGCTTTATTTCATTAATCAATATTACATTTATCAGGTAGGATATTACATCGTTCCATTTTCCAATTAAAGCTTTCCACGTGTTATCTTACAAAATTGATACAATATTAACGCTGCTTAAATTTTCATCCGAATTATTCTATTAAATTAAATTTCCAGCCCCTGTCACTCCCCGTGATATTCAACGCGTTAATCATGCAGGGTGGGAAATGTTGACTTAAAAAATTGAAACGATTGCGTTCTAAATTACAGCCTATATTCTATCGTGGCACTCGATATTTTAAATCCTGCGACGAGATTGATATTTTATGTTGTTTCTGAAGCACGTCGATAATTTATAGCCTCTGGAAAATGAAAACTTTGTGAGCATTTTTAATGCCAAGGAAAATCGATCGTTTACGTTGAAGTTTCTCTCGTGAAGTTTAAATCTTTTCAATTGATCCAGTTCACTGGCATACAGGGGTCATGGCTCGTTACTTAAGAACCATTAACGTTTAACGATTCTGCAGATGCACGGAAAAATATTAACGTTTGAAAAGCAATTTTATAGCACATTCCATTCGTTTTTTCATTAATTTTTTTTACACGCTGCTTTCGAAAAGCACTTCGCACCGAACTCGACAATAGTCCGAGCGAAGTCGAAAGCTTGTGTTCATTGAACTTATTTCATTTTCTAATGTCAGTGTGTAATGAAAAGGTTTCGACAATCATGGATTTCATTTCCTGAAAGTATTACGCGAGATACAGAAATAACAAAAATTTTGTTCAATGGTGATTTGTAAGCATTAATTAAGAAGAAATACTGTGCGAACCATCCAGGAAAAAGTTGAATCATAGAACTTTGCATTGCAATACCATGATGTCATTCTGTTATTATTGCAACGTCGTAAGATTAAGAGAGGATTCTCTATCTGATGTTTTTTACAAAAAATTTAGAATATTTAACCAAAAATGTATAACTTATCATCTAAAAATTTTATCACGTAATTTATTGTATAAAATTAGTAAGTAAATACTTATGATCTTTATAAACAACAACATATAATATTTGTGTCTAACAGGAAAGATTAAAAACTTTCTTATCTTTATGCCGACTAAGTTACAGATCAGAGTTCATTCATGACACGCGATATCCATTTTCTGATTCAATATTCGACGTATTTATACGAAAGTTACTCCAAATGGCAATTAAATATTTCAATAAATCGATACCATAAAATCGAATGCCTTTTAACGTGTTAACTTGATTTCAATATAACTTTTCTCCCTTTAATTAGTAACATCGGAATTCATGAACTTTAGTTTAATTAAATTATTTTTAAAATACACGTAAACTCATTTCGATATTCGTCCATCAACTTTGAAGAACACAGAATCATACTTGGACGATTAAATGATCGATTAAAACCTTTTCGTTTCATGTGTTTTTTATTCCTCTATCGGTGATCCGAATAAATTGGTACGTTTTACGGTGTAATGACAGCAGCGAAGTTTTAAACGGGTAAAGCGAAAAAGTTCAAGTTTGAAAGTGTAATTAACAGAGTTTTCAAGAAAACGATTAAGTTTCCTTAAGTAAGAAAATTCTGTTACATTTCTATGAAGCCATTTATTCATAAACATTTTTCCTGAAATCCCCTAATCCTTGAATTTATATTAAAATCGTGGCGCTATCGATAATCCTAACCACGGTAAAAGGGGATAAATATTACCAAGAATAATATAGCGAATTTACTGAAAATAAACTGGGCGAATTTTGGAGAAATTTCTATGGAAAACAGTTCGGTTCGTTATGCCGGTGTTCAGTAAATTTCGAAACTCGTTTCTTCGTTTTCCGCAGTCACGTCTATCGAGAAATCTCATCGACAAGGAGTTCTGCAAACCCCCACGTGTCGGAATGTTTCATCCTTGTAGAAGAGCCTTTCCAACCCCCCTCGTTCTGCGTTAGTTCCGAGCTTTTCGTGCTTTCAATGGCAGGATGTTCGATCTGGAGACTGCGCAAAGGTCCTTCTCCGTTTCGACATCGGTGGGATGTAGGGAACCCTTCGATGGAGGGAATCCAGGGGAACTTTTGTAGAAACCCTTTCGTAGGATGAACGCTCTCGCTGCCGGTTTACTCTCGCAGTCACGCGCACTGAGCTCTACCCGTCTCCCCTTTCCTCTTCTCTACATACTGTACGTTCACGCATACTGATAAAATACGTACACACACGGGCTCCATGTCTTTATTTCGTTGTTCGTTTCCAGCTCGACACGCGATTCTCCCTTTTCGATCGTTCCATCGAATATATTTCATATCTTACACTCGCTCGAATGAGTACATGAAAACTACAAACTCCTCGTCCTTTCGTTTCATTTCATGGATTCTTTCTTGGGAATTGCCGCTCGATCCTTTAAGTATTTCGAACGAAAAATATCAACTGTCCGACGAGTTACTTCGTTCTCCACTTGTCTTGGCAATTTCTGATATCACGTTACCGAACAGAAATTTCATTATGCTTCCTCCAACAAATTCTTCAGGTACTTCTTCCTTTCATCAAGGTAATGCACGCACCTGTCTACACTAGACGAGATATACCTTATCCGATTTTCAACTATTTACAATCTACTCCTAAAACTGTACACAGAAAAACTCGCAATATTACGATCTATCAGAAGCTTATTGAATTTTTCAGGACACCGGGGGTTGTTCGATGCTATCAGAAGTGATTCACATTCAATGGTACCATTAATTTCGTGTAAGCACGTTGTTGAATCTTTTTCCAACTTTGCCCATACGTGCCCGGAAGTCTCATCTTATTCTAATTGCACCATTATTTTGAAAATAAAGATCAAACTTATGGACTGGAAGAAGCATACGAGGTTGGTAAAGGACCTCTGTTTCGTGACACGAGGTGTGAATGTTTAACTCACACCTTCCCTAACTTTATAAGAAGTACACACCTCATATTCGTTGCGGTCTAAAAAGAAGGAGGACGAGCAATCCTGTTTGACACGTGCACAAAATATGATTTTTTACGCTAAATATCGTCGAAACAGAACAAGGATCCGTGGATTCTTTCCCCGCGTATTTCGCAGCAAAAGGTATCCCTTATCCTTCGCACGCCTTCCTTCCGATAACGGTGCGTTTCTCCCGCGTGTGTGCGCGCGCGTCTCGCCGCGCTTTCGAGAGGGTGGTGCGCGGCCGACGGGCGTCGTCCGATAGTCGAATTCGTCGCTTCCAGCGGACAGGTACGCTCGTTCCCTCGACCGACAGAAACAACGTTCTTTTCCTGCGCGATCCTTCGACACCGTCTGTAAAGATTGCTCAGGTCGTGGAATGGTTTGGAGGGGATTGGGGGTGGTGCGTCCGTGCGTGTGTATGTGTGCGTGCGTGTGCATGTGTGTACGGGAGCCGGTCGGTCCTTCTCGGTCGGAGCATTTCAGTGTTGCTACTCGGTGCACGAGTTCGCGTTAACGATCGAGGAAGCGCGGTACTGCGAGTGTCGCAGCGCCGTGTGCAACTCGCTGCTACAGTCGGTGATCGTGGAGGGTGCCGAGAGCGAAGGGGTGAGAAGAGAAAAGGGATGATCGTAGATGCGCGAGCGAGAGACCAGTATCTTTAACCCTTTGCGGACGATTCACCCGTACCTGTGCCACGAATTCTGTACCCGACAAGAAATAGCTTGATCCGGTCGCGAGTCGTGATACGATACAAAAATCCTTGAAACTTTTTCGATTATTCTCGCATGCCTGCCGTCAGACCTGTTTTCGGTGTCTAAATATCGCAGCAAATTCTTTCTTTTTTAAATACTCCATCGACGGAATGCGAATAGCCGTAAAAATTAGTCCTTTAGTAAAATATCACGGTTAGTTTTGATCCTGTCAAAATTAAGTTTGTAAAAAGTAGATTCAATCATATGTTATACAGTGTATCATTGTTTTCTTTTTCTTTATATAAGAAATTTTGAGACAAAGATATATCGGTAAGATATAGGATTCAATTTATTTTCCTGAGCTAATAAGGTAGTTAATCGTTGAAAAAACTGAAAGTTTTTATTGGCGAATAACAAAGATCCGTCCACCGGCCTGATAACGATCTTAATAAGAAGCCACGTAATTAATAAGACGATAACGAGCTGCTAATTTTCGTAGCGTTCCGGTACGTATGGTTTTGAGGGACAGAACTTGTGGCATGCAACCACACATTGTCCTACGGTATAATTGTGGACAGTAGAGATTTATGGTAGGCGTTGGAGAAGGAAATTGTTAATAATTCTGTGTCAAACTTAGGAGCGTTACGTCCGCGAAGAATTAACGCTCCTCGTGAACAGACTACATCCTGAGGATGGTGTTGGGAACAAGCATAGAGAACTCGTCGTGGAATTTCAGGTATGTTTGAAGAACATACCGCTTCCAGCAAACGACTGCTGAATTCCTCGATCGTCGACAATCTTGTCTATTCTTTTACCAATGTCCTCTGTCCTCTTCAAAATTTCTTGCTTCTTTCTTCGTGTCTTAGAGGTTAGAATTAACTCCACCAACGACTGTTTATTGCCCTTTTTATTTTAACGCTTGTTTACGATTATGCTAAGAAATCAAGACATTTTTTTCAATTTCAATGCCATTCTCTCGTTTATTCTTCGATTCCACGAGGCCAAAGTTAGTTTCCTCGAGTTCTCGAAGGACAACTTTCTCGATTCCAAGTTACTGTTCAAGCACGGTAAATCAAACCGGCGATATCGATAATTTTCACGTGATACATGAGCCCTATGACACACTGCAAATAGATTTGTATTACTGAAAGGTAACTTCTTTTAAAACTCGCCAAATATCGAAGTTTGGTTTTCGATGACACTGGCAGCCACTTCCTTCTTCCTTCTCCATGCAACCTGCACCCGGAACGAAACCTTTCCTTTTTCTTTTTGGAATTTCATGCAAACGATATTCTTTCCCGTCTGCGAGGAAGTTTTGAACCTTGATGAAGGACCACCATGAATACGAAACTTTTATTTCAAACAATCACTCAGTTATATTTAATGAAAATATTGAAGGTTTGTTTATCGTTGAAAAAAATAACACCCAGCAAATGAAAAAGAAACGTATATAAGGTATTATTGACAGTATGAATATTTTTACATTTTTTAAAAAATAACACGGGCAGAATTTAATCGTCGTACAGTGTTGCAATATTTTTCAATACTGTTGTAAATAATACGTGCACGGATCATTCGGGGAACAGAATCATAACAAATTTATATTCCATGTTTAAATTTCAGTCTATTGTATTGCGATATATTTTGGAAATATTGAATTCCAGTACAAAGGCTTTATTAACTTTAAAAACGAAAGAATTGTTTTACGAACAATAGGTATTTAACACTTTGATTACCGTGCTGCAGTTACTAAAAATTTCATTTGGTAGTAATTTTAGTTTTGACGAATTTTATATTCCATTTTCTACGATGTTTGATTATTTGAAATATCTAATACGAACATTTTGGTGGTCAAAGTGTTTAGTGTACAGGTTGATCGAGCGATTTAAATTAATCTATCGCGAGTATTGAAAAATATATTCGAGGAATTGCGAATTCCATGAATAAAAAAGAACTTTTTACGCCGCATGCGAAACACAGAAAAATGACCAGTAGTCGATAATGAAACTTCTGAAACGAAACAGACGCGGACAAAAACGCAATTAAAAGAAAATGATATCAAATTTCTAATAGAAATTACTTACAGCAGAAATACTTTCTACGCGCAGTCAAGAAACAAAGTGAAAAAAGAAAATATGAAATCGTGGAAATGGTACAAGGATATTTCATTAAATTTACTTCATTCCATTTTTCATCAAGCATACAATTTAAAAATAAAATTCAATTTCAAAACGTTTAACACGGCAGAAAATGAGGTACAGAATTATTTGTCACGGGAAATGTTAACAAAATAGTTCGGGTGACGTACGTGTGTTTTATATTAAATCAAAAAATGTAATGCAGAAGGACAAAACTATAAATTACGAACCTAACATAATATCGATTTGAAACGTTTATACGAGACACGAAATTATTTGCCCAACTTCCTGGAAGCATATTGTACATAGGTATATGACCACGTTCATATATGTATTTGCAAACAGAAAGCAGAAGGTTCCCCGCTTCTGGTCTAGGAAAATCGCAAGCCACAATTCTCATTATTCCATTTACCGTAGGAAAGTTATTTGTACGTTCAAAATTAGATCCGTGCCCAAAAATAAAACTCGTTACTATTTCTTTTTGTTATCTGTTACCATCGAGGATGGCAATAGCGGCCAGGGACATTCCCTATAAAATATCCAGCATGGATATTTATTTCAAAATAAATGGAAAAAAGAAATTCAAAAGAGTACAAATTATTCGAGGTGAAATTTAATTTATATTTAATTATAGCAAAAGAAAAGGGAATCGTAGTACGGGAATCGTGCTCTTCTTTTTCGATCTGGTGATTGATCTAGCGAAAGGATCATAAAAAGGAATCGAAGGTAGCAAGAGTCGAAAGAATTTTCTCAGTTTTGCCGAGGAATTCCCGGCGTTTCCATTAATGGACGTAGAACTCTAGGGCAAAGAGAATTATCTGATCCTTGTGAATTCAAAGGCAGATTTGTGCATATTGAATTCCCCCTCCCCGTTGCCTTCGGAACTTCTCGGTGCCCGTCGACCTCTAGTGTAATCAACAGTATTATTTACCAACGTGAAATCAGTGCGCGATACGCTTTGAGAAATTTACAAGGAAACACTGCGATCGTCTTGATCGTAGTCGCGTAATTTTCAGAAAATCATCGAATTTCGGGATCTAGAACAACTGAGAAGAATATATTTCAGTATTTAACCCTTTGCACTCGAGTGGCGCCTCTGGGGGAACATACATGATTAACCAGAATATTTTTAAACGTAAAATTTAAGAGTTATTTATTTTCTTTCAAAATAGGGCTTTTGAATTTTGGAAGCTTTATTGGAAAATGTATTTAGACTTATTCGAGTGCAAAGAATTAATAATGGAAATCAATATTTAAAATGTCAATGTAGGAGACAGATTTGCAAAGCCCTACATTCGATATGCAAGACGTGAAAATGACAATTATCCTTTAAAATAAATTTTTGATATCGAAATCTGCAAGCACCACGGGTTAAACTAAAGAAGGAGGCCAACCCCGTAACTCGTTAATCAAATCACCGATCAAAGTATTTTCTTTTTATCAAAGCGACGTTCCAGATTAACGGGCTAAAGGTACGAGCTAGCACGCGCTAAATTTTACACTACGCGCAGGTGCGAACAGCTTTTATCGCAATTAACACGAGTGTTTCTTCTTCTCTGGCTATTAATTGCAGAACAAACCCGGCTTTCTGGCTAATGTCCTCGTAGAGTGCAGGTTTATAACAGACCATTCGCCAACATTGTTGCCGTCATCAGGGTACCCGTACAATCGACTTTCTTTTCAGACGTTAACACATTTACCAGAGCTACTTCTAATTTAGTTACCGGGGCCATTACCAACGTAACAATTCATTGACCAAAGAAAACACAACACTGTAACTGGTTAACCCATTGACTGCCAACTACGATATATCTCATAGCAAGCGCGTGTACCAAAACTGCCAGTTACGAGATATCTCGTAGTATTTGCTGCAATGAATACTGCTAGAATTAGGCTGGTAGCGCAAAATAAAAATCTGAATGGTTATATTTGAAAATGAATCGATAGTATCCTTGATAATTAGAATTTCAGTGTGTCTGGCCACACACGTCTGTATCCACTGTGGCAGTCAATGGGTTAAAGTCTAATAACGTTAACACGTAATTTTTGCAATACTTTAAGCACTTTAAAATAAATATTTAATAATTGGAAATATTTAGTTAGCTTGCGTTTACTTTCAATTAAATCATCTGTCTAATTAATATATCAAAAGCTACTTATTGCGGTTGCGACTGCAATGATATCAGAGTTTTTACGGAAGAAGAATTCTCAGTCGTTCGAATCAACGTTCCTCGCTCGAGACATCGATTGAAGTTTTTATCCTTCTTTCAAGCTACACGCGTTGATCTAATGGATTTTTGATAGATCATTTGTTCTTTTCAACTTTATTTCTCGATTTCCTAGAGTCGCAAAAATGTGAAGGATCAAGTCGAATGTATACAAACGAACCAGATTTACATCCACATACGTATTTTTTCCCATATTTGTACGCAATTCGAGAATGATACATTATGCGGGAGTTTGAACCGAAAATAGCAGAGAGCAAAATTGGTCTCGTTTCTGTTTTTCTTAGTTTGATTACCGCAGCTATCGCGAAAGTAAAGTTGGGCCATATTGGTCAGAACTAATTTAAGTTCGCCAAACGTGAACCGATACAGGCTCGTTTTCTAGTTGTTTATTTTGATTTCTTAACCGCGAATAATACCACGATATCTAATTTTGAATCGTTACATTACGGCAAGGTTCAATTTAAGACCTACCTACGCAATCAGTAGACGTTAATTTAATTAAAATCGACCGGTTCAGGGGATTACGTTGAATATTATACTACGCTAGGGAAAGTTAGAAAATTTAAGGGAGAGAAAAAAAATATTTGTTGCGTGAAATAAATGTTGCGGGGTAGGTATGAAATATGCTTCACATTATTCTGCCTGGTAGTATTCTCCCCTACAACGTTCCACATGAACAATTTTCCACCATGCGATACTTAACGCGAACACCATTCTATGCGACAACACATTCTACGACGTGTTTAACGTCTATATACCCCGCGACATAGTTTGCATATCGTGGTTATTTTAATATTCGCAGTACACTTCTAATATACTCTATATTGTTGTGTATCCAACATGTACAGGATATTTCGGGTAAACTATGAAATAATTAAATTTGCATAACATACTCGAACGTGCTTTCCAAACAAACAACACTCGACACCGAGCAATTAAAATTAAAGTATCCTCTCAACTAATCAATTATCGACCCAAATGTCATAATTTTCAATTTGTAAACTAAATACTTTTTTCGATTTAAGAATAGATTTGAAACTGCAAAATATGCAACCCTGAAAGTGTTAACACGCCTCGATAACATTTGAAATTGATTAACGAAATTTCTCCCTGTTATTCGCTGTATGAAATAAAAAGTGTGGCTGAAAAGAATCGATCCTTGGAACGAACGATATTGACCCCTATTTCGTTTCGAGACAAATCGAGCGGAACGAGGTTATTTTAATCTATATACCCAGAAAATTTCGAACCCTCTCGAACAACGGTCCCTTATCGTTGGTGCAGTCGAAACGCGTTCTCCGGCATCGTTCTCGCAGTTGAATTTCAATTTATTAAAATGCCAGAATCCCTCTTGAACAGGACTCGGCGATCCTTTTTAACGTCGTCGCTTCGCTTTTCTCTTGATATCGCTTTCCGGAAGCTGGCACGAAACGCCGTGGCCACGCTGGTCTCGAATGTCTGAATATAAACAGCGACGCTTTACAATTCATGACCCATGAACAGAACCACGACTCTTCTTTGTTTCTTCCTCTTTACCAATAAAACATTGGACTTTCCTGCACTCTTCTTTCTCCGCGCCGAAAAGAATCATATACGTGATTATTTTCGATGATGACTTCATGATTCACAAGGTTCCATTCGATTAATACCCCAGGTTGACGTATAAATCTGTTTCCTCTTTACTTTAACCAAACGTTGGTATTTTATGAACTTATCCAGCATTCGAACATTTTATTCTCTTTTATCTTGCACGTTACATTGATTTTTGTCTGTATTTATTATTTTGTCAAATGCAACAGGCGATCAATAATATTGAGTGACTATAGTCACCCTCGGTACCCAGTGACCACTCAATAAAGGGTGGCCATTGTCACCCACGCCAACGAAAGGGTTAATAACTTTTCACGAAGATCGTTAGCGTGTAATACACTTTTTGCCAATAACTTCAGCTTTTTTTATTTCGATGGAAAATTGTTCGTTGCTCGCAAGGAACTTCGTTTACCATCCACACACAAATTTTTGTATACTGAACAACAATTTAACGTTGTAAACGTTTTGGAAAATATCTCAATATCAATTTCGAAATTCATTGAAGTATCGAAGCTGCAACAGTTGCGTTCGGTACAGATTTATCGTCCGCTTGAACAAAACATTTTAACTCTTCTATACGACACAATTTCGCTGATAGAAAAATCGACAGATGTTACAATCTTTGCGCCACTTATCGCAGTGCAGTTACTGGTTAAAAACTTCCGAATGTTCCTCCCTTCCATGTAATTGCACTCGTTAACTTCTCCGGGAACTCGCAAAGCTGTTGTTACATCGGTCGGTAAACGGAAGTCCTCGAAACTGGATCGTTCAGGAAGTATTTTCCTCCCCCCCTCCTCCCCGTCCCCCTTTTTTTTCTCTCTTTCCTTTCGTTTCTTTACATTCGCATAGAAGTAAGTACGTGCAGGTGAATGATTATCAGAGACGAGAATGTTGGCCCTTAGTAAACCAGTCACAGGCTCGAGAACCTTTCGACGACCAAACGAGATACTTGAATTCAGAGAACCTTCGTTCGACGACTACCCGGAAAAACATGAAACAGAATACGGCGTAATTTGATTTCTGAATCATTTTCGAAAACGTCGATTAAAATTCGTTCGACGTAATTAGAAACGCTGCTTCGTTGTAAGTTATAATGATATTTACCGTGGCCTCGTGCGTCATATTTCTCATTATATAAAGTGTTCTTTCTAATTTACGTGGAAATTATTCGTACACTCGAGCTTTTCCGAGCAAGTATAGGTACAATTACGAGAGGTAAATGTATCGAACCCCAGGGACCGTTCATAATACATCACCGGCTGTGTGGAAACTCTTGTCAACCAACGTGATATTTGAATGCAGAAACCATTAAGGAAAAATTTCTCTCAATTACTCCAGATAAAAATGTCCGTATAATTGAAACATAAACCAGAAACTCTGTAAAAAGATCTCGACGAAATTCCTTGTTTCACCGAATATTAAACTGACACGAAGGATTCAATTGAATACGACGAACAATGTATATATAAAATGTTAAATTTAACTTTATACCAATTACACAGGGCAATAAGCGAGATGTTTAAATCGGCAAACAGATCGTGTTCCAAATAATTGCAATTATAACGTGCAGCGTATTGATCTTTTCGTCAAAAGATACGTAACAAATTCATAAGAAACGTATTCTTTGTTCGGGGCTATTTTTAAATCAAGACACGCTTTCAATTTCCGACTCCCTTCTACAATTTTGTTCTCTTGCTGCATCGCTTAAGGAGCAATAACAAAGAACTTACCTTAGGAATAAAAATGGCAAGACAGATGATTGTATTTCTGCGCGAGTCACCCTATTTATTTCAGTCTTTCTCATACATGCTGCATCCGCGACAGTGAAATAGAGCTATTCCCAGCAATTTTATTAAAAACTACAACAAAAATTCCCCCTCTAAACTGAAAGCACAAATCACATTTTGTTCAACCCTTTGAATTCGTTCGAAAATTGTTTACCATCCGGAAAGCGAACAGAGATCATTTTGCTACGCAATTATGTTCGAATCTGGCTGGAAAACAAGACGCGGGCAATAAACCGTGAAACTTTTTTTCCTTGATGGAGGAGCATTTTTTTAAATTTCCAACGAAAGCAAGTTTACACGGGTCGTTTACCTGTCTTACAGGGATCTCGATAAATTTTCAGCTTTTCCACGTTCACAGATATTCTCTGTGTGTGCGGGGGACACACATGATTATAAATGGCGTGGACGACGCTAACCCTTGGGGGTTGACCTCAACGCTTGTCGGCTCGCTTACAGAATCTTTCAATGACCAAAAATATCAGAGTAGACCCTCTTGGAAATACGGATCCACGTAAACGCCGCTGTCGCGGAATACTCGATTGGATATTTTCTCGAACGGGCTCTTAAGGATTATTTTAAAAATGTCCGTTAAAAAAAAAAAGCAAATATTCGCTCGACGACGATCGAAAACCTTTAAAAACATCCGAGGGTAAATGTCTGGCGTCGTACCGGGCTTTCGATGTGTTTTCATCGAAAGGAACACGAGGAAGAAAGAAAAAGGAAAACGTGCTCTCGACCGTGTAAAAACGGGGCTTGCTCGATTAAATCATCGAGAAAGAAATATAACGATGCTGGTTTGATTGCGGCATCGATTCCCGGGAAAGTCGAAGGATCAGAATCTGAATTTTTGATTCAGAACCAAAGTAAAGTGAAGTCGAGCGGAAATCATAGGGGAACGTTCTCCCCCTTCGGGAAAGTCTTCGGCGACTTTTACATCCGAAAATTAATGGACCGAGCAAACTGGAATTTTTCCTACGTATATTTGTTTAAATTCGAAAAAGGTACAGCGAACCGAACGTTCCGAATTGATCCATACATTTTTATATCCTAACGGGAACGTCCTCTTTAAAAGAAGAAACTAAATAAAAATCGAACATTTTTTTTCCAAGGATATCCAATCTAACCGGTAATTTTTCATGTAATGTTAAAAAAGGAAGAGGGTCAGAGAAAGTCGGAAGAGGTCGGATTAAACAGTTTTCAGAGCCTCTGATAGCTCATAAAGGAGGAGAGAAAAAAAAAGTGGCAAAAGGTGGCAGTCAATGGCTCCCTCGGTGAAAAGGATGAGTGCTTTCAGCTTCCTTTGGCAAAAATCAATTTCGCTGACGCTACTTATAATCCGATTAATTAGACGTTAGTCAAAGAAGAACGGAACCGGTAAGCTTTTTGAAACGTGAACTGCAAAATATCGTACGGCGGAATAAAAAAAGAAAAAAGAAAAAAGAAAATATGGTACGATGGTCATCGTGTACCGGGGCGCGTTTTAATGGATCCAGAATCCATCTACCATTAAAACTTTTTAACACGTTGTAAAGTTTTGAGACGGGCGGTGTGCGTACCGGGGTTTAATTCGGTATGGATTTCACGCAGAATCGATACGCGCGCGTAACGCGCTCGCATTGAAATACAGTTGACGTGTGCATACATTTTCTGTGAGCGAAACTCTCCCCACTGTATTTTCTGAAGCATTAATTAACTCTGTATACTGCAAATATTATATCTTGTTTTCATTAAAGCATCAAAGGGCCGGTTTATTTGAGATGTTTCTATTTCACGATGTATCTCATTACGAAACGAAATTATACTTTTGAAAGGTTTCACTGTCAAGGTGAAAAGCTTCAGCTTCGCTGTAAATCATTCCTGTTCCTCGGGTCCGGTTTTATGTTGTTCGAAAACGAGCACGGTGCACGAGGATCTTCTGAATAGGATTTTACATCATCGTTCAACGAATTGTCGAGTTATTTAATTCGAACATCAAAGCCGAGTCGTCGCAATTTAATGTAATGTCGTCGTTTGAATTTATTTACAATTTTAATCATTTCCTTGCTTTCCGTTCACGTCTCTGCAATTTTTCAATCGAACAAATTACTTTTCACGTTTGATAAAGAGTCTTGGTCAAACGAGTATCGATTCATCGAAGTGGTCAAATCTTTTATTATTAATGATTTGAAAAAATAAAGAATTATACAAGATTTAAAACAACTGTCTGGCGATTATTCGATAAATCTGATAAATCTGAGGAGCACAACTTTGCAAGAACAGCGTTCAGCGGCGAGATTTCCTATTAGTGATAAGAAGAGGAAAACAAGGAAAAGAAAGAGTTAGGTTTCCTCGTTCAACTGATTCCAGTTAGAACGATTTTCCGGTGTACGGCGGTCTTGTTTCGATAACCGTAATGAATAATGGGAAAACCGATTGCAATTAAAGTCGAATGACGTGATTGCAATGATATCGGTTGCACGATTACTTGTTCTTCAACCGCATGCTTCGCGAAGGAACAGTTCTGCTTGCGCTTGGCGCAGTTCCGCCTCATCGTTGCTTCGTTATCCGTACTTAACGAAGCTTTTCTGCAAAGCACCACGATCGATTCTCATCCAGTTCCTGGTAGACCGTCGTTCCAAGAAAATCTAATTCGTTACAAGAACACACATCGAATAAACGAAATTAATTATCAGTTAAATATTGGAACTAAATTGATCTCTACCAAATAATAATCTATCTAATCCTAAACCTCCACCCTTTCAGTTTATTAATTGTTACGTTTTACTTCTGTATCAGTTAGGAGTGTCGATTCGGAAACGAAAGCTTCACTTGACAAATGAAAATACCGTTTGAAAGGAAATTTGATTCCTCTTTGTGAAGCACGCCAATTTTAAAACTTGTTCAACTGATCCCACCTTAAAAGAAACTTGGGAAATACTACTTTAAACTAGGCGAAGAGAGCAAAGAAGGCGCATTTGCATCTCAAACGGCACAGATTAAGAAGTTGAATCATTCTCATGATGCACTACAGTACAGAAGCTTCTTATAGCCTGGCCAAACGTTTTCCACGAAGTAGGTTGCACGAAACTTACCGAGAATTCACAGTTTAAAGAGAACTTCTTTAAGAAACTTTCGAAAATTTTCAAAAACTTCACGAGTGTTTGTGTATACACTCCGTCAAATCGTTCCTCGTGAAACAATCGATCCCGCTATGAGAATTAAAATGGGAATGATTTAAAATGAGAATTAAAATCATAAACACTCACTAAAAAAATAAATTAGAAGCGCAATTTAAATTCCAAATATACTATTCTCGTTTCGTGCATTCCACTTTCTGAGAAAAAGGTAGCACGTCTCTGTTTTTCAGTGAAACACGTAGAGAAGATAAAGGATTGCACCGCGATGCGGCAAACACGTCTATCTTCGTAAATCCTTCAATATTGTATACGCGAACACTGGACGTTATTTTAAATTTACTTTGTTATTTATTCGTACTGCGTTGCACTTCTCGCATAATATGCAAAATATTCTTGTTACGTTATTAACCCTTTGCACTCGAGTGGTACTTCTGGATAGCATATTAATGAAATAAATAAAAGTAAACAGACCATAAGAGAAATCAAGATTGAATCGTATCCAAAAATGCTTCCAGTGCAAAGGGTTAACACATCTGTGTCTAGTATAAAATAGTACAAATTTCCAAAAATATTAAAAATGAATTTTCTATTTGTTACGGTTGACATGTTAATCAGAGAGAACAGCGAAGACAATCGATTATTGAGAGTTATGCAAACGTTAACCTAATTGATCACATTTTTCAAACGACTGCGTCGAATGTAACTAATCGAATCATACGGCACTGAAGGGTATTACGAAAGGCTCAAGAGATATGGGCAAGAACCTCTCGATGTCTTCTTACCAGGAACTTTGCAATCAAGTTTTGCGACCGAGTGTTAGCGACGGCACTTGTAACTTGGAAAAGTCACTCGACTATCAAGCATCCACTCGAAAAGTAGAAACTGGAAGTCACGTGTTGCCACATGAAACCAGTCTGGAGAAGTTCCGTCTCTTTCCAGCCAGTGATATCCCGATAAAACCGCAACATGCATTCGCACCCCGTGAACAGACACCCATGTTACTGCGCACACCCTCGAGCCGCACCTGTGAACGCTACTTTGGAAGTTTTCCCGGCACTAAATAATTCTAAAACGAAATTACAGAGAGGCGTGCGTTTCCATACGAATAACTAAATTTCGTTGCCGATGAGTTACACCGACCATACTGCGATGTGTTTTCAACAACGGGGCTTAAATGCAATGTCTGTGTATTCAACTCGTTCCCTTGTTACCTAAATAAAACGTTTAGACTCGCGCTTGAAAATTTGTATAATCGAATGAAAAAGCAAACCACGAATTACGTTGATATTAATTATTAATAGAAGACAGTAGATTGAGATGGTATTTCATCGACATCCTAGCTTCTGAGAAGTTCAATTTTGAAGAAGAAACATCACTAACTGTCCAGAGACCGAACGTTCGAAAGATCGGAAGTCGAACAATCGTTCGATCTCGAAGGTTGAGCTTCGTTGTACGTCAATTTCAAGATTTTTCTTTTTGTTTCAATCGACATCCACCGCGAACGAACCGAAGGATCCGACTGCGAACTACCAGTCTGAGCTTCGATAATCCTCGACGGGATAAGAATCGTGGGTTAAAAAGTGGGCGGCGGATGGGAGAAGAAAGTAACGCCTGATGAAAAGTCGCGACCC
Source organism: Anthidium xuezhongi (assembly GCA_022405125.1). Taxonomy (NCBI): domain Eukaryota; kingdom Metazoa; phylum Arthropoda; class Insecta; order Hymenoptera; family Megachilidae; genus Anthidium; species Anthidium xuezhongi. The sequence goes on from CM039649.1 coordinate 2,745,895, forward strand.
AAAGGGCATTCGTGAAAGCACACCGTGGCGAGTTCAGGGATTAAGCTAATAGGAAAGCCCATGAAATTTCTACGAGGTATCGACCTAAGGAAACTTCAATTTCTGTTCGCGGCTTCTGACGCGTCGATTCAATTACGATTAAAAGATTAACAAGAAGCGCGAGAGTGGCTGAAGGCGTTGCTGATGATCGTGCTCCCTTTCATTGTATCCGTCCTTCAATCCCCGACTTCTCTTTTTCTTGCTGGAAAGCTAGAATATGCCTCGTCGAGGATCCTCGAGCATTGCCGAGTCGACTAACTCAAGAGGGCATGATAATCCAACGAGGCTTTGACACTTGACAATCTTGCGGCCCTCTGTCGCAACGCTTTCGCACGCTTTCGTTGTGGACCATCCTCGAAATCCTTCTATCATAACGATCCGTGCTTTTGTTTCCCGCTCTGCTCTCTGTATCAAACGATGGATACATTTTGAAACTTTCGATCTGTGCTTTGGAAATATCGATGAAACTGCAATTCAATTTTAATTGCACGTATTTGCTCCTCGACTCGTCTTCCTTGCCGTAAACCGCGTGTGGCTTCGAACCTTTAATATTTAAAGTGTAAACCGATGCGAAGGAGTATAAAAAAGATTAGGATCTAGAGTAGTTTTCAAATACCTTCAAAACTTTAACACGTTGACTGCTACAGTGAAAACAGACGTGTGTGGTCAGACATACTGAAATTTCAAATATTATGATTTCTATCGATTAATTTTCAAGTAACCATCCGAATGAGATTTTACACTATTAGTCTAATATTAACAGCATTCAGAATTTATTTGACCACCACCCAGTCAACGTGTTAATATTTTCGTAGATAGTGTATGAAAAAAGGAACTCGTTATCATTGGCTCAATTCTTGAACGTCAATTAAAGTTTCGGGAATTCCTGGATCAACGATCCGTGTGTACGGAAGATTTATGAATTTCGGCTAATGCATCTTAAATTCTAGAAATGTTTCGACCAACAGTTGTACACGTAGCTCATAAATCTTAGCCAGACTGACACTTTCTGTTGCAGAGTTTGAGAAAGGACGACTGCCGCCACCTTGACGAACTTCGAGCTGCAAACTACGAACTTGTAGAAAGCCAAAAGGGCGTGCGATCCTCGGGAACTTTCTCAAACCTATCTGAGAATACGTCAACCAATGTGTTCGTAATAAATGGCAGACAATCTTTTGCCGGGAGCGTGCAATGCAGTATTTCGAGCGCAAACTTTACTCGACGCCGATCTCGATGTTATAAATGAATCTTGCGAGTCTTAGAAAAGAGATCGATCTTTGGTCACTGAAACCGTGGAACCCTGAACTTGTTCGTTTTGAGAGAAATTTGTTCTGAAATGCAACGTTTGGAATATTCGACGAAGGACGGCTTCGCCTGACTGGCTTGAACCATCCTGATCCTGAAGTCTTTTATCAACCATTTGGTGCCGCTAAGCCTGAAAGCCTATCCTTTACCAATCGCTACGCTTACAGGCAACCCCCTTGAGGCTTTCACGGATCAAGTTTTCGGGGTATCTTTTCAAACAAAGAAGACACAGTACAGGGGGGAAAAAAAAGGGAACGGAAAAGAAATACGAGAAAAAGTTTGCAGTGAAGAGAGAAGACTTTGCTGGAAATAAGCTGTTGCCGTTACTTCCACTGCATTATCGATGAAAAGTGTTAACGGACGGGAATCCAGTACCAACCACTTTTCCAATATCGACTTTGATTCCAACTTCCATCTATAACTTCGGAAATAACGATGTAAGAAGAAATCCTGGAAGAAAGAGATCAAGGATAATTCATACTTTCGTCAGCATCGAACGAATGGGCATAATTTATAACGTTAAAATATTAAAGAAAAAATCAACCAAGATTCTGCAACTCCGTAGAAGCAAATTCGACACAAAAGGTGAAATCTTTGTAAAAAATAAAACAAAGGTCTACAATTTCGCACAAATTCGTTCAGACTAAGAAAGAAACTTGAAACCCTAGAAGACTTTGAATCAAGAATTATTCGAAGTAGAAAAATTGGCACAATTCAAGGGATCAAAACGAGGAACATAAAAAAGGTAGTCACTACTAGTGGTGGGATGCCCCCATGACAAAAGGGCGGCACGTGGTGATGTCTTGTTGTTGGTGCTGCGAGAGCCTCGGCGGTGGCGGTTCTTCAAGTGCTGGTGCTGGGGGTGTTGTTACCGGTGCGTCTGGTGGCAGTGTAGTTGTCGGCGGTAACAGCAATAACGCCGGTGGTGGTGGTCTCGGTATCGCTTCCGGTCTTTCTGCGATGCTATCGCTGGTCGTCGTCACGGTCGCCATCAGTACGGGAGAGTGGCTGCTAACGGAAGAGAAACTGCCGAAAACTTCATCGAACGCTTCTGTGGAACCTGACAGCAAAGTTACCTACAGCGGGCTGTGGAGGGTCTGCGTTGCCATAAGTAAGTACTTCCGGTTCCCCTCGAACGCCTAACTTCACTGCTCGCGCGAAATTATCAGATCGTCTCTACGATTAAATTTCATTTTTCGAGAAATTCACGTTCACGATTTTGCTTTGAACAAACTGACATCTCGGCTGAAAACTTATTTCACGACAGTTTTGCGAGTGACGGAAAGCCGAATAAGGCCGGTGTAAAACAGCGGAGATATTAAATTATTATCAAAATCCGTGGCGCTCAAGAGCTTACTCTCACCTTAATGTTTCGTTGCTTCCGTAAACAGAATATAACATTTCTTGTAATTGCTGGAATCAGCTTAAATCATAATCAGTTTATAAAGTTCAGAAGAAAAACAACGATAAAAAAGAACCACAAAGATGTACCTGTAAAGCGAAAGTACTTTATTATCGTGTAATTTCTTCGACCTCGGAGACAAGAGGATTATTTTGCTTTTTATTTCCACAATTTCAAGGATTATTTTCATCCCTTAAAAATATGGACGAAGGTGGATGCGAATATTTTTTCTAAATTCCATATCGCCTTAAAAGTGTATCAACGTCGAATCAAGATATCAATTTTATTGATATAAACGGATTATAGCAGAATGGCTTTTATTGTCAATTTTTCGACATGAAGCAAAGTAACGAGCATACCTTCCCCCTTTTTCTAGATAGCTTTCCCATCCTTAAAGTCATTTTAAGTTAACTCCAATGCCACAGAAAGGGTATTACCAATCCTTTTCGCAGACTTTGCGATCTGGTAGCAACCGATCCGTTTATGCTCCATGCATCGTGTTCGAGAAAGCGATATATGTACATAGCGCAAAGCGGATACGACAACGGGAACGATAAACGGAAATTGAAAAACTCTCGATGAACCGATGCGCCGTAGGAAACCTTGAAAATTGTTTGGGACTTTTCTTTGCGAAAGTGCACCTAAGCACTTCCGCCGAGGAAATCGTATTTAAAGGAATCTAATTTCAGGTCTTTCGTGGCTTTTGCCCGGCCAGAAACCGTGTCAAGGAGTAAAAGCCACGATTCTATGTACAAGCAACGTTGCTTACTGACCAGAACGCTCCGTTCGTTTCAGAAACAGGAAGTGCCTCGAACTTTTCAGCTAACAACTCGCTTGGTCCACGAATTTCGCTCTGTTTAAACAAATTGTAATTTTAACTCAATTTTCATACCGCCAATAAGTGTCGAATAATCTTCAAAGTCGAAAGGGCATAGAAAGAACATTATTCTTTGAAGATAAAAATGAAGCACAAAGTTTCTATTAAACGTTCGAACAACTAATAGAACGTGTCGTTAATTTTGAAACCTTTACACTTCCTCGTTTTGGGAATTAACTTTCAGTTTCACTACCCCCAGGGGACACCACGTATTCCGAAACTCTTCTATCTGTTCATAAACACTCACAATGTCCTGTGGGTCTTTTCATGCTGGCTTTCACCCGGCACACATCACTCTAATGGAATTAAACGATAAGCTCTAATGGCTTATTTCCATTATATCACGTTGCTTTCGGCCAAGTTTTAATTCGAACACGAGCGAAACGTTCCACCAGTAAAATTCCCCACCGCTGAAACTGTACTCTTTAGTAGAAGGTAGATCTTTCTTAAGATCTGTAAAAAATGACTGAAGCACGTATTTCCATCGGTGTAAAAAATGACGGAAAAGTATGTATTACGTTTCACGAGCTTTTGTTGAACGCATTTCAGCATAAAAAGAATACGGTTCACCGTGGAGCTATTCAAGTGTATCTTTGATAACTGATTGCAAGCTTTTCAAGATCTTTCTGTCGCAGAAACGTCCCTGTCCCCGAGAGAATACAATGGAATGGCATTTAATTCATAATACTCGGGAAACGTTTTGCCATTTCACTCTGCTATCTCGCAATGAAACGAAACGGAATTAGATAAATACCGAGCATGTAATGTAATGTAATGAAACGTTATTTCTTGCGTTACGCGATAAGAGTTTTGCCGTGTTGCACCGGTATTATATCCACTACAATCTCTTCACTTTATTATTTTACGATCCAACGTTTACTGTTTCCTATATCCTCGCTAAATTATTATCTTACCGCCAGAATATTATTATACAACGTGCTGTGATTACACCGAGACTTTCGGTTAATTTAGCACCGTCGATGAAACACGGTATGTTTCTATCACGAGAGTCTTATTTCTAACGCTTGTCGTATATTTTCCTTTTTCTATCCGTTTTTTACAAGCTGAAATTTTCCCTCGATAGAGACGAGGGTAGAAAGCATTTAACTGGTAATATTCGCGAAGCGTTCTGTGATTCCGGTCCAGATCTCTCGATGGGAATAACGCCATGGGATGGGGGATCGGTCCAAAGGAGACGAGTACAGTGGGTCGGAAATGACTCGTTACCGAGGGCACCGGAAACCGCTCTCCTTCAGCTGCCGCCATCGCGCTCGGTCTCCAGTAGTTTCACGCCTACCAGCAACGATGCCCCCCGGTTATGCCGGCAGATCAAGAAATAAACGAAAAAGAAATAGAAGCACCGATGAGGGAGGACTTCGTCCTTCTCCAATCACCGGATAACTTCTTATCTCGACCGAAGGGACACGAATTTTCTTTTTCTCTTCCTCTTTCGATCGAGGCGAAAGAGAAAAAAAATTGTGTAGAGAATTCGATTTCTGCAAATCGACCTGAATTTTGAACGCCGGAGACATTCTTTTACAAGCGTGTTTTTATTTCGCATTGGAAGGAAGATGTTTTACCGATGGTTAAATCACATAACAGTTTGTTCCGAATAAACGCGTACACCTGAAGTTCGTGCTGAAACTTGATTACCTGGAACTTTTCCGAGAAACAAGGAAGATCTTAACGTTACGATGCAGTATAACTAAATTTATAAGGGGATTTTAGTTCACGTTGTTTATAGCCGAAAATCACGTAAGGAATACTGTCTCGGATACGAGGAAATACAAGGCGCATTGCGGCTATCCGGAAGAAACCCCGATCCACTGTGTGTATTTTACTGACAATCTAATACAGAAGAGGAGACTGATACGATTTACGAAAAATTGCCGATTTCATTTACAAGAGACCCGGGGAAAGAAAATTGGATTTTGCGACAAGACAATGAATCGAAAATGCCATTAACCTTTTAGATCGACTGAGAAGTCTTAAAGCAAGGATGACTGCGCTTTGTATTAACCCCGTAACCTATGATTTTTCTAACGGATGCGTCAATGTTAAAACAAATGAAGAAGCCTTGCCAAGCCTTGACTATATAAACTGTAATTAGAATTAAATTTAGAATTGAATTTTAATCAAAATATAAAGCATCGAGGATACATATATGTATAATATGGGGTGCGTCACGATATTGCAGGACAGGGGGTTAATAAAAGATACAATAAATGGTATTCTGTATCACAGGATAGCTGTAAAAAGTGACGCTAATCTCGCCGTAGAAGAAACATTGGAGCGGAGCGTTCCTTTGAAGCCGATAACCCGCGAACGTGACTCCGGAATCATGGAAGTTAAATCGGATACCGTTGTTATCGAATACAAGGTCCGTAGATAGTCGTAGAACCGCGGCGTTAAAACTCTCAGCTCTGTGACAAATGCTCCCGGACATTTAATAGAGTAATCGTGCCTGGCTCGGTGTCTTGGTAACGCGTAACAAGGTAGTCCGATCCGTTTGTACCAATTAGCCGAGCTGATGTTAAATAATATCACGCCGGGGTATACGGGTCACGCCAACGTATCTGTTTCTCCCATCGCAGTTATAAATTGGACGGTCCAATTTCGATGTAAACATCATCCGCGGCTTGAGGTCTCCTGTGGCTCGGTTCTCTTCTTTAAATTAGTCCATCAGAACACGGGCGACGAAGGAAACTTAGTTTCGCCGGCTCGGTGATTCTTTTTAATTAAAATGCTTACGATATGCTTCCCGGTTATACTCGCAGATTGAAAAAGTTTCCTCCTCGCGAAGGACTCGCGGTCCGTTCGCAATCGGTTAACGGAGATTCGATGATTTTGCGTGGCTATTGATTCGAAGATATTTGTTGTACAAGTATTAAAATCTCCGCGAGATTTGATAATGTCGAATCCATAAAAACAAACATCTTTACCAAAAAGATGACAAGAGGTTGCGGAACGAGAGGGTGATTATTCATACATTACTTTAAATAGCAAGCCAAAAAAGCGGCACGAACTCATAGGACGACCCTATATGTTTTGGGAGTACAACTACGGAAGATAACGAAAGGCAAGGATCAGCTTGTGAACGGAAGGCGTATGAACCACCATTACCAAATACTTTTCATAAAGGCTTGTTTACCACTTGCTGCTTTTGTTTTAATGGCCACGTTATTGCAGAGAGAAAATTAGAACGCATAAAGCTCCAGGGAAATCCGGGAATGGAAGAAAAAAAGGCGGAACTCGCCGGCTAGCGGCTTTAATTCTTCATTCAGCGAAACTTATTATCCAGGGGAAAAATATTTTCATAAACATCGAATAAATGACCGCGCAGCAACTTTTTTCGAGATTTCGAAGCGAGCCGAGCGAACAATTTCGTTTTTTTGGCGAAAAGGAGAAAAGCGAGGGTACGGGGAATTATCGAAACGAGAAGTTGCCAAAGGGATGTTGCGCATCCGGTTCTTCGGTCACGGTTGAACAGTGATCACAACAACGTACCGTGTACAGGAACGGCGAGTTATTATTTCTGTTACATGCTTTTGTCAGTGGGCACGTCGGCAACGAACCTGGAATATCGATTCTCAGCCATCGAAGGGAGGCAATACGGCCGACTTCCGGCACGAACCGGAAATGACTGTTCCACGCCTGCCAACCCAATTCCCCGTTCCCTCTTCGACAATCCTACGGTACCTTCGACTGGTCGCGTAATTATAAAAGTCGTCCGCTTCGTGCTCCCTCGTGGATCATTTTTAGAAACGCTCCTGATAGTTAAATACGACACCTCCGAGTTTATTCGGAATTCCGAAAAGGTACAGGATTTCGATCATGACCGATGCCGTACACCAGAATTCATTACCTCTCATCGCCTCAGAATTTGTAGCAGTTACAATTTGATCCCCGGGAGGCGAGACGTCTCATCCTCGTATCCGATGACTTATTTCAAGATACATCGTGTTTTAGATTTGATGACACGAATTCGTGCCAATGGCGCATCAATTTATAGCTTAAAGTTCAAGAAAAATAACCACAGAAACTTCACAATAATTATTTTAAAAGAAAATGTCTGTTTCTGCATAAGATGCACCTGGTGCATCGTTGGTTGCATCACAATCACCAGCGTGATTTCCTAAGGCGGTATATTTTAAATAACGATTTACTTGAATTTTAATTGTAAAAGAATCGTCGAATTAATTCTTCCATAATAACAATATTTTATTTCACCATTTCGTATATACTTTTTACTCGATATTTTTCGGCTGGTTCACAGAGAAACGAAACGTTTGTTTGATAAAACAGCCACGTATATCTGTCGATTTATTTCATATTTTTGTACTTCGATTTTACCAGATAGACGTTGACACGGATTTTTTTAGCATTTTACGAGTATCGTATGTTCGCGATTTTGTACTGATTTTCAGGTTTTACGAGGATAAATCCGTGAAATACGAAATATTGGTATGCAAAGAAGAATTCCAATAAAATTTAACGATTACAGTTGCATTTTCGCGAACAGAAATATCGACTGTACCCGCCGTCGACTCGTATAAATTACATTCGTGTATCGTTTTCTCTGTTGATTTCGAATTCATCTAGTTTCTACCTCTACAGAATTTTACAGATACACAAATTAAAAAAAAAAAAATTAATCTTGAAAATTTCAGCGTTCATTCGACATAAATCATCCACTTATTCGCAGCTCTTTAACTTTCCTCGTAACGTCTTCAACCCCGTTTGGTTTTCGCCGCAAGAAATTAGGAAGGCACATCGCAGAAACCACGATTCATAAAACCGCCCCCGACGTCTAATTTATGCCCTCTGTGTGTAACGTATGCGACCGAGGAACAACACGATGCAGCATAACTAACGACCCGTTCTGCCTCTGTTTTCGTCGGCAATAGAATACAAAATGAAAGAGCTATAAAGCTAAACTGGGTACCAAGAGAACGACACAGCCGTACACGATGAAAAATAAAACGCGTTTCCAGATTGACGTGTTACAAAAGTATGCGTCTCCTTTCATTTCTTTTTCTCTCTCTCTGTTTTACAGGCTCGCGAATGGAGTACGAATGCTCGAGCATTGACTATTTTCCAAACGAGGAATACATTCCGGATCCTAGCGATTCAACCATGGCAATACCATGTGAGTAGAACGAGAGAATCAGCATCGTGAGACAGACGGGAATGGGGGATGTATGCCTTTGAAGGGGGTTGATTAGGTGTCCTCTGTCCACGGCCAGACTGGAGTGTGACACGGCCGTAAAATATTCGGCGGAAAAACGCTTTCAGCTACGAGAACCTATCTCTCATGATAAACTGGATTCGACAATTTGTCCATCTCGATTTCTCCCCCTCTGTCTTTTTTCTTTTTTCGTTCCACCATGGGGAAGATAAAAAAAAAATGAAACCAGTTCTGATCACGTAAAATTAGAGGAAATTATCTGGACGTCTGTAACGCGAAAAATCAATTCTTTTTTTGTTTACCATCAGAATTTGACTAAATTTCGATATAATGTATAGGTAACGACCTTGGCATTTCTTTAACACGGATACGAATATAAAATGTGCTTTTTGGTAAAATTAAAGATAAAAAGCGAGTGAATTCCATGAATTTTGTATTTATTCGCAACCGTTATTCTTGTCGGTGCGTTCATATTTTCGTGTAATAACGGAAGGATAGTTTTGAAGAGAAAAAGTAAAGAAAAATTTCGGTCGCGAACTTTTCCCATTCGTTCAGTTGGTTCATGGCAATATTTTTTATCCACAGACGCAGTTACCAAGTCGGCGATGTTCTTCTTCGGTGCAACATCGTTGCTGGTGCTAGCTGAAGTTTGTTACTTCACTGCTCACGTTACTCACCCGAGACACAGACTCTGCGTCTTCGTCGCCGGGGTGGTTTTCATAGTTTCCGGTGAGTAATAAAGTACGCCGGCTTATATCATACATGCTACTTTGCGTGCACCCACTTTTCTTCGAGAAAACGCAAACACGACTGGCCGAAAACTAGATCATTACTTTTCAAACAATTATAATAGACACATTCGTTACAAGCATAAATTGCTTTATGAATTTTAACAAAAGAAAAACACAATTCAAAATATTCGAAAATTTAGCTGTTTATAACGTGGATAGGATAAAATTTCGATGAAATTTGTAAATAGATAAATCAGATTGGGTACGAAGACGGATTAAAGTTTAAATAATCCGTTTTACGTTAAGCTGACCAGCCTCCGTGAAATTGTCGCGAGAACTGCTGCACAGAGATAAAACTTGAGTTATTAAATTTAGTTTGCCTTTCAGGTTTGTTAATGCTGGTAGGAATGGTGATGTACATATCTGTGTTCAAAGCTGAGGTTGGCAGTAAACTCAGACCAAGGTCGTCTTTTCAGGTCAGTGAAATACGGTTCACTAAATCACTTTAGCATTTCCATGTATCATTTACTCAGCCCGCCATGCGTTTTAACGCTTGACATTAAGATCGTGTTACGCTACATTTCGAATATAATTGAATATTTCGCTGTTCATTTGCAAATTTGAAAATTTAGAATATTCGATCCGAATTGCTCGAAGTTTAAGAAAATATGTAAATCTAATCCGGAAAATCAATTTAAATATAAATTACATTGGTGAGCGAGATTCCAGGTGTAAGCGAGAAGGGACGAAAGTAAGACATGAAATTCTCGATTTTATATTTTCTCTGGCAGCTTAGATTGCTTCTTATCCGTATCGTGCTCATACGAATGAACAGCATCGTCGCAATCTTGCGATTTCAGGGACCGCCCTTCACCTACACGTACGGATTCTCATTTCTGCTGTACGTGAGTGGCTTCATCACGACCGAAGTCGCTGGCACTTACGCCATTTTCTTGTATATCTCTTGGCACCAAAAAGAACTGGTACGGAGGGATTCCAGACGAAAAAATTACGGGGTTGGTAGTATTAGCTTCTTTTCTTACAATTCTCTTGGATTAACCCTCGTTTCTATGCTCGAAGAAAGAAAAAAGGAAACAATGCATGGGCAGAACCGATATCCGCTTTAAAGTTTTCATTATACAAATTTGGAGCCTGTTAGTTTCTCTTTGGCAGAGTATCAAAACTGATCAAATAATTTTGCTCCAGGCCGTTAGTTTTAATGTCTATGCAAATTGATTACGAAATTCTTGTAACAGCTGCAGCTGCTACCATTTTCTAACAATCAAGTTTTTTTCACATTTTGAAATTATTTGTTACGTCTGTTTTTAATTACTCGAGTATATTAAATTTCTGGCATCATCTATAATGAGTTCAAAAATTCCCTTTATTTAAAATTCATTTTCATTTCAACGATACAACTCGCGTTTTTGCTCGAGTTTCTTCGAGGATTTTAAAGCGAATAACATATTCTTTGCGAAATCCAGCTAGAATCTCGTGGCTTTAACGATGAAGCAAAAGCTTCCAGCAAACAAACTTTTAGATAGTTAAAAGTCTGTGTGATTTAACTCGACCTTCCACAGCTACGAATTTGTATCAAATAAAGTTTATCTTCGGGGAAGATAAACTTCAATATAAATATCCCCTGTAATACTCGTGAAGTTACGTTATTTCAAGGTAATTACAACTAATTGAAATGTACTTAAATGATTAAACTCAATATTTCGTATAAGCTCATAAATCTATATACAAGTTGCAAGTTGGAATAGAAATGTAATTAGTTGAATATTCTGCTCAGGTTAAATAACAGGTTCATCATTAAACCCTCATCTGCATTTATCTAACTTTATAAAACAAGATGTAATCTTTAAAAAATCCATTATCTACAGTAAACTAAAATATTGCTTTGGATAATATCTTAATTTAATAAATTTCTGATAAAGTTTTGAAATAAAATTTAAACGGAGGCCTCTAATTTAAACATCAACTTAACAATTAGGCTGCTACCAAATAAAAATATGAATAAATAAACCATGAAATGAATTTCCAGTTGTGTAAAAATAAAATTTAGTATTTAATGTTGATACAACAGCTGTTGATGAAATTTTTAAGTACACAATATGAGTGAAGGGACAAAATCTTTTAATAGCTTTCGCAAGATCCCTTTCATGATAGAGTAATTAAATCTTAGGCGAGCTATTAACTGACATGAAACAAATTTAGCGACTTAGTCTAAGCAAATTACGATCCGGCAGCTAGGGGTAAATTACATTTAACTGGTAAACAGACACCGAATGAAAACGAAACGGAGCACGAATCAGCGTTTCCAGGTGCTCGGAATGTTTGAGATCTCATTTGTGCAACGCCGTTCTATCCCGAAACAAATAATGCTCTTTACGTTCTTTTTTTCTCCGTTTCCCTGAACACGTTTTATCGTGCGATGCAAAAATTCACCTTTCACGAGCCATTTGTTCTGTATGAAATATGAAATTCGTCGGTTGGATTCAATTTATGTCAAATGAAAAAAATTCTGCGCCGAAGGACAGATATTTGAAGGCAAACACAAAGATTAAATCGTAATATCAAATTATGCAAAAGATCGAGTAAAAAATATCTATTTTATCCCGTTGTTAACCCATTTCTGCATTTCCTTTTAAATATTTCTTTATTTGATGAAAATCTTGCAAAATCGCATCGGGTCACCCGTTCTTTGAATATTTTACCGTTTTTCAAATAAAGGATGTGAAAAATTGTAATTATCAAAGCATCAGCGTGCAGCCACGCGAAAGGGTAAAAAAATGTTGAATATTCTACGCTGTGATTAAAACAAAAGAGTTAAACAGTTGGTAACCTGTGCGGCGCACAATGTTTCCCGACTAAAAAGGGGTTCGTTTGTTAAAGAACCGAGAATTTATAAGGACCTTAACCGAAGATGGTGCAAAGATTAGGAATCCCCGGGAATTTCGTTAAGCCTTTCCGAACGATCCAAAGTACCGCACTTTTCTCTCTTGAAAGTTTAAACCGAACCTGAAGTACCCCGATTAAAGTCCGAGTGCCTTCCATTCCATGATTCCGTAATTTCTACTTTTCAAATGAAAAATATCTTCAGCTGTCTCTCGAATAAACTTGTCTCGGTGTAAAATAAAGAAACGGCAATTGAAAAAGACACTCGTTTCGAATGCCAAAAAGTACAGAAGAACAACGTGAAACGAGGTTTCTAAAGAAAATAAGGAAACGGAGGGAAATCGAAAAAGCATGATAAATATGAACAAGTGGTTCGAGAAAAGAAAGAGAAAAAGGGACAAATGAAGGAGAAAGAACAGAATTCGTGGTGTACAGTGATCCATACACTCCTTGTTTATTCACTCCTGCTTGATTTACCCTGCCAGTGGTAGAAGTGCAATCTCCGGTAAGAAACTGCAAGTAGAATAGGTCAACCATACACCCACCATTAATCTACTCTCTACAAAATAACGTATTTGCTTGTTCTACTTTGACAATTTTTAATAGCAGCACGTATTTTAACAGCCTGTCTTTTGTTTCAATTTAATTAAAATTTTATAAACTGAAACAGTGTCGATAATTTATTAATGCTAAAATTATAATCGATTAATGTACACTCAATAATTGATTCGAAGCTGATAATGTCAAAACTTATGATAGAGTTTATAAAACAAACTAAAATTGTTTAATTTTATATCGAAAATTTTTAATTATTATCATTGATAATTGCAATAGAGATAATAGAAAAATTAATTGTCAATTAATGAGAAAAAAGTCAGGATAAAAGCCGCAGAGAATTTGAGAAAAGAAATGGTTTAAATACTTGATAAGAAGAAAAAATTAATTAAAAAGTTTCACCGTTTTTATCTAACCTCAATTGCAGGTATATTTTCGTATATTCTAAATAAGGTACAATGCAGATGTTAATAAAATGGGAACAGGAAATTTTTTTCTACAACATGCGCACGATAATTATGCAGATTAGAGTTTAATGTATCTTTTATGCATTCGACCTACTTCCCCCCGGAAACAATACACCTTTAACGCCTTTAGTACTGAGCGCAATTTTAAATGCAAAACCAACGTAAAAAATATTCTTTAACATTAATGTATTCCAATAACATAGATCCTTGCTCGAAAAAAATCAAATAATTTTCCAATTTTCCATCATCGTCATTATGTTTTAATAATTCGATTACTTTCAATTAAAGTACTTTTCTAATCTATTATTATTTATGATAAATGTTTCGCCGATAAGTTACGTTTTGCATTTAAATATTGCAGGAATGTTTCATTTCACACGAAGGATATTTGTTCCTTTTTTATAACGTTTCATTTCAGGGTGTGTATCACCTAGACAATCACCACGTGCATCATGCAAATCATGCGACAATAGGTCACAGTGGTTTCCTGTGCGAAAGGCATCAGAAGAGATACTTTTTTAGCAGGGATTCCGTGGATCACGTCGATTTCGATGAATTTTTGCCACCGCCGCCAAATTTGGACTACCATGATTATTCCAGACAATTCCCCAGAGATCTTACCACTCAAACGGTAAGCAATCTTTGAAATTGGGTTAAAAAAATATTCTATTTGAAAAAATAATAATTCAACCGAACACAGGTTAGCACAACAGCGGATGTTCTTCAGGAAGAGGAAGAGGAGTACAGTCCAAGTGTTCATCACGAATTCGTGACCTTTGACCTAGACGAACCACTACCACCACCACCCCCCGTTAGGGGTAGCGAATGGAGTTTCGATACGTTGAGGAAAACTACTCCTGTCTGATACACCGTCAGGTATAAAAATATCATTTTTCTACAGGACAAATATTACATTATTAGGAACTAACTCTGTATCTTTAGAAGCTTAGAAATTTTAGAATATTTCTGGAAACTTAGAAACCTTGAAATATATTTCCTCCGCATGATATTTATATTTATACGTTTATTTATCGAATGCGCATGCATGGAATGAAAGGATTAAAACGATCGATCAAATTCATCAAAGTTTTTGTTTCTTTTTTCTGCCAGATACGCGAGGCTGATACAAAGCGTCGAAAGCGTGGACGACGGGGACGAAGAGGAGGAAACGGAAACCGAGGAGGACCACGACACAGTCGGCGATTGAATAGGCGATTCAGTCTCTTTTTAACGAGTTACAGCTTGGAACGCGACCGGAAGCCTCTTTCGTCGTTCACCAGGCGGGAACAAACGGAGCCTCGGAACGATCGATCGACGAATTATCGAATGAATATCGATCGATGAAACTCGGCCAAGTTTCACGAGCGGAGAACTATCTCGCGTCGAGTAATTCGCTTGTCACGGATGAAAATAAGTGAACGAAGAAGATGAAATTAGTCCACGAACGATAAAGTGCTTCAACTCTAATTAACATGTCCAACTTTATAGGTGAATTCTTCTTCCTCCCCCTCCCCCCCCCCCCCGGTGGTGAGAATTTTCAAAGGTAAATCAATGACTTGTTTAATTCGATGAACGTTCTAAGAAAGTTTCGACGCATTCGCGAAAAGCTTTTAATCGACTGCCAGCCTCTGGACGAGTGCAAATTTATCGAAAGCGAGCCGTCCTTTGAACGTGAAAATGAAACTGGACGAGAGGTAACAGGACACGAGCTTAATCAATTGATCTGACGAATGTTCGCACGGATATCATCGACGCGGATACGTTTATGTGATTTGTGAAATTTTAACTGGAGTGGATTTGTACAGACAAGAGACCAAAATAAGGGAAGCATGAAATTTATTGTTGCTATGATATTATACATATTAGGACCGTTTGTATTTGTTCCTGAGATAAAATATGCTTGCCAAACGAAGAGGGAGAGATGTTCGTTTAAAAGACTGCAATGTATATCTGCCAAACATAAACCAAATCGAGACTGCGAATCGATTGGTCTGTATAATTGTGTAAGTATTAATATATTCGTTGTAATTATGCGATATATAAACGTCGAACAACTGAATTTTTATTCTTAACACTGTGGAAACGAATTGAATTTTTAAAAAATTGGTATTTTTCTGGTTCTGTTCGAAACAGTACCAATTTTTAACACAGCGATGCTTACGATTCAATCGATCAACTATCTTAATTGAAATTTATTTCATACAAAAACAAAAGAATTTTTAAAAGAAGTTAATACGAAATGTATCCATAGAATTAAGAATAAAAAGAGTTAATCAAGTTTCATGAAAAGACTGCGATGCTGAGAAAATTTTTAACGCAAAGAAGGAATTGCGAATGAGTTCAAAATTGGAGCACAATGATTCATTCATGATATTACGAACGTGTTCAAGATCGAGTTTTGGGAAACCGGGATGAATGCGAACGAAAGGACAGTGTGTATCTAGCGTTCGAGTGAGAAACAATTTGTAGCGTAGCACCTAGTGCGGTGAAAGCCTATTTTATTTTATTAAACTCATTATTAGCGAAGTTCCGTCTCGACATGTTTATCCCTCCAATACGACCTATCCTACAATACTTTAAACAATTATGTACTGTAATAAGTTTTTTGTGTTGATACAAAATTATATTTCAGCAAGAATAAAAAAGAAATTGATTACAAGTCTGATTAAATACAGTATTAAATGAACATTGTTGATAATTGTTTAATGGTACACAGCATATAGCACTGCTTTTACTTTGGTGCTCAATATTAATATTAAATTTGACAATAGCAATGTTTAAATTGTATACTATGTTTACATACCTTTTATTTCCTGTTTTGCAGCTGAAAAATACATTTTAATATATAAAATTGTTTCAGCCACATAATAATACAGATTTCTGATAAATAATATTTGTACAAAAGCAAAAAAATATACATGCTATAAATTTAAATTGCTTATAAAATTGGAAAAACTGAAAAATCAATTTGGTTTTTAAGTGAAACATAACAGAGTGTTCTAAAACATTCAAGATAATATGAAATATCTAAAACAACATTTATAATATGAATTCTGAAAAGAAATCTTCTGTTTTAAAATAACATGTCATTTCTTAATCTTATGTGACTGAAACAATACATTGTATTAAAGATTATTGAACCAATAACTTATATTAAAGACATTTTTTCAATTCTATAAAACATATTTGTAAATAAGTGCAATGTTTGCAATGTAATATATATGTGGTATATACATGGCCAAAGAAAAATTGTTTTGCATTATATATTTATAATGCTCTGAATTATATCGTTAGTTATAAGAAGCCAAGCCTATGTCGTAGTCTATAAGAACAAAATGAAACTGATTAATTTTGACACAGTGGACCGTAACAAAGATAAAACAATATACTTTGTCTAACAAAGACAAAAAACAGAAACATGTTTCATACAAAGCTGCCATTATTTATAAAATAATACATGTTCACTAGTATTTAATAGGAATTTATTGGTTATATATTCAACCATGATAAGCTTGTCCAAACTTTACAATTTGTACAATAAAGTTTCTTCAAAGTTATTGAAACATTGTTTGACAAAGTTCATATACAACCTAACAAAACCTTTGTATAATATTCATTTACTTCTGTTTAAAATCTAAAGTTATTAAATATTTCTGTGAAATTTATTCAGCTACTTATTTATTTATTTAAAAATATCATAAATTAAAATATTATATTATAAGTACATAAAACATAGAAATCTTTTTGTAAAGTAATATTATTATTATAAAATATGGATTTAAACACATAAAAAACATAAAAAATACTTTTTTACAACAAGTAATTCAAAATATCTTTATACTGAATTCTTACCTTGCAGGAGCTGGATAACTTTCTTCATCAAACGTGTTTGAAACTGCACTGAACAGCAAAAATAGTACAAACAACAAAATTTACACCTTAACTAAACTTATTTTGCACTCAACAAGTGATTTTAACAACTTTTTACTAATTAATTATTAAATTTTCGATTAGCCGCAACGAACTACGTTTTAAACTTCTTTCTTTCGGTGTGGGGAGTGGAAAGATGGCGTTCCATCGTCTTCGTCTAACCATCGTCAAAAGTGGCGCGCTAATATTAAAATTAAGTTTAAACACATTTTTATGGTATTTTTAAGAATATATGAGCTTATGTTAAAATATTCACATACCTCTGATTATAAGGAATGAAGACATAAGTTAAGTACATTTAGAACACAAGTATTATTGTATTTTTCTCATCTTTGAGCTTTGTCGCTTAAACCGTTTAAATAGTGCGGGTGTCGCCATTAACAAGTGTCTTGTAAAAAGTAGTCCCGTTTCGCGGGAAACAAAAGTTGCAAAATTTTTAGATTTTTTAACGATATTTCCTACTTTAAGCGATAGTTTTGTGAATTTGAATATAAACAAAATAATCATTGGTATTTTTAGCTCTGAATGACTAATAGTTAATTAAATTAATAGTAATATTGAAAATTTTACTGATTCATGAAGACGAAAGTGCTATAACCCTCTAGCGGTGAAACAATCGAATTAACAGCGCGTAATCGAACACGAATCATTACGGTGTTTTATTAAATAACGGTCGTTTTTAACAAGAAATTGATTCCAATGAACAGAAAAAACTGCAAATAATCCACAGCAGCATCCTGTGAGTACTTATTTTCAATTAGTGCATGCAATTTTTCTATTCACAGCGAATATATTAGATTTTGAATTTGAAACGAAGTTTCAATCAAAAAAGTTCGTTACACAAGTTACCCAATTAAATTTTATCGTTTTATTTTAAGTATTTTATTAAGTAGGAGGGAAATAAATGATTTGAGTTTAATTAGCCGACATATTATTTCATTAATTTTATTATATGTACACAAAATAAATTAAATTATCTAAATTTAAAAAATTCTATTACTGATGATCCAATGCAGGAAAAGAAATCGCTGATAGATTTGAGTGTCGTCGAAGTTTCTCGTTTAGTATTAAAAGAAGGAATATGGGATATACATGATGCATTGCTTTTTTGTATATAAGGCACATTTTCTGCATCTGTAACATTCTGTAAAACACATAAAGATATAATAACCATTTATTAATAAAAATCGATGCTCAACTTACACAATTAATATTTTGTAGGCAATATCTATTTTCCTTCTGATCATCACCATTTTTAAATTTTTTAAATTTTTTGAGTAACAATAAACATTTATTTTCTGATTGTGAATCTCCATCTGCTTCATTGTCTTTTTTCAAATACACAATCTTTGATGCATTTAAATTAACCTGTTGAATATACAATACGAAGCATAATTTATTAGATAGAATAAAAATGAATTTTTTTATTTAAAAACTGTTATATATACTTCTGTTGCTTCATCTTCGTCTGATCTTTTTCTTTTACCAGCAATTATTGGGATATTATCTGATGGGAATAAATTAAGATTATTGTGTCTCAATGGTTTTCTTGAACTGCTATCTTTTCTTAAAGTTTGCCTGCACTCTGCATACTAACAGCACAAAACAATTTATATTAACTGTTATATAAAAAACATTTGAGTAAGAATACAATGTTTTGAAGGTACCTTTTTTATAGAGTTTTGTACTGCCTCTATCCATAAACTGCTATCCTCTTTCTCAGAATAAAGTAAAAGTGTTTCGTTTAAACAAGTAACACGAAATAATCCACCACTCAAAACTGATTCAATTTTACATTTATTCAATGGTAAAACACAGCATATAGTTAGTGAGTTTTGTGGATCACCTTTACAATACAATAAAATATCATCAAACAGGATAAAATATCTTCGATATGCACAATTACCCTTTCTTGAAACTCTCATTAATGCTCCTTGTTTAATTAGTTTTCTACCAGGTTTTACCAAATTAATTGGGTTTGCAATACATTTTTGAAGTTTCAATAATTTCTGAGTTTCTTCATGCTGTTCAATTAAGGCATTCATGTGCCTTGCAGCTTTCTCAATTTCTACTAGACAAACTTCAGAAAAGAAAAATTTAAATAATGCTTCATAATGTTGCAGTAATATAAAATTTGAGTTCATGTATACCTTGCAAAAGATTGTATTCTTTATGTTTACTAGGCGTATGTTGCAGAACTTCTTGCAAAAGTAACTTATATCTAGGTACTCTTTGTATTGGTGTAATTAATAATGAAGGTAATTTTCTACCAACTTCTGGCCTTGTTTCTTGTCCATTTATAAAACTTTTAAATGCAAAATCATTTTCTTGTTTCATCTGAAAAAGAAATATTTTCATATATGATTAATTTACAATTATGTTAGTAATAATAAGTTACTTGATCATTACCTGTAACAAACATAAAATTTGCTCATAATCATAAGCATACACAGAATATAACTTAAAAAATGGAGCCAATTTATGAAATGCAGCAGCAATATTTTGTGAATCCTCTTTCAGCTCCTTTATTAACTCTCCACTAACATTATACAATGTTTTTATATTTTCAGATAGTGTTGAAAGTAAACTGTGATCTAATAATTTCCTTTCAAACATAGGGTGTATAAAATACTAAAAAATAATTAATTATTTATGTTATACCTGTGATCCAGTATTTTAAGTATTATTATTAAATGTAAATAAAAAATACCTCCATTAATATTTCCAATTGACGTAAATAAGTAACTTCTGTTGTTAGAATTTCTTGAATAGCTTGCGATCTCAAATTTCTCTCTTTTTCTTCAAGCTGTTTCTGATTACTTTCATTTAAGCTGTTAAGAACTGCAAATATAAAGGTGCTTATTATGTTAACAAACACATAAAACATTCATCAATTATATACCTTTCATACGACTCCTCATACTCAAAACATTTCTATCATTTATAATCTTTTTTAGTTCAAAACTTAAAGGAGTTTGTGGTGATCTTGGTGAATTCATAATTAATACTTTTAAATTACAGAACTGAATAAAAATACTTCATTACAATATTACTTTAGTTCTGCTTTCAAAAGTATAGCTGTTAAAATTTGAATATTCTATTGCAGTGACTTTTATCATTTGAATTCTTTTGTCAAGTTTAATCAAGTTTAATCATTTTATACACATAGCATACACAGCTAGGTGAGTTATTTTATTGGTTGATCTACTGGTAAACTAAACCTTCAATAAAAGTTACTAAAAGGTAGAAAGTTTTGTAGGAAATAAATTCCCTGGATGTTCAAATTATAACGTTGACTATATTGTAAAAAAGACTAGCATATGCGAGTTGTCGAATATCAAAACATATGATGATGAAGTGACAATTTGATGAGAGTTGAATTTGTTAATGTTTCTTATTTGTATTTTTATGAATCTGTTGTTATCTATAGTGACACCTAAAGGAATACTAAAGCGTTAAAAGTATAACAGTATAACGTAACATTCTGCTTTTGATTAAGGTACGATATGGTTCATTTCTCAAAAATTTTTCAACGCTTTGCGTGTCATCTGTGAATGTCACATCCGGGTAATAATTATTACCATAAAATGAAGTACATTTGTAAGAATAATATAAGATATTAATGGTATAGTTTTCACTTCCATTGCAGTAAATAATTATTCTTTTTCTACATTTGATAATTACGTAACGAAGTATATTATTAAGTAGACTTATTGTTGTAAACGATAACATTTTGCATGTCATTTTTGGAGCTTATGAAAGTCATTTTTATCACCTATTCATATGATTAATTTTATAAGTTATTGTTATAACACAAGAATAACATGGTGAAATAGGTTATGATGCTTATAATGTTTTTATGTTATGGTCGTGAATATGTAATAAATATTACAAAATATACGAAATATGGAAAGTACAGATGATATAATAATAATTAAAATATACTTGTACATAATCGAAGTATATTATATAATTATTATTATATGTTTCAGGATAACCAGTCATTTTGGTATGGAAACGTACGTACACAGCATGTATAAGTACTTGCTAGTAAATTTTATTCATGAAGGATACACGAATAAAAGCTATTAGTTTGTATACCAGTTGTTAAAAATAAATATTATATAGTATTTAAAATGCCACAAGTGGATGGTGCTGCTCCACCAACAACAAATAATCAAACTAGTGAAACTGTATATAATCGTAATACAAATAGTACGACTCATCCAGCTTTAAGTAACAACAATATGAATACTGTTAGGAACAATAATAATCAAAATCCATTAGTTAATGTTCGGGATAGATTGCTTCATACATTATTTATTAAGGCTGCGTTAATGTATGCAAAGACATTTCCAAGGCCTGTCAGAAGATTTATAGAATTTATGACTTTACTGAAGGTAATTATACCCTCCAAAATTATTAGCTACTTATTAATTGAACATACCACGTAAGTTTTACAGCTGTACATTTTTTATCTTCAGGCCATAGCAGCATTTTTTGTATTGGCTTATATTCATATAGTATTTTCAAGAGCGCCAACTAATTGTTTAGAACATATAAGAGATGATTGGCCTCGAGATGGTATACTAAGAGTTGAAATACTTAGGAATGGAGGTGATGATTACAGTATTGAAAAAAGTTATGCAAAAGAAGAAAAATTACGACAAGAAAAAGTTGATGATTTAACTAGTGCTTTGGAAATATTAACTAGAGATGGGTAAAAATATATACACTGCAATGGTTTTTAAAGATTATTACTGAGTCTTAGTTAATTACTAACTTTTGTTGTTTATTATACAGGTTTATTAACATTGAACCATCTGCTGTTGACGAAGAGCGTGACACTGTTAATGTATCTAATGAAGAAAATCATGACAATTTAGCATTATCTGAAAAAGAAATGATTCTCAAAGGTGCCACTATTTCTGGAGGTATACAAGATTCAAACTGGAATATAAATAATACCACAACTCCTTCATTATCAACGAAATATTGGAATGAAATAAATGTATACAATAAAGAAGTAATTATATTTATTTAAATAAACATTTAAGTGTATTTTATAGTATATTTTATGTTTAAATTATATTTTGAATTAATGTTCCAGGTTTTAAATGAGAAAGTAGTGTCATTAACAGGTACACATAATAATACTATGGAACAAGACACGGATAAGCTAAATAAAGATGATGTTATTCAACCTTTGAAGGATCAGAATTCTGAAGTGAGAACAGGTATAGTTATATTATAATTATAGAAGTATTTAACATCAACATTGATAATAATATTAATAGTACTGATAGAGGTTATGACAAGGACGATTACAATTGCAACGATGGCGATAATAAAATTATTATTTTATCTTGCAAATAAATCGTTTCTTTTTTAGATGACGGTTATATCGTGGAATATTCATTAGAATATGGTTTCTTGAGGTTATCACCGGTAGCACGGCAAAGATTAAACATTCCTGTAAAGATTGTTACTTTGGATCCTGCTAATGACAAATGCTTTGGTGATGACTTTTCAAGACTAATACTCGATGAATTTTTGGGGTACGATGATTTATTAATGGCAAGTATCAAGACGTTAGCAGAGCATGAGGATAACAAAGGATTTTTACGGTAAGTGAATTTCTTTGTTTATAATTTTTTTATGTTATTCATGATGTCATTTTGATGACAATATACACGTATATTGTGTTTATTGCAGAAACGTGGTCACCGGAGAGCACTATCGTTTTGTAAGCATGTGGATGGCTCGAACTTCGTACCTTGCTGCATTTTTCATCATGTTAGTTTTTGTAAGTACTTGTATCTGTTTACACGTCATTGCATGTGCCGTTAAATATTCAGTGTTAAAGTACGTAAATCGTACATTGCGATAGTGATAGATTAATGAATTCAAAACGGGTGAGTACATAATTCAAATTTCCGTTCGCTAAATTTAGCGCCAGTTTAGTTGCGTTAGATTTTATTTACGTATCGCGGAAAACCGTGCTATTTATATTTCGAATTGTTACGAATACGCGATAGTATCACAAATGTTATATGTGGCGCGGGTCTAGAATATTCCGAAGGTGCAAATTAGATTTAGTTTCATGTGCTACGTGTTCTCGATCCAGATATATTCCTCTCCGTCAAGGGGATGATATCACACATATCTATGCGACAACCTAGTACGTGTAAAAGGATATGGCAATCAATTCAAAGTAACCACGCACTGAGATAACCCGCGTATAACCCTCCTACCCCTTGCATCCTTATACACGGTGATCCCCCCGGAGTTAAACCGTTGAGTATAAATCAACGTTATTAGAGGCATCATATTCGTTGTACAGGTCCCAAGTCGGTAATTTTGTATCAAATTGTATCCAAATATGTTATGTCGCATTTAATGAGTGATTATAATGATTGTTAGAAATTTTCGATGGGCAGAGTGATCGATACGGTAACTGGCATCTTAATCAATAAGATTTTTAATCGCGTCGCTAATAGCGCGATATGAAATCGAACATTCATTGCGTTTATTTTATTCTGCAAATAAGTTCTTTATTCCCGATAAAGTTTACGAATAACTTTTGCTTCGTGATCAATTAAGTGATTCTAATCACCGTATTGTCGGTATCTGTATGCATATATCGCAACATAAATATTATGGATGCCAGATGGATTGTGAAATTTCGGGGTATTCCCTGGTGTTAGGAAGTGATTGGATCATATACGGACCAACGAGTAACTCCACTCGTGTTTAATGGGTTTACGTCGGCTGAACAAATGAGTAATATTGCATACTACTAACCATGATTCAAATGCAATGCACTGTGCACCAGTCTACATCTAGTTCATATCTAGGTATTCATGATGGATATACATGTAGTGAAAAGCCAATTACTCTATGCATGAATAATTTTATTAGGATAAATGTTCAAATGTAAACGGTAGAATTTTCACAGGGCATTTACACGGGAAGGAAGTTATCGATCGCGTGACAATTCCAGTTCTGTAACGTTGTATCGATACGGAGAAGAAAATTCTTCTTTTTCATTTGTTCGACAATCGTTTCGTTATGCATTTTGAATCTTGTATATCGTTCTCCCTTCGACAAGGTTTAAATGCAATATTTCATGTAGAACATTAGAAACGGCTCGATGTAACCCGGTGGTTGAGACAGGAGACGGGTGAATCTCGTGCCACAACACGTGAATGTTACTTCAGTGCTTGGGGGTGCTCTACCCGGAACCACCCTTCGGTCAACCCACTGTTGTAGAGTCACGTGTACACCGGGACTGTCGTCATCTACGTATTACCCCATATTCCTCCCTGTGTCATGTGCACACGACATTGGCTATAGTATACCCTGTTACAACACGATGTACCTTGAAATATTATTCTCTATTTTTCTTTTTTCCTGCGTGATTGTACATCTGTCGTTTCGTATCTCTCGTGCAAGGTCGTTCCTTGAGTATAAAACAATAAATTGAAACGAATCTTGTGATTCGGATGCTCCATGTTATACAAAACTATTGCATAATGTGTACAATTGCGTATTGAACACAGATGCTGTTTGAAAATTTGAAAGTAGCGTTCTTAATACATTTGGGTAACGATCTTTTGACCTCGCCAGTCGAGCGGTCAACGTTTCGAAGTGCGCGTCGGTTCGTGTCGGTTAGCGTCGGTGTCGCATTAAATTCCATTATTTGCAAGTTATTATCTGTATCCGATTGTTTGAATAATTCGATTCTTCAAGTATTGAGTGCTGTGAACGATTATTTTAGTGAATTTAGTGAGTTCGTCAACGAAGATCGTGTATTTTCTTCAAATTGGGAGTCATGAATCACCCCCTCGTGCGTAACGTTCAATCAGGTATACAAAAGAATTATTTAACATTGAAAGATTTACTTATTATTCACGTATTACGCTATAATATTAACATTAGAACCACCAAATGGGTCAAAATGACTTGTTCCAGATTTTTTATTTTACGTTACACAATTTATCAAGACTCTTTTTAGTCAAATGTAGGCTTATTTTTATTAAGATAAAGAATCATTCTGTATCATAATTTATGTTTCATCTCTTATTCATTAATTTTTCTATTTTATTGTCGGTAGTTCTAGTGTTAATACATGCTATGTAATAGAGCTAAATTATTTTTTCTCGAGCTTCTTCAATATTTTGTTCTCGAAAGAATCGATCTTTTATAAATATATCCATCATTATGAATATTAATCTCTTTTGTGAGGACGTCTAATAAATCAATTATCTATTTCTTTATATTAATAGAGATTTGATACTGATTCATTATCTGTATAGTAGAATAGGGTGGTGGCTCTTTCCCCCAAAAGGGTGTGGCCAAGATACAATGTAAACAATCAGATACCTAAGTTCTATCCGAATGTTGTTTTGAAACATTAATTTTGTTCGAGCTCAGAGTCGATGCTGTTTTTCCTGTTTTTTTCTCTTCTTCCATCGGTTTTCGCCGTAAATAACATCGACTCGTCTGCAAAATACCATTAAACGCTTCCGTTACCAAGGTTTTCCATTGCAAATAGTGAATTATCAGACGGGTGTCAGGTGCTAGCTCAATCCGAACCGTTCGCAATTCAATTGCAACGTTCGCTCTCAACCCGGTAACCGAGTGCGATCGTTCGGCTCGCAATTTATCCCGCGACACGTCTTCGTTGCAATTTCCTTTTATTAAATAATAAACACTTTCGACCTGTTTTGCTGCGAGCATTAATTGACACGGCGTCGTGTCGCTAACGCTCGTGAAGGATCCTGAAAATTACAACGACTTCGGCTCGAATGATCCGAGCTAAATTAAATGTGGCGAGTTATTTGATAGAGAATATTCTGTATTTTGTTTAAACTAATAAAATCTATAATTAAAATGATTTGATCGATGAAGCTATACGATTTATTTAATCATTTAATCATTTAATGAATTCCAAGAATCTAATATTGAATTATGTGTGCTTTTCAGACCATCTCCATTTCGATGCTGCTGCGATACTCGCACCACCAGATCTTCATCTTCGTTGGTAAGTGATTGCAATTGATAATAGTATTAAATATATAATTTAAATTAACCGTAATATCGTGAATATTCGTACATAGCTGGTTTTAGTAATGCTTCTTCGCTCGATTTGATTTTTAATCCAAATAATAATTTACAAAATGGGCAGAAAAAGTCGAAAAAGCCTAGATAATTATATTACTAGTTCAATTTATTTCGCCTAGAATTATTTTAACGTTCGAATAAAATTTTTAAGCAGATAATTGACAAAGGTACTTTGAACCCACTTTTATTGCCCGGTAAATTAATCTTTACTTCGATCTTCGATATTAAAGGGGTGAACGAACTTCTGTATCAGATAATCAATAAACGACGCAATTAATTGATTTTTCTGTCTTCCACGGTTCGATATTTGTCCCGATATCATTTTGCGAAATCGCTTTATCTATACAATTACATTTCGAAAAAGTATTCTTTATCTGAAGATCTGAGATTAACACCCTCTTATCTAGAGACTCCTGCACATTTATAACCCTCCCTTCTGGGTCTCCCTCGATTTCCTTCTGTATATATATAGGTGTTTTCGAATGTTTTCGAATGTTTTCGAATTTGTCGATCGCGTTTGAAACATCATTGCAAGAACGATGTTTTTATCACTGACTACATTCACGACATTGGTGATCGTTTTGGTGATCGTCGCTTTCGTGAAATTACGCTCGACATTACGTTGGCAGTCTGACTACTGGAAAAATAAAGGAGTGCCCTACGTAACATTGGGAGACTGGTTCAGAATCGAATGGAAAACCATGCTCGGGTTTCTCTCTTTCGCGGACTACTGCAAATTGCTATACGATCATCGCCCGGACGTACGGTACGTGTGCACGATGAATTTCTCGTCGCCCACCGTTGTTGTGCGCGATCCGAAATTAATCAAAGAGGTAACCGTAAAGCACTTCGATCATTTCCCGGACCATCGAAGCTTCGTCACCGAAGACATAGACCCGGTCTTTGGCAAGAATTTGTTCTCGTTGAGGGGCGACCGCTGGAAAGAGATGAGGAACACGATGAGTCCGTCCTTCACCTCCAACAAGATGAAGTTTCTCTTCGAGCTGGTGTTCAAGTGTTCTGAACAATTCACCGATTACCTGTACGAGTATCCAGAGCTGTGTTCCATGGTGGAGTCCAAGGACGTGTTCAGCAGGTACACCAACGACGTGATCGCCACGGTCGCCTTTGGAATAGGCGTGGATTCCATGAACGATCGCGAGAACGAGTTCTATACGAGAGCGACCGAGTTCGCGAACTTCAGCAGTATTTCTCGCGCGATCAAGTTCATATCCTTCCGTCTGTGTCCAAGATTGATGAAGTTCCTAGGCTTCAGGTTCTTGACCCATTCGACATCCGCGTTTCTCGAACACGTAATCTCCAAAACGGTGAACATGCGTCGCGAACGGGGCATCGTTCGACCGGACGTGATTCATCTGCTACTGCAGGCCCAAGACAAGAACAAATGTCGAATAACCATCGACGACATCATCGCTCAGGGGTTCATCTTCTTTTTGGCCGGCTTCGACACTGTCTCCACCGCGATGTGTTTCATCGCTCACGACCTGGCCTTGCACCAGGACATTCAGGCGAGGTTGCGCGACGAGGTGGATCGTTACCTGGAAGAGGAAAACGGGAAGATCTCGTACGATTCCTTGTCGAAGATGAAGTACATGGAAATGGTGATATCGGAGACGCTCAGACTTCATCCTCCCGTGATAATAGTCGATCGAATTTGCGCGAAAAAGTTCGAATTGCCCCCGGCGGGGGATGGTTATAATAGCTGCACGGTGAATCCTGGCGATAATGTTTGGATTCTGACTCACGCGTTGCACATGGACCCGAAACATTTCCCGGATCCGGATAAATTCGATCCTGAGCGTTTCAGCGACGAGAATAAAAATAATATCGAGCCCTACAGCTATATGCCTTTCGGAATGGGGCCACGACAGTGTATCGGCAATCGATTCGCGTTAATGGAAATGAAAATTCTGTTGGTTCATTTGTTGGAGAAGTTTGTGATCAAACCGAACGCGAAAACGCCGAATCCTATCGTGTTCAAGAAGACTGGTTTCTCGGTGGTCCCGAAGGACGGTTTTTGGGTTAGTTTCGAGAAACGGGGAGCTTAGATTAGCAAATTTTATATTCAGTTATCGATAAAGAGTGAATAGAACGAAATGAATTTATTACATTTGAATAATATGGAAAAGGAAAAATATTTAACATTCTAAAGATCTTGGCGTTTCGAATTTTGTATATTTTCCTACAACTATTTTTTTCTTCCTTTTTTTTTTGTCATTTTAGTTGCCGTATTCCATATGCATTGAATTTAAATCACTCTTTTTGTTCCATTTTCTTGTACATCCAGCAAACCGTGGAATCGATGCGATAGACTTCCTTTCACGATACAATTTATAGTATCGTGCACGAAATTGTTTTACACTTCGTTGAGCAATTTTATGTTGAGTAAGAGAATGACTATAGTCCTGGTCTAAACAAACGAAAAACTTGTATTCGTGTTCTTTCTTTTGGGTGTAAGGAAAATCTTGATCGAAAGACGTATGATTAAAAACAGATAAGAAATGATGACAGATGAAAAAAATACGAACACTTGTTTCAATTTCAGCCTGTACAAATAATACAGTCAACATTACGTGTCCAGTTCATTTGCCCTTTCCCTCTCCGTCTCTTGCACATTGATATATCTTGTCACGCGTTTGTTCGTATTTAAGAGCGTAGTTGCCCTCGACTGATAGTTATTCGCGTGCATGACTATCATGGAGATTCTCTCGTCTTTGTCAGCGTTCGCGTCGAGCGTTACAATTTTCGCGAAATTAATCGTCGCGATCTAGCCGGGGCAAACTTATCGGAGAACAAACGTGTGCCCTACTTCTGGATGGAAGCTTATGTTACACCGATTGACGAGTTCAGTAACTTCGTCTGTAATCGTTGTCCGGATACGAAGTACCGGCCACGTTGATTCGAGAAATAATCGTTCATGGATCGAAATCGAGCTCACGTGGGAGATGAGAACCATTCTCAGTCCGTCTTTCACGATTAATAAAACGATGTCGATGCCCTCGCAAATATTGGCTATTTTTGGCTATATATGCAGAGTATTCTTCTTCGATGAAGGACACTTTCACCAAATACGCCAATGACCTGATCTGCTCGACCGCTTTCAGAGTGAGAGTGAATTCGTCGAAAGACCGGGATAATTTCTTTCGAAGAATAATTTCTTTGCTGAGTTTCATGGTTTATGAATTGAGATGGCAAAGGCATGGATAAGTACGTCAAGGGGGCGACATTTTTCACAAGATCCTATCAAATATGGAGTACATGGACATGGTGATATCAGGGGCGAATAGAAAGGATACGATTATCTCGTTGCGAATTACCCCTTGGCCGTGATAGCTTAACTATAAATCTGGGTACTCATGGCTTGGAATATTTCCGGATCTGGCAGGGGGAACAGGAGAAATATCTTTTCTTACACCTTCATGTTTCATCTGTTGTGATCAATTGATTTGTAATCAATTTTAATGAAAAGCCATCAACTTCCTGAATTGATCAAATGTTCGAAATATATGAGATTAAATGGAATGCAATAAAATTGAATATCATCAGTTGTTTTATTTTTAAAACAATTCCAAATATTATATACATATCTTTGTTCGAATAGCTAATGTATGTTATTATGTTTAATTTGTACCATAAAAATGTTCAAATTTGGCTCTTTTTGATCGATTATCCATTATAAACTACAACATCGAAAGTTCTTTCGGAAAAAGAAAAGATATACAGCTTCCAGGTATAAAATTCGATGGCCTTTTTTAATTTCGTGTTGACGTCGATCGACCTGTTACCTTTTTTGAGCACAGACAGATGGCGGCCAGAATTGTTATTTCCACTAACATCGACGAGGAACAACGCAGTTTGTTCAGTCGATTTACGTAACGGACCTTCTACTCCCTCCATCTCTGTGCCTCATGCAACGATACAACCGTACATGTATTCGTCCATACTTATAACATTCCTCCTACTTTCCAGATAGAGTCGTTCGTAATCCATCCTCCGCGACAATGGAATCGGTGTCGTTTTCTTTTTCGTTGAAACTGTTGGTGATCGTGATCCTCGTCCTCGGTCTGAGCAAACTCGTTTCGATCGTGTACATACAGTTCACGTACTGGAGGAAGAAGCATGCACCCTACATCAAAGGGATGCCGGTGTTTGGTTCCTCCTGGAGGCTATTCCTTCGTCGCATATCCATCCCGGACTACTGTAAATTCATCTACGATCATCAGCCGAATTTGCGATACGTGTGCGTGATGGATTTCTCGACACCCGGCGTGGTGATCCGCGATCCAGAATTAATCAGAGAGATAGCCATCAAGAATTTCGAACACTTCCCCGACCATCAGAGCTTCATCAACGAAAAGATCGATCCGATCTTCGGCAGGAACGTGTTCTCGTTGAAGGGCGATCGTTGGCGAGAGATGAGGAACACGCTCAGCCCGTCCTTCACCGCCAGCAAGATGAGATTCATATTCGAACTGGTGTCTAAGTGCGCTCAAGAGTTCGTCACTTATCTGTACAATCATCCGGAGTTCTCCGCCTCGATGGAGGCCAAGGACGCGTTCACCAGATACACCAACGACACGATCGCCACCGTCGCTTTCGGGATCAGCGTGAACTCGTTGAGGGATCGCGAGAACGAGTTCTACAAGAAAGGGGCCGACGCGACGAATTTCGGCGGTCTCTTTCGTCTGTTCAAGTTCCTTTTGTTTCGTATGAATCCACGTTTGACCAGGATGGCCGGTTTCTCGTTTCTGTCCCGCGACACCGCTACTTTCTTCAAGCGAGTCGTCTGCGAGACAGTGAAGGCACGGGACGAGCAAAATATCGTCCGACCAGATATGATTCATCTTTTGATGGAGGCCAGGGATAAGGAAAATCCTGTATCCCGTCAGATGACCATCGATGATATCACGGCTCAGGCGTTCATCTTTTTCTTGGCCGGCTTCGACACGTCCTCTACCTTGATGTGTTACATGGTCCACGAGCTGGCCGTCAACCCGGACATCCAGCAGAAGCTGCGCAACGAGGTGGATCGTTACATGCAAAAAGGAAACGGGAAGATATCCTACGAAGCTTTGTCCAGGATGAAGTACATGGAAATGGTGACCTCGGAGGCTCTCAGAAAGTATCCTCCGTTGGTCCTCATCGATAGACTGTGCGCGCGAAAGTTCGAACTGCCTCCGGCTGGACCAGAATACAATACCACAACCATGTACCCGGAAAATGTCGTCTTGTTTCCCGTTTACGCGTTACATCACGATCCCAAGTACTTTCCCGAACCGGAAAAGTTCGATCCCGAGCGTTTCAGCGACGAGAACAAAGACAAGATTCATCCCTACACGTATCTGCCTTTTGGAATCGGGCCACGAAAATGTATCGGCAATCGTTTCGCGTTGATGGAGACCAAGATTCTGATAGCCCATCTTTTGTACAGGTTTCATTTGAAGTGCACCGAAAAGACTAAGATACCGATCGAGTTTAGTAAAAAGAACTTTTCGATAATGCCGGACGAAGGGTTTTGGATCGGTTTGGAAAAAAGGGATGTTTAATTTATTCCATTGTTTTTATATCTCGAAGGTAGGGTTAATCGTGACCTAGATTTTTGATTAGGGATTTAAATTTGTATCAGTAGGTTTTGTATAGAATGTAAGATTAGTGTTTGGATGATCTGCTGATTAAGGGTTAATTAAGTGATACGCTTACTTACGCTTGATTTTTGTTAGCAATATTTTTTTTCACTTTATCTGTGTATCGTAAATGTGAGGAAAATTATTATTTATCCATATTGGATCGATATTTAAGAATATTAGATCTGTTTATAAGTAATATTGGTAACGATTGTTCAATTATACGAAGACGTATAACTTCTTTCTTTCTTCCTGGAATAGATTTGTTATCGTTAATATGTTTTTCAGAAAAAGTTGTACTTCGATGTTGTTTCGATACATCTTCATTAATTGTGCGACGTTTATGTCGAAAGTGTGTAACGAGTTCGTGATTCCGTTAATCGAAAGATACTGGTTTTATTTTCGCTTTGTGATTACGTTTCAGCCAATATCTTAACGTAATGTTAATTAATTATATAACGTTCTTATCTGCGGATTACGATTTGTATTCCTTTGAATTTTTCCAATTGATTTTCAATGTTAATTCGAACGGTGATCCTTGAACATATCAACGATCATGTTGAATGAACTTTAGCTGTTTTCGTATCAAAATCATCGTATCGGTCATTGACTATGTTGAAATTACTTTTATCTTCGTCCAAGAACATTCGTAGGAAATAAATGTATTAATAAAGTATTATAATGAAATAAAAAGAAACTACATTGATTTTTAATCCAACAATTTTTGGCCAATATGCTTTTATAAAATAATGTATTAGTTGTAGATTTTCCATAAAAAAATAAATTGAACATTTTTTTATCATTTTGGGGTGTAAGTAATTAATGTAAATTTGTAAATCAGTCATTTTATATTTAAAATATTGAAACGTTTACATAGTTATTATTTTCTAAACTTTAACCTTCAAATTGATTCTAGATTCAAAGTTCTTTTAATTTGGTTAAGGTAATTTTTCAAATCTAACTCAAATATTAGTCGTTTGTTCGAAAAAGATATTTTTAAACTATGTGTTTTCCTTTCAGAGTTAATGTTTATAATGTCATAGTGAGTAATTTGTTACTATAATAGCGTTAACCTCGAATCAAGTACGCACGATATCAAACCGGTTTATCTAATCGCGTCAAGCATTAGATCTGTTTGTTCATGTAAGATCTAATCATGTTCCTATCGTGTCAACATTTTCTCTTCCCTGTCATGTTATTTTGTTTAATTTGGAAGTACTGTCGCATTTTGTGCCTCTTTTTTGCAATTGTCACTACCTTTACATAGTTGCAAACAGTTACTTTGTAATGATTAGAAATCATGATTAGATATGATATGATATAATTGAAATTTAGAGATATGAGCAAGTTCACTGATCCATTAAGACTTCTCGTGTAAAAGTTTCTCAACAGCTATAGATTTGTTAAATTAATTGATACGGCTTCTATTCTTTGCAATTACAATCGTAATTTTAGAAAAACAGAAATTAATTTTAGATATTGTCGTTATTAATCGTACTTAGAGAAAGAGAAAAATAATTGCAGGATTCATTTGAGTTTGATTAAGTTTTTATAATTATTAATATTTTGTTTTTCCACTTAATTGAAAATAAACAAAAGACACTTTTTTAAGTAATAAGTAAAAGATGCAGGGAATAGAATCTTTCGGTTGTTGACGGGGCTAGAGTCAGAGGGTTAGTTTCATGAAAATAAAATAGACACGTTGGCACGGATGAAAAAATAATTTCACGACACGCTTGCCAGTTGGCGAACTTTAGATTATATAGGACAAGATGGAGGAGCCTGGAGTTTTAATGAGCACCGGGAGCGGTTTTAGTGGGTGATATCTTGAAATCTAAAATTCATTAAATCGAAACACCAAGGTTGTGACGGAAATTTGCAAACGGCGATCTTTGCTGCCGTTGTAAAGAAGAGACGACAACTTCTTAATTGTATTGCCCTCCTTCAACTAAGTTACAGAAGAAAGTGTCTTTACGAAAGTTTATTAGTTACCCTTGAATAATTGAGCACTCGAACGTGCACTTTCTTCACTGACCCAGAGATTCCATTTTTAATGCTCTAAAAATGTTTGAAGGTTTCTCAGGCGGCACAGTACTTAATGAATTTATTATTTAGTACCTTGACAAATATCATTATTTGGGAAGCGTTAAAATTCGAAATTTTTCTCGACGATAAAGCGAATGGAAATATTATAAATTAACGAATGATTGTACACAGATCGAGTGTAAGAAGAAAAGCGAAATCCTGCCCCCCCCCCCCTCTTGCCGTCTTAAGGCGATGCGATCGAAACTTCTCTGGAACTTAAATCGAGATCGAGGAAGTTTTGAAATTAATTCTTATTGAGCTTTGAACCGACTCGTCGAACACGACACGATTTCTTCCCGGCCCTCAACTTGTGTAATAACCTTTTGCTCGGGAACTTTTCGTCACGGAGCATCTAATAAATATTAAATTTGTATCGTTCATCGCCGAGCATAACGATTTCGATACAATATCGCATTCCCGTTGCGTTCATAGGATAGCATGATACGAAGCACAATTTCATGATGTTTTCCAATAACGATTAGATTTGGTGTTACCTGCATGGACACCTTTCCTGATTTTTCACATGAAATATACTTCTTTTCCCTTTGTTTCAGTGGATCTGCTACAAATGTTGGAGTTCAACTTAACGGTCACGTTTCCGGCCGCCTCTTTGCTTGCCGTCATCCTGGCACTCGTCGGTAAGTTCATGTCAGACTCAGTAGCGAAGTAAATTTTTGCAATTATACAAAATTAGAATTATAGTCTTATCGCTTCGTAGAATCTTTGCAATTTTTTGCGTTTTATTAAAAAGTCAGACATGTATGAGAGAGACCAAACTAGTGTCAAAATTGACAGAAATTACAAATTGATGTAATTTTCTGGAAAAAAAAAAATTGGAGGAGCGAAAGTTAACGCATCGTCGGTGGCGGTGTGTCATGGTTGAGCAGGCGAGAGGGTACCGAAGGTGCAAAATATTAAAGGCTTTTTACTAAATCAGAGCCTCTCTCGGTTTCGTTCCCTGATACGATGTTAGCTCAGTTACAAAGCTGATTGGCCGGGACGGTTAACCCAGGATTCTGCATAAATTTCTGATGAAGGCGCAACAGTTGGGTAACCCGCTCGGAGCCCATTTAGTAACGGTGGCGGCGTCGGTGGTTTCCCTACTACCGCGACGCCCATTTCCATTTCAACCTGAATCTCCTCTTCACGCTTTGCATGTCCGTCAGCGCCATCCAGTTGACCTGTGTGAGCTGCGATATTGCTAATCCTTTTGCAATATTGTTCAACGATTTCGAAAGCATCGATCAACTTTCTATCGCTTTAACGTGACACCCATAGGTATTGAAGATGTGACATTTCATTGAATTTGTTTCTAATTAATTCGTCGTTGGAAAACTTATGGGACGAGTCGTGTTGATCCACGAATTACACTTTCAATATTCATGAAATCGAAGCTGAAGTCTATAGGAGGATTGTCAATTTTCTTGAGAAACGATCGAGGTTTATAGCGTCTAGCAGGGCCACCAGTTGCACGGTATTCGAGCAAAATGGCAACAGGAGTGGTAAATTTCCGGATTCGTGCTCGTAGAGGATCGCGCCTCTACATGTATGCTCCCGTGTACGTGTGTGTGTGCGTGTGTATATTGGCTTTACCGGTGGATGTAGAAGAAGGAAAGGAAGCCTTAGGGAAGTTGTTATCTGGAGTAATGGGTTCCGGTTCCTGTGTCGCTTCCTGCCCTCCATCCGTCATCCTGCAGTTCTCTCTGGCGAGTACTTTCACGATTTCTCTGCCTTCGCCTACCTAGTCCTCTGGCCCTTTGCTATCCACCCACCATATTTTCCGCTCCTTTCTTCCCTGCTTTTCGCGAGCTGAGTGTCACGTTTCCTTCGACGATAAATGTTGACGGGAAATAAAAAAGTGGAAACGTCGGCTCGAACGATATACGGTAAGACGGTTCGGTATCGTCGATACCGAACCGTTCAAAATTATCATTCTTTCGTGCTTGTTATTATTCGTGTCCTCTGTTCCCATTGGAGAACGCTTCTGGCAAGATAATAAAGAAGAAACGGGGAAAGCATTCGGTAGATTATTGTGTCTGGCGACAGAGTTAAGGAACGATAAGGTTGCTTTAAAAATACTCGGTATATTATTTCACTCTATTTTCCTTCTTTTCGTTCTCGATTATTATATACATGGTTGGCAATGATTTTTCGAGACTATAGAGATCAATTTTATTGCCGCTACTTGTTGGGCTGAACAGTTTGTTAGAAATTCTCTTTTAATCCTCGAGCTCGGTCTGTTAACACTAAACGTACCAAGCGAGGTCCAATGACCTTTGGGGACGGCTGACGCATATATGCGTCCAAATCTAACCACCACAGTAACTTACAAATTAGTGCATATATTCTGCGAATGTTGTCCTATATTTTTGACACAAAGAATAATTCTGTGTGAACAATAGAGATTTATAACATATGCTTCGAAGAAGGGAATTATTACTTATTTTATTTGAAATAAATAATATTCTGTACGTCCTCTGTGCCAAAATTAAAAGTCCTCCGTCCACAAAGGGTTAAAATCGTACATTCATTGTTATACCAAAACAGCATTGATGAACTCATCACAGAGTATCACGAATTTCTTTAAAAAGAAAAGGAAAACTTACAAGAAGGAACATGACCCCTTACGGTAAGAATAGAGTCGACTAGAGTCGAAGGTTTATTCGTCGGATCGTTCGTCATTCCATTGATGGTACAGTTAACCTTTTACAACTTCTGATAGTCTTTGTTGCGCGGACAATTTTGTTGGGGGGGTCTGGTGTATCGTCGACGTGAATTCACGTGAAATCGAGCACGCGTCGTACGGCATTTGGCGTCTGGAAACAAGCAGGAAGACGATTTTGCATAATGGAACGTCAAAGAACGGAATCACTGGCGCCCCGGCGCATCAGTGACGCATGATCGACCGCCTAACATGCTGTAAACACATTTTCAGGGACGGTCAGAACATGTTGAACCCGCTGCTGTTTCGTTTATCTGCTTACGACCCCGTCGAAACAACTTCGCCTCCATCCGTATCAGGGAGCCAACCATTTTGGCAGACACTTTTAACACGTTCCACCTGTTACGAGAAATTTAAAGCCTCTGACGGGTATTTGAAAATAGCAAGAAATATTTCGGTTAATAACGCACAAAATTTGTCAGAATTGGTTAATACGTTGACCGCCATGGTGGTCACCGGTGACCGGCGCCTGAAATTTTCTATGATGGAATAATTAACAAAACAAAGGATAAAATAAAACTTGGACATTGCTATAATCCTTAATAATTGCAATTTAAGTGTCTGTTTCACTGTGGCAGTCAAAGGGTTAAAAGTATATACGAACGATTAATCAATTTTAGTTTCGTATTTGTTTGATCGGCGTCCGGCGAAAATTCGACAAGGAATCATTGTCCCGTTGTATTTTGATACCGACGATTCACCATTGCAGGCACTATGCAAATTGCACCTATCGCAAGGTTATACATGTATACGGTCAAAGGGGGATGGAAGCGGAGAAAACCGGTGTAGTCGCGTGTTTGCTTTAACCGAGAACATATGTAGACACATTGTACATGTGTTTCAAGCTTTGCGAACATGAACTGATCAATGACGGGCCTCTGTATGTTGATTCAACTATCTAACCCTAACAACTTGCTCTGCAACTATTGCTCAACTCCGAGATTCCACGGTGCATTTCCGCCGGATGCGGATAGATGAGATGCCACCTAGTTACACGTATAGACGGCAAATCTGCTTTCATAAGCTCGCGCTGCCTTCGCATCGTGTTCCAAGATATTATTAAATTATCATACACGAATGCAACAAATTTCGGCCAACGTCAAAGTCACGGATGCGCGTTTGATTTTACTTCAATTAGGTATCTTCAAAAAAATGTTGAAAACCAGTCATCGAAAATTAAATCTTTGCAGATCAGAATTTTGCTATCAATTCTTAAGAAATTTGCTAAATTTAATTAAGGAAAGATTGAAGACTGGCTGTTATCGTTAACTTTAACTCCTAAATTTCAGTCAATTTAATAATCTGAACGTCGCGATGTAATTCTGTATGAAAGGCGGAACGATACTTGGATAAAGTTTAGAATCTCAAAGTTTGTCGACACCGGTGTTCATGCATGATCGATCAGCATCGCTGTTTCATGCGCGTAGGTGCAGGAGCGTGTAAAATGGGTGCGTTACACACACACATACGCGTCGCGCATGCCACCGACTGTACACCTGTCTTGTCAATTATGACTGCGAATTAGTTTTGATTCAACGCGGCGGAAATTATAATTATCCTGTGGTTGGGGGGATTCCGTTAAACGTGTAATTCAACCGTGAAGTGAACGCAATTTTCTTACCGTTTTGATAGTCGCTTCTCGATCATTCGCGTTTCCTTTAATCGAGTTCGTACTTAAATTATCGAATTACTACGAGTACGTTTACGCAATAATGTCTTTTTGTCTCTTTTATCATCTACAAGTCGTCACCTCTTCGAGAACGACTCGCTTTTTTAAATCTTATCAGAAAATTAATGCCTCGGAATGATTGTAGTCATTATCGTGTTCGTGGTTCATTAACCCACCTGTGGATCATTATAGTCTTTTCTGAGGAGTCAGTGAACTTTATGTAGGTTAATAGTGTTGCCTTAGGTGCTTACGACTTCCGTCATTGCTTCTTGAACAGTATGAAGAACTTTTGAACAGTTTCGAAGATAGCACGCTCGAGAACTTGCCACGTTGCTGTTTCAAGTGTAAACAAGCGATTCGAGGAGCTTATCCGTTCGGTTATCGATTGACAGAATTTCTGATAAAAAAAAAATTCAGAACGCATTGATCATTATTATTTCGGATTACGATGAAATTAATCGAGCCACTTCAGAAAATTGATCCGCGTAGACGCGTTTCGAGTTATTGCCCGTTTGAGAGTACTATTCTTTATTCGATTCTCTGACCGTTTGAAGCGGTTTTAGTTGAAACACCGTCTACTATATCCTCGATCGATCAGCATACGTATGCGCATCGATATTTATATGCTCGCAAATGGATCGAGTTTACGGTCACATTTATCGCTTTTCGAGATGGAATCAAGAAAAACGACTTTACACGCGAATACCCCCTTTTAATTCTCTTACGTTCATCTTGTATCCATAAATTCGGACTGCTAAAGAGATTGCATCGATGGCCGCGGTTTCAAAATTTAACCCTTTGCACTCGAAGCATTTTTGGATACAATCAAACCTAAATACGTTTTCCAGTAAATCTTCCGAAATTCAAAAGCCTTATATTAAAAGAAAAGAATTACAAATACTTATGATCCATTTACTTTGATCTCTTTCATTAATTTGCTACTTTCTAATATAAATACTCGTAAATTTTACGTTTATTAAACAGTCGAATAATTAACACTCTGAGTGTCGTATACAGATTTTTTAACCCTTTCCACTCGATTGTTCCCTCTGAAGAGACGTGCAAAGAATGCAGATGATTTTTAAGGGAAACTTAACTAATTTATATTTCTTTTTCCAAGTTTCCTTCCAAACACAATTTAAAGAGAATTATTGGTAAAGAGAATTGCTGGTAAATAATCTGAAAAAATTCCAAGTGCAGTAAACTTGTCTGCATTTGGCAAGGAAAGATTCCCCTTAAATTTTTCTAAAATTTTTACCGTGGGTTCAATATTTTAAAGTCAAAATTCGCGACACAAAACAGCGGTCCGATTCTAATTAGATTTTCGTGGCGGTCAGTTTTGCGAGCAATCGTAAAAGAAGAAGACAGCGAAGCGTTTGGGCTCGCAATTATAGCGAAACATATAACGGATCCTCCGTTAACAATTTCCAGCCATTCCCCGAAACAGGGAGAAATTTTTCTCAAGTAACGAGGATCCTCTTGATCGGATTTTTCTTATTTTTTCCCCTTCCCCTCCCTTCTCCCTTCTCCATCCTCGTTCCTCTTCGCGG
The DNA here is from genome assembly GCA_022405125.1 of Anthidium xuezhongi. NCBI lineage: Eukaryota > Metazoa > Arthropoda > Insecta > Hymenoptera > Megachilidae > Anthidium > Anthidium xuezhongi. Next base: position 2,786,087 of record CM039649.1, read on the forward strand.
CGGAAAAATGCTGGCGACATAAATTGGAACGTTCCCCGTGCAATTTCAGCGTCGCGCGAGATTATCGAGCGAACGTTCGTCGTAGTTGCTCGAGGAATTTTAACGTCTTTATAAAAGTCAAGAGGAAGAGGAGAATGTCGAAGCCCCCGTAGTAGTTCTGCCGTTGCACACTCGGCCCCAGAGTCTGCGCGGCTCGGGCTTACCGAGCTGAGGTAATGTCCGGCTAGTATGCATTTAAACGAGTGCATTATCCGTGCATTATCCGGCGTTAAGATCGTCAACGGCTTAGACCCGCGTGTGTAACTGATTCATGCGTCTCGATGTTGTTACCCAAATAACGATATTTGCGACACCGATTCCACGATCGTTCCCGATAGGGGAGGGATCAGGTTCAATATGGTTGCGAATCCGAGCCGATTCCATTGGGGACGTTTCGCTTCGTGAAACGCGAATACCGCTCTTAACAGTAAAAAATAGGATACAATTTGGTACATTCAGAAATTCGAGTTAATTACAAAAACCTACCTTTCTCTGACATAAACAAAAATATTTACAAATAGATGAGATTTTTTCTAAGATTTGCAAGTCAATTCATTGATGGTTCTCGTTTCAATACTTACTCGTCTGTCGACGAATAATTCTTCACTCCGTTGTTATTTCTACCCCAAGTAAAGTGTGACACGTTAGCAGCTAGTCGATTTGTACATCCATGGTGTTAAACTGTTGGCAAGGGTACTCATTAGCATTCTGTTCGCGTTGTTTCCGTCTTGTTTTGTTGCACCGTGTCTGATCAAGAAACTAATTATCCGAGGTCCACCCCTTTGCTCAAGGAACCATCTGTCCTTTTCCTTGCGAGGCGCCTTCATCCACCGTCGTAGCTCTTCCGCTACCTTTTTGTCCGATGTATCCCGTTGTCTCTTCCTCGTATAATATCGAGCGAGATGATACATTTCGGGAACCCGTAGTCCTTGAGATCTGATAACGTTTCTTCAAGCGTATCAGGCCAAACAAAGGAAGGGATAATTACGAGATTTTAATGGTTTCCTTTAGATCATTCGCACTTGTCGTCGCTGTTTATTTGCTTGGATAGTTGGCAGGAACTTTTCAAGTCGGTATTCGAACCGTAACGCGTTTCGTCGAATTTTTAGGAAAATTTCCCTACACGACTTCGTATAAATGGAAATTAATAATAATATTTTATTTTGAAGAGTAAGAAAAATTTAATTATTCAGGCAATTGAAACGTTTAATATGGGGATTTGTCAGCTGTATAAATATTTGGCCAGAATTGATTCTGGTATAAACTTGGTGTTGCATAGTGTACACTATTATTATTAGCCCGAGTAAACGATACATTATAATGAACGGTAATACCGTAATTTATCCATAGAAGTCGGGTTAATTATTACGGTTTATGCATATTATCCAGCATTATTTGATAACTTGCATGGGAGAATTTATAGTCAGTGTGTAATTAAAAATCGCATAAAAGGGGTTATGTTCGTCTTTGACGTAACAATAAAATGGACGAACCGAGGGGTCGTTATTAGTAATTTATAGTGTTCCTTGTTAATTGCGACTCATACCGTAGCCGTCTTGGTGCAAGGATTAAATCAACCGTGGTCAATAACGATACGCGTTCGGTGACTTTAGAGATTCTAATTGACCTCGTTTCTCTTTTTTTTTCCCGGTGAGCTAATTGAGAAAATATCGTGTCGATTCTTTGCTAGAAAACTTCCAACGTTGTTATTAATCACCCCGAAGCGTCGTATTTCTACTTGGTCGTTTTGCACTTTCGTGACCTGGCTACGACACACCCTAGGATACTTTTATTATTTCCGCTCGGCCCCCAGGGAGTTTTCATATCGTTACAATTCATTAGGAAACACGGTAGAGTTGTATAACATTGTTCTATACTTTCCTCGAAACGCATTAGCTTTGCTTTCTTTGAACAGGATCCGGCCAATAAGTTGCTCCGCATGTGTCGTTTCAAAATCATTTTTTAATACCATTAACAGTCTCAGTTAAACCTGCACACGAAACAAAACTTTAAATAGCGAAACTTTAACCATCAGGAGGGATGCTCTGTTAACCCTGACCTGAAACTGCCAAAGAGTTGAATTAATCTTACTTCAGTGGTTCAAGGTCGATAATAAAATTTGCTTTCGAATATCGAAAGTAGTTTGAATTTTTTAAAACACCTCTTATCGCGACTTCGAACGGGGCACCAGCCGAAATAATGTTTCGAAACGTTCAGTCGCGCGTGACAAATTGTTAGGAACTTAGGGGGAAGCATATTTTCGAGTTATGCCGTTCGTTGGCCGTCCTGTAAATTCTTGTTCACGGCTAGTTTGACGGAAAATTGTTTCACACGAAATAACTTGGCCGATGTTTCACCCTATAAGTGAGATTTAACGTTCAACGCCTGCGAAACAATAAAAACACGACCGGCGGAACGTACCGAACGTATTGTTTTAACCGGTATAATGGTCCATGGGGGTTGGTATTAAATTTACATGGGGCTGGCGCACTGTGTGGGGGAAGGAGGGGGGCGGGGGAGACGAGTCTTGTACGCTGTACCACGAACTTTTAATTGTGCGGAAACTATTCGATTAATAGGACGAGCCGGTCGGTTTGATAGCAGTCGATTGCCGGTATCGATTCAACCCCCGACTTGTTTTTCGCTATTTTTAAACCCCGAATACCCACTGCCGGAGAGCCATTCAGCGAATTAATAATCCGACGATTTTTATTAAATCTTTGGCCAAAGAAACGTTTCCTTGAGTCGAATTTTCTACGATTCAGTTTTTTCTACAAATTTCATTTTCAAACGCAGCTGCTTTTTAATTAACGCCAACGTGTACCGGATGTGATCGTGGGAGGACAAAGAACATGCGTTTTGTTTGTTCGTCGTCTTATCCTTGTCTATTTAATAATCTATATATTACGTTTAATTAAAGTATGCATATTTTTGTTGTTACAGGAATGGAGGCGATTATGTCAGAATTCTTCAACGATACTACGACTGCCTTTTATATCATACTTATCGTCTGGATCGCCGATCAGTACGATGCTATTTGCTGTCATACACCTGTTACGAAGAGACACTGGCTACGGTGAGTGATATTAAATCAAATTTTATTCATTTATCGAATATGCATAGTAGTGGTATTCAAATACTTTGAAAATACGATCTCGCATGGGACAAAATTAAAACAATCAATAATCTAATTCTAATTGCTTAAAAACTAGTACTAGGTAATATTAAAAATCAGGAAGATATTAATTTATTTTTTATTTTATACGAAACAAACAGTGTCAAAATAAGTACTATGATCTAAATTTTCTCACCCACCTTGCGACCTATAAATTGAATACCACTGTAATATAGGATCTTCTGTTTAATTTTTAGAATTTTTCTATAAAGGAATAATAAATTTCCACAATTTTGTTCTTGTTCGAGTTATTCGAAATTACATAAAACTTAATTTTAATTTTTATGAATTCGTAAGAAATGTTGGGTATCGTTGGTCGTATACCTTTTTAGATTATCATAGGGATGATCGAAGGAGCATTTAATTAAAAAGGATTAAGCTGTATTAAGTAACGAGTCGGCGGTGGTTCTAGGCACACCGTTTAGCCCGGCCTTTTGTCTTTATTCTGGCTAAAACTAAGACGATCAAAGTATCTGCTCCGCCATGGAGAGTAGCCTTTGTTGGGTGACGATGAAATGTCTTGTCTGCCTTGTCGCGGTAACTTTACGAAAGAACGAACGGTGGCTTAATACGCGGCGCAGGCGAATTAAAAAATAAAGTCCCTTCCTTTGCGAGCGATGGAAATTGAGCAAAGTTTGATTCTTTGTTCAGATTTCGGTGAATATCGATCCTTTCGACAGTTTTTGAAAAAGGCGAAGACAAATTGTTTCGATTGATCGAAAAGACGCGTCATCCTGTATAGATTTATCTTGGCGCGGCGTAATTTACCTTAATTCTGCGAATGTCGTTCGACAATTTGTCGGTGAGATAGTTGTATACAGATGTCAAAGACAGGATCAGAATGGATCCCTAGCGTAATAGAAATCGAGTTATACGCTCGATGTAGCCTTACGAGACTGAGCCACGTTGTAATTTCCTTAGACCGACAAAGGTATGGAACGAGACATTAGAGACATTAAGCGGCAATTAAACAAAATTGTCGCCGGTGATAGCCCCTTCTTGTCGCCTTGCATGTTTGAACAGTTCGGTGACGCCTGACTAAACCGACGACGATATTGTTCCTGGCTAAACTACGCGTTTTAAAGCTGAACATTTTAAGTTATCCTGCAATTTTCACGCTTATTGAACGCTGAATAGTTGATCAAAAATCTTTCTTCAAATCTTTAATGCTTTTGGAAAGCTCTGAGTTCCGTAGGATTAATAGATTCATTTTTGCAATCAAAATGGTTGTAATAAATTTTCTATTTACTATCTGGCACATTAGATGTTCTATAAATATATTATTTATCAAGTTTTAGCGATAGTTTTGAAATAATTCTATGATAAACGTGGCAGGGAAGACGATAAAGTCGGGTCTTAAGTACCTGCAGTAGTACGAGTCAATGATATGTCAGACATTGCGTTATTTTAGCTTAAATGCACTCAAGTATCGATTTGATGGCTTGAAATGGGTTAAATAAAGTACTCTTCATAGATAGTACATGTTTTGTAATAATTTTAATGTTATTATAAATTTTATTCAACTTCTTGATATTCAGTGTCACGAACTGATAACAATCAACAAGGAAGACAAGGGGATGATTGTCTCGTTTAATTTAAATTAATTTTCTAAATTATCCAAGTTACTTAATGTATTTTTCAAATTTTCAAATAATATTTTCAAAATTTGAGTCGCTAATTTTTGTGATTCATAAGTTTGGATTCCAGGAGATATGTCACAATAATTTATTACCTTCTTCAATCTCAGTACTGTGTTTTTTTCCTATTATTTTTAATACTTTATCCTATTTCCTGGATCCTATCGGTTTTAGTTTCGTGTTGATTCGTTTATGCTAAAGGCGGTGAGGAAAGGATCGACACAGCTTTGCTTCTGGTGAAACACGTACGTAAGGACAGTTAGGTTTCCTCGAGGTTGGCGCAAGGTTAGACAGGAAGCATTAGAACCACTAGGGTGTTGGGCAACAATTAAACAGATCTGACGCTGGTAATATCCCTGTAGTATCGCCTGCAAGTATCCGAATTACGCGTTCCATTGTATCGAATCTGTGTCGCCGACCGCGACGTTTATATTGGATCGACTTTAATCACAGGAACAGGATACATTCGATAAACGGTTAATCGACCTCGCTTTGCCCCCTCCGTAGAAATTAGTTTCTTCAAATCGAAGGAAAACCACTTCGTTTCGTGCTCGAGTTCTAGATCGGTTTTCGTCACGTAAAGGAAGCGTACTTAATGAACGGTAATGCCACTTTCTCCTCGAATTACCTTACAAAAATCGAACCATATTACGTCCCTTGAAAGTTTTATTTCTTAATTTCCAAGTAAAATCAAGTTTATTGTTACCCGAATCTTAAACCTAAAATCCTTGTACCTGCTCGACTGCTATTTCTCATCAGATCTAATCGCGTTTCAATTTACCGCTTTACGATCTTCGTGTTCACGAGGTTTTGGTTCGCCAACTTTGGGTTACAGTAGGTATGTAGCCAACATCGAACACCGTCGATTGACTGTTTCTACGGGTCATCCGGTTTTAATTAGAAACTCGACTTCCACTTATACGCAGTTTATCCGATACTTCGGGTTTAATCATTCTCCCTGTTCCACCGTCATTCGTGAGCCAAAGCTTTTACGGGGGAATACGAATGGAATCGAAGACGATGATTAATCGTGATTATAATTGCTCTAAAAATTAGATAAATTTTGTTCTCAAAACCTAAAATTCTTTTTATGGAAATTTTTTCTTTGACATTCGATATACAAAATTCAACTTCAATTATTAAATATATGAGACTCGAGCTTCAAAGTCAAAGTAATGAACCATTGTCGGAAAATCTTGTTAGCGAAATTTTCAGCCATGGTTTTGTTACGGATCGGAATGAAACTTCGCAGTAAAATCAAAGCAATGGTACAATGGTAAGATTCCCGTTGGTTCGCGAACAGGAAATCACACGCAATACAGAGGAATAGACATTGCCGGAAGGGAAAAGCTACTGAAAGTTCAACGATCGTCACGGCTGATATCTGTTCTGTGCGAAGTTAGGTGTTTTCGCGTGCTGTTCGCTGCTGTTTTCACATATCTGACACGTATACTCGAGATAGCTCGGCTAACATCTTCCCTCCTGTTCCTTTATTCTCAATTTTCGTACACGAGAAACTCTACAACTATTCGTCGCAAGCGGAATGAATAGTTTCGGCGAATTTTTACGGTTCATTTGCCATCGCCTCGTAGATCTTGTAGGGTGACCGAAAAAGAAAAGGAAGAAGGAATAAATAACATAAATGTGGTCGGAATGAAATAGAAGTGTTCAAAGGTTGTCAGGTGGTATCAAATGGGCGTTTAACGGGTTCCAAGATAGTTGTCTGAATTAATAAATAAATAATGAGATATATATTTACATACACAAAGGTTCTAAAAATACTTAAACAACTCTTAATACTCTAACTTCCTTCCCGAAATCTTGTCAAAATATATCAAAACATTTTAAAACATCGATATTTGATCTCTTCTCAAGGAACTGACGCCAAAAATCGGTCAATCATAAAAATTGCTTACAATTTAGGAATCTAGGAAAAAGGTAAAAGAACGTCTTCGGATCGATTCATCGGCGTACAAAGATCGGTAAATTCGCGCAGGCGATATACATTAGCCTGTCGTCATAAGGAATAATCCGCGATACCCTTTTTATTTCTTTTAAAGAGCCGTGGATAAACGCAATCAAGCAATTGGTTTCGCAGGCAGGCGGGCAGGCACGGCCGGTTAAAACCTCAACCCCGTGGTAAGAGTTTCATCCATTTGTTCAACGATTTAAAAGGGTCGCTACTCGGTAGCCCGGCGAGCCGTGTACGTGTTACGTACGTGTTGTGCGCATACGTTGTCGAAAATAATTAGAAAAGTGCTTTGTCGAAGCGTTTCGGGGAGTGTTGCCGAGTAATATCGATTCGACGTTTGATTCTTCAAAGCGAGACGAAAAAGAAGCGGTTCGTTTTACGATCCGTTAAATCAACGACTCATTAAAAGCATCATAAAAGTTGGAGATATGGAAAGACACGGTAATTGAAATTTAACTATCCGGGTGATAAATGGTAGACGATAAAGGTTTTGAAACAGTTTGAAAATGTATCGATCGGAATTAACGTCTCGTCAACGATTAACTCGCGATTCTTCTCCCTTTTGTTCTTTTATTTTTATTCGTATATCTTTTCGCGAACGAGAATCTTCCCCGTGTTAGCGGGCGTGGTAAATAATTTGAGAGAGGGTCGAGTATAAATTTGACATAATTAAGAACGAACGTATTTTTAATTTAACTCGGCTGAAATATTTCATTCTTTCCGCGGATCCTAGCGCACTCTCTGCCCGTTTCGTATTATCTTTCGCCGAGGTGAATTTCTTAATCATTTTTCTCGCTTCTTTTCACGCGCCCGCGCTTTTCCTTCCTTTTTTCCCCCCGGCTTGTTTTTCACGGTTATGAAACCAGGTATAGCAATGAAAAATCATTGCGCCTAGATGATACGGGTTTTTTAGCCAAACAGGATGAAATTGTGGCGTAATTGAAATACTTAAATCATGTATTCAGAAATATTATGAATTACTACTTAAATTTCTTCATACTCTATCTCGAATTATCCCTGTTGGCTAAAGATGGCAAAGAACTACCGTGAATCATTGAGTCTGAGTGAAATAAAATAATAACATCATCTGCATAGATTTTATTATTCCATTTTAATTGGAGTCGATCTTTGTCACCGTTTTTGTCAACCACGACACATCGTGCAAGGGTCAGGATTAGGGTTCGAGTTCAGGATAGATCGAGAACAGAGGCTGATTGTCCAGCCATCATCTCGTGATCCATTATAAAAAATTAGAAGCAATAGCGAGCGACGAGTATGATTGATGGCAGGGTGTGTACGGTCTCGAATTACTAAACCATAAGTGAATTATCATTGACAACGGCAAATATTTGTCGGTATCGGTCGTTTAAACGAATTATCGAAATTGTGTCACGGTGCCATTTTAAGTTCAATATATCTTCCCGTTACGTGTAAACACGTCCGTCAAGACGGTAATACATTCTGACATTCGTATCTTAACGATGTTTGATAATAGAAAAAATTACGTCTTTATCGTTTCGCGTGCTACTTTCTTTGCGGACGGTATCTTGTCCATGAAAAATTACAGAACGCTCTTTGAAGTCGGAAGGCACTTCAGTGTTCGCTTTTCTTGGTAAATATTACAATTTTCGCTGTCCGTAAATTTATAATTATTTCGTTACTGCGAGCAATCTTAACTTTCGTAATTTACCTACTACTGATTAGGCAAATTAAAAACTGATGTTTCGAGAATTTCAAGACTCTCAGAATTCGTATAAAATTGAAAATGTTCCAAGGCTTTCATGGCCCATCGTTGCCCAGAACAAATGGAATTGATGGAGGTTGGCCTTCTTCCCTCCCCACGTATTAGAGTGCAGTAGTCATCATCCTTTCTTTAGAGTTATGCGTCGAAATATAGTCCATGTTTTCCCCATTTACGATTGCTTTTATATCGTTCGTATGTGTTTACTGTTAGTTAACGCAGCCACTTTTAGCGGCAAAGTAGCCGCGGGAGAGGCGATAGGTCGAGCTGGCGCGTGATATGGAAGTGGTTAGTTTCATGATGCTGGAAGATGTCCGGTCATCACGAGGGTTGCGCACTTTATTCCCGTTCCGTAACGTGGATTGTCGACGGTTCATAGATAACGCACGTTCGGTTTCGTTCCAGCCTCGAAGGGCCGGCTGCTTCTTCGGCATTCTGCCTGGCTCACTTATCCGAACCTATGTACACATACGGACACGCGCGTGTCCCTTCTTCTCGGCTGAATTCGTGCAAATACTGACATTGGGACGGATAATGCTCTAATGCAATAATTTAATATCTTCCTGCGTTCGAGACCAGCCCTCTTAGCCATCATTTTTTTATTTGCAAGTGAATGGAAGGGCAATAATTAGTGAACTAAACAGCGAATATTATCTCATTGTCTTTGCAATCGATGAATTTTTAATCTTAATTCGTGATACGATAACGAAAACGCTTAATATCTTATTAAAATTTACTAACTTAACGGGATTTAATCGCGTCCTAACTGTTACAACTTGCAAAATAGTTGTTCAAGTTGTTGCTGCTTGCTTGTACAATTTTCTTGCTCTTGATTTATATTTAGAGTCAAGATGGTACTAAATTTCGACTTCGCGCAGTTATAATTCCATTATACCAGGAAAGTTCGTGAAACAGGATTATTAATACCAACGAGCTTCTTAAAAATCTTGATTTACATCTAGTCTCGTAACGTTATCTTAGAATCGTTGTAAACAAGTACATTACAAAATTCGTTCCTTTCAAAGTTCCTTGCTGTTGTATCGAGTATTCAGATTCGAATAATTCCCAATTCCGTTTGAAACGTAGCGTAAAAGGTGGAGGTTGGTCGAGGTTAGTTAAATAAAAAAAAAAGATAGGGAGACAAGGGTGAAACGAGGGCAATTCAAGATCATCGGCCCCACCTAACGACGCACACCAACAACGCGATGTGCTCAGAGCTCGCCTGGTGTATAGGTACAGGTTATGTTTGCACTGTAATTTTCCACCCAACTCGCTGGTGTTCCCGAAACGAGGAGGAGAAGGGGATCGCGGCGTGAGATAGAAAGAGAGAATACCCGGCACCCACCGCCCAGAACGACCCATACTCCGTGTACACTCGCCACCCATCATGCTGAAATAACACCCCAGGCAGTTGAGCCAGCACTCGTGGTATGCGTTTATAGGGCCCTTTCCGTACACCGCGTTGCCACGGTGTCCACGCGATGTGCTTGTTATTTATATAATTGCTCAATAGCCTCAATTACGGGCCTTATTCAATCATAATCATCCTCCGGTGTTATTTGCGGACAAGCCCAGCTGATTGTAAGCACTCGACGCGCCACTTGCTAGCTGGCGACGCGTGGCGTCGACGCCAGTAATGGCACACCGACGGCACCCGTCGCTCCAGACTGCCTCCTGCGAGAGAACGATGACTTTCGTGGGGGTTAATTCGCTACTGGCCGAATGCAAATACGCTACAAACAGAATGGATCGAAATCCAACCGGGATTACGTTGCTTTCCCTGACGGAAGTTTCAGACTTTTCCAAAAAATTCATGCGTCAAAGTTTATGTTGCTTCGAAGTAGTCTCTTTTGCGCAATTTATGTTACTTTTCTTGAAAAACAAAATTTATCTTCGAAGTCATAAAGATTATAAAACTTTATCAGAACCGATCAAATTCTGATATAATGATTGTTGTCCGCGTTGTTGATGGACGAATCGCGTATGTTTTCGAACAGCATTCGCTATTTTCGAACCGTTCACGAACGTTTACCTCGGATTCTGTGCCAAAACACACCGTTTTCGTCTTATTTCCTCAGCTTCGAAAACACTTTGTTGTTTTGTCGAGTTGTGTTCGTTTCGCGACGCGTCAGCGAAGAAACAAATTGTCCTTTTCAGTCAACATTGTTTCCGTCTGTACCTTTTTAAATTATCAATCGCCTGTTGGGCGGATAAAAAATATTAAGTGGATGCCGGTCGTTGACGCGAGAGTTAACCCTTTATCGTTATTTCGGCCTGTGTAAGGAGCTATAATTACTTTGCGCCATCCCCTGGCTCTGTGTTTCCCTCCTAGAGGTGGACTTCGGAAGGAAATAGCGAAGCATGGAGGTCCGATACACACGGAGTTGGCGTTTTAATCAGGGTGTCGCGTTCGTCTCGGGTATCTCGGCTAGAACGGCGATAGAGGAGGGGGGGGGGGGAGGAAGGGAGAGAGTTGCATGGTGGGTGTAAGGGGTCGTCAGACAGGCGCCAGCCGAACGGTGCTCTGGCTCCGTCGTTGACGGGACCAACAGCTGACTTCATTTTCCACGGATCGCCCTTTCGGATTCCGTCTATATACGATCAGTCAATGCTTTTGTCCACGCGACAGGGTGCCAAAACACCCCTCCGCAGGGTTTCCTTTTACCTCTCCACCTACAGGTTTACGTCTTATCCCTCTACGAAGATCGATAGTCCCCGTGTATATGAAGCCGATGGAATCGGATACAGGAAAAATTCCTGCGATAATAATACGATGATACGATCCTTTGTCCGGCATTTGTCAGCTCGCTGAATGTTACATTCTGACGTTTTCACGAATACGAGAGCGTCAGAAATTATTAACACTAAACGTATCAAGCGTTTCAAAATTTATATTAATCCTCTTAGTGTCCAACGAATAGTATAACGTTACTGAACAAAAATTTTAGTATTAGTATAAATATTTATATTTAGTTATCTGGCTATTAAAAATATGTAATATTTACTCATTATTACTCACACAAATAATTTATTTAGCAATGGTCATTTAACCCCTTATAGTAAGAATAGGTACGTGTAAAGTATCGGTACGTTTAGTATTAATTTTCGTATAAAGAGTAGCGGACTTTGTCGGATACCGAGTAGCGGTTAATTAAATCGCGAAAGAAACTAAAATTGTTTAGAGTATTTCATTCGAAATACGTTTACCAAACTTTTCGTGGGAGTTGGTAATTTCGGTCGTGATTCAATTACATATTATTCGTAGCGTAACGTGAATTATTCAAAGCCATGAGAATACCATTATGCAAAGGTGTTAGATTTCATGGCGTACTTTCCCCCCGAAACGAAAACGCGGCCGCGTTATTTACCACACAAGTCGCATGATTAATCGCAAACAGTGAATGGAAAATTAGTCCTCGTAAGATAATTAGCTAACATAATTAATTTTCGTGACTGTCGAGAGCACGAACTTTGGAATACTAAACAGAGGGTGCCATTAGGTTGTGTTCGGGGGTGAAAAAAAAAAGAAGGAATAGAATATTACTTTCGAAGAGAAGAAGAGTAATTTCTCTCGTGTTGCTTGCATATTCTATTTCGAACTAGGCCTTTCGATTCAACAAAATTCATATCTTTTTTATGAAGGTTATTTATAAAATTAATTATTTTTTTTAAACAGTGTTAAGTACTTTGAAAAAATTCCAACGACACTAAAAAGACGAATATCGTCGTCTTAAGGAACCGAGTGTGTTAAGGGTAATTTCGCGTGGATATGTCTGCTCTTGGGCGCAGCGAGGATACGCTTATAAAATTAAAGGATAATGAGAATTAACGACGATGATAGCAATCTGCACACCATGATATTTTCCTCGCGTTATCGGGGCCAACGTTGCTGACGGGGAGGCCTCGAAATGAATACAGATTTTCACTGTTTTAACTCAGGATAAGGGCCCTGAACGAGAAAGTATGCCCGTTATCACGTGGAAAAATGTTGCGAAATAAATCATTATGCTTCCTTACCCTTCTCCACACACACGCTAAATATACATAATATTATTCGAAGAAAAATGGAAAATCTAATCTCTCGATAACATCGTTTCAAAATCGAAATAAACTTCGAGGTATTTTTTTTTTATCTCTTTCCACCGGCTTTACGCACATTGCTACGCATCTTTTATATGAAACCATATCTTTTTTTTTATCGTTCCCTGTATACGAGCACGATTCACATGAATTTTTCGAGTTTCATACATGATTTTTTCATATGAAAAAATTAAAAAATTCTTTGTTATTTTGCAGTTTTCAGTTGTCTGTTATTACCCATCTGGTGGTTAGAGATATACATGGATCGTATATTCTTTCGTTTTTTCCTCATTCGATATGCGCGCAGAGCCAAAGTCGTTAATATCGAAATATTAATATCACGGGTCCACCCTCTCCGCGAAGTGCAAATATCAATGGAAAAGGGAGTTGGATAAAATGAAATAGATGAAATGGACGGATAGGATATTTTGTAACAAATTAACTTTCTCTGATCGATATCATTTAAAAAATTTTTTTATTTTTCTTCCTTTAAACATTTATAAGAGTGTATCGAGTAGCGTTCGAAGTATCGATAATTTAATTCGTACGAACGGCATTAAGACGATTATCGTGTAAATTATATAATATTCAGAGGCGAACCGACTCGATTCAGATTTATTACGTGCGTTTATTTCGAATCGAGGGTATCGTCGGAGCGTATCGAATAAAACGTAAATCGCATACAAAACGGGCGGATAATGCTTTTTAAATTTTCTCGAACACTACAGGGGAGAGAAAGGGGGAGAGAGAGAGCCTGGATAGAATTAGCTTGATCGGACGAAAAATTTTACAGGATTTTCTGGGCAAGCACGCTGATGTCTCTTTATTAACGTTTAATAAATCCCAAACAGGTGGGAGAGGGAGCATATATTTGCCGATAAATATTTCATTTGACGAGAGCCGGGGCTTTCGTGTTTAAAGCGATCGGTCGAAAAGAGTAGTCGTCGCAACAGATATTGGAACGTGTCTGCATATTTAATTCGGCGTGTCATTAAACGTTTTCGCGCAAGTTTTGAAACGGCCGGACAAGTTTTACGGCATCATCAAAATTAAATTCGTGTTCATTCGTGGTATGCGTAATTCAAAATGGCATTCTACCGTCGTGTCCGTTGGCTGTAAATGTTCCATCGTCGTTGTACATTTTCACAAGGCTCCAAAGACGTGGTTTATAAAATTCGCGACATTTAATAAATTCTTAATCGTTTACAAAGTATCAAACGTCCGGTTTGAAGAAAATTAGACAATTACAGTTCCTGGCCATTGCAAATTTTTGATATCTTTCACGTTTGTCGTAAAATTAAAATACATAACATAATACACAACTACTTTACTTAACATTATTAACACATGTCAATATCTTGTGTTTCCATCCTTTGATGACTGCTTGAATACTTCTTAAATCTTATATACTAAGGTTAGAGAAGAGGGAAGGGACATGGGAAGAGCTGTACCCTTGGTTTTGACTCAGAATAAATAATGAGTGAAAGTATTGATAGTGTGATTGGTCATTATTTCTGTAAATTCAAAATTCAACATGAAAATGTGAGTTTATTAGTAGTCGAAGAAAATGTTGTTTATCGAACGCCAAGCTCCGAATTTATCGCGACTATTTCATTTCGTTCCTTGATGAAATTAACATTTCGTATTTCGTGGACACGGGTACTACTTTTTTCCAAGTATTTCCCTTTCGCGCATTCGTGTATAATGTTTGAAATCGGTACATGTATATTTGTACAAAGCATTCGTGGAAATCTGGCGCGAGGATTCATTATATTAAAAATCGCACGTGGTCAAACAAAGAGAAAGCAAACCGGCTGAGAATACAATACTCGCTCGCAAACAAACTGTAAATCTCACATAGCGAAGTTTCGTGATGTTTGTGTTTTTGCTCGTGATCCATCTCTCATCACCTTCTGTATGTTTATTTTTATCAGTTTTATTTCGACGACGACGCGGTACGCGCTATTCATTTCGTGCACGTAATGCGAGTAATGAAAATAATGTACACTGTCAAAAGGTGATTCAAAACGGTTTTCAAAATGTTGAAAAAAGCAACTGTCCTTAGAATTTTCTAAGTGTTGCAAATTTCTATCATTTATTTTATTACCTCAATATTTTACAAAGATTGATAACTTTTTGGAGAAGAAAGAACTTGACTTGTAAGTAGGATTCATGCTTGAGTAATTAAAGTCGATTGGATCAAATAATAATCATAACAAATATTTCCTTTTCCTCATTCCTTACTCATCCAAATCTGTATCACAAATTAGTCACCAACTTTCACTGCTGGTCATCTTCAACTTCCAAATTCTCCCGTCTTTAAGATTAAGCGCATTTTGTGTAAGAACTCCGAATAAAGTTAACTTTTCCAAAGAACGTCGGTCCTTAATTGAATATCAAAGTGATTCCCCAGCTTTTAAATTCAATATTGAGATATTGAATGGAACCCGTTGATGTTTTGTCTCTGGTTGGTCGATAGACACTCATTTGTGCAACTGAAATTCCGGCAAATCCTTGGGAATCTGGTTCGCTGGGCAAAAGGCACGCAACGACGTATTCGCTCGATCGCAGAACAAACGTTCGCCAAACCCCGTGTACGTCGGGGGTTCATACATGGACAATTTCATTACCTGTATCGGGGTGATGCTGTGCCCCGGTGGTCGTGATGGCGGAAAGGGGTGAGCGGCGGGGGCGTTAGAGGGAAGGGTGGGCTCGCGTGGGTGGCCTCGACTAGCAGAGGGCTCGGTTGGCGTGTGCAGGCGAAACTACACTATTAAATGGTGTCCTGACGGGCGCCAGTTAGGTGCACCGGGCTATGGCCCATTCTCCTCGTGTCACTCCGAATCTATTTGCATAGTAATGGCGCTCTGCCCTCCCTCCTCGCCTCCCTTTGTGGCCACGCCATACTCTAACGTATAAATACCGATGCGGGAAACGCTTCCGCTCCGAAGGAAAACGTCTTCTCGCCGTTTCTTAACCCTTTGCGAACGTTCCGCCACCTTTCGAACACCAATTCCGTTTCAAACTTTACGGTATCATAGCAGAAAAATAGTAATTGTATAAAATAAGCATCTTTCTAAAATAAATTAAATTTAGTATTATTCATTCGAAGCAAAACATGTAGTAATTCCATTCTTTAAAGTACATGCATGTTATAACCGATATTGATGTATAATATTCGTTGAACGTATGCTAGATAATCGGCTTATTGTTATACATGCGTTGGTTTGTTAAGAAGTTGTGGATTTCCGTGAATCGGGTAATGATGAAGTAAACACTTGAAGGAGATACTGAGTAATTGCTTTAATATATCGATCGGGCCTCTAATGATACAATTCCGTTCATAGTAGAAGGATTTGCTCGAATAAGAAGCATCGAAGGGGATTTATTCAAGCGAGTTTCGACAAAATGGATTTTAAATAGAGTTCTTGACCAAAATTATCTTAAACCACCTTTTTTATACTTTGGGAGACAAACTTGTTCGAAGAGTATTTCAAACACGACGGAGAAGGAGAATGTACGAAGGAGCAACTTGATTTTGAGAGTTAAACGAACGAAGTTGTACAAATTCAGCGTAAACATCGATGTTCGCGATAATTAGGAGTTGATTGTGAGATCCGGCGTCGAGGCACTCCAGTTAGAAGACACAATCTGAGATCGCGTTTAAGATCGTGTCTACCGCGTTGCAACGCGTCGCGATCCCTCAATTATTCGTTATAACCCTAATTATCTCGTTAACCTTTCGCGTCTGCCGCGAAAATTTGCGACGTTCCGTGCCGGATATCTATGGAAATGTATCTCGAAACGGAATTGGCGATAATTAGGAGTTTGCTCGAAAAGCGTAAGACGATTACGACACAACACCGTAGACGATAACGATGAAGACAGAAAAGAGGGGAAGAGAGGGAGGGGAGGGTTGGTAAGAAGCGAAGGTTGGATATCTGCTGCTTTCCATTAGAAGAATAATAAACTATCACCGATACCTACAGCCTCCTAGGCAACAGGCAACTCTATCCTTCTCCCGTGAAAGGGGTGGGTCGCAGATGGGGGGTGGGGTTACTCGGACAGGAACGGGTGGGTAACGGAAAACTGCCGTAATGGAGGTTAATTACGAAGGGGTGATTGCGGAGAGGGAAGATCGGTGGAAGTAAAGAGAGCATTGAAGGTTCTCCTTCATTTCTTTCTCCGCTTCGTTCCGCTTCCGCTCTTCTTCTTCTTTTCAATTTCATCCTCTCCACCGTTCCCACTTCTCTCGTCGTAGCCCTTTTAAGGTTCTTGCGAAGACAAAGCCTCGGCTCGGTTGCCAGGGTACCGTCACACTCAGAGGGTCCAGCCTTCCTCCAATTATAAGAATCCGGTTGTCCTCTGCCCTTTAATTTTAACTGTATTTTTCTATACACGCTTCTTCCGCCCTGAATGTTGCCCTGCGGTTAAGGGATGATCTCGAGGGCGCGTTCTGGTCAGCGAATACGATAACGAACAAACGTTTTCATTTATAATCTCTTCCTTTTTCTTCTTTTTTGTTTTTGAGAAGGTGGAAGTTTCAATTTTTCAAACTTTATTGGTATTTTAATAACGATGGAAATATCGCGTTACTCCTGGAACTAATAATCGATAATAGTTGCGATAGCTACACGTGTCCCGTGGAATAAGGGACAGATAGCTTATTACCATGATCAAATTGAATTTGCTTTTTCTATTTTCTTATTCGTTTCCTTCCCTTTGCTTTATTAGTGCTACCAGATCCTTAACGAGGTACACGGAGAATCGTCACATCTCGAACGCGATCAACCGTGATTTCTTATCCCTTCATCTTTTTTCGGATTTTTTATAGTCCTGTGATTGCTAGCGACTATCCTTTCTTTTCTTTTTTGTGCGCACGAACGTCCTACACCTAAACGTTCTGACATCGATACAGACGGGGAACGTAGCAAATTGTTATCGTGGTAATTGTTCGATGATCACGTTGTACAGCGATAAAGTCCTTGTTAGTTGGTCGATTTTTTTTTTTTTGTCATAATTGGGGACGTTTGGGTGATTGGTCATTTTTCAGGATTATTTCTTCCAGTTCTGTAGAGGATTGACCGTTCGAGCGATCAAATTGATCACATTTTGTATGATCAAGGTATTTCTCATTAAAACGTAATCGCTTTGACGATCTCAGAATTTATGTCCCGCTTGGCGATACCTGACGACTAATTGGCTAAATCACGGTTCTTATTACTTTTAGCAGCGAAAAAGCGTAACAGATTATTCTTCGTTCGGATTATTAAGCAATCGTTTAAAACAGAATGAAAATGGTAAAGAAACAATGACACGTAAACGTGGAGCAAGTTCTGTATTTCATTTTAGACTAAAATTTATAACGAAATAAATTTACATAAAAGTTCAAGTAATTTTTAATCGAATTATCCCCCAATGGGGTTGATTTAAGAGGAGGTTAATCGCGTATAAAATTCAATTTTTAAACAAAGAACCATATCGAGTATCTTTTCCCCCTTTTAGTACGTCGAGGATTTAAAATACATTACGGTGGATGAACTATCATTGGGGGGGAGGTTGTACACTTATTCTTTTTTTTTTCCTCTCTTTTTTCGTCTGTGTTTGAGTTTCCGATGAAGCGAACCAAATGGGCGTCGGTGTGCGTCGAGGTGGAAACGGATGATCTCTGCAAGTTAATTTGTAACTTGAGCGTTCCATCAGGGGGATTGGGGCGGTTTCTGGAGGTGGTTGACAAGGTGGAAGCAGGGTACACGGTACCTTGGGGTTGTTTGTTGCGCTAATGTCTAATTAGTGGAGCGGTATCGTGTCGCAACGAAAGCTGTTGTCGACTTGGCTACTCTCTGCTCTGCTTCCATGGAAATGGCTTATCCAGCAATCTGCAGGATACGCCTGGATATCCTTTTTTCTTGTTAATTGAGATTTTGATGTTTCCTTCGGAAACTCTAATTGCCTTAAACAACATAGTCATTGTACAATCGAAACATTCGTATCTAAAAAAAAAAAACATTGAAATAATATTCCATTTATTTTCTGATTTTTAAAAATTTTTCATAGTTCAAAGGATACATTCCTTGATTTTTTTTTGTCACTGTGAACTAAACTATTTTGACGGACAAAATTATTTTATTTAAGTTAATACAGTTATTCTCTGCTTCGAAGACGCGAAAATTTAATAATCTGTTTTAAAAGCCAGAAATGTGAAATTTGAGTTCACCCTAAAACAGTATATTGATTTTGTACGTTGTAGGATAAAAGTCAGTCGATGATAAGGGAAGTCCTGGCGGTAATGCACCGTTCGTGTCATTCCATATACCACCTGCCGATTGGCTCCTTTTTCGCTGCATTTAGAAAACTAGTCTACCATGAAAAAGGGTGTTAAAGAAGGGTTCTTATGTGCTGCTATTTCACCGTTAACTTTATGATTAGAGGAAACGTGAAAAGTATAGAGTCTTCGTTTAAAACAATCTTTTTTATCGCAGGATAGATTTAATTTTTGAAAACAAACGTAATCATTGAATTCGAGATCTGACACCCGAAATTCGTTCGAATAGTCGATCGTATTTACAGTCGCCGAAGAAGATACGGAAAGTCAAGCAATGGAGAGCATTTGCGGTTTTCACGAGTAGTTCGCCAATAGGTAGCGATCTCTTAAATTCTAATTCAACCATATCTGACCGTCTCGAAACGGTCCCTATGGTACCTGCAGAGACGAGTTTTATGCTTCTGTTGCCATCTTCTCAGGAAAGTAAGCAATTTTACCTTTATTCGGTGATGTAGAAGTCGGTCTATGGGAAACGATCAACTTGTAATCGACGTCGGCTCGAAATCTTTTTACCCTCGGAATCGTTTTACTTTCGATCGTGTTTAAACGAAGTCCATTTCAAATTGCTTTTATATAAATTTTACATTCGCTAATTTATCCACTCTCTATTCAGAATATTGATGAAACATTTAGTTTTGATTAATTTTAAACTGACGTCTCCTAAATATTATTTCATGAGATTTGCAAGTTCGTCATTTAATTGTACATCGAATTAAGACGAAAATGAAGTTGTACACTTGATCTTGCCCCGCGTGTACGAACTTTGACCGACGAAATGAACGCGTGACCGCAAAGTTTCTCGACGCAGACCAATGAAACATTAACGATATACCTGGTCGATTATTGGATCATCGTGTCGTCGCTCTTCCCGGATCTGCTTTGCGACCGTCACGAGTTCCTGAATGCGTAAGGGAACGCGTGTGTACCCCGGCCAATCCAAAGGTATGATCCTTTGGGACGGTTCATTACCATCCCGTACATTTTAGAGAAAGTTTTGAGTTCCGTGACTCGGATACGGTAATGCTCCTTCGGGTGTTTCCAATGTCCATCTCGAATTGATTAATTTTAAACGATGCTTAAACTTTCGCCAATTGATTTTGCGAAATCGAACGAGTTTATTAAGGAAATTCTAAGTACCTATATTAATTTCATAATGTATAGGGAAAATTTGTGATTAAAATATTACACACGATTGTTTTCCACTTTATCCCCGTAGTTATTGCGATGACACCTTTTTCTTCGAATCAAGATACCATAACTATTCAGCTTGATGGGACGGTAATCCGGCGTACTCTCATGGAATAATAAAAAAATTTTCGCCTTCTATTCGGTATTATTACAGCACGGACCTTGTATATGTATAACTGGCATAATGCAGTGGGTCGCATTAAAGGCCGGATAAACCTGCCAGCCGTACAATAACTGACGCGAGCTTTGGAAGACTGCTCTCTGTACCAGCTACTCTCTTCTTCGTCCCTTTCTTTCGAACTTCCGGTCTGAGGCGGTCCACAGGTGGTGTCGCATTATTAATGATCCTCACTAGCGTCTTACTCGAAAAGAGATTCTTCTATCACGCTCAACGGATTTCGTGGGGACTCTGTATCTATTCGAACAATTCCCTCGAAACGGAGTCCGAGGATATTTTACTCGTTTCGTCCTTCACCCGCTTGAAAATAATATTGCCAATAGTCCTAAAAAAATTGGTACAACTGCAGTATTGAAATCAGTGGCTATTTAGTTACAGAACTATGAAAATCGAGTCAAGTTAACTAAATATTTCATTTGATAATAATTTTATTTTTGACAAACTTTATACTCTGTTTCCACAATATTTTGCTATTTCTATTATTCGTCATTTCAAATATTTTCAACCAAATAAACGTAAGAATTCCTAATAATATAGGCCACGATTTTTAATAGAATGTCAAGTGTCACCCATATGTGGGTGACGCGGCAGTCAAATATAAAATAAAATTTTGAGCGCGTACTATTTCGGGCATTAACGGGTAAAAAACAATAAAGGGAGAAACTATTAAAGGTGGCGAAGTTGATTGAACGGTGAAATTGAAATAAACGGATAGGTTTCAGCGGGCGATAGCGTGAGATTCTGTAAATACATTATCCAGATTTGCCAACCGTCTGAACGTCGAAAAATCTGCGGTATCCAAAGAGCTTTGCCACGTGGTAGAATCCCACGATAGTATCCCCCTCGTTCCTTCCTTTCCAGTTCCTTTCCCTCTTTATTCCCGATCTCTCCTTTACCCACTGTTATACACCCGTAAACTCTCTTACGTATTTATCCATGGCTTTTTTTAGCGTTCGGTCCCGTGTGTTTGCGACGATATTATTTCATTTTCCGCTAGTCCGCCGGACCCCAACCCTACTGAACCTTGCTCAGGGGCGGGGGGAGACAAGTTTCAGCCGGGTCACAAGGGGCGTGTAACCTTATTTGCTGGTGCATGGTTGAAGTCATCTACGTTATCCTGTCCAGATAGAACCTAGCTCTGTCTTCTTATCTCTCCACCTTTTGGACGTAGGATTAATCACAGTCTTTTCTTTTTTTATATTCTTTTATATCGGCGTATTTCGATTATCATAACGCGTCTCGTAAAGAGGAGAGATTTTCGAGAGATTCAGAGATTCCCTTTTCACAACTTCCATGGTCTCTTTTAACGGTCAGACCGATATATTTTCCCAGCACTTGAAGCAACCCGTGAACACGACACGTCACATCCTCGAGAACAGTAGCCAGGTCTTCCTGCGACGTTTTCAAATGTACAGGATGATTCTTATAAAGCGATCCGTGGAATTTTCTCCTGAACCATAAAAGATGTCTCCCCTGGAGGACAAAGTCTATTGGTAGAGGTGTCAAATTAATTTCTAGGCTAATTTGTTTCTTTTTTTTTTATCAGTATGCGTAAAAAAGAGATGTAAAAATTAATCATTTGTTTTTACATCTTTCCTGAGGACAGTTGTCAACTGATATTGAATCATTTCCTATTTTTATAGCGTTATTTGTTTAGGCGAAAATTGAGCCCGTGCGTTATGGTATACCCTGTATATACGTGATCACAAGCATATTTCGTCACACACGTGACTCGAGGAGTATAGGTATAGGTACCGGGGCAGGAGTTTCGTTTCATCCTACTTGTTGGGCAGGGTCCTTCGAGTGGCCAAGAGTAAAGGACTCCTCCTTTTTCTATCAACTTTACTCTCTCGTTCTTACCTTCTTCTCATGAGCAAGAAGGGGATTGTTTGCACTTTCTATCCCCACCCACCGTCGTTTCTTCCACGATGTCCCTTCTCCTTCGAGCCACTCTGCTTTCTCTGTTCCTTGAATCCTTGGCCTGTCTACGCCCCACGGGATCCTGCCACCCCGTCGACCGAACCTCAGATTGCTTTTATACCGTGGATTGATTGACAATATACTTACGTTAGTCGAGTGGACTGTACAGTTATGGAGACGGTCACATCCCCCTATTGCCCTCTTCCACTTCCTTCTTCGGTTTCGTTCTTCGTCCACTCTTCCCTCCGTCTTTCTCATCCCTCTTCTCGTCTCCTTTCCTCGGCTCTACCTAATGTGATCCTCTTCCCTGTATTGGGACACCGCTGCGGGATATTCTTTTCTTTTTCCTCGTTAATTTTCTTTTTTCCACTCTTCCGCTAAGTGGATCATTTTCTGGTAACGCAGTGGGCGTAAAGAGACGAAGTCTTCGGGACGAATATCCGTTTCCTCCATTGAATACACGTTCTTGGTCCGACCTTGTTCGGACCACGCAAATGATTGACTTTCGCGGATGATTCCTGGAACCGAAATATCAGGTAGGCTCCGATATTTTCGGAAAAGAGAGAACAGCGTTGTACGCATTCGTGTGTCGGCGTATCGTAAATCCAGTGTCGGCCACGCTGGGCTATCATGAATTGTATCCTCGGAGAAAGTGAACGAAAGACAAAGTATACCCTGGCCAATCCATTTCCTGCGATCTGCTCTGTCCACAGACCTCCTATATTGCGTCGTAAATCTCCCCGCCGAAGGAAACGATGAACTGCAAACTGCAAATTTTATCCTGCAACTTCGTTACCGCCTACGCTCCACCTTACGTATCGTCTTTAAGTAGTCCTCCTGTCCGGTGAATCGATTCGTTTGAATTTGCGAAGCTTATCGCGTGAAAAATCGGTATCGAGGGTTTGCTGTAAGTTTGGAAGTTGTAAGAATCTTGCCCCTGGTCCGAAAAGTGTAGGTTGGTTCTGATACGAGGAAGAGAGAGGGCCAACGCTGTTCATTGAATTCAGAATGCGTTTGGAGAGTCTCCGGGTCCGCTCTTTACCTTTTCCCATTCTCAGGAAAAGACGTATGAATCGTCGACGGATGGTTGCGGTTTCCTGAGTGTGAGACACTTTAGAGGCTATGTCCCCGGAATACATAACTCGGGATTTTGAACGTGCATTCTTTCTCATCCTTTTTCCATCTGCACTCTATTCCTTTTTTATGCCAAGTTCTTCTTTCCTCCTTTCTTTTTTTGGTGCTGTACTTACGCTAAAATCGAATTGTTCTGTTATGCGGACGCTGAATTCATTGCTCTCTGTGTCCGGTTAAAGCTTGACTAATTCTACTTATAGATTTGGTACTCCTGTTTTCATTTACTTTCTCCAGCTATGAAAACTTGTTTTAATCTCGAATTGATTTACAATAAATAATATAAAAATTAGTACATTTTTTAATTCCTTTAAGATTAAAAATTTGTGTATAGTTAATTTTATTCGAATGTTTTCTCTATTTTTGAATGATTTTAAATAAAATTACATGGCATCGTTTGTACGTGTTCCTTCTTTCACGAGGAGTTGTAAAGGGAGCACCCTCGGTACAGGACGTTGCCCCTATCTATCTTCTGTCTGATCAATGCTCGTCTCGATCTACTAGATGTTCGCTTAACTCGTATACTGCGCTGAAAACGGTACAGACCGGATGGTTAAACTGTATTTTACGACTGACAACGTCGTAAAACGTAATGCAAAATGCTTCTGGACCGTTTCTAGCCGTGTATAAATTCTCAGCTTGTAAGATTTTGGCCGTGTTAGGACGGTATCCTTTATAGACGATACGAAGTCGTGTCGATTGCAACACCATCATTCATTTTCCTTTTATAAACTTTATCATTGATCCTTCGTATTTTGTCATTTTCTTATTCTTTGGATTTTCTGCTCGAGAAAACTTGATCCTTCGATAAAATCCAATTTTGTAACACATGTTGTTCGAGATCTAGAAACAATGCTTTAAACAAAAGATTGCAATCAGGCTCGAAAACGATATATTTTCACAGCAGTTTTGGTTTTTCTTGATAATATTCGCGTAAAATGAATTTACCTGGGAAGTACTTTGCACGCTTTATTTGATGGATTTTTGTTTTTACACGTTCTGTTGGATACGGTTTGCTCTCGTAATAGCGCGTTGCATGCGATTAATTATAACTATTCAAAATGAATACATTTAATATTCATATAGAAACGTTGAAACATAATTATACAACAGCTTTACCGTAACGCGGTCGTCATACATAATATAAAATTTAGTTACTTCAGAATTAAATTCATCATAAAGTTTTCATTATTCCACGCCCCGGGCGTAATTATAATCGCGATTCAACATGATAAACATGTCTCCCGATGTTCCGCACACATTATCTGTCAAGAATAAATTACCGATGTAATTCAACATACCCGATAACATTATGCCGATCCGTTACTGTTTTTCCGGTCAACACTGGTAGGGCATGTATTAACCCTTTGCACCCGAGTCATTTTTGGATAAAGCTTCGAAAATCCAAAAGCCCTATTTTGAAAGAAAATAATTACAAATGTTTATCGCCTATTTATTTTTATTTCTTTCATTAATTTGCTACGTTCTAATTTAAATAACTCTTCAATTTTACGTTTAACAATATTCTGGTTAATTGCGCATAGGCGCCACTCGAGTTCAAAGGGTTAACTGATGGTTAGCTACAGAATTATCAAAATTCCAAAATCAATAATTTTCATTCGAAATCCTTTTGCCATATTTGCAGAAATTTTTCGTTTTCGCAGATTTAATTGCCGATGTAATATTAATACATCTTGCTCGAACAATTTTTCTTTATTTTTTATTTTACGTATACAAAGGCCAATTTATCATAGAATATGTCGATTAAATTTGGTGTAGCAATAGCTGTATTATTTTTTAACAATTAACACCAGTCGCCCTATGACCTCCAAGCAACCATGCGATTTCGAGTAATATATTTCAGAAATTAGTTACATTACTCTTCGAAGGGCCACACAGTACCCATTTTTTCACATCACCGATCATCCAAATACCTTTTTTCTCGCTTAAGTGTGGTGTTGCAATCGGAACCCCGCCCTGATCCGCAAATATTGGCGACCCCGTAACAGCTACTCGTAAAAATCACTTGATTACAACCTCTCCCTTATCACCTCGAGGGTCTTCCTAAGATGAGGCTAAAAGTAAAAAAAGTTATCCTATGATTTTATCTTTTTTTCATCAAAATACAGACATTGATGTAGGGAAAGTTTCCTTTCTTTCGATAATTTCGTATAAATTATTATTCTGGAGATACCATCGATAAATAAATTGTAATTTCTTGTAACGTTTTTGAATTGTCGGGGTTCGATCTTTCAAACGTTAAACGATTAAATAAAATCTCATAAAAGATCTATATACAGCGATTCGTTCATGAAATTTATGTAAAATAAGTTGAAAGGACGAATTGAAAGTGCAACGAGAAATTTTTCGATAAATAAGCTTACGTGTGAAATGTAACGAATTGATTAACGGCGAAATTATGATTTTCAAGTACGAAATTCGAGCGTACGCGTACGAATAAAATTCAAGGGGGATGTTTAAAAGCTTTTAGCTCGGTTGAAATTTGGTAACGATAGAACTTTTGATAATATTTACCGTTGTTCGAAGTAATTATAAATCGTTGTTCGAGCGAGTACAGGCAAAATAAAAAGATATTACTTTGAACAGTTCCAAACAACAATTAAAGAAGGAAAATCTTGGAGACTTTGTTCGTTTGAACGAGACAGCACGAAGTACCGTAAGAAGTAATTAAGTTAGAGGGAGATTAAGAGATAAAATGTTTCTCTGTTTTATTTACCATCAAATACAGCTGGATTAATTGTTGCCAAGATGAGAAAATCTTTTATGATATTTCAAGATGCATAATTAAAGAACATTCGAATTTTCGTCAACTTATAAACGTTCTAATTCTATCAAAATATTATTATAGGATAATTCGATATTTTCAATACGCGTCTATACTCTAATTCGATATTTTAATGAAAATTTGTAATTAAACTTTAACATTGCCTACTTCATTACTTTTTGCAGTATTTTCTGTCACGTTATGGCCAGAAGAATTTTACTATGTAAAATGATAATTTTATCGCAAATGAGAAATATTATTCCGTTTTGAAAATTCTGTTCCTTATACACCTATAAATACAGACAAAAAATCACGAAGCTTCGTGCATATAATTTTTTGAGTTATATTAATGACGTTCCGTTCCATGTAACGCGTCAGCGTTGATAATTTCAGTAGGCAGGAATCCGATACGATGTGATCGATAAAG
This sequence comes from Anthidium xuezhongi, assembly GCA_022405125.1. Taxonomy (NCBI): domain Eukaryota; kingdom Metazoa; phylum Arthropoda; class Insecta; order Hymenoptera; family Megachilidae; genus Anthidium; species Anthidium xuezhongi. Next base: position 2,812,685 of record CM039649.1, read on the forward strand.
CGTCCATGTTGTTGCACGGTTGACGATACACCGTAAATATCGGGAAGTTGCGTAATCTGTTAAGTAACTTCGATGCTGTTTGCAAGTACAAAAAAAAAAAAAAAAGGAAGAAAGTTACGGTTCCATTATTCGGGGAATATTACTTTTGTTTCAGATTCTTCTATCTCTACCACTTCTCCTTCTACGCGTATCATTACCGATTTAATGGACAGTACAGCAGTTTGGCGCTTATCACATCCTGGCTCTTCATCGAGGTGAGAATTTTACTCTTTTTTTACTGCGCAAACCATTTCCTTACTAAACCCTTTGCGCTCGAGGCATTTTTGGATACGATTAAGTCTGAATACGTTTTCCAATAAAGCTTCGAAAATTCAAAAGTCCTATTTTGAAAGAAAAGAATTACAAATGTTTCTTGTCAATTTTACGTTTAAAAATTGTCCCCAGAGGCGCCACTCGAGTGCAAAGAGCTAATACCATGAGTAACGATAGGAAGTCGGAAAAGAATAATTATAAATTATAATAATTCTCAAAAATGATTTGAGTGCAGTTCTTCCAATTGAAGCTACTAGCGAATTATTAATAACGAATAATTAGGAAAGAAACAGTTTCGAAAACGCTAAAGGAAACGCTCCTTCCAAATGAAAATAGCCCTTTAAACTAAGAAAAATGCAGGAATATTTCGCGGGGGTGAAGACGGCCCTGTTCTCACAAATATGTTATACTCGGGTAAAATGTTTCGGGATTAAGCAAGTGGTCGTGGGTGGCGAAATAATTGTCGTTCGAGTAAGCTTTCCCACGGGAACAAGAAAGTTTCCGTGGAAGGACAACGAGGGGTGATGGTGGTTCGTTCGCGTTGAAAACGGTCATTAATCAGAAATACTTTGCGACCTACTTGAGAATACTTGAACGGCGAATAAATATGTTCGTGGGGCGAAGTTAACCGTTCCTGGACAGCGGGGAGGGGGAGAACAGTTATCAAAGAACCCTGCTCAAACAACGGCGAATACGTTTGGAAATTATGTCACTGAGTACTTTCCCCCTTTCTCGTTCCGTCTACCGATCGATCATCTCTGACATCGATCGCGAGAAATTTCTCAAGAGGGCCGCAAATGTGTTTGCCTTTCAAATTGCTTAGCTCCGGATGTTCGTAGCCGGTGGAAATATGTTTCCTCGTGCGGCCAGCTCGTTCGATTTCGCGTTCGAGCCTGGCTGAATTAGATCGATCCTATATCGCCGGCAATATTGCCGGAAATTTCGTTGATTCGATCACCCAGAGTCACAGCGCTCTTTTTTTTTAACGAAGACACTTGACGGGGCTAATTTTGTTTCTATGATACCAGAATACACGAACCTGTGTATTTAGAATTAAATGAACTTTTGAAATTTAAAGTTTAAAATCAATTCTGTTCGAAAGTTTGAAAATATTGACACGGGGTTAATTGTTTAATACACTTGGCGCGATTTAACATAATGATTCCCGGTAGAGTTGATTTTTCGGATAATAAAATCGTAATTAATCGTTGGCGAGTGAATTTTCCGGGTTTCAACCGAGTGAAATGGAAGGCGTGTGTTTTACAAAAGATTCTACAAGAATCCCGATGAAAGTTCTGCTATTGACAGTAACGATAGCGAATGAAAAGCCATTGCTTTGCAGCCTAGACCTGCCATCGCTCAAACTTAAGTTACGTAAACGTAGCCCGAACAATGCACTTGACAGTTCAATCGATGGGAATAATTTAATGGCAACTTTGTATTTCAATGAGCAAGCATAAATACCATTCAGTTTTAGTTGACCGTGTAAAATTCATTGTTTGATACACCGTCGTAACGTCTCGTTTGTCTAATGATTTCTTGGTAATATTTATCATTTGAAATAGATCGATTACAATTTCTCAAAATATCAAAATTCAGAATCTTTAATACTTTCTTTGCCCTTTAATTTAACGTCTTCAAATTTATCGAGTGGTTATTGGAAATTTATTGTTAGATCGTTTTATTATGTTTTATCGTAGATAAAATTAGAACAAAATCGGAAGGGTATTCGTGGCACGAATCTTGGGTATTTCACGAATAGAAATAAATTTTTCACCGCGCCAATTATATGCCAGATAATCTGATTCGATAGCGTACTTTGATAATCCAATGAATTATAATTAGATCATCGCGATGGGCGTATTAACAGTTATTATTATAATGGCGTTACCATACCTAGCTGTTGCGTTAATAACTACGTTCGATGTGTACCTGTATATATATATTTTGCGTGGAAAAATTAAATACCATTAAAGTGTAATGGAACGGCTAATTAGCCTATAAAAGATACGAATGAAATAACGGATTCGACTGTTGTACGCGGTTGAAAGGTGTGCGTCTGCCCATTTTACGACACCGTCGCGTATTAAAAGTATCGGAAAATCCATAACGGCGCCGAGCACGATAGATTCGTATCGACTAATCGAAATTATCAGATAACGATTTATTCTTTCGCAAAAAATTCTTTTGCCGCGAGAAGTTGTAATTTTTATTTAAAATATTATTCAGGTGCAAAAACATTGGTACGAATTTGACTCGCTTCCGGTTGTGGATTGAATCCGCGAGAGAGTACGATGACCCAAGTATCACGAATTTCGACAATATTCCTCGGTCATGGAAATTAAATTACTTACTCCTGTCCCGGTCACGATTAACATCCGCCGATAGTTAAGCGGCTCTTCTTAACAAGACCAACCAGCAGCCGGGGTCAAGCTACGATGGAAAATTATTTCTCTGGAACGAGTTTACGAATACAGCCAGCCGCAGGAAAATTTGAAAACCCGCAGGGCACGATTCGATAAACTGGATCATTGCTCCCTCACTTTTTCCTCTACGGGTTGCGGGATGGATAATTAGTCGTGATAGTTTCATAGAAAAGAATTATTCCACATGGAAATTCATTGAAATTAACTGAAAAATATCTAATTTATACTTAATCCCAATTCGATAACTAAATATTGCAGTAAAATTGAATTCTTCAGTGATTACAGTTAAAATATTTTTTTCTACAGTAGTATATGTCAATACACCAAAATTTTTCGTGAATATTCCTATTAATTAGAAATAAAATCGTAAAATTGCTGTTATCAGTAAGCTATCGTTCGATGTATTTCCGTTTTAATTTATCAGAATCGGTGACGATGTTATAGGGACTGATTCGCGGCGCACCCTGTACGTTCCACCCCTGTCATTAGTTTTCTGTATTGGTAAGTGTCGAAGCGATTAGCCCTACGGCATGATTATATACCGGGTCGATATCGATGTCACGGGCGTTGATTATCCAGCAAACGAAAATCCGATTTTCCTCGGTAACCTGTTTCAGCCTAGCCATCGTTTAAGCCCCGGCTTTCCTTTTTCTCTTGAACGCGAAACTCCTATCATCCCCCGCCCTGTTCCGCCGTCATTCTCCGATCCGGCTCTACGGTCGTGTTCTTTTTCTGAAACGATGCAGATTCGTTTCGTTTCGTTATACCCCCGGACGAATCAGCGTGGATACCATTTCCTTCATGTCGACGACAGGTGCCCGGTCTCGAGATACCTATTTTCCATATTCAGCCGTATCATTCCTCTCTGCCCGTCCCTATTCCACCTTTCCTACTCCTGCTCCTTTTGCTTCGTCTTTTTTCACTGTCTTCTTCTTCGTCTCTGTTAAGCTATCGGTTTGCGCCTTTCATTTCGACGTTGTTTTCTCGTTTTTGCATCTCGAAGCTGGACTACTCCGTTTGGCCCGGGGAGAAATTATTTATTGATTGAAACTGCGATCGACGAAGGGACATCATTCAGGGGACACCTGTTTTTGCAAATATCATTTTAGGTTAGGGTAGATTTGTATATTGTAGATAGTCCAATAAAAAAAATACAGCGTTTTAGATATTTATGTTATTTTTCTCTTCAATCGTCAATCCCGATCGCGTGGTAGTTTCGGTCGTAAAATATTCCTACGACGAGGTCTGTTCTCTTTCTTTATTTCGATTTGTCCCGCGAAAATGCGAAATTATTCATATCGTGCGTGCACTCGCCAGAATGTTTGCAACTACGGGTGGATAGGGTTATTGCGATCGGTGGCTTGTTCCGGGAAGCGACAACGACGGAGGAGAAAGAGGGGCAGAATGAAACAGAGGTTTCGAAGGGTGTGAGAAGAGAACGAGAGAAACGATATGGGTCAAATTTGGCGAATTTCCATATAAATTTGCTGAGCACGAGCGACACACGCACACAATGGTACACGCGCTTGTTCGCAGAAACAAGCGATATCACCCGAGGACCGTGTGCTTCGCGTAACACTTTCGGTGTTCGCCGCTCTGACCACTACAAATTCGCGGACTAAGTGCAACCGTTCTAATAACAGCCCGAATTAATGACATTTAATACTTGTTTATTAATTGGTTCACCTGTCGTAAGCTAAACGTAAACGTAGACGTTTATTAACGTACAATATTTGGACAAGCGATTTGGAGTTAGGCTAGGTAGTTCGTGGTCAAAATTCTAAACGGTTAAAGATTGGGTACAAATTATATTGTATATTCAAATAAATAATATTATTTGAATTGAGAATAGTTTGTTAGGAATCTTGTTGTGAAAATGAGGTATTTTTTAATAATCACTCTTCAGTTGTTATTGTATCGTGATGAACCTATTAACCCCTTAACCTATGATTTTTCTACCGGATGCGTGAGTTAGAGCTAAATTTGATTGGCTTTAGTGTTAACACAAATGAAGAAAATCAAAACTATATATATTTCACACTTGACAAGCCTTGACTATATAAATTGCGATAAGGATTAAATTAAAAATTGAGGTTTAAGCAAAATATGAAGGATGGAGGTCACATTCGAAACACGGGGTTAAGAAATATAATGCAGGTGTTATTCGCACAACATAATCTTTTTATTATTAAATCCATAAATCAGTAGAAGGTTTTTGTACATGAATCTACGAACAGTTATTAACCATTCTTTTTATTTATGATTTCAGCATTCGATGTTGTACTTTTTCCACCATTACGAGCTGCCCGAGATCCTGCAGCAGGCACAGTTGCAGAATCTCCTGTTCCATCCGCAACCGCGGATGGTCGAGCGTTTGTTCGAGCCCGTGTCCAGCTTGAACAGAGCGCTGACCAGCACCGAACCATCGTCCGAACCTTCGTCGACACGCGAACCAACGGCCGGATACGAGCGTACAGAGGAAACGTCTTCCTCGAGTAGTCCGACGCATTCTGAATCGGACTCGAGCACATCCGAGGCTCAGTCTCAGGAATCGCGCGGATCCGCCACGACCGAGGCGCACAATGACGCCCGTCCTCGAGCGGACGATTTTGGAACGGTACGGTCTGAAGAGCAAACCACAGACACGCCGAAAACAGCTGAGCCGAGCCGGCAGGAGAGCCCAGAAGGTACGTGAAGGTAGTTTGGAATCTTTATCATTTGTTAGTCCAATAATATGTTCATCGTGTTCCATACCCTTATTTATATTCAAGAACTTAACTCTGGAACTACCGAGCAGGTCAACATCGTTATGGGTTTCTTATTTTAAATTATAAAATTTCTCAAACATACTTTTATGATAAAGAATTATTATATACGCTAGTGTTTTAATATCTACTTTATTATTAATTTTAAATGAAATGCGGTATGGAGTATTGCGGCATTGGTAGTTCCAGTGTTAAAGATTTTTTGAAAATTTTAACCCATTATCCTATTTGCACCCATGGGCGATTTTCTTTCATTTGATTCTTAGAAAATTTCAAGATACGACGTCTTTAACACTTGAAATTCTATTTCATTCCGTTAAATTTATTTCACATTATTTTGTTAATTTTTGTTTCATTTATAAGTGCATGTTTTTACTGGTGGATTCTTTGATTGGTTATTTTAATTTTCTATTTTCTTGAACGATAAAGGACAGGATTTGCGAACGCAATCGTCGTTCGTTAGCTTTTCAACGAATCACGCTCGATTCATATTACTTGGAATGAACGCTTTTGTCGAAGCTCAGGAGATTTACACGATTTCGAATCGTTTTACTACGTTGAATGTTCATTTTGTAGATCTTGTGTCACTAATACAAAATGTCACTCCAAAAGCGTTAGTACTGTTTGGTATACGATACCGTACGATCGCGTTTCAATTCACGCCATTGGCACCGGGCAACGATTATTTTCCTCGCTTTTAATTTCATCCATCGCACACGCCGTTCGGCGATCCGAGCATTCGATCATCCCTTTAACGAACGAAACCGATATGCCAAATAACTTGCTTTTATATCGTTATTAAGCACGGCTCGGTACCGCGGCGCGACTATTTCCAATTAAAAAAAAAAAACCAATATTCATTGACCACTTAAGGTAATCCTGCCACTCGTTCTCCAGTTCTTTGAATTAAACAAAAATTTCCGATAAATTTGAAAATTATTTAATTCTTAACCCTTTGCACTCGAGTGGTATAATATTTTAAAATGCGAAATTTAAGTCTTATTTATACAATTGGAACATGGCAAATTAATGAAAGAATAAGTATTTGTAACTCTTTTCTTCCAAATTAAATCTTCTAAATTTTCAAAGTTTCGTTGGAAAAGAAATCTAGACTTAATCGTATCCAAAAATGCTTCGAGTGCAAAGGGTTAACTCTCGAATCTTTTAATTTTGATCATGAAAAAGAAACGTGGCTCGGAAACGGGAGTGAATATCGAAAAAAATATTAATATTTTTTTCATGCCGATGAATTACTCTTTTATCATATTAGTTTCATTTTACCTTTTCCCCCGTATCAAATTTTGTCGAATATGATTTTTGTGTCGCGTATCCTTGTTCAGCTGTGGTCCCGAATAACATTACGCTTTGTAAATTTAATGAATATTCATTGTACTTTATTTTCGTTCCATTGATCCGCCGCGAAATATTAATTTTCACAAACGATACTTTGTCGTTTTTATTCGCTTTGTGATTTTCTTGTCCCTCTTCCCGTGCCACATTGTTTGATACGCTTACGAAGAATTTCGAAGCATACTTTTATCAATGATTTGATCTACGTTTCATTTTACGGTAATGATATCATCGGTATTAAAACAAAATACATTAATAACGAGTGTGTAACGAATAACAGAGCAGTGGAATTATTATATCGCGTATTCGTGACTTTGATGCTAATTTTTTTTTTCTTTTTAATTTCCATGTTACATGTTTGGTGATTATTTCGTAAAGTTCCTCGAATCTAGTTCTTTCGGCGTAAAAAAGTTCCAGGAAACGAGGCGTAGGTCGTGAATTTAATTGCCAGCTCGATATATTACAGTGGAAATTACGTTTCTCTCGGCGAAAGGTTAACAAAGCGCGATTCCATAACGCGTCAAATTAACTGCATCTCTGCTCGCGTCTCCAAACGATCGTCCTCCTTTTCCCTCGGCCGTCCCTTCTCCAATTAGCCGCCTTATTTCGCTCGCATCTACATCCGGCTCGTTTCATCTTCGACCAAGTTTTAAACCCATCGAGGCTGAACAACGTGTCGCTTTGAATCTTAGCAGCAGGCGGTTCGACGAAGTCAACACCGAGCGTGATCCAGGAACCGAAAGCGACGAAGACCGAGTCCGGGAACGGAATCTCGTTCTGCGAGGCGGCAGACAATGGATCATCGAGCGATACTTCGACGTCGGAAGGTTTCGAGGTGATCGAGGCCACCGAGGCGACGCGTAAGGAAACGACATCCTGTCAGGACAAGTAGGAACGTTAAACGCCCCGAGCCATGCTAGTTGCATAGCGGGATATCCTTGGGAGAAGAGGAAGGTTGTCGTTTTCAGCGCGGCTGGGTCTGCGAACGGGATCGTCTAGGCTGCTACGAGAGACCTCGAGAAATCGCAGGACAATCGAAATCTAGGGAGGCCCTTGTACAGAGTGGCGAAAAAGTTGGGCTCGTTCCTGATACGCGCGCGGTATTCGTTCAAATGAATAAAAAGGTTTCTACAGTGTTAGAAAAATTATTATTTCTTGCTGGAACGTTCGATTCTTAGCCTCTTTTCAATTTTCGGGAAACTCAGAAATTTTCTTTGAATCCTTTTTTTTTTAAATCTACAACAACCTTTTTATTTGTCCTGACGAGTACTTCGCGTTCTCGAACCTAGAGCTCCAACATTTTCGACCACCCTACGTATATTGTTCACCTTGGATAGCATAATTGAATAAAACGGTCGGTCTCTCGACCGATCTCGAAGTCCTGGACAAGAGTTGTTGATCGGATGTTAGGTTTTAACGAGTAACCAGAGTATCTGAAGTTCGAGGAGGATGAAACGGGATAACTGGGTAGTTTGGAAATATATTCTCTTACTTCTGATTCGCGTATGCGACATCGTTTCCCCGAGGTTGAGAAAGGCGAAACTTCGGAGAAAAGAGCGAAGACGAGTTCGAAAGTTCGTTACCGCGTTTAAGGACCAGGCAATCGAGCATCGTACAATGTCGGCTATGTTGGTTTTCCCTAGGGAGAATGATGGTGTGGGCCAGGGAAACCCCGCAACTAGTCTTGATATACCATAAATATACAATAAATAAATGTCTGTTCGTGATTTGTTCGATTTGCAAAAAATTCATTTTTCAAACGAAAAAGCACAAGTCAGCGATATTATAATATTTTGAGACAAATATTGGCCCTCCTTGCCTCAGATCGTCATTTTTCCCCAAAGAAGACTAACGTGTTCGATAATGTACATAGATCATCGAAGACACGAACAGGTAGGCTGTTTTTTGAACTCGTACGTGCAGGTTTTGAAGACGACGACTACCGTGATCGATCCGTGTCGACACACACAAGGTACAGTTGACGGAGTTGTACGATTTTAAACGTTTCACGCACCGTTCATTTCTTCGAGAATACGCGACGATTGTATCTACCGACATCACGAAACTAGCGAGACTGCAGTTCCTGGGCGCAACAAGTTGGAGAGTGCATTTCGGTGAATATTCCTTCTTTTCCGACAGTTTGCTTATCCCGTGTCACGTACAAGGAGATTCCTGTTGGGCACATCCTGTCCCCTTCATACGATAAACAACAGACCGTGTGAAAGTATGTAAAGCATGAATTTCAGTTGGTTCGAGAGGTTCGAAAGAGTAGATTGATCGAGATTTAATAATTTTTTATTGGAAAGAATTCTGTGCTTTTCTTAGAATTTAACTTTGATTTTGGTTACAATTTTAGGAACAATTTATTTTTTGAGTACAAACGTTAATTATAGCCTATAAAATTAAAAGCACAAGATTCTTTTCTGCGTCTAGTACGGTTTAAATCGGTTCGAAGAATCTAGCGTTAGATCGTTGACGTAGTTAGTGTCAGTTGTAACGAATCTTTGTAAATGTAATAGGTTTTGTACAGAGCAAGAAGAATCATCGATGTCTCTCATGGAATTGACGGGAATTGTAGTGCGCTAAGTACACGCCTAGCCATAAATAATAGAACACTTAATCTGGAATATTTTTTTCCAATTGCTTTCAAAATTTTTCATAACTTAACACTGTGTTCGTGTTACCTGATAATAATATAAAGTTACTGTTATTGTGTCCCATGACTTATGAACGGGGGTGTACAGGTCGGTATCGATTCTTTCGCGTGCATTTATCCAACATTTCACGGATCGGGAACAGTTTGAAGGTGGTGTACATTTTTACGAGCATCAGCGAAGTTTCCACGTTGACATGCTGTTATTCATTTTAAGGCGGCTGATCATTGTAATATAAGCTATATTGTATCATACGTTTTTGGGGGGTGAAACGCGTGGTTTCGTCGATTACCCGAGTCTTTCTGTCGTGAATAGTTAGTTTTATGATTTTCGTTACGGTAACGTGTTTCTGGCAAGATTGAAATTCGATCGTGCGCGAACCGGGTGAACGATTTTTAAACGATAGCAATTTTAGACTAAGATAAGTTAATTGGTGACAGAATTTGTTAAGAGAAACTTACTGCACAGACGTATACATATATATATGTATTTATTCCTTGCTATATCAACGTTTTATTATCAGTGTGTATATGTAAAAAAAAAAAAGAGAAGAAATGTACTGTGAAAAGGGGGTAAATATCGAACACCTGGCTCATCGGGAAGGAAGTTGGTACATTTTCGTATAAAACGCTGAAGGGGTGTTCAAAGGATATTGTAAAGTAAACGATTGTTGTTCGTTGATTTTATTTTCTCTTTTTAAATATCTTGGAACTCGAGCTACCCGTGTAAAATATTTTCTTAAACTTACGTCGTAAGGATCTTTTTTCTCTTTTGGTTGTACATACTATTGCACTACAGTTAATTATTATTACAAATTGTACTACAGCTACTTTTACCGATAGATTACGAATAAATGTAAAGGTGTCGCAATTACGGTATAATCGAGACCATCTGATCCTTGGTGTCCTTGTGTTCCATGTCCTTCGCCAGTGGTTAGGGTTACGGTTAATCTTAATCCCTTAATTGTAACTGTATTTCCAAATTCCAGCATTTAAATTTATAAATATCTATATTAATAATCGTAAGTAATAATGACCAGGTAATTACACATAGAGGGTCGAAGGGTAGCACCGTGGAAATTATCAGTGGAAGTGGTTTGTATTTCTTTTACTCTGGAAGATCCTCGACCGAAGGACTGCCAGTGAAATACGAAAGTTGCAAGATTTAAAAGAGATTCCCGTGAAATTGGAATTGATTGTTCAAGCGGGACAAGCGTGACGGGGGTGGAGCTCGGCTACGAGTCGTAGCTTGAATTCCGTCGAAGACGCGGTAAGCGTGAAAACGCCGAAATAGACAAATAGACGGTGGCGGTGCCTTGCAAGGAATCAAACAGGTGGCGTTGGGAGCTGAAAAAGATGAGCAAGGTTCGGTAGAAATGGAAGAAAATCCCTTCTGAAAAGGGGTGAGACAGGGAGGTTCTTGCGAAAACGCCCAAACGGAGACACGACTATCGTACAAATGTAACAATTTATTTTCATTACGACATAATTAGGAACGAGACCCGCGATTCGATGTCGGCTCCGTGTTCTTACACACACTACTGCACTAACACACCTTGGTAGTTTCATCGACTGTACACCGGTCGAATCGATAGAATATCGTCGAGTTTCGTTACTTGCTTCGCTTTCTTGCATAACATTTCTTTCCACGGTACTTTATTCATCCTTGATCATTTTTCAGTCGTAAAAAAGTTAGAGATACTCATTTAAATATTTATTCAAAATTACAAAAATGCATAGTCGTCTCTGGAATTCATCAAAATTAAAGTAATTAAAACTAACGATTGATCGAGGTTTGAGTGGAGACATTCGATCGTTATTTTGCCAAGCGAGAGGGAGGGAGGTCGGTGGTGAAAATTGAGTTAAACTCAACCCTTTATTTAATCTTCCCGAGACAGTTGGACATCGACTTTAGACGAAGAGTGAACGAACTGCTCTCGAGTAGATCGGAATTGAAAAGGGCTCGCGCGAACGATACAATGGGGGCGGAATATACGGTATATATCGGCGGGCAGCTAAAGGATTTTCGTGTGTCCCGGAAACTCGTGTACAGATTCTAGCGGGGTTATGGGGCGAGATGGAGCGGGAAAGAAAGAGACGGGTATACGGGGAAAACAGAAAGCCCACGGGGGCCGAATTTGCATCCGGCAAGGCAACCTCGGACTACTTTATTTGATTGGCTGCCCGCAGGGTTGCCTTCTACCCTTACACGTACAAACCCAAACAAAAGTACATCCTCTCTTGTATTTTCTCTCTTCCTCATTCAATTTCTTCTTTTTTTCGAGTTTCGCCTTCGTTTTCCTCGTTTTTGCAACGTCCTTCCCGGGGTTTTCCGCGATTTTTCTGACTTTTTCTTATCCTTCCTTCGCCGTCTTTTTCCTTCATTTTCGAAACGTTACATTTTTCGTTTTTCGAATCTCGATTCATTTCCCTCGTCCGTGCCGATTCTTTTCCATTTGTTTCTTTGCCAAGTCGCGTTCTAATCTGCTTTTCTCCATGCCCTCCCTTTGACCCCGCAGCTTCTTTCGCTTTTCCTTGAAATAGTCGCGGTGAAAACGGTCCGCGATTTGCGGACCACGTCGGAACCTCTTAAGCCTCCTTAGGACATTTCCTTCTGCATCTTGAATCGGATCTACGACGCAAAAGAGAGTAGGACAAGCTTCAATCTCTATAATACTTCCTACGGCCCGAGGTATCGGCTGTCTGTACAAACACCCGGCCAACGTATTTCCTCGATCCTTCGGTCAACAGGTTGGTTGTTTCACCGTGAATAACGCGTTAATTTTTCTTCTTTTATTTACTTTTGCGTAGAAAAATCAATGATTAAATTTACGTATTACTTCTCCGTTTCGTTCAAACAAATATCATTAACATTAGTATTTTTTCTTGATAAGACAAATATTAGAGGGACCGCAAAATAATGTTTGCTTGTCATTCGTCAGATCTTTGTGCACTCCAAAATCTTGCCAAAGACATTTTAAAGTTACTTGTATATAATTAAATCTTAAATTTTTTTTTGCAATTTTGGGTGAAATAGCCAGCGAAATACCAGAAGAGGTATATATTCGGCATTTTATACTTTCTGAGTTTCACAAGGGTAATAACGTAGCAGTTGCTACCAATGATTGCACTATTGATTAAAAATTTATTTGCTTGAATTTAATGTAAAAAAAACGACATCATTTTCCGGTCACCCTAATACTATATTTCCTTATTTTATATTATACAAAATTAACGTGGTATCCTTGTCTTAAGATTTACTCAAAAACAACGTTGCATCTTTGTCTTAAAGTTTATTCAAAAATAATGTAGTATCCTTGTCTTAAAATTTATTCAAATATAACTGTTACAACTTCGTACATCAATATAGCGAATAATTTGTAAACACAACACGAACGATCATCTTAATAGACCGTTTCGTTTTTATTATTCTCGTCGCCAGTCTGGTCTAAACATCCGCGTGTTTACATTTTTGTCGCGAGCACCGTTGAGCCTCGATACCCAAGGACCTTCATGAATTTTCAGATATTTACCCCTCACTCCCTGTTTGATCCCCGTCGTGTACTACGGTACGTATCGCGTACGCTACGATTGTTGCGAGCGTAGTGTCGTTTCAAGTGGACAATTTAGTGACTCCGAGTGCGAAATCATCGGGTACTTCGACCGGACGGATCAGCCTGGAGATCCTGAGGTTCCTGGAGTGGCCAGGGACGAGCCAACAGCCGAAGAGCTCGACACAAGGTAAGCTTAATTGCTTTTAATGACCACACCTGAAACATCGATCGATTCTTTTTATTCTGTCGAGCATCGACGCCGGAATAATCATACGGTTTAATAAAAACGGCTTATCCGGGGGAAACAATGGACTGTCGGTTGCAGAAACAAGCCCAACGAGGCATCATAGAGATGCAGTTTTTTTCCACGGTGGAAAAAAAAAGTACTCGTCTATCTACTTTGCTTCACTCTTTATTAAACGATTTTTCACTTTGTCGGACGAGAATCGTAGCCTACCGTTTGTCTTTTGAATGAAAAAACAATCGGTTGTTCTAAACTTTTCTGATCGTTTATGATCAAGTTACATAGTAATATTCATTCTTAGTTATTTGGTTAACACGAAATTTCTAAAATATTTTTGTTCCGTTCATTTCTTATTTCATATATTAATTTCACCATACATAGATATTTATCTTTTGTCTTCATCAATCGAAAATTTGAGTAATAAGAACTTTGAAGCAGGGAACTTTGTTGTTTGGTATTCTCTTCTCTTGTATTTTAAGCCACGTTACTGTAGGGAATTTAATTAATTAGCTAATGACTGACGTGTTTCCCGGTATTCGTGTACGCATTACAATTCCAGTTAGACGATTCTATAAAGCTGCAGAAAATTTGCGTAAAGGGTTTTGAAATTTTTCAATCAGACACACTCGATTCTTTGATTTCTCCTAAATTAGTGACTAACCCTTTTCACTCGAGCGGTGCCTCAGAATATTTTAAAATTCGTATCAGTACATAGCAAATTAACGAAAGAAATAAAATCCTTTTTTTCCAAAGTAGGGCTTTTAAATTTCTGAAGTTTCATTGTGAAAGAAATCTAGACTTAATGTGCAAAGGGTTAAACTCGCACAAATAGAATATTACGTAAAGTTTGGAAATAAAATTACGTTCGAAGTTAATAAAAGACGTGACATTATTCGATTATCTCTAAAACGAGAAACCAGTGTCGATTGAGCCTAATGAAAATAATTGTATTGAAAAGGGTTAACGAACTAAATATTCCGTATTCATCGTTCGAACGTGTATTTATGCATGTGCCTCGTCACAGATACAAGAAGCTGCCCACAGAACTTAATGGTTTCCCGATAATAACAGTTCTCGGACCGTTACAGCTCCCAGTGTCTGGGACTTTGACCAAAAGCAATGAGAACTGCCCGCATTTTCGTTTAATAGAAAGTTCTACTCGCTTGTCCGCTACAGAAGACAGACTTAGCATAGAACAATTGGCTTTTGTAAGCTCGTGTAACACGGGGGGGCACGAAGAAACGGTTATTTTGATCATTGTAAAATCCAGTTGACGGGTCAGACGTGGGTATCGAATCGATAGCGATTCCATTTTCAGCGATCTAACTTTATCCGAAACTAACAATAAGTAGAAATACGACCCAGCTTAAGCTTTCTACGATGAAGGGTGAGAACTCCTGTTTCATAGGCGTAAATTAGTCTGAACTTTTCCTTAATTAATTCAAATTTTAGAAATGAGCAATTAAGTAACGTGTATTTCGTACATTTAATGAGAAGTGTATAAAATTTAATCGAGTTTTGTTCATAATTTACACGGATCGATTAATGTTACACGTACCAATGAATGATGCATTTCTTTTTGTCAAATGTTGTAGTATTTATTTGTAATGAAATGGAATTTTTCGACAGCTGAATGATCTAAATGCGGTTGGTAGAATTTGCGTGATGTTTGTAGATTCTATTCGTTTACGCCTATGGTAAGGGTTTTCCCCTTGATTTCCACTCGAGGTTGCCAACTTCGTGTCCCTCCCCCCCTGCCGCCTATGCCAGATTTCACTTGATCGAATTAATCCATTCCCAATCTAATCAAATCGCGTGAATGTCTAATTTCACACACGATACGTTTTCGTCGCGCGTCCTACCGATACTTCCGTATCAAATGCTTCGTTCACATGTGCGCCGCTAATAGTTGCCCAATTACTTGGAACGTTTGCATTGATTCACTTTCCTCTTAAGAACGTGTAAATACACGCACACATCGTACGCCGTTTACTGTTCGTTTTATGCACTCGTATCGTTTCCAGAGATTTCATTCGATATCGATGTCGATTTATGAGTTCTTCTGGCCTCTCGTCTTGTGTCGTTGCTTCTCCTTTTATTCATAGACGTACGAATAATAGATTTTTGTTATTTATCAATGACTAATTTTAATTTTGGCACTGTAGATCTTTATTTAAAAAAGAAATTATTAACACGTTAACTGGCACAGTGAAAACAGACGTGTGTGGTCAGACACACTTAAATTTCAATTGTTATGATTTCTATCGATTAATTTTCAAATGTAACCATTCAAATGAGTACTTTACACTATTAGCCTGATATTAGCGATATTCACAATTTATTCGACTTTTTCTTTTATTAACACTTTGACTGCTACGTCACCCACATATGGGTGACACTTGAATTTCCATTCGAAAATGTTCCCATTAGATATTAGAAATTATAAATAATAAAAATAACAAAATATTGTGGAAGTAGAATATAAAATTTGTCAAAAATAAAATTAATATCAAATGGAACTTTTAGTAGCTTCAACGTCTAAATACATTAACAAATTTATCGATTAAAGTTGCCCCTTGATATTCCTTGAAAAGGAAAGGAAAGGTTTCGACAATGTCGTAATTACTACATCAAATGGTCGATTAACACAAATTTAACGGTCACGATCCGCGTCTCGGTTCGTAATTAACTTTGCGGCGACATCAAACCGATTAACACGTTCCCTTGAGCCAAGTTTTCCGCCATAAAGGCGCGATTCGCGAGAAGGTTTCGTCTTTTCCGCTAGTAATCCAACCTTTTCCAATTTCCCTTACACGCCTTGTTACTTCCGTAATCGACTGAAACTGTTTCTTTCAAGTTTTGTAACATTTAAAAAAAACCCTTTTTAATCATCGAAAATTTTTTGTTTAACACTTTGCCTGCCACGTCACCCATACGTGAGTGTCACTTGAATTTTTATAGTTATTCAACGCCCATGTGTTTAGAAATTTGTTCAACAATAGAATGACAAAATATTGTGAAAATAATATACAAAACACGTCAAAAATAAAATTACCATTTAACATGTTGACTGTCGCAGTGGATAGAGACGTGATGAAAATCGTATCAGACGATTTGAGAAAAGTACGATGCAAAAGCCAACGGTGTTGACCTTTTAAGAACGATTCGATATTGCGGTACAATTTCAAGCCCGTGTCGATGATGATGGTCGCGACCCATTTTGCCGGCTTGTTAGGTGTACTTCTTTTCCTTTGCTCCCGGATCCCTTTTCCTCTCCTTTCCCGTGACACTTGAAAGTTGAATTTAAAGCTTTCTAATGGAGGAAAAAGTCGTGCTCGCCCCGGCAGAGGACGATCCTCCGGCTTATATCCTTTAGCGAGTGTGCAGAGGTGCGAATATAATTGCTCGATCTCGAAAGGAGGCTACGGAATAATAGCGAAAGCCGTGCGCGTACCTATACCTGTACGCGCCTGTAAAAGGGCTAAAAAGATTGGCAAGACCGATGGCAGGTGTAGACGCAACGACAACTCGAAAGAGAAGCGTTTGATGTTTGAGTAGGTTGTTGAAAGTGTCTACCTATTCAGGGCCGGTGCTGAAAAAATATCGTAAACGCGAGGTACTCGGCTTTCCACTTAAATCGACCAGCTCTTTCTCTCTTCTTCGACGGTGTGCGCGTACACGGATGCTGTACGAATGTACCTATCGATCCTGGTAATTACTTATGTAAGCCCGGAAACTCGCGGTTCTCGTAAGTCTTCCGCGATGCCAATCGAACGACAGTCGTTCATTCGAGATCTTAATTACACAAGGTGGCTGCTAATCGTGTATCTCGCCTCGAAGATCAATGGTTTATTAGCCTCGATTTTATAAGGAAGTCGAAGACGTTTTTTACGAGGCTCGTCAATTTTTTCTTCGACACCCCTCGTGTGTTCTCGCTGAATTATTCGCTTATTGGTTCATTGTGGATTCCTCTTGTCCTTTATGAGCGACGTTCACTTCTCTTGCATGCTAAACGTTTGTCTCCCTTTATCTCCGTCTTTATTTTTTTCCCTTGAACGCAATTCGACACCCCCGTCCCTACAACCCTGTAGATGAATATTTTATGGATTCTTTAATTTTCCATGTTGCCTCCCTTATTTATCGTTTTGATTTAGAAATATCGTGTTTTGTAAAAAAATCATTAAATGGTAATTTTGTTAAGGGGTAATTTTTGGAATTCGATGTTGAAACGAGTAACTTGTGGTGATTTTAATTTGCCAAAAACTGAACGTAAGGTGTAATTTTGAAAGCGGAACTTCTTTTGAAAAACAGGCTTGAAAAGGGCCCAATAAAATCATGAATTCGTATCGTCGATGTCAAATTATTAAATCCGACAAGGTGTTCGTCAAGGAACGGATAATGCAATTTTTATACGCTTCGCTTGTACCGTTCCATTATCGATTCGCGTCGCTTCTATTCGTTCTCGCTTCTCGTTCAGCTGTTGCTTCTATCGTGTTAAAAATTATGTGAGAAATTTTTGTATTTTTCGAGGCGGTCGCCGTGCAAGGGACCGACCTTCTGCAAGGCTGATTCATTTTCCATATTTATGACCTGGTTAATAATCGTCCCTTGTCTTCGCCATTTCCCACGATATTTAATGGAACAGGAAGCTCCATTCACGGCCCACAGAAATGTTTTTCATCATCCATTTATGACCGCTTCCTGTCACTTGTTTCTGGAAAATTCATTTAAAAAAATGTTATCCCGCGCCATTTACTCTTCGAAGTATCCGGAAATTTTGTCAGAAAAATTCTTTCGGTTAACAATTTAATGTAGAATAATTTTTTGCCTCGTCGGAGATACATAATATACGTCGACGGAACGCTGGAACCGGAAGTTTTAATGAAAATTCAAAATCATAATTCCGTTGGAATCTGATTAAAAAGGAGCTCTACCATTTGTGTGACGTTGAATTTGGTTCATTTGAGATTTCGAATTAAACTAATCATGATATTATTGCGACGGTGTGAAGATGCCGCGCAACTTCCGACATGACCGACAAATTTAAAATAGTAGAGTCTTGCTAGAACCATTGTATAGTAAAGACGATATCTTAAACCAGCTGTAAATTTGTATATAATTTGGTAAATAATAAATAGTGTTTAACAAATGAAACATGTCAACTCCACCCGGGGCACTGCGGGGCACGCCTCGACGCAACAATATTTTAAATTTTCATTGAAATTTTCCAAGAAAGACAGAGTAACGTTATTTTAAATTAAACGAACAATGTGAAAAGTGAAAAGTACATTTTTCCCGGTAATTTCAAGTATTGAATTACTTGATTTTTGGATCATATGGAATGTAACGGAGGCAGTGTTGAAATTAAAATAAAAAAATTATATGTTAAACATGATAATAGTGGGATGATGCTGTTAATGGAAACATAATCGGGAGAAGTTTCTGTTTCCCTCCGAATGCGTATGAATTTTCATATTCCGACGTGTTGCCATAGCCACGGTTATAGCCAACATGAATAATAACTTTTCGAATAATTTTACGCGCTGTCGATCACATGAATTCGCTTTTCGCTTCAGCAAAGCTGCGTTTCTCGACGACTCCGTCACTTTTATGGCCACCCTTCCTTATCTCGATTCCTGCGAAGCCTTCTCATTTATTCACCCCGCTCGTCTCCTCTCTCGCTACCGGCAGACAATTAATTTACACTAAACTTATCGAATCTGACCCGAAAAAATAACTACATTCGCGATTAAATAATTATTTAATCACAAGACTCGACAAAAATAATTCCTGGAGAGAAGCATTCCTGTTTGTCGAATATTTTTCGATATCGTAATTAAAAGACACTCGGTCGTTTGTTTCTTTTTTGTAAGAATGTGAAGGGTTAAGCGTACGCTGTAAATACGTTATAACTTTCATGTCAGGGATTAAAAGCGAACTTACGAACAATGTTACTGCTAGTGACAGCTTTTTTGAGCCGACTCGGATCAGCGTGTTCGCAAAACTGTGAGTTTCGCGTTAATTTTTGCAGGACTTTTTTTTTTTTCATTTTTACGATGCTTTTTTACTCCTGGTCGCGCCGATAATTGATTTCAATCAATGAACAAAAATAACTGTTTTTTGAATCGTAAATTCGCGGGGTACACGGCTCGAATCCCGTTGTTTTTTTCGCGACGAGTAATGTTGATTTTAAATCGATCAGTCTTGATTGTTTTTCTACAAATTTCCAATTAATATCTGTTCTTGTTAAACGATTTTCAGTCAGGGTTCATCCGGTGGAAATGAAAGGTATTTAGTAACATTTGAACGATGTCGGTTCAGACGTATGAAACGTTTATTTTCCAGTATTTTCATGCGTGTCTGCTTAATAGGAGAAGGGGCGAGATTAATATTGATAGATTTGGAGAGGGCGAGTTACGTTTGCGCTCACCGTACACACCTTTCGCCATTTTCCAATCTGACAGAGGACTTTTGATCTTTTGCTACCGAGTGTTTGCTGAAAATTCCCATGGACTCGCGCGCGTGTGTGGTTTGTTAAACGCTTTCTACCGGATCCCTCCTCGTTCCCCGGTTCCGACCCTCCGCTCTCATTATGAGATACATTAATTATTCGATATTTACGCAAGCGTTGATCAGTTTCTAAGCTTTTGTATCAAAACGATCGTCTTATTTTGCGCGCGGTGTATTTGAAAATGTATCAGAGATATGTAGGAACGTTTGATTCCTTTTAATTCCATCGCCGGCTTATTAATTCTTTGACGAATCCCTTTTAATAATTCCGACGTTTAATTCCTTTGACGCGAAAAGAGATTATAGAGTACAATGGAAATTTTTTTAAGCGACGATTAAGCATGAAATACGAATGACATTGTTTTATTCGCATTTGTAATTTAATATACGATTAAAAGTTGGAAATAAAAATTTGACGTTAGAAATTTTTGATAAAATCTTCAAACGTTATTTTACTTAGTTGACAGATAAATTGTGTAAGATTCAGGGCATGGAGGTGTTAAAAGAGAGCGAGCTAGCACGTAGGGTGTTAGGGTCTTTATTTCATTGTATGAGCGAGATATTATAATCACGTTGTACTATCGATTGACGTGTGCACGGAGGGGTTGCACGACAGTCTGTCGGTGTTACGGGGGGTTGAAAAGGGGGTCGATGCGGAGAGAGAGAGGGAGAGTGTTAGACCGAGGGGAGGAAGCCGAAGCTGCCAGGGAGAAGACGCTGCCTAATAGAATGCCAATATGATTATGTGTGCCATGCTGCATCCAAACCACGATCCGTGCTGCACCTACGATGCTGCTGTTGAATACTCGGGGCCGATGTAATCTACTAACACGACGAAACCGACGAAACTGACAAAACTGAATTTGTTTCTCGGCTCGAGAAGAAATTCACCCTTTCCGGGCACCGTCTTCTTTCTTCTCTTTTTTCAAGTTCTCGTATGTTAACGCTTTGACGACCAACCATTGCGTATTCGTGACTTTGATATACAGGGTGTCTTGTAACTCGTGATAAAACTGGCAAGGAGGTGATTTTATATAAAAAAAAAAACTAAAATATTTTGTAGATTAATAAATGTAAATATTGACACTGTTAAAATATGTTACCATTTAGCAGCCTTCATGACATTGACTGACAATTGAGTTTAGTAATGTTGGCACTTGAATTTATTAACTTATACATTCATTAATTGTTAAATTAGTGAAATATTTCAAATATTGCGAAGAATTTTCAAACTTCATTTTCTCAGAGACACCAGGTACATGACATTTTGTATAATCTTTCACATCGTCGACTTATTTTATATACTTATTTTATATTAGAACCTGTTTTATACTTTTTTTGTCGTATTTCAATGGAACATTCTCTTATTTCGATTTTGCAAACATAGTGCCTTACAATTAAATAATCGTTAATTTTTGTGCGACGATTTCATTGTTTAATTTGTTTTTATCTCGTTTTCACGATTGTTACACTCTGATTTCATCGAAAAGGTATTGTATCGAGGCGGGTGATTATCGTGTTCCTATAATTTTTTCAGAAACGCGAGATTGATGTTTACCCAGCGAGCGTGAAACGTTAAACTTTCGATTTATAACGTTTTTCCGGTCAAACGCGGTGAATCCATCAAGTTACGCGTTTATCGGAAAAATCAAAGCAGTCGTGTGCATTGGATGCATTGTCAGTGCATTAACTCGTACATCCGAGTGGAAAATGGTATTACTTAGCCGAATTACCGGTCTATCGTGCACTTCGACGACCATAACTTTTCTGTGTCCGTTGCTCGCCACGTTAATAAAATTGTAAAATTATTAAAGAATCGGGAAATTAGGGGAGTCAGGTTATTGTACACGGACTCGTGAAAATTGATACGAACAGGTGTATTTCATGGTCGATTTGAAAAATTGTAAACGGGTTCACTCCACCTTTCTAGCGGGTCGTTAGCGAAGGAAATTAGAACCGAGAAATTCCGTAGTCGACTGGCAGCACTCGTTATGAGTGAAACTTCTCTCGTTACCGGACGATCTTTCGAACAAAAATCGAAATATTATGTTTACAAGTGGTGAGAAACGTGTTTCCTGTTCAGCTTTCGTTCTCGTTAGAACGTATTTTCTCTCCCGTTACGAACGACCAACTATTGTTAGACCCTGGCTCTGATTTCTTTCCTCTTTCGAGCTTTGTAACTCGTCAGATTTCCCCCCCTCCCCCCCCCCCCCTCTCCTTCCTTTACGCGGAGAAAATGGCTAGGAAATGTTTAATAAAAATAGGTAATATAAATTTTCATGTCGTTCGTTATCGAAGAATCAAACAGCTTTCTTTGAATAAATTTACTTTGAATGTTCCTCTTTTATCATACGTGAGATACATCCATTCGATAATGAAGATTAAATTGTAGCATAGAAATCACTTACATTGTTTAATACTAGAACTACCACAGGGGTCAAAGTAACTCGTTTCACATTTCTTAGTTTGTATTATAAAATTGATCGATTCTGTGTTATAATTCGTATCTCATCCCTTATTTATTTCGTTTTCTATTCTATTTCCAATTTAAAAGGAAGTGTAGATTAGTGTTAACACTAGAACCGCCAAACTGTTCAAAACGACTGGTTTTAGAATCTTTATTTTAAATTAAAAAACTTTTTGAAACACTTTTAATAAAATATGTCTATCTTCATTTATTTTCAATTTAAAAGTAAATGTACATAAAAATTCGAAGTTCTCGTGTTAAAAATCGAATTGATTAAAAATTGCATGATTTCTAAATATTTCAGACATAAAAGAGAAAGCAACGATTACTTTGAGTATCCGCGATAAAGCAAACTTTATCACATAGTTTGAAAAATAATTAGCCAAAATGAGATTAGCTCTCGATTCTCAAATTCCGGGTGATATCAGGCGTGTTTCCTGATCGATCAAACAAAGATACCGAAATCCATCGGAAACGAGTTTGCCGGTTAAAAGTCAAACAGCTTTCCGCGACGAATTAAAACGCGTTCCGTCGGATGGTGACGAAGGGTGGTGGGTGGGTGCACCCCTTTCGTGTACGAACGATTTCACAATGGTCTGAACATGATCGGAATAGAAGCGGAGGAAGTGCCTTTAACGGTGTCGCGGCGTCGAACAGAGAGCGTCTAATACATATCGAAAGATACATCCGGTATCACGGCGTCCTGTTTCTCGGCTGCTTCATCACGCTTGCTGCCTCAACCTATACGCTCGTACATAGGGTTAGCGGCCGTCAAAGTTAACCTTTGTTTCGCGCATGGCTAGCCTTTCGGGTTTATCAGTGTGTACCAGCTGCTGCCGCTTTATTTATAACGCATCATCCCTTTTGCTCCCTCTTCCCATTTTCCTTCGCTTTTTCTGTTCTTTTCGGGATACTGGCGTGGCGAAAAACCGCGTCGAATCACGGGAACACGCGTTTTTTTCAATGCGCGTACGACGCGAGAGGTAAAAAAGAACACCCCCGCGAAGAAAAGACGCATTGTCCCGTTACAGTTTCGTGGTTAAAATTGAAGGTACGATTTTAAATATTCCTGTTTGAAATTCGCGCCATCTTCCAATTAACGTGTTTCGATACACGCGATGAGTACAATTATTTTTGTTATTTTTATCGAATCGAATCCGTGGCGCGAGACGTTTAAAAAAACGACTTTGATCGTGGTGTAGCGTTATTTGGACAAAAGGAACGAGGCCTTGGCTCACAATAAAACAGAATCAAAGTGGAAATAGAATCGGGGATGGATCGTAGCCGAAGCGGATTCCGGCTTTTAGGGCACGACTTTTCCGACTTATTGCCACTGCCTGAATAAATTTAATTCCACCATTCTCGACAGCCGATGCTCCTTCTATTCTTGTCTGCTTCGCTAAGAATTTCATCTTTGTGCGCCGTTTTTCGATACTCGTTTCACAGACCCGACAATCGATGTCCTTGAAAAGATGGGTCCTCGCAAGCAACTTCCTATATTTCCCTCTAATAACTGCAAATTTGCCTTATCGTGGACTCCCCACCCCCCACCCCCCACCCTTTCCCCTCGTCTTTCTTCTTTTTTTTTTGGTCGAATTCCCGATGAACAACCATGAATACGAATAGACTTTTAATATAAGCATCGGAACGGAACTGGAATACTGCGTTCGCGTCGATGTCGAACGATCGCGTCCCCCCGATTTCTGTTTGTATATTCAAGCTCGATCGTTCGTGAAAATCGTGTACGCTAATGGATATTAAGATTAGACGGATATTTCCATTGTGCGATTTATTAAAATTCCATCGGTCATGGTTATGACGTTTGCGAAATAATATGAGATACGAGTTCCTCGAATTCCCGCCTCTTGATTATAAATCAAATATTTTAGTTGCTCTTGAATGATTATTCGAATAATTTTTCTTCAGCGTGAATTGGATAGTTTTTCGAATTTTAGTACTCGAAGATAAAGAAGACGCGTTAAAATGAAAATTACTTCGCGTTCGAGGGTTAAATGTATCAAGCTGAAAATTGACTTAAAAATTACCGGGACAGACCGCTTAATTAACGCAGACCTTCTTAGACGTTTAATTCCTTTATTATCGGTGCTTAATACGGGCAGGAGCATCGCATAACATGCTACTCATTGGCATTCAAGCCGCCCGTTACATAAAGCTATATCCTTCAGCGTTGTACAACCTAGACGATGCCGTCGCAATTAGCAACGGCATGTCGAGTTTCGCCATTGAGTCCTTGCCCAGTTTACCCATCATGATAATTATAATTAACACATAGTTGCGGCTGCAACTATCTAGGTCTAATTCCTTTGAGTTCGCCCTAAGAGTACTCCCCGTTTAAATGGAAAGCGCTGACGGACCCGGTTATTAAGCCTGCCCGTTGAAACGTTGCATATATCCCTCTGTGCGTCGTGCAGGCTGCTGTTAACTTAACCCCGGTCAACACGCGTACCCTGTTGTAATAACGTTAAACTTAGCTCGACCAAGTTCTCTTTAATAGACTAATTATTCCGCGCAAATTGCGAATAGGAAACCGGATCAACCGGTTTCAACAACGGATAATTCCTTACGCTGGATTTGTGAACGCCTAGTCGAACATTAACAGACGATCAAGCAAGTTCGTGGTCGGCCTTGAGAACTAGCGGGAACGTCGAGAATTTTGCGAAAACTAATTGCAGCGCCAGCGTGTTTCGCGTATAGAGGCGTTGAGCGAGAGATTGAAAATTGGTAAGCGTCGAAACGAAACCGTTGATAAAAGTAATATTAAGAAAGGTAGACGGCCCCGATAGGATGAAGCTTGAGGATAAGATAATATATTGGAGAGGAATTGCAATGGACAGAATCACCCCTTTGCAATTTGCTTCGAGGCATCTAACTGGACTCTTTCTTTCTTCCTCCCTCTCTCTCTCTCTCTCTCTCTCTCTGTCTTCTCTCTCTTTGTTTGATAGGGAACCTTCTGACAACCAATTATCCATCCGAGACGAGAAGGGAACGTAGGAAAAAGAGGTGCAGGAGTTACGCTATGAGCGAAACGCAACGAGCGGGGTTTGATTAATAAAAGTCGAATAGTGTAATGGGCCCACGTTTTGAGGATAGATTGTTCTCGCGAGTGATAGTTTATCAGAGTCGACCTTTCCCTTTGTGCGTTAACTTGAAATTTAATTTCAACGGTGCCGCCGTACCCAATCGTTCACCTGTTTCTTTCAATATCCTTCGATATTATTTGAATGAAAATTTGTCGCAAATTTTATACCATCCATATTTTTATTAAGAAAGGACCGAGTTCGAGACTTTTGACGCGCGAAATTAATGCATATTTAATAAAAACACGTACAAGTTCGGTGGAACGGTTGACCTCGAGTCGTTATGGATCACCTATCGTCATTTGCTACGTACTGAAGGCGCGCGGTGTCAAACTTACGTCCGGTCGAGCGGCGTATCCGGTGACGGTGAACTTCCCATCCGGCAGACGGTGGCAAAACGTATCGATCATCTGTTTCTCGATGATCGATCGGTCAAAGACGCCAAGTATCCAGGAGCGCGATGTATTTTGTCCCGCGGACCAATATCTTGCCACTCGATCTGGCGCGAACTTCGTGATCGATCGGACAATCAATTTGGCAACCGTAGATTCCAGTCTGTTGCCGGATAAGAAACTACGCGAAATGAGTATGAAACAACCGGTTTCGTTTAATCGCCGCCAAGACGTATCGGCCGGCATTAAACAGTCGTGTCGAATTTCTACTTCCTTTTCGATTTTACTTATTATTTTCTGGCCTGCCTTTCGTTTCGTTCGATCTTTGGAAACTTATTCGTTTATTTTCAACGTCTCAGACCAAAGTTCCCGTATGTGTAATTCACGAATAAAAGATATTCCAATTAATTAAGCATCACACACGATCTCTCTTTTATTTTAAATACTGTTTTAAAAGGTACGAATACATTTCAATTAATCGAGAATTCGAGTATATCGAACGTTTTTCCGTGCTTTGTATATTTTTCGACGAACGATTTCACGGAACGTGGATGTCGCGAAAATATCAAGAACAGAAGGGGAAAAGACACGGTTAGAATTGGTTACACCAACAGAAAATTTGGCGACATTCGATGGCCGGACTAAAGCGAATTCCCAGTGTCTCCCTTGGGACGTTGGGTTCCGCCGGAAGTCCCTCTCGGCTTGTGAAATGAGAAAACCGCCCGTTACCCCTGCAGCGATGCAGTCGATATCCGCCATCCATCAGCCTCGAGACACCAAAAACAACGACTATTGGGTTTCGCGCGCTACCGCACATAACAACCAATCACCCGCAAAACAATCAGTTGTATACGCACATCCTCCTACGATTGATCGATACCGCGAACAATAAAGTAATTAATAAAAATCCGATTTCAACGACCGCGCACAACTACACTCCCATCAACGCGATCGTTCATTAACCTTGCGATGTTTTTCGGCGTATACGTCGATCAGAGATGAACATTTATTGCCGCGATATTAAGATGAATTAAAAACACTTTTGGTATTTAATATTTAACAATTTTTTACTCTTCCAATTGTCATTAAAATTAACCCCTTGCCTTAAAGGATATCACCTCTATCCTTTATACTTTGATTTAAACTCAATTTTAAATTAAATTCTAATTGCAATTTATATAGTCAAGGCTAGTTTCAAAATTTATCTCAAATTTTTGTAATTATTGCATATAAATACGTTAGAAAGGCAACGATAAAATCTTTATCGACAAAATAACGGATTCGATATTCTTTCTTTCACAACGTTTCAAAACAATACTGGTATCGTTGATTGTTTACCGAGATTTACGAAAGTAAACGCTAATAAGCAGAAGTCTTGGCAGAGTGAGTCTCCTTTCATAATTAGATCCGTTTTGAGCCTTAATATAACGAGAAAACTCGAGAATAAGTAGGCCACCCGTTTAGTGCGGATTACGAGACATTTATTAGTTTATAAGTAGAAGAAAGAGGACTTGATGCTCGTTTAAACGTTTCCTTTTACCTTTTTTCTGTAAGTTACAATCATTCGTGAACCGAACTTTGCTCGAAAAACTAAATTGTTCAAACAAGAATTTACAGTGGTTATAACTTCGTTTTGCAACTATTTGTTCAAAGTTGGCAGAAATTTTTCTTGGAAGTTACATAAATGCCCCAAATGCGATCGGGAGGGTATTCGAACATTCTTAAGGAAATTACAGGGACATTTTTTCCACGCTATTCACCGAAATTATGAAGGGTGAACGCACCCGTTGCAATTGGCGAGGGTGTCCCTTATTCTGCTCCTTAAATTCCTTCACGAAGGACACGCAGGATCGTTCCGTTTCCTTCACAAAAGGACCAAAGGACGAGAAATTCTATTCGATCCTTCTATCTACTTTGATGATTGCTCGCAGATACACGACAGAAAATTAATAAATATATCTTAAACAAAAGTTGACGATTAAATTTACACTTGCAATGAAAAATCAGATAAAACCATGACTATTAACAAATGAAATGGCCCACAATCTGTCAAAGTGGTCAGATTAGCACCAAAGTGAATAAAATTTAATTAACGGTGAATTGAACTCGTAGGATGCATTGTTACCAGATTTATTGCAACAAAGTGCACAATCCAAGAAGAGTAGGTATTATAAATTCAACGAAACAACGACGGTTCCTTTATAACCATTTTACACTGAATACTTCAGCTTGAAATAAGAAACATTTATAGATCGTAAAGCATCCTTGTATGAGGGCTCATAAATGTCTGCATAATTTACAATTGAAAATTAGTCTGTTCTTCAATCGTAACATTTGAAAATAAAATTTTATGGATTATTATAGGACGAAAAACTTAAGTTTAATTCGATGCTCTGATTTTCTGTTTCGAACGGGTAATGAAATTGTTAATGATGCTCAGTAGTTTCTTTTAATTATTTGACCGAATTAAAATCGCGAGCGAGGTGTCAACGGCTGTGACACCCATGCCGGACAACGTGTTAATTTCTTCGTTAAACGCGGCGGCGTAAAACAAACGCCAAAGGTTACACGAAGAGGGTTACAAGCAACGTTCCTAGCTTCCTCGGCCGTAGCAAACGATTTATTTTTCATCTATTTCCAGCTCGTTTAAAATGTGATCAGACGTCGCGAACAGAAAATTTGCCACGGAAAACTCTGCTCTTCGCTCGTACAATTAAACTTGTTCGTTCTATCTTTCTTTTTTTCTCTCCTTCCTTTCCAACGCGAATTGTAGAAAAACGCGAAGCTCGAGTGTAGTATCATAATTTCGTAGCAATTCGAAAGACGAACGCGAAACTGTAGCGTTTCCGGCGAATTTCGATTGGAAAATCGGTAATTTAATATATCGCGACAAATTGCTTGGGAGATAATAGGCGAGAAAGGAAGCGGTGGAGAGAAAATGGCGAAGCCGGGATTGGGACAAGGGAGATTAAATTAATAGATAAAAGATCGACCGAGAAGGTTCAGTAGATTAAATAAGCGAGAATGATAGGCGGAAAGTGGAGCGTAGATGTTCAAAAACAGATAAAGAAGACGTAATTTGTAATGAAAGAAAAGGATCTAATCAATGGTACCATATAACACGGTCCCATTCAGTTTGACAATGACCCGCTAATTTATTTCGACGCTTGAAACCCCTTCTGTGTTATTCGTGTTTAATCCTAGCAATATCCAAGGTTTATTTTATATTTTGTTTTGTTAATTATTCGATTATAGAAAATTTGAGGCGGTGACCACCGTGGCAGTCAACGTGTTAATTAACCATGCCCTAATATAAAGAGGCCAAGAATCTCTACTAAGAATATAAAAATGACTAATTGATAATTTATAAAATTGGGATCATTAAATTTCAATCGTATCTCATATGCAATTGACAATTTTTTGATATGGTACATAGTGAAAGGATTAGATAAATATTTTCATCCTTTTTAAAAACGACAGATTGTTGCAGTTGGAAAAATTGTTCTTTTCACTATGCATCGTCTAATTTGAGGAAACCTGATACAACCAATGGTTTATTGTTTTGCCTTTCTAAAAAACAAGCCTTCGGTTGATCTGCGTAGATGCGATGTCATTAAATTTTTAAAAACGTAGCCATACAATACGTCCGGACGATGTTAGGTACCTTTAACGTTGGTCGAGGTTGCGTTTCACTTTCTTCGACTTCCATCTTGTTAGACAAATATTTCTTTGCCCCCGTGGCCGTACAACGAGCACATCGAGTAACGACGTTATCCCGAACATCGTCGCTGTCTAGTACCCGACTCCGTGGCGAATGTTTTCTGTCACTGAACCATGATTAAAACGTTAGCTATGCACGTTGGCCGGCCACGGGTAATAGTCCGTTTTAATGAATATTGCGGTGACTTGCACCGTGTACCGCCTGGGCTACGCGAAAATGATCAAAAAGAATGCTTTCTGAGAACAAAAAGAAACGGGTGTCGCATTATTAATAAAACTGGTTGTCCAATGGGTTCACAATTTCTGGTCAAGTTTTTAAACATTTTATATCATTCCTTTAAAAATTATTTTTTTGTACTTATATACGGTATTTCGTGTAATATTTTATATTTTTATTAGAATAAAATTAACACGATCTCAACATTTTTACCTTATCGATACAGTCATTAAATTATTTTTGTACGTTTTTATATTGAATTATATAATTTGATATATAAGTGCAATTAAATCAATTTCATCTATCAAATTTTACACAATATCCACTTTATGGCGACCAGCTATAGTTGTTCTTAATATTGATAGGATTACTACGAGCATCAGTGAAAATAGAAAACATTGGGTCTCCTATGGAATAGTTTTTTTTTTGTTTTAATTTTCAATCGATTAAAAGGTGCATGTATATATACGTTTCTTGTTTTTTCTCTTCATTGTATGAATTCTGAACAAATATTTAATGTATAGAGTACTCGTGTTTAATTGGAAACACGCTTTCGTTGTTTCAGGTAATCAATGATATTGTTTTAGTTTTACGTTAATCGTCGCGTATGTTCTGTCATTTTTAACGTAAAATGAAAACTGGATAAAAAAAAAAATTAAAAAAAAAATGGACAGGATTAAAACAGCATTTTGGATATAAAAGTGCCGGATAATGGTTATACGAAGATTATTGACACAGGCACAAAAATATAGGGACGCATGCTCGCATTATATGCCCACAAAAATCACATTCGATAGAATTCTTTCACGGCTCCATCGCGATTTATTCGTCGGATTTTTAACCCTTTCACAGTGTGGTAAAATTACGAATTCTGGTCGAAAGAATAAGTTTTTTGGACGTTCTAATTCTAGTTTTTATGTGTTCGATAATACATCGACATGTAATAAAAAATGAAAGAAAACGTGTTTTATATGTATTATACCTTGGGCAAAATTGTAACTTAATCCTGCCCGTGACTGTCACGGGAAAGACTGTGTATGGGTAATATGGGATAAACTGTGAATGGGTAATATGTTTGTATATAAAAACCGTTGATCCACGCTGTTCTGATATTCAGAGTTTTTGAAAGAATTACCTGATGGTATTACACCTTCAATCAACAGTTTATATCAATTTTCGGCCTCGAATAGCTTGAAATTCAATACGATATATGCTGGGTAAAATCAGTCGGATGAAAACGTTTAAAAACCACCAGTGCCGCTCGCCGCACTATTACACTATTTTTCCCTTAGATTCGGTTTTGTTGTTGCTTTTCGTTTCGAAAAATTTATCGCAGATTTATTTTTCTCAACGATATTCGCTAATTCTCTTGTAGCTTTCAGTCGTCAGATGGTTATGAAAAATTATTTCTAAATTTCCAACAGGAAATCGGATTGTTGTTTCTAAGTTGGGTTATAAATAATTAACTTAAACATTATTTGGTTTCGGTGAAGATTGCTATTTGGTCGATTGTAAAATACGAGTTCGATGCCGATTTTACCAAAGTCTCAAAATTGTCAAAAACTTGGAAAATTTTGCCGGCTTTATTTTCACGCGATAGTATAATCTCGTATCCTGCGATACTCCATTTTCGTGGTGATCAAACGGACAGCACACTGTCCATCACGATTCCTCCTTGTAATTACACGCTTCGCGGTGTCGAAAAGGCACAAAGTCCCTTTATGTCTACGATAATTCCGCTCTTAATTACCCCTTGTAAATAACCAATTAAAAACAAAATAAAAAACGGTTACAAAGAAAAGCGGCGCTAGATACGTAGATAGCGAAAGATGAAGAGAGGAGAAGGAAGGAAGCGAGCGGGTGGAACGTCGAAGGGAGAAAAAGGAAGGAAGAGAAGAAAGACAAGACGGGAAAAGGGAAACGTTACCACCTCCGTGGCGGAGAACAGATTTTCCTACGGGGAAACGAACCGTTGTCGTCCAATTTGCCGTACGAAGCCAATAGCCGTCGTCGTGTACGACGCAAGCCGAAAAAAAGGGACGTCCCGTACGACAGTGCCGCGCCGTTATCCGATATTTGTGACCGAAAATGGAGGCAGGTATCGTATAAAATGACAATAAGGGCGTGCCATCCTGTACTATCGTGCTGGACATCAATAACATTCGTTACCCGCGTTACACCCTGTATATACAGGCATACATATACACGGATTACTCTGTTTCTGCGAACAGAAACGCATTCGTACTCCCTGTACAGGCTGTTTCAGTGGAACAGGTCAATACTTTGGTGATCAGCCACTCTTGCTTTATTAATTAAAATCGTAGGTGATTAACAGTCTTTGGCAGAAGGATATAGATGTTTAATTTTTGGAATTGGAAATCTGTCTGGACGATAGGAATATTTTTTCTACAGGTTATTTCAAAATAAAGTTCTTACAATATAATTTGTATCCCCAGCAGTTCGCAAATTACATATTAAAATAGAAATCGTAGATTACAATTACAATGATGTCATTTTGATAAATAGTATTGAAGATAAAATTATGTGCAATCCTTTGTCGTCGAACATTGCTAAATGACAGGCTGTTGAAAAATTGTTCTCTACTTTTGAAACAACCCGCGTACCGATGTTTTTCACCTGACGTACACGGACATGCGGACGTTGGTGTGCGTGTACCGGTGTTGTATGGTAGTCAGTAAAGAATAGCCGGTCGTACGAGGGCGTATAGGGCCACTTTACGTAACTTATGTCGCCTTTGTTAGAGAATATCTGGTCCCGGTGCTCCGTTGCAGCCGCTACAGACTTCTTTCGTTGTGTTCGTTCGTCGACTAAGGCCTTCCTATTGACGTCTTTTACCATTCACGTGCTTGTCCATCTTGTCATCGTTGCCATCACGTTCACTCCTCTTACACCGACTATTCGTGTCTGGAAAATTCCATGCTCATCTCATAATCACTTAAACGATACCTTTTGTCCGTTACAAGAATAACCAAGCTATTGTTACGCACAGATTTGTAACTGGAAACGGGACGTTCCTGACCGATATTATTCCAAAGTTTCTAGGTTTTTAAAAATATTTCAGCAACGTGCTGATAGTATTTTTAAATCTCTAATTTTGTATCTCGTCTAAATTTTACATCGACGTTCACTTACCCTACTTAAACTCGAGAAAGTTGTAAGAAAAAAGAGAGGCAGTACGTGGGGGTCGCTAACGATCTGGCGGTCCTTGCCGTAATCTCGAAGGGAGGGTCGTCGACGTACAGGAAGTGAACGTAACCACGGATCGAGTAAATGCGTTAGACTGCGAAAATGGATTATTTACCTGCCTTTTAAGCCGCCTGCTGAGAAAGCCGGCTCGAACCCCGAAGACATTTCCCGACCGCATCGCGGACACTGTCCGACACCCGGAAGCTTCTTCGTCCCGAAACAACGTTAGAACACGGGGATTAAAATGAAATTAACCCGCGCGATAACGCGACGCGTGATAATTGAACAGGAAACAATTATCACTCGTTCGGTGTGTTTATAGGACAGAAATGAATGGCAATGTATCAAAAGTGTGTGCACGCTCGATTAATGGAAGGACGATTTCGCTTTAACTTATTCAACGACAGCCTGGTGCGCGTAAACAATTTCCCTTTGAAGCGGCAAATTGATGGAAAACAATTCATAAACCATATTACGTGCGAGCATGCGAGGAAAATAGTTTACCTTCCGGGAAAGCTTTGTGAACGAAAAATAAAAAAAGAAGTAAAAATCGAGTTCATCGCGAGAATAATTTGCTTCTGTTGTTCGAAAACAACGGGGGAAATTTGTTCGAGTCAAAGCTCGCGATGCACCGGGTTGCGTCTTCGAACGTTCAATATTTACACGAAATTCAGATAATTATATTAGCGTAAGTATTTCGTGAATTCCGGGTTCGTTGTAAATTTCGAGGAACGCAACGAAACTGCAGCGGCGTTGATTTCAAGACACGGTCGTCCGGAGACGCGAAAACAAAGCAAAAAGAAAGGTAGGAAGAAGCTGCGGAAGAAGTGAATCAGCGAAAATAGCATGGCTCGAAAGAGCAAAGCCCTCTCCTCTCGGCGAGAGTAACACTTATACCAATTATCATCCAGGATATAGATGGTCGTAAAAGGAAACGGCCTCAAGGTGGCTTTTCCACGTTCTCCATAGAAACGTTCGTGGTCTTCTTTTTCGTCATACTCGGCCACCCCCTTATTCTCGGTTTAAAAATTAAATTAACCGGCACGAAGGACGACTCTCGACGGGGAACCGACGAACAGAAAGAGGCGATCCCCCGATGTCTACTGGAGTCACGAACGAACAAGAACCTCTCGAGAGTGTCATGAGGGCTACACGATTCTCCCTCTTTGTCTTTCCACCCTCGCTTCTTTTTTTCTTCTTTTCTTCTACCCCACTCCCTCGTGAATCGTAGACACCGAGGGGGGTAGGCAGGCAAAGCACAAACCAGGATATTGAAATTTCCCGTCGAAGAAGAGTATTTTTCTTGTTCAATTTCTTTGCCACTCGCCCACACGCGTTCCTTCCTCCTCTCTCTCTCTCTCTGGCCCAGTTTAAATACGCTCCCTACTCTGTTCCGATGCTTCTCTTCGTGGCCGTTTCAGCTCGGTTAAAAGTCATCAGGGAATTGTTGATTTAGGCTGGATTCGCACGCTCGTGCAATTAGCACGAAATGGAACGATTGGACACACGTTTGACCGAATAAACTGAATTCATAATACGGTTTAGGTATTCGGTTTAATTTGCACGGTTGTTTAGTTTATCAGCGGATATTTTCATTGGGTAAATTTGTTAATACGTCGTGGCGCCTCCAATTTTGTACGATCGAATAATTAACGAAAGAGTAGATAAAATAACCAGAGGGTATCGATGATTATTCGACTGATGGTACAAAGTGCCAATTTGAATGGTTACATTTGAAAATTAATCGACAGAAATCATAATAATTAGAATTTATGAGTGTCTGACCACATATGTCTGTTTCCACTGTGGCAGTCAATTCTTGTCGAACTTATTTAATGCCTGAACTACTGACGTTTAACGTACACTTTCTTTCGAATAGAATACGGGATGAATTATACTTTATTTTAATAAAAATTAGTTATGCTCTAGAATCCTAGTCCTAGTGTTAAAGATAAGAAAAGACTGATAATGGGATGGTTTCGTTTCGTACAGCTTTCAGCTTTCAGTCTTTTTTGATATGCAGAATGATTTTAATATTACGTTACTAATGTATAATTATGCCCCTCTGTGGAAGGCAGACGAATTTTATTCCGGAGAATTAAAAATGATCAAAAATGATTATTCCTTCCAATTTCATTCAACATTCTTCTTTCTTTCTATTGTCTTTAGAAAATTATTTGCTCAATATATTTGCTAACTTAGTTTAAATTTTTGTTTCAGGAGGAAGCTGTACATATTCACCCTCATCCTGACTGGTGTTGCCGATTAGGGTGAGTGGATTTTTCGCAAAGGCGCACTAATAATCTTTTCGTAATAAATGAGTGAAATGAAATATTCGAAGGATAGGAATCACAGAGGGATTAAAAAAATTTTGAAATATCCCACTTTTATATTGTAAAGTATATATTTCACGTGTAGATTAAAACATAAAGCTTTACACTAATTGCGAAGGGAAAAAAACGAGTCGCGTATCGTGACAAGAGAGAGGGGAAAGAAAAATATTACCGTTATCGCGTCCTAAATTTTTCTCCCGCGGGGGGATGAAAGTTGTACGACAAAAGTATTTCATGCGCGTGTAGTCAAACATTGTTAATCTATAATAGTATCACGGGGGAGAGCAAGTTGCTCGTTATTAGACGAACCCTCGTTGCACGGGCGTAATATGGGGTATAATATGGAGCAAATCGGTTCTTATTGCACCGTGGAACGATGCAGGCGGCACGTGTATTTATTTTTATCGGAAATGTGCATGCTTTTCCTTTTAAAATCATCGTAAACTCGAAAACTCGAATGATACGATGCAGAGAATTAAAAATATCTGCCCATAATTCGTTGAACGTTAAACATTTTTACCGCCGTTTGTAAAGTAATTTTCTTTATTAAGAATTTTGCCGGTATTTTCAATCAGAGCCATGTAACACGTTGACTGCCACAGTAGAAACAGACTTGTGTGGTAAGACACACTTTCATTCCAATTATTAAGGCCCTTGTCGATTAATTTTCAAATGTAATCATTCAAATTACTAGTTTGCACTATTAGTCTAATACTAGTAGTATCCACAGTTTATTAATTATTTAATTATATAAAATTTGAAGCGCTGGTCACCAGTAACCATCACTGCAGTCAACGGGTTAATACTTTGAGCGCCACAGTGAAAATATCCGTACATAGTCAGACACGGTATACTTGCTACTACTCAGAACTAAGTCGTTTCATTTTCCAAATGAACCTTCTCGTTTGCTACAAAATTTTCTTCAAATTTGTCCTTCTTTATTCAAAACTCTTATCCCTCGCAAGTTTCATATATCGAAACGATTCTCCTCGAATCGATCGCGGACCATCTCGCGGGGATGTTTATTTAAAGAAAGCTTTTATTGCCTCGTCCCATCGTCACAAATGATTTCGATTAAAGTGGCATTTAAGCGAGGGTTTCGTCGTATCGTCCAGGATCTTGAAAAAACAGGGAACGAAGAGGGCGAGGGGAAATTTGTAATCCAGCGGGACAAACAAAGAGTGTGCGATACAGGTTCGTATGCGGATCGAAGGTCTACGAATGAGACGGCCGTGTTGTTTTTGGTCCAGTAATAAGAGAAGTCTCTCCACGCTCGTAAATAGACTAGAAAACTCTAATGAAGACGTGCCAAGAGTTTATCTTGGAAGCTGGTATAGCGACGATTGGTCGATCCCTCAGGGACGATGATTTCACGTGGTTCAGCTATCTTCCTTTCTTGATACATCTTCCTCCTTTGTCCATCCGTGCTGGATTTCTTTCGTCTCTCTTAAATTGATTTACTTCGGATTCACGTCGATCCGTTTCGAGAGTGGAGGCTCTGTTCGTGCCAAGCTTCTCTTCCAGAGATTATGATCGATTAGATCCCTTTTCTTTTTTTCCTTATTCTTCCAAATATCGTGCGTGTGTATAATCATTTTCCTTTTCCTTTCCGTATCTGATTATTTTTCCGAGTACATTCGATGCCGAGAATAAAAATGAAATTTCATAGTTTAAATATTAAAATAGTGTCTATTCATTTACGCCCATATCCAATACAAAGTTATTGCAAAATAGTGTTTACGGCGCGTCAGTTCGAAACTTGAGACTTGTAAGCGATTGGTAATTGGATATTCGCTAATGGACGATGCTAAGCTGTAACTCGCTTAACACTCGCACGACGGACCATGGAAGGAGTTAACAACTGAAACTGGATTTTCGCTATTTTTCCTTCTCGTTTCTGAAAACTTCAAAGCCTCAAAATATTCTTTCGTTTAACGCGCACAGGCGTTGTGTTTAATTTAATATATTCCGACGATGGGTATC
Source organism: Anthidium xuezhongi (assembly GCA_022405125.1). Classification (NCBI taxonomy): domain Eukaryota; kingdom Metazoa; phylum Arthropoda; class Insecta; order Hymenoptera; family Megachilidae; genus Anthidium; species Anthidium xuezhongi. Next base: position 2,849,916 of record CM039649.1, read on the forward strand.
GCGGGCGTGTAATAAATTTTCGCTCTCGAGGGAAAATAATTTTCTTCAATGAATTTTCATACGTACCGTTGCGTGTTGTACGGGTTTCCGGTGATAGACACAAAAAGAGGGAAATTTCTGGACGGGAATTCCCGTCTCTTGTTTCCGATTCGTCGCGAATCGAATACAAAATTAGTGTGTCCACAATTGCTGTTCGAAATGTCGTGTAATTTATGGAAAGCATGAATCGAATCGCTCGCATTTATAACACATGGAAATCAGCGGAGCTTTTAGACCCGGGGTACACGGATCTGGAAAATACAATCGCATATCAATGCGCGTTTATCATGAAAACAGTGGGTTAAACGGAGCCAGCGGAGGCTGATATATTCCTGACAAATTATCTTCTGATTTCGATTGCTCGAATAATCGACCAAATTTTCTTCCACCCTCTGAATAAACGAAACGTCATAAATAACCAATCGTTAAGGCGATCGAACCTCGTTTGTCCTCGGATAGAAACTTGAAATCGTTCGATTACGTGAATTTAATAGGTTCATTTTTCTGTAAATAACATTCTGCGATAAAAAAAAAATCACTCGAAGCCATTTTAGGTTTTCTGAAAGCGATACCCTCGTAATATCTCATTTTTCTTACGTTCCACAAAGGGGTTGGTTCTTCATACCCTCTGAACGAATATAATACATTTTCGAAATAAATTTTTTTGCCATACGATTTCATCACTGTTTGTTTAATTTTAAAATTGGCAATTTCCAGACTGTTTCTTTTTTTTTTTTATTATAAAGTTTCTTTGAATAATTGCGACACCTTGAGACGATTGTACGTCTTGAGAAATGATAGAGCAATTAGATTTTTAATAAAATCTCGTTCGATCATCTTCTTTATTTTTCGTGATGCATCCTCCTCGCAGTAGCGTGTGGTAATTTCTAGTTTACTGTTAATGGAATTCTCGATAATTCCAATTTCGTTCAATTTCAATCACCTATCCCGGGTTTCGTTCGATTCGAGGCCTCGTTCTCATTACAGTTTTGTCATCGCTTACATCGAAATTCGACGTGTCCGAATCCACTTTTGGCAGTCGGTCGACTATCCACGGCGGGGTGACGGGAACGATTTTTGAACGGATCGAATCGTCGGAACATAGATTCTTCAAAAAGCAAATAGGATAACGATCGTGTTTTATCGTCGGAGGCAAAAAAGCTCTTTTTCAAATAAAATATATCGTCGAAATTGCACGGTAACTTCTTTCGAAACGGATTCACAGAATTTCGTTCTTATTGAAACAGCGTGTATTTTTTTTCGTCCTATGATTGCACAATGATCGAACCGGAAGTGACGTTTCTGTGTTTATTACTGTAATTCTTTTGTGAAACGAAAAAAGAAACAACACAGATTTTATAGTTTTTTTGTGTATCGGTAATTTAAAACTATTGATGTATAAAAATTGTTTAATCCGTTGGTGACTTTCGCAAAAATTGCAGGATCGTTGAAAATTATTTTTGACATATGATCGTTCGAAGTTGTTCGTTATGCTGCGAAGGATCACGGAGGCGAATTCACGGTAGAATAGGAATACGAGAAAATCGTTTTCCCCGAGAACCGACTGCGCGTAACATTTCGTCCAGGTAGACGGCTCGAAAATTGTAGGCGTCATTATCTATTCAGGCGCATCAGCTCGCCGTGAGATATTGAACTACACTATCCTATTTAAATATTCATGAACGTCTTTGTAATCGATGTAATACGGATCCATCGTAATCTCACGTGTCAGAAAGTAAATAGGCCTGCATTTTCAACTGGACGATTCGGTGTCCGCATATTGATCCTTCAGAAGTTTCAGGGATGCCTAGATAAAATCGCCAGACATTTCATTTTTCTTCGCTTCGTGTTCTTAATAAACCTAAAATAATATTTAGAGGAATTGTAACCGATTTATTTCAGTCAGAATCGACAAATTTATTTATTTTTGAAATATTGTAAACAATTAAAATAATTTTGAATATTCGTAATTCGGTAGCACCCTATTACCAGACGGTTTAATTAGATGAATGAAAACGTCCTGCAGCAAATAGGCAGATCTACGGTCCGTTGCTTTTTATTTTCTTTTTCGATGAATGTGAATTAATCCGAGCAACTCTGATACACCAGATTCCCTGTTCGAGACCCGTTGTTCGGCCTCGAGCTGTTTAGCAGCTCGCACTGAAACAATTCCTGTGGAAATTTGATTTGCTAATTTGACATCGGTTTACAACCGGTCCGTCTTCGTCGTAGAACGGTTGTTTGCTCGACCTTTGTCGAATATTATGTTCTTCGTCGTCGTCGTCGTCGTCGTCGTCGTCGTCTACGTCAAGAGAACGGTGCTGCACGTCGAACACAATAACAATGGCATTATAATTATAATTGCAAGCACACCGGCAACGTAAACAGCTCGGCTTTGTAGCGACGTTAGGCGCGGACTTCTTGCTCTTATTAAATGAGGCGCTGCTGCTTCCAGCTACCTAGCCAACGTTATTACGGAACGTAATAATAGTAGCGGGGTTTGGGGGGAAAGGCTTACGGAAGTCGATCCGAGACAAATTATACAAGAATTTGCTTTGTCCGGCCAGTTTGTCTGAGGCTTGCGGGACACGGCTTCTTTCGTTTTTTCGTGTCACCAGGTGTTAAGAGGCCGGTACGTTCGTTTCCCGTACGGTTAACACTGGATACGTTTTCTTTCAATTGAAAATAAACCAGAAAATTAAATAAATAAGGGTATAACATTAGTTAGATTATAGAATGGTACCTTATGTAAAATAAAGAATCTGGAACAGGTCATTTTGACCCCTTTGGTGGTTCTAGTGTTAAAATCACTTTTCCGAGTAAATGCGACGAGTTTCTCATTGTCAAATCTCTAATTTATTAAAGATACGATCATCATTCATAAACGAAAATGTTGAAACGAAATTAAATTTGGGGTTAATTTTCAAATCTTTGCTGAGATAGAATCTAAGTCAAACTGGATAGACTGACAATTATCGAAATTAATTAGACGTGTCAAATGGATTCTTGAAAAGACCATAAACGCTAGCAGCAACAACAGCAAATATTTTTTCATCGAAACAGAACGCGAGACTTATTCGATCATGGCGTATCGATCATATCTCGTCATTGGTAATCCAATTTTGGCACACTTCGTGACAGTGGGGGGAGGTGATTGTTATGCAGTTTTCAAAGCGTTGTACATCGTTTATGTCGGATACGGGACGATGCCGTGTATGTGTGTGTGTGTTTCCGTACACTTCGTAAACCGTACTTTACATATTTATTACCGTCGTCGCTGTTGGCACACGTCCCACGGGAGGTATTCGACTTTAAACGGCCGCTCCTTCGCGCGCCTTGTATTTGCCTTTGGTCGCGGGCAAGATGATCGATCCACGAGATATAACGTCGTTGTGTGCGAAGCAAACTCTGCAGCAATTATCGCGATGAGTCCGTGCGACGAGGACGGGGGCAAAGTTGGGCTTAAAAAAGGGCAACGTTTCTTCCTTTTTCCCTTTCTCGTCGCGTGCCACTCGGACGACCTTTGAATAAAGATCGCCAACGAAATAATTTTTTATTCTAATTAGCTTAGAGTCAACGCGTTCGTTGCCTCAGCGAAACGATCGATCAGCTTCGAAATTTAACGTTTCAATTTTCTGTCTTGCATTATTTAACTCAATATTAATGCTATTTACGGTTTGTCTTATTTGTTCGATTACATTTTCGATTACATGAAAATGTAACATCACATGTTAGTCGACAGAGTAAACAATTATTCGACAGTTTTCGTTTTAAGATTGTTGTTAACATTATACAACATAATGATGATTATGGAAAATTATTACGTTGCCTGTTGCGATGAGACAGCGCAAAATTATCGCGTATCAGTTTGAAGCTTAATGAATGTAAACATGAAACTTGTACTACCTATGAAAAATATTTCATTTTAAAATATATAAAAATGTACCAGTATACCAAAATGTTTTATAATATACCAAATATTGATATTAATATACCAAATATTTTATAAAAATATACCAATTTTAAATATATCTATTTTTATATTAAAATAAAACAGATTCTACCATTCTCCAATTTTCTCATGATAAATAATTGTCTCGTTCTTTTTTGTTTCGTGAAAGAAAAAACAATCAAGGCAAGTAATATTTAATGACATAGATGTACGCGATGGTGTTTCTCGTTTTTTGCTGCTGTCTTGAAAGACGCCAATCGTGTCCAATTAAGTTTCTATTAATATACCTCCAAGGTATCGAGAGAATTATTTTTCCAAGAAAACGTCGATTTTTTCCCGTTCGTTTTCGTAAACGATGCATAAGTTAAAGGTGCTTTCAAAAAATTGGACCGCTCGAAGGCTGTTATAAAACCTTTCTTAAAAAATCTCCGAGGTGAAAGATAACTTTATCCCATTTTTCTCCGAAGTGAGCAATGATCGATGGTCAGAAGTTAAAAAACAAAGTAATACAATTTGCAACGAAGAGTAACCCCGCCCGATGACGTTGATTAAGCGATCTAATATGTGAAAATTTGATTTATGCTTTGCTTGTACGGTTTAATTAATTGATAATGAGCAAACGTGACTAACGTGTACAAGAACTTGCATAATTTGTAATAATTTATGATCATTTTATAGGGCAGTGAAATGTAATCCTGCGTGTGTGTTTTAATCAATATTGTACCATTTTATTTAATTATAATTACAGTTAGTAACCGTGATATTCAATTAGTAATTAGATTCGGGAACAAACCTGTACGGTAAAATTTTCATTCGAGTGAAAGATTAAGATTAAATAATAATACAATAAATAAATGGTAATTTTAATAATTGTAAATTACTGGAATAGTAATAAAATTAGGGAATAGTAAAATTGCAACAGCAAAGAAAGACTATATTAGGAAATAAACGATCCGATTTGGATTATAATCATTGTGGAATAAGAGGATCCGTCAGAGAATCGATGAACGGGATCTCAAACGCATCTTGAAGCTAAACATGTTACCTGAACACTGTACATATGTGCTTACGATTAGAGCTACTTAGCTTTAATTAGTCCCTAATTCGATAGTGCATGCAGCATTACCCATCTCGTCTGTTTGCTCTGCCGACAATATCTATTTCAATTCCATCACTAAGCTGCTGCACCAAGATGCCTAAATTAATCGGGTCTTATTACCAAATCCCTTTGATGATTTGTAATTGATCATATTCATCCGTATGAACGCATCCCTGGCTTTTCATGCTAGTTTGCCCTTTTGTTTTAAACTTGTGCACCTTAGGTGCATTTACAAACACGCATTGCACCTGTGTGTTTGCCGTTCCTGGACATGCTACCTGTTAATCCTTTCAAGAATGATTTCGACTCACGTTAACCAGTGCTGTTTTCTGAGGAATAAATTGTTTCAAATAATTTTAATATAAACTATGATAAATTTCTTTGAATTTTGCATTTGGTATGGGAATTTTTTAATATTAATTTTAACACAGAAATTGCCAAATCTGCTGAGGAGTAATTTGAAAAATAGAATGAACTTTGAAATAGTCGTTGTTGCGATCAACTGATGCAATGTTAAATCGTAAAGTGTAGTACCATCGCAGTTGTTATTAAATTTCTCCACGTTATTCATAAGATTTCTATAAAGACGAAAGTACATACATATATCGTAAGATGCGTTGGAAATTCCGTGTCTCGCGAGTACACGGGGATGCAGCTGCACCTGTAAGCTTTCCTGGATTCCAGCTGCGTCCCCTTTATTCGAAATTCATCGGATCTCGAATGCTTTTCGTACGGGTAGCCCCGATCGTGCAGATCCCTTAGAAATCTCGTGTGTGCAGACGCGATTGTATCGAGGCAAGAATGTTTTTTCGTTTGATCCGTCAGTGAGCCTGGAAAAACGTTCCATTTCTCAAAGAAATCGCGACACACGCGTTACTACGCGCTCCAAGATATCTTCATTTTCCAATTGAACGCATCGCTTCCAACACATCCATTGTACACATTTTGTTTTCATTGAGTCGACAAATAAATTCTATTTCTTAGCCAAATTCTACTATAACCACTCGTGAAATTTGTCTAAAATAATTTTGTAAAATAATCTTTCGAAATATAAAAATATTAAAGTTTCTCGAGAAAGAAAAACTTGAGATTTCGATTTTAAATTTTGCACTCGGTGAAGCTTTCACCTTTGAATTTTTCAAAAAACAGGAAGAAAGCAAGGAGCTCGAGGTAACGAATTATTTCGAGGAAAGAAACGGTCGGAGTTGGGGAGTTTTTTTTTCTCCCCCGCCCCCTCGAAGAAAAGAATCGGTGGCGGGTGAATGGTAAGGGGTAGGGGGAAAATACGGGGTAAGTTTCCGTGACATGTAAATCACGCTTTACCAAGAGCTTTTGAGTGGAGCGGTAAGGTTCGTTGAAAAGTTAACAGGCCGAGGAACGAGAGGGGCCGTTCTCTCTTTTTTCAGTCTACGTGTCTGACATCTCGTGTACCGCTTTTACTTAATGCCTTCTTCAGTTCTTCCCGAGAGGTGTTAAGTAACGAGCTTGTTGTATATGAATGCCAGCTGGGAGAGCCAAGGAATTCCAACCGGTGATTTTGTCCGTGAACCTCTTTTACTTATTCTTCGTGAAACTTACTCTTTGTTTTAACGAGTGCCATCTTCGAAGGGTGTCCTCTAAGGGTGTTCTTTTGTGGGAGTCATCAGTGATAATAATTTATATTATTACAAATGTTAATGTTATAGATATCAGTAGGAAAATATATTTCGCCTCCAATAATTAAAGAATTAGGTTACAAATTGGATTTTTAATTTTACCGTCAGATTCTTTTCAATCTTTGTTCACTTTTATTGGAACGATAGGCTTACCACTCCTAATCAGGTTTTCTATATGCAATAATCTCGTATAATTAAGTTTCACTATCACTCTAATCTTTCGCTGTTACGAAGAACTTCATTTCGAAGGCTCATGAATGTTTAACGATTCTGCATGGGGATCAAAAATTGATCGAGACACTTTCCATATTTGTTATCGTGATTTAAGACCAAGGAAGTTTGTATCAAGTATCAAGAAGTCTCGGTACTGTTTGCCATTATCGAAACAAGTTTAAACAAGAAAAGTTACTTAAAGTAATAATTTTATAACGTGTAACGTATTCAACATTATCCGTATCAGTTGGTAATCAGTTACCGGAATTTTGGAAGGGTGCTTGGTAGGAAAAGTGGAGTAATTAGAAAGTACAAATATTATGAGAAATATTTATTCGTTTCGTGGACGAAAAGGGGAAGGATTGTTGAAAAAATGTTGAAATCTGTTTCGTACGGGGTTTACGCTGTGATTTTGTTGACATACACCCCGTAGATATAAATTTCTAATTCTTGCAATTTCTGTTTCCGTACCCATACCCAAAGTAAATTAGAAATTAGAAATTAAATGTAGAATAATTTATAATCGCTCCAGGAGCCTATTTGGGACCTTGGAGGTAGTTCAGATCATTGCAGGGTCATAGGACGGTAAAAACACTTTTCGACTCGACCTGATACAGTCACGTATCCTCGAGTGGGCTCTGACTTATCAGTATTTTTCGAGAGCTTCAGTTAGAATCAAGGTATCTCGAAAGACGGCCGATTAACGCATTACCGACCGCTCTAAATTGGCACCTTGTAACTTGAAAATAATTAAAATTTTCAAAGTGTAATTCCTTACTTTCAATTTATTTTTCGACGTAGCACATCTAACTTTTATTATTTCGAAAAAGTAATAATTAAAGGTTTATTAATTGCTTTTCAGTCAACAAAAAAGTGTTAAATAAAACACTATCCCTGCATACCATTCTGATAAAAATTCTGTCATGTGATTTGGCTGCTTTGCATAAATTGCAGGATTGTGTTTAATTTAAAAAAGGAATAATTCCGCGGAAGAGTTTGAATGAAATCAGCGTTCTATAAAAATAAAGAGGAACGAGGAACAAGTTAAAGGGAGAGGATAGAAGTGATTTCGCTTTGTTCCTGATTTTTCACCTTGATAACGCAATAATAAGAACACGTATTTGTTAACGCTGCCATTACCGTTGTCCATTATTGGTTGTAGCCATCCGAGAGATGCATCAGAAAGGTTTTCAAAGCGGCAAAAGGATGGTTAAAGTAGAAATATCGAGAAAGTGATTCAACTTTTATTTCATTTCGTTCATTCTCCTTTTTACACAACAATCTTTTTACAAGAAACGCTCGGCGAAATAACAATGGTAGCTGGGGTACATCGAAAATTGTATGCTTTATGAGAGGTACAATGCAACATTTGTCAGAAAATAATAAATTCGTAATGAAATCTCTGGGTCGCTTGATATTCGTAACTAACGAATTACACTTATTTCTGTACCGTTTGTTGCCATATTTAACACAAGCTTTCTTATTCGTTATTTATGTCAGCTACGTTATTCTTTACTTTTAAATATTCCAAGCAAAAATGTTTTCCAATATCCACGAAGTATAGGATACTGTTGTTAACCCTTTCGCTATTAACCCCTTGCCGTATCATATTTTCCACAGCTGCATTAGACAAAACTAAATATTTATTGTTGCAACTTACATTTAACGATAGTCTACCATACTAACTGTGGTTGGAATTACACTTAACATTCAACTGTAATAAGAATAAAAATCAGGTTCGAAACATTTTACACGTTGACTGCCATGGTGGTCACTGGTGACTCAAATTTTCTATAATTTAATAACTAATGAAAGAAAAATTCAAATAAACCATGGTTATTGCTAGCAATAGAATAATAATGCATAGTAGCAATTTGAATCGTTACATTTGAAAATTAATCGACAGGAATCATAATAATTGGAATTTAAGTATGTCTGACCATACACGTCTGTTTTCACTTGGCAGTCAAAGTGTCAAATGGCTCTGATTAAAAATACCAGAAAATTTTAATGAAAATCATAGAATTCTTCGTTTGTATGTAAGATTTTATAGTCTAGAAATATTATTGAGTGTAGAGCGTAAAGTGCGTCACGAATCTCACTCGTCAAAGTATGGCAAAGGGTTAATCAACGAACAACGATGATTGGTATCTGGTTGTGAACGACCAGGCAAACTACGTGTATTCTCAAGCAATAACAACGCAAATATGTGTTAATTCCCCAAGAATACGCGTCGCCAACCTGGCCTATGAAGTTATTCTCCTCGATAAATTTTCTTCGTTCAGTATCCTCGGTTCTCGGTGCTCTTCGTCTTCTCAGGACCCATAGCTGGTGACAAAAAGAATCACAATTAGTCGAGCATGGATGCAAATACGAAATACATACCTCGTTTCGATTTTACTTAATGTTTTTTACAAAAGCATCGAGGAATTTAACGGTCTTAAGTATCCTCCTTATCATTTTGTTTTATCTCGTTCCGTTACGAGACGGTCCTCGTAACTTGGTTAGGTAGCAATCAGAAAATTGGGAAAGCTTTTCATTAAAATAATCAGAAGTTTCGATGTCCCGCAGTGTAGTGCACAGTCGAAAGTGCTTCCGGTAAGAAACTTGGAAAATTTGATGAAATTCCTGCCGGTATTACAAGTTTGTCTCGCTGACAATCAATTTCGTGAAACACTTTGAGGATACTTCGCGGAGTAAATTGAACTTTGTCAACATTCAATTCACCGCTTTGTTTTAATAATCGTTCGTCGTTGAATAAGTCATGTTTTCGTAAAAGTAATGACTTAGAAATGATAATAGTTGTCATTTGTTTCAATTCTAAGATAATGGAGCATGTAGATATTAAACAAATAAAGTTGATAAAGTTGGTTGTGTTTTAGAGAAAGTTAAAGGGAAATGTTACGATTTGGTAAATTCAAGATACCCCTCAAATTTCAAGGTACGTAATAATAAAGAAATTGCGAGATTATCCGCGGGAAGGTCCATTGTCGCCTCGAAGCAGCGCAATCGAATTTTGTTCAGCTGATGGGATCGAGCAGACGGATCGTTTTTCAGTTACATAAACACGGCCGATGACAGCGGAAGCGTAATGGTCGCGTTACAGGTGAACGCGTGCGATTACAGGAGAGCCATGGCACAATTTACACGTGACACAAACTGATAATAGGACGTTATACAAGTTGCATGAATTCCGGTCGAATCGGTCACGATAACAGGATATCCAGGATCTCGACTGGCTGTCGAGTGTTAGGTGTCGTTTTATACGCTTGAATGTTTCAGCGGCGCGTAATGCTGTCGGGTTTCGGTGAAAAAATTTCACTGTACCCGTTGCCCGGTTAATTTCGAGTATCGATGGAAACAAGAGTCAAAAGGTAGCGATAACAAAGTGTTTGCGCGACAACCCGTCGATTCCCGTTGTACGTTTCGTAGGTTTAAAAATTGTTATACGCTCGCGAGTTTGGAACTCAAAATGTACCTTGAATGTTTTAATCTTGAACCGTGCAACCGAGGAGAATTATTTTTAAATTTCTATACATTTTTATACCCAAGCAAAGAGTCAATTTTTGAACGTAGCAATTTTTATTTTTTTTTTTTTAACCAGGTTACACCAGGAAGTTAATAACTAAAAGTTCCGATGAGAAACCTTGGAATTTCGTTGGCGCTCTGACACGAGCGAATGGAATCATAAATTTCTGATGCAAAAGCGACACTGTTGCAACGATTGCGAGCGTGCGAAAGAGTTCGAGCGGGTCCCCGGGGAGCCCCGAAACCAAAAACATTCGGTTCGAAGCACTCTACGGTTTCCAACGGAATGATCTTAAAGGTCCTCGCCCGATTGGATGAAAATAAAAGGTGGACACAACTGCCAATACACTTAAGTTGGCTTCTCTGCTGCTTGCTCGCAGCATCCCTCTAAATAGAGAAGAGAAGCACGGAGGTCGTGAACGAGATTCAACGACAATGGCGGAAAAGAAAGGGGGCGAATGGGGCGGGGAAGAAAGCGTCGGTAAAAGAGAGACGGTCGAAAACAATTCCGTGATAATAAGATAGGAGCTGGTTCGTGCGATGTAAACCAGTGGCTAAAAGACTCGATTCGCGAAAGGTACGAGCGGAAAAGGATAAAATGTGTTTTATGGAACGAGCCAGAATTTCCTGCTTGTTTCTTTTCTCTTTGTTTGTTTGTCTGTTTGTTCGCTGGTTTTCAGTGGCACGTTCAGGAAACGCAAATCGATCTTGATCTATTCTGAATATCAGAGAAACTTTGGTCTCTGGATTTGGGAATGTGAGGACAAATTTTATTTGGAAGAATTTCATTTAGTTAAATTGTCTTTACATTGGGATGTTAAAGCAGGAAAAATAACGGAGGCAATTACAGAAAAAGAATTACCACAGAAATTCGACTCAAAGAGGTTTGAAGTATTATTATTGCAAGTATATACAAATGTTTTTAAAAACTTTGACATTGCGAGAAGCGGGTATTCTTCCCCTTTAAAATCCATTTTATTACATGGCAATACGACTTCCGGTTCCGTAGATATCCGTCTGTAAACTAAACAGCAAAGTATAATTCTTTTCTAAAACATATTAAAATTACTATAACTTTGAATGGTTATTATTTCAAATCTATCCAAGCCTCTTTAATACCGTTAATATCGTAAGAAGCAGGAATCGTTCCTCTTTAAAATCCTGTCGATTTGATGGCAATCCGACTTCCGGTTCCGGAGATATCGTCGTGTAAACGTGAGCATAATTTTCGGCAATTTTATCGTTTTGTCCCACTCGCACGCGCTCGCTGTCCTACTCTATTCCACGCGGTGCGTGTAGTGCTTATTCTATGCGATCAGTCATTCATTCGCTTTTTACTATTACTACGCGTAGCGTACGCAGTTTCTGGAAAAAATGTAGGTCAGCGTAGTATTCCATTCATGACGTTCGCGCGCCACGTGTAAATTTTAAACGCTCATAACTCCGGAACCAATAGAGATATCGGCTTCGAACAAACTGCATTATCATTGGTACGTTATCGGCTCTATAATGTAGTCAATAAAAATTCGTTTATTGCTTTAGCAAGAAATTGCCATGTGAATACAGTAGTATATTAATAACTTTGGAAGTTTAAACATCAGAAGAATATACTTAATAAATAAATATTATCACTACAAATTGTCTGCTATTATTTACTGTCAGTTAATTACAGAATAATTGTTTGAAATGAATATTTGGAGTATGTTGTGTATTTAAAAAATGTTATTTCCGTGGTAGAAGAAACTTCTTGATAAAATACGAGTGACTAGGAAGAAATCTGACTTTCCAAGAAGTGAAAAACTGTTTTTCGGTGATGCAGAGAATAGCGTGGCCTCGTTCGGATAGGAAGAGAAGTCAGGACGATATATCTTTACGTCCTGCTTGTAGATTTATTGCGTTCGAGGCACTCGAGAAATTAGGCTGGCTTGATCCGTAGGTCAGTCTTCGAATCAGTTTACTTTCTTTGATTAATTTGTCATTGCTATAAGTTTCGTTAAATATCGTTGCGAACGAACGGTAGCTTGTTGCGTTAAAGAAATTCGTACTATAATAATATTTCAAACTTAATCTCTCCAGGCAATTTCATGGCAAAACTGGCTCTATGTATTGTTCCAGGAAATTGAATCTTTCGCTCAAGCAGAGGCATAAAATATCACGTTGACAAAGTATTAAGATTATTAAAAGAAGTTCGCGACAACGTTACTTTGATGAAGAACACGACGTGCTTAAAAAAAATTTCAATCTCTGAACTTGTTTAATCAGAAACTATCGTTCCCTTAAATCCGTTTAATCATAAATAAAAGATTCGATACATTGATTATTTTTAATATTATTTCATGGAATAAAATAATCATTTTTATCGCCTCTTCATCACGGGTATATACAAAGGCAAATAACAATAAATATTATCTCAATTCTTCCCCCTTCTGAAACCCTTTTCACGTTCTATGTACACAATTTTCTTAAACCGTTTTCCCAAACACGATCACATATATCTTTCGCTAACTTCGTAATCCTTACCTTTCTCAGAGGAACACGCGAAGGAGACGTTTCTAGCCGAATCCCTGCCCATTGTTCATCGAACCTACAACCAACAAGCATCTGTTTACATATTGTCTCCCAGCTATCACAACGTGGAACAACAATTTATTAACGCTTCGTGTGCCCCGAAAACACATGAAGCTATGCGGAAAAATGATCATGATCGAATGGTTAGTGTTAGATCACATACTGTTTCATTCACAACGCGTAATAATTATTCATCATTGATTATCTACATATAAGAGTTAGCACACTTAGACGAGTATTTAATGTAGCACTTGTTTCAAATCAAATTGATTCATTTAATATACAAAATAATTAATACCTAGTGGCAGATAAAATTCTTAATTATCGGTCGATAATTATTACCTTCAAATATTACAAACTTGTTACTTTTGTTACAATTAGATTTTAAGTGTAGTTACAACTATAATTGATATACTATAGTTAAATATAAATTCTATTTAATGTAACGATAAATATTTAGTGGATAGATGATATGCCAAGGGGTTAATTAATAATTTTGAAACAAATGCTAAATTGAGATATAGCTTTCGACTATTATGGCGAACGTTGGGATCCTTTTTCCCTATATTGGTATCTTCTTACAGGGAAGGTTGGCGTGCACGAAGGATGCATTAGACGAGGACGAAAGGGAGAAGGATTAGGATCGACAGGAGTGGCAAGGTGGAAGGGCCAAGCAAGGAAAAGGGGTGTTGCATAGCGGTGGTCGTGTTAAGAGAAGAAGTGCAAAGAGAGGGACGAAGCAGACGAAACGGACCGACGGATGGACGGACGGTCTGACGGACGAACGGCGGATCCCCGACAAATGGATTAAGCGCAAATTGCTAAACTCTGTTTAATTTGGCCAAATGAATTTTGTTCCGCCAGCCCTCTTGCGTTCTCCCTTGCCCCCATACCCCTCTTTCACACTCTATCTTTCTCTATTGGAACTATGTGCAAGCCAGTCTGGAACTTTCCGCCTGAAAGCTTGTTTCCTTGAACCCACTGGATTCATAATGGGATTTTCGAAAAAGGACACCACGATGAAAAGCATATTTTTATCAAATACAGGTTAGTTAATTTAATTGTATGTTACGCTGTAATTGAAAAGTATTTTAGCTTTAAACTTTTCTAACTCTTAATATTGAAAATTTGGAATATTATACTTTCCAAAATGTAGAAGTTTAAAAATGTTATATTTGAACAATTCTTTTTATATTTTTGAGAACTTAGACACTAAAATATTTGAAGTAGTAATCAACCATAAATGACATATGGTACTTTAATCTATTTTTTAATACCTTACTTTGTTATCGAGATATTAGGGTCACCTTCAGTCTTTTAAATAGAATGTCTATCTTATCTCGAGTTAGGATAAATCATGAATTTCTTTCGTACAAAAGTATTACGCAAAGTATAACGATTACTGAGATATTTTTGAAACAAGTTTTCAAAGCACGACCTGCCGTTGTAAAACGACGACTGAGTGCATTTCCTAACAAAAGATTATTAATTTAAAAACATTTCTCTAATTATTCATTTTATATCACATTTTGTATAATACCTTTTCCAGCAAAATTTCATTGGGATAAAATATTACATATTCCATTCAATGAACTGAATGTGACTCTAATATCTCGTAAAAAAATAATAAATTAAAGCATTGTAGTAACTTTTGTTCGAAACATTTTTTCGTATAACGATAATACGAGTTATTTGAAGTCCTCGTGTTATGAAACATCCTTTATACATACATATTTAATGGATATCGTTAAGGTAACTTTCATAATCGATCTACGGCCATTATCTCATACTCGCTGTTCATTTGTGCTACCGGAAATTAGTAAATGACCGTTCGAAGTACGTGCCTAAATCATACCGGCGGCGATTAGGTGTCTCGTTTCGAGTATCCCTTTTAGGTATATTCGAACCGCTTTATTCGCAGTGTGCTTGGCTGCGTATAATATATTTGGAAACGAGAGGATTCGTTTGTCCGGATAGAGTGTTACTTTGCTTTGAAATTTAGACAAACGGGGTCTTGTTCTCTCGAAAACAGGCTTTTCGATAATATATTATCGAACCCCCGCCATGTTACAATATCTGTCTCAATAACAACGTATCAATTTGTTGCAGGAATTGGAAAAATGCAGAACAAATAAGCACAAAGGGAGCACTAATAACCAGTGGAAAACATTCAAGCAAATTTTAATAAATTTCACCGGGTATATTTGTTGTATGTAATTTTAAGATTCGTCGTATATTAGCTGTAGGAATGTTCGATTGGGTTGTATTATTGGAAAATTAATTTAATAAACGATACAATTTTTTCCTACGAAAAAACGTGTATTTTGTTTCAGCTTCATAAAATGTCATAAACTTTTTGCTTTGAAATATTAGTTGGACATTTATTGGAACAATCCAATAAATGTCCAATAAATGTAAAGTATTGAGAATATAAATAATTAGTTGGCTGAGATTTGTATGATTGAAATCTTGGAATAAAGTATTATAAGAATATGACAAGCACTGTGGTGGGGATACAGGTAAATTATAGGTAAATTTTGTATCTTGTAGTCATTCTTAGATGAACATTCGAAGAGGAAGGTTCGTTCGAGCTGAAAATTTTATATTCATTCTTCCATGAATCTTCCTTCATTTAATTTGGAAATTTATTATTGTGAGACTGCAGAAGGACTTTGTATTTTATACATATACTGACCATTCTACTGGCGTATATATTTTATTTGACCAATAAACAAAGGAAATGGTATTATCTACTTGAAGCAAAATCTTCTGGAACAATTATGAAGAATATGTATAATAGTTATTACCTTAATTGTTTAATGTACTTATATTGCAAGAACATTATAAAATGTGTGTGTTGTATGTTAAACTATTGTAAGAGTATGTAGTATGTAAGAATGTTGATAGTTATGTAAGTTTTGTAATTTATAATAGTTATTATTTTAAAGTTATGAATGTAATATTCATGTATTATGTATATTTGAAAGAATTTTTACTAAACATTGAATTAAACTAAAGGGATTGTAAATTAATTTAAAAAAAAAACGGCGAAAATCTTTAAAACCTCTTTTGTAAAATCAAAGTGCTAGAATTTGGCGAAATTGTATCAGGAGAACATGATACGCCAGGAGGTATTCGTGTCACTTCTTGGAATTTTAGTGACGTCAAATTCCAGGAATTATCGGGAACTTGGACTCAGAAACCAAGAATCTGGGGTTCGCAAAATTATATCAGGAGAACATGATGTGCCAGGAGGTATTCTTCGTGCCACTTCCCAGAATTTTAGTGACGTCGAATTCCAGGAATTTCCGGGAACTTGGACTCAGAAACCAAGGATTTAATTAATAATCGGAACTTAGATACCTGTTGTATCGATTCTATAACAAATCCGATTATAAATTAAAGTTGTATACATAGTGCCCAAAATTACAATTATAAACGTTAGTTGTAAATAATTTAATAACTATTCTAAAGCTCAATGTATAATAAATCATTTAGTTTATTGAATAAATGCAGATTTTCAAAAATAACCCAGAACTCGTTTGTTTATTTAAATAAACCTCTCTTGATATCCTTATCCCATAAATAATTTCAGAAAATAATGAAAATTAACAATAGCAAATCGAAGACTATAAAATTTAAATTCACAGAATTTCGCATCCCGAAATTGTATCAGGAGAACATGATGTGCCAAGAGGTATTCTTCGTGTTACTTCCCAGAATTTTAGTGACGTCGAATTCCAGGAATTTCCGGGAACCCCTTTTGCGAAACCAAGTTTCAGATTTTGACTTTATCGAACTCCGAATATCGACATGTAGCACACCGTTGAACTCGTCTCGGTGCCCGCTGTTAGATTCTGAAGAGAAAACTATAGCATCTCATTTAAAAAAACTACATTGACCTCCAGATCTCGTCTATTTCCCCACCCAGAGGAAAATAATTATTACTGCATGATGCACCCCATTTTGTCAAGCAACTTTTGTAGGAACACATTTTTAATAACTGCAACTCCTTCCGAAATATCCCGCTGTAATCACTTAAGTTGGACACCCTGTACATTCACCTTTATCGAAACCAAATTCCCGGTTTTGAGAAATTGTATCAGGAGAATATGATGTGCCAGGAGGTATTCTTCGTGCCACTTCCCGGAATTTTAGTGACGTCGAATTCCTGGAATTTCCGGGATCCCCTTTTGCGAAACCAAGTTCCAGATTTCGATTAATCGAACGAAGAATATCGACATGTAGCACACCGTTGAACTCGTCTCGGTGCCCGCTTTTAGATTCTGAAGAGAAAACTATAGCATCTCATTTAAAAAAACTACATTGACCTCCAGATCTCGTCTATTTCCCCACCCAGAGGAAAATAATTATTACTGCATGATGCACCCCATTTTGTCAAGCAACTTTTGTAGGAACACATTTTTAATAACTGCAACTCCTTCCGAAATATCCCGCTGTAATCACTTAAGTTGGACACCCTGTACATTCACCTTTATCGAAACCAAATTCCCGGTTTTGAGAAATTGTATCAGGAGAATATGATGTGCCAGGAGGTATTCTTCGTGCCACTTCCCGGAATTTTAGTGACGTCGAATTCCTGGAATTTCCGGGATCCCCTTTTGCGAAACCAAGTTCCAGATTTCGATTAATCGAACGAAGAATATCGACATGTAGCACACCGTTGAACTCGTCTCGGTGCCCGCTTTTAGATTCTGAAGAGAAAACTATAGCATCTCATTTAAAAAAACTACATTGACCTCCAGATCTCGTCTATTTCCCCACCCAGAGGAAAATAATTATTACTGCATGATGCACCCCATTTTGTCAAGCAACTTTTGTAGGAACACATTTTTAATAACTGCAACTCCTTCCGAAATATCCCGCTGTAATCACTTAAGTTGGACACCCTGTACATTCACCTTTATCGAAACCAAATTCCCGGTTTTGAGAAATTGTATCAGGAGAATATGATGTGCCAGGAGGTATTCTTCGTGCCACTTCCCGGAATTTTAGTGACGTCGAATTCCTGGAATTTCCGGGATCCCCTTTTGCGAAACCAAGTTCCAGATTTCGATTAATCGAACGAAGAATATCGACATGTAGCACACCGTTGAACTCGTCTCGGTGCCCGCTTTTAGATTCTGAAGAGAAAACTATAGCATCTCATTTAAAAAAACTACATTGACCTCCAGATCTCGTCTATTTCCCCACCCAGAGGAAAGTAATTATTACTGCATGATGCACCCCATTTTGTCAAGCAACTTTTGTAGGAACACATTTTTAATAACTGCAACTCCTTCCGAAATATCCCGCTGTAATCACTTAAGTTGGACACCCTGTACATTCACCTTTATCGAAACCAAATTCCCGGTTTTGAGAAATTGTATCAGGAGAATATGATGTGCCAGGAGGTATTCTTCGTGCCACTTCCCGGAATTTTAGTGACGTCGAATTCCTGGAATTTCCGGGATCCCCTTTTGCGAAACCAAGTTCCAGATTTCGATTAATCGAACGAAGAATATCGACATGTAGCACACCGTTGAACTCGTCTCGGTGCCCGCTTTTAGATTCTGAAGAGAAAACTATAGCATCTCATTTAAAAAAACTACATTGACCTCCAGATCTCGTCTATTTCCCCACCCAGAGGAAAGTAATTATTACTGCATGATGCACCCCATTTTGTCAAGCAACTTTTGTAGGAACACATTTTTAATAACTGCAACTCCTTCCGAAATATCCCGCTGTAATCACTTAAGTTGGACACCCTGTACATTCACCTTTATCGAAACCAAATTCCCGGTTTTGAGAAATTGTATCAGGAGAATATGATGTGCCAGGAGGTATTCTTCGTGCCACTTCCCGAATTTTAGTGACGTCGAATTCCTGGAATTTCCGGGATCCCCTTTTGCGAAACCAAGTTCCAGATTTCGATTAATCGAACGAAGAATATCGACATGTAGCACACCGTTGAACTCGTCTCGGTGCCCGCTTTTAGATTCTGAAGAGAAAACTATAGCATCTCATTTAAAAAAACTACATTGACCTCCAGATCTCGTCTATTTCCCCACCCAGAGGAAAATAATTATTACTGCATGATGCACCCCATTTTGTCAAGCAACTTTTGTAGGAACACATTTTTAATAACTGCAACTCCTTCCGAAATATCCCGCTGTAATCACTTAAGTTGGACACCCTGTACATTCACCTTTATCGAAACCAAATTCCCGGTTTTGAGAAATTGTATCAGGAGAATATGATGTGCCAGGAGGTATTCTTCGTGCCACTTCCCGGAATTTTAGTGACGTCGAATTCCTGGAATTTCCGGGATCCCCTTTTGCGAAACCAAGTTCCAGATTTCGATTAATCGAACGAAGAATATCGACATGTAGCACACCGTTGAACTCGTCTCGGTGCCCGCTTTTAGATTCTGAAGAGAAAACTATAGCATCTCATTTAAAAAAACTACATTGACCTCCAGATCTCGTCTATTTCCCCACCCAGAGGAAAATAATTATTACTGCATGATGCACCCCATTTTGTCAAGCAACTTTTGTAGGAACACATTTTTAATAACTGCAACTCCTTCCGAAATATCCCGCTGTAATCACTTAAGTTGGACACCCTGTACATTCACCTTTATCGAAACCAAATTCCCGGTTTTGAGAAATTGTATCAGGAGAATATGATGTGCCAGGAGGTATTCTTCGTGCCACTTCCCGGAATTTTAGTGACGTCGAATTCCTGGAATTTCCGGGATCCCCTTTTGCGAAACCAAGTTCCAGATTTCGATTAATCGAACGAAGAATATCGACATGTAGCACACCGTTGAACTCGTCTCGGTGCCCGCTTTTAGATTCTGAAGAGAAAACTATAGCATCTCATTTAAAAAAACTACATTGACCTCCAGATCTCGTCTATTTCCCCACCCAGAGGAAAATAATTATTACTGCATGATGCACCCCATTTTGTCAAGCAACTTTTGTAGGAACACATTTTTAATAACTGCAACTCCTTCCGAAATATCCCGCTGTAATCACTTAAGTTGGACACCCTGTACATTCACCTTTATCGAAACCAAATTCCCGGTTTTGAGAAATTGTATCAGGAGAATATGATGTGCCAGGAGGTATTCTTCGTGCCACTTCCCGGAATTTTAGTGACGTCGAATTCCTGGAATTTCCGGGATCCCCTTTTGCGAAACCAAGTTCCAGATTTCGATTAATCGAACGAAGAATATCGACATGTAGCACACCGTTGAACTCGTCTCGGTGCCCGCTTTTAGATTCTGAAGAGAAAACTATAGCATCTCATTTAAAAAAACTACATTGACCTCCAGATCTCGTCTATTTCCCCACCCAGAGGAAAATAATTATTACTGCATGATGCACCCCATTTTGTCAAGCAACTTTTGTAGGAACACATTTTTAATAACTGCAACTCCTTCCGAAATATCCCGCTGTAATCACTTAAGTTGGACACCCTGTACATTCACCTTTATCGAAACCAAATTCCCGGTTTTGAGAAATTGTATCAGGAGAATATGATGTGCCAGGAGGTATTCTTCGTGCCACTTCCCGGAATTTTAGTGACGTCGAATTCCTGGAATTTCCGGGATCCCCTTTTGCGAAACCAAGTTCCAGATTTCGATTAATCGAACGAAGAATATCGACATGTAGCACACCGTTGAACTCGTCTCGGTGCCCGCTTTTAGATTCTGAAGAGAAAACTATAGCATCTCATTTAAAAAAACTACATTGACCTCCAGATCTCGTCTATTTCCCCACCCAGAGGAAAATAATTATTACTGCATGATGCACCCCATTTTGTCAAGCAACTTTTGTAGGAACACATTTTTAATAACTGCAACTCCTTCCGAAATATCCCGCTGTAATCACTTAAGTTGGACACCCTGTACATTCACCTTTATCGAAACCAAATTCCCGGTTTTGAGAAATTGTATCAGGAGAATATGATGTGCCAGGAGGTATTCTTCGTGCCACTTCCCGGAATTTTAGTGACGTCGAATTCCTGGAATTTCCGGGATCCCCTTTTGCGAAACCAAGTTCCAGATTTCGATTAATCGAACGAAGAATATCGACATGTAGCACACCGTTGAACTCGTCTCGGTGCCCGCTTTTAGATTCTGAAGAGAAAACTATAGCATCTCATTTAAAAAAACTACATTGACCTCCAGATCTCGTCTATTTCCCCACCCAGAGGAAAATAATTATTACTGCATGATGCACCCCATTTTGTCAAGCAACTTTTGTAGGAACACATTTTTAATAACTGCAACTCCTTCCGAAATATCCCGCTGTAATCACTTAAGTTGGACACCCTGTACATTCACCTTTATCGAAACCAAATTCCCGGTTTTGAGAAATTGTATCAGGAGAATATGATGTGCCAGGAGGTATTCTTCGTGCCACTTCCCGGAATTTTAGTGACGTCGAATTCCTGGAATTTCCGGGATCCCCTTTTGCGAAACCAAGTTCCAGATTTCGATTAATCGAACGAAGAATATCGACATGTAGCACACCGTTGAACTCGTCTCGGTGCCCGCTTTTAGATTCTGAAGAGAAAACTATAGCATCTCATTTAAAAAAACTACATTGACCTCCAGATCTCGTCTATTTCCCCACCCAGAGGAAAATAATTATTACTGCATGATGCACCCCATTTTGTCAAGCAACTTTTGTAGGAACACATTTTTAATAACTGCAACTCCTTCCGAAATATCCCGCTGTAATCACTTAAGTTGGACACCCTGTACATTCACCTTTATCGAAACCAAATTCCCGGTTTTGAGAAATTGTATCAGGAGAATATGATGTGCCAGGAGGTATTCTTCGTGCCACTTCCCGGAATTTTAGTGACGTCGAATTCCTGGAATTTCCGGGATCCCCTTTTGCGAAACCAAGTTCCAGATTTCGATTAATCGAACGAAGAATATCGACATGTAGCACACCGTTGAACTCGTCTCGGTGCCCGCTTTTAGATTCTGAAGAGAAAACTATAGCATCTCATTTAAAAAAACTACATTGACCTCCAGATCTCGTCTATTTCCCCACCCAGAGGAAAATAATTATTACTGCATGATGCACCCCATTTTGTCAAGCAACTTTTGTAGGAACACATTTTTAATAACTGCAACTCCTTCCGAAATATCCCGCTGTAATCACTTAAGTTGGACACCCTGTACATTCACCTTTATCGAAACCAAATTCCCGGTTTTGAGAAATTGTATCAGGAGAATATGATGTGCCAGGAGGTATTCTTCGTGCCACTTCCCGGAATTTTAGTGACGTCGAATTCCTGGAATTTCCGGGATCCCCTTTTGCGAAACCAAGTTCCAGATTTCGATTAATCGAACGAAGAATATCGACATGTAGCACACCGTTGAACTCGTCTCGGTGCCCGCTTTTAGATTCTGAAGAGAAAACTATAGCATCTCATTTAAAAAAACTACATTGACCTCCAGATCTCGTCTATTTCCCCACCCAGAGGAAAATAATTATTACTGCATGATGCACCCCATTTTGTCAAGCAACTTTTGTAGGAACACATTTTTAATAACTGCAACTCCTTCCGAAATATCCCGCTGTAATCACTTAAGTTGGACACCCTGTACATTCACCTTTATCGAAACCAAATTCCCGGTTTTGAGAAATTGTATCAGGAGAATATGATGTGCCAGGAGGTATTCTTCGTGCCACTTCCCGGAATTTTAGTGACGTCGAATTCCTGGAATTTCCGGGATCCCCTTTTGCGAAACCAAGTTCCAGATTTCGATTAATCGAACGAAGAATATCGACATGTAGCACACCGTTGAACTCGTCTCGGTGCCCGCTTTTAGATTCTGAAGAGAAAACTATAGCATCTCATTTAAAAAAACTACATTGACCTCCAGATCTCGTCTATTTCCCCACCCAGAGGAAAATAATTATTACTGCATGATGCACCCCATTTTGTCAAGCAACTTTTGTAGGAACACATTTTTAATAACTGCAACTCCTTCCGAAATATCCCGCTGTAATCACTTAAGTTGGACACCCTGTACATTCACCTTTATCGAAACCAAATTCCCGGTTTTGAGAAATTGTATCAGGAGAATATGATGTGCCAGGAGGTATTCTTCGTGCCACTTCCCGGAATTTTAGTGACGTCGAATTCCTGGAATTTCCGGGATCCCCTTTTGCGAAACCAAGTTCCAGATTTCGATTAATCGAACGAAGAATATCGACATGTAGCACACCGTTGAACTCGTCTCGGTGCCCGCTTTTAGATTCTGAAGAGAAAACTATAGCATCTCATTTAAAAAAACTACATTGACCTCCAGATCTCGTCTATTTCCCCACCCAGAGGAAAATAATTATTACTGCATGATGCACCCCATTTTGTCAAGCAACTTTTGTAGGAACACATTTTTAATAACTGCAACTCCTTCCGAAATATCCCGCTGTAATCACTTAAGTTGGACACCCTGTACATTCACCTTTATCGAAACCAAATTCCCGGTTTTGAGAAATTGTATCAGGAGAATATGATGTGCCAGGAGGTATTCTTCGTGCCACTTCCCGGAATTTTAGTGACGTCGAATTCCTGGAATTTCCGGGATCCCCTTTTGCGAAACCAAGTTCCAGATTTCGATTAATCGAACGAAGAATATCGACATGTAGCACACCGTTGAACTCGTCTCGGTGCCCGCTTTTAGATTCTGAAGAGAAAACTATAGCATCTCATTTAAAAAAACTACATTGACCTCCAGATCTCGTCTATTTCCCCACCCAGAGGAAAATAATTATTACTGCATGATGCACCCCATTTTGTCAAGCAACTTTTGTAGGAACACATTTTTAATAACTGCAACTCCTTCCGAAATATCCCGCTGTAATCACTTAAGTTGGACACCCTGTACATTCACCTTTATCGAAACCAAATTCCCGGTTTTGAGAAATTGTATCAGGAGAATATGATGTGCCAGGAGGTATTCTTCGTGCCACTTCCCGGAATTTTAGTGACGTCGAATTCCTGGAATTTCCGGGATCCCCTTTTGCGAAACCAAGTTCCAGATTTCGATTAATCGAACGAAGAATATCGACATGTAGCACACCGTTGAACTCGTCTCGGTGCCCGCTTTTAGATTCTGAAGAGAAAACTATAGCATCTCATTTAAAAAAACTACATTGACCTCCAGATCTCGTCTATTTCCCCACCCAGAGGAAAATAATTATTACTGCATGATGCACCCCATTTTGTCAAGCAACTTTTGTAGGAACACATTTTTAATAACTGCAACTCCTTCCGAAATATCCCGCTGTAATCACTTAAGTTGGACACCCTGTACATTCACCTTTATCGAAACCAAATTCCCGGTTTTGAGAAATTGTATCAGGAGAATATGATGTGCCAGGAGGTATTCTTCGTGCCACTTCCCGGAATTTTAGTGACGTCGAATTCCTGGAATTTCCGGGATCCCCTTTTGCGAAACCAAGTTCCAGATTTCGATTAATCGAACGAAGAATATCGACATGTAGCACACCGTTGAACTCGTCTCGGTGCCCGCTTTTAGATTCTGAAGAGAAAACTATAGCATCTCATTTAAAAAAACTACATTGACCTCCAGATCTCGTCTATTTCCCCACCCAGAGGAAAATAATTATTACTGCATGATGCACCCCATTTTGTCAAGCAACTTTTGTAGGAACACATTTTTAATAACTGCAACTCCTTCCGAAATATCCCGCTGTAATCACTTAAGTTGGACACCCTGTACATTCACCTTTATCGAAACCAAATTCCCGGTTTTGAGAAATTGTATCAGGAGAATATGATGTGCCAGGAGGTATTCTTCGTGCCACTTCCCGGAATTTTAGTGACGTCGAATTCCTGGAATTTCCGGGATCCCCTTTTGCGAAACCAAGTTCCAGATTTCGATTAATCGAACGAAGAATATCGACATGTAGCACACCGTTGAACTCGTCTCGGTGCCCGCTTTTAGATTCTGAAGAGAAAACTATAGCATCTCATTTAAAAAAACTACATTGACCTCCAGATCTCGTCTATTTCCCCACCCAGAGGAAAATAATTATTACTGCATGATGCACCCCATTTTGTCAAGCAACTTTTGTAGGAACACATTTTTAATAACTGCAACTCCTTCCGAAATATCCCGCTGTAATCACTTAAGTTGGACACCCTGTACATTCACCTTTATCGAAACCAAATTCCCGGTTTTGAGAAATTGTATCAGGAGAATATGATGTGCCAGGAGGTATTCTTCGTGCCACTTCCCGGAATTTTAGTGACGTCGAATTCCTGGAATTTCCGGGATCCCCTTTTGCGAAACCAAGTTCCAGATTTCGATTAATCGAACGAAGAATATCGACATGTAGCACACCGTTGAACTCGTCTCGGTGCCCGCTTTTAGATTCTGAAGAGAAAACTATAGCATCTCATTTAAAAAAACTACATTGACCTCCAGATCTCGTCTATTTCCCCACCCAGAGGAAAATAATTATTACTGCATGATGCACCCCATTTTGTCAAGCAACTTTTGTAGGAACACATTTTTAATAACTGCAACTCCTTCCGAAATATCCCGCTGTAATCACTTAAGTTGGACACCCTGTACATTCACCTTTATCGAAACCAAATTCCCGGTTTTGAGAAATTGTATCAGGAGAATATGATGTGCCAGGAGGTATTCTTCGTGCCACTTCCCGGAATTTTAGTGACGTCGAATTCCTGGAATTTCCGGGATCCCCTTTTGCGAAACCAAGTTCCAGATTTCGATTAATCGAACGAAGAATATCGACATGTAGCACACCGTTGAACTCGTCTCGGTGCCCGCTTTTAGATTCTGAAGAGAAAACTATAGCATCTCATTTAAAAAAACTACATTGACCTCCAGATCTCGTCTATTTCCCCACCCAGAGGAAAATAATTATTACTGCATGATGCACCCCATTTTGTCAAGCAACTTTTGTAGGAACACATTTTTAATAACTGCAACTCCTTCCGAAATATCCCGCTGTAATCACTTAAGTTGGACACCCTGTACATTCACCTTTATCGAAACCAAATTCCCGGTTTTGAGAAATTGTATCAGGAGAATATGATGTGCCAGGAGGTATTCTTCGTGCCACTTCCCGGAATTTTAGTGACGTCGAATTCCTGGAATTTCCGGGATCCCCTTTTGCGAAACCAAGTTCCAGATTTCGATTAATCGAACGAAGAATATCGACATGTAGCACACCGTTGAACTCGTCTCGGTGCCCGCTTTTAGATTCTGAAGAGAAAACTATAGCATCTCATTTAAAAAAACTACATTGACCTCCAGATCTCGTCTATTTCCCCACCCAGAGGAAAATAATTATTACTGCATGATGCACCCCATTTTGTCAAGCAACTTTTGTAGGAACACATTTTTAATAACTGCAACTCCTTCCGAAATATCCCGCTGTAATCACTTAAGTTGGACACCCTGTACATTCACCTTTATCGAAACCAAATTCCCGGTTTTGAGAAATTGTATCAGGAGAATATGATGTGCCAGGAGGTATTCTTCGTGCCACTTCCCGGAATTTTAGTGACGTCGAATTCCTGGAATTTCCGGGATCCCCTTTTGCGAAACCAAGTTCCAGATTTCGATTAATCGAACGAAGAATATCGACATGTAGCACACCGTTGAACTCGTCTCGGTGCCCGCTTTTAGATTCTGAAGAGAAAACTATAGCATCTCATTTAAAAAAACTACATTGACCTCCAGATCTCGTCTATTTCCCCACCCAGAGGAAAATAATTATTACTGCATGATGCACCCCATTTTGTCAAGCAACTTTTGTAGGAACACATTTTTAATAACTGCAACTCCTTCCGAAATATCCCGCTGTAATCACTTAAGTTGGACACCCTGTACATTCACCTTTATCGAAACCAAATTCCCGGTTTTGAGAAATTGTATCAGGAGAATATGATGTGCCAGGAGGTATTCTTCGTGCCACTTCCCGGAATTTTAGTGACGTCGAATTCCTGGAATTTCCGGGATCCCCTTTTGCGAAACCAAGTTCCAGATTTCGATTAATCGAACGAAGAATATCGACATGTAGCACACCGTTGAACTCGTCTCGGTGCCCGCTTTTAGATTCTGAAGAGAAAACTATAGCATCTCATTTAAAAAAACTACATTGACCTCCAGATCTCGTCTATTTCCCCACCCAGAGGAAAATAATTATTACTGCATGATGCACCCCATTTTGTCAAGCAACTTTTGTAGGAACACATTTTTAATAACTGCAACTCCTTCCGAAATATCCCGCTGTAATCACTTAAGTTGGACACCCTGTACATTCACCTTTATCGAAACCAAATTCCCGGTTTTGAGAAATTGTATCAGGAGAATATGATGTGCCAGGAGGTATTCTTCGTGCCACTTCCCGGAATTTTAGTGACGTCGAATTCCTGGAATTTCCGGGATCCCCTTTTGCGAAACCAAGTTCCAGATTTCGATTAATCGAACGAAGAATATCGACATGTAGCACACCGTTGAACTCGTCTCGGTGCCCGCTTTTAGATTCTGAAGAGAAAACTATAGCATCTCATTTAAAAAAACTACATTGACCTCCAGATCTCGTCTATTTCCCCACCCAGAGGAAAATAATTATTACTGCATGATGCACCCCATTTTGTCAAGCAACTTTTGTAGGAACACATTTTTAATAACTGCAACTCCTTCCGAAATATC
Source organism: Anthidium xuezhongi (assembly GCA_022405125.1). Lineage (NCBI taxonomy): Eukaryota > Metazoa > Arthropoda > Insecta > Hymenoptera > Megachilidae > Anthidium > Anthidium xuezhongi. Next base: position 2,877,719 of record CM039649.1, read on the forward strand.
CCGCTGTAATCACTTAAGTTGGACACCCTGTACATTCACCTTTATCGAAACCAAATTCCCGGTTTTGAGAAATTGTATCAGGAGAATATGATGTGCCAGGAGGTATTCTTCGTGCCACTTCCCGGAATTTTAGTGACGTCGAATTCCTGGAATTTCCGGGATCCCCTTTTGCGAAACCAAGTTCCAGATTTCGATTAATCGAACGAAGAATATCGACATGTAGCACACCGTTGAACTCGTCTCGGTGCCCGCTTTTAGATTCTGAAGAGAAAACTATAGCATCTCATTTAAAAAAACTACATTGACCTCCAGATCTCGTCTATTTCCCCACCCAGAGGAAAATAATTATTACTGCATGATGCACCCCATTTTGTCAAGCAACTTTTGTAGGAACACATTTTTAATAACTGCAACTCCTTCCGAAATATCCCGCTGTAATCACTTAAGTTGGACACCCTGTACATTCACCTTTATCGAAACCAAATTCCCGGTTTTGAGAAATTGTATCAGGAGAATATGATGTGCCAGGAGGTATTCTTCGTGCCACTTCCCGGAATTTTAGTGACGTCGAATTCCTGGAATTTCCGGGATCCCCTTTTGCGAAACCAAGTTCCAGATTTCGATTAATCGAACGAAGAATATCGACATGTAGCACACCGTTGAACTCGTCTCGGTGCCCGCTTTTAGATTCTGAAGAGAAAACTATAGCATCTCATTTAAAAAAACTACATTGACCTCCAGATCTCGTCTATTTCCCCACCCAGAGGAAAATAATTATTACTGCATGATGCACCCCATTTTGTCAAGCAACTTTTGTAGGAACACATTTTTAATAACTGCAACTCCTTCCGAAATATCCCGCTGTAATCACTTAAGTTGGACACCCTGTACATTCACCTTTATCGAAACCAAATTCCCGGTTTTGAGAAATTGTATCAGGAGAATATGATGTGCCAGGAGGTATTCTTCGTGCCACTTCCCGGAATTTTAGTGACGTCGAATTCCTGGAATTTCCGGGATCCCCTTTTGCGAAACCAAGTTCCAGATTTCGATTAATCGAACGAAGAATATCGACATGTAGCACACCGTTGAACTCGTCTCGGTGCCCGCTTTTAGATTCTGAAGAGAAAACTATAGCATCTCATTTAAAAAAACTACATTGACCTCCAGATCTCGTCTATTTCCCCACCCAGAGGAAAATAATTATTACTGCATGATGCACCCCATTTTGTCAAGCAACTTTTGTAGGAACACATTTTTAATAACTGCAACTCCTTCCGAAATATCCCGCTGTAATCACTTAAGTTGGACACCCTGTACATTCACCTTTATCGAAACCAAATTCCCGGTTTTGAGAAATTGTATCAGGAGAATATGATGTGCCAGGAGGTATTCTTCGTGCCACTTCCCGGAATTTTAGTGACGTCGAATTCCTGGAATTTCCGGGATCCCCTTTTGCGAAACCAAGTTCCAGATTTCGATTAATCGAACGAAGAATATCGACATGTAGCACACCGTTGAACTCGTCTCGGTGCCCGCTTTTAGATTCTGAAGAGAAAACTATAGCATCTCATTTAAAAAAACTACATTGACCTCCAGATCTCGTCTATTTCCCCACCCAGAGGAAAATAATTATTACTGCATGATGCACCCCATTTTGTCAAGCAACTTTTGTAGGAACACATTTTTAATAACTGCAACTCCTTCCGAAATATCCCGCTGTAATCACTTAAGTTGGACACCCTGTACATTCACCTTTATCGAAACCAAATTCCCGGTTTTGAGAAATTGTATCAGGAGAATATGATGTGCCAGGAGGTATTCTTCGTGCCACTTCCCGGAATTTTAGTGACGTCGAATTCCTGGAATTTCCGGGATCCCCTTTTGCGAAACCAAGTTCCAGATTTCGATTAATCGAACGAAGAATATCGACATGTAGCACACCGTTGAACTCGTCTCGGTGCCCGCTTTTAGATTCTGAAGAGAAAACTATAGCATCTCATTTAAAAAAACTACATTGACCTCCAGATCTCGTCTATTTCCCCACCCAGAGGAAAATAATTATTACTGCATGATGCACCCCATTTTGTCAAGCAACTTTTGTAGGAACACATTTTTAATAACTGCAACTCCTTCCGAAATATCCCGCTGTAATCACTTAAGTTGGACACCCTGTACATTCACCTTTATCGAAACCAAATTCCCGGTTTTGAGAAATTGTATCAGGAGAATATGATGTGCCAGGAGGTATTCTTCGTGCCACTTCCCGGAATTTTAGTGACGTCGAATTCCTGGAATTTCCGGGATCCCCTTTTGCGAAACCAAGTTCCAGATTTCGATTAATCGAACGAAGAATATCGACATGTAGCACACCGTTGAACTCGTCTCGGTGCCCGCTTTTAGATTCTGAAGAGAAAACTATAGCATCTCATTTAAAAAAACTACATTGACCTCCAGATCTCGTCTATTTCCCCACCCAGAGGAAAATAATTATTACTGCATGATGCACCCCATTTTGTCAAGCAACTTTTGTAGGAACACATTTTTAATAACTGCAACTCCTTCCGAAATATCCCGCTGTAATCACTTAAGTTGGACACCCTGTACATTCACCTTTATCGAAACCAAATTCCCGGTTTTGAGAAATTGTATCAGGAGAATATGATGTGCCAGGAGGTATTCTTCGTGCCACTTCCCGGAATTTTAGTGACGTCGAATTCCTGGAATTTCCGGGATCCCCTTTTGCGAAACCAAGTTCCAGATTTCGATTAATCGAACGAAGAATATCGACATGTAGCACACCGTTGAACTCGTCTCGGTGCCCGCTTTTAGATTCTGAAGAGAAAACTATAGCATCTCATTTAAAAAAACTACATTGACCTCCAGATCTCGTCTATTTCCCCACCCAGAGGAAAATAATTATTACTGCATGATGCACCCCATTTTGTCAAGCAACTTTTGTAGGAACACATTTTTAATAACTGCAACTCCTTCCGAAATATCCCGCTGTAATCACTTAAGTTGGACACCCTGTACATTCACCTTTATCGAAACCAAATTCCCGGTTTTGAGAAATTGTATCAGGAGAATATGATGTGCCAGGAGGTATTCTTCGTGCCACTTCCCGGAATTTTAGTGACGTCGAATTCCTGGAATTTCCGGGATCCCCTTTTGCGAAACCAAGTTCCAGATTTCGATTAATCGAACGAAGAATATCGACATGTAGCACACCGTTGAACTCGTCTCGGTGCCCGCTTTTAGATTCTGAAGAGAAAACTATAGCATCTCATTTAAAAAAACTACATTGACCTCCAGATCTCGTCTATTTCCCCACCCAGAGGAAAATAATTATTACTGCATGATGCACCCCATTTTGTCAAGCAACTTTTGTAGGAACACATTTTTAATAACTGCAACTCCTTCCGAAATATCCCGCTGTAATCACTTAAGTTGGACACCCTGTACATTCACCTTTATCGAAACCAAATTCCCGGTTTTGAGAAATTGTATCAGGAGAATATGATGTGCCAGGAGGTATTCTTCGTGCCACTTCCCGGAATTTTAGTGACGTCGAATTCCTGGAATTTCCGGGATCCCCTTTTGCGAAACCAAGTTCCAGATTTCGATTAATCGAACGAAGAATATCGACATGTAGCACACCGTTGAACTCGTCTCGGTGCCCGCTTTTAGATTCTGAAGAGAAAACTATAGCATCTCATTTAAAAAAACTACATTGACCTCCAGATCTCGTCTATTTCCCCACCCAGAGGAAAATAATTATTACTGCATGATGCACCCCATTTTGTCAAGCAACTTTTGTAGGAACACATTTTTAATAACTGCAACTCCTTCCGAAATATCCCGCTGTAATCACTTAAGTTGGACACCCTGTACATTCACCTTTATCGAAACCAAATTCCCGGTTTTGAGAAATTGTATCAGGAGAATATGATGTGCCAGGAGGTATTCTTCGTGCCACTTCCCGGAATTTTAGTGACGTCGAATTCCTGGAATTTCCGGGATCCCCTTTTGCGAAACCAAGTTCCAGATTTCGATTAATCGAACGAAGAATATCGACATGTAGCACACCGTTGAACTCGTCTCGGTGCCCGCTTTTAGATTCTGAAGAGAAAACTATAGCATCTCATTTAAAAAAACTACATTGACCTCCAGATCTCGTCTATTTCCCCACCCAGAGGAAAATAATTATTACTGCATGATGCACCCCATTTTGTCAAGCAACTTTTGTAGGAACACATTTTTAATAACTGCAACTCCTTCCGAAATATCCCGCTGTAATCACTTAAGTTGGACACCCTGTACATTCACCTTTATCGAAACCAAATTCCCGGTTTTGAGAAATTGTATCAGGAGAATATGATGTGCCAGGAGGTATTCTTCGTGCCACTTCCCGGAATTTTAGTGACGTCGAATTCCTGGAATTTCCGGGATCCCCTTTTGCGAAACCAAGTTCCAGATTTCGATTAATCGAACGAAGAATATCGACATGTAGCACACCGTTGAACTCGTCTCGGTGCCCGCTTTTAGATTCTGAAGAGAAAACTATAGCATCTCATTTAAAAAAACTACATTGACCTCCAGATCTCGTCTATTTCCCCACCCAGAGGAAAATAATTATTACTGCATGATGCACCCCATTTTGTCAAGCAACTTTTGTAGGAACACATTTTTAATAACTGCAACTCCTTCCGAAATATCCCGCTGTAATCACTTAAGTTGGACACCCTGTACATTCACCTTTATCGAAACCAAATTCCCGGTTTTGAGAAATTGTATCAGGAGAATATGATGTGCCAGGAGGTATTCTTCGTGCCACTTCCCGGAATTTTAGTGACGTCGAATTCCTGGAATTTCCGGGATCCCCTTTTGCGAAACCAAGTTCCAGATTTCGATTAATCGAACGAAGAATATCGACATGTAGCACACCGTTGAACTCGTCTCGGTGCCCGCTTTTAGATTCTGAAGAGAAAACTATAGCATCTCATTTAAAAAAACTACATTGACCTCCAGATCTCGTCTATTTCCCCACCCAGAGGAAAATAATTATTACTGCATGATGCACCCCATTTTGTCAAGCAACTTTTGTAGGAACACATTTTTAATAACTGCAACTCCTTCCGAAATATCCCGCTGTAATCACTTAAGTTGGACACCCTGTACATTCACCTTTATCGAAACCAAATTCCCGGTTTTGAGAAATTGTATCAGGAGAATATGATGTGCCAGGAGGTATTCTTCGTGCCACTTCCCGGAATTTTAGTGACGTCGAATTCCTGGAATTTCCGGGATCCCCTTTTGCGAAACCAAGTTCCAGATTTCGATTAATCGAACGAAGAATATCGACATGTAGCACACCGTTGAACTCGTCTCGGTGCCCGCTTTTAGATTCTGAAGAGAAAACTATAGCATCTCATTTAAAAAAACTACATTGACCTCCAGATCTCGTCTATTTCCCCACCCAGAGGAAAATAATTATTACTGCATGATGCACCCCATTTTGTCAAGCAACTTTTGTAGGAACACATTTTTAATAACTGCAACTCCTTCCGAAATATCCCGCTGTAATCACTTAAGTTGGACACCCTGTACATTCACCTTTATCGAAACCAAATTCCCGGTTTTGAGAAATTGTATCAGGAGAATATGATGTGCCAGGAGGTATTCTTCGTGCCACTTCCCGGAATTTTAGTGACGTCGAATTCCTGGAATTTCCGGGATCCCTTTTGCGAAACCAAGTTCCAGATTTCGATTAATCGAACGAAGAATATCGACATGTAGCACACCGTTGAACTCGTCTCGGTGCCCGCTTTTAGATTCTGAAGAGAAAACTATAGCATCTCATTTAAAAAAACTACATTGACCTCCAGATCTCGTCTATTTCCCCACCCAGAGGAAAATAATTATTACTGCATGATGCACCCCATTTTGTCAAGCAACTTTTGTAGGAACACATTTTTAATAACTGCAACTCCTTCCGAAATATCCCGCTGTAATCACTTAAGTTGGACACCCTGTACATTCACCTTTATCGAAACCAAATTCCCGGTTTTGAGAAATTGTATCAGGAGAATATGATGTGCCAGGAGGTATTCTTCGTGCCACTTCCCGGAATTTTAGTGACGTCGAATTCCTGGAATTTCCGGGATCCCCTTTTGCGAAACCAAGTTCCAGATTTCGATTAATCGAACGAAGAATATCGACATGTAGCACACCGTTGAACTCGTCTCGGTGCCCGCTTTTAGATTCTGAAGAGAAAACTATAGCATCTCATTTAAAAAAACTACATTGACCTCCAGATCTCGTCTATTTCCCCACCCAGAGGAAAATAATTATTACTGCATGATGCACCCCATTTTGTCAAGCAACTTTTGTAGGAACACATTTTTAATAACTGCAACTCCTTCCGAAATATCCCGCTGTAATCACTTAAGTTGGACACCCTGTACATTCACCTTTATCGAAACCAAATTCCCGGTTTTGAGAAATTGTATCAGGAGAATATGATGTGCCAGGAGGTATTCTTCGTGCCACTTCCCGGAATTTTAGTGACGTCGAATTCCTGGAATTTCCGGGATCCCCTTTTGCGAAACCAAGTTCCAGATTTCGATTAATCGAACGAAGAATATCGACATGTAGCACACCGTTGAACTCGTCTCGGTGCCCGCTTTTAGATTCTGAAGAGAAAACTATAGCATCTCATTTAAAAAAACTACATTGACCTCCAGATCTCGTCTATTTCCCCACCCAGAGGAAAATAATTATTACTGCATGATGCACCCCATTTTGTCAAGCAACTTTTGTAGGAACACATTTTTAATAACTGCAACTCCTTCCGAAATATCCCGCTGTAATCACTTAAGTTGGACACCCTGTACATTCACCTTTATCGAAACCAAATTCCCGGTTTTGAGAAATTGTATCAGGAGAATATGATGTGCCAGGAGGTATTCTTCGTGCCACTTCCCGGAATTTTAGTGACGTCGAATTCCTGGAATTTCCGGGATCCCCTTTTGCGAAACCAAGTTCCAGATTTCGATTAATCGAACGAAGAATATCGACATGTAGCACACCGTTGAACTCGTCTCGGTGCCCGCTTTTAGATTCTGAAGAGAAAACTATAGCATCTCATTTAAAAAAACTACATTGACCTCCAGATCTCGTCTATTTCCCCACCCAGAGGAAAATAATTATTACTGCATGATGCACCCCATTTTGTCAAGCAACTTTTGTAGGAACACATTTTTAATAACTGCAACTCCTTCCGAAATATCCCGCTGTAATCACTTAAGTTGGACACCCTGTACATTCACCTTTATCGAAACCAAATTCCCGGTTTTGAGAAATTGTATCAGGAGAATATGATGTGCCAGGAGGTATTCTTCGTGCCACTTCCCGGAATTTTAGTGACGTCGAATTCCTGGAATTTCCGGGATCCCCTTTTGCGAAACCAAGTTCCAGATTTCGATTAATCGAACGAAGAATATCGACATGTAGCACACCGTTGAACTCGTCTCGGTGCCCGCTTTTAGATTCTGAAGAGAAAACTATAGCATCTCATTTAAAAAAACTACATTGACCTCCAGATCTCGTCTATTTCCCCACCCAGAGGAAAATAATTATTACTGCATGATGCACCCCATTTTGTCAAGCAACTTTTGTAGGAACACATTTTTAATAACTGCAACTCCTTCCGAAATATCCCGCTGTAATCACTTAAGTTGGACACCCTGTACATTCACCTTTATCGAAACCAAATTCCCGGTTTTGAGAAATTGTATCAGGAGAATATGATGTGCCAGGAGGTATTCTTCGTGCCACTTCCCGGAATTTTAGTGACGTCGAATTCCTGGAATTTCCGGGATCCCCTTTTGCGAAACCAAGTTCCAGATTTCGATTAATCGAACGAAGAATATCGACATGTAGCACACCGTTGAACTCGTCTCGGTGCCCGCTTTTAGATTCTGAAGAGAAAACTATAGCATCTCATTTAAAAAAACTACATTGACCTCCAGATCTCGTCTATTTCCCCACCCAGAGGAAAATAATTATTACTGCATGATGCACCCCATTTTGTCAAGCAACTTTTGTAGGAACACATTTTTAATAACTGCAACTCCTTCCGAAATATCCCGCTGTAATCACTTAAGTTGGACACCCTGTACATTCACCTTTATCGAAACCAAATTCCCGGTTTTGAGAAATTGTATCAGGAGAATATGATGTGCCAGGAGGTATTCTTCGTGCCACTTCCCGGAATTTTAGTGACGTCGAATTCCTGGAATTTCCGGGATCCCCTTTTGCGAAACCAAGTTCCAGATTTCGATTAATCGAACGAAGAATATCGACATGTAGCACACCGTTGAACTCGTCTCGGTGCCCGCTTTTAGATTCTGAAGAGAAAACTATAGCATCTCATTTAAAAAAACTACATTGACCTCCAGATCTCGTCTATTTCCCCACCCAGAGGAAAATAATTATTACTGCATGATGCACCCCATTTTGTCAAGCAACTTTTGTAGGAACACATTTTTAATAACTGCAACTCCTTCCGAAATATCCCGCTGTAATCACTTAAGTTGGACACCCTGTACATTCACCTTTATCGAAACCAAATTCCCGGTTTTGAGAAATTGTATCAGGAGAATATGATGTGCCAGGAGGTATTCTTCGTGCCACTTCCCGGAATTTTAGTGACGTCGAATTCCTGGAATTTCCGGGATCCCCTTTTGCGAAACCAAGTTCCAGATTTCGATTAATCGAACGAAGAATATCGACATGTAGCACACCGTTGAACTCGTCTCGGTGCCCGCTTTTAGATTCTGAAGAGAAAACTATAGCATCTCATTTAAAAAAACTACATTGACCTCCAGATCTCGTCTATTTCCCCACCCAGAGGAAAATAATTATTACTGCATGATGCACCCCATTTTGTCAAGCAACTTTTGTAGGAACACATTTTTAATAACTGCAACTCCTTCCGAAATATCCCGCTGTAATCACTTAAGTTGGACACCCTGTACATTCACCTTTATCGAAACCAAATTCCCGGTTTTGAGAAATTGTATCAGGAGAATATGATGTGCCAGGAGGTATTCTTCGTGCCACTTCCCGGAATTTTAGTGACGTCGAATTCCTGGAATTTCCGGGATCCCCTTTTGCGAAACCAAGTTCCAGATTTCGATTAATCGAACGAAGAATATCGACATGTAGCACACCGTTGAACTCGTCTCGGTGCCCGCTTTTAGATTCTGAAGAGAAAACTATAGCATCTCATTTAAAAAAACTACATTGACCTCCAGATCTCGTCTATTTCCCCACCCAGAGGAAAATAATTATTACTGCATGATGCACCCCATTTTGTCAAGCAACTTTTGTAGGAACACATTTTTAATAACTGCAACTCCTTCCGAAATATCCCGCTGTAATCACTTAAGTTGGACACCCTGTACATTCACCTTTATCGAAACCAAATTCCCGGTTTTGAGAAATTGTATCAGGAGAATATGATGTGCCAGGAGGTATTCTTCGTGCCACTTCCCGGAATTTTAGTGACGTCGAATTCCTGGAATTTCCGGGATCCCCTTTTGCGAAACCAAGTTCCAGATTTCGATTAATCGAACGAAGAATATCGACATGTAGCACACCGTTGAACTCGTCTCGGTGCCCGCTTTTAGATTCTGAAGAGAAAACTATAGCATCTCATTTAAAAAAACTACATTGACCTCCAGATCTCGTCTATTTCCCCACCCAGAGGAAAATAATTATTACTGCATGATGCACCCCATTTTGTCAAGCAACTTTTGTAGGAACACATTTTTAATAACTGCAACTCCTTCCGAAATATCCCGCTGTAATCACTTAAGTTGGACACCCTGTACATTCACCTTTATCGAAACCAAATTCCCGGTTTTGAGAAATTGTATCAGGAGAATATGATGTGCCAGGAGGTATTCTTCGTGCCACTTCCCGGAATTTTAGTGACGTCGAATTCCTGGAATTTCCGGGATCCCCTTTTGCGAAACCAAGTTCCAGATTTCGATTAATCGAACGAAGAATATCGACATGTAGCACACCGTTGAACTCGTCTCGGTGCCCGCTTTTAGATTCTGAAGAGAAAACTATAGCATCTCATTTAAAAAAACTACATTGACCTCCAGATCTCGTCTATTTCCCCACCCAGAGGAAAATAATTATTACTGCATGATGCACCCCATTTTGTCAAGCAACTTTTGTAGGAACACATTTTTAATAACTGCAACTCCTTCCGAAATATCCCGCTGTAATCACTTAAGTTGGACACCCTGTACATTCACCTTTATCGAAACCAAATTCCCGGTTTTGAGAAATTGTATCAGGAGAATATGATGTGCCAGGAGGTATTCTTCGTGCCACTTCCCGGAATTTTAGTGACGTCGAATTCCTGGAATTTCCGGGATCCCCTTTTGCGAAACCAAGTTCCAGATTTCGATTAATCGAACGAAGAATATCGACATGTAGCACACCGTTGAACTCGTCTCGGTGCCCGCTTTTAGATTCTGAAGAGAAAACTATAGCATCTCATTTAAAAAAACTACATTGACCTCCAGATCTCGTCTATTTCCCCACCCAGAGGAAAATAATTATTACTGCATGATGCACCCCATTTTGTCAAGCAACTTTTGTAGGAACACATTTTTAATAACTGCAACTCCTTCCGAAATATCCCGCTGTAATCACTTAAGTTGGACACCCTGTACATTCACCTTTATCGAAACCAAATTCCCGGTTTTGAGAAATTGTATCAGGAGAATATGATGTGCCAGGAGGTATTCTTCGTGCCACTTCCCGGAATTTTAGTGACGTCGAATTCCTGGAATTTCCGGGATCCCCTTTTGCGAAACCAAGTTCCAGATTTCGATTAATCGAACGAAGAATATCGACATGTAGCACACCGTTGAACTCGTCTCGGTGCCCGCTTTTAGATTCTGAAGAGAAAACTATAGCATCTCATTTAAAAAAACTACATTGACCTCCAGATCTCGTCTATTTCCCCACCCAGAGGAAAATAATTATTACTGCATGATGCACCCCATTTTGTCAAGCAACTTTTGTAGGAACACATTTTTAATAACTGCAACTCCTTCCGAAATATCCCGCTGTAATCACTTAAGTTGGACACCCTGTACATTCACCTTTATCGAAACCAAATTCCCGGTTTTGAGAAATTGTATCAGGAGAATATGATGTGCCAGGAGGTATTCTTCGTGCCACTTCCCGGAATTTTAGTGACGTCGAATTCCTGGAATTTCCGGGATCCCCTTTTGCGAAACCAAGTTCCAGATTTCGATTAATCGAACGAAGAATATCGACATGTAGCACACCGTTGAACTCGTCTCGGTGCCCGCTTTTAGATTCTGAAGAGAAAACTATAGCATCTCATTTAAAAAAACTACATTGACCTCCAGATCTCGTCTATTTCCCCACCCAGAGGAAAATAATTATTACTGCATGATGCACCCCATTTTGTCAAGCAACTTTTGTAGGAACACATTTTTAATAACTGCAACTCCTTCCGAAATATCCCGCTGTAATCACTTAAGTTGGACACCCTGTACATTCACCTTTATCGAAACCAAATTCCCGGTTTTGAGAAATTGTATCAGGAGAATATGATGTGCCAGGAGGTATTCTTCGTGCCACTTCCCGGAATTTTAGTGACGTCGAATTCCTGGAATTTCCGGGATCCCCTTTTGCGAAACCAAGTTCCAGATTTCGATTAATCGAACGAAGAATATCGACATGTAGCACACCGTTGAACTCGTCTCGGTGCCCGCTTTTAGATTCTGAAGAGAAAACTATAGCATCTCATTTAAAAAAACTACATTGACCTCCAGATCTCGTCTATTTCCCCACCCAGAGGAAAATAATTATTACTGCATGATGCACCCCATTTTGTCAAGCAACTTTTGTAGGAACACATTTTTAATAACTGCAACTCCTTCCGAAATATCCTGCTGTAATCACTTAATTTGGACACCCTGTACATTCACCTTTATCGAAACCAAATTCCCGGTTTTGAGAAATTGTATCAGGAGAATATGATGTGCCAGGAGGTATTCTTCGTGCCACTTCCCGGAATTTTAGTGACGTCGAATTCCTGGAATTTCCGGGATCCCCTTTTGCGAAACCAAGTTCCAGATTTCGATTAATCGAACGAAGAATATCGACATGTAGCACACCGTTGAACTCGTCTCGGTGCCCGCTTTTAGATTCTGAAGAGAAAACTATAGCATCTCATTTAAAAAAACTACATTGACCTCCAGATCTCGTCTATTTCCCCACCCAGAGGAAAATAATTATTACAGCATGATGCACCCCATTGTGTCAAGCAACTTTTGTAGGAACACATTTTTAATAACTGCAACTCCTTCCGAAATATCCTGCTGTAATCACTTAATTTGGACACCCTGTACATTCACCTTTATCGAAACCAAATTCCCGGTTTTGAGAAATTGTATCAGGAGAATATGATGTGCCAGGAGGTATTCTTCGTGCCACTTCCCGGAATTTTAGTGACGTCGAATTCCTGGAATTTCCGGGATCCCCTTTTGCGAAACCAAGTTCCAGATTTCGATTAATCGAACGAAGAATATCGACATGTAGCACACCGTTGAACTCGTCTCGGTGCCCGCTTTTAGATTCTGAAGAGAAAACTATAGCATCTCATTTAAAAAAACTACATTGACCTCCAGATCTCGTCTATTTCCCCACCCAGAGGAAAATAATTATTACTGCATGATGCACCCCATTTTGTCAAGCAACTTTTGTAGGAACACATTTTTAATAACTGCAACTCCTTCCGAAATATCCCGCTGTAATCACTTAAGTTGGACACCCTGTACATTCACCTTTATCGAAACCAAATTCCCGGTTTTGAGAAATTGTATCAGGAGAATATGATGTGCCAGGAGGTATTCTTCGTGCCACTTCCCGGAATTTTAGTGACGTCGAATTCCTGGAATTTCCGGGATCCCCTTTTGCGAAACCAAGTTCCAGATTTCGATTAATCGAACGAAGAATATCGACATGTAGCACACCGTTGAACTCGTCTCGGTGCCCGCTTTTAGATTCTGAAGAGAAAACTATAGCATCTCATTTAAAAAAACTACATTGACCTCCAGATCTCGTCTATTTCCCCACCCAGAGGAAAATAATTATTACTGCATGATGCACCCCATTTTGTCAAGCAACTTTTGTAGGAACACATTTTTAATAACTGCAACTCCTTCCGAAATATCCCGCTGTAATCACTTAAGTTGGACACCCTGTACATTCACCTTTATCGAAACCAAATTCCCGGTTTTGAGAAATTGTATCAGGAGAATATGATGTGCCAGGAGGTATTCTTCGTGCCACTTCCCGGAATTTTAGTGACGTCGAATTCCTGGAATTTCCGGGATCCCCTTTTGCGAAACCAAGTTCCAGATTTCGATTAATCGAACGAAGAATATCGACATGTAGCACACCGTTGAACTCGTCTCGGTGCCCGCTGTTAGATTCTGAAGAGAAAACTATAGCATCTCATTTAAAAAAACTACATTGACCTCCAGATCTCGTCTATTTCCCCACCCAGAGGAAAATAATTATTACTGCATGATGCACCCCATTTTGTCAAGCAACTTTTGTAGGAACACATTTTTAATAACTGCAACTCCTTCCGAAATATCCCGCTGTAATCACTTAAGTTGGACACCCTGTACATTCACCTTTATCGAAACCAAATTCCCGGTTTTGAGAAATTGTATCAGGAGAATATGATGTGCCAGGAGGTATTCTTCGTGCCACTTCCCGGAATTTTAGTGACGTCGAATTCCTGGAATTTCCGGGATCCCCTTTTGCGAAACCAAGTTCCAGATTTCGATTAATCGAACGAAGAATATCGACATGTAGCACACCGTTGAACTCGTCTCGGTGCCCGCTTTTAGATTCTGAAGAGAAAACTATAGCATCTCATTTAAAAAAACTACATTGACCTCCAGATCTCGTCTATTTCCCCACCCAGAGGAAAATAATTATTACAGCATGATGCACCCCATTGTGTCAAGCAACTTTTGTAGGAACACATTTTTAATAACTGCAACTCCTTCCGAAATATCCTGCTGTAATCACTTAATTTGGACACCCTGTACATTCACCTTTATCGAAACCAAATTCCCGGTTTTGAGAAATTGTATCAGGAGAATATGATGTGCCAGGAGGTATTCTTCGAGCCACTTCTTGGAATTTTGGTGACGTCAAATTCCAGGAATTACCGAAAGCAAATTTTCGAATCCTGCTGGCTAGAAAATAAAATTTTGTAACAGGAGAACATGATGTACTAGGAGGTATTCTTCGTGCCACTTCTCGGAATTTTAATGACGTCAAATTCCTGGAATTACCGAGAACTTAGACTCAGAAACCAACGATGTCGGGTTTACAAATTTGTATCAGGAGAACATGATGTGCTAGGAGGTTTCCGTGCTACTATTAATGCTGCTTTTTTCAATTTTTTAAAAATTTTAACAATTTCACTGTTTCTTAGTACTTTGTATTTATTTATTTTTTTAATTTTTTGATATTTTGACGTTTTGAAGTTTAAGTGCAATTGTTTCTTAACATTAGTTATCTTTTTTAAAGGTTTTTCAGGACTTAGGATATTGGCTAAGGTTGTTAAATAAATATACTGTATATTCGTTTTATTTCATGTTTATTGAAATCTTTGAAATTTTCTAATACAAATACAAGTTGTAAATACATTGCAAATACGTCATTTTCGTATAATTATTAACTTACATACTATACTACATGTGTAACATTTACTATATAAAAGTAATAACTTCATTTATTAAATAATACGTATTGATGTGTAGAGACTGTGCTTTATTTTAAACGAACTATGTAGTTGTAAATAAAAGTACTAACCACACAAACCAGACGACCTTCTTCCTCGAGCGCCAAGCTACGACTGATACAATGAATCTTATATTTCTTACCTGGCTACATTATTTCCCGAGGGATCATGTGGATCTTCAAACTAATAAAAATAAGATAAATCGTGTATTAATTAATACAGTTTTCCCAAATATGCGCAATTTATATACAGGGGCATTATAATTTTATGCAAATATTTTAATTAGACTTACCTCGCGCCAAGTTCGAATGCTTTCGTTCAGTTTAAGTAAATGCCTCTGCAAACTGTCTGCCGCCATAATCCACAGAAATCTGAATTCTAGCGTGAGCTTACTACGAAATTCATGTAAATTCTATTATGGACGAAATAAGTTCGAAACTGCGCCTCGTGAATCTTAATTTCGCAATTTCTCTTCGCGTAACATTGTAAAATTTCATTTTGCAATTGTTCATTTTATTCTACCAAACGATTTATCCAATTTTTCTAAATTACACCTTGTTTTCTATAATCAACGTATCTAGTTCCCGTTACAGAATTCTAGTGGGCGTACATATCTAATTAATCGACACTGGTAATATGACATGCAGATTTGCACTCACACAATGTCACCATTAAATGATAAAATGAAAACTGTAATATACTGTACGCGAATGATTATTTACTTCGTATGCAAATACAGTTATTCATATTGCCAAGGTAGTAATAAAACGTAGATTAATAATCACCTAATGACTACGTTCTCCTCGCGGTTCAACTTGATTTGATACAGACCTTCGAGTACGAAGTGTAACTGATCGCTGTGTAAAAGGAACTGAATACAGTAAAGTTTCGATGAGTCGAAACTCAGAACCGGAAACGACGATTAATATAAGCGGAGGTAGAAGCCTCCAATTCAAAAGTGTTGTAACGAAAGAAAGAAAGAGACACCCAAGGGTGAACTGTGTCGGCAGAAATCAATGGTATGTAGGACAAAATTTGTTTACTTTGAATTTTTGGGAAGTGAGAATTATATCACCGCATTCGTAGTATTTTCTTGGCATTAATTCGAGGCAGAAATAAATTCCGCCAGTCATAGTTACTGGTAGTATCGTTCACGAGATATCCACATTATTTATGGTACGATCTGATATATTTCATAACGAGGAATTTTTTTGCCAATAATAACTTTGTAAATCATCTGAATTAATTTATGTTTGTGGACAGAAGGAAAGGGCATCCGAGTTCACGAAGTTTATGAGATAAACTATCATGCAGCATCATCCTTCGACGCAAAATAGACAACGCAAGCTGGGGGGACCAAAATGTCCCAATAAGGTCGTCTGTGGATTTTGACGATACCTGACAGCAAGAGTTTAACTTACTTAAATAGCAAGTTAAAAAGTTAAATTGTATCACTGTCCCTACCACTGTTACTAAACTATATAATATACAGTTCCTAGCCATTGAATTAGGACCATTGCAAATTTTCGTAAAATTAAAATACATAACATTATTAACACATGTTAATATCTTGTGTTTCCACCCTTTGCTTTGATGACAGTAAAATATACATGACATAATGTTACAGCTATAAAAGTGAAATTTTCATACGTGGCCCTAATTCGATGGCCAGGGACTGTAAAGGGAAAAAGTATGTTAAGATTGACGCAAGGGGTTTCGAAATTCGGAGCGCGAACATAATTATCTAAGCGAATTAATCTTCGCGCAGGAGCGACATTTCAATAGCATATTATCAAAACACGAATAAAAAACGATATCCGAGGTCTCGCGAGCTCGATAACAGTTATTTACAACCATTAACGCGCAATAACCGAACGCGCTGCACTACCAACGCGGAAGTTTCGTAGAAAACTCGCACGAAGCTGTTTCAGCGAGCAGTTGTCGTCGCGACAGCAGACAAGCAAGGTTGTCTACAAAGCTCGACAGCACACGTATCTTTTCGAGATCAGAATCGTTCTCGTCGCAGACTGTCCAGTAGATTAATTCACATTCAGTTCAATCGTAATCGAAACAGAGTACTTTGATGCGCGATCGTTTCGAGTAACGAATAAAAGAGCGACCGATCGTGCGACAAAATGTGGACGATAATCACGGCGGTGGTCGCCGTGCTCCTGGTGGCCTACTACTACCTGAAGGACTTGGACTTCTTCGACAAACGGGGATTGCCGTACGTGAAACCGGTCCCGTTCTTCGGCAGCATGCTCAAGGCCCTGATGATGCGTATCACGTTCGCGGATCTGGTCCGACAAATCTACAATGTGAACCGCGATGCAAAGTATCTGGGATTCTTCGACTTCGTCACGCCGGTAGTGATGATCCGCGACCTGGATCTGATCAGAAGCGTCACGATCAAGAACTTCGAGAACTTCCCCGACCACAGGACCTTCCAGAGCGACGGCATCGATCCTCTCTTCAGCAAGAACCTGTTCAATCTCCGCGGTGAACGCTGGAAGGACATTCGAACCACCCTGAGCCCCGCCTTCACGTCCAGCAAGATGAAGGCGATGTTCGTGTTGATGAAAGAATGCGCGAAACGATACGGCGAGAACATGGCCTCGTTGAAGAGCGACCAGAGGATCCTCGAGTTAAAGGACGCGTTCACCAGGTACACGAACGACGTGATCGCCACCTGCGCGTTCGGTGTGAACGTGGACTCGATGACGAACCGCGAGAACAAGTTCTACACGTACGGTCGCGAGGCGACCTCGTTCGGGACGGTGCAGTCGCTCAAGTTCTTCTTCATGCGAAGCTTCCCCACCTTGTGCAAGTTATTCGGCGTGAAGATAATCAGGCAAGAGATAACCGATTTCTTCCAGGAGCTGGTCGAATCCACCATCAAGGCGCGGGACGAGAAGGGCATCGTACGGCCGGATATGATCCAGCTGATGATGGAGTCCAGAGGAAAGATGGGAACCGACAAGGAATTGACGATCGAGGACATGACCGCGCAGGCGTTCATCTTCTTCTTCGGCGGCTTCGAGAGCGTCTCGACCCTGATGTGCTTCGCGGCTTACGAGGTAGGCGTGAACCAGGACGTGCAGAAGAGACTGCAGGAGGAGATCGATCAGGTGCTGGAGGATTGTAACGGGGAGGTCACGTACGAGGCCGTGAACAACATGAAGTATCTGGACTGTATCGTCAACGAGGCCCTGAGGATATACCCGGTCGTGGTGGCGGTCGATAGACTCTGCCTGAAACCCTTCGAACTACCCCCGACCTTGCCCAACACGAAACCGTACGTCGTGCAAAAGGACGAGCTCGTTTGGATACCGATCTACGGGATACATCACGACCCTGACATCTTCCCGGAACCGGAGAAATTCAATCCGGATCGGTTCTACGAGGACAGCAAGCAGATCATGAACTCTGGCGCGTTCCTCAGCTTTGGACTGGGACCTAGGATGTGCATCGGCAACCGGTTCGCCCTTCTCGAGGCCAAAACTCTGCTGTTCTACATATTCGCCAACTGCAACTTGAAGCCCTGCTCGAAGACTACCATACCCATGAAACTCAGCAAAAAGGGATTCTCCATGACCGCCGAGAATGGGTTCTGGTTCGACGTTCAACCGAGAGGCAAATCGCAACAAGTGCTGGTTAATTCGATGAGCGGTGGTGGCGTGTCTCGTTATTGAAATGTTGTTTTACGTATTTTTGGTAGAAAAATGAGTGACATATTCAATAACAAAACGTGCCGTTTTTATCTAATCGCTTATGATTATCGTTAAGTAACACATGTATTTTATATCAAAGCTGCTGTTATTGTTCTTCTTTAAATCATCTTAATTCTTAAGATCAGCTTACCCAAAGAAAAACAACCGCTATTCGTTTATTGAAGGGTGCTAGTACATTAATATTTTGTTAAAATTAGAGCACCGACGAATATTATTGAACGGTATTGGAAAATTGTAAATGAATTATAAAAATAAATAGAAATTATTTTTTAAATAAAATGAAAACGAATAGTGCTCGTATCTCCGTGAAAAAATATTTTTTAAACAACTAGTAAAATATCGTAAGACACAGGATATTTTGAAGTATCGATTTCAATATTTGCGAATTTGGGTACATGTGAATTTAACAAACACAAATCTAAAAAATCCTGAAGTCCAGTTTTGGTGTTTAGCCCGAATTTATTTGATGACCATCAATCATCGTAAAGGTACAATTTGTTTTATTGCAGATGATACCAGTTCATTGAGCGAGAATTATATAATTTACTCTTGATGTGCGCGAATATCTTTGCATCTTTAACGTGGCATAAAAATGTTCCTCGAAGAAATATGCATTTACTTCAACAAATATGTTGAGCGTTCCAAAAATAGTCACAAATTTGAGTATTTATTTACCCATCCTGGAGTCTTCAATGTTACTGAAATTGTAAATTAAAGACAATATCAGAAAGATAAGCAAGAATATTATTGTGATAATCATTCATTTATCTCAAACCTTGTAAGTCACCGATTCTGTCAGCTTCAAGTAAACGTTGATATCCATGTATCAATGGCAGTGTAATTAAAATTACTGGTTCATAAATGTCTGTTTCTCAATTTACCTTTCATCTTTCTATGGAATATAAAGGGTTAACCAAGGTGGTTGTTTTAACCCTTTAACCTGCGATTTTTAAATATGCATCGCTTCGATATTAAATTTCACACTTCACAAACATTGACTATACAAATTGGAATTAGAATTAAATTTAAAATTAAGTTTCAATTAAAATATAAAAGACGGGGTGCGTCACGAAGGAGACACGATATTGCAGGGCAAGGGGTTAATATTCCTATGTAAGAGGAATCTCTCAAAGTGTGGGCATAAAATAATTAGTCGTTTTACAAAAATACTTTATTAACACAGTCGTGATGTGATCGTGACTGTAGTCGGTACAAGAGTGCTCTTTTCCAGGCAAAACTTAGCCCTGAGGACGCATGGGTCACCACTGTCCTTGTTTAGCCGTTCGACGGCATTTCTCATTTCTTAAATTTTCCTACACCTAATTCTAAAGCTAGCTTTAATCTGGTCCCAGTCACCCAAAGACCCAATAAAAAGTAAATAGATATCCAATTCGGGTTACAACGTTCGTTGATCTTCAGGTCGGAAACCTGTTCCTTCCTGTTGCGCCGCGAATCGTACGATAACGCGAGGACAAAGGACGGAAAATAAGGTACGTATCTTGATGCTGCTAGTTTCTGATCGCAATAATGAACATGTGTTATGCGTCCATCTCAATTATCATCCGTTGAATGCGTCATCCTTCTCGACATGGCCGGCACGTAACACGGGTCCGTGCTACTCACAACAGCCGTATAATTTATTTCAGCACGTGATCATCAGCCGCGAACAATGTGATACACGACCTTCTGAATATTGCTTTAACGAACAGCACCCAGTGCTTCCAAGTGTCCCACGTTTCTGCGCCCAGGTTAGTTGTTGTTAAACAGAGACAGTTACGTGTCCGATCGAGCACGGATCGTTAAACCGGCGCGCTTTCTGTCCGCGTTTCTTCGAATCGCGGTTCAAGGCATACCAGATACACTGTCGTGACTTGTACTTTTTAATCACTATCCTGCTGGTTTGTTTGTATTCGCATGCTAATCACAATTTAATGACAGGAACTCTTCACACTCACGTATTACCTTTACTACGAAGAATATTGCTCCTCGTTGATTAATTATAGTGCATCCGTCGCAATGGGTTCCTTACCAGCTATTTATATTGCTTATTTTATATTATAGCATAGTATTATTCACCTCGAAGCATAATTTCTTAGACTGAAAATTCTTATTTTGGGTTGCAAATTTAATTTAATTACTAAGAAATTTACATTTCCTCTATTTTCAAAATACACAATGAATTATACAACGATTACTCGGTTAAGAAACGAGCGTTTATTTGATTTGAACATCTTCGTGTACCTATCCATGATGGCATGCAAAAATATTCTTTTGCGTACATGAAAAATACGTCGAATGACAAAGAATTAATGCCAAGGTCTATTTCAACATTAATAATCAATCAGTTCTTCGAATTTTTCTTTTGACACCGCGTGGAATCGAAGGAACATCCTTAATGGGTTCGATTTTCTACCAGAATCCATGCTGGGACGAGATGGTCAGCGATCAGAACACGGCTGAGCCAATCTTAAGACTGACACGTGACAAAATATGACAAATCATCACTTTGATCCTTATCGACACGAACTTGGATCCGCTATCAGAGCTGTTTTTTCAGCATTTCAAATATCTTCAAATAAGATTGTCCAATGGAGGACGACTGAGCCGAATTCTTTCACGTGATATCTCTTCGGTGTCAAGTACGCTGTATTTTAATGTTACAAGATTATCTCTGGCTATTTTCAAGCGAGTAAAGAGTTTAAGTATGTTTTATAAATGTTGCTCAATAGCTATCATGACATCGATCATCAAAAACGTACGCTACTTTCCAAAACATAAATTAAATTAAATATAAATTAAATCCGTATTGATAACGTGCTCCGATTATCATGCACATATTTTACAATGAACTAACTTTCTGCCTTCGATTATCAACGTTTATGATTATTCACGGTACACAGTGATTAAGCAAGTAATATTATCATCTCGAGGAATAAACAATTTCGCTCGAGCATCGAATACAATGACGAAGTAACTTTCAGAATGTAATATATCCCAAAGTTTAATTCAACGTCGTAGTTGAGAGATTAAAATGAGACTGATCAATTGTCAATGTATTGTGTATATATATTTTTGTTTTTCTCAAGTCTATTTGTGACATTTGCTCTTCCATTGTATATTTTATAGCTCTCTGAAGATTTTATTTAAAATAAACAATTTTATGAATAAGGGAAAATAATTTATTTCTAATTGACTACACCGAAGGTTAATAAACCGTGGATATTGCTAGTATTAGACTAATAGCGCAACCTAGTAATTTGAATAGTTACATTTGAAAATTAACACACGTGACGAATTGATAGCAAAAATGGAAAATGATACAGGTTAATGTATTCAATTCTATTCGAATTTTTATTGATACAAACTAAATATACCAGACATTACATAAGAAGTTTATTCGATTATAAAATTAAGAGCAAGATATTTGATCCATCATTTTGCTAATTTGTTTAAAAGTTACGGGCCTTCGAATATCCCAAAGGTTTCTATCTCAAAAACTATTCGCCAAATCGCGCTCGATTATTTCTTTTTTTTTTTTATTTTAATTTAGAGGAATAGTCCTATTGTTTGAGATCGGAAAAGCGTAGCCCGGTTGAAAATATCTGAACGATCCCCGTCGTGTCTCTTTCTTCCCGCTTAATCGTTCGATCAAATGATACAGCAGAAACTTGGGACGATTCGCTTCGATCGACTGCGTTCCCTTTTCTTTTTGTCGATTTCCTCGTTTCTTGGCCGCTCATCGAAATTAGTCCGCAGTCAATTGCGGCCATAGTCCCGCGGGTTATTTGGATGTCTCTCTTAAGCGGCGCAGAAACGTCGCCTCGGATCCAGGATATTGCGAACGATGGGATCAACGTACGGAAACAAAGCCGGGCACTTAGCGGCAAATTAGCGATGGCTTGGGGCGCCACTGTCGCTCTTCATTACACCGACACCCTTGCACACACAACCCCTCGGCGCAACCACCCTCTCCTCTATCCCTCTGCTTCCCGGGGCTACCCCTCTTAACATCCTGCAGTCAATGCACACCGACTATCTTCCTCACTACATCCGGACGAATTAAATCTCCGTTACGAGCCGAAAGATCCTCTTCAAATCTCTCCCAAACCTTTCTTTTATTTTCCAGCCAAGGAATCGCGTCAACTCGCCAATAAAAGACTTTAACGTGATGTTTGAAATGTTCGGGTAAGTGGTGGCACGAAGGGGCTTTCGAATATAATTGCATTCTTAAGCTTTGGAAAATTGATGTATCAACTTATCCCTGGGTGATCTAATAAGCGAATACTATAGCAAAGTTTTCTATCAGAAGCGATGGTAGTAAAAGGGTTAATATTTTCCTTGTTGAAATTAAAAAAAAGAAAAACGTTCGATCGATCGACGAGGAGAAGGAGTTTGATCGCTAGGAAGGATTTCATCAGTCAGCTGATCGTCGATCAGGTTCGCGTTTTAACGATATCGTCACGATTTACTTCCAATTTCCGAGCGTTGCGACGCGACAGCACAACCACGGCCGCCTTCCTGTCTCGGAAATCGAAGGAAAGCAAAGAAAATGGGTACGGGAGGAGGGGGGCACCGGAGCCTCGCGATGGGGCATCCCAGGTACCAAAAGTGGGAACGAAGGGTGGCGGAGGCAAAGTAGGAAGGCTTGTGTAACAGACTCCATTGTTAGAACTTATTGAGAATCTGTCAATAGCCTCGAGATTCAATTTGACCGGCGAACCATGAGCACCATTTAATATACAAGGTGGAAAAGAGACGGGGGATGAAAACATTAACATCTCGACGACCGGGGAGTACTTTCGAGAAATTCAATCTTAATCGAACGATTGATCGAGAATAAAATAGAAAACTAAATAAATACACCAGTGTTTTAACTAAATCGCCTGAATAAATTTTCTGAATTAAAACGAACACTCGAGGACAATTATTTTAACCGATTTTGCGATTCTACAATTAAAAAGGTATTTTCGTTTAATTGTCTGGAAAAATGGATATTTTCTCTAAAAATTAAATAAATGACAGTTGTTGGTTTAATTTTTCATATTTCTGGAAAGAAGTTTTAGAATAAAGCGCTTCTTTTTTATGACAAATGAGAATACCTTCTTAAAAAGCAAGAAATTAAGCGTCACGTAGCTCGTGATGCTACATCGAGCATCGAGACGGAATATCTCGTACCGAATGATTTGTACGTGCCCGTGCATTGTATCGGCAAATAACGAATGCCAAACGATCGTAATTTATTCGATTCGACGTTTTCCAGATGCTTGAAAAGTACGGCTGCACCCCGTCATCCACGAGCAGGAGAGGGCGCAACGCTTGGAAATTGATCGTTTATTAAAATTCAACAACGTTTCGAGAAGATTCCTGGAGCATTTAATTCCACTTAACACTTGGCATCACTGTTAAAATCATGATACTTGAATCAAGAAAACACTCGTGTTTCGATCAAACTTCTTAAAATTCTATACTTTCCAAAACGTAAAGTGACGTTATAATATCTGTCAACTTTTGAAATTTCCTTAATGATCAGACACGACGTTAATTCGCCATTAGTCCACGGTGTTTTTTTTTTTTTGTCGATCGAATGAGCTCAAAGAGCGGCGAGAAATCAGGGAGGACCGAAAAAGGAGAAAAAGGAGAAAAAGGTGACAACGTTGTTTTCGTAGAAATTTGCTTCTCAGCCTGATGTAGTCATTAGTCGGTCGAGCTAAAACGAAACATCCCTCCGGGAAATACACTCTAATAACAACTTAAGAGAGTCGCTCTTCTTTTTTTTTTCTCTCTTTTTCTTCCTTTTTTCCCCCCCAAGTCCATTTCAGCTTGTTATTTCGCTTCAATCTACTTCCGTTTTCTGTACCGTTTTGTTCGGTTCCCTTTTTCCGTTCGATTTCGAGTTTCGAGATAAAAAATATTCTTTTACAAATAACAAATCGTCGATGATCAGTCGTAAGTATATCAATGAAAATGATTAATCTCGATACTAAGGGAACTCAATGTTAGATGTCAGACTGAAACTTTATTGCAAATTGATGACATAAAAGTATCATGAAATGACATATTTGTTACATCAATTTAAAGCTTAAAGTTTATCAAATACGACCGTGTAAATGCCCCCTCAAAATTTGTAATCCAAAATGATTGGTTCTTCGTTGGAACAATCGATTGCTTATTGTTTAGAATCTGATGAATATCTAATGTTTCAATGAAGATTTATATAGTTTGTATTAAGATTATTAATGAAACTTTTATGTGGTCACTTTCATTAGATTTTAAGCTTTGAATTCGTATCCCATAAGTGTTATTTTCAGACACTTTTATGTCATGAAATAGTGTCTCAAAATTAAGTATGAATTCATTGCAATTAAATTTGTAATGAGTATAAAAGTTAAAAGTGCAAAGTGAAAAGTGAAATCATTCGTTCGCATCCTGGCAAAATTTTTCAGCAATCTTTCGCCTGTTCTTGGCTCATCGATTAACTTTCAAGGGAGCTGAAGGTCTCGTTTCCGTAAGAGTGATGTTCAATTTCCATGAATAGACGCCGAGAGACCCGAAGATCTATCCTTTCTTTCCTTTTTCCTTCTTCTTTTTTGTAGCTCGAAATTAAAAGCGGCTAGGTGTTGGCCCGTCCCAACTACGGAATTCCCAAGAGCAAAGTTTCTTAACAAAAGCTGAATTTCTCTTCTCTTTTTGCTGTTTCCTCGGCTTTAACGCGACGCTGACATAATGCACTTTGAATCACCGCCCAGATTTGGATACTTATAGTTTCTAACTCTTCGTCTCGATTATATCAATTCATTATTAATCTATGTAATTTAATTTCAAGAATTGGTACATAGAGTGCTACGAGGGCTGCTTGTGACCAAAACTTTAAATTTTGTATAATCGAATAATTATGGAATATATTATTACACTAGTAATGCAAGGTTCGAAATTAATAGCCTAATTTGAAAACGATCCTGATCCTAATAATTAAGGTTTGGAATATAGAAGGGTTAGGCTTGCTTAAAATTTTGTTTAAGAAATCGACCGACTTCGCCCAACAAATTTCAAAGCAATTCAACTCCTGCCACGATTTCTCGAAACCTCGCCGGCTAATCGTTTTCGTTTCCCGCGCGAAAATATCAATTCCCGCCGGCTGAAAGGGCAAGAGTTCGCAATTCACTTTTGGCCAGCTGTCGGCCAAAAAAGAACGTCCGGAGAGAAAGTTTCGCGTCGCGGTGGGTGGTGGCAAATGGCACAGAAGTTTCGCCCACGGCTCGGGATCGAGGGCGACGAATTCGCGATTGAGAGAAACGAGGAGGAATCTTTTAAAGGTCCTGGACACGCGGGTCACGCTTGGAAAGGCTTGGCAGGCTGTCGAAGACAGAAGAAAAGGGAAATAGGGGAGCAAGGGGGCAGAGAGAGAGAGAGAGTATGGGGTCATAAAGCTCGCTCGACTCTGCAGGAATCTGCATAACAAAACGCGCAATTAATAAAGTTCCCGGTGCGGAGGGCAGCCACAAAAGAGCATTTCGTCCTTTCAACGATTCTCCTGCATCCTCGTCGCGCCCTTCCCCGTTCCGAGGCTCGCTTTTGCCGAATCGTGGCAGGGTGGTGAAAAGTAGGTTGTACGGGGTTGGTAGGGCCAACAGGATCGCTAAATAATAAGTCGGCCTTTGTAAGGAATCCACCGGGCAAAACGTGGCAATCGAAATATTAACACTAGGTTAATTTTAAAAGTGTTTCATGTAAGAACAATTAACTTTTAAATGAAACTATGTAATATAACATATTTATATAATACTGATCCGTAACTGATCCTAACCAAGGGTTAATACTTCAATCAGTTCAATCGAAATTGAACTACTTTGAAATATTAAACATTGCAACTAGTTGGGATTGAAATCACCATTGTGTATTTAGTAATAATAGAAAAATTTAAGATTAATTACTCTATCGATCTGGGAAACCGTATGTGCCTACTTCCAAGTCAAAACTTACAAACAAAATACTTATCTGTATAATTTAAATGATATAAAAATGTCTTTATTTGTATTGCCAAGCTTTTACAATTATTCTTGCCAATATTTATCATAAAAATTAGTGATTTGTACCCTTTGACACTCGCATCAACGCGAACCAATCCACCAAAGCGTTGAACACAGCGAGTGCAACAGCATTTCTCACCCCTATCAAGGATCTTTTCTCTTTTCATTAAAAGATCCGACGAACTTTCGAATGAAAATTCACTTCAAGGGTGTCTGAATTGAATTGCTCGCGACGTCGTTTTCTCTTTCTATCCTGTTCCAGCGGACTGCAATCCGAAAGTTTCTCTCGGATATCTTATCTTCTTTTTTCCCGCGTAAAATGCGAGCCGCATTATTTATCAAAACGGAGGCACAGCTAGTCGGCCGGGATTTTAACGCGTCTGCTGTACTGCGCCAACTACCGTCTCGACTCTTCGAGGTAAACAGTTTTCAGTGCTCGGTAGACGAAGAGTCTGGCTGCTTAATATTTCAGACGATCCCGAGCTAACTTCATGCATACTTATGTCGCAACGCGTCACCCCGCCGCCCGGCACCCTCCTTTTGTCGGATAGCCTCGCGGCAATATTCCCGGCTAGATTCGGCCAGATTCTGGAATTGTCAATTTTTGTGTTGTTTTTCTTTCATTTACCGAGTCTGTCGGCAACTTGGTGCCCTCGGGACACCTCTGTTAACGTTCGTAGCCGCTTCTCCTAGCTTTTGAGCGAACATTGAGGCGAGCACAAGGATGTTTCTTTGAAAGGGACTTCGAGTTATTTACGATCTTTCGATGTCTTTCGAATACTTATACGGAGAGCCAATAATTTTTCACAACCAGCGAAAATAAAGTTGTTATCAAGGAAAATCACTGATACGGATGAATTTTAGCCTTTTCCAACAGGTTGCTCGTACTCTCCAAAGATCAGCTGCGCACTTTGGCGTGGTACCAAACATTTTGATTAAAGGAAGATCAGCCGTTTAATCCTGGAATCCGATACTCTCGTCCCTGTGCACGTTCCTCGATCTTCAAGATAATATCCTGATACGTCAATCGTCATTAAACGAAGGAAGCCGTGTTTAAGTAAAAACACGTTCAATATTTTGGAAATGGGTGTAAACGATTATGAACTGTTCAATGCTGAGCTATACATTTTTTTTAAGAATGAAGAACTACGCAAAGACTTGCAAATTTCCACCGTACAGAACGAAATTAAACAAGAACGACCAACCATCCCAACCCTTTAGCCAACGCACTATACACTGATGGCTTAAGAAAAAACATCCAGAGGATTTAACTACACATTGAATATAATCTGAATTGCGAGGAAAGTATAGGGGTTAAAAAAAATTGTATCTTAGCTAGAAAGGTAAGTGAGACGACACTCGGACCCCGAAAAGAAAAGACTCTGGCCTACTCTGGCCTCCGACGACAGTCACCGGTCCTCAGACCCTTAGTTTTGTTAGAAAATTTAAGAAAATGTAATTTTCCAACGAGGTGGTCTCCTTATTTATAAGGACTAGAATTTTTCCGAAGGGGAAGTGCCGGTGAACGGCTAAACAAGGACCATGGAGACCTAGGCGCCCTCAAGACCAACGTTTTGCCCAGAAAAGAGCACTTCTTTCAATAAACTATTCTCGAAAATCACAAATTATACGCCCACACCTCGCACGGTCTCTTACAGTAAAATCTGCCCCGTAAAATCACCGATACTTTTATAAATTTCCCAAAAGCAACTCTCTACCTAGAATCGCATGCCCAATATATAGGACCTGCGTTTTTCGTCGAAATGTTTCGTACAGAGAGGTCCGCTAATAGGGGACAATTACTTTAGGAATAATTTCCAGGACCTCTGTTTTTTATTGCTCGCAAACAAATTCAATTTATCAACATTGTTCAGAACATTCCACTCATAGTTACCCGATACTGTGATTCCGTCCTCTTATGCGGTATTTCTCTCGTCCACGAACATTTTTACTTTTTACTATCTCCTGTTCAACTCGTTTATTTCCAATATATCCGATATATTCTAGCGATACGGTATTGCAACGGATGGAGGGGGGTGGGGAGAAAAATACAAAACGAACGGGACAATAACGGAGCAGAATACAAAACTGATAGAACTTCAAGCGGGAAAAATTCAACTCTACATGCGCTTTTTTTTTGCTTTTTAATCGGAAATCGACAAAAAATTCGAATTTTTTTTTTTTTTTTGAACAAATATTCGATGACGAAATTAAACTACACTATGTACGGTTTATCACAGTGACGAATTCTTGTGCAGGAATCTGTGTAGGGTTTATTAATCAAATGAATGCGTGTTTGCCGTGAAAGCGGCTTTCGCGTTGTAAAACATCCAGAAATCTTTGCGGGTATAAATACGGTATGTTGTCATCAATTTTTGCGTCCATAGAGAATCGCACGATCCTGGACAGCTTCGAAAAACGTGCAAATTCTTTTCTAAACGCCGACGATAAAATTAATCCGTTACATTTTTCAATTACCTGAATTTTTGCTAAATCGCAGTAAAGAGTCTGCGCAATATCATTATAGGAAATTAAACAGCATAAAGTAGGAAAGTTCAAAGGACTTTCGGTTTAAAGTATTTGATGCAGCATGAAAAAATGTTTCCGGAATCCCTTGAACAACGGAACTAATTTAAGCACAGTAATACTCTTGCGAGGCAACACAAAGGCAAGCAATAAACGAATTAAAAGCAAACCGTAAGATAAACCTCTGTTAAGTTTATACGGCCGAATGAAACAAATAACCCCACCTAACATTCGCGTATTATGCTCCTGTCACTCGATGCATCTTTCGAGAAATTATGGAATAGTTATCGAATAGAAAAGTTTCGTGTACAACAAATTTTTGAACGATCAACTGCAAAGTACCGGACCTTGATGTATAAAAATCGCAGGATTCCTTCTCTCTTATAAAACTTTCCCCCGCTTCATAACATTCCTTGCGTTTCTACATTTTTAATTCCCCTCTTGTCAGACCCGTTCTCTTTTGCGATCTCTCAAACAAATAACAACACACACACACATACACGCAGACAGAACGGACAAAAGTCGTGTCTCGAGAATCCTTTACCGAGGGAAGATTCATATTAATTTCCGGCTTGGTAGATGATCTTTTTCCCTTATCTTCTCGCAGCCGTGTATAAAAACGTCATCAGTCTCCGGTTCGCGCAATCGCTGTCAGGTTAAACCACGTAATAAAAATAGAGCCTGGCCTCTCTCTCTTTCCCCCCACGTCTGGTCTCTCCCGGTTGACGTTCTCGCACCCCCTCGTGTGGAACGGATTCAGTCAACAATATGGCAAGATGTTTGATGAGCCGATCGATCACGGCGCCCTGTCAGTTTTCGAGTTGAAACGTAGCCCGTACATGGGGGCGCGATCGTGTGAACGCACCCCCATAACTCAGAAACCGAAGCCCTATCTGCCTCGAATAGGCCACGCTGCTCGTCGCTCGGCCGACGGTGAATACCGCCCTCTTTGCTTCGAGTTTGTTAATTAACACTTTCAATACCAGCTACTAATCATTTTATTTTCGACAAACTTTGTATTCTGTTCCTATAATATTTTGCTATTTCTGTTATTCATCATTTAAAACGTCTAATAGGAATAATTTTAACCAAATAAACCAAAGAATTCTTAATTATATGGGCGACGATTTTTAATTGAAATTCAGGTGTCACCCATGTGCGGCTCAAAGTCAAAGTGTTAACATTCCGAATAAATTATATTATTTCTAAGTGTATAGTGATCCCCTTCATTAGCCCCTTTGAAATTTTCACTTTCAAGGTACTTATTAACGAGATGAACACTATTCCTACCGACACTTCACGTATACCTGTGACTTGTCAAATGACCGGTCATGATAGGTTCGACAGACTATACATTTTTCTAATCGAAGAGACTAGAATTCATTTTTTTAACGTTAAAGTAGTAAATAATCTTGATTCGATAGTAAACTTAATAGTTGATCGTGCCGAAAGCTAATTAGACTAATTAAACAAGACAGAGTGTAGGTGGTTTCGCCGGGGGCGATTCTCGGCAAGAATAAAATAATAAATTATTAAAGTTACGTCGAGTTCGTGCTCGTTGAAAGGCAAACAATCTCGAGCCAAGAAAATTGAGCAATTTTTCTGCCTCTAGTTTACAGACCGGTTTCCTCGTTCCATTCTATCTTGGAATTCATTTGCATCATTGAAAAGACACCGGGGCTATACGCACGATTTCCCGTACGAGGCAAATACCATGATTATGATTGGCGAATGATAGCTCGTTCTTCCACGAATTTCAATCGCATTGCTGCTATCGAAACAGGGAGCAGAGATGTTTCTGATGGGTTGGCTTCATTGATTTATTGCGTTATGCACGCTAACGTGTTTCAGGAATCGCCCGGTGTAAATCAGTCTTACGAGCCGCGTTTCTGCTACGCGATGAATACCAGACTACTCTCTGTCGTTTGTAATTTCTAACCGTGTTAAAGCACGCAAACAGAATTGCGTAACGACACGTTGATGTCTTGAATAATCGAAAACACGAGCAGATGAACGATTGTGTAACATTTTTTCCAAGAACTGCGGTTTGACTGCTAATTTTGTAATTTGAATTATTAGATCCTTCAAATACAATTTCTTTAATAATCTACTATATGAAAATTACAAGATTCCATAAAATACTCGAAACGAATATTATTATTAATTGCGCTTAAGTATTGATTGTCGTTCGAGTCCCTGTATCCCCGATGTACATATTTCTCCTACGAATACGTGGTCCATCCACGTCGACGTGGATCCTATCTGGCCGCATCAAATATTACGGCTCGTGTAAACACCGCAGGGTGGTAATTAAAGCGAGGTCCTTCTCGAATTATAAACACCGGACCGGGGAGATCGTTCTGGGTGAAAATCTACCCCACCGTACTTGCCAAATTCTGCGCTCACCTATCTGTAACGTATCATCCCCCTTGACACTCTGTGTGTCTTTCGGGAAATTGTTATTAAAACACTATTCAAATAGTTGTTGAATACAAACGCTCTTTTCTTCAAGATCCAGATTAGATACAAGGAGTTTAGAAAAGATAAACTAAAAATTATTGTTGATAAAATCATAAATGATTTATAGCAATTTTATAAAACATAATATAAGTTGACAGAAAGTATATAAAAGTTTGATCGAACGATAAAAATTGTCTTTGAAATGAGATTGTTACAATGAAACGATTATTTAATAGAAAAATAATGATATTTTGATTCTTATTGTGGAAAGATAAGATGGGAATATGGAAATTACTGTAATTCGAATAACAACGACCGATATTTCAGCTCTTAAACGGGCCATCCATTTTCATCTCTTCCATAAATCCATTACGATCGCTTAAATTTTATGAACGCTAACAGGCGTCATTACATGGTACAATAGCTGCTCTGTTATTACCAGAAATCATGAAGGTAATGGTTTCAAGAATGCCAAAGTAATAAATTGTATCAATGACATGGCATCGATACGTTTCCCACATCAATTACACTTTATTCGTGAAAATTGTTGAATATCAAAAATTAAGTTACTCTAAAAATCATTCCTATTAAATTCAAGAAATGATACACGATTTCTATAATCAAGATTCTAAAATCTCTAACGATCTAAATATCAAGTACCTTACACCTATTTTTAATCAGGCAAGATTAGACAAAGCCAAAGTTTCTGCGAACGAGGACCCTTATCAGCGTCGTTGAAACGTAAGTGGATTAGTATGTTTGGTCAGACGGAAACTTATATTAGCGGATCACGGTACAAGTGGCTAGTGGAACATTACTGCAACTGATCAGACAACGATAACCCTTCGTGGACGTCAAAGCAGTTGTCAACGATAAAACATCAATCCTTGAACGACCAAACATCTATCAGCGATGCAAATAACCAACGTTAGCTCTTTCATGACCCATATTAAAACTTTAATAATCGAAATCGTATCTTGCCGCGTCATACACGGATTCTTAAACGGCGCCAGGACAGAGTAGCAATAAATCTAACTCGAAACGACGGGTCAAAATGTCTCTAGGGTTAAATTGATATTTCAAACACGAGTCACGTTACGTGCAGATTGTTCCCGATAGGACACGAATTTACCAATCGCGAATATACTTTCTATGCGGTGGCACCAATCGTCAACGATACATCGCAGAAAAAGATAGGCAATTCAGTGTCAATTTATCTATTCACCTCGACCTTCGTTGTACTCTGTTAAACTACCCAGGTCGGGGCAATCGCACGGAATTACCATTCGTTTACCATCGTCTTCGTGACGCGAGACTCTACTGTGCTGGTAGCCAGAGTTGCACAACGGACGTTTGCAAGTTCAAGGCTTAATTTGACAAGATCTGACAAATGGTGGCGCGTTTCGAGAGAAGAAGCGAGAATGCTCGCCATCCGTCGCGCGGAGATTGGTATTACATATTTATACGGGACTCAGCGTTCACGGTGAAAAAAAATGTCCCGCCATTTCGCACCGGTTTCAACTTGCCGGTCGTTTTTCTTCGGGGAAACGGACGAGCAACGCGTACCGGGCCGCCCTGAAAAATGACCCCGGTGTCAAAAATGTCGTCTATCGGGCCCGTCACCTGCGTCTACCCTCGTTATGCTCTTTTACGCTGCGAAATTATCCTACCGGCTCCCGTTACTCTCGCGCACTTTCAATCCGCCTGCAACCCTTGCGAGAGGTTTAAACAAAGTTGAGTCGAAGTAAAACTTTATCACTGTTTTCTTTTTTAAGGAAATATTTTAATCCTAAAAGTTGCTACTTGTGTATTAAAGATTCTATTTATTTAGTCGAAAGTATTCCTGTTGGATACTGAAAACTATAAATAATAAGGATAACGAAGCATTGTGGAAATAAAATATAAAACTTGTTGAAAATAAAATTACTACCAAATGAAGTTTTTAAGAGCTTCAAAGTGGCAATCAAAGTGTTAATATCTGTCAAATATAAACTATGGCAAATCCAGCGATGCTTTGGATAGAATCAAATAATTATAAAATTAGAAAGAAAATTAAATACCCTTGTATTACAGAAACATTTTTCAATAAACTACAACATTTTCACAACAGATCACTGAATTTGCAATTCGTTTTCAACAAGCAATAACGTTTCAAAGCACACGGCTATTAATAAAAATGGCAATATCCTTAATTACAGTGTTATTACGAAACATTCCCATCAACTTGAAACGTATGTACGATACAATATTACGAATCGATGTGTACCAGATTAATTATTAATTGCATATCTTCCTGTCCTATCAATTATCGTCTGTAATCGATAACGAACGCGAGCATTGTACACCAAACGCGTATTGAAATGTTTCTTGTTGAACAATCGTGTCACGATGAACATTTTACTTCCAAGGCGGGGAAACAACAAACTCGAATTACGAATTAACGAGTCGAACGCGTGGCCGGCGATTAATTAACGCTGAATCGGCGGTTAAAACGCAAACTGTCGTTTGAAGTTTTCGGTAA
Organism: Anthidium xuezhongi; assembly: GCA_022405125.1. Lineage (NCBI taxonomy): Eukaryota > Metazoa > Arthropoda > Insecta > Hymenoptera > Megachilidae > Anthidium > Anthidium xuezhongi. The sequence goes on from CM039649.1 coordinate 2,911,874, forward strand.
ATAAGAGAGCTTTGCTCGCAAGGTAGGACAGGTTTTTGCCAGGAAGGCAACAGGTTGTACATCGAGCAGAGAGGTCGCGGAACTTGGTAAAGGTTGAATGCGCTGGCATAAGCTTGCAAAGTGTCTTCAATTGCTTGGAAAAAGCTGGGGACAAAGTTCCAGCATCTCGCATATATTCTCCTGATCGTCTGAGAAGCTAATAAATGGACCCGGAGAAGACTCTTTACCGTCAACATTTACTAATTTTAACGAAATTGAATCGAACAAATTTTTTGAAATTTACTGCCAAGATGCAATTTTTGCTTTTCTTTTTAATTGTATGATCAAGAACCGAATTTATTCGCGTCAAATCTTAAGTGGTATGTCATCAAACGACGTTAAACTTTTCGTGTTTTGAAAGCAACTACTGATTCACTGTACGATTTAATTCACGATACAATAGTAAACTGTTGAGAATGCAGTTTTACTAGAAAAAATTATTATCCACATCGAAAAGAAATTCTAGACAATCGAAGAAGCACAGATACGTTTTCAATTAATTCTGTAAAAAGAAAAGACGAGATACCGAACTATCTCTATAAACACTTAACTGTTTATATATAACTGATATGGGCGCAGGATGAGTCGTCAAGAAACTTTGTTGATCATCGCCAGAATTGATAACGCATGAACGTCATTTTACGAATGAATGTAAGTTTAATGCACTTTTTTTAAGATATCTAGCATCGAAAGGGTTAGGGCATGGGGGTCGCGTGTAAAAAAGAAAATATCGTTCCATAAAACTTTTGGAAATAATATGAAAGGCGAGCTTATCGCCGAACGGAACAAGCTTGTCGCCACAAGTAAACTAAAACTGTTCTGTGACGGCACAGGTAATCAGAGTCGGAAACTTTGCTCAATTTAACTTTGTTAATAAGCTGCTTCGCTGTGTTCTACGGCTGAAAATCCCTAAGATGAATTTGCTATCTGTCGAACCGCTAATCTCGAGTAAATAAATTAATCGATATCAGACGGACAATCTTTCTGTCGATTTAGATCATAATAGATTGATTCGTTGGTCGATTCGATGAATCATCAATAACTTGGCATTGTTCTTTTCTTCAATTCACGGAAACGAATTTAACTGGAACTTTAATTTCTGATTCTTCTAATTTTGCAATTAGCATTACAAATGTTTTCCTACCCCCCATACCCTAAATACCATAGATTATTCAAATTAATGTCGCATATTCAAATTTAAATTTTTCAGCTATTAGGTTACAAAATTAATCGGAATTTTACCAACTTTCCTAGTACAATGTATAATTTGGATAACAATTGCATTCACTTGGTAATCGCGTAAGGAAAATATTGCAAGTCAACAACACTCCGTGCTAAGAAGCCACGTTTGCTCGGATTAATTTTATCAAAGACAGTCGACATGATGTTTGACTTTTAATGCGTTCTAAATTAACAGGGACAGTAATCACGTAAACGAAACAGCCCGGCGTTCAAAGTTTCTAACGCGGTATCTCGTCAAAGATGTCGATAGTAACTCTCGTAAGCGGATCAGGCAAAGTGAACTATGAACTGTATGTGTAAGTACTTCGTCGTAATACCGTAAATTGATGATTACTGCATTTGCATCCATCACGATACCGTGTATAAACCAAATCCCTCAGGGTCTCGATAGGAAGCGAAACGGAATTTCATTATCAACGAACGAATCATAATGCGTTTCGTTACACGTGTGCGCAAATATTCGAATACCTTTTCACGAAAGAGACAAAATTTATTTATTTATTATTGATATTAGGCTAGAATATTGCTGATATTAGGCTAGTATTTGAAAATTAATCGATAGAAATTGTAATAATTGGAATTTAAGTGTGTCTGACCACACACGTCTGTTTTCACTGTGGCAGTCAACGTGTTAAATTTTCTAATTGTAAGTACATTACTAGCAAATCATCCATAATACGTCGTTCCACGTTTTGTATCAGAACTTTAAGATAATACTGACACGGTATCAAGAACAAGATGACCGATCGAGAAGAAAAGACACGGATTTGAGCGAAGTTGTCGATTCATTTATCAGCATCGTTATCGCACGGTGGATACTTTCAATTTGATACGAAACAGGGGACAGACGTGTAGCTAATTTGCATAAATCGTAAGCAACACCCTACACTCGGGCTAACAACGTGGAGAAGCAACGAAAGAGACGGCGGTTGACCGAGGAAGCCGAGATCTTTATGGTAGCAATAAAGCCAACCTAGCTGGCTTCCAGTTACAAATGACTGCCGCTAGCTGAAAACTATTGCCCCTGGTGTACGCGTGCCCCCAACCATGGACCCCCATAACCCTGCGCCACCCCTGTATCAACCGGTAGATACTGACCCCAACGAGCCCAGTCCCCGTGGTTGGTTAACTGGTTGAAATAGGACCTCTCGTAAATCCTCGTAACGCCTAACTAACTCCCCCACCAGCTTCGGATTTTCTTTATACACCCAACCACGTATCCGATGTAAGGATTAACTCGGTTAATAATTGTTATTATACAGCCCCCGTTTTGTTTTTAACAACATATTAGTTTCTTAAAATTATATTTGAAATTTAATAAATATTCGATTTAATGCTCGAAATATTCAAATATTCTGTAAAGTATTCTATAAAATTAAAAATTGCAATGAATAAATATCCTAGTTAATTAAAATCTATTACTTGGCCGCTGAATAATTTAAATCAAAGTTCGAAGTCTTCGAAAGTGTAATTTACTAATTGTCTCGTATCCTAAGTAAATTGCAATAAGCTAAACTTTCTAATTACGTATGTAAACTATGAGCGGCTAATGAATTTTCGAACGTGCACCGGAACGAGAATATTTGTCTATAATAGGCGGGTTAATTCTAACACCATCTAAGAGACTTGATTAACAAAGGGTTAATAACGTTTAATACGTCGAAATGAGTTTCCAGAAGTTATAAAATGTTTGTAAATGGGGGTTCTGGGAAGTGTTCATCAGTCTTCCTTAATATTCAAAGTTGAATACGCGAACTCCAGATTCTGTAGCGAGTTTCAAAGCTAATTTATCGCAACAAAGCTGTGTTGGTGTTTCGTGGCTGACATTTATCATCGCGCATCTCGCGATAAATAATTAAATAAAACCCTTAACGATCGTGATTAATATATCTAATCTAATTTTTCATCGATCAAAGTTTTCTATTTTCTTTTATAAAAAGCGCTCCATTATTCCATTATTTATTTATTACGACGAGTGTAAGTTAAAACCGTACGCGCCGAAATAACAAGGGATTAAAATAAGAGAACCTGGAATTTGTTGTTTTCACGGATTTAGTAATTCTATTGTTGAAAATGTTTAGACAGAGGCGGCCCAAACAGAATATCGACACAATTCCCTGCCACACTTTCAACGCGACCATAATCCTTCAGCGAAATCCACGGGGCGCAAATCCTTTCCACTTTATAATCATGTTTCATCGCATGAAAGTTGTCACCGTAAAAATTTCACGCGAACCGCGAAAAATAAATGCACCTCCCGAACGGCGTTCCCGAGAGATCCCGATGTTCAAGATTTCGCGCCTTTGTTCCGCGATATTTTTGCGAACCGATGCGCAGGTTGCTCGCAGTGTTATCAGTTGTTTTAGTTGCGCGTTGCGTTATAAATTTAATCCGCCGCTTCGCGCGTCGTTGGGCGCGAACTTTAATTAACTAAATTGCTAAATTTTAATTACCATTTGCCGTGCGGCCGAATTCTAAATATTTGCGAGCACTAAAATGATAATAACAAACGCGTAAAATCATCGAACAACGAAAAATCCTTGGAAAAGGCCTCGAACGTGATTATTAGCAATCTCGACGAGATTCGCGAGGCGGCTGAAGCTTTCGAGCGTGTAACGAGCGCGAAACGCGAAATTCGTCGCGATCGTGCCGAATGCATCGACTAGTAGCGAGTACGACTCCGCGTCACGTGGAACGGTGGCGAGGGGGTGGTTTTAGCCGAGGGGTAAACTTGCCGGGTTCCGTGAAAAGCGAGGCGTCGCATATTAATCATGGTATTAACACTTGAACCTGGCAAAGGCCTAAACCGTCCTGCGACGACGTTTCCTTAACCGTCAACCCCTTCTCGTCGCGTATACTTGTATTTTCATCGTTCACGGAAAGGGAATAGAGACACACACGGTATTAGATCCAACAGCGAACGGGGAAAAGAGGGGCAGAAGGAGGGGAAGAGGGGTGTATGTACTACGTTCCGGTAGTGGCGGTAGTGTAAACTGAAACGGTGCGAAAATTAATTGCTAGGAACGCTTCGTTCCACCCACTCTTGCCGAACTACCCTTCACCCTTAATTACCAAACCACCCCTGACCCCCTCCCCTCGCGCTGCACGGTCGAATCCCTGTCGCTTTTCCCAGCCGACCGCTAACCGGTGGAAAAAAAAAAATCAACGCTTCGAAGCGAAAGATATATATAAAACGGTACAATGATCAGGTATCACGGTCTGCTTAATTTCCAGCCTGTCTGGATGGACAACACAGCCGCCAGCTACACGTCCGGCTGGTTCAAGTTAGAATCAATTTCGGTAAATGCCAATTAACATTATGATCGTTGATCGCGCCGCGCAAAATTTCGTCTCTTTTTTGAAACCACTCGGTACAGCTGTCTTTACTCGAAAGATACTGTATACAAATTTCATTTGTAATCTATTAAAACTGCTACAAATATCAGTTTATTGAATAAAATTTTGAATAAAATATTGTTGCTTTCTTTCTACAAGAAATTAATATTGAGAAGGAAAAATGAAAGAAGAAGGTATCGTCTTACTAAGTATCAGACTTACTACGTCGGAGACACGCTATTACACGGGGAGACGTCTTATCAATATGAAACGTAAGATTTCGAAGACGAAAGAACGAGCAAAGAAAAAAAAAAAAAGAAGGGAAAAAGAAGGGAAGGACTAAGGGCGAAGACAAGATAGCGGAGGTGTCGCTGCATCGAACGAATCTCGAAACAAAAGGAAGCCGATGTAATAAAGTGAGTTGTGAACGAAACACGCCCCGAAGGCTATCCCTATAGTTACAGTCTTCTTCGATTTCAAGAGGTCGACAGATCAAGCTGCTTACGCAATGCCCGTTGTATTCTTATAATAGGAACAAAAATGACCCCTTGGATCCGAGTAACAAGAGAGTTTCCTGCGTCTTTTGCATCGTTTCTCAAACTGACAGTCGAGACACTTTATTTTTATAAAAATTAAACACGATTGAAATTAAAATATCTTGCCTCAAAATTACTCGAAAGGAAATCTAGACTTAATCGTATCCAAAAATGCTTCGTTTTCGAAATAATTCGTTTTTGCTGAGTTGAACTAAATATCAACTATTAACAGTATTTTATCAATTTCAAGGCAAGGATATTATTTTATGTTTGTTATTAACAAGCCGGTGTTCAGGGTATGGCCGAAGCAACGTTCGACTCTCACAGCGGCGCGGGCACAAAGAAAAAGTCTGGTTCGTTTAAAAACAAGCGAAAAATCCCGGCAACGTTGAAACGATTGTCGGTAGGAGTTAGCCCGGTGCCAAACTAAAATCAACCCATTGATATCAAGTGTCACGAGCGCGGGAAAATGAAATGCGACTCGCGTACGAGTAAGCGTCAAATCAACTTGTCATCCCGAACGATTGAGATCCATCCGATTTTCCCCTATCCCTCCCTCCCCTCGAACAAACAGAAAAAAAACCAAGATTAAAAAAAAAAATAAAAAACAGTGTACACGTATACACGGGACGATGCAAGGCGGTGAAATTAGATAAAAGTTCTCTTCGTCCCGTTGAAAAATACCAAAAACACACCAGGTTTGTCCGGAAGCCAGGACAGGGGGATGGAAGAATGTGAGCGTTGTTCGAGGCAAAGGGCCCGAGCAACGTCCTTTTGTCAAGCCAGACACCGATGATATTGAATTTTCCTTTCTTTCCTCCTCGACCCCTCCCCCCTCATCAAAGTACACCGTCGGTTACAAAATGCACGAAGAAAGAGACGCGGCTTTTAACCGGCGTTCGAGCGCCCCTCTAAGTGCAGCAACGCAACACAGAACGCATCGTTGGAGGCCCTGGCCGGTTAGGAGCAGCCGAAGGACCGCCGCCGCGTACAGTCAAACGGCTCGCTCGTAATAGGCCAGTAATTGTGTTTGTTAATTGAAATTATCTGCTTACTGAGTCGACGTGTCGGTGCATGTCGCTCCGGAAAATTCACTTTGATATCGCGAGCCATGCGGAAAATAAACACATTGCTGTGTCGCGATGGCGGCGAATTTTGGCGAACGGGCGGAAAAGAGACGGGTTTAATGGCGATTAGACCGGTTTAAACGGCGCGACGAGATTTTATGAAAATATGATTGCCACTGTCGCGTTGTTACGAATAGAAATTCGTCGATTAATTAAACAATGACCGCGGGCGGATAATTTGATACACCGATAATAAATTGACCGATTGGATTAGAAAATGAACTTTTGATACCTTGGGTGCTTTGATAATTATTTTATTGCAAGGTATCGAGGCTTGAATTGAAAAATTAAGCGACCGTGTTTTGACCGAGTGCAATTTTATCGCGTTATCGATTTTTTATTGTTTCAAATTGCTATCCAACAAGAGACGAATTAAAAATATTTTTGAACTTTATTAAACGCTATTTTTGTACAATCTACCAATCAAAAAGGTATTAAATATAGTATCGTTTCACAAAATGAAAATTTCAAAAGGTAGGTATCGAATGGCACACTTATCCCGGTATAATTATTTCATCTACGTTTCGAGAAGGAGGTTTGGGAAGAGCGTAAAACGATCCGACGGAGGGGCTTGATCGAAACGCAACAATTTTTATTCGCATCACGCACGGTGCTTCGACCAATAAAACTTTGCCGACTTTCAGCGATCACGGAGACGAGCCCCTCGTTCCTCGCCGGGAATAAAAGATCACTGAATAGAAATCACGGTTGATCAATAAAGAAAGTCGTTGGAATTCATTTTATGTCTGCGACAAGTACTTCCGATACCGTGTCGACTGCGTTTAGCCATTATTATAACCGTTGCGTTAGGGAGCGAACACGTGTCAAATGGTATTTATTCTTTATGAAATTTTTATAACAAAGCTCTCTCGGACCCTTCTCTACGTAGTTCCTAAAAATTCCCTGAGTCAATTAACGCGTATCTTTATCGATTCTTTTCCTCGAATGTTCATATAAAAGTCTTCGATACCTCTCGCGAAAGCTGCATTGTTTCACTTTCTTTGCTCCTTTTGACAACTTTAATTAGCAAATAAAAATGACTCGCCATCGCTCTGGCAACTCATTTACATCATTTCTTTGACAAGATTACTTGGCTCCCCTGAAGGCACCGCGCTTTGTCGTTTTTCGCGCGACGTCTCTTTACCGTCAGGGTTTTTGTCGCTCAAATCATTTCAAAGCGCCTAGATTAGAAAACAGACACTCCATTACCGTCGTTTATCGTGAAAATTTTAACAGTCTCGCGTGTCGAAATTATGAAAAAATACGAAACGGAAAGAAAAAGGAAGAGGAACGAACCGGGTATCCCATCGTCTACGAAACGGAAGCTCTTGGACGAAGAAAGAAAAAGGAAAGAAAGAAAGAGAAACAAGCGAGTGGGAGAAAGAAGAGTGTCCAATGGGGTATGTATCGTTCCGGATGCAATTAGGTTATTAATTAAGGGTATAAGCTGCCGTCGGGAGTGGTCCGTGGGCGGAGGATCTCTTTCATTGAGTTTTAATGCCCGGTAGAAAGCAATGGTAAGGAGGAACGAAAAAAAAAAAAGAACGAGAAAATATATATTCGAAGGCGGACGAGAGAAGGGCCTAAGAGAATCGTTGCAATCATGCTGATGTTGTTAAGGATAGACTTTTAATTTCACGGATCCTTAATTATTTCCAGGGCTAGTTTTAAAGCCAGACCCGGTTCGGTTCGGCCGATATCAATCTGCAACCTTAACTTTGTGTCTGCAATTGAAAAAGCCTCGAAACCCCTTGCTTCCCCGCTTCCAGTAAAAGAAAAGAAAGGAACGGCAACTCCTTCTATCATACCAGTCGTTCACCGTAAATAAAATTCTGTGATTGCCACTTATTTCTTACTTCCGCCCTCGTTATTCTTCCCCTAACTCACTGATTTTCAAATTATTTTTGGGATAATAACAATATTATTTTTGGGATAATATAAACATTCCAATACTTATAAGAATTTTAGATAATCAACGATCGCCTTTCTGATATCAAATTTCATTTACTGTGTTTCGTATTTCTTTAAGTATTTCGTGTTTCTTCAAATTATTCGTTTGGAAGTTATCGAAGATAAAAGTTCTCTGAATTATGTACTGGAGTACTCACGTTACGAAGACGAACGTGGGGGCTGATGCCGATTGGGATGCGTCTCTCGATACAGCCTTACAGCCTCAGCACCATTTTGATTGCACTTGTTGAACAAAATGAACGTATCAATTCGATCACTATTCGTAAATGCCACGATTTCGAAACACTAGGTCGGTAGACCTTCGCGCACGGGTACCGAATAACTACTGATGGACATCTTAATCTTACGGTGGCTGGTATTAGCGGCCGCTTCATGTTTACAAACATTGTAATGAAATATCACGTAGCAACCGAAATAATTCAAAGAAATTTTAGCTTCAATAAATCCCAAACGAATAAGTTTAGGGCTTAACACGTTGACTGCCATGGTAATCACCGGCGCCTCAAATTTTCTATAATCGAATAATTACAAGAAAAGATCAAATAAACTGTGCATGTTGCTAGTATTAGATTAATAGTGTAAAGTGGTAATTTAAATGGTTACATTTGAAAATTAATCAATAGAACCCTTAATGATTGGAATTTCAGTGTGTCTTACCAGACACGTCTGTTTTCACTGTGGCAGTCAACGTGTTAATGGTTTGAGGCAGTTTTTTAAGCGCATACCGATAGTTGATGGTAGAACGACGATCCTCCGAGTGTTCTCCATCTGAAACAAAAAATTAATGACCAGTCAGTAACAGAAGCTAGAAATTTCTTAAAAATGTAATCTTACTTTGCTAGCTTTTTAAGATTTAAAGACAATTTTAATATAGATTGAGATAATTTGTATTTCGATAATAAATAAAATTCTCGAGACACCGGGGACACGATCAATCACTTGACACTCGCGGTGATCAATGAATTTGGAAAATCACGGGTTCCAAAGATAATCCGTCAAAAATGGGTTCGCGTAGACTAGATGGAATCTTTCGTGAAACGTTCATCTCTTGAATACGTAGCCCGTAAAGTTCCATCATCGACCGCCCGCCACCCTTTGCGGGGCAAACATGATAAATTTCGGCCCGGTGTATCCGTGATACGTGTCCCAATGTTATGTCGTTGATCCAAGCGCATATGCGCACGTGAAAACGATATTTCACAGGCAGTTTGATGAGCTTCCCACATTAAGCCGGGGGTAAGTAATTATCGACTGAGCAATGACCAGAATGGCCGGGCTGGGCCACTCCCTCCTGGGGTGTCCCAGTGCGTGTCACCGCATTAACCATCCCTATACAGACATCGTTCTCATCAAAGTTCAAACGTTGAATATCTCCAATATGTCATTGTAACCTCTGCACGGCTTAATTAACGAGACACCCGGGCAAGCGTCTCGGATCGAAACTTCATTTATTCTATGACCTTTTATTCAGTTTATTTTATTCCTACGTATCTTGGTAATCTTTCAACATAGTAGCTGACAATTAAAAATCAACGTTCGATGACTGTTACTCAACGAATATTGCCTCGAATATTGCTTAATTAATAATTTTATTAAGGACCTCGTCAAAATTTTAGTATATTAATCAAAATTTTGTCAAATATAAATTGTTGTAACTTTCGAAACACTTACAATATTGTATCGTAGGTTGATCTTTGAAAAATAACAAATAATTATTATTCGACCGATTAATATTAAGTTTAGAGTTCCGCGAATCAGAGAAAGAAATAACGAGAGCGCGTTCGATTTTCGATCGGTAGACGAATTGTTGAGAACGAAGCTTAGGAAATGGCAATCCGAACCAATTCCAGGAGGATATCGTTCCCCGTGTTCACAAGCAACATCTTCTCCTTCGATTCGATATCAAACTATCGCGAGGAGTCCAGAAAAGAGCAAACTACAGTTTAGATGCCAAGTGCAGCCACCGTATTCCCTACACTCTTCAACTAATGAGAAACTATCGTGGAACGTGATTGCCAAGTTTCACCTCTCCTGAGGATCATTCAAAACACGGTATTTCTTTTCCCGGCTCGTTCAAATCCGTTTCTTTCTTATTTAAATATTCATTCTTTCGCAGTATTGTTGCAGGAAGATTTCAAGAAAAAATGAATAGAAACGCTTCAACTGAATTCTATAATTTAACACTTCACCAGGCCATGAGAATACATATTTCCAATTTTTCTATTTATTACAATAATTATTTAATCTTATAAATTTTGTCAATGCTTTCTACTTCTTTTTAAATAAAAATACCCAAATGATATTGTATGAATCGATTCAAAATAATTAATCACAGCAAAGGATTGAAATAAAAAGAATTGAAAACTCTATCATTCTAATGTTAAGGTTTGTATGTTATTGGACCATTGTAGAATTAATTATTAGATTGGTTTGAACGAAATATTATCCACAAAGGTATTAGCGAATTCATCAGAATAAACGTACATTAAATCATGATCCAACGAATCTGGCCGGATTTTAACAACGTTGCTACCGAAAGATACTTCAGTTAATTAAATTCACAACTTTTATGCTATTAACAATTTTAATTAGTGTAATTCACAGATACGAGAGAGTAACGAACAATGGAAACTTGCGGGGCTGCTTTATTCGTGTAACTTTTAACGGTAACGTCTGGTTTAATATGTTCCTTTCAAAAATATTTTCACTCCACATGTCTTCCAACCCTGTTAATAATACGTGGCCTGTCACAAAGCTAATGAAACTAATATTTTTTTCATTTCTACCATTTCCGCGAAGCAAGCAGATTCTCCACAAAGCTTGCCGCATACCAAATGACAGATTTTTAAAATGTGGAAATCTTCTCGTAATTTGATAACATAAAGAAGTAATGAAATCGCATGTATGGCGCGTCAATTTAAAGCTTAACAGAATGAATACATCGATATTATTAATATAAAATTGCTAATTTTTTATTGGAACGAACAATCGACTAACAAGGAACATGTAATGTTCCAATGAAGGATAAATTATATTGTGTTCAAGATATTAACAAAACTTTTACATTGTAATTTTCGTCAAATTTTTAATTTTAAATTGATGTATCATAAGCCTTATTTCGCGATACTTGTATGTAATTAAATTGTACGAAACCATCCATGCTCCAAAATTCGAGAAAATGATTAAAGAATGAAAAAACTATGGGCAATATTTGTAGAAAATTAATAAAATTTCGAAATGTTTAATCGTGATCGTTTCCTAGCAAATCATTTCACGTAGATGCGAGGAATCGAAGACCACGGATAACGAATCACGAGCAGAGACTATATCCGACTTGTTTTGCCGATTTCGTTGATAACCTCATTAAACTGTGAGAGAAGAGCAGCCCTTACCCTTCTCGTGACTCGCAATCAGAGCTTCCTCTCGAATTACCACCGAGAGGACGGTCGAGATGGAGTCAATGCATCCACCTTCGTCTCTCCTTCGAGGACGAGGAGGAACAGCTTGTTTCCCGGGGATCGAAAAGCCATCAGATTTCGAATCGAGTATTTTCGGTTGTCTGAAACGAACCTTTCTCCACGAACAATCCCTTTGTAATGAATTTTGACAAACGACTTCACGTTTATCGATACTTCGCGCCCCTTGCCTGCTAATCTAATCCTTTCCATACTTTCGATGGCACAAATTATACTTTTAATCGTTCTTAAGTGCAAAGATTAAAAAATAACTGAGCCAGCACCTTATATTCATTTCACAGAATTATTTATGACAAAGTAAGACTTCGAATCTCGACGATTATCTTTGGGATTAATCAAGAATTCGTAATTGCGTTTGTTCAAAAGCTAATAACGATTATTACAGGATCCTTATTTTCTCGAACAATACATGCACTGCCATCCTGTTAATTACCAGGACATTTTTCTCACGCGAATAAATTGCTGCAAATATTTATCCGAAAGGGAACGGAGAAGGACCCTTCGTTCGCGAACGACAACAGATTCCTCGATAATGAGTATCTCCGTGGAAAGGCTGAAATAGCAAATCATAACATCGGCACACAAGACATCCAAAAAATTTCCTTTGTATAGCGTCAAGGATCCGCGTTATTAGTTCTCGCCGGTAGACGCAACAAACACAAGCGACGGGTGTATATAAAAAAAAGAAAAAGGGCGGCGGCGGTGGTTTGGGTGCAGTGTCTCGGTTCACCCTGTGTACTGCGCGCTTCCCTTTATTATTTTATTCCTTGGCTCCTCCCTCGCCGTGGCGGGAGAGAAAAGAAAGCTCGCCGGGAAAACAAAAGGTGGACAAAGAAGGAATCACGGTTCGTCGAAAGAAGAGAGACGAGCATTATGAAAGTATTTTCCTAACCGACCGGCAAAGCCCCGCAAAGACATTTATTCCGCGAAAAATCGAGTAAAATAAATGTAATGCAAAGGGCAAACCGACTTCGGCATGAAACTGGGCGTTGCTCTCGTCCTCATCTTCGATGATACTCATCGAAATTTCAATCAGAAGTCTAAATTTGTTTCGTAGAAAATGACAAACGAAGATTTCGTAGAATCTTTAAAATTTCAATTCGAATTCTCATTGCAACAGAAATATTAGAAATTAATAACCTCCTTGGTACAAAGATGAGAAAACATAGGGTTTTCAAAGGGTCAGATTAAAATTTGTATTTGGACTTTGGAGTTTTTCCGAAAACGAGAGGAAAAAGAAGGAAGATCTAGAGTTGATACAACGAGGGTAATGAAAGAAGAAGGTAGAGCAAAGATAAAAGATGAAGAAGAGAGGGTTCGAGTGTAAAAGGTCGATGGTGAAGGTACCTCCGACAAGCTGTTCTCGTCTTTTCAACCACGGCATTCCTTGGCTACCTGTTTCCTTGCCCGTAGGGATCCTTCTCCCATCAACGTTGTCCCTTCTTGCTCTTTATGCTTCTTTCAATATGTTCCTTTACCGAATCCCTTTCGCCCTCCTCTCACCCATTTCGATGTCGTTTGCCTCGTACGTTAAAGCTTCACTTTCCGGCTTGACAATTTTAATTCTTTTATTTTCTTTTTTTTTTATATATATATCGACGTAATCGTCTTAGAAGAGACGGGACCATCCGAGGAAACGTCTCGAGACACGCGGTGGAATTTTCTTTTCGTCTATCGTGCGCGCTGAAAGGTATGAAACGTTACGAAAAGGATTTTTACTCGAGGGAAATACATCGAAAATAAGAAGAAAGTTTCGACGTCGACGTGTCAACGATTCTGATTCGTTTTGTTTCCCAACACAGATTGTAAATGAAATTTTTGATGAAAAGACTGGAATAACGAAATTTTTATTGAAATTAATTACGCGATTATTTTAGATTACCTGCGTGCACAGATAATCCGATAAGCTCATTAACTTATCGTTATGCCATTATACAATTTCAAATGGAGATCATTAATATTACGAAGACGGCTGGAATCTCAATTTAACGTCATTAGAAAGTTAAACGCGAAGCAATTGAATTGTATGCAGGAGTATTAAATTTCGAAGAAGATAGCAAAAGCTTCGCAATACGATTCGAGCACCTGCAGATCCCTACAATGGCCCCCGGCAGACATAGTTATTTAGGTTCTCTAAACGAAGAACAAGGCGAAGGAGGGGGAGGGACGAAAATCCTCTTCCGGCAGAGGGAACTTCAAATATTTGAATTCGAGTTTTCTATTGCGCTCGCGTATTCCTTAATCCGATTTCAACACACTTTTAATCCGCGACAAATTCAACGGTAACAAATATTTAAGCGCCACTGGATACATTATTCGAGGCGGGGCAAGCTTTTAGCTGAAAATTATGATTCCTCCACTCGTAATATCGAACTTTCGTTTTCAAACAAGAATCTTTCGTGTTTGCTTATTTTAATAAATTCGGCTCGCGCGGGCCGGGTCGCCAAGTGGGCTCTTCACCTGGCCCAGCGCGTGAGAAAGGTGAGAAAATAGAGTTAGAGAAAAATTATCGGGGCGTACGCGGTACGCTAGTCACCGCAGTACAATTGGATCTTCATTCTCTTTGACGATGATTCATCTCTTCGTTATAAATTAATGAGCTCGACTGTTTGAACAAAGCCATTATCTAAAATCATTCCTTTCCCGTACGTAGGTATTAATTTTTCGTTAAACGTTTACGAGATTTTCAGAGATTTCTGTTATTTGAAGAAACACATCTTCGAACCCTCACAGAGGATAGTTAAAAAATATTTGATTTCTGCAAAATGTGGAAGGAAAAATTCACAAAGTCAGAAATTAATCGATTCGGTTTGAATCAGCGGAACATCAAACAGAGAAGAAGGGTAGAAGGGTTACGGTGTGCGCATCGTAAGGGTTGATACATACCACTCGCTATCGGTTCCAAGGATTCGCGCAAGTAGAACGAGTCAGCCACGAAGAAGACGCCAGACACCGGGAACGAGGAGAAGGAAGGCAAGGAAGATATTTACCAGCGTCTCCTCTTACAACCTCGGCAAACTTCAATTCCCCTTTTCCGCGTCTTCGCGACCCCCGCCAACGTATTTACAATCGGTTACTCGATGCTTAATCCGACAAGAGAGAGAGAGAGGGGGGGGGGGAGGAGACAGAGCGAGAGAGGGATGTCGTGTCGTAATTTAAGGTGAACGCATCCCGACTGGAAAAGCGAACAGAGAAGGAGAGAAAAGTGGATGTTTTCTCAGCGAATTTCTGGCGCGGAACTGTAATAGGAGACCGGTTAGAAGTTATCAAGCTCCCAGTGAATCGAAATTCCCTGTTTCCGGTTTAATCCCGCGACACTGTCGAACACAGACACCGGCGAAACTTTCCGTTCGACGATGACAATTGAAAATTTAATTATCTGCTTAGAAAAAAAAAGGGGGGGGACTGAAGAGAATCATTCATGTAGTTAACACAACTGGCGCCGTCAAACAATTATACGAAGTTGAAAGTCATTTAATATTTTTGCAGAATCAAAAGGTATTCAACTTGATTCCTCTCGAGTAAATTATATTAATTTTGAAATTAATTGCATCATGTTATGCCAGGTAAGATTGGCTCAACGTAATAGAGTTACACGAATTCAATTAATTTTTTCATTAAACTCTCCCGGTGTAGGGATTGAAATTTATTTAAAAATTTAATATTGTACAATTATATAGCAGGATGTTGAAAAAAAAAAAAACAAAACAAACAGAAGGGTTAAAAACTTTAGCGTAAACCTAATGCTGTGAAATTCGAGATAACCGGTGAATTTCTGTGAATAACGAACGGCCCGGCTACGATTTATCTCGATAAATCGACGCTGCTGATTTATTTTTGAACAGATGCGCGCAATTAACGTGATTCCAACGTCAATTCATGATGACAGCCGAGCGATAAACAAGCAACCAAGAGCGATTCATTTATTCCATTTCTTTCTCTCCTCCCCGCCCCCGTCGCCCCTTCCTTTTTTAATCTCGTCCCGACCGATTATTTGTAATAAACATTTCGTGTGCGCTCGCACGTGTGCACGTGTGTTTCCCCACTGAAACGTACTCGACAATTAAACGCATTTAAACCCGATATAGTGTTTCGTATTTTTCGATGAACGCCTGCCGATAATACTCTTCGTTGTTTTTTTTTGTTTCGCTTTTTTTTTTTTTTTTGTTTCAACGGTTACATCTATTTCCTACGAGCGGGTTCGGGTTTAACGCGGGGAAGCTTGGAAAAACCAAAACAAGCGAAACAAATTAAAATCGTTCGTTTGGATCGATTTTTATCATCAAGTTTTATGGCTAACCTTTGGGTTTTTCTTTTATTTGGTTTTTTTGAGGCAGAGGTTGGAACATAAACCGAAATATCCGGAACGAAACGGAAGTTTTTATTGTTTCGCAGCCTCGAGTTGTGTAATTGCTCGACGAGAAGTAAGTAAACATTGACAAGCGATTTTGATTGCCTTTGATCCGAAAGGTAATTTAACTTTCGTGGAATGATATTTGATTTGATTATGGGGTTAATTTGTTAACTTTTAAATCAGCCAATTATTTGTTGACTTTCGATGTTAGCTTAATAGTTTCAAAAATTGAGAAATTAATTTGATAAATTGCCAACACTTCAGAATGATAAAATAAGAATATAATTTTCTTTTTTCACAAAATTGTAGAAATAAAGGGAACGCACTGTCTGAGGCGTGTAATCGGTTCTTCGACTTCCGATTAATATATTCAAAGGCTGTCCAAATCGTACCAATATCTGTAAACCTACTTGGAAATTTCACGAGGCCTTCCTTCCCTTATAAATATTCAAATTATCGGGAACCCCTTTCACGGTGGAGAAAATCGTGCGCTTGAATTTTTGAGACCTAATCGAGGCAAAATTTAGCGGTGGCTTTCATTTAAATAACCCGACCACACCGTGAACACGACTTTGCTCCAACTTTGTGAATAATAATTTCGTGAAAAATGGAATGCTACCATTATTTGCAAACCTCACTGGACTCCTTGTAATAATAAATAAATTAAATTCGAAAATACGAACAAACTGATAAGTTTGATAATCGAATAATAAAAGATTTCTGAAAATATTTCAATTCCCTTTAACTACGAAATATTTCTATCAAATATTTAACCGGTTTTTTATTTTATCCCTGGAAACATGTTACAGATTGTAACGGGGCAATTTTTTTTTTTTTTTAATAACAAACATTTGTACATCGAACGCGTTTCATTCCGACGGAAATTCCAAGGACTATTTAAATAACAAATTTCGACGGGCACGGCTGCCGTTTCGAATTATTTGCTCGACGGACCATTCACGTTACACGATTCACGATTTAATATTATAATAGCATTATTTACTAATTCGTCGACGTACGTCAATATTATACAAATAATTGCATCAATTTTCTGCTCTATTATACGTTTTGATTATTTCACCCCTCGATTGTCATGAAATTACAAACGGTACAACGGGCTGAATAAGCGATTAAGCATCATTGAACGGTAAGAACATTACGACGAAAATTATTCATCAACTTACGAATATAATTAGAGGTATCTCTATCAAAGGGAGGAGGATCGTGGCACAAAAGGTGAGAAATTGTTGCAAGAAAAACGAACAATTCCGAATAATGTGAGGCAAATTATTTGACGCTGTTTAATTGAACATTGAATCGCTTATTTTCCCTCTAAGAAGGTCTCATTGTTCGTATACTTCGGGTAATTAAGAGAGCTTTGTAAATGTTACAAATTGTTAACATCTCTAAGAGCCTTTTGTCGACGGGGCAGGCAAACGGCAAACGTAACAAACAAATCAAAAATATTGACCAAGTAAATTAATCTTGGAAATAAAACGTCGTAGAAAAAAAGTGGAATCGAAACTGAGTGTTGTCCGATATCGTTGTTATTGCTTTTGGAACATGTATTCTATTCCATCGTTTATTCGAAAAAAAAAAGAAAAACATGAAATATCTCTGTCAAATGAAAAAATACGATTGTCTAGTAAAAATGACAGCTGAAATATTGTATCAATTTCTAGAAACGTGGCGTCTATATTTTCGATACATTTCGAACGTACTATCAAACCTTGATCGAATCTACTCCTTAACTTTGCGAGTATCATTAGTCGATACTTTTATTTCTAATTAATTTTACCTAGTATTTTGTATATATTTTTTATTTTTATTACCTACTACAGTTAATGCCTTAATTTTTCCACAACAATCTTTAATCAAAAATACAAATTTCGTGTTTTCCTGGAGATATGGAAGCTGATATAATAAACCCGTTTCCAATTATAACACTCTGCGGTAACCCTCGGTAAATCGATCAATTAAAGCAAGAATCAAGGGCGGGGAGAGTGTCCAAAGAAAAACTCCGGTCCACCATTATCTCCATTATAAGGTCGAATTTGCTGTGCATTTCGCGTGGTTCCGTTGCTCGTTACCCGAAGAAGCTGCGTGGTAAATTACAGTCGCCCCGAAGGGATCGACGATACGAAGGCTACAAGCCTGTTGCGGTATGTTCACAATCCCGCCAACCCTTTCTACGCTGCACCAGGTCCTCCCTCCCTCTCTCGTTCGCCCTCATACCCTTTGGTCGACTCGGTTCAAACATCCAGAAGAAGAAGAAGCAACAGATACGAGGCAGAAGCGAGCGTAGGAGAAAGAGAGAGAAAGAGAGAGAGAGAGAGAGAGAGGCCCGATGAAGGGAAGCGGAAAGGGTATGAGGAAACGAGTCGGAAGGAGAGGCACTCCGGCGAAGAGTAAAGCGACATCGAACGTATCGTTCTGCGGTGAACTTTCTTGTGGTGGTTCGGGGGTGAAATCGTTTCCTGTGGGAGGGCAACCGTTTCATGGACTACCGAATATCGCGATTCCATCCGCCAGCCAATCCGCCCGAGTCTTGTCGACTTCCAGTAAACACGGATGTTGCATTCTCGCCGATCGTCCAAAGTGAAATGTACCTTGCTGCGAGGGAAACGGCTTGAAATCTTCGAGTTTAATTGTTGCCTTACGGCGATGAACAAGGGCCGGGGCCCCGGCTCTGTTGCGCGTTCTATGGTAATTCGGATTAAAGAGAAACGAGGAATCAGGATTTCAGCCGTTCCTGCTAATACCTGGCGATTCTGGGTCGCTAGGACCCCGATACCGGCAAAACTTTAGATATCTGAACTGCAGGATTAACGGTGCCACATGTTTCGAATAAACTGAAATGTGCAGCACCTAGGACGACTGATGCGCCCATGAGGATTGATAACTTTGGATATTTTACGGGGGGTCCTGATCCAGAACAAATTTTTTCCCCTAACATCTGTAGAATATGTGGCTGCCTTCCTTATCCCGAAATTCGAACTAATAACCATCCCAATAGAGGATTTATCAAAAAGAGTCACCCAGCTGTCAAGAGGCTTAACAGTATTTGGATGATGAACCTTTGATCCAAGATCTGTGGAATCCGAAAATGTCCTTTGACTATAGTAGAAGTGTCCAGGTCAGGGGTGTGTTCTTCACAGGATGTCTAATATTGAAATATTTCAACCATGGTCCTTATAATCTACGGTAGACTTCGTATCCTACCAGACACATTTGTATTTCCTGAATTGAACATCATTTGATAATTCTCCGAGCATATTCCAAAAATATTATCGAAAATAACTCCCGGGTGGAACCCGGCCACGTAAAGTTGCAACGCAACACACTTAATTGCAACAGCATATGCGTGGAATTATTTTCTCAGCAACGTTTCATGTTTGCCAGCCAACGAACCGTGTAAAATAAATGTTTGAACGAAATTTCACAAACAAGTGGCGCGTTCGAGGAGACAGACGCGTTCGCGCCGTTTCGAATTTAGTTTTACAGAGATTTCGTGCTCGCCGAGCGGCGCGTGTTCGATGTCGCAATAATATTGCATTGAGCGAATAAATCCTCAGCGTCGTACAAAAAGCACGACCTAGCAAAGCTCGCGGATGTACCGGCTCTGTTTGTATTGAACAACAACCGAAGTGAATCGGACGATCGACGTGCCAATTGACTCGGTGGAACGGTCCGGTTGATTCGAACGCCTAAATCAAATAAATAACGCGACATCGTGCGATTCCTATAATTGTCATATCGGTTGTTCACCCGTTGTTCGTCATATCGGTTAAATATGCTAGGTATTTCCGCGTACAACAAGGGGGGGAGTGGACACGCGTGATTCTATCAAAAGTTCATCAAACCCCCACTCCCCATCCCCCCGTTTGTTAATTAAAATTTTTGGAATGTTCGACAAACCAATTTACTTAACTTTTCAAGAGAAATAAATGAAGTTCTTCGGTGGTAAAAGAGAAGTTATACGAAGGTTTTTGAAGGGTGTTCGAATATTTTTGCGAGCAACTGTATCTAACAAGGTCTCCGATTCATCGAGCACCGATTACGCTCAGGGCATTCGTTTCGCGGGCAAAATAAGAGGGCGAGGGAACAAGGTGGCGGCTGTCAACCCTTGAGCAATTTTAAATGCAAATTAAAGTATTGGTCCCGTTGCCCATCGCCCGCTCTGGTTACGCTCAACACCAGCATCAGTGGCAGCGGCGAGCCGTCTCTACGATGTATTTGCATATTAAGTGGCCGCGACCCAATAACACCCCCATACCCATTCAACCCCCGTGGAGCTCCATGGAATTTCACGAGCTTCGTTCGTTTCCCTCCCCGTGCCGTCACCGACCGGGATATCCTGTCTGGCGATAGCACTCGGAAAAAGTAAGAATTTCCTTTTGCGAAATTGCTGGTAATTAACGCATTCAACATTTCTAGTGTAGTACTACGTCTTCTCAGAGTTTTTATATTTTTATGACGTATGTCGAAGCAAACTTTATAATTTGTGCTGTATTTTTCACTGTAATTGACACTGTATTAAATGGAATTTTTATGAACAAACTTGTTCATTTCTATGCCTCCCTTAACCCTAATCCTCAAATGACAAAGCCGGATCTAAATTTAAAAAATGTATACGGTTGTTGTGGAAGAAACATAGTTTTCAACTGAAATTTCTGATAATTTTCTTATTCTCTATTAAGATACGAAAGAAATGTTATTTCTAAGAAAATAAGAGATGGTAAAGGACTGAACTAATTGATACGTTTGAAAATTTCAATTTCATCCCTGTAACTTCGCGATTCAGTCGGAAACAATACGAATAATTTCGATGGACGTATCCCTCGCGATTGCAAACTCGCTAGACCCTGAAGTAAAGCAGAAGGAACCCTTCGAGATAATGCCTAAGATAGTTCGATTCCCGTCTCGGGGAAATCGAACGAGCCATTCAGCGTTAATTATCGGATACATAATTAATTTCGTTGACAATAACGGATCGAGTGCGGCCGTCTCCCAATCTGTCTGTTAAACCAGACGGTGAAAATCTCCATTCACCGATCACAGGGACTATTTCAAAAATTCCCCGGTGCAGAAACAATCGTGGACAGTCGGTTCCGGTTCGCTTAAAAAGTCTCCTTGAACGTCCCCTCCGGAGACGGATCCTCCTTCAATTAAAACAAGATCCAAATTAATTCCCATCAAAAACAGAGAGCGCGCCTCTTTGATGCTCCTCTCTTCGCTACAGGGATTATCTTTGTCCCAAGGGTAACTTTCTTGGTTTTGCCACCAAAGGAGGAAGACAACGGCGAGTAGAAAAGAAGAAGAGAGAAGGAAGAAAAAAATATACCTTGGGCTAAAAGAAGGGACCTGTAGGTCGACGGGGAGGGGGAGAGGAGAAAGAGGCAAAAGAATCCAGAACATTTTACACCGCCTCGGGCCGAGTTTCCGTCGTTTACGCAAAATAAACTTCGACGAATGGCGGCGACGGTACCGAGCGAGCTAAAGCTTCGCGTGCTCGCGCGCGTGTAGTAACATGGGACGCCTAATTTTAAAAGTTTGCCGAGAGTATTAAAACGGCTTTCTCTTTCTCACAAAAAATATCGAAACACGACAAAAATTATTTATGGTAAATAAGATAAAAAGTGGGCCGTGACTTAAAATACTTTTTAAAGAGTCTTAACGTGATTTAATATTTATCCATCGAGATCTTACGAGGTAATGTACCCTGTACAGGGAAGAAGGCAAGAAACTGGTAACGAGCCGGGGACAAAAATGGCCTAGCGCAAAAGAGGGGGATAGAAAAAGGGTCTCTTGCGGTACATTTGGGTTTTATTGAATATAACGCGTGGCGGAGCCCCAACTGGCTTTCCAAGACTATCGCACTTCCCTTTGTCACCGTTTCAACCCTCCCACGCTGCCACCTTTTTGTTTTCATCCTCTCTCCCTTTTCCAGTCTTATTCCCAACCTTTTCACCCCTCTCTGACCGCATAGACACCACGGTTATTACACCATACTGGTTTATGGCATTTTTGCGTGCATTTAGACAATTTTTCCCCCTTAACTTTATCCCCCCCTCGCTACCCTTACACGCTCTCCTTACACGTACGCGTTCTTCTTCTCCTTTTTTTTTCGTTCGCTCGGTTCCCCGTTCAGGGTTAATGGCCCCGAACAAGAGTCTAAAACGGGTATCTCCGGATGAAGGTTGAAAATCGAGAGAACGCCATCACCGTCGACAAGATCGCCACCCTCGTGTCTCGTTATCGAACTCCGTGGAGTTCCTTGTTTTTTCTCCCTTTCTGTCGCATCGAAAACTTTCGTCGGAATCAAGAAACAATAAGGGTCGCGACACGTGGACAGTTTCGAAGATTTAATTCGACGATCGTTCGAATCGGAAGTTCAGTCCCTGGCCCTCGAATTACGATCATTGCAAATTTTCGGTATTTTTCACGTTTTTCGTAAAATTCAAATACGTAACATTATTAACACATGTTAATATATCATGTGTTTCCACTCTTTGCTTTGACGACAGCAAAATATATATAACGCAATGTTATAGCTGTAAAAGTGAAATTTTCATACGTGGTTCTAATTCGATGGCCAGGTACTGTATGTCCGTCCTCGGTGTGCAAAAATGTCTATGTTTAAATAAACAAACGGCACGGTCGATAGAAGGAAAAGAAACATTACCTCCGATCTTCGTTGTCTGGTATTTCCAGCGTTTTCCGTGCGCGCGATTGGAAAACCGATCGGCAACGAATCCCGTAACCGTAACAATAACGTAACCGGTACCGTCTGAAAATTAATATCCCGAGCGAAGCTGTACCCGTAGCCATCCCGGTGCCCGTTGAAAAACTTGAAATAATAACGCGACCGCGGGTCCAAGGTATTTCTTCATTCTCTTATTTCCGCTTTTATATTCCGTCCGACCCGCGTTACCCTCCCAGTGGCGCCTTATTATTCATGCGCCTTTAAACGGTCCCGCATGGCGGCCGGTTGTTTCGTTTCCTGCACGGTGAAATGCTAAACGGCTTCATCGACCCGGGGCGATGAATTTCATTGGCTTCATCAACGATATAGATCGAGCAGAGAAATTAAGTGTATAAACATCCGTCGAGAGAGAACGTTGCCGGATAACGGTGGTCGGAAAATGAGTCTCGTTTCGTTGTGGCCTGATGCCACGCCACCGTCATACATTTTGCACCGTGTGTGCTGTTACAACCTAACCCCCTACGCCCCTCCCCCCTCGCTCTCTCTCTCTCTCTCTCTCTCTCTCTCTCTTGCTGCTCGTTGTTCGCATGCGTTTCGAATATAAATAACAACGGGACCGTGTGTTGCGCGTGACATTTTTATAAAAGGCACCTCTCGTCGTGTAACTTTCACCGTTTTCCCACTTTTTTTCGAATCTTCGATCAAGGAACTTGAATTTTACAACTACGAAGATAATTGAATAATATTTAACCCCCCTGTCGATCGTGAAATATTTGAAATAAATATCAAACCTTTGCACTAGAAATATTTTTAGATACTATTGAGGCTAGGTATCTTTGTCAGTGAAGCCTTATTTTAGAAGCAAAGAATTAACAAATTAATTTGCTATGTTCTAATATTAATAACAATTAAATTTCACGTTTTAAAATATTCTAGTTAATTGCACGCGTCGCCCCGGAAGCGCCAATCGAGCGCGAAGGGTTGATCCACGGAGGGAGAAAATTTGAATTTAATTTCCTGCTTTATTTCGTTTTCATTTTTCGAACGATGCCTGGGATTTCTTCGACGTCGATACAAATTAATCAACGTTGCACAATGCATCCGTCACTCCCGTGAATTGCATAATGCACAACATGGGGGGATGTACCGAATCGCGTTGCGATCGCGACGAAAAAAATAGCAAAAAGAGAAAAGGAAACGGGATACAACTGAAACGTCAATTACCCCTTTCGGTTTGAAACGCAACTGCATGTCACGGTCTAACGTGATCGCGCATAGCTCGTTGCATTTTGCAAGGTATTCCGATCTGACCGTCTGAAAAACCTGATACCGTTATGCCGTCCAATTCACCTACGATTTCCTCTCCGCGTGCTCCGCAGATGTTTCCTGTTCCTCCTCGTTTCCCTCCTTTTTTCCTTTCTGTTACTCGCATCAACCGACAGGAAAACGCGAGAATTCAAGCTCGAAACGAGTGGAAAGAGGAAAATTCAGGCTGGTGTTCTCTTGTTACTGATGTTCGACCGTTCGCAGACAATCAGAGGAGATTTTTTACAAGAAAAAAAAGATTATCCGGCTTATTTCGGGGGAAGAAGTCGAGACATTAAAATTAGAAAGGCTTGGAAAGATGATTCGATCGATAGGCAATTTTCGATAATAAAATATTTTTACACTTAGTCGTTAATCTAGCGATACTAATGCCATTAAAATTTTTGCTCTTTCAGTGATTCGATTATAAGGTCGGCCACCGGTGACCCCCTACGGCGAGTGTTAATGAAGGAAAAACAGATTTTCATCCCCAAAGAGGATTTCAACGTCTCCGGGAAGAAATTCAATTCAAAGAATGAAACTCTTACAGGACGATGAAAATATCAATGCAAAAATTTTTCATTACTCTTAAAACGAATAATAACAGCTGGAGCAAACTCGAAGGTTTACCGGGACAGGGCCAGCGTCGTTTGTGGAATAACAATCTTCAATTCTCTTGGCACGCAAAAATTCGAAATTGAATTCGAACGAGAGAGATCTTAGACTTTTAACGCCATGTTCCCAGAGGGACACGGTCCGTTTTACCATCCTGGCATTTAACGCATCGTGTCTTTTCCTCTTTTTCTTTCCTTTTTTTTTGTACTTATTCCATTAAAAACAACCAGGCATCCACTTGCCACCGGTTTAGAAAAGAGCAATTCGATGTTACTATTCGTTTCCATTGAATTTACGTTTCAACGGTGTACATTTACAAAAGCAACCGGCTGGCAAGTCAGATTTTCAGCGTTGAAGATGGAATAGCGATGAGGAAAATGAGACCATCGTTGTCCATGTTCCTCGATGCAGGCCGGATCAAATAAAGGAAGTTACAGGAAAACGTATGGCACAACAGTATCGAGTTTTTCTGCTGTTTGGATCAGAATTCAGCCCCCACTGAGAAGCTACATGCATACGTGTATCCGCCTACCGGTACCTGCATTGGCCGTATCTGAATGGAAAAACTATGCGCGATCGTCGAACAGAGTTTCTCAACCGTGAACCGGTTCGTCCTGCAAAGTATTTTAATTACAACACCTTCAAACCATTCTGCGTACATCAAATTCCAAAATAATTATGTACGAGTGCAAAATTGCAACAATCAAAAGATCTATTTTAATTTTTATGAAAATATACAAAATAGGATTTTGAAGAATAATTATCGAGTAGAAACTAAATATCGTTCAGCGGCATCGTGACGTCGCGCAACCTACGAATGGAATCGGTGTTCGGCTGATCGCGAAGATCAGCTGTTTGGCCTCGCGGCATCGCGCGGGCCGCCAATCAGGACAGCTGCGATTGGCACCAACAGATTCGGCTGTTAGCGAGACGAAAGCAAAGGCGTCGTACTCGCTCCTACAGCACCAGCATCGTCGCTCCTTTTCTCGTCTGCTCGACGCGAGAGCGCGATGTTGCGTTGTGGGAGCGAGAAATGGTTTTGCCGAAATTTGAAATTTCGCGAAGCTTAGGGGGGGCCAACCGTCGGTTGTCCTGACCTTTCATGCGACTACGAGAGACACTTGCGTTCGAGTGGTGAATAAGGCGGAGCGGTCCGCAGCGACACAGACAATTTGTAGCATAAAGTAAATATAATAATCGCGTTTTGTTTAGTTGTAAGTGCAAATAAAATCTTATTTTTAGTTTAGATAATTATTTCCCTTTCTTCTTTGAACAACCTCTAAAAATAATACTGATACGATTATTAAGATTCCTATAAGAGCAGGGTTGTCAGAGGAGAAGCACTTTAAGTTTATCGAAAGAATTATTAGTCGGAAATTGATATCAATGGATTATTTCGCGTGAACGAGAAAGTGCTCGATGGTGTAAAAGAAAAAAGAAGGGGAAAAAACGGAAAGAGAGAAATGGAGACTAACAAAACAGGATGAAGCAGCGAAGGGTCCCGAGCGTCTGGCAGACGGCACGTGATAACCACTGATCGCCGGACAGCCGAACAATAAAGGCTTTCGTACAAAGCCGAACGGCATTCCTATTTATTCACACATGCAGCAAAGTCCTCCGGACAATGCTAAAGCTCGCACGTCCTGCACAGTCGGCAGGCTCAATATTAAAATACTTGAGCATATTCTCTGGTAGCGGCGCCTGAGCGCCGAAAAGCTCGCAGACGCGTTTCTCTCAAAGAAGATACAGCCACCCGGAGGAGGATCCTTTGCTACTGATACAAGAAATTCCTAGGATTCTGTTCGAGCGTTGTCACAAGGTATCCCTTCACCTTCCCGCCTTCGTGATCGATTCCACTTTGATACCCCCCCTCTCAGCCGCTTTTCTTATCCTTATCATCGTGAAATCTGCCTCTTACACGCTCTCGTGCCATTCGTTCTTACATTGATACACTTCAACTGTTCTCCGGGCTTTGTTCAATTAATTCCATTACAGATTCGACGAGAAATTTAGCAACTTTCAAATGTTGTATCAAAAATTTGATACCTTCTATTTTTTAACACGTTGGGTGCCACTCTGAAGCTGTTGAAAATTTCATGTTTAATAACCTTTATGTTCTATTTGTATACTATTCCGTTAATCCTATTATTTGTAATTTCAGGTATCTGATAGAAATGTTTTCAGCCAAATAAATAAAGGAATTTATCAAAATGTGTGATGGATTATTATGGAAATTAAAGTGCCATCAATGTTTGGGTGACGTGGCAGTCAAAGTGTTAAATTGAAATTATAAATTTATAATTTCTCCTAGGTAATTCTTGTAATTTTCTGAATCTTTATTCTCTTTATTAAATTTATTACTCATTAACTGCCCCTCTCAGAATCGACAAAAATTGTAATTTAGTTTTCTTTGTATTTTAATTCTAGAATATTTTCATCTATCCTCGTTAAAGTATTTGATGAAAAAATATTTAAATAACACCAATATTTGAATGGAATATTTGAGTAATACCAAGTTTTGTAAAAGAATGATGTTTAAAATGTTCTTGAAGCAATGTTTCCAGCGAATCAAACCGACAAAGGGAATGTTTGCCCCGTTGAAAAAAAAAATTGGTTTGAAAAAACAAAAAGAAAATGTACGAGAAAGAAAGTTGTAGCACGCGAACAATACTTTTCAATATACCCGAATAGAGCTGTGAAACTCTGATAACGGGACTGGTCATTATATCCCATTTACAATAGTTTTCCGTCCGGTCGCAACAGAGATATTTTTCAATTTTTCCAAAGTTTTTGTTCTGCTTTTTTCAATCAATTTCACCGTTTATACAGCGCTGCTCGAGCTGTAAAAAAGTCAGCTCGAAAAAAAAATACAGTTTCGAAAAAATCATTAACGCTACGTACTGAATTACAGTACAAACTAATGTTTAATGTAAAGTTTCTTCCTTTGTAAATATCGAATAAATATTATTGTATTTTTTATCACTCGTAATCCATCACAATTGTAAATTACAAAAAATGATATGTTGTTACCATTATTATTCGATTGTTATAATTAAATAATTAATAAAAGAAAAGACTATTACACTAATGTTAGGTGTGTATTAATTAATCCCTTCTCTATAGAATTAATAATTTTATCAATCTTTTACACTAGGATTCGAGTAATTTGGAACAAACCACATAGGATGGTTATCAATTTACTTAATTTTTTTAAATTATTTGATTATATTAAATTTGTGGTATTAATAATTAGTGTTATAACAAACTCTAATTGGTGCGTTTAAACGAAACGAGAACAATTTGTTTGATACACAATTGAAGAAAATCTTTTGGTCTCTGGATAATGGCCGTTCACATCTTGAGCAATCTCATCTTTGTACGAAGTTGGTCGGTGGAAAGGTGTCGGGTTCGATGCTAATGAGAGTGTCAAAACCCGGCAAGAGGTGGGGAGTTGTAATTAGTTATCGGGTAAATGGAAATTGAAGATAATGAAAGAAGGGTAATAATGGAGTTAATATCTGCTAGTCAAGCTGTGCAAACAAGCGTATAACGCTTTCATTGATGCACAAACAATGAGCGCAATTCATAGTTCCGATTAACATGTGTTTCATGATTCATCTGAAATGCCTTGTATTTTTAATTGATATCACGACAATATAATGCTAACCAAGCTCATTCATGAAAATCTGAAATCTTCGAACCGGCAAACAATTATGTTAATTTCAGCATAACTCAGACAATTATTTTCCATTTTTTCTATAATTCAATCAACTTCAATTCCGTCCCCTATAAATTTGATATCAATACGAGGCACATTAAAATTCCAATTATAGGATCAAAAACATTACTGATTAATTTTCAATTATAAAATATACACCACGTTAAATATACACCATAAAACGACTATTAATTTCTAAATAGAAATTAATATTTAATATTCGACATCGAGCATCGAAGTGCAAAAAATCTGAAGTTAAAGTGACCACTCCACGTACGTTTTGACGTTCAAAAAAAAATCCTGGGTACATTAAAAAAGAAGCAGCGGTCGAAGCAACAAAAATCAGCGTTCCCGGTTAATTCGTCGCGAAATTATCGAGTCGCCTGTACTCGCGAAAACGAAGACACGAAACACAGCGGGCAGAGGGGTGGCAGTTTCGATCTAAAGAGGGTGAACGGCGAGGACAGGGGGAGGTTGGAAGGCAGCTTTCATTAATATTCTCGAGAAGCAAGGATCGAAGTTCAATTATTCAGAGGAACGCTGTTATACGCTCGTCACCCTCTGTAATGGTGCCGAGTGTCTTTTTGGCGTTTCGTCTGTCGTTTCTACGCTCTGTCACTCATACAAGCAGCCCCGCGTGTCGCACGTACGCGACACCGCCTCGAAGGATGGCTCTGAATTTCTTCCAAGAAAGGAGGACGCGTTCCCGTGGGACACGTGCAGGGGCGGCGGGATCATAGCGGCCTCTCTCATCGTACTGATTACACTCGTATCGTATCGATATGAATTACAACGAATCGGCCGTGCAGGCGCGTAACTTATCGAAACCGTTTGACCCCGAGCGTGAAACGACCGGTGAATAATTAACGCGCGAGATGGTCAAATAAAAGATTCGATTCGTTTCTTGACTCGATACTGTATCCTTTCAAGAATCGTTTAAACCAGTGCAGGCAAGTTTCGTTTAATTTTTAGAGAAACTGTCACCAGACAAGCAAGACTTGTTAGAATTTGTTATGTTGGAGAAGACTTGGTTTGAGGAGAGTTTTGTTAGAGTATTAGCTGATTTCGTGAATAGTTTTAGTTTGATTAAGAATCTTGTGTAATCTTAGTGTGAATATATCTCAATATTTATTTATTAAACAAATATCTTCGTAAACCATTAACGCCCATTGGAACATAAGTGACACTTTCTTTTCTTTTCGGCCACCCTACACTAGCATCTACCTCAAAGTATTATTTATCGATCTTTCTTCCGTAATATGAAATAATTTTAAAACACATCGAAAGGTAACTACCTTCGTTTCCAAATTAAATATTTTTGAAGAACCATCTTCCCAAAATTGGACTATCGTGCAAGGATTAAAACAAGGGAAGTTTCGAGAGGAAAGAAAAGCACTTCGTCCGAGGAAAGTGTATCAGTTGAAAAGACAGGACACGAGGGTGGCATCGAGAAGAATATTAGGGGACCTGTGGGGTACAATGTGTAGCTGAGAAAGAGGGGCATGATGGGGGGTGGATGGAAGGGGCTTGAATGTACGCACCATGAGGGCCAGTTCCATTTCAGACATAACCGCACTTTGCTACATTAGCTTTTATGTTAGTACATTCGACCATGCGGCTTACCTCTCTCTTAGTAACGTCCATCTCCGTGTTACACGAGCGTATATATACATTTCGTCCAGAACGTTTCTAGTTGTAACGTTGTAAACGTCGAGCAGTAGTAACCATCGTCGTTTCACAGTGTTCATGGTTACGACCATTACTTGCAAGGTAGCCTCCAATGGTTGCTTAAGGCTTATCTAACGACTTCCTGATGGCGGAACCTCGACTAGCTTAAACGCTCGTTGCCTACTGCTGACCCTTATTCAGAAACTCGATTACTTCCGTTTCGTGCCTTCCTCTTAGCTGTTCTTTCGACAGGATTGCACTAATTGGGGATACGTTTCATGAAATCTCGTTTCAGAGTCGATTGATCGAACGAAAAAGCTTATTAGATTTGCTATTCTATCAGTCGTACGTTTTCAGAAACAACGTGAAATGTTATTTCGAAATTTTTCACCCTTAACTGCCAAACGAATCAAAACGACTTGTTCCATACACAAAATTTATCAAGACTCATTCTACGTTTCATTTGCAATTTAAAATAAAGTATGAATTGAACCGTGGTCGTTCTAGTGTTAATTACAGACGCGTTGCACGTAATTATTTTAAAATTACACGGATTATCTATTTCGGGTACTTGGAAAGTAAAGCGGACGTATAAAACGCGAGGGCGCGCCGATCTTAACGATTTCTCATAAGGTTCGAACCACGATGAATAGCTGAATGGTGAACAAACCATCCCGGAACAATCCCCCGGCAGACGCATTCAATAAAATCCAATTTAGCGGTGGCTCGTGCTCTCACCAGCAAAATTAGGAGCGTGTGTACGCGGTTTCGCTCGGAATATATACGAAAACCACCCCCTTAGACCAGCAATTCTGGACATTCCTGCAAATAATTTCGGGTCTCCCGCAGCCTAGGACGTCCACCATTGTGGACGATACGAGTGCCAGGCTGATTTCCAACGGAATGAAACCGTGGAAGTGGGACTTATGAAGTTCTTTCGTCTTGTGCCGAGAAAAAGGAAGAAAAAACGAAGATTTCTTTTTAAAAAAATTGAAAAATATCGAAATATACATGCGAGCCAAAACATTTTTCTTCGAATAATAAAATCCAGGTTAGGTGAAATAATTTCTAGATTTCTGGTAAAGGAGAAATAATTTTTAATATAAAATTTACACGATAAAGTAATAACTCTCAATGTAAATGTTCAGAAATAATTTTGCCCTGTAATTATCGATATTAAACCATGGCAGAAACATTTCAGTGACTTTGAGAGAAAAATGATACAAATGTTCTGGCTAACATACGTAAGACCGAATAAAACTGTAATTCAGTATTTTACCAAGAAGCCGGAATACGTTACGACAGGCAATTAAAAGAGAGCTTTATTAAAGCAATTAGAAGTTAAATAACGTTTCGCAAGGTACTAGAATATTTCATAAAATTGAAGAGATTTATTTCCCGTGGAAACCCTGTTACACGAGTAGGTGTACCATGGAAGGATTTGAAGCCCGGCCCGTAGAAGATTGCAGAGATGTGCGGTCAGGTAATTAAAAGAAATTTGAGAAAACTTTCGAATGTTTTATTTTCGTATACTTCTTTTATTTCACGACTATCATCGGAATGTAATTACGCCGACAACCCTTTTTTTTACCAATCCCCCCACCTTCGGTATTAATTCCATGGATTTTTACTCCGACGTACAATTTAATTAAATCCAATTTAAAATTATACGTAACATGGAGTTTATTCGGAGTCTTCTCTTCAAACGGCCCTTCGTATTAAAAGTGTACCGTTAAATATAATTTTATTTTGTCTGAAAAATCGATTCGACCTTTGAATATTTACCGACGAATACTTTCGTTCCATCTTCGACAAAGAACGAATTTAATATCATCGGCGATTTCGATTCGTCGACGGTCCGTCATGGATTATTTTTCGCGGGGCTTTTTCCTTTGATGATCTTCGATGGAAGCCAGCCTCCCTTTGCCAGCGCGTAAAACAAACAGCTTGCCAGGCGAACCGTGGCTGTTGTTTCGGTAACGCAGCCTATAATACAACACGAGCACACGCCGCTTGACGAGTATATACGAGAGCACGCTGGATAATTAAGGTTCAGGACAACCTACGTGGCTTTTGTACTCGGTGTTGGCTGCGTTCGGTTCCGCGCTGAATTCCTGTTCGAGGAAACAGTGAAGGTAAGATCCGCACAGGCGCGGCGTACAGGGGTGTTGAATCTTGATTTACCAGTATACGAACGAAATTATAGCAAACTTCTACCGTTAATTAAGCAATCTCCCAAAGATTCTAAAGAGATTACGCTCTCGCATCGCTTCGTATCCTATCTTTTTAAGAGGGTGCCGCTTCACAGAACATTCCAAATAAAAGAAAAGATTCAAAGTTCCTTTGCCAATTATTGAATTTGAAGATATAATTTTTTTGCTTGGCACCCTTCTCTTCCAATTCATTTTCTTTCCCCCCGCAGCTCGACGCAGTTGCAGGCTAGAGTTGTTTCTCTTCGAAAGCTTGCTAGTTTCCAAAACAGAGCTGCTCAACTTAACCCTCTCCCCGTCGTCTCGTTTCTCGTTCTTCAACACCCAACTCAGCCCCTGTCCCTTCTGTCCCCCTCCTAACACAACGACTTGCACGTCACTTCCATTCCAAGCTCTCCCCTTGCTTCCGGTGCTGGCGAGCTGCGTTAGTCGTCTCCGTTTTGCTCGAGTTCGTTTTCCTACCGCCTCCATCAGCTCGAAATTACACGCGAGTAATTTATAATTTAGACGCCGGGCTCGGAGGTGAAACGCAACGAAGAAGAGGTGGAGAGAGGGTAGACGTCGTGGCGAAGTTGCACGGGCACGTGTGTGCCACGCTTGTCGGTTTCGTTTAACGTTTACGAATCGTTTCTGCTTATTTTCTCAGATTTCGTGGATTGCCGTTCCACGGGAGACAGCAGGGTGACGCGGGGGTGGGATTAAATCGAGACGAGAATCCTTCTCAGAGATTTTGATTTCAGTTCGAAACAATAAAAAATATTTGATTTTCCTTCTTTTCGAATGATTGAAATTGCACAAATAATTATCACTAATTTGTCCTTGAATGGCTTTGAAGCAGAATTCGAACTAGCCAACTCGAAAGTATTTCAATTATTACTGATTTGATATAATGAAACACGATGAATGTAGTGTATTAGTTCAGGTGCCGGGGATTAATATTGATACGAGGCAAGTTATTGCGAAAGTTTCCAACACGTAGCATCGACGTCTAACGAGTTTAACGCAAGCAATTAGAATAATGACAAAGTTCCCGTGGAATCCGTAAACAGGAAATTTCGGGGGGGGGGGGGGGGGGGAATTTTCGTGCGCAGTCGAAATTCAGCAGATTTTTCGTGCCCTCTATCGGTCCGCAGGACGGATGTTACATCTCGTGTTTCACGGGGAGCGCAGTCAGGAAATTTGCTTCTCAATTTAAAGTTTGGAATTACATTCGACTCCCGTTCGACACTTCCATTTTACCGTAAAGGATTATTATTCTTGCGCCACGTATGAATTCGAAGAAGAACAAATCCCTTGACTGGGTATATCCGCTCGCGTGATTAAAACTTCCAACAATTACGCGGAAATATGTTCTCCTTACTTTTGTGAAAACAAGGATTACCCTTTTCGATGTTTAATTACTATCGAGTTTTAAGATGGCGGTACTTGTATGTTTGATTTTAGAAATTCGGAGAAGTCGCAGCGAACGAATGATATGATATCGGTTCTGAATCAACGAACGGATAGGGAATCAACGAGAGCGAAGGTAATCATCGAATCGCGGGAAAAAGAGGCGTCAATCTTAAAACGTAACTGATTATTTCCTATGGAATGGCGAGGTAATATAAGTCAGCAGTTCTACGAAATTATCTGACTCGTTCCCGATAAGACAACGAGGAAACGTTCCCGATAGGGACGAGATTCCTAAAGGTAAGGAAGCATCGAGCGAGACGAAAATTGCATCAGAACCCGTCCCTACCCTTCGCCGACCTCTTCACCTCTGGAAAAATTTTCAGACTGGACCGACCTATATCCAGATACTTTCATATACAGGGTGTGTCTGTATGAAATATCTCTCCCAATATTACTGGAGGATCATTTTGACCCAGCTACGTAAATTTATTTGTAAAATCCATGTAAAACTTTCCATCGTTCATCAAATTTTGGGAAATACTTTGTTTCTGATATATTAATAAAGGAGAGTGTTTAAAACAAGAAATGAAAATTATTTCATCTCTTAATATATATTTGTTATGTTTGATATAATAAATCCGATTTGTATTAATGATAACCGGCCATTATTAATAATATCCGCGTCTTTTGGTAAATATAAATAATAAATTGTAATAATTATGTTTATTTGTAATTATTAATTATTATTTGTGTAACTTGGAATATTTTATTTAAACATTTTTGTGTATTATTTTGTACCATTTATGAACGTGGTTATTAATTATGTTTGTTATTTCTATGGAAAGAAGTTTTGACAAAATTATACCATATAGATTATGAAAATTTTATGGCATTTGGTTTTTCTACTTTTTTCTTTAAGTTATTATAACTTCGTTCCATGTTACTTTTGTTTTATGCGTATAAGAAAATTTCAATCACGATCCAAAGCATGTAATCAAAATAATTTTTTTATAAAATGATCGAAAGCTATTTTCGAAATAAATTTTCGACTAAGGAAGATTGATCATTGTTTTCAGCAACATCCCCTTACATACACACACACACCCCATAGAGGAGTACAATTTCAAATGGAGACGTACCACAGCACGTGTGCCAACCTATGCGACCTATAAAATATTCAAAATCCATACTCGGGTATTTACAGGGTCGGCTGAGCCCGTATGTCGTATCGTTGGCGAGGTTTATTATATTTTAGACGTGTCTCTTTCCGCTTACCCCACGGGAAGAGAGTCTCGCGACGAGGAAGAGGGTTGAAAAGAAGGGGGGCAGGATAAAAAAGAAGGAGGCAAATCGAATCGAATACAGGGGCGAATACGATTGATCGGACCAAGAAAAATCCTGTTTCAAAAGCAATCTCCTGCTTAAACTGCCCTCGTCGATTCATTTTCAACGCAACATTTATATCTTTCAGTTTCTATTTTTTTTAGTTTATTTTTAGAATTATGAATCTTGAGAATTGCTATGATCGCGTCCTGATCCGTTGTTAAAATAAAGTTGAAACTTATGAAAGATTTAATACGAAATGTGTTGAGTGCGTTAAAAATACAACCAAGTTCCTCAGAAAGTTCCAAATTTCTAAAAATATATTTTTGCAGAAACCTCTGAACTGAAAAAGTCACCGCATAATTTATTGTAATTCCTCCACGCCCTTAACTTGAATTCTTTCAAATATATTTCAAACTTCCGTCCACGCACGCGGACTCTACCCCGCGACATTAATTTTTAACGCCTAGAATTATTGATTTTCTAAACGAGTGAATGATTGATACGCGAAAAGCGTTCATATCGTACGTCTGAAATTTTAACCCTCGAAAGGAAACTTCGAGCGAAAGTGCGTCACTTTCGAGAGCGCCCACGACGAAATAATTTTCCGTGGAAAAATTGGGACGACGTACGCGAGTTTGAAAATTTGTTGCCTCATTTCTTCGGTCACTTTTCTCACCTTTTTTCCTTTTTCTTTAATATCGTTGACTGTCCGACGAACGCTACAGGATACACTTTTCTCCTCTCCTTTTAAAACATCCTCTGTTACCCTCGTTCCTTTTTTTTTTCCTTCCCTCGGACCAACTTTCTTCGTTCCTTCATCTTTCTTCCCGTGCAACCCCAAGACTTATATTTCTTCCTTATTCTAACTTCCTCACGCAGG
Organism: Anthidium xuezhongi; assembly: GCA_022405125.1. NCBI lineage: Eukaryota > Metazoa > Arthropoda > Insecta > Hymenoptera > Megachilidae > Anthidium > Anthidium xuezhongi. The sequence goes on from CM039649.1 coordinate 2,947,775, forward strand.
AAACTCCCTGCTTTCCTTTTTTTCTCTGTTAGATATGTGCGCGAACGCGGCCGGAAAAATTCAGAGCTCATCTTCATGAAAACAGCTCGCACAGCGAGTGGGAATTCAAGGATGAGACGTTTCGTTTTGAAAATAAATTTCCTGGACGAGAATGAATCGGGAATTTTGGGAACGCTACAACTATTGTTCTGTGGCTTTTAAACAACCCCTTCTTTAATTTTGGTAATAAAATGAAACTAATTAGAATAGGAATTTTCAAAGACTTTGATACCCGATAGGAATTGCACTCGTTGTTACTTAAATTATTTGACAAATGTTCGTTCATCGTTTTCTAAGTCGAACCATTGTAAGGGTAAGAAAAAAAAAATATATATTTCTCTCCCAAGGTGCGGCACGCAAGTTGTCGGTGATTTAACTTTGAGAAAAGATTGAAAACGACGGCGGAACGAATACTTATCATCCTGTCGACAGTACTACGGAAACGCATTCAAAATGCTCCCTGCCGCGTTTATTTTCATTTTCCTGATGTCGAAGTAGCGAAAATGAATTCCACGGAAAGAGCTCCGACGCGGAACGAACCCGGGGAAAAGATTACTCTGCGCCATTTAACTATTTCGCATCACTTAATTGTAAGATAACATTCTGACCAATCTCAAAGAAATCTTGACAAAATATCTCTCTTCAAATTTTTTCTCGCTCCCTTCTGCAAAACTTGTTCGAGAAACGTTAAAATATTAACTCGTTAAGAATGAACGAAACCGAAGATACAAATAAAATTTGTATAGAAAAATTACAGTTTTGTGGAAAATTCGAGTTTCGTTTAAAACGAGGTTAGTATTTGTTATCTTTCCGTATTGTTCATACGAAGATAGAATAACTAACAAATTCCAGTCATCTTCGTGAAATTTCTTAACCGAAGATAAATGTGCCGGAAAGCGTTTTGGATGTATTCGTACAGTGGTGTCGACAGAAAGATAAGTATTCCCCTGGCCCTATATCTCCACCACCCTTCATCCAACGGCCGACTCGAAATCCATGGAAGCGCGATAAAGTAAGTGCGGTAGAAAGTCTGAAATATGCAACAGGCAATACGGAAATAAGGCGCAAGAAAGAGGACGGGAACGAAGACGGGACGAGGAGGCCAAAAAGAAAGAGATAAGACAAGGGGTTGCGGGGGGCGGAGAGACGAGTAGAAGCGATCAGGCGAGGGGTTGCCACGAATTATAAATTTTAATTACTGGAAGATGAGCAGATGGATTACTCCGTGCCTTCTTCTTCCTCTTCTTCTTCATTTTTTTTTCTTTCCCCCCTCTCTTTTTTCAACGGATTGCCTCGTTGTCGTTAGGGCGGCCAGCTTTCCGCCGGGGGATCCTGAGGGACGGTTCAAGAATTTGGGAGCGTGCTGTGATTCAGCCGAACAAATTAGAAAGGATAGGTCCTGTTTGTTCGGCTGGAAAATGAATTAAGAAGAGAACGATGTCGCCGCGGGACCACGAGTTCGAGGTCATTTTTTATGTCCCTCGTAAGAACGAGAGAAGGTTGAATGGAACCCATGAAATTTGAAAAACTTTTAAACTTCGAGTTGACATAATTGTTGAGCAATACGATGCCAGGTAAAATTAATTTGAAGAAACAATTTCGTACGAGCTGGATATAAAATTGTAATTTGTAACTTTGAAAAAGGGCGCGCAATATACGGAAGAGACTTCTTAAACATTTTTTTCTTTATAGTTTGAAAGGGGGGAAAAAAGGAATTGCTGGTGGAAAATTTATGTTCATCTTTATCAGACTGGAGTCTAATGTTGGAGACCGGCAAAAATCGATCAGATTCCAGGCAACGTCTCGTTCGCCATAATTTATCATCTTGGAACTGCCTGCCATTTTGCGTAATTAAGGAACCGATGGCGGATGAAGATATCGGCTCGAGAAATTGGCCGTTCGTGAAATTGATTGCCGAATGGATCAGCTGTGCGAAGCACAGACTTTAACTATGCAAAAGTGCCAGTCTTTTAGCGATGATTCCCCTGTCATTTCTAGCCTGCTTCCTTTCTCAATTTTCCTTTACCATCGATACGAATGGATTTTCGTCGTTTTTTCGATGATTAAAGAAAAATCAAAGTTGCCTCGAATAGCCTTAATGCATTACGCTGATAATGTGACAAATTGATATTGAGTTGAAAGTGTAAAACAGTGAAAACAGACGCGTGTGGTAAGACAATTATTAAGGATTCTATCGATTAATTTTTTAATTTAACCATTCAACATGATTTAACTGTTTTCTAACAGTTAAACAGTGTGATAGTTATAAAAAAGTAGAATAAATTCGGGTATATTTACTAGCAGGCTTCCTATACTTTTACCAATGTCTGACCAGTTTTATTCTATACTACTAGCGAACTGACTACTAACACGCTGCACTATAAGTTACGCACGTCTGACTAATTCTACTTTATACTACTAGCATAATAACCACTTAAGCACATATTGCACTATAATTTTACACTGATTATTAATTTTTTCAAAAATTGCGCAAGTGATATACATAGTATTGTAGTAGAAAAATCGTATGAAAACTAATAATTTGTTTTGGTAAAGTTCAAAGAAGCGAATAATTTAATTAACGATTTAAATGTCTTTGTATTATGAATTGAATGTTTTGATTCGCGTTTGACGAACACTATTCTATGCGATTAACATACCGATCTCTCATCGAAAACTGGCTCATAAAGGAAAGCCAAACGAAAAAGCATTTTCGATCATAAATGGATTTCCATCAATCAACGTTTATCAACGCGCTGATAAACGAGCAATCTCACAGTTCATGAAACAACAATTGACCAAGGTGGTGATTAAATTTCTCCGAAAATTCAATGGTAAGGGGGTTGGGAGCCGTTTGATGACCGGACGTGCAACGAACGCGAGAAATTTTTCAGTTCGCCGAATAGAAATTCATGCTCGAATTCCTCGCAGTTGCAACATGACAGAAAGGATGCTGATTGGTGTAATAGTACGGTGGAAATGGGTTTGATGGACCAGCGCTGGAAGCACGACGATCGTCACTGTGGCACGTCGATGAAACGCTAGCTCTTCGACTACCTTTCTGTCGTGTACTGTTACACGCTTGCTGACCTCCATCTATGCATATATGCATCCACACGCGTGTGTATACGTGTCTGTACATGCAACACAAGCTATGGATGCTTCGGTACCACTCTTTGATGCGTGCACACCGACACACAAAGGATCTTCGTTGCTCGTTCATCGGTTTGTGCGTGCTTGAACGTTGCATGAGGTCAGTTTCGACTAAAAATATCATATTTCTTACTTCAATGTCGCTCTTTTTTTAACCCGTTTCAAACTTGTTTTCCAACTTCTGCTATTTTCCTGATAATAATGTGGGGTAGCCGGCGCAACGGTTAACATGCCACAGTGAAAATTACCGCACGTAGTCAGACACGCCATAATTGCAATTATTCAGAATGCAATCGCATCGTCTCCTATTTCAACATTGTTTTTCCTTAAACGTTCTCAAACTTTTGCTATTGCACCAATAACAGCATGAGATAGAAAATGAGATAGAAATTTCTACTGAAACTCTAACCCTAACCCTAAGCTACAATTTGAAATTCGTCTTTAATCATTAGTTTATTTTGTCTCGAATCGAAAAGTCAATCGATTTACGGGAGTTCCTTGCAAATATCACCGTCAATCCAAATTGCGCCGACATCAAAGCAAAGGAGAAACACGATTGAGACCGTAGTTCGTTATTATGTAAACGAAACTCTATCGCGACAGATTCCTGTGACGGTGTATTTTCGGCCGTCGCGTATTTCATCGATACGAGCCAATACGCACGCTATCGGATCACGTTGATCCCCCTATTATTCGACCAGCGAATGGCTAATGACGATTAACGGAATGTTTAGAGCATTGATCCGGGGGTATTAATATTTTCCTCCCACCGCCTTGTCCCCTGTGCATCGAAAACTTGTGCACGTGGACGCATTTAATACGAGATCAGCATCGACATTCTGAAAAGTGATGCTTTTTTTTTTCATGTAAATTCATATGAATTTCAAAGAGGAGAAAAATCGATAGAAGAAAGAAGCGACTCGTTGGTCATAATGGTACTATTAATTACGCGCAATGGTATCGTAAAGCATCGGAATGACCCCTCTTTATAAAATATTCGTAACACAGTGTGTATATCGTGTGGCACTCGTAAAGAGTGCATGCTTTTTACAACAATGGCTCATACGTTCCACGTTATAATTCCCGTGAACATGTTTTTAACTCGTTTCGTGTTCAACGTGCATTGTTCCCACTTTTCTCGGCTAGATTAAAGAGAGGCGGATTAAATTTTCATTCTAAGCCGGCCACTTTAAACATTTCCAGCACGAAACGTATCGTCGGTGCGCGCTGGTTTGTTTTACCAATAATGCACTTCTGCAAATTACAACGGACCTATATGATTTCGGTATGTATATACTTTTACCGAAAAATTGTTATCAATAATCTAACACGTATTTATTAAAATTTATTTAAACAAGCAAAATACATATAACTGTTTGCACTTGAAATAATCAATTCTCGACAGTGATAAAACGATAAGAGGCTGTATATCGATTGGACAAATTGACCCTTAGAAACGGTTTGATCGTCCGGCGGATGTGTGAAAAGGAAAGGTCCAAAGTAGGATTAATAGCCGAACAAATTAAACTTGATAAGTGAAATTAGCACGAATCGAAAAAGTTTCCCCGGCGGAATGGCGGTATCGTTCGCGTGTAAAGTCACGATAAATCGCACCAAGACATTGATAGCAGACAGATAGCCTTGGATATGTTCAGTTCGTACAACTACCGTGTACAGAGCGGTTGAAAAAGACCAAGAAAGTATCGATTACGATATGATAAAGATCTACATACCGCATGTATAATTAACCCTTTAATTATTTCCAGTCGGTCGAATAATTAATATTTATTCGGTATGAAAATGCTTGAAAATAGCCGAAAGTCAAAATTAGCGAATCAAAAATGCGAGTAATTATACGAAAAATTTATGGATCAATTTTTTTACAATTCACGATACATGAATTTTTTAAAAGTAATTTCATACGTATGTGATTGAATTTATTTTTAAATGAAATTTTCGTACCACGGGATGTAAATTTAACGAGCTACAGCAATATCCACGTTCAATATCGAAATTGCACCAACCGACGGGATTAACGTGGATTAGGTTCGATTGTGTCGCTGTTACTCTCAGTAACAGGTCCTCAAACTAGCGCCAATAATTGTTAGATATTATAATTTCCTGTTGTAATATCATCGTAATATACAGCCAACGCGTATCTCGATATTTGTCCAATGGAAACGAAATATTGCTTGTGATATTCTGTTATAAGTAAGATTAATTTTGAAAAAATGTTTAAACAACCCCAATCAAGTAATACTATTATAAAATGATCACAATTAAATTTTTGAAACGAAGGAATGAAATATGCAAATTTAAAAATTAATATCATCGAAATTCGAGTCAGAAAATTATCATTTCTAGTGGAATTGATATAATTTCGAGTACCACTTCATTATCAACAATATCAGTCAGATATTGTCAAGAAGGAAATAAAAGGCGAGGTGTAACGAGATTTCGAGCAATAAATATTTCACAGCCGACAGTACTCGATGGAGTAACTTTCCGATCGATTATCGCTATTGAGAAACATTTTATATCCACTATTTCATGGCGAGAAAGAAGAGAAAAGAGAATGGAAAGAAAGAAAGGAAACTCACCGATGTCGAGGGAAAACGTTCACCGTTGCTTGTCGTCGATCCTATTCTTTGGTACACCTTCAAGGGTTTCCTGGAACAGCAAGAGAACAGAAATCTTGATAGGAGAACGATATATATACATATAACCATGCAATAATACACTCGATCGTGGTTTCCTGCTCGCAAAAGGAGGAAGTAAAACTCGGTATGCGACGAGCCGGGGTCGTCGTCGACGTTGTACGATGCTGCCTTAGTTTTATCGTGCACCCAAGCTTATATCGCGGTAATATCTTGCCCGGTAAATGAAAAAGTTATTGTTTTCCATTCTATCTTCCCTCTTGGCCCGTCCAAACTTCTTCGACGATGGAACAGACGAAAATCTCGCGTACCTTTTATCTACGAACAACCCCGTTCGTCCCGGTACCACGTGGTTCGTTCTTTTTCATCGAATCGATTAACTTCACGAAATAATTGATGGAATAATATCAATTTTTTTTTTGGTATGATGTAACGATTATGAATTATAAAAAAGATACTATATGAAGGGGTAGCAAGGTCCTAAAATACCTAACCTCTGATCTTTATTTTATCGATAGAATAATAAAAATAAAAGTTTTGTGGTACGACATAAAATAAAGCGATTTGAATAGAAAACGGGTGGTTTATCAGTGACCTTTCTAAATATCAAATTACACAAAATTCCCTACATTACACGCGATAGATCGATAGACAATCAGCTAACCAGTAATTTATATGTTATTTTAAATGAATATAAACAGATGAATCACAAAACAAATTATGCCATCTTATTTTATCAAGAAGCGAAAGGGTTAATCCTTCATCATCGTCGATGCAACAATCAGAATCTTTCGAAATCTCCTTCCATAAATTACCGAAAACAAATGCACAGGTCGACTGAATAGACCTCTTCTGAACCTTGGCAGTATTGTTTCGTTCGATCCGAGTGTCTTTATCGTAGGCCACAGCCAGCCATGGGTGTGCTTTTGACAGGCCTGAACCCCTATGATTGATATCTATCTCCTTCTCCGCTCCTCTGCAACCTTCATCCCCGTTACAAACCACCTTCTTTCCAGTAAACTACCCTTTTCAATTATATCGTCCCGACTGGTTGTTGCTTTGTGTGTGCAACGGAGGGGAGGGGGGAGGGGGGGGGGGGCAGCCAGGCTTCTCTAACCGTCGTTGGCTTCGACCAACAACGTCGATCGATACGACTATTATGAAAATTGAAAATAAACGTACCTTTCGCTGGGACGCTTAGACAGATTCAAACGATCGTTTACCTTTAGCCCGTTTTATTCTATGTGGCGCACGATACCAGAAGAGGAGGTTACCGGTCGCGTGTACTATTTCCAAGAGAGAGAAAGAGAGTACGTGGCACGAGGAGAGGGTATTCTTTTAGCCGGCGCAATAGAAGATTGGCCAACGGAATCGTAATATCCTTTTGTCGTAGGCGGTCGCGATGTTATTACTTTTCCGTCTTACCTTTAATTCGAAACTCGAAACGCGGCCAGACGATATTCTATGCGATTCTCAAGCAAGATGCATCACGATAGATGTTAGGTTTGTCGATTCGATCGATCCGATTTGGGACACTTGGTCACAGTGAAAATGAACGTGTATAGTCAGACAAGATCGTTTCAATTTTCAAATTAAGATAATTACATAATATAATTGAAATTTCTTTAGCTTTATTTCATTAGAAGTTTAATTTCGAAAGGAGTAGTCCCAAAAAGAATCGTTACGATATCAATAAAGTATCAATCGTGATATCGAATAAAACGCGATGATAATGATAAAGAAAGGAGGTATAGAACTTGTTGCAGTAACCTGGGCCGCAATAACCCATCCTTCCTTCCCGTCCCTTTGGATGCACGCGTGGAATGGGCAGCAAACGCACAGATGAACAGATGCGTTCACCTGTAAGTACAGGTGAAACGAACGATTCGTGCAAATGGCACGAGGTGAATCATACATATTGGACAATATTGGAAACCATATTGTCGAGACGAGCTACATGCACATGTGCCTTCTACGCCACCGCGAAATACAATCGACCTTTATTTATTGGACCTACGTACATACACCTATGTACGTTGTCCACGAAGTGTATGTACACACGAGTGTCGGCGTATATACAGGGTCGACGGTATTCAATTTAGCGATTTTGTCACGGATCATTTCACCTGGACGTCGTAGCGCATGGAAGAGACTCGAAGGAAGAATAAACACACCGGGTCCCGTATAGAATAGGAGTCAGTTCCTTCCGGAAATAAACTGATAAAGAAAGGATGAGCACGGGTTCGATATACCGTCGAAACGTTCCACGTTACGGTGGATACGTTTTACGAAGGGGATGATTTCGGTTTAACCCTCGAACGACGTACCCCGTGAATAGAGCCAACAATTTCAATTTGATCATACAACATTTTTTTTTTCTGCTTCCTTTTTCGGGGAAAAGGAAACGCAGAATTCGGACGCGTTACGAATCGCGCGCCTTGGTTATTTTAAAAATCTAATTTCCACGCTGTTACAACTCAATTTTCCGGGCCATGAACATTCCTTCTCCACGACTTTCCAGTTATTGAATTAATAACACCCGTCCTGCCGTTTATTAATGCGCCTGGAAGTGACGCGCGGGCGTTGTTAAACAGGGATTAGAGAGGCGAGCGAAATAAATCGAAGGAAATGTATACTTGCGCTTTCCTTTTTAAAATGATCAGCGTACAACGCGACAGCCATTCTCACGGACAGGTCTCTGTACAATGACAGGTTTAATTACCGCCTCTGGTCACGAGAACCAGATTTTTAAACCCTCTGAACAATTTTAACAAATTTTTATTCGTTTAATAAATTTGTAGGATAAGAATAATTTCTGCAACGAGTATTTAAATTCTTTGAACTAAAAGCTGGGACTCGAAAGTGACTTAAGCCTCGAACTTGATCCTATTACTACCTGTTCCATCCCCGTTCTCTCACCTGTACCTTCTCTCCGGCAGGGAGAGTTGGTCGTGACGAGTTTCGTGGAATTTAGAAAATGCATTTAATCTAAGTGTAAACGACGACGATGGCGCGCGTCACCTTTCCACGACAGCGAGAGGGACATTCCGTCGAGGAATTGAAATTGCAAACCGGTCAGAGAGAGGGCGGCCATTTCAGGTTAATTCCATTAATTAAATCTCCTTTATGACCGGGGCCCAGGTATATATTGGACCGCCAATTTCAAACAGACGGTATGATAATTCGACGGATTATTCGTTGGACAGAGAACCCGACACGCAATTCGATTCTTTTGCAATCAACCGACGGGGAGCTTTGAATTACTATCGACATCGATACGTTGTTAGAGAACGTTTCTTTCTCGCCCGATCGTTCGACGAACGAACATAATAGCGACGGAGTGTAACACCCGACACGATTGAAATTGTAATTAAAACGCGAAACAGAGAGTATCGTGATAGTTCGATGAAACGCGCGATTGAAAAGCATGGCGCAAAAGTAACAGATGACACCTTTGGTAATCTTCGCGCGAATTGCGATACAAAGCAAGTGCTGTATTTGAAAAATCATAGAAAGTGTTATAAAGTATTTCAATTAAAAAATTTAGTTCCTTCCAAATGAAATACCATTAGCTCCGTTTTAAAACAAATGGAACTTTTAACAAACAATATATTGTGAAATAAATCGACGTATGATACACAGTTGAGGGCATTGAAAAGTTTACTGGATTATTTATGAAACCGAAGGAAATCGGGCTCGCTCGAGATATCACGGCGAATAAAATTCGAGAAGACGACGAAGTGCAGTTTGACGGCGTCGCGAAAGAGCATAGGACGACGTCTTGAAGACTAGAATGCATCGTATAACCTGGTCGCGGCGAGCTTTACTATCAGGCATTATAAAATATAGGATATCCGTCAAGTCTGGCTGGTGGTCCGCCGTAAACGCTCAACATGAGCCAATGCCAACGTTAAAAAGGCCACCGAGCTGTATGATAGTAGGCGGAGCTGTTTCTTTAGTGGCACTGTTAAAGAAGCTCGACTTTAACTCTACCCCCCTGCTCTTTTTCCTTTCATTCTCCTTTATATATATTTTCTTTCTTATTTTTTCTGCCGATTTTTTTCTTTTATCGATTGTTTCATTTCCTTCAGGTTGTTGAATTCATTAATTGTGTTTTGAGTACGCAAAATGTATAAAATATTGTGTTAGGATGAGAGCCGATCAGCCTAGATATTTGCACTAGGTGCCGTCTGAATGTTCTGTCGAAGGACCACCCAAGTACTATGCTGACTGTTACTATTCTATCGATTTTCTATTCTGACTCTTTCTGCTCTGTAGTTTTTCTGTATTAACCCCCGCGTCCTGAACCACAATTAATCTTTGAGATTGTATCGTAATCGCAAATATTTTTGAAGAATCGTGTAATATTTTACAATTACGATTCGTTTAATAATTCGAAAATCTTGGATCAACTATCCTTATAAAAGGACAATCTGCACACCTACGTTTCATCGTATAGGGTTCTAATGTTATACGAGCCCCGCGGAAAGTGGCCATTAAAGAACGAGCGAAATGGAAGGGACCGGAGGGGTGTAGGTAGGGTCATGAAGGAAACGATGCGGGGACATCGTACGTTTTATCAACGCGAGGCGAATTAAATGCAGCCCTCTAGTTTATCGCGAAAAAAAAGAGCAAGTATCTTTGATCGTTCCGTTTTACGAAACTACGGTGTGCAAAAAGAATTAAATTCCTTGGTCATTCGTTGAAAATAAATTGCTTGATATTTAAGTTTGCCGTGATTTTTTTTTTCCCCCCCGTTTTCAGAGTTGACACGAGTCGCGAAACTTTCGACGAAAATAATTCGAAAGCGTGATTGCGTTCAACCCCTAACGGCAAGAATAATTGGAATTATATTCTAATTAAAGATCTCCACGGCCCAGGGTCCGAATCGCGTTGTGTACTTCGGGTTCACGAGGGCCACCGGATTAACTTTACCCTTGCCCTCCATCGTCCGCCCTCTCTCCCCTTCAATCTGTTCTTCCTTTCCCTCTTTCGCCAGCTTCTTGCATGGCCACGAGGAGAGAGCCTTTCATCTCCGGTCCGCTGGCTTCGTCTTCTGCTTTTCTCTGCCTTTTGACGCCGTCGGGGATGAAGTTCCGCCGTTGCTTATTTTCCTGCACAGCTTCTCAAATTATATGTCCAACTTATTTTCTCGCACGACTCGCCCCGGGGATTTCCACGAATCTCTCCAACATTCCATGACGTATCAGAAAAAGGTGGATGTCTAACGGACGAAGGACGAAGTAGTAGGCAGTTTCCTCCAAAGGATGAGGACTTTATTAAACCCCAAAAGAAACCATCGCGCCGTTCGATTCGATCTTCGCCATTCTGTTTGATGTGAAAACGTTTCTGCCGTCTCCCTTCGTCATATCACGACCTTCTTTTTTTTACTCCTCTTCTTTACGCTTAAAAGTGTACCTTCTTGAGATGCGTCTTCCTCTTCTCCTTCCTCTTCTTCTCTTCTCTTTTTCTTTTTTTTTTCATTGCTGTATTACGTGTCGTACGCCCTCGAACAGCTCGTGAGCGAAAAGAAAAGGCGCGAAAAGTAATTGGCTCGAGGACGATGGTGGCTCGATATCGAATGGAAACACGCCTTCGGAAATCAAATCGAATTACCCTGTTCTTTTGGGACTTAATAAAGTGTTCGTCCCTTTGAAGGATCGTCGTGCGTTTCTTCGGCGAATACCCGACGAGAAAAAGGTAACGCCGACCCAGACACGGAGAATGCAATTACTCGCGAATTTCTGCTCGCTGGTTTTCCATCAAATATCTCGATTATCTGTACCAGATGATTGCAGCATCTTCGCGTTTTGAAGATATTGATCACGCTCTTCTTTTGAAAAATTCTCTCATTTTTAATAACAATATGTCTATCAACCTTATGAGGAAATATTATTACTCGCTGTTAATGGAAATAATTTTCCTAGGAATTGTGAATATCACTCAAGGAAAATTTAATAAATCGAATATTGTTCTCGTCGTCAGATAGTAAATTATTAAATGAAAAGCGCACGCAGAGAGTGCGAGCTTTGTCTCCCTTCAAAGAGTAGGCAGTTATACGGTTCGATCGCATTCAGTTGGAAACACCCTGTATGTCAGGAGTACATAAGCCCAGCCGGGTACGTAAGTGCACGTACACGTGCAATATGCAGCGAGCTGCAGCGTGATGCACAAAACCTGCTGCGAGGCCGAGTTGCAGACAATGCTGATTCGCCGTTTCCAGAGAAACCATGGAATCTGAGATGTCAGCCAGCTCGTCTAATTCTGAATTTAATAAACACATACCTATCCACCGTGGAAGGAATTGGACGCACAGATGTTCCAGCTAAACGCTGTGTGCCCGACTACACAACACTCTCGGATGATAAATAATAAACACAAACGGAGCCGTACACGATGAAGGTTGAGCGCAACTTCAACGCTAGGATTGCATTAAGAAGATTAACCGCGGCGAGACGAGATGGCCGTCCACGTGGTGAGAAAGGATCATTTTTATCGTGGCTCTCGTTACAATTTCGAGGACCTTTCTTTAATTGACGCGCGACAAAGTGTATAAAAAAATAAAATAAAATAAATAAATAAATAGGAAAAAGAAAGCGTTAATGATTCTTCGATGAAAGTTCGTTATTCGATTTGGAATTGCGTCGTCGTTAAATAAAACGAGATAATAAATCGACAATTCGCGAGCACTCAGAGTCGATTAATAATCGATTGCGAGAAATACTCGACGATTCCTTTTCGTTCGGAAACTTTAGTAATTACTGATAATCTCACGCGGAACGAGCGGACGGTGAGAAAACATTAAAAAGCGATAAAGGAAAGGGAAAACGGGATTTCACTGACCAAAAAGAAAGTCAATTAAAATCGCGAGCTGCTTAATGAATTGACCGAATGGCTACGCGAGAAACATACTTTTCCAGACAACGGCGGCAGGAAGAAATTAAAAGAATACCGAGTCTGTTTAATCATATTCCTGGATTTACTTTGTGAGATATTTACTCGTACAAAACGTGTTTTATTCGTTAAGTAATTCTACAACGTAAGAACGAAATTTTATAATTAAATTTTCATCAATTTAATTTCATCGTTATATATCTCAATTTAATTTAAGAAAATTTTAGCACAGATGTATAATTAATTGACTATTACTCAAGATTTTTAATTTCATTCGTCGAAAAGTGTATTAAATTTATCTAACGTATTCTGCACTCTTTATTGACTCATTTTTTCAATTTTCTTTTAATTTCAGAATAACTGCACATCTAACGTCGGCCGTTCTAACGTTTAATCCAAAGTTATCTTATCTCCCGTTCACCATATTGCGTATCACTATCGTTTTGTAAAGCATCGCGGGGAGGTTGGCTGTTTGCGTTACACTTGAAATACAACCACGAATGCCGTGAAGTACGACTAAATTAAAATACGAACACCATTTACTTCGATATTTACACGATATCAAGGTTGCCTGCGAAACTCACCCTATTGATAGTTTTACGAGGCCGGTTTACGTTCACCGTGTATACTTTTCTACGTGTACCACGCGAACTTTAACCGTATAAAACTTGCGCCTCGACGCGATCCCGTCATAATAATCCCGAACAAATTGAGGAAACTTAAAGCTCGCCTCTCGCCTTCATAAACGCGTTTAAATCGTATCGGACGATCGATCAAAAGCAAAGAAATAGAGAAAAACAAACGCCATATCATTTTTCCTACAAGTGCATCAAAGCTAAATATTTATTGTTGCAATGTTAAAATAAATAAAGAAAATTACCATGTAATATACCATATAAACTGTAATTGAAATCTAATTGTAATCAGAATAAAAGTCAGGTCTGTGACATTTGACTCGTCAAAGTATCGCAAGGGGTTAAAAAATTAATTGAGATACATTTTATCAATTGTCACACGTTTCGTTCGATGTTTATTTATTTTCCAGCTTTGTTCTCGAGTTAAAAGCGAGCGCGCGTAAAGCGTCGGTGGTTCTAGTGTTAATGAGCCCGGGGGAGGGAGTCGAGGGGTCGCGCGGTTGACTCAGAGGACCATCTTGGCTGGCAAATAGCTGGCGGAAAACGTTCAAAACCGAATTCGGGCTCCGCACGCGAGACACCGAAATTGTAGCACATATTCGAAGCAGACTTTACGGAGTCTTGTACAAACAACGGTTTAACACGCCTCCCAGCTACCGCCGGTTGAGAAAGGGTTAATGAAAGCCTCGCTGGAACAAGCGGGAACGACGTCGTATCCCGGTGTAGGCGAGCGCGATGGAAACGGGCTTAAGGGAATAAGCGACGAACTACGCCGCCTATGAAGCGTGTAGGGCGTGAGAAATAAGTAAGGGACAAGCGTGAACCGTGGGGGCCACAGAACCGAAGGGAGAAGAATTGGAACAGATTTACTTGGCTTTCGGCCTTTCTCTTCTGTTCCTTATCCAACACGGACGGGGAATCCACGTCAGGACTCGTCTCGTCGAGGGTGAAACGGTCCGAGGGTTGGAAAAAGAGGGTCGCTTCTTTCATGAGTTCCCCGTGTCTTGGTTACATACGACCGAATTTCGTCAATAATTGGATGAATTTCGATTTCGACCCTGGATAAATGAGTGGTTCCGAATAATAGTGTGATACCGGCACCCATTATTCATTTTTCAAAATAAATATTACCTAATGACAAATTGAGACGGAATTTTCTAAAGGTTCGCAATTAATTTCATTAATTTATTTTCAAGCAACTTCGTGGCTTAAACATTTTATCCTCTGGTACGTTCAACTTTTTGCGAAATAAAACTGGAAGATTAAATACATCGAAACGAATCGTTTCGACGATAATCCTGGCGGTTCGATTGTCTTGGTCCGACAAGAAATTAGAGAAAGATTGGGAGGGGGGACAATCAGACGGTCGTTTAGCCTTCGTTGGAAGACACCACGTGGACACTCAAAACGTCCAGCGGGTAAACCCAGGCTTGCTTCTGGCTTAACGGAGATTTCGCACGAATGTTCAGGAAGCCAGACCACGTTAAATGCACGTCTCTGCCTTTGCCGTGGGGGGAGGAAAAAGAAGAGGAAGAAGGTCCTGACGGAGCCACCCGCTGGAAGAAAGTTGAAGAATAAAGAGGAAACGAACGACACAGAGAGAACCGTCGGATAGGGAAGGGAAATCGCTCGGATCTCGCGGATTTTCGGATTTTATGCTTCTTAGACGTCGTTCTGATACGTCTGTTACCCGTGCACACGGTTTCTCCCTCTTTTGCTGTGCCGACCGACTCTTCGTTGTCCTGCGGGGAGCTTCCTTATCACCGAAAGTCCTTTCAGGCTATCGTTCAAACGCGATTTATGGTGGACAATGGTCGGTCGAGAAGAACACCAAACCGAAACTTTCGCGAAACTCTCGTAGCTCGTAAATTTTCACCAGCGCGTTTCAAATATTCCACGAACCGAAGAATATTAGCGAAAAAAATAGAGAATGACGATAAAAGCGTGGAAAAGGATGTAGAAGCGTGTGATCCCTCGATGTTATTGGGATTTTGAATGAGCCTAATTAATTCGTAGGGACGTTAATACCGCTGGTATCACAGCGGCACTCTCATCGACAAAGAGGATCACCGGTGCTATTAACGAAATTGAAATAATCGCATAAAGGCAGAGATTCTGAGCATCTATTGGTCACCCCGATATAATCCCGGCTAACGAATAGCAAACAATATCAGCTTCCGGATAATACATTCTAACTGTTACTATGATTAAGGAACAGGATCGTTCTCTGTGCGAGCGGAACTTAAAGGACTGATGTGCATCAAATCGTGTATAAACCGGAAACTTTGCCAGACTAGTGATCAAGGTTTCGTGTAAATTGCACGATTGAATCATTAAACGTCCGACTGTGACGTCTACTTATCATAATTAAACGCAACACAAACGATGCTCACCCTTTTCCTTAATTGAACTCCCTTATCGACGTTGTTCCAATCTTTTAAAGTATTGGATTTCAGAAACTAACAAATGCAAAAATTTAATAGCAAAAATGCAAAAAGATAATATTATAATAAAAATCGACTATAGTTTCGATTAAACTAAACACAGCTGGACCAGTAATCGGTATTTTATCGTCAAAAGAAGAATTCCTTTTTATTACAGAAAACTACCTGCACAGGGTGAATCGTTGAAACGAAACGAAACGAGAGGGATAGTGGAAAATCTAGGCTAAATGGTAAATAAATGAAGCGCCGGCTGGCCCGCTAACTGTACAGGCGCACTTGAGCGATAAATTGTCCGAGTTTATATCATATTCACCACGGAAACGGGAATCGGTGTGCGTACGGTGTCGTGTACATAAACGCACACGCACGTACGACACACGGCAAAGCCACAGGAAAGCAGAGGAGGGTAAGAGAAGTTTTGAGAGCACTACGAAGTATAGAAGCTCATCGACGCGTCAAAGTGGTCTCCGCCAATTTCATAGGGAGGTGAGCAAACAGGGGTTCTCAAATCATTCTTCCATTTACATACGTACGCCGTCAAACGGCAGGAACTGAAAATATTCGTTGGATTTTCATTTTATATCTTTGGCTTCAAAGCCCGCAATGTTTCGTAGAACGTGGGAAACAAAGGGGGATGAAAAATAATGCACCGTCGAAAACACGACAAATGAAAATTAATTTCCTGCCTCTGTATTGTTCGCCTTTGCCGGAAAACTTGTTAATCCCTAATCGCTCAAACGATTTTTACGTTCCACCGTAATCAGTTCTTGCATTTCACCCAAAGATATTTCTTTAAAATATCGTATTAAAAATATCAGTATGAAATGATAAATAAATTAGTTACATTTGTTTCCTTAATTATCTGCACACTGGTATAAAAATTCAAATGTATCGAAATCTTATCTCATCTTTTTTGCTACGTATAATTGGCTTAAAATAAATTTATGCTAACGAGTAAATTTACCGTTCCTTGTTGAAAACATAGAAAATTCGGGGGTTATAGAGGATTAAGCAATCAATCAGAATAAATTAACAACTCCTGCCTCAATATGCATACGAAAATTAATTTAAATGTCATTTTAACGAGCCACGAAAATTGTCGAATATTTGCGCGAATATCTGTCTAGATATCACGAGAAATTATCGATACTCGTCATAATCGAACGGTTATATAACTGTTGCACCATTGCACATTGCACATGTACATTACGCAACAACATTATTTTCTCGCAACCCCTATAAATCCCATTAGCTCTCATTAACATTCGTCTGTAATCTGCATTAAACGAGCTCAGTCTCCGACAGAAAGTTAGCAGAAATATTGTTAGGACAATTATCCCGAATACCTTATACAGATGCGAAATTAATCGGATCGGTTCTTTTTAATCGAACGCCACTTACGGATTTTCACGATTGAAAAGCGGAAAATACGGGGTTAATAACACGCGTCATTAGTTTGCTCGGAATATTGCACCCAAAGGTGAATTAGTTCAATATCGAAGCCCAGTCATTGCTATCGATGAACTTATAACAGTGCAGACAGTGTAACGTTGCACTCAGTACAGATTAATTGAACCCTTTTGTTACTGATACGAGATACGTTAATATCCTAGATATTTTTTAATGGTGATTTTTGAAATAAAATACAAAATTTCCATACTAAAGGGATGAGAGTTAAACAGACACACCTATGCCCATACGTACAATAAAAAAAAAAGGAATTTCGAAATGTTGGAGAGTCGGTCGCGAATTGCTGATCCTCGCGACGCCCTTAAATATACATTATGACCCCGAATTATAACAAGCGTCCCGAGATTATGCAAATGTTTAATCGCTAAGGAGCCCGCTAATGGGAAGAAATTGCAGCGCTGGCGTCAGATTAAGAGTCGCCCTCTCAAGAAGCGACCCTGCAGAGACAGCAAACAGCAACCACCCTTAAGAAACTCCTTCTTCCCTTAACCGCTCGCACCCCTTTCACACCCGTACCCCGAGCTTGTCGGCACTGCCGAGATAAGGATTTAATTTTTGGCCACCTTTAATCCTAATTCCGAGTTACTCAAATGTGCCACCTTGCTGCACACCACCCCTTCACCATTTTCGATCCTAACCGCCAGTCTGCTTCGGGGATAATCGTCGCCCTCAACCATCGATTGCTTGTATCAACGATGTTTCGTTTATTTTATAATCAACACTTCAAGAAATAATTTTACAAATAATTTGATTAGCTACTCGTAACTTTTTACTTAAAGTAAAATTATAAATTTGGAGAATTTTAATCTACCAAAGAAATTTAATCCAATAATGAAAAAAAATGATAAAAAATGTCATTATCATTGCGAGCTCTGAGTGGATAATGTATCGTATTGAAATGGATACGTAAAAGGAACAATACGATACACCACGATTTGTAAAACAATGATAAACTTAATCACTTTTGTTCGCTGTGTTTAAAGGAACGATCGCCACGGGACAAGCAAATACGAACGAGTGTAGTTTTAGCCGACTGAAAATGAGAGAACGATTGATCGAATGAAACAACAGCATGGAAACGAGGAAGCAAAAGCAAACGTTACACGATGAAAAGCCGGCCGTGTTCCATCTCTGGGCTAATTGAAAATATTTCATCGCCTAAATTAATGTAAATATTATTATTCCTTTCCACGATGGCGCGTCGCTTTTTCGGATAATCGCTCGGACGATAATAAGAACCTTTTCTCGCCGACCCTTCCTTCTTCTTTGTGCTCGCTTCAACGTGTAGTCGTTGTCGTCGTCGTCCCCGGCTGCGAAGAGACGAAATTTCTTGCACGAAAGGTTCTTTAGTTTTAATCTTGTTACTTAAATTCTATCAAGGGGATAACACCTATTAATTCGTTTCCAGAATGAACTCATTTGAAGAGGATCAACTTGTTCCTGATACGACATTGTTTTAGGGGGTTCGCCTTGAAAATATTTGATTTTCTTTCGAATCTTCGATCGAACAAGAACAAATTGATATTCAACCCCTAACACCACGAATGTTACTTTGCTAATACCTTGTGCAGTAATCATTTTAACAATATTAATCAAGGAGGAATAAAATGAAATTTGTCCACTTTATCACAAAGTTATTGTAACTTATCGATAATAAATTGACAGATTGTGAAAAAAATTTGATAAACGACCGTACCTAACTTGAAAAAACATTCAAGCGTTACAAATACAGAGTGCGTGTTAAAAATTGGAGGAACCGATCGATCTAATAAAACAAAGCAGATGAATTCAACAAACATTTCTTTATTTTCCTTAGTTCAGACCATCGCGGGGTATGTCTTCGAGTATGCTGATGTATTCGTGCGTTAAAAAACACTGACGAAGTTTGAAAAAACATTTTTCAAACGAGTGGAAAACGAACATTCTGTCCGAACGAGTTTGTTTGGATGAATTCTGTTCTGTGAATATTCAATGTTTACAAAAAAAAAAAAAAAGAAGCTTAAAAGGAAAGCAATCAAATTGATTATCAAAAATTAATTTCAGATTTTTGAGAAGAAACCTCTACCAACCTTCGATTTAATTAGACTCTGACACGTTTCATTTCGATTATTTGTTAATTGTCAGCGACATATCGTGAACCCACATCTTGCCGGACTTTAAACAAGGATTAGAAGATTACAAGCTAACTTTCCAACTCGGGGAGGATAACAAATTTACACGTCTGGGGCTAGTTTGTACCAAACTTACAAAACTTTTTGTTAAAATATTCAAATTTCCAAATATTCGAATCTTATTTGAGATAAGACACTTAAGCAAGGATTGGAATAGTAGAACTTATTCAAAATTTGCAAAGCCATAATAAAAATCTTCCAATCAGCGAGGACTGATCTGTTTTAATCAAAAATGGCATAGTTAATATTGTTAAATTTGAACGCGGCATTACACGGACAGAAACGTAGGAAAATTGTAGCCGGGCAAGGATAAAAAGAATCTCGTTACAAGTTCGTTTAAGGAAACGTTCCAGGGTTGGTTATGTGCACGGAAATTCTGAGCGGATTAATGAACTCGGTACACGTATTAACAGAATTTTAAGCCTCATTTTGTTACGGCTATTGCGGTACAAACTACCCCGCGTGTTTCCTGTAAACCAGCGTTACCCAGTTGTACAAACAATTAAACTAATTGTTAAAGTGATAAATACATATACCGGCACAGTATATTCCCCGGGGATCGATATACTCCATGTGTACGTATGTGTACACAAGGTGTACCTGTGTACATACTCAACTATATAGCGAACACGCTGTTACAAGAGCTTCTATAAGTGGCACGTGTTGTTCTTACTCGTAACGTGAACGTACGTAACACGAGAGAGAGAGAGAACAGAGGGATCACTGGATAAAGAGACGGATACAAAGCGAAACATACGAGTCGTTTCATAATACGTGGACATAACTTCGCTGGTGGATTCAAAGCACACAAATGTTACGAAAAAAAAGTTCTTATGAACGTTTGTTCTGTACGATTTTGTTTCAGAGTGAAAACTCTGGAGTTTGGAGTGCACCGAGTCACACTTTTCAAACTTTTAAGGATAAAATCAAAATGTAGAAACTGGAATAAAATATAGACTGAATACTATTTTTTTTTTTAATTTAATTTTATTACTCACTCGAGATATTACTCGAGTGCAAAGGGTTAAATTAACTGTATATAGTCCTATGGGTCTCTCGATGCAGTAGAATTGTCTATTTTTGCAATATTATTAAATCTTTGTTATCAGAAAAGATTCATTGCAAATTAAAAATTAAGGACTATTAATTTAATCGAAAGAATTGATTTCAGAGCCTAAAGTCTAAGATCCCTTTCTGTTTTGAAATTTTTGCGTATAATCTTGGAAGACAGCTATAGGATCATTTAAAGAATTAATTATATCGATCATAATTATATCTCAGCCACTTGAAAACTGTAGAGATAAACGTTGTTCGCGATCAACCGACAAAAGCTCGTTTCATTGTCGCCCACTGTCCCGTCTGTACTCCAACAATTAATTTTTTAACGAACCAGGCAAATTCCAAACGCGATCCTCCCTTGTTAATTCATCGAAATGTTTATTCAACGTTCCACGCACACTTTATACCACATTTGTAAATACATAATATGGGGAAACGTACGGATAGTAAACGAGTTTACATGGGAGCCACGGTGCTTCAACTGAAAACGCGATTATTCCCATACCCGTGTGTAACGTTACAAACGCGAGTCAATGTTTGCTTTAATCGAGAAATAAGTTGCAATTTTATCGTTGCCGATCCACTGCACAATCATATTTATTCTCCTTAAAATATCGATCGAATTCTAAACGATCCAAACGATTCCTTTATGAACCATTATCACTAGAACTACCAATCTCCTATCTACGTTTTCTTCAAAATGAAAAATAAATTAGATAAAATAAATAAAGGATGACGCAACGGTGTGTTTAAGAAATATTGTAATTTAGAATCAGAAAGCCACAGCAAGTCTAGTGTTAAGATAGCGATAAATTGAATCGATTTCAATTTCTAAAATTTTATACCGCTTTCTTGTCGCGCGAAACCATATGGATCGTCGTCACGGTTCTTATTTGTTCGATAACGATAGGAAATTTTCTTCACGCGTACGCAGAGGATCGTGGTACGATTGACCGAGCATTAAATAATATCGCGTTTTTCCACAAGCGGAGCTTTATTGGTAAAGCTGCTTTCTGCTCCCTGCTGTGAAATTGCTTTACGCTTACGTAGATAAATTTGAAAAAAAAAGAAGAGCCTTTCGATATTTTCGTTGCCCTTTATATCCAGTCACGCTCGAGCAAAGTTTCGATACGCTACTGGCATGCCAATCCCGCTATCGTTCGTTGCACTTTCATTAACTCGATCTAGACCAAATAAATAATTAAGTGGTTGCACCTGGTAAGCAGCTTAACGTCGATTAACGTGGCACTCCTGATTTAACCGGCTACGCCAATTGCCACTATGACTGATCAATTATTTTACGAGTGGAAAACAGTTCCTTCGATTAGATTTCCAATTCGATTCCTCCCCTATTGAATATTTCAACGATCAGAATTGTTTCGTTCCTTGGATAAAAGTTTTAACCCTCGAAGGACGTTCCTTCGTGGAAAATGAACTTTGTTTAGTTGCAACGTTGTATCTCGATTTTTTATTTGAAATTTTTAAGATATTATGAACCAACGAGTTAGACTTTAAATTTAATTATTAACTCCTTCAATCTCTAAAGTTTTTCTTTGCAAACTCTTGGTCAAAAGTATTTTTGGATAAATTTCATAAATTTGGATTAAAATTGATTTGAAAATCACTACTCGACGATTAATGCGTAAGAATTACAAAATTTTCACTCTGTAAACGTTTGCCGTTTCTTATGGGAACCTATGATACCATTTGACACAGTCTCGACTCAATTGTTTATGAAAAATGAATGAACCAAA
This sequence comes from Anthidium xuezhongi, assembly GCA_022405125.1. Lineage (NCBI taxonomy): Eukaryota > Metazoa > Arthropoda > Insecta > Hymenoptera > Megachilidae > Anthidium > Anthidium xuezhongi. Next base: position 2,970,051 of record CM039649.1, read on the forward strand.
GTTCTCCTTTGGTTCGCGTGGAACGGTTGCGAGTGTGTTCGATCGCGAAAAGAGTATTAATTACTGAAAGTACAAGCTTACAGGGGATCTCATTGTCAGTTTCAGTTGAAAGAGGGAACCGCAAGAATATATCGCGGCAGGTTAATGAAGGCGGAAGAAGGAAGATATCCGAGCTATTCAGGAAGCGAAGCACTCAAGAAAGTTAAGTTTACAATCAGGTACGTTGAGAGGAAAGGTAAACCTATCGTACTCCTACAACTTATAACCACCCAGCCACGGCTAATGATTCCGAGCATCGAATGACACGCGGCGAAATTAAATGTCCTTTATAAAAGAGTTTCTTATTTCACAGGATATCACGCACATGCTGCTATAGAAAGGATTTTCAAAGACATTCACCCTAATGGAACCCGTCTATCTATATCTTTCTCTTTGGGATCATTTCAATCTATTATTTATTCACAAAGACCCAACGTTTGGTAATAATTTTTAACTTAATTTTTATTTAAAATGTGAAACTTTGCAACCATTGTGGACCAAATTATTTAATGGTGAATTTGCAAAGCAATTGTGAATTTGAAACTACATTTACTAAAGGCTGCAAAATGCGTATCTCTTGAAAAATGGAAGCCTTTTAAAAACCGTTTACCAAACACCAATCCAAAAGATGAAGAAACGTTTCAAGGGGACGCGTATAACGTTGAGAACCGCGCAGCTCGACAACTTTTCCGTGTATCCGTTGGATCATTAAACGGAGCAAGGAAGAAGTAGTCCCTCTATTCCCCATGCTGTTCCTGAATGGTGGTACAAATTGATTGAGAGCGAAGGAACGACTTCTTGACCTTTCAGCTTGCCGTGTTCCGTCGATGCGAAATTACCGTGAAAACGCGATTGAAAACGCTCGCGGTGAATACGATTCGAGGAACCCGGCTGGTGGAACATTCTGAAGACCCGGGGGAGACGAAACGCCCCTGTATCTCGACACTTCCGACGATACGTTCTTTCCCAACTGACATCACTGATCCTCCCGGACGATCAACCCTTTGCATTCCGAAACTTTTTTCAGATCATTCACCAGCAACTCAAGAATACTTGATTACAAAATAGCGATCAACAAGTATTAGGAATAATTATTCTATTTAAATTATATTTGGAAGGAAATTTAGAAAAAGAAAAATAAATTCATGTCTTCCCACAGGGGACAGCAAAGGAGCGCAAAGGGTTAACGCCGACAACGAGGAACCGAAATTCGTCGGGAAAGAGTTAGAAAAACGATCCGTGAAAATATTTGACAATCTGAGCGATCGTTCTAACCGGGGTCTCTTAAAATTTCTTCGAAAGTACGAGGCAACTTCTGATCGAGAAAATCCCGATCACAAACAACGTTTCGTTCTTCGAGCGATTATAAAGTTATCCAAAAGGGAAGAGGAAGCTCTAATTGCTAGGGAAAGGTATCCAAGTTTAAATTAAAATTCGTGTATCGATTTATAAATCCGCTTTACGCGCTGATCGGAAACTTCTTCCTCGACTCGAATAATCTCCGGATTAAATTACGGGTACCCTGTGTCCTGGCGCGACTCTCGCAGTGGAAGGAGTGTGGAGGGCTGCGAGAGAGGGTGGGAAAGGGCGAGGGGCAGCAAGCAACAGCAGCAACAATTTAATCTTCAATCGGTCGGAAAATGATTTAATATGATACACTCGATGGCTAAGATAATACAACTTGGCGAATTGTGCGCCGTTTAATCGTCCAACGAAGTTCAGTAGTTCCGACCCGTGATATAGTCAGACCGGCGGAGTTCCTAACAATCGGAACGGTATTAATAATAACTTCTAAACTTTGTTTAACGACGAAACTGTTCGCAGAGATTCGTGCCTGTCGCTTTGAAGTCTTACAATAGATAATGGAGAATAAGCTGTCCCCCGTTTTAAATAGTTCATTAATCAACTTTAAGCACGATCGAGCGCGAACCGTACGATATATCGAGCGATACAAATATTTTCTTTTCTATGAATTTTGATTGCGATTACTTACCCCACAGATGACTGGTGGCACTTTTGGACGATGATGAACAGCCGCGAATTACCCGGCACCGGACGAGCCGTTCACGAGACGGCTCACAAAACGGGCCGGTTCGTTTCACAGTTTTTTCAAACACGATGACCCCACTGGTTTTTCCGCGACGTTTGTTAGAATGTCGAGATGTCACGTGTAACACCGGGACACGAGCCGACTAACTCGTGGCCCCCACGTGACGTGTCATGTGCGTGCCCGCATGAAACAGGAACAGGTGCCATTGTCGGCGACGTCCAATTAAAAATGAATGATACAATGGGACGGAGCGAGCCGATCGTGGATGCCTGAATTTTAAAACTGATCGGGAATCCTCGAATACTTTCGATTCGACGAAGCGAGAAGGAAGGGCGATTCAAAGGGAACTGACGAAGAGAAGATTTTGACTTTCTTGCTACGAGAAAAAATTCGACGAAGAAAGTCGAGAATAACTTCTCTTATTTGATAAAATATCCAAGGGTTGAAGGATCTTTTTCAACTAGGTATGTTATGATGATTACTTGTGGGGTAACTGATTAATCGAGTATTAGATGGGACTGTTACGAGCAGTTATATTGGGGAGCAAAGAATCTTCTCTATTCTAAATAAATTACTCCAAAATTGTCGACACGAAACACTATCGATGATAATTGATCGAATGAACGATATAAATGGTGTCACATCACTCAAGCTCGGAATGTGTATGTTATATATTAATATATATATATATATATATATTTATATTATATATCATCGGACGCAGAACGTCTGGTCGACAAGCAACGACTTTGCGAGAAAAAAAAAGGACACTCTCTTGTGAAGTGAAAATCCCTAGACCAAAGGTACGTACGTTTTATCCGGAAAATTGTGAGAATCGCGAGAACGTCTGACTGCGTCCAAGAGAAGCTCGAGACAAGGGGTTGTCGACTGTTCGGATGCGGACGTTAGACTGAAGCGGTGGTAGGATTCACTTGGAGGATCGCGTTGGTCGGTCATTGGCGATCGGGAGTGGCTCTGACTTGATTTCCAAGGACGCATGCGCGCCCCCTTTTTCAACGGAAAGACCCCACTAACGGGGCTCAGGCGTTTTCCACCTTCCTTCGGCTCCCTTGCACCCCTGACCCACCACCAACACGCTATTCAGAAGCGCCCTCCGACCGAAAGGGTAGGGTGGTGGATAGGTGATACGGTGACGAGACACCTATGTATGCGGTATATCGGCTCCGTCCGAAGGGAACAAGGAAAGGGAAACTTTCAGAGGAAGAGGAAAGGGTGCGCGCGCGAGTTTCCACCCCTTCTTCTTCTTCTTCCTCTTCTTCTTACTGCTCGAGTAGTAACGTCGTCGGAAGAGTGGTCGAGAGAGTCTACTTCCTCTTGGTTAGTCCACGCAACAAGGAACATAAGTCTCACACCCTTCGACTGTCCACCGTTATTAACAGACGCCCAAAGTTTATGCAAAACCACGATTTTATCGTTTAAAAATATTTACAAACTTTATTCATTTTCTTCGATGATATTTATTAAGATGACAACCTAAGTCGAAATCATAAGAATTTCTTTATCAAAGCAAACGACATTCTAAGCAAACAATTTTATAATAAATTTATAGTAATTTTTCAATTTCAAATAATTTCAACGAAAATTTAGAAAAACTCCCCTTCGCAATAATCGTAAGATTCCTTTACCGCAACAAAGGAGCGAACGTATAAAAAACACAAGTATTCCTTATCCCGTAGACTTGTTTTGGTATAAAATTTCTTTAAAAAAAAGTGGAAAAGTAAACTAATGAGCGGAAAATGAAAAATTTCTTAGGTAAGTCTATCTGTTCGAGTTACGATGTACATTCCACAGAGACAAACGAAACCTTACCCCTTATCGTTACTAATAGCGGTGCCCTGACATGTTACACGATATCGTGACTATCGAATTACGCCGTATTTTCACGGAGATAATGATAATTCAGACCGAGATTACTATGATTCGTCCTATGATCGAGCACCCTGATGAATACGATGCTTTTAATAGCCCCGTACCTGTCGCGTCATTCAGACGCAAAAATGATAGGTCTGTCGACGAATATAAATCCGATGGACACACATTGGGTTCGCCTACGCTCCGTCATCGATAATATCTATGGGATCTACGATGAGACGACAACGAAAAATGATACCCCCAGCCGTGTTACAACCGTCCGGTCGCGTCGTATAAAATACAATTATTCTCCTATGAAATCAGCAACGATGCAAAAATGATAAATACGAGGAGGAACCGGCGAACCACGAAACCAAATATATTATGGGGACTAATAATCCAATTATCGGATCGGGAATCGTGCATCGATCGTGACACCGTTTCAACGCACAACGTGAATAGATATATCACGTACGGTTTCTGCCGGATGATTTAGGCGTTTCATACAACAACAACGGGCCGCTGTCACGGTGTGTAGAAATTCTCACATGCACACACACACACACACACACAGAGGCAGACAGAGGAGACGGTGGTTTGTATGGGTACCAGGTATACAGGCGAGTACGTTTCGGCCGCAGGAGTGTGATTTGTTAACCAATGAAAGGGGGATGAGGGCTAGTTAGAGCCGTATTCATTACAAATTACAGACCATGGACCCGGTTTTATGATACCACAGGAACGCGAGGCATACGCGGACCGTAGCGGCGCGCTTGTTTCGCGGTGCCGGCCCCTTTTAATCCGCCACAAACGTTCATTTTCTGGTCAATTATCGCTAATTTTCGTTAGAACCAAGAATTCCCGACCGCCTGTCGGCGACTGGATGCAATCTAAGCGCCCGGCTTCATAAAGGGGCTGATTTGCCTATCTGTTTCCGCGTTTTCAAACCCATTCACCGGCCTGCCCTGCTTATTTTGGCAAGGCAGGCTGACAAAAAATACCGAGTCTCAGTTCCCATGTACAATTACGAAGATCGAACGACTGTAATTTTACAAATGTCTAAATATACATCTTTAGAATCGATTGGGAACAACGGTTCGATAACTATTTTGGTATAGATAACGATAAATGTATCTTTATCGCGCTGGTAGTTGGATCGAAGACGGAAGAGGAACGAAATCGAAAAGTAGATTATGCCCGACACGACTTAAAACGTATATCGTTTATATTTGCACGTGAGACAGTAAAACGTGTCAATCTCGTATCCGGGGTAACAATCTCGCCGGTGACACACGGTTACACATAGTCGTAAAAGAGGGATCAAATAAAATTATAGGATCGGCACGCGGTGATCATCAGATCAAACAAAGAATCCTATCGATTTCTTTTTCACGAAAAATCCCAGGGAATAGTATTCGCGATATTATAATCCAAGAAGATCCAAATATTTTATACGGTATGGAAAACGATATGAAACACTGCGACAAGTGTGCGTAAATTTTTCAAGATTGAAACACGATTGAACAACGAGAATCACGGGCAGCAATTGTGTAGCAATACAGGCCCCTGTTCAAATCAAATCGTTCGTCGTGTACGATGAAGCTCGCAAAGTGTTCCAGATTGAATTCTCTCGATTGATGAAAACGATACCACGTGGCTTCTTGATTTTTAATTATGCTCCTGTTACGTGCAGCGTAAACGCGTTGCTGTAAGGCCGGTGGTTCGTTTCGTTTCGATTAGATTACTCTAAACGTTGATAAAATCTACTGCAATTTTACCAATGTTGCGTGGATAAGGAGATACGCTAGTCCCATACAGGCCCTTTCATCGATCGCTGAACATTACTAAATGATAATGAGGTTAACATGATGTATAAAGAAATTGAGAACTAATTAAAATGAAACAATTATGGAATATTGGATACAATAGCAATAATAAGTCTTATGCAAAATTTATATATACATATGTATTTGAATTAAAAAAAAAAACAATATAGCAACACTCCGATGGAACGTTGGAAACCCGAAAAGTTATAACGGGTAATATCGAAGCTTGTTCCTGAGATATCTCGTTAACAAATACGAAAGGGTTGATGGAACACACGTGAACAATAAACTATAATTAATATTGAAGACCGGTGGAATAATTTAAAAATTCTGAAGAAAATTAAAACTCAGCCAGTAAAATTTTTAATTAATTTAGTTGATATTTGTGCAATTTATAAATGAATAAATAAATGATATTAATTCAGTGATGGAGGGGTTAATGGCAAGTTCACTCGGTTCACTGAGTATCACCCACCACATCGTGCGTCGCAAAAAGGATCGAGGGAAGATTTACCCGAGAAAGAATCAAAGTTCAAAGGGTTGAACGTAAGACAGAACGCGTCTGAGCGAGACAATTGCTTCTCCAATATCTGACGCCCGATTACCCCGGCCAACAGCGTGAATTAATTCATTAATATCGCAACGAAACGTGCATAACCGGATCCGCTGTGGCCGCCGCCTTGCTGGCAAATAAAACCCTCCCCGACTCATCCCTGGCGCGCGCGCGGCGCTTCGCGTTAACAAGATCGAGGCGTTAAGTGCCGTTAAGTCATGTCAAAATTATGCGGCACGGCAGTTTGGACAATTTTCCAGCCGTTTAAATCGCAATATCTTCCTGTTATCGACGTCAACCCCTTCCTTTCTACGCCACGGAGCGGACGGGAGCCGGGAATCTTCTGCACGATCGCGAACCACCCCCGTGCACGAGCTTTTTACACGCTCGCGTGTGCACGCGAGTCGATTCGCGTAGTTTTCATCGACGTTGCGTCGAGCAGATTTGGAAATTATGCAAATTCGATGACGAAGCCTGACCCTCCTCTCCCTGGCAACCCCTCATCCCCCCCCCCCTCCCGCTCGCTCAACCGTGAGGAAATATTCATCCCTGATGCTTTTTCGACCCTTCCAGCTTTATTTACCTTTTTCTTCCTTTTTTATAGATATATTTCGTCGCTACCGTTTTCGAGATGTTTTCACGGTTGTCTTACTCTTTTTTTCCTTTACAAAATTCCACGAATTTTCATTATTCAAATACGAACGAGAAAATTAATTTTGTTCCATGTTGCATCAGGATTGTTTTTAAAAAGAAGTTAAATGATATCTTGGGATATTTTCATATTAATTAATTATTAAGATTTATTATAATTGATCATTATTGCAGAAAATGTATACGATTTATGAAAACTGTAACGAAAATTTGTTTTTAATCCCCCCCACCGTTATTGATTAATAATCCTCCCTGTACAGGGAGTACTTTTAAAGTTCATACATATTAAATCACAATGAATAACATTCATAAGCTGCATCGCTCTTTTTAATAAATAACTAATGTCCCAATAATCTGAAATTACGTGTTTCAATGAATAAGTAATGGACAAACATTTCCTACCGTCAATATATCGCTAATTACTTTAGTAATTTCATTTATTATGTATGCTGATCTATAATCAAGAAATAACAGATCGACCGAAGTATTCTGAAACGAAACCCTTTCTCCATTTTTTTTCCATATTATTAAATGTTTACTCCGCTTTGATTGCGATTAAACACTAAATTAAAACGTTCATTTAACCAGTAACAGAAACGAGGCAATAATTTTACGTATATTATCTGTTTGTTCGTTTTCATAAATTTTCATTATCGTTTACGCGTCACAAACAATTTAATTGAATAACACTTTAGGATAAATTACACAAATTCCGTTATTTGTATAAAAATATTGTACATTAGGTATTCATTAAAAATACTGAAAAACTGGAACGATTGCACAGATGATTATAGTAACTCGCTAATTTGTCGCAATTATCGACCTCGTGATTCGAAACGATCGCATAGGTAGTTCCATTGAAAATTTCGAACGGCGGCGTAGTTAAATAAAAAAGGAAAGAGGTGGACCGTAAAAGTTGTACAGTAAATTAAACGACGAAAATAGTGGCTGTACACGTCTGTCTAATGGCTCGACAAACGATGTTTTACTATACAGTCCGTTGCACGATGTTATTTCGCGTGTGCAATCTCTATTTAAAATTCTAAAACCACTCATATGGTAATAACTAGACTGCGGATGTTTATGCATTTAAAGCGCACCGTGGCTATGAAAACAATATACAGGCTGTTATGTGAAGACTGAGATTCCAGATAAAAATAAAATCCTAACGAATCCCGTTACAGATTTTTGAAAGAAAAAAGTACAACTATTTTTTTCAAAAACTCTGATCGGTCATCATTTTCTTACAAACTTTTCCTTTTTATCAATGAAGTACGAAATTAAGTGTTTGAAAAAGTAACATACATAAGATGATAAACAAGTTTGGATTTGCAATAGTTCCCTTGGAATTAATTTCCAAAAATAACTACCAAGTGAAGGTTCAAAGTAATCTTTTTTTTTTTCAGTTTTATTCTTAAGTTTTATTTCTAAGAAGTTTGACCGATGGAATTTCTATAGAATACTCGATTGTTTCAATGAAGCTTTAATAAAAAGCTAAACAACATTGAAACGTGTCCCTTTGACAGAACTCCAGTTCCATGTTATAGTATTTTATAACACGGACAAATGTAGATGATTTCAGGGGTCTTGCTCGTTACTGATAAACCCTAACGTCAAGAAAGGTTCCCCTCTTTTCTTTTTACGATCCTGTGTCGTTTCACGCACACGAAAGAAGCACGTACATCAGCAAAACACGATGTACTCGTTAGCATAACGATTCAGCTCTAACTCGGCTGAGCTGCACGTGCATTCGACCCCCATAAGCCAATGCATATTTATATATTTCCCAAGTCACACGGTACAATACACGCGTTATTACGTAATAATCCGGTTAAATGTAACGTTAAGCAGCATTAACACCCTGACGAAACTGCTGGCCAGAAGACTAACACAGTTTTTACTCGATGGACACTATTCGTCCGTAAATATTTCAAACGTGCGATGATGTACTACGAGTGAAAACACGTGGTTCGTTTAACCAGTAACCAACATTCCTTCATAACGCGTATAATTTTTCGCCAGTCCAAAAAATTGTTCATTTTTAGTTAAAAAAATGAATGACTAAATTTATTTTTATTAGACACCATTAAAAATTGAAACAACTCAGCCAAAAACAAAATTATTATACTTTTCTATCATTGATAAATTATCAATACTATTTATTTTAAAATATCACCCCAAATCTGATTGATAGTCAATGTTAAAAAATAACACCACGTGTACGTCTACCATCAGCAATATGAGAAAAAACCTGCGAGCTTAACGATCTTGATTTTATGAAAAAAAAAAGAATATCTTTCAATCTGGAAAATACGGATGGCGTGGAACTCGTAAGACGAATAATGTAAATAAATTACAATCACCGTGTCAGTTCGATACACAAAGCATGAAAATAGACGGCACGACGTTGGAAAGAGGGTGGCTAAAAAACAGGGTCGGATCCTGAGGGTTGTTTATTGTGGGCAAAATATGTAAAAGTATATTCTGAAAATTTATTTGCAATTTATAGATACACTATACCAAATAATCAAGTTCACATAATAATTTATTTTATTTGAAAAAATATATGTAAGGTTTAAAAATGTAATAAAATTATGAAATAAGTAAAGATAATTTTATTGTAGGATATCAATTGAAATTTGTAAGTTTGCTGTGCCTCAGGTTGTCTCTCTCTGGATCCGTCCCTGGCTAAAAACGTTGGCAGAGACATTATCAATTCCCATATATCAGACACCTTGTCTTGTCGATACAATATGTCCCGATTTAACGAACAGCCGGACGAAAACGAGAAAGATGTTGGCTACGATAATGCAGATGTTCGATCGACGACAAACACGACATTTCGATAAACCACCTAGGGGGTGCAAACGATGAGAATTACAAAAGAAGAAGAAAAAAACGATTCGTGGAAAGTGCAATCACCTATGACGAACAGTTGTGCCCCGTTAACAATATAACAGTTAAAAAAAAATATGTTTGTGGGATGGTTGGGAAGTTAGAACTGATATCAGAATCAACCCCTATATGGATGTCAAGCTTTTTATATTATGTGCCACGATGAGATTAAGTTACAAAAAAATTTGCTGTATGTGTTCGAATATTGCTATGTTAAATTCTTTTAGAATTATTTCTGCTTATTATCATAAGAAATTAGTGCAATATTAAGACTAATTATTTAGAATTTCAATATCTCTACAAGTGATATACATTGAACGTGAGAAAAATGAAATATTAATCAGTCCCTGAACTTTTGAAATACCGTGTACATGATTCACGATACACGTGCTCGATACCCGAGTACCAAAAAATAGGAAGCGTAACGAGGTATCGTTAAAAAATGATAATTTCCGTCCTTTGATGTCGATTGGCCCGCAAATAATATTCTTATTTTCTTCCCGTCGTTGAATATAGGAACGATTTGAGGCTCGATTTGCGGGGGCCTCGAATGAATGGTTAAAAACCACAAAGAACCCCAACGAGCCCACCTTATCTTCTTGGTCGGATCAGGACAAGCTTTTCAGAGGCTCGTTTTCCCCCGATTCGTTTTATTCTCTGTTCCCTTTTAACGTCGTGTATCCACGTGCCACGAATCGGAAAGGTGATCACTGTTTTCATCGTATCATCCTCGAAATGACGATTCTTAATTGATATTTATACGGTATCAGCCTTTTGGGCAACTGAAGTGGTTCCCGTTGAATAAAAACAAATATGGAAAAAATGGTCTCGGGACGTGCACAGAGAACGCGCAGCTTGTTTTTTTCGCACGAGTTATAATTTGCTTTTAACCGTTTTGTAACAACGCTTTACCGTACAACGCGGTTGATTAGTGTTCCTCCGGTAAAATTCCTGCGAAAACGCCTCCGTCCTCTTTGCATCTCGTGGCTCGCGAAAGATTGTTCGTTTCAATTAACGATCCACGTAACTTCTACAAAAATTAAACTTCCAAAGCAATATTTTATCGATTGGACAATAGACTTTTCGAAGAAGCCCAGCGAATTGAAACTATGAATAAAAATGATCAATTTTATAATTGTGGGGTCCCTTAGCGTGAATGTATCGGCTGCGTGAATGCGATAGAGCGTTGAGCGAATGTTTAGGTTTAGGTTTTGGGTTCGGGCAAGGAGTGCGGGTGTTTCGTTTGGAAAAGTGTGCGTATGGATGAGTGGGAAACCGGGATGAATGCGAACGAAAGGAGAGTGTGTATCTAGCGTTCGAGTGAGAAACAATTTGTAGCGTGGCACCTAGTGCGGCGAAAGCCTATTTTATTTGATTAAAATTATTATTAGCGAAGTTCCGTTTCGACTTATTATCCCTCCAATACAACCTCTCCTACATAATCTTCTGCATTTCAATTTAATTCTTTAAGAATTTTGGCAAAAGATCTCCTGACACGTGGATTTTTATATTTTTGCAAAGAAAGAATCGAACCCACAAATGTTCCGGATAAAAGCATGTCCTCAATCGGTTAATTAATTGTACGTCGGGTAAAGAAGATAAATTTTTGAGACATATTCAACGTCGGTTACCGTGTTAAAAAGAATAGAAAATCCGTGGCTCTTAGCTGCCATGAAAGAGATCAACAAGGATAAACTTCATCAATCTTTTCGTTTCACGGGGTTGTCCTATGGCGGTAAAGCGAGGAAAAATACATCAATACAAGTTTCGGGAATTGGGATATCATGTGAACGATCTCTTTTAAGAATTTCCCATGTGATCGATGAGTACCGTTTCAACCCTGTTATACCTTAAGCTACTTATGATCATTAACGATTCGATCGAACCTCTCGTAAATAACATCTGTTCCCAGAAACAAGCTACCAAAATGTTTTGATAAAACAATAACCGTAATATTTGTAAATCAAAGGTTTTCAGTTCTGGGACATTCAATTTTCATCGAAGGACGAGCAAATATTCTGATAATCATACCATTCCACAAGTAAGGAAGCTTCCCCATTAATTGTCGAAAAGAAAACGAAATAGAATTAGTCATCAATTAAAGGATAAGAGTTTGACGTTAAATCATAATCCATGACGAGGCTAAAAGCCCTCGGGGGGGGACGGACGGTAATCGATATCCCAAACAAAAGGAAACATCATTATTTCGATTTCAAACGTGTGTGTCTACTCAAGGCGTATATATTGAGTGCTCGAATTTCTGTGACCTCCCTCGAACGGATATGTCCACTAACCGGCCGCGGGGTTACTCGCCACTTATCGTGTCCTATTTATCATCCCTGGCATATTTCAAGCGGAGGCCAGGTAATATTTAGTACGTGCGGTTGCGTACGAGACCCGTATTTGCCTTGCACTTGAGTCAAGCCACGCTTCTGCCAGCATAATGACCACCTCGATCCGCCACGGATGGATTTATGTCCAATTACTTCTTTCTTATTCATATATACCGGGGACAGTTGCAACCAACATTGACAATAGGGTATCTACTTTCACGAATGGAACGATAACGAGAAACTCGTACACGACTTTTAACCCTTTCGTTGCCGAGGGTGACCATGACTTCCCCAGGAAAAACGATGTACCTCGAATACGATCATTTAATTTACGACACGTTCGCGTTTCTTATTTATCGAATTTAGAAAACTTAGACGCGTCGGTTCGTTCTCAAAGTTTATCCGACAATTTGAAAGCAATTTATTATTATCGTCACGGCAGTCGAAACAAACGAAGCGGCACGCAGCGGGCACGAAACGAGGATATTTTAAGGGCTTCGATGAACTAATATCTCCGAGTGACGCGTCGAATCGTCGGGGGGTAAATGAAAGTGAAGTCTTAATTGAGGCGTCCGTTGTGTGCGTCGACACGACTAAACTTAGTCGCGTCTTACGTTTAAGGAAGTTACGACGTCAAGTTATTCACGCCATATAAAACGTTCGGAGATCTAATTCAATTAGACGTACGGGATGCTAGTTAAGTTTCCGATCGATTCGTTACTGATCAAACGGGTCGTTTGTAATCCACGAAATTCCCCCTTCGTTTCGTGACATTTTTATTCTCACGAATAGAGACATTGAACTTTGGAAAGATAAGAATTAAAAATTAAAAAGCTAGTTCTCTTTTGTTGTATATTTTGTGAAAATTCGACTATGGTCTATCCGATCTCTATTTTATTACAACGAATGTAATTAATCTGAACGTGAAATAACTGAAGCCTACAATTTCGGTAAACAGCAATCGTGCAACTGGACATTCTTGCTGTAATTTCAAGGGTTACTGCTTCAAACAATCCAAACAATTCGATGAGAAAATTAACGTTTCAGTTCAGTTTTTTTACGTTAGTTGCGTTGAAACAACAAATACTGATTTCTGACAAGATTCCTAGCAATAAGCGATGAATCTATGCAGAAGGCATCTGTATAGAGAGACACGCGGTCTAATTATTGATAATCCAATTCATGTTACCCAAAGACAAAAGCTGCTCGTTAGGGCGATCAAATCGTTTGTTAGAGATTCATTCCTGAACAAGGATCAATGGTAATTAGTGATTTAGAATTACGATAATGCATATCGAAATCTTCAGTCAGTCAATAATTTAAAAAATTAAAGACAATTAGCTACTCTAATCAGATATTAAAATATAATATTATACAAGGCATTACTTTGAAAGCTTAAATTAGAAAAGTGATCTAACGCACCCTTAATGATTAGGAATTAAGCTAATAATCTTTTATTAGCTATTTCGAAAATGGCTACAAAAGATTAAATGGCGGCATTATTAAGGTGAGAATAATTTCAAAGGCGCGATAAAGAAAAAGAAAGAAAAAATAAGGCACACATGTACCAGCGTCCCGCATTGTCCAGATCGATTGCAAAACCACGGGTGGCCAACTTATTGCCTCGCCAGTGTGAATTCGTGAGATCAAGAGTGACGCGAGTCTGACGGTGTCCTGCCGAGAAATTAGGAGTACGTCACCGTTCGCTAAGCGGAATTTATCGTTTCTGCGGGATCAAGCGATCCTGACGGATCCTCTGCCCCCTCAGCGAGAAGGATTCTTAAATTTATGCAAGGGGTGTGTCGACGGAAGGCACGGAACGAGCAGCTGATGACTTCACGTCGGGACATACATTCTGATCGATAAATTTGTAAGTCGAATGACGAGAGTCGATAGATGCGGGAGGAATAGGGGACGACGATCAGAATTTTATTTCGAAAGCGGTTTCGCCCAATCGTATCGTGAAATTCGACATGTGCATCGAGTTTTTTGGTCTTCCACGCGATCGGAATGTAAATTATCGGAATAATAAAGCGTTTCTTCGAACTACCGATCTATCTGAATATATTATGAAAATGCTCGATTTATAATTATTCCAATGAATATTCTTTGATTAATAATCGTACCATAGCCGAACAACGAACTGCATTGTTTGTTTTAGAATTTGCAAATTTTCGAAATTCCTCGTTTCATGATTGAAGTTTATAATACACTTTAATAAGAAGATGTGTAATTTTAGAAACGATATTATATTGGAATTTTACAAAAATTAATCTAAACTAAAATATATTATTAGTTGACTATATAATTTTTCTCAAATTTTCTTATATAATTCACGCACGAATAAAAAACTACGTAACATATGGTAGTTTTCGAACGTTATCTATGCGGTGATACTAATCAAACAAAGACAGATGTTTGTTACCAAATACAGTAAAGATCGATAAGACAAAAAGTGAGAATAATTCTCACGCCCTAACACAGTAAAAAAGATACAATCGTACTGTATCGATGTAACTTTTATTCAAGAAAAAATAAAAAAACAAAGATTCAATTACTAAAAATGTAATCCTCTAAAAATGTAATTTAATTAAATGAACTTCAATTCGAGTTAAATAAAAATCTTTAACCCTATTATCTCATTTTATTTACAATTGATTGATAATTCAACGAGAAATTAACCCTGAACCGTGTTTAATTACGAACGGGTAATCACTCTTTGAATTAATCAAATAATTGGTTATTCCGCGTTGTTCGACTGTTGTATTCTGAACAAACGAAACAAAGTACTCAAAAATAAATACACGTTTGAAAATAAACTGTCACAATTGTATTCGGCATGATATATTCTGAGGGATCATCGTGAATGCTCATCAAGCATCGATAACAATTAATGTCGAACCGGCTTGTCACTTTCATAGTCATGATCAATGAGCTCTGACGAAATACAATGGATTTCAATTGTTCGCTTGTTTAGCTAACTGAATGGCTTTGAACATGTTTGGCCGGAGGAAATCTATAGACTTGCAGATGATCGGTTTCGAAATAAAGAATCGTCCAAACAAACATGAATGCCATGCGATATGGACCACGATATGATTAATATCGTAAAGGGCGAGAGGGGGTTGAAAATATGTTTCTAGAACACAATGAATAATATTCGATTCCATTGGATCCACAGATTCGATGATTTTAATGAATTTTTTACAAAGGTACAAAGAAATTCGTGTTAGAAAAATGAGATAATTTTTTAACCGACCTTGTTTTCAATTTTCATTAACTTGTATGTTATTGAAATAAAAAGAAGCAATGACAAGGTTATTCAGAAAACGAAAAGTGATTTGATCAATCGGAGTAAGGTAGAATATTATTAATTTAAGACACGAAAGCATGGTTGAAAATTAGTTCAGGGCAAGTGAATTTATTTAAATGTTTTAAATATTGATAAAAGAGATTTCTGCAGTGCACGAGAGGAATTTTGTGAAGCACGTTGCTCCATCTACTCGAAAATAAACGTATTCATCGTGGAGCAAAGAAAATCGATACAGAACAAGTCCGATATAGTTAAATTAGAAAAATACAATTAAAATTCGATTTTTAAAGTCACGATACTTTAATTGAACTACATTCAGTGTATTTTATAATCGAAATGTTGAAACAATCACTTAAAACGACCAACGAATTGAAAAATAAATATTTAGCAGCGTCTATTTTTGTTAGCAATTTGTAATTGATTATAATTTGCAAGGATAAATAATGTAATGGAATTATGTGAATGCAAAACTGAAATATCGACGTAAAGTTACTATTGTGTTCTTCCCAGAGAAGATAGATGTCTGTTTTCAAGATTTTGTAACTTTTAATTTATCATACTATGATAAGAAATCAAAGAGGATTATTTTTCCCGAGTGCTGATTAAATTTTGGAAGCAATTTGAAATCTAAGTCATTTAACACTGGAACTACCAAACGGTTTTATATTACAAAATTCATCGAAACGATTTTATCCAAATATAGGCTTATTTTTATTAAGATAAAGAATTATTCTGTATTATACTTTATGTTTCATCCCTTATTTTTTCCCTTTTCCATTTTCTTTTTAATTTAAAGAAACCCTAAATTGATCGTCGGTACTTTTAGTGTTAATTCAATCTTATTTTCCAATTCTGTAGTCTAATACTTCATAAACAACCATTAAATAACATTTCTAATCTTCCTAATAAAGTAATAAAAATTGATATCACTCACCGATCGTTGTCCTTGAAGAAGATGCCTCTGTCTCCACCCCAAAATGATCCCTCGATGATCAGAAGTCCTTGTAGCACTTTAATTTCACTCACACACTCTGTAACAAACAATTAAAGTAACATTAACAAGATATA
Source organism: Anthidium xuezhongi (assembly GCA_022405125.1). NCBI lineage: Eukaryota > Metazoa > Arthropoda > Insecta > Hymenoptera > Megachilidae > Anthidium > Anthidium xuezhongi. The sequence continues at coordinate 2,986,651 of CM039649.1, forward strand.
AAAAAGAAATCGACAACAGACATTCATTATTCCATCAACTATGAATATTCACCAGAAATAAATCATGTACAGTTGTATAAATCATTAAAGATAAGTAAATGATGTATACAAATGATTGCTATAGGCCGATATAAACTAAAATAACGAAATTATGCGTACCATGAAACGAAACAGGAGAACAACGCCACGCCGTCTAGTAAATGGGAGGGTCACTGTACAACTGATTCGCATCTACAAATTCCTTCGACCTTAACAATAATAAACAGATTTTCGAACAATCTCGTTACTGAAACCCGGAATGTTTTGATTCTATTCATAAGCCGGGCCTTTCGTTCGTAACACCTGGCACGACCACGTTCGTAAACACGACCCAAGGATCAACGCAAACAGATCAGATTCAGAAATTCATTCAAAATTTTAACGAACATTTGTTTGAGTTTCCAAGTACGTTCAGTAGAAATAAAACTCAGAAAATTAGATAAATTTGATACAAATTAAAATCAGATCTTCTGAATATTTAACTGCAATTGTATTAGAGATTAATCTAAATAATAATAATTGTATCTTAGGATTCCTGATTAAAAATTTTGGTAAATAAGAGAAGAAAATACAAGTATCGCGAATGGAGGTCTCAACCTAACGTCAAATTAAAAGTACCTGTCTACTCGAGTATAAAACTTGTACGAAAGATCGTCGAGAGCGTTTCTCGCAAGTAGACACTGTACTGAGAGTGACTGAGAGTACTCTCAGTGGCCACTCGAAAGAAACATTCTCGACAGCTTCTCATCCGACTTCTACTACCGAGTGACATTTGTTCCAGATAAATTTAATCGTTCAAAATGCACAGCATTCGTCTAACAAAATTTGAACCGATAAAGAAAAAATGAAAACGAAGTGGCAGACAGATTCTCACCTATGCAAGCACCTGTCCACTAGACACGAGACAGTCCAACACTTGAGACACTTTGTGCAAACTTGTACACAATGAATCATCGTGAATAATAAATCAGAAATAAAGATTTTATAATTGCTCACTCGACGTAATCACCTGGCAAATACTACTGTGGATTAATGAGTCTCGGCATCGATCAACAATTCAAACTCGTTGCAGTTTCTTCGTAATGAAAAAAGGAAAAGAAAAAAGAAAAAAATTGCTTAACATCCGTTACTAAAGAAACATTAATTTCTCCACGGTGAAATTTGTATAATTAATGGTCACCTATTATATTTTCTCGATTATATAGCACAAGTATGAACATCGCGAATTTTTCTAGCTCTACCTGATCGTCGTTCATTAAACATGAGCTACGACTAAGTTATAATAAAAAAAAAATAGGAAAAAAATAGCAAAGCTTTCTAACTCTGTCTGGAACGTCTAATTTATTAGAATACGCAATTAGAATGACGGCGTGAAACGATTTACGCAAATGTGACAGTGGGATGGATCGATCGTGTGATTTATCGTTAATGAAAATTACTGGAGACAGGGAAGTTATTTGAGATTTATTGTACTCGATACAAGTATCATTGAAGTTTGTTTCACTTTCTTCTTCGTTTTATACAAATAAAATACTATATTTAAAATGAAGACAATTTTAGAGACAAATAAATTTCAATTATATTCAATATAATTAAATTTTCTATGATACCTTGCGTGCCACTTAAAAATTGCCCCAAATTTTATCTCAGAAAAATAAAAGAATTAAGTCAAGAATGTTCAAGGACTAGATACGAATGGATTAGAAGTTGTTATTAGTTTGATTTTGATAAACAGCTTCATAGGATAGGAAATATCACTCCAATCGACGAGTCTATCCATCGACAAAAAAAATACAAGACAAATGGTAAAATGTCTGTTAAGGATCTGTTCCCAAGGATGCAACATGGTGTAGGAGTCAGCGATGCATCAAATCGTGAAACCATCGTTTAAACTATTCTTTGTGAACAAGAACTCTCCACTCTCTTGTACAAAGTATAAATTAATAATTGAATTTTGACGTCGCGATGATTCGACCTCGATTTGATCCCTTTTCAAACCTTCCCAGATCGACGAGACGATATGTCTCTCGAGTGGCTGATATTGTCTTAACAATAAACAGTCTCCTGCTTAGTTTATCCAACTCGATTTTATTCCTAACCAATGAACAAATATTTTCAAGTATTTTTTTTTTATCACGAACGATACCACTGTTTGATTAATTGTATAAAATCGAAACGGAAATATCGTGCCATTGAAACTTAACGTTATTTCTTATAAACACTGTGCTTGACACGTGGAATTAGATAAAAAAAATATTGTTCGATCCTCGTGTCATAGTCACAGCCTAAATAATCTGTGGTAATACATAACTCTCATTGAGTTTCCCCGATAAATCACGATGCTAGAAAGTTTAATCGTTTTCAGGTAATAAGTACGACGTTAAAGATGCATAAATAAAACGTAAAAGGTTTTTAACCCTTTCACAGTGTGGTAAAATAACGAATTCTGGTCGAAAGAATTAGTTTTTTGGACGTTCTAATTCTAGTTTTTATGTGTTCGATAATACATCGACATGTAATAAAAAATGAAAGAAAACGTGTTTTATATGTATCTTGGGCAAAATTGTAACTTGACACCCTGCCCGTGACTGTCACGGGATAAACTGTGAATGGGTTAACAATCGGTACCATACAGATGTTCGCGTCCAATGTGACGAGCGTGTAATGAAAATTGATATTTTTATCGAATTTCACGAACTGCTCGCGCTCTTTTCTTTACACGTTCGATTAATTTACCCGGTGCTCTACAGACGGGTTATCTTGGAATCTTTTCTCGCTCGTTTCGCGAGCGGCAGCAGCGGCGTGTACAGTTATGAAAAACACGCGAAAAAGAGGAAAAAAGCGAAGGAAAATACAGCAAGTAGAGAAGTAACGGTTTGCAGAACTGTGTAACATATAATTGATTTCGTTGCTTCAATCTAACCCAGCATTAATGATGCAAATTTAATTTATTTAATAATACGTTCCACCAAATATGAAACTACGAACGCTCACTCGTTTTCACGTAGAATAGATCACAGAATATAATACTTTTTAGATGATTAACTAGGTCAGTATGAATCAAAATATTCTTTGATCTATTTCAGCCTATTTTTAAAAACAGTAATCCAAAAGGAACTTAACGCTTCTTAGGATACTAATTACTCCTAAATACAGTTGTAAACTTTAGAAAAATTAATAATAATTTCTGTCATAGATATAGTACTATATTTTATAGTATAGCCGATATAGTGACTGTATAATAATTTAGATTCGTCAAATATGGTATCGAACGAAGAACCGCGAATACCGGTATCAATCAAACAGTTGATTCGATAAGGCAACAGACGCAAACGGAAAGAGTAACGGAGCCATCGAGAGAGGCAAAGAGGAAAGGAAGAATGGTCGTGGAGAGGGGGCACCAACGTGGTTCCCATGCTCCACGGGCATCAAACCGAACACAGAGTCAGCATTCGCATGTCCTGCTCCTCAGTGGCCGATTCCTTTCTGTATCGTCTTGGTTGTACGGTACCGGTTAGACAGCCATACAGTGGCCCAAGTGCTAGTGAACTCACCTGAGGAACTTTAAACCGCTCGTTTTTCTGCGATCGACGCAAAACTGGTCTCGAATCTCCGGCCATGCTCCTGTGAGTCTTCTGCCCTAGCTCGATGATTCGGGTAAGCGACAAAAACTTGAATATTCAATCGATTTTTAGGAATTTTTCAGAGTACAAGGAAATTCAACATTTCGTTCTAAATAACTTTTATCCTAATCGTGTTTCGTAATATTATTAAGTATTTTCTGCTAATTTTATTTCGCTCACGAATCCTAGTGTAACATACAAATTAGCATGATATCGTTAAAAGTTCTTGTTCAAGTTTACGAATTAATATTTGGCATGCATCGTAGCTTGAAAAGAAATGTAAAATGATCCTTGTTCAGTGGAAATAAATCTGAGAAACGACAATTTTTCGTAATGCAAACTGGAAGATGACATTGACCCATCATTATCATATTTCTTCAAAAACGGTTCGCGTACCCATAAACGATGGACGGATATGCGAGAAGCAAACAATCGAGATACGAAAGCAATTACCGCGATACCCTTATGCCGGGCTGCACGTGATTTGGATAAAGTAATTCGAATTGCATATGTACAATGCATTCCTGCCGCATGCATTATGCACAAGCTTTGATTCATCGAGATTCGTGTTTGCGTTTTGATCTACCGCACGACAATTAAGACACTTTGTGTTCCAGCCTGGCTTAAAACAGTTCGTTCGCGAGCAAACGTTGAAATAATTGAAAAAATTGCAGGAAGAGAGAAAGAAGTATTTTGGGAGACGGTAGTTCAAAGAACGATCTGCAATTTAGTCAATGAACATAAAATAAAAGTCTCATGTAAATAGTCACTGTTCCTGGGTTAAATAGAGGCCAACATTTCCATTAATCATGACATTTGATTAAACATTACGGCACAACGATTACGCTGCAAAATTGCTTTTGCACGCCACGTAACATGTAAAATTAACTGGAGAACGCATAAATTAAAAACGGAGCAGAAACTGAAACGATTCGTACGGTTACTCGTGCCGCGAAGCGTGAAATATGAAAATATTAGAATAATTCCAAAAGTGCACGTGTTTTGGTTGCTTTTTAATGGTTGTACAGAAGATTCGAGGCTCCCGATGAACATCGCGATAAACCTGGTATTATGACGAAACTTATCGATTACCTGATATCGAATTTTATGGACAAGTATCGACCCTGATATCGATTTCACAAATTTTCGTTTCCTAATAGGGTTTCATCAGAAGATAACAAAGTAAATAACAGACGATTTTACAATGTGAATTATTTTCAAAATTCAAGATTTGGAACTCTACTTTATAGAAGACCTGTATTGTATGTATGAAAAATTTTCTTTAACCAGCGAATAATGTTGAACGTTAACGGTATATGAGAATTTCGCTAAATTACATTGGAGTTTCAAGCGAATCCGTACGAGACGGATGATTGCCGAGTAAAAAGTAAATATTTTACCTCTCGACGATTATGAGATTTAAACGATCATGAGCCAAGATACGCTGTACTATCGCGTGTTGATCTTTCAAAGCAAACGTTAAATACCTGTCCCCCCCTCTCGTGTGCACGTTTGCTTTGTCGTAAAAGCGCGCGCCTTGAACCCGATTACATGCGAAAGGTCAAGAACGATCCTTCACTGGTGTGTGTGCACCGAGCAAATATCCAGATATTCGGAGAAAGGTTGGAAAGGTTTGACCATGTTACTATACATATAGGGTATTCCTGATACCGTCTACATAAATGGTGCTAGTCAATGGGACCAGTCGTAATACAACTGGAATGTTAATGCCACGAGTGTACACCAAAAGGAACCTCGATACAAAAGTTTATTAATCGCCTCGTTTGAAACGTTAACTTCGATCCCTTTAAAATGGATCACTCGACAAATAGCGGAGAAATATTTGAAGCATAGAACATTTTCATAGACAGTTACTTTTTTTCAATTTTTAATTGAGATTAAATTACATAGAGCATAATCACTGAAGATTTTTCGACTTAAACGAAGAACGGTGATTCTTAATGGGTTGAATCAAAATTCGATTAGCGAGCAGTTGAATGAACGAACGAAATGAATGGTCATTTTGTTGAACTATAATGGCCATTAGAACGCATCTTCAAACAGGAATGTGACTGTTCATCGCTGATTACGATGAGAATTATTACAGGAAGGAAGCGTGCCGGGCATGCTTATTAACTGCAAGAAGATTATTACATAAGAGAAAGTAAGATGTTGAATATTCTATGCTATTTCGACAGGTGTTGACCATTAAAAAAGTGTGTCTGGTGCACGTCAATGGTCTTGCTTCCACATTTGTTATTCTATTTTCATTCAGATTTATTAGCGGTGCTTAAATCAAATTTTCTACAAATATATAGACAAACTTTCTTTATTAATATTTCATAAATGACCAGAGTTTTCTTAAGTCATTTGGGTATTTTATTGGCCACCTTTCAAATAAAACATGGGATATTTCAGAAAATTGAGATGTTCTTAATAAGTAGATAAAACTAATCAGAACGTTGCAAATACCTAATAATGAATAAATTCGTAAATTTCAAAATTCCATTGTAAGGAATCGAAACATTTATGGCAAAAATTTCGTAATTTTTTATATCTCTTAGCAAAATCAAATTCAGTGCAATCCACGATGCAACACTGCATCCTATTACGTTAATTTTCCTCTCTTTTCTATTTTCCTTTTTTTTTTTTCATGCGCTCGGTTGCATTCAGGAAGCGCATTTCCACTTCCTGTGCAATTGACACCGGTGTCTAAATCAGATTTTAGTATGAAACGCAATTGCAAAAAATCGTGTTAATTAAATTTATTTCAGATTAGAGGTGAATTTATATTCTGATCGCGAGCGTAACAATGTTCTGTTCTTTCATGGCAGTGACAGGAAATAGGAATTAAAATAAATCATTTCGTAACAGAAAAGTCACTTTCGCAGTAAAATTTCCTTCCGAGAAAAGATATCTTCTTTCTAATTGTCGTTAATTGCAGTCACGTTCGAAGAAGTAACCATGAAGAAAAATGCCTGAACTGCGTTCGTTTAGAATTTAGTTTAATTTCTAAAATAAAGGAGAATTAAAATAATCGCTTCTGTTCCGTGCAGGCAATTTTTTCACGCTAGAATTAACCTGCTGTTAGCATAATGAATTTTACTGAATTAAACAGTTTCAAAAAAATAACAAATCGTAGTGAAAACCATCGCGTGTATCACTTGTTGCCCAACTCAAATGATACAACATTTTTATCTTTCTTTTTAAATATATTAGACTATATAAATAATACGATCATTTCAATTTATAATTTAAATTTGTTGACAATTGTAACTTTCATTGGCAATTCCATGACATGATACCAATATCTATTACCAATAAATAATAGAAAGTGAAAGAACAACGATACTTTCACAAATTCCAACGATGTGTTTATTTATTGTCTATTCATTTTTCTCCTTAATTTTACTATCGATTCGACGGAAACAGTACGTATGAGTGAATCTCACACATGATAAAGTTCTGAATCATAGTTAAAGAATTTATATTTTTAGGGAGTAGTCCATGAATCAGATTCTACAGAAATTACACTCCGTAGAATGATAAAGATACAAGATAACAGTTGAGAGAAAAGAATGATCGAAACGTTCATTATGATTCGTGATAGAAGATCGACACGATGTAAGAACGATTCCATCGAATAACAATCGACAAGATTTGCATACAATTTTCTCGACGCGATCCATAATAGACCCGATTTCTTGAAGTAAAAGCTCGAGACTTTTACTCATGGGGTGTACTGAAGTGTAAAATCTCTACCAAGAAACTGAACATAATTTTTCATGGTTGACGAGCAAGTGTAATGTGAGATGCTATGGTATCCTGGTGAAATATTATTGAGAAATTACTTTCAGAATAAATTAACTTGGCATTCATGAATTGAATTGCCAACTTGACGCTTGTTGAATTTGAAAAATAATTCCACAAGGTATAGTAATAATTTAGTAATGAATTTTAATAATTTGGTGATTTAATAACTTAGTAATTTAGTAATATGGTAATGTTTTAATATGACGATTTAGTAATTTAATAATATAGCAATTTTGAATAATTTTACAGTAGTTTCTTAAAAAGTATTGCAAATAAATTTTATTGAAACATTCGTAGCGTTTGCGTTCACGATCAGATATAAAATGAATTGAACTTTGAAGAATTGGTTGTTGGACAATCTAAAAGGAAAGATATCCACTCGGGGATCAATGATCTGTAAAACGTTCGTTCGTTCGGCTCTAAATCTTCAAACATGCTTTGACTTTCTTTCACAGTTAATTATACCTCTGTACACTACTTTCTTTGGTTCTTGAATCATTTTAATCGTGTAATTACAATTTCAACACCAGGCGCGCCGCTTTAAATTCTAATTTAATTAATTAATCCGAATTAAATACCTAGCAACCTCTTAAATCTTCATTCATTACTCTTCGTTACATCAACATCTGGTTGAATTAATTTTTTTACATACGTTTGTTACATTTCACATATACTATGTATTATTTTCTTTAGAAAGGTACATTATTTTTATGTGCATCGAGCAGGTATGTAACTGTAAAAAGTAGTTACAGTTTGCTTTGATTCTTCATGAAAAAAATGTGTTGGTTATTCAATGGATCACCATGTTAAGTTAATTTTTATAGCAGTTAACTATTCATGTAACACTTTACTTTTCAACGTAGAAAATGAAGAATATTTAATTACCCTCCACTTCAAGTGCTTATAGAACAATTATCCATAGAAAAAATGTGGAAATCCAGTTAGGTCGCATCGAATATCATTTAATTTCAATATGGATCATAGTAGACTCAGTATCGATCGGCTCGAGCTTCTCTCAAGCATCCTCCTCGAAACGAGGGAGCCTCGAATCAATCTTTAATCAGATTCCAAATGCGTATCGCGCGTTGACGTGACACATCGAGCGACCCACGAAAACGCGGTAATAAATCAGATCAGGAAGCACAAGATGTTTCTTAACGTATTGTTCGAGGCCAACCGTGTGTATTCCATGACATTGTTCAGCCTACGCGGCTGAACAAGCGTGAGCGTTTCATTTCCATACAAAGCAATCCGATCGCATTCACCGCCTTTCCACTTATTAAAAAGCTATAATTACAAGCTGGCCCCGGCTTACGTAGGAAGTGTGTTGTGCAATTTACCTCATTGTACCGATCTGATCCATATTAAGACCATAGAATTAGTCTTACGTTCCATTCGTCGACATTGTGATCGAATGTTCCTGCTGCAGTTGTATAATACATGAAATATTAGAATTTCGAATCGGTGTCGTATATTTTATATAACGTGGAATTAATTTGATTTTCCTGGGGAAAGTAGGAACATAGGAAACAATATTAGTTTCATATTTTCTGGAAGTTCTTCCAAGGCTCTCCCAGTTTCAGGCTCTCCTAATTTTTATAAAATTATACTCGTACGAATTTTTATTCAAACTTATTCAAACCCCTCGAATAATTCCACCATCCATGTTTGAAATTTCAACTCTGCCAGTATTCCATTAATTGAACACATCGAATATTCAAATTTTCGCACCAGTTCCAGTTCCCTGCATAGCAAAACGCGCGTAATAGAGCGATACTTCGTGGTTCGTTGATAAATTTCGATCGTTAAAAGAAACCATGCCCGTCCTTATTGTGTTCTTCACTTGTTTAAGAAGCATCTGTCGACGAGCAATGGCTCGTTGAATCTCTATCGCTAACAATACTAAGCGGTCTGATTATCGCCGAGGCGATACACTATTGAAAAGCCAAGAGAACAATCTTGTTCCCTCCATTGTTGCAAAATATTTTTCTTTTTTTACTGTCATTTTGCTACGGTCCTTTTGCCGTAGACCGCCATGGACGAAGGAATCGTTTCGAGAGGCAGGCGTGGGAACGAGAAAGTGGCAACCATAAATTTTAAACGGTTTTTAAACTTTACAGAATTCAGGTCAACTTAGGGAACGAGGGAATAATAAAGCGACCTGATTTGGATATCAATCCTAAGTATGTTCTGAGAAACGCGGATTCGAATCGCTGTATTTCTTGATTAATTGAATTGTATGAGAAAACAGAAACAATTTACACGATCGGAATTACAGACCTGTGTGTTATTAGAATCGCACGAAAGTAGAACGTACAATTTCAATAAGGTAATTCGATGAAGTGTATCAGGTATCGATGTCAGGTCTCTTCTCTTATAACGTTTGCAGCGTGTTAGGTTAAGGTACACTAGTGTTAATTAGTTACACTATTCGATGTTATAACAAAAACTGAAACTATTAGGAAATTTTAATATTCAAAAATTAGCTTAATGAACAATAATTGCATTAATCCTTTAATTAAAATTATTTTTCTGAAGTTTCCATATTATTTCATTAAATTTTCTTTCTATTGCCATTACAAGTGATAGTAAAAAAGATTTTGTTTCATTTTTTAAATATTTTATGAATGTAAATTATAGTACATTATTATACTTTGATCTTGAACCAAAGGTTAAGCTGTATTTCTTCCTCTCCTTTGTTAAATTATTCAGAATGTAATCATTATTAAGTGTAATCTTTTCAATAACATAAAATACCGTTAAATGAATGAAACATCTTACGAAGTTGAATTATGAGACAGAGAGCATTGTTCGCAAAATGTCTGCGAACAATGGATGCTGTGAAGTCAATTTTCGTTTCTTGTTGCACAAGAATGCTCGCGCTCTATAATATACAATGGAAAACACATGCGAATTCGTCAAGCACAATTTCCGACCGGAAGATTACCACGAGAGGAAGAAAAAAGATACCAGACTTCCTTAATAAAATACTCTAAGCGTGAACCTTCTTGCTTCTAACGATATGATTAGCTTGCTAATTAAATTGATGAACTTTAAAATTTTATTCCAGAATCGTCCAACAAACTACTTTTATCGACAATTACTATTTGTTGAATTTTAACGAATAACTCTGTATAAAAAAAACTTGGACACAATACAATGGCTACGTTGGAGCGTAACGAATATGAAAGCAAACAGTGGTCAAAGGTTGGAAAGTAGGGCTTCGCGTTATTATGGAATTAGCACACTTTTACGGAGTCACAGGTGACATCGACACGGAATGAAATTTATCTGCCCATCTGATTTTCTTTTTGCTTTAATGATAACGCAACTCCTTTTATCACAGTGATAAGATAATTAGGGATACCATTGATCAGTGTTTAAATTTAAGCTTTCAGTTTCATCCCCTAATTATTACATTTATACAAACTAATAATCTATTTTTCTTTTAATGATAAATATTTTATTCTCTCTGACGGCCATAATTAGTCTATTAAATAAGTAATCTTTTTTTTTTTTGTACATTTTTGTGATACACTGTTCGAATTCTTTAATTCGGAACATTTGGATGCAGCTCTGCAGACTATCCAACCACAAGGTAAATTTTCAACGAGTGCTTTCCCATATCATCATGTAAAATAATTCACGAAAAAATATAACGCGTATGCAAACAAGAAATCGCGATGCAACAACAACATTATCCAGCAAACGTTCGCACGAAATACCATCAAAACGAAAAAATAACTAAAAATCATCGTGTTTAACGGCGGATTTGCAACCGTAACATAAAAGTGCCGTAACTTAGCCACGTATATACGCGCCTCCTTTTCTGTAACATGACGTATTCGATTCGAAAGATGAATTGCGGAAGCATGAGAAGCAAAATGTGACATTCATGCCTATGTCATTTTTGCCGCGTTAAGAAAGAAATAACACAAAAAGAATGTTTGCATTCTGAATTGTACGATAAAACAATAGCAAGAAACGAATCGACGTTTCTCGCGCACGAGCATAACATCTCTGGTTCTGCATCGATAAATACGCGGTATCGATTTCGAGGAAGCACGATCCAGAGAAGATTTTCATATTAAAAAAAAAAAAAAAGAATAAAAGGAGCGCGAAAAATGAAGTCGGTCACGCATTGGTTTGCGTAATCGGAAACCGCTGGATAGAAATTTTGCGGTCGATACGACGATAAATGATACATATCCACCATGATTGCGGTTTTAATACACGTGTAACGGTGGCTTTAGTAAGCTTTTTTTTTTAATTTTGTGAAACTTTTCTGTGCACGAACCATCATATTTATTATAGAGATTTTAGAAAACCTTTCTGTTAATGTTTAGGCAGAGGGCTATTGAAATTGCAGAAAAAAGATTTTAATTCTGCAAAGCATACGAGTACGATTATAAAGAGACAGAAAATAAAAAATTTAATTACTTATTTGGTTGATTTCCTCGGAAGTTTCAACAATGCAAGTTTCAATAACTCATTTTAACGGAACATTACAATTAGAAAAAAAATCATTTTTCTTTAGTGAAATTTCATTGAATTAAATTTGATGCATAAGCAATGAGAGGTTAACACCATCTATGGCACACATCATACCGTTATTCCGTCACGGTATGCAGATGAAACCATAACCGCGAAGTGTGGTGGGTTTTCGACAAAAAATTAACATTCTAAATGAGAAACGCGAAACAAGATCCATTCTGTACATTGTATCGTATTACCAAAAGACATTGCGTAACAATCTTACCGTAACGAGCAATATCTTACAGAATATTTCTTTGTTACAGAATTAATTTCTGTTTATATTGAAAATGGATTGTTTTACAAACCCCTAACCACCTATGCGTGCATAAATTGCATCGAGGCAAAAACATATTTTGTCATGGTGCACGCTTATACGCGTTTAGAAGCGATACGATCAACAACTTTCCTGAAAGAGAGATTGCACTGGAAATAATTAACATAAAGGTCCAGTTTGCGATCGCATTGTTCAGAGCATAGTTTAAATATTAGGTACATTCTGCTAGAGTGACCATTGGCTGCACGCACTGTACCGTTACATCGTCACGCTGAAAGGTTTAAACACCGGAACCGCGTGTACATGTGATTAGAAAAAGACGCTTCTAACCTCCTATTTCATCTGCTTTGTCATCTGGCCGACATTTAAATCGTATCACGTATCACGTTTTTTTAATTGCTCATTTTTGCTAATTAAAAACATTTGCTAATTTTTCTAACATACCGAGAAAACAATAATTCTTTTTCCCTTAAGATTAAGTAATTTCTTGTATAATATTTCAATTTCTACCTTTTTACATTGTAATCTAACATAACACTGTGACGCAATATTCTTATACCAAGGTTTCCATACAGCACGATCTACCAAAGTAGGAAACCTCTCGTTTAACATTAGCACATGTATTACAATATTTTGATCAGTTTTGAACTTAACCCTTAACCATGATACATTAAGGTTGACATTTTTAACACCTTGTCTGCCACGTCACCCATGTATGGGTTACACTTGAGCTTCCATTAGAAACTGTCGCCCATATTATTAGGAATTCTTTCATTTATTTGGTTGAAAATGTCCCCATTAGATATTAAGAATTATAGATAATAGAAATAAAATATTGTGGAAATAGTAATCCCTTTTCTGAATATAATAAAGACTATAGGATATTAAAGCATCAAAGTATCGATGATAAATAATATTTGGTACTAACTTGTAACAGCAAAAAGGGTTGATAGTAAGAATTTTCGTAAAGTATGGCATCGTTGTAACCGAGAAGCCACGATGTTCGTGACTTCGTCGGCTTATGCACCACATTAGGTGCAATCAAGTATTGTCCAAGGCAGTCGGACATCATGACGCAGCTTTGACAGACATTACTTTACAGCCGAGGCCTTTAAGCCAATTTCACGTCGGGTTTCCTAGCTCTAATACCCATCCGGCCACGTGACCGGCCATTGATTACTTGTTTACGATTGATATACCGATCGAAGCTGTCGAGGCGAAGGAAAATTTTTATCGTCGAAACGGGACGCACAAACGGGAACAATGACTATGATCAACGAACGAGACAATGGTCTCGAAACGAGGTGGAAGAGAGATTTCGGAGAAGGGGAAGCATCGATCTGTGAAATTGACAGGATTCTCGTATTCTAGGTCGAAGACACTAATCGGTCGGTGTTTTTCACCGACTCTGGCGAATTTTTTTTAGAACGACCGTTCAGAGAGAAAAAGTGTCAAACAGCGAAATTCAAACGAATGAAAGACTTCGTGCTGCCATTAAACGAAGAAATTATCAGCTGCCTTTCAGTAGTAATAATTTCTGGGAAAAGTAGAAACTTGATCCAAAAATGTAGGAAGTTGAAAAAAATAAAAATGATGATGCATTTTCAGAAGATAAATTGTAAAGAAAAGAGGAGCACGGTACGCGTGAGAGATCGAATTTGTTACAAAACAGGTACACGTAATGGAATCATTAATCACATCACACCGAATCGTAATAATTTCGTACGCATCTATGATTAATTGATGTTCAAGTAGCAGAATCACAATTTCACGGGACAAATTGTTTTATACGCGTGAAACAGATGCATCTGACACATTTCACGCTGCTGAACGTGACTCCGATGGCCAGGCACAATAATTAACACCTGTGCACGCTCGCTTACAAGATTATGAAATTATCTGCGTATTTCAGTGTGTTCTCGAATATTTACATTTCAATGGAATTACGATGATTGTAATTGTACGTTAGTTCATCGTTAAGTGATAATAATTCAACTTCTGTTTCGTGATACCCTCTAATTACACTTTTTTATTCTTCTCGCGAACATCTTTCATCTACGTTTTCCTTTTCTTGGAAACACTTGTGGGTTACGAACTTGCAATTTTCATGTGTACGGTACAGAACACGATACCATATAATTGGCGAGTAATTATTTCTGAGAAGACAGGGTGAAAAGACACCAAGGGATCATAAAAAATATGAACAACATTGGAGGAAAGTAACGTGATCATTGTTTTTTCGCTAATTTTCCCTTAATAGGTATCATTAACTGCAGCTGTCGTTTGTGATCCATAAACGTCCTGTTTAATTTCGTTTTATAATATGTCATTCGATACCACGAGTGGCTTCGACCCTTAGGCGGCTTCGCCCAATGGCGTAGACCGCCTATTATCATAACTTCAAAGAATTTACGAAATAAATTGAAGAATATTTTAAATACCACTAGTACCCAAGTTTCTAAATAAATATCCCTATCAAAATTTACAATTTTCATACTTTTTTCTATAAAATTACTTCGATGTGTATATAAAAATATGAATATTTATTTAATCCTCTTATTATGACTGAAACAATTTCGTTCGATGGAGATTAAAGATGGATATATTGTATTTGCAATAACTCAAATATTTAGTGATTATCTTAATTATCCAATTGTTTGGATATCGTTAGCACCGATATTGATCCGATTGCAAGGACGACTGACAGATAAATCCATTATGAAATTAATATCAAGATCGCGAATCAAAATGACAGTGGAACACGTGGCGCGGTCTTCTTGCGAGACCTATTTCTGAGACCTGGCAGAAGTGCGCCGGTCTTACCAAGTCCAATCCTATTAAGGGGTTAACAGGTATCTGGTTGGAAGACGAACGACCCAGTCGTATCTCGTACCTGGTTAAGTGAACAGTGCTCGTTTCTTAAAAAGAAATCATCGACACTTAAATGAGGCATCGAGATTTTTGAAATTTCGATCACAGTTACCGAAGATGGGTGATATAATCGGTGGGTAAACTCTCGAGACAATAAAAAAAATTCTGTTGTACGATAACGTCAAAAGTGCAGTGGATAAAGCTACGAATATTTGTAATATAACTTTTATAACTTGGTGAACGATTGTAGTCGAGCAAGAGAAAGTGTATCGTTTTCGAAATTTCCCAGAAAAAATGGAATTGCATAATCTCGAACGATAATGATCGTTGTTAAGTTTCGCGCTAATTTGATTATAGGTTTTCTAGGTATAAACTCCAAGGTAGTGTGAAATTCTCTAATTATAATCAAATTTATGAGAATATAATAACGCGTTGCATAATCGATTTAACTTACTTATACAAATCTCGTTTCTGTAAGTGCGTTAATCGAATTAAAAGTTTAGTATTCCGCAGCTTCTGCAGAAATTAATTTTCTTACTAAACTGGAACGTTAAGTCCTTCTTTTGTATTTTATTTGATAAACTTTAGCCTCGGTACATCTTTTTGTTCACCGCATCACCTGTAGTAACAACAACTTTTCTTTCCGCGGTTCACCGCAACTTTCTACCAGACCAGATACATGAATCGGTTGACTACCGCGGTTCAATTAATTTTCTTTTATTTTTCTAATAAATACAGAGAGTAAAATACCGCTCATATTAATTTCTAAAACCACTGTAGAATAACAGAAAATTTTTAAAACTAGCAAATAGTTGTATTTCTATTAAATCTAATAGTAGTAAATCTAATTACTAAGGTAATTCTATCTTAAAATAATTCATTGAGTTATTTTGGTACCCTAACTTATTGGACCTATTTTAGATTTCACAAATATGTAATATGCTATAAAGACACCTCTATTAATCACTATTTTAAAATTTTAATTCTAACTCCAGTCTTCAAAATAATTACAAAAATTCCTATATTAAGTATAGAAACCTTAGTAGTATTTTTATACTTAAGACTTTTTTAATAAACTTCCAGTAGTCAACAAAATTAGTGATTAATTAAGTATAAAAATAAATAAAAAAAGATTTTTCCCATTAAAATAGGTGCCAGATAGGTGCATTCAAAGTATTAACAACGAACAATTATTTTTGTTAAACTTTTCCAGAAATGACCGGTGGTGGGACCAACATGGCGTACCACGGTCTCAGTCAACACGTAAACTTCGACGTGATACCGGATCCTGGCGATCGTTTCGTCCTGGAGGAATTGATTGGCGAGGGAACCTACGGGGAGGTTTACAGCGCACACTGCAACGAAACCGGCAACAAAGTTGCGATCAAGATATTGGAAAATGTGGCGGACAACATCGAGGAGATCGAGGAGGAGTATCTGGTATTGAAGGATCTCAGCCATCATCCGAATATACCGCAATTTCATGGTTTATTTCTGAGGAGAGCGAAACCAGCTCAGGAAGAGGATCAATTATGGTTCGTCATGGAGGTATTGTCGTTCTGACTTTCTCGTAACACGATCAGGAAAGCGTAACGAGTCAACAATTGTCCGCCTTAACTTTTGTATCTCTGTTATCAACTTGACGGCCATCCTATTAAATTGCAATTAACCGATAACTATTGTTTTCATTTGATCCGAGCAGCTATGCACGGGAGGATCGGTGACCGATCTCGTTCAAGGTTTGAAGAAGAAAGGGAAACGTTTGACGGACGAACAAATAGCCTACATCCTTCGGGAAACTGTCGAGGCGTTGGTTTACTTGCATAGCAATCATTGCATGCACCGTGACGTTAAGGGTCACAATATTTTGCTTAACGAGGAGGCGCAAGTGAAATTGATTGACTTTGGCGTGTCATCCCATCTTGCCGCTACGCTTGCGAGGAAAAACACCTCTGTTGGTACACCGTATTGGATGGCACCCGAGGTAAGACTTCAAAAGTCGGTAAGACTGAAAATTTGTATAATTCTCTTTTAGGGGTAGGAGGTTGATAATAAAATTTTTATTTCAATATTTAACCTTTGATCTGGAATTGAATTAACTTGTAGGGTGTCCAAAGCAATTCGAAATAATTTATACATATAAATTATAATACTACATTATATCCTATCAAGAAACATTCAAAACCCAGAAATTGTAATTTAATAATCGCAAACAGGTGATTGCTTGCGAGCAACAATTGGACTCCTCATACGATTCACGATGCGACGTTTGGTCAGTGGGAATCACAGCCATCGAATTGGCGGAGGGAGATCCTCCCCTATCCGACCTGCATCCGATGAGGGCACTGTTTCAAATCCCCAGAAATCCACCGCCATCTTTGAAAAATCCGGACATCCACTGTCCAGAATTGATGGACTTCATTACCGAATGTTTGGTGAAAGATCTCGAGTATCGACCGTTCGCCAGCGAATTAAAAGAGCATCCTCTGCTCGTCGGCGTCGAATCATACGTGGAGAAGGTCAGGGAGGAGCTTCGAGAGGAGATACGTCGCCAGAGAACGGATGGCAGGGTTCACACGCAGCCGGAAGTGACGACCAAACACGGAAAATTGAAAACCGACCGGAAAGCCAGACCGGAGAAGATGTACATGGACGATCTGGCAGCTTTGGACACGTTATCGGAAGATGCTATCGTCGATCAGTTGCAACACAGATACGAGCAAGCTCAAATATATACTTATATGGGAGACATACTTGTTGCTGTTAATCCTTTCACCAACCTAGGATTGTACACAGGAATTGTGAGTAATTATATAATGTAGAGAGTGTTCATTATCCAAACATTCATTGTTCGAACTGCTAATTATCCGATACAATGTTGCATTGCCGTTATATTTATCCTCATTAGTTCTTGAAATTAATTTCGAAGAAGGAAATTAATACCTAATTGCCTTATAATTCGGTAATATAATGTATCAAATTATGGCAATAATACTCTTGTATTCAGTGGCTAATTTTCCAAATAACCTCAGTCCCAGTTTTAATTACAAACCAAATTATAGTAATTTGCAAACTTTAGTTCTAAAAGGACAACTTCTTAACAATGTTTTAAATCCTTTTTACAGGAGCAGAAGAGATACAAAGGTCAAGCAAGATCAGACAATCCACCTCACATCTTTGCCGTAGCTGATGCCGCCTATCAAGCATTACTGCATCAGCGACAGAATCAAGCAATTGTGATTAGCGGTGAATCGGGTGCAGGAAAGACGGAAAGTGCTAATTTGTTGCTAAAGCAGCTGGTTTATCTGAGCAAAGCTCCTAATCGCAATTTAGAAGAAAGAATCCTACAGATTAATCCAATAATGGAGGCTTTCGGTAACGCGACCACTGGAATAAACGCGAATTCTTCGAGGTTTGGAAAGTATCTGGATTTGACGATGACGAAAGGGGGCAAAGTAACCGGTGCCAGAATATCGGTTTATTTGTTGGAGCAATCTCGAGTAGTGGCTCAAGCTGAGTAAGTATCGATAAAATAAACTTTCTAGATTTTATGAATGAATTTTGGATAATTGTTACAGGGGTGAGCGCAATTTTCACATATTCTATTACATGTACGATGGTCTGGAGGCGGATGATCGTCTCGCAGAATTCCATCTCGACCCCAATCTTCGAAAGCATCATCGATATCTGGCGGATCAAAACCAAACCTCTCAAACGCATATCGATAAGTTCAAGCAATTAAAGTCTGGATTTAAATTACTCGGATTTCAAGACAGCGAGGTGGACATTGTATATCGTATCCTGGCTGCTGTTCTTCATCTTGGTGATATCGAGTTTGGAGAAGTGGCGAGCGAAGACAATACTGACAATAAGAGCCGAGTAATTGACACGGCTCCTTTGCACAGAGGTAATTAGACATTCTTATATTTTACTAATAATTAAAAAATGAAGGTATCTTTTACAGAGAAGTATTCAATTAATTGTTATTCCTTCTGTTAACCTGATATCCATTTCTGTAATTCAAATTACTAGAAATTTATGTAATTAAGTTTCTAAAATGAATTTCAGTCTCGCAACTACTGGGTGTCGAAGAGAGCGATCTTCTGGAAGCTTTGACATCGAACTCGGTTATGACCCGAGGCGAAACGATCACTCGGAACAACACGGTAGCCGAGGCTTGTGCAGCGAGGGACGCCATGGCGAAAGGATTATACGGTCGATTGTTCGACTGGATGGTCAATCAGATCAACTGTTTGCTATGCTTCAATCGTTCGCCGAACTACGAACCGTTGGCGATCGGTCTTCTCGACATTTTCGGTTTCGAAAACTTCCCGAGGAACTCGTTCGAACAACTATGCATCAACATCGCCAACGAGCAGATCCAGTATTACTTCAATCAACATATCTTCACGTGGGAGCAACAGGAGTACATGGCGGAGGGAATACCGGTCGATCTGGTCGAATTCTCGGACAACAGGCCCGTTTTGGACATGCTTCTCAGCAAACCCATGGGACTTCTAGCTCTATTGGACGAAGAGAGCCGATTTCCTAGAGCCACCAATAAATCGCTGATCGGTAAGGAACTCTCGACAATGTTATTTCGCATGAAACGTTCATTCTGAAGCTTCCAAGTTTCTAAAAATATACGTTTTTACGTATTGCAGAGAAGTTTCATAACAACATCAAATCAAAATTCTACGTGCGACCAAAATCGGACGCGGTGTGTTTCGCCGTTCACCATTTCGCAGGACGCGTGGTCTACCAAGCGGAAGGATTCTTGGAAAAGAACAGAAATTTCCTTCCCCCGGAAGTAATCCAACTGGTCAGACAGTCTCAGTACGACATGGTCCGTTTCTTGTTCCAATGCCCGATCACGAAGACCGGCAATTTGTATTCGGCTGTACACGAGACCGATTCGAAGAAGTTGTCGCAATCGAATCAGAACACCAAGGTGCGTTATCAAATATTTTCTAACAATCTAACGCGGATGAAACCATTTACTAACATTTTAAATTTTAAGACGAACAATTTTAATTAATTGCAACCATATTTCATTTTTCATGTGGCATTAGGAACGTTATTCAAGCCGTGGATTAGCCTCTCAATCGAGGGCTCAACAAACTGTGGCAACCTACTTCCGATACTCGCTCATGGATTTACTGCAAAAAATGGTATCAGGATCACCGCAATTCGTACGTTGTATAAAACCAAACGATTCCAGAAGTCCGCAGTTCTTCGACAAAGAGAAGGTCGTGAAACAACTGAGATACACGGGGGTATTGGAGACGATAAGGATTAGACAGAACGGATTCTCTCATAGAATACAGTTCAATGAGTTCTTGAAGAGGTATAAACTGTACTTTAAAGTCTTTCAAACTTTCAAAAACGTTTAACATGTAATAACAATAATTCTGTTTAATCAAAGAATGGTGTTTTAATTAAGTTTCTATATTGCAGATACTGTTTCTTAGCATTTGGCTTCGACGAACGAGTAGTAGCCAACCGCGACAATTGTCGTCTCCTTCTGATCCGTTTGAAGATGGACGGATGGGCGTTAGGCAGAACAAAAGTCTTCCTCAAGTACTACCACGTTGAATTTCTATCGAAAATGTACGAGGAACAGCTCAGGAAGATCATCATGATACAGTCGTGCGTTCGACGATGGTTGGCCAAGATCAGATTCAGAAAGCAAAAATGGCAATTCGCGGTGTCCGTTGTCACTCTGCAACGTCACATACGCGGATGGTTGTCGAGGAAACACCTGTTGGAGGAAATGAAGAAGAAACAGGAGGAAGAGGAAGCGACTGTTCTACAAAAAGCGCAAGGTTTGACGAACGTCTAAATCAAATCATAATATGGAAGCTAGAGAAGAGACGTTGACTTAGAAAAGATATTTAATATTCTTTTGATAGAAGAACAGGAAGAGAAGGCTGCGGAAGAAGAACCAAACGAAGAACAAGAAAAGAACGAAGAAGAAGGAGATAAAGAGACGCTAAACGAAGACGATGCCGCCGTAATCATTCAAAGCCGTAAGTTTGTTATGAATAAATTTATATTCATAAATTGATATTAGTATTAGTTACATTACCAACATTTTTATTTCAACATCTGGACACTTCAGTCAAAAAGAAATTCTTTCGATGTTGGCAGATTTCAGAGGCTACACTATCCGCAAGCGTTTCGGAGCCGAGCGCGAGGAACGTTTCAAGAATATCTTGAACAACTACGACGACAAGGTTGAAGCGCATAACGCGTTGTTGCGAGAGGGTTTGAAGAACGAGGAGGCTGAAATGATCGTTGAACAATGGTACAAAAAGGAAGAAAAAGTTGCAAAGCAAAAACCACCTACGAAGGACCTCGTGCACCCTAAGCTGAGACAAGCTGATCTCATACAATTCTCTCAGAATGTAAGTAAAAGGTCACCAAAATAATATAAAATATGTATAAAACTTTTTAGAAACTGATTTCTTCAGCTTTGTTTGAAAGATTTCTTTATCAGAGGTCAATTAAATCACCCAATAAGTTGTCACATTCTTGATAAATAATTTTGTTAATACGTGACGAAATAGGTTCACACGAAGAACCAAGAAGTGCACAAGAATCTACGTTACAACAAGCCTGGAATACGATTGAACGACATCGAGGAACCGCCACCGGATTACGTGAAACCAGAAGGGTTCAGCATGGTGCAGCCTATCCTGCAATACCGAAGCGGGGACCAAGTGGAGGAAGAAGAAACCATCAAGTACTATCGCGACCTGAAGGACGAGATGAGCAGGTAAATAGATCCAATGTTGTATAACAATCGATAGATCGTTTTCGTAATCGATCAGCGAATGGAAAATTCGAATGCTCAATTTTCCAATGCTTTTGGCACTCGCATCGGAAGTGGTTCGGAGTTCGACGAAGACGAAGCTGGTTGGGACTTACCGTTGATACAGCTAGAAAATGACCTTCACCCATTGTCGAGGTACATAATGCAGATCTCAGAATTGTTATTATAAATTTTTGTCACTAGTGAATGATAGTTGAAGATTCATTGAAACGTTATACTGAGATCTTAGATCCGAAACCCTGTTGCTTGATTGAATTAGAAATGCCTTTTAGCATTTAATTTTCAATCATCAAAACGCTAGAAAATTGCTGACTTTAGTATTTTAATTACACTAGCCTTCAAGCATCAAGTTTATAGTGATTAACCTGTAATGACCCACAATTACCAACCTTGTAAATTTAATCTTAGACTTAAAAATCTTCTAATACAAAATTAGAGTACCTAATTTTAGTCAGTGTATACCACTGTACGCATTTCATAGGTCTGGTTCACCACTTTGCCAATCAGATACTGATACACCTTGTCTAATTTTAGGAGTCGAATGGATCAAATACTGGAAGTAAATGTCGAGAGGAAGGAACGTTTGGAAGCTCAGGGAGACTTCTCGATAGCCCCGGAACAACATCTTTCCGATATATGGCACAAAGCTCTGAGAAGTCCGACCGAGAATCAAGAACAAGAGAATTATGGCAGAGCGAGGTAAAATTCTATTCTGTCCTCAATTTGATCTCGAATTTCCCTCGACAATTATTCTTTTATCTTCTTCTTTCTATACCTTTGTTCACCATACTTGCAACTCGTTAATTTTGCATTAGGCAGTATCGTTGCATTAAACCACCGGTACGATAGTGATTGAGTTACTAATCTCTTGTTGTGTTTCTGTAATCTTGCCAGAGGTATCATGGCAAACTTCCAGGTAAAATAATAATAAAATTATGCTGTAGAGTGTATCATACCCATCTGAGAGATTTTTATTTTATTTAGAAGTTCTTCGTGTAGTTTGTCGCAAATATAATAACACGAGAAACGAAACCTGTCTTCGAGAGAAGGATTTCCTTTGTTCTTGAGAAAGGATGAACAAGCATCGCACAAAATTTTTAGTCATTCGTAGACCACTGTTTGTGTAAGATATAGAAACCTGGATGATCGTACGTTCGAGTCGAAAATATCTTAGCCACAAGGTTACATTGAAATCATCGGTGAAGAATAACAAGAACAATATACATTAATGAATACGTATCATTTTTATACAAGAAAAATAGGTTAAAATAAAAATTATTTGACAAACATTTGATATTATAGTCATCCAATTTTCAAAAAGTTAATTGCCAACAAAACGACAATGACGTGTTAGCCGATCTCAATGCAACCCAATTATGGTCCATACGAAATCTTTCGTATTTAAACTTCACATAGGTACCATTTCAGGAATTCGAGTATCTTAACACGTAGACATCTAGATTATTAAACAATCGATCGTTTCTGAAATACTCATTTATCGGTAGTTCTGAAATCAACAATCCAACTGTCGCGCTCAAACAAATGGACTAGAAGAGTCAATTCTCTTTTTACAGTACAAGGATTAATCACCTGCTTAACAACAAACTGCGGTCCCCTGAGGACAGTCCGCTCCGTAAACAACATCCAATCGACTCTTCGAATATCAACGATACAAATGGCTTACGATCCAGATACATCCTTAGATACAATGCTGTTAACGAACGTCAACAACCAATTGTCGGTCAGCAACGTGTCGTCAATGGACACCCTGTAAACTGTCATCAGAACGGATTCAACGGATGTTCTAATATCGCGAATGGCCACACACCGTTTGCAAATGGGTATACGCCTTCAAAGAATCGCTACAATCTACTGGGTGGACAGGAATCTTCGAACTCGGTCAAAGAACGTCCCTCGATGAACAGAATGAACGGGCATCCGAGCAGCAACGCGTATCGAAACATTTTCGCCGGTTGTCAAAATGGTTTGTTCATTAACAAAATGGTTATGGGGAACGAGCTGATCAAACCGTCGAGATTGAGCAACGGATTGAAGAATAACTTGAACGATAGAATCAAAGAGACACAGCCTACCAAAGAGAACGACAATCTGAAGAAGAATCGAGCCGTAGGAGCGGATAACAAGAATGGGATCAATAATCGGTTGATTAATTGTCAGAATGCCATTAATGGTCGATTAGCTGCACGAAAAGAGCCCGAAAAGGACGCGTACGGCGTCGCAGCCGATCTGAGACAGGTTCTGAGACCAACAGTGGCTCGAAAGCAGGAGATCTTCAAGGTGGATTACGACCCGGAGGACATCAACGGACCGTATAATTTTAGGCAGCTATTGAGACCGACCGATTATCTTCCGACTGAATCTTTGAGGAAACGAAAGGGGGGAATTGGTTGCAACGGCGTTTCCGTGTCGAAGGACAAGGTTCCTGAGAAACACGTGAAAAGAAGAGCACCACTGGCGCCCAATCAGAACAAATTTGTTCACGCGAAGAAGTAATGAACGTTCTAACTCTTTTAGAACAGATGTTGATCAACGATTAGCTAGATTGATTATTGATCGTTCATTTTTGACGATATAGTCGAATTCGAGAAGACACAGCACAGAAAATATGCAATTCATTTGAAAAGAATTGAAAAATTGAATTGAATGCTCGCAAAAATTAAGAGTTAATAATCTTTCATTGTTTCCTTGATTTAATCAAACAAAAATGAAATATATGTGTTTTGAATTTTCTAATAATTTACGAGAAATTTCCAGTGCTGTGCAGAAAATTGTAAAATTGTTTTTGTTTATTCATTTTAATCGCATAATTTCAATATTAATTTTAACAATTTTTGCGAGTATTAAATTATCAAATTGAAATTAAATTACTTCCATCTTGGACAATGTTAATATTCTACATATCTTAAATTTTATTGCATTTAATTTTCCTTTCGTGATCTCTTTGGGTCTTTTTTATTTTTTTTCGTAGCAGTTTAAGAATGAAATATTGTTGTTTCTCGACAAAATATATTGCAATGATACTGTTTATTTAGAACTAGTCATGTGTAGCTTTACGAAGAATTTAGATGTGTTCGATAGCGCTAACGAAGGAAAGAAAAAAAAAATATTCTCCGAAATTCTAACAATATTTACTATTTGACTCGTATAAGTAAATATAAGTTATTGGACATGATTGTTTGTTAGTATTCTATCACGTTAAATGTTTAAAAAGGCGCCTTAATACATAGATACTGTTAATTATTTATTAATCACGAGAGTACAGATTGTAAATAAACTTCTGATTGAAGGACAAAAAATAATCTATAAAATATATAAATGTTTCGTGTTAACTTAACGTTTCTATTTGTTCTTGAATCCTGATCCAAGAATCACGAATCATAAAGTATCCTTTCTTTTTCAATTATGCAGTCATGCAGCCATTAAATCTCACGTAAATTACAAAATAATTAGTATATGAGTATCATTTAATTTAAATTATTTAATAATTATGTACTAATGATATGTATTAAAAAATATCAAATAAATACTTAAGAATATTGTTACGTATATTAAGATCATCGTTAAAAGACTCGTTAAAAAAGTATTGACAAAGAAAGAGAAAATGGAGAATAAAGAACCATTTATTGTAATTTCGACAAAATATTGACCGTAGTTTGACGAAATGAATATTGCATTTAATCCATTTATTTTTGAGTATGTATATCATGTTACAGTGTCAGAATAATGAGAAGCAGAAAGTATCACAATTCTATTCAAGATTTTGCATCAGGAACAATATTAATTCGTAATTTACGTTAAAAAAGTAAGTACGTTGTACGACATTTTGAATTTCTTCTGGCGCGTAAGTGGAAAGCAAACTGAAAATCACTTACCTTTATTTTCCGTCGTAAAAACAGCACCCAAATTGCAGCCAGTTCGTCCACAGGTCCAATCCTAATAGACAATCACTTATCACACACATTTTCTTGCATTTTCTTCACTTTTCACAATAAAATACAATAAAATATCTGAGTTACGTTCGAAACGTGTATTACAGCTAGCACTTTGAAAACGACTGACTTCATGGCGTTGGTAATTGGACCGCCCACCACAAGATGGCGCCCGGTGTCCGCTTCGGCAGCTCGATCTGAAGGTACACGAAGTTAGTTGCTCTTGTACCGTCGTGCCGGCTGGATGTCGCTCGCGTCGTGAAATGTCAGTGCGACGATTGGCCGATAGTGTGTTAAGAGGGGTGCCTAGGGAAATACGTGAAATACACGGTTGTGCTGTGTAAGGTGGTTGTGTTGCGAGGACGGAGAAGCAAGAGGGGTGCAACGAACCCTCTAGGCTCGGTTCGAGTCTACGGAGCGCGGAGTTGTGTTCGAATCATGGCGACACCCGACCCCGTAGACCCAGCCACCCTAGAGATAAAGACCCGTAGCATAGAACAGACACTACTCCCACTAGTAAAACAGGTAAGAGAATTTAATCGGAAACCAGAGAAACGAATCGTTTGTTCGATCCGATCACACGGTTGGTGGTTCTTGTTTCTTTTTTTTTTTTTATTTGAGCCGCTTACACCGCCTGGCCTTTAACCACGATAGGTTAAGGTCTTCTCTCACCCCGGCTTACTTCGATACCGTTTACTTTCTGTTGCACGGCATCGGTGTTGTCCTACACACGAATAATAACACCGATTGTATGCGTGTTAGGCTACGCGTCACGCTACGTAGATGTGTAGATCTGCACGTGTATATGAGAAAACGTGCACGTATTCGCACAACTCGTTGCATGTGTATTGTGTACGCGCGAGGAAGCGAGAGGGAGCTTTGTACAGCGGTCAACAGGGGAAATAGAGACGGGTAGAGACGTGCGAGACGCGAGACAAGGACAAACATATGTGTCTAACGCATTCAAGAATGGGACAGACGTACGAAAGAAGTGTGTACATCGAGGATTAAGTGTTACTTAAGCAAGGGAACGTGCAGCATTAACCATTTCTTCGATATCGATTTAATCTTAAGGAGAGTACCCTTTTTAGGCCTCGGGTGGTCTTCGTTTAAAAAGAAACACAGTGGTATTTGACAGTTCTCGTGCCGGGCATGTGCTTTCTATCATCGAACGACCAAACCACCGCACGATTAAAGTAACAGATATTTTGGTAGTTCTTCCTTCTCTCTCGCTTCCTCTTTTTTGTTTTCCATCTTTCTTTTCACGTTCTTCCTTCTCTACCCGCGACTGTATATATTTATATACACGTATACGTACGTGTATGTGTGCATATAAATGTCTGCCGGAGTCACGTGACCAGTGTTTCACGCCATGGCGTCGATTTCAAATTTTTATAAAATTATCACTTACTTTTTCAATTCTATCAAACACGTGCGTGGTGTAATTTTGCGTATGCATGATTGTGAATAGGAAACACATACACAGAAGCATGTGACAAAAGTTAAAGGATATTGAACTGATCATTAAAAATGTTTTAATTAAATTTCCATGAATTGGGCGGGATTATATAAATAAATAAAATTGAATTGATCGAATCGAATTACAATCGCGTATATTCTGTTTCAGTCAAATTAAGATTCAATCTTTTATGCAAATTTCTTTTTTATTCACGAATTTTGTGCCGAATTATTTCGATAAAGATAGGTTATACGTATGCAGAATTTATTTCTGTGAGAAATTTTAGTCGTGTGATTAATGAAATAGCGCGCACGTGTCGCGTTTTTTATCACCTTTTTAGACTTTGCTGCTAATTTGGGAGTAGAAAAGAGGGTCACGAGGATTTTTAGCCGTACGAAATACTTTTGCTTCGTAGTTTCGTGGCCTTATTTCTTTTATTGAATTTTGAAGAAACTTCGAATTTTTACGATTTTAAACTCTAACGCTTATCTTCATTAAATTGTGTACTCGTTAGTTTGTTTTGGAATAAAAATTAAACGTGAAATTTCGCTTAAATTTTCTCAAAATAAATATTGAAACGAAAGTTACACTGAAGGTTTGGTTGATGCTCTTGATCGAATTAAGAGCAGCCCACGGTCCTCTTTTGAAGCCACCTCAAAGAGAATATGTCTTTGAACGAAATCTTGAATTGACGACAGTCTTGATATCTCTTTCATCCTAAATCTTTGTTTCTTTACGTACGAATTGTGTTCAAACACGAAACTCGATCCACAAAAGACGTCGTTATCGAGGAGAGAAGAGCAAACGGACAGATTCGAGTGGATTCTCTTTATTCCTGGACCTACTTAATTTCGTAATCGTCGATCCAGTTTTCTATGTCGCTTCTCGTTGAATTAATTTCGAGTGGTCATCCCCTATCGTTTACGTACCCCGGTAACCGAATAATTGCTCCAGTTAAATTCCTCGAGAGATTCAATTTCGATCGAGCAATTTACCTCTTCGCGTGTTTGGAATCAGCGATTTTTAGCAACTTAAATTATTGGCGTTTTACAAATATTTCGACAATTTGAGAAATGAATAAACGCGTAAATGAATCGTGAGAAAAATATAGACATCGTCTAGCCAGTTGCATTCATCGAATAGTGGAATAACAGAATTGTGTCCAATTATGGTGAATTCTGTACATCCCCGGAATGCACACGAGCACGTACCAACTCACCCTCCATTTTATATTCATATATTCATCCTATTCGTTCGATATCTGCTGTACACTAGTCAATACGTGTATTAACAAGGTTTCGCGTGCAACATGAATTACAAGTAGCTTTCGTCGTTTAATACGGTGACAAAAATTACTTCTCCAAGTAGATTTTCACCCAATTTTCTGTACTGAAAATTATGCTCGATTTGCATAAACGTTCACGGGTCGTTGATAATTATTTGTATTCGGGGGAAGGGAAATGTTGGTAAGTAGCTGGCGAACAATCTTTTGTGTCAGGTTAAACGGAGGTTCCCACAATGTTGGCGAACGTGTACGATCACGAAGAAATCGAGCATGTATTGGTTAAACCTCTTAGATAGAGAAAGCACACGAGTGTGTCTGGTGCATGACACAGAAGGCGATCGTTACCGGACTGCAGCCACTTGTTAGAGCTCCGTCTAGCCATCCTTAGCCATCCTCTTTTCTCTTCTGTCTTTCTCCCTTTTACCTATTTCGTATCCTTCTCTATGACGTTCCTCGTCCAACGAAAGACCTTCGACCTGCACTTTTCGCGCAGACTTTTCCTTATTCCTGGTTTTAGGGCGGTCCAGCTGCGGTCGATGTTTTATTGACCACCTTCTGACCGATTTGTTGGTAAACCGCCGATCATTTTGTTTCTTTACCTCCCTTCAGTTTTACATTTCCTTTGATTTTCTGTCATTTTTCTTAATAATATATAATCTATACATAAATCTTTCAAAATAGTCCTTGAGAATCCTCAGTACCAATATTATGGATAGTCCACATCAGTGGTTAGGTTATATTGCGTTTCCTTAAGTTCCATCAATAGACATTCTACATTTACTTGGTTTTTAAACTATTCTTCATCTGAGTTGTTGAAGATAGAATGTTTGTTATTTATTAACGTCGATGATACGTAGTAAGAATGAACACAAGGCTTCTGAGCTCTCTGCTAATGGATTCAAGGAATTTCCTGGAACACTTCAATTAACCCTTGTTCCACGCTCTGATATCATCGGTGCGCTAAGATTAGTAACCGTGGGCTGTTCATCATCCCTGTCAATAGTGAATGCAAATTAGACGCAAATCATGTACTAATTAGCTGAGTATTAGTATCCCAAGATTTTTATCCGAATAATTTTTTACGCCATCACTATGTTGATTGAATCAAAAAATCACATCGCTCTTGAGATACGTTGTATTTTTCAGCGTTCCTCTTTCGTTACGTGACAAAAAATATATCATATCTGATAATATCTGATTCATTTGCCGGATAGGCTGGCTCAACCGCATATAAAATCGATTTTCCCGTTATTCGTGCTCAAAATTCGCTTATTGGTTTTTCATTTTTCACGAGAATACTTTCCGGCGGTCGGTTTGTTGCTGCGAAACGATCATGAATCGAAAAACCATCGCTCTTTTCGAAGGATCAATCGTTTATTGTTATCTGTTCCTTCATCCGATATTTTTGGACCAACGAGCTAGGTCGTTTTTAATTCTTTTTTATCGTTTTGAGCTTCCGAAAAATCCGAACAATTCTAAAACGCTTTAAAAATAAATTAATCATTTATTACGTCCAACGTAAACAAAGTTTTGATAATGGAACTAAAAATTTGAAGAACGGTCGAGTTTTACGGTCGTCAGCGACCCGGTTTTGTGTACGAAAGGTAAAATATGATTGTAAAAAATATGTAGGAATTTGATTCATTAGGAGATTGTAGTAACATATGTGACGATGCATACCGTGGGACCCGGGGGAATTTCGCATCGTGCCCGAGGGGTTGAGAAAGAAGAAGGGAATTTTTCAGGGTAGAAAAGCCGTCGCGACGGTGACACACTCGTAAACCACCAATATCTACTGAGAATTCCTCGAGTGGCACATTTGAACACTTCAATTAACCCCGATCTTCGACCTGACCCTACACTGACCCATTACTGACACGTTACGATCGGTGGCTATGGCCACAGACTTCCGCAGTGTGTCTTCTCCTTGGTTATACACCAGAAACCGTGACAGATAAATGAAGGCAGACGCCACTGAAATATACTTGGAGATATTTTATCCAACTTAATCTTTGATAACGGAGCTCCCTCTCGTTTCTTGAGGTTCGACCTTAATTCTGTTTTATCGTGCATTAATTCAAACGAAAAAGATATTATATAATATAATAAAAATGTTGAGTCGTATTTCGTGTCATTTAGTGTTCGATATTTAAGCACCAAATGTTAAAGCTTATTAATAAAATTTTTCAAATATTGCAAATTAACCTAGTTAATGCGAAGTATTAAATTACTTATAAATCTTTCAAAGAACTTTGGATTTTCTTACGAAATTGGAACCTGTGTTTTTTCAATTCAGTCTCGGATTTTTCTTCGCGTTTGAAAAGCTTTCAAATAAAATTCCATTAAAGATGTTTGGAAGGGACACGATATAGGCACACGAGCACGTGTACAAGCCCGGCGTTCATTTCTTGTCAAAATAGATTCTTAATTTAGGTTCGTTGTCGACGTAGGTTCGAGATAGCACGCGTGGAAGTTAACGTGTTAAGCCGGGTATACATCGAGCGAACAAGAACAAACGTTCGCATTCTTGTTTCTCGAGAAACGGTATATTTGGTCTTGTTTTTGTTCGTTCGATGTCTATTAACTTTTAATTGAAGAATCATAGAACGTTCGTATCCGACTTAACTTTGAAACGCTATTATTTTTATTTTTCATCCGTCAGATGTTGCCACGAATGAAGCCCTTAAAAGACAGAACTTTTTCTGACAAGGGTGTTCAGCAGAGTGTAATTTACGACCTCGAAAAGCTCTCGACCTTTCGCTTCTCTACCAAGTCACTAAACTTCAGACAGGTCAGAAACCTGGGGCTTATAAATGTACTTAATTAAAGAATGTTCCTTAAAGTCGGTTGGTCAAGTATTAATAATTTGATGGAATTAATCCAGTCGTTAAAAGTTATAAATATTAACAGTGCACATTCTAATTACATAAAACCAATCTACATATATTAGCACAACAAATAGACTAGGAGTGGAATAATTAGACTCAGTTTACATTATTAAAATATTTAGTGGGGTATACTAGTACTATAAAGCCTAAATAGTAGTATAATATATTAGCTAACATGGCCTATCTTCGTATCCTACTATCCTATTTTTGCTATCTGTCACCGCGAACTAGGTTTTGAGCCACCGAGAATAGAACAGTAGTTATTTGCAGTAGTGTATTCTATTATTTACTCCGTAAATCAGACTTGAAGAAAAAAGAGTGAAAGTACCCTTGAAAGACAATGGATTCCGTGGTCTAAACTGGATATAATTTAGGGTCGCAATCAACGAGGTATCTCGTTTTCGTTTGAGCGTAATCCCTGTCCTGCTGTGATCAATCGATATTCTCATTACGGACCTCCTTCTGGGCTTCGCTCGTTCGAATTCGTCAGCTGTATTTATAATTACACCACGGAAACCGATACTTCTGTTTAATCATGTTCGTTCATTGTGCGTGCCTGTCTGTAATCAATGAAAATTCTTCAGTGTTCATTTTTGATAAACAAACTTTTCAATTCGCCTCAAACAAAAATTCACACGTTCGAGAAATTTGAGAATGCAATAAAGCTGAAACATTGAAGAAACTTCTGAGAATGAGTAATTCAGAGTCCAGGTTGCGCACTCGAGAAGTTTAATCGTTCATTTTTTTCTCTCTCTCTCTCTCTCTTTCCCGCATCCTTGAAAGTTTGAATGGCCCGTAAACGTTTGCGGCATCCGGATGAGATTCTTGTACCCGGGGATGATCGAATTAACCGTACGATAATCTCTCAATGTCTTGGCCGGCACAGCGGAACACCACTTTTGGGAAAATGCATAAAG
Organism: Anthidium xuezhongi; assembly: GCA_022405125.1. NCBI lineage: Eukaryota > Metazoa > Arthropoda > Insecta > Hymenoptera > Megachilidae > Anthidium > Anthidium xuezhongi. The sequence continues at coordinate 3,019,141 of CM039649.1, forward strand.
AATGAAGTTTATTGGATAGCATAATCAGCGGATATTGAATTACGCGTCATATCATTTACGAGCTCCCCGAGAGTAGTTTACGTTCTTGCGAGTGATCCATCCATCTTGGATCGTTCGAATTAATTCCAGCAGTGTTCTCCAAGGGGGCCATAATTCCCTGGGTAAATTCTCCGTTTGCGTTCTGTGTAATATCGTTCTGTCGTCGGTTCGATTTTACACGCAGGATAATTAATTGTATACGAAAGAAATTGTATCGAAAATTTGATGAGAATCTCGATTAAATCTGTACGGTAATAATTTTCTTTTCAAACGCGACACGTGAGAATGGGAATAAGCGGGGTGCTTTGTTACGGTTACAGAGTTGGTTTAATACATTTTTCCTTTGAAGTTTCTCGCAAACAACCGTCGGCAAATAGTTCGGAAAGCAATATATCTGTTGTGTGCAGCGAAGATATTTTTCGTTTGCATGCTGAGCAAACATGCCACAAGCCATCGAACAAACTAATATTGACCGTCGGTCTATCCAACAATAGTGAAACTTCGATCAACGTTCTCCTCTGTTGAGATAAGAAAAAAAATCATGTCGTTCGATGTTATTTCTGGATTTGAATAAAGATTCTCGTATTTTGTTTTAATATCGGTGTTTTAATATCATGTTTATCAAACTTTAAAGATAGTTCATTCTCAATTAATTGGATAGTTGATTTACTTTTTTTATTACCTTCTAAATCCGTTCAAATCTAAATTTTATAATTATTATGTTACCAACAGTATAAATTTAACACAGTAAAATACTTCAAAATTTCTGGAATTATAAATTCTGGGTTTTTATGTTTCTACAATTCTAAATTCTAGAATCTTAAGATTAAAATCTGAAATTTTAATGAGGAGCTTAAATTGGAAAACACAGTGATACAAAGAAGGATGAAGATTTAAAAATTACTTTCATTTTTCTCTGGAATTCATACCTTCCCAGAGCGGCGGAGAGAATTAAAAACCGATGTAATAAGCCCGACGAGACCCGGACGATCCGTGAACTAGAAAACGTAGAAAATTTCAATCTTGAATTCGCGTTGCCGCGAAACGCTCGTGTTAAATCCGACACGCGATAAATTGCTCGTACCAGTGACCATCGCGATGAATAAAAGCCCCGTTGGCGGGTTCTGCTATCTTAAGTGAGTGGCGTATAAAAAGTTTTTATGTCACGATGGCGTAGTACGATCCCGAATCGTGAACAGAACAGACAAACGGACGTAGACAGATAGGAGCTTGCAAACATTCGGACGTTCTGACAAAAAAAGAAAGAAAAATGAATCGTTTTATTGAGAGTGAACAGCAGTCGTAAATTGGCAATTTTGAAGCTGTACGTCAAGGAAAGATTTCTTGGAAATATTACTTCCTTACAAAGAAAATAGAAAAGGAAAGAATTTGTAGGAAAATTAATTTTATATTATTTCTCGTCTTAGGTGGAAATTAAGAAAGGAAATGTTATTTTTTTAGAAACTTAAAGTTAGAAATTTTTGGTATATTATATTTTAAAAAATTCAGAGATACTACTTATATTTTATATACACATGATTTTATTTTCGGAGTGAACAGTTAATTGAAAAGCTTAAATTAGGAAATCTCATAATATCCATCAAACCATCACATTTATGGGTTATTAAAGATTCATTCAAGAAAATTTCATATTCCATAAGATAGAAGCATCTACTTCGTGTAGAAAACGTGTTTGAGTAACCGATTTACTTCATCAATATTTTCGTGTAATTTTCTCCAACATCACCCGATTAATTAAAATAATGATATTTGAAGTTATTTCGAATCTGCGATTAAAACTGCAAACATAAATCCTTCTACTCTGACTTATTTTTCGGATTAACAATCGCCCTTTTAGGATTTATTTTTCAACCGTATAATTGTAGACTGAAGGGAACACGAAAAATATAGAATATCTCTTGTAACTTTACTACGGTCCTCCGTTTTATTTCTAGCGGAACGTTTTAATAACATTCTATTACGTAGCTCGTTCATGGAAAATATTGCGAGAAATATTCGCATTTAGCAGTCTAAACTGAACAGAATGAAACAGCATACGATAGGATGTTTGAAGTAGTTGAAATTCACGTTTTGTCAACTTTGAAGTTGAGTTCAGATTGCATTCTGTTCCTTGTTTATTTAAAAAAAAATAATGTCGATATTGAAAGTTCGATTGTGTAATAAAAAATGAAATTTAAATAGAATTGGACAAAATTTAATTACAAAACTCATGATTTAAATATAAATTTATACCAATTTCAACCTAACATCTACGATAGATTAAAGAAGTCGTCTTAGTTTCCTGTAAAACAGGATCCCATTTTGTTTCTGTGTCACAACACCAAACACTTCACCTGTATGTACACGTAGGTGGCTGTAACAACGATATCGCAAATACCTGCATACGGGAAACACCGTTTCGTGTCGTACAGTAGACAGAATGAGGATGTAGTTGTTTCTCGAGAATCGTTCAAGCTGATTCACGTTGAAGGGACGAAAGTCTGATCGAGCGAGTTCCGACGGGCTAGATACTGGGGTAAAAAACAAAATTCAAAACTGAAAAAAAAAAAAGAATAGTGTCGCTTACCGCTAGAAGAGTAGAACGAACAAGAATAAAATCAGCCCAATCCCCGAGCTTCTTTAACGCGTGTTCATGATTTCTCACTTAAAGGATTGTACGATATGTTCTAGGCACATCTTCGACAGGAGAAACAATTGAGTTCGTAGGTATAATGGGTTCTTCCATGGTAAGTCTTTCACTTAGCGAAGAAATTGTTTCGCAAGAAAACCAAAAAAAAAAAGAAGAAAAAAAGAGATCGTTTTTTAATTGCGTGTGGTGTAACGCTGTTAGAGTTTCATAGTTGATTTAGCGATAATTAATCGAACCGATGTTGTTTACGTGTTTAATTATAGCGAGAGAAAGCGAGACGAATAGACAAAGCCTTGGATTGAATAATTTTCTTTACCAGCTTGTTGCTACACGAAATTGTTTCTTTTTTACACATAGCTCGATGTGATTAGAGACGACGAAGAACCGTAAAATTGAGAAAAGAACATTTCTATCACGATTGGACAAGTTTTGTTGCGCTGATTATTAGAGATACGTAGAATCGTTTTTATTGTCGATTATTGTATGCGATTAGAGTGCAGGGCAAATCTCTGATCGAAATATTTGTTTTTCATTGTGAAACAAAGACTTTATTTTACCCTGTATTTGTGTAGAATGGGGTTGAAAATTTGCTGACTTCAATGATCTTGTTATTCACTCAGCTTTAACACTCTGACTGCCACGTTACAGCTACTAAAAGTTCCATTTAATCGTAATTTTACATTCTATTCCCACAATATTTTTTATTTCTATTATCTATATACAGTCAAAGTGTTAATTACAATATTTTTCCTGACAAATGTATCGAAATTCTTAGAATATTTTCACTAATCACTGTATCAAGGTTATTGAGGCCAACAAGACAGACCCTGCTTTACATAACTACCTGTTCTGTTTGTCAGCCCACCCCTTTTTTTGTTCAGTAGCTTTCTAAGGGACATGGCATGATTTTCTGTGCTGATACTTTGTTTTACATTAGAGTTAGAGGAGTTTGAAGTTTGCAGTCGCGGGATCCATCGGAAGAACTTCGATCGACTCGCTTGGAGCTCCTCGACGAGATGGTAGAACTTTTGAACGTTGCTTTCCTCTTTCTTTTTTTTTTCGTTCTTTTTTCTTTCATGTTAACGCCCGTGTCGGGTGCATACCCGTAATTCAGAAGCGTTACAAAACCTTCCTTGTACACGACGGTTAAAGGGGGGGCAAAGAAATTCAGAAACCTCTTAGTTCCGTTAGTCGAGATCTTTATCGTTTCATAATCCGGTAACCGGAGCGAGGAACACCGAAAGATTCTTATCCGAGGCGATCAAGGGGACCCGCTGACTATTTTAATCGTCGCCAACTTTCGTTTAGAAGGTTGAATCGGTTAGGGTTAAAGTTCCATTAAATAGCGGCTCATCTCCGGTCGCCATTGGCCCCGAGATTATCGTGCAATTCAACCTTCATTTTCTCACGGAAGAAAATTTCATTTATAAAAAAAAATTGGTTCTCGCAAGGGTGGTGCTTCCTCCTCTTTTTTTTCCCCCCCTTTTCTTTTCTCTCGTACAAATTAGCCGTTGCAAATGCGACGAGAGTGCTGCAACCGGAGAAAGAAAATGGAAAAAAGGTTACAGAAACGTTTGTAGGGGAGGGATTAAATCAAATGCTTTCTCGTGAATAAGTATGCCGTTAAGAGGGCGATCTACAGTGGCTCGTTGAACCGTAACTCATTGCAAATTATTTTTCTAACGGTGCATAAAACACCGAGTGTATTTGACACGTCGCGGGGGTTGCATAAGAGGTTCATGAAAAAAGGAAACCATTCTCGAGTTAAATGCTGCCACTGCGAGAGGAAAAAGAAGCAGAAATATTCTTCCTTGATCCCGTTCCATTTTTTTCTTTTACTTCTTCCCGCGAAGAATCAGAGCAAATTGTACGCGTTATTTCGTATCGCAGTTTTCAATGAGCAGTGATTTTTCATTCGATTAAAATTCAATTTCTGTCTTTAATTTTTAAATATCGTTGTCGCAAGCGATCAACGTTCCAATTGCATTAGCTACCCCCACTAATCCTTTAATTGAAAAACTACTAATTCCAAAATTTAAATTTGAAAATTTATTCGACACATTCCCTATCGCGCCACCTACCAATAATCCACCTAACAAATTGAATTGATTAAAACAATTAAAAATTGAAAACAATAGTGCAGCACCGATTAATTATATTTGCAGTCTGTATTGCCGCGTGGCGGATTAAATATGGTGATATTTATCGGAACCATCGGATCGTTAACAAATTTTTAATTAACTGGCCGTCGAATCGAATCGTATAATAGCGGGATCATCGATTCGAAGAGATATCTGTAGGATTACTCGCAGCGGGAAAATTTGGTGAATTTATAGTGACGAAACGATGCGGACTTATCGATTACATTTGCACCCGTAATATCGGCACAGACTTTCTCTCAATCGAGCAGAAATGATAAGTCAGCCGTGTGGAATTCCTCGTTTCCCTCTCATGTGTCGCTACATATCAGGGTATTGCGCATAGATTTCTTAGAAGGACGTGTTCTCGATGGCTAGATTTAAGGAATATTTACTCCGTTCACCCGTCCGTGCACACATGCGATAGCACACACTCCATGGATAGATCGCACTCTTTTCTTCGAACAGAAACTAGGTTCCTAGTGTTTGCGAAGGATATCTATGAAGCTTTCCGTCCGACTGAATTTAATTTTGTGATTTTTTACGTTAAAACGGCCCGCACATGATGCATCCTTTATCGAAAGTAAAACGGTGAAATAAATAAACAAATCGTTTTTTTGTTTCCATAAAATTTAATTCACATTCTGATGAAAGCACTTAATTAATTATAACAGAATGATAATCAACGTGAAATTAAAAATTTCTTAAACGTTGAGAAAATTTCTCTCCAAGAGGAAGGATTTAATAATAACTGAACACACAGAACAGCGAAATACCGTACCAAGAATCTCTGCTATTTTTTTCCCCTCGTTTTTTTGCATGTTTCATCACTGAAAAAGTTCTTCGTAGTGTAAAAGGTATCGCAGATGTGTACAACAGTCACGTTTTCTGCTCGGCATTCTTTTTCCACAGAATCGTGCTTCTTTTGTCTCATTCCGCTGTTCGGTTTTCCTTTCCCTTCTGAAATTCCTTCGTCTGTGGTTTCGACCATCCCCCTGTGTATCGATGCCGTGAGAAAAAAAAAATGTAACGATAGAAACCGTTTTTGAGCGTCGAACGATCGAAATTGTAGAAGCCGTTCTGCCGAATCGCGAACGTCTGACCATGCGCGTACCTGTTCTACTGATCGCAAGAAATGGAACTGCACGTATCGGTTCTTAAACGTGTTTGCGTATCTCCGCCACTAGGAATACGCAGGAATTTCCGTTGTCTGCGAAGTAATTTTCTTGATTAATATTTCATAGTCATGCCACAGTTTTCTTTCTTTATTGAAACAAAATCTCTTGTCGTTAAATTTTGCGTCTACTTCCTTTAGCTACAAGATCGTGAATTTTAAGCTAAAAGAAATAAAGTTCAATTTAATCTAATATTAACTTCTTTTTTCTGTTCTTTTATTCGAGTAGAAAAAATTCTAAGCACCATCAGCAATTCAATTTTTTATTACTTACATAAGAACATCGGTGCATTTAATCGAAATCTTATTTCAGAAAGTTTCAATGTTATTTCCGTTCTTTCTATTAAAATAAGAGCTCAAAGATGACAGAGTGGCTAGTAAATTTATCTTCGTGAATTTTTTCAACTTTCTTGTTCCTCTCTTTTCTGTTTACCTTTTTTCCCTTCGTGTCTCCTACCTTATCTGGAAAACACTGTTTCCCGTTATATCCCCTTCGTATTTCGCTCTGGTTCTCTTGGAATCTCGTTCACGTCGTTTTGCTTCCGTGATTTCATGTTATCCTTGCCTCTGTGGTACACTGTAAAGCACACTGTTTCGTGATTATAATAATACAGTGTTTCGAGCCCTTATCATAACTTCCGTTCGCCAGTAACGTTCCGCGGTGTTGCCTGGCGAAATCCCTTTTCACTATTTATTCGATAAACTTAGTATTTTTGTAACGGCGGTGTTGTATCTCGGAAACGTTGGTTGAAACTCCAGATATTCGATTAAGCAATGTATTTTCTTTTTCCTTTAAAAGTATTAACTATCGGGAAATGGAATTTCCAATCGAATATCTTATTATTATATTCATGAGTCACTTTTCGAATTCGTTTACCTATCATTCTGAACGATCTATAATAACTCCGGTATATCAGTGTCGGAGTTAGTCAGGCGTCAAATTGGTCGAGGAACTTTCAGGGGTCTTCATTTATGTCATCGCCTCCACGAATCCGCGTTGAAAAGTCGTTCGATTCGCAGCTAACAAAAAGTCGTCGAACAAGTGACTAACACTTCTGAAACTCGTTTCACCGGAAACGCATGAAATCGCGTTAAACACACGCCGTGGCGTTTGATCGATTTTTACAAAATCGCATCGGTGGTGTTAGTCATTTTTCTGCGCGAAAAATTCAATTTTTGTATTTAATCTTCAAAAACACGACGACATGAAATGAAACGAAAAGCAGACTTTTTATCGAAATGGATCGAAGATCAAGACACGAGCCGCAATTAAAGAATGATTATCCCGTCGGCTAACGAACGATTCGAAAGTAGCGGTGCGCTTGTTTCCGCCCTCATCCCCGTCGCTCGGTGTCCAAGAAACTCCCGCGCTTTTTCGCTCGAGTCAGCACGAAAAAAGCCAGAATTCCCTAGACCATCCAGCGAATACAAACCTCCGGGCATGAAAAAGAAGCACCTTAAGCCTGTACGAGTGGGAAAAAGATGCCGGTCGACTCGAAACCGTGAGAGAGCGAGGGAAGGGGGGGATAGAAAAGAATGGTTGGCCGACTGTAGGAACGAAGGAACTGTGAAAATGACGATTTCGCGGGCGAAAGTACGGGCCTGCCGGTGTATTGATTGGTGGATAGAGTCAGCGCGCCTGTGCCCCGACGTGTTTCACGCCGAGAGAGACAGCGAAGCGGGGCGAGGGTGCACAGAGAGGGCGGAGAAAGATCGAGAGAGGGAATGAAAAGAGGGAGAAACACCCTCGCTTCCCGTGGTCCTGCCGTGGTCGTCGTGTCGCTTTCGAGTCCAGTTTTCCCCTAGGCACTCGACAGGCCGGTACCTGTTTCTCGATAGCGACACGCGCTCTGTCGTCCTCGCAAGAACACACACACATACACTGTCTCGCTCACTCTATCACAGGAACATGCACACACATGCATACACGTAAGAAGTCACACGCGACACGTATCAGCTCGCACAGCCTCGACGGAAACGGTTCAACCGTACGCAGAGTATGACGTGTAAAAACGTACTCGTACGGTGAAAAAAAGAAGATACACACAGAAACACGAAACAGACATACACGTAACCATACACGTATATACATATTATACAGACACCCAGGCAACCACATGTCTGGTCACACCGTGTACACGCGCACGCGAGAGAGCGATCCGCACAACGAGTGGTTGTCATCGTCTTCGAATTCGTCGCTGATCGTCGCCGATTGCAACGCGCCTTCCGATCCCAGAAGGCAACGCACGACATTCGAAACCACCTGTCCGTAAATTTTTGGACACCAAGACCGTTCTCACTCTCTCTCTGGTCCATCCTGATAAATAATCGACGGAGGCAAGAAAGGGTTGAACATCGTCGTCGGCGCGATTCGTGGAAAGAAATTTGGACGCGGGCTGTCGTGTCACGCACGCCTTTCATCGTAACACGGAATACGGCTCGTTGTCGTTACAAGAAGTTCCGCTAATCGGTTCACGACCACCCAGGCTTCATCCAGCACGCTAGGAGGAATCAGCGTTGCAAAATTCTTCCGCGAACTACGGGGTCGTGAACCTCCCTTTTGTCGACGACGAACTTTGAAGCCGGCGGTTCGTCGCACCACTCGAATCGGAGACAAGTTCTGAGCCTGTGGCAGCAGCCTAAAACAAAACAAAAAAAAAATTACAGTGATCTTCCTGAAAAAATATACATATATATATATATATATATATACACAAAAATATATATACAAAAACGTCTATTTTTGTTCTCGTTTCGGTTCGAATCCGGAGCCTCCCCATCGTTTTGTTCGCGGGCTCGTGATTTATTAGCGAAACGACGAAAGAAAGAAAGTTAACAAAAGAGGTAATAATTAGATGGTTATAATTGTTAGGAGAGGAAGGAGGCACACTTGTTAACGAACGACATCACCCTGCACCGATAGAGAAGATTCAATATTTCTTTACGTATTTAAGAAGAAGCACACATATCCTTAACGATGTTGACGATTCATAGTATATTTTGATCATACCAAGAGAGAAAGAGAGAGAGAGAGTGCGTGTGCATGTGTAATTTGATGAGAAAGGAAGAGGATCGAGGTAGAGAACAAGTGACAAATCTTGAAAAGGCACAATAATAAAGAAGTACATAGAGATATAGAATACGTAGAATAATTGTATCGAGTACGATAATAAGGGAAGAGGAAAGGGAAGACGAAGATCATCGTTTTGTGCTGATTATTTATTAATTTGCCCTTATGCCTGCCGCATTCTATCGACGTGACAGAAGCATGTACGACTGTGGCATGGTCCCTGATCGACAGGTACGTTTAATCATTACAAAATCATTCCTTATCGCAAATTTTACTTAAACAGAAAAACACTGTTTAAATTAAACAGAAAAATACCATAGGGCATTTTATAATTCGCGAATAAATTTATATTTCTGTATTTTAATATGCAGACAGTGGCCATGTGTGGTGCAGCGCATTACAAATACAATTATTCCGAATGTAATTGTTTCATTTTCCAAATTAAGCTTTTCCCTCGTAAAATTGGTATAATTAATGGCACTTAAAATTTAATTTCAATTATTCAAACGTATTAAATTCGTGGTAGCGTTACAGCTGTCTCTAAAGTAATCGTATTCGTTATTCCATTATAAAATTCCAGTGTTTGCTAAATATAAATAGGGATTGATAAAAATGTAGGAAAGTATAATTTGATTACGTTTTAAAAAAGCACTAAAATTGTGCGGTAGAATTCTAGATAGTTTAAATTCAGGAGAAATAATTGAGTTTCATACGACAGAACGTAGTATGAATTATTAACAATGCGACTGTCACAGTGGAAATGGACGTATGTACTCAGACATACTGAAATTTTAATCATTCAGGTGGCAAGTAGTTAATTTTCACATTTGAAGTCTTAATTCATTACCTTATATTATTATTTAAAATTTATTCTCTCTGTTCTATTAATAATAATCGATTACGATATCAAACATCATTAATCTCAAAGTACGTGTAAATTAATGTTTTAATATGATACCTTCCATTAATACCTTGTTTTTATAATACAGGGGAAAACCCCTCTCATTTGTTAATTATGTGACTAAAATAAATTCAATGGAGTCCTAGAATATCTTCAACTTTGAATTAAAGATAAATTTGAAGAATTGTTCGTTAAGTGACAGTTTTCGTTTCCTTACAATGTATTTTTAGTCATTGAACGTTACGCTGTAAAAGGGTTCTGTATTTCTGACGGAAATCAGAAGTGTATAATCTGTCATTTCGCCGATAAATGCGCTTTGAATTGTAAAGAAAAAAAAAGTAATCGAAGTAAATGAGAGCAGAGGGGAGAGAAGTGTTCGAGATATAAACCTAAAACGTCGGCACCATTTCTTGTAAAAAAAAAAAAAAGAAATTGACACCTCGAGGGTGCCTTTTGATTGGTACGACGCTCTAAGAATTCGAAATTGAAATGTACAAGCGAAATCTTCGAGATATTCTCGCTTAAAACGAATTGGCAAGAACTCCCTTTGCTCATTTCCCACTGACACCTGTCGAAATGGAACATCCCCTGGGAAAATAATATCCCTTGATCAGGTACATCATAATTTATGTCATAACTTTTCGATTTAACGTCTCATTCGAGCATGGTCGTTTCTTCTCTGCAAAACAATTCCTAAAAAAATATTGGTTTTTCTATGAAGAATGGAATTGGCCATTGAACCGTCGATAAAGAACGAACTATTTTCATTATTCTAAAGAAGGAAACGATATTTTTTATCACAACGAAAAAGTAGAGTTATTTTAACGCTACCTGCTCTTTTATTTTCGAGTTCGATTTGATCCTTACAAACACCTTGTAGTTTTGATAAAAAGACAACTGTCTATAATTATTTGTTGCATAGTTTGCCACAAAATAAGGTTTTGGAAAGTTGAGTGGTCAGGTAAATCAGCTGGCTAAGTCCTTGGTACCAAAATGTTAAAATATTTCAGGCAATTTAAATAATTTTAATATTTACTATTATCAGTGAGGATCTTCAACTTAATCCCTGAATCTGAGCTACCTTTAACCTAGCTCAAACCTTCCAAACGTTTACATTAGAAAATCAGATTTTCACATAAAAAGTCTGTACATTGTAGCTGATATTAAAGAATGTAGGAAATAAAAATGAAATCGAGAAAATCGCAGTTCCAAAAGTTCTAAGTCAAAGGATTAATGGAGATAAGAAATGACAGAAACGATCGTCAGAATTATCTGTTTCTCGCAATAACTAGCGGCACCGAAACACGTATCGTTTGTAGTGGTGAGGATTTGATTAAACGTTAGTTGGAGACCCGGCTCGAAGCTATAGATTCGACGACCAACCCTCTCGATTCGACCCCTCGAATCCCCTCATTTTTAGGGTGAATCCCCGACGGAGGAAACCGCCCTTTCTCCGCCATTCTGTGTCGTTTCTTCTTAAGAAGAGGCCACCTCGATGTCGTACGACAGCCTCTAAGACCGAGTAAATTTCGCACCGGAATCCTCCATTAAACCCTGCTTATTAGTTTCTGTAGATATTGAAAAAAAAAGAAGGAAAAAATTCGATATCGGAGAGTATTATCGGGACCAGGTTCTCCCGTTTGATTTCGTACGTCTTTTGGTCGGTTATCACTTCGTGCCAGGTAGAATAATATTGCAGAAACTTTTCGAATCTCCAAAATCGTTAATTTTTAAATATCTTCAGGGTGTTGTAAATATTTGATAAAATTATAATGGGTTTACAACTAAATTTGCGATATTTTATAAATTTTTCTTCAAAATTCACCTCTGTTTAATTGATTAAAAATTATTGTATTTAAATGTTAATAAATGACCCATAGAAAAATTCAAATTTAATCATAATTAACAATACTTATTTATGACTCTCAGAATTATTGTTAAATGATTGAATAATCAGTATTTACAATCAAAGAATATTTGTAAATCGAGGAATATATTTTTGGTCATTTTAGTGACAGATATGTATATTGTTACACGTTTGGAAATTCTGGGGTGACAGATAGCGTATCAAGAAATTGAATATGGATGAATGCATGGAACCGTGTATTGTACAATAAATCGGGTCTCTCATGACAGTTTATAACTGGAAATCACGCGATACTGGTTAACACTCTTGTTAACATAATCTTTTTTACAACGATCGCCAAGTGTTTTATGATACCATCTTTTGGCACACGAATGAAAAAATAATTTAATCCACTTGATCGATTGAATCATAATATATACCATTCAGAAAATTAAATCACAAATTATCTCATTTAAATTTCTATGATAAATTCAAAATATTTTCTATTATTTTGATTTGCACGTTTTAGAAATATAAACATTAGCTTATGAAAATTAGATTTCCGTTCGATTTCATTTTTCCAACAATTTCTAAGAAAACGGGGAAATCGATAAGCTCGTTTTACATTATACAGCATCGTTATTCCTTGGTTATTTGATCGACAACGATTAATTAATTAGCAAGGCATGAAACTTCCTCGAGGGTCGAACGTTTCATAATCGCCTCGTTTGAAATACATAAATGGTTACATAACAATTACGTCTTTAGCGCGTAATTGTTTCATCGGAAAATCCGAGTTCACGAACGATTAATCGCGGACTAGAATTCTTCAAGCTGCAAACATTCCTTCGGGTACATGTACTTAATCCTTCGCTGGTATCTTTTATCTTACAATCTAATTACAATGAAAAAATTCACAAATTCATAGTACATGTTATTGAAAATATTCATACGTAATCAGACACTATAACTCACGTTATATTTTTAGAAACATAGAAATGTCAAGGTATTCTTAAAAAATTATATTAATAATTTTATTATCATTGCTGGGATGATAAAGTGGCTGTCTGGTATACGAATTAGCCTATTTGTGGTATTATTAGGTATATGTACGCTGCACCGGACGAAAGGGTTAATGATCATATCGCGAAAGTACGATTTCATCGAATCGTCGGTGTGGCATCGATTGCCAGTCAGTACAGGTCATTATAGTGGCGACGAACCGTCTTCCGTGACATATCTACGGAATCACTTGGAATCCAATCATGGATAAACGGATTACGTTAACCCTGCGCCGATGTATCTTTGTTTACATAGCGGTATCGCGAATCGAAGCATGATGCAAAATCGTCTTCCTACTGACAAGGGGGGTATAGTAGCGTTTTCCCCTTGGCAACGCAGCCGTTGAACAAGGACGGGCCGAGTTCGAAAGAGGATTTTCATTAAACGGTAATCTTGTTTCCGTGAATTTTTTCGAGGTATTAACTCGAGAACGAATTAAACATGATCGTACTAATCGGTTGAAGCAGCGAAAGTAACTATAATCCATTTCCTTAGAATTCTTCTTTCTTTTCCAATCAAACTCACTTATCCAAGAATTTTATCTCGAATACAATCTGATCTGAAAGAGTATAGTGGTAATACTTCTGCAAAAATTATACCGTCTTATTCAATAATAGCTCCAGTCTGCACAGTTATCAATTATAATTTGACAACGTTTCAGCATCCCTTCTGCTCATTTTTCGGCCTTTCTGGTTTATTTGCACTCGGAAATTTTGTTCAAATTATTTAGCAGCAACTACCATCGTAGATAAGATAATATAGTCTGGGAATAATTATTCTATTTCAATTATATTTGAAAGGAAACATAGAAAAAGAAAAAGAAATTCTTTTCCTGTCCCCTCAGAGGAAAAAGAGTTAAAAGACAATTGCTTTCTTTTATTAGAAAGGAAAATTTGTATTCTGGTCCAATTTCTTATCGTGGAATAAGTTTGATCGAGAACAAATTTGTACCAAAACTTGTGCAAACGCATCGAAGTAGATACCTCTCGTTGGACGTTCATCTTTTTCGAAACTGAACTTGATGAGCACGTAGTTTGTGGACCAGTTGTGCAGAAGTGGACCAAAGTTTGCCATCTGTCCCTTTTGTTCCACGGTTTAGCGTGTTCCCTCGAACGGCGACGGTGGTTGCGCGAACAAATGACATGACCGAAATAGACATCGAACTTTGGGACACGGCAGACACAAATTGGTCCGGGTAATTCATTTTCATCGGTACCGTAACTTTCGTTCCGTGGATACAACGTCGTGTTCCGGGTTAATTCTTCGCCGATCCGCCATTTATCCGAACGAAACCCATCGAACACGTGTGCTCCCATTCGGCCGGTTTAATGGATTGCTCAGAGTGTCCTGTCAATGTTCTGTTTATTTTCTTGATGGCATGGAAATTGGATCAAATCAGCGTTCTGCCCGTCTGCTTCCAGACAATTTCACTGTCATTTAAACGGTGTACAGATCAATCCTGGAATCGTCAGGATTCAGAGATGTTTTAGGCGATTCGATGGTCGTTCAACCTAAAGCGTGTGTGTTTAAGAAAATTCTCAACCGGCAATCGAATACAGAAAATTATTACGATAATTAATAGTAACACCCTCCGTAATTTGAGCTAAAATTAGAATTGCGAATAAAATAAAATTATTCGGGGACAAGCGAGAATTTTTCACTCGAATAACCTTCGAATTAAAATTTGTCCAATGAACTTTCAAACTTTAATAAATCACTAAAGTAGAAGTGAATTAATCGAACATGTGTTCCACCAATTTGTAGGACGAGCGTTTTCCACTCCAGATTTTTCCTAATCCTCTTTAATAAGGCTTTTTTTTTTAATCCCGCCCGTTCGAGTCCAATTTTCTGTCCAGCGGAATTGGGTCGAAATACGTGTTCGATGATAACGAAAATCTGGGAAATATTTTGCTCGTATTTTTTTTTTTTTACCCCGTTCGACGAGAGAGAAAAAAAAGAATAAAATAAAAGAGAGGAAAAGGAAAATTGTTTCGTTCGTAATCGAGCATTGTAAATTGCTCGTTTAAATCTTAATTGCATTTACGCGGATGCAAGTTGAATACACTTGCAATTGTAATTTCGTTTCTCTGTTTCTTTTCGCGGAATTAGGTTAAACGTTTTTTGTGATTAGAATTACCCAAAGAAAGCGAAGGAAAGCATTGTTACTTTGTCTTTCTCCGGTTCTTTATCAACAAGAAACTGGGCTACTATTATGTTGTTCATCTTCGCCATTTTTTGTTTGCTGGCCGAAAAATGTCGAAAGTATTTTGCGATTTAAAGCAAGGCGGAAAGTTGACGAAGTTCTTCAATGGAAACATAAAGCAAGCATAAGGCTTTGAAGTTGTGAATTGAAAATTACTGTTAGATAGGGAAGCCTTTTAACCGAAGACCACTCTTTTCAACACTGATGAACATTATCGAAACAGAAATATACTTCTGATTGAAAATTTTAATCAGCTTAATGAGAAATAAGACAAAGTTGTAAATAACCAATACATTGATAATTACAAATATTTGAGGTATAATTTTAACAACGGTTCAAATTTAATTTTAGACTCTGTTTCTATTTTCTAAATTCCAGACTATGGTTTTCAAATTTGAATTCCTTATTTTATTCAAAGTTTGATGAGAAACGTGGTTGGATTAAAATAAAGCGCTCCGTGCCCTGTATTATTTAAAGGTTGGTTGATGAAACAGCAAGTTAAATAGCTCCCAGCTAAAAGTCTCCTCTTTGTAATAAAAAATTCTGTTGAAAAGCGACCTTGTCTTTTAAAGAACGAAGGATGAGAAATTCACTGAATGTTCAGATCTTAATAAACCGGTCGTTCGCTTGTCTCATTATTTTGCGAGGAGAAACGGCTACCAGCGGATAAATAATGCCCGACTAACAAAAGAAGATCGTGAAAGTATGCGGTAGGAATAGGTGAGGGTGAAACATAGAAGCTTCTGTGACGGATACCATGAACGATGTAAAAGCACAGCTCATGCATCTTTTATAAGGGTGGAAAGCAGGGGGTTTGTCCTCGGCAACATAGGAGAAGAGGCTATGAGGGTAAAAATCAAGGGGAAATGACGAAGGTTCGATCTTATCGATAGTTGCTTGTTTGTTTCGAGAGGTCGCCATAAATTTCATAATTAGTCCAATATCCGAACACCTTATTTTTCAACCCTTAACACGTTCGCTGTTACGTCTAATGAGTTGTGTTTTAATTCGCGTAGGAGTTAATTCTTTTATTTATTTAACTAGAAATATTTCTTAAGTTAAATATTACCTGAGTTTTACTATCCAACGATCCTACTATTACTACCTAGTTCGTTATTCAAATGAGTATCACGGAAGTTGTTAAAAAATGCAGCACTTCTCTCGAGAGGGAAGGAAATATATTTAAAAGTTGAATAGACATCGGAATTGTTTACACGGGCCTGACATCTAGCTTCGAAAGGCCTTTAATTACCACGAAATTGAATATTCACGACGTTTTTCAACTAACCGTCACGACAAGGTTCTGTCTCTATCACGATAAATTGAAGCGGTTTCACACAAACACTCTAGGTGGTATAGTTTTAATTTTCGCTTTCCCTTTGTCTCGTTGCGAGCGGTTCCATTAATTACACGTTCGCTCATTTACCGCGCTAATTTTACCGTCTTACATCTAATTGCGCGAACAGCGTCTCTAATCAATCAACCGATATCCTCGTCGAAAGCAGAACAAACAAACTAATTTTCTCCCCTAATTTTGTCAATTTTACACCGTAATTAATTGCTTCTAAGAATCTCGGTATTTTATTTATCACCCAAAGAAATTCTTCAGCAAAATTTCATAAATGTTTGAGATATATCCTGGATGATTATAATTAGCTTCTTCGAGCAAAATAATTTAGTTTCTGAATCAAGTAACTGACCTTTTCAGAAGGCTGAAATAATTCAGAAATAAATTCTCAGAGATCTCGAGTCGGACTTTCTTGATTTTCGAACGAAAATTTCATAAAACTTCTTCGGTTTCCCGGCTCCCAAATTAAATCGTTGCACACACCACTACCAATTAACTGTTATCGTGCCACGTTTATCGCTTATTATGCAAAATAGCGCGGATTTGCATAAACGACCGCCGTTGCACGTCGCACGCAGTATTAATTAACGCGTTCGCTAATTGTACCGTGGCGCTAGTGAGATTTCCTCGAAAAAGGGAGAGAGAGGAGAGAAAAGTATAGAATTGTTGAGTAGGTACACGAAAATTCACGAGTACAGCGCGGGAATAACTTACCGGAGGGCAAAAAAGGAAATGAAAAAAAAAGAAAAGGGTGAAGAGGTGAAATTAATTGGCACGGAAGAGCACTAGAAATTTGTTTTCATAAAAGGAGTTCCCAGGACAGTGGGAAATCTTGGTTAATTCGTGAACTTGCCTCGTTAGATGGGGAAACGAACTGGGGAGAGATGATTAAAGCTCAACTTGATGTCATGCTTCGCATAATTTGTGCTTTTCCGAGTTCGAGGGTTCGCCTGTAATTTCGACCGGGGACGTTACCCCCGTTGTTCGGCTTAAATTCGAATTAATACGGGAAACCGGTTATTAATGGCATCTGTATAGTTACTGATAAACGCGCCGTGATAATTTTACTGGCGACAACCAAAATGTTCGTTACACTATTTGCACGGCCAAAGTAGTATAACGTATGATGTTTCAGCCGTCGTACGTTTCCCATACGAATCTTAATCTCTCGCTATACAGCATACAAACTCGAGTTATTTTACATTGTTTTATAAAATTTTCTAGTTCTTACAAGATTCAGTTACCTTGTTAACGTTCACGCCGTCAGTGATTAACTTTGTTTTCTTACACGGTGTTAATTTGTCAATTAATCGTTCGAAATTAATTTCCGTGGAGCCACACGGAACTTGGGCCCGAACTGAGCGAACCACACGTGGCTTTTAACATAATGTTCGTGTAATAACTTTCCGCCCGCAAGAAAGATGAACTTATTCAAGGAATTTGTTCCGTATACCCGTCGCATGATGTGTGGCCTCCTTACATCGAACTAATGAATTTATGAGCTCCTTTCCACGAGCCAAGGCAGTTATGGCGCAAAGTTTTCATCATGGTGTCGCCCCGGCCCCGAAAGATTAAAGCTTATACGAGGCGTGATATTCCTGTAACAGAACATTCATCGAAACTATTTTCCAATATTGGTTCATTTTTAAATTCCGAAATACCTGCGCGCGTACGTATGTAGCCAATATCTCCCCATACGTGCATCGTCCGGGTATTACATTGTTAAAAATTGAAATTCAGATTCGATCGACTTTTGATTTCAAAAAGGAATAAAATTGCATCGTTTCTGAAATCTGTGTCCTTTGATATAGTTTCAATCTAATTATACTTTGAAACCTTTTAAATCGAATCCAAAGAACCATCTGGTCTCAGACAAATAAATAAGGTTCAATGCCAAAATCCTTTCATCTACCATGTCATCCTTGTTACAATAATGGTCTGTTATGCCAGTATCTTAAAATTGCATTACAACATCTTCTTTTCACTAAAGGACAGTTCCTTTTGTGGGTGAATGTGAAGTACTTCGATCAAATTCTCGTCTTCTCGAACGACTTCCTTCGAGCAACAACATCGTGATTGTTAACGAGCCCTTTTACAACTTCCTTGGCAAAACGTTTTCCCCCCTCGAAACGCGTTACATCCAAACGGCGTACGAGGAGAGGAGCCGACTATAGAGATAAACAGCATTCAAAATTCATCGCCGAGATATCCTGACGATGTTCCGTGGCACAGCAATCGCGGGCAAACATCTGTCCCGGGGGGTGGTTTACGCCGAAAATAAACGGAAAAAAAAAGATCCTGTCCTCTCTCGCCCTTCCGTAGGATTCTTGCTTGTCATTGTTTTGGCAGTCCCTCATTTTTTTTTCTCACTCTCCTCGTGGTGATATTAAAATTTTCTACGTGCTCGACGAATGAGATGGAATAAGTCGTGTTGAAACGAAAAAATGTGGGGGCCACAATGCACACAGACAAGAGAGCGAACCTGCTCCATGTAACTGGAACAAGCTGCTCTTTCCAGATCATTTTTTAACTGATTTTGCAAGTTGAGGCTGAACGATATTAAACGACGTTCATTTATTTCTTGAATTAACACGTTGACTGCCATGCTGGTCACCGGTGATCAGCACCTTAAATTTTAAATAATTGAATAATTAATATAAGAAAAAGTCAAATAAGTTCTAAATATTGCTAATATTAGGTTAATAGTGTAAAGTACTCATTTGAATGGTTACATTTAAAAATTATTCGATAGAAATTATAATAATTGGAATTTAAAGATGTATTCAATTGATATGGTTTAATTAGATGAACAGATTTCGTGATATATCAATCAATTAGTCGATAATGGTACTTTTAAGTTAAAGAGGTAAACGTACCTGGTTCGACTTCAGTCTGACACAGTTTTTTTTCGAAAACTCATGATGACACCATACAGAACTGTATAACTTGGTTGCCTTTGCCACGACACATGACACTTGACAATGGTCGTACCGCAGGCCCATGAACCGAACGTAGGTGTAAAGATCGTTCGAGTGGTGGTACATCAGCGTTTATGTAAAACCGCGCGCGCGCGCGCGTGTGTGTGTGTACGTGTGTGTTCATTCGATTGTACGCATTCACTTGGCGAAACAATACACCCGGATCCCGTCCCTTTCTCGATATTCCCAACCCTCTGCCCGCGTTTCTCCCTGTCAATTTCTCTTCCGTTTCTTCCGTCGCTGCCAACTCTTCTCCCTTCGCCCCACATACAAATGGCACGGTCTTTGACTGAACCGTTCGTTTTCTTTCTTTTTTTTTTATCGCTTTTTTATCCCTGCATTTGCCTGTTTTATCCCTTTATTTGCGATCGCTGCGCCGATTACTCCTCTGGCCCAGTTCTCATCCTTTGTGCGCTGTTTCTTCAGGACTTTCTTCTTCTTTGTTGTTCGAATCCGCGAACGCCTTGGCTTGGTTCGTATTTTCGCTTGCTGTCGCCTATGGGAGAGCAGAATTGTTTAAAGGATCGATTCTCGCTGAACAAACAATTTTAATATGAATTGCTAAATCTTTCGTTAGAGAAGATAAGAGCTCGAACCAGGAACGACAAACATTCTGTGATAAATGACGTAGAAATTCATTCTCTGCCAAGTAATCGTAATTAGATTATTCCAGTCCAAGATCCAAAATTGATTATGATTAAAGAAATCAATTAAAAGCCTTTAATTCGTGGAATATTACTCTTTTAAGTGTCATGCAATATTGTACCTGAAAATATACATATTTCAAATTAAATTTGTAGCATCTGCTAATCTATATTCGATTCACTGAAATATCTCAATTAAGGGATCAAAGATAAAATTTCTCGTTAATTATTCTTGCTTGAAGTCCTACATTATCGATACGATTTGATGGATATTCACAAAATTTTGCCCTCTTCGATCTTCTAATTGTTCAAAATTAAATTCCAATTGCCAGTTTGCTTCGCAGAAATTCGTATCATAGCTGAAAGAATCAATATTGAATTCTTTAACCCGGTGCTCGCCGGATTTAACGTCCCAAATTCCCGGTATAATTTTTCGTCGGTATTCGCAATATTTTACTGCTTAGGTTTCTGTTTAATTATTCGTGATTAAATTCGTAACGACGGTCACCGCTAAAACCCCACGGCAATCAACTCGTTAAAAACGGGTGACGGCTAAATGCATTGTCTAATTGTGTTGAAAAATGAGGTGCATAAGGGTGGGCGCGACCCCTCGTCAGCCCCGAAGCTACAAGCCAGCTATAACGGGGTTACTCGGGTGCAGCTTTCTTGAATACCCCGTTCGTCCTTTCGTTACAAGAAGTAAAAAGAGAGAGAGAAAGAGGGAGAGAAAGAAAAAGAAATGAAAAATAGGAGGCAGAGATTCACTGTCTGGTCGTTAGACAGCAGACAAAACAATTCATGAATGGATGCTCTCTCCATTACAAACGATGGAAACTTTCACGCGTATCAGAAATGCTTGTTTTTCTGAATAACGCATCGTACTGGATGCAACGTTAATTAAAGCCGGCTTGAAACTCGGTTAATAATGAGCTTGGAACTCGTTGCCGCGCGTTTTGCGTTGTTTTGTGTGCAATTATTTTAGAATTGTTGCTGTTCAAGGATTGGTCGTTCGCCAATTGGGGTAGAAATATCTTTTTCCTCTCGGTCTGTAATTAAAAAGATTGACAGTATTGTACGGCTAATTGCAATAATTCTTTTTAACGATCAGAATGTGTCGCGGCTTCAGAAAAATAGCCATAAGGATAGTATTAACGTGTTAGATCCTTGGTTTAATCGTGCAATGTTCTGGGATACGCTTTCTGATCGTTCTTCGATTTCGTTCGTTGGAAAATTGTTGATGCTTTGTTAAATCATCCTTTAAATAATGTAATTCTCTCAGTGTATTAAATTATGTGTCGATTTCTACTTCTAAATTTGAATTTCAATCCTCAGAAATTTAGATACGATTATTTTATTCCATTTTCAACAAATTTTCGTTCACTAGCTTTTGCTGAAAAATTGCTGTTATTTATTTACCAAAGAAGACCTCTTACAGGTAAAAAATAATTCTTATAAAGTTGACCAAACATTATTCAGGGGATGATCTAATATAAAAACGAAATTTATTTTGAAAAACTTAAATAATTCTGGAATTTATTTTTGTTTCAGATCTCGACGTTAGTGTCGCACAGGGAACGTCCGCTATGTTCGGACAGAAGTCTCCGTGCGGTCGCCAGAGTCGGGCAAGCAGTGAACCTGGCGGTCGAAAGATTCGTCACTGTTGGCGAAACAATTGCAGATGACAATCCGGAAATTAAGCAGGACATGTACGAGGCTTGTAAAGAAGCGAGGGTTGCTGGTGAGTCTTTTAAAATTCTTTAATAATTAAAAAACTAAAAGGAAAAAATGTTGGAAGAATGTTCTTATCTAAGTTAGTAACTAAATCAGCCACATTTTATGTCTCTATAAAAATACCTCAGAGAAATGTTACCATGAATGTGACAAAAGGTTGTTAATTCAAGTAGCACTTACTTTGATTAGGCAGTGCTGCATTTGTTGAATTCTGATCCCAAGCTTCCTTCGAATAAAAATTTTCTTGAAAATCGAAGGAAGTCGGGAGAAGAAAGTTATCTCTGGGGAATATGTTTACAATTGCGCGTTTGGGGAACGAAATCGTTCAGGATTCATCGTGGAAACTTGTTAGACAAGTAGGGTGTCTCTAAAAGGCCGTCACGAAGATTCTAAAGCCGCTCGAAGATATAAAGACGTTTGTCACGAGTTGTCGCTTCTAAAAGTTGAAAGGGTATCTCTCGGCTGGCATTCATACTCTCGCTGATGGCAAGAGAGAGAGAGAGATGTTAGTCATGGTACTTCTAACGAGTTTAACCGTAGTTCGACTTCGTTGCGCTTTGCTCTCTTCACGGTTGACAGTCCCGGTATCGATCATTCTCTTGGCAAGAAATTACTATTATAACATCCGTTCTCGTCCTTTTGAATAATTTATGAAATTCATTGCAGCTTAAATTTGATACAAAAGATTCAAGTTAGAATTCTTTCGTACGCTTGCAAGTGATAATATCAACGGAATAGTTAACATTTATTATTTTTTAAATAAAAAGAAGTTCTTTTGTCTGGATGGATTTCTCTTTTTAATAGTCGGTTACATTGTCGATTTAATGGATCAATTGTCGATGTTAGAATGGTACAACAACATGAAATTGTCAGATAAATTGTGGCTTTCATTGAAACGGAAATCGTCCAATTTGCCAGGTCGATTAACACGGATGAGAAACAACGAAACTATCGGTACGATTAAATTCAAAAGATATCGAACGGCGATATGATATTTGTGCAATTTATACGATGCAGAAATTTGAACAGGAACCGCAAATAAGGATCCTGCGGCGTATCCACAGGGGGGATAAACGTTAATATATTCCGTCCTATTAAAACTTTTCATACAGTATATAGAATCGTCATTAAATTGCTACGTTAGCGGCATTCGTGATAATTAAAAGTTTCGTTGGTGTTTACGTGGGTATCAGTTTGTCCAAACGAGGTACAGGAATCAAAATTAATAGCTTTTATTAATACATATCAGACAGTTTCTGAAACTGTAAACTTCAATTATTAGATTGGCATACATTTAATATTTTACTAATTAACAAAGGGTTTTTCATAAAGGATTAAAATTTACATATTTCTGGGTTTTGAGAGGCAATCGAAATTGTTACACTAATACTTATTAAAAAAAAATAAAATTTAAATTCTATGGCTTGGAACTTTAATATTAGTATTCTCAACTTTTATCAACTTTCTGTACAACCAATAATAATTTCACAATTTGTCATTTTTGTTAAATTCAATAAACTATCTTATAGTAATATATTTATCGTATAGTAATCAGTAAGCTTTTATTTTATTTGGGATTATTTTTCAATCTTTCTATGATAAAATGTGAACGATTTTTGAAATTTAATTAAATTGCAGTACTGCGGTACTGCAAATGCTATTTCTTATTCAAACACAGCTATGTTGGTCAATATTTAACCTTCTACCTTCGTTTTCACGGTTTTTTCGGATTCGCGTATATCGTTCTCGAATAGAAAACGTAGGAAGAAATGCCTGCGGCTAAAAGCTCTCTGAACATCGTCGTCGAGAGGATATAAACGCAAACTCTCGTACGTAAGTTCGCGAAAAGTGTCGATAAGAATGTGCGAATTGTGTGAAAAAAAGGACAATGTGTTCGATGGAAAAAAATTCTTCGCGAAAGCACTTTGTAACTTGCATATTCAATCGTGTAACCGTGCAAAATACTTTACATTTTTAAAATGTGTTTTACCAGAAGAAGGATTTCTAAAACAAAGTGTTACATTCAAACAAATTTCAAAATAATGAATCTAATTTCAAGTAAGATTGGATTGAAAGTTTGGTAATGTGTTTTCAGTATTTCGAATAAATTTCGAAATTACTGAACGTGTTTTCGCATTGCGTAATCGCGGCGCCAGAATTATCAAAAAATATCGCGAATGTTGAGACCAGATATAGGTTGACCCACATTCTGTGGTCCTTGAAAGATTTTTCGCCGTCTTGAACGCGATGCTTTCGGGTGACCTCTTCATCTCGATGAAAAACAAGCAGTAAAAAGTGTTCAAAAGTGTTTCCTTTTCGGTTAATCCGTCTCCCATCAAACTTTTTTAACTTCTTGTTAAAATAAAACCACTGAACGAACCCAGGATATATTTTCCATTTTCTCGTCTGTTTGAGTTAAATTCCTAAAAAAAAAACTTGTATCGAATAATTTTTATTCATCCTTGTAATATTTTTTTTTAATCAGTGACTAAATATCGTTTATTAATAATTTAAACAAAGATCTGTTGCAATGAAAGCTGATTGATTGAGCTAATAAAATAATATTTGATAATTATTGCAATTTTATTATAAAAATGAACATCTTTAAAATATGTAAAACAACTTAAGTATCATGAAAAACGTCAGAGTTGTTCATCCAAGTAATAAATTCTGTTGGTGGAGAAGTTTGGGAAACAAACAGATCGAATTTTGGAAAAGGACCAAATCGTAAAGATGACAGAGATACGGGCGGAGTTTCGGTTCGAAATTGTGCAACATCGAATTGAACCGTCGGAAAATGTTGATCGGCCGAATCGATTGGAGTGCCCGCGTTTAATAAAGCCCGCAGTGACAATCAGGCTACGATTAATTGCTAATTGGGAGTCTAATGCGAGACGGGAGCGAATCTGGCCACGGTGTCCACCGGAAATTGCGACGATCTCGTCCGCAAGAATGATTGCATCCGCTCGCGGACGGTAATTTACGGTATACAGATTAGAAAAGCCACGATAAATTTTCCTGGCCACGCTAACCACCTTCCACCGGCACAGAAGTGTATTTTATGAACGACATTCTGGGCGGTCTGCTGGATTAAGTTTTACACGAAGCCGGCTAAATAGGCAACTGGAACGAAGCAATCATTTATTTAACATACGGATCCTAATTATTATATTTTGTAGCCGCCAGGGTGTAATTCAAAAGCTTGCAAATCCGTATCTCGAACCGTTATCGCAAAACGCTTTCGTGAAAATCCTTAAAGGTTATCGCAGATCACCCCGCATCATCGAAATTTTATAGACACCTCTTCGCGCCAGAGATCTCCCGCGATAAAGATTGTCAAGTTCGTTTGTGTGGCGCGAGAAGGTAAAATAGAGATTGTTTAGAGAGAACGTTAATGTCGCGCCATTAATCGTTGATTGCATTGGGCTCGGTGTAAAGTTCAAACGTGACGGGGGACAGTGAGCAGATATTATCAGGAAACGGGCAACACGAGAAAATGTAGTACGAGGTCAAAAGTCGAGAGGCAGACGATGATAGTTAAGAGGACAAAGGCGAGGAGTCAAAGGAAACGGCGAGGGGGGCGCCGTGGGAGAGGGGCGCAAAAACGACAAAGATGAAAAGTTTGAAGACGACGGAACCGAGACGAAAAGATTAAACAACATGGACCTCCTGCAGAAATGCTGGCGATTACTATGGCATTTCTGTTGCCGTGTTGCCGCGAACAAAGTAGAATGTTTATTAGGAAATTAAAAGTGCAATATTGCTTTCGACAAAGACTTTCTTTTTGGATATTAAAAAAGAAATCAAACATCTTTCAGAATATTCTACAAAAGTGTTAGAGTACTGTGTTAAGAAAATCATAGATATTTTAAATTTTTGTATCAATAACTTAACTTTTGAAATCGAAATATTATTTCTTTTTTTGGTTTTAGATAGGATTGTTGTAACAAATATTACGTTAAAAGTACAGAATACTTTCATTCACTACGTAAGACAGTAGTCCTGCAAGTAGTACGAGTCAATCATTAGCGCGGTTAGTGACTCTGTAAGTAGTACAAGTCGACCATTATTCGGAGTCCTTAGTATTCAACGAACTAATCCTCGTATTTCTAGTATAAAGTCCTCAAAATCGTTGAAAAATGATTTTGGTTATACTTATTTTATCGAAGTTCTTTCGAAGAAGTAAAAATTGCTGAGACTTGATAAATGAAAGGAAAAATTTCAGACATTTCCATATGCTTAATAGATAGATTTTACGATAGTTGAACTTGCGTTGGCAGTTTTTCGCCATGAAACGGTGCCATTTTCGGGGACCTGAAGTGGTCCGTGGACAAGAATCGTGGAAAAGCTAGAAAAACAACACGGTTCGAGAAAGTGGCGGAATGCCAAACGATATATCCTTGTAAGCAGCGTCGTGCATAAGTTTCGGAATAAAGCAATCTTATAATCCGTTCTTGTTCTTCCTCGAGAGAAACAAAGGCGTTTGGCGATCGTCTTTGGCCACCGGCCCCTCGATCGATTTTAATGCTTTTAATGTCTTCCCTTGGGGATTGAACATTGAATGTCTTGATTTCTATAGCCCTTTTGTTGTCTCTCAAATTGATGTCTCGATTTCAGTGCATTGTTATCGGGGCAACTTTTGATATTAAATTAGCGAATCTACGTCTTTCTCGTTTGAGTAATTGGACGGCTTTGATCTATTTAAAAAATACCCTATTTATTGAGGAGACAGAGATAATTTTTTATTAAAAATTTGGGAATTTTTAATGCTAAATTAGCCTCTCCTTTTATTCCCTTTTTTTAGGGTTATATAGCTTTGACCTGTTTAAGAACCACTTCACCTTTTTGGAATTTTATTTGAACTATTTAGTGAATAAAAGTTTATAATTAATGCGTGCAAATAGTTTTTTGCAATTTTATAATTACTGAGAAGATTATAAATATCTTAATTCTTATACGACTTGCACAGAAATAACCCTTTAAATTTTCCATTCAGTAACGTGTCAGACAGATTTATCGCTTCTGTTTTCGATATCCTTTAAAAGGTACATTTAAAAAAAGACTGAAAGGTGGGAAACGTTTTTATCGAAATAACAGATCTTCCGAAACATGAATGTACAGATGTGTATCAGGAAATAATGAACGACAGAGACAATCGAAAAATGTGTCGGTAAACGTGGCACGTATTCGAAAGCTCCAATTTTGTTTTTCTCTCTTTGTCGAAAGAAAGGCAGCCACCGTGTCGTCGTGCACTAATAACTGCATCGATCAACAGCGAACGGTAACTTCTTCCAGAGTCTGTGTACCCTTACGATAGACGGCACTCTGGTTATTTTTATCCCGACTACCTTTTAAGATCGGGTCAAGTCAACGTGCAAAACATTTATTAACCCTCGAGCGTTTTTTCCCGACGAAGAATCAGGCCGGGTGCATTGTTTTGCCGAACACTGCTGTACCTTTCGTTCTTTATTCCTTAATATAATTGATGGAATTCACGGGTTTATTAAAAGTAGAAAATTACTTTCGAAATCGTGTTAATAAATTTCGCTTCGAAACTTTTCGAATAAAATTTTCAACGGCTACAAATTGATCATTCGTAATGTTAATAAAGTAGATCGCTCTATGGGAGGAGATTTATGGAGATCAACGGGAATAAATCAACAAAAATAGCTGAAACTCGTGGAAGCGTTCATAAATTTTCTCCCTTCGGCACCGTAATTAAAGCCCGGATATAAATCATACTATCTCTAATCGTTTTATTCGCGCTCGCGAATTGTTACCGAAAATTTCCAAGCTACCGCACACTGTAAAAGGGAAGGGGAAAAAAAATGAACCTTCCAAGCTTATCCCGAACATATCGGTTCGTTCAATGTTGATCTATTGAATGGCAGCAGAGAATATATCTGATCCGAGTCGTATCGACGTTCCCGATCGATTGAAATACGCTAACGTGCCTTCCGGCTTTCTGATTAATCCTTTGGGAACGTGCTCCGCATGCGTTACATGAAATGCACTGTCAATCCAGCCTATGGCAGACGCGTGGCACAGATATTAAATGATTCAGCTTCCTGAAGATTCATCTTGCATACAGAACGAATCGAACGTAGATACGTTTATAAAGGAATCAGCAGAGTTCCTTCCATTACGTTTAACACATGAAGTTTAACTAAAAAACTAAATTTCTTTTTAATACACTTAATTCGGTTCAGGCTAATAACGATGACATTTTTATGGAATTTAACGTTGTCTTCGTTTTTTAATGAAATTTGAAATGTACTGTTTATTACGAATTTCGCTTGATTTATCAATTGTCACAAAGGAAGGATCAGCGGTAACGAACTACCAATCGGTGAACTGGGTTATACGTAGCGCGCCTATATCGCGGTGCCACGATATCTGTAATTCAGCGCAGCCGAATTTACATAAGAAACTGGAGTACGATCCAATTTCATCGTTTGTACGATACCTACGTCGATTTATTTAAAATATACCTTCAAGATGCAATAAAATTTTATAGCGGTAATGAAATGTGATTGAGCATTTATTGCGGGATATGAACCCTTTTGCCATCGGGATCCTGGATTTATCCTACGAACTACCACTCGTATATCGGTGCTTTTATGATTTTAAAGAAGGTTATTTTAAGATACCCTTTTGCTGCGTGTATCTTTTAACCCATTCGTTACTACGAGTAGTCATTAAATATTGTTAATATTTCAAGGACTGAATTAATGCCTTCAAATATTTTTTCAATATAATAAGTTCTCTGGTTTCAAAATTTGAATATTTTATATTTGACACACTTTTCAGTTGCTTTCGATCAGAGGTCAAAGGTTAAAGTCATTACATTTTGTCTCTCGATGTGAATTTTTGTAGCAGAACAGTGTTCAGCAGAATGTTATAGTAAATATCGAATCGCGGCAATGCAATGCACTTCTTTGATTGTTAAATTGGGTCAAGGGGGATTGCATGGCGTACTTGATACTCAATCTGCATAAAGCATCGTAAGGTTTCGCTATCAAGGCAGCTGAACTGATTACGTTACGCTAACTCATCCCTTACGGGTTACTATCAGAGTAAAAAGATGTGAAACGTATGTTGCACGATAACAAACCTTTTGCAATACTACTTTCGTTCTCGTGCAAGAAGTTTTATGATAAACTCGAACCAAAAGTACACATACAATATTTCTAAATTTATTTTCAAGCTTAGTCGCATAAAATATTCCACTGACGAGTGGAAAAATTGAATTTTTATATTAAAATATATGTCTTAGAATATAAATTAAATTTCAAACCCTTCTCTATTTTTATTTTACAAATTGTATCATTTGGCACAGTGTATGATAGATTTTCGTGTAAAAACTTGAATATGGGATAGTTGCATGATACGCTGTAGAGGTTTGGATCACTATTCACCCAGCTACCGGTATTTGAAGATTAAGGGAGACATTTTGATCGAATGAAGAAAGCTTAGCGAAAAGTTCTTTGCGACGTATCTCTTCCTTCTACCTCGTTTGCTTCTTATCAGTGATGTTCGCTTCAATGATCGGGTACAAGAAGTGTAACATTTTGTTGAACAGCTCTCAGCATGATTAATTTGACAAACCTTTTTCTTGCACTATCTATCTGTGGTGCTTGTTCGAGAAAACTTCATAGAAATATTTATCAAAATTAGTATTTAAAGGGTACAAAGGAGGACCTCTATTTGAAAACAAGATCAGCTTACAAAATTTTCTAAAATACTTTTTGTCAATTAAAATTTATTCTAAAACAAGAGACATGCAATGCTTAAATTTTATGAGTCTTTGAAAATTTATTTTCTGTAAAGTTTCATTAAATCGATATTGCCCTCTTCATTTATAAAATTCGTGGATTGAGCCCGTAATTTGAAATAAAGTTTCATGCATGGAAACGACAAGAAATCGTAAAGTATAACGAAGCAAAAGTAACAAGAATGTAACAAAGGCTAGTAAGAAACAAGATTGAAAGGCGTCGACCCCAGAAGCATAAAACGTAAGGTTACGCTCCTGCACAGAGTAAATTGTATTAGAAATTTTACGTGCCATAAAAGCTTGCCCTGTCGTTGTGAACGGGTTTCCGGTTCTCCTCGACGGAAGCTGAACGTCTTTGAACTTTAGCCTCCGGCATTGGCCAGGCGTGAAAATTTACGAACGAACGACATATGAAGTTTTCCAAATCAATTGATCCAGGCTAAACTTTTTAACGAGCTGAAAGTATGATCGTAGGTGAGAAACATCGATGCATAAATACAAAAAAAATTATTCAACACCGTGGTTGTAATAATTTCTGCGCTGAACATTTCAATTTCAATTATAGTTTAACATTCATTGTAAAACAAAATGTTTTACCAAGCATTGTAAAATAGAATTAAATTTTTATACAGAATTTAGAATTTGGAATTGAGAACTCTTTAAGATTTAGAATTAAAGATTTGTAGAGCATAAAATTTAGAATCTTTAATTTAGGATTCAGAATTCTTGAAGATTTAGAATTACAGTGTTTTGGAGTATAAAATTTAGAATTTTTTAAATCAAGCACTCTGAACTCTGGGATTAAAATTTAAAAATGCATAACTTTTAAATTCCTCGTGATATATTCCATCCTGCTTGAATATTGTATCATAGAATGCAATTTAACATCTATGTTTTGACATTGCATAATGCATGTGGAATATGTAGAGTGGAAACAGGTGCTTCACCATAACGTTGCGTCAACTTCGCGTCCATAAACAGTTCCCCGTTGATTACGGTGAACTATTAATGTCTGGTGTTGTTTCGGTGTCAATTTGTCTGGTGAACAAGTTTCTCGATCGCGATTATTTCCCAAGAAAACTTTGCTCACCTTCGATTACGGTAAATTACCTCCGTGTTGGTTCGCGATCCGTTCGTCAATTTTATTTATCGACATATTTCACGTCGGAGGATAAGTTAATTTCTGGTTTGATGAAAAACCGATGCTTCAGAAGCTTATCAGTTCGTTTACCCCAGAATTATTCGCGTTTGAAGTTAAAAATAATACAGAAAGCAAAATAAATTCAATCAAATCCTATTTTCAGGAAGTGAAAACATTCAGATACTATAATTTTATAAACTTAGAAACTTTGATATATATTTTTCAACACACGTGTTTTAACTAATTTGAAATATGAACGGATATTCTTATGCCCTAATTAGGAAGTGTACCATTTCCGGAGCTAAAATTCAGGTATTCAGAATCGTTACACGTGTGGCGAACTTTGGCGATAAATAAAGTTTAAAGTCACGACCAGGTGACACGCGGACGCTATAAATCGCTTGATTCTGATCTCTGTTATAACCCCAATTCTGCGAGACCACGAATCCTCTGATCCACTTTATAACTTTTCTTTTTTACACACTCGTGTGCGCACCTCTTACTTCCGCTCACACGTTTCTCATTTCCCCGGGCTGAACATTTCACATCTTTAATCAGATATACCCGGCAAAGTTCGCCGATGGAATCCAATTTGATTTACAAAATTTGTTTCATGGAAATTCAAGGATATTCGAAGAAATATTTCTGCTTTATATCCTTCCCAAGCCTACTTTTGGCAAATTTTTACAAATTTTAATATGAATACTGCGTTGATACAGTAATTTATTTATATTGCCATTTCGGGAACGTCAGGAATAATTTAAATCTTAAATTAGATTGGACTTAATAAGGATTATTTTAATGCAACATACCCAAATCCTATTACAAATAATTCACTAAAGCACTTTCCATTTGTCGTCGAAGATTGATGCTAATGAGAATTCAATAATACCGTCGTCGGATAAAAGAAAGGATTGATTAATTCCGTAGCCGGAGTTTCTAAAAACGTCTTCCAGACACTTGATCTTATTAATCAAGGGTACCTTGAAAGTAGATATCTTTATATCCGATAAAATTGTTATAAAATCGTCTCTAGTATTTGAAAATGTAATATTTCGAAAATTAGGATCCACGTAAAGGAAAACTTTGTAGAATGTAGAACTGTTATTTTTGAGAAGTTCTCATTTTTTGATTCCTGAAATTATTAGTGGATCGAAGTTGACGTATCAGCTTCGAATTTCTCGATAATGACGAACACGTCGAGAGCTAAGATTCGAGTGTTTTTTTTTAATTAACGAGGCGTTGTCTGTCGCGCGAGAATGGAAAAACGAGAAAATCGAATACGATTGATATTCTTCATCGCGCGTTGGTCGCGTTTCATAAGATGATAAATATTCATTGCGTGGGATGAAAGGAAATTCGATTGTCGAGGCAGGATGATATTGGAGACGGGCCTTTATAACGGTGACAGGCAAAGGACGGGAATCGTGTGTGCGTGTACAAGGGATTGATTTGCATAAAACGTATTCTGCATTTAATATCGGGAACGTGCAGGTTTAAAATATAATTACCAAATACCATTAATTCCGCCGTTCTGATGTTTGCGCAAAGAATCTTATTTTCATATGCTAACATCACTGTGATCTTGACGGTAACGAAATTAAAAGCGGACATACTTTTTATTAAATCCTGACCGACCCTTTCTTCAATAACAGAATTTTTAGTTAATTCAGCTTTTCAATCGTTGTTTACGCGCAGCGTAGTCCCCGCACGGATTCGCGAAATTTAATAACTGTGTAAATTTAATATAGGATATTTCGTTCTTGCAACGGTACACAGGGTAACGTGGAAAATATCGAACTATTATTGAACTTTAGCAACAAAAAATATTGACTGTTCCACAAAAAAAAAAAAATGAAAGCAATCGATATAGACTCCATCCTCGACTGAAATTCTCGTTAAAGACGAACCGTCTGGGTGCCAAGAACTTATCGATTGCTTTTTAATCGTCCGTTAGATTAATGAATATAGATTGACATACCAGTGGGTGCAATTTCTGAAACATCAAATCATTCTCGTTTCAGGCTCGGCGATCGAGAAATTATGCGAGTGCGCGATGGAGGACAGTCTGGCCGATCGGGGTTCCGTCGTCAGGGCAGCGAGATGTCTTCTTGGGTCTGTGACGAGAGTTCTCCTGTTGGCCGACATCGTCGTGGTCAAACAGCTTCTTCTTGCGAAGGACAAGGTCGCCCGCAGCCTTGGTCGTCTCGAGAGCGTCTCGAATTTCACCGAATTCGTGAAAGCGTTCAGCCAGTTCGGGGCGGAGATGGTGGAATTGGCTCATCTGACGGGTGATCGACAGGTAAATAATAAGAAAAATTACTTCAGAAAATACAGTGTTCCAAGTTACTTAAAATTAATTCAATTCAAAATTAAAACCAAAAGCTGCTATACTTTTGCAAAATTAATTATTCCTTGCATGATTATACAAAAGTTGGTTCAAATCGGTATTTTAAAAATGAAACTAATTTATCCCTCATTATTTCTATATTTCTAAAACCTGCAAGAACCGCTTAGTACAAAGTAAGATAGTTAGGGAGCAAAAGTGCCTCTCGGTTCAAGTTCACCTGCGCGTGCAGTCGTTTGTTTTAATTGCGAGATGACAGTGTTCGCGAGCTTGAATGCTAAACAGCAACACGTGCGAACGAACGAGCGGATGAATGAGATGTTTTGAAATTTCAGAATGACTTGAAAGACGAGAGACGGAGGGCACAGATGGCCGCTGCTCGCCAAGTTTTAGAGAGGAGCACTATGATGCTGCTCACGTCTAGCAAAACCTGCTTAAGGCATCCGGAATGCCCGTCTGCCAGGGAGAACAGAGACACTGTTTTCTGTCAGATGAGACGAGCCATGGATTTGATACACTACGTGGTCAAAGACGGGGTGCTGGATTGCAGCGAGTCGCAATCCTACTCGAACTCTCAGGTTGGTGACATCATTGATTTTTTAATTATTAAACCATCCACCTGACATCCCACATGATGAATTGTGCAGAAAAATGAATAGAGCGAAGGATCAAATATTTGACTGTGAAATGAGTATCAATTTAATCTTTCGTTATGAATAAACATGAATATAAAATAGCTCCCCGCGTCTGCGGCATTTCGGTCTGAATTTGAATTGCTTTGTTATCAGTAACAAGCTCGATATTTGTACTTCGTTGTTCTATTTAGAGGTGGCTATAAAATAATTTCTAAATTTCTTTAATTCTTGTTGATATATTATCGCGAATCGCTGCACGTGCGTTTCATGACCTAGAAACTGGCGGATCTTCTGCAATTCATACAAATGCAGGTTTCTTACCGCGAAATCGTGCCCTCGTGGAATAGCGGCGCCGCAAAACGATGAATATTATCGCATATTGGTCGCAAATCTAGGATAGCGCGGTCGTAAAATAACGTGCGTCGACGTGGCGAATAACATTAACAATGAAATACATCGGAAAATCTGGATTCGGTCCAAGAAGCTTTCGTTGGCCAAATTCTGACTCACGATTAAACCGCAATGCCCGTGAAATAAGATTTTACTGACCTTGGCCAGGGTTGGCCAAGTTTGACCACATGAAACAATCATTTCGCCTTGTCGACGCCAAACCCGTGCCGGACCATGATTCGGACAAAAAATGAAGAATCTTTCTCCGATGAGGTAGCATTTTTACTCTTCGATCCAATAAATTTCCTTCACCGGATCCAAAACAAGATTTCTATTATCGTGAGTGTACACAAATTTCTACCGTTTACAAATAAAAACAAGAAATTAAGAAATTGGAATTCTGATAAAGAAAATTGCCTCGTAAATGAAAAAAATTTTTAAAACTGAGATATTTTATTGGGTATGCGAGGGAATACATTGAAGTACAAACGATAAGGGAATACTGTTTCGTGTAAATCATAATTGCACGAGAATTTTGATTAATTTTTGCCTGGACTACCTTGAAACTGAAAATTTATCCTTTCGTATAACTTTGTTCAGTATCAGCGTAGTAACTTTTACTCCTATGTTCGTGTCTCTCGTTTAAACATCCCTCGAGGGCGAGGGACTTTATGCGGTCATATCAAAGTTGAATGAAAATAAAATGAAAAGAGTAATTGTTAAGAGACAAAGGTATTTCTTTTTTTTTCCTTTTTTCGTCGGTAATCTCCGAGCCGGTGGAAGCTTGCGGCTGAAACAAGTAGAAGAGATACGTAGTCAAACATGGCGAGCTACTCTGGAAAAAAAAAAGTTATAATAGGCAAAGTTACCGGCATTGTCTATCCGTTCGATGATGAAGAATAAAAGAAGAACACAAGTTGTTGCAGAAGATAAGATTCGAATATACGAGTGCATAAATAAACCATCGGATATCGTTCGAAGGATAGTCAATAGGTTTTTGTTGCTCGACACTTGTCGAGATCCTTTTTCGATAATTTTGCAGTCGATACGGCGCGACAAAAGGAAGCAGATCAGAAAGTTTTGAAACGGGTTTCATGTTTCACGGCAAAGTTTCAACGTGTCGTACGATACCCTGCGCCCCGTTCTCGGACCCGATGTGCATTTTCGAAATTTAAGAAGCAAGGAGCGTATCGGATGCACTGACAGCAATGCAAATAGATATCGTACCGCGGATAAAGGCTGTCGCATAGCTAACAACGCCGAAATGGATGTCGTAAACGTCGCGGGCCATTCTTCGGCACGTGCCAAATTGCAGACGGTGCATTAATGCATCGACATCGCTTAAATTTCTTGCCAGACACCGGGTATTCTCTCGAAAGAACAATGAACCGGATGAAAAGGAATTTATTTCGTTCGAACGATGTTACGAGAAATGGAAGGGTATTCGGTTCGATGGAAAAAAAATGTATTAAGAAAATTTGATCGATACAATTAACGTGTCACACGAAAAACTGCGGGGCGTTTACTCAATGAAAAATTTATTACGTGCAGATCGAACGATAATCGTGGAAGTTTAACGAGAAACGGTGTTTTTGAGGTACTCGGTCACGTTCAAGGATCTCGTGCGAGTAATTGCTCTAGAAAAATATATAGTTACACACGATGCCGCTTGGATATTTCATAGTCGAATGCACCCTATCCCCGGTTAAGTGCAATCCGTTGAACTACGACTATGCACGCTGACCTTAGGACAGGGGTGTATATTTAGACGCTGCGTGCCATTAAAGTTTCTTACGGTATCTTGGTACTGGGTCGTGCTCCTGTGTAAACATAGTCGCTGTTTATGACACGCGTAATTTAATTTTAAAGCGTATCTTCTGATAAATAATCGACTATAAAATAATCGTACGTCTTCGATATCGAATACGCAAGTTTACGATTAACCCATCGCCAACCACGAATAAAATTTAAAATTTGTATGCTGTTAGAAATCTGCAGTATTTCAAGAATAGCTAATGGACTTGATCTGCATTTTATTTCTCGTCGAATCGCTTGATAAGCCATGAATCTTCGAGCCTTTAGCGTTTCGACAGGTCTTGAAAGTTTTTCGAAACTTCTTGGACGAAATTCAAGGTTCGAGTAGACTCGAATAGCTAGAAAACTGGCAAGAAGAAATTTCAAATATCCCTCACTCCTTTTTCTATCTCTCCCCGTTTTGTAAGTTAACAAAACGCAGCCAAGTGCTAACAAATGAAACAGTTGGTCGCGGCTAACGCGTCGACGCTGAAGCATGGAATCTCGTTAGATTGAATAAAGAAATTTTTGATTAAAATTTTGATAGCCCTCCGAGTGCAAGATGGAAAGCCTAAGGAA
This sequence comes from Anthidium xuezhongi, assembly GCA_022405125.1. Lineage (NCBI taxonomy): Eukaryota > Metazoa > Arthropoda > Insecta > Hymenoptera > Megachilidae > Anthidium > Anthidium xuezhongi. The sequence goes on from CM039649.1 coordinate 3,055,585, forward strand.
TTATGTAAATTCAGGAGGAGCAGATGGTATCTTCTCCTTGGAGGAGGGTTTCGCTGATTCGGTCGTTAATTTCAGAGCCCGCAGCAAGAGGATTGGGACAGCAGCACAGCTTTCTCCGCGTTGAAACATTTCGAGAGACTAGTGGAAACTACCAGGATGACTCTCCTAGGACCTGGATGTCGGGAGACTCTCACATCCACCTTGGACACCGTGGTCGAAAGGACACAGGACTTTACTGATAGCGCTTATACCAGCCACGAGCACCGGGAGAACATTCTTTTGCTGTGCGATCGAGCGAAACTCGAGCTCAATACTCTGCTGCGAATCGGTAACAGCATGGTAAGACCGAATATTTAATCAAAATTCTAATGTTTCGATAAAAACGTTAGATATTAGCGTTTTGTTCCTGATCATTCAATTTTGTTCCTATAAATAATATTCTGATCCAGTACTTTGTTACGACACGAATCATTATCCTTGTTCCTGTAGAACCAGTAAGTTACGCGGTAGAAAAAAATTGTCTCGTGGATAGAACAATTGGTTGAAATAGAGAGATTTGACACAGAATAAAAAAGATTCATATAATACCGGATTAAATGTTCTCCCCTGAAAGGGTAATCCCAAATGGCTTGATTCTCGTTTCAAAGAGTCATAAATCCGAATGAATGACCGCGCTAAACTGAATCAGTTATGAAAGATTAATGCCTATGAATAGGCGTGGTGAACCAGTCGGACAGTTGTCCCTTGGCCGAAGTACATCGAGTACACTCATAATAATAGTCGCTATGAATATTATAATATACGACGTGTGAACGAAAAAATATTACAAACCAATTTTTCAATTTTTTTCCTCTACACTCATTGAAGAATTTTTATTCCCTGATTTTTCACTTTTAATATTATTTAATTGCAACACAGTTTTCATTCATAATTTTATCAAAAGAAAGCATTATATTTATTTATAAATGCACCACAGTTTCACTTTTTATTTATTTTTATCATTTCTAGTGGGGGCACCCCTGGGTATCCCAATGTCTAGGTTGTTTATAGTTTCATGTTTTAAAATAACTTCTATATTGCTAAGTTTACTGAAATATAGTTAGGTATATAGAACCATTAAGGTTTTCACGGAGGTATCAAATTATTGGTAATTATCAGAATTACGAGGGTGGTGGTGGTTCCCCGAGTTCTGAAATGGAACAAGCTGTGCTGGGTGTGTTACGTACCACCAGAGATCTTCGCCAGCAGCTATGCACCACGACCATGGAACAGGCTGGTGACCTTGGACAGGTGACCAAAGCTGGCCAAGAACTTGTGTCAACGATCAGAAATCTTGCTCTGGCCAATGACATAAACCGTCTTCAGGAAAGCAGCGACAGATTTCACGAATACATCGATCATATTCTTGAAGTGAGTACCTGGTGGAATTAAAACCGTGCCTGTATCGTTGCAGCCAGGTGATTTATCGACGATTAAATATTGAAACTTGACTTGACAGGTATGCAAAATGCTGAGACACGTTGCACTCTCGGAGTCACTACAGGTTTCAGCGAAGTTCACGGAAATCAATTTGAGAATATACGGTCCCCAAGTGGTAACAGCTGCTCACACATTGGCCAGACATCCCACCAGTAAGATCGCCAAGGAAAACCTAGAAGGTAAGTCAGGAATATCTAATTTTCATATAAAAATCAGAAACCGACAGAACAAATCTGACGCATTCGTTTTTCTGTGTTGCAGTGTTTACTGACATGTGGCAATGGCTAATGACCGACGTGACCACGGTGGCGAAAGATGTGCTCGAGTTGAACCAAAATCGACCAGAGAAACAAGTTTACATGTCCTTGCCACGGCCAGGGGTAAGTAAATTTGTACTTTCTATTAGTACCTCTATGTTTCACGTTCAACGTATACTACTCTCTTTCGTTAAGCTACCCTGTCAAGTGTTGACTCGTGTCGAGTCACCAGTGACCGCCACTCCAAACGTAATGAAATTGAACGATAAACAAGAGTAAAAGGAATAAAAATTGTAATCAGTGTTTAAACTCAGTTTTAATTATCATAAAATAAAAAATACGAAACTTAAACAAGAATCAAAGGGTTAGGCGATTGTTTAATGATTATAAGCAATTCCTTTCATTATTTTAAAAGGCGAAATATAATAAAAATTTCAGAAACACGGCACCACGAGCAAACCTCTGAAACCGGTGAGGCTGGACAGCGAAGAGCAGGCTAAGATCGCGAAGGCCGGCCTGGAGATGAAGCTGATTACATCTGAGATGGACGCGGAAACGGAGAAGTGGCAAGAAAGCGGAAGTGCCCTCGAGGAGAACAACGACATCGTGAAACGGGCGAAAAACATGTCCTCGATGGCGTTCTCGATGTATCAGTTCACGAGGGGCGAGGGTGCCTTGAAGACAACCCAAGATTTGTTCACCCAAGCTGAGTATTTCGCCGAGGAGGCGAACAGATTGTACAAGGTTGTGAGACAATTCAGTTATCAGGTATGTATCAGTTACCAACGGGGCATCGTAGATTGAACAGCAAAATGATACACAGTTTTTTTAATTGGACTGATGTTGATGAGATGCTATGTATATACGTGTATATGTATTTGGGATACGCCTATATACGTACACGTATACACGTACATCACCCCCTCTTCTTTCTTATTTTTTTCGTTTCTTTTTTACGAATCATACTCTTTTGTACCCATTGTTTTTTCTTATTATTATACGGATTCTATACTGGACTTGATTCCGAGTTTTTTGATCCTTGCTATATATATTATATATTGGAGATACTTTTACTTGAATTTCGCTGTTTCAGTTTTGGTTTTTTACATAATCGCTGACGCGGGAGCTACCTCGAATCCTAAATTTAAAATACAAGTATTATTTTGTCATATATGTGGAATTTCTCTTATTCGAATTAACATAGAAATATAAAATTCACGTAGGTTTCATACTGTTTTATCGCTAAATTGCGCGAAAACTTTGGCTAATGGGTATTAGGATACGGGAGATTCCACCGTGCCTTAATTAAACTAAAAAAACCCGATCGTTTAATCAATCGTTAAACAAAATAAAGAAAATCCATTTGAGTGGATTGGAAGTAGCTCGGGCGTGAGTTATTAGCATTAGACATGTTCGAATTAACACGTTTGCTGCCCTTTCGACCCTCCTAGCTAGGCCGACTATATATATAGTTACCTAAAACCATTTATTTTGAATCTCTCTATTACTCTTCTTTGAAAGAAATCAAACAGAAACGCTAACCTTGTAATATATTTCTTGTATTATGAAACCCCCTTTTTTGACCCTCGCTCTTTGAATGCTCTCCATCCAGGTAAACTCTTTCTCTCTTTACTTTAGACCCTTGTTGGGCCAATAGAGATCACGTTCGCCTTGTACAGATCGTTCTCATTACCGTGCATTTATTATCATTATCATTATTATTATTATATGTATATATATATATATACAATATATTTATATATATCGCTCGTGTTTTTTGCAAATTCATTGTTCCAGTTGTTGTGTTAAATGTTGTCGTTTCTCTATTTCACAATCACCACACTTGTTTTAATTATTACGTACTTTATTATACGCAGTAATGCTATGCAAGATCCGTGACACCTGGTATGAATCACCCCCCCCCCCCCCCCCATTTTGACGATCGTTTCTGTTTTTTAATCAACGTAGTGCGTAATTATTATAACTTTGTGTTAACTTTGACTCAAAAAGAAGAAAGCACGTTTTCGAGGAGGAACGTTTCATGTTTCTGTTCGTTTTTATAATTAGAGTAATCTTTCCGCCAGATTAAAGTCATTCTCAGTAGGCGATTTGACCGAGTAAAATTAGTCGTTGAAATTGCGTTATCTGCGGATAAATAAAAAAAAATCAGGCAGTTAAAGTATCAAGAATGATCTGTGAACAATCTTGCATAAAACTTTTGCACGATCGAAATTTCATGCGATAAGGAATATCAGTTTCCTATGTGCGATGAGAATAAAATTAGCGAAACTATAATTTGTCGATTTTTGTTTGGAGGAACGTGATTCTCGTTTTGAAAATTTGGACGAGTCATTCATTAAACCGTCACGTTTCACATCGTCGGAACGACTGTGATCATTGTTTTGTTGGTAAATCTATTTTGTGTACGTACATTTACGACTTTTTTGTGTACGATTAGTAAGGTGTGTTTTAGATGCTACGGGAATGCTTCCGTCTGTGGACGACGTCTATGTGCATTGTGGTCCCCCTCCTTCCACTATCTGGGGCATGACTATTATGTCTCAGTTTTTGCCAGCTTCTGTACCCTGATTTTCAACAATCTTTCTATTAACAAACGGCTAAGGTGAAACTTACTAAAAAGAATTGAATTCAAATATTTTGTATTAATAATTTCATTTGATATTTTACAATTCAACAGTTTGAAATATTTTTTAAAAACTTTGCTGTATTTACAAATGAATCAGATACCTAAATTTATACCGTATAAATACCTTTAATAGATAATAATTAGAAATTCTAATCGCATTGTAAATGACAGACATTTCTAACGACGAATATTTTGTCAATAGCGAGACTAATTTTATTTGTAAATTCATCTTAGCTGTAATGGTTTGTAACGGTACTAATTGATCCTGACGATGATTTAATTAACGAATATCAGAGAAGCTAGCAAAAACAACAAGGTCTGTACTATTTCACTGTCATTCACACAGTCACTCTCTAATATTCTTCTCAAACAATTTACACTTTCCGTTTGAAACTTTTGCATTGTGTTTCTATTAGGACGGATAGAAGATCTATTTTTTTTTTCTTTTGGTTAACTTAATTATATTAGATGCAATTTTCTAAGTATCCAAGATATACGTATTTTAAAGTATTTATTACTTTAGACAATCGATAATGAATAGAATTCAAGCATTGCTTCGAAGAGTCATTAAGAAACGCTACATATGTATGAATAATTTCGCTGGGCAAACGTAATTGGTGGTTTACAACAATTATAAAATAATATCCTCGTAATTAATACCTTCGATATCAATAATACTCTACAGTCAAACATTTGAAATATTTGAAAGGAAAAATTTATTCAGAAAAATGGACAAAATCATTTTTCATTCTTACAATTTTAACAAAATATAAATATAATTTATCTACTAAAATAAAAATGATATTTTCCTCTCTTTTGCAGACTAAACATAGTACAACTTTTATTACCCAGTTTCTAGTATGAAAAATCAAATGAAATTTAGGATTCAATTATTGAACATTTGATTATTTTTGTGTTTTGATGTTTAATTGATAGAAATGGTTGTAAACGTTGCACGATTACGTTTGCCTGGCGACACGAATGAAAACGTAAGTTTGTATACGATGTTGCATGGGCGCAGGTACCAGGGGGTCCGCACAAGAAAGAACTTTTGGAGAATCTCGACCGTGTGCCAACGTACGTTCAACAGCTTCAGTTCACCGTGAAGAACCCGACAGTCGGGAAGGCCGCCACGTTCACGAAGGTCGATAACGTGATACAAGAAACAAAAAATTTGATGAACGTGATTTCGAAGGTGGTCACCACATGTTTCGTCTGCGCCACAAAGGTAAGATACGTGCACGTCTTGATTCGTTTTATTTCCAGAATCGAGTATCAGTCGCACCGGCAACTTGTTTTTATTCAGGTTACAGTTTTGTCTTTTGTTCAGTATTTTTCTTATCTTTGATTTTTGTGCTATGCGTCGAGAAATAGTTCAGTCTTTGCCGTTAACTTGTATCCCTGTTTGTGCAGTAATTTCATTGATTAGAATCGATTGATCAACGAAACGAGGAAAGACTGAACGTTACTTTTTTATCATAGCTAGCTTTGCGTTAGCACCAGATACGTACGAATTTTCATGTAAACGTATAGATGTAAAAAATTACCTCTGTGCGAATATTTGGTATCCTGGGAATGTTATAATTGACGTACATTGATTACATTTCATTAATTAGTATTGTAGTAAGGGAGAATCATGAGTAAATTGGTCAGACAAGTAGAATAAGAGGCAAGAGTAGTCAGAGTGATAAATTAAAAGGCATAGATAGTTCAACAAGTGAAATAAGTAGAACAGATAGTCAGACAAGTAGAATAGGCCTGTGGTCAGACAAGCGGAGTCTGTAATTTAGGTTGCCTGGCAAGCGGAGTAAGTAACATAGGTGGTCAGACAAGTGGAATAGGCGAGATAGGTGGTACATATAACTCATTATTTAATGTTTGAGAAATTTAGGTATTATAATAAAGTAACAGTGCAAGGAAACTGATCAGACAAGTAGTATAGGATGTATAAGTTATCATGCAAGTGGAATAGAAGGTATGCGTGGTCAGACAAGTAGAATAAGAGACTTAGGTGAATCTACATACAATTCTCTGCGCATACATGTCATCCTTCCCTTTCTGTTGTTCGTGAAATCGAATCGTCAAACAGCGCCGTATCAATTAGGGTCGAAGCACAAATATTCGCACAGGTGATTGTACAGGTCGCAAGGTTGTATCGTATCACGCCTAAAGTGTGTACATGTCCTTCCATGTATTCATCGAATAGCACAATATCACGATGCCGCAGTACGTGGAGCTCAGTCCGACAACGGTGCCAGGCCTGGGCGAAGAGGATTGCTTGTATCCGGTTAGCCCTCAGTTGTTACCATCGACAAGTCCCTACGTGCATCCTCACCCTTTGACCTCGGCCCAGTTACACGGTATCTTAAGGGCGCCTGGTCTGAATTTCCCGCCCTTCAGCCCCTCCATTGTCCCGACCACCACAGCTACGAGCACCAGTTCACGAAATTCCGCGTCCTTCGTTCATCCCTCCGTTCTGCCCTACTCGTCGACGACCCCAGCTTCCGGTTGTGGACCGCAGGCACCTCATTGTCTGCAGAATCTACAGATGCTGCAGCTGCAGCTTCACCACGCACAGCTGCAGCACTTAAGACACGCCACTCTGCCGAGATAACACAGACAGATCTTCGTCGCAACGCGAAGCTCGCACGTGCTCGCGCGTGCTACCGCTACGACGCTACGCGCACACGACGAAGCGCTGTTCTTTACTTTGCACAGGTTCGACTTTGGTTTTCAGTTCAGTTCTCTTTTTTTTTCTCTCTCTTTGTTCGCCGCATTTACGTTGCTTCTTGCATTTTTTTTTCGCGCGAACGATTGCATTACGATCGATCCGGATAGAATATAAATTTTTTTTTCCCCCGCCTAGGGACGAGGGGTGAAGTTCGGTCGTAAATTGGGTCAATCGAGTTCGGTGGCTTCGTTCAAATTGAAACGAGTCGTTTCGAGAAATTCAGTGGTTTTAAGTCGAGCCTCGAAGCTTTTCCGCTTCAGTTTCGCGGTTACGTGCGAAAATTTGAGTGGTGTGCACGTCGATAATCGCTTAATGAATTTCGTGCCTTTTTGATTGCTGAAATCGATCGATCATCTTCAATCGTTCGCGTACCATAAAAATTCTTTTCTCTTCTTTTTATTTTTTTTTTTCTTTAACGCTTCTTTTCTACATGGCGCATTTTTACGCGTAGGCTTCTTTCGATTGTCATTGGTAAGTTGGCTTGAATGTTTTTCTCGCTGCAATTTTATCAAGGTTTTTAATTATCGACGGCTTTACTTCGATTAACAAATTACGTAATAGCATTAATCAACACTGCTAATCGATCTAGTTTACTGTTTTCAGCTGTCTTTTGCAGGAACGGGCACAATGTAACGAGCTATTTATTGTTCAATTATTGTCAGAAATTCTGACGTCGCTGATAACCCATGAAACGATAATGCTTTGTTCAAATAATTAATTGACTGTGATTTTCATGAATGCCAATCTTTTGAATAACCACCCTCTCGTAACTTTTCAACTTTTTATCAAATTATTTTTCTTTCACATAGTAATTATAATAATGTTTCTCTAATATCATGGTGAGAGCATCATTAACAAGGTGCTATCAAAGGAATTCATTTACAACATTAACTAGAAAATCGATACGTCGAGCGAAAATGTTTTGAGATGGGGATAATCAGATTTTGATTACGTGCTTACAAGCGCATTATTCACCCTAATTACGGAGATGAGCGTGCATTAACCGTAAAATAAGTAACATTAATACATAATATAATAATAATATTATGAACTACATTAAAGTTAGAAAAATTAACTCTGTTGGTTTATTATTTTATTCTTCGGATTATTATTCAATATTACTGGTAATTTTAATCAAAATTAAATTTGGTTATAAATCTAACAGAGTATAATTCTTGAAATATTTCTCGTTCGACGTATGAAAGGAAGATCACTCCCTACCCCCGTTTTTCTTAGACGAAAAACGAAGACGAAGTGGGTGCAGCTAACAATCTGGTCTATCGGGCCTGTTTTTTCAGTACAACCTGGATTTCCGAGGTCTGTCGGCGCGTGGGGCCGGCGGCTCGCCGTACAGGGGCGGAGAGGGTGCGGGCGCCGACGGCGACGGTGGCGGTGCTGGTGTCGACGGCAGCAAGACGGGCTCCGCCCCCGGCAGCGACCCGTCCGTCTGACAGTTTGGGATGGCCCGACGGGCCAAGGGGGACGCTCGCCGCACCCGGGTCTCCTTTTTACTTTTCTAGGAAGAACCCTCGCCTGCCCCAGCGAAGCGTACACGTCGAGACCTCACCAATTACCTATGGTGCTCGTTCGTTAAAGATCTTGACACTTTCTCGAAGGGATTTCCATGCTTCCTTTTATCGTTCGTGCGGTTTTTAAGGAAATTAAAACTTCTTATAAGAATTTGAAATTAAAACATTCATTGGCAGTTCTGAAACAAGTAGTATAATCGGAAATATCTCAGGCACTATCAAATTAAAACTATCAATATAAAATTCGATACTTATTGGATTTAACGCAGGAACAAGTAGTATAATCTAAAATACCACCGACACGAACGGTCTGGAAGCTTCTTCCTCTATCGCACGTCCACTGTGTGTTAAATTATCACTGATAACCGAATAAAAATTGCAATATTACTCAGTGTCGAGAAATCCCTTCGAACGAAACAATTCAAGCAATTTCATTCCAAAATCAAGATTCGCTCTCGATTAAAATCACCGATAGAGCAGAAATTCTTACAATCGATTGAAGAACAAACGCGAAACGATCCAATTTGGCTTAATCTTGATTCCTGCAAAAGTAAAAATGAATCAAACACGTGCAGCCTTTCGTTGAAGAAAAGAAAGTGAATTCGAAGCGAAGTATACCGGTGCTATTGGAACCAGTCGACTGGTAACCACGATTAACGTAAGACATACCTAGATAATAAGTTTCTTAACGATAGTATTCGAAGCACACTGAATTTCTATCCGCTCGATGCTATCAAAGCATAACGACACTTCGGATCGTCGACGTGTACGTTTCAAAAGAACGTAAATCGTTTCGAGCACGAGCTAAATGTACCAGCGAGCTAGCTACGACACGCGTTTCTGCGTTGCTCGGTATATAGGATTCGTGGGCTTTCGAGTACACGATATTTTATAACCGTGATAGAAAAGAACACACGAATTAAGAAGAACTTAAGCACGCTTCTCTCGCATCAAGAACGTACGCGTCGAATCATACGACCCTGTCGCATTCGATTTTCACTGGAAAATCCTGAAGAACTTTACAGAATTCGCGTCGAATGATTGACGTGCCCGTTCGAACCGTACAAATCGCCACGAACACGATCCATCGTGCGATGATATTCGACGTTTACGATGGCAATAAAGCAGCCATATTAAAAAGAAACGGAACAAAGTGACATCTTAGGCGTACGAAACGCGAGCTGCTTGAGACAAATCAACATCCGTGACGAGGGAATCGCTTTACGCTGCTTCTGAAGCAATAATCTGCGGTGATTAGTACGTTTGCGTGAGCCTGTCATAGGTGACACAATTTTGTCGCTGAACAGCGGCAAGATTAAATAAAATTTTACGAAGGCAACACGTTTCGTTCTTAACGAGACTTCTTCTCGCCTGTTAATTTACCGTTTCCCGTCATGATATATCGATTCGAGGCTTCCCAATGCGAAAGACACTAAATCGTTCTTCCATAGTTGGTGCAACGACAATAATAATCCGTTATGTCGATCGGAGAGTGCCTTTTAGAGGTCAGAGGCCAACTTCCATTTTACGCGTCTCACCAACTTTGATCTTTAAAGAATTCCTGATCGATTGTTTTCTCAAAATAATCGTGACTCGTTTACGCGACGTGTTGCCGATCGATACGCTTCTCGAGATCCGCTTTAATCGATATACCACTGATTAGCATGTTTGGCGAGATGTATTCGTGTAGCCAGGCAGGTGTTGCTTGTTGCGTGGAAAAGTATGGAATCTGAATCGCTTATCAATCGAGAAATTTGAAAATAGCCTAAGTATAAGCCTTAGTCTTCATAAAAGTCATAGGAAATGAAGTTTTATAATTTAACTGGTTTGGTAGTTCTAGTGTTAAAAGTATGCGAATTCCAAAGTAAAGTGTTAAAGATAATTACTACAAATATGACAAGAAATTTTTTGTCATATTATTAATATTCATATTATTTCTTTATATTATTATTATTATTATTATTATTATTTCATAATTTGAAAGAATTAAATTCCATTTTGCAACGTATCAAATCATCAGATTCCACGCTTGTCTTGGAAGGGTTTTGCGAGAAAGATAACTGAAGATCGAATGTTCGCTTCTCGCGCTCGTGTATCGTAGTTCGGGATCGATTTCAGGCTACAAACATTGCGAACGAAGGAAGAAAAACCATGATCGATAAACGATGGGGCAGGAGACGGTAATAGAGGGTGACCTGGGGGCGGCAGCAGGGCGGTCAGGGACGTACTTTGTGGCAAAGACACGTTTGGCTCACTAATCTCGAAATCTCGTGATTCGAGGCTCGTTAGACTTAGAGTGCGATTCGGTTTCTCGATTCCACGAAACGTGATGTGATTCGTCGAATCGAGAGACGAGATCAGAACAGAATCACGATTACGATTGCAATACTCGCGCAGAGTCGTCTTTGAAACCGCTTTACGAAACGTGTTCGTTGTTTCAATGAACTGCGAGGACAATTTCGGAAGAGTTTGTCCAAAAATCCAGACCGATTCACCCTTTTTGGTACGATGGGTGGCTCTGATCGCTGTTTCGTGCGATAAATTTAATATAATATTATGAAAATGGAATATTTTTATTTGAAAATTAGCTGTTTGTATTCTGCTGGGGATATTAAGTAATCCCTTAAAAACTTTTAAGTAGTATCAATATTATATTAATTTCGCAGAGACTACAATTAATTCCAAATAATTGCAATTAATTTTCGTTGCGACTGTCTAAGTCTCTGTCGTACCAAAAGGGTTAATCATTAATCTCAGCGATTGTGTACGTAGAATAACTCGTCGCGTCTTTTTTTATATTCCACCGCAATATAACGAACCTCGAGTTAAATTATACCCTTAATGATAAGCTGTATATCGTAACCCATTTCAAGGTTAAGAAAAAAATAGGCGTTCTTTGTACACAAAGATGAACGTTAAATCTTTCACACCTCGCGTCTCGCGTCGATAGTGTCTTATCACATGCGAGGATCATCTTCCCTCTGACGGAAGTTCGATCCAAGGACGTTTAAAAATCGCTCTGCTATGATAACAACGAATCTAGAGAGATTTTGGCGTCACTAATGATAAGAACGATATAAAAAAAAAAAAAAAAAAAAAATTGAAGTTCGAAGAACGAAGATGAAGGCGTTTGTACATAGAACATTAAGTTCACGCGAGCTAAACGTCGACCAGTCATGCATTTCTCTTACTTAAAACTATCTAATCTATCTATCTATCTAAATATTAAAATAGATGATCGATTCTGTATGTATTATACAGAGTTGGCACAAAATGAAAAGAATTGCGAATACACCGACCAACAGATTGACCTGTGGCTTAAGAATCGATCGTTCTCATCAATGATACTAGATAGCATACTCTATGTTGTTAGAAAAAAATCGGCTCTTTAATATCGATTGATGCGATCGATCCAATTCATTCGACGCGGAAAATTGACGAGACGAGGCGCGAAATAGGGAAATACGATAGCCTCGGATCAGAGGACGAAATGGTCTCCAAGATGTTCCTAGAGTGTAATTACGCGGATTTCTTTCGAGCGTATTAACCTCGCGGGAATGTAAACTGACATTGATTGTAAGTTGTGTAACACATACGCAACGCGTTTGTACAAACTCTGTATCATACCTTTATTCTGCGTTCGTTAGATTAGTAGAACACGTCAGTCGTATTAAGGGGGTAAGTTTAAGTTCGTTCATTTTGTATAAAACGGCACAAATATTTTTTAAACGGGACGTTATAGTTCAGTTTTTCATGGTTATTCGGCTCGTGTCTGATTGGTGGGGTCATAGGTATGGTTAATCAACTAGCAACGATCCGCGAAGCTCGATCACTAGATCCACGAAACAAATGACAGACAGTAAAAATATTGTTTCTTAATCATTTTCTTTAGAATCTAACATACAATATTTATTGTAATTTGGATATTTTCTTAGCAAATTAGGGATGATTGTTACAATTAATTTTCTTAATTAAGCCCTAATTGAATCTCTATTTCAATTACCCCTGTCTTCAGTGTTCATCATCGCAACTCCTTTTCGACAGAGCTATTATTGAATCAAGGATTCCTACTCTAGTTAATTTTCTTGATTGAACAATTAATTTGGGATCTGCAGACACAGCTTCGCGTCGGGTCGACTTTGTTGTTTCCTATCCAAAGCGGAATTCTCGTCTTATATATTAATGTAAACCAGTGGTGATAGTACGCATAGATCATCGGATTTCTAGTCGTTGGATAAAGTCAGTTCGTAAGTGTAACGTGTATCGATAATATCATTTAGGTATGTAACAATAACTTAAACGATAACGGACTCGAAGTTACACGCTCTTAGAACATACTTCATGGTCGTGACATTACGCTCCCCGGAAGTTTCTTAACACTCAAGCTCGCGAATTAATTAATCCTTGATTCCAAGTTTATCTACCGTATGAATTCTACCTCAATTCATCAAGTGACGATTAGAACTTTATTTGTTCGTTGCAAAAGAACGATTCAATGAATGAATTAACACTTAAGAGAGATTCCTGATAAACAATTTGAACAGTTAGAAAAAAAATTATTTGATAAAATATTTATTCAACCCTTTGAGTGCAAATACGAATTTTTATTCGTGTAAAAATTAGAATACACGTGCCTTGTAAAATGCAAAGAGCACTTTTGTAATTTCTTACAAGTTCAATTCTAATTTAACTATAAATTGGTGGAATTATTAATGTATTTTAAATTATCGATACTACAAAGCTCTAATTACATCATTTTTTTAATGTATAACTTTTGCTTTATTATATCATTTTTATTTGCATCGAAATTTAATAACAGCATTCAAAGGGTTAATCGATCCAAGAACGACCTGATCGAAGCAACGGCTCCCCCCTCGAAAAAAGCTCATCGTTGCCATCGATTGTGCCTATCTCTTCTAAAAGTAAAAAAAGAAATGAATTTTTAATCGAAATACGCGTGTCACGCCTGTAAAACACAAATGTTCGCTGTTCTGCGTGGCTGTTCTGCGCTCCGAAGAAAGATGACTAGGGATAACAGAACGAAGTATATAGTGCAAATCGTAATTAATATACATATAATACTATTACGTGATTAAACGAATAGAGACGACTGCTGTTAGTTGGACTATTTCGTGCCTGTGGTGTAAAATTACCAATGATCCGATGTTCAATCGTCTACAGATCTTAGATAACGAAAAGAAAGGAAAAAAGAGAGCAAACATAGAAGATTAAATTAGCCTTGCAACAAATATCTGTAACAGAGATGTTCATAGTCTTGATCGATCGAATAGTCGGATATTTGACTGTTTAAAATTGCAAAATTATTTGTTGTTATCACTTTTATGGTTGGTAAAATTTTATTACTTATTAGAATAATTATTTTCAATTTCATAATTTAATTATCTTACAAAATTATTTTCTAAAACTTTACAAATCAAAGTTTTCAGTGATGGGAAATATTTTTAGAAGGATTGATCTTTTCAGTAATTCTTATCTTTGTAGAAATTTATAATTAATTTCCAACCCCTCTGGGATTAAACGCAAGAAATTTGAAAGAAAAATATATTACTTTCTGTGTATTCGATAATTAACCGATGCAGTGGAACATCCGAATATTCGATAACGACGAACAATAAATTTTACAATCGTAGTCTTTCCATGTTTTAACGATCCGATCGATCGTGAATATATTATATAGATATATCCGCGCTTCGCACACCGTCGTTCAGATACCTATCCTTTGATGTCCTACGTTAGATGACGATTAGTTAGTTAACGATTTCTAGACAAATATCGATGACAATAATTTCCGGTAATTACTTTCACGTCTATTAGTAGCGAACACCTAGCCCCGTTCACGACGGTCGCAAATTGATAGCTGGAATCGGTATATTTTTTAACGTTAATCGATCGCGATCCGATCGATCCAGGATTTTTTCATAGTTTTCTGATCGAATGGAAAAGAGTCTTTCGGGTAAAGTCGGTGTTAATGGCGCTGCAATTGCAGTAATCACTTTTCAAATGGCAAATAAGTGTTGCTCGTACGGGATCGTTTTTTAATTAGAGAACGAAGCTGAATCGGCTTCTTTAGTTACACGTATGCTACGCAATTTTATAAGAAAGTACAAAAGAAAAAAACAATTTGCATATATATATATTTAATCGCTTGATATTTAAACACGTCTGAACGTCTTATAAATATAATCCTACTTTACTTTAAACGATGGTAAATTAATCGATAAGGGTATTTAATAACGATAGAAATATATTTCTTGTAAGGAAACGAAAGGAATTCTTTGAAATTTTCAATTTTCAATTTAATTAAAAACTGACATTGTCGTGCCGTCAACGCTAACTTTATTAATCTTCTGAAATATTTTCTGCCGCTCATAGAACAGCTCACGCGATAAAAAAAGACATTTCTCGAGGCTAATTAAACTTTCAGTCGTATATAAAAGAAGAAATTATAATAATCACCGATAATACGTGCATTAATTAATTATAGTAATTGAGAGAGGATAAGCGAAAACAAATTACTCGAATTGTCTCCTTTTTAAATTAAATATCAACTCTTTGTATCCACGTTTGGGAAATCGCTCGAAAAAAAATCATCTAATATATATATATATATATACATAAATATATTTATTATATACAGTACACATATATATTATGAGCTTATAGCAATTTATAATATCGATGAGGACACCGATAGTTCATTGAATAGTTTATTCAGTAGATGAGGAAAGAAAAAGTCTATCTCTCTTTGATGTATCTCGACGGATTTGATTCTTAATCTAGAATTTAAAGATGAAATTAACAAAACAAAAAAAAATACAACTACAAAAAGTAACGTACATACACACTTAACAAGAACACCTACGTAAACTCGTAAGCTTTATCCTTCGTCGATTTTATCCAAAATAAATGTATACACGGTGCGCGATGTTTAAAGCACGATCGAATAAAAATATAGATTTTTCTACATTTTATTATACGCGACTGAACGATGCCAAAAAAATAAATAAATAAATAAATACCACGACTGTAGTTTCTGCGAATAGACGCGTGATTTACAAAATGAAAATATTGAAAAAAAAAAAGAAGAAGAAGATTCACGTAGCCGTTTGTTATGTCACATTTTTTCGAGTACTGACGAAATCTCAGTACACCATCAAGACGGTCAATTGAATGCAAAATGTAAAAATCTTACACGAACATAGGCGTATAGCAATCCTTCTAAAACTTATGACACGTTTTCTCGAAATTATTATTCTTAATTACTGAATGCCTATTTTGAATCTATTTAACACTCCTTTGCTTTATTTAAACGAGAATAGAGGTAGCTTAAAAACATTCTCAAATATCACATTGACGTCATTTAAAATTAAAAATAATATTTCTTATTTATGATTAACCCTTGTACGGAATTCGTGAAGTTAGACGAATGAAACTTTATTTAATTTTGGCCCAATTAATGATACGTTACTCTCAACAATTTAATCCAGACCTAGGCAAACATTGCTCGAAATTGGAATAAAAATTAGATGCATTCTGCGACAGAAATAATTAACAAGATATACAGATGAGAAATTTTATTTTGTTGAATTTTTACAGCGATCTGCTTTGTTTTAACCCTTTCATAGATTCGAATCGAAACTCGAATATTACAAATTTCTTGAAATATAAATCAACGTGGTATCTAATAGGATCTGAAATAATACGAAAGGGTTGGAAAAAGCAATAATTTCATTAATGACACGCTTCGAAGAATTTGTACAATTAATAATGATTTTTGCTAAGTAGCGGGGAAGATGTAGACAGAAATCGCTTTCTTTCGAATCTGATAACACTTTTAAGGCAATCAGTATAAATCAAGAAACATGATCGACAAACAGAGGAATTTTACACGTTCTTGTCGTTATTTCTTTCTCTTCGTTCGACTGTTCAACGTGGGGCTGTGATTGTCACCAAACAAAGAAACACAATTAAAAACAGAAAAATGGCCGTAGCACAATACGGGGGTAAATTTCATTAAAAAAACCGTGACTGTTCGATGAAAAGTCGTTCGAGGGTTGTTCTTTACTTTTTTTACACAGACACACAATTCGTTCGTTCGTGTTTGATGAACGCCTTCTCGTAGTTCGTACGGTCTTCCCATCGATGTTCAACCCTTAACTACCATGATTTAAAACCTCAAAATCTACCCTGTCAACCCTTGAACCCCTTTAAATTTACCATTTAATACTCTACTGTTCTATAATTTTCTATAATTATTTTTATTATTCTGTGTTTGCCTTAAAGTACCGTACTATTTCAGAACTTTTATTTCTTGCTTTTAAGATCATCTAAGAAAGTAAAAGACTTCGAGTCTTCTATTTAAAATTTCTGAATATTGCAAAATAAATGTATACTTTTATCTAAAATTGGGAGTACGAAGGAGTGATTAGGATGGGGTGAAATCTGACACTGTCATGGTGTTTAAGGGTTGAACGTTCTTTCTCGTTAATGATAATTTTATAAGAACAAAGACGAGCGATCGCGGGATTTCTATCGTGAAGTTTTCTCAAATGGTTCGTTTGATCCGTGGTAGGTTTGGTTTTTGCGCTTCGAGCGATTCTTATACATGTAATATTCAGGATGATTGAGAGATTGAGAGATTAAGAAAATAATAAAGAACGAATGGTCAACGTGTGCCCGTGCGTGTGAGGTAAATGATCGAAACCAAAGAAGAAGAAAAATAAATAAATAAACGCTTACCTACCTAATAATTTATTACCGAACGTTTCATTTGTATTGACGATATTGTATGACCGAGAAAAAAAAAACCAAGAGGTATCGATTGTAGACGAATTATAGCGTAGATAGGTTTCGTACTTCGTATTTAATGAACATTATTGAATCATTATATATCAAGTATCATATGTATTGGAGCCAAAGAGGACAATGGAAATAAATAATTGTAACCAAACGCCGATCTGATTTCTCCTGATGATATCCTAGATGATTGTCTATTAAATTGGCAATTTATCTGAGCTGCCACGCTATTCGTCACTTCCATTATCCTATTACGAGAAGATACTTCCTCAGCAGGCACGCTATTGTCAGTTGCCCTACTACACTGGCCCGCGTTCTTCCCGTGCTTTCCGTATATAGCAATATACAATAGTTCTTTAATTCGTTAATAACTAATTACCCGTATTATTAATATACACAAAATGAATACGAGAAGTTTGTTTAAACCTTGTACAATTTTCTGAAATTATAAAATGTGTTGCATAGTTGTATTTTCTACGTATAATTTAATAACTTTGTACAAAAGTAGAAAAGAAAAAGATATTCATTTCGCTTTTAAGAAAATATTTCTGAATAGGAGGGGTGACATCACCCAAACAAAGTTCTCGAAGAATCGAACGTTCGATGTCAACATTCGAGCGTACAGATAAGCGTGCAAGAAATTCCAGGCAGTTATTGAAGGAAAACACAGACCTTCGAACCGTCGCCTACCCCGATTTCTTTGTTTGGATTTAACGATAATATTTCGGGCCGTGTTGACATTCTTATGCCAGACGATGAATCATAATTCCACGCTCGAGCCAAGACCCTGCCCGCCTAATAAACACATACCTTTATTCAGGTAGGACAGTTGCTTCCAATTGACGTCTCAATTTCGTCGACGAGTGCTTTTCAAATATTCTTCCTTCGATGCGAACACGAACAAGTCAGAAAAGAACAACTAAATACAATCCACCAAATTCAAATCTGAATGAAAATGATCAATTTTGTTACATCGTATGTAAGTATGAAGCATTATAATTTTATTCAAATAGTTAATAATACCGTACTTTGTTTGGTTACAGAATTGAAGATGTATTTGTTATACAATTCTACGGCACACAAGCTGCACATTAACGTCATCTAATCAACGGGAAACTTTCTGGTAGTTTCTCAGATATCAATTTTCGATAATTCTTGGAATTGGTCGTCACTAAAACTTCAAGAAGTGGTAAGCGAAGAATTCCTCCTGTCACATCATGTTCTCCTGATACAAATCTGCAAACTCGAAATGGAAAGGAGTTATCTACGGGGAGTAAACTGTTCTTCAATAGTTATACTGAATATATAAGTACATATTTAACTGTAGAATGTATTTATTTTATAAGAATATTGTAATGCGCTTAAGCTATATGTTAAATAATTATAAAAATATGTTGTATGTAAAAATACTGATATGTAAGTTTTACAATTTGTAATTATAAGTGCATTAAAGTTAAGAATCTAATATTTAAGTCAGTTTTATAGTTAGTAGTTATAAGTGCGTTAGAATTAAGATTGTAACATTTATGTAACATGTATGATTGAAAGAATTTTGAATAAACATAAAGTTAAACTAACAAAATTGTTTATTCATTTATAAACCTGCCCTCCTTTACTTAGTCCCTACAAAATTTCACTTAAAAAAGAAGAAATACTGAAAAATACTGTAAATGATCACGAAAACGGTTTCCAGGAATTCTTGGAATTTGACGTCACTAAAATTCCAGGAATTACTGAGAACTTAGACTCAGAAACCAAGGATTTGACAAAATTGTAACAGGAGAACATGATGTGCCAGGAGGTATTCTTCGTGCCACTTCCCGGAATTTTAGTGACGTCAAATTCCAGGAATTTCCGGGAACCCCTTTTGCGAAACCAACTCCCAGATTTCGATTAATCGAACACAGAATATCGACATGTGGCACACCGTTGAATTCGTCTCGGTGCCCGCTATCAGATTCTGAAGAGAAAACTATAGCATCTCATGCAAAAAAACCACATTGACCTTCGGATCTCGTCTATTACCCCACCCAGAGGAAAATTCTTATTACCGCATGATGCACCCCATTTTGTCAAGCAACTTTTGTAGGAACACATTTTTAATAACTGCAACTCCTTCCGAAATATCCTGCTGCAATCACTTAAGTTGGACACCCTGTACATTCACCTTTATCGAAACCAAATTCCCGGTTTTGAGAAATTGTATCAGGAGAATATGATGTGCCAGGAGGTATTCTTCGTGCCACTTCCCGGAATTTTAGTGACGTCAAATTCCAGGAATTTCCGGGAACCCCTTTTGCGAAACCAAATCCCAGATTTCGATTAATCGAACACAGAATATCGACATGTGGCACACCGTTGAATTCGTCTCGGTGCCCGCTATCAGATTCTAAAGAGAAAACTATAGCATCTCATGCAAAAAAACCACATTGACCTTCAGATCTCGTCTACTACCCAACCCAGAGGAAAATTCTTATTGCCGCATGATGCACCCCATTTTGTCAAGCAACTTTTGTAGGAACACATTTTTAATAACTGCAACTCCTTCCGAAATATCCCGCTGTAATCACTTAAGTTGGACACCCTGTACATTCACCTTTATCGAAACCAAATTCCCGGTTTTGAGAAATTGTATCAGGAGAATATGATGTGCCAGGAGGTATTCTTCGTGCCACTTCCCGGAATTTTAGTGACGTCAAATTCCAGGAATTTCCGGGAACCCCTTTTGCGAAACCAACTCGCAGATTTCGATTAATCGAACACAGAATATCGACATGTGGCACACCGTTGAATTCGTCTCGGTGCCCGCTATCAGATTCTAAAGAGAAAACTATAGCATCTCATGCAAAAAAACCACATTGACCTTCGGATCTCGTCTATTACCCCACCCAGAGGAAAATTCTTATTACCGCATGATGCACCCCATTTTGTCAAGCAACTTTTGTAGGAACACATTTTTAATAACTACAACTCCTTCCGAAATATCCTGCTGCAATCACTTAAGTTGGACACCCTGTACATTCACCTTTATCGAAACCAAATTCCCGGTTTTGAGAAATTGTATCAGGAGAATATGATGTGCCAGGAGGTATTCTTCGTGCCACTTCCCGGAATTTTAGTGACGTCGAATTCCAGGAATTTCCGGGAACCCCTTTTGCGAAACCAACTCGCAGATTTCGATTAATCGAACACAGAATATCGACATGTGGCACACCGTTGAATTCGTCTCGGTGCCCGCTATCAGATTCTGAAGAGAAAACTATAGCATCTCATGCAAAAAAACCACATTGACCTTCAGATCTCGTCTATTACCCCACCCAGAGGAAAATTCTTATCACCGCATGATGCACCTCATTTTGTCAAGCAACTTTTGTAGGAACACATTTTTAATAACTGCAACTCCTTCCGAAATATCCTGCTGCAATCACTTAAGTTGGACACCCTGTACATTCACCTTTATCGAAACCAAATTCCCGGTTTTGAGAAATTGTATCAGGAGAATATGATGTGCCAGGAGGTATTCTTCGTGCCACTTCCCGGAATTTTAGTGACGTCGAATTCCAGGAATTTCCGGGAACCCCTTTTGCGAAACCAACTCGCAGATTTCGATTAATCGAACACAGAATATCGACATGTGGCACACCGTTGGATTCGTCTCGGTGCCCGCTATCAGATTCTGAAGAGAAAACTATAGCATCTCATGCAAAAAAACCACATTGACCTTCAGATCTCGTCTATTACCCCACCCAGAGGAAAATAATTATCACCGCATGATGCACCTCATTTTGTCAAGCAACTTTTGTAGGAACACATTTTTAATAACTGCAACTCCTTCCGAAATATCCTGCTGCAATCACTTAAGTTGGACACCCTGTACATTCACCTTTATCGAAACCAAATTCCCGGTTTTGAGAAATTGTATCAGGAGAATATGATGTGCCAGGAGGTATTCTTCGTGCCACTTCCCGGAATTTTAGTGACGTCGAATTCCAGGAATTTCCGGGAACCCCTTTTGCGAAACCAACTCGCAGATTTCGATTAATCGAACACAGAATATCGACATGTGGCACACCGTTGGATTCGTCTCGGTGCCCGCTATCAGATTCTGAAGAGAAAACTATAGCATCTCATGCAAAAAAACCACATTGACCTTCAGATCTCGTCTATTACCCCACCCAGAGGAAAATAATTATCACCGCATGATGCACCTCATTTTGTCAAGCAACTTTTGTAGGAACACATTTTTAATAACTGCAACTCCTTCCGAAATATCCTGCTGCAATCACTTAAGTTGGACACCCTGTACATTCACCTTTATCGAAACCAAATTCCCGGTTTTGAGAAATTGTATCAGGAGAATATGATGTGCCAGGAGGTATTCTTCGTGCCACTTCCCGGAATTTTAGTGACGTCGAATTCCAGGAATTTCCGGGAACCCCTTTTGCGAAACCAACTCGCAGATTTCGATTAATCGAACACAGAATATCGACATGTGGCACACCGTTGAATTCGTCTCGGTGCCCGCTATCAGATTCTGAAGAGAAAACTATAGCATCTCATGCAAAAAAACCACATTGACCTTCAGATCTCGTGTATTACCCCACCCAGAGGAAAATTCTTATTACCGCATGATGCACCCCATTTTGTCAAGCAACTTTTGTAGGAACACATTTTTAATAACTACAACTCCTTCCGAAATATCCTGCTGCAATCACTTAAGTTGGACACCCTGTACATTCACCTTTATCGAAACCAAATTCCCGGTTTTGAGAAATTGTATCAGGAGAATATGATGTGCCAGGAGGTATTCTTCGTGCCACTTCCCGGAATTTTAGTGACGTCGAATTCCAGGAATTTCCGGGAACCCCTTTTGCGAAACCAACTCGCAGATTTCGATTAATCGAACACAGAATATCGACATGTGGCACACCGTTGAATTCGTCTCGGTGCCCGCTATCAGATTCTGAAGAGAAAACTATAGCATCTCATGCAAAAAAACCACTTTGACCTTCAGATCTCGTCTATTACCCCACCCAGAGGAAAATAATTATCACCGCATGATGCACCTTATTTTGTCAAGCAACTTTTGTAGGAACACATTTTTAATAACTGCAACTCCTTCCGAAATATCCTGCTGCAATCACTTAAGTTGGACACCCTGTACATTCACCTTTATCGAAACCAAATTCCCGGTTTTGAGAAATTGTATCAGGAGAATATGATGTGCCAGGAGGTATTCTTCGTGCCACTTCCCGGAATTTTAGTGACGTCGAATTCCAGGAATTTCCGGGAACCCCTTTTGCGAAACCAACTCGCAGATTTCGATTAATCGAACACAGAATATCGACATGTGGCACACCGTTGAATTCGTCTCGGTGCCCGCTATCAGATTCTGAAGAGAAAACTATAGCATCTCATGCAAAAAAACCACATTGACCTTCAGATCTCGTGTATTACCCCACCCAGAGGAAAATTCTTATTACCGCATGATGCACCTCATTTTGTCAAGCAACTTTTGTAGGAACACATTTTTAATAACTGCAACTCCTTCCGAAATATCCTGCTGCAATCACTTAAGTTGGACACCCTGTACATTCACCTTTATCGAAACCAAATTCCCGGTTTTGAGAAATTGTATCAGGAGAATATGATGTGCCAGGAGGTATTCTTCGTGCCACTTCCCGGAATTTTAGTGACGTCGAATTCCAGGAATTTCCGGGAACCCCTTTTGCGAAACCAACTCGCAGATTTCGATTAATCGAACACAGAATATCGACATGTGGCACACCGTTGAATTCGTCTCGGTGCCCGCTATCAGATTCTGAAGAGAAAACTATAGCATCTCATGCAAAAAAACCACATTGACCTTCAGATCTCGTCTATTACCCCACCCAGAGGAAAATAATTATCACCGCATGATGCACCTCATTTTGTCAAGCAACTTTTGTAGGAACACATTTTTAATAACTGCAACTCCTTCCGAAATATCCTGCTGCAATCACTTAAGTTGGACACCCTGTACATTCACCTTTATCGAAACCAAATTCCCGGTTTTGAGAAATGTATCAGGAGAATATGATGTGCAAGGAGGTATTCTTCGTGCCACTTCCCGGAATTTTAGTGACGTCAAATTCCAGGAATTTCCGGGAACCCCTTTTGCGAAACCAAATCCCAGATTTCGATTAATCGAACACAGAATATCGACATGTGGCACACCGTTGAATTCGTCTCGGTGCCCGCTATCAGATTCTGAAGAGAAAACTATAGCATCTCATGCAAAAAAACCACTTTGACCTTCAGATCTCGTCTATTACCCCACCCAGAGGAAAATAATTATCACCGCATGATGCACCTCATTTTGTCAAGCAACTTTTGTAGGAACACATTTTTAATAACTGCAACTCCTTCCGAAATATCCTGCTGCAATCACTTAAGTTGGACACCCTGTACATTCACCTTTATCGAAACCAAATTCCCGGTTTTGAGAAATTGTATCAGGAGAATATGATGTGCCAGGAGGTATTCTTCGTGCCACTTCCCGGAATTTTAGTGACGTCGAATTCCAGGAATTTCCGGGAACCCCTTTTGCGAAACCAACTCGCAGATTTCGATTAATCGAACACAGAATATCGACATGTGGCACACCGTTGAATTCGTCTCGGTGCCCGCTATCAGATTCTGAAGAGAAAACTATAGCATCTCATGCAAAAAAACCACATTGACCTTCAGATCTCGTGTATTACCCCACCCAGAGGAAAATTCTTATTACCGCATGATGCACCTCATTTTGTCAAGCAACTTTTGTAGGAACACATTTTTAATAACTGCAACTCCTTCCGAAATATCCTGCTGCAATCACTTAAGTTGGACACCCTGTACATTCACCTTTATCGAAACCAAATTCCCGGTTTTGAGAAATTGTATCAGGAGAATATGATGTGCCAGGAGGTATTCTTCGTGCCACTTCCCGGAATTTTAGTGACGTCGAATTCCAGGAATTTCCGGGAACCCCTTTTGCGAAACCAACTCGCAGATTTCGATTAATCGAACACAGAATATCGACATGTGGCACACCGTTGAATTCGTCTCGGTGCCCGCTATCAGATTCTGAAGAGAAAACTATAGCATCTCATGCAAAAAAACCACATTGACCTTCAGATCTCGTCTATTACCCCACCCAGAGGAAAATAATTATCACCGCATGATGCACCTCATTTTGTCAAGCAACTTTTGTAGGAACACATTTTTAATAACTGCAACTCCTTCCGAAATATCCTGCTGCAATCACTTAAGTTGGACACCCTGTACATTCACCTTTATCGAAACCAAATTCCCGGTTTTGAGAAATTGTATCAGGAGAATATGATGTGCCAGGAGGTATTCTTCGTGCCACTTCCCGGAATTTTAGTGACGTCGAATTCCAGGAATTTCCGGGAACCCCTTTTGCGAAACCAACTCGCAGATTTCGATTAATCGAACACAGAATATCGACATGTGGCACACCGTTGAATTCGTCTCGGTGCCCGCTATCAGATTCTGAAGAGAAAACTATAGCATCTCATGCAAAAAAACCACATTGACCTTCAGATCTCGTGTATTACCCCACCCAGAGGAAAATTCTTATTACCGCATGATGCACCTCATTTTGTCAAGCAACTTTTGTAGGAACACATTTTTAATAACTGCAACTCCTTCCGAAATATCCTGCTGCAATCACTTAAGTTGGACACCCTGTACATTCACCTTTATCGAAACCAAATTCCCGGTTTTGAGAAATTGTATCAGGAGAATATGATGTGCCAGGAGGTATTCTTCGTGCCACTTCCCGGAATTTTAGTGACGTCGAATTCCAGGAATTTCCGGGAACCCCTTTTGCGAAACCAACTCGCAGATTTCGATTAATCGAACACAGAATATCGACATGTGGCACACCGTTGAATTCGTCTCGGTGCCCGCTATCAGATTCTGAAGAGAAAACTATAGCATCTCATGCAAAAAAACCACATTGACCTTCAGATCTCGTGTATTACCCCACCCAGAGGAAAATTCTTATTACCGCATGATGCACCTCATTTTGTCAAGCAACTTTTGTAGGAACACATTTTTAATAACTGCAACTCCTTCCGAAATATCCTGCTGCAATCACTTAAGTTGGACACCCTGTACATTCACCTTTATCGAAACCAAATTCCCGGTTTTGAGAAATTGTATCAGGAGAATATGATGTGCCAGGAGGTATTCTTCGTGCCACTTCCCGGAATTTTAGTGACGTCGAATTCCAGGAATTTCCGGGAACCCCTTTTGCGAAACCAACTCGCAGATTTCGATTAATCGAACACAGAATATCGACATGTGGCACACCGTTGAATTCGTCTCGGTGCCCGCTATCAGATTCTGAAGAGAAAACTATAGCATCTCATGCAAAAAAACCACATTGACCTTCAGATCTCGTCTATTACCCCACCCAGAGGAAAATAATTATCACCGCATGATGCACCTCATTTTGTCAAGCAACTTTTGTAGGAACACATTTTTAATAACTGCAACTCCTTCCGAAATATCCTGCTGCAATCACTTAAGTTGGACACCCTGTACATTCACCTTTATCGAAACCAAATTCCCGGTTTTGAGAAATTGTATCAGGAGAATATGATGTGCCAGGAGGTATTCTTCGTGCCACTTCCCGGAATTTTAGTGACGTCGAATTCCAGGAATTTCCGGGAACCCCTTTTGCGAAACCAACTCGCAGATTTCGATTAATCGAACACAGAATATCGACATGTGGCACACCGTTGGATTCGTCTCGGTGCCCGCTATCAGATTCTGAAGAGAAAACTATAGCATCTCATGCAAAAAAACCACATTGACCTTCAGATCTCGTCTATTACCCCACCCAGAGGAAAATAATTATCACCGCATGATGCACCTCATTTTGTCAAGCAACTTTTGTAGGAACACATTTTTAATAACTGCAACTCCTTCCGAAATATCCTGCTGCAATCACTTAAGTTGGACACCCTGTACATTCACCTTTATCGAAACCAAATTCCCGGTTTTGAGAAATTGTATCAGGAGAATATGATGTGCCAGGAGGTATTCTTCGTGCCACTTCCCGGAATTTTAGTGACGTCGAATTCCAGGAATTTCCGGGAACCCCTTTTGCGAAACCAACTCGCAGATTTCGATTAATCGAACACAGAATATCGACATGTGGCACACCGTTGGATTCGTCTCGGTGCCCGCTATCAGATTCTGAAGAGAAAACTATAGCATCTCATGCAAAAAAACCACATTGACCTTCAGATCTCGTCTATTACCCCACCCAGAGGAAAATAATTATCACCGCATGATGCACCTCATTTTGTCAAGCAACTTTTGTAGGAACACATTTTTAATAACTGCAACTCCTTCCGAAATATCCTGCTGCAATCACTTAAGTTGGACACCCTGTACATTCACCTTTATCGAAACCAAATTCCCGGTTTTGAGAAATTGTATCAGGAGAATATGATGTGCCAGGAGGTATTCTTCGTGCCACTTCCCGGAATTTTAGTGACGTCGAAT
Source organism: Anthidium xuezhongi (assembly GCA_022405125.1). Lineage (NCBI taxonomy): Eukaryota > Metazoa > Arthropoda > Insecta > Hymenoptera > Megachilidae > Anthidium > Anthidium xuezhongi. The sequence goes on from CM039649.1 coordinate 3,082,609, forward strand.
TCCAGGAATTTCCGGGAACCCCTTTTGCGAAACCAACTCGCAGATTTCGATTAATCGAACACAGAATATCGACATGTGGCACACCGTTGGATTCGTCTCGGTGCCCGCTATCAGATTCTGAAGAGAAAACTATAGCATCTCATGCAAAAAAACCACATTGACCTTCAGATCTCGTCTATTACCCCACCCAGAGGAAAATAATTATCACCGCATGATGCACCTCATTTTGTCAAGCAACTTTTGTAGGAACACATTTTTAATAACTGCAACTCCTTCCGAAATATCCTGCTGCAATCACTTAAGTTGGACACCCTGTACATTCACCTTTATCGAAACCAAATTCCCGGTTTTGAGAAATTGTATCAGGAGAATATGATGTGCCAGGAGGTATTCTTCGTGCCACTTCCCGGAATTTTAGTGACGTCGAATTCCAGGAATTTCCGGGAACCCCTTTTGCGAAACCAACTCGCAGATTTCGATTAATCGAACACAGAATATCGACATGTGGCACACCGTTGGATTCGTCTCGGTGCCCGCTATCAGATTCTGAAGAGAAAACTATAGCATCTCATGCAAAAAAACCACATTGACCTTCAGATCTCGTCTATTACCCCACCCAGAGGAAAATAATTATCACCGCATGATGCACCTCATTTTGTCAAGCAACTTTTGTAGGAACACATTTTTAATAACTGCAACTCCTTCCGAAATATCCTGCTGCAATCACTTAAGTTGGACACCCTGTACATTCACCTTTATCGAAACCAAATTCCCGGTTTTGAGAAATTGTATCAGGAGAATATGATGTGCCAGGAGGTATTCTTCGTGCCACTTCCCGGAATTTTAGTGACGTCGAATTCCAGGAATTTCCGGGAACCCCTTTTGCGAAACCAACTCGCAGATTTCGATTAATCGAACACAGAATATCGACATGTGGCACACCGTTGGATTCGTCTCGGTGCCCGCTATCAGATTCTGAAGAGAAAACTATAGCATCTCATGCAAAAAAACCACATTGACCTTCAGATCTCGTCTATTACCCCACCCAGAGGAAAATAATTATCACCGCATGATGCACCTCATTTTGTCAAGCAACTTTTGTAGGAACACATTTTTAATAACTGCAACTCCTTCCGAAATATCCTGCTGCAATCACTTAAGTTGGACACCCTGTACATTCACCTTTATCGAAACCAAATTCCCGGTTTTGAGAAATTGTATCAGGAGAATATGATGTGCCAGGAGGTATTCTTCGTGCCACTTCCCGGAATTTTAGTGACGTCGAATTCCAGGAATTTCCGGGAACCCCTTTTGCGAAACCAACTCGCAGATTTCGATTAATCGAACACAGAATATCGACATGTGGCACACCGTTGGATTCGTCTCGGTGCCCGCTATCAGATTCTGAAGAGAAAACTATAGCATCTCATGCAAAAAAACCACATTGACCTACAGATCTCGTCTATTACCCCACCCAGAGGAAAATAATTATCACCGCATGATGCACCTCATTTTGTCAAGCAACTTTTGTAGGAACACATTTTTAATAACTGCAACTCCTTCCGAAATATCCTGCTGCAATCACTTAAGTTGGACACCCTGTACATTCACCTTTATCGAAACCAAATTCCCGGTTTTGAGAAATTGTATCAGGAGAATATGATGTGCCAGGAGGTATTCTTCGTGCCACTTCCCGGAATTTTAGTGACGTCGAATTCCAGGAATTTCCGGGAACCCCTTTTGCGAAACCAACTCGCAGATTTCGATTAATCGAACACAGAATATCGACATGTGGCACACCGTTGGATTCGTCTCGGTGCCCGCTATCAGATTCTGAAGAGAAAACTATAGCATCTCATGCAAAAAAACCACATTGACCTTCAGATCTCGTCTATTACCCCACCCAGAGGAAAATAATTATCACCGCATGATGCACCTCATTTTGTCAAGCAACTTTTGTAGGAACACATTTTTAATAACTGCAACTCCTTCCGAAATATCCTGCTGCAATCACTTAAGTTGGACACCCTGTACATTCACCTTTATCGAAACCAAATTCCCGGTTTTGAGAAATTGTATCAGGAGAATATGATGTGCCAGGAGGTATTCTTCGTGCCACTTCCCGGAATTTTAGTGACGTCGAATTCCAGGAATTTCCGGGAACCCCTTTTGCGAAACCAACTCGCAGATTTCGATTAATCGAACACAGAATATCGACATGTGGCACACCGTTGGATTCGTCTCGGTGCCCGCTATCAGATTCTGAAGAGAAAACTATAGCATCTCATGCAAAAAAACCACATTGACCTTCAGATCTCGTCTATTACCCCACCCAGAGGAAAATAATTATCACCGCATGATGCACCTCATTTTGTCAAGCAACTTTTGTAGGAACACATTTTTAATAACTGCAACTCCTTCCGAAATATCCTGCTGCAATCACTTAAGTTGGACACCCTGTACATTCACCTTTATCGAAACCAAATTCCCGGTTTTGAGAAATTGTATCAGGAGAATATGATGTGCCAGGAGGTATTCTTCGTGCCACTTCCCGGAATTTTAGTGACGTCGAATTCCAGGAATTTCCGGGAACCCCTTTTGCGAAACCAACTCGCAGATTTCGATTAATCGAACACAGAATATCGACATGTGGCACACCGTTGGATTCGTCTCGGTGCCCGCTATCAGATTCTGAAGAGAAAACTATAGCATCTCATGCAAAAAAACCACATTGACCTTCAGATCTCGTCTATTACCCCACCCAGAGGAAAATAATTATCACCGCATGATGCACCTCATTTTGTCAAGCAACTTTTGTAGGAACACATTTTTAATAACTGCAACTCCTTCCGAAATATCCTGCTGCAATCACTTAAGTTGGACACCCTGTACATTCACCTTTATCGAAACCAAATTCCCGGTTTTGAGAAATTGTATCAGGAGAATATGATGTGCCAGGAGGTATTCTTCGTGCCACTTCCCGGAATTTTAGTGACGTCGAATTCCAGGAATTTCCGGGAACCCCTTTTGCGAAACCAACTCGCAGATTTCGATTAATCGAACACAGAATATCGACATGTGGCACACCGTTGGATTCGTCTCGGTGCCCGCTATCAGATTCTGAAGAGAAAACTATAGCATCTCATGCAAAAAAACCACATTGACCTTCAGATCTCGTCTATTACCCCACCCAGAGGAAAATAATTATCACCGCATGATGCACCTCATTTTGTCAAGCAACTTTTGTAGGAACACATTTTTAATAACTGCAACTCCTTCCGAAATATCCTGCTGCAATCACTTAAGTTGGACACCCTGTACATTCACCTTTATCGAAACCAAATTCCCGGTTTTGAGAAATTGTATCAGGAGAATATGATGTGCCAGGAGGTATTCTTCGTGCCACTTCCCGGAATTTTAGTGACGTCGAATTCCAGGAATTTCCGGGAACCCCTTTTGCGAAACCAACTCGCAGATTTCGATTAATCGAACACAGAATATCGACATGTGGCACACCGTTGGATTCGTCTCGGTGCCCGCTATCAGATTCTGAAGAGAAAACTATAGCATCTCATGCAAAAAAACCACATTGACCTTCAGATCTCGTCTATTACCCCACCCAGAGGAAAATAATTATCACCGCATGATGCACCTCATTTTGTCAAGCAACTTTTGTAGGAACACATTTTTAATAACTGCAACTCCTTCCGAAATATCCTGCTGCAATCACTTAAGTTGGACACCCTGTACATTCACCTTTATCGAAACCAAATTCCCGGTTTTGAGAAATTGTATCAGGAGAATATGATGTGCCAGGAGGTATTCTTCGTGCCACTTCCCGGAATTTTAGTGACGTCGAATTCCAGGAATTTCCGGGAACCCCTTTTGCGAAACCAACTCGCAGATTTCGATTAATCGAACACAGAATATCGACATGTGGCACACCGTTGGATTCGTCTCGGTGCCCGCTATCAGATTCTGAAGAGAAAACTATAGCATCTCATGCAAAAAAACCACATTGACCTTCAGATCTCGTCTATTACCCCACCCAGAGGAAAATAATTATCACCGCATGATGCACCTCATTTTGTCAAGCAACTTTTGTAGGAACACATTTTTAATAACTGCAACTCCTTCCGAAATATCCTGCTGCAATCACTTAAGTTGGACACCCTGTACATTCACCTTTATCGAAACCAAATTCCCGGTTTTGAGAAATTGTATCAGGAGAATATGATGTGCCAGGAGGTATTCTTCGTGCCACTTCCCGGAATTTTAGTGACGTCGAATTCCAGGAATTTCCGGGAACCCCTTTTGCGAAACCAACTCGCAGATTTCGATTAATCGAACACAGAATATCGACATGTGGCACACCGTTGGATTCGTCTCGGTGCCCGCTATCAGATTCTGAAGAGAAAACTATAGCATCTCATGCAAAAAAACCACATTGACCTTCAGATCTCGTCTATTACCCCACCCAGAGGAAAATAATTATCACCGCATGATGCACCTCATTTTGTCAAGCAACTTTTGTAGGAACACATTTTTAATAACTGCAACTCCTTCCGAAATATCCTGCTGCAATCACTTAAGTTGGACACCCTGTACATTCACCTTTATCGAAACCAAATTCCCGGTTTTGAGAAATTGTATCAGGAGAATATGATGTGCCAGGAGGTATTCTTCGTGCCACTTCCCGGAATTTTAGTGACGTCGAATTCCAGGAATTTCCGGGAACCCCTTTTGCGAAACCAACTCGCAGATTTCGATTAATCGAACACAGAATATCGACATGTGGCACACCGTTGGATTCGTCTCGGTGCCCGCTATCAGATTCTGAAGAGAAAACTATAGCATCTCATGCAAAAACACCACATTGACCTTCAGATCTCGTCTATTACCCCACTCAGAGGAAAATTCTTATTACCGCATGATGCACCCCATTTTGTCAAGCAACTTTTGTAGGAACACATTTTTAATAACTACAACTCCTTCCGAAATATCCTGCTGCAATCACTTAAGTTGGACACCCTGTACATTCACCTTTATCGAAACCAAATTCCCGGTTTTGAGAAATTGTATCAGGAGAATATGATGTGCCAGGAGGTATTCTTCGTGCCACTTCCCGGAATTTTAGTGACGTCAAATTCCAGGAATTTCCGGGAACCCCTTTTGCGAAACCAACTCCCAGATTTCGATTAATCGAACTCCGAATACCATCATTTAACAAGCAGCATTTATTCAATAAAATAAATAACTTATACATTGAGCTTTACAATACTTCTTAAATTATTTATAACTAACGTTTACAATTGTAATTTTACGCATTATTTATACAACTTTATAGAACTTATACAATAGTGCAATTGCTCTTATTTTTACTTCTATTTAATATTATAAATTATAATAAATGATAAATTGTTTAATATTGCATACTATACATCAATTGTTTAATATTGCATACTATACATCAATTGTTTAATATTGTATACTATACATCATTCCTTATTATTATTTTAACTTATTTCTATTGTTACATACAACAGAGATGCTTAATTACATTATTTTACCTTACACTATAAATAATACAATATATTTATTCCTTACATTTATAATTACGTACTAAACTACATTTACTTTTAACGCACATTCTCTGGAGTAGCTTTTTGATGACTGTTGTTTGTGTGAAGATGTTTAATTAACGTTGATCACTATTTCTTGACACGTAGACTGCACGTTGCTTGCGTGGTTTCTATTTGCATTAACAAATTCAATCCAGATCCAAGACGTTCGTGCAAATCTGTGCAAAGACAAAACAAACCATGTATGAGTTAACAATTTCTACAAATACATACAATCTATATACACGGTATCGTAATATTGTGAAAATGTTATAATTAAACTTTAAATAAAAGTATCTCTGCAAATTATCCAAGTTCCACTCAAAGATACACTGACATCAGCAAAGGCAAATGCACTGGGTATAGGTTTATATTAATTAATAAAATTAAATGAAGTTCTACGGCCATCTAACTTATACAGTAGTTAGAAAAGACATTATATTATTATAAAATAATTAATTCAACGCTGTGGAAGCTTTAATTTTTATTATTTTCGCATTTTTACACTAGCGCTATCAAAAACGGTACAAGTCGCGCCATCTCGCGGTGAGCAGCGGAACTAGCGAACTTAAAAAATTCGTTTTTTGGCAAAACCGGCAGTTTTTCGGCAATTCTGACAGCAGAATATGATTCTACAACATCGATTTCATAGAAACAAATTGTATCTGTTGAATTTAAAGCGCTAGAACTGATTTTAGAAAATAATGCATTTTATGGACACAAATATCGTCAGCCATCTAGCAGCCAGGTAGCGGAACTAACAAACTAAATACAGTGTATAAAATAATAAAAATTAAAGCTTCCACAGCGTTGAATTAATTATTTTATAATAATATAATGTCTTTTCCAGCTACTGTACAAGTTTAGTGGCCATAGAATTGTATTTAATCATATAAATTAACATAAATCTATGCCCAGTACATTTGCCTTTACTTCTTCCAAGTAAGTGTAACATTATAATAAAACGTTTAAACAATCCTATAAATCTATCCAAGTATGTATTTCATACTGTACGATTGATTCTTTTCGTAGTCTATTATTCGAAGGTTAATGTCCGACTGCCAGCTAAACAGTAATTCGAATAGCTTCTCATCGTCGACGGTAGCGCTTGAATCTCACTACCTCATTTATTTTTGTTGCATTTACAGTACGCGCCTAACGATTTGTGTCAAACTTGAAGATTGAGACAGGAAGTATAATACTACAAAGTGTCTATGTTTTTTAATTGTATACCGTATTGGTACACAGTTGTATCAATAAAATGTGGTATTTAAAGAGACCTGATGTGCCCGGTAATATTTCACGAATTCAAATTGTTCCCTTTCAATTGCAACTTTGCTAACTGCATTTTATTACAGACTACTACATATACTTAAAGCCGTTTGAGGAGACAACATTTGGCAGGAAAAAGGGAACAGTTCGTATGCCAGATGATGAGTCCATCAGTAGATTGCATGCTTCGATACACATTAAGCCTAAGAACAATATAAAGGTACATACAATAATCTTTTAATTTTGAATTGTATCAGTCTACTGTAAAGTTTATATTTTACCAGCCCAATGAACCTACATCAGCATGCATTCTAACAGACAGAGGATCAAAGTATGGTACTTATGTCGTTAAAGGAGGACAAAAGATTGAAGTGACCGAGGAAGGATGTTTATTGCTTGATCAAGACATAATACGATTTGGTGTACAAGAAACTATGTTCACGTGAAGTATCTCTTTTAGTGTTACCATAACTTAGTATCCTTTAGAACTGAACTAAATTGTTATTTCAGTGTGACATATGTACCTATAATAACCGTGGTATCTTCTATGAACAATGAGGACAAAAGCACTCTTCAAAATGTAATGGATCACATAGACGGTATGATCTCTACCGAATGGACAACAAATTGCACTCATCTGACAGTATCAAAAGCTACACTAACAGAAAAGGTTCTTAAAGTCATTAACAATATACAAAGAACTCATTACTTTCAAAGCTTTTTAAACCGTTAATTTATTTTATATACCATTCAGGTTACCTGGGCCCTAGCATCCGCTATACCAATAGTAACCACAAATTACTGGGTACACGTTAAAGAAGCAATACTAAAGCACAAAGAACTTCCACAACCTCACAGCTTCATCCCCCCGATCGGTGAATCATTGATTGACAAAAATAAATTCTTACTACGTCCAAACGAAAAGAGAAAAACGTTGTTCAAGAACCTAATATTCGTGCACTTCAGTATAAACCAGTATAAGATGTACGGAAAAATGATTCACTTAGCAGGTAACTGAGAATAATTAATCGAAAATGAAATAGAATTTGCACATAAAATAAACGATCTATTTCAGGTGGTAAATCGTTGTTGTACTCGAAGAAACCTTTGACGTGTAAAGAACTCTGCTCACCGAACGTGATCGTATTACAATACCCAGGGGACGATGCAACCCAAGCAACGCAACAAATTGTACCCGAATATGATTCGATATGTGAGTATCTACAAATAATTGTTATATCCTTATTCGTTTAATTAAATATTTTAATTTTTATTCAGACAAGGCGTTACAAAAGCAAGGCCGCAAAATGATCGCGGAATCGGAGATTCCGCTCGCGATCCTGCACTGTTCTGTGGAGAAATTTTGCAACCCCAAGTTCTGTTTCGCGGAGTTATTGAAAAGGTCTGAGCCAAAACCGGACACCTCCGAGGTGCTGGTCCTCGACACACAGGACGTGGACACCAACAGAAACTCGGGCCTTGAATTAGTTTCCATAGTCCCGTTGAACGCGAAGATAAAAATAACAACAAAGAAAATTCCTCCGCGGATTATCCCGGAAACGTGCAACGATTTCAGCCAAGACATAGTCATAACGCCCAATGACCAACCTCTACGGGGTGCCACGTGTAGCACGCCGATAACGTGTCCCGATGAGTCGATCAAAACAAGCAACATTCCAACGGCAAACGCTAATACTATGGGAGCAAGAAATTCCAATGCGAGCAATATTTACATCCCCGAGACCTATGACTCCTTCGTTTCGAGCATGATGTCGAGGGACGTTCTTTCCTCCACGCAAACTATCAACAATCTGAGAACTGACGAAGTGAAAATCCCTAAGACGTCGAAACAATCGGCGGCGGTTAACGATAAGCCTTCAATCGAGGAAATTATAGATTTGAGCGAAGATGAAAGAACATCGCCAAATATGAACAGAGCGAAAGCTCCTCTGTCGAAAGGGTTGAATGCTTTGTCCAAAAAGAGCCCAACGAAGAATATGAAGATTACGGAAGATCATTTGATTTCTGCTTCTCTGTCTGGCGATATTATGTACAATAGCGATAATAATTATGCTACCGATGTTGGCGACAGCGACGATCCGATTTGTCGCAATTGCGATATGGAGAGACGGTGTTTCGACAATAAAAAAAGGAAACTTTCTGATAGTTCAGGGACGAATAGCTCGATAGAGGAGATATCACCCGAATGCAGTTGTAGTGTGAGTATCGCGTTTGATTCTGTAATTAATTTTCAAAACGAAGTATCAATTTTGAATAAACTTTTTGCTTTTTAAATGTAGGATTGCGCAGGAAACGAGCCTGATAGCAATGGATTGGTTCAAAGTTTCTGTGTTCCTCAAACAAATTTCAAGAAGTTTAAGAAGGTAAGTTAAAAAATAATTTGCACGATGATTTATGATTAATTTATTGTTTTTATTCATCCAGGCTCCTGTGATAATTCCAGAGAAGAGGATTGGTCTGAGCGACATGTACGTTTGGCAGAAGTCCGTCGTTTAAAAACATTTTTCGGTTTATTGAATCGTCTCATACAAGAAAATTTTAGTTCTTCTTGAATCCAAACGAGAGTGCCGTTATTTACTTTTATTTTTATAAGGATGTGCCATTTTTGTTTATCATATTGACAGTTGGTATTAACGTCGGTGAAACATTCGCGATCTTGCTCGTGAACTTTATTTTTTTAATACTGTAAATTTTAATAGCTCGATGAAGAGTTATTTTACTGTGTTAATAATACCTTTTTAGAGATACATGTTTATAAGATAATATTAATATTTATAAGAGGAATTGCAGTTTTGTTAAATCTTGTGTCATTATTTTCTTTGTTCCTTTCCTTCCAAGTTCCCAAAATTATGAAACACGTTCTTTGTGTTTCAAAATTGATATAAAATTTCCGATCATAAAAGATCAACGAGTGCAAAATGTTTCTCAACTATTGTTTAGAGTCTTTTGCATAAAACTATTCAAAGAAAGAAGGAGAATGTTGATTCTTATCAATGCAATCCTCAGAGATCAAAAACCATAATCATCACGTACAGAGCACAGATTTTCTGTCAATGTATCATTGAGTGGTTTCAATCAAAGTTATCTGTCCTGATAAGAACAATCTTTCCTCCTTTTCTTTTTTTGTTAACGAAATCGATCTTATCTCGTGATTTCACGATCGATCTAACGATATTCCAATCGCAATTTCTCATCAAGAGCACGGTAATTTACGAAATTGATTTGCTATCGCTTAGATACGACACCGTATATAAAATCTGGAAGATCGAGGAATAACTTTAATCGAAAGTAGACAACATGAAGTTATTCTTGATCGCCGCACTTTGCGTCGCGGCTGTCTTCGCCGCTGAAGAGGCTCTGCCACCCTTAGAGGGGTATGTTTTATCTACCGTCGATTATTCATGTTGATGTGTCAATATACTAGTTAAACTATTATAAAATTATTTTATTAGTTAAACCCTTGCAAAGCTACTTCACTAATTATAGTTACTTTAGTTCATTCCAAAGGCCTTTCTACTTCAAATTATTTTTAATGCTCTGAGTTTTTATTAGTGCAATTTTAAATTCCTTTAAACAGCTAACAAGAAATTACTGATAAAATTATATTTGAGAGTTAAACGCCACATTAAAATTTCATTAACACTATTAATATTCTCAAAATTCTGTTAATATTCAATAATAATTGTGAATTTGATTAAAATAAGAAAGGAACCATCTTCATCCATACTGGGTTGTTTTTAATTACAGAATAAAAATACTTGTAATACTTGCAGGATGCAGAGTCTCTCTCTGTCCTTCGACAACCCCGAACAAGCTTCCCTGATGCAAAACTTCGTCGACGTACCTGGCTTTGATTTCGTGAAGATCACCAAAGACTTCGCGACCGTTCTGGTGACGGCTGACCAAGTGAAAATGTTTAAGAGAATCTTGGACCTGTCTAACGTGACCTACACCGTTACCGTTGAAAACATGCAAGAAAAGGTCCTGGAGGAATATATCACTCAAGAAGTCGAGCGTAAACTGCACACAAGGTTTCAGGATCCCTTCGCTACCGGAAAATTATCCTTCACTTATTACCCGACCTACAGCGAGGTAAACAATTTTTACTTTACCTTAAAACGTGATATTATTATATTAAATCCAGATAATTTGACAAATTTTAATATATTTTGATTCATATTTTTACATTCTATCAAATTGCAAAGAAATTACAAGTATAGAACGATCGATGGAAGATCCTCTTCAGGACCAAATTGATTATTTGAAAAGGGATTACGCCTATACGCGAAAGAATTAATATCAGCAATTAACTTTGCAAACGACTGATTTCAAATAACAATAAATAATCGTAATGGTATACAGGTGATCCAATATCTCAACTACGTAAAGACTACCTACAGCAACGTAGCTTCGCTAATTAATATTGGCACAACCTACGAAGGACGATCGATGGTCGTGCTAAAGCTATCGACTGGTGGCAAAAATAAACCAGCTATATTCATTGATGCCGGAATTCATGCCAGAGAATGGATCGCCCCTGTTACATCACTTTACATAGTGGATCAGATCCTGACAAACCATAAATACCTCTTGGACAAGGTTGACTGGTACATTCTGCCTGTTCTGAATCCGGACGGCTACGAATTCACGCACGCGAAAACACCGGTAATTAACGAATCACGTTGTACATATATCAGGCGACAGGGGACAGATGATTGCTTTAAATATAAAAATGAACCAAAAATTTCGATGATCGAAAACTTTGAGCGAAGTTTAAATAGTAATAAATACCAATAATAGCAGTAATAATAATAATTTAGTTAACAAGTTAATTGGCATCTTCAAATTTCTGTGCTAGCTAATTTGAAAGAAGTAGTGAAGGTTTATTACAATTTGCTTAATTTGTAATCAAAAGCTTTGGAAATCTGATAAAATGATAGAAAATTATTAACGAATGGTTGAAGGCTTTTCCCAAAGTTTTTAAATTATTCTACGTTTTATTTTACACGTGTGATTTCAGAACCGATTATGGAGAAAGACCAGATCCGTCAACAAGGGTACTACCTGTCGTGGAGTTGATGGAAACCGCAATTACGACATGGAATGGATGAGTGAGTTTTCAATGTGTATTTTTTTAATTACAATTTAACAGACATCGACAGGTTGAATGATTCCTCGGTGATAAATCGATCAATTTCTCGACACGTTCGCGTTTCTTATCAGACAAGAGTATGTCAAGTAAATTAATATTTCTAGATATCGATTGTTAGCCCGATAATGATTTATCTTCGATATTTTGATCGATAATTGAGAAATAATATTTACACACGATACCTCTCTTCTTCTAACAAGACGATTAAACCTGATTCTTATTGTTCGATTCGATTTGTACAAATTAATATAAAATTAATTTACACAAAGGAGTGGTAAATCAATTGTCAACATTTTCTGATAAATTGATCTTTCGTTTAGTGAATCATAATTTTGAACGATTAGATTGTTTGTCATTTTTCGAATGAATAATAATATTATTTATTTGCAGCTATTGGTGCATCTTCCAGCCCATGCAGTGACACTTATGCTGGACCCAGACCATTCTCCGAAGTAGAAATGCAACACATGAGGGACTTTATCATGGCGCGAAAGGGACAAATCAAAGCTTACATTACCCTGCACTCCTATGGTCAGGTAATTAATCATAAACTTTTGAAAACTTTTTTTTTATGCCAAATGATTAAGATTATGTTAATGATTTAACTTTGTACTTTGCAGTACATTCTGTACCCTTGGGGTTTCACGTCCAAGGTGCCAACTAACGAAGCAGAACTGGTTAGTAAATTAATCAAAAGATTAATATACAAAATTGACACTATTTTCTATCAATATTCTTTCTCTGTTTCTATAGCGGAACGTTGCCAGTGAATCTGCCAAGGCTATCGCGAAATCTCGCAGCACTAAGTACACTTATGGATCATCTGCTAATCATCTTTGTAAGTAATCGTAATTAAAGAAATTTGATTAAAATCAAGTTAATTTAGCTCTTATTAAAATTTTGTGAAATCTAAGCTTACATCTGTTATAATTAACACGGATATTAACACATGTTAACACATTCCCTTAACAGGGAATTATTAATAGAATTAAAATAAATAACAGTAAATCTTGGAATCAGAATTTAGAAATTTTAGAATCCTGAATTAGTTCTATTCTTACTTATAATCTCCAATACTTCACTTCAATTAATTATTCATTCATGTTTTATGAAAAACTAGACCCTGCTGCTGGAGGTAGCGACGACTGGGCCTTGGGCAAGGCTGGTATTCACCTGTCGTACACCTACGAGTTACCTGGAGGAAATTCTGGATTCCTGTTACCACCGTCAGAGATCAAACCTGTTGGTGCCGAGACCTTCGAAGCAATGAAAGTGATCCACAAATACGTCGCATAAAAACACGTTTAATAAGATACCTCCCCCTTTATATACCTTATAATTTATACAATAGAAAATAAATCATTTTTCAAATTAAAATACTTTTCTTGTTTCAATGCAACAACTCGTAAATTTCTGATAAACCTGAACGATTTGAATGGAAATCACGGAAGATTTTCATCCGCAAAAGCTAAACGCAGGTTGTTCGATGCTTTGTGACCCTGCCACTTCAGGTTCGTTTTTAGACAGGCATAGTTAGAGAATGGTTAGGGAAATGGCAAAGCAGAGAGTGGCTGAAGGATTCGGTCGGGTATGAAGTACAACACTTAGCACGTAGAGCGGCCAAGTATCGCGGCCCAACATCCTTGCCGCTTATTTCTGCTCAGACCGCCTCTAATTGGAGAAACAACAGACTCATTAGCCGCCGGCTCGAGCACGGTCGAAAGCTCATTTGTCGGGAAAGCGGGCAGGGGAGGTCTGAGGGTACTGGGTCGTAAAATTTTTCTATAACGAGCCAACTACACTTCCGGCGTTACAACGGCCTCTTTTTTTCCTTCAACATTCCTCGAAATCGTTGACTAAGGTGACGGAAAGGCCGGTTTAGCTTTTGACGGCACAAGAAACCGCCACTTCCGCGCTGAAGTGCTAAGCCGTGCGTTTTCGACACCGATTTTTACGGTTCATTATCATTATTTTCGTACGGCTTCGTTTGGTGGAATTAAATTGTCGAGTTATCGATGTCACCATAGTTTTTTCTTTTTATTTAAGCACTATCAACCTCTATTGATGTCATTTTGCATAGTTCAAGTTACATAAATTGTACATAAGCAGATGCATAAACAAGGGAATACATGAATTGTGCGGGTGTAAGAGAGGTGAGATTCGCGAGGCTACTAAAAGTTAGACTGACAAGTTGCTTGACAAGGGAAGTTGGAAGTTCGATTTATGTCACCATAGTGATAAGTTTCTTAAGAAATATTGTTATTAAAATATTTTTATTCCATTCGTTTTGTATAATTTTAAATCCTTAGTAATTAAGATGTATATTTCATTTAAAAATTCCATGCTTTACTTAAAGAATTAAGTAAAGTAATTTAAAAAATGCGTTAAACACCTTCTATTAATTATTATTAGCGTAACATTCAGTTATTGTAATAAAATATACGAAAAGGGATAAATTATATTGAGAAATATTTATGTATACTTGGATAAAATAGAGGGCCCATTTAAAAGACTTAACGTACTTTATTCAGATGATAATGATCCATAAAACATTGTTCATATATGTATATATATATATATATGTGTATATATATGTATATAATATACATGTATGTATTTATATGACTATGAACAAATAACTTGTCTAGGATCTAATTAATAACTTAACATACAAGATAAGTGTGTATCTTTTTCTGTCTTACCAAGAAAGAACGCAGTAAGAAAAGCGATCGAGTGATGTCTCTTTCGCCTTGATCCAGTGATCTATCGATCACTCTAACGATCATTCTTCACCTCTTGCTGTTGAACGCGATTATTTCATACGGATATACTCGGTGAATACGGATAAACTATATAAACCACTCTTTTCTTTCTTTTTTAATAAATGATTAAGGTAGCTTAATCTACACATCGCTAAAGGTACGGTAATGTGTGTTATCTTTCCTCGTCGAGAAAGAAGTTCATTCTCTTGTCTTCTTAATCGCGATCATTGTCTCGTGAGACTATTTGTTCTTTTCTCTAACGTTTCGAGTACCATGCTTGAGACCGAAAATAACGTACTGAAATAATTTTATCTTCGATAGTGATATATGTAGTGTTCCACTGATATGATTTACAAATTGAGGAATTCATATAATTAAGAGAGTAAATTGGAGAATTTTGATAATATGGTTCAAAACTTAGGAAAATTAGAAAATAGCTAATATTACAATTTAGAAACTTTAATGGATCTAGGAAAATTCAGAGTATGAAATTTGGGGAGATTCCTACAACGTGATCTAAAAATTTGGAAAATTTCCACAAGAGTTACTATTAATATGATTCGACAATTGAAAAAGTTTCCAATACTATTCCAAACACTGAGAAAATTCAATTAACACGATTTCAAAATTAATTTTCGGAGCCTAGTTCTGTACGAAAACGATCTCTGTGTATCAATATTATTTCCAATTAACATGGTGCCTACTAAAATTGACAATAAATTCTCACGAAAATTGCTATACGTAATTCAATTATAATTAACAGGGCACTCGAAATGTTTATATTCTGGGAAATACACGCGGTTCGATACGGCTTGGAAAGTTATTCGAACCGCACGATGGTGTTTTTCTCTCTCGATAATTATTGAAAAGCACTCGCAAGAAGGGAGAAAAAAGAAATAATTATAGACAGAAGGAAAACAATACGCTTTTGTACAGGAAGAAAAATCTCACGGGCAGAAAGAATCGACGTTTGATTGCGATCTTTCTCTAGGGCTGTCGAAGTTATCCGCTATTCCGTCCGTGATTACGATTGCTCAATTATAATGCAATCAATTTAAAGATTCTCGTTGTTCCCGTCTCGTGCAAATATTCGCGTAATTCCCGAAGCGGATATCACTAATGCTCGTAATATTAAAAATAGACGTGAATACACGTTAAAGCTTAAATAATGATCGTACGTCTACAATCGTATCAATAATTAATAAGCGAAAATCTCTTCTTATTATCGAATAACGACGTGCATCAATCGTTTCGATATTCACCGTGCCTTATACATGTACAATACAATGTAATTATAATATCATCTGGTTATTTCGTCTCGTGTTCTATTCAAGATAATTATATTACAATCATAGATAGACTTAATTAAGGTGAATAAATTATATTAAGTACAATCGCTATTGGTAATTATCGTTTGTTATGCATTCACCACAAAGATCCTTACAAAATATAAATTGTCGAAGGGTGAAAACTTGCCCTTGTACCTTTAAACCACAAATTCCTTCGTCCAAATAAATATTTTCAATATTCTACCAATTTTTACGATTTCTCAATATTTTATTTCAACCTTCCTAATTTCAAGAAAAATTCAGAAAACCTGATCTATACAAAATCCCAATTCTTTCGTAAAATAATTTTTATCGGAACAGCCATCGAACGATTTCAAGAAAGCATTAAAAATTGTTGTTACAAGGTACAGAAATTTTCAATCATACCTTATATTCGTTTATACATTTTTCTGCAGGTATACGTTCCTTTTGCAACATAATCCATTACCATGTCCTGACAGACTCTCCTCGAATGGAAGAGCGAAACTTGGAAACCTCCACGGATATTCGCAGCCCTAGTTGTATTTATTCCCTTTCTTTGATTTTATTGATTACCAGCTAATTAACATCGATCATTGTGAATCAATTCGAAGAAGCGTTCCTTTTTCCTCTTTTACTTTTTAAAGTTGACGACTGATGCTTCCGTAACTTTTCTATCCCCAACGGTAACGATATTATATACATCTATCTCATTTCATCTCGTATCGTGCACATCGTTTTTCTATGAATTTCTGTTACTCTCGACCGGCCTTTTAACGAGATGGTCGATCGAACGCAAAATAAATATTTGTCGTTAACTTTTCATATGTTGCCGCAAAATGAGTTCAATCTTTCTGTTTGCTTTATACCGAACTGCATGCGTAAAATTTGCTTTCGTGTGAAAATAGAAAAAGCGTAAAAGAACTGATTTTTATATTGAGATTGCAATCAAATGTAATTCAGTTTGTGTCATCTATAAAAATTAATTCAAATATACATATTTCAACAGAGGAAAATTGCTTAATAGGGATCAAAACGGTAGAATAATTAACTTCAGCTACAAATATTATATATATTTTGTTTTACGAAAATAACGAAATAAAATATGATATTTTTGGAAATTTAGGAACAATGTATTTAATTATGCATGGGTATCTATTTATCCAGGACGTGTATATACGTTATTCAGAACGGAAGGGATGTATTAAACACACTATGGTGTTACTTTTTTTATTTATCCGAGAAAGTAACTTGTTTTCTTGGTTCTACTAATTTCAAGACAAACAATATCACTATCGTATGCAAATTAAGGCTTCCCAATATTATATCAACAAAAGTTTATCGAACTCGTCTATCGTTTAATAAAAATTCGCAATGTAATCTCCATACCTGGTGGATACTATACGATAGAGCCCAGTTTTTTTTTTCGCCAGCAATCAGTAGATTATCAGTTTTTGAATCGATTATGCTAAATTGGACGATGCTTTGCCTCTGGTTGGCTGGAGAAGAAGGAATCGCATCACGCACACGTATCATCAAAAAATACACGTTTGATATGCTAATTAACTCGACTAATTTTCGCCGTATCACTGCCTCACCACGTATCCTGTCGAGTTCTACGGAATCAAGTTTACATGGCTGATGATATCTATCGTGGAAATTATACAGTTTCTTTTTTTTTTCTTTCTTTTTTTTAACGTTTCTTCACGACCACGAATTACTGTCATTCTAATTGGATCGAAAAGTGTTTGAACAGAGTTGCATTAAAACTGAGAACAAATATTCGTTGACAATTTTCATTCATCTTTGTTCGATGATGTTAAAAGTATGTAAAACCTTTTATGATATCAAAACTTAATTGCTTCTAAAAAAATTTTTTAAATTCTGTATTCTCTTATTATCATTTGTGAGGGTTCAAATATATATTTCTTTTCGTAGCAAAAATTGAGAAAATTATGCAACGAAGGTTTGAAAGAGGAATTATATAAAATAAAATTTTCAATACCCTTTAAATTTGACTACGAATTGTAATGAATAAAAATCATAATATTTATACTACGCTATGTAAATTATTAACGAAAATGTTGTCAACGAAGTGTTTGTCATTGATTTCAAAGTAACACGTGTTAAATCAGTTTCGTTTGGGCGAATTTACATCAACGTGATCTGAAAATTCCGGGGAATCAAGAATTCTAAAGGTGATTTAAAGCGTTCCACGAATCGGCATCTACCGTATTTATGCTAACTTAAGGTATACTCATGAATATTTACAATATCCTAAATGGTAATCAGGCGATCAAGACGGCTGATTACGATGAACTAAAACGACTTTCATCGATTCATTGAAAAACGGCCGAATTTATTTACAATAATTATATTTGTTAATTAGAGAAAGCACCATTTCCTCCTTTTATAAGAATTTTCAACAACTTACAACTTGTAAGAATCCGTATGCAAAGATCATTGCAATACACCAACAACAACAATTTATAATCTCTAAACGTGGATACTTATTTGATTTACAGTAATAAAAATAATAAAGACCAATGTCAATTTTACACAATGAAGACAAATTATGTTTCACAGCGTTCTCCAATACTTTTTCATTATACCTTGACCCAGATTGATTGCAACGTCACAGAACAATTATTATAGAATTATTACTACATTAGCCGTTTCCCTATCATTTACTTCTAATAGCATAATTAATTCAGAATTCCACGTGAAAGAGGCTTTACGAACCGAGTCAAATTAACATTAAATTTATCGTACAACAATCTCAAGATACTTGTAGAAGATTGAACAAAAAAACATGATTAATTAATCAATTTCCCAAGGGAGCAACGATATTCCTATTGAAGGAAAGAATTACCTGTAATTTTCATAAGACTCTACCACAAACGGACGGCCTTTCTCGACAATGTTCAAAATTTCCTTTTAATGACTATATCGAAATAAAAATATCGATTCAGAAAATAAATGAATGAAATCTCTGGAAATATTTTAACATTCCAATCTGTGTCTTTATCAAACTTCTAATTGCAAGGGTGAATAAGAAATTGAAGTGGATAGTTCATGTTCTGCAATCTACGAAAGGTAATATAAGTACCACTTGAAATTTTTCAAAGTAACAGGAAAAATAAAAATCAATAGGAAAGATAAGGGAACGGAAACAAAGGGGATCTTTATTTTTATTATTTCATGGTGGAGAGCTGGTCGGAAATGATCTGTCTTGCGGCTAACAAAACAGAGAAAGATAGAAAAAGGATTGATCGATAAGGCAGGACGTGAACGGAAGCGAAACGCTTTAAATCTTTCCCGTTCGTCGAATCCTCGGAACGATTCGAGATCCATCGATATTAAACTGGCCAAAATAGGTCCCAGATCTGGCATGGGACGACCCTGAATTATTTGTTAGGCATTTAAGCTATATACAGACGGGTTTGTGTTTATCCTTAAAGGAGATCGATATGTCTCGTTGAAATGGCGTTGGTACCACAGGAATCCTTGGGACAAGGAGTAGCCCGTGTTCCAATGGCTAATTTTTTCTCTTGACTTATTCCTTCGCGGACAAGGATCCATTAGTCAACGCCATGACTGGGCCAGAACTTCCCCTCGAGTTTGTGTCAGAGTTCAGCTCCAAAGATGAGTCCTGCAACACGCAACGCCAACATATCCCTAATAATCAGAGCCCTATATATACAACTTGATATGAAAATTATTAAACACGAATATCAAAATAAAAAGGGATAGATTCAATCTAGGGGATAGATCAAGAACTGACCTTTGAACCGCAAAATTTCGGTCAATAGTGACCTAGATTTAAAAGACGAAAAAAGAGTAGAATATCTTCCAAAATTGAAGTACCAACATTAAAATGTTTCAAGTTTAAGGTAATACTAGCTTTTTCAAATTTCCAGCGGGTATAAATAAAAATTGATTGAAAATTCCTAAAACAGCGCCACAAATATATTTATCTTCGAATCGTGCTAAGAATTATTCGAACGACTCAGTGTTTCTCGAACCGATCGAAAAGATTAAACGAAAAGAACGTCGCGTTTTGCGGCAGATCGCAATGAATTTTTCCAAGCGTGTATTACGGGATCGGTCGGTGAGCGTGCCTCGAGCGTCTTCGAGCGAGCTCGCGAGAGCTATAAACGCGTTTACGTGCGGTGATTATATACGGATACGATCGTTTCACGGGACCATTTGACAACGATTCTCTCGAATGCGAAACCGAAATGGCACAAGGTGGTGGAACGTTCGCCACCCGGTGAGATTTATCGCGGGAACCTACCTTTCGTCTCCTGTTTAAAGCGTGCGTTCAACAACATCATTCGGCTCGATGGTTTTACAACACACGACTCGACGAAACTTGTCGTCAAATAATCCCTTTTAAACCGTGCAACGTGTAATTAACTTGAAAACGCAAGGTATTTCCCGGAATACGACGGGATTTCATTATGTTGGTCGTAGATTGGTTCATTCGAAAAAGAAATAATAAAATGTTGCAAGTGGCGCTTGCAATTTATCTAATTAAATAATATTATAAATGTACTTGATGATTAAAATTTTAAATATTAAAATCAGTTTATAATTATTGTCAACTTAGTGATTTATCGCCCTGGCACGAATTTCTGATAAATAATTTGATAAAAAATATAAGCTAAAGCCATCGACGAGCGAGAGGATTAAAACTGTATGAATATTCAGGTGTTGAGAGTACGTACAATGCTTAGAGCGTGCATGATGCAAGCCTGTGTTGTATTTTCGACGTGGATCAATTCGTCACATTCTTCATGGTCCAGTCCGTTTACATCAGATCGTATTTTAATCGGTGACGAAGCTGCCTCGTTGTCCGTTGACTTGCCACTGTCAGGGGAGGGCAATAATTCGTGTCTGTCTAGATCCTCTTCCTCTGCTCGTTCCTCGCAATCTGAAGCTTTGGTCTCCTGTTACGACAAATATAAAAGGGCGACACACGCGAATTACACGGGTTCAACTTTCAATTCTATTCGAGAAAATTATACACCACCGTCGCAGAGAAATTATACGACCCCGTCCTGATCATCCCCGATTTCATAACATGAATTATTCAAATTATATCAATTTTTTATTATATTAACTGAGTCCATTAATCCTTGGACACAGGATAATTTAAATTTAATTTTAATTCTAATCCTTGTATAAATTTGATGGTGTATATTTTCTGAACGTTATTCTTTAAGCAAGAACATTTAACAGGAGAGTATTGAAGTAAAAAATTAATTACAGCGGGGAGTATTTATTTAATGATTACTTTTTACGACGACGAACTTTCGTGTCACGAGTTCAACATTCAGATTAATTAACTTCAGACAAAGGATACTATTCAAAGAAAAATATGCTCTATGATGTTGCGTGTAAATTGGAGACTAACCAAAAGTAATTAATTTCAGCGGAAGACGTGAATACCGGGAAGCAGAGCTTTTGAACGAAGGATACGTCGAGGAATATTAGACAGAGGGAAATAATGTCAAAATTATTCAGCCAGAAATACATCCAGTCGTACGTGAACCTGATCGTATAAAGAGTTATGATGACGTTTAAGAATATCCTAAGAATCGAAGACGTATGATCGACTGAACGTTTCTAGATTGACCTATTTCGTTTTATCTTTCACCTTGTCACACAGCGAAACGATACTCTTTGACTAACGCGTACGACACCACGGACAAGCTCTACTTGTTTCTACTTCGCTTGGCTGACCAAAGCGGACCTATTCCACTTTTACGTTCTTCATTTTTTGTCACCCTACGCCCGTGTTAATAATAGTACCCTAGTACTAAAAAAATGTATTTAACATATTTACTGCAGTGCTCAAACTTTGTTTAATCAAATAATTGATAAAAAGTAGATATCACTAATACTGATCAGACAAGCTGCCAATTTGAATAATTACATTCGAACGAATTTAATATAATATTTTATTTATATCTAAGGTTATTAATGACTCACATTCGAGCAATTTCCATACTTTTATCTAAGACATTTTTGTGTTCCTTGTAATAAATTGAATGCCTGCGATAGAATTCTAGTAGTATTAAACCTATCTTGCCCAATTTCAATTTCGAAGCAGAAAGTACATCGAATAAGAATTTTGTTATAAAATCGATAAGGGAGGAAGATGATGTGTATCTGATATAATTAATAGGAATTTCAACGTTACGTTCTCAACGTTGGCAATGAAAATAACAAGGAGACTCACAAGCCAAGCCCTGAAAGTCGAAACAAAAATTCCGATTGCTTGATAGGTCAATCCGTATATCTCGTTCGTGCTCTGCAGTTGACATATCGACAGAGAAACATATGATGAAGTAATATTTTTCCAAGTTCCACGTCGTTCCCCATGGCGACAGGATTTCGTTCTTTTGTCACAGTACCGTACTTTCCTTCCGGCTGTTCAGAGAGGCTTGTCTTAAGCACTGGAGCTTGCCTCACGATATTACAACTTGTTCCGTTCTCTTTGCAGCGGAAAACTTATATCGTTCAAATTGACTGGTATTTTTGTTATTGCTTCCTGTTCCCGGTATACCCCAGTTCAGAGATTTTTACATTGATATTGGAAACACGCTGTGACTGACGCACCAATTAGGAATTCTTCAAATTATCCAACCCCTTTGAAATATTATTAGGACGTTGCACAACCAATGATCGATTTCAGAAAAGTATCATTTACGGTACCATTTATGGTATATTAACCGAACGAGTAAAGTTTAAAAAAATTAGCTACATAAACAATGGATTAACTAACTGAATATTCATTCTTACTTTCAATGAAAGATTAATCAATTTGTATTGAGAAAATTGACAAAATCTTCACGCGGTTATTTCTGTTAAATCTTAAGGTTTACATACATCGATGTGCCATAAGTGTTATTTCGTGGCACTTTTATCTCACCAAATTATCAAATCAAAGCCTTGATGGAGAGATTAACAGTTTATTACGCAGAAGATTAAAATTCCTTCCCCAGGAATGTACCCCTTGTTACCTTTTCCCTCTGTTCTTGTAAAGCTAGATTAAAGCAGCTATGAGATCAATCCACTATCGCAACAAGGTAGAGAGAAAAAAAAAAGGAGGAAAGTTTGCTGTTCATCGTATTAAAGAAAAGAAATTTGAGGAGAAAGTTCGAACCCTATCTAGAAGAAAGTTCTTATCGCGAGATATCATAAAATATCGACGAACTTTTCTCGATTCCTGAATATTTAAAGCATGCACCGTAAAGAATTCGAGAGTTTCATCTTCAAAAAATCTCTTTCACCCCTCGAGGAATTACTTTTTCACGTTAACGCGCCCCGTACGTACGTTCTCACCCAGACGAGATTTCCCACGAAAAGTAAATTCATTATTTTTCTCGATTCACGGACACACGATAATATTAATCTAATTTCCGTCAGAGAATCGAGAAACTTTCATGCATTGTTCTTTCCAATATCATGTTTGCTTTACCGGGGAAAGTTTCCAAAGTAAATTCATAAATCTTCTTCGATCTTCACCCGATACGGATTAAAAAAGCCACCGGCAGGTGTGTGAAGTAACAACGGAGAAAGATCCTCGATTATCGAATCCAGATCATTCAATTACGTCGGTGATCAAGTTGAAAACATTATCAGAGATCAATTTACGAAAACGGGTTTTCTTTCTTTAAATTTGTCATAGTACTTTGTTACGCGAACGTGTAATAGCATTTTAGGGAAGGATTAAACGAATAATATTTCATAAACTTGCCTGAAAGTCTTGCGGTGAAGGCGATGACTCCTTCTGATGTTGACTGGGACTCTGCGAAGGGCTGGGAGCAGATCTTGGACTCTGAGGTCGTGTTCCAAGCTCGTAAATGTTGATCATGTGAGCTGCTTGAGCGTGAACCATTAGTTCCCATGCTGAAGGGAAGGACACCTTGCAGAGCACGCAGAGCAGAGCCGTCGTAGAGTCTCCTTTAAACACCATCAAAACACCCTGTTATTAACAGTTTTGCCACCATGTTTCTATGTAACTAACTACACCAATAATTTTAAGTAGAAACTTGCAAGTTGGAATTATATTTAACGTGGCCTAAAAATGGCAAGAATATTCATTTCAATTCCCATCCCTAAAAAAATGATAAAAATTCCCCAACCAAATATTATTAGTATAATTAATGATTAAAATGTTAGAACAGTTAACTATTTTATAATTATTCAAGAGATTAGAATCCCTTATTTTGAAAAATTTAAGAAACTCTTAAGTTGAAGTACTCGAAGTACTTTCCAAGATTGTATAGATTTTAAAATCGATATTAAGAGATTGAACAATTATTTAGCAAACTAATTAGACAAAAATCGATGAGATTCGTGCAGGTCTGGTTCGCGATTTCAATCCGACGATTTAATTCGCGTGGCTCAACACGAAGAGGCGTTATCGCTTCAGAAAACTAATTCTGCTAATCTAATCAATCTGCGACTGCAACGTTGAAATACAATTTTAATACCTTCCCTTTTACGTTTCAACGAGAACCGTACGTTTCCACGAGCAAATAAAGCAGAAAAAGCGAAACGCAAAGCACCTCGACGCCGCGACAGCTATCAGCTCGTTCAGAAACGTTTTCACGTAGCTGGTTTTCCACGATAAAATGTCCAAATATAATTCCAAACGAAAGGGTATCGGCGTACGAATTTCATTTTTACACTTGCAACGCGGTAAGGATAACGTTCACGGGTCAGGATAAGAGATCCAATAATTGAAGCTTCTTTTATTTCGACGCGATGATAAAATTTAAATTAAATTGCATCTGTTTCAATCATCTCAAGAAAATATCGATAACTGACTAAAATAACCGTATCGATAACGAATGTATATTAATACTTGATACCAATAAAGATTTTATTTTTATGGAAAATAATTTAAGACGGTTTAAGAAAATCAATATTAACCAAAGTGGTAATAAAACGGGCATCTGTTTAAAGTACCAATAGTTGGATTGTTTATTCTGAAGAAATAGGGAAGACAGGTAAGGAGATAGGTGAGGTCGAGAGTGTGCAGTGTAAGGACAGTATTTCGAAACCGGATGTTCCCTCGAATTCCAACGAAAACCGGATCTTTATTGAAAAATTTCTTAAAGGGGAGTACACACAGCTTTTCGTGTCGTGGAATTCAATGGGGGAAAAGGACACTCGGTATCGCTTTGTGAAACGAGTTTGCCTATCGAGACTGAGGGTGGCCTCCAACTTTTCCTTCGAGTACCTACTTGGAGCTGTTCCATTGAAGGTGTGACATTTACACGTGAACCGCAGCTTGCAGTAATTCCGTTTGTGCTCGAGCAACTCTCCCAGATCCGTGAACATCTCTCGACAGTTACCGCAGATCAGGATATCCGGGTTACCTGAAACAACGTTCGTAAATTGATCTTTCGATTGACATTTTACTCGATGTAACATCTAAATAAATTCAATAATATTCTAGAGTTTCAATCAGTATGGCAGTAATTATAAACAACGGAATAAAGGATTGACCGCTATTTATCGAAATAAATGAAACAGAAATCAATAAGCCGAACTTTTCAAGCACGTATCAAATTTTTCCATGAAATTATTGCGCAAAAATCTCCATCACCCGAAATAATTGGAAACTTTGTTTAAACTAGAAAATCGTGAATACTATGTATTATCCCGTGTCAGTTTCAGATATTTCAACGGTCGATAGAAAAAACGATTTTTCCAAAAATTCTGCCAATGAAATGGTACAAACTCTTTAATGCTTTTCATTCGGCTTTTCATTGAAAGTCATTATGCAGGGGACAAGCTCGCGTATCAGTGTTCTTTTTCATATACAGAACAAATAATTTTAAAAAATCACGGGTTTTATTTTTCAGTTTAATAGAAATATCCCGAATTACTGCATCCCCTCCTGTTTTTTTTTTTAAAACAATGTTCGATATATTCATTCGAATAAATTGATATGGTTGGGGGGTTACGTAAATTTTGAACAGTGTTATAAAAATATACACAATTTCCAAATAAATTCAGAGATTTCCAAATCTAATGTCAAAGATTTCCCTAATTCTTAATTTTCTTAATTTTGGAATGTTATTGTCTAAAAATCGTAATAAAAAGAAGGAACAAACCAACTCTAAGTTTAAATTAAAATACAAAGAATAACAAGGTTTGATTAATCATTCGAAAATTCGACGCGATACCTCAGGAGTTCGTAATAATCTGAACTCAATTAAAAATAATCCAGGATCGATAAAGGACGAAATTTAATACAGGAACTAAAACACGGCGAGCATAAAGTACCACTGTCGCGACCAGGGATCCGCTTAATACATCTATTAAATAACTTTCATCGAGAGCCAGGCCATGCGTTCGCGACAAAATTTTAATCCCATCGACCGGATAAATTACTTCTCGCTACTGCTACCTCCGTGTAATTATTTAACTACAAAACTTGTCCGAACATCGCGGCCACCGATAATCACGAACTTTTTAAATGAAAAACACGCGAATGTGGCGGTAGCGAACCGATTCTCCACCGTCACGATCTCACCCGGTTGACAAATACGTTCCAACTCCTTGATTCTTTCATTTTTTCCCCCACGTGTCCATACACGGGACCAATCCCGCTCCGACCATCGCGCACGTTCGCAATTCCCGTGTAATTAAAGCACTCCACCATTTTCTAGAAAACGTGTAATCGAATCAACCGAAACTGATACAGGTATTTGGCTTCGAAACATTCAGATAGCGATTATAAATGT
This sequence comes from Anthidium xuezhongi, assembly GCA_022405125.1. Classification (NCBI taxonomy): domain Eukaryota; kingdom Metazoa; phylum Arthropoda; class Insecta; order Hymenoptera; family Megachilidae; genus Anthidium; species Anthidium xuezhongi. Next base: position 3,109,516 of record CM039649.1, read on the forward strand.
ACTTTGATCGATTACCAACTCTTAATTAACTACTTCATTGAATAATTATACATATTAATTAATTCTTTTAATCTGTACAGCTTCCTTTACCATTATGGCGGATTAGGTATTGGAATACTGAATGAAAAATAATATTTTTTTGCTTCGACGTCGTTTAATTAAATTATGGAACGAAGGATTAAATATTTATTAGGTATTTATAATTACAAGCAATAAAATACCAAAATATTATAAAAACAATCCATGAAGATTTGTTAAAAATAAAAGTAATGCTTAGAATTTCAACTTTTGGGCTAATATATCTATCTTTACTACACTTTTAAGAGTTCTTACTGAAAATTGCAAAAGCATGAATCAAGGTTCGAAAAAGTTTGAAAATGTGTCACAGAATGGAATAACATTACTCACTGTACACTTTCAGCTGGTTCAAGTCTGGAACGGCGGTGGTGTTGGCAGCGGGTTGTTGTTTCTGTTGTTTCGGATACTGCGATCGAGCCGGTGGCATCAGCCGGGGTCTCTTCAAGGGTGGCGCCAAACGAGGCGGAAACGCAGTCGACGCGTAGTAACTGAAAATAAACTTCGAGCTGAGGGTGCAAACATTTCTGAAACCGCGAGTAATTGTTCGGCACGCTTCGATGTTTAACCCCTTTGCCTGTGTACCGCTTAACGAGACAAAGGTCACCAGTTCATCGAACGTGCCAGCTAAACTTCTTTGCGTTCCATAACTCGATATCCTTTGATCCTTTAAATTTCATATTTTCTGACTATTCGCGTATCGTTTAATACACAAGGATCAAAAGTAAATACAAATTTTTAAGGTATACTTTGTGAACTATATGGAAAATATGAATTTTTGTCAAATGTATACTGCCAACGTTTATTAAATTGCTTTCAAATTAAAAGTTACTTCGATTCTTGACACTGACACAATTTTACTCTACATTTTTGTATAATATCGGGTACCCCTCTCTCTATAGTAAGGAGTTTTTCAAAACACAAAAAAAAAGGATCTTAGTATTAAAAAAAAAAAGCAGTACATTCAGGAGATAGCAGGGTAAATTGATGGCGCAGAAAAACAGGTAACTTAGGAACGGCTTTATCGTGTATTTTTCGTAGGATGCTACTTTTTTTCCAAGAAAGTCTTGTTTATTCGACAGCGGAATTTGCAAGAAACATGGCCGGTAATTTTTATCCCAAGTTTTTATACCGCGGGATTTATTCTTCGACCACTTATCACGACACGAACATCTATACGCTTAATTCTCTTTAACGAAGGTTCCATTAAAAAATAATTATCAACTGAATGCTGATAGAACGATTAATTACCTTCACAGGCTGTGATTGGAAATTATTATACACGACTGAAAATGTCAATCGAACGTTATCAAAAAAAATTCCTTTCTTTTTGCTTTATTTCTTCGACGCAATCGCGCTTAATATTATACATCACCGTGTGACAGGCAGGGACAGCGATTTATGAAACGATTACAATACATGAATTTTTGCAGTAATGCGCGCTAATTAACGTCGAATTTGTAAATACCGTGACTGAATGATACTTTCGCTAACGATCGAAAATCCGTGCAAATTGCGAACAGATTATACGATCAAAGGGGACACAAACGTCTATAGAGTACGCATAAAATCAATTGATCTGATTCAAATTACCAACCACAAAAAACGATGAATTATTAGGATTCTGGTGAACCTTTAACGACGAACTGCTCAGACAATAGCAATTTAAATTTAACATTCTATTTTCCAAATTTTTTAATATCACTTTGATCATTCGTCGCATGCTTTGGATTATTGATAATAATTCCATGATAAATGCGACATTATAATAAATGTCAAGTTATCAGGCGATAAAGATTAATTTTACGGGACGACAAAAATAGAGAAACAAATATAAATGTAACAGAAAATGGGAAACGGATGTTTGAAAATTTTGTGAAACGTGAAAAATTGTCGGATATCCGGTGGGCTATTAAAGAATACGAGTCGAAGGGAAAGGTAGGTGGGTAAGATTCGTAAAGTTTCTCAAGAATATTCTGCGATAGGGATGGAGAGAAAGATTCGAGACTTTTGCACGAGATACCGAGGAACAGAAATTCTGCGGAACGAAGAAAGTAAAAGTTCCTTGGATCTCGGCTCGGCGAGGTATTAAAGAGCAGAAAACCGTCGAAAAGGCAAGTGCAAAAGATCTTGAAATACCGACGAGAAATTATAAAAATGAAAATTACATTTCCCGATGTTACGAGAAATATTTCACGTCGAATATCATAAATATTCCTATCAGTGATTTAAACTTAATATTAAGTAATAATTTCTTTAATTTCAAGTATCTGTCAAATTTCTCAAATAAAATTATCTGTAAGATCCCAAAGTGGGGTGTCTCGAGACCTCGACTACAATTAACAGAGAACTTTAATAATAGTTTAATTTCACTTTAGTTCCAAATTAAAATGTTCACCTGAATCATGAGCTAAGTGGCAGAAAAGGTAGATAATATATGAGCTGATAATTAAAATAATTTTTCCAGCGGACTGACAACTTTCAAAATAATTCTTGGAAGAATTTCAAGAGTTAACAGCGGGACACGATCTGCATAAGGCACGAAACGGTAAGTTTCACGAAAGAACGTACAAATTATACGTTTAATCGACTCATTTGAAGGCAACAGCAGGATGGTACGTGTTTGCACGGAAGTCGATGCACCCCTTTTACCATTTGTAGAAGGTTCTTTCGATCAAAAGCCCCCGACTCGACCGGGTCTTGATCTCTAATAAAACGCGGATGAACTCTTATCCTCGTGACGCTAATTCCCTCGAAATTTCACCTTCTGAAAGTCGTTGTTCCCTCGTCCCTTCCTTCAAATTGAATTTAATCGAATGTGTTTAGACTTTTGATAAAATCGATTCGACATTGTCCCGTGCTACGGGGAAGGTAAAGGCCTGAGTTTTCAACGCGCGAAACGAAACGAGAGTAGGGTTGAAACGTGAAACAAGAGGAAAAGAAGAATCACAACCCCTGGCTCGTATTTATCCGACTATGTATTTTCTCTGTCTGTCCCGGTGCTGTTGGCCTCTGAAGCCTTCTCTGAAATAAAACTTCGTCTTCGTCCCCTCTTTCATCCTTCCTCGTCCCTCTACCACTTACTTTTACTAGTTTTCCGTCTTTCTTTTTTTTTTCTTCCCCTTCTGTTTCTTGCACCCACTCTCCCATTCTCTCTCTCTTTCTCTCTTCTTTTTTTCTTTTCTTTCTTTTTGTTTTCGGCTTCTCGAGCATCGTTACGGAGATTCTTCTTTCCTGTTTAACGCCTCCCTCGTTCCAGCTGCTCGTTTACACGTTGCGATCTTTCGTTTCGCTCGAGGAACCTTTCTTTTCCGGGGATAAAATAATACCCGCTGTGACCTAATCGCGTTTTCTTGGCATCTTAAATCGTCGAATTAGTTTCAAATATTTTTCGAACACTTTCAACAAAGGGAGAAGAATTGTAAAAATGAACGATCCATCGTTTTGATTTGAAATGAAAATCGCAGAAAAAGGATATTTAATGTAAATTACAGAAAGAAAAGATAGAAACGAGTTTATGGTGGAATCTGATAATACGAAAGAAACAAGATACATCGTTGCTTTTGTTACACATTTTAGAAACAAACAAAGCGACTTTCCTCTTAACTAATGACGTTATTATTAACATCGTGATCCTTTTGCAGGTCCCGTTTTTTGTCATCGTTCTTTGTTGCCTCTTGAGGCTGTTAAGCGTATATTTTTTTCTCCTCTTTCTCCCCATTCTTTATCATCCTTTTCCCTTCTCTCTCCCCTTTCATTTATTTAGCTTCACGTGTACATGAGTTCGCAGATTCTCGTGATTTCTTCTTTTCCCTTGTTTGTGCCGCTATAAATTTTTGTTTCAATGGCGGAACTGCCCAAAGCATACACCCCTTTCTTCATATGGAAGAATATTAACCACGATGGAGATTTTCTCCTTTTTCCCGCTCGTAATTGGCGCATTAAAAAATGAATCATGGAATATTAAGGACAATGGTAAAAATATCTACCTGCTCTCTTTATTTATTTTAGAACATATCGAAATACTATAATTTCTAAGAAACTTCAGAATATATTTTTAGAAATTTGAGAATATGAATCTTTTATAAATTGTTCAATTTTTCCACTAAACATCCACCTATAACTCGTTCGAAAAGCTAACAAAAAACCTCCTGAACCGGTGCACGTTAAAAAAAAAAAACAGAGAGAAAACCGTCAAATATATCCCTCGAATCTCGCAATAAACCGACGATTTATTTATTCACCCATTTATTACTCGAACTGTCATCCCTATGAAACCATCCGTCCGATCTCTCATCGCTCTTATCTTCCCACGTTTTATTGCCCGTTATTTTCCCGTTCTCCAACCTGGTCGCGTCATTTGATCGGCGAAAAGACGAGACGAGACGAGACATCAAGAATTTTACCCTCGGTGCCTCGTGTCCGATTCTCCACCCAACCCCGAATGTCCCGCATTGCTTGTTTCACCCTTCGACCATGGGATCCTTCCCCTCTCTCTATCTACCCTTCAGCGACAATCCGTGACACAAGAGATATCCAGGAATTCGTGACTTCGTGGCGTTGTTAAAACTTCTCCAACGCTAACGGAGTTTCGCTTTGAAACTTTCGGATAATAAGCGACAAAACTGCAGGACCAGAGAAGGTGGGGGGCAGAAAGAGGTTGGATGACGTGGAAGGGCTACGGTTTAAGGGTGCAAAGGAAGAGGAGACGGGAAGCATCATCCACACCGTCACTTCCTGTCGTCTCGACTATTTTAATTTTTTTTTTCTTTTTTTTTTCTCTTCAAGCCACCGTCCAATTATTGGCGACCGCGAAAACTCGTCCTTTTGTCGAGGCTCTTTTGAAGTGCCCCCTTATTTCTTCCTTTCTTACTTCTAATGTCTGCGCGACCAGTGACAACAACGAAGAAGAAGAAAAGAGAGAGAGGGGGGGGAAAAAACTGAGTTGCTCGTCTTCAGGTATAACGATCGTCCTTTAGTTTCGGAAGTTCGATGATTACGAGCGTCAATCTGAATCTTCTATCTCACCCCCTACCTCCCCTCCTGCTCCGTATTGCTCGCCTAATATTAAACGGGAGACAAATACGCTCCTGGCGAAACTTCGACGTCGTCCAAGTCGCGTTTAAAAGTGCTCGTCGCCGCGATGTAACGGAGACTTTTAGCTAACGAGTCGAGTTTATGGATCGAGTTCGTTCGTTCTCCAATAATTCGTGGGTAAACTGTTCGGAATTCACGAAAACGTCCCTTTCAGTGAACGCGGACGATGGAATAATGATCCAATGGACGAGTTTCGTTCGATTTGCGGAATAAGTCCTCGAAAAAATACAATGTTTCAAAAATTACGTTTCAAATTTTTCGAGCTACTAATGATACGATACCTCTCGTCTCAATTTCGATGAAAAAGAAGGTAACAGCCGGATTGCATATCAGGAAATCGATCCAAATTTACCAGTCTCGTTTATTCAATTTTATCGTAAAACGTTACCCTAGCTAAATGACGTTTAATTCAAGGAAACGAACGATTCAATTTAAATTTTACCCAGCCTCCTTAGAGGGATCAAGGATTCTTTTCCAAAGAAGGAAATAAAAAAAAAAAAGGAAATCGAGATAAACCTCTATTCGTTTAACTATAAGCTGAACACGAGACAATCGAGAAAAGGGGACAAGGGACGAGGGTATAAATCGACAGATTTTCATCAAGAAGCAAGCCCGGACAAGAAGAATCGTGGCTCGGGAACAATTCGACCAACCAGGTCTGTGATTGGCACCCGGTGACAATTATTTGTTTCCCACAAATCACCGTGGAACGTCTCGTCGTTTTCTTTCCTTCTTCTTTACCCTTACAACAGATTTAACCCTCCCCACCGTGGTTCGTGCACTTTTAGACACATTCTGGTCTGTCCATGACATTTTCCACGATATTGCCAACGAGGGGCGTTCTTTGACCCTCCATAAACCAAATTCTCTGTTCCGTATGAAAGGGTCGGTATTAATACGACGTTGGAAAAGCCTGGCTTCGATCGAACGGCAGAGGAGTGGGGGGGAGGAGGACACGAAATAGAAATTAATCATTCCAATTGTTTTCCCGAGGAATTGTTTCCGCGAGGATTTTATTTCTCCTCTTTCGTGGATTATTCTTTCCCTCGGAATTATCGGTAGAAAATTTCCTACCTATAATATCCGATAACATACAATATAAATATACGTATATTTGAATTATAAATTTGAAGAATTGTATTATACGATATTCAAATTATAATAGAAATCTACAAAATTCATTTAAATTTCAATTCTATTCCCACAACTATACATTTTTTATCTATTGTAATAACCAAACAGGAAAATTAATGGCTCAGTTTTATCATAAATGTGTACCAAATATAATTCAAAATTTATTATTACAGTAGGTATTTAAATAAAATTTAATTTTGACAAAACGACGTTCGAATAAAAGAAATCACAGAGACATGAAATATAACGGTACGATGGCAGTAATTTCATGGTGTAGGTTTATAGAAGAAATAATTAATATCAATAATTCATGTCTGTGAAAAAAAGTAACATCCCGTCCACGAATCGCGCAAAAAACATTACAACAGCCATGTAAGGCAAGAGGTTTCTTCCACTTCCCTCATTTTTTTCACGTCTTGTATAAGTTTCAAGATCGGTGGAAATCTGGCTGCGACGTTTCGAGTTATATCACCAGCGACAATGAGTCATTGTCAGAATTTCTGAAACAGAACGCACCACGACCCCACCGTGAACTTTATTCCGCGCAATTCGGGCCAGTTCCGCCTCGAGCGTGCAAAAATTAAAAACATTTGTTTGAGGGGACCGTAATGGACGTCTTAAATTCTTTCTGTTTTAAATTTCAAATGAGAAAGTAAGCTACCATTATAACTTCCCACGCAAGAATTAAATTCGAATGAATACGAAGAAAGAAATTAATTTCAAATTAATTCTGACTGTAATGTTGTGTTCAACAGTTGACATTCGAGACATAGATCTTCTGACAAAATTTCATGACAGAAAAGTATTGTAAAAGGGCACTTATGCTACATTTATTTAAAGGTTAAAGTTTCAAGAAAAAGACCATATATATGCACCTTTCATTGATGAACCTTATACAAAATGGCGGACTGTTGAACACAACGAACGATGGATATCAAAGCAATATATTTTCAAATATACATCTTATGAACATTCAAACAAAATTTCATAACAGAGAAGTATTGCAAAATGGCACTTATGGCACATCAATTTAAAGGTAAAAGTTTGAAGAAAATGACGGTATACGAGCACCCTCTATTCATTCCCTCGATATAAAATGATAGGCTGTCGAACACAACGATGTTCAATAGATTATATCGAAACATAAAAAGTCTGACACGATTCGATGACTTGAAAGTATTTTAAACTAGCACGTATACTATGTCAATTGAAAGTTTAATATTTAATGAAAATACTGATGTATTGAGAATAAGTTCTGCGAACGGGGTTCCTGTTTGTATCTCAAATGTGACTCGTTATAAAGTAAAAGATCAAGCAGAACTCTATCAACGACGGTGTACAATTCGCTTCCGTAAAAAAGTAAGAAACGAATTTCCATTACAGCTTGCAACTTTTGCTTCTTTGTAATGTAAATTCGCCGCCGCTGCCGGTACTGAGCGCCGCTGAAAAGTCGTGCGGTGTTTAAAAAAAGAATAACCGGCGGTAAAAGCATTTTCGAGTAGAAAAGAGAACCCTGACATACTTTGAACACGCGTGAAGCCAAATTATCAGCGTATTTTCGCGAAACCAACGAAAACAGAAAACAGTTGTTGTACAGCATGTGCAATAAATTATTCAACTAAACCGTGTATATACTTTCTTCAACAGAGGATGTAATTTTGTTGTTAAGTTCAAATGTTTGCATATTATCAAATTTACATTTTCAAACTAAATAATTTAACCCTTCTGCTTCTGAAAGTAATAATTTATCTGCACTCGTGAAATACGTAGATAGTATGTTTATATTATGTTAGTGTATCGCTAATAAATAATATTTTATTTCATACATTTAATAGAAGACAGTAGTTTTTACAAAGACAGAAAATTTTACCAAGAAAGGTTTTAGGGTAACACGAATAATTTAAACGAAAGTAGAAGAAAGGATTAGACGTCTATAAAAGTATCAATTTATACGAACACTATCAATCCAATTATTATGTATTCATGTCCTCGAGCAGCGACAGACTTTTTACGAGGATGAAAATATATGCGATCCGTTTAGAGTTTAGAGGAATCTGTGTCGGTTTAACTTAAAAGGCAGCAGCTTATAACGATGTTATAACACTGATCCTTATTTTAATCGTAACCTACATACGTCAATCTTGAGTATCGAATGAGAAACCTTTGGCCAGTGAAACCATCGTCTATTAATATCCTTATAAAGAACAAATCACATGGCTGACATTTATATGACAGTGAATTTAATAAAACTAACGAATCGATATCGTCGCGTACAAGACAGATTTGAATGTCTCCTAAGGGGTTTTATTTATGCTGGCAAACGAAGAAAATAGCTAATATCGAAGAAATTTGATGTATTATGTTTATCCAAATTGAAAAATTATTTAAATAATCTTCGAATACAAATTTAAACGAGATAAAGTTATTTAAGAATGAGTGTCGGATAAAAAAAGAAAAAGAGTAAACTTTTATTTTCACTCCTAGGGGTAGGCGTTTCTTAATTTCGCCAATGAGGGGCCTTTTCCAAAAAATTAAAAATTATACAAATTTCATTAATGTATATTAAATAATTATATGTAGAAGAAAATTTATCAAGCAACCAATGAGAAGATCAAAGTTATTTTAACATACTTTTCAAATTATTCAATTTCAATTAAGACCGGTAATAAAAAGTGAAATGAAGTTTTTAAAAATCTGCCAAGTTTGCCAAGGAAACTTTTAAGCACTACGTATATGCTTCTTCCATTTCATTTCCTTTCACAGGAAAACTTTTCACAAGGGTATGATAGTTTTGCAACTTGTCTTGGATTTCTATGAGTAATTAAAAAGTGCTCAGAAAGTTCAATCGCAGTAAGATTGAAGGAATTATCGTGAAATCTCGCTGCCACTCTTTCCTTCTTCGGTATTTCTCGTTTTCAGAATCGGAGCCCCTTGTTTGGTCAGTTAAAATTCAAGGATTCAAGGATCGATCAAACAATACGTACGTATTATATCTATTAGAAATTTATGTATCTTCATTATTTCATTTTAAAACCAAATTACGTATTAAAACTCGACAAAATTTCTCTGATAATTTTACAACCTTTCTGTGATAAACTTTTTAAATGAAATTCATAAAAGTGACCTTAAAATTAACTGCCAATTAATTAATCATAAAGATGAATTTTTATATGTATTCTGATATTAATATTCATTAAAAAAAAGAAAAAGTAGGAAAAGAGACATTATTAGTTACCGGAAGATTTACTTTGAAGCTGTGCAATCGAGCTCGTCTTGAAATATGGCTAATTTCATGTTAAAATATGAAGAGTGATCGATAAAAGCACCATAATCATTATACCTCTTCAAACATTTATCAAAGAAAGGCAGCAAAAAGCTATATTTTTCCTTCAATATTTACCGTGTTAAGAGGAACTCGATTTTCCTGATATTTATTTGCAATTTATTCATCAAGGAAAGCGAGCAATCTATCCAATAACCATTTCAAATAAAAAATTCCAAACGAAAACGAAATTTATTCCTCTCTTACGAATCCCACCCCCCTTTCTTCCCTCGCACACGTAACCGCTCCTCCTTGTCACCATGCCCAAGTTTTTCTTTGTCACACGACAGCGAAAATCAAATTACGTGTCGCTTGCAAAAGGATTTTCATTCTTTGTCGTTCCTCTACATCAAAGGATAAGTTGCGAGTATTGCAAATCCCTTTCGCCGTTTCACCATATTATTGTGTTCTGCTCGAGGAATTTTCTTTCTTCCCCGGGTAACGTATTTGCAAAAATACGCGGGCAAAGGATTTTCATCAGCCAACATTTTGATTCCGCCACAAACAGGACGTATTAAATACGAGGAAAAAGAAACAAGAGATATTTTTCAAACTTCTTCGATCTGATTTAATAATATCAGTTTGACAACGAAATTTACGATCTTTATATTTTTGTTATGTTATTCGAAGTGGCATGAATGGGTTCACGAAATTATTTATGATCGTTGTAAATTATTTTAAAATTATTAATATCAATAATCTAAATTTATAGTTATTTTGTTACTGTATCTTAATTTCTATTTCTGTTAACTTATAACTAATACAAAAGAAATAAAAATATTTCTTTTACTTATTTAAGAAAAACTTTAAGTGTCTACTAGTGATGCTAAGTCACTGAATTAAATTCATGAAATTGTCGAGTTTAAAAATTATTCTAATTAAGGCAAGAGATTATCGGTTTAATGACACTTTGATCGAAAATTATTTTGTAAGATGTCAAATTATTACTTCACGAACGCTCCAAGCAAGAAAGTTAAGTTACTTGATATTATAAAGGATATTGAAGTTAAATTGATACGAAATTAAAAGTTTATCAACGGTGTAATACGATTCGAAAGATGTGTGTATTTATAGAACAAAAAGGGTAGCAATTATTCCAGGAGATTGTTAATTAGGGCAAACTGTAACAAACGACGAGCGTAACTCGATATTTGAGCAGTTGTCGAGATACAACGTACCGGAATTGTTAACGATGTCCCACTGAATCAGTCTGTTAACTCTTAATTACTTCCAATTAACCCGACGTTAGATCAACTTTGCGTGACAGACAATTAGAATCATAACTAAAGTTTGGTCTGATTATTTTGATTATAACCGTACTCATTTACTCCAAGTATGGAGCTACGATTCCCTAAAAATGCAATATAAAATGCATTATTTTTCAAAATATATTCTTTTGTAATTAACAAAAGAATCTTTATTGAAATGTTTTCAGCACGGAAGTTCAGTATCGATACCTAAAAATAACAATTCTATTCCAGAAACAACTGGTTGAATTCAAAGGTCAGCTGATGACATTTCATATCCTATCCTTTGTCCCTTTCAATAGAAAATTGTGACAATACAATCACAACTCTACAAATGAACTGCCATAAAATAAATGATAAAAATAAAATAAATAACGTTGTTCTATGTATTAAAATTCACGGTATTATACAGATCCCATTTTCCTGTTTATGAATATTACATTAAATAATATTCCAACTTAGAGAACGGGATACATGGTATTATTCCAATTTAACTAACGAAACCAAAAACCTTCTCTAATCCAGCAAGAATTAACCATCGTAACTTCGTTAAAGGTCTGACGACGAACGCGTATCTAAAGGCTTTTCCCGTCGCAAAGAAACCGAACTTCGCGTCGAAGAACGAAGCTTTTTGCCAGCGGTGGTTTTGCATGTATGTACGTTGGTCGTTACAAATTAGACGATAGGCGTGTAACGCAACGCCAAGTAGTTTGAAACTGGCTGTTAAACCAATGCAAATTACTGCAAGACAATCCCCCGGTGTTGCGGACCGGGGGCGAAAAGGGGCGTGGGTCAGGAGAGTTCGTCCTTTCTAATTACGTATCGCTCGGAAAGAGGAGGTAAAAGCTTAACCAAGTTTTCACGAATTAATGTTGCAAACCTCTACCTCTGCGCCCCACGCCGTGTGTTCATCCCGTGAATTTCATGTTTCACAGGAACTTTACTTTTCCCGACCGATTTCGAAATTGGATAGGTAACTCGATTTCCCCGTGTCCCCTTCCGCGGAAGATTTTTACGCTCCTTAAACTTGTATGAAGGACAACGGAAAATATTTAACATTCGTATAATATCGTCGTTAATGTTACTAACAAAATATTGTATCACAGTTCTAAAATAAATGTAATCAAGTTAGAAATTAAAAGTATGAAATTATTAAACGAGAGTGATATTTTCCTCAGAGAGTTTGAAAATTAATTTCAAAGCATTTAAAATTTAATTTCTAAGCTTTTGATTCCTCTATTTAAAAGAAAATTACTATTACTCAAGGTATGATTTTTACAAAGATTTTACTAAGACTTCCCTCACCTTATTTTTGAGTTATTTTGAATTTTGTTTAACCAACGAAAATTCCGTACATCGATGATGGTACAAGTGATAGAAGAATATGAACTGAATAAGCAAGAACATGATACGGATCATCGAGAATGTCGAAAAGATTAATTAAATCTTCCAGGAAATTTTACAAGCATCGTTTCGGGTATAACCAGCAATTTTACTACAAATTGGATGTAATGTAGGCGTAATACCCTGGTGTATAAGCAAGAAAGGGTATCAAGTTAATCAGGAATATTCATCCCTCAGGGTATCGTTTCACAGCTACGATTAACCTCTATTTCGTACTCGTGCAACGTAGATTTGTATCGCGAGCCTATTGTTCTCAATTTTCCTCTTCGCGATACGGAATATTGCTTGTAATTTAATTATACATATCGCTATTAGCGAGATGAACGGACGCCTATGAAATCAGAAGCAACAAAGCGATCGAGCTCGTTTGATGATTACTTTACACGCGAAAGCGAAGATAATCAAATTCCGAAATAAATCGAACAATGAAAACGGGGATCTAAGATTTTGATCGCGTGTTAACGACCGTCGATTAATGGCAAATGATTCCCGTGCGAATTTTCTCCGTCTCGGAATTGGAAGATTAATTACAAATTGAATCGGTTACAGGTATAATGGTATAACGAGGGACCGCACTGAGTGGCATATACCCGTACACTCACACGTATACGTCGAAGGGTGTCAGGTTAATTAGGGACATTCGTCCCTCAAGACATCGCTTTGTGACTAGGAGGCTTAACTGGACACGGGTGCATTCTGACCCCTTAACAGCACCCTGGCCTATAAGCTTGATCCCCATCGACATACATTAAGTGCACGGATTTCAGATGTCTATCTGAGCTGTGTCAAATTAAGTGTCACCTGCCAGAAACGTCAGATCTAATCGATGTAACATCGCAAGCCGCTTTCGTGTATTGATTATGACACGAAACGACCGACTGAACAATGCTGAATAGTTCTTTCTATTTACTAGGCATTTTAAAAAAGTTTTTTTAATAAATTTGTTAGTATTTTGATTTAACTAAATAGAGAATTCGTATTCAAAATATTTAAGTTTCGAATTTTTATTTTAAGATATTCTTATTCAAAGTGTTAGAATTTTGATGAAAAGAATAAAGATTTTTGCAACTTAAATATCAGATTTCTTTTGAGTTATTTTATTTTGTCCTGTTCCTTTGCATCGAGTCTTTATTTACTATCGTTATCATATATTAAGTGTAATCGGAGGTAAAGGACTATAGCCCTCCTTAGCGGCGAAAAGGTTAAAGGGATAATGTACCATACAATTTGCCATCTGGTCATTTTCGTTTGATAAATTACTGACGTAACGACCATTATTAACACTGACAGCAGCGTAATTCAACGGTGCTTGAAGGCATAAATATAGTTCTTAATTTTTAAACTATACTTTGCCTCCAATAGAGTAGGTAAAAATAAGATCACAACAGAAAATCGAGATTTAATCAATAATCCCTATTACGCTTCTATATTTTGCACAATTATGAAAATCAAGTACCAAGATCCACAAACAAATCAAATTTAAGCTAAACAAATTCGAGATTGAAAAATACAGCTAAAATATGTAAAATCTTGCTAATTGAACATAGAAGTTACGAATAAATATCAATGTTGAATAAGAAAAGATCAATAAATAATCGAGAAATTGGATCGTTAATATGCTCAGAAGATAGGGGAATCGATGCCATTGACAACGCATTTTGTTGCAAGCCGATATCTCGATTCGTTCCCGAGATACAGAGGTTTGAATCGCGGAAAGAGCGCGCCGCGGTATGAATGAATGGCGGCCGAAAAGCGCGGGAGCCGCCGTGACCTACTTCTTTTCCGAGAAATGCGTGTACTACGCGTAGTAATAGTAAAAAAGACGCTGACTCAGTGTTTGCCAATGACCTACCGCAATACTACAAACCTTGAGATAGGTCAGTGACCGGGTGCGAGCGAGACGCCGATAGAAAACTACTAAAAATTAGGCTTCGCTTTACACGACGATATCTCGGCAACTAGAAGTCGGATCGGCATAAAACAAAAACCACCGTAAAGCTGAAGCTTCCGCGCTGCCAACAGTATTATCCTTATCGATAAAACACGAATAGTTTCGGAATTATAGCGGTTTAAATTTTTAACAATTTTAATAGAATTTCTTATGGGTTTTAAGAAGTTTTTTCGATTTTTACGTGATTGTTTAATAATTTATTGTTTGTAACGATGTTAATAATTGTTATTAATATTAGAGACGAGGATGGTATAAGGATTTAATGAGATTTAATGCAAAGTCGTGTTGAATTTTGTTCAAACTTTGTTTGGACGTTTGATACTTAAAATGTAAGTAAATGATCAAATTCTGGAGATGTAATTACTCAATTATATTAGACTGATCAATTTTAAAGTACCACAAAAGTTTATTTCACCCTGGAACCGGAAATGTTCACGTAATTACTAATATTTCACATTTAAAGAAGAAAAACTCATATTACTATTAATCTTGATAATAATGTTAATTAAAACCTATACAATTCTAATTGTTTATTCAAGAAATAAATACAATTTAATATTTTTAAAGGGCACAAAGTTGAAATAATATTTTTTGATTCCAAACCATGGAATTTAAGGGTTAAACGTCCAAACAAAAACCGATCGATACCATTACCGTAAACGTACTCGGAATCACGACCGAAAATCCAGGTTCGTGGAACCGGAAACCGTCCACCGGAACAAAACCAGCATCCGAACGACTTTCGAAACATTGTTTCTCGGGTACAATTCAACAAGCGTATCGAATGGTCGTGGGTGTCCGCGGCAAGCAAGAAACTTAATCGAAAGCGAATCCCTGAAGCTTCGTGGCGGTTCGATCTCGGTTCTTTGTCCGTCATTTGTGTTCAGAATTTGTTACTCGAGAGACCATTTTGCTGGGAAAACGTTGGCCGGAAATTGGCCGCAGATACACGGGCTCGACCGCGGACAAAACACGCGAGTGCAAAGGTAAAAACAGGGCGGAGAAAAAAAAAAGAGGATAACCCCCTCCCAGTTCCCCGGTTCGACGAGGAGGATAGAATGGAAAAGATATCAAAAGCAATCAATTCCTTTTTACCCGACGAATAATGCTCCCCTCCTGACGATGGTGTTCGCGTCGTCTCTGGCATTCGAAAGCTTCGTGTGCGTTACAGTGTGTGTTTCCTATGGCGTGCGTGTTGCATATTTAAAGCGACGGGCAAGAACGGAATATAAAGTTCGTTGGAAAACACTGGTCAACCCAAAAAAAAAAGAGAGAGAGAGAGAGGGACACAGGGGTCGGTCGCGTTCTCGTACACCACCGTCATCCTTGCAAAAATTAATAAAGCAACGGTAACGTGGTTTGTCGTTGTGTTTGGCGGAAAGAAACGTTAACAGCGAAACCATAGGATGCATCCTCCGCCTCTTTCTCTCTCTCTCCCTATCCTCTTTTCAGGTTATAATATAATTCTGTTCCACGCGGCTGGCCAGCAACAGCCTCACCTGAGCTTATGACTTTTATTCGTACCATCCTGTTTCTACAGGCTGGTCACGAACTGTCTCTGAATCGCAACAATTAAAGCAAAAGTACGACGAGGGCCGTCGTGGGTTTTTCAAGCTCTCCCTTGCCGGGCGACACCGATCGCAGGAAAAATGACGGGGAAAAAAAAATAGAAGCACGGTTGAAAGAGAACGGAAACGCGAACATTATTGGGTGTAAATTACGCGGGAACGGCGGCGAATTAGTCGTTTGTCTCGGCCAGGATACAATTCCCTTCGTTTCGTTGGCGGAAAAAAGAAAACACGATAAATAGTTTCGTGAAAAATGGGAGGGTGTACGAGAGCGAGAAGTGAAACAGCGTTCTCGTGGACGGAATTTTTGATATCTCGATTCTTATAGAAAATTTTACCCTGAATTGTTGCCAACCGACAGAAAAATATGGCTAATTACTCCACGAAACAAAATTTTATTTAGAAATCTTTCTCGACCGTATCGATGTAATTAATTTTATCGAATATCGACTGTTCCACAGGTGACACTTTTATTTTGCCATCGAACAGCAAAGGATAAATGTAATATTGACGGGATCAAATCTGACCCTGCCTTCAGGGTTAAATTTGACTACCAAATAAAATGCCGAAAGAAATGGGAAAATCGGTCGGTACGAACAATATCACCCACAGGTCTGTACGTTGTACCCATAATCCTGCCAATCCTCGATTCCGCAGAAAAATTCGTTCCCCAAGCAACTGGAAGATAGGGAATCGGATAGCCCGCTGCAACGACCAGATTTATCACGTGATAAATAGTCTTCATTCTCCGTTCCGTGTTTTTTTTTTTCACCTCTCCCTCTCTTAACTTTCAACGAAACGGTACAGGCGGATCCTAAATTATACGAAAATTCAGTTCACGAGGATACGAACAAATAGACGAAAAACGCCGTTTCAGCCGACTTCCAGTGTGTGTTTTCCGCGTGAAATATAGACGGGAGTTCTCGAGCGACCACCATGCTTCTCCGTACTTAATAATTATTATCTACGGGTCACGTGAACGTAATAACGTTAGCGTGTACCATTTTCTATGATAATCGCACGTGCACCGACTCTTCAAATTCGCTCTATTCAATCAACGCGCTGTTTGTACGTTTCTTCGTCTATCGATGAACGGATTAATTGAAAAGTATGATTGAGCAATCATTGCTGACATCGAACATGGTACAACTTATATAAAATGTCTAAGACAAACTTGCAAATAATATAAAATAAAAAACAACTGCTTAATCATCATTGAAATAATTTCTTAACTTTTTTGATGTTGAAGAATAATTATTTTTGCAAAAAGTACTAACGGAAGATTAAATTCTACCCATGAAATGAATAAATAAATAATCCTCGAGAAACATGAAACGAATGTAGCTCTCTAAATGCATCAGACGATCCTTTTAATTCATTATTTAGTCAAGTTATCCTCTGTTTCAAGTTTCGTTATTAACGTTTCAAGAATCAAGAGGATACGCTTCCCTTTTTTTTTATTACTATATGTACGTATGTTGCAGAAAATTTTCAGCATTTCGGTATTAGAAAGTAGTGCTTTTTAGGGCTTTCAAGAATTTCACAGTGAAGCTTTTAAACGGATAGCTTAAAAAGTTTCTTTGACGATGATACACGAGATGCTGCAGCAGTCGAGTCATTTCGAGCTAAGTCGAATGCGATTTCTTGTTCCCAAGTTAGTCTCCTTAGAGTCGCTCGACAGAAAAAAAAAAAGAGAAAAAAATATAAAATGTGACACATTGAACTAAATGACTCCGCATCAAGGTTTTTCAATCCTATTCCCGTGAATAAAGCGACCTCGTCGTCGTTAATCAAAATGACTAATTAATCTCTCGAATGATATCGGTTACGCGTACATTACTTTCTCTCTATTTACGAAGAAATATTTTTTGAAATATTACCCGTAATACCCTCGGAACCATTAATAGAATATCAGAATTATGGTAAATAACGGAATTAATAATTATTGGAAATACATTATAAGAAAATCTATCAATCAGTTTTATAAATAAAGAAACGTCGAGTAATTCCGTCAATTTTAATTTTAGTTTCTTGAGATTAAACTTTTCTCTCGAGAAAGAGGGAGAGAGATCAAGAAGCGAGTAGAGCCGTTACAAACGCACGAATCAAAATAATTAATTAGGACGGGCGTTTCGTCAACGATGCCGTTCGGATTTTAATCATGCCGATTTTAATCGATGCCAAAATGGTAATAAATGCGTCGGCGCATCGATGCGAAACGGAACGCAAAAATAAATTAATAAACTTCAATATTGTTATTGATATTCCTCGTACGTATCGTGTGAACGGTGCAGAAGCAAAACGTTCGGGAAACGGTCCGTAATAATAATTGTGATTTATGGTCTGGTAGTCATAATTCCAGCATCGACGGCAAATTATGTGTCTGCTTTTCAAAATTGCGCCAATGAACACGCGTATACGTGTACACGCGCACGAACCCGTTCAATTCCCTTTATGCATCCAGGAGATACGCAGATTTTACTTTTTGCCCGTGAAATAAAAAAATCGAATCAACTTATTTTCACTTTCTGACGATTATTAAATGGAAAAACTGTTTCTTTTTCTTCTCATTTAATTCCATATTAATACGAGAATATTCTATGAAAAATATTTAAATCTGGATTGAATTCAATCGCATATTTTATCAATAAAAATTACTTTATTTCCTTTTTCCTTTCCATTTCTGAGCGAAATTGTTGTTTGCAATTTTAACCCGCGCGGATTTTAATATTTAAAATTGTTTGCATAAATATTTAAGAATTAACCAACACGATAAAGCCTTTTCTAATCGATAAATAAATCAAACTGGGAAATAATTACCCCGGTACGAATAATGAGTAATTAATTGTCTTTTACCTGATCGACTAGGAAAACTGTGTATCAGCATGGAATTTGCACTCACCTATCATAGTAGTAGTCCCTGAAATCAGAAAAATAATCAAAGATTAATTAAAAAATTACAGACTAGAGACGAGAGTGTATATTACGAAATTGTTTCAGATGAAAATGGAAAGAAATACAGTTTAGAAAACGTAACATATATTCCCATTGTTACGTTTTGTTTGAATTTTGTATATTTTTCTTTTCTTTTTTTAACGACGTACAGAACAAATGTTTCTATCGATTCAAACAACACGATACACAAGATTCATCGAAATCGATATTTCTGTGATATTTCATACACGGTCAGGACAAAATAAACTTCAAAACGAAGTGTGCGTAATATTTCTGTGCTTTCAAAAATCATGGATGCAGCATAACAAGAACGATGCAATAAAATAGTACCAGTAAGAAAAATCTTCGAGTAATAATTAAGAAATTATTTTTATATAAATTTATAATTATCAAACTACGTCTGACAAGTAAAATAATTTTCCAAGTATCTAAGCACAGAAAATTTTAAAACAGAAATTCAGAAACCCCATTGAAATGATGAAAAATTCAACGAACGTCTGATACAAATTTATTTTTAACAAATAATGCAATAAAATCGTCCAAAAATTATTTGAACCACCTTGAAGGTTCGATTCGTTCCAATCATCCAATCCCAGTTAGGTCACACTTCAATCACTGTTTAGGATTCCAGTGAATCGATCAAAATACGACACCGTTCGGCTGCCAGTCACGTTTCCGGTATAGCAAACGACGTTTCAACGCCGATCGTGACCAAAGCTTTCTGTTTTGTATCAAAACTAAAAAGGGTCCGATGATTCGACGAACGTTCGAAAATTGGCCGCTTTAAATGCATTCACCTCGGCTCGCAAGATTTCCGACGCGAAAATAGGAAACACCTGAATCTTCGCCTGTCGTTACATTAATTGCCATCCGGTTGTTTAACCGCGCGATAATGCTTCCGTGCTTTTTTGTTCGTTTGTAACGGGAAGCTCCCGCGATGCTTAAGGTTATCGGACGTTACAAGGGGATTACCGTGAATTACACAGTGCCGTACATGGACACTGGTGATAAAGGTGGAACGACGCGAAAGAAAATGGTCGAAACGGTGTAAACGCGACTGAAAAAGCGAGTTTCAAATTGCCACGATCCTCAAGAAACCCTAATTTATTCGTAGCCAATAAAACCTCTCAATGTTATCGCTGAAACTTGGAAGTTAACTTCGTGTTTAAAAAATTACACAAAGCCGATCGAAACATTGAATTTATTTATTTCAAATAGATTAATAATGTACGAATAACGAGTTTAAGAAAATTTGAAATCTCGTTAATAATTTCGATTTAAAATAACACCGAACACAAACGATATGACGTTTCAATCGATAAAGTGCTACAAAGGGTATGGAATAAATATCCAACAAGTTCCATTGACTTTTATTATTACAGAAACAATCGTTGAAACCAATTAAAAAAGTGTCAAGAGTATCCGAAAGCAAATTTTCATTGAAATTAATAAACGCTTCTGTCGATTAAAGGGCGACAAGTTCGCCGGTAAATGGCCCATTATTTCGTTTATCAGCGGAAAGTGTTCTTCGTGGCAACGATTTAAAGGGAAAATTGCCAATTACTTGGCTCGTTGTAAATTACTCGAGAAGTTGATACGTTCTGGCTTGTCGAGGCGTTTACTTGCATCGACGTTTCAATAGACACGCCCAATAAAGAAGGGACACGGGACAAAGGAAAAGTTAAATTAAACGAGAAAAATCGATTTTCCACTGTCAATCTCAAAAACGACATCATATTGTTAAAATAATCATTATTAGCAGATAAGAAATCCTATAAAACTAATATCAAGATAGATAATATCAAACTTGAACTTTTTCAATGTAAACAAAAAATTATTTTCTTACATTAATTAGACGTGTGATTGAATTATTTAAACCTACTATATATCTTATTTTATTCAATTTATGACTCTATTCTGGAACCGTATGAAGAATTAAATTGAATTTTGGGACCATTACAGCTTATAATTTTTACAATTTTCTAAATTCTTATCTGAAGAAATTCTTATCTGAGCAAGAAAGGGTTACATTTTCTTTTTACGAGCTAATAATGTTAGAGACCACGACGTGCAACGAAGATAATTTTTAAGGTATTGGAAAATGTTCAATTGTGTACTGTTCGGTATTGATCGAATCAATTGAAACATACAGGAAGGAAATTGCTGATAATCAAGCGGAGGAGTACGTTAATCGAATTTGTGCAACGATCGACCGAACGAAAAGTGTTTTGGTCAATAAATGGTCCATTAGTTACCGTTTAAATACACGATTTCTGCAGTTGAAAGAGAGAAAACGACGCTGACCATGAAATGTCGACGAAAGGGATCGGACTACCGAGAAAATTGCCAATTACTTTAATTGCTTTGCTTCGGTTGCAAAAAAAAACCTGTTTCTTTTATTCACTGATACAAAACAAATAAGTCCCAAAACACCCCACTGAATATCAAAAGATTTATAATTAAAATTATTCTTAGTAACCTTTTAACAAAGCAACTTTCTTTATTTTTTTTCTCGAAATATTTTTATGTTTGTTCAGTTCTAGAATTGTACCAAGTTATAATCGGTATTCAACATACTAAAAATAATAACAAATAATTAATTCGTTTAGTGACGTTCAATATTTATAATTTATATATATATATATAATTCTGTGATGGTACTATGAAATTCAAAAATAAATGTACCAGCATGCTGTCAGATTAAAAGGATCGATACTAACAAGTTTGAGGTTGATAACACCAGCTATAAGTAATTACCGAGTAGGAAAGACCCAATTTAGACGGATTTAGGTCAACAATGCTACATATAGTCCGGGGATTATATATGTACGTGTGAATAATGAATTTTTTTTATCGTTCTCGTTGCTAATTATACTTTAAACATTTGGTTCTAGAATTTCCTGACGTCAAAATCTAAGAGTCTTTTGAATTTCAACCTTAACTTTAAAAAATATTTACAGAAATGATCAAAGTTTACGCAGTACATATTTTTCATCTTATTTAATCTTCGAAACCGGGTCAAATATAACTCAAATCGCAAATACGTGTGCCACAGGATTTCGATTACCGGAGGATAAAATTTATAATCAAAGGATATTTAAAGGAATGCCTTGAAATTTCGAAAATGAAAAATCCACCTCGATACCGATAATTGAAATATGTATGTTTAAGTTCGCGATAATTAAATTTGTTTCGAAGAAATTTCAACCATTTTTCCGATCTAACCAAACCAAAAATTCCTTTTCAACGACTGTTATCGAACTACTCTATACGCACATTTTTTGTTCTCCCTTTTTTTTTTCCTTCAATTTTCATCACCTTTGCCGACTGTGCAAGGGAATATCGATCGGATCGGAAGAGCAGGTGAACCAAAAATAGAGAGAAAAAAAAAAAAGGTACGATGGTGCATTCATGACCCAGAATTTCTGAATAATATTCTCTTGGTCGAACTACGATAGTTCCAGTTCGTACACCGATTGGACACGAATAGAGAAATAGACTGACGATTATTGAACCGTATAATCCCAAATACATGGTTTGCTATTACCTGATAAATTCACGCGAAAATGCCGATGTAAAGGAGAATCTGATCGATAGTTGCAAAAGAAGAGAGAGAGACAGAGAGAGAAAAAACAGAAACAGTGGCGGGAGAAATAAAAATCTGCGTTTTTATAAAACGTTTCACTCGAATTGCGCGAATGAAACAGTGGATTCGTATTTTAAACAAATGTTCTGTATATATATTTTTATACGACCATTTCATATTCACACTTTCAGCAAAAAATATGCGTCTCGGGCAATTTATGATGCTCGAGAACCGCGAAATATAAAATACTCGTATTGTTCGTTATATTTGACCGCGCTTTCACAGCGAAGAGAGGAAAAAAAAAGGTAAAAGAATAAAAAAAAAATAAAAATGGTAGAAATAACTCGTGATTCATTTGAGAAAAATTTCACTTCAATGAAACCCGTTGACTCGAATTTTAAACAATTTTTAATCCGCGTTCGATTGTTGCCTTCAATCCACGTTTTCTTTTTTTCGTCTGAATAATTAAATTTTAATTCAACCGAAGATATAAGGAAAGAATTTTCGTAACAGCAAATTGTTTGCCACGCACGAAATCGATTTCGACTTGTATCGAATCCTTTTGAATTTATACGAATCAGTAGCGAACAAAATTTGTGAAATGTTCAATTTCGTAGAACTGCAATAACAGGAAGAGATTTTAATCGAATAGACGGATAACTAGAATTCAAATTCTTTCTCATAACGTTTCAAAACGTTTACAGGCTGTACAGAAATTATTTTGAATTTACTCGGTGCCCGTGTATCCGTATTTTATTTTTTAGCGTTTACGTGTATGAATTAATGAAAAGCAATTTTCACAGCTTTTGTCTTCGTAAAATTGCGATCGTAACAAAGATTTTTATTTCGATGATAAAACATCGACCACAATTTAAATATTTTATTATTTTCGAAAGCATTTGTAACCAACAACAAATAGTCTTGAATTCGCATGATGTTTTCATTTGTTTATTCGGTTCGTGCACGCGGTACCGAGAATTTTGTTCTAATTTATTTTTAATCTCACAGATGGTAACGTGTTTACAAAATAAATAGAAACGTGTAATTTGGTACACGGTAATGTTTACGGAAATTAAAAAATACGTCATTACGAAATTGCGAACACCTGTCTGAACGAGCTTTAAAAACGCGCGCGTGTATCTTAACGCGAGATCGAAAATTGGAAAAAATGTCTATTGAAAAGATACGAGAAAAATTGAACTTGTATCGAAAAATGTCGGTGTAATTATGGAAGGGGCCGATTGTTTTGGCGTATTCATTGTTGTTCGTGGTATCGGTTTTTGTTTTGTCAAACTTTTCTTCTCCAAATAAAAATGTAAAAACTGATATTCTATCAGAGTTGATTGAACATGAAAATTGAATTTTAAGCAATTTTTAAGTACGAAGGCTTGGATAGGCGTTGTAATTAACGTTACACGTGATAATAAGGCATCGACAATTGCCGGGTCTATTACTTATATATAGTGCAATATCAGTGATGCTGATGTTGAAGCATCCAAGATCAGAATAACCGATAGTATCGACACATACACTGTTTATACCGAACAAGACGTGACACGAAATTTAATAGCGATTAAGTGTTCTCTAAATTCGTTAATACATGCTCAAGAAGCTGAGGGAGTTAATTAAATCCGTCCCTTGAAACACTTTCAAATTATTTCCCTGATATTAAAATAAATCTCATTCCAAGTGGAATAATGAAACAGTATTCCTCGAAAATTAAAATTAAATAAAGCTAAATAAATTTATCGAATGGAAATAAAATAATCCACAGATTCAGGGTTAAATAAATAATAATAAAAATGATTAAGTTGCATACCTTGCAACTGGATTGCAGTTCACAGGATGATCACCAACTTCACTGACTCTAATTTTATAATTCACTGCCTTATTATTCACTAGTATAATTATAAAACAAACAAATGTAGCATTAAATTACGCGCAAGTCGCATAGGTAATGCGCGATTAAAGTATGTATGAGTGTATGTTTGAAGAGCGCGAATCAGGAGCGTGATAGATAGAATATTTGGAAGCGATTGTATAATTGGCAAGGATGAAGACAGCGAGCGAGAAAGAATGAGTGCGAGAGAGACAGAGCCTTTTGTGAAAATAATTAAAGCCTTTGATACCGGTCCCCGGGATTCCTACACAAAGAATATTAGAATATTACCTATATATATTTTGCATTTAATAATCCTCAAGATCACGTATAAATTATAATCAAAACTGAACTGCATTATGAATGATTTTATAAATTATAAGGCAAGGAATGAAAGCAAACACCACAGGACACACCCAGATTTAAATTTAACGGAACGAAAGGAGACAGGACACAACGCGTTTGGATCGAACGAAAACTGGGACTCGAATGACTCATTGTAAACACAAAGGAAACCGAGGGATCCTGACCTCGGTACTCTGTTTACAATGAGTGAACAAGGTACTGACCCACCCTTCTCCAAACGTGCTTATGTTGTCATGTATTTCAAATTCCTTTGCTGATAGATTATTTGTGTTCACTATACTGTGATAGGTATATCTTTATTAATTTTTTATAATTCCTATTTAATAATACAATCTATAGAAATTATTACTATCTTATATTAATAATTTCGATAAATTATATATTTATTTTTGTTAACATAAGGAATGATTATTTATGATAATTTATTTTTTATCACCATCAAATTAACTCTTTACACTACTCTTTGTCATTAATTGTGATTTTATTTAAATTCACATGTGACCTGGTATTATTTTTAATTAAAATATGTTAAGATAATATACTGTCAGTATAATTACAATTTTTAATTAATATTGACGTTTATTATCTAAGAAGAGATAATTTTTCAAACAATTGCACTTTTATTCCTACATTTTAACCCTTTCAGATTATTTAACAGCAACTCAAAAATACTTTCCCATCAGAGGAAAAGGTTAAATCTACGAAATTTTTGCACATATCGTCCAAGCTTTATGACAAAGAAATTATTGTTAAAACATGGAAAAAGAATAATCCTTATTATAATTCTGTTCAATAATAATCCAAAAAATTCCGTTCAAAATTAACCAATAAATTTAACAATTTTTCACCTTAATCGTTTGTAACTGAACAATGTCGAAAGTCATTCCTTCACATCTTTTTATCAAGTCCCCAGATGTAGCAATAATCGTGCGGTTCATCGTGGCTGGTCCGATGTGTTTTACAATTCTAAACCCTGCAAATCGGATTTTAAAGGGTTCGAAGACCTCGTGTGCCCTCCCTGTTAAACCGCACAAAAGGTGAATCTTTGATTTCTCACGTAGGAAGGAGACGGCCATGGTTTCCTGCAGCTACCATTGACTCGTTATCGTAACATTATCGGTAAATGGTCAAACGGGGTCGCGGGTAAAGCGGTGAACGTAGTAGAAAAGAAGAAGCCCGATGGAAAAAGGAAAATAGAGAAGAGTTCTAGTGGTCATGGTGGAAACAAGAAAAGAACGTGTACCGAGAGGGGCGAGCGAGACAGAGAGAACGTTGGCAAGGGGGTGGAAATAGAATACGAAGCCGAGGGAAACTCTCTCATCCAGTTGAACGTGTCTCGTTGCTTCTCAGAAATCTTTATTCGTGATTTGTTAAATAATGAACACCCGTGAGCTCCCTTCTGAAACACCTTGAACTTGTTACGCGGGAATATTAAACTGTTGCGTATCAAGTCGTCTAATACAATTTCATGGTATAAAAGTACCGTGAAACGGCACTTGCGATACATCAAAGTGAAGCTTAAAACTTCATGAAAACGATCATGCACATGCACCTTTCGTTGACACGAAATTGCTGGTTCAAGTTCTTGGTACGAAATGGTCGGCTGTCGAATGTAACAAATGACAAACACCAAATTTTAATTCAAGTAACAGTAATTTTTAAGGATGATTAGGCAGGAGGATGTAATTGATGTTTATCGAAAACTTCCCTACCCAGATAATGGAGATAATTTATATTTAACGCGGCGCAACGACTCGCCGCAACAGCTCATTCGTGATTCTATTATCGTGTATAAAATATCCATCGCTTTGTAATATCTTAAACTTTTATCCCCGCCGAGTGTAATTCCCGTCCACGGGGGATCCTCGCGTAAGGACTTTTTATCCCCTGGAAAACTCGTCTCATTATTTCAATATTACTATGAAATGAACAAAGGAGCTGCACCGACAAAAGTAACGCAAAGCTCAGACAGCGCAGGACAAACAAAAAGAAAGAAGGAATAAAAGAAAAAATAAAGTCTAACTAGGCAACGAAGAAATCCTATTCTCTTTCTACGTTTTCAACTAGAAGATATTTTCCATCTTTGACTGCGTCTCCTTTATCGTGAATTCTCATTCTTGAAAAATACAGAGCCATAACAACATTGGTACGTGCTCTCTGTCCGATTGTAGCTGAATTCATGGGGAATAAATATAAGCAAATAAAATTTGTCAGTTTGAAAGATTCCTGTCATTTTTATCAATACTCTAAGTGAAACATAATAGCAAATATAAGGGGGGTTGACTATCGAATACTATCAAAATACCTACAATTCGATTTCTCCGCGTCACAAAAATGAACAATTTAGAAACATAGGAATTTCTCAACGAATCTATTAGCAAACTGGACTTATTGTTCGATTCTTCTGCTTCGAGAGCCACCGCCCTCCCAAAAATCGAGAACAAAAATTTCAGCTGGTTAAAGGCGGGATTTAAAAATGCCGTCACGCGTTCCAGTGGCACACATAAAACCCTCGCCAGACGGTAGATGTTAATACATCCGGCAAGCAGGAATTCCGGTTGATGTTCGAAGGAACGCAGAGATCCGGTTGGAGGGCACAGGATAAGCTGAATCAGAATGCGTGAATCGTCGGAGTCTGTTTTCTGGCTGAGTTCAGCGTGAACGTGATTTTCGAGCACTCAAGCGAAGTAGAGAATGGTGTCCACAGCACGTGCCTCTAGGCTAATCCAGCCATCGTCATTCCCTGCTGACTCCATTTCATTGTATACGTACATAGCTGTCTATGAGTGTGTGTGTGTGTGTGTGTGCGATGACCTGGTATAAAGATAAAACGAAAAGGGGGAAAAAAAAACAACACACATCGGTCTGTTACGGTGGTTCAACCGAGAAGAGACAGATATCCGAGGAGGTCAACGTTTTTCCCTTGGTCATCCTGATACAATCCTTTTTAAAGGTAACACACTGTCATCCTGTGTGGATGTACGTGCGCACGTGAGATTCGACAAGCTACAATCGCGTGCAGAATTTTAAAACCGATCGTGAACTTGATATATGGCGCCAGGTAGGTTTTAGGATTCTTCGAGGTCCGGTAAAAATTCTTCTGGGTAAATATCTTGTGAAAAAAGGCCGCTGATCGATGGCCACCGATCCCTTTATGATAAGTGATGGATAATCTTGTCTTTTTTATTTTTGGACGACGATAAGTCAACCCTTTAACTTGACTCAAAATCAAACTTTAGAAAATAGAAATGAAAGTGAAGTGAAGATTGTCAAACGAAGTTTCAGTCCTGTTGTTTCTTAATTTTCTAATAAATTTCGAGGAAATTTGATATAAATTCGGTTTAAAGGAGATTTTCATTCGTTTATATCACGAAGAAAGTCACTGTTTATCCAGAAAGAAACTTTCGGGCTGTAATTTTTCTGAAATTCGTGACATTTTCGGAACTCTCCGGGGCTTTAAATAATAAACAAAGCGGCGAAAACTTTATGGAGGACTGATTTGATTAAAAAGTTTGTGAAAAGAGTAATAGCTACCGGGGCTTCTGAAGTTTCAGGATTCCACGTGTATAGTTGTTTCTGCGATTAGATCTCGTTGGTTTCAAGGAGACCGCGTTTCTCAATTAATCCTGAAATTCTCCAGGGAAATGACTTTCGTACACCAACAATTAACAGTCAGTTAAATATTTTTCTTGAGAATCTAACTTGCTAACCAACCATTCGCGATCCCATTATTTTTTACTAAAATTCGACGAATAATATGTTCAATTAGTCTTTCGAAAATTATTGGTTTAATAATCAGTCCAATACCAAAATTTACTTTTGATTATAAAAAATTTGTAACTAAATTATAAATAAAATATACTTTTATTTGAAATATTTGAAAATTATTTTTCTGGCCAGAGAATTTTGAATTAATTATTTTTTTTAGGAAGCTTCATTTTCTCATGCATGTTCCTTTCTAATCTTGGAAATTACGTTATAAAGGTTCTCTCCATATTGAACTCATTCCGCAGGCGTGACTTTCGAAGATGAGCCGACCGAGCACAGGAAGGAATTCTTTTCAAGATCGCCTTCAAGAATTTCAATAAAAGCCCCGTAAAGGTGATAGTTCACCATCCAATACATTTTAATATCACTCGTTCGGAAAGTCAGATCGTCTGACCAGGTATGATTCCCTTTTCTAATTTACAATTCCTGCCTGCCTGAAAAAGATCGTGTCTTTTCAAAAACCAACACTTGTTCCTTTCAATATTCCTTCAAAAGGCCTTCCTACGATATAAAACCTGTATACCAATAAATTGATTCAATCAGACTATTGAAATAAATATACCAATAAAATATTATTAATTTCTTTCTAAATGTCAATTTTCATTGATTTCGATAAAAATTTGGAGAATTTTCATTTATTTTTAATTGAATAATAGCGGTTTTGTATAGAAATGATAATTTTTGCAATTTATGCAATTACTTGCAAGGAAATTGAAAAGTTGATGCAACTGCCTTGCAACGAAATTACAATTTCCTCGAGATATGAAAATTTGATGCAACTTGAAGAATTTAAAATTTTCTGAATAAGCAATGAGTCGACTATTCGCTCAACTGTAATTTTCATCAAACTCTTTAACCCACTTTCTTAATCGTGCATCAACCCAGAAACATTTACGAGCTGTCTAAAATCGTCTCATCGATCCCGTTGCGAAATGTTAACACCCGTTACGATTTATTATTGGCCGAGTCAACTGATCGATTAATTTCAACGTCAAACGGGAATTTACAATTACATCGGACCGAAGGTATTTGGTTGGAAGCGTGTAATTCCCTGACAAGTTTTCACCTCTTCCTACCTGTTGTAATATAGTATGCGACTGTATAGGTAGCCATCACAATTATTGCAGAGTGGTCGTCAATCTGGTGTTTCCATATCGGAATCCCGAGGGTACATTCTGCTCGAATTTAGAGGAACTAACGCGTGACAGTCAATATTGACCATCGCGCAGAGGGGAACAAACGAACTGCTTCCTGCTATTAAAACGGAACACCCCTCGTATCGATACTTTCCCTCGACGAGATTCAACTTTTTACACTCGAACCACTTTTTCGCGTACGATCGAATCCGGTCTGCCTTTATATAGCAAAGTCTTCGAAAACAAACAAACAAAAAAAAATTCTATTTTAAACAGAACGAATCAAAAATAAAAGTTTGATGTCATATTCGAATGAAGGTGTTGATATACGAGAAATACAGGACGAGGGAAAATTAATAAATTCGTAATTAGAATGTTTGGAATTTAATAATTAGAAAATTGGTATATGTAGAATTCTTGCAATGTAATGATCGGAAAATCAGAATGTTTGGAATCTGATGGCAAGAAATAACTGATTTTTTAAATTTATGAAAAGAATATAGGATAATTTTTCAAAAGTTCGTATAATCATTAACTCGATACAAGTTTGTTTATTTGCGAGAAGAATCTACCGCAATTCCTGGTTTACTTATGCGACCGAGATAATGGAAAAGTAATCCCTTTCTTTTCTAGAGAATAAACGGCCCAAGTTGATAACTAAAAATTACTTTAGAAAGCTATCAGAGAAATCTGCTGCAAAATTCACTTTAAATCCGTATGATACAGTCTCGTTGGTGGAAGATGAGAAAAAAGGACGGGAAAAGCGGAAAAGAAAAGGGAATTTTCATGAACGAGAAAAAAAACCCATGGAAAATAATGAGCTACTCGAGATCGCGTTGAATAATTTTGATAAAGCGTATTCTGTGTAATTGATCGTTAAAACGTTATGTATGTACGTCCAAATAAATTGCATCGCTATCGCTCAATCTTCAATTAAGGGAAGTTAGCCATGGCCAAATATATCACCGCGCGATAAGTCCTTGCTTCTTTAGTCAATCTCCGGATTGTCTTGCATAGATTTGCATTTAAAACGGTATTCTTTCCTTGTTACGATTACCGTCCGACAAACCGCAGATTCAATATGCCACCCCACCCAACGTTCCTGTTGGTACAATCGTAATTAACAAATGACAAATAAAATAAATTTATTTATTTTATTTTTGATTCAGAAATAAAAGTTCCACTATTAAAATATAACATTTAATAATAGCCCAGAGATTTATCGATGTTAAAAAAGAAAATTGAAAATTATAATATCTGTGATGGTTTTTTTATCTGAGCACTTCATTTATTGGGGTATTAGTGATTAAGCTAATGTTTAGATCTCTGAAAAGCGTTATGACAATCAGCTTCTCGTTGGCCAGGCCTAAATAATGCTTTTGACGTACGAAGGGAATCACGATAAGCGGTTGTACACAGTGGCTGGCTCGTGTTAAAATTGGTTAAAGTGAGAGCAAGGGCGTAATCCAATTTTGTTGAGTAGTATCCCCCTGCCCCCCTCCCCCCCCCCCTTTCATGCGGCCAGCTTTTCACAGGACGAAAAGATGAACGAGTGGGATTACTAAATTATTTCACTCCACTTTATCAACGCATTATACCACGTTTTGAGTAGTAATTGTTTGCAGTTTAAAAAAAGAATGAAAGAAAATGGACAATTTTTGCTTTCGTTGCTAGAAATCTGGTCGGTTAAATCTCTGCCATGGAAAATGCAATTTGTAATCTCAGAAGTCCCTTTTAATAGAAGTCCCTTTTAACATCAATTAATGCTAATTATTGAAATCACATTTTTATTACAATTCTTAATTACTTAGCTTTCGATGTAAATTCGTATGAAACCAGGCACTTGATTAGACGTTAATTAAAATTATTTTTCAATTGCTACCTAATATAATAAGATTAACTCAAATGACCCTTGTATTGCAGTAAATGCAATTAAAGGAACGTAATTTTTTCCCCCGCCTCGTAGCTACGAATTCGACTAATTAAAGCAATTAAGACATTGAAAACAGTGGATAAAACAATTAAAAAATTAATTTATCCACATTACTGTGTCTCGTGCCGCTATGACGAACATTTCAATACAAAGTTTCATCAATATCGAAGAAGAATACCTTGGTATGTTTCCCCTTCGCCGAGCTCGGACGAAAAAAGGGTGCAATACTTCGAACCGGAGCGAATTCTTTCCCTTAGAAAAGTAAAACGAATCCCGGGGTACAGAGGTAAAAATCTGAAATTTTTTCCGTCCCCAACCCCCGCCGCTCCCCGGCGTACAAGGGAGACGAACTATTTGTACCGGTTGCGATCGCTATTATTTCGATCTGTCTCAAGTACCGTGAAAAGGGACGCGTAACCGATCAAAGAAACAAGGGGGATCGAAGGGTGAACAAATGGCCGAAGTGGCTCGATAATCGCGTAATTGAATGCTAACGATGCTGAAATGTTGATAGAACCCGCTCGACTGATCTGCAAATATACTCGTCGGGCAGAGACGTTGTTTGTGCTTGTGCGGCCTGTGTACCGGGACCACAGCGGGGGCGGAGGAGGGCGCACGAAGCTTATCGAACGAACGAACAATCTTCGTTTGTATATCCGTTGGCTGGAGCATACTTGAAATTAACCCTGATGAATGAACCACGACCAATTATCGATCGTCTAATGTCTGATGAAGTTAATCGAGGAAACCGCGTTCAAGGGTGCGAACCAAAGTACCACGATGAAGAGGTTAAAGATCAAAATAACTCTGAAACCGAGTTGAGTTTCTTTCGAATCGTTGCACGAACTTTATGCTTTAAATTGATACACCATAAGTAATATTCTGTAACAACTTTCTGTCATGAAAGTTTCAGAATCGGTCAATGATTATTTTAATCGCTGCTTGGTTATTTTATATGAAGAATATTCAGAGGGGTTTTATGTAGGAATTTTCTTTGAAATTTAAGTTATAAATTGATATAAAATAAGTATCATTTTGAAATACTTTTCTGTCATGAAATTGATAAGAAGACGAATTGTAACGTTAACGAAGAGCAGTTTCTCCGTGTGTCACTGAATGTTATCGATTTTAGATACCCAACACTTGAGACCGTCGGAAAACGTGAACCTTGTAATTTATATGAAAATCCCTGTATTATTAATGAAGCTGTATTGTACATTACCGAACGCCACGGTAATGTGGGTGATTACGAACGCGTGTTCCTTCTGCGTTATTCGTATCTGAATGCGTTGCTCGATAACGTTTGGCTTGCCACAAACCGCCGCATAACTCGGTGACCCCCCACTATGCGTTAAACAACATTGATTAGTGACATCTGTAGAGTTAATATTCCGATAAATTTAATACCATCCCCCTTTCGCGTCTCATTTAACGTTAATTGCAACTAACCGAATCAAATGTCATTTCAATGGTTTTCGTTGTTTCCAGAATTTAACATTATTAAATTTTCAAGTATTTTCGTTACTAATTAACTACCCCAAATTAATTATTTCTAAATATTTTAGTACCAATCTGGCGTTAAATTCCATTATTATACCTTTGTATTTATACAAATTTTGGAATACATACATATCTTAAAAATATCAAATTATCTTATTTCCAAGATTTTCAAATACCCCTCCAGCTAATCTTTTACCAAATTGACTTGCAATAAAAATACATTAAATTTTTTCATCGCATATTTGCAAGATTTTCAAATATTTTTTTCAAACTATTGACTACCTTGACAAGCTCCCTTCTTTTTTTTTAACTTCAGCATAATAAATTGTTTCCGACATGTCGTACGTAGAAGCATGCGAGAATGATTCTTCAAAGCGTTCCACAGGCTGGTGTCGCACAAAGAACGATACCTAACGACTGTTGCTTCATCATCCCCCCGGCGTTGGTGGTCTCGTTATTTATTCTAAAAAGAATGCAATAGAGGGTGGCGGAGATATCAGCCGCGATAAAAGTTGCGGCTGCAAAACGATCTCCGTGACTCCCTTATCCTTACACGTCGTATGTAAATGCCCGGCATGTTTTCTACTGGATACACGTGCACGAGCAACACAAACGAGCGTGCAGAGCAAAAGGAAA
This sequence comes from Anthidium xuezhongi, assembly GCA_022405125.1. NCBI lineage: Eukaryota > Metazoa > Arthropoda > Insecta > Hymenoptera > Megachilidae > Anthidium > Anthidium xuezhongi. The sequence continues at coordinate 3,143,073 of CM039649.1, forward strand.
GTCGTGTTATCTCATGTAAATCTTCACGGTGCCACGATAAGCGTGAATTTCACCGCTTGCTTATTAATATTTATGTACGCCGTTAAGGGTTGCAAGACCTCTGCCATCTAGTACAGGCCTGTTCAAAAGACACCGAACCGTCCCTGCTACAACCCCTCCTCAACGATTTACACGAAACTTCGATTAACGTCTCCTTTACATTCAACCATAAATTTTGAAATAATTCCAAACGTGTTCTATTTTATTTATGAAGACCATATTTGACATACAAGAGGTTCTTTTAGTGTTATAATAATTTTCAATTGTTAATTAACATACAGAGTTTATATATCATTGTAGAAGTTAAAGGTTGGGATACTTTCCCTGGACTAATTACTTGAAGATTTATTTAATAATATAATGGGTGATGATAATTAATAATGTTAGTATTATAGCAAGTGCACTGAGGGTTAAGGGTAGTTTAATATTTCTAAGCTCAAAAATACATTCAAGGGTTGATGAATCAATGAAAAAGGAAGGTTTGCACGTCAGGCACGTTTGTATGTTTTGTAAATAGCAATGGCAATGTTATGCGCTAAATGGGAATGACATGAATTAGCAACAAACGTGGTTACCGCTTCAATTCGTGCTCAGAGGAAAGTGGACCAATTAAGCGAGTTTTGTCCCACGAGAGGAAACTAAGTTCCGAAACACCATTAGCTATATTAATGTGCTTTTCCGCTTTAGGTCATTCCGGGTCAGAAATGTTAGATGCGAATTTCGTAGGCCAGCTGGATTCTTCTGCAGTCTGATCGGACGGGATATCGATCGTTAAACAAATTAACGCTACCGAGGAATCTTCCTCCACGACAATCGTTAAGTTATAGAGTTTTGTATAATTTAATACAAAATTTAATTAACTCTAGTTAAGTGTTTCCTAATAATTATTTTTTCAAACTATAATATTGAATAGTAAGAAATTCAAGAATGAGCCTAACTATGTATATTATTCTTTAATTAAATACTTTTTGATTGAAATCAATTTAAGATCAAATTCATTGAATTAGTGATAACTTGATCGACCAGTGCTACCACTTTCTCTATGAAATATTAGCTCGACAATGGAACGATTGCAACAGGCCTAGTCAATTCTACCGGAAGTAGTTTTCATTCCCCACTCAACCAACGATTCGATGTTCCATGCACGCGGGTCCGATGTCACCATTGTCTTGTGATCGTTTGTTCGATGGAATGGTTGAATTAAACCGACATTAATTTCAATTGACCCCCGAATTCGTCCACGTGTATTAATAACAATTCCACTTCATGAAAATCTCCGAATTGAAAATTATATCCCATAATTAAACTCGTTATCTCTTTCAAATTCTAAAATTTATATAATTTCTTTAGAGAGATAAGGACCCGAATAAGAATCGATAGAGATAAATCGAATCGTAAAAAGAGCTAATATATTCGTCGTCTCGAACGGATCAAAATTCGTCGTTCGATCGTAAAAAAATAATGCATCTATCATCGTACGCGGAGGAGGACGATTTCCCTTACGATTTATCGTTCGCAAATTAAAATTCCGTCCCCGGTGCCGTTTCCTCCTCCAGCGGCTCCTCGAGGCGAGAAATTTTGAACGACACGGTAGCCGTTAGCAAGGTTGGATAATGGTGCGTGCCGGTGACGTTAATTACGCGGCCCTGTTTGCAAGTATAATTTTTAAATGTCCCGCTGTTACGGTGGACACGCACGCCTATTAAAATATAGCTTAATATGCAAATACGTCCACAGTCGTTGTTCCGTTGCCCGTCCGCGATTTGCATCCCCCCTTTTCGACCCGAGAATAAAACAGTTGTACGGGGATCAAGATCGATCTCCATCGGCCTCGATTCGATACTTCGACGGGGCACAGACTGAACATCATGAAGAATAACGGCGAAATTCCACGATGGGATAAGGAGGGTTAAGAAGGATTGACGGCTACATTAAAGCTCGATAGGGGAATAAACGCGGCAGACGGAAGTTAGCGACGATATTAATCGACGTCTTCGAGATATCGCACACGCGTTCTCGCGCCTTTTTCCCCGTTTGACTTATTTATTCGCGCAACAACAAAACAACCAACGAAAAGTGTTCTCACGAACGTTGTTGGAATTGATTTAAGACCCGTGCGCTGCGAGGAAAACGGATACGGATTAAAACTCTTTAATCTGCCAGCTCTGTTTCGAGACAGTGAAGTTTCCTGTTCAACGCGGTCCTTTTTGATAGCGAAAGGTAATTCGAACTTTAATAAATTTAACAACGATTTAAATACAAAGTTAAAGATCAAAGTCTTCGATTAATAAATTCAGAGTGTTTCGAATAGCCAATTTTAATTCTCTTTAAAATAAACCAGTGGACCGAGTTCCTTATCATTTCCTTAATAAAGTTTCGAAGGGAGGGTATTCTTCGGCTTTAATTATAAATATTTTGTATACATATCCAACGGTTTTTTAAAAATATTTGTTATAACCTCTTAAGATAAGACCGGGATGAAAGCGAAGAAGGTACAATAAATACGGCAATAAATGAAGCATCAGAATTTAATTTGCTGTAAATCTTCAACGCCTCGACTAGCGGAAAGAAATTTCGCAATTTTTCCAACCGAAGAAACAAAACGCGGAACAAGAGGGCAATTTCTTCGGGGCGGACCGAGGCATTTCTTAACCGGGTCTGTCGAAAAATTTCCGCGACGCGACCCTGGACCGGATGCCCGGTCTGAGAGTCGTCTGAAAACGTGGAATCGTTGAAAAGCGACGGTGACGAGCGTGCAACACTCAGACGAAGATAAAGAGAACGCTAGACAAAGGTGGGGAAACATATTTCGCGTCGGCTGATGCATTATCCGTGAGATGTCTACAACAGATAGTGTCGTGGGAAAACGTCGATAGCCCTTTTCGCGAACGGAGTCTATTCCACGGCTTTCGCTTCCGTTTTTCTCTTCTTCTCGCCCGCCCCGCCCCGTAACGCCCGTCTTTCCTTCGTCGTTCCTCGAACAGGACAGAAACGGTTTCGCGACGATTTCCACGTGTCCATTGAGACCTGAACGAGGGACACTTTTCTTTTCTTTTTTTTTTCCCCTCTCTTCTCTTCCTTATTCTTCTACTTCTTCATGATCTCTTCGACGTCGTAATTTTCCGTCATCCAGTGAAGAAATGACGAGCGACGCTAAAGTGACTATAATAGTTTCCACAGGGAACAATGGCCGGATTTCGAAAGAGTTTCGAGGTAAAATGCGCGTGTTGGCCGCCGGTTCCCGTCCAAAGAAATTGTTCGTGAAGACACGACGATATCTGGAAAGATTCTTTCCTCGGGTGCCCTTTTTCTTCCTCGACACCCCCTCCCCCCGGCCCTTCCTATATTCATTGATCTCGAGGAGATAATGCGGTTGGATGGAGGATAATTCGCGGACGATCCTGATAATAAAATGTGCCAAGCTGGCATACCGTGTCTGAGATTGATGGATGCCGATAAATATTCGTTGAAAGGATCCTGCTTCGTAAGGACCGTAATGAAGTTCGAATTCGGTCAATCCTTCGCCTCATTGCATACTATGATTCTTTTTTATCATTTTCGATGCCGTACGGATTTTATAATTTATTTCGTTTTTAATATTGCAAGTTTCAATGATAATTTTAGAAAACTAAACGCTGTCTATTTGAAGTAATTATTTTACTAATAAGGGGCAAATTTTTAATATATGACTATTTTATTTTGTTTTCTGTAGGTGTTTAAAAATTACTTAAATTTTAATCCAAGAGATTGGATTAAATTATTATTAATTGTAATATAGTTTGCTACAATTCTCAATTGTTATTCTTTCAATTTTAAAAGTTATTTCTCGAATTCATAAGTTTACGAAAAGGGACCGAAAAACAGACATGATATCCTAAGGAAACTCGCTACCAAGGGATAAGATTAAAACGAACTTGTTAAAAGTCTAGTTAACTTTGTACGTGCCTAATTACTTATTCCCGCATTAACAGAGCGCTCCGTTCATTTAAAATTCTTGGCTGGTTCACGAAAATCATTTTCATTCGGTTATCCTCGCAAAATGCACGAGGAAATTTCATGCGGAAGGTCGTGGTTATTAATATTTATAACAAACAAAAACGGATAACGATCTTGTCAGAAAAGAGAAGGAATTATAACGGACAGAGAAATATCAATATAATAACTAACGAAACAAGATTGAAATTCTGTAACAGTTATCAACATATACATATTATTAAAATACTTGCAAATATTTTCTTCAATCGAACATATCGAATAATAACAAAGACAAAAGAGTTATTCTTAAAGTGTTACTAATTGAGTTCTTTGTACTTTAATAGTAACAGAAATCGAAATAAAAACAAAAACAGATGATTTTTTCAGGTCTCTATCCGTTTTAAATCGATACAAAAAAAAAAAAATAGCACTGGAAACGGTCTGACAATAATTCTACCGGATATTTGTCGAAGTTTAGCAGCGCGAAACAGGAATTTTTTAAATAATCCAACATCGATTTCGAGCAGGAAGGATTTCGCGAAAAGCGTACCATTTATTTTTCCGAACGATCGATTATAAAACGGCACGTTATTGTTTATTATAATCTTTGCGCGTATAATTGGCCTATCTTTCGATCGTGCTAATTAATAGTTGAATATAAATTGTGATTATACCAACGATACGACCAGTCGCAAGCATACGCGTATAAAAACTATATTAATTTTGACAGAATTAATTAATACCGCAATTCATTGGTTCATCTATTCATGCCCACCATTATACTCGTCGTTTATGTATAATCGGTTGGTAGGGCGATCGATAATTGAAAATTTCTACCACCCCCCCTCCCGAAACAGTTAAAAAGTCAATAATCTCCCGGCTCTTCGTTCATAATTTTTTAACGTATTTTCACCGGTACCGATTTTAATATCGCCCCCAAAATGCACGCTCGAATATCAACACTTTATAGCTGGAAATCCCTGAAACCCTATTACCAGTATATTACATATTTCCGTTTTATATCGAAATTGTTGGCGCATAAAGATACGCTGTGACGTTTGCAATATCCCTGGCCAGCGATGATTATTCGTACCAGCAAAAATCTCATGAAAACTTAAAAAAGCGAGCGGAATAATAAACTCGTTTATCCGACATTAATCGTCTGCGCGAATGGTTGAATCGTACGCTGTAATCGATCATTTTGTTTCTCGTAAAATTTTTCAAACATTCCCCTGACTAGTTCCTCTAATTTACAGCCAAATAATATATACATGGAATATACAGGAGGAAGATAAAAACAAAAAGCAAAGCAACAACGCGAATTCAGCATCGACCGAAAATGCACGCATTCTGTCGCGCGGGCGTTCTGGCGACGGGGAAAATTTTAAATGCCGCCACAGGACCCGTTGGAAAATTCATTTTCCCGCCCGGCAAATATTTCAGTGAAAAAACGGCGGATCGTTAAATTTTAACAATCGCGCTTTACCGCCGCTTTATATTAGCACCGGCCATCCTGACAAACGCACGCGGGAACAGAGAGAGTGAGAGGGGCCGTGGAACGTGTTCCCGACCCTCCTCGACGCCGAAACAACCGTGCAGACCCGGCAAACAATCGCCGCTTCCGTCCAGTTTGCAAGGGGACACTTTGACGGAGTTGCTTCGCCACCGGGTTTTCTTTCGGTGGCAGATCGTGAAACCAGATGACGCGACACCGAGTCGTCTGTCGTTTGTTAGTCTGAATACCCCGCGTCGGAATTCTCCACGCTCCGGGAACGATGACCTCTCGACGTTTAACCCTTCGCGCATGATTGACGTTAACCCCGCTAATAATTAATTCGCTATGCGATATTAACGGGGATACATCATCGAACCACCAGAATGGATCACGAATGAATTATTTATTCAAGTTGTTCTACGATCCCGTTTCGATCTGGAAAAATTCACGGAGAATTTTAAAAGATACCGATGCTCCAATTCATCCAAGCTTTCACGTCATGGTAAAAACTACAGGGAAACGTCGATATTTTTGACGAATAAACCAGCTTTTTCGGCTGTAGCCGGGACGTAGAAAACTAGGATTAGGTGTAAATCCTGGTAAAGCATTTTTAATCAACGGGTTCCATTGGACGTCGATCAAGAATAAAATGGACGAGACTGAGCTCGTCCCGGGAACAGATTTTTCGCTAACGTAATGCCACGCGTTGTCTAAATTAGTTCAGTCCCGCGACAAAAATATTCCATCGATCAATTTACGCTTAACGCGTTGCGAAGAAGAAATATGAAACCTAGAATTTCTAGCATTTTGTCGAAAAATTAAACATGGAAATCTATTTGGGTAATTTCTATTCGATAGAGATCTCCTCCCTCTAATTTTCCTCGATTTTACCAACGACAATTAATCATTCCCTAATCACGAACCGACGCGGGTATAATCGATGCGAACGCTAAATAATCGCATGCAAGGTGGATTAACGCGCGATTATGGTCGTTCCGCCTTGGTTTGGCTTGTTTCCTCGGGCGAGGAACGTTTCCACGGGAATTTCACGGTCACGTACGTCCCGTAAAACACGTTTTCAGCACGTCCCTCGACAAGAAGAAGCTCGACACATCGTAGCCCAGTTAGATCGAGTTTAGCATTTGTTTGGTGAGCGTTCTTAAGGCGTCCCCAATCCCCGTGCCTGGGCAACAATGTCGACAGGATCAAGTGGCTAGACCTTCGAATAAAACGCGAGCTCTTCGTCTACGTAGGAAGATTTATGCGCCAGCCGCGATCAACTTTCCTTCTAAGATGTGATCCGTCGACCCCGGGCCGATTGCCAAGTCCCCGAGTCACATCAGAGATTTTCAGCCTGACACGCCGCGCCGGGAACGAACGTCATTTTTCATCGGCCACACCGACTGACACGATCGACCCCCTATCCTGCTTTACACCAATTTTCCGACAGAATTTCCGCGGATCTACCGGTGCTTGCTTCTCGACACCCTCAATTTACATCGTTCTCTGCTTTTCTTATCGATTCGACCACATTTCGCCCGTTATTGTTGGGATCGTTAAGCGCGAGCGTGAAAGGGTGACTTTTCAATTCTGTGGTTTTAAAGTAAAAGGTAAGGTACTGGTAGCTGACCATGAATCAATAGTTGATTATTTTTTAGAAAAAGGTAAAAGGTAAAGTTCTTAAAAATGATGATATCTTGAAACAGTGTAACTTTTATTATCTGATTGTGTGAAATACATTATAAACAGTAATAGCAAAAATTTCATTTGATTAAGGTAGGTGGTATGTTTATTAAGTGAATGATTTTATATTATTTTTCAAAAGTGGTCAACACCTCAAGCAGTTATTTAATTTTTGATAATAGTTCCAAAATATCTGTACATCTCTCTTACATCATTTAGAAAGTTTAGGGAGTATCGTTAAGTATTGACTAATACTACTTAATGACAGAGAAAGTAATTATCACTATTAAAGTAGAAGATTTCTCTTAACTGGTCAATTACTGATACCTTTACCTTACAGACAGTATATAAAAAATTAGTAAGAGCCATGGATAATGAGAAAAATGATCCAGTAATCGTAAGTAGCGAGACAAGTAGTATAAGAATCGTAGGAGGTCAGACAAGTAGTCGAGGTACGACGGTAGTCAGACGCGTAGTATAAAGACGGCATTGTATAAAAATAATTAAATGAAATAAAACTCACCAATCGTTGCCAGTCTTGGTGACGTTTTGACGTTTGCGTCCGGTCTGATGGGGTTTCGGTTCGGCCACCATGTTGACATCTGCAACAAAAATGTTTAAAAATTATAAGTAAATGCGCATCGAAAAGCTCTTGCAATTAAAGTTTTTTAAACGAACGGAAGAAAGGAAATCTTATTTTAAGCTGTTCCTTATTCAACCATAAAACCCGACAGGATGGTAGGGATCATGTTTCATCGAAACTGTTCAACAATGCATGGAACACGATAATCCGTAGCAAAAAGAGAAGCGATTGTCGCGATACCGTACAGAAATCTGTCTGGTAATAGTCGAGGCAAATTAATAAAGCGTACCGTTGCAACAGGGGCTTAAGGTGTCTGCAAACAGTTATTAATTTCACCCCTTTGCGGCGTGTTTCTGTACCGTGCCGCACACCGCCAAGGTGGATAATGAATACGTTCGAGTGATCAGAACGGTTGAGCCGTTCTGTCAGCGAACTATCCATTATTCTTGTCGCAAACAATGAAAAAATAATACACAAAAAAAAAAAGAAAAGAAACGCCATTTTACTTCGCTTTGAATAGATTACGCGTACGTTAATTTTGCGATACGTTCGTGCAGCGCTGTTTCAAAATATTTCAAAGGATCGATATCCCATTGAACCATTATTATGAAATTTATGACCGAAAATCGAAACAGTCGGAACGCATTCAGCATTATTATAACATAAAAATAAAATAATGTCGGAGTATTTTGATCAGCTTTATCCTGACAAAAGAACCTTCGTATCATTTGAAATTTCAAATTGCTATTTTGAAGTTCAATGTACCCACTTGTCTAGTTTTTTATTTCAAATTATATTCTCGTTGATTTTAATAAATACTTCTCTGGAGAAGGAGGATTGCACGTTCAATACCAAATGTAGTTTAATTAATTTTATGTATAAAAGTTGAAAACTGTTTATATCAACAAACTGTTTTACATCGCCCAAAGGGCACAGGCACCATTCCACGTGCATATGCACCAGTTGGCCCTCTGTATTACCGAAAATGATGACCCTCTGCTGACAGCACGAGTACAAACATAATCTTAGACGCGGTAGTAAGCCAGCTGACTCTAGCACAGTGGGTATGTAACAGTTACGAAACACGACACAAGGTCCATCCTTTGTGTAACTTAACCAAACACCTACCACGGGCAAAGCTACGAGGGATGTGCACACAATCCACCGACCGCTAAAAGTCTGCTCGATTATGACGGCTACTTGTGGATCCACCAAGATGATTGTTTACACGCTGGTTGCTTCGAGTAATCTACCCAGTGCCACTGAGGCCAGTCGCGTAAATTAACGCTTCAATTTCATAAATTGTTACAATAACAATAATTTCGATGGAGAAGTATAGAAGAAGAATTTTAAACAATTTTGCAAAGTTGTAATACAGCTTTCACAAATGAAGTAAGAATTCACAAGAATAAGGAAAAGTTGTGCAAAAAATTTATTATAATTGTAAAATATATAATTGTGAAAATAAAGTCCTCGATTTACCAAGTATCATGATAAAAATTGTATTCAAAGAAACCGTTGATTTGATTACTTTAATTGTAATTTTACCGTGAAAATCAACTTAATTTCGTCGATGTAGCATTAATGTTTGAATAATTTCTGATTTCTCTATGGATGTAAACTAATCTCTATGGTATTCTGTATTTACTTGCACCACGTTGTTTACCAGCTGTTCACTATGGCTAAGCATCGAAATCCATGAATGTACATTAAATCAGAATATTCGTTGATCGACGAACAAACAATCCAATTGATTTTATCGAACACCCGTATTCTATTTGTTAATAAAACATTTGATATAATATAGCATTAAGCGTATCGATATTATGAAACGAAACACAGCGGATACCCTTTAGTAACGAGGGTGGGTTCGATTTACCGTGCCACAATGAAATTACAATAAATTCGAGATCGATAATCGAAATATTATAAAAGTAGTTCGTAGAAAATCCATAAAGTAGAGAATTCGAATTAGTTTGCAAAGTTGAGAATGATTGGATTGATTAAAAATATATTTAATCGAAGCCCTAACATCTACCACTGCACAATAATGAAACAGATGAAATTTTGAAAAATGTCTAGAGCTGAATGTGTTAACTGCGTTAAAGCCGTCAGACAGTATGATAAGAGTTATCTTAGCGATCCCGGCGCTATCCAAAACATACCATCGTCGGGGGCCGAGAAAGGCGCTTAACTTCCACGAATGTTTTACCAAACGAGCTTCCGTAATCCTGGTTAAATACCCAGTTGTATGCATTTTCTCATCCCCCGTGTCCTTCTCAACTGCCAGATTTTGCTTTGACTTGACTCTCCGACCTTTGCGTACTACGATATGAATAAAAACTGTATTCAAACAGGAATTCCCTCGAGATTCGAATTGAATTTTTGATTTTCAGACTAACGGAAATATCATCAACCGTACAGTTCTTCAATCTTTTTCTATTTATAGTAAGTAGTATAGGCTGGTAGTCAGACAAATAGCTAAGTGGTCGGTGTAGGTACAAGAGGTAGTCAGACAAGTAATTTAAGTACGTTACGTACTACAGCAAGCACTATAAGTATAATATGCAATCTTATAAGTAGTATAGGTATAGTAGGTGGTCAGACAAGCAGCTACGTTAGTAATTCAAGTAGAATAAGTAGTCAGACAAGTGGTATAAGTACGTTAGGTACTAGGGCAAGCAGTACACGTATGGTAGGCAATCTTATAAGTAGTATAGGTACAGTAGGTGGTCAGACAAGTAGATACAGGAGTAATGCGAGTAGAATAAGGCGTCAGACAAGTAGTGTAAGTGCGTTACGAAGTGGGACAAGCGGTGAAGGTATAACAAGTAATTCTGTAAGTAGTATAGGTCGGGAGTTAGTTAAACAGGTAACTGAAGTATAATACATAATTTTGGGTAATCAGACAAGCTGCTACGTGAGTAATACATATACAGTAAGTGGTCGGACAAGTAGTATAAGTAGTGTATGTAATTAAACAGTTAGAACTGAAGTATTTTTACCTATAATTTAATCACAAGTTCTCCAACTTCTTTTTACGAATAGTCTTCAATTTTATATAAACGAATGAAATAAAAATAGAATGCTATTCTATTTTGCAACAAATCAATATCCTGCTTTCCCCGATAATGCTTTCCAAAACGAAAGCTTATATTAATCAAAGCACAATCGATTATTAACGATCACACGTTTCTGCATCGCTTTTCAATAATCTTCGATAGTAGTATTTTAAGAAACCCATGCCAGGGTAGTTGAATTCAGGGGTTTACAGCTTCGTGTGTCGAAGATTCGCCAAGTTTCGAATTTATGGGTTTTAAAAGTTGGCGAGAATTTCGAAGAACTTTTTCCCCCGTATAATTCAACGCGATGAGAGTATCCTGACGTACATTGACGGATATTGATTTGCGGGGATCGGACTAAGTAAATACTACACGCGAAACAAGAGGGTGGCTCTAAAAGTCTCCCGAAAACTCGACAATTTATTCCATTTCAAGTTCCATTCGTTTCAAGCCGTTTGTTAGACCGAATTTCAAGAATTCCAATTCGTATGCCGATACGATTCGAAAGAAAACATCTGCTCGCGAACGAGCGATCATCGCCCGACCAAATATCAACGAGCGATTTCATCGCGTTATCCCGGTTCGCTACGAAAACTGGCAAACTTTGGTTGGATGTGCATCGTGGCGAACTCGAAAGAGGGTGAGAGAAGCGGAGGGTAGGCGGCGGCAGCGAGTGTACACGGCTACAAACAGCAGCTAGGAAGGCGGAAGTCGAGTATCGATGTCATCTGCAAGCATGGTTGAAGGGCGATGCCGGTTCCCTATATCGTGTTGCGAATTGTTCTTCGAACTAACCGCGGCAGCTGCGTCTGTAACCGGCAGTCACGGTAATGGAATATGACAACGCGAGCTGCATAATGATCAGCCGCTTCTCTCCCGACGGCCAACTTTCTAATAAAACGACCATTGTCGTTGACGTTCGTTTCTGTTGTCAAACCGATCCCCTCGCCGAACGGCCAACAGAAACAAACGCGAAAGCAAACGTTCGCAACGGATGACCGTCGTAGAGCAGCGTTTGGTCGATTCGTTACCGCGAGTGGCACGACTTCACGGTTCGTCGGTCCGTTAATTTGGTTAATTAAGATTCGACTCCTGGACGGTAGCTAACTTTCCGTGGGAATTTCGTAACGAAACCGGTCACGTGAATCGCCGGTAACAAGGACGGGATAGGATTGAACGAACAGCTCTGACGCGACGCGCAATCGGTACAATGCGGTTACGGTGTTTGGTAAGTTGTCCCTCGACGTTAACGCGTTAATTGGAATTTCGCTAATTAATACCTCCGACGAGCGTCCTCCGAGCGACGGTTGCTTGCATCGCTGCTGATACTTTAAGACCTGTATTCGAACGATTTTTCAGCTTGAATGATCCACAATTTTTATTTCTATAAAATTTACCTCCTACTATATTTTACGTTGCTTGGTTTAATAAATATTTAAATGGGTTTAAAATTCTTGCAAATCTTATTCTTAATAAATAATAATAGGTTTGATCTAAATTTTGTGTAAAATAAATTTCAAGAAAAATGTTATAAAAATTGTGGTGAATAGCCATTTGAAAACAATTGCTAGGAAATTCTTTCATTAACAAACCCCCACACCGCAACGGTATTCAAGTTTCAGTAAAAAATTATGATTTCATCAAACAATCAACAGGACTGGGCAAATTGTTTCCTGCGCGTTAAAGAAGAAAAAAAAATGAAATTACCATTATCTGGCGTTTCACGTTTCCATTTCGCGATTCTTCTGCCACTCAACGGCCACGATAAAACGAACGACGTAATGCAACAAATCGCAACGTTCGTCATGCTGTCCGCTACGTGACGAGAATGAGGATACGAGGTGAAAATATCCGACAGCTCGACGACCGATATGCCGGATAAAATTGCACACCGCAAATTGCCAACTTGTTTCGAGTAGATAATCCGTTAATTGGACCGTTGCCAATTAATACAGAGCCACGTACCACTGTGAAATACCGATTCATGGCTACCATATCGTGTGACCAGTCAACTTCGTTGGATAACAGTTATTCGAATTTCACCGTGAGTAAAATCGTGATTTCTTTCTGGAAACTGATTTACCTTTAAACGTTTTCCAAAAAAAAAAAAACAAAACAAAAAAAAGAAACTAGTTCATTGCAAAATAAATACGAATTCAATATTTATAAAATAGTAAATTTTAAGTTAAATTTAATTCTAGGAGAACTTGAAAAATTTCTGTATAATGTTTCGAGGATAAAATAATTGATGTATAAGTTTGATTAATGTTCTAACGATGATCTGTTTTTGTTTCATCAAATTACAGAGCCACGCGAAGACAGTGGTTTCGGCTCGATGAAGCGGAGAATATCTTGCGACAAACGCGTAAGGCGCGAAGCGGAATGAGATGGTGAATTTGAAGAGCGTGCACCACCGTGGTGGAATGTGCATATGTTTCTTGTAACTTGGTGAAAATTGAGCTTTGTCGTTGAGGGATCCCGGTTACAGTATTTCAGTTCCTTGCTAGATACGTTTCAGAAATTTGCGAGGAATTCCAATATACCGGTAACGTTTCTCTGAATGTCGTAATACGATACGTTTGACTCAGATAATTTAATAGGAAATTAATCGACTTTTAATTGTGAGGGGATGGCGTAAATTCATGACATAAAAGTATCGTAGAACAGCATGTATGGGATATTAATTTAAAGTTTAAAGTCTAATAAAAATTACTGTATAAATAATTCATTGATATTTTTGATAAACTTTGAGTAGTTCCTTGTTGAAACAAACAATGGATAATTGTAGATCGATTCGCGTATTGGTTGATTCTACGAGGAATCAATCGGATTGTGTTAGGAATATTGAAAGTGCATCAATTCAAACATTTTCGTCACACTTTAAGCTTTAAATTGATATGCCATAAATGTTATTGCGAGATAGTTTTATGTTATGAAATTGTGCTAGAACTTTTATGTTCCTAACTCGACCATTTGATATGCAATAAACTAACGCGTTGTACTATTATTATACAGTATACAATTTATATTGAAAATGTTGAGGGTGCATTTACATGGTCGATTTCGTTATACTTTAAGCTTTAAATTGATATACCACAAGTGTGATTTTGAAATACTTTTCTGTCATGAAATGGTAGAATTTTTAGACTGCTTTCTTAATTACACAACCTTGCTTTACCTCGCGCATTTTTAATTACTTTATCGAGCAATAAAACACGACCTTCAGAGACTGTGAATGGTTGTGAAATTTTGAAATGATGATATCCGTACAAAAATATGTTTTGAAATGGTACGCGTTTGAAACGACATCGATACACGATTCGCGTTAAACCTTCGATAACGTATAATAAAAGCGGGATAAGTGTTAAATATTAAAATGTTTCGAATGCTGCTGTTCGATCGTATTAAGAGTTCCCGTTTAATGTTTATCGAATAAAGCGATGCTCTAGAATCATTAGTCACCTTTGATCGCGCATGAAAATATTATTTATCGAAGCTTAAAATGAATCCCGTTTAATATTCAGAGTTGTGTAAAAGGGGATTTATTAAAAATTATAACCTCTATAACTGGTATTTCTCGATCAAAATATCAAAGCAGAAATCAGTCATATTCGTTTTATTAAAAAATCGAATACCTGCCAGACGATCGTAAACTATAAACATATCCTTATAATTTAAATAATTCTCTGTTCTGGAATCGTCAGGGACTTTCTATAACAAAGTTTCAGGTTCACCGAACAAACCCTCCAAAACTTATCGAATTACCTTTGTAACTATTAACGCAACAATTCCCTTACGAAAGCCAAAAAAAAAAAAACAAAGAATAACTCGTCACGCATTAATTACTCGTGGAGCAATAAATATTCAGTTGAAAACAGTATTACATCCAGCAGCACTTCAATTAACTCTTTCCCATTATAACAGACTCGTTCACGAAATTCATAGAACTGTTTCCACGTTGTACATGCACACAGAAACTACTCTCAACCTATTCCGGAGGGTTTCAACAAAGTTTCGTACCAGCCGGTCCGAGCTCTCTCTCTGCCCACCTTCACCCATCCACCCACTCCCCCTATAGCCCTCTTCTCCCTGATCAGCTCATCAAACACGCACAACGATATATCTGACCGCGACACGATAGTTATTTTCCGTCCGTTTTACTCGCTTACCATACCGATCCGTCCAGGCCCTTATCCGCCTTTAATTACGGCTCATTATTTATAACGGTAGTTACAAGTTGTTTCGTCATTTCCGCGTACAGAAAAGCTTTTCTGTTCGTTCGTTTCTGTTGCTCGGGCCGCGTCGACGCGGCGGTACCGTGTTTTGCACGGCGAAACGGAAGCCTCGTTTCATGATAACCGGACGTTAAAAGGAGGGTTTACTGTTTGAACACATGTAGCGTCTTGTCGGTGAAAACTCGCGGCTATTTTCTCGCGAACGGAAGAAGTCACGGAACTTCTTACCGTTACACCCCCATTCACCCCCCCCCCCCCTTGCAGCTAGACAGTAAGGTACGTATAGCTTCCTTTTCTTCTTGGCTACTGTCCTACCCCCGTGTTTCCGAGAATTTTACATTACGCGATGTATTTACGAGCTTTGATGCTCGGCTAACTTAAACTATTTATTTCCCTGCTGTGTTTCGTGGCAGGATCTCGCTATCCGTTGATTATTTCTATTTAAATCAATGGAAAAATGAGGAAGAATTGAATATTGATCGAAATATGCAAAATTAGTTGCAAGGTTTTAGAAAATAGACAGAGGTATTTGTATTTCAGAGTTAAGATTAATTTGGGCTGACCAATGCTACTGATTTCTACTTAAAACGAGCCTTAATGTAGAATTTCCATGATAATATAAAAAGTAATACACTATTCAAGGTAATATAACAAAATTAAAGCTTATTTTCTGAATATTGAAGTAAAAGTTAACCCCTTGCACTCTTTAAAGATAATATAGTATTGGGAATAATTATTCTACTTAAATTATTAGTTATATTTCCCCTAAAAGTCACCTGCATTCTTCTCACGTCCCCTCAGAGGGGACAGTAGAATGGAAAGGGTTAATTTGCAATTACTTATTCTAAATGCTAAAATTAACCCTCTACTCACTCGCGCAATATCAAATTTCAGCCAGGAACATTAAAAAGTAAATTATAAAACAAATATTATGCTGTACGATTTAAAAATACAAATATTTTTAAAGAGATTTTACCAAAGCGTAGAAAATCTCTGTTATAGAGGGTCGAAAAGCTTTGAGATACATTTTTCTCATGAAAATTATATATATATATATATATGTATGTATATATATATACACAGTATGGGTTAGAAACGTGCCAGCAAGTTTCGCCACTCACGTTGAACACCATAAATCAATGACGAGGGAACGTGTATGGACGTGAAACCTTACCCGGAAGTCGTAGCTGTTGCGGAAACGACGTTTTTGACGTTTCCACGGTTGCGGCTAACACCCGGTGGTCTTCGTGCACAGTTGAAGAATGACTCGGCGGGCTATCATCGCGTTAACTGACATGTATTTCCCGAGTTAGGTAACGCGTGGCAGAAATCTGCGACAGCGTGAACGTTTAAGCGAACTGATGATTAAAATCAAACATACGGCAACCCTAATGCAACCCTGGACGATCGTTAATTAAATACACGACTCAGAAACGAACCACCAAATGAAATTAATTAAAGTGTCAATAAATACTCTTCTAAAAAGTAGTAAATTTAGCTGGCGATAATCTAAGAAATAATTAGCCACTTGATAATTACTCTACATTAATGAAAAATGTATTTTGAGAAGATCTATTTGTAGAAATTGATCTTCAACGATATCTTTTTCAGAGTGGTGTATTAAAATCATGGTTTCCGTTCACGAACACCCTTTTCAAACACCATATCACCCTCTATTCTCTCATAACCCAAACCCAAAGCATCAAACATCCGTCACACTTGAGTCTGTACAACCCGTCCACTCTTCCAGCCCATCGAAACATCAAAAACTTCCACCTACCATCAAAGATTGCTTCAAAACGTTTCATTTCGACGTGAACGCTCGACAAAACACTTTCCGCCCCCGTCGGGATCGTGGAAGCCCACGTTTAAATGAAACTCGATTTTTTTCCCCGAATTTTCAGTCTCTGATCTTTATTCAACACAGATAAGGACATCATTCGAGCTTTCTTCGAACCCATATCTGAAGTACCATTTTCCAAAATGATACACTAACTTGCTTTACAACTCCTGGCTTTACAAATTTTTAAAACGTTGCAATTTACTAGTTTATCCTTTTAAAATTATTGAATATCGTTAAAAAAAAAAGTGAAAAACACCCTGAGATACCTTCCTCTTCAGTGGATAAACTAAGTAAATAAACGAATAAAAGATAAATTGATTTCTGGGTCTGAAAAGACCCAACGCGAGTGTTAAGCATCGTTCGACGTGGATCAACAGAGGGGAAGGGAGGAAGGCAGACCGGAAGAAAGAAGGCTGTTACAGCGCGGCAGGGGTACAAGCTGAAAGCGGCGCATTCAAACGAACCGTATTGAACGGTAGTTTCTACGTTTCTAGCTATTTCAACGGGGAACAGAGTCCTTTTATATGCATCGTGCTCGCTTGGATTCGTTGGTCAATCCGTCTACGCGGATGAACCACCCTTGCCACCCTTACGTCGGAGCCACCCCTCCTCCTCGAACTTCCCTACGCCCTGCATAAAGGCGAGCCGTTAAATAAGTATTCCCTCCCTCGTCTCTGCTATGTCAATTGCATTTTTTTTCCTGTCTTTCAAATACTTATTAAACAAAGAGAGTCTGACGGGAAAGTAACCCCAGCGCGATGAACAAGCGGTGAAATTATTGATCAACCCTCGAAACACGATTAGTATACAAATTCTGTGAGAAGAATAATATATTGGAAAATTTGCAAAATGGAGAAACATGAAATTTTTATTTAATTGATTGGCATTGTTACCCATTTCTCTCATTACTGGAAAAATATTTAGAACAATTTTTCTTTAAACAACCCCAGAAATTTTAAATTACTTTGAAGTCAAGTCAAGGTGACGTGAGCTTCAAAACCTCACGACCCATCAGCAAAGAAGATTTTCCACAAAAATCGCGGGAACAATCCCCAATCTCGAGCGAAAAAATCTCTAAGACAACGGGGGATTTTACTACGACCTGTTCCAAATGATTTTAATTAGCCGGCTAATTCTTCGAGAAGCTTATTTTCCCTCGACCTCGTAGATTCATTTCAAGAAGAAGAAGAAGTAGAAACAAAAGAGCGAGAGAAGAGGGGGGGGAGGGGGGGGGGAACAAGAAGAATAAAGAAGGGAGAAAAACGTCGGCACAGAGCCGGGAGAAGAGCAAAAGAGCGTACGCGAAGGGTGAAAAGGGGGGAGTGGTAGGATCTGAAGATTGTACGAGTAAGGGGGGAGGCGGTAGAAAGGTGGTAGTTGTCTGAATGCTGCGGCTAAAGGGCGGTTCTTAGCCTCTTAACCGCTCTAACGTGGAAAAGCACGACTGCTTCGACGCTACAGGCAAAGTTTACCTCGCTAATTCAACCGTAGACCTTCTCTCCACGGCGTAGAAAATGTTGAAAGGGGAGTAAATTTGACCGTGATGCAAGGGGCGTAACGGAACCTAACCGGGGTGAGCAGAAAGGTACCGGGGACGAGCCACGCGAAGGGGTGGCCCCGGGTTCCCTCTCTCTGGTCGGCTCATTGACTGCGCCATGTCGACGAAATGTATTTCAGTTTTCTCGTATATAATTAACGAGGCAAGTGTTATAAGCACCTGCTGCCCTCGCGATCTACAGAAAATTTTTTGAACAAAACACGTGATTGGATTCTTTGATGTTGCCGGATACCGGTGAATGAGAACCACCATCAACCCCGTTCTCAACCTCCCCCCCCCCCCCCTTGGTTTCACAAAGGTTCAGACGAGCTTTAAGCGGCACGGGGCCAACAACGATCCATGGAAGAAAGAATTAAAGGATTTCTCTGCTTTTTTAAATAGCGTATTTAAACTGCTGTGAAAGCCACCGTTGAATGGATATTCACTGTTATAGTGGCTGCAGGATTTTATTTCTTTTTTTTTTTCATCGCAATCTGATCGAATGGACTGCATATTTTCGTAAAAAAAAAAAAGGAAGAAAAATTCAACGCCACACAGTTCGTACTCTTTTAGTCAACCGAGCAGCAAATCCGACGCTAATGTTTTATTATGTTCACCGTTTGAATTTTCGTTTCCATGGTGTTATTTTTAAATGCTCGTTGAATTAACGGCGAATTATTCGCTCCCGTTGCTTTTCAAAGTATTCCGAACGTCCATAGACTGCGAATCTAATGAACTTTTTAATGCAATATCCGGCTTTAATTACTGATTAACCGCGACACAACTTCCTTCTTGATTCAATGGTATTTTAAACCTAGTGTCATTACAGAGGGGTAGGCAAAAGTTAATTAATATATCTATATTGTAACTTTAGGTTTACATTTCTGCTTTGGTTGCTTTTTGCACGATTACTAATTAAGTACTATCACTGTATGACTTAAATCTTTACGACACAACTTAGAATTTTATCCCCGATCGAAGGTTCATCGGTTAATTGACTGGCGATAAGTCAAGTGTCGGCTAACTCGATGATATCTCATTGACAAATAGAAAAGTGGGCCGAACCGTGCAAACGAATTCTGTACGCGTGTAATCGCAGTTTCAACGGTCGACCGGCGGCCTTTTGTAACTGCCAACGGGCCAATCTAAGTGACGAACGGCTGTGCACGACCTCGCGACCTCATACCGCACCGCCATAATCATTTCATACACAATAGTCTCACCCCGTGTCCGCGATAGGGGATGGGAAATACGGGGCAAACGGGGTGCCTCGTGGCGAGAGTAATGGCTGCAATTTGTACCTACTCCCGCATTCCGGGGCACCCGGTGCACGCGTGATCCTTGAATTTACGCACGTGCGTGGACCTCCCCTTTGATTCTTCGACACCGTAGCTGGGTCAACACCTTCGATAGATCGCAGAAATGACAAGGGGGTGAAATAGGAATCTGTGCATAGCTGAGAAATTCGAAATTCCGAGGTATCTGATTCTCGAACGGGTATTCATGCGTCCAATTTTGAAATATTCATAAATAGTGCGATTATTAATTAATCTCAGGAATATTCGAATTTGCAAAAATTTTAAAGCTGGAGCTTGAGAAATGTTTTAATCTTCCAGTTATCAAACATAGGAAACTAGGAATATCAATAAATAAATTATTGAAGATCTGCTTCAGAAATATGTAACTTTCTATATATAGTTTAAATGGTCTTAAGAAACGTATCTATTGACTTTTCGGAGTAGGTATTCAAGAAATTATATCGTTCGAAGTTCGTTATTGTTATCTCGATTTTAAACGACGAAACTATGCGGAATTTGCGAATTAGTCACAGAGAAATTCGTTGAAAGTTCGATAATACCCACCGCGACAGTGAGTAAAACGCATTCCGTGTCATGACATTACTCACGAACTTTCTAAAACAAATCACGATCGCTTCAACCAACCTGTTCTTCTGTCCCGTTGTTCGCGAAACGTTGAATCGCAAAGGTCTCCCCCGAAATTGAACACGTTCGATTCTAATGGAACGTTATCTTCCGGATGATTCCTTGCAAACACTCGATTAAATAAAACACGACACAGCAAAATTACATCTACGCAAACTCACGGATAACGTGTGGCATTATGCAAACCAATTATTCTGTTTCGTTTTGAAAATTAACAGAAAATTGGTAGTTTAAAATTTTCACTGAAAACTTGCTCGTAATTACAGCATCAAAATTTTAGTAACACTGTTAATTGAAATATACCTTTTCATGTTGTTTGGGTTTCGCTCGCGTTGCTCGCAATGAGCTTCGAGCCTTGCCGTGTTTGCACGTGTGTGCAAACTCTTCTACCTCGAAGGACCACCCTTGTTTTGAGGGAAATAATGCACGAAGACTTTATCGTTGACAATTTATTGTGCGATCTGCACACTAATACAAATACTATCGGTTTAACTAAGTGTCACGATACGAAGTCTATCCGAGATGGTTCTAAGTTCTAACTATGAGCTGTTATACAAGTGATTGCCAGGATTGTTGCTATACGAATAATGTTTTTTGGAGGACCCGAGACGCTCCAACTCGCGTGGAGATCCTGGCCTCCCACTATTTCTGCGAAAAATTATATTTGCCCGCTGATTGGATTTTCCTATTGTAAAAAGTGACAAGTCCAAACAGCGGGCCCTATAGTTTTTCGCTACCAACATTCCGTATAAATATTTATTAATGTTTCATGGCACGAAGTTGTACGATCGTCGAAAATTATTTTGAAAATTAACAGAAGGTTAGTTTGTACAACAATTTCATCGAATTTGTCTTTTGTTTTATTTTGCTGCAATTGTAACATCAGAATTTTTAACAAAGCGTACTTTTTTTGCGATTGCAAGTCGTAGAATCGCGAAAAGGGAGAGAGAGGAAAACTAAATACAACGAGTATTTCCGCTCGTTCAGCCAAGTAGCTACGGAATAAAAACATTTCCCTGCTAAATACCACTCCACCACCGAGGAGTGTACGTGAAAAGATTTTCAAGATTTTCAGGGTGAACTGTCTCTGGGTTAGGTCGGATCCACGGGTTACATTCTGCTTTCGTTTGAAATTTAAATGCGACACGAATATTTAAATCGGGTCCAATCATTATTCTTGATTCGTCTTTAAGTTAAGCAACAAACTTCGGCCGAGTAAATAGCCAAAGTTTTGCAACTAGCAAAGTGTTTTTCGATGCCCCATGGGGATCGATACTCCCAATAAAATTCAATTATTTTTAGACCAAGATCGATCGTTCGTTGCCCGAACAAATGCTGGTCACGTATCATATTGCACCATTTCAAATTGATCAATTAATACGACACTGATACAAGTTGAATCTATTATTTCATCGAAATTCAATCTTTAATTAAAGTCTATTCCAAATTATAAAGCAACAAGAATCATGATAAATGACCATACTGCAGCCAAAAATCAATTTTTTTCATTAAGACATACTTATATTTCTTATTTTTTTTATATAAATAATTTTCTAGACCTAATCCCTCACTATAGTAGTTACGTTGATTGGTACTGAAAATAATTGATTTTAAATCTGATTTAGAAAATTTAAATGCCATATTTTCAAATTTTTAATACTTACGCCTATCTTTATATTTCTATATATAATTTCTGATGATTACAAATCTCTGACACCTTATTCTACAATTTTCATTTACTTGAAATTCCTAGCTTGATTTATTTCTAATTCTTAATCCCTAAAATCGTTAGTCACAAGTTGGTGGATCAAAGGAAACGAACAAATAGGAGAATCAATATCTCGTGGAATTTTTACATTTCGATAAAAGATAAAATAAACCTGCATGAGTTAACGAAACGACGGGAACCATACAGAACGGAAACAATACACATTGGAAACGACAATATGAGATATGAGATACGAAGCAATAAACCCTTGACGTCGGACAAGGGGTGAAAGATAACAATGACGTAAGTTATGGTTCTAATAAATAAATAGAATGACGGAAAACAAGTAAAAAAAAGAAATTTCATAGCAGGGGGTTGAATAGAATTTTCGATATACGAAATTATAAACGATGAATATCGTATAAAAGAATATTAATTTAATTATTATTATACGATTTAATTATTATACGAGCACAATTTCCCAAGACGTCTTTTTTCTCCAATTAACGAAGAACTTGATGCGGAAGGAATATCGAGGCAAGTGATACGAGCCGTCGTCTAGTCGGGCAAAGATATTAGTAAGCAACGAGCAATATTTGTGCATCGGGAAAGTTTCAAGTCTGAGACGACTTTCTGGGACATCAAGCTACTCCCGGGGTTATGCAATATTAATGTCGTCGCGTTATTTTAAAATATAAACACTTTGCACCCTCTGAATAATTCATCGCCAAGCCCCCTACCGTTTGTTAGCTGTTCAGTTTATCGTAACGTTTTCAACTGCATTCAACCATTCCGCCTGTCATTAATTCCTCTTGGTAAAATTCTATTTAATATTCCCGGTTAAAATCCTATATGGTAATACCGTTAGCCCATAACTACCCAACAAGTGTGAACGAAAGATTAATATTCATGAAGTTGTAAAGAATACAAGAAATAATTTACCAGTCAAATGAAAACTAACGTAAACCCTTCGTATAAACAATTTCAACGCTGACAAAAGTATACGTTTAATTACGATATCTCCTGTTAAATTGTCAATGTTTATACGTCTTCGAGCTGAACGATTTTCGATGAATAATTAAAAAGAACACGCGTGCTTCGAAAGAGTTTTGTGTGTCGCGACGAAAAATAATTCTACTCAAAAATCGAACAGGGAGGGCTTTCTTTTTTTCCTTGTTCGTGGGGCAAGGAATGTTTCGAGACGAATTAGATTGGCGGGAAATAAAAGAATCCTCCATCAAACGGTCCTTTGTTACCCCGAACTTCTGTAATCGTGCTGTCGTGCAAACTGAAATACGTGTAAAGGTTTCGAAAAGTTTTCGCTTGGTGTGGTCGAGCGCTACCGAAAAGTTATTATTCCAATCAATTTCTCTCGTAGAGCTGTAACACACGGACTGTTTAAAGTTCGACGAAACGAGGTGAATCTACGAAAGTTGATGACGCGAGAACGCGTTGTGACACTGGCTAATCTAACTTCGACAAATCTCAATTTTAACCTCGGTTTTTTACACTTTTCCAAATTTCACACCATTGCAAAATTTTAACATTTCATTATACAGAATTGCGAGAGAGACCTTGGGTTAAAATTAAATTTGTCAAATTTTGAGCTTTGCTATAATTTGCAAAATTTACTTAAATATACAAATGTTGTATAACAGAAAGTCCATTAAGGATTCTTTCGACTTCCAGGCGGAAGGGAAGACGCGATTATCTTGAACGGAAACACCCGTCGGCGACTTCCGTTTACTCGAAATATCTGCACGGTAAATTTTTTAATCCAAAGAACAATTCACGGCGAAATCTCACCGGGGAGGAATCTTTTCGCCAAACAGAACGGAAGTTGACGAAAATATACCAACTGCTGAACATGAAATCGAAGAACAACTTTACGAGCTTGAATCCCTTTCTTCCTTCTTTTTTTTATCAACAAGTTCCCCGTTCTCTCGTGCTCTGCTCGCAAGAAAACGGATTATAAATTACGAGTAAGTGGAAATCTTGTAAGAGAAATTTATCCGAAACGTATGAAAAAAAAAAAAAAATAAAAAACTGGGTGAAACGTTTTCAGTTCGCTGCTCGAAAAAAAACACAAAAAGGAGCAAACGGGAAAAGCGTTTGCAGAGTTTCGGCAGAAAAAAAAAAGAACAAACAGAGGGAACTTTTTAACGATGAAAGAACACTGTTCGCGGCACGACGATTTGTGGGACATATTAATTATGGGGCATAGTAAAATATTAATTATTCCGAGAAAAATGATTCAAAATTATTCACCGGTTAAATTGACTCGGTTTTGAAGTAGAAGAGATATTCTAGAAATTGATAATACATAAATACTGTAACACACTACAAATATAAAACATTGTCTCCCAAGAAAAAGTTAAATATTTCAATCGAATCTTTTAATAGCCGGTGCAACTTGAATAATTTGTCGATGGTGTGAAACTAGGACGTTGAAACGATAACATAATAAGTAACCGATTCAGAGAATGTTTAAGCAGAGAAAACGGATTTGATATCTAAAATTATTTCCGAATCTTCTTCTGCTCAGCTCTCGTTACGTGCGGATCGATTAGATCCGTAAGAATAAATTATGCGACGAGGATACCCTGCATAAAACATAACAATTTACGATGAGGATAATTAATGATTCCAGAAACAATCCCGAAATAATGCTTTTTACAATATCCAATTAAGAGACGTTTACTCCGTGAATTTATTACTATATAGGTGCAACGAAAATTAGCAGCGGTACACAAAATGAATCATAATTACATGCTCCCGTTTGTACAACGAAAATCCTAGTTATTCATAATTTGTACAACCATCGAAAATATTAGAGTCGAGTTTCCAATCGTGCCAAAAATTAAAAAAAAAACTTGTCGACAATTCGTGTATTAACACGTTGCCACTATGAAAACAGACGTGTGTGGTAAGACACACTTTAATTCCAATTATTAAGGCTTCTGTCGATTAATTTTCAAATGTAACCATTAGTCTAATACTAGCAATATCCATGATTTATATTATCTTTTCTTTTATTAATTATTTAATTATATGAAGTTCGAAACACTGGTCTTCGGTGATCACTATGACAGTCAACGTGTTAAAAATAATACAAAGTATAAAACTAAATTTAAATCCATCCTCCAAGGATCCTCGTGAATAGTAATAAAATTATTTTTAGACCCAAGCATTTCATTTTACGATAGGTGGACAAAAGTTATTTTCCAGCGTAAATCCGCGGAGTTCACGGGGCGCATCGGTTTTCTGGGGTGACAAAATAAATCAGAGGCTAGAAACAACGTTGGATTCGACAGGAAAATCGAGGAAAATTCTCGAGACGGTAACCTGTGCACGAGGGAATGTGCACACGGTATATTGTGGCGCTCATTCCAAGGGATGATTTAGTTTCACTGCAGTGACAGAGAGAGAGAGAGAAGGGGGTGGGTGGGTGGGTCCGTTGGGGGGGCTAGCGCGGATGGTGAGTCATGGTAAGCGACCATGGAGGACCAAAACGTGTACGTAGATGTAATTACATGGAAAAAATTCTGGTCAGGCATTGCCGAGCGGTTCTCGTTGTTGAGTTACAGTCGTGTTGTATGGCGTGCCCGGACTTAGAAATTGGTCAGACCAATCAGCCAATCACGGCCGTGCCTTTTTCCTTTCCAGGATCCGCCGAAATCTCGACGGGACAATCAGGAATCGCTGGCACGCTCCCGGCAAATTGCGTGGTCACTTTTAAATATTAACCACGCCACGGTAGGGAAGCAATCGACCGGAAGTAACGTCTGTCTAAACGATGCACGTGAAACTATTCGTGGTTGAAATAGATATGAGCTTGTTGTACAACGAAATGGTTCGTTTCATGACAGAAAACTATCGAAAAATAGTGCTTGCCTTAAAGCTTAAAATATATTTAAAATAACTACGTAAAAATTTAGTTAATATTTCTAATAAAAAATGGCCGAGCAATTATTGTAACAAATAATGGTGGATTTTGAAACAAGCACGAGGTCCGACAGGATTTAAGGACCGAAAAATAATACAAAATGGTGCTTGTGCCCTGGGGTCTCACGATGCATCTCTCGTTGCAATAATAACGAGTGATATAAACGCGGTCGGAGACCGCACACAGACAAAATTAACATTCAGTCACCACGAATTCCAACCCTTTCCCGATAGACGCTTTTAAAGTAACACTTGAAAAGTTATCCATGATATTATATTCCTTATCGTCGGCTAAGTACCGGTGGAAATGCGTTATTAAATGCAACGGATGCACAGAGGGAAGCTCGCCAATTCGAGCTTATGATTTTCTTTGATACTCGTGCCCGCTTCGTTCGCGGCAAAGGCAGCTTTGAATACAAAACAACGCGTATGCATTTAAAACAGCCGGTTAATCTACCTTTCGACATACCGTAGAGGGATTAAATTGGTTAAAAACAACAGTCAAAAAAAAAAAAAAAAGAAAAAGACATACGCGCCTCCGTTTATTGGAGTCTCCACGCGCGTCAATAAAAACTATACAATTTTTGTTTTATCGCTGACGTATGATCTAACTGGATTTACATCTGCTAGAAAAATTGCTCTCCTGGTTTTTAAGAAAAAGAATATTTTGTAATGGGAATTCGAAACAAGAATAAATGGGGGGAGCAAAACTTGTAAATTATTTAGCACTTTTGGTGACACTGGAATTTCAATTAAAAACCATCGCCTATGTTATTATTTATTCGATTGAAAATGTTCTCGTTAGATAATTGAAATAACAAAATATTGTAGAAATAGAACATGAAATTATTGTACTATCAAATGGAATTTATAGCGGGGCAGTCAAAGTGTTAATACGCCCTTCGTATTTACTAAATTGACCGATGAAAAATGTAACTGCAGTAATGTTCTTAGTATGATGAGAAATTTCTGCAGGGATAGCCGGGTTACTCGAATCAAGGAAAGCAATGAATTACAAAGTAATAGTAGAGCGAAGAAACAGGGAAGTTAAGTTGGAAAGTTTGAGACAATTACGAAATAGCCGGTCGGGATTGTTGGTCAATTAAGGAATTTCGAATTAAACAGCTACGCTAGGATTATAAAATCCAAATTTAATTTACGGTGGATCGAAACGATATTACCACGTAAAATATTTCATTCTTTCTTCTACACGAATATTTATCGAAACACAATACTATAAACAATTTTTAACGCAATATACGAGAAAAAATCATGGATTTTTCACGGATTTTTCATTTGATTGTCAGAATATTATTTTTGAAACAAGAAGTGCATACAATTCTTTCGTTTTACAATCAGTGTCTAAACTTCAGAGGCAACTGACCTGGCACACCCGTGAATATTTCAGTACCAATTTTCAAGCTAACACAGTTTAATATCAATTTCTATTTCGATACCATTTTTTGATTCGTTCCTCCGTCGATGCATTTGATATAAACTTGATAAACCAATATTTGTTTCCCTGTCTTCTTCTCTTTGTACTTTATTTAATTGCGCCTCTCGTTCCAAAATTTTCAGTTTAATATCTTACGATCTTTGTTGTTCCATTCAGGCAACGTTAATTTGAGCAAAAATTAATTAATACTGGATCAATTGAACCCGTCAAAACGAAATGCTTTATTCACAGAAATATCTCGAAATAAAAGAGAAACATTTAACAGAATAAAAAAAGAAAAATTCAGTGTTGAAATAGTCGGGGATTTATCAGACCAAAAAATTCTTCTGGCGAGGCAAGATGTTATTGGTGTATAATAAAAAAAACAGAGACGTATCGTACAGTATTGGCAGATGAAATGTAGATTGGTGCGAATCGAAAAGTCGGGTCGAATTCGCCAATTTCAAGAAATCGACGCTCGAATTGGAAAAAGTCGTATTTCATGCGACTGTCAGATCGAAAACACCTCAAACATCGGTCCCCGGTAGGAACTGTTCCCGGAGACGTCTTTGCGTGAGGATGATTAGAAAACTTTGATTGCCAGATTACAGTGGCGTTGGATTTATGAACTATCATGGAAGGTGAGCTTTTGTCGATATGCTCGATGCTCCTACGTTCACGTGAAACTTTCAGATTTCCGATCCCTGCGTTTGGATATTCTTAACACGTGACACTCGAACTTTAAACACCCACATTATTAAAAAATTCTTTGATTTATAATACGTAATATTTGTAAACGTGAAAATGTGAAAGTTAACCCGAACCTGTCTCCAACAGCCCTTTAATCCCATATCCTACGTAATTTGTAAAAATTTGAAAATTAAGTTGGTATCTTAAATAAATTCTCAACTTGGAAGCTTAATTTTGGAAATTAATCTACGATATCTCTAATAAAATTTTATCAGCAAATAATCAAATAAAATTTCAAGGATTAATCAATTACTGTATCGTTGCACGAATACGTAAAGGGATGAAGGGAGTGCTCATCGAAAAGGAAATATAGAGAAAATTTGATAAATATTAAAGAAAAGCAAAGAAGCAAGTTGGAGTGTACTTTGATTCCACGTGTGCAGCTTGATGTTTGAAATATGAACGAATGGATGGAGTCGGAACGGATGGACGGTTTTCGAAGATCCTACCTGCAGGGCAACATACTGTGTGTATCTTATGCTACAGATTTTAAAACGGAAAGATCATGCGAAAACAAAAATTCTAATAGTATTATATCTAGCATACGATGTTGAGGTAAAGAAATTCTGACCTGTCCCTAATAATTGGTCCTCTAATCCCTTATCCTTCGTAATTTATAAGATAACAAATTGAAAGATTAAATTTGGAAATTAAAATACAGTATCTCAAAAAATTAGTATTCTAAATAACTTGAAAGCTTAGATATACAGAAAATTTGGATTTTAAAGAAATCTGTGTATTTAATTTATTATCAAAGAGAAACAGAAATATTTCTTCAAATTTTCTTGAAAAATCTTTCAAGTATGAAAAATAAATGACTGTAAGGTTGACAAAATGTTCAGAATCTAATTCCAAAAGACTCTTTTTTATAAATGTAATATTGCAAGAATGGAGGATATTTGAGAATCATACGGCACACCCTGTGTATCATATAAAAATTCTATACACGCGTATGGACGACAGAGAAACGTTAAAGATGATATAGATGTAGGAACAAATCCTATTCCCATATATCCAGATTTACAACATTTTCTGTCAATACTATTTATGTATATATACGTATGTTCACAAACGTACAAAATCATGGCGCATTTAATGGTTCCATTAGCAGTTTTCATTATGCAATGGTAAATACTCAACCATAACGTTTGGTTATCAATGAATGAAATTCGATAAACGTGATATTAATATGATACACGAGAGCATTTCTCTTTTTCAGATATTGTTGCAATTTTTAATTACTAATGTGTCTAGTAATCTGATATAAGATACTAAACTGTATATTAATATTTGTATTATTTAAGTCAATTTTGAAATTAAAATATCTAAAAGATTTGAAGTGTCAAAATTAATTTGGAGATAAAAGACATAGTGCACCAAATTTTGCTGCCACAATTAATTCAAGTGTCAGATAAAAAATATGAAAATATCGGTGTTTCTCTTCTTTATAATTTGTTACGGTTAATTTGGTTGATTGTACAGCAAAGTCTGGCAACGTTCGACACGATTTCGAAACTTTACCTTAATTAAAAGAGGAGGCGAACTATCCGAAAGTACAGCTCGAGGAACAGAATAAATGTTCGTGACGAACTTGACGAACATCTGTTCATAAAGAAAGAGCTGAATATAAAAAGGGAATAAAAGCTCGATTCTCATAAACGTCACTGTGGATGTACGTTTTATAGCACTTCCGTTGGTAATGTTCCTGGCTTTCGGAAAGTAGATTCGAATGAGAGTGCCGAAAGTTTTTACAACTTCATAGAAGTGCAAGAAAAATAAAATTTCTTCGCCGTATACACGGTCCCGTTTATATTCCCTCTATCCCTTTGTTTCGCTGAGTACATCGCGGAAACAGGCACCTTTTGCCTTTTCTTCACCTTACTAGGCTACGGGTGGACCTTCCCTTTGAAAAGGGATTAAATTTGACAAGGTCCTTTAGATTTACACTCCGTAGTTCCGTTAAAAATCGTAATGGCAATGAGTCTTTCCCATTTTTTGCACTCGTTCCATTCTTTCATTTACTTGGGTGGCTAACAATCTGTACAAGGAACAGCATCTGCAGTGCAGATTGCTAGCACGTTTATGACACGCAAGCCGGTAGAGCCGTTGTTGAGAGTCAATTTATTTTCAGCTTATTTTCATTCTTTACATTTCGTTGTCGAATTTCTCCGTCTTTAATGGCTAATTGCATGTGACATAAACGTGAATTTCAAAAGGGCCTCGAAGCCGGGCCTAGCGACCATCAGCCAGCTCAGAAATGAATATTAACATTTACAAAATTTTGTATAATAAGGGGAACCATTGTACCCTAAATAATTATTATAATATCCATATTGTATAATAATTCTATTATAACAAATTTAATACGTCGGCCAACAATATCCCCTACAATAATTAACGTGTCAAAATTAATAATTTTCAATATTCCTACTAATCCATATCGCGACACTAATTATCATAATACAAAATTCTATTTGCAAATTTTTAACATAAAAATCGACGAGTTATCCTTGTAACAATTTCACTGGTAAGTATTCAAAAGAATCGAAAAATTCCACAAAAACCAAAGAGGATATTATACAACTTACAATTGTAAATGATTGAAATAAAACGTAATTACTGTTATTGTTCTTATAAAAAAAAAAATCGAAAAGAATTTTACCGTGCTGTTGAACGGTAAAAGAAAGCTGCTTTCAGATCTTACACAGGACATTGTGTGCTTCACAATAGGGGGGATACAAGGGTAGCTTTCTGGTTAACAGGTGTGAATGCACTTTGCGATTTTTATATCGAGATATCGAAGATCGAGGGGGAAAAACCTGGCCAGTCACCTGCACGCGATTCCGCTGCCGTGACAAGTAATTCCTTTCTGTTCGTCAATTGATCGAGCTCTCTTAATTCGACGTCTTAGCGGTAAGAACGAATTGTCCGGTCCTTGTAAAAAAGCAAATCGATACACAATCGAAGGATCCATCATAAAAACATTCTGCAGTTTCATGGATCTTGGATGATCAAGTAATTTTCATCGAGTGCTAATCAAAATTCGTATCCTCTATTAAAATGAATTAAAAAATACCTGACTATAATTTGGACATCGTAGACGATGGAAATCCTTGTACAGGATACTCCTGACATTAAATTTTGTTCTGCTTGTAATACCGGCGTAATTCAGTAATTTAACAATTTGACATAATTAAACGAAAACACGGCACGATGTTCCCGAATTAAATGGCACGGCAAGGGGTCAGAATGATCGTAAGAAATTTTTGGAAATAATTCGGTGCTGTACACGGTGGAAACGTAGAAAAACGTGTTCCATGAAACGTCATTACGGTCATGCGTTCCCTTGTTAAATACACCCTTCCCCTACCGTACGAAATATCCCCGGAGACCTGTCCTTTCCTCAGTTAATTAGTTAAAATCCCCTTTTCCCGTCGGTGATAAGCCGGTGAATTTCATTCTTAACGACCTCTGGCCAGCTTTAACGTTGTCCTCCTTTAAAGGGGACAATGACGTCCGACCCCTTCATCCTCTTTCTTCTCTTACCCGCCCCCGTGCACGGGGAAACGACGATACTGTATACCCTTCATGGGTGCATACCATTGGGACGCATTCACGATGTTCAAGTCATTGTTCCACATGCAACGGGTTCCGATATCGTTGTCCACGTTTCGTCTTCAACTGCCACGTCCACCGGGGGACACTCTGTTAACGATGAGACATGAACGGCGGGGGTGGGTCTCCGATGGACTACAATAAGTTCTATTGTCTTCTTCGACCTTCTTAACTGAAGAAGATCCGGATAACGGTTTCTTTCCCCGAGGATGATTAATAAAACGTACTCGAACGATCTTTCCTTCTACTTCTCCTTTTTTTCCGTTCAGCTAACAAAACGTTTCCGAGTTTGCTTTTAATTAACCCTTTTTTACACTCCATCGGCGCTGCCGCGGGAATATATTACACGCGTGCACATTCAAAAGCGAGAAATTCGAAAAACACGAAATCTTTTTAGATCTCACATCAGGGATTCGAGGAAAATCGAAAATTTATATTTTCCAGCTAAGAAATGTCCCGTACCGTGAAAAATATGGGGAACGGGGATAAAAGCGAATTTAAAATGAAATTCAAGCACTAAATTATGCTTTGGATTAACTTAGATCCCAAGGAATAATAATTTTGAAATATAAATACAAAAGAATTGAAAATTAGATAGATACTTCTTCTTAATTCACTTCGCAAGGAAATAATTAAATTTTTTAATATTCGTGTCTATCGTAATTCGAACAGGGACTGACATTGACGTTATTATAATAAATCTATCGTCTAAAAGAGAATAATTTCCCTGTGAATAATTAATAAAGCATGCCCGAACGATGTTCTTACGTTTCTGTCTTTTTTCCCCGGGAACAATCGAGACGGCAATCGAGTGGAAATCTCTATGGTTTTTTCCTTTTTTTTTTTAATAGAAAAAAAAAAGAAGGAAGTGAGAGAAAAACGCTGTGCATTGCGGTGAAACGGCTCCTTTTAATTTGCCGGAAATATTTTTCTCCCCATCGATATTTTCAATTACGATTCGATTGAACGTGCAGACGAAACGATAACGAGTGTCAGTGTTTTCATTACAAAGGAGATACCCGAGTTCATTATTAATCCATTAGCATCCAAGATTTTATTAAAAGCGGCAAAGGGTAATTGGTTCTGCTGCTAATTATAAAGAGTCACGCCGTTAACGATTTAACTCTTTCTTGAACGGTAGCGAATATATATATATATATATGTACGTACACCGGAAGAGAGAACACCGGTTCTTGACAAGTTAATTGCGAAAGAGCACGATGTGCGAAGCGATTTTTATAACAACCTCGACTTTCATAGCCGAGTTTCGCCTCCAGAGATATCAAGAAGAAGGATTAAAGAACTTTAGAAAATTCCTTTGTGTAGTGAAAATAATTCAGAACTATTTATCGTTTCCCCCCACAGTAATCGACTTTATTATCAACTTCCTCGTATTCGAGTTAATTTTAAAACCGCATTATGAACAATTTCGTCTTTCATCAAAACGCGACCGCGTTCGAAATATTATTAATAAAGCGATGAATTAACGTTCCAAAATATGAGAAATTTATATTACTTTTATTTTGAAAGTTTCGTGACGTTTATAATTTCAGTCTCGACCTTTTCGTTTTAAAAAATCTTTAAATACCTCGCGCGAATTAATAACCGTGTTATAAATCTCGCTGACAAAGAATTAAAATGATTCCATTGAGAAAAGTTTGCATTCGCGTATCACATGGCGAAGTAAAAAGAAAAAAATCCTGCTTGAAAACGAGGCAAAGGAATTCGCGGAGTTATTAACGATTCGCAATAATAAAGGGCAAATCGTACCGTTCTAAATCTTAACGGCGAACAGGTGTGAACCGAAGCCTGCTAAATCGTTTCATAAAGCACGGCGATTCGGCGGCGCACGCTTTTCGAAGTCCCGATAATGGCCTCAAAAGCCTTTAACCCGTATGCATGTATGGTGTGTGTAGATGTGTCGACATGCCTCGGTGTTACGCATGGCAAACAATTCAAGCCAAATGTCGTATTCGTCCGTGTATGCATACATATCACGGATACACACACGGCCTCGTGTACACAGAACGACATTTCGGTTGTGTTTCGTCATCACAGGTGGCGATTCATGAATTCATCGGGTTCCCATTGATCAACGACCGATCGATACGGTATTCCCTTCTGATTCGATTGTATCGACGCGCAATCATGACCTGAACGAATCTGTAATTTATGCTTTTTTCTTTTACAAATTCTTTCTAAAGAAAGCGGGAAGATTATAATTCGTGAGATAAAGGTATGTCGAAATGACAACTGTTTTATATCGATTCGAAGATCAGATAAGAGTCAGACACAATTTCATGACAGAAAAGTATCACGAAATAGTACTTGTGGTGCATTAATAAAAAGGTCAGAATGAAACGAAACAGACTATCAGAATAAAAGGATGTACAATTCTTTACGACAAAATAAATCAAATAATCAACAGGAAATTAGATATTCCATTCTGAACGAATTATTTGATTCAACGGAGAGCCAGCCGTTTCCTATTAAAAATATCGATGGAATGTTTACGCAGTGATATTTGACAAATCTTAAGCTTCGAATTGATACAACACAAGTACTGTTTTCGAATACTTTCGCGTCATCAAATCGGAAAAGAACACATTTCTTCTACACACAATAGTGACGATTTGCTCGCTCGAATACGAGCAAGAATTCCGATCGGCGAAGTACCGTAAACCGTGGAAAATCGATCGAATTTCTCACCCTTATCCCCTCCCCACCCCCCTACCCCTTTCACGTGTCCATAATATCCTCCTTTAATGGAAAAGCTTTCGAGTTTGATTTTATCCGGGCGCAAAACGAACTTGATCGGAAGAATTCACCGAACGCTGTTTCATCGAATCCCCATTTTCAACCGGCATTCCTACATAATTATGTGCTTCGCGAAAAAATTGCTTTTCGTGCTAACTGCAAGAAACTGCATGTACCAAACTTTTAAGATTCAACAGCAATTGCTCGTCGCTGAAGAGACTACTATACCCAGCGTGCCGTGTACCGGGAATCAAACTGTTAGATCCATGGGCAAACAGAAAAATCGACTGCAAATATTGAAAGGAAGGTGAAAAGATGTCGTTTTGGCGATTTATATTCAAGGCTAAATGATTTTTTATTCTTTCGATGGAAAGACAACGTGGATGTAATACCAGGTCATTTGAATACCAATAGGATTTAGGATTTGACTATCTTAGTATTTTATTATTCTATTATCTTTTAATATTCGAGTATTTCAACATATCAGTATTTAAATATATCGAATATTTAATTCCTTTCAATTCCATCCCAGTCCCCTCGAAATCTAATAAAAACTCCCAAATTTCAAGTGGACCCTACTTAACCCAGTCATCGCACCCACTTCGAATCGAACAAAATTCGAAATAAAATATCGCCCATCGTTTCGAGTCCATCGTCGAACCTACTTTTCATCCACCTGTCACCTAATTCTGCCAAATGATCAGAGCCAACCGCGTTACCATCCCCTCGATAAAAACAATCGAACTCGGTCGGTGTTAGAAGTTGAATTTCGGAGCGGTGAACGGGGGCGCAAGAAAGCCGCAACGAGGGGGCGGTGTTGAAGAATCGTGGCTATCGTACAATTCTGCCCCCATATTAAAGAGGAACAGAGGGGTAGGTTTCGGGGTGGGTTAACGTACGTCGGTTCGAGTTTAAGCGTTTCACGACGTCGAATTTTCGCGTGGACCATTGTGCGCACGTCGGGACTCATGCATCGAAGGTGAATGGCGTAAAGGGGTGGTGCGGGTGGCTGCTTGGTACAACGTCGGCCTCTCGCGGGAAATACGTCGAGTATCTGAATAAATCGAAACAGCCAAAGTGATTCTCCAACTTAAATTAGTTTCTGGCTGGCATGGAGAGAGGCTAGCTGCGCGAGCTACCCGTTCCCTCTCGCTCGCGCCAACGATCTCACTCGCGTCACAAAGGACACGCGAATACCTAACCGCCCCTCGCCCACCCTCTTTTTACTTCTTTTCCCGGTCTGCTCGACCAGAGAGACCCAGGCCCACCACCCCCCGTCCCCTTCTTTCAGCCTTCGTTCCATTCGACTTTTTCCACCGTAAACGAATCCAGACTGATTTCCAGATACCATTTGTTCGTTTTACGCGACCCGCACGATCCTCGTAAAAACACGTTACTTTCGTTACTGTCTGCTCAAATAGACGGACAAATCTGGGGATTAATCTTTCGGATTGATGCGAAAGATCATTCTTGTATTATAATGAATATTAGCCAGCTCTTTACTTTAATGAACACTGCAACAGCACTTTATTCTAATCCAGGAATATTGTATATTAACCCCTTGACCTACAACCTCTGTGCTTGTCAAGTGTAAAATTTGAAGCGATACATATTTAGCTCTAATTAACCCTTAGAAAAGTCATAGGTTAAAGGGTTAAATATTTTACCCATCATAATATCATAGTTTAGGATATAAGGCCGAGATTATTTCAAAAAACAGGAAAAAACCCTTAAAAAAAGGAAGGCTCTGAAGAAAACCAGGCCTATGGGTTGACGAGGATTTTTCTGAGCAATGGTAGAAGCGACTGAAGCGTTTGTAAGGGTATCTTTTGAAAATTAAAATAAGAATTAGGTTACTCCGCGTTTATTAACATTACAAACGTTTCTAATCGCGAGAAGCGAAAGGCATCGTGTTTGAAATAGCCATTAAAAATATTTCGTATTTTTTCAAGTCGCACGGAACCGCGAGCCCTGTGCAGAAGCTGAATAAATATTGGTCCTTTCAACATCACGAGTAAAAGAAGATTTAGGGGTATAAATTCACGACCCTAGATGAAATCTGCATACAAATGATGGCGAGGCTCCGACAAATATTAAGATTACATTTATGAGAATCACTCGAGGGGCGTTGATCAAGAGCGAGCAGCGAGAAGCGGGGCCAACAAGCGGGCACACTCTGTTTCATTTGCTTCAACTTTAATGGCCTTTTCTGTTACACAAAAGACTTGACAAAGAATACCGGGGCCGGCCTTAATCTTTCCCCATAAAACACTGATTGTGGATTGACTTTTAAATGCCTCGGAAACAAGAGGAGAAAATAGCGAAGCGAGTTCCTGGTACCGTCTGGCACCGAGCTCGCTCAACTTTCTTTTCTTCGCGCCCTTTTGTTTGTCCTTTTTCCAAACCGAAACAATACTTCCGGCGCCGAGTTTCCGTTGTTCGTTCGCGATTCAACGAAACTTCAAATCATATATATTTGTCAACGTTAACAAAAATTTCATGTTCAAATCATTTCCGATACAGCAAATCTACCAGTTTATTTAACGAACAATTTTAACATCTATAAAAACATCAGTATTTCTAAATATGATTTAAAATTAATTCTTTTTTTTTCATTTGCAAAAGTATAGTGTTCTTTCCGCATCGAAAGATACGCGTATAACGTACCACTTTGCGATTTTATTGCAAACGATTGTAGCTCGAGTGGCAAACGTGTTCGCGGATCTAATTTCATAAAACCGTGGATTTCATTTAAATTTTCCACCGGAGTCTGGAATACCCTCCGGTTTGTCCATTTTATCGCGAGTATTTCAGCCGTGTAGTTAAGAGTTAAAATCTCATTGAAATATTTTTCGCCGGGAGGAGAAGTTTCAAACTCGAATACATACCATGGCGAGCCCGTACTCAATGGAAACTCTCGACTGTCGAAACATTTTAAGAATATAATCTTAAATGCATCGATCCTCCAAGTATCCACTCTCCAATTCCCCCCACCTCTCCCTTTTTTTTGAAACCATTGTTTCCGCTTTTAATCCACGCGACATCTTTCATGGACGAACAACCGTATCAAAAATAGCAGATTTTTAATTTTGTTAGTTGCCAATCGTTTCGATAAATGTCAGAAGGATACGCGAGGATTAATTTTAATTTTCATTAACGGCAACAGGAAGTTCAGGTGTTATTGCTGAACGTTTCCCGTTTCATCGAGCTAATAAATCTTGCATGGTGTATTGCGAATTCGAGAATACAGATTAATATGGCAAAGTGGAGTACGGTGAAGCAACATTTCGACGTGAATTTACGCGAGCACGTTTTCCCCACGACGTGGACGACATTCCCATGGGAATCAAGAAGATCGAAATTATATACATACACGAGATAGCAAGATATGATACCGGTTATCCTAATCCTTAATCTTATCGACGCTTTGTTTCGAAAACGTTGAAATTAGATTCCTAATGTTAAGCACGATGCGACGAATATTTAATTACTTTACTGATCTTAATTGTTGGAAAATTTTACATTGAAAAATTCTATCGAATAGCATTGCTATTCATTTGTGAACTCAAGGATTATATACAATAACGAAATTAAAATTTGAGATTAGTTAGCTAAATATTTTAATATAGGGAATTAAAAAATTCAAGATATGAATATTATTATTTAGAAAAAAATCAATGGAATATTTTCATTAAAATAGTCTATAAATTAATTTATATATCACTTGATATTATTCAACAATGTGCATCATCGATTAATAAAGTATTATTAATTGAAAATATGACTTACATTATGCAGATCATGTTTAGAGCATTCGTTGCACCAAAAGCTCTCGTTTCGTACACAGTATTTACATATAATGCACTTTCACAATAATTTGACTCGATAAAAAAAAAGTGAATTACTCCAAATTCGAAAATTTAACCGAATCAGTTTGAAATTTCGCACGCTCGTTGGTCACAGAAGATCAATTATCGAACCGAATTGGATTAAATTTGATTATCAATCGGCGAGAATTATAATCACAGTCGTAAACGCTTCGCTTTATTAATACGAATCAATTCGAATTCGTTGAAACGCCCGCCCGTAATCAAGTTAATTAAATGAACGTTAGGAAGTTTAAATGAAACTTATCAGTTATGTAAATGAAAGTTAACTTGAATGGTAGATTTCAAGTTATATCAAAGAGTTAAATGGCTTAATGCGCGACACGAAACGACGCCCGACGAACTTCCTGCAAGAGAAACCGCGTCCATCCCGAAGGACGCACCAAACACCGACTGAGTCAAATTAATATCGAGAAGGTTAAAGGGAGGCAAAACAGTTAGGGGACGAGGGTATTCAATGGAATCTTATCTGCTCAGACCCGTGCACCGTCGTTTGTTTTCTTTTTTCTTACGCTTAGCTCACTCGAAATTCCACGAATTTTCCCTCGCGTACCGCTCTTTTGTAAACAACGGTTAGCTACTGCGACAAAAACAATACCGTGCATCAAAATCAATTATTCAGCTTCGAATAATTCACGAACCGTTTATTCAAGAAAATTTCAAACCGTTTAATACCGTACGACAATTTTTATAAATA
The DNA here is from genome assembly GCA_022405125.1 of Anthidium xuezhongi. Taxonomy (NCBI): domain Eukaryota; kingdom Metazoa; phylum Arthropoda; class Insecta; order Hymenoptera; family Megachilidae; genus Anthidium; species Anthidium xuezhongi. The sequence continues at coordinate 3,182,262 of CM039649.1, forward strand.
TTCCGTAAACGAGATACGATGTTTTTATTCAACGCAAACGAATTTACATCTGTGACGTCAAAAAAATGTTCAAAATACTTGAATATTTTTGATAAAAATGGTGTCAATTAAAATATTCCCCTCGGTTCTTACTCGAATGTTAGAAATTGTGGAAATTGTACTGGTTAAATTGAATCGATTTTTGTAAAATAATTGAAGGGACTGTTCATGCTACGAAAATGGATATTATAACAGTCGTTCACATGGCGAAATCGAAACGGGTTCGGGAATATCGTAAAGAACGATCGTCTGGAAGAAAACTGGTGAAGTTCGGGGGGCCTAAGAGCGAATGATACTAAAGGGGAATAGTTTTTATATAATATCACGCGAGCAAGAGCTGCCGCCGTTAGAAAGGATCATAGCCATGGAGTGCCAGGATTATATCCTTAAGAGTTTGCCAGCTTTCGATTCTCGTTTAAGGAACTTAACGGCGCGTACCGGACGAGGAGAAAAGGAGGCGAGCACGGAACAGGAAGTAAGGTAAACGGAATTAAAAATCAAGCTACGTTAATGGGCTAAAGACGTCGAATCATCAGGGCCTCGATCTCTCTCAATCCGTTTCAATTCAAATCCCATTAAATTTTCATTCCAAAAAAATATTAGAAGGATTATTAAATCCTTGGAGTTTCAAAGTCAAATAGAATTTCTTGACAGAAAATTATCGCAAATTATTTTATAATCGATTTAAAGTTCAAAGTTACACGAAACCAACCATAAGATAGTTGGCTCTTCTTTGAACTTTCTAAAACAATTATTAGATAATTGAAAGTTCTGTGCACCAAATATTTCACCAAGTTTTGATTCTTTTAATTTTAGCCAATTTTCTAATTAAATTGTATCGTTTATCGAAAGTGGAGAAATTATGTTCGTTGAAAGCCGAGGACAGAATACACCCAACCACCGCGTTAAGTATCTAATACACCCCTTGGAAACACTCTATCCAACGAGTACCATAAGTCTTTTCCCATGTTCGATGCGGTACACTTTAGAAACCGTCGAGATAGTAACATAAGAAAGTAAAAAGGCGAGTAAGAGGTCAAAAAAGGAGCGGATCGTACCCATGGTTCGGCGGATCATAAAAACGAGGGAACTTGGTGCGATTTCTGGGCTTGGCCCATCTTCTCTCCATTGAACCATACCCTCTACCCACCTTACACCTCATGGCGCCAGCAGTTTGATCCAGTTAGAGACCCGCTGCTCCCAAGCTCTACTTCAAACGGATTAAATGCAACTCATGGTTCGCGCACGTGCGCATAAAAATACCGATCGTAAAATAAAATAACCGTAGGTGGCCGGCATTGTTCCGTCTATCGTTGTGAAAAAAAAGAATGGGAGCGATTCCCTTCCCCCTTTCGAGCGGCGTGCTCGACCCTTTTTTTTCAACCCCCATGGATACGGAACGTCCATTATCCATTCTGAGGCTGCATAATCTGCTCTGATGGCGGATTGCCGTCTGAATAAGGGTCGAGAGAAACGGTTTCGCCGCTCTGACCTGTAACGAGCTGATAACTAAGTTTGTAACCTGACCATCGATCCTTTCGACATAATTTTATAATCTTTCAGAGAAATAAACTCTGCTTAGTTTAGCATTCGCTACACGATTTTTACGACTCCGGGCGTGCAAAGCGTTGAACGAGCGGAACTGATAAGAAATTATCGGTCGTAATTGAATCGTCGTTTCGCGAAACGGCAAAACGGACGAGTCTCGTCGACGAGCGGAGTGCGCGGATCGAAATTCATTAGTTACACGTACCGCAATTTGTTAAGCAGTCCGACGCGAAATCGGATGACAAGCGATTTTGTTTCGCCCTCGAACTTTGTAACAATCCGCTCGACAATTAGACGAGCACGCGATATTTAGATTCGCTCGAGGCTTGTCAAAGAGGGGGAGGGGGTCTAGTGTGTTTGCGCACACGGAACGTTTTTGTTTCTGTCCAACGGCTCTGATCTCGTTAGCCGCGAATTTAATTAATCCAATTAAACGAGACATAATTCTACACAAAACCGCGTTACATCACTCAGGAAGTGGAGAGAATATGAAGAGGCGAATACGCTCTCGTCGCTCGAACAATTCGCTTACAACGAAACAGGATGAAACGTTTCCCCATTTTTAATGGGGAACCACGGTTATCGTTTACGTAACGGTTAACGAGCACGTGGCACGGATTTTTGTTTTCGACAATGTTGCGCCACGGCTTCGGATTCAACGTTCATCGATTCTGTTGCGAACGTTTTAAATAACGGTTTCAGAATCGTGTTACCATCCTGTTTGTTTTTTTTTTATTTTTTTTTTCGGTAGACAACGTGTAATTTTGATTTTTTTCATTCCCTTTAACTATCAGGTTGCCACGTATCGAATTGTCGAAAATCTAGCGCGATTTCGTGACATAAAAATAATGAACAATGACGCACTAAATTAAAGCTTGAAATGTGAAGACATTGACTGTATAAATACCCCCTCAATATTCTTTATATAATTTGGGTGCTGCACCAAATTAATGCAAGGTGCAAGGTTACTGTATATCGAATATTCGATTCAGAAACGTGAAAGTTCTAATGTAACTTCGTAATGACACTTGCGGCGTATTAAATTAAAGCTTAAGGTGTGAAAAAACTGATTATGTAAATGCACCTATAATATTCTTGATCTAAATTGAATAATTCTTAAATGAAACAAACAATGACCAATTTCCAATCTAGCATTATCCACTGATGAATATAAAAGTTTCACATTCTTTGTCGAATATCAGTCGAACATATCCGATCGCCGAGTTGAAAAATATTTCGGACCCTTAACGATACACACCGGTTGTACAACGTTCCTGTGGTGCGTTCGCGAATCTGTACCCCCCACCACGGGACGATGATGTATCAAAAGCCGTGACTTTTAATCATGAATTATTCAAATAACACGGCACACTGTTCAATTATTAATTAATCGCCCCTTGTATGCATGGTACTTTCCACAGAGTCAAACGTTCGTTGAATCCATGAATACTTTACGCATCGCGTGCGCAATCGAACAAACATATTAACATTCTCGTTTTCTCTTTATGCTCGGTATCATTTTTAGCAAGATACGGCTTTATTATAATTTTTGAAACGTTCGGCGTTTAATTTTCCGCGTTAACGTTAACCGATGTCGAGCGCATGCATAACGTTAAATCGAAAATAAAGTGGAAGAATGAATGTACATTATAATGGATGGAAGGTAAATTAACGTATATGCATCCTGCTGCATGTCGACAAAAGGTTAATTTACATTTCGATGAAAGTGTTTCCGCGAATTTTACTTTTTAAAACAAGAAACACCGAATCTACCCAAAAACTTTTCCATTTTATGATAGAAAATAAGGACGAGATGTTACGGTCTTGGAAAATAAAAACCGTATCATCTTTTTGAGAACTCAGAAACTTTAAATTTTTTTAAAGCTTGGGAATATTATATTTTCAAAACTCAGAATCTTCCAAATTTTGTATTTTTCACGTACTTGCAAAGGTATCGTTTTAGCTGCACGAAACAAGCAATCAATAATCATTTTATTTGTAATTTCAGTAATTATCGTCGGGTGATGAACGATTTCGATTTTTTCCCGCTTTGGTATTCCATGATGCCACGATTCCTGTTCAATCGAAAACCAACCCCAATGGGCGTACAATTGAAATTAACGACGTGAACACATTTTTTTTCAGAGGTGGATGGAATTCAATTTGCGGCTTAATTAATGCGTAACGTGCCCTCGGCGCCTGTCTCTTTCCCTCTCTCTCTCTCTCTCTCTCTCTCTGTTTTTTATCAGAGATAAAATCGAACAAAAAAATTTTCGATGTAACGATAAAAGAAGAGAATCGTTACGACCGGATGCGGCTACCGAACGATCGACAGCTGCAAAACATTCATTAATCACAAACGTAAACGAATAAATTAAGAGTTTTTTACCTGTCGTCAATTGAATTTTTAATTTGATCGTCCCCGCTCGACAGAGAATTAAAGTTGTTCGATGTAAATCTATCGTTGAATAATTATTTCACCAGCTGTGTTTCCGCGTAAAAGAAAAGAGAGAAAACTTCCAAGAATTCATTCTGCCTGTGAATTAGGGTTGCAACAATTTTCTAAATAATCCATTCTTGTGTTCCAGTTTAGAAATAAATTTCGATATCGCGTTTCAGCGCAAAAGAGATTCGCTGTTTGTCCTCGGGAACATTAATGAAAACGTGGCTGTATATTAATTATAATCACGCGTTGGCTCGCGAGAACCGAACAAAAAGGAAACGAATCAACCTAGCCAAATAAGTTCGCGCACACCTTGCCAAAATTTATTTAGAACCGTACGAATTCGACAGAGAAAATAGAGAAAATCTAGAAGACAATTAAAATTGCGAAGATTTAATAAAACCATAAGGTGCCTGATTGTTTTAATCAGTTTCGTGTTGTTGCTGTTTTCTCTTTGTTTATTCGGGCGATAAATTGAACGAAATAAGAAATTTCGATAACCAGGTGTATAAAAGTGGTTTTCGACCGTCGATGAAAAATATAACCAAGGGATCAGCACTTTGCTGATTGCCGTGTAATTTACGAAAATAATTTATTCAAAGCCCGTTCGGGACAAAGTGCATCGCCACGAAATATCGCGGTGAATAACCTTTCGCCATTTTTTAAGACCGGCAAACGTGTCACTCGGATACATACAGACCCGATGTAAAGTATGGCGGACGTCAGACGGAACGACAGGTAGCGAGGATGAAACTTTCTCGTACACGGGTATGTTATTCTAATAAATAACGAGCTGAAATATTCAGTCGGGAGTTTTGCGAAAATATACACGCGGGAAGAATAAAAAAAAAAAAATAAAATCGTGGGATACGTGTAACGCGAAACACTGTCACGCGATTGCGTTTCAATAGGGAAATGCAACAACCGCTATCTTCTTTTTTTCCATCCAATCGATGGGACAAATTTATTTTACGACGGACTAGTGAACTTTTTCCAATTAATTGCAAATATTTGTAAAGTGGCGCCGACTCTGCTTTATGAATAACAAATATTTAGAAAATGCGCTCCTGGAATTATTATGTCACAGGAATTTTGGAAAATTTGAAAATTTGAAAAAGTTATTCTATGATTCAATCGTTTGTAGAAATTGAAGATGCGGAATAACCTCGACACGCATTTTTTTTTCGGTATTTTAATCACGCTCATAATTTCCTATCCCATTTCATCGAGAAAGAAGCGAAAGAAATCGCTTCGAGTGCTGGCTGAAAACTATCAGAAACACTGTCGCAAAATTCGTTTTTAATAAGATCCCGATCAAAAGCGGTGCATCCAAACTCTTCCTGTCGTATCAGTCGATATTGCGCCGTCTTCCTTTTGATAGCTAATTTCTCGGTACTCTCAAAATGCAATCTGCCAGTCGGTGGTTTCATCGATCAAACTGCATAATTATATCTGCCCCCAATCTTGTTTGCAAAGTCGAAATCGATCAATTTTGAAAAAGTAATAAATCAAAAGTTTAGCCCCCTAATTGCCATGAGAGAACGTATAAAATAGGCTATTTTCAGATTTCAATTTTCAATTAATATTAATAATAATGCATCATTATTATTATGTTTAATTATCCGACCATAATTAGTTTACGAACTTAAGGGGCTGATGCCAATATATTTATTAATACCAGCGTTAACGAAAATCGATATTCAAACGAATTAGTGAAGATATTCAAGTAGTTCGATGAATTTTCAAGATTCGGGTGCTTAGACTTTCCACGAATTTCGCATTTTTCGAGAAGGAAAGGGGGAGGAACACACCGATGGACTGAAGGAATGCGAGGTCCTACAGCAAGGAAATACTCTCCCAGGGACTACCTGTGCGATTCCCGGAATCAACATTCCTTAGCTGCCGCAGAAATTGACCTCGCGTTAATTGCTGAAATGCTCAAAGTACCATTGGGCCTGTAGAAAAATCTTCAACATGTTTTTCCGCATCAAGAATAACTGCACTCTTTTTTTCAATTCTATTGAAAGCAAATTTTATGAACGGTCAGACAAGTAGAATAGGGTGAACAGACAAAGATATGGGTGCAAGCGATCAGACAAGTAGTAACAGCCATGGGTCAGACAAGTAGTCAGACAAGTAGAATATAAAAGAAAATAACGAACCAATAGCTCAAAAATAAATGGAACATAGACACAGATGACCAGACAAGTAGTATATGGCAACAGGTCTTAAAATAAGTAGTATATGCTCAGTGGTGGTCAGACAAGTGGATTATTGATAGCTTAAAAGCAAGTGAATTGTGGATATATGTAAAAGAACAAGTAGTAACGGACAGTAGGTAGTAAGACAAGTAGCAGACAATCATGCAAGTAGTATAAGTCAATAAATAGTACTGTAAGTAGTACGAGACAATAAGTAGTAAAACAAGTAGGTTAAGCACAGTATATGGCCACATAAGTAATACACGTCAGTACGTAATAAGACAAGTAGTTTATGTGCAGTAGGTGGTCAGACGAGCAGAGTACTGTCGGCAGGCGGTCAAGTAGAGTAGAGGTGGTAGGTGGTCAGACAGGTACTATATTGAGGTTTGATGTTAAGTGAGTACACTGTGAGCAACATACCAACCCTAACTACAATAACCCGAGTAACATCGATGCAAAAATATATTGTTAATTAAAAACTACATATTCTACGACTCTTTAATACTTTCAACTCTATTAAATTCAACAATTACCCGAATCAAAATAACAAAAATGAAAGTTAAGAGGCAAGCCTGATCTCTAATTTCTAAATACCTCGGTTGGTCGCTGAAAGGGCAATTTACGTTTTCGAAAAGCTTGAAGATACCCGGAGCAAAGTCCAGGAAAACGTATCGCAGACATCGCTGGCCGGCCAAATGCCACCGGAAGAAGCTACACGGTATTATTTGGCTGTTTCTCACCGCTGAACTTTCCTCTATGTACGCGGAAACCGTGTGCAACCGTGAGAATTATATAGAAAGGCTGAAAGGGGTGGAAAAACGGAGGGAGGAGCGAGAGGGGTTTCGGTCTCCCCGTGGTGAGTTGCACTTGTAAATGCACGTCTCCCACGGTATCCCGGCCCCCGTCTATCTACAACCCCCTAACACATCCCCACCCTCTATAAGTTGGCGTACGGTATATGTATATACAGCAAGTACATGGCCGCCAGGAGGTAGGCGGCTGGGAGCTACAGTGGGAACACAGATCTTGCATTAGTCAAAGAAAGATTTCTGGCGAATCAAGCGAAAGAGAGAGGAGGCTGGCCAACAAGCCTAGGGTGAAACGAAGAAGGGAACTGTATATACGTACAGACAGCCAGTGCTTCTTACCGGAGGCGTGCTTACCACGGTCTATCGTCGATTCTCGATGTCTGATATCGCCCCCTCCCCCTCTAGAAACAGTTCCCGTGGTACTTTTAAGACACGTTTTTGCGTGACAGTAAATTGTGGCATTCGGTACCGTCACTCGAAATTAAATAGTTCTGTCGGTGTAACTTTGACCGCCACGAAAATGAAAAGTTGTGTCATTTGGACACTGAACGTCACCCAGATATGCGTGACACCCGAATTTCTATAGAAATTCGTCACCTATTATTAAGAATTTATTCAATCACTGAATTGGAAATATATATATTTATAATAGGCATTTGAAAATATGGATAACAGAAATGATGATATATCGTGAAACTAACAGACAAAATTTGATAAAAATAAAATTCCTAGTCAGTTATAAAATTGGAAGAAAAATGTCCAAATACAGCGATACTTCCTTTCCCTCACACTTTATCATCATTACAGAAGCGTTATTAGATTTCTCAAGAAAAATGTCACGGTATCACGTGGAAACGGACCCTTAGGGCACGGCCATCGAAAGAAACACACGAATGGGAGTCTCGTTTCGTCGGCAATTAACATCGACGATCCACGAACCGTTTGAATGAAGACGGTGAACTTATGAAGTTCTGGCCTTTGATTAATGCGCGGCTATCTTTTCGGGGGGATGAAATTCTTTTGAGAAGCTGAAAGACGTGGCACGCCTAGAGAGGGAGAGCCCGAAGTCGAGACCCCGGCTCGCTTTAGACGAGGGATTTTATTGGCTTTTATTTTGAAACCAAGTCAGCTTTGATGTATCCGGACGGTTGCGCTTAAATAGCCGACAAACGATGAACTTTCTCTCAATGAATCCTTGTGTGTTTCACCCTGAATTATCCTGACGACGTATACGCATTTACGAATCATTGGAAACTAATTTTCTGTAGTAGTTAACTTTCTTCAAGACATAGAATTACTCTGTTTGCTATTTTATTAGAGTTTGTCGAGGACCAACATGTCAAACGCAAAGGATTCTTTTGTCCTGTCAGACACCCTCGAGCGCGATTTCACCCAATTCGATCAACAAACTTCGCCACCCGAGATATCATCCTGATCGTTCGGTCAACATCCTTAACCCCTCTTTACACGCGTGTCTATCCCATTGGCCAGACTCACGAAACACGGTTGAACGGACGCTCTCCTTTTGCCACGGAAACCACGGGATTTATAGTTCGATCCCGGCAAAAGAGATGCGGGATAGAAAAAAAAGAGGATATGTTTGTAAACAGCTGTTCACCGGTTGGAAATCATGGAAACTGGTAACGAGTCCGGAAGAAAAGCCGATCCCTCCAGAAGTTTCTCCAAGTTGCTAAATGCTCTCGAGTGAACGCACCTCTGTCTCGAGTCAGATTTCCCGGGGTAGGAAGTTCGAAACTAATGGCTGGAAGTCGATGATGCTCCGCTTTTAAGTATTTGTTCGCTTCGTTTCTAGACTAGACGAACAACCTTCTTGGTACGAAGTTGAGCAACGAAAGGGAAGGGTTGTTTCATGCACGGCGGCGCCAACATTCGATTTTCAGCGATAATTTTCTGATCACGAAATATTTACGTGGTAAATTCACCCCTAACCAAACCTAGGGGTCGTTGACAAATTTTATAATAGATAATTGACAAAACTTCAATTTTACTACCTATGTTCGGAAAAAACTTGACCACTTGCCAAACCTTGCACCCTCGTCACCCCTTCCTGATTTTCTACCACTTCCATATCCCAAATTAATCTTTTCGATCAACCAACGACAGTTTTTAATTTCATTTTTTAATACTTTCACGAAGACCCCTTTTGTAACAAAAAAACAGTAGTGAAATTGTAAAATGTACAAATAAATATCTAGTTGTAACTAAATCCACGAGTTACTCCAAACCAGCTGTACAATATTATCTTGACGTGCAGCAGAAGTTGGAAACCGAAATTTACTGCTTCAACAATATTCCATAATTAGAAACACTAACTACGCTGTTTTGGAAATAATTTTGATGAAATATTAATTTGGAAATTTATTGTAGACGGATAATGAAAAATATTAACGAAGGGGTACTTTATGTATCCTTGAAAATTCGATTATAAAGAATTATCAAAGTTATTACAATACCCACTTTAATTAGAAATAATTACTTATTGAATTTTAATTAGTATTTCTGTAAGGAATTTAGTTATTTAGTAGCAATAAATCAAGAGGGTGAACAAATTAATTTCATCAGTCACCGACGTACGAAATGAATGTTGGTAATCAATTTTTTCTTATTGCTGTCAAGCAAAGTCGTAGTAATAGAAGGAAAAATTGATGATATTAAGGAATAAGTGGTTAATTGAACCAACCTTAATGAACGCAAAGGTAATAAGCCGATTTCGCAGCTGGTATTCAGTGCGTTTATGGGTCAATTTTGAACCACGATTATCCAATAACAGTGTACCATAAATTCTTTCGCGTAATTAAAGAAGCGAAACAGAAAATCTTATTGATTAGTTCATGAACCGTGGATAAATTTATCACTGACTTCCTGAATCCTTTATTAAGATTCACTGATCGATTTACAACGTGGCAAGTTTCAAATTAATTTTCAATTAGTTATCGAACCCTGTTGTTCATTTAAAATATCACTGCTAAATTTATTATCGTTCACCACCAATAATTTAGTTCACGAATTATTTCTAATTCAATCAATCTAACAAATTTAATAAATATTTTTCTATCAAGTTTCTGAACACTTTGATTGCAACAAAATATTGCCGATAGATTTGACAAAAAATTAATATACTAACTTTCGTTACAAAACTTGATTTGATAACTGCAATTTCGAAAATATTCTTCACGGTATAATTTATTATTTATTGTTTAAGCTCCAAAAGCAAAAAGACAACGTGTTTAATAATTTTCGCTCCGACTGAAGTCAATTACCCGAAAATAAGCTCGGTCCAACGGACGAAGATACTCCGATAATCGTCGGCTAATTTCCGGAGCGGCAAAAGTGTCCATTAAAAATACAAAACGCGGCGCTGAATCAACGTGGGCGTCAAAGAGCCCGTCGGTTCGGATCGTTTAAAACGGCTTCGAAAACGGACACTCGTTCGAGCCGAAATAATTAATCATCGAAAACGGAAAGGATAATGCTTAACGCGTTACGGTCGACGTCTACGATTAACATTTAAATCGGCGCGCACGCGATCGGTGCGGGGGGATGGCGAAACGAATATAGAGCGTACAACAAGGCTTTAACATCATAGAAATTTACTTACCGAGTATCTGGCTAAGAACGGTGCGGCCATCTTCGCCAAGGCAGGCGCTTCGAGCATCAAAGGGATTTTTGAATTGCACGAATGCATAGCCTTTGTGCATGGATATTCCTGAAACAACAAACGATCATGACGTTCCAATATACTCAGACAACAAACCCTCCCCCCTACTGCCGCTCGTCCCCTCCCCTTTCGTCATCTTTACCCCATCCCCGACTACAGGACGGGAATGAAACGGAAATACCAACATAACTGAGAGACGTAAATGGAGGTGGGTACCGAGGGGGAGGGAAAATCTTTAATTAAAATTGTTTCCATGAATTTTGATGAGAGAAAAAACGTAGCTTCTGTTGATCCCGTCATCGTTCCAACTACGGAAACTGAAACTAACGTGCACGAAGACTGTTGCCCTCCCTTTTTTGGCGCACTATCATCGCCGAACAAGAATAAGTATTGCAATAACGGTGAGATTTCTAATTCGACCGTGCCAGCTCTAAACCGATCCCGAATGTTGATGAAGTTTACCTATTTTATTTTAACAATAAACAAATTAAAACTAGCTTAAATTCGAATGACGAGTCAGACTCGTCAATGTACCCAAAGGGTTAAAACCGGCGATAATGAGAGAATCGAGAGCAGAAAATAGAGATAGAAATCTATACCCAAATATAGACTGTGCAATTATTTGTTAAATAAAAACTGTGTCTTCGAATCCCTCAGACGCCCCATCATCCTACAATCCGTTTTCCAGATCTAGATCCCGATCTCTCCAGGATTTCTACATATGAAAATCCATGAATTATGAATACAGAGATATGATGGATCACCCTTTATTCGGAATAAGAGTAAACCGTTCCCTCTCGTCTTCGCGAACGAGTACAAATTAAATCTCGTTTGCATCAAGAGAATAAATCACGGCCACGAAACCGAGAGGAATCAGGCACGCTGTATCGAACGTGTCCCTTCCATCGTTCTTCGAACTTCTATAAAAGTTTCAGACTCTCCTCGCCGCAACGACAATTCGCAATCTCTCTTCGACGACTGTTTTGTGCCGGGATACGATGAATCGAAGCAAAAAAAGAGGGGGCCTGTTCGTGTTCTTATTGCGAAGATGAGGAAGGAAGGGCGAGGAAGACTTCGAGTCAAGGGAGACGTGAAATTGGAAAAAGGTTCGGCTTGTCAGATAGACCAGCTACCCATCTAGGAATGTTGGACCACGGTGACAGCTGTTTGAGGCAGATTGCAGGAATCGAGTCGAGTGTCCTGCTACGACCGCTCGAAAAATCGTTCGACAAAGAGGGAACACGCTTGGAAGTTCCAAAAATGACATCGAGATCCTATTCCCTTTTCGGCAGAACGAAAATTGTTCAGAGTGATTCGATCAACGTCAAATCAACGTAACATTAATCGTCGATCTCAGAACCCTTTTTATTCAGATATTTAAATATTGAATTGTTTAAGTATGTAAGTTTTCCATTCCTATGATATCATACTACTATACATCCTAGATATTATATTTGTATAAATTTTAACTCTTGCGTTAATAACTGAGTAGCCAGATGCCACGTTCCACGCCAACATTAAAGAATTTATCATGTTCCCGTTGAAATATTTCGAAATCCTTTCACATCGCTCGCTGGTACATTTTTATATTTATGTTGCGTTCATTTTATACGAAATTCCTGAACGCGCAAGTCACAAAAGCGACCGACAGCGTCCCGTTTGTTAACACAAAACTGAAGGGATTCGAAACGAGTCGAAATCTTTGCTTAATTGCCAGATTTCTGTTTCAGCCGCGTATATTTTGATAGAAATTTTTTCCTTTTCGCATCGACCCGATATACCAAGAGAGGGGTCATCGATTTTGCGTACCGAGTCGGCGGATACGTTCATTTTAACGTTGGAGTGGTAGCCTGTAATCTGTGTACCCGTAATAACTTTTGCGTGGTTAGCAGCTGACCATGCATGGAATTCATTATGCTGAAACAAATATGTAAATCTCCATATATTCCTGCCACAGTTGTACACATATACGGCAGCGGGTGTACGACGCCATGGATGCGGATATATTTCGTACGGCACGGGGTGTCCACCCGCCTCTAACCCTCTCTCGAAATGAACAGTGACGTTTAAAAAAAAAGAAGAAATTATACGACCATCCCCGGTGCATGGAACACGTTAATAACATCAAAGGTTGAAAATTTCGAGGACTACGTATTTCGTTTCCTTCCTGGATGATTTTATCATGCGCTCCAGGTGCGGTTCACGATGTCCTTTGGACGATGGATGGTTCCAGGATTTCATATCGTGGATCCATCGGTTTTTAACCCTCAATATTTTAAGGGTACCAAAGGGAAATGGAAAAATTAAAAATCGAACGGGAATTTATAGATAAATTATTAAACGAGATTCAGTATTCGAGTAAAGGGTTCGTTGTTTATCGAAGATGTGGAAATTCAAGGAGGAATTTATAAGCAAACTCTGCTAATTCGAGACGGTATAACGGTTCAACAAAGTGTCGTATTATCGGTAGCGGCACGTTCGGGACTCGTCCAACGTCCAATCGTATTTTCAGACACCGGACGATCCTCTCTCTGTCTCTATTTGAATCCCCCGACTAGCAGAGAGCTCGAAAACCCATGGAAACTGACGGTGAACGAGGACAAACGGGGTGTCTGGAAGCAGCCGATAAACAGCTTACTTTCAACAGGCGTCCTCGATAAAGCGTCAAGACAATAAATGCGACGAACGTACACAATGCGGCTGCGCGAAACTTTGTCCTGAACTTGAAGTCCTTTTTCGTGGAATTAAAAGGTGAACGGGGGGCGGGGGTTCGATTCAAAGAGATAAGACGCGGCCAGCGCACAGCCCGAGCCAATTCAACATCGGGCCACACTGACAGCTGTACGCCACAGATTGCCCGGGTCAACCGGAAGTTCACGATTCTATGGAGAGCCTTGTGTATCTCCCGATGTTGGCCAGCCGCTTAATTTTATTCCCAAGTTCGCTCGATTGAGAACGAATCTCGGATTTGCAAAGATCTCGCGCGGGCGGACGAATGGAGATGCAGAAAAGATCCGTTCGAACGAGTTCCAGCTGGTACTTCCGGTTAATTAATCGCGACGATTGTTCGTAGTTGAGGAAAATTATCGACGGCTTAGGAAATTTACGATCGGTGATTCCTTTCATTTGGCCTCCTTTTTTAATTCCTTTTTCTGTGATTTGTTTGTTTTCAAAATCGTACGAAATTGAATAGTAGAATTTTTAGATTATTGTCATAAATAATATAATAATATTCTAAGTATTATTCCTCAATTTCAAGTTGATGTAGTAGTAACGTTTCGTGGAATTTACTTTCTTAGAAAATTATTAATCTTGAATATTTATAATAAAGTTAAGATGAAAAGATTAATATTGTGTTAAATGTAGACTACAAAGGAATTTATGAGTGTAAAAAGAATTTTTAATTTCACGTTTTTAATTCCAGAAAGAAGAGAAAAGTGGTACGGTCACTTGGTTAAGTAGATAAGGTCAATATGATGTCAGGCAGACGGTAACTTGCTCAATGATTCCACGTCCCTTTCTATTAAGAGGGAAATTTTTTAAAAGAGAAACAATACACGCTAATTTCTTTGCAAATGTAATTCGAAATATTATTTCACAATAACTAAATCCTCGCTACTTTGAATTAACAACTTCAAACAATATAATTAACGCTTCAACAATTTTAATTCAGATTATGTACTTGTTACACCCTGAAATTTTCAACGCGTTTAAAAATTTATTCACAATTTTAATTCCAAAATAATTAAATCCCTTGTACCTTGAATTATGGAACATCGCTCAATTACTGTAGAAACAAATTAATACCTCCTAAAAATAATGAAAATTTAACCCTTCCACTCCGGCTTAACATGTTACATTTTTAAATACATATTAAAAATGAATAAAACATAATATTCTCAAGAAATTAGAAATTCTGTAACATTGTATTTTTAGGAACTTAATTTGAAAACTTTGAAATATTAATGTATATCTTTACAATATTCTTTACACGCGGGTGCCAATGTATTGGAAGTACCAAAAAATAGAAATTTACGTGGAAATGTAAAATGGTATTATATCAATGTCCTGCGAAGCATCGTCGGATCGATCGAATTATTTGAATCTAATGCAGAAAGTTTTCATTGGAGGCGTAACGCGAGAAGCATTGCGCAACTTGGACGGAAACTACGTCATAGAAGTGAGCTTTAATTTGACCTGTTTCAGAAACACCAAACACGGATCGCGTTCGCTGAGCAGTGACAGCTGTACGCAACAGACTCCAAGAAACTCGAAATTCGCATAAGCAGGACCCGAGTTTCTCGGAACTACCGACGACAGTAAAAGTGTCACACTTTTATTAACGATACACGATACTGCTGTTGCTCGTCAAACAACAAAATTTGCCTTATGTTCGAAATTCCTGACAATATTCTCAAACCAACGCATCCCACCTTACATTCCAAACTAATAATCATATGTGTTGTATTCAAGAATAAAATTGTTTATAAGATATTCACATACAGGAAACTCAAAATGTTTATAGAAATATGGAAATTATGATCAAAATCCAGAAAACGTATGTTATAATATTACTAATATTAAGTTATACAATGTTTAATTAAATTGTAGACTCTACCCATCCAACAGTCGAACGTAAATCTCTGATTACTACCGTCTGTAATTAAAAATCTAATGGACAGTAACCACCCTCGAACAATACAATCATACATTTTATGCCAACTACTGATGACTACACAAAGAGGCCAGAATCGGAAATAAATGTTAGCCGAACCGCAGAATCTAATCACAACAAGGGCGTTTTCGTAGAAACGTTTCGTCGTAACGAAAGTTCCTAATCCAAACCGAATTCAACGGCGGACGCAATCTTCGTAGCCCCAATTTATTATCGTCCGACC
This sequence comes from Anthidium xuezhongi, assembly GCA_022405125.1. Lineage (NCBI taxonomy): Eukaryota > Metazoa > Arthropoda > Insecta > Hymenoptera > Megachilidae > Anthidium > Anthidium xuezhongi. The sequence continues at coordinate 3,197,879 of CM039649.1, forward strand.
CCCCCCCCCCCCTCTCTTTTCTCCTCTCCTTTCTCTTAACTCGATACAGGGTTTAGTTGGTCGCAATAAAGTACGTTTCCCAAACGAAGTTAGCGCTACAATGAAAGCAAGCAAAGTCATCGTGGGTTAGGTGGTCTTCGTGAAACTAGAGAGACGGATATCCAATCGGGTATATCGAAGGTCAAGGAGCTATCACGGCACAAATTGGGTTACCCGAATACGAACCGTATCGAGAAAATCCTATTTCCAACTCGCTATTTTTCTCGGCACCGGAAACCCGGCTTTTCCATGCCTTTTATACCGGATAACAGCCACCGGTTTTCTGCCCCTGTTATCCGACCCGATCTTTGAATCTCCTCAACTTCGGACTAGTTTGTAACTTAGCCAAAGACTACAGCCGGGAACCAAAATAAAGCCACGTCGTTATTTTTGCCGCACGTTTTGTAATTCCTTTCGAACGACCAGCTATGTTCTTATTTTGGAATTTCTTCGCTATTTATTCAGGATACGATGCTTTTAAGGGAACCATCGAACGGATAAATTACTTGGATAGTTGTTTCGAGAGAATTTTCCTCGGTATAGGATAGAATTAACAACTTTCAAATTCGAATTCAAATACAATACGATAAATGGGAGAACTTTAACGAATGGCGTTTCAGCGCGTCTGACGATATACATCTATTTCTACCGTGACAGACGAAGTGTTAATTTTCCTCGTACCACCCTGAACTCGTTCCGGAGCCTGACATTTCTTGCTTCGATTAACATCGACGAACTTTGACATTTGTTCTGGCATAAAACAGACGATCGAGAGACGACACGATACAGACTCGAATCGTGTAAAACTTTCGACGATGAAGTTCCACGACGAAGAGAATCGCTAATTATATTTCGAACAAATAAAAAATTTGATGTATCGTGGTGGTGATACAGGAACGAGAGAATGTTTGAAATATGATTAGGGAAACCGATCCTAGCCGTGACTTTTCGTCGAGATTTCATAGTAAGAAAGGGGTATCTACCTGCCAGTCGGCCGTATCGTTGAAACATTCGCTCCACATCGGTTTTGCTGCACTGAAACGTGTTTAGATTCCCGACGAAAACCCGGGAATTCACCGCCTGTGGGTCTTGCGAATTGGTCTGGTTACCCACTTTGCTCATCTTCATTGCCTGAAACAGAAGAACGTAACGGATACAGTTTATCATCGAGCGTGATTTGACTGACGATTCAATGAAAAATGATACACGGTTATTTCATTGGGCTTTCGTATAACCGAAGCCGCAATTGTGACGATGTTACATGATATCTGGTCAACTGCCCCCTCCCTCCAATTCCCTTTCGTGGACCTTCGTTTTTCGAATTTAAAACGGTTTTCATGGCGTTTCGTATCGACTAGCAACGGTGATTGATTAATTTTCAACCTCCATAAAAGAGATTGTAACAGGAATAAAACGAAGCTTTCGTCTGCTCCGACCGAAAAGATTTGTGGAAATTGAATTGAAATTCTAGAACGCGAAACTGCACGAATTCCATTTTTCAGAATAATCTTACATGGTGCGTGGTTATTTGGTCTTCGTTTCTGATTTAAGAAAATTTGAATATTCCAGCATCGTTTAAATACGAATTTCAAATTCTAATTTAGAATTACCCTAAAACTGGAATTTTTGCAATTGCCTAATGACACTTCTATTTATTCAAAAGCTATTATCTATTAGTTACTATTGAAAACAAGTGTAAATTATTATTTCTTTCGTCTCTGAAGGATAGAAATAAAACTAACTCACTCCTCCATTTATTAACACTAGAACTACCGATGTTTTATGTACATTTACTTCTAAGTTGAAAATAAAATAGAAAAATAAATGAGGGTAGATACAATAAATTTTTATCTTGATAAAAGATAATACACATTTCGTTCAAAATATCTCAATAAATTTTGTCATTTAAAATACATAATTGAAGACCAGTCATTTTGACTGGATTGGCAGTTGCGGTGCTAAATTAAGGTGAAAAATACGTAGAAATAATTTGCCAATCTAATACCTCACTCGCTCAGCGAACATCCTAATAAACCGAAACATTTCATACATAACCCGATACATTCATATAAAACGATGCATTGTTTGCTCCGAAATAATCGGATTTCAGACTGTTCCGTGTTCAGTTAAAATAATAACAGCAAAAAAAAGGATCATCGATATCGCGATGCAGTTGAAAATATTACGTCCCGTCAAATTCACACGAATCGAAACGAAAACGAACATTTAAACGTCGTTCGTTCTGGTTTCGCTATCTTTTTTTTCTCTTCTTCTTCTTCCTCCCCGCGTCTCTCTTTTCTCAAGGAGAAACGTTAAAACGTGGTTGGCAACAGTTCGTCGGGAACAATCAACAGTTTCAACGAGAATCGATAACGAACAAGTTGGCCGCCAGCTGCCGGATACTTAATGAGATTCGCGGGCGTCCTTTAAATTATCCCAAAAGACGACGACGAGTCGACGCGTCGCGTTATATGAAAACGAGGCGAGGAATTAATTAACGCGTTGCGATCCCATTCTAAAAACCAGCAACGCGTCTACCAGTAGCTATACCAGATTCAACCGGGGTCATAATAATCGCTACAAAACTAATGAGATCGTTAGCCAGACCGATGCTCAAACACCAGACACGCATTTTGCATACGAAGCACCGAGACAGCTTTGATTTTCCAAGGGATCAGTTAAACTTACGCATGATTACTCGTTAATTGAACCGTCATCGGAAGAACAACAATTTTCTATTAATTAATCACAAGGTTTTATTCAAATTCGAGATTCTTTCAAAAATACAGAAAATTTGTCAGGATATCGTTACAGGATCTTAAAAGTTGATGAAATTTAACCAAAATTTCACGAACAACAAACCAACAACGGATGCTCGTTATAATAAACGTATAACCTCCGAGCGAACGAAACATGGCTTTTTGCCTTCTCTCTCTCTCTCTCTCTTTCTCTCGTGAAAATCTGCAAACTTTTATCAAATCGGACGCTCGCTAGTTTCGCGACGAAAGTTCATACCCACTCATTAGCGACAACGAGCCGCGTACAAACGATTTACATTAACTTTCCATCGGCGATTCGTCGCTGGGCAAACGTTGACGGAAAATCTCGAGACCGTGCCAATTAACGCTGCTCTCCCGGCATTTATTTTAAATATTTACGAGCGGAACGTTGATATTTATCATTCGACGACACAGTGTTCCCACGGATTGATCGACGCAACCCGACGTCGATGACCAGAGTTGATCCGCGTGAAAAATGTATATCGAAAACTTGGCTAATCGAGGTTAGCGATATTTTTATCCGTCTAAGTTCCGCGCCAAATTTTCCCGATTTCCCGTTTTTGGTACGGGCTGTTGGGAAATCCGACCTAATTTCAATTTGCAAATTTAGGAAGTTGTATAACGTCGAATAATAATAACAACGCCCGGACGGATTTCATAATGCGAGGTACTAATGGCGGTCATATCAAACATTTATAACATAATAACCAACACGATTATAAGTTAAGGCGATGTTACGAACACACTTTGTTGCGAAATTGCTTCATAATTCGACTGAGTTTAAATTCCTCAAATACGTGGGTACGTTTTTGTTTTCTTAATATTTTGACGTTTCCATTAACCCTTTGCGGACGAGTGACCTAATCGCTATAGTAACTTACAATAATTAATTTACAAACAATGGGTTATCGCTTATTTTATTTAAAATAAATAATATTCCATGTGTTTATTGTGCTAGGATTAAAACAGCTCAAAGGGTTAAAAATTGTCTATATTATTAGAAATTCTTTCGCCTATTTGGTTGAAAATGTTCCCATTGGAAATGACAAAATATTGCGGAAAGAGAACGAAAAGTTTGTCAAAAATAAAATTGTTACTAAATGAATGGCAGTCAGTATAGTTTTCATTAACATATTATTAGGATTGTTGGATCAATAATACATTAAAATACTTGGATTTAATTTTCGTGATCAGACAACACATCTGACCATGCTATTAGTTATTAAAATACACAATGACAAAATGTATATACATTTTATTGGGATACTCTGTACATCGAACGTCATGAACCACATAACTACCCCTTAATATTGGCTTGACTGATGTCAGGGTAATTACTAGCGAACACGTTCAGTCACGGGAAATTGGTGGTGTGTCTAATTACACGCTCAGTGTGCCCCTTCTCTAATTAACATAGGTAAATAATGAGGATTTTTGAGGATGTTGAACTGTGCCAGATATATGCAAATCGTCTGGTACAGATAAGATAATACCAATATAAACCAAAATTATAGATTTTTGAAAAGGTTAAAGAATTGTCGACTTTTCATTGTTTGACCTAACAAATTGTTTGCACGAATTGTATTTATAATCAACCGTGTTTTACGGGGTGGTCCGACTAAAATGAAAGGATAGCAAAACGCATGATAAAAAAGAAGAGTTTCCGTTTGTTGCACGGTAGAGGGATGGCATTAACGAGGGGTATCATTAAAAGAAAGGGAAACAACGACACGGTCAGATGTTTTTATTCAATGCTTTCGATCGTTCGACGCGTCTGGCCGGAAATAACGGGAATTTAGTGAACGATTCTCGGCGATGAAACAAAAAAAAACAAAAAAGGAATGAAAAAAAAAATAAAAGAGTAATTACGGTGTTCGAAAATGTTGAAAAAAATATTACCAGATGTATATTTTTTTTGTCTCCCCTTTTTTTTCGGACGCGAATGTTAACCCGCGTGGTACAAGCGTTCTCACGTAAAATTGGAAATCGAAATGCGTAAAATCGACGATGAGTATCGTCCAGAAGCCGCGTTTTCCGCATCGAGCGTTATTCTCTCATTCATTCTTGTATTTTTTTTTTTTGCCCCCCTCCCCTCTCTCTCTCTCTCGATATTTTTGTTTCGTTTTCATTTGTTCCGTTTCTCTGTCCCTCTTCTCCGGCCGGGTATCTATTTTTGTCTGTATTTTTCACGATCAGATTTTTATCGTTGCAAATGTTTCGACGACGGAAATATCATTCGCGTTAAGCGTAGCATTAAACTAACGTGGCCGGAAAATGTAGCGTGCACACGCTGAAAGCGTTTGCGAAAACGCATTGAAAGCGTTTGTCGTGAAAACCGGCGGCTGAAATCGAGGCAAATTGTGACCGGGGATGGCCGCTGCTGAAAAATGTACCCTCGAATTTCGACGCGAAATAAAATAACTCTGTTTTTCTGCTTAGTTGAACGCGTTTTTCGCCCGCCCGGTTAACTGATTTAACTTCAACGCGTTGAACGCCAGGCTGATAATGAAAACGGCTACTAAGACGCGTTAAAGGACACGAGTAGTTCATTTTCGAATTTTAACTCTGAATTTGATAAAAATTTGGAATTGAAAAAGAAGAATTTGGCGTATAAAACTAAATTATCGATCGTACTGATACTTTGATTATTTTTTATCGTTTGATATATAGATAAAAATATTTGAAACACGTTTTCTCGGCGGCACGATGATACTTTACAAGTTATTCCAAAGAAGCACGAAAGTTAAGTATCGAAGTTAAAAGTTGAAGTAGGAAAAGCGCGGCGAATATTCGCGACGAGTGCAAGATAAGGGCTATCATTTCCGCATATTGATTCGCATTTGCGAGCCAGCTATCGACTCCTTTATTACGATATCTTTTGCCCTCGGTGTGAAACGAGTCTAACGTCTTGATAGTACTCTGGAATTGATGTGCAACGAGCCATGATGTTCTTACAAACATAGAGCAAATTTAAGTGCTCGCAAGATGAAAATAAAAAAAAAAACCATATAAAATTTAATGCACTTAGCGTAAACTAACTCGCACAGTGAAAGTTATGTATGTATAGTAACGAATATTATTATTGTAAGATGAAATAATAATTTCGTTCGAAGATTAAAAAAAGAAATACAATTGTAGCCTAATTACCGTAATTACAATTATAATTTAAGGTGATGGTTTACCAAATTATTACAACTATATATGTATCCCAAAATGTTGATGATTTTAGTGTCATTTTACACAAAAACTTAGAATGGTTTTTAATTTTAAGTTTGAATTATAATATCACTTCATAAATTAACGTGTCTGACCACACACGATCCCTATCCCCTTGCGTTCAATCTCCTTCGTATCTTGAAACAAATCAGGATTTCCCGTCGAATTTTAATAAATACCAGTTTATTTTTGAAAATTATTTTTCATTTGGCTGTACCATCATTTCATCTACAATAGGAGTATCTTCAAATAAAAAGTGCAAGCGTAAAAGGAGTACATACAAAGAAGAAAAATAGAAGCTATTTGTCCAATATTCGTCAGGTGATATTTAGATAGCACACGCTCTGTTGCACGTACAAACACAACGTACATACACAAAGAAGTACATGAACAAAGAAGTCGATTGTTTATTTATTTGTTGGAATTTCAGGTGAAATAGGAGAAAATGATTTTAAATATTACCTTTAGATCAAAATGTAATCGAACTAATTTATTCAAAGTTGTAACTATTATAAAATCAAACTACTAATCGTGATCGTCGTTTATATAATAAATATAAGAAATTACTTATCACATTATGACAATGGCTGATTTATGATTAAAAATTGGTGTTTATAAGCAATTACAATTTGCTAACAAATTTAAGAAATGATTACAAAAACAATCAAGCACAGCAGTGTCACACAATCTGCAGAAAGTAATGAAAGTTCTTCAATTTTATTCGAACAATGATGGTGTTCGAGTTGAATATGAAACAGAGGGGACGGGGAGGTGGGGATTAAAGCCAGGGTATCCGTTTCGAAAATAGCATGAAAATGAGCAGGGAATAACGGAAAGGGAAAAAGAAGTTAAAGATCTAACGGTAACGAGAAGACGGAGCCGCGGTTTCACGAATTCAAACTTAATCTTTGCCGCGATCATCGGAAGCGGAAGTTCCTCGGGGGAGGCATGAAACTAAGAAGATTATCCATAATTTATGTAGGAAGTAAAACAAAGAGTGGACTGCCGTTGGTGGTGCTGTATAATTTCAGGTATCGTTACGTGGACTATTGCTCAAACTTTCCGAATCTAGTTAATTCCCTCTCTGACAACTTCAAATCGTTCAATTCCCGCTCTGACAAACGCACACCTCAATTATTTACCTTCCAAAATCCCTCTAAATCGTGCCTCGGATTTGATCCGTTCGAACGATATCCTATTTTAATCAAGAGTTATTAAACTTGTATATTATATCTTGCAATTAATTCAAATACTTTCACCATATTAATTTTCCTAATAATTGCAAAACTCTGTCTCGCAGTTATCTGGTAAATTTAACAAATTTAGCTTCTTTAGTTAAATTATCAGAAAAAGGAAAGAAGATACAAGTAATTATTGTATTAAGAGAAATATTCAATTCGTTTACGTAGTATTAATAACAGAAACAGCACGGAGAAAGGAAGAGTGTAAAATGGGTTGAACGACCCGCGCGCGCTACCGAAAACGTTAACAAAGCCGAATGCTGGTCAGGCGTGCGGCTAATTATTCGATTGAGAGAAATTAGGGTCGCGTTCGGGGAACCAAGCCCGGGATGCAGCTCGTGTACCCGTGTACTACAATTATTAGGCCAAAGAAGCACGTGATTATTAACGAAGACGAAACAAGCAAGTTCGCCTGGTGCGAGCATACAAATTCGCCGGAACGATCGTCCTCTGGCTATCAGGATTCCTGCTCACGAACCGTCTTCTTTACTTTTGAAAACACAATAGCACGTGGACAGCAAGGAAACGACAATAAACATACCGAGAGGGAAGGGAATTTTACAAAACCATGAAATTTGACATAAGTTTTTCAAATCGAGCCTTCGTACGATAATTTTAAGTTCCAATACATTCAACCCCCAAATTATTAAAAAATCTTCAATAATTAGCAAACCAGGCGTTGAGAAGAGATTCAATTGGTTTAAATTGAAATTACGGTCGGTTCAATCAAAGAACCTTCGCAAATAAAAAAATAAAGAATTTATTGTATGAACAAAGGCCGATCGAGCGAGGTTTAACGATGCATTAACGAAGTAAACGGCGCACAAAGGGTTAATATTCGAAATTTCATGCGTTCGATGGTGAAGCTTTCTCGACCGATTGTATCTAAGCATAATGAGCTACTACAATTGCCTCCTCCCGAGTAAAACGGTAATCCAGCGTTGCTTTGAATGCGCTCGTTACGAATCTATATAGCGGACAGGGGTCCTCTTAAACACGGAATTTGGTAGCAATTGTACGATACGCGATTTCGAAGTCACTGCCGGATTGTGGCCGACAATGCCCGGGCATAGAAATATCGTCAATTCACCTGCACCCTCCCATGGCCGGGCTTTTGAGAATTCGAAACTCGATCTACACCAACGTTATCCCGTATACACCTGTTGTTTCAACGTGTCCAATTCGCGTTGTCTATAATGGTCAATGATTTTTTTTTTTCAGGGGATCGCATCGAATTTGCAAAATATTTTTCTTACGGATATTTCTGAATTTCTTGAAACGTAATGTCCAAAAGTTTCTAATAGTACACCTGCACTAATCTGAAAATATAATATTCCAGAGTATCAAAATTTCTGAGTACAACATCCCAAAATTTCTAAATTTCTGATAGTATAATAGTCTGAAGTTTCCAAGTTCCTAAATTTATTTTCTAAGACGGCAAGTCTTAGAAATCGTTAGTGAGTTTAAATTTTAAATGAATTTACATGAAATTGTTATTTGGAATCGTATCACTATTATTTTTCATTCTATTTGATGTTTGCCACGGTTTATCTCTATTGATAAAATCATAGACTCAGATGAAATCTTCAGGTGAAAGGATTCCCCGATTCCTTTTATTGGATATCGATTTTTCAAGCGATTCGAAACGAATCTTGTCGAGAACAAAGGCAGAAAACTGTTGTTACTCGTACTAACAGCAATATCCTTTCACGAAAATCTCGCTTGAATTTAATTTCAAGCCACTTTCTGCCCTCGATCCCCCCACCCGAAAATCGTCTAATTTCTTTCTATCGTTCATGCTCCACGCAATCTTACTCCGCAACGCGATAGAAACATTAAATTGAATCTACTCCAATTTCCAACTATCTCTATCTCTCTCCTGTCTGGTAATTGTACATCGTCTTCCCTAGCATTTACTTCATTCGTTCCTGCAATTCAGTTATAATGTATGATATTGTACACAAGGATAACGTACAAGATTGCAAACCATCCCCTTTTTCCTCCCCTTTCAACGACCACTTCAATTCCATTCGAGACTGCAACTGCACCAGTCGGTTCAAATATTTTTCAAATTAACTAAGAAAGCTAATTAATTAACACGTCGATTGCTGTAGTTTTAATTCTCAAGAATTCGATCGATTAATTATCAACTTAATTAATTGGTTTTTTTCAAAAATTCTTCTATTTTCCAAAAATTTGGAGACAGAAATTGGAGACTTAACCCAGCTTCAAAAAACATCTAATTATACACGTTATCAAGAGTTTACATCAGTTCGAATCCCGATAACAGGAACAAAAGGAAGACAGAAGGATCTTGAAAATTCTGGCTTATCGTAGAGATAGCCAGGGTTTCATTAATTTCCCCTTTTGGTTGCAAGTTGTTCAAGCATCAGCGGAATAAAATTTGCCTGGCTAGCGAAATCCAATTAACCTTTAATTTAATTAAAAACCGACCGCGATACGTAACGAGTAGAAAGTTTACATTATGTATACAAAAAAAAAAAAAAGATGAAGGAAAAGAACACCGTTTCTCACGGACTGACCGAGCACGAATAAAATTGTCGTTCGGCCTCGAAACGACCCAGTTCCCGTAGATTTGTTTCGGGAAACGGCCTAATTTAAGAATAACACAGGGAAATAAATCCGGGCTAAGGTTTCGAGAGTGGAATAGTCCTCGTAAAAAGTTTGCTTGTTACAAAAAAAAGAAAAATATATACATTTTTTAAACTGGAAATGGCGTAACAACCGCGTTTAGCCGTGGCCGTGAATAAAAATTTGCAAAAATAAAAACAACCACCAATCCCGGTACGGATGTATTAATGTACCGACGAAGGAAGCAGAGATTAAAATAAACGAATATTTATATTGCAGCTTTGTTTAATTAAACACAGAAACACCGAGAGTTGCTTTCCGCAATCTCCTTTCAGGAAGAAAGAATTAAACGAGGAACTGGGAGAAAGTGAGAAAGGTAACCTCGTTGTTTTCGAAAATTGAGAAACTTTTGTTGAAAAAGATGTTCACGGTGCGCGAGACGGAAACTGTTGGCACTGTCGTGTCCCTGGCGAAACATTTTCAGGAAAAATATTAAAGAATATTATTTTTAGGCAATTTTATTTTTAAGATTTTACGTTGTTTGGATACTTTACATATTTCCTGAAATATTCCTAATAATACAAATGATAACATTTTTTGAAAATTAAAATAGACTAAGGTTAAACTAGGATGAATACCTAGTACTCCCTACTTAGGTAATAAAAAAAATTCCTACCAACAAAGTTAATAATACTCCTTTACAAATTTAAGCATTAGGCAAAATTCTGCAAAATTCGTCACTGCAAAAAAATAGACACAGTAATTCTAAACTCCTAATCGATATATGAAGTTTAAACAGGTTGTATAATTTTTTTTTCTCAAGTAAAAAGTTTACAGTAATCCACCGAGAGTGTGATCCGTCTTTGCCGTAAATCTTCATTTCCGTTTGTAATCCACAAAAATCAGGTAACAAGATTACAGTTCGGGGAAGAACAAGAGGGAGAAGGACAAAAGCAACAGCAGTCGCGCCATGAATCGCAGTAAACTCGACGGAATTGAATCACTCGAATTACACTTGTATGATTCATTAGCGTTTCACACTGGCGAAACAATAAGTGGATTACCATACGCATTGTACGAGACGATTTCACGTATGTTTTTGTCATCTGCGAGACCGGCGCATCGCACACAACGCATTGTTCAAGGGAAAGTGAATTATCCGGCCGAGGGAGTCGATGATATTTTCATTGACGAGTTGTTTTTCGAATCGAACCATTGTTTGCCAACGTCTGATCGGTTGTATCCTATAAAAATCCTGTAAACACTCTCTGTCACCAACCTTCATTTGTTCAACATTCCATCCCCTTTTCCCTTTTTTTTTTTCACTTTTTTGCATCCCATTCACAAATCAAACGCCACATGCATGATCGAACACTGGTCAAATATTCCATTATATTGTCAAACGGTAGGAAAAGATAAAAAATTACATAGAATACTTTTCGGTTCTACTATTTCAGAAATTATAAAATACCCTTTGGTGAAATTTTGTTATCTCTGAATTGAATTTTGAACGGTGGTCTGAATTTTCGTTTATCAAAGTTTGGAGTGGTGGGAACCTCAAATGATTGAAAAAAAGTACTGGTGCAGTGAAAAATCAATTTTTTTGAAAAAAAAGAATTAAATGTAGAATATATGGTATGTGTGTAACCTCTTGAAATTCTGTACCTAAGTTCTACGACGATCCAGTTAATTAAATACGATCTAAAAATGTCCCCAAATCCGTTTAAGAGTACAAATTAATCCGGATAACGAATAATAAGAGGTGGTTATCGGAAAATGGTTGACGACGGGATATCACGAGCTTGATCGGCGCATTTGTGCCCCTGTATCGGATATCATTTATACGTTAACGCGTTGCGTGAACCAGAGAGACGAAGGAAATGTAAATCGCGGGGATGATGCTCGCGCGTATCCCCGCGCGCTGTCATTCGTGCCAGCGATTATCATTAATCCCGTGAAATTAATGGATCCGGGGATCACGCGTAGGACGTGTTCAACGGGCCTCGACCCGGGAGTGCCAGTGTAAATTCTTCGTAAGCGTAGGGCAAACAATTACGCAGGTGAACTATAGACGTGCCCGGGCAACGGGATACCGAGGTGAAAGTTGTGCAAATGTTTACAGTGGAAGTGAACTGCGGCAAGAAGGAAAACGTGAAGGATCGAAGGATGTTCGCGCATGAAAGCCAACGAAAACGGGGATGAAACGAGAGGGTCGCGGACGGAGAGAAGGATGAGAAACGTCGAACTATCCCTTAAGTTATTCAAAGGTGGAGAACGTCGAAGGGTCTTCGAGCCCTTCCGCTTTGGTCCTGGATGAACTGCGATTAAGAGGAGGTAATTTTATTAGAGAAGCACCGGGGGGGTTGAGACTACGGTTCCTCGCTCTTCCACGCTGCCGTTTGCTCGATTCAGCTTCGAAAGGTAAATTGTATGTCGAATTGTTCCGTTCGTTCGTTTAAATCGATTAATTCAAATAATCTCGGTGTAATTTCATTAGATACGTAGCTACTGGAATTGTAGAATCGTGACAGAAAGACGTCCCCCGTTAAAATAACTTTAATCCTGCCGTATTTCAAATTAATGCTGCGAAATAACGCTTATTTGGCGACGATGGTGAAACATTTAAAATCTTTCGAAATTTTCTACCTTTGGGTGTCTCGATAGAATATTTAATTGCAATGAGAAATGACCCAAACTTTGATTAAAAGTGTGGTTCATTATTTTACACATTCAGTTTGTCTACGAGGGTTGTAAATCCTTGACAGATTTTCCGATTTCCTACCATGAATTATCGTGGGAGTAATTGCAGTCGCGTGCAATATTTTCTTCGAATTTGAAACGAAGTCAGGAAGGGAATCGCCAAAGTCAACAAAGGAAACGGCGGGAACGTTCGCGAGCGCAACCGACAGGAAATTCCCGAAGGAATGCGCTCATTGCCGGTTTTAAAATGTCGTTAGCTGGAAAACTTTCCCTGATAATAAATCCAATTTCCCTGGAACAACCTTGAAATTACCCGGAAAGTTTCCATCGAAAACTTTCCCCCGGCTGGTGTAACCTTTAGAATGCGATCCTCGTATTTCTGAAAACACCGGGTTATTCTTAACCGCAGCGAGTTAATTGCATCGGATGGATATTCAATTTTCCTGCCGGAAGTTGGTCGCTCGTAAACTTCGCGGTTCGAATTAAGAAAGGACATGATGGAACGCTGTCAAAAAGATTCCCTGGCTTTCTTTTTCTTTGCCCAAGAAACTTGTCGTTTCCCTGCCGTAAACTTCTCAGTAATTAACACGTAAGAAGACTTTAATTTGTTTCAAGGCGAATTACGAGTGTCTGACCATCCACGGTGCATATTCTACTTGTCTGACCACTTGTCGTTCGGGTTACGTTAGTGTAGCTACCTTCCGTTTCGCTTGTCTGATTGTATACGTACACGTTCTGCCGATGGGATCATCTGTCTGCCTTATTCTACTTGTCTGATCAAATACGACCACCATCTATTACGTTACTACGTTAATCTGACTATGCATGATCCCCGTACCACTTGTCTAACCGCTTGTGATATAACCGCTTGATCTACTCGTCTGACTATGCACGCACCAGCTTCTTCTGACGCGATTATATGTCCGTCTTATTCTACTTGTCTGACCAATTAAGACCGCCGTTTCAGCTGTCTAACCGTCTGTTACGCCGATGCAAAGGTCTGACCACGCACGGTTCTCAATCTACTCGTCTGACTACCGGTACGATTGCCGATTCATCTTATTCTACTTGTCTGATCATCTACTACCCCACCCGTCCCATGGGTGTGTTTAAATGCATCACTGTTCACTTATATATTTGTCTGAGTTTCTATTTAGCTTTACTACTTGTTGTGCTTAGATATCGAGAGACTTATTCTACTTATCTGACCACCCACTTCCAGCCATCCACTTGTCTGACCACTCAACGACTATATTCTACTTATTCGAGTACCAGCGCGTACCGAAGCACTTGTCCGACTTTCCACTTACTTCTACTACTTGTTTCAACCGCTTGATTACTTAAGAGGCCTATTCTACTTGTCTGATCAACCGCGACTGAACGCGAAACGTCCTAACGTGTCTATAAACGTGCAGATTTATCGGTGGTAAGATTCTTAATCGATAAAACGCGTGCACAAAAATTTGGACGGATTTGAATAAATACATAAAATTAAAAGTAAACAGGTATTTCGTGTCAAACAGAATTCACTTTCCAATCTGCCCGTTCGAGGAAAATAACGAAATAAAAGTTGTTGAATGAAATTTCATCGTTGGCAAACTTCCTTTATCAGCTGATTAATTACTACTTCCAAATTAATGGAAGCTATCCATTCGTGAAGCGGCGAGGTATCAGCACGTCCGCTTCGCGAAAGAGAAAATTATTAAAATCCAATTTATATTCGCAGAACGATCTGCAGGTAACGCGTTTCTCTGTACGTGAACCAAAAGTTAATCATCTTAAGCGTCGAATAAGGTCGCTCGAGCGTACCGAGCTTCCTCTCTCCCTCCCTCTCTCTCTCTCTTTCTCTCTTTCGACACGTTAATGCTGTATAAAAAAAGAAAAAGAAACGGGAAAAAAAGCTCCGGACAGTGATTCGTGAATTTAATTCGTGCAAAAGAAAAAAAGAGGAGATATTCGTCGATATCTTGAAATTCACGAGCCATCGCCGCGAGCAAATCTTCGGAATTAGCGGATTAGCCGGGTAATGCCAATCTATCGTTTTACGAGCTGACGTGATCGCAATAAAACTTTTTCATCCACTCGTAACCGGTCGGCGATAAATCGATCTAACATTAGAATTTTACCCCCCACCCCGTGTGCCGATGAAACGACGTCGAAAGCTCGATTCTGTGACATATTACGAACAGCGAACGACGAATTAAATAGGATAAAAGCAAAAATAAAAACATTACGATACAAAGATCGATTTAGTATGCATCATGGCACAAATTTATAGCGATTTCAAAATACTATCTTCTGCTGAATAATTACATTCGTGTTAACCCCTTAACCTATGATTTTCTACCGGGTGCGTCAATTATTGAAGCAAATATAAACTGCGATTAAAATTAAATTCAAAATCGAGTTTTAATTAAAATATAAAAAAAAAAACAGGTCACGAGTGTGACACAATATTGCAGGGTAAAGAGTTAAACATCGAGTTACTTCACTTTAATATTTCATTTTAAATTGAAATTACGAATTCGAAGTTTCTTTTTTCTCAGGACGTAATATAATTACAGAGACAGTTGACAAACTTGTTCGAGTCTTGAAACAACTTATCCAGGAATTAATAGGATTGTACAGGGGAAAGAAACGAAATAAATCTTTCTTGTAATTGAATAAATAACATCAAACAAATTTCCCGTGATGTTTTTACGGTTACCGACTACGAAAACCCTGGATGTATGAAATCCTTTGGGGAATCGAAACTTTCTTCGGTTCTGAATAAAGAACGAAAGCCAGGTTTTGAAAAAAAAAAAAAAAAAATCGAAAATTCCCTGGTTCAAAAAGCGGAAGCTCATTACAAGTTGAAATGGAATTTTAAATTTTCGATCTGACGGACATTTTGTACCCAAACCTGATCGAATTTCTCTGTGAAAGTAGTATCGATAGAGGGTGCCATCCAGAAGAAACAAATTCTCTCATGTTAACTAAAAGAACGTCAAAAATATTATCAAAATTTAAATTTTTCTTTACAATACTTTACTTATCGATCAAAAGCATTTTTATTTTAAAATTCATTTATTTTACTACCAAAATTGTTGACGTTAATTTATTATTTGTACTACTTCATTTACTACTCGTGTCATAATTACGGTACAAGGTAAATATTTATATCAACTATCCGCGGCAAAAAGACTTTATCCCTGTGCAACTTTTACAACCAGATTCCCTGGGAACGTCGACGTCGTACTCGCCGATTCATAAACGCGAAAATGCATCTTGACATCGTGAACCGACCGCTCGAAAGCGACAGCAAATGAAATATCTCGCTAAATAAAAAGAGGGGAGGGAAAAAGAGGAATCCAAGCATAAAATCCAGTATTTCTCATCAGATTGCGGGGTTCGCCTCTCGTGTTGCAGTATTCATTTTCAAATCCGTTGGCCCCAATCCCCGACAACAGTTCGTGTTTTTTTTTTTCTTTCCCCCTCCTCTGCAACAATCGACCACCTTGCCGGGGACTGTTCAATTATAGACGCCTGAAATATCATGCCCCCTCCGACGTGTTTTATTCACTATAAGATCCGCGACAAGGCGTAATTCGTCGAGACGAGGGCAGAGAGAAGGGGTCCGAAAAAAAAGTCGGATCTTCTGCATTTTTCACGAGCCAGTTTCGAAGGTTACCTTTTTTTCTTTGCTTTCCTCGTCTCACGTACACGCGAGCCGCACGGCCTTTCGGTAATTCGGTTAATCGAGTTAAAGAAAAAGAGGGGGGAAGAGCAAGGAATCGAGAATTGAAGCGGGTCTAAGGGAGCCCCTTTCGCGATCACTTTACGAGGCGACGTGATTGCAATCATTCCAGCTTTTTGCCGTTGTCGAACTACTTGGAAATCCTACGGGGTAGTTTTAATAATTCAGTTGGATCTCGACACGGAGACGCGACATGGCCATTGCTGCATTGCTTTCGAAAAAAGGAAAAATTAAAGCAGCGGACCGGTCCGTACGCGAGAACGGAATACAGACGAGCGTAAAACAGGCGAGCCTGGTAATTGTTCCCGGGGATAAGTAATGGGGAATTGAAAATCACGGGGGAATTCGATCGGATGCCGTCCATTCCGGATTGATTCATTAGCCAACGAAATCGTTCGGATCCTTTGATTGCCTATCGTGGATACAATTCTATTTTTAACACATCCGTACCAACAATCCAATCGAACAAATTTCAGGTGTATGGAAAATCTCCACTGAAAGTTTATTCGGTAATAATTAACCCTTTAGACCAATCCCTCTTCCACTAATTGTAACGCAATGAAAAGTATACTAAGTTAATTAACACTAGAACTACCGACGTTCAGTGAATTCCAATAGAATAACTTTTTACTTTGATAGAAAGTAACTTGCGTTTGTGTCAATTTGTGCCTAAGTTATAAAATTATTTATTTTCAAGAATTACAAATAGGTAACACCAGTAGCTGAATTATTAATGTAATTGTTTTTTATATCGTATCGTAATTGACAACGAGGAAAACAGAGAAGACTCAAGGGTGAAAATCGAATTTATTGAAACGGGATAAAGTGGTAAGGGGGTAAGAAGAGAGGTTGAACGAGATCGCAATCACATCGCACTGCTAAACGATCGCCAGCATCTCCGCTGGTCCGTTTATATTCAGATCCGACAAGGACCGGCTGTAATATGCTTTTAAACGATAATAACGAGTCGGATGAGAGGGAACGGCGTTCAAGAAACAAACCGGCGAAATGTAAATTTCAAACTGGCCGAGCGATGAATAAATTTCAACTTTGGGAATATTTTGATTCGACAGCTCCTTCTCGATTTCCCTTGGAATTTCGGGCGAAAATCGCGGATTCGACGAAAAAACTTTCCCGAACGGACGCCATTTCGCCGGCGTATTATTCAAGGGATGAATAATTAAGGATAACTTAGGATAAAATTGGAATTAATCTGTCCGCTTTTTCGAATTTTCCGCTGTCTCGATAATTCACTAAGTATACTCGTTCCCCCGGTGGTATAATCTAAAAATATATTGGGATAAGATTTCCGGCCGAAATTATTCAAATACCATCGCGGAGGAATGCAAATAAAATAGTCCAGAATTTCAAACATCTAACTCAGAAAACTAACATTTTAAAACATTTAGAATTCTACAAAACGAGGCTTTTAGTTTTCGAAAGAAATTGATCCAACCCCCTATTCTCTCTGTTATGTTTGTTTTCGAGTCGAGATTTCTAAACGTGAAAAGAAGGGCCAATGAATTGTTCCGCGGCTGCGGTGTAAGGCACACAAGAGGACAGTTTTAAGTCCGCATAAAGAAATATGGAAATGGAGTAAAGGGCGGCAGGGAGAATTTTGAATGAACCACGACCTCAGAGACGAGGTTGAATGTAATTAATACCGGGCTGCTTTTCCTTTCATCCCCCACCTTTTGCACCCCTTCCGACTACGACCTTACTTCCTTCCTTCCTTCCTTCAGCGACCCTCGTTCCTGGAAGGATTGGTGCATCAGGAAAGGGTGGTTTTACCACGGCGTTAACTCAATATCTTCGCCATCATGCCGCGATCTGTTCCTTTCATCCCCCTTTCTATCTCGACACCGAGACAAATGCTCGAATAATATCTTTGATAAGATGGAATTCGAATCGGCCCCGTGAAAAACGAACAACCAACGTTCCATGCAATTGCAACAAATTTTCAAGTGCGAAATTGAGGCTCTAATTTGACAAATTTCAGCTGATACCACTTTTCGAACACTGAAGTAGAATAATTAACATTTAATTGTACGCTTTGAGCTATTCTTTTTAATATCAAGAGTTAGCTCTCTTTACGATTATTTTTATCGAGAATATAAAATACCACGATGTCAACCTCTGTAAATTAATTACTTTGATTTTTTTGCGTTTACGTGCGCTAATATAATACCCAGCCCTTTCGTAATTAGTAGTTAATTTTAATCCACGTTAAAAGGGTTAATCAAGCGTTGAAAGGACCGTAACAGTACCCGAAGGAGTCGGTATTAAAATGACAACGAACGCATTTCCAGGACAAGGGGTAGAAAAAAAAAGGGGTATGCTTGGTAATTTAACGATTTTCATGGGAAAACGTTCTTAATTATGCAACGGTACACCGGAGTCGCGTGTTTTTATGTCGGTGGCAGCGCGTGCTCGCGAAAACTCTTCGTAATTAAAAGTGCACAAACAGATCCCCGCCAGCAGGAGGAGATTTCTAACGAGATTATTATGGTGGATTCTGCACCGGCACACGGGAGGGGCGGG
Source organism: Anthidium xuezhongi (assembly GCA_022405125.1). NCBI lineage: Eukaryota > Metazoa > Arthropoda > Insecta > Hymenoptera > Megachilidae > Anthidium > Anthidium xuezhongi. The sequence continues at coordinate 3,216,724 of CM039649.1, forward strand.
AGGGGCTGGAGGGGGCACCGCATGGAATTATTCGGTTCGTGTTACCCGCGAAACGAACAAGTTTTTTTCTTTACAGCTTTTCTGGAGCGTGATAGAATTGCTGTTTGCTGCCGGCCCATTGTCTTCAAGAAAGAATCAACCCCTCTTCCACAAATTTTCCCCCTCAGAAAATGAATCCTGTAAATTTTTCTTACAGAGAACACGACCGAATTAAGAACGATTGTCAGGGGTTGAAACTCTCCGTAAACACGTACAAAAACGTACGACAATAACCGTGCATTCTAAATTTTAAAATTAGTTAATTAAAAGTAAGATGCGAGTAAATTCAAGTAAATAATTGAGATAAAAATTTGATAATTGTAGCTGAGCGTTGAATGTTCTCAAAAATATAGGAATAATAATTACTTTTCCTGACCTATCATGATAAATAACTGTTTGATTACAGTAGTTGGAAAATTTCTAATACGACATTGCACGGTTGTGTATGGGTGTGAGCATGGATGTGAGAAATTCTCGACGCCAGAATGGCTGCAAGCTGTAGCGAAATACAATTACCGGGCAACAGCTGTCCATCAGAGCCAATTTAACTATGAAATCCGCCGATAACTAGTGATCATCATTATTCATCGTTGACGAGCTCTTATACGCGGATACTATTGCCGGTATAATCAAGAATATTATTCTACCTTTACGCCAACATCCGTCAGAAAAATATTTCAATTTTAATAAAAGAAAACATTATTAAAACTCCAAACTCTGGTACCCGTTTTAACAATAAAAACTTATTACTTCATTTTTTATATAAATAATACGTCAATTTTAAAAACACTCCTAAAAATGATACAAGTATTTAAAATTCTCAAAATTCTGAAGCAAATAAAATTCAACTATGGTTATTCGTGAAAAGTCACGATTACCCATTAATTTTTCAATCTAACCGGAAGTCGCATATCGCTGAAGAACCAGTAACCGCATATTCGATCAACATCCCCCCTTTTCACCATCGAACAAGTCTGTTTCAAGTCGTTAGTCATCGAGAACTTGGCCGTCAAAATTAAATTCGAATTTCGTTTAATTAGACCAAGGGTCAAAGACAGGTGTAGGGTTAGAGGGAGGTTAGCGGAAGGGGCAGTGTTCCCGCGACATTTTTTTGTCGCCCACACGTGCCACGTCCACCGCGAATATTGGATTCCAAGCGTCCCGACACGATCCTGCCCTCTTTTTCTTCCCCTCCGATCCCCCTTTCAAGGTTCCTTAATCAAACGGAAATTACTCGCGGCGAGTTGTCACCGGATGCTCGAGGACCAAACGAACCTGGCCGGAGCTGGTCGGAGGGGGGACGGTGGCAGGGGGAAAAAAACTTTCAATCGGAATACGTTAAATCGAATCACGTTCGAGGGGGTTAGGTCGCGTTTCCACCTGAGCACCCTTCATCATTAGCCGTCCACCTGGAAACAAAGTGGCCGAACCGTGAATCGATTCGTCCCCTCCCTCCGCACGTCTCCCTTTTACCTCTTCTGTTTTCGACAATTCCAGCATCTGTTAGGCGCGAATCGAATCCAGGAATTAGTTCCATGATTTTTTTCCACGAGCGAATTGTAATCGAAAGTTTCGAGGACGTACGCCAGGGGTGAAAATTTATCGTTCAGAAGAAAAAAAAGGGGGTACGCGCATACCTTTTTTTTCTATTTCGACGATGTTTGTAGAAGAAAATCCACCGCGCGGATCGATACGATTCCCTTCTTCTATTATCAAGAGATTAAAAAGATCCAGTTTACCGACGAACAGCGAACAAACACGTTTGTCTGCGAAGGACAAAAACTTGGGTTCTCTGGAAGAGCGGAAATTACGTTTTCCTTCAAGATTATTTTTTGACAAAAATAATGGGAATCTCTAGATTAACCCTTTCCATTAATTTACCACAGTTTTACTCGTGTCAGATTTACAAAGAAAATGGAAATAAATAAATACTTGGGATTAATGCTTCTTACTGAGAATTCTCAGGACGGTAATATTCATTATTTATTGTTTTATGGAAGAACGACGGATGTAGCGACGGACTTGTTTATACAATAACAGATCAGACAATACAATGGAGACGTTAAGACGCCCCCATTTAAATGGTCCCGTCTAATTGAACGTTATAACTTAAGTGATCCTCGTGGAAATCGAAGCGTTAAAACCCACTGAAAACCTTTCGAGAGATCCCCCCTAAAGAAAGGTGTCGCGTGATAGGGTCGATTCGAATTTAATTAAGTCAACCACCATAGGCAATTTGGCAGGTTGCTCGTGTTACAGAGGCACCCGTTAATCGGATAAAGTCTGCGGTCTACGAGCAGTAGATATCACGACGCTATGAAACGTCTTGAGATCTCGCGACGGTTCTTCCTTCCTTTTCACCCTTTCGTGAAACCTCGCCACGAACAACCACCACCACCCCCTGACGCCACCCCGTCACCGTTTACCATCTTCCATGCGAGTATTTGACTTTCAAATAGCGCCCACCCGATATATACCACGTTATAACCAACCACCACTCCATTTCGAGAAGCAATTCCCGCTAGCTGACGAATAGCCATTACTACGGACTAACGATAACTCGATTCATGGCCGGGTCAGGGGGGGGACACGGTGGTAGATTTTTCAATGGCGTTTATGAACTTCTAATTTCTTCAGTGGTCGGTTTTTGAACTCGAAAACAATCAATTCTGGGTTTGAACCTTCCAATAAACATGATAATTTAATGAAATCTTGAATCTAAGATCTGAAAATATTTTAGAGAAAATTTAGAAGCAACCCCTTCAATTTGAAACTTGTGAAATATTTGCCTGAATTTTTAATTAAGAAAATATTAAACACTCGTAGTACTTCTTGTCCAAATTAAATTACACAAATATAATATATAAAATTGCGATTTTTATTTGTGTCGATATCGATTTGTAAGTAATACGGGATCATTTTGTTTGAAAATCTAATTTTGTCCCAGTTAAAGGGTTAACGCGACCATTTAAGGACTCCAAATACCCTAATTTTCGCAACCGAATCGCAAGGTACTTGGTACGAACGCGACACGCTCGGCGCTTTGTGACGTTATACGAAAGACAAGGGTGCACAGATGGGTGTTTCCACCGGAACACTTTGCAAAAGTGTATCAACGTTTCCACGGCACGCATTTCAACCGCAAGCGACTGCACTTCCCGGTGCAACGGCCGGAATAACAGAGATGTGCACGCGTAAAATTTGCTCGTAAACAAGAAGCTCTCTTGTTCCCGCGGATCGACATGTTAAAAATTGTAAAACGCCAGAATGTATTCTTGCCAGTGCGGTTTACAACTGTACTGGCTTTCAAATAATTGAAAAAAAAAAAGAGGGATGCATATCTTATAATACGAAAAACAATGCATCTTCCCCTAACATTGTTTTAATATTCAAAGAAAGAAACTTATATTCTTTTTAATCATATCAGGTTACTTTAAAATTGTAATAAAGTATTATAATTTCTTTCTTGGAGAATATTTCCCTTAATTTTATATTTTGTTGTGCCATTTTGAGGACAAATCAATTTCTTCGAAAATTCGGAACAATTCAGGCTTCTGGCCGTAACAATAATTTATTAACAATCCAAGGAAAACAATCAAACGTTAAATCACTCACCAGAACTTTCACCATGTATATCCTCCAGCTCTAAAATCCAGCTCGGTCGAACTGGTAGCCGAGCAGCAGTTTAAGTTTTCCCACTGCAACGGACCGTAAACTTGGTCTGAAAAAAAAAAGGAAAAGAAAATTTTTTTTCACCCGTGTTAATGATAGAAACTAGGTATCTGGTCGTGTTTGCCCGGGCAAATATTTCCGCGCATACGAAAGAACATTCTCGCGACCCCTAGCTCGCTATTCAACATCGTGGAAAGCTTCGGAAATTGGGTTATATAAATATCCTTCGGAGGTGTCGTCGACAGAGAATGCCCTCTTCGCAAAGAAACCCGGTAACCGGGTCTCTGCTCTTTTCGTTTTTTTTCCCCCCCTTTTCACCACGAACACGATACAATCGCACCCTCCCTCGTGTCGCATTTAATTATTTCGCGTCTATTCATTCGCACGGGTTAACGAAGCTACGGAACCGCCTGTTGCCCGTCGGCAAGGTTAACGAAGTACCGAGGTGTTGATGAGATGAGCGTGGAATTCTTGTGTCATGATTTTAATCCGTGGTTAATACACCGGCGTGTATCAAAGAGTTTTAAAAACAATTGGGTCTTCAACGATATTTGAATAAATATTGGACGAAATACGTATTGTGTATACCTAATTAACCCTTTTTAATCGATTTTCCCCTCTGAGGGAACATGAAAAGAATTCAGGTGGTTTTTAAACGAAATATAACTAATTTATTTCCTTCCAAATGTAATTTAAATAGAATAATTGGTCACTACTTTGTGAACCAACTACTTCTGAGCTACTGGTTAATAATCTGAACAAAATTTCCAAGTACAAAGGGTTAATTTTGAAAAGTAATGATACCGAGTTATTTGCGAAATCATTAACACCTTGCTATAATTGTCACGTAATACAGTAACGATCGTTAGAAATGTCATAAAATGGACACATCCGAAAATTGACTTTTGATACAATATTCGGCCACTCTTAGAAATACGAGAAGTCAATTATTCAACGAGGTGACTGAATATTTAATCTAATCAGAAATGAATGATATAATTAGGCTCATAAGTTCACTTACTCTGATAATGGATTGAAACGTTCATTATGGGAGTGTCGTCGGCAGTCGCGTCGTCGAGCATGCCGCACAAAGGTCAATCACAGACTGCGAACGGAATAGACGAAGTTTGAACCGAGCAACGAATCAGAGAAGATGTTTTGAAAGTGAAGAGAAAGATTAATTTAGCCTGAGACGCCTGCAGAGAATCAATGTTTTGATGTTTCGTCGAAACCGAGGCTCGAAGCGTACCTTTCGAAAATAAACAAAATTCCTACCACTCGATCTTTCCGTTCGATAGAAATATTGTGGGACGTGACAAAGGGACTCGAACGATTATTTATGAACGAGTCGTTGGGCTACGTGCCTGTTTTGGTTTTAAGTCGCCTAAGAACGCTGTTTACGGTGGAAGAGAGAGACAGGGTGTGAAAGACTGGGAATGAGGGTGTTCGAAGACGGAAAAACGGAGAGGGCAGTATAGCAAATAGTGTAGAAAATAGTGTAATTATAGTAGTACTTCGAACGATCTGGTTAATTGTGATTTTTGAATAAATTAAAAAACGGTAATTAGCGGATTGCTCGTGCAGCCACGATCGAGATGGAGATGACTCATTAGTCCAACCGAGTCGTTTATCGAACATGTGGTTAAGATAGATTGATACGCCAAACTTTCGACCTATCGGATACCCATTACACGCGATTAACAGCAGATCTGTTATCAGTCGCGATTAATCTACCGGCAGCCACTAATTAAACAACCAATGTTGATTAAACCCGTCGACTCGAAGATGTTCCCCGAAAAAGGTGTCCCCTGAACTCCACTTCCCAAATTCTTCCAAAAAAATCGAACCAACGACTAAAAATAAATGCAACTCTTTTCAATTAAAAGATCGGTAAGGTCGCTAAGAAAATGAACTTTGCAATTTAATTAACCTCAAGATTTTGGATTACTAATACACCTCCGTTAACCAAAGGTCAACATTTATTATTCCAAGGCGAATTTTCGTTGTATTAAAATTCCAATTAGAGCTTAACGCACTTCGTCTTGTCTCGCTTTAACCGGTTGAAGATCGCACGATTACCAAGGAACAAACAGTTCAATTAATTTGGTTCGTATTAACGTAACATTAACCTCTGACCTGGAATTTTATGCGTGGTACGTTCACGAGACCCGTGTAAAGAGAGAGAGAGAGCAAGACGAAAAAGGAGAAGAGGGGGGAAAAGGAAAAGAGAGACAGGAACGTACAGCTAAAAGAGAAAAAGCATAAAGAGAACCAACTCTACGGTGCCGTTACGCTACCGTGTTCCACGGTGTTAGCATTTTTGAGTTAATTACTGACGTAGAGAAAAAGAAAAGGGGGGGAAAAAAGGTCTGCACAACTGTTGGCTCGCTGAGCGAACAACGGAAGTCTAGAGCGACCATTGTACCGCCAGTTCTAATGTATGTACAGACCCGAAATCGTGATACTTAACGAAATTCCGGTGTTTTTGCATCGTGGACGCACGATGATTAGAGATCTTTGCGAATGAGTTCTCACAGAAACGCTAAACACAATTCGTTTTTCTGCTAATACAAAAAAGGGGCAGAGAAATATGACGAGGACCCCTAAAAATGGGTCGAGATACGTTGATTTCCGCGACGAATTTAACGGAATTTTTTTGTCCTCCCTTGACGAGAGTTAAGGGAAAGGATTAATAATTAAATCGCGAGTTGTAGACCCGCAGTGGACAGAATTTTGCAAATATTTGCAACCTCTCTGTTGCAAGAAATGAACGAAATTGTAAAAATGGTATAAAATTCTTAAACTTATCATGCCTTTATTAAATTTCATATAAAGTGAAATATTTAACTGAGATTCTAAAAGTAACAAAAACGTAACGTCCAATCTAATTTGTCGTGATAAATTACAGCAAATGTTTAGTGTAATAGTGGTACATAGTATATGTCATACACAATATATACAGTGTACATGAAACACATTCTGAAAGACATCTACGATCAGTAAATGTCAAACATCGTTTCAGCCGAGACGGGGATCCGCCACGGAAGATTTCTTGTATTAATTAATCTTGACGAACGGGCGAGGAGAAAGAAACGAAAAACAAAGAGGTGCGATGCATTGACGATACCGTAATAATTTTAAATATATGCATATCGTATTGGATTACATCCAGAGCCGGGTTTATAGTTGCAGCATGTGTTCGCTCGATTCGAAATAGAATGATTCATAGACAAAGACCTTGTTCTAATTCAAAACGAAACACGGAAAAGCTGTGGATCGGATCGGTTCGCTTCGAGGATTTTACGAGATGAGTTAAGCTCGTGAGATTATTTCTGAACGTTCGAAACAATGAACAAAAATATTGGTAATTGCACGTAAAATGAAATTGGGGGGGAAGTCTTTCAAAGCGAAGACTGACAACTTAATTACCATATCAGTCAAAATGACTGATTTCAGGATTTTCAAATTACACAATTTTTTGAGATACTTTTAATATATGGTAATTCTTATGAAGACAAAAGCTTATTACATATCATACTACAGGTTTTAATCTACCTTCATTTATTTTTATATTTTACTTTCAAGTTAAAAGTAAATGCAGTTATTCTGTAAAAATAATATAATTCTACTCTGTTAAATTATAAGTAAAACTATGAAATATTACGCATTTGTAATTCTGCAGTTTCAGTAATTTTTACGTGTCCCTTAAATATAATATTAAAGGCAAATGAAACTTAGATAACACAAATCCCTTCACTATAAAAATTAAGATTCTATTAATCTTGTATTTTGATTAATAACAGAATCATATACCTTATTTCTAAATCATGATTAGTATTTTTAAATAATAATATAATAACAATCAAAGTATCCACACCCAGCAATTTTGTTAGGATACGTCGCTTAATTTAATAAAGTGTTAATAAAAGTCTAAAGACTCAATAAGAAAGCAGAGAAGCCTTCATTGAAGCGAAGTCGGAGTGGTCGCGAAAGAAAACGATATCGCGAGACTGCAGTCGCAGGAATGACCGCAATAATCAAGGATCACGATGTAATCGAGGATCATAAGTGCGACAGCAATTAGTATTCACGTACAGCTATCGTCAGCAGACGGCAATTGCCGTCCTAAAGAGCCGTTCTGTGACTCTATCTCTGACAATTGCTCGACGCCGCTTGAAACTAATTCGACGAAACCATAAGAACGGACGTTTGGCCGCGTCTCATGGTATTAGAGAAAGAGCATGGGATAGAGAAACACACATACGTATCCACACAGGGTGTCTGATAAATCAATACCTTATTTAAAATACCTTCAAAACAGTGGACCTATAAATTCCATACTTGTTCGATAAATATGAAATAAATAACTCTAACCCTGGCCCTAATCCTGAACTTAATTCGACTTCCAAACTGTTTCTTGTTTTTATTTTTAAAATTCCAGAGTATTTCTTTTAATATTCTTTAGTATAATATAGACTGAAAACATTTTGTTATTTAATAATTGAAATATTGTGGTTAAGTGATTGATTTTGTCACTCGAACCAAATACTAATTTCAACATTAAGTTGTGAAGATGCAAGGCTTTGTGAAATAAGGTATAATGATGAATTGTCAGCGTTTGAGGGGCTGACTTGTCAGAGCCACCCTGTATATGGAGTGAACAGGGTGTACGCGGATACCAATGAACAGCTGAGGAGAAACCCGAGAGTCGGCGAAGCAAAGTCAGCGATGCCTGGAAATAGCTTTGGCAACGGCTTCGCCAACGTGCTGTCTTGGTCCATAAAATGGAAGATTACTAGCGTGTTGCTTTTCTACACACGCTTCTTGTCGCGCCTCGTTCCGCCTCTCATCCTCTTTTCCCCGGCTAATATACATCATACACTAACGATTTCGAAAGGGGGTTGGAAACGCGTCGTTTAGCTCTGTAATAACGAAATTTTCCTCGGGATTTGCCTCGTGTCGACGCGGGAACAGCTGATCATTTTTTCTTATCTTCTGGACTTTCAAACACAATTCAACGACACTTGTAAAATTTAATAACACAGTGCTCGAAGTTGCACAAATTTTGCACGAGATCTTTTTAGAGATTTTAAACCCGAATTTTCCAGCAATCCCCAACTTAAAATCACAATCACTGGTACACCACGGGTAATAATTAAAGAGTTAATTATTCGCTGGTTATGGAAAGAACAAGCTTCGATAATTAATAAGGATCTTGCTGTAAGGAAAGAATGAAGTGTTCTGAAAATACCAGAGGATACTATCTCCTTTTTATCGTCAGAATGTATCGAGGAAGACGGGCGACAATTAAAAGATTGAAGTCTTGACCCGATCTTCGAGGGGTCTTCTACACCGACGGAACAAATTCAGCGAATCTTTGATTTAATTAATTCCATCTTTGGCCGGTTCTTGCTTGAAGATCGCGGCTAGGTTAACTCGTGTCGAAAGCGTAGGAAGTTTTTGCCGGCTACGAAGGAAGTGGTGTGCAAACGGAAAGAAATATTTCATCAAGGATAACGAACAGTTTACCATCCTCTTTGAATACATTATAGGGACCAATGGAAAGGAAACTAAGTCGGTCTTGGTCAATAATCGTGGATGGCTGCTCGAGTCCGATTATCAGCGTACTTAAAACGCGGGACGAGGAACGGTACGAATGGCGCCCAGACGGTTTATATCTTTTTAATCGACGAAAGATCAGCCTCTCGAATTTCACCGGTTATTAAACTCGTCGTTCAAAGGCTTTTGTCTTTCGTCTTTTATTTTGAAAAAACTTAGAAACTCGGTATCGAATAGTTAAGCCCTTACGATTCTTTAATTTTGAAAAACGTCCTGAACGAGAAATGTAATTTGCTGCAAGAAGGGGAATTAAATATTCCTTCATTGGGTTATTCCAGCCGAAAGAATGGCTTCACTGAATTTTTCCAGCAGGTAGAACGTATTGTTGCATCCGTTACGACAAAGGAAATAATTAGGTATTCCATTCCTGTGGAACCAACCTGTACGAACATACGAGACCCAGCGGCACGATTACACCGAAATGAAACTACACCACATACACACACGCACACCCTCCGCAATGGTGAGCAGTAACTAGGAATGAAAAGTAGTTAAACTTTATGGGACGTCCTGTTATCCAGTTACTAATGAAATCAGAATTCACAGTGACCACAGAAATAGTTACATTGTTGGTGGATCTTTTCAAACTCGAGTACCCTAAGACCTGGACATCCTAATCGGCGAACAATAAAAATCGATTGTCTATTAAATAAACAGATCGAACATTCTTTTCGTCATCAATCGAGCACGATTAAAAAGCATGATGGCTTTTAAGCACCGTGAGAGATTTTCAAGACTACGCGAATGCCTCACTTAATTACAAACTTTAATAATTATTACAACACGCCGCGTTATAACGCCTCTCCGCAGCGACCAAGCACTTTTAATTAGCAGTAATTTCGCGAAAGGATAAAGGGGGGGTCGGGTGAATTAAATAACGAAACTAAAACGTTAATAGCATGCATTAATAACTCGAGCGTTATTAACTCATCGATGATAATGATGATAATGCGTGGAAATTCGTGGGGAGGGTGGAGGGTTTAGTGACCCCGGGTCGAGGACCGGTTGGAAAAGTTCGCATGGACGCGATCGACAATGACAAGAATAATAAAATAACGGCGTCGACATGTTGACGGTGACAGGGAAAAAACCGCCGTTTTCGAAATCCATGCTTTCGACAAACTTTTACTGTCCCGATGCGTCCAGCAATCTGCCAGCTGCAATTCCGGATCGTTTCTCGTTTAGAAACGGCCCGCCAAAGAGTGATAAATCCGTGCTATAGAGGTCCGCGCCGTAATTGCAATTGATACGAACACGATTGGAACGCTGATTAATTCATCCGTCCTTAGAATTAAAAGGTCTGCTAGTTTTCATTGTGAACGAAATTATTTGCAACAATTAACACTTCGACTTGTTGCAGTTACTAAAAATTCTATTTGATAGTAATTTTATTTTTGACAAATTTTATTACCTATAATTTCTAAGATCCAATGTGAAAAATTTCAACCAAAAGAATCAAAGAATTCCTAATAATATGGGCGACGGTTTCTAATGGAAATTCAAGTATCACCCATGTATGGGTGACATGGCAGTCAAGGTGTTAAATATATCACGGAAGTGTTTATTAAACAACGTAGACTGTTGGCGAATAGGTAATTGGAAAAATAAATATTGAATTAAAGTAAATGTTTAATTTTTTGTATAAAAATAACGACAAAAATATTTCATTGATATTTTTCATCTAAAATTACCGGATCTTCGTCGAAATAAATAAAAAGTTAAACAATTCACAGCTTAGCACGGTCCACTGGCGGATATTCAGTTTTCAATGGCTTATATCCCGTAATGGCAATGAATTTATAACAGTGGATTTACAATGAATCTGGAATGGATTTATCTTGGTAATTTGTTAATGTTTTTAATGCAGAATACCTGTTAACAGTTACAACGAATAATGAATAATACCGAATGGTGTCAGGTTTGACGTGATTTCACAACGAATATAGCATTTACGATACACAAATTTCAAGCTTAAATCTGAATAAAAATAATTTTGCGAATCCTCTTAATACAAAATGACTGATTCTTCGTTACAAAAAAAGAAAACAGTAATAAACCAATTTAAAATTATTGCCTCACAGTAATTTCCCATAAACTTTGAGCTTTAAATTGATACACCATAAGTGTTATTCCATAATACTTTTCTGTCAAGAAAACCGTGTTGTACCAAGAACATTTTTTTTCCCAATTGAGTACACAATTAATTACATTCTTTGTAATGGTTTTTGGTTAAGGTATCGTGACAATTTTGGTACATTTACCGACAATCTGTGGTATAGTGTGTTAGTGTAGTATCTGTTTATGCGTGGTGTGTTACGAGCAAGACAGAGGGGTGTTTTGAGTCTTCTGGAGAAATTTGAGAAACAGTTCCTAGCGAGTGAATTTGTGTGACTATTTAGTCTGTTTAGGTGGGCCTTAGTTTGACATACAATTTCTTCTTCGACTGTGGAGTCTTAAAATAGTCGATTGAAGATTTTCTATTTTTTTTCTATTTGATTTGGCGGTTATACTCCAGATTTGCAACTCGTATGTCCAAATATATAGGTTTGGTAATTGTTTTGTAGAATTGTAATTTGTTATTTCATCATAACATGGATTTCCTAATTGTTCTTATTTATTTACCGAGAACATTAACGAGGCTCTTACGCAGCAATTTTCCTGGATCTTCGAGCATTAAATAGACAGAAAATAAACGATAATTCTCGATAATTTCCTGCGATGAAATCGGCGCCAGGCGTTTCGCGTTTGTATAATTAGCAGGAAACGGCGCTAATTACCATCGGATCATCGATCATATCGCAAAACTCTCGTAGCTAGTTCTCGGAACCGAACGAGCCAATTATAAAACGCACAGGAAAGTGGTCGTTCGGTGTTAATTCGGCGAGGCGCGGAACGTCGCTCGTCAATTTTCGAACGCGTGATGTATCGCCTTTAATACCGCAATCTCCATGAAACCGCGGCGAGTCGCGGTCGAACGCGAGCAACTGGTACCGGGGATCGTTCACGAGGCGTTCGCGAACGTGTTAAAATCGTCGAGCTCGAGCGTGGATCCGCTTTATTCGGTCAGGGAACTATCCGCGCGACGAAAACTCGCCACGTCAGTTGCGGATTCCGGCATGTGTCTCGTCGATTTATCTCGTACACGTGGACCAACTTTCGTCCACGGTACGCCACGATTCCGCGTGAAGTTTCTACGCTTCGGGGTGGGGGCGGAACACGGGGAGGGTGCAACGAAGAACCGACGAAACACACTCCACCAAGGAAAATAAGGTGCTAATGGTGTCAGCTCGCATTCCGCTCTCACGGTACGCTTGTTTGTCAAATGTTTCTTGAATTTGGATTGCCCGAAGTGCTTTTAAAATAGAGCTGATGTCGCAATATAACTTCCAGAGAAAATTCCCGCGGGGAAGGGGTTCGAATCGAGTTTTAAATTAAATTCACGATATTAGCCACTGGCAGCACGAATTTATATATTCAAGAATAATCAAAAACGGATTTGTGGGCAAAAATTTATGATTTGCCGATTCTGGAGCATTCTTGACAGATGTCGAGCAGTTAGGATTAGGTTTCCGCGGCTCTTCTTCTTCTTCGTGTTCATTTTAATTCACTTCCGAAGAAGTTCGTCCAAATTGTCGAAAGTTTAGGCAAAGTTCTACAAATAACAGAATTTTGGGGAAAAGTATGCATTATAAACCCGGTTACTGTCACCAGGCAGGTAAAGAACGTTCGAGGGGATGGCCTCGAGCGTCCAATTTTAATTAATTCACAATTGGTGGAGGCAAGAAACGCCTCCTTTTGAAAAGAAGACAAATATCAATGCTGGGTTGGACTTGGATATGTTTTGATAAGGAGACTTTTATTACGTTTCTGAAGACGTTGTTTGGCAGAGTTAGAGTTTTGTTAAAATACTTTTGTGAATAGTTTAAGTCGTATTTAGAACCTCGTGTATATTATAATTAACTGTAATCTTAGAGTAAATATATATTTCCATTATTTAATTATTAACATCTTGACTGTCACGTCACCCACGTATGGGTGACACTTGAGTTTCCCTTAGAAACTGTTGGAAATGTTTCCATTAGATATTAGAAATAAAATTAAACAGAAATAAAGTTACTATCAAATTCACTGACAATCCTTTAATAATTTTTTTTCCATTTTTTAACCACTTTTCTTTTATTTTTGCTCGCCACCCTACAAATCAAAATTGTGTTATTCATCTTAGTTTAAGAAATGATTTTATTTTGAATAATTGTAAAGTGCTATATTATGTATTTGGTTATTCGTCCTTGGAGACTTGGAAATCTTCGGGACGACAAAATATTTCAAAGTAAGTAGCAACCAGAACTCGTAACGCGCGGCGTTGAAGATTAAACAAAACTCGTAGCGAACACGTTGGATAACGGGGTCCGGTAAGCATGATTTAATAAATTTCATTCCGAGGCGTGTATATACGGCGGCGAACAAACGAAACACTTCGTAAACGCAGGTGCAAATTCGTTATATTCACATGCAGATTATCTCCGCGTGCCCGTTCCGTGGCATTCGCGAAATTATGATATAAATGGAAATAACTCTGATTAATAGTTGGACTGGCAAAACGGTTAACGTGACCTAGAAGGTATTATTAATGGTTACTTTACAATGGATTCGGAATTGAATACGACTAAAATGATGAGCTGATTTCGGGCCCCGTCATCGCCTGTATAAATTATTCAACGATCACGATAAAATCTATTGTACCCACGCGAATCCTCCAGACGAATTTACGAAACTCTTGCCGCGTTCCCCTCGAAATTCCATGTTCGACAAAAAAAAAAGAAAAGAAAAAAAAAGGAAATACCGACACCGTTGTTTCCACCGCTATGATTGTTCGTACGATGAATTGTACAGTTTCCATCAATTTTCGCGTAACACGAAATTATTACAAGCACGAAATCGAAATTGCAAAACAATCGTGCGCGCACCCTTCTATTTCCAAGCTAACGAAACCATTACCGCTGAAATTACCAGCAACGATAATCGATGGCTTCTCTGGAAAAATTGCTTTCCACACTGCTGTATTATTTTTGGCGAAAACCGCTCAATTTCGAGCGGTGCACCAGATATCTGCATATTACACGACCAGTGTCTGACGCCGTTTCATGACATAAAAGTATCCTGAAATAACAATTTTCGGATTGAAGTCTAACGAAAATTGTTATATTTTCTCTGCAAAATTGCTGTAAGTTGAATATTCGATGACATTGAAGTGTATATTGATTCAGTCTCTTGTTTCAATAAAGGATTAGCCATTTTGTACCATGAATATTAAAGTGACGTCCGTATGAGCAGAATCAATGCACCACAAGTGTCATTCGAAGATACTTTTACGTCACGAAGAGGGTGATAATTTTGATGCCAGAATAATTGAATGATTCCGATTCCGAACAACGGCCCGAGGCAACAGTATCTCAAACGATCGACGGAAATAGAGGTGTTGACGCGTGAGCAATTTAATTATTTTAATGTGAAAGAGTTCTTTCGTCGCATGCTCACTCCACACGCTGAATTAACGGCGAATGGATTGTTAGAAGGGGTGGACGTGTTTTTCCTCGGGCTGTAGCTGCATAGAAATCTTGTTTTTTGTCCTGGGCCTAACTTGTGCACGTTTTTTCAGACTACCCCTGACACACCTGGATCTTATTACGATCAGCGCAGCTGTCGTTGAAAACTTTTATTTTACACTGGTTTATGATTTTTCCTTTGTTACGTGGTAACAAGAGGAAAGCGACGCGAATCGAGGACTTTATCGGGTCTGAGAGGCGCAACGCCATTTTGAATGAATAAAATTCGACAAAGGGAGAATTTTCTGTGTCGCTCCGTTACAGGGTGAGACGCAGAGAAAATAGGGAAAAGATGTTCGCCGATCCCTCGAGGGAGCTATGAGAATTGGCGCCGTACAAGGCGTCTCCTAATTCGCGCGTTCGTCCAATACACGTCCCGTCTTTCGCAAGGAATTCGCACAGAGGACGTTGAGGCTTTTGAAAATTTCATCCGTGCAGGCGAACGGGACAAAAGACGACGCTTCCGTGGTGGCGACGTCAGGGCGCAATGTATGCGTTATAAAATATTCCGAAAGCCGGTACACGCGTATTTGGTATTCACGAAAATCCACGAAAATCCACGAAAATCGCGCGGATACTGGCCGATGCCTTTCCCTGCCCCTAAGAAAGTTGACACACTCTGGCCCTTGCTGAAACTTTTCCTTTCGTAAGATATTCTGCAAAATCGTGAAACGAAATTGCAAAGAAAAAAAGAAATATTCCGTTGAACAGTGTATAGAATTAATTAAATATAATTTGTTCGACACAGTATAATTAACAGAACAAACAGAGCGTGATTCGAAACAATCCTGGTATATTATTAAATGATTATGTTACAATATTAAAACTGTAACAAATTATATTTTATGCAGTTTCTTTTCTCTGAAGTAGAGGAAGAGTTTGATAAAACACAAATTATTATTCTTTTGAAATAAGTTAAATATAACAGGGAAGAATTATTCACAGGGAAGAGTAAAATTCCTTCTATAGTAGCCTTCTATAAATACTAGTTTCTGTACCACTGGATCCACAAAACAATAGCACACTGAAGTTGATTTTTTCTATTTGAAGTCGTAGTTAAACATTCGAACATGAAATCGCGAAAATAGATTTTAATTAGGTCACCGGTAAACGACGTTCGATCGCCTGCATGCCTCATCCAGGACGTCGTTTACCCGTTTCAAGAAACATCTTCGACCCGAATCGGCCACGGAACGAGAATTAACATCGTCCGCATCGAGTTATCAGAGCCTTGTCTTATTCTTCCCAGAGACATAATCTAATTTTCTGGCGTGGAACAAACCTTCGTTCGAGAGAAAGAGAAAAAGAGGGGGGAAAAAAAAAGAGAGGAGCCAGGATCGTAGGTGAAGCTCACGGATTAGGGAGTTGTCTTGTACAGAGGCGAATTACATTTAGCCTCCGGAGATTTTTCTCCACCTATGTATCCCCCCTTTTTGCCCCCCTACGCCCACCCACCCCCCGTAAAGCCCGGTTCGTGAAGCAATTGTCCGTTCTCGGTTTTCCACTTTGTGCCGGCGAAGAAAACGAGGGGGAAACAAGGAATAGCAATTAGGTATCGAGTCAGAATGAAGCGAGACAGCCCGGAAAGAGAGACGAGAGGGCGTTTTCATTTGAATTTAAATCGCTATTTTTAATGACACCGAACAGGATTCGAGTTATTAGGGTTAACGGAGAAAGACTTCCCCTTCCCCCTTTGAACGGTACGTGATTCACGTTAATTAATGCATAGAGAACGAGAACGCCTTGGAATCTGAATGGGTCGCTCTTCTTTATCGGCGGGGAACGAGATTCCTCGGGTCATCCGTATTTTAGTCTATTGTCCCGGAAACGATACCGATTTAATTTGATCAATCGAAGGCTTTATTATGCGCGACGAGAGCAATGGAATACTCCTCGATTATATTTAACGTTTTCCAGCTCGAAATATTAATCGTGTTTGTTGTCGACGAAACTCGAACGGGTCAGCGACGGTTCACCAAATTTATATCGATTACGCGTTGTTCGAACGATTTTATTTTGTAACAAAGAAGCTATTCGCGAGTTCGAAAATAAAACGAATATCGAGCGTCGTTCGGAGATTATTTTCGCTCGAACTCGTTCCCCGGATAAATTTATAAACGCCACCGAAATATCGCGAATTGGTTTACTTAACCGAGATGCACAGGCGGGGAGGTTTGGATAAAAATCGAGAATCACCGCGAACGACCTTAAAACATCGTCGGATCGTCAGATCTCGAAAAAGCGTGTCGACAGGGTCGTTCGACACGTGACAAACTGGGTTTTTTATCGTTCGAGCTTTCCCAACGGAAAGTCCAATTCACGGACGAATGAACCCGGGGGCTGGAAAAGCGGGGAAGAGACCGGGGCCAGAGACTGGTGGTATAAATTCGCGTAATTTTCTACGATGGGATTCCACGTGTCGACGTGGAAAACGTAGCTTTCCCTCTCTCATTTAACCCGTGGGGGTCTACCTGGGTTTCCCAGGCCCCGATGTGTATGGAGAATAGCGTTACCAGAGAAGTCGGATGGAATGAAATACGGAAAAGCGGACGACCAAGAAGGATACACCGGACGGGATCCTAAAGATAAATTGAAGGAACGAAATAGGAAACACCGCTACGTTAAACGTAACTTGGAAAGAATAATTATTAAGAGATTTCATTAACCGGTTTGCCAACTCGATTCAACGTACAATTACGTTCTTTATGTTTTATCTGTCCATTCTGTGACAATTCAAATTCGAATTCAGTTTTGTATAAAATCCTGTGAGTGCCTTTTGGCAAGTTACAAGGTAAAATATTGATTACCGATGATATCACTTCTTTCAGTTTTAATTTAATATTATCCCTTCTTAATTTGCATATTAATGTTTAAAAAGAGATTGTTAATTAAACTTATATAACGGCAGGGTATTTCGTTATTAAAAGGAGAAAAATTAATATGAATTAAGGGAATTGATATTAAACCGTGTAAGTTCATCCGAATAGATATTGCACAAATATCCGTGCATTTGTAATACAAGGTTATGATAAAAGTACTTCGTTTAAAGTCGGTACGATATTGAATTACATCCTGCTGGGAGAATTGAGGAAAAGAAACGAATAAACGGCACACGAAAAAGGAAGCTTGTAATTTGCGTACGGTGTACGCGGGGCAAGTGGTATGAATCGCGTGAGATCAGACATGCGAGCCTTCCTTCAATTTAACGCCGTCTAAGTTGCATTTCGAAATAAAACAGGGCAGAAACAGACGCGTGTAATAAAGAATAAGGAAAAAACACGAAAATATGGGAAAGAAACGAATAAAAGGATTTACGACACAGCCAGAAACGACCTAGCAGTAGTATAAACCTTCATAAGTCAGACACTTTACTTCGGTCCCCCTTACCGGCGTCTATTACAAATAAAAACAAACATAATATTATGTCCCGGCAACAAAATCGAACCTAACCAAACCCTGGAAACGAAAAATTCCTAATATTTGCAGAATCGAACAATTTTTTGGTAAATTTTCATTTTGACTAAAAATTCAATTTGATGGTAACTTTATTCTTGACAAATTTTATATTCTATTTCCTCAATATTTTGTTATTTCTATAATCTATAATTTCGAATATCGAGCGGGAACATTTTCACCCAAATAATCAGAGAATTTCTAATTGGGCGATGGTTTCTAATGGAAATTCAAGTTTCATCCGCATATGAGTGACGTGGGAATCAGGGATACAAAGAAAATGATAATATTTCGAATTCAAATTATTAAAAGACTCGAATAAAAATTACTCGAATTTCAGCTCCGAATTTTTACGGATCTACAAGGAATTCGAATCGACATCGAACTTCCTGACGTCCTGATTTTCCTCCTGGAAGAAGGTGTCGATCGAGAATCGAATAGAATCGTTCGATTGTGTATCGAACCTAAGTGAACGGTGAAATCGTTATAAAAGCAACGGGGTCGAGCGAAACACACGAAGCACCGGCTTTTTTCAATCGTCCAGGAGGAGCAGCCAATAAAGCTTGAAAAACAAACGACCGGCCAATAAATTGTCTCCTTTCCACGACGGCCACACGTACGATCCGGAGCATATCGAGTGTACCGAGAGAAACGGACGTCTGTCGTGGCCAGGAACGTCGACCATCGGCCGCCGAGTGCCGAGAGGAACAAAGGACGAAAGCGTGGCATTGCACGCGCGTGCCTCGCACCAGAAGCCTTGTCGTCTAACACGAGCCCTGACACCGTGACAATTACCCGTGGTAGCCGGGTTAAACCCCCCGCCGCTCCCCTGCCTTCTCCCCCCTGTTCCCCGCTATCTCATACATTAAAGATGTCGCCAGCTTCCTGACAATGCCTGCCAAGATTGCGTCATATGTTACCCACGAGTGAAGCTGGCTTTCTCAGAGGGGCGAAAGAAAAAGAGTGTCTCCCGCCATAAGGAAGGAGACCGCGGGAGGGAGGGATGGGAGGGATGGGAGGCCAGGCTGACGGGGAACGATTTGAATTTTGCATTAAACATCAATGCGTGGATTCCGCATGCTTGGCCCCCGCAATTTCACCTTTATTGGATATAGAGGGGGACGAAGCGGGGGGGTGGAAGACACCACGACCACTGAATAGACGGACCTGGAACGGGCTGCAACACATCGGTTCGACGGAATTACTCGAAACACGACTGCAGTTGGTACGCCCCGCGACACTGATCTTTTGTTGTTTCGATCCTATTGAACAACCGGCTCGAAGATGCCAGGAATGCTGATATCCCGTGTTACTAGACATCCTATGATCCCTCCCCCCTCGTACAATTGTCCTGCTGTTAATGCGTCTGATGAGGGTCCCTTCGATGTAAATCACGTTTCGAATCTTGACTTTGTATTATCTGGATTTTAATAAAGAAATTATTGAGAATTCCTCGTTCCTCGTTCCCTTCCACGTCGTCCTGATGACAAGATTAGGGTTAGTTTTCCACTCTTTAAAAAAAAACCAAGATCTCAGTATTACTATCGAAAGTATTGGCCACTAAAACTACCAATTCTGAAATTTGCCTACAAGTTATCAATTAAGCAATTGAATTCACACCCCTTTCGAGGTTTTTTTTTTTTTTAAAGTAACTAGAATTAACAACAGATTTCAATTTAATTTTATACTCCTTTATTTCCTATTTTATTAATATTTCTTTACATATGTAACGAATTGAATCACAATTGCCCCGGCACCGTTCGAAAGCAAAATAAAAGAATTTTTATTTTCCCAATTGCTTATTCATGACATAAAGCGGCATAAAGAATCGCACTCGAGACTCGTGATTTTTCGAGGAACAAGCAGCGACGAAATGCAAATTAGATCCGTAAACATAGGGGGAAAAAACGCAGAAACTGGAGCAAAGTGTGGATCGTGGTTCGTTTAATTTAAGTAATACGAGTCGAGTGAACAACACCGACAGATAAAAGTAACAAGTGCAGCCTGGCAAAGCTCCAATGGCTGCATAACTGACGGAAAACGATACGTACACCGCACTTTTGCCGCGTTGTTGATGAGGATCGGCAGGGGCGGCCTCGTTAATTAGACCCGAATCCATAGCCGGGGCCGGAAGCGGTAGAAACGAACGTCGAACGTTGCTAATTAAAATGGTTTTTGAAATTTAAGTGGCACGCTCAACGGGCCCGCCACGCAACGGAAATTTATACGTTTAATCGTTTAAGCGGACGACGTGTATAAAATTGTCCGGTTAATGAATCCGATCCGCATGTTCATTAAAGTCGACCCGATTATTATAGATTTTGTTTGTTCATCTTTTTCCACTCCGTGGCCTTTGAATGTCCCTCGGACAAAAACTTCCTTGTCGTTTTGCACGGGAACTGGTGGAAATATAACGAAACAAAAAGAGCTCTGTGAAGAAACGTTCGTCCCTTTGCAACAATTAAATTGCACCAAAGGATATTATTCCCTCTGTAGGGGAGGCAAATTAATATCTCAATTTTTTTTTCTAAACCGCGTTTAATTACTTCGACCGTGTTGTATCTTAATTGCGATACACCATTAGTACCCTGAATAAACGAAATTATTTCTTAAACTATCTCGTTCTGCTCGATTATTCGCAAGATTATAAAATATCGTTTGAGTCTCTGTCAGGGGTGATCGATCGGGCGTCAAGACATAAGAATGCATCGAGATTAGTGCAATTGGCGAATTGCCTAGTCGCGTCTAATGCAACGCTAATCCTCTTAACGTTCTTCTCCTCCGTCCCTTCCTTCTCTTCTGCCCTTTTGTCTGCTCGTCGACGTCGGCCACACCTCGTCATCGCGACGCGTGATGCACCGTCGACGATCGGTATTCCCCTCCTCGCAAATGAACCATTAAAAATTCACTCCTCGAATGTACCAAGTTTATCTCTTATCGCCGTGAAATATAAATAGCGATAAGTTAAGGACGAACCCGATTTAGAAACACGAATACATCTAAAAACACCATTCCTGTTTGATAAGGTGGCGGAATCGAGATCGCGGAGAACCAAATTAGCGTACAAAGGAAAATCAAATAATTTTATTCGCCAAATTTTGTTGATTCGAGATAAATGTGTAAAGACGACAAATAAAGTCGGAATTTGTATTTGCGTTTCAATATTGTCGAGACTAACAATGGAGCGGTGAATGGGCCGCGATACGGTGTCGTTTTACGCGAATAAATGAATTTTAAATGCGATACGTCGTTAGAAAGAACCCTGAAGAATCTGGGATCGCGTTCGCCGCTGAATTTCGTGGGATTTCGAAAGAAGAATCTTCGAGCAAACAAACGGGATTCGAAAGCAAACAATTTCACTTTGTGACCGATGCTCCAATTCCTCGGATGCCTGTCCGCCTTTGATCTTGTAACTTTTACGATCTTTTCGCGATAAACATGCTAACCTTTTGCTCGAGACGTTTGATTACTGGATTACCGGTACGAACCACCTATCTTCAGCTTTCTGAGAAGCTGCAGAAACAATCTGAAACTCGCGCGAACTGATGCCGGCGATATTGAGTCGCCAAGAAGAGCTTAGGGTCGAATCTGGCTAATTCTAGATTCCTAGGGGGATTTATAATTTAGGTCGCTAATTGTGTATAGTTCGAATTTTGATACACAGATGGTCTGATTCATTTTAATGACAGAAAAGTTGCATTAAAAATAATACTCATGGCACATCAATCTCAAGCTTAAGGTTTCATAAAAATATATACATAAACATTTATCATCGATACTCTTAATATTAACCACGAAATAAATAATTGATAATGAACAGTGCTAAATTGTAGACTGATGGATCGTTGTCTGTTTAAATTCAAAATTAATCATTTTACAATAAGAATATCGATGGTGCACTTATATGAGTATTTTTGTCAGACTTTAAGCTTTACATTGATGTATCACAAGTGATATTTTGATATACTTTTCTGTCATGAAATCTATGTTTTCTAAACGCGTAATGGTTAGCTTTGTAAAAGGTATTCAATTAGGATTAAACGAATAACTATTTCACGTTGACGCTTTTCTATATTTTTGCAACATTACGACAAGCTGGTACAGCGATAGCAACACGGTAGAATTTGTTTGCAAAACACAGTCAACAGAAAGTTCCCAGACACAGCTGCCAGTGTCGTTCAAACATTTGCGTTAACATTAATCGTGACAAGGTGGATAGTAGAATTTTTGGGCAGTCGGTAGTAGGCGTGAACAGCGCGGGGTTACCAACAGAACCGTTTATCACGTCAAAATTATCTAATTATTCGGGAGGGGATGAAAATAGGCAAGAGGCAGAGAGGACGAAACTGTACAAGCGGAAATGCATCGCTGCACGGCGTGTGTTACAATTCGCCGCTGTCGTCATCGATGTAATCTACGAGGGCTATAATTCGCAGCCGTGGTTAAATTGAAAATTCTCCAGGAAACATTGTAACGCGAAAAACTAGACAGAAATTAGACGTTGAACGAAACATTGCTGTAAGAACAATACCGTCGCAATCTCGACGCAATAATTCTCGCCACCGATCTTTTTAACGAGTTCTGCATTAATTAACGAACACCATAAATATTCCACGATATTGCCCCTTCTATAAGATTATACGAAATTATTAAAAATAGATTCAAGATTTATGATTCAATAATTTTCATACGATTCTAAGAAAAATACAACTAATGCCTCGACACTGCAATCTCTTATAAAATTCGTTTTCTAAAATTAAAATGGAAGCTGATTCGAATCCGATCATACTCGGTTCAGTTATGGAAATGCTGATAAAATATTCATCGTTCTATTCTGATCGCCGTTCTGACCGTGCAAGAAAATAATTAGGATCGATCTGAATGAAAAAAAAAGGGAAGGGGGGAGGGAGAAAAACAGGTCCGTTTTCGATTTAGCGTGCTCTGCTGGACGTTTCGATGTGATTTAATTAATGACGTCGATTCTCGCGGGCAACTATGCACGAAACCGTGCTCCAACTAATTCGTAATAATTTAATTAATGAACGTAATGAGATTTCGCGATGGATCGTGTGAAATTGTATCGAGTGTTCAAAATTGGACGTTCGAATGATAAGTAGGACCGGCGATAAGTTGTTCGAAATTTTGTTCAAATTCGTTTCCATTTCTGGGGCAAACATATTTTCCATAAATCCTTATCACGAAATCGTAGAATCGTTTTATTAGAAACCTGATTAGAGATTACTTCAAAGAACGCATGTAATGTTGCATCGAGCGTTGTCAGATTGTAACACAGGGGAATGCTGTGGCTGTCTAGGCGAATAACGTAACAAATAATTACTATCAAATATCGTTTAATTGCACGACTATTGTCATTACCACAGCATTACAGCGGGCTAACGATTCTACCGTAACGTGCTTATTTCCGATTAAATCCCGCGGTGTATCGTAACTCCGATCGTAACTGAATAGCGATTAGAATAATTCATTGGATTATGACTGCCTAGTTTCTCATTACATTTGACCCCGTGAACCATTCAATCTTTTACGACGATGCAGTTTTATGATACCCTTAGGATCACTCAGATTCGATTACAAATCATGATGCCAGTTAAAAATAGAAGATTTGTAGGACTCCGCGTGAAATTCAAAAGAGTAATTTATTTAATTGACCGTGATACAATGGTCGCTGAGATACTGAGTTCTTGGTAGCAAAAACAACAAAATACAATCTGACACCCAGTGTTGTATCTATCGTAGAGCGATCGAAGGGCTCCATTACGATTCTATTACAGATTTCAATTGTAGGAAAAATTCGTTTGTCAGGGTAAATGGTGTGGCGGAAATTAATCAAGTCAGATGGTATGTATCACCGGTTATGTCTGATTCGTACCCCATCGACGACAGAACTGCCTTCACCTTGCCCGTACACCTTGCTCAATGAATCTTACGAGGGGCGTGGGGGGCAACGTTCTATTTAATATATACAGAATTAGGACCACGTATGAAAATTTCACTTTTATAGCTATAACATTATGTCACCAAAGCAAAGGGTGGAAATACAAAATATTAACATGTGTTAATAATGTTACGTACAGTAGTTGTGTATTACGTTACGAAAAATGTGAAAAATACCGAAAATTTGCAGTGGTCCTAATTGGATGGCCAGGGACTGCCTGCAGATATCGCATGCCTGCACAATAAATAATTCTAAGAATCAATGCAATATGATAATAAATATCGATCCTCGTTTCGTAACTAATTTTTCAATCTTGTAATTATAAATTGTGCAAATTATTATATTTTCATGATGCCCAATGATCGTGCGATAAGATTGTCGTTGAAGATAGACACCCTATCGCGTTCTCGCAACTCGCGGAATAAAATGTTCAAGTACCGTGCGAGTAAAACACGGTATCGTTGCTTGCCGCGATATCGTAACGCGAAACGGAGCGTCAAGCCAGCTTTCCAGCTAGGGAGACACACACGCACACAACTGGCGCACACATTTCCACACGTTTTTCCAGAATGAGGGAAAAAAACACCGCGAACAAAGCTTTCAGACAAAACACGGAAAAACGGTACTTTTCTCGTATCGTCCTGGTTTCCTCTGAAAATCCTCTTTTTTACGATGCAACCGAGCTCCGCGCCTGCCTTTTCGCGCACGAAATTAATAACGAAATAAACAATACCAAAATTTCGGATCGGCTTTCGTACGCCTTTGATCCGACGACGAGAAAAATTGAACCGGAATTTGTACCCTTTGGAGATTTTGTTCAACTTTTTACATTGATACATTTCTAGATCCTTGATCCTCTTTAAGAAAAATTATGAAAATAATTCTTTTTTAACGATCGAATTATAAATCTTATGGTTTATTTTTTTGGACGAAGAGGGCTACCCTGTTTCTGACGAATGTCTCGAGCGACGATGACCAAGAGGGCAAGAGCTGTCCGCTTGCCGTCTCGATTTAGCACGCGTCTCAGTGACTCATTCCGCGCGGCACACGCGCCGCATACCAGCTCTACGCGCAGCTGCTACTTAGCGCCGCAAATAAGTCTCGAGAGTGCTTCGATCAATTGTCATCGCGTAATCGTGCATTCCTCTTGGCAGACAGGTCACCGATCGAACCAGCCGAGACCTTACATATGTTGCTGACGAACTACTTTGGCCTTCTTAAGCTCGATATTAATTCCAAACGATATTTCAAATTATTTCAACGAAAGATTGAGACTTTCTGATTTGAAACAGCGTAATCAGTTGAAAATTTTAATTAAGATACTTATTAATGAATAATTTTCAAATTTGTAATCATAATGTTATTGGCAAGATAATAAATGTTACGCTGACCTGCTTAGCTTGATGCTGTCTTAATTAATATTGCCAATTATTTGAGAAAAAATCGAGGGTTTGAGATGCATTGGAATTTTAATTAATAGAGAATTTTTAAATTTAATCTCTACACTATTTGTATTTTATTTGATAATAATCGAGGCATTTTTGCAATTAAAATAATAAAAATTTCTGAATAGAAGTTGAATCGATTATACATGTACGTGGGTGAAGTTTGCGTGACTTCCAAATTTGCAAATAATTTGTCTATATTCCCGGTGACCGTCAGACTTCTCGCAAACAATATGTATTACATATTGAGTTACAAATACCAGAATAGGGCTTGGTAACAACTAATTAATTTCCCGCAGTTTGCGTGATTCAATTAACATGCGCTAACATGCAGAATTCGTTCGCCCCTTGGTCGCTTATAAGTTGCATCAAATTGAATTTCAATAATTACATCGGCACTACTAAGGGAACTAATTAGTTCCTACACAATCTATATTTGCTTTCGGTAACTCAATTGATTGGAGCTGACCAATCGGAGACCAATAGAAATAATCTCACAAAAAAGTTCCAAGAATCCATGTGATTAAACATAAACGATTGTACAATTTATACAATTTTGAATTTCAAATATATTGTGTACAATTGAATAATTCATGAAAATTATCCAAAAGTTTTAAGTAGAATTTATATTATATTTGTATTTTAAATTAAAGAATTGAAAAACTTGAAAATTAATCAAACGTATCCTTGATTATTAATATTTTAATTATATATTATTAAACGTTTCGTTTAATCGTCTGATTTTATCGTTCGATACTCTTTTATCCCCGAACGAACACGTTTCGTGGCATCTGGGTGGGATCAATTTTTGGGAAACACGAACGTCGACGGATCCAACGAGCGGATACCTTCGGCTTGGTGGCCCTATGAATATTTATAAGCTCGTACACAGCATAAACAGATGTTAATTAATTATACACAGTCAGCCGACCAAACGATCCCGGTATTTTGCTGCCGTTGTGTTAGCTAACGCAGAGGAAACACATTATGTGGAAAGTTCGAAAATGTTCACCCTCTCCCCCCGGTTTCGCCCGCTGGAATCTTGCGTATTTGTCTGCCACAGATTGAACATTTGCTCATCGGCATAACGATGTATTTGCAATGAAACTTTCAAGTTAAAGACGAAAAGAAAAATAAAGGTTGCTACGGTAAGCGCCGTCTCAATTGTCAGAAATAAAATA
The DNA here is from genome assembly GCA_022405125.1 of Anthidium xuezhongi. Taxonomy (NCBI): domain Eukaryota; kingdom Metazoa; phylum Arthropoda; class Insecta; order Hymenoptera; family Megachilidae; genus Anthidium; species Anthidium xuezhongi. The sequence goes on from CM039649.1 coordinate 3,243,695, forward strand.
AAACAATGTAGGATGGCGGAGCACGAATGGTTTGAGGAGTCTGAGGGTTTTGGAGACGACTGTTTTTATATAAAAACAAAATTCTCACCCTTGGACATCCCCTTAAACTACAACTTCGATGGGGATGTACCCAGAACGTTATCTACTTGAACCTCGCAACAGTGACCAGTTTCTCTCTTAAAAAATTAACCGAAAGTCATGTCACGGGTCACAAAGGACAGGAAGGAACAGTGAAGAAAATACTTGCAAAATTTGCAGTTTGTAACAATATTCGTAATTAATTTGGATACTCGAAAATCGACACAGAAAGATTAGCAATTCCTACAGTCCTAAAATTCCTGAAGGTCCTAGATCTAGGAATCTGTGGTTAGGTCTGATGTGGTAAATTTAGAGCCATAGACCCTGAAGGCACCTTGCGTACTACTAATATTCATTATTAACCTAGAGTCTTGGATTAACAATTCCTATGGTAGTCAAACTCAAAAGGACCTTAGGGGTATCCTAAGATTTGGGCACCTACGGTTGGGTCTGATGGTAAGCCTAGGACCATAGATCTTAGAGATACCTTTGGAATTCCTGAAGTAACCTAAACTACTACTGAGTTATAATTGAAATTAGGATCACCAAGGTACTGGTATGGTATCTTTAAAATTAGAAGATTCTAAGGTGTCTCTAAGGTGCCTCTAAGGTACATTTGGGAGCAAAGGACTCTGAAGGTACTGCCATGGTACCCTTGGGGTACCCTAAGGTTCCTATGTGACATTTTTGAAATTAAAAAGCCCTACATGTCCCTATCATGTTTTCACAATCTGAATAAGATACCTTTAAAAATAAAAAACTACTCGTGTATCCTCGAAATTAAATTTTCAAGGATATTTTGAGCGTTTCATTGAAACAACGTAGTAGAATAATGTTTCACAGGAACAATGTTAAAAATGAATAAAAACATCGAAAGTACAGAACCAAGCAATGAATTCTATATCGGTTTCAATGGACGTTTACCTTGCTCGTCTGGTGTTAGCATGAAATATATCTTTTTCCGCTTTCGACACGTTCCATTTGTTTTCTGAAATCTCCTCTCTCGTCTCTCTGTCGTTCTAGTACCGGGCGCTGTTTTAAGTATTTTTCTTCGTAACATTTCCCAGACGTACTTGACCATTTATCAAGTGTCGCTTAATTACACTTTATGCGTTGAAAGATTTTACAACCTGTCGTTCACTATGAAAGCTATTCTGACATATTATCCGTGTGTACGCTACGATACCGTGTATCCCGATCGTTTATCAAACAATCAATCCCACTTTTTATCATTCGACTGAAAAAGAAAAATTCTACTCTAAAAAGTTCTACGCCAAGAAATTTTCGTTCAGGAATTACTGTTCGACCCTTTTTATTTCGAAGTCAATTTTCAAGCGATAATTAAATAGAAAAATAAAATTTGACCGAGACGTGGAAAGGTGGAGCTTGAATCAATTATAACGCAGAAAAAATGTTGGAGAAAAAAAGGTTTTGAATGTTGAGAAATAATATGAAAATAAAATGTAGACGTAGCAGAAGGATTAACGTCAATTATTCCTGAATAAAGAAGGTAATGTAATTTCATCGAGCGTGTATTTTGATAGAACTGGATATCATGTTTGCAAGTTATAAACTGGTTGCAATGTCAATGAAGCGAATGCTTTTCCTCGTACGAAATGGAATTGTAAATCGTACTGGGGCCAGGCATTCTCTCATTTCCCTTCATTTTCTATGCACACATCTTTTTCACCCCATATCACTGTTTTCCACCTTTCCACCTACACCTGAAAATGGTTTCACATCGACGTTCAAATATTCATTCATTCTTCTTTTCTTTAGCCACTCTTCTTGTTCGGTTGGCCATCCCTTTCAATTTTCTCTGCCTTTTCCGACTCGATTTCGTACCCCTCGTTATTTCACCTCTGATTTTTCATCAATTTTTCTCCGAATTCATACTTGAAAGTGTCAATTTACTTTTAATCAATTATGTATACAGAACATTTGAAAAAACAATAAAGAGAATTCTAATTTAATGATATTTCATATTTAATAGTGAATTTCAATTTAAAATTTGCACAAAATTTTAAATAATATTTTTGCAAAGTTTATGACTGTATTTTGTCTCTGATTAATTTATCATTGCAAATAAAAATAGAACAACTGTCCAAACAAGGATCAGAAAAAAGAAATCTTCGATTGGAAAATATTGGCTTGAAATTTCTTCGTGCAGGATTTCTTTCTGTATTTTCAGGCAAATTTTAAGTCGCCCCAGCAAAGAGTTTTATATTCTGGAACATCCAGAAATCTTGCTACGTTCACCTTGAAGGATTCGAAAGAAACGAAAGAAGTATCACGGGACAGGTGATTTAATTTCGCAATACCGTGTGCTTGTTTATTTCGATATTGTGCAAAACAAGTGACTCATCGAATTAACAGCCACGATACTGTTCGCAATCTTACGAAACGATTTGGCTCGTTACATATTTGTCACTCACAATCAGCGCACCTCGTTGCATCATTAATGTTCTCCCCGATTTCCAATAATTCGACGATCAACCGTCCAAATATTAATAGATCATCACCGGAATAGTACGTTTAAGGAACGATTAGAACGAAAGAAGTATCAGGAAAGATGTTCAGTCTGTGTACCTCCCCTAAAGTGACACGTTTTCTTTCTATTCTTTTTATTTCGAGAACAAGTTCCGTCCTAAATCTTGCTTCTTGCTCAATTTTCTTTCGTCCAAATATATCTTCCATACATAATTAACGCTACGGCTACTGAACAAGTCGAGATCTCTTGTTTTCGACGCCTTAGCTTGCATTATAAAAGTTCTTTAAACGTTCCTGTTGATACATGGGGTTATCGCGAAGAATACATTTTCAGCTTACGAAAAATTTATATAAAATTTAGAAATTTCTTATCAGTATTATTTGCAAGAGTGCAAATTTGAAAAGAAAAAAATATTTGAACGAAAGGTTGAAACAATCAATACAAGTGTTTGAGGCAAAATTTGGCATACATTTAGAAGATACTTGGAGGAAGCTACGAGACGTCCTACCATTTCCACGAAAACTTTGCACGGTACATATTTTCATTCTGTATTCTCCTTTCTCTTCGACTTTTTCCGGGAATATAAAAGTCTGCAATCTTTCTTCCTCGCCGCTGAGAATTCGCATATTGCCCCCGCGGGAGTCACTGTTTTATTTGCATAACCGAAAAATAATATCCACGCGGAATTAGATCGAATGATAATATCGGGGACAAACCGCGTAGCCGTGAAATTTAACATTCTTGCAATATCGAAATATATTCAGTCAGGAAATCGAATCAATGTATTTCTCGCCAATCAATTAAACTTTTTCCATCTCGCTCAAATTTCGATGAATTTCAACAAAATTAATTGGGATATGATTGTATTGTATTGTAAAGTGATAGGTGTTAAGGTTAATCAAGTGATTTCGAATACAACAAAATTACAGGAACTATAGAATTCCAAATCGTGTATAATATTAAATATTATAACTATATCGTTTTTAAATAAAATGAGTTATTTTTTCAAGGAAGTGTGATAGCTAGGGCTGCTACCTTGAATTTTATATAACTAATATAATTAATAAAAAGGAAGTAAAGGTAAAGTCTGAACCTTGAATACCATGGTTCTAGGATCACACATAACCCTATCAAAACAAAGACTACTTATACGTCAACAGGTGATGAATTTTCGTTTTCCACACCATGATACTTAAAAATAAAATTTGAAAATATATACAAGGCTAAATATAGCCATTTCCAGAATAACAGACCCAAGGAAACTAATTTCCACTGGCGTTAGATCGCCCCAAAGCTGTCCATCGATAGAAATGATTCAACGTAACACATGGCCGAGCGATTTCAACGGGATAGAACCGAGAAAAATAAAATAATCATCGAAATCTGAAACAAGCGTCCCCACGGAATCGTTCTGTTCCTGGTGTGTACGTGTGCCTGCCACATTCAAGGAGACTACACGAGTGGCGGCCTAAAATTACCAACCGACTGAAAGATATTTATGGGCACCGGTATCTAAAATTATTGTAGCTTGGGAAATTCTAACCGATACTAGGTGCAACCGGTGCTGCGGCCTACGATACACTACGGCCAGGTGCACGTACACGCGGCCGACGCGATCGTGTACGTGTGCCCCGATGAATTCGCACACATACCGGCACAGATGAACGCCAGAATGCAAACGTGAGCGCATGTTACGCGCGTCGTGAGCCGATTTGCTTAATCCATTCGCCAGTTCCGCGTGTAATGGACATTATACAGTCACGTGTGACTGATGAGCCAACATGGGGATCCGGAATCAGAGCTGGAAGAGTTTCAAAATTTTCTGAATCCACCTTGCCACCGCCTGTCCCCCTCTGTCTCCGCCTTCGGTCGGCGCTGTACACACTCAACGCGATTCTGATGAACTTTGCCTATTGTTAGCATAAATCATGGCCGGATTCCTTGGTCGGTAACTGATATAGCACGGTGTATACCCGCGGCCTGGCCGATGACGTGGCAGAAATTATCCTCGCTTTTCGTTTCGGATCTTTCCATGTAACCGCCCCATTGTTCCGTAATATCATTAATCATCGAACACCTGAGTGTTTCTTGCGCTATTCATAACACACTTTGCGAGTTGAAACTCGGCTAATAAAAGGGAAAAATTACGAGATTGCAGTTCGTTCTAATGTTTCAGATAATCGATGTTTTTATTCTAACAAACTTTTAATCGAAATTAATTTAAGTGTTACAATTCTAGCCTCTTATGTACAATCCTACCGACTTTAACTCACACCCTTCAAACAGTGACAAACTGGACCCCCAACTATTAGATATTCAGTCACCAGACAACTGTTGGTTTACCGCAATAAACACTCATTAAAAGTTAAAGGCGAAAAAATCGCGCCAATGCATAATATCAACCGTCCCAGCCGTCCTTTACCCTTTGTTTTTTGCAAACTAAAGTCCCTTAAAATTACGGTGTTACGACGGAATTAATTTTATATGGAAATTTAAATTGAAAAATACAATAATTTTAGAAACGTAGAGACTCATAAAATAATCCAATACTGTTCTATAAAACAATTATAAATTAATGTACGGTTATGAATTTCCGTGTACGGACCTGCCACGACAAATTGTCCGTTGTTCCACAAACGAGACCGTGTAACACGCGGGGTATCTCGTCGTTACGTGTAATTATGCGAGAATGCACTCACACGTTACACGCTGATGCACCTTCGAGTGGTTCGATGCACCTGTAAAACCGATACAAGGCGAAGCGTGACAAATACACGTATTTCCTGGTTCTTTGTTTAATTAACGACAACGCCAATGATTTCATCGCATCGATCTCGTTATATACCGAGCAAAATGAACGTTTTCTCGTCTTCCTTTTAATTATTCAAAAGCGTCGGATCGATCGAAGCCGTTCACACGGTCTATTTATTACGAGGTAAGAATAAATCGTAAAACGATGACGCGAACCGCGGGCGCTTTAATAATTCATGAGGGCGTAACAATTTCGAGAGCGCAGTGGTCTCCCGTGAATTTCCCCGTTAGTTTTCATATTTAACGGTGTTTGAGGCAGGACCGGGGGAAAGAATCGCGAAACTTGGAAATTTCCTTTTGCCGCCGCCGCCGCGCAACGGTCCCCGAACTTTCCGCGGTTTCCCGCAAAACTTTCGATTCCCTTTTCGCGAAGCTCGTTACACCGTCGCCGGTAACGAAAATCAGAATCGATCAACGCGAGATAAGACGTTTTGGCAGGAAATGCGAAAAGAAATTTCGAACTTTTACCCAGAACCCGTGCAACGATCCCACGAATCCTTTCCGCGATCGCAAGAATTTATTCGCTCCAAAAACTAAAAAAAGATCTCGCAAACACTCGAAGCGTTAAAGTTGAATAAATATTGTTCGAAGGATCTACGTGTCTCCTGAACTCTGCCACTTCCAATGTCAACCGACGATACGTTAGTTAACCCTTTTGACCGAAAAACCGTCCGACCTCGAAGGGGTCGTGTTTGTTAAGAGTCCCTGTTGAAATTAAACTGTCAGCTCCCGTTGAAAATTCCCGGGGAAAGAAAGGAAAAGAATCAAGACGGAAACGCGGCACCAAAGGCGAAACGAGTCAACGAAGCGTTATTGTTCAGCTTTCGCCTGGCATCTTCACGATTCGCTCTCGTCAACGGGCGTTCTGGAACGGAAAACAGGGTTGACCTCACAACAGCGGTAGCAAAAGCAAAGAAGAAAAACGAGAACAGCCCCCAACCGAGGAAGGGGGGGGAACATTTAAAAGCAAGAGCGGAGGAGGCCGCGACGGCAGCAGCATCTGCAATTCTCACGTGTCGGGAAAGTTGCGCGGGGCCAACCAGTTGCGCACATTCTCACTGCACTTCATCCCGTTTTACTGTTCCTGGACTGCTGCTGCTGGGTCAAGGTAAAACTTTACGAAAGGAAACTTAGACGAGTCTTTGAAAAGGTGCAGGCCAAGTTTGTCATGAAAGTTGCGCAGAAACGTTCGCAGCTTTTCTTAAGATCTCGCTACCGCCCTTCTGTCCCCCCGCCCCAGGTTCTCGCGCCACCGTTTCAACCACCCTCCCCGGGGGAGAATAAGCGGAAATCTTTTCTCCTTTTAGCTAAACGAGAAATTTCTCACGGTTATTTTACGGATACAATGAAATCCACTCTTTTTCGCCGCGCTTGAATCGAATTATGCTCGCCTGCACTCGAAATCATTTACGCTTTTCAGTGCGTATGCATTTTAATGATGTTTTAATCATTTTATATGGAACACCGGGTAGACTATGCATTTTAACCGGGTCAAGATTCGATTTTGTTACGTATTTGAGATTATTTACGGGTCTGAATGTATGTTTTAATATTTTAAGCGGTTTGTAAGGAAAATAATTAGACTTTGCGTTTCTATGATATTAAAATTCTAAGATTACAGATTTTACGAAAAGTGTAAAGAAGATTAATATTTTAACACGTTGACTGCCATGGTGTCTCAAATTTTCTATAATCGAATAATTAATAACAGGTAAAATAAATCGTGGATGTTGCTAGTATTAGACTAATAGTGTAAAGTGGTAATTTAAATCGTTACATTTGAAAACTAATCAATAGAATTCGTAATAATTGTAATTTCAGTGTCTTACCACACACGTCTGTTTTCACTGTGGCAGTCAAAGTGTTAAAAAGCACGAATGGTCAATCAACCTTCCCCGCACGCGAGAAAGAATTTTCGAACGAAATGACACGTGGTTCATTTTTTTTTTTTTTCGCTGGCAACGTCCTCTGGCTTGAATAATGGCCAGGGAAATTCATTGAAGACGAGCCGGCGCAATTAGTTTTTTTCACACACAAGAGAATGCGGCGGTTACCAATCCGTCGTCGGAGAATTTAATTTTGTTAACGCATCGAAAAGAACGCCGCCCGGTTCTCCGGCCCGACCGGCGGACCGTTTGAAAATAGAATTTGAAAATTAAGCGATGCTGTCCGTAGATCGTCGCCGGTTTTCCTACATTTTTCCTGATTTCGTTCCACCTCGTCGAATGTTTTTACAAAGAATTTCCACGCGATATTCGTTCTCTTATCGAAACGTTTCCACGCTGAAACTTCGAGCGAAAAATAGAGAAATATTCCACGTACGATCGAGGGTGTTTGGGTTTTTCGAAAATCACCAGGTGCCCGGCGAGTCTTTGGGCTCGGGTCTCGAAATTTCATCCAGTCGCTACGAGTACTTCCGACGCAATTTCGTCACATAAAAGTTTCATCAAATAACACTTACGGTATACGAATTTGAAGGTTAAAGTTTCGCCGAAATGACTGCGTGAACGTTTCATAGATATTTTTAATACAAAATTACTGATTGCTTGTCGAAGCAAACAATGAATCAATTAATCTTCAAACTTCACAAGTTGTTATAATTTGTATATTTTTTCGTCATAAGTTATTAAAATTTAAATACTCACTAGTTTACCAATTAAATTACACTGGAATTTACTATTCGTTCTAAAGTTTATCCATTTTGTGTAACTTACAAACTGATGTACCATAAGTGCCATTTTACGATACCTTTCTGTCATCGAATTGTATTAGAAGCTACTAAAATTTATTATTTTAAATTCCTAGGCTTTAAATAATAACCCCATTTATTATTTTAAATCAGCACTGCACAAAAATGCAAGGGTTCTTTTACAAAGCTTTCCAATTTTAATTTTGAACATAAAATAGACCAATATAATATTTATCAGACATAGATGAAATTGTGGGTCAATTATAAGAAACAGGAAAAGGGTTAAGAATTTTCGTCGACGAATTTCGTGGATATCACCGAATCAGTCGTTCGACAAGAAGTTTTTCGATAACCGATACACTTCTGAACGCTTTTTAACGAGACCATTTCGAGACTTGCTGCATGAACACGGCGGCAGAAGTTTCACTCTAGGGTGCACGTGTTTCTTCGTACTCCCATTCGTTAACGTTTGACTCGTTAACGGGTCGTTGGCGAACCGCTCGAACCCATGGATGATTTCGAACCCCGTTAAATTGAATTCCACCAGTCATTTCACAACTGCCTCCGCTATTTTTTTTTTATTTATTTATTTTAATGAATCTCCTCGGTTCCACGGGTCAATATCTTTTTTTTTTTTGGCACATCGTTTAAAGGAGAAGAAAAGAATGGAATTGCAAAAGTTTCCAACCGCGTGCGTTTATTAAAGAAGAGTCTATCTTGCCGGCCTCCTTCTGTGTCAAATATTTATTTGTCTGAGCTTCCTTTCGCCACGTTTTCCTCTAAGAATTTTAAGCTTCGTCTTCAATTTTTGGCGAGGTAAAAGATAACGGTCGATTATTATTCGCGTTTGAGAAATTTTTCACCCCCAGCCACTTTTCGACGTCTCATTTTATCCACGTAGCGTAATTATCCGTCTGTCGCGGGGGTTTGTTCGCAGCGGAATCGCGGCGAGGATAAATCAATCGTGACCGGTCTCGTTAACAACCCGTCTCCTACGAAATTACTCGTTTTAAATTCCAAACAAAAGCAAAACTACCGTCGTCGCAACGAGTTCAATCTCAAAGTTCGATCTCTCGAAACGTTCGAGGACCCGGCTAAAGATCGGACCGCCTCCTGTGTTGCGAATAATAAAACGGTATCTTTGAAGGCACGTCTTAAATCAACATCATCAGACGCCCCGACGGATCGATGTAATTGCTTCGGATACAATTTTAATGGTCCACTCGACACTTCGACTTTATCATCCGTCCATCCCTCGGCCAGACTAGTCCTAGCCCTGTCAATTTGCCAACGGAGATCGTTACAAGTTCCAGCTGATTTCTTCTTTGCACTCGGCAATTTTTCTCAGATTATTTACCAGCAACTCAAATTATTTTATTTTAATTGTATTTGGAAGGAAACTCATTGTCAGATATTTTTCATGAAAACCACTGGTGTTCTTTTAGAGTGTCTTTAAAGAAGACAATTAGTGGAAAGGGTTAATGTGTTTGAATAATTTAGAAAAATGTTAGAAAAGTAGAAGTAGGCAAACGATCAAGGGAAGTTTCTCTAATTAGAGTATCGTAAAGACGCAGAATTTGAAAAGAATAATTATAATTTTGACTGAGTCCTCGTACAAATGGCTTTGAACGTGTTAAGAGAATACACTCCAGGACAAAATGATGGAACAGTAGTCTCGAGGGTGGAAGAGGGATTCTAGGCTCGTGAAAGTTCAGAATACAATTTGTAAGCGGCTCGAGGATGAATATTAAGTCGATTCGATGAAACACGCACTCTCCTTGATGTCTGACATTAGAATAATGACGGATCCACCCGAGTTCCACGATACGGATTACGATCTTTCTCGTCGTTTTGCTAGTATCAGACATCGAAATTATTTTCACCGGTAAATTCGCCGGTGTTAGGGTGAATAATATGAACAGAATGGAGGAAATGTGTGCTGAGAATTGCTGATGAGTCAATCGTGACCCAGAATGACAACTACATTCAAATTTTCACATACCACAGAAATTAATTTGAAATTTAAATTCCTGTCTCCTAATAAAATATTATTGCTATGTAATAGAACAAATAAATAAACTGCAAGCATTTGATACGAACTGGTTATAATTATTTTCAAAGTTAAAACATTACAAAATAAAAAAACGAAATGTCTATTTTAACATTATTAAGAGTATTATCTGAAAATATCAGAACCGAATCTGTATCGCAACAAATTTGGAAAGACCGGTCGGTAAATTCGAGGAACACGCACGGCTGCAAGACTCGTGGGCGGTACAATCAAAGTTACATCGTGTCGAACATCTCGAATCCACTTTTATTGAAACCGAGTTTGACCTATCGGCAATCTGACACATTTTCTGACCCAGCCGTCCAGCCACGGTTACGACACGTTTTATGATTCCTTCGGATAGCCGGACGTGAACGACCCCTCGATCTTTCTCGTTTTACTGGTTTCTGTTTCTCGAGTTATGTTCGAGCCGGTATCGTGATACCACATAATCTTTCGGTATCCAGAAATTGGAACGGTCCAGAAAAGCTTCGCGGTAATCTCGAGGAAATAAAAATACCCACATATGTGGAACTTAAGGTCCATGTTTCGTTTACGAAACTCACGAAAAATTCTAATTATAGGAAATTTTTATCGTCAGGGATTTTTGTAAATTACCCCTTCCGTCCTGTTAATTTTTCCCTCCTAATATCATGTTATTAATAGTAATTGATAGATTACTAGAAAACTCCTTTTTCGTTAGGAATCAAGGTAAGATAATTCGAAGGTAAGCGATATCGAGAGGAACAAGAGCGGCGAGGAAAATGGTAACTTGACGGTAAATTTGAACGGACATTACCGGAACCGAACGGCGAGTTTTTACACGATAATGACTTTCCGGTAAATTAGAATCGATAAGCCGCATCGGTATACCATTTCTAGATTCCGCTAACGATCTTTTTGCCGGCATCGAAGAGAACCAAACAGCCTCGACAGAGAGAGAGAGAGAGAGAGAGAGAGAAAAAGAGAGCGTACCGGATGGAGGTCACCTAGTGAAACGTCCGGTTTTTATTCGTTGCTTGTACAAAAATCGTCGGCTGAATCCCGTCGACGACGACGAGAGTCCGAGAGCGATTAATGCGGCCGACTCTCCTCTCCTCCTCGTAAAAAGGAACGTTAATATTCGTTAAGCACGCACGATTGTTTTCAACGTCGCTCTTTTGTCGAAATTTTACCCGGTTTAACAACGACCGTGAACGGTGTTTTTCGTTTGGAAAAAAAAAAAGGAAGAAAGAAATTCAAGAGAGACATCGTAAAAATTCTTACTCCGCGCGACCGTCAAACGAACAAATTGGGTTATACAAATATTCCCAGAAGCTTGGTTATTTATCAAATTGAACCTTCCTCCTTTTTTTTTTTTGCTTTGAACCATCCGTTTTTGAAAACAAAATATTTTTCTTGAACTAATTTCTCTCTGCTGATTCTTTTTTCAGCGATGCTCTTTGATTGACTGGAAAGTTTCATACGCTTATTTGAAATTTTGAATTTTGAGTTAAAAATCCTGGTTTCAAGCCTCAGTCTTTAAGAAAATTATACAAATTTACAAAATTTATTTAAACTATACCAGAAACTTTAGTTATCTCAAGGGAACATACGAAATTAACTTTTAAGTAGTATAAACCCTCGAACAGGGGAACCCGAGTCAATGATAAGTCAGACATAGACAAAAAATACGATATTTCGATCAAAGTTAAACGAAACAAGAAAGTATCCGACACTGAAAAATAGTATTTCAGGTAATAATATAAAATCTAAGAAATAGATTAAAAAATTGTTAATTTTAATTGGAACTGCACTTATCTACTGTCCAAGGGTCAATAATAAAGGTATGATAATTAATTACAGTAACAGTACGAGAGGTATAAATCCGAAAACAACAATAACTCCATCTTCTAATACACCATTTACCGAAACGAACGATTCTGTTAAAATATACATATATCACCTGTGCCCATTTATTTTAATGTCGTCGAACTCGAAACGAACGTGCGTATTCAGTTGCACCGCGGGCATCGATGCAACTAAAATTTTGAACGTTCTTCAAGAATTTCGCGCGAAGGGGGAGAAGGGGAAGGGATTCGTAACCGAGGCGATGAGAAACGAGCAGACGACAGAGACGAACGAAACGGGTAGACAGAACTAAATAAAACGGAACAAACACGAGGCTACCAGGTGTAAATGTATATATATAAACGGACAGCATCGGACACCGGATGACGTTCATTAGCTTCTTTATGACGCACTTTGCGGCAATGAACCAATCGTAAAACCGTCCCATTAGCGGGACGCTAAAGTCCACTGATTTATCATCTGTTTTCCTTTTACGTTTCGCGCGTCAACAAACGTTACATTATAAGTTCAATTTAATTAGAAGTTAGGAAACTTACTCGTTACGATGATTGATCGTCGCGCTCGTGACCGCTGCTATCTGAAATAGAAAATTCCAATAATTAGCCTCGTTATTTAACTTTTCGACCGAGGTCAACGAAAATTTAACACCCAGTGCTTTCATTTCTATTATTTCCCTTCAAATACTTGATACAGTCATTTCAACCCTTTCGTTCGTTAAAAATATACATTTAAGTTATCAAGTTTTTAAAAATATAATATTTCAAAATTTCTAATTTTCTAAAAATGGGTCGATAATCAATTTTGTTGCTATTCGCTTCAAGTGTAAGGACCTCAGAGACACCAACCTCGTAAACTTTCCACTTTTACACTGTACGTTTCCTTTTTTTTTTCTTTTGCTGTCTCTCGAGTGGCCACGTTTCCAATGCACTTTCGTGTTCAGACGCTTTTACGCGTGTCTATACACGAAAAAGAACATCCCTATATCGGTCCCGTTTCGTCATTGCGTATAAATTGTCGATAAATTGCGCTAGCTGAAATACGATGCACTCGCCTAGCCATTCGATGCTCGCTCGAACACGAAACATTCGGGCCATTGGCTTTTTCATGAGCCTACACAAGCAATAACGCAACAGGGCACTTGGCTGCGTGAATTTTACATTCGGAAAATACATCCGGAGAAGGTTTTCATGGTTAGGCGGGAAGATGTCTTACAAAAAGGTTTAATTCGATTACCATTTAATTCTAAACTTTTGTGTTGGAAATTGGATTGAAATAAAATATACAAGATAAATACGTAGCGATTTTCTTTAGATTTTAAGCTTTAAATTGATATGTCACAAGTGCTATTTTTTGATACTTTTCTGTCATGAAATCTTATAAGACTTTCACGTTCCCCAAAATTAGTCACTGTTAATTATAATTAATAACCAACGATTCTACGTCAAGAATTTTAATAAAACTCGTGCAGGGTAATGTTTGTTAAGCTTTGAGCTTCAAAATGATACACCCAAGTGCCATTTTACAACATTTTTCTGTCATGAAATCGTATGAAAAATTCTACGCTCGAAATTTTGCCATTCAATTTGCATTTAATGCACGCCGACGTGGCTGCGATATGCAACTGTCTGATGCACGTCAGGTAAACGTTTTAAAAAATGTTTGTTACTTGATCCGCGAAAGAATCACCGCGGTCATAAATACAAACATAAAAGAATAGCTGGCAGTCAAACGTCAAACGTGAAGTTTAGTTGGAAAATCGGAAGGGAGGTGATCGCTCGCGGTTAAGATAGCTTCTATTGTTCGTGCCTATTTTTTCCCCTATTTTTTTTCCAATCCCCCGTCGGTACGTCGCTTGCATTTCAGTTACACGCACGCACACGTACAACCCCCCCACACACACAGTGCCGCAAGATTTCAAGCGAACTGCAGGACAGAGCAATTCAATGGGTGGAAATCAATTTCGTGCCTAGCAATTTGCTTTTCACCACAGCGATCGCGTCAGGATAATGGCGACGATTCGGTGATTGTTGCGCGATAAGACAAACAACCGCCACCAAAAACGCGTCGACGCCTGGCCTTCTTTTGAATATTTTATCACACTCGGTCCTCGCTTTGTTCCGTTCGTTGCTTGTACAAGCAATTCGCCACACCTTTTTAATTATTCCTACGAGCCGCAGCCCGGCCGCCCTCTCTCTGTTTTACAATAAAATCAGAAGGCAAACGAAACATTCCGGAGTTGCACAACACCCCTGGCTCCGGGCGGAAATATTCAACAAAAATCAAAACAACCGTCGAAACGTACAAACAGACAAATACCTGCGTAACAAAATGATAGATCCACTTACATTTTTGTTCATAACTTCAAAACTATAACACTTAAAGACTGAGTAAAACCGCAAAAATGTTTACTGTGTAAAAAATGAAAAACCTTACTAAAACTAAATTTTACACCAACGTTTCTCAGTGTTTTTATTAAATAATGAGATAAGTTTCAGCCGAATAAAGCATATAGTTTTGAAGTTATGAACAAAAACGTAAGTGGATCTATCATTTTGTTACGCACTGTATGAACATGAGGAATTTTAATTGATTGTGAATTTAAAAGAGTAGACTCTGTGAATTTAAAAGACTCTGTCTCGTCTCGAAATCTTATTTCCAAATTCTGTATTTGTTCTTGGAAGATTCGCTTCAAGATAGCGATCCAAACGTCCGCCAGAAGTTCGCGTACGATTTTTCGACACGTTTACGAATAAAAAAAAATAGGGAAAAATTTTTGTTCGCTGTTTTTCTTCGCGATTAATCGACTGGATTCCGATTTCATTTAACGGTGCAACAGGATTCACATGATACCGCGATAGTGCATTATCGTGTAGCAAGTCGTGCTTTTGTCCGACCAGAGATTTGGTTACAAGTACAATCGATCAGAGGGCGAGTCTATCTAATTACTGTAGACTCGAAGCCCGGTGTTAATGACGTGGCACAATGATATTCGATTCAGAATGCATCGGGGTTATGAATCGCGGGGATGATGTTTGCGGCCGTCCCTATCAACCTGTTCGATCCAAATAGTATATTATAATGAACGATATTATTAAAATAACAATAGCTTGATTTTAATTAATCCTTTACACTCGATTGGTGCTATTATGGGGATATACGTGTGCAATTTAGGGAAGCTAAAAACCTTAATTTGGAAGAAAAGGTTACTAATACTTGTGGTCTGTCTTAGAAAATATTCTAATTGCATATGGTGCCTCGAAGGTATCACTCCAGTGCAAAGGGTTAAATACGAAATATAAATTGAAAATGGACTTCTAATCGTAATAATTAAAGTACAATATAAAATAACATAGGAAAAGAACGTAGGCACCGAACCCTTGTTTTCTTCTTTTCTCTCCCCCCATCTTTTTAATCTAAACAAATCTACAGTTAGGTCCACTGCACACAAATATAATAAATTAACAAACGGAAACGAGTGTAACTGTTTCCAAAACGTTGGTCGAATAACAAATTTTCCCCTTTGAAAAGAAGATAATGGTGGCTGAGTGGAGGTCACCTCAATTACACCAAATGGCAGTTAAATTCCATCGGATCAACAGACTCCGTGGCTGGCAGCACGCCATAGAAAGTTAATTCCCTTCCCATGAGCTGAATTAATTCCCGCGTATAAATATATCGGTGGCTCTAGGAATTTGCGGCCGCGTAGATTCCCCGTTTTCAACGAGCCTATCCCTTCGGCCGTTTTGTTCGAAAGAAAGGGGAGAAAACGATACGGGGAGGAGAGGCTCGGATAGTTCGCCGGCTCTTTAATCATTCATCGTGTAACATCGTCCCGTTTAAACCGAAACTCCAGACGTGCTAATGATTACCGAGTCCGCTAACGAATCCGCCCGCGAGTACGCGCTACGTGCGCCGGATAATATCCCCGCGACCTTTCGAAAATCGAAGATCCTCCCCCCAAAAGTGCGCTCGTTTCTTTCGAACTCGATTGAATTTGTTCGATTATCGATTACGAGCAACTGGATCCGAAGAGCGGATTGCGTTTGGTTAACATTAAAATCGGCGGGAATCGGTCCTGACGACGACAGAACGAACCGGAGGGAAATAATGAAACGGGATCGCTACAACGGCGAAAGCAATTTTCCGAAAGATCGTGAAACCAAGCAACCAAGCACTAACCGCCCTATCAACACAATGGAAGGCCATAAAAGCATCAAGAACAGCGAGTACTGGTAGCCTGGTAAGAAAAGCACAAAGAAACCTTCGATCCATCCGCCCCCTCAATCACCTGTCGGCCGCAGTCAACATCAAAGAAATCAAGCTTCGTAAAGCGTGACAGGCAAGAGTGCAAAAGCCACCTAACAAACAACAAAGAGCAACGAGAATCGGTGAAAGAAATGTACATACATCTGTACACGTGTGCGCAGACTGTACACACATACATACACTATGGTTAATTACCCAGAGGGCACTTTCAAGCCGGTACAAGGCAGAAAATTCTAACATGACCAAGGACTAGCAACGATGACATCCCTTCTAGTGTAGCCCGCGTATTAAAATTCCGGACATCCGGTGAAAATACTGATCTGCGTCGAGGGTGTTACCCCACAAAGGTGAGCGTCAGGATAGGTGGGATCGGTGTGAAGAGGGGGAGAGGTGGGTAGATTCTGGCTCGGCAACACGAACAGAAGAGGGTGGCTTTTACAGAAGGAGGGAACAGAGGCGAAGGTGGTGAGATGCACTGTTGGTACTGCCAGCCCTTGCCCCGAGGGATTAATCACGGGGCATTATGGCGACGCCGGCTCAAAAGCGGCCAAGGAACGAGCAGGTCTGAATCATAACTCAACCTCCTCAATCTCCGAGCGTATCTGCTAGGACTCGCATTAATAAGGGCATAAACGCTTTGTAATTTCAAAGTAGGCACTGTCGGCAGCCAAAGAGCCACCCCCCCCCCCTCCCCCTCTCCTCCACCACCTCTCCATCCACCACTGTATTCTGAAGCTGTTCGTTTCCGCGATCCCGTCAACCCTCCATCCACCACCTGTACAGCTTTCCAACAAACCATTCTTCCATTCGAATATTCCGGGATTCTGAATGTTTTCGACGTAGCTCGGATCGCACGAGATAAATATCGACGAATTAATCCGGTTCGAGGAACGAGACTGCAACGGCTATCTCTATACGATGCGGAAGATTAAGCGATACGCGTTCGAACGAACTCGGTGTAAACTTTCGAAAACGAAGAATCAACGAAAGACGGAAGGACAAGTTGACAAGTCAGGCTGAAATTAACCGGGGTCGGGCAATGCTATCGACAATTTCGTGTTACGAGTCGTGTTAACTCGACGCAATTAATTTAACCGGAGGGTGGGTTGAATTATAGCGAAATTTATGCGTGCCTGATTTTCACGTCGTCGTTATAATTCAACTCTTTGCCTGTTGCCAACTCCGACGCTGAAACGGGCTTGATACCCGGGCCGCGATAACACGGTTATCGAATTAATCGAATTTCCCGTTCTGCCCGAATTAATTAGATCGGGAAAAACTTCAATTTTCCCGGAGATCGGTCAAGTTAAACATCCAGACGCGGTTGATACGCGTGGACACGAACCCCAGAGGCTCGCGGCCGTTTCATCGCTAACTAATTAAGCGTAAAGTTGAAACTCTAACCCATAATACACCGTAATCAG
Source organism: Anthidium xuezhongi (assembly GCA_022405125.1). Taxonomy (NCBI): domain Eukaryota; kingdom Metazoa; phylum Arthropoda; class Insecta; order Hymenoptera; family Megachilidae; genus Anthidium; species Anthidium xuezhongi. The sequence goes on from CM039649.1 coordinate 3,261,355, forward strand.
ATAATGAATTTGGCGGTGAATGCAATATTACACGGCTGCAAGGAAACTGATAAGACAACGCTTTTGTCAACCTAATCCTTCCGTTCCCGCCTGTCCAGAAATAAACGAAAAACCGGGATACCGCTTCCGGTGAATAATTTGTTTGCGCTCAACCCCGTGTAATTAACGTGAAAAATGACACCACCGATCGAAATTCATCATCGAAACAGAATAAACGTCTGGAATTTCTGACCAACGGGATTGCACTTTGAATTTTATTAACCCATCAAAAAAGAAGACATTTTTTGTACAATATTTCCTCATCCAGGACTCCGTTTTCGAGAAAATCGACTTCAAAGTTTGCTCAACTCGTAAACGACTTGATACAATCTGCAGGGTGTGTATTCCACTGTTGCTATTGTCTCTGTGGTGTTCTAATAGCAAATAATAAAGAGTAAAAAACAACACTGTTCCAAGCAAAGACAACAGCAAATCGTTTACGAGTTGAACAAACTTTTAAAATCGATTTTCTCGAAAACAGAACCTCGAATGAGATGAATCACCCCCCGTTTGATTGTACCACGGTTTCTGGCCCACCCTGCATGTCCCATGTTTTTGACACAAAGAATAATTATTAGTTATTTTATTCGAAATATATAATATTCGGTGCTCAAAGAATTAAAATAAGAACGACTGAAGTTGTATTTAAAGAAAGAACAATTAATCGATGACTTTGGATTAAACGACAAAGTGCATTCACGATCAAGTCATAAGGGGTGGAGATCGAAGAGGGAAACTAGTGTAATCCCGACACAAATACACAACGGCGAAGCTCATATTGCATACAGGTTCGTACACAAGACTGTGGAGTTCGGTAGTTCAACCGGAACTGTAGAATTTCGATTAAATCCGAAAAGCTATCAGCACTACCAGCACCGCGACGATGCGACGATTTTCGATAGAATTTCATTTTGTGAATGAAAATTCCATCGTGCCATTGCTTTTTTCTTTTTAATCGATTCACGTGGCGATCGTGTCAAAAAGGAATGGCCGGACCTAAATTTCATTTCGAAACCATCAAAATTCTGTCGCGTGAAAAAATCAAAACAACGAAACACGCGAGAAGAATCTTAAAACAAAATATTTTTTAATCGATGAGTGCAAGGATGATATCAAGGACCAGCAAAGATGTCACGAACAGTAATTAACGCCTATTGTTCCCGACACGGTGAACGATGGTGATCAAATCGTTACTGCTTGACCGGAAGGGAAATCGAGTTTCCGGTATCAGGAGATCGAGCGATCGTCGTGTAAAGACTTGTAAACCAGCCTCGCCTGACACAAGCTCCGGCTGCCACGTGTGCAAATGGTAGCAGATAAACGCAAACATCGAATGGGACGAGGGTGGCGCCTGCGCCCCTCGGGCTTAAACGTGGCTTCAGATGCAGACGGAAAGAGGAGGGGGAGGATAGGGTGGTTTTCTTCTTATCTGCGGAGAAATATGTATATTGGCTTCCGGTTCGCGTTACGTACGATCTGAAACCTCATATAACAGGCGTGTTCGCGTAATTAAGCCGCAAGAGATTTACATACGATCCGACAGATACAGCCGCGTGTAAATGCCGCCGAAGAAGAAACGCTTCTGCCTCTGCTCCTGTCAGACCATCTTTGAATATTCGACGATCGACGAATCTTAACCCTTTCGCAAGCAAAGAACCGAGTGACCAGATTTAATTAAAATAATTAAACTTGAAACCTGTTAATCGACTTTTCCATACTATGGGTTGTAGATTCTTTTATTTTATATTGCAAGATTTACCAAGACGCCTTTGCCAAATTATCAGTTGATTTTCATTAAAATAAAGGATTCTGTTTTATAATTTACCTTTCATCCCTTATTTATTTTGTTTTCTATTCAATTATTATTATTTCAAAATCGTGAAAATCAAATGTGCTACGTCGAAAAATAAATTGAAAGCGAAGAATTACACTTTTAAATTTAAATTAATTATAAACTACAAAGTGGCAGTATCAGAGGCAATATCAAAGATTGTTATTATTTAAATATAATGTTTCAATTTGCTGATTTATACGTGTTAACATTTTTGCATTGTGACATCTGCGATGAATCTTTTTCAACAAATGCCTGGGTCTGGTATTTCGAATCACCGATATAATCTCAACGATATCGTACAACCCGTGTACCACCGACGATTCATCCCGTTTTTCTTGCAATTAACGGACAGACGAACAAGCAAATTATGCGTATCGACGAAAAGTGTCAATTCAAACAGGGAAATCTGATAATGAGCCCTAAATACGATATCAAGTATCAAAGGCACACGTACTGTACCCTTTCCGTGTAAACGGCTCTACTAAATCAATGATAAGCCGAAATCAATCGCGGTCGCGTTAATTGAGTATCCCCTTTGAAATGGATCTGTACATACAAACGATTGCAAAATAGAAACGCGCGTCCCCGTCGATGCACTTAAGTTTGAATAAAATTTTCGAAAGAGAACATCTGCCGCGTCCATTAGCTCGTGATATCAGATAATCATTAGCGGTCCTATATGTACAATTTACTGCCTCGTTAGTGCGATCCACTGTGCACACATATGCTTGTATATGCCACTAACCCATATACAGGGTGTTTCAGAAATCGTCGCGATACAACGTTTCCAATGAAACGATCGATTATCTCAATCCATTGCGTTCACGCAATCACAATCAATTTTTAATCTTCTCGCGTTAATTGTAAACATTGTAATTGTCACAATGAAACATTTTAATTTGACTCGAAATCAAAATATTTTGTATATGTATATCGTTTTATTTTCATCCTCCAATTTTTCTATTAGTATTTAAAATATAATTAATAAATGAATAATGAAATAATTAGTTACGTTGGTTATATATAGGTGAAAAATCATCAATTACGCAATCATCCTCAACAAGTCGCATCCTTTCGTTATACAGGAAAATATTTCAGTCACCCGGCTTATTCGTCGCTCGTCAAAATTTCATAAATTCGCCGGATTAAATGTCCGCCGAAAACGTAAATCAAAAACATGTATTTTCAGCGAACATTCCGCGAGATGAAAGAAAATAAAAATGAAAAAAAGGGGGAACTAAGAGTCGACGTGGACAGAAAAATCGTAGCTTTTTCACGAGTTCATTAGCTTGATGCGTGATTCTTTTGCTCCTTTTCGAAAAACATATTTTTTTCTCTGTTTTTCGTGTCACGAATATCTCGTGTTACAAATATATTTAATATATTTTCACAGAACACGACTATGTTCTAATTATCACAATTTACTATATATTTTTGTACAGAATACATCACATTATCCTATTCTCAATTTTGTTGTATTCCATTATAACACGTTATTTTACCATTTCTTTTTTCTTTTTTTTTTTGCAGAACACAAATACCTCGAAAAAATTCGATTTGACGAGACGCGTGTAAAGAAAGTTAAAATAAAAGGAAACAAGAAACAGGAAATCGCATCGTATTGCGCGAAACGAACCGGCTGAAAGAAAAGAAAAGAAAGGAACAGCGTGTGTAGTGGGAATTTCTAATAGGAAGTACCTGTGTTTAGAGAAATTTACGTTATCGCGCACGATTTCAAACGCGAGAAAATCGGGGCGGGAAATTTTTGCCGGTGGTGGCGTTCTAATTTTACGTAAGAAAAAACAAATAGCAACACACACGGTTCTCGCGCCCGTACGCATAGTTTGTTATTCTGTTTCTCGAAATGTTGCGTCACGAAAATGCAAATATTGTTATACCATGAAGTTTAAACACTACCACCCCAAATAGACAGAGCACTCGTTGAGGGCTAGGCCTGGTTGGAGGAAGATAAATGCAGACTTCGCGTGTACAACCTCGAGCCATTCTGTTATAACGCCATCTCGGGGAAAAAAGAAAGGAGAGAGAAAAAAAAACGATCGATCCAACGGGATAAAGTACTGATAACACCTTACACCTTGTAATTAAGATTGACCGATTAATTAGAATGGTAAACGACCAGAACGAGACTGAATTTTAAAGAAACATCAAAAATATACAATGTAACTTTATTTGCTTCGAAATTAAAATACAGGTAGCCCTCCTATAACACGATATTTTCTAGGAACCTACTTTCGTTCATTTCGCCGAGCAAAAAAAAAAAAAAGAAGAATCGGTAACACGTTTTCGAAGGTGTACAGGAAAATTGTCCGGAAATTACGTTTCCCCGTGGAACAGTTTGGCAAGCCTCAAAAGATAATCGAGCAAGTTAAACTCTTGCGAATTCAAGCTGAAGGCGATGTAACCAAAGTTGCCCGTACAGAGCCTAGTGACTCTAATCGAATTGGCACCCTGGCGAACTTGTGCGAGAACTGGGCAACTTTCGAACCGTGTCATACATTCGAAAACCCTAACCCCTATCCTTTCCATGCAACCTAAATAATTTTTGACAAAGATTCCTCAATCAACTTGTAATACCACATAATTTAATTTGTAAATGAACAGTGTACAATTATGTTATTTTTAAATAAAATAAGTTCCAATAAGTTTTCAATCGATTGTTAGACTGATTGAAAAGAATAAAATCATCGAGGTTGCTAAGAAACGGATACGAAATTAGCGCGATCGTGTGACGTGGTTCATCGAGCGGATAATAAATACTGGAGGAAATCGTGTACTCGACAATGGGTACGGGAATTACGTCGCACTCGATAATTACGAGAAATAACAGGCGCCAGTATCGCGGTACATTTATTAGATTACGATCTGACCTCGCCCAGCCAGGGAAGGAAATTATCAGAGGGGTCAAGCTCTTAGATTATTAAGCGGGATAGTTTGGGCGTGAAGATGGACGAACGTATATTTCGACCGACGATTCCGCAGAAAGCCGTTTGGGAAACGTTGTATCCGGAGCGAAACGATACACGCGATACCATTTTCCGAATACGCTGGAACCTTCGTTATACGAACGCCTATTATTTGAACGTTCCATTATAGTCCGTTTGAAATAAACGCAGACGATAAAGCTTCCCGCTTAAACTTGATTATCTGAAATTCTTCTGAGCTAAACTCTTTATTCCACGACGCGTTGCAAATAAATTTATAATCAGTTTTCCAAAATCAGTCAATTGTATTCCCAGCTAATTAACGATTTATTCGTATTTTGTATGGAAACGCTCGGTATCGAATTTATAGTATCGATCGATTCTTCGATTCGAATCTAAATTCATTTGAAATTATCTAAAAATGCATAGAAGGATTGCTGGAAGGATATTTTCGAAAATAGATACATTATTGACACTATGCCATGTAATCAAGATTTAATTTTCTTGTAATATTACAACATTAAAAATGAATTATTTTCTTGCACAGAACATAAGTGACATAAGTTAAAAATACTTTAATTAAATTAAAGCAATTTTTAAAACTTCAACCGTTCGATCAATTTTCCAATTGATTGCTTTCTATTTTATAGAGGTTGAAAAATAAATGGCCCGTATCTTCTCAATATTCAGGAAACAAATTTCTACGCAACGATTTTATCAGAAAAAGTTTTTCTCCGAATATTATTAAGAACAAAGGATCATTGTGCGAACGTTTTTGCGATCATAAAGCATCGAGTCCGAGCGTTCATCATCAAAAGAAGAAATTTCAATGAGAAGACAGAGCCAGGGCGGAGGAAGCGTTTGATCATCCTGTGAAAAGGGGACGAGGGGTATCCTTACGCTCTTCAGCTTCAATTATCCTCATGTTACGCGACGAAACTCGAAAGTTTTTAAATTAATGCGCGTACATTAACGCAAAACACCGACGGCTCAATTTCGCGATTCCATTAACAGGCTCGAAGACGGACGAAAACGCTTCGCTCCATCTTCCGATTAAATCGTTCCGCGAAAATGCGATTTTTAACCGAACAAGTCGCGTTCAATCAATGACTGATGACATTGCTTAATTGTTAACCCTTTAAGAGTCAAATTTTGTGAGTATCTTTAATTTATTTGCAGTTATCATAAATTTAAATGAAATTTAAGAAGATAGAAATTTTTCATTTTCATAGAATAGAAAAATTAATATACTTGGAATATACTTCTTAATTTTGTATTCGAAAAGAAAGGTTAAAAGGAGGGGTCGATTTTGAAGGGTAATGCGAATTCCATCGAGGAGTCTTTATAAAACTATCCATCTAACGATTAGAGCTCGATTCGGCCGATAATTTCCTCTCGAGTCCGCGCGAGTCCGCGTTCAAAGGCCGACCACAAAGCAGCCACACGGTCTGGTCATTATATTTCTCGCAATTATCCGTGGGGATGGTACTCGGTCGGACTCTTTGCAAACAAAGGGGGAGAGAGAAAAAAGGAAGGGAAAAGAGGAGGAACGAGAGAGAAAGAGAACGAGGGGGAAAAAAACGAAAAGCACCGGCTACGGTCGCTTCATCAGTTCGTTAAAAAGTTGTGGTCGGTGTTTGGCGGTGATTTCTCGTGTGCCAGTCGCTTTTCCACCCCCTGGCTTCTCATTCCGTGGCAATAACAACCGGTGTCTCCGGCCATTCGGCCCGTAGAAAATGAACAAATCACCCAACGGGACGATAACCGGGCTTCCGTTAATTTTTACACGGATGTTTAGCATCGGGACGCGGGCGCGGTTCATTTCGAACGATTAAAAATATCGTCGTGGGAAAATGGCTTGTGTGAACTTTTATTGACCTACTTGGATAAATTGATTAACTCTTCGATTAATTAGTGCCCCTGGTACGTGTTTCTCAAAATTAACCACCGTGGAGAATCGAGAAAAATGTGTAAATTATACACAGTATTATTTATGATAAATATTAACAATGTGAATTGCAAAAGAGTTTTGTCGTGCTTTTATTCTACGGGGAGTTAATTTTAGTTTTAAATTAATACTTGAAAATCCCGCAAATTACTGCGGTGGTGAATTTTTTTAAACATTCGTTTGGTTAAAGAGTCTCAAATTAATCGGGCAAACTTTTATGAAACTTTCATTTCAACTCGATAATTTCCAGCGTAATTATCAATATAAATCTATAAATCTCGTAACTCGATACTTGGATTTTAACAATCTTTTTTACAAAATATGTACGAGGTATGTGCCATCGATTTAAACAATTTCGAAACAATCACGATAGTTTTCTGTGAGTAAAAATTGCGACAAATGTTCCGGTTCAATTTTCCGCCCTCGACACCCTAAACGATTCGATTATTTACACAAAATCCAACAGGATCCGGTTACCGTTATTCGTCGACCGCTTTTCCACCCTGCTGGAATAGCATCGTTTTCCTGCCGGATTCTCATTTTCCGAATCAACAATATGCACACAAACAGCCGCATACACGCGCCATTTTTTTCATGGTCCAGTCGATGCGGTTTTCGTCGAATCGACACCCGTCGGCTTGTTTCTATGCACGCGGCCTTTTCTATCTGTTTCACAGCCATCCGACAACGCGCCATTGTCCCTCCAGGGAAAGGAACGTGCAAAAATGTATTTTTTTCCCCTCGAATTTTTTTTTTTTTTACCCCCTGAACGATTCGTGATAATCGGAAGTCATCACCGACCGTCGAAAGGTCGTTTTTTAAACGTTATTCCCTTTTTCCATCTCGCTTTTTTTTCGGCAGTTTGTCGCGCGATACAGCATCACCTTGCTGAATTATTAGCAAACACCGCAGCGCTCAAATATGAATTTTTTTTTTGCAGTTCCATGGCGGGACGCGTTTTTACCTTTATTTTGTCCCGATACAATTTTTATGTCACTCTTTCATCGTCCGATTCTGTCTTCGGTTTCGACGATACGACTTGAATTGTTTAAACGTCCGCCGAGTACTTGTAAATTTCGAACGAACTATTGGTTGAAATATTATTGAGTTATGCCAAACTCATCGATGTATAAATTTGTAATGCACAGTCAACGAAATGAAAATAGAATTTTGATCAAATTTACGATTAATCGAATATAAAAATATGAGTATTTTGATTGAATCGTAATTCCTTGGACGGACGGACAGATTTTTCCCCGACTTGGTCAACAATCTTATCGACACAGGTAAACACAGACTCTACTGAATATCTAATGGAAGAGAAATAACGGGGGTAAGTTTGTTTGAACCGGCTTAGGGTTGCTTGCTCAATGAATTAATATTTCAGTCGGTAATGGAACTAACAACTGTCCACTTTGTGTTTACAGTTCACTTTGAAAACGGAGATTGATACTGCTAAGTTGTTTCGTTTCAAATAGTAATTTCTTAACATAAAAGTATTTTAAAATAACACTTATTATACACCAATTTGTAGCTTAAAATATTCTAAAGATATCTATGTAAAAGCACCATCCATATTCTTAATTAAAATTGCTGGAAATTGAATATTTCCCAATGTATAATATTGTAAGTTACAAATGGATTCATTGTTCGTTTTAAAAAAGAACCAATCATTTTGTATTAGAAATACTGAAGCAGCATTCATTCAGTTATTTTTCTGAGATCTTGACCTTTAAATTGATGTGCCACAAATGGCATTTTGCGATACTTTTATGTCATGAATTCGCGACAGAAGATAAACGATCTAATAAAGTGCGAAATAAATCATCTATCGCTTATCATCAAAATTAATCAAGCTACGTTAATCGCAGCAAAGAAACTCTTACGCGGTTACTTCCATTACACTTTAAACTATAAATCGGTGCATCACAGGTGTGATTTTGCGAAACTTTTATGTCACGAAATCGTGTCAGACTCGGCGTCTTTCGAAACAAGCCCAAACTCCTCTCCGAGTGTATAATCATTTATAAGCTCGTTAAATTTATTAAAGCCGTAGCAACATTAACGATCCCGATTCGACGCGTAACTAGCGTCGAACAAGAAGCGTGTCATTAACCCAGAAAATCAAATAGAAAATATTCATAAGCTTTTTCCGATAGCGGAAACCCGTTCTTGGAACGGTAGCAACGATACGATTACACACGATACATAAATTGGAAAGTCGAAACTTTTCCCTGGCCCGTAATCATCGATGATGCCCCCCCCCCCCCCCCCCACCCTCCACCTCGTGTTAATTCACTTGGATAACATGCACAGGTGCAACCGTTATTGTAATAATGAGAAGTTTGCCGTATAATTTGCGTAAACTTTACTCGCCTCGTTCGAAGTTACTTTATTTACTTAATGTCCAACTTTATTCCATCAATTTGAGGCAAGTTTGTATAAGTCCTGTTAAATTTGCATGTTTCTGACCGAAGTCAGGAGAGAACGTTCACTTCCGTTGAAACATCAATCACCACACCCATACACAACCCCACCCCCACCCCCTTCCTACCACCCCCTCTCGCCACGTGCGCCGGTTCTCCCTTTGTATACACAACGACGAGGACGGAAACGGGAGGACGGGGGGGTGGTAGGTGTGCGGGAGGGTGGAGGTGCTAGTAGTGGCTAATAAATTGGAAATATCGAATAGTTGCTGAGAGCAACACGATGTCGCCGCATGAAATCGATTAACTTTCCTGCAAAGTCGCACACGTAGACGTCGATAATACGTTAATGTAATTTACACATGTACGACTTGTCCAACTTTGTTTACAGCCCGTGATCGAAACTTCCCGACGATCGTTACGAGCAGCGTAATTTAATTGATTCCCGTGTTATTGTTCGTTGATTTCGACCGTTAATTACCTGGCCAAATTCGTTTTAATTTGGTCACATACTTATCGAGCAATTTACCAAAAATTAATTAACACCGTACAATGCTATGGTAATCGCCAATAACCGATTTACCGCAAGTTCGATGTAACCGATTATGAGTAATCGAGAGAAGGACAAGTTGTAGGAAATGTTAAGTCTTAAACAATTGAATTAAAAAAAACAAACAAACAAATAGCAATTTATTGGACAAATTTTCAAGTATCTGACGAAATTATTGGTAATTGATTTGTTATAGGTTAGGGTTAGAATTTCTGTGTCAAAAGGGGAGATTTATTTGGATTAATCGAGAAGTGATCAATCGAGTTCAAGGGATCAGATTGATAACGTGTTAGTTTTATCTCTCTGGAGAAGCATCGATGGATTACGGGCACCAGTCTGGAATATCTGATGGTCACCATTCGAGAAGAGGAAAGAAAGTCATTGTAAGGAATAGTGAGCGTATCTCGGGATAATATATGTCCTCATATCAGTCCGAAATCCAGGATGCATCCCGTGGCCATCGTTCAGAAGTTTTCAATCACTCGACGTGCAATTCGAACGTCTGATCCACCGAATTTTTACACGCTCGCCAAGTTATCTGTGACAACTGATTTCCAATCGACAAAACGAATAGTGATATTCGAATGACAACAAGTTAATACGAAGAGACGAGACGTCCCAAATCGGGGTACAAAATAAAAAGAGCAAAGATACTATTACCAATAACACAGATTGATAAATAAAATTTGAAAATTTCTTCGACACCATTGAAACATCAACAAACATTCGAGTAAATTAGCTGTAAATTGAATTTACACACAATTAAACAAAGTTAAAATTGACAGCGACTCGACTTCACAAAGCGTCCCGTGTACAAAGGGGTTGACCGTCTGTATGCTCGTTCAACTTCGAAGTAACACAGAAAACTTCTATTTCGTACACTTCAGCGTGCGCCGTCGTAACTTCAAAGTGGCAGGCAACACGTTGGGGCACGTACAGTATAAAAATTAGAAGATGGTCCCCGCGGGTAATGCATCCCCGACAACTCTGAAGAAGAGTTTAGCATCGGATGACTATAGAAAGTGAAAGAGGTTGTCGAATCCGTACGGGGATGAATATAAAAATCCGCGGCAAGCGTGAAGGACGTCGTACGCACCTCGTGGCCCCGTCGCGTAGGACGTGACCGGATTGCAGGTACGAACGATTTCAAAGAATTGCGAGTCCATCCACGTAACATAAAATATAGTAAATCGGGCAGAGAGTAATGCCTGGCTCGTAAATAACATGACATATGTTCGTAGAAGGCACGGCTGGCATGCACGCGGTAAATCTCCCTCCCAAACGATCGATATAATGGCGTTGCCGATTGCAACGTTACGCGCGTGCACCGATCGATCGAACCTGAAGAGAAAACGGCGGAGGGGAGGGGAAAACGGTCCGGTTCCGAGGGTTCTGGCCGCGATACTTCAAAAACTTCTCCGTGGACTTGAAAGCTGCCAAGGCCCCGACCTACACCGATCAACGTCAAGTTTCCGGGACGTTTTGCGGCAAAATACGGCTTCCGCTGCCCTTCCCCCACCCCCTCCGCATCTCCTATAGTCCATCACCACCACCCACCCCCTTATTTCCGGCGGTTACTTACGAACAAGGGAAACCGACGTGGCTCCCTTTCAAATTTCCACCTTCGCTCACACGTTGGCAAAATAATAATCGACTTTCGGCGGACGGTCAGTTTGCTGGGGGCTCGGGTGGTTGGAAATTGCAAAATTTGACATTTTTTTATTTTCTACGGTTCCTCAGATACGGATTCTGCAGATTTTCGAGTCAATTTAGCAAAACTTGGAAAATATCATTTTTATTTTTACGTTTAAAATTAAAAGGTACAGAATGCCAAGTTTTATGTTCTAAGTGGAGTCAAGTCTCATAGAAATAATAAAAAAATAAAAAAGAATCAAAGAGAATTGTAATATCATTATTAAAATAAAAAGAAATGACTGCAGTCTGAGTAATTACAATTATAACGCGTCTGACTATATACGGTTATTTCTACTGCGGCAATCCACGTGTCAAGTATTTATAATCTTCGTTATTACTTTCCCTACGGGTTAGAGGTTGACGAGTGAATATTAACACGGAAGGACGTGAAATATCGTTTACACCGACACGTACTGGTGTACGTGTGCAAATAATGAGAATCTAAGCTCGCTAATGTACCGGTAGCTATTATTATCCAAGCCAACGGATTGACTTCATAGCTTCCTGCCTTTGTTCGTATCCGATCAACGTCGTAAACAAGTTTCCTGCAAGTCTGGCGACGCGATGAATCAACTCATCCATTGAGAGATCAAAGCCAAGCTCGCGAGTAAAGTTAACGTAAGTCGATTAAACTTGATCAATGAACATGTACCGACAAGTGATCCACTTTAATGGACAGTCGTTTGCAACTTACTGTACCTTCCAGTGATTATCAAATTAACCCCTTCGATAATAGCAGGGGATGAAACTTTAAACTACTTCAAAAATTCCGGCTGAATAAAGTACTCGAAGAAGATTAAATTTCCAAGTTTGTAAAATTTTTTCAATGCGAACGTGTAGAATAATTTTTGATCGCTCAAGGCGCCTTTTTGGGACCTTGAAGATAATCTAGACACCTCGAGCGATGGTTGATTGAATAAAACACTAACACCCTGTATACCATTTGGAATATTCTGATTTTTATTCTAATTTTTAATTATATAAATTTACTCGAAGTTATTTTGATTGCTTAACTACTGTTGACAGACTTCGATTCTGAACGAGTCGTCCGTCGACGAGTTCATTAAATACGTTAAATAAAAAGATGATTTATGAAATTTATTAATACAGTTAGGAAAAGTTTTAACGAGCTAAGACATACGATCGCTTCGTTAAACGCGAAAGGAAGTCCGATAAGTTCCGTTTATCCAGAGATGAATTTGTAGAAAAATTCGCTAATTTTAATAAGATCATGAAACATCGCGACAAGCAGCGAAACTAAAAAGTGTCAACTCGAAATAATAGATATTGAGAGCGTACGACTGAAAAGTGATGATTACAGCAAAAATAAACATTACACTGCTAATAAAACTTTGTATATCTTAATAATTTCTATATTAAAAATTTGACATTCTCAATTAGCAATTCTATCTTTTAACATTTCCTGCTTCTCAATTTTTGTATTTTAAAATTTTCTAATTAAAAAATTGAACGTTCCAATATTTTAATTTTTAAAATACCGCAAGCAATGGACACTAAATCTTCAGACACCCATATTTCACGGTACCGTCTAACTATCATAATAAATCCTGTACCGTTGTTTCCCAAACACCCTCTATATCCACCGGCCATAAGAAAGAATGAAAAGAAAACGAATTTTCAATGTCTGGCTTTATCGGAATCGAGGCAGACTCGGTGTGCTTAACTCGAGAATGAAAGAGGTTGATTCAACCTCGGTTTCCAATCTAAAATCCCACGATGCGCGCCTATTTCGTTCGGTTTTCCATACACGTCCGATCGACGATTAATAATCTTTCCCCTTTTTAATCGTTCCTTTCGCCTCTTTTGTGTACGCGTGTATACGTGCAACGACCACCACTGTCGCTCGTCTCCATCAATACCCCTCCCCTCCCCCACGGTAGCCGAAACGAGGAAAATCGTTTCGTGACCCCTTGTACACCCGGGTCAGAATCAGTCAGTTTCATCAACCGATTTCGCAATTATCGAAGAAATAAGGGGACAATTGCATTTGGCTGCGACAAATCGTCGACCGGAACCGTCGACAAGTCGGCCGCATCGTTCACGGAAACGAAGAGAGGCGCGGGAGGAAACAAACAACCCCGGAAACGTAATATGAAGTTCCAGCTAGGTGGACCCCGTTAATCTAACGACCTGATGATGATGGTTGAAATCGTTTTACTCATCAAGATTGGCTTTGGTAACAGGCAGGGGAAAAGGATGGGACGGCTTCCCGAAATTTTACTGACTCTTGATTGCTTTCCTCCGTGTTCCTCCTTCTGTGACACCCCCCCTCCCCCCCCCCCCCTGATATAGGTCTCATCCTTAAATTCGACGATTTAAAGACTGTACAGAGGATGAAATATAGTATTGCAATTTTTTTGTTATTAAAATTTAAAGTAATCATAGTTTGAGTCAAAAGTTACTAATGTTATATTATAAGTTGTTAAATGAATATTATAACTAAACTAACTATCTTGAATAAAAATTTGGAATGGATGGTAATTGATTAACTTCCAATTAACTTGTATTGCAATTATTCGACTTATTTTCGTAAGAAATATGTGATTTTAATTTGATCTAGAAAACCGTGTCACCTGGCAACGGAATATCCTAATTCCATGGAAGTGGCACATTATTCTAGTAATCAGCCCCAAGAGGTGCAACTATTTTCCACTTAATCCTCAAGATTTTAATTAAATCCTGCTCACGTGCCAACTTTCTTCTACCCCTCTCGCGTTCGTCGTGATGGCCCCCTTAAAAACTTTCACTGTCATCCGATAGCCTTTCGAATAATAGCCTATAAAACGTATGAAAATCCCGATTTTACTCTCGAAACACTGTCGAAAATCGAGCCAGGGTATCAGCTAATGCAGAGAGAGCAGGAAACGGGAAACGGGTAACGGGCTTTGAGAGGTGGTGGAAGGCTGAGAAGCGAGCAAAGCAGCCTAAGTGAAACGAATGTTGGTAGTTTCCCAAAGCAGTTTCAGGATATTGTAACAGTGTCAACTTTGTCCGTTAACCATCGATTTCTCACGGACCGTTAGCCAACTGGCACGAAACGTTTACCACTTTTTATCAGACAGCTGTAACTTTATCCACCTACATTTAACAATCCTTACGATTTTCCGCCAACCCCTTCGACAAGATCCCTTTTTTATTACACCTATCCATCGCCCCGATACGGTTAGAGGATCAGGTCCTTTAATTTTGATAGAAAAACAAATCACACATTTTGCTGATAAATTCAGAAATTGTGATACACCTCGACCGTCTTTCGATTAATTCAATTTTTTATTTACCAAGTAATTTCTTTTGATATACGAAAATAAATATAAAATTACAAGTGGTATTAATTCCATACAATATGCAACCATCGAGATGTTAATTAGAAAATTCAAAGTGTTCCAATATTTTTATATCTACGATTCTATCTCTCTCTTTTTTAGAATATCTCTAGGTTTGTTTAGTGTTTTTTTTGTAAAATGAATTTCAATATTGGCTCGCAAATATCGATTGATTTAATTTTTTCGACGATACAGAACACGTCAGAAAAAGATTGGCTTTTTTGTATGACGGAAGCAACGCAAGCAGATATATTCGGGGAAAAATTGACAGATTCAGATATTGACCGCCATCTGTGCAGCTACCGAATATTTCGTTACCATTTTTGTCCATTCTTTTCTGTTCGTTGTCTACGCGGTGATATATTGTTCGATGTTGTCTGAACAGATTTATGCATTGTGATCTCGTGTGAAATAAAGAAAGCTGGCTAATGAAGATTGATCACGAGATACACAATGCTGAAAACCTGAATGCCGTCGACACGGTTCTTTATTAAAACTGACAAATAATTCGTTAAACTGTCCAATCTTTCCCGTACGACCATTTGAATAATTCAAATTAAATTTTGCAGAAAGGAAGTTAACAAAATTGTTCAAAAACAACTACTCGATCGTGTATCTATGAACAATTTCAATCGATCGATATTTGCGATCTAAGAAGATTTACTTAACTCAATCTCCGCCCCTCAAGGGATGAATATAAATAAAGACATTAAAATAATACAATACTATGCTTGAATTAATTCGGATTATGCTCGTGGAGATTAGTTATGATGCTCAAAATTACCTGGTACTTGCCGTTCTTCCTCTCTACCGGATTTAAACGAGCATGCACCACGAGCACCATTCGCACCCCTAATTAATTGATTCAACTAACGAATTAACTCCCAAATGCATAGTACTGTCATTCAAAGCTTTTGCAATAGTTAATTTACTATTTCCTCTTAGGTGAGGAAATGTTCGAATAAATAATTACGAAATATCTAGACCTTAAATTGACAATTAGATTCACGACCTTTCCAAAATTGATCCAATTTTATGGCATAAAAATGAAACAATTTTTTAAGTTATTTTCCTATGATTTCTAATACATAAATGAAAACTTCAAAATACTTGATTAATTTTGAAGAAATTTACGTAAACATAGAAATTTGTTAAGGAAATATCTTTCTGATACTAAAAATTTGAAAAATAAGAAATGTAATAGGGGTACAAAATCGAATTGAAATTATTGTTAAGGATTGATATTTATTCGACAATGATTTACCAAATAAATCCGTTCGATGAAAACGTTCGATCTCGAGGGCTTGTTTTAACCCCTTTTTAATTAAGAGTGCAATCATTCGATAGTAATCCGATACTCGATCTCCTGTCCGTCGTATTGCGAGCCCTCTTCGCTCGCTACCCTTAAACTTCGATTCGCCATAAAAACTTTCAACCTGTCCTCGTTTCACCTACCTTCGTTACCCGACCCCGTAACTTCGCCCCGGAAAACTTTCAATCGCTTCAGACTAAATTTTCACGCGACTCGAAAACCCTTTATTAACGAGGTGCAAGCTTCGCGGCCATTTCGCAGAATTAACTAAAACTAATACTCTTGTTTCAGGCAGGAAATTAAAAATCCGTGCATAGAATTCCCCGTATGTATGCGTTCAGAAAATCCTCTAAAAGAATTGTCTTTAACAAATTTTAATTTCAATAAATGACATCGATCATGTGGAATTTTATCAATATTCTCAAAACTTAGAAAATAGGCAATTAAGCCTATAAAAGATAAATAATTAAACTAATCAAGCTAAAATCGCACCCTATAAAAATGTTGTTTAATAAAGGGTTGTGTGAAAAGAAGATGTAAAGATAATTAAATACCGTCAATCCAATATCAATGGTATAACGACGCACGCGCGCGATATCACGAAACGTGATCAATTTTCGTAAACGTTACATTTGATACAGTAATAAAGCGTTTACAGTTCGTCCAGCGTCGCCTATCTCGGATCATAAACTCTGCTTTATACCCATAAACTCTGCCCTGTCGTTCTCCTTTCTCTCCCTACCGTCCTCGATCATCGTTCACGAATCAGAGAACGTTCTTTCGCTTTGTGTACAGCCGGCTTCACGTTTGAATTTTAAGTGGTACTCTTTACTTCCCCACGCGCAACTTTCCCGTTCGTTGATTACGCTCAAGTGGCTACAGCGTAAAATCGCGACGATATTTTTCTACTTTCGGCCGTTCGTTTCCCTCACCCTCCTCGACCATCTCGAAATTAACCTTAACCCTTTTCCACGGCACAAATTTCAGCAAACGGAAGGGTTCAGAGCTATTCAACCCCGATAACGCGTGTTTACATTTAAATTTCACTCTTTGAAATTCAGAAATTTAGCGATACTTGAATCACTGTGATTCGGAAGTTACGATTTTTCCGATTATAGATGGAATTAATTATGTGAGAAAAACTCACCCTTGAATCACCCCAAATCTGAACATCCACAGCTGAGACGATCAGGATCTTTAATGAACTGGGTTCTGTAATCAGAAAATCATCGAATTGATTAATTTAAGATATTACCAGAAATTGAAGTTAGAAAATTATAAAACTCATATATTACTAAGTCTCATACGATAATGTAAATGTTTAACTTTCAAAATATTTTGCATTGGTAATTTTATATCTACTACCTAACTTTAGCATTTTCAGTTGAATAAATTGTCAAGTACAGTTTTAACAAATCCCAATCAGCTGATTAAAAATTGAAATTAATATCGAATTTTTCTAAAAATTCAGTCGACGGAACGCTCGTACAAAAGCAAGAGTAAAACATTTATATATGGTTGAAAATTTGAAAGAACAAAAGAAAAAATCCAAATCCTTCACATTCGCAGAGTTTCCGCTCGAACGGGCATCAAGCTGAACTGTTTTTCCGCCAAGGTAACTATTGATTAACTGTTAACGCGTTCCAACAGAACAACGAGCAAATAAGCTCGTAAAGCAGCCGGACACTTTTCTCGGGTTGGCGAAAACGTGGAAAAACAGGAACGGGTCTAAATTCGCGTTTCACTTGCTTCGAGTACACAGGGCGAGTACATCCTATTAGCACCATAGCTTTTCCGTGCCGCGTTGGAAGCTGCTTAAACTTAATAGCCTCGAGTAAGCTTAACGTAAGGCTGTTTTTATAGATTTACCCCGCGAAACTAAGTTCCATGGTCAGAGTAACAAAAATCGAACACCGTCCAGGTTGCTCTTCAACCGCGACGAAAAAGATGCTCGACGCGTTTTTTGACTCATTAACCGCGAAACAATCAATTTTTTTCGCTAATTCGCCCGACACAATTCGATATTTAGTTCTCGTTCTATAACATGGTTATAAAGAACTATTACTCTATTAAATGACGAATTCATGACAGAAAAGTAATTCGAAATGATACTTATAGTACATCAAATTAAAGCTGAAAGATTGTTCAAAATCACTACATAATTGCTTCATCAATATTCTTAATAAAAAGTAACTGGTTCTCTTTCAAAGTAAACACTGATTCATCTTACGATTGAATACCATCCATGATGAATATTAATTTTCAATCGTTTCGTAATGAGATCATTGACAAAACGTTTACACAGTTATTTTCATTGAACTTTAAGCTGTAGATTGATATGCCATACGTGTTATTTAATAATACTTTTAATTCATGAAATCACGTTAGACTTTCAACGTTTCGAAATACACCACGCGATACTTATGCCTCGTTATTAGGTAACGAGACGGACGCAATATCGCAAACGATCGTATATCTCGGCCCCGTTGATCGTTACGCGATCCCCTGTAAATTGAACGAGTGTAAATTTGTCGCATACACGCACGTTGTTCATAGACAAACGGGAATAGAGGCCGTACACGTGGTAAATCTCCTCCGTATTTCTGTTCCCGTATCACGCGAGAGTTATTAAAGTCCGTACATCGCGTTGCATTTAACCAACACCCCATAAAACTGTAAACACGTTTGTCGACATTGCTTTTATCGTGCCCGACTCGTTTCGATGCATACGTTTCGGCTCGAACCTTGCCATTGTTCGAATACCACGAGAAACACGTTCTGATCCATCGATTGTTCTCTAACTGCCACGTTCGCGAATACTTCGAGACATTGGACAGCGAAAACAAAAACAAGGAACAGATTCTTATAATTGTTTCAAATTATTAAGATGACTCTGTCTCATATTCATTTTCTAAAATTCGACAAATTTAAGTATACCTTATGTATCTTTGAACTATATCTGAAAGATTGCAAATTTAATTTCCAAACTAATATTTCGCAATGAAGGACTAAGACACAATTGACAAAAACTATTCCTTGCAACATATCCACGACATCGAGGTACGTTCGAGAAAGTAGCATAGCCAGGTGTTGCAGGTGTGATTTTCATTGGATGTATCCCGGGTCTTACAGTTTCCTGCGCGTTTCCGAAGGGGGTAGGGTCGGCGGGTAGATATTAAAATCAATACGGTATGCGTTTGACTGGTACACAGTGCGGCCACGGTTATTACCGCACTCGGCGGCCGCCGGATCATGCATACGGTAACTACGTTCGCCCGGCTATCTCTCTGTTTCTCCAGCCGTGCCGTCGCAGTCTCTCAGAATGTTCCTTAACCGATGCACACGGGAATTGCAGCTGCAACTGCACCGCCTTGCATCGGACAAGCAACCGCCACGGTATGACCGGGCCTGCCAAAACGATTCGGTTAACGGATAGTTCGAGTACAGGGCGTGAAACGGGAGGCGGAATGGAACAGGGTTACACAGCCACACTCTCTCTCTCTCTCTCGCCTGGTTCTGTAGTGGGATAATTTCGTAGCGAGTTAATCAGACGTGGCCCAGAGGCACCAACGGGGAATTCTTGGGCGAAGCGGAAGAGAAATCGAGCCGGTGCGCGAGACGGTTCGCAAGAACCTGAAGAAGACTACGTGCGAAGAAGGGAGCGCACGCATAAACCGGCGCGATATTGTATGCCGTCCAAGACGAGACGATGTCACGTAACAGCTGCCGCTAATAGCCTGTTTAATCGTCAGCTAGAAACCTCTCGTTCTCACGCTACGACTAATTATAGTGTCACGTCTTAAATTCGAACGCATTGCGCGCCTTCGTACCGACGTGGATGCAAATAGAGCTGGCATTAGTAATTTCGGTAACAGTGTAGTCTTTATCGAGGATTTACGAAATACTCGACGGACGAGATAGATTTTTTCTCTTTTTTTCGCGGATTTTAATTGACCGGCGGTTCTTTCGAATTCCAGGCGTAACACAACCGTGGCAGACGCTTGAAAACCAACGTCGGTAACAATAACTTCAATTCGAACAACGGTTACAGGTTGCATCGAATAAAATCTCGGATTTTTCCGGCGAATACCCTTCGAATGTCGAAAACGACGAAACAAGTGACGCTCTCGAAAAATGTCAAGTTTGGACATGCCAATGGTCGTGTCACCGATACAGAATAAAACGCAAACAACCGGGGCCAGGGACAATCTTCTTTTTATCGGCTTTTTCCAACGAATAATCGCCGGATCCCCGCTCGAGTTCCAAGCAACAGAATATATTCCGATTCTATTAGGTTTTCGCATATCAAAAGGCGAATATAGTGTGTACAATGTCACAGAAATCAAAAGGATTGAAAATTCGTTTTCGAAATCCAGAACCATGACAACGTGTCTTTTAGTTTTTTCACGGCTCGACCCTCGTCCGGCAGATGTCGGGTCACGAAGGATATTTCAAGCAAATTGGACGTTCAAATTCTTTTTTTTTTTAAATATTTCAAAGTTCAGAAGATCCAAATTAAATTTGAATTTTCGCTATCTTAGGGAGTACTATTAATAATTATTTACCTCGAACAAATGTTCCCGGTATTATATATAATATGTAGAGTACCATAAAATGTAAATACAATCGCAACTTCTAAAATTAACGAGAGGATGCGAATTCGTACGAAATTTTCAGAGTATCATAGATTACTGTATTTACAGATGGGATTAAATTAATCCGACGATTCGAATTTTCGAAAAACTTTCCGAACGTGTATTCAACGATAATTGAACCGTCCAATTTTCTGGATATCGACTACGTACAAGGCACTATGAGCACGACTATCTAGCTACTGACGTGCACGCCGCAACCTTGGTGGATGACGTACACAATGCCGGGAAGTGACAGTGGCTAATTAATTAGTATCAAATGTAACTCCCTCCGCAACGGTATTCCATCCGCCGCGGTGCCGCTTGTTACAGTACACGGCGTTTGATGCAGCCGGTGATTAACCGGGCAGACGGAAAATCCTAAGTGGTTTCACGCAATTGTACATGCAAACTCGATTCCATACAAATTGCCAACTTTCGAAGACGATCTAGCGCAAAACGGATTCGTCAACCACAATTATCACCGTAACCCTTTCCTTGCCACGTCAAAAATGCAAAATACCTTCTAAAATTATTTCTTGTTGTTACTTAAAAAAAATTTCGAGATAGAAAAGAATAAAATAATTTTTATTCCAAAAATATTTTTGACGTTTTAATAAATACTTTTGGGAGGTACGAAAGGAGTTTTTTTTTAGCCGAAAGTGTTAAAATTTTTCCTGCTAGGCGATAAATCGATAGTTCGAGGCAACTCGTAAGTTAACTAGGTTTCGAGTAGTCGCGACGTTTACGAAGGAAACAAAGGAAACGCGTTTAGGAGAGAAAAGAGAGAAGTTAGGAAAAATTTCCCGTCATACGTAGCGTTTCAAGTAACTCGGTAAATTGTTATGGGGCAACTGTTTCGAGTTCCGACTCGCTCGTGAGAGTGCATTGCGCCCCGAGAGTTTCCCCCTTCAGACGGGTCCCTGTTATCGGCGAAGTATCGGCGAAAAGAAACGGAGGAATGGAAGTTAAAATTTTATGAAGCGCAGTTCGCAACGACGCGCGATATGCCTTTGAGCTGAATTGCAATTCGAGACGTCTCTGGGATCCTTTGGGTGCAATCGTCTTGCAACAAAAACGTATCTGGAATTCTACCGGTTTCTAAGTATTTAAGCGTAATCCTATTACTTAAATCCAGATAGTTCTTTGCGCTAAAAAAAAAAGTAGGATTCGCTATTCGAGAGTTAATGTTGTAAAATTTCCAGACCAGTTTAAATTCCATTTTTATAATATATTATTTTCAGATGCATGATACCACCCCGTGTAAAGTTTAATCAAAGTATCCCTTGATTCCCTGTTCGAGGATTAATAAACTAAAATTGATGGACGAGGTGAAATACAAATTTCCAAATTTCCAAATTTCCAAATTAACCCTTGACTATTTAACCAGTGAACTGCGTTCGACGTTGATACACGTCAATCCAAAACTTTATTCCGCGAATGAAGAGCGTTTGGAATTGAACGATAAAGACTGTGCGATCGAGAGGATGAGTGTGAGAGAAAGACAGGGTAATTGGGGGTGCAAGAAGGTAGGTGAATGCAGCGAAACGAGTAAAAGAGTTTAATTATTACATCTCACCAGTCACTCGTATAAATCCTACAATTTCATATACTATCGAGTAAAATGTTGAAGATAGATAATCTGAGAGTGGTAGCCGAGAATGAACAGAAAAGTATCGTGGTCGAAAGAAATTAGACACGGTACAAAGCACGTTCAAATTGTACGCCAACAAGTCGCTTCAATCGCCATCTTCCCGTAGAAACTGATCCCCGGATAACGAAGTTTCTAACGCGACTCGAATACAGAATTGCCGGATACGCAACGAGCTCGATTTGAATGGCCTGTGGTTATAACGCGGTGCAACAACAACACGGGTAGAAGATGCATCGCACGGTTATTTCTTTTAATGTTAATGGGCGACGTTGAATTTATTAGCGTCGAGCGTCGCATTTGGAAGCGGCTGGATCATCATAAAACGTTAATGAGAGGACGCGTATTGTACCTCCCCCACCCCACCCACGTCCATTGATATGGTAACCGCGAAAATTCTGCTTGCCCAGTAAATACCGGGCTCGAAATACAACGATGACACTGTAGCCAGCTCGGTTGGACACACACGCTGCAAATTTTGTGGGCGTTCCGTAAATGCACGGAAATTGATTCGAATGTTTATTTAATTGCACGCTGCGCTGGCGACGATCGACGTACCAACCCTTCTCCTACCCTTCTTTCAATTAGTACCTACCAATTGATCGTTCTGCCATCGATGTACATTAAACGATACTGTAGAACAACAATATACACGTTCGTGATACAATAATACACGTGTATACATCATTCATTTTCTTTGCTTCTTTTTCTTTGAATTTCTGATATTCTGTTTCATCAGAAAACAGTGGTATAATTACTTAACACTTACAGTGCTTCGGTGATAAAAATATAGAAACTTTAATGTAAGGTATTTCAAGATAGTTTGAACATTGAACGCGACTGACAGTATACATCTAGGAAGGATGAAACGTGCATATTTTCAAGAAAATGTCGATTCGTGGACGTATAACAATCGAACCAAAAACCGTTCACGTCGAAAAACCTTCCACTGTAAATTATTAACACGTCGTCGATTCACGAAGATGATCCGAGAGCGGAGAAGAAAAATTAAAAATCACAGGCCACGCGTAATCCGGATTAACAATGCATAATGCTTGAAACACTATCAGACTGTCCTGTCGGTCTTTTGCCAGCGACTCCGAAAACTCGCCACGAAAAACACGGATCTTAATAAGCCGCGCCATTCAAACGTCCAGTTCAAACGGCCGACCGGGGATTACCGGACAGGACGAGAGTGAAATTCTACAGATATTTCCTTTCTCCCGCGGCCAGGACCGGCAGGTAAGCGTACTTTCTGCTTGTTTAGCTCTCCATGTCGGATTAATCCGTCTGTCGATGAACAGCGAGGGAGAAAGAAACCTGGTATCCTGGCTGGAGATATGGAGGAAACGAGGGTGGACAGGGAGGAACGAAAAAAAAATAAATAAAAAACAAGGAGAGGAGATCATGAATACAGGGTGTATCACGATACGTGATACGAATCAGTAAGTGTCATCTTCGAAAATCAAAACCTCCAAAACAGAAATTTATAAGAAACGAAGATTTGATTCTTCTCCAAGTTTTCTCGAAAACGAAGGTTCGTATTAAAAATTCCTTGATACTTTGTTGCTATCTTTTTTACTACATCCTGTATATCCTGAAGGGGGCAGTCAGACTTTGCGACCGACGAAGGCACGGCCAGGATTTGTGGCCTTGATTTATGCCAAAACTGGCGTCGTTTATTATCGGTACTGCTGGATGTGTGCATGCGTGAAATTGGAAACGCAGACAAGCGTCCATGCAAATTTAACCCGTCCGTCTGCCTCCGCACGCTATTCACCGCGCCCATCCGACAAAGAAGGAACTTTACTGTCTAGCCTGCACGCGCTCTTCCTTTACCCACACCCCTAAAATTCAAGCAACGGGGCCGTCCCATCAACCAGCCACCACCGCCTTCCTTCCTTCCTTCCTTCCTGGGCTAACCCTTTCCAGACCGGGCGAATTCCCCAGCCGATCCAGAAAGGGACGTGCCTCCTCGGTGTGTCCTCCACTCGCTCGACTTTTAATCGTCCCTCGGGGTGAAAACTCGCCTCGTTAAACGATTTTCAGATAGGCTTGGGGGTAAGCAACAGCTTCTGGGGTGGAGGATCAAGCCGAGTAATTATTAATATCTGATCCTGTCACAAATTCAGCCTAATGTGCGTTTCTTTGGAGAGGATGCAACCGAAGATGGGGTGTATTTTTTGGATCTCATTTTCGTTCAATTATTCCACTTGTTTCTGCTTATAATTTGATTCTCTTCAAAGTGCCACGAGTTAATTCTTTATCGATTTCCCGAGGTTAAAGATAAATCTTGGATGGGAAAGTTGCTCGAGCCAACCTTAAAGTTTTGTTACGGTTTCAAAGATTTATGTTTCCGTCGGAATATTTCAAAATTCTTATAGATAGTACAGATAATACAGATTTTCATGGGAATTATCTTAATTAACCGATTGAAAGTAATTTTGTTAAGTACTTGAAGGTTTGCAAATCAAATTTATCAGAAACAAAAATAACTACCAATTTTTAAACATAATACTTGTACTATTCTCACTACAATTTCAAAATAAAAAGGAATTAAAGAAGAATTAATTACTAAAAGTTTAAACAGCTGTCAACAAAAAACCGTTTAGAACCCTTTCTCCCTCTTTAATTTGGTTTTTGATTCATTCCGATATCTTTATCCGTTCCTGAGATATCGTCGTTGGAAGACATATAATTTTTCATAAAAATTCGCTCCCCGTCTCACTCGCACCCGGTCAGCTCGTGTCTAGACGTCTGGTCACGCTAGACAATGTTTACGTCTAACCCTTTACTACGAATTTATATATAATTGCTGGAAAAAAGTCTGGGTCACGGCGCCAGACACGTGTACCCCTTCCGCCCTTCCGCGGCGGCGGCGGGCACTTTGTAAACTTTAAAGCCCTATACCTTAGGAACTAATTAAGATATCGCGTTATTATCTGCACACCTCCTTCTATCTTCCGAGCTACCGTTACAAAAAATTTCGCATTGTTTAAACATTTTTCTTGCCAGATTTTTTTAAACTATTTGTGACGTCATAACCTTGTCTAATGCATGAATGTCTACTTTTAATACCTATAATAAATATTTAAACTGTTTGTCTCTATCTCTATTAGTTTTCGAGATATTCAACAAAATATGTTGACTCACGTGGTCAGTGTTTACGTTTAACCCTTCTACTACTACTATCAGTGCGTACGCACTTGCTGGAAAAAATGTAGGTCAGGGAGGCCATTCATAATCAGCCTCTTACGCATCGGGCGCTATGCAAACTTCGAAGCCTAATATCTCAGGAACTAATTAAGATATCTCGTTGCAACAAAACGTGTTATTAACTAGACGTTTCCCTCTATCTTCTGAGCTATCAAGCACGTAAAATTTTGCAGCTTTTATCATTCATATGACCAGGTAATTTTATACTATTCGAGATACCACAACGCTGTCTAAGGCAACGATGTCTGTTTTAAAAACATTTATTTATACTTTAATTCATATGGTAAATGTGGAAAATTCTCTCTAAAAGTTTTAATACTTCATCAAAATTCTAACGATTGGAATTAATCGAGCATTCAAATTTAATAGAATATCCATATCCCCCTCGTGAAACTGATACTGAACTGCATTTATTTAACCAGAAACCTAGATAATGGACGGTCCATTTGCATATTATTTTGGTTGTCGACGTGTCTAAGAGAAGGCACTGTCCAGACAACAAAACTTTGGATGGCGGAACGTTCGAATAGAAAAGCTTGTACCGTGGTACCATTGTGACCCAATGTAGCCCAGTCGTCCAACTGTTTTCCAAGCGTTGTTCCATCGCAGCCTGGGCTATTCGAAGATGTCTCTTCTGAAGCGGAAACGCAATGTCGCTCGACTGCACGATCGAGCCCAAGCGACACGAGGTGTTTGCGTATTGCATATTACGGTCATGCACATGTACATCTTTCGCCTCTCCTCCTCCCTCCTTCCCATCGTTCGCCTCCAATCCTCAACTCCGTCTACAAGCCGTTACTTGCTACTTTTATTTCCACGATAGAGGCTCGGTCTCGTTGCACGGTATCCGTTCTTTCCACCAGATTTCCGTCTTATTGTGCCGCTTCGCAGTATGCTGATAAGGGGAACGCCTCGGGGTTGTAGAAAGGAAGTGTCGGCGCAGCTTGTAATCTCGAGAATTTTATCGCCCACGTATAGAAACACTTTTACGTGTTCCAAAGTGAAGATACCAAGAAAGTGGGGGGAGAACGGGTACATCTTGCTCCCTTTCCAACACTTATCTCGCGGAAACGCGAACACCCCCGCCTCTCAACGTTCGTTTCTTCTTTAATTATCGATTCGTAGAAGCTAAATATTCAACCACCCATGGAAAGCGTCAACGGTGACCGTCCATTCGGATGCGAACCGCAGAAACGACAGAGGCGATAAACATTCGAGCCGTAATCTCCGCGGAAGGGAATCTTTTGAAAAGACTCGCAACATTGTCGCAGATATTGCGAGAAAGTACGGTATTAGCGAGCGTTCCAACGCCGGAGAAAATATTCGAAACGATGAACACACGGTGGGAAGAATACCGGTTCGAGGATAGGATAAAATTTGTAGAACAACCGTTTTGAGCTTTCAATCACACCGGCGCTCGGGTGTCCATTTTCCTCGGATGCACAATGTGCGAACACGTGTACACGAGAAAATGACGCTGCGAACCATTTGGCGCGTTCTTATAAATCTTTTAAAGCCGAAAGCACGGAAACACGAAAAGCTCGCCAGTCAGTCGATCGTTTCTATACGTAAAGTCATAAATCATAAGCGGCCGTGTTGCTTC
Organism: Anthidium xuezhongi; assembly: GCA_022405125.1. NCBI lineage: Eukaryota > Metazoa > Arthropoda > Insecta > Hymenoptera > Megachilidae > Anthidium > Anthidium xuezhongi. Next base: position 3,288,546 of record CM039649.1, read on the forward strand.
GTCGCTTCGATGTACAACGCCGAGGGAAGAGTAGAGGGCCCCCGAACGAAATATTTGAATATTTCATTGGACGTACCAGATAAATAATATAGCGGTGAAATTTCTGCTTCGAAATCATCGCCGCGGTACGATTTCTCGCGTTGTTACGATCGTAATAAAGATAACACTTTGTACACGCGATGAGACCCCGCATTGGGAACGTGGGCTGCTTCGTGTATCTCCCCGGGTGAAACTTTCACGAGTTCGTGAAAATTGTAATATCGCAAAATAGCATTCGCGTTACGTTATTTAAAGCTGCAAGTTTAAGAAAAATTACCGTATAAAGTTCCGGTTGATATTCTTTACACGAAATAGCTGGCTTCCGGTTAGAGCAAACAATAACCGATTTTAAAACGCAAACACGAAGCCTACGCTTCGTGACATAAAAGTATCGCAAAATAACGGTTGTTCTATAGAAAGCTTAGAATGTACTAAAAGCGTCATCAATATTTTTAGCACAAAATGACTGAAAATTGAATATTCTCTAATGGAAGCTACCAAGCTGTAAAATAATTTTTTGCTTGTTTCGGCCGTGAACCGGCCATTTTCTATCAAGAATATCGATTGGGCGTTTGTACGAAAATTTTCAGCGAACCTTAAGCTCTGATTCGGTGTATCGCGCGTATGATTTCGAGGTACTTTTATGCCATGAAATCGACCGTTTTATATTCAACAATCATGGATACCTATTGTTCTCAATTTCGCAAAAAAAAAAAGAAACTGATTCGATAGTATATCTTTTTATCTGAAAAATGATAAATTAATCCATTGTTCTATTTATATTGAAAATGGTGCGGGTGATGGAAATTACGAGAGAGGAGCGTGCGTGTACGTGTGTGCACAAGTTGCGATCGGTTTGTTTGACTTCCATATATCATTGTTTTCGCATTTACCCTGGTTCTTTGTGCTCGGCTACGAATTGCCAATATTGACGCAATATTTTCCCGTGATAACGCGATATATGACCATACAAGTTTAATGTTTTCGCTGCGTTGCCGAACAATTCGCCGATTCGACTCTAAACAATTATCGGAAATTTCTCAAACTTCATTTCCAAAGCTTTTGTCGCCGCGGCCACCCGTAACTACTGCGAAATCTGTCAGGACTTCGACAGAAAAATCGAATCCCTGTATCATCGATTAACCGTTTATGTTAATTAAACGTTTCTTCGCTCTATAACCATAACTCTTTTTCCCACGAGCGTTCTGTATACGGAGAAACGTTCAGATTTTCACGATCACAATCTGAACGATAAATTCGATGAATGAAATTTCGCGAGAACCGCGCCGAAGGACAATCGAATTTCCTGGAAACCACCTGACAACAATTTTCAGAAGAAGCAGTCCTCGTGGAAAAGCTCGACTCGTCACACGCCGTACGTGTACACGCGAAGAGGGTACGTGTTTCGCGTTTCGCTAGCTAGACGATCGAATTTTGCGTGTACCTTGTGTGTATGTTCGTGTGTATGTGTGTTACTATCGACGCCCACGCTTGCCCGTCTCGCTGAATTTAATTTACCCGTGCGCAAAACAACTTCTCTGTTCGCCGTTTTCTTCGCCTCCGCTTCCACGATCGTTGTATCCCGCCGAATACACCTGCACACGTATCCCGTGTTCCGATTATATTACAGGTGTAAGCCACTCGACCGACGCAACGCGAGATAACACCCACCGAAAAACTAATACACCGGAGTGCACGTAAAAATATGCTTGTTTTCCGCACCGAGGAGAGCCAAACCCTCTTGTTAACTTTTCATCCGAACAAAATGTGCTTCTTTTTTTTCTTTAAAATTGTTCGCCGACACCCAGTTGCGAACTCTGATTACGATTAATATTTAAGGACTCTTTAAAGATGAATTTTGGGATGATGACAGAATATACGATAGAATCAAGAATTGCAATTTTAGAATTGCTTGTGTTGAAAGTTGGATTAAATTTTGACATTTTAATTATTAATTGGGACTATGCAAATGGAGACACTGGATTAAAATAAAATTAATCCTTAATACCCCTTGAATATTTATTTACCGAATAAATAAAAGGGAGATTGTCTTAAGTGTATATATATTAATGTGGACTGTAACTTGTAGAAGCTTCACTGTGTACCCCTAACCGACTCGGAAGAGAAGCGAAACGCACAGGGGGTGCAATAAAAGGGTGTCCTCCCGAGGTAATATTGACCACTGCGAGGGAGGGAACAGCACAACTTTTCAGACATGCTATTAAAAATACATATAGTGCTTATTCTCAACACCCCTAACAACTGGCAGTATGGAAACATCAACAAATATGAAATATTATACCAACGACAGTAACCATACGATAAGATTAAAGTTAAAAATTTGCGAGAAATAATTTTTCATCGCGAAGTAATTTAAATAAAATTTTCTGAAGAATATGCTTTTCTTTCAAGATTGTATCGCTCTTGGAAACAATCGAGGATGCGCGTACTGCGGGTGACAAAGTCGTTTGATAAATTCGCCGCGAACGTTTTATAGAAATCCACGGACGGTAAAGGGTCGTATAAATTTTTGCGTCTGTGAACGACACCCGAACACGTGGCCTGTTCTAAAAGTGTCGTGCTTTATCGGTGAATGGCGTCTGTCATCCGGTTTTCAGGCAAAGTGAAAAAACAAACTGGTCGGTAGCTGGAATTTTGAGCCTGTGATTAAATGCATGAAGCGTAGGTGAATTAGATTAAGTACTCTTAGGCTGGGTATATAGATCGTGCTTCAGGATTTTGCACCTTCCTCTTTCTCGTCGACTGCTTCGCCGCCTCTATTTCGCGCCAATCTCTGTCTCTTCTACATATACACACACCCATTTTCCATCGTCGTTCTCGCTGTACCACGGTACGAATTAAAGGGGTAGGGAAAATTCATTGGCTTGAAAATTTCCAGCCATGAAATTGCTGCTTCGCGACGAGAACGACGACACCCATACACGGTGCCGCCCCGTTTTATCTTTCATCTGATTCCGACTTTTCGTCACCCGTTTCATCCCAGTTCCTTTTATCAACACAATGCAGCAAATTTAATTTTTTTAAATCCTATTGATTTTTTAAAAATTCCAACAATAATCGGCGATCCCCTTTTACAATGTATCACAGCTAAGTGTCTATACTAATATAATTTTAATAGAAGCCTCTGTATACTTCTAATGACCAATAATACAACTCCAGAAAATTTTCTTAAAAAACGTATTCGTGACTCGTCAAGCCAAAATGCAATGAACTTAAGCTACAACTCGATACGAGCAATTATGATCTTTCTAGAGAAACCGAATGTCCTTCTTACGAAAAAAGGACGAAAACAGTATCTTCCATCCACGTATGCCGAGAAACACGTCCCGTTTACAGAGTAAAAGTTTCCAGCGTATTTAACATTCCGTGGCAAAGTGAATTCGGTACCTGTTGATTAGATAAAACGTCGCGGCTGTGCAGTAGAATGTTTAATCCGGCTTGAACGTTTAATTCGGCTTACCGGGCGAAAGCAAAAAGAAGCGTAGGAGTGAAAAGAATAAAAAAAAAAAGAAAGAAAAAATATTCCACAGACAGGACACCGGGAACGCGTTGAATATTACCGAAAAGTCTTCGTGCATCGAGGTTCCGGGGAATTACACCGGACGCGACGGTTAAACGAATTACAATGCGAACGCGCTGGCAAAATAAAATTCCGTGCGATCCGATTCCGTCTTTCGACCGGTGTCCCGGTGAAATTAACCGGTCGATTACAACGGGATTTTTAATCGACGATGAGAAATGTTTTCGAAAAACCGGCGGACAAAGGGGAACGGGGCGAAAATGTAAATTCGCCGAAGCAATTTTGGCTTCGCGATCGGTGAGATGGGAAATATCATAAGCTGATAAGGTCCGTATGCAAATACGTGCACTGTTTCAACAATGTTCTTTTTTTTTTATTCACCGCGATACGTTTGCACGATCCGAATCTATAGAAATTAATTTTCGTTCTCTCTTTCTATTTACCGATCTTACGGCTCTTCCATCGAGCAAGATAAATTGCTTAAATATTGAAAGCAAGAACGTAGGGTATTATAAGTGTATTATGACCACAGTTTTGTTTAAATTTATCAGTGTTTGACAATTTGGTAAAAATTTGAATCACTTTGATCCGTGATATTATTTTCATTATAAAATTATTATTCGCCAGAATAGACGAAATAAATTCGGATAGAAAAATAACCTAGCAATTCTAGTCTACCAAACAATGAATTTCTACGAGCCGTTTGAAAAATATTCAACGGCGAGAAAATGAGCAGAGCGCCGAGCAAAGATCCTCGAATACGTCCTCGTTGATAAAGCGCAACTCTTGAGCCCGTGTAAACGTTGAAAGCTGAAAGCTGAGGGATTACAATCGTTTCGTACGTGACTTTGTAGGTACGGTAAGCAGTGCCGTCTCATTTCGGACTATGCGTCCCGGAGTTTAACAGGAACCTAATAAACAGCCGTTTACCTCCGTCTAACGTTATTTTGCTTTGCATGTAGCCAGAGGCATTCATGCTAGCTACTCGCCGCGACCTACGTCCACACGTACATGCGTATACAGAAACACAAGCATATATATTCGCAGGACTTTGCTAGACGGTTCTTGTCACATTTCGTGCGAGCTACGATTATAAAGCTTCCAACAGGATCCCACCAGTCATTTATTAGGGAAACCCGGCTACCTCGCACCAGACACCTGGGAAGATTCAGAATTTTCGAGCCGCGACGGGAGATATTTTTCTATTTCTCCGAAAGAGAATAGAGGAGGGACAAAAAAAGGAGGAGAAGAGAATCGTGCAGCTCTTCGTTGCAAACAAATCCTTTTTTTTTCGCCACGGTACGCGTTTAATTGAACGTAAATGAGGATATTAATTACCTCTCGTTGAACGTCGAAAAAAGGATGTCCAAGTTGGGCTCTCCTTTGAAAACTGTTTCGTCTCCGTTGAATTTTTCAGCGGGAAAGATCCGCGCCGTGTCGGGGCCGGTTATTAACCAGTTATCCCCTGGCAACCGAGCCGATATCGTTGCGAATAATTAAACGGGACCATCGACTTTCCAAGTTATTAATTGCCCTGCTGATCTAGCTTCGACAACAATTTCCGGTATTTCGTCGGCCTTGCCTCGGTAAATTAATTGTTTCAAGAGATCCGAACCAATTTTCCTTCGATCGGGATCACCCGATTCGCTTAGGAACGAGAAAGAAGAAATCAACGAGATCAATAAAACGGTAAACTTCCGCGACTTCCTGTTAACCTTTCCTATTAAAATTCAAACGTTTTCCAGGAAAACGTTTCGTCAATTATTTTATAATCGTTGCCAACGGAAGTTCCGGAGACGGAGACCTCTGTTATTCGTCGACATCAAAGCGAAAAGGCAGCGGCAGAATTTCGAGCTTTCACAGATAATTTGAAGAAACAAAACTGGAAAAGACCGTTTTGAGAGAATAATATTGCTGTTGTCCGCCGGGGAACGGATGTCAAAGAGCTCTTTGCCTTAATGCGGAATGCTTAAATCGATAAGCTGTTTTTGGGAACGGAATACTCTTCGAGAATACTCCGACTACTTTTTCGACGTTATGCACTGTGCGATACGAGTTCCTCGTATTGTTTTTTAAATGCATAATTTACAGAAACAAAATATGGAAGACTACCTGACAAGACACATTGCATCTCCCAGAATTAAAATAAATCACAAGTTTAGAAAATAAATCAAACATTTTAATCTCAACAAAACTGGAATAATTTACGAACGAAAAGCAGGACTTGTTCGAATAACCCTCGAAATTTTCTTTAAAACGAACCACTTTAAAAGATAAAGCTGATACTCTCTCTATTTTACGATAACCCGAACGGGCACGAGTAATAACGAACACTTAAAAAATTTGAATTCTATAATTTCTTCCGACTCGTAAAACCTCCGGCTATTTTACAATCGCCTCGACGCGCTTGCTCACCCTCTGTCTATCTCTCTCTCTCTCTCTCTCTCTCTCTCTCTATTTCAATCAACGAAAATGATCCGTCCCCGTTCGAGGCGGTGACGGTCGGTATGTGAAAGGAATACGGTGATGCTGTCGTCCTTTGTATTAACGGCGACACCCGGCTCGCAATAGAGATAATCCAATCGTGCAATCCCCCGCGAAGCGGAGAGAGGATCTCGCGAGTGGACAAGGCGGCCACGTAATATCGGAATGACGGCCGAAAATATAATGCAGCTGCCTCGCGTCAACGACTAGACGCGCGTGTTGTGTACGCGTTTATGCAGGATGGAGAGAACACGACAGAAGGGAACGTGCTTTACAAACAATAGCCTTCACGCGATCGCGAAGCCATGGAAGCGGCGACAAGACGGTAAAAACGGCTTTATGAATCAAATATTATGCGTCCAGCCACCGTTGTTCCGTGTCGGTCCTTTCTGAACCATCGATCAGCCGAAGCTGTGCATCTGATGTGTTCATAAATTCCTTTACCTCGTTTTTTTTTTTAGTTTCCACGACAGCTTAACAAATTTCGACATCGACGATCATGTTCGCGACCTCTGCTGCTTGGATATTGAACGAATTTTGCCTTGCGTGTTAAAATTGAATTATTTAATAGTTTGTGCTGTGATTAACCCCTTTGCCGTACTTTGACGAATCAGACTAATGACGCACCTTTGCGCTTTAAATGTTACAAAACTGACTTTTGTTCTTATTACAATTGAATCTTAGATTTTTCTTTATTTGTTTTAACATTGTAACAGTAAATATTTAGCATTGTCTAACGCACCTGAAGAAGTGTCACGGTAAGAGGTTAATAACTTTCATCGAAAATTGTTTCAAATTTTTTTCAATTTTCTGTACTTTTAATTATTTCATGTATGACGAAGGTGTTAACAATGTGAACGAAGAAGAAAACGTGCTGAATGGCAGACGAGGTAACAAAAAACGAGCTTATAAATCGAATATCCATGACTGGTGGCCGATCGTGTGAAACGAATGCCAAAGCGAAACTGCATTCACCCGTCCTGTTTGCCATGTCATGGATTATCCCGACGGAGTGGCGGGCATACACACGACGGCAACTTGGAAAACGGCCGTGTGCGTTCTAATAAAGTCTAATGAAACGAATTTACGCCCGATAATGCGTCCCCCTAGAATGCTATGGAAATGCTTCATGACAGCTGGTTCCATTAAATTGCCGATGTGGCTCGTACCAAACCGTTTCGTCGGTATTTTATTGAACAACCGATTGAAAGTACGCGTACACCGGTGAAAGTATTCTAATGGGCGTCGGTATCGTGTTTACGTTTCAAACAGATGTTCGCGGGGTGTCGTTTCGACCAACAATGAATTGGAAATATGTGCTAAAGTTTTCTTTTGCCGTCAAACTTTTATTTTTTGAAAGGAAATTGCATTCACGATAAATGCATACGATGTTTCAAGCAACTTATCGTAGACGAATTTTAGAATTTTGATAGTTTTAGTGGCCTACATATTCGATAGCTAATTTTTTGTAAATATAACAAAAGAGATACTTAAGCTAATAATTGCTAGCACATTTATCCAACATCGATTCGACCGACTATTTCTACCATCCTAAAAGAGATGAAGTTAAAAGACATTCATTCTGATGGTACTACTTTTACCATTCAAGGAACCTTCCGCCCAGTGTCTGAACAGAATCCTCGTAGAAGCTTACGAAAATTCTTTGGAAAGATTTTACAACCCCTATAAATTCTCTATGGACATCGAAGAAGCTTTATTTTGAATAGAAAGATAAAAAAAAGAACAACTCCTGTTACGTTCGTTTTACGATTTAATTCAATGGACACCAAAACCTTTTTTACGTTTACAATTGGCAAAAAATGATTGCGTTTTTTTATCGACTCGGTTACAAAAATTTAACAATGATGGCTCGAGTTTTTTTCCTTCCGGCAAAGGACGGTAAGAAGGAAAAAAAAAATTGTTTCAGGAATAAGTGTCCCGTTACCGTTTTTACGTTCGCGATTCCCGCGAACGAAAGTCGGATGAGGAAATATAAAATGCTTTATTGCGTGGTAAATCTTCCGTGCAATAGATCCTGGCGGAGATAGACCGAAGGATGCGATTTGCATAGACATTAAAAAAAAAAAAGAAGAAATGGAAACGAAGAAAACTAATTAAAATCTAGCGTGCGCTGGTCATCCAGGCCGGATCCATAAGCGAACGGTCGAGTGACAAGGTCTCGTTATTTTAATTCGCTGAGAGATGGTAACACGATCTACCCGTTGCCACGTGGAAAACGAATGAAAAACGCCATGAGACTCGAATAATTTCACGTGACAACGTCCAGCCGTGGGAGCCAGCAGGCCAGAAGGACAAAAATTGCCAATTATTTCGACGAATTACAGGAGGAAAATCAACGTTTCGAAAACGTTTCCCCATATGAATTCCACGGATCCATGAATTTGGGAGGAAAAATCTCTGATCTTTAATCATTAATCGCTGATACTTTTTTAGAGCTTCAAAATGTAGATATTTAGAAATTTGAAAATTTCGAAATGTTATATTTTTAAGAATCTAATACTGTTTTCTTTAGAATTGTAGAGACTTGGGAATATTGTACTTTTGGGAAACTTGGAAATTTCGAACCACAACATTTTTAGAAACCTAGAACTTTCGAAGTACTGTACTTTCATGAATTTGGAAAATTTGACCAGAAAAACCTAAGATATTTAACATTCTACGATACCAAAAACCATACCCCTGTCTCCCTCCTATTTTTCCTTTGGAATAAATTTGGAACCGAAGCAGATTGTTATTAACTAATCTCTCGGCACTGGTTTGATTACCATTCGCACGTACCGAAATGATTATATAGTAGAATCAGACACGAACAGGACAGTCTGTAAAACGTTTCGCCGTTACTCGAGGAGTTTGAACGTAAATGTAAATTTCAGGCGATGCTCTTCTTGCATATTCAATGCGAGAAGGGGGAGAGGAGGGGTAAGGTAGAGAAAGGATATCATCTCCGTCTGTAACCATAAAGCGTGCTGAAATTGAGGGGTTGTTAGATTATAGCCATGCTTTTCGAGAACACCCTTTACACCTGCAACCCTCTTTCTTCTTCCACACACACACACACACAGGTAAGAAGGGGGGAAGGAAGAAAATTGCATGCTCGATTTGAAAGGTGTAACCCATCCATCGTCTATTTACGATTCTACGAAACACGCCAGCGACTTTCTGGAATTTCGAACGGGCCAATTTTGTACCAGCCGTGTTCCGTTTCAACGCGATAGCTTCCGGGGTGTTTGAACGGGTAGCCATTTGTAAAAAGGTATCCTAATTACTTCCCAAGATTCCTATTTTCTACTCGCGCATTTAACAAAATGACATTGTTTAGAATTTCGTTCATTCGTCATTGTCTACAGAAAAATAGCATACTTTATGGAAATGTAAAAGTCTGATAACATTTCATGACACAAAAGTATTAAAAAGTAACACTTTTGATGTATCAATTCGAATTTTAAAGTTTAAAGTAATGAATAAAAAATAGAAAAATCGATTTTGAAACTCTACGCACGGATCGATAAAAGTTTCTCGAGAAAAATTCATTATAGAATCTTATGAAATTTTTGTTGCTTTAGTAAGCATTAATTTATATTGGATTTTGGGTAATGAAGGACCTACAGTAATAAACGCGTTAAAACAACGGCAAAAAAGGGAACCGACCCGACGATGAAAAGAAATCTGTATAGTTTCGTTATGAAACAGGAAACACCGTTTCATTTACCGTGGACCCGCGTTTTCGCCAAGATGTAGCCGCATTTACCGGATAATGGAAACTTTAATTGGCTCTAAGCAAGACGACACGGCACGACAATTCGTTGAGAGCACCTGAAGCAGGGAAAATTGTACTTTCGAGCTCGCTTCGAGACAGCTTCTTCGCAGACTTTTACATAAACAAGAAAATCCCGTAACTTTCGAGAGGGAAAGCCTTTGTACCTTTTCAGCCCTGTTACGGTTTTCTTCTCGCTTATAATCATAATTGAATTCGTTTCCGTATCCTCCGTCTTTAGAGGAGGAAAAACGTATTACAGCGATAGGAAAACGTTCGACCGTTAATAAATAAATAACAAAGCGAGAATCGTAAAACTGTGTTGTGTATCGATGCAATTACACGAGATCGAACGACGAATTCGATTTCTTTCTCGTTTTATTCTTTTTTTTTTTTTCTATCTTTTCCATCTTCTAATTTAATCGTCCCTTAGAAAAAGCGGAAAGAGCTTGAAACACGAAGTAGATCACGATAATAGAGTCTCCTAAGGAAGTTTTACTTTGTACATAGTGTGTCTTCTTTAGAGGAAGTCACGCTGTTCTGCTGAGAACGAGGGAACGGTGTATTTTCTAATCGAGACCCTACGGACAACGCTGCTCGACAAAGTTTTTGATGAAACAGATTTTATTTATTCGATTTTGAATTCCCCGCGAAACGGAAACTTGGGGCCGGGTTGTTTTTAACCCTTTCACTTCGAAAATATTGTATCTTATAATGGGAAATTAAGAAAAGAGATGTTATGTTCTTTGGAACTTCAAAACTGTGAAATAGTATGGTATTAAGGACTTGGAAACTTTGAAATAGTACTTTTTTAAGAACTCGGAAACTTTGAAATAATATATTTTTAAGAATTTGAAAACTTCTAAATATTGCATTTTAACAAATGTTGGAACTCTGGATTTATATTCTTGTTTTATAAATATAAGAAAATATTTGATCGAACGGTTAGTTTTTCGCGTAATACGTTTCTTGTGGTTTGGTTCAAGAAAATTGGACCCTGTTTGACTGGCAGACGTCATGCATAATACAGAATTCAATTATGCACGAGACTTATCGTCTTCTCGAAGAAGAGATAAGAGAGAAAAGACGACCGTCTTTGATGCTGTTCCTTCAGCATTCACCGCACTATCTTCCACCTTTTTCACGGAACTTTGGAAAAATCCGGTTATCTGTACCATTTCCCGATGAATTTAATTAAATTAATTCACTCTTTGAATGGAAAAGAATGGTATATTAAATTCTTCATTTTTTTTCAAAAGCATTCTCGAATATCGCTTTGATCTTTTACCGTCAGACGATGAACACAGACTTAAATTAATTTTACATCAACTTTACTGGACTGACAATTTATAATAATTCAAACTGGAAACTGGATTTACCAACTTATAACAAATTCTACACGTACGTAGAAAAATGTATACACAACTATATGTCATGTCAATAAAATTCTTACCTGTTGTTTGTGTGGCTGTGTTGTGGTTGTGTTGTTGTGCGTGTGGCTCTCAATGGCTGTCACAATTCACGTTGTTGCGTCTATCTGAAACGATAACAAAAATCAAAGTTAGTTTTAATATATACTATTAATATTTTAATCTATATTATTACTACTTAACCCTGACATTTATTTTAAAAAAATTAAAAGTTCACAAAATTTGGGTCAATTTTCAGTTTTTACAATTTTACAAGTTCTTTGATCATTTAAAAAATGTATTTTATCGTTTCGTGCTCGTCCGAATAGATTGATCCCGAACGAACGGCAATCATTGTGATAAAATTTATAATCGAACACGGGACGGCGAGGGGGGTTCGCGATAGTCAAAAGTGAACGGTCGAATTAAATATTTATGAATCAATTCGCGTAAAAGCTTGCATTGCCTTATCTGACGCATCGTAGATATTACCGTTGGCTAACACGTGGCAAAATGGACACTGTATTTCCTAACTTACGGACAATGTTATGCATTCTAATCTAGGTAATTTACCTGAAACTTTACCTCGTACGTAATCACCGGAGACTCGAGATATCTTCCCCCCTTTTTTCTTTTTTTTTTCTTCACTCGTCCACCTCCCTTACCCCCGGGGGTTAAAACTGAGTCGCGTTTCTTTTCTTGGAAACAAGCATAATTCGTTTCGTTTCACGTCTTTTCTCTTCGTTATTCGAAAAGATAAAAACCGATAAAAGATACCAAATTTTGTGCAATTACAGCGAAAATTATGCACTTGTTCGAAATAAGAGAAAAATTCGTGTTCAAACGTTTTTATGGTGATATTTTAAGAAGAAAAGTCGTGACTAATTTCTTTACCACAAATTTATAATTATTTGTATTTAATATAGGATAACTTAGATTGGACAAATTTGACAGGATCAAACTTTGACCAAATTTCGTACTCCCCTTGCAAAATCATAATAAGATAAGTTAATAATTCAATTTTATAAATTTAATTCTCCAAATTTCCAAAATACAATTTCCTTCAAGTAGCGAATGCATAAGGATTATTTTCGAAATTTCTACGATCTTAATTAACCATAATTGGTTATCATTAACCATAATGATTTTAGAAATTGAATAAAAGACACAATTACCCTCGTAACCCAAAGAGAGATCAATACGCACAGCACTCTGCTCTTATTGTACAATCTGGAGTGCAGAAATATAAATTTGCTGATTTTCGGAAAAATTTCCAAGTACATTCGAAAATACACGTGAATCATGGCACTCGGTTACCCGATGTTTAAAAATGATACTTCACGTACCGCGTGCAGGATCGTAAATGAACGAAAACGATTCACGAAACGTTTAACCAAGCTCATAAAACCGATTCACGTCGGCCAGGCACGTACGTGTCGATTTTCATCATTTACCTTATCACTACAATCCTTTATGGGTCGTGAACAAGCGTGGACCAACGGTTCGCCACCCATATGATAGAGTATCGGATTTGAACGTTGTATAACCACGGTATCACGATACCGTGTGTTTAACACTTCTCGTTGGTCAAAGTGTTTCGCAAGAATTTTACAAGTACGATACGAAATAAAATCCTTCTATGTTTTATCGATATCGTATCCAAGTAAGGGAGAGAAAGAAAGGGGGAAAAACGAAGGAAAGAAACTTTTATGTAATCGATACCGTGAGACATCCTTGTTTGATAATTCTTTGTTACGTCACAGTTCATTATAATCAAAGAAAATATAAGATATTCGATCTTGTCGCGACGGTTCAAACGAACTTCCGTTTGATCGAGCGAAATGAATTTATTCTAATGTGTTGAGGAATCAAAAGGAACGCGAAAGATTGACGGTAAAAGAAAAGTTAAGATAAACCGCTTTAAATGGAAGGCGGTGCGCGCCCTGATTACCGATACAAAGAGACGGAAAAGAAAAAAATAAATAAAAAGAGAAGGTTTTTCCTTTCGAAGGAAAAGAAAGAAAGAGAAAAATTGTCCTGGCGAAACGTAAAATGTCCTGGTACAAGATGTTCTGAAAATAGAGTCGAGCGTAGACGCGATGGGACACCGGAAACGTAAAGGCGAGGTAAACAGGGTACGGTGTCGCAGTACAGGCGTATCCGGAAGAGAATATGCTCGATAAGGTGGAAGGTGAAGTGCTATATAGCATTCCAGTAGAAAAATTCAATCAGCTTAAATGCACCGAGATAAGAATAACTGCGAAAGAACTCGTCGTGAACCAACGGCTGTTAATCAATATTAGCCAACCACGATAAACCTTCGTTCCCTTTTTTTTAAAATTATTTTATTTAACAATTTATCTGGATGCTACTGGTTATTGATTGAGAATGAATTAATAAACCTTCAATTTACTTATTTTCGAGTGAAATTATTATACAAATTAATTATAAAGCAATGGAGCTTATTTATTTCACTTTTAAGTACTGTATTTTAAGTTTCTAGGATCCTAAAGATATAATTCTAGAAACGTATAAATATCTAAAGATATTTTAATAGTTTCTTCTAGTACCACATAAATAATGTAACGAAGAATTTTTAATTATACTTGTTGCTCTGTGAACATTTAACAGGTACACAAACGTCGATGATAATTAAATTACCACCCCTTTTGCCCGAGTAATTACAGATAAACTGTACTTCCGCGAACTTGAGCAAAGATACACAAAGCCGAGGAAGGCTCTCGGAGCTAACTTCTCGACGTGTGTCCTCAGTGTCACTTTACACGTTTCAAAAGTCGCCCTTTATTTTTTCGCCCGTATAAGTTTAAGGCGCTGCTTCATTAGACATTCTTTTCCGCTCTCTTCCGGCGAAACAACAAAAGAACGACATTTAAAAGAGCGCCGGGAAAACAAAAGGACGTACGCGGACGGTTCTTTTGGTTTGCATTACGACACTGTTGGGTGCCATCAAGATACATGAAATTACACATCCCAAAAACAATAGAAACCACGCTGAGAGAAGTAATTTCGCCGTAACGTCAGAAGGTATAAGCTTTATCTAACAATAAGAAGAAAGAGAACAGCTTTTCTGGTAAACGATCTGATGGAAACTTGCAGGACTCTGATCTAAGAAAATTATATTTCAAACACCAATTTTGTCAATTTTAATCCCGGAGAAATAACATTTAAAATAAATATTAAAACCTGTTATAAAAATTGAGCAAAAACCCGATAAAATACATAAAGTAAAAATATAGAAAAATGAAGTGAAAAGTAAATTCAAATTAAAAAGAAAGATACGACTCTGTCATTCGAGGTAGGCTTAAAAAATGAATAAGTACCGAACGAAAAGTGAATGAGAAAGTTAACGTATACCAATTTCTGCAAAAACGCCTGAACAATTAAACAAGAAACCCCGAAGCTCGTCACTCTGACGAACTTGCTTGTTCCCGGTTGTTGAAGAGTTTAAGGATCCACCGGCGGGTAAATAAATTAATTCAGATTAGATGTGTTTCACGGGTACGAAAATAAATTAAATTCAACGTCAGCCGGACGAAAGTTTTATTTCGTTAATCAACGGGTTGGGTAAAGTGCCGTTTGAATTATGCCGGCCTAGGCAGGATATTTAAAAAAATCCTGCGCGACGGAATTTAAGGCAGCGTAAACTACGTTCATTAAAACAAAGAACGGCACCGTTGCGGATACGCGTGCAATGCGTGTACACGACGGCGTTCGCATGAAGAATAGAGGCTGGTTGGTAAAGTAAAGGAAGAAAAAGAAGAAGAAGAAAAAAAGAATAAACTCTCAGAAATACAACCTATGTAAAACAACCGGAGACAGCCAACGTAGCAACTTGCCAGGCCCGTTCCCCCTTATATTTTTCACCGGGTTTAAAACGGTTATAAAAATGTAATCTCCCTACCATCGACTTTTGCTTTTTTAATTCGCCCCTCCCGCAATTTGCATGAGAAATCCAGCCTGACGATTAACCGAGCCACCCGACACAATTCTCTCGATCCGATTTCTTTCGAAAATTTCCAATACCGCCGATGCTTCAATGCGGGATCGAAAATTTCATTTATGCTCGCAGATTAGTTCGACCATCGTTCGTGGATAAGTTTTTTTTGTTTCATTGAAATAAAGAAAAAGCATCAAGGTACTTTTGGTATTGATTTTTCGGTTAAACTTCTGCGACGTGGTTCGATCGATATAAAAAATGATTGTAACCAAATATTATTACCTTATCATAAATTATTTTCGAGCAGAACAATTTAACTCGTTTGCTGGATTTGTATAAATACAGCGAATGGAAGTTTTTCAATTTTTAGTTTAAAAAATAAACTAGGTATCGGGTTTCGGTCGAATTTCTGTGGAACATCATTGAAAAGAGAAATTGACGTTACGAAATGTACCGTCGGGCACGTTTATAATTTACAAAATTGTAATCCGACTGTGACCTGGAAATTTGCCTCGTCCCCGGGATTTAATTAATGGGAAAAAATTAGCTACATGAAATAATAATGTCACGTGCACTTAACACCGGAATGATTAATGGTTATTCATGAAATTTACTTGACCTGTAGTCGCATTTTCTGATACGAGATCGATACTGAGACCACGGTTTCTCGTAACAAGTATAATTAAGAAAGAAAATATCCCTTGTAATCCATTAAAGGTTTATTATAAAATTTGAAATTGTATGAAATATTACAATTTTTACTACTGATTCTGCAGTAAAATTCAAGTGAATTATTACTTGACTAAATGATAGTTATCCCGCTTGTAAGGATTAAAAAATAATAATGGTAGTAGCAATGTGATAGAAACTTTTTGCTGTATTTTCGCTAGTTTAAAAGTTGAACTAATGAATGAAAGAATTCATTAATATCTGTCCCCTGGGTCGGTGTACGTAACACGACGAACATACTAATCTAACTCTTTAACTCAGTCACGGTCATGCAATCTTTGCTACGGGCAATAACCGTCGTACGAGGAAGAAACACGTTCCCAGATTAATAGTCGAAAAGCACGTTACCATCAAGATAATTAAACATCCTGTACTTACCATTGTTCGTATCGAACAAATTACCGATCAAATGATTAAACAAAGACGGGGATCTACCCATCTCTAAAATTCTTTTATTAAATCTCGACAAATCCCAAGATCAGTTCTACTTGAACTTTGGAATTTACGACAATTTATATTTAAAGAAATTTCGACTGATACCAGGAATTCATTTTGACAGAAAGTACGTGTAAATATCACGAATTAGTTTGATAAAAGAAAAGACAGAACATCTTAAAAAATATTATTGAAAAAGAAGATTCTTCCCTAAAAGTTGTTGAGATCGAAACAGTCTACCCTCCCGACAAAAATGGGGGGATGTTTTTCCCTCTTTGTCTGTTGGCCCGTTCATTAACTCCTTGAAGGATTCCATACATTACGGACGCGCCTTATCCAGGTGAAACGTATGGACTATTTGCGTGCATGAGGAAAAGCCTTGGTTTAGGACTGTGTCGAGAGGGGTGGGGGTCGAGGGATAGAGGGGTGATGTCTCGGTATCAGGGTTGGATCTATAGATCGTGCCGGCTGTCCACCATGAATCACACCCCCCTTCGTATCTACTGGAATACGGCCTGTATTTACAACGGCACGCTAACCCTCCCTTACGATCCTCCTCTGGCCAACCCTTTAAACGGACCTTATACGGGCCGTCGAGGCGCGCCTATATCTTTCTAATCAACTGTTTGTCTAATGTCTATGTAAATACGGTATGTTAATTATCTGGATGGTAACGTGTACGACGGCTATTAATCTGTGAGAACATGTTTCTTCCTCGTACGGTAGCTTCCTGTCCGTACGAGATGGCAGGATGTTACAAATCGGCGGTTCGGTAACGTTCGTCGATTGATTTTTCCCTATTCGTGATCCACCCTCCGATTTATCGTCGTTACCTTTACAACCTGCTGATCGGTGCAAATAAACACCGTCACGTCAGTCGTTCAAGCAACGAAATTGATTTTCAGTAAGCTGTATCGTAATTATCCCATCCATTATCATCCATCTCCAGAAATTAACACGTTCCACTCCAGAATGCTTTCCCTCCGTTCTAAGATTAGGCAATTTTTCTTATCCCAAACAGGGAATTATTTTATTCAATGTTCTTTTTAATAATGAAATCGTATCGCGAAATTCCCGGCACAGAAATTTTTGAATTTAATTTTCTGAACGCAAGTCATAATTAAACCCGCAGTTTTTGCCGTCCGGTATCTCCCGCACGGTGTTCTGAGCAAGAAACACCGTAAGAAAATTTACAGAAACGAGTATACGAAACCCGGTTACCGACGGTAATTAACACGAGCACGTGTACACACACATTACCTAAATATCCGCGCGGAGAGAGCTTACGGGATTTCTGAGAGCGAGTAAGATTCTTAGAAATACTGCTTAGGTTTGCCACCATTTTCCCACGTACCCCGCTCGGCTGTTGAACATTAACAAACATAATTATAGAAATTTGTTGACGTTGCGGGTACGTGGCGTTAAGTAGGCCACCCAGTTACTTCGCTGTTAACGTCGGATACTTCCAACAATGATAATTCCTTCGGGTAAACAAATTTTGTCTGTGTACTTCACCAAAGACGAATCAAAATTATGCGATAAAAGCACCATCGCGTTTTATTAAGTCGAACTTTAGCTCTTTAACTTGAATTTCTCTTAATGATAACATCGTCAGTCGAGGAGCGTATGCTCGAAATGAAAGGGGTTAAAATTGAAGGGTGAAACAGCGCTAATACCGCATTCCATCCTCGAAAAAAAAAAAAAAAAAAATAAAGAAAAAGAGGAAGTGGCCAGACCGTACCAGGTCGTACAGCTTTTACTCCGGCCTAATACGTAGTAAAGACTCTCGTGGCTTGCTAGCTTCGGGTACTAATTAACCCTGCAGTAACTGCGGACCTAAAATTAATGATTTTCAGTGATACAAGCTTATCCTCTCGTCCCCGCGTTATACCTCCGGCCACGAAACACAAGTTGCTTATTAGAAAACACCTTTGTCTACGCGTTCTGTTTGTTCTTTGTTTGATACTTTAAAATTCTCTCGAAATTCTCTCTGAATCCAACGGGCTGATAATAAGGATAATTTTCACACCGTGCGTCGAAGGTTTAACGATCGAGCAAAAATTTATTCCTCGCCGATCACGGCTCGTTACTTTTACGTCAAAATATCGAGACTGGATTAGACGTGCCGAAGAGTACTCGAGGTAATTTGTAATTAAGGTGAGATTTTGTTAAGAAGATTAATGTCTCTCTATCGATCGAGCCGGCTGACGGTGAAGGGTGACGAACCGCAGTTCGACGAGCAAAGAACTGACATTTTTTCTTTTTTCTTTTTGGGGACACGGTAACGATTTCAACAACTATTTATCACTTTGGCTGCTAATCTGATGGAAATAACGGTACACGTGTAACGTGAATACTTTTGTATTAACACTTTAACTGCCACGTTGCAGCTACCAAAAATTCCATTTGATAGTAATTTTATTTCTGACCTTACAATAATATTCTATTTCCACAATATTTTGTTATTTCTAATATCTAATGGAAACATTTTCACCCAAATAAATCAAAGAATTCCTAATAATATTGGCGATGGTTTCTAATGGAAATATATAGGTGACGTGGCAGTCAAGGTGTTAATATCGTAATCGTGCCAAGTGCTTGATGCCATAATCGAAATTTTGAAACCCATTTTTTTAAAATGGAATTTTGATCAATATTTGTCTAAACTTTTTCTTCTCTTGATCGTGTGAGAAACAAAAAGCGGAAAGGAATGCCGACTTTCTTGGAACAAGAATTTACTACATCATTTCTCTGCTTAAGAAGGGCATAAAATGTCGCACACCGGAAGAAGAACAGACAAAATCCTTGACTGAAGCGTCTTCATACTTTCGGCGGTCTAGTTTCGTTTTATTACACGACCATGTTGTTGTAAAGTTTCGAAACTCTCCATAGCACAAAATTCGAAGATTTTCAACATCAAAAGAAACCATTGATCTTATAAAATCAATCGATTATATTGGACTGCAATTTGTCTTAATTTTTCTTTCTTGTTTTAAATAATAGTTATGATAATAAAGTTTTTCTATTTCAAAAGATTTCGTTATTTTCTTTACGTAAATCCGCAGCCATCTGCGTGAGTGGTTTACTTCATGTTCCTATTTCATGTCGAAATTTCTATTTTTAAGCAAAGCATACACTGTTCCAGTTTATTTTCGATCCCACCGTGATTTCGTAATACCTTCTTTTTTTTCAGGCTCTTTAAGTATTCTCGAGTAAATACCGATTCGCATAGATTTCACTTAACCGCGTGATTAAGATAGATTTCCCCTTTCAGAGAGATGCTAAAACTTTCTACCTTTTTATTTACAGCTCTTTATTCTTGCTCCCTATTATTTATTGGACGCGTAGAAAAGGTGGAAGTTAAAAATTTATCGAAAGAAAAATGAAAGAAGATTCTGAATAGTGCAGTATTAAGATTAATCATTTTATTAAAATTTGGTAATAATAATTTTCTATCAAAGTAAACACCTTTTCAGTTAGTTTCGAAACAAAATGTATTAAAAGATCTCGAATTTAATTGCCAATTTAATATTATTTTAATTTCCTAAAATATCAAGTGACAAATTTTAATTAAAATTCTATTGCAAGTAACTAATTATAACGCGTTATTTAGTCTCTTTCTTGACATTTTAAAAACTAAAAAATTTAAATTTTATTGTGCACCATTACGTGCTATAAATTATTATATAAAAGATGAACAGTTTTGGATAATAAATGTCAGAAATAATCTGCAATCGATAGTGGCTCTATCAGTGATATAAACAACTTTTCAACGAGCACAATTGTATCGATGACAATTTTCCACTCGATGTATCTCAATTCTTTTCATGCGAAAATTTCAATATAATTTTCCATACTTGTATTCCATACAATATCGTCGAATCGTTCGCTAATGATCCGATTCAAGAAATCTTTTCCATCATGAGCCTCTATTCGGGAATTTAGACCCCCGATTCTAAACTTAAATAAAATTGTTTAACTTCAATCAAAAATTTTGTTATCCTGCCATTTTTTTCATTTCTATCAATATTCTTTTTCCAATATAAATTGTGAAAATATTTTATATTTTATAAATTTAAAATCCACAGTGTAAATGTCGTGGATATTTCGCAAACTTCGAACCGGTATGGAATAAAATTCCGTTTGATAATGGATCAAGCAAAGAATGAAAATATTATCGTGTATGAAAAATCGCGAAAAATTATGAAAGAAAATACGAGCGGAATATCGATAAAGAAAAGAAGTCTGGCTGATACGGTATCCTCCGGTATGAATGGAATTTCGTAAAGGATAGAACGTTTCTTGGAACGTGATCACTTTCAGAAGTCGTAATAAATAAATCGAGGAAACGGGTAACCGGGGCTTTATTGTACAAACGATGATACATAACGTTTCAGATTCGTATCCGATTGACCGTCGAGAATCATTTGTCAGCGGCCGAAAAAGAAATATTGAAACCGCATTCTTCCTTACATTTCGTTGATCGGTACCCTCATCGATCATACAGCCGCGATGAAAGAACCAACTGGCCGCCAATTTATGCATACGTCATACAACTTCCATCCAAAAATTCTCCTCTCATCGCTCTACCAACACTGCTCGAAATTCTACCTTCTATAATTAAGATTCGCATTGAATCCTTAACACGTTGACTGTCACAGTGAAAACAGACGTGTATGGTCAGACACACTGAAATTCCAATTATTAAAGATTCCATTTAATCACTTTCCAATTATTAAGGGTAACCATTTAAATTACTACTTTGCACTATTAGTCTAATACCAGCAACGTCCACGGTTTATTTTATCTTTTCTTTTATTAATTATTCAATTATAGAAAATTTGAAAATTTTGAATAGAAAATTTGAGTCAACGTGTTAACAAAATTTTTGCTACTGTATCTCGATGCATTTCGAATCATTCACGGTACACTTTCGAAACTTCAATTCTTCATCAGTCCACAAATTAAAAGAGCACTCTGAAAGCGAAGAATAATTCAGAATACAATTCTGAAACCATGGTCCATCACCCAATGGTTAATAACCTTTTCATAACCAAACCGTGATCCTGATGTCAACAGATGGAAATTAAAAACGGAATTATCAGTCCAGGACAACAGATTCCCCCCGTTATCTGCGAGTTACACTACCGCGTGTGGGATTAATTTTCGTTCATGGAACATTTTGCGCTCGGATACGAATCAACCACGACGAAAATACGTGAATCGAAACGAATGCGCGGACGAATAAAGAGTAACGCTTGAAATGCATGCAATTACACGTCGATACACGCGGGGGCTGCTACGAAAAAAGGAGGAGAGGGAAAAAAAAAATGATTTCAGGTGTGAAAACAGAGACGGTTTTTAACGAGTTCCCTGCGTCGTGCAGATAGCTATGCAGAATACGCTTCTCTCGCGCGTGAAAAGTACGACCTAGAACGAATCGATTCGGAATATGGCAAGGAATAAACGGGAGCGAAGAAGCGAAGGAATAAAACTGGCCGTTCGCGCGCGGAAGAAAGGAAAAAGAAGAGGGAAAAAAAAGCTGAGTCCACCGTTTCCCAGTTCGCGAAAAGTTATACGACGAAAATCGCGGTGAAAATTGGCGGGAACCGTTTTCATGCATTCTTCCGGTAACCAAATTTCCTCTCCCTGCATGTACAAGTCGGGGTCGCAAGTTATGTCTGTCGATGTCGACCACCGCCAGCAAAAGTTTGCCCGACCAATTCTCTTTTCCTTTTTTCTTTTATTCCTTCAACCAATAGTCTTGAAAATAATGTCGATTATTTATCAACGTTATTTTATTCCGTCATTTGACTCAGAAATGAGAAAGATATTTTCAAATAACGATTAAATATAAAACTTAATATAAACGAGACGATACTCTGCAAATTCTAGTAATAATTTTGAGCACTATTTTATTTTAAAAAAGTTGAATATTGAAATGAATAATTTTACGATGATTGAAAAAGAAATGGGAGGGTCGATTCGAATAAATATTATGATTTTCAAAATCGTTCACTGTGAATGATTTCTCATTCCGTACACACACATAGACTGTCCACGCATTCTAATTACATGTCGTTGTTATTGCAAAGCAATCGGTTCGACGAAATGGTGTTTTGTATCCAGGGGCGATGTGTGGGTCCTGTGTGTACCAACCAGCGAAGTCGTTCATTGCGTATCCCTCGTTGCCAACAACCTGTTACACAATCCCGGAAGATACACAAAGGGGCAATTTATGCTTGGCATA
The DNA here is from genome assembly GCA_022405125.1 of Anthidium xuezhongi. Classification (NCBI taxonomy): domain Eukaryota; kingdom Metazoa; phylum Arthropoda; class Insecta; order Hymenoptera; family Megachilidae; genus Anthidium; species Anthidium xuezhongi. The sequence goes on from CM039649.1 coordinate 3,311,166, forward strand.
CCGGAAACCTGCGAAATTCGAAGCCGAATCTCCCTCGTACAAGGAATGCACAAAGCGATCCAGCTTACACCCAATTTTGATTAGCCGAAAGTTTATTACCTATGAACAATAGCTGGTAGCATCGTTGTGGAACCGTGTAATTTCGCGTACAACAAAATAAACGAACCCTTTGGATACTACGTACGATTTCGTTAACGAAATGCGAGGTGGTATTCAAGCACAATGAGATTCGTTGCTTTAACGAGAAGACGAACGTACCGTCATTATCTATGGCTTGAAAATTAGATTTGGAACTTGGAAACTTGAAATTTAGAAATTTGGAACTTGGGTGCTTGAAATTTTGAAATTAAAAAATTTGAAATTGAGAAATTTGGGAATTAAAAAGTTCTGTGATTTTCAAGTTGCCTATTGAATCGCAATACTATTTGAATAACGCACGTTAACAGCCCTCGTAAATATTAATCCAAGACCACTATCGCAATGAATCACACATTGCGATTTTATTATAATTTTCGTGCGAATGTTCTAGCGGTAGTTATTGTATTGTAACCGTCGGTGTGCCTGGACGTTCGTGAAACAACAGCGTGGTAACAGCGTATATTAGTGCTATCAAACCATATAATTCCCCGATGGAATAAATTCCATTTCGATTACAATTGTTCCGTTTTGCAAATTGGTCTTATGAGATAACACGAACCTAGTATAATGCAACGCATTACGGTCACATTTACTCGCGGCCCAACGCAAACAATTGTACACGCGAACCACGCTAAAACCATTCATCATGTTTCTTGTATCACTTTTTCCCATGATTATTATCAAACACACGATTCAATTTCACGGTTGAATATCGATGTTTTTTCTTTCAGTCTCAAAAAGGATTTGTCTCTTAATGACCATGTCATATCATTTAATAAACATACGATTATTCAATATCATTGTTTTATTACATATACAGAAATATTGTATTAATTTACAAATTTGGACAATACTCAACAAATATTGTGCCATGCTTTTGACACGAAATCAATTATAAATGTGGATAAGGAAATTATTGGTTATTTGACTGAAAACGAACAATGTGTCCTACACACACCATGTCAGACTAAATAATACTTCGTCGTCAAAAGGTTAAACCGGGTTCTCGCCTAAACAGTACACGTGACCCTTCCAATAAGTACTTCACCTTTATTTCCCATCTTTGTTTCGACCCGCCAGAAACGACACTGCCTTGAAGTTAAATGGCTTTAGCGACTCCAAAGGGTTAGGTGCGATTAAACTCTGCTCGCTGTTACTTCGACGTGTGAAACACGTTTCTGAAACTCTGACTCGATTACGAGCAATCCTTCGGAAGAGCAGTACGTACAGATTGCCACAGGTGAAAAAATGTGAATAAAATGCGAAAGAAAATGTACTTTTAAAGCAGATTTTTAAGTCGAGTTCGAGGATCTGCAAAACTAGAAATACTCTGTTTCCGAGGATAAAATTAATTAAATTTGGCGAAACCCTTTTCCCGGCTATAATAACATTCGACTTTCCACGGTAGTGGGAGGCGAAGGAGATTGCGATGGGATTTCTGAACAGAACCAATTTTAAATCTGGTGAGAACTAAGATATAGTCAGCTCAGTCGCCGTAACTTTAGATTACGTGACAGTCCCCGTTTCATAATCTATTCATTTTCGGGGAGCATGCGTGGAACACGAAGAAAAATCGTACAAAATATTGCCAGTGGAGAATAACCTCTCAAAATTAGAAGGAAATTTCAAAGCGACCACTGTATCGTCTAATTAGTCAAATGACAATTGTAAAACTTACAAATGTAAAACTTTTATAAACAACCCCCTAAAAAATTTACGATATAATTAGCACCCAAAAGTGTCACTTTATTATCAAACTTACAAATCTATAAAACGAAATGCTCGAAGATCAGCAAACAGTTTCCAGGACAAAAGGAGCCTGTCTGGAAGTGGCTCGAAGTGGCTCGAAACCGGCTGTTATTTATACTTTTTATCTGTACAAAGCTGAAAATCTTTGCACGCGTTGCGGTTTGAATACCGCGTTAATAAAGCTGCGCGAAAGCTAAATACGAGTTGAAGGAGGATATCTTTGTTCCCTCCGTAAGAGAAGTAGGAGACCGGGAGCGGGGAGTGACAAAGAGGAAAAAGGGACAGGGAAAGAGCAAGAAGAATCCAACAGAATAAAAACAGAGAAAGACGTAGAGATAGATGGAAAAAGAGAGTGAGAGAGAGAGAGAAAGGGACAGCGGTTTATGTCTGACATGGTAATTTTTATTTCCCCGGGCAAAAAGGTGGGCTTTCATGCGGTCGCCGCTTTCATCCTGGTCTCGAATGATAAAGGCTCTCGTGGAGCAACGGAGAGGGTAACAGAAGGAAGAGCAGGAGAACGAGAGAACCAAAAAAAAAAGAAAAAAAGAAGGAAAAATCCCATGGGAGAAGAGGGGCAGCAAAAACGTTAAAATTATGGGCCCGGCTTTTCAAGGAACCATACACACGTGGGAATACAAACAATAGACCCTTAGTCCTTAACGTTATACGATGTTACTTGTCGGCTTGTAGAAGGCTCGCGGAACTTTTGCAACAGTTTTGTCCACCTTTCTCCGTCGCTTAGGCTTTGCAAAACTCGTAAACATTGAAAATAAAAGATAAAGATATCGAGGTGTGCGTAAACTCGTCGTCGTATTTTCTCTCTCTGCTTTTTTTTATATTTTTCATCGCCTCCTGTAAAATGCAGCAAGACTCAGTCGACGAGATTAACTAAATTGATAGTCGACTCGTACGAGTTAATCTCCTTTTCTGATGCGACAAGCCGGCGAGATACATTCAACGTTGAATAATTACCAGGGGAGGTTATTACGATTCTAACGTCGGCATTATTAATAACCATCGTCCGGGAAGGGGGTGTACACGTTCGCGCCCGCTTGGAAAACTCTTTCAGATACCGCTCGACAGATAAGCGTTATCAGAATTACTTTTGGCCGCCGTCTAAGTGTTACTTTGCAGGCTGGCAAGTTTTAATTAAATACCCGGAGAGGACGATGAAAAGCGTCTCTTTTTCCCGATGTGTACAACGTTCATTCAGATAAAATAAACCCGGAAAACGGAATGAGAAAACAAGGAGAACGAAAAAGCTTTTCTTTTTTTTTTTTTTTCTGTATTACCGAATATTTTTATGATATTTGTATGAACGGTACCCGGGGTACGCCTGAATATCAGGTACGTTTGCTGAGGCGCGCACGCTCAAAAGGTGCGCAGTACTTAATTTACGACCTTAATTAACCGTAGTATCCCTTGGCACAAACGCCGCAGACGTTTCCCCAAAGGGTTGCGAGAGAAGAGCACGTCAGGCAGAAACGCGTAAAAAATTGTTCCTAACCAAATTTGTCGCGTTTCAGAGGAAAGAGAAATGTCCTCTTAAAAAAAAAAAGAGGAAAATAAAAAAGACGTGGAATTGCTCGTTATCCTGTTAGCAATTCCGAGATCACACCAGATAACGTTTATAGGCACAACTTTCCAGACAAATTATAAACAAAAATATTTCCAGCAGAGTACTAATGAAAATACTAATAATGAGCAAACCTTTTCATTTTATGCTTTTTTTTAATTACACTTTTAAATAATTAAAAATTGGATATAATTTTTATGAATGAAAGTTTTCAATTAAATTACCCACCATAGCCACTTTTTATCACGTTCACTGGCACAGTGAAAACAGACGTGTGTGGTCAGACACACATAAATACCAGTTATTATGATTTTACACTATTAGTGTAATATTAGCAATATTCAAAATTAATTTGATCTTTGCTTTTATTAATTATTCAAAATTTAAGGCACCGTGACAGTCAACGTGTTAGTTTCTTAACGACAGAATACGAGATATTAAAACAGAATAAAGAAAGGAAAACGACGAACCGAAACTCGATAAGTAAATCATCGTATACCTAATCGTGTGTCCCAGTGTATCAAAGAATCCGGGACAAAAGTATCCCGGGTCGAATCGTGAGGGAAACAAATCCCATATCCGATACAAGCGTTTCGAGATGGGAAGAGGATCGAGGGGACAGGGAAAGAAATTACGCGAAAGAAATTCTAAGAAGGAATGCGGATATATACGACAGGTACACACACGGAGGAAAGCACGCGTGATTTTGACTTGACGTAGGAAGAGTGGCTGCCAAGCACAGCCACTTTAAATGCAGATGCACTTTGCACAAGCTGGAGACATCTTCCGCTCTACAATCACCTTTACTCACTCGAACCATCGTCCTTCCTCTTTTGCTCGCCTGTACCCCGCCCGCCCATCGACCACTCAAGTTTATGGTTCTCCGATGCTCTTCTTTTAAGTACCAATAACTGTCCGGTACCCTTGAAGTATCGAAGGCATTCAAGCCCACCGATTCTGTACACATGTAAACCAATCGACGCTGTGTACATACCATTTTCGATATCTCGAGAACGTTTAAAGTTAAACGTTGTATCTGTTCAGGGGGATGCCACCCTCTCGCGACGCTACCTTGCATACCCTCGCGCGAGTCCATCTACTTCTCGCGCACGATTTGCGAACGAAATTTCATTGCTATCAAAGGATTGAACCTTTGGTGGACGATTGGAATGGAGAAGGTTTCGATTTGAGTTTTAACCCTTTACAGAGTTAACTTTGCAATCTTTGGTCGTAACAAGTTATAGGGTATTTTAATATTTAAAAGTTCCCACTTGGAATTTTATCGAATTAATATGATATTAATTCTATTAATGTAAAGTTAGAAATTTGGGAACTTCAAACTTGAATTTGAAAATAATCTATTTGTACCCTGGATAATTATGATTTCAATGTGTAACTGGAAAAATTGTAAGACTAATTGAACCAAATAAAGTGCAATAAAGAAGAGGGACTGAAAGAGGGTGTAAGGAAACGGCGTTCCATGATGAAGAAAAAACGTGAAGTTACTATGTCGATATTTACAACACACGTGTATCGTTTTGCGTTTATTTTTACTACGAAATGCGCTGGCTACACACGTGACAAAATAGCTAAGAGTTGACTGTTTCACGATCGCAACGATAGCCCCAAAGGTAATGGATGGAAATCATAAATCGTATGAAAATAGAATGCTGATTCAGAATCGAGATTACAGAAAATCGTTCTTAAGCTGTTCCGTGTCTTTTTTTTTTTCTTTTCTTTCCAATTTCTCATCACTTTCAGAATGTGTAATTATTTATACATTTGCTAACAGAGAGAGTCGTATGCTTGAGGCTACCTTCGATTTTTCACGCAACAGCATAATTTTTTAATTTATATGATTTAAAAACAAACTCTGCCATGTAGATATATTTTATTTTATTTTGTTTAGTAAGACGCTCTTAAATTGTATTTATTCAAAATATTATTTTATTTTTTAGTTCTCACCGTTATGTCGACGAGTTTGTAAATATTACAAAGGAGACACATTAACGAGGATCGATTCAAAAAATAATAACTTTGGGAAATCGTCAAAATTTGTTAAGTTTCTCACTCGTAATAGGTAGTAATTTTTCATAATTCAAAGAAAATCAAAGAAAAGAAAAACAGCTGATAATACAAAATACCAATTTAAATGATTAAACTTGAAAACTAATCAACAGAAATTTAATTGTGATTCACCACACATCACCAATTTCATTTTTTTAATTTCGATTCTTGTATTGAATTTATAACGTCAGCCAATAATGCCTTTATGATTAAAAAAATAATAATCCATAATAAAAATTTCCAACTGAATGATAACAAAAAATGTGTTAATGTCCTTCCTCAAAACGTATACAAGTTTTTCTGTTCCTGTTTCAAATTTGGCAATTCCCTATCATCATTCTTCCACCGATCCATCCTGACGTTCTTTTTCCCCGCAATTTTTTTTTCTTCGATCGTTTCTTTCACCGTGTTGCAGATAATTTTGCACGTCATCTGTCATCGTAAATGTCGCCGATTCAACGCCACAACAAGACCCGTCCTGTCACTGATTTATTATTAATCGAGCCGCGTCGAAACACGACATTCCGTAGAACAGTTTTCATCCGCGTTTTCGAAATTTTCGACCGTAAAAAAAAAAAATAACCAGGTTTATTATCGTTCCTCTCCTTCGAATTCTTAACCTATCGCATAATACGACGAGCCATCCGTGTAATTGCGAAAATACTGATTGTATATTTGACTTGTAAACGCGCTTGAAGTGCCTTACGAAATTGTTTATTGTTCCTTCTTTCGCGTACTGGCGCCGTTTTAGTTTCCGCACAAGGAATGTTTATTAAACGATCAGCGTGTTTCGACCTCGAAGTTGGCAAACTCTTATCATTATACTCAATACGATAATACACCAAGATTCGAGACTACACAAAAATTCAATAAAAATCATTCAGAAATCACTTGTATTTCTAATTTTATAAAGAGAATAATAAAACACCGTAGCAATCAATTTTTATACTTTTCATACTGCACAAATTTGTAATTTTAAATGTACGAACAGAAATTTCTCGAAAATAAATGAAATTTTTTATATAAATCCCGTCGGTGCAGTTTAATATCATTCATCGTTTGAAACGAACAGTTCAACGAGTTCCAATACAAATAGAAAATTGTTTCTGCAGACGTAAAAGGAAAATATGAAACGTATGGAAAAAGACAGGAAATAAAGATGTGATAATCATACCGTAGTTTAAATACTGTATTCGTTAATATTTTAACTATTCAAAGAACATTTATCGACGGTACATCGGGAATATACAAACATCGAGACCCCGATGGATTTAATAAGGACATCGGATTGGAATTTTGAGGCGGGCATATCGCGATATCGTACTTGTTAAACCGTTAACCGTGAGTAATTGGAAATGGATATTTAACTATAACGATGTATAAAACGCTGAACGTTTAATATTTTAAATAAATACTGCCGTAAACGAAATTTCACCCGTTGATGTTCGAGCCACGTCCGATATCTTTCCAATTAATTAAAATATTTCCAATACTTCAAGTATTTTATAATTCACGAGAACATCGTGCAAACAATTGCGACGAGGAATTTCCTGAATCATCATTTTCAATTTTGTCACCCGATAAAAAGATTGATTCGATCGACAAGTAAATAATTTTGATGTCTGACAAATGATCAAATTTCTGTATTTCGTTAGACTTTTTGAAAAATTTATTTATCGTGTAAAAATGAAAAAAAAAAGAATTATCAAGAATACTTTTTATTTAGTAAATATTGGTAGGTTTCGAACGAATTATCGCGTAGAAAGTGAACTGAAGCGTAAATCTGCGTTTCACGGAGATAACTCTTGTAATTTCTGGGGCGTTTCAATTATAAAAGTACGGTCATTATCGCAGCGTTAAATGTATACACCTGGAAGACGAGTGTTTAACTTTATAAGCATTAAACGCTGAAACAGTAGTATATCCCACCATTATTCGAACGACGTTGCCACGAAACGTTCGTATACTTAAGAGGAAGAGTTTCCCTCGAAAGAGCCAACTTCCTCAACATTCGAGTTTCAGCGAATTCACGGATTTTCTTGCTACTATGAATAATGAGGCGGAGGTCCAACTTCCGGAATGATAAGGCGATCCCGAACAATCGATCGAAAATTAAGCGGAGCCCACGATCGCATACTTGCAGAGTTAGAAATTTAAAAAACTTGCCATCCAAACAAGATTTCTTCTGCTCATGATTATCAAATTTTCTACAAAATAATATCACGATATTTAAAAGAATTCGAATGAAATTAAAGTTTTTAAAGTATGAACAATTCACCCACCAGATATTAATTACATTTTTAAAATTTTACTAAAACCCTGTTTAAACTTTCCTTAATACATTGTTGACTGAACACGAGTTAACTCGTATTTTAAATTTTTAAAATACAGGGAAATATGGAATATTGCAAAAGCTTTATTATAAAAAAAATACTTTTCCTCTACATTCACTTCTGCATTCGGTTAAAAATATAATAGCCGGCGTAAAATAGCCAGTCAACAATGTGTTAATACACCTTCTCCAAATTTATCAAAAAAGAACCAAGGACTCTAAGAAGTTTACGAAATCCTCGAAGTTCCTGATCTTTCTGGAGACTACGTCGATTATGTTATATTGATTTAAGCATTATGTACTCTTAAGTTGAGGAAGTTTGTTTAACGACAAAACGAACGGATAAACTATTTCAATAAAACACAGTCACAGGGCCATTACTTTCCTACGAGAGGGAGAAAAGTTGATATCCTCGAGAGTTCGATTCTTCTTCGAAAGTGGAACCGATATCAAATCAAACTTTCGTCCCAATAACAAACGTCTGTCCTCTATAATTGATTATAACTACGTATCCATCTACATACATGCACACGAAGTCGCACACTGATATGTAACTCTTGCCTATCGGTTCCCGACAGAAATTTCGAATCACCGATCGCTGCTGGAAAAACTTTCCTCGGAAGATCACTGTCGGGATCCGTGGGACGAGAGCCGGGAAACTTTCATTCCAGTTTGCAAATCCTCTCCGAACAGGGATACACGCTCGGTTCGTCTACAGTTTTAAGGATATTATTCGTCCTCCATATTCGGAATTGCTCGTGAAACATCGGGACAAGAAAAATTTCGATTCGTGTCGATGACTCTGGTACCGGTTAACCGTGGGGGGAATCGATTATTAATATCGTTTGATGATAACTTAATTCAATAATATGAGTTGATTCGGCGATATTAATGTTTATTATTTGACAGGAAGCAATAATAGTATCTACTATTGCTGCTTTCTCGTCGAATGCAATTGACTACACTATTACGAGCCGATCTCATAATATCGGCACAGCAAGGCAATCCTCTGTTTATCAGCTACATTGACAACACACCGTGATGTTTCTAATTAAAACTAACGATCGCGCGACAGCACCACGATGATTACGCGCACCCGTCAATTTTATTAATTCAAGTTTACCAACCTTGTTACGAAATAAATGGAAGTTGGCGAAGTGATCGAAAATTTGATGAAAAATTACAGAAAATAATTGAGAATCTAAATGGTGTGGATCAGTGATTAAGAAATTATTGAAAATTATTGTAGCAGTTTTAGATTGAGAAACAAACCTTAATCGTGGTTCTAATTAACATCAAAAAGAAGGAAATATGTTTTTGAAATGTTCAGTCGGATTGCAATTGCGAAAACGGACAAGGGAGAGATCTGCAATTACACACTTTTAATGGGAGAAACTTTTTAAGAGAGACATCTCGTTAAAGCGAAATACCGTGACACGGTTGCGGCGCCAAGGAACTAATGCCACCACGAAAGAAAGTAAACCTAAGGCAAGATACGGTTCAGGGCACTTGTATAAATAATTCACAACCGCGAAAGACAGGGGCAAGGGGTAGTCAGTCTACCACAACAGCAATAACTTTAAGATTTAGATAAATATAGCATTGGTGTTTGTTTTTTGGAAAATTTTTAAACTACGAAATTTCGAAATTACATTAATAGAAAATTAATAAACCGGAAAACTAGAAAACTGGAAAGTTAAAAAATTAGAAATGTCTAAAAACACAAATGATGAATAAAATCAAATATAAAATAAAAAGTTTGCAATACAGAATTCATAAAAGTTCCAAAATACCAGAAATACCCTCAGATTACACAGGGCTGTACTTGGTCGATTTTGTCCAATAACAACGAGATAGATACATTGACTAATTTTAATCCATTATGTCAATATAAATGATGAACGATGATAACGATAATTATAATTTCATACGACTGGCGATATATAACATAAACTTCTGGACGCAACATTGAGAATCCGATAAACACGACTGTATCTCATCGTTAACCACAATCTACCATAATATGAGCTTCAAATCTACTAAAACAATACATTTGGTAAAATTAACAGTTCGCGGTAGATAAACAAATTAATGATAAACAGTGTGGAATATGGATTCCTTCCTAAATTATTGGAAACTCTAATAAAACACAAAATATGAAGATAATGTTTGCAGTGAAGCTTTTTTTTAATTAACAATTGTAAACATTTAACCCTTATAAGATAATAGTTTTACCTACTATTTATATTATATTGAAAACAAGATAACCAGTTGATTAACTTTAAATTTAAGCAAAAAATTAGTTCTGGTCATAAAAGGGTTAACTGCTATATGACAAGTATCTGTATTTATTGTGAAACCTCAATTCTACTAATGTCTGCCTATATACGGATCGTATCACTGATCGTGGCGCCGGTACACTGGCGGCCCAAGGAGACAGATATCAAAGTGAATCAAATTTATATCGCAATAGACGAATAGATCGTAGCCAAAGAATTGAATGTCATCCCCTCGTATCGAAGTATCGAGCTGCAAAATGTGCAGACTTTGCTGTCTATTTTGCATTTTCACGTCCAACGAATACAGAGATCTCGGTTTACAGTCCGTGCATTGCGAAGTCGTGATACCAAGGTCGTTTATATCAATTTTTATATTATTTACGACGGAATACCAACGAAACGAATAATCGAAAAACCGTTAATTGCAAGTGATTAAAAAAAGTTGTATCGTTTCTAAAGAATCGCGAATATCGTTCTTTGTTTTTGCAGAAGATCAAAGTTTGACGATCAAACATTTCGAAAAAATACTTCGTACACGTCGAATTTTTATTACGAAACTCCATTGAAACAGGTACACTGGAACCATTTTTTTTTTTTTGTTGTATTCTACAGTCTGTGTTAAACAACAGTAAAATATGAAAGAGTAACTTGTTCAACGATGAAACAATAGAGAGTGATAAAATTGATTAATTTTCAATCCCTTTTTTTTACTTTCTTTTTTATTTCGCTAATAAATCACACTAAAAGCTTTCGTATAAAATACTGTGATTCGATTAAAAGCTTTTTAAAGCGCGAGAGTTTAATTAATAAATAAATTTATCGACGACGGTGGAGTAAAACGAAAATCTTGTCAAACCTCACAAAAGCTGAGCGAGATTCCCTTTAATTAAATCGATTGTAAAGTAAATCAATACGATCCATCGATATTACACACCGTATTGAGACCACCTACAATTTTACTTAATTAACGTCCGTGATTCGTTACCAGATACATCGATTCCGAGTCGAAGCATTATTACACCTATCTCTTGGAATGATTAAGTAACCAAAGTTAGCGGTTGCTGCTACCACGAAACTTGTTAAGCAAGCGCCGCTACCCGTTAGAAACCAATGTTGCAACTAACTAAAGTAACACAGTTATTTAACTTGTCACTCCAGCAATCATAATTCTTCGTGTTAGCTGATATACGGTCGCTTGGGAAAGTCAAACTGTTCGCACCTTGAGTGCCACAATGAAAACGGATATATCTAATCAGACGCTATTGGAAGACTGATTAACGCGTAGAAAATCAATCAATGTTCGAATTTGAAAAAAATATATATTTTATTTCCTAACACTTTCATCACCGCTTTACTTCAAATACTTTGGCAAAACAAGAAAGGTTGAATTTTCAAGATAAGATGGAGGATGATTCGTAAAATTGTTTACCAAGTCGAACGACGTTCCGAGCAATCTAGCAAACAGATTCGAATACTTTGGAAGCGGTCGAAGTGGCCGGGCACCGGGGCCAGCTAATCGAGCGTGAAAATTAAGTATTCCATCTCTAACGGCGAGTATATAAGTATGTGCTGACATTACTGTTGGCCGGAAATGCGTCCGTGGCGCAACATACCCGGCTGCGGTCATTTTCAGCGTGCTGGGTTAGCCAGGAATGTTAATAGAAAATGCTCGGTGTCTCCGGACTTTAATTATGAGTTCGCGACCGGAAGAAGCTTCGTAATAAGCTTCCATGATTCTCGTTGAAAAGTCATTCGAAAGTTGCGCGAAGGAATCGCGCGCGAAAAAAAGAAAGAAAAATGAATAGGAAAAAGAGAGGAGGAGAAAAAGATGGTCAACGAGTTACCGTGACTGATTGTGAGAGAGAGTAACAGCCACCTGGAGGCGGGGGGAGGAGAATCGAGTTCAAATGAAACTGTTTCTCGGTTGTTCAACGCGGAAGGAAGAGAGAGAAAAAGGGAAAGACCTGTCGTCGATTTTTGAAACGAACCATGGGGGGCCAGAGAACCGACGCCGGTAACGTGACGTTTAAATTCGCGATTAAAATGCATTGCATAAAATCGAGTAGACTGCTATCGGCGAGCCGTTTCAGCCACGGGGATTTCCAGCCACGCAAGCCTGCCATCATTCTGGCTCGGAATTTGATGAACATCGCCGGTGTGCTTAAATAAACGATGATACAGTTAAGGAAAAGGAGCGAAGATGAATGCTACCGCGGCTTCGCTAGGATTTAAAGGGCTGCGTTTCGACCTTTCCACCAATGAAACAATAAACTTTTAATAAAGGAATAAAATTCTTCCTAAATCTGTGCTGACAATAATTAACACGTTGAGTGCCGCATTGAAGCTGTTGAAAACTTCATTAAATGGTAATTTTATTTGTAACATGTTTCGTTTGTTATTTTCACAATGTTTTGTTATTTCTATTATTCGTATTTTCAAATGTCTATTATAAATATTTCTAGTTCAAGTGTCACCCACGTATGGGTGACGTGGCAGTCATGTGTTAATTCGATATGATAAAGACCCTAATTTATTTACACTTGTAGCACTGTTTAATAAGATTGAATCAAGCCTACTTTTATAGTGAAGTTTACAAATATTCACAAATCTATACATTTTTATTCCATTTCTTGAACACACCATCGTAAAAGATTGCAATCAGTGCAGAAGAATTAAGTATAGTTTAATAATTAATGATTGTATACTTCGTCGATATCCTCAATATGAATTTACGATTCTATTGTATCGTCATTGAAAGTCTTCGATATCCAATTATTACATGAACAGAACGTATGGAAATCATGCCATTAATCAACCCCATATTCCCAAAACGAGTTAAAAATGAAAAGCATTGAAACGGCAGCATAATTAATTTGAAGCGAATCGAATAAACGAGGATAATGAATAATATATAAAACTCGTTTGTGTTTAAAAGCAGTATCCCTTAAATTTCAACCCTTAAATATTTTATTAATCAGAATGATACGCATTTCAATTGGAACAAACGTAAAAAATCGAAAAAGTTGATTTTCCTCATAAAATTAATCCCAAATCAAAATATCAAAACGGTGTGCATTATCGTGAAATGATATACCCGGACGAGAAGTATCGTGTATCGTAATATCGTTCTGATCCGTTCGATCACTGACGGAAAAAAAGACAAGTTTCCTGCAATTTTCTTAAGTTGCCAATTTTTTTTTCCTTTTTCGGATTGACCTATCTCACGTCGGAATTCCCTTCGATTATCCTCGACTTTTGCCCACCGTTATGTTATGCGGGATATGTCGGTAATGTCCCTCGTAACTTGGAAATGGTAAGAGGACTCCAGAGTCCTATTTTTCGCGGTGCCAGGAATTCCTTTGGATTTTGGGATCATTTTCTCTCCCCTTTCCCCAATTCTCATCCCTCCCGCACACCTTCCCTCTATTTCTTTCCTTCTCCTATTCTATCTACTCTTTCCCCGATTCTCTCTCCTATCTTTATTTCTTCGCGTATTACGTTTCTCCTGTGTCTCATTCACTCTGTTTCCCTACGTTTACCTCTTATTTCCTGTACCATTTTCAGCCTGCCCCGTAACCCTTTCTCCTTTACTTTCTCTTTACGAACGTCGCCCCCGTTTCTCTTTTTTTTTCCCTTTCTCCTTTCGTTCACCGCTCGATAATGCACCCCCATTGATATTTTCTGTCATAATAAGGCACCGTTCTCTCAAGAACAACCCGTTCGTTAACGCTTTCGTTACCGTGGACGCAGTCGTTGGTTACAAAACGATCTTTGTGTATGTTCTAGGGGCCAAGTTGAAGGAAACTCTGAAACGGGAATTTATCTTTCTTTGGATAAGCGAGAACGAACTCGCGTAATAAATTTTCATTTCAATCCATAACAGGTTGATTTAATTAGAAATATCGATGCATCGTGAGAGTAAGATTTGTTAAAAGTTAAAATAACGTCCGATAAATATGGATAGTTAAACCCTCGATAAGCTAACAAAAGATTGCATAAATTTTAAAATAATTAAAAGCGTCATTAATTAATTTTGACGTACGTAATTTGTTAATAGCGGAGAGGTTAATCAAACGTACAGGTTTGTATAGGAAATACGTACAGGGTGTAAACGTTTTGCACGAAATATATTAACTGTATCGCGTTTCTTTTTACCATTATTACATGATACACGAAACGGGGATACCATTCAACGACACATCATTATTCCCGATGAAATAAAATTACGTAGGGAACGACGGCTGATATTCGTAACAATTCGCGTACAAAGCAATACAATGGATCATTTCAATCCAAACGTATCGCTTTTTGCAGCCGTGGGCGCCAAAACAAGAAACACCATTTGGCAATTTTGCCGGCTAGTCCTGAAAGATGACTACGCGCCGTGCCGCTTTCAGATTTATCCAAGCCAGATTTTTCATGAAAGCTGTTTTCTTATCCTTTCAAGCGAACCGCGTAGATTTTCGCGATCGATACAAAAAACAGCGTTACGAGTGGTACTATCGTGTAGAATTAATTTTAATACCAGTGATCAACTTTTATAAAAATTAAAAGATTTGAAGCAAAAGAAAATGCTTTTTAAATTAATTTTTTTATAGAAAAAATATCGAACTTACAAGATAAATTTTGTAATATTATTGGATGATTTTGATCAAAATCTTGAAAAGAAAGAAATCTGTCTTTTAAAATTGATGCTTATAAAAACTTCAAAGGCTAACACGCTTAAGATGAAATGTCCTGACAAAATTACAGTGAATTATACTTCAATGCATGCCTGCATTACTTACGCCGAGGTATAATTATAAACAGATTACGAATTTTTTATTTTTAACAAGTCACGATATTACTACTCACAAAATGCTGGATATTACATAAAACAATACCAGATTACGTATTTTCCATTTGGTAACTTAAATGATGCCCGAATAACGTTCATTCATAAATCTATTTATTTAATTCTGAATTTATATTTCTTTGATATCAAACTCACAATAATTGTATTTCACACAAGAACGGAGAATATGGGATCATGTTCGACAAATCCGCAATGATAATGGAATTTCGTTAATTGATTTGGATTTAATTAATATTAAATACACGTTTCGCTCTAAAATGTTGAAATAAAATTTTGATTTATTGTTATGAAATAAAATATCGTTGGAAAAGTTTTATGAAAAAAAAAAAAAATTGTGGGATGATAAAAATGATATTATAAATTATGAGAGTGTATCGAATGAACTACATAATCCTTCTATAATTAAATAATTCTATATCAGAATAGATCAATGTTTTTCATTAAGCTGCGCGGGTGTTAATAGTTTATAGTTCGTAATTGTATGTACCGAGAGAAAATCAAAGTATTCCTAGCCTGTTCCCCTTTGAGTTGGCAACATAAAATAGAAGTTCTGCTAATGACAAAACCGATACAGCAAATGCTTCGCGTATACACACGTATGACTAATGAGCGTCATAAAGTCTGTACACTATCAAGCGATAGTAATTAGTAAATGGACGCGAAGCTCTAGAAATTGATCTTTCGTGAATTGCCTGACGAATCAGAACCGTGCGTCAAGTGTACGAATTATTATTTTATTAAAGTAATTCTAAATCGTGCCCTGTTCGTAACAAAATATTTTCGTTGACTGCAATCAGCCACGATAAAAATTTCAAAGCGATACGTTTCGAAAAAAAAAAAAGAAGAATTGAGAATGTTTAACGTTGACAATACCTTTTATAAAGATATTTTGAACGTACGATCTCTCGTGTGTGATTTTATATCCTAGAGAGATATGGATACCCGATAATTGTAGTTTACCGACTACACCAATACGTATCGATGTTTCGAACACAGTATCTCGGGACAATCGAGATCAAAACGAGAAGCACTTATCGTTACTGCGTAAACACGCTTTGTGTATAGAATTTACCGCATCGATTGCTTTCACTAGCAATGCCAATTTTAAAATACTACTACCAGTTCGCACAAACACAGTCGGAGTGCAAACTGATACACCCAAAGCGGTCAAATTTACAAAGGAACTAATATAAATATCCTTCGACAATAGAAACATTAAGTTATTAATAAAAACGCACACTTCTCTTGCAATCGTACTTTAAAGAAACAAATTTGGTGTACTAATTTACGTTACCTTATTTATGAGAATGTCAAATATAATATCAATAATTATGACAAAGACGATAGAGTCTCGAAGAAAAGTGTGAATAGGAAGAAAGCAGAGAGAGTGCCAATTACAATGCACTTTGTTTCAAGTCGATACGTTGATCGGTTCCTGAGATATCGAGCTTCAAAGTTCGCCGATTCCAAAAACGTTGCGACCTACTTTATTTCAACGGCGCGTAATAGTAATAGTAATAGTAATAGGGAAAGTGCTTGAATGAGTCATTCATAGCGTACAGAGTATCAATGAACGGGTGCGAGCGAGAGGCCCGATGATACTAGGATGAATAAAAATTACCGTTCACTTTAAACAACGATATCTCAGTAACCAGATAAGCTACCAACGCGAAACAAACGCTATTTTAAACAGCACACTTTTCTCCTCCCAACCACGCGAGACGCATATCAAAATGGCGGATAGCTTCTGAATAACGGCTGTTTTAAAATTGTACCAAATGTAATTCCTTTTATTGAACAAATAACAGTCAAATGACTTCAAATAGCTAAATAATATTCGATTAGCTCTACTGATTGTATAAATTAAGAATAATTGATTGAGATAATCTAACTCGTTCAAGGATAAAGATGTTCACGCAATAGTAATGATAAATGCTTCTGTTCAGAGCGCTACGTTTAACCGCAAGATATTCCCGGTCAAGATATCCATCAACCCCATCGATCATCATCATTAACAGAAGCATTAGGGAATTAGTGTAACTAATCAGAGTGTAACGCTTATCTGCTCCGCTGGACAAGATATAACGCGACGATAGATCGAACGGGGTTAACGTTGTTCCCGAATCAAGCCGGGGTGTCATGAAACTTTTTTATCAACTTACCTTGATGCTTGACGTGCGACAGGATGTGTCGATGATCGAAACGGAAGTCGATAGGCCTCTCTGCAAGCTTGCACTTTTCAGCTCACTTTCACACTTACGATATTACCGTGGTCGTCGCGTCACTTTACTCCTCGTAGACCGATCCCCGCGCGTGCCAGCGTCGTAGTGACCTCGATACTTGGACCACCGAAATGCCCCCGTACACCCCGTACGTCGAACAACCCTCGAAACGTATCTGCACAAAGGAAGCATAAAAACAATGTTTACATTCCTCGCACGTCTACCATCGAGCTGAAACGAGTCTCTAAGCACAATAACATTTTATAACGAACATAATACGTTGAAATTTCAAAACTTTGAATACAAGGTGTGTTATTTTGCTTGGATGAAGTACGACGGAATATTTTTTTCTCTTATCGTTCGTTGTACGTACGATTGATCGTTGGAATTTCAAAATTGTGTAACTATTGATAAATGATTTTAATGTTTTAATTATAGAGATTGTAATTTTAGATTCGATACGATAACAGGAGACGAAATAAAGTTCATGTATTTGTTCTCGAAATGAATAGTTGTAAATTAATAAACGATTAATCTACTGTCGTGGTTCGATAAAGGACGCATAAATTTACCGCACTATTCAGCTTAATGTATTCACGTACGGTTATTAATATGAATGTTTTCATTTTATTATGAAGCGGGATCAAAATAAAGGATTGACTACGATCAACGTATAATAGAAAATTATATTAAGCTTCGACTAATTAAAAAACAATGATAAATGACGATTATAATTTTGAAAGTTCAAATGATTGAAAGTTTCAACACCAATGTACCAAATTTTAGAAAATATCGATAAATAAATGTGGGGAATGAAATGATTGCAAAGGTGTGAAGGATTGCGAGTATGAGCGTGAGTGAGTGTGTGTGTGTGTAAAGTAATGGCAACGGTGAAAAAACAAAAGCTAATCGGAATATGAAAACGAGGCCAAAAAATCTACAAGGAAAATCTAGCACCAGCAATTAAAAGCTGATTCCTTAGTAAAAGGAAAGGAGGAAAAAGGGTATTGATAAGAAGAATAAAAATGTGATAGTCCCGCGAAGGCTTGGCAGAGCCGTGCAATCCCGGACCAACTGCAAAACTCCTTTGCCCTCCCCGATAACTCGTAAGTTATGATTGAGGGTGGAAACCCTTCGTTATGAACTTACAAGGTAGATATCATTTAGGAAGTTTCTCACCTCCTGTCTATTTGCAGTTTGCACTCTGTTGCAAAAGGAGCTCAAAACCGACCGACCGACCGACCAATTTCCATGAAACTTTCTATTGGACTTACCTATAAAACCTTAACGAAACTAGTCGTCGTGTCTGAACTTTATTTCTACACCCTGTTATTGTTCATACCCCGCTATTATTAACAATTTTAAACATCGCCAGCCAGAGTCTCACTTTTGATCCATAACATTATAACTGCACAATTATTAATATTTGTATACTTATTTTTAAATTGAAAAATAGATACCTATATAATCATTCTTTATCTTGACAGAAATTAATGTATATTTTGGCAAAAGTATTTTCAATACTAGCTGTTCTAGGAGGGTCCTTGAATATCTCATATGATTAAATGATAGATATTAATTTAGAAATTAAAAACATATAAACCGAAATCAATGATTTCGATTGATTTTTGGATCGATAATTATAGTTATAAGACCCTGTATCTTAACAAATATTTATATCTGTCATATACAAACGTATCATTTTACAAAATTCATGCTTTCCAGTGAAATTAATCATCTTTATCAAATTGCTCGATATAGACCATTGAAATATTTTCATTCTCAGGGCAATGCTAGGTTCGATTGAAAAACCCCTGAAAACTGATAACGAAATGTAGATTTTCATCAAAGTATCCACTACAATTAACCGGAGAGCGAGAATTTTTTGTTAGGTTTCTTTTTTTTCGATAGAAAGGTACCATTATTTCGCAGTAACGAATAAAATTGATTCGACAAGATGAATGAGAAATTGTACGCTCTTTCTCTTTATAACGTGGTGTTTTATGGCCACGTTGAAATGATCGCGATACCAGAAAACGAACGGTACAGGAACAATTTTGCAGCTTGAAAGGTACAAAATAATATCGTACGATCTAAAATATTGTCCGAGTGTTAGCGAACGATAAATCACATTATGGCGAACGGGTCAAGCGTGCGCCTTTTCCACGATTCAATACGATAAATTAAGGGCATTGTTTGATTTCTTCTCGAACGTTTTCACCAATCAACGACAGAAATAAAAAGTACACTTTTAGGGCGCACACGTTGGACAAAATTCTTCCGAAACGTCACCAGTGCACCTCCAATTTTACCGAAAACAAAAACCATACCGCGTACGCGTTCGAGACAATTCTCATTTTCACAAAAGCTTGCTGTTCAAGAAAAAAGGACACCGGCAAGTAACGAAAAGAAAAATGAAAATATAGAGATAATCGTTTCTGTGGTTATTTTTTTTTTTCTTTTATAACGCACCGTGAACATCAACAGTGAGTCAACGACCTATTATTTATATCGACAAATGTGTTTTCTGCTCCCTCGCACTACAGAGTGTTCTTGATTTATAATATTACAAAATAACTGAAGGTACGAAATCGCTTGGACTAAATAATTAATTTCTGAAGAATTTAACTTCTAAACTGAAGCTTATTTCAAATATTGTATACATTTTGAATGGTTTCGTTAAGAAATAGATCTTTAAAATAATTACAACAATGGTTTAAATTAATACGAGAACGCCCAAAAGATTGTAAAATGCTACTTAGTGGCAATAAAAAGATCTGTCAAGCAGAAGGATGTACAAATTTTCCATTTAACCCCGTGCGAGGGGGTTAAGATACATCGATCGATGAACAGGGGTGGTAGAACACATTTAAGACAGAGATATTTATTGCCGTAGCGGGATCAGTTAAAAAACATGAACCGGAAGTCGCGGAATCGTGACGAAAAACGCGGTCTGTTTGGCACGATTAATATGCAGCCCGGCTACTGATTTAAATATCATTTGCACGAGACACAAGTGCTCGCGGTCATTAACGCCGAAAAGAATTTAATTGCAATTGTTCGAAGCCGTCACCGCCTCCTTGTTTCTCTGAAAATTAATCCGACACCGCGGTTGTCTTCGTACAAAATAAAAAAAAAAGGGGGGGATCTCGCGTTTTTAACCCAGATTTCTACCGAACCGGTAATGCGATTTTTCAGATTTCACCGAGATTGCTTCTAAGGGTCCATTATATTCGAATTGTATCGCATCGTGCGCGAACAATATCACGAAAATTGTGCCCGTAATTTTTAGATGGATAAAAAGGGCGAATGGAATCTGAGTATTTAAGGAAATCGAACCGAACGAGCCCGGTTCAATTAAGAAACGTTTCGCGATATCACTTTACGACTGAAATGATTGCACGTTACGATTCAGTAGTCACAGGACACGTTTTGATGGCCTTTGATGAATACAGGAAAATTAAATACTTTTAATATTAAAGGAAATATTAAAAGAGTACCTTATTATGAAAAATGAAATGAAATATGAAAAGAAATTGAAGCTATCAATTACTTCTTCGAACCTTCATGAATTTAAAAAGTGTCTTGTGACTTACGAGCTGCAATGTACATATTAAATCCCAAACAATTATTAAAAATGAATTGATAATTTTGTAAACTTACTATTACAGTTTAAATTTCATCAGAATTATCTCAGCATTCTCACACTAAATATTCCACTATTCGAAAACATTCTAGAAACATTAATGGTTCATATCACAGTTTCGATTTTACCACCCTCTTATCGATTCGTTTATTACGGAATCACAGTAATTAAGACTCGAAGAATCGTGCACTGCACCAAGAATTTTCTGAACATCGAAGAAGAAATTTGAAAAAAAAAATCCAAGGTGAACGCTCGAAATGGGTCAGCCGAGCTACCTTGTTGTCTGCTTTTCGAAATTACTCACCAAACAACGTTAGGCGATGAGTATATCGAGTCAAAAATACCAGAGTCGATTCATCGGGCGCACAATAAGAAATCTGGTTCGATAGACTCGGAAATACGAAAACAAAAGAAGAGAATTAAAAAAAGATCTCGGTTTCTCTTTCACTCGTGCTCGAAATGCCACCAAGTTAGCAATTTTGCACGTACAGGTGCGAACAACCGATAAGAAAAAAAAAGAAAAAATAGACGAAACAGAGGGTAAAAGCGGAAACACGGCACAAAGCGATCGGAAAAAGGAAAAGCATCCTCCAATTCGAAACCGGGAAACGTGTTCTCCGAATATGAAAATGGCACTCTTACTTTTGTATCGAACGATCGGTCGTCCTGTTGCCGCTCGATGTACGGCGGCTCGTCAACGTGTAGCAACGGAAAACCGTGGAATTATCCCGGAAATCCTGTAGGACAGCCGGCAACCAACCCCCTTACGCACGGGAAGCGAATCCTCGAGGAAGGAAGTTCAAGGCAGGATTGTCAGACGGACTCGAAACTCGAAATTCGCGGTTAAAAATTCGAATGCCTCGACGTTCTTTTTTTCGATCGTTTGGAAAACAATTTTTTTTCAAACGGGATATCCTGGAAAAAATGTTAAACCGAGAACTTTGCGAGGTGTCACCACGTATCGACGAAGAAAATCACTGCGACGTGCGAGGACGTCGCGACGGCTGACGGACGCAGACTGGCTGGTACGTGGTCGTTCGTCGGTTTTCACGGCGCGCCGCGACGCCGAACGTCCCGACGCCGACGCTCGCTAGGGGCGCTCACGATCGTTCGTGCCGTTTCGTTTCGCCTTGGCTTTCCGCCCCCTGCGTCTTCCTCTTGCGATTCTTCAACGCGCACGATCATCTTTTGGCCACCGCGAGACGCACCGCTCTTACCTCTCGACACGTGCCAACCCCTCTCTTTTATGATCCGTCTTCGACAGGGGGCTGAAGAATACCATCGAGAGACACAGGGGTGGAAACAATGAACAAAGATAGACGCAACAGTTGCGAATCTTTTCGCCTGTTAAGCACTGTGACCCTTTTTAAGTAATAATTTCTAAAATTTATAATCGCGAGAGCTAATACAGCGACTCTTCGTCCCAAAACAATTATAATCCCGGTGATTAATACAGCATCGTAAGTTTTGAAGCTGAGATGCAGAAAATAAAAGATACCTGACCAGGTGGAAACAAGAGTTATCCAAGAAATAATTCAGGGGGAGAAAAAATGTAGCACAGCTGATGCTACGGGAAGAAAGAAGATCAAAAGAAGAAAGTACAGTAGGAAGAAAATACGAAGGGACCGACAAGAAACCAGTATACAAGTAAACAGAGAATGAATAAGGTCGTTGTGAATCTTTTAGAAGTTGCAGGAACAGCGAGCGGAATTTCCCTGCGTGTACCGCTTCCTTGCACCGCCAATTGGTCCAGAGAAACTTTTGCATGAAAACATTTTTCTGAACGTACCTATTAATGCCAAAAATAAAACCGTATCAAATTTCAGTTTCCCCAAATTTTGTTTCAAAACCACCCTAATTATACCCAAAAATTGATCGTACGATTACGGTTGAAAACTTTGCCAGGAGAAAAAAACGGTATTAATCGCGAGCAGGGGGGAGGGTGAAGCAATTTTTCTTGACGCGAGACGATGAGACAAGTAAAAGGGGTGTCGGTGGTTGCCGTGGCGGATGCAACAGTTGCTCGTATGATGACGCTTCTCGCGTCTGCTTTGCCCGGCGTCGTGGCACGTCGACGCGCCGCACCGCGACGCGTCGCGTCGTCGGTGTAATCGAGCGCTGTGACGAAGCACGTAAACGCGGTAGCGCAAGCTCCGCGTCAGGATGCCAGCAGAAAGAGGGTGGCGTCGGTGCGGCTGTCCACGGCTTTATGTTCCTCCTGGGAATTCTCTCCCTCGCACCATCCAACGCTCAGATGTTCACCCGAGTGCATAGCACCGGCATTACATACATGCATACATATATATGTATATGTATACATATATATACGTATTACATACGTGTATGGTGCCGCGTTAAATGTCCGGCCGACGTACAAAGCTGCGACGACGAGCCGGATAGGAAACTTCTCCGCGATAATTATTATTGTTGCCTGGCTAACGGATACCACCTTCATGGATGCTGACACAGAATCACGCTTGTACCTGACACTTGATGTCTTCCGAAGGGTGTGAAACTTGTAGGGTAGATGGTTTCCCGAATATATTTTACTACTGGTTATAGTGGAAGACTTTTTTCAAGCTTTTCTGTTTCAAAAAGTTGTCGCAAGTTGATCCTTCCGTAGGTTTATTACTGGACCAGGTTTTTCGTTGCACAAGTTTGGAACCTAAGAGTGAAGCTTATTTTATTGCACTTTGAAATTGCCAAAAATGTAGCTTTCTTCCTGCGCTAAATGAAGGGTCGTATTTTTCTTCATAAGAGAGGATACATAAAGGAAATATACAAAAAATGGAAGTGTCTTCTTAGAGAAATAATAGGTAGATTTTGTAATCGTGACGGAGGATGTTTATCAGGGAAAGAAAGTGTGGAAGTATGGTCGTGCCAGTATATAGAGTACAGCTACTTTTCAAGCGTGGACTGTAATTCTGACCTATCAGGAACATCTGCGTGGCGTTCGTACGAACGAGTCGTAGTTACCTGCAATTGACAAATTTCCAATGGGCTACTTCGTGGCATCCACCTTCGCAACAATTAGTCCTGACAAACTTTGGGAACACTTGGTGTATGACACTGATAGCGATTCAGCGAAGCGAACGTCAACGCGTGGACGTGGCTAACACGGTCGAATCAATGATAACGATACCATCACGATCGAACTTCTTGCAAAAGAGATTCCTTCTTTTGGCGAGTTTCGTTTATTCTTTCCTTCAAAAAATTGCGTTATCTCGTTATACCATCTTTCCCCAGATTTCCTTCCGGGTCTGTATCGTCGCATTCTGCAAACGTACTTTTCCATTGGCCCGTATCTCGTTGCTAAATTTAATTTCTATCAAGGTTATAATCTTGTTGAAGTCTAAAAAAAAAAGGGGGGGGGGAGAGAAAGAACGAAGAAAAAGGAAGTCTGGTTAAAATACATGCTGCTACTTTCGCGGTCGTCTTGCCAGGCTTAATTAACGTCTTCCAGAAACTTGATAACGTTGAGAAAATCTTGGTCGAAAATTTCGCAGATGCGCAGAATTGTTTCCAGGTTTGCGCTGACGCTATTTTCATCCGCGTAACTACCTGGCGGATTATTCACGCGGGTGTAATGTAATCCAGCGGCTCGTACATGGGAGCCCCTGATAGTTTGGGTTAGGAATTGGCGGTAGTTTCTACGCGAAATAGCTGCTCTATTCTTCAGTCTGCGGTTACGCAGTGTGAATATCTTCCGGATAGATATACCCCTCCCGCCACCCCCGCCCCTCGCGATCGTGTAAACCTGGCCCGATCTAGAGAGCCAGTAATTTGGATTAGCTATTGACGTTGCATATATACTGCCTGCCAATTCAAATTGTTCACGCCTCGAACGGACCGGCCGATAATCGTCCATAAACGAACCTTGCTCTTCCTTTACAGAACTTTCATCCCATTCGTGGGTTAAATTTTACCGCAAAAGAGTCGAAAACGAATGGATTCAGGCCTTGGTACCCAAAGGTTTTACAGAATTATAGAATTCTCCATGTCTGGGAGAAATAAGGGAGAAATTAATGAAATTATTGGTACGAGCTTGTCCACTTATTGGATGGTTAGCAAGACGAAGGTAGATAGCGAGGAGGATCATCAATGAAGATTTTAATCGCATCATAAACACGTATCCCTGAGGAAAATCGGCCGCCAAAGGCGAATATCTAACTTTCTAATTGTTCGAAACACTCAACAGAGGCGATGGCGGAACAAAGGCGCTCATTACTCTTACACGCTCGTTTCGGTTCCCCTTCCTCTATGGTATATCGATCGAATTCGCGCCCATGTAAGCAGCTTTCGCACAATCAGTTGATTACACCCAAGTTCGAAAACCTGTGTGTCCCGTGCCTCGTACCGCATCCTAACCGGATCCCCTTCTCTCGCACGCGTGTGTCTGAACCGGCGACGACTCTTCTTTGTCGGCTGCATCGTGCCCCCAGGTGCAATTCACATGTTCCGCTCAATGTATTACGTTGCATTAACGAGCACGACTTATTTACAAATCGTACACCCGGGACACGAACGATGCCGCTCCGTTCTGGCGGGTTATTTCTTTTCTTTCCTTTTCTCCCTTTTTTTTTCGGGTAATTCGCGTGTAGATTTTTAGCCCGGCCCGGCGAACGAACACGTTAGAAAGAACGTACACCCCCGGGGAACGATAACGGTGGACTTCGTGCTCGATTAGAGGTCTTTGATTTTTTATCAGTCATAGCCAGAAGATGGATACTTATGCATTTATGACGTGTATTGAAATTAAATGAAAAATGATTCATTTACAAAAATTACTCGTTACGAATTTTTCTCGAGAATTGAACATTTTATAAGGTAAACAGTGTCCCTTTTATACAAGACTTTTAAGTAATTTAGCAACCTATTAATCGGCTTTTCAGTTTATTATAGATTTTTTATTGGAAAACAATTATTAAACCTTTAATTATTAGTTTTCCATTTACAACACTATTGAAATAACAAAAGTTAGACGTGCTACGTCGAAAAATAAATTGGAAGTAAGAAATTTCACTTCCAAATTTTAATTATTTTCAAGTTAAAAAGTGGCGGAGGTTATTTTGTCATTTCAGAGCGATCGATAATGTGT
Source organism: Anthidium xuezhongi (assembly GCA_022405125.1). Classification (NCBI taxonomy): domain Eukaryota; kingdom Metazoa; phylum Arthropoda; class Insecta; order Hymenoptera; family Megachilidae; genus Anthidium; species Anthidium xuezhongi. Next base: position 3,337,128 of record CM039649.1, read on the forward strand.
TAAGTATTAGAATTAATGTAACACGTTCAGTATGTGTAAAACAAAAAAAATAAAATAAAATAAGTTTAACCAGGTTGCAAAAACATCCATGTGACTGTTCTAGTCATCAGGGATATTTGCGTTGTGTGATTCATAAAGCTCTTGGCAACATTATCTGTGTTCTCTGTTATGTATCATGCTACTCGCTTACATAAAATTCGTTAGGGTAGTCTGAAATAATAACTTCTGCATCTTTCTCATATTTAAACAAAATTTAATAGAAATATATTTAAATGACAGTATCATTCAATATGAGATAATACTTTTGTATCCATCTTCTGTAAGTTCCGAAACAAACCATTGAAAATCAAACATTTCTATTTTCTTTGAACTTTTTAACGCCGCCGTTAAACGTGTGCCCTGTCCACGGCACCGGCATACGTTTTATACGACGCTCTTTTACAAGAACATTTTCGTTATCAGCTCGTGTCACTTGAGAACAGAAAAGAGCATACTGTCACGTCTGGCGCAGGTTAATCAGAATTTTTACGATCCGGCCCGAAACTCCGAGCAATCAACATTAACCTTTACGGCCAGGTACTAATGCAAGCCAGGCGTCGCGATCCATCAGTGTGTGGCTGCATTTTATTAGGTCTTCCTATACACGATGAGTTTAGATCGACTTTAATCGTTTACCACACCCAGCCCATAATCCTTGCACCGTTTAATCTACCGTTCGGCTTCTAATAACTCCTTCAGTACCAGATAGTTCCAACTTTCATCGATCTCTACTTGAATTTACGCTCATTCCGGAAACACTTGTTCCATCAACGATAACCCGGGACGATCATCGTGTTCCACCCGTCCCGGATCGATTCATATCTTCCTAAGTTCCCGACCAATTTCACTTATTTAAATTTCGAATCGAAATCCGAAAGCGTCCAAATTCAAAGTTAGTCGAACGAAGTAAAACGGTTCCCCGGGATTTTTGACTAGTTGCAAACTTATCGCGAAAATATCCGGCGCGTAAACAATTTTACGCTTTAAAGTCTCTATCCTCTCGTCACAGAGGATTCTGTCTGCGAGTACACAAGCCGGGCCGGCGTACGTCGAGCGGTACGGCGCGGAACGACGGCGCTAGGGAGCGTATAATACATAATGTTCTTGCCGTCCCGTCGAATGTACAAGGTTTCGGCTGGTACATCCATCTCCCGTGTCATAAGCAGGCCAACCTTCCTCCACTTGCCGTAGCTAAAACATTGTCGATTTTTCTTGCATAGGTGTTATACGTTTTTGATAAATGGTCCGGTCCGCCGAGCAGCTAACCGAGCAAGCAGAAAAGCAACCTCTGGGCTAAGATGAGTGGCCAAAGATTGTCTCGAAATAACCGTGAAATTTTGCAACGCCTTCTTTACATTTTGTCTTCTCTTCTTTTACTTTTTATTTCATCCCCTCGTAATGTTTCGACCGTGCAGAGCGTTCGCTCGCTTAATATGCACTTTAATTCCCGTTCGTTCAGACGTCGGACGTAAACTAATTTGCGGAAGCTGGTAACCTCTTTAACGGGCCAACGCATCGCTCTTCCTTAAGTCAACTTTAATTTCGAGACGCCATACAATTTACCAGACACGCCGGTTATCTTTTTAGATACGATTCTGGCCGCGTTTAACGCACGATACGCCGTAGATTTATCATCCGTGCGAGCGTTTCTTTCTTTCTTTTATCAGGGTCATCATCGTCGCGTGAAACTGCGAGAAATGAAACTGGGAACATCGAAAAAGCGGGTTGTATATTTCAAGAATGCTCTTCTATTGTTAACGAAGAAAGCTTGCTTCGAAATAAACTCTTCGGTAAATAATACAGGTTCGTAAAAAGTGCTCCTTTTTAATCTTCGAATAATCCTCGAATCTTTATTATAAAATAATTAAATCTTAATTGTTTTTATTCGCAAAGGATTGAAATGATATCGAATCGAAATAGTTGTTCGTTGAATTTTAATATTTCTGTGGGGAAAAAGACATCAAGGTTACGAATTTAATTGGCAATCCGGTATTAATTAATTGGTGGTAAATTGATTCTTTGTTTTCAACGAAATGACACGCGAAAATCGTTTGGAGAGCCTGAAAGATCGCGCAATAAAACAGTAATTGCATATCTCGCCGGTTAAATTGCCACTTCCAGGAAAAGGTGGGCCGCATTAATATCGATCGGTTCTCCTGACAGGAATGTCACATCAATATCAATTAATCCTGCGAGTAATAAAGGATTGCGTGCCACGAAAAAGGGAGCCCCCGTTCTTCCATCCCTATCGATACATCTCACGTTTTCCTGGCCAGTTAACTCCTTACTACGATCATCAAGTCTTATCATCATTCCGATAATCAATGACTGGTCCCGTGAAAATTGCCAATAATTGGAAGATTGATAATCGATAACACGTTGAAACGATGGAAATAGGGTAAAATATAGAAAATGATACTGTACATTAACCACTTTAATGATTCAAGAACAGAAATATTACTTTATCGAATATTAAAACTTTAATTATTTTAAGCTTATATACGCTACAATTAAAAATTTTATATTTCATTAACACTGTGTTATGTTATCTTAAATTTTATATTACTTTGAACTTATATTACAGTTTTAAATGTTCAAGCTTTATTTAATCAAAATATGCAGTTGACATTAATCAGTTACGACCTAATATTAAAATATGGATAAATTTCTAAGGTTTTCAACTGAATTAATTAGTTGAATGAATCATCGATTGATCGAGCAATGGCAATTTCCTGAAATATTAAATAATATTCGCGATCGTCGTCGCATTCGGAAAATAAATATTTACAAGGATATTTTGCGATACAGAAATCTATTTGGTATTCTAATTACGAGTGACCATCGAATCCTGGCGCAGTCGGCATTAACGTTTCAATACGTTTCATGTTAAACATTATAATCTTCAATAATTTAGTGTAGAATAGTAACGGTGTTTAGTATTCTAACAATGAAGCTAAATGAAACAATGAATTATCATATGCTGATTTGATTCCGAATGCAACATTCTCGATTAAAAGATCGGATTGCAAACAATGAAACCATTTTGGTCATTCAACTGACATATCGTATTCGCACGCGTATTATAACGTCGAACATGGTTTCAATTAAATCGAAACAGCTTTAACCTTTCCTAATCAAACATTACTTTTCACACTTTATGGCTAAGATAAATAAGAAATAAAAACTCGAAGAAAAACATAAGATTCTGATTAAAAGTAATTAAACTCGACAGCAGCGATAAAACTATAAAAGGAAAACGCTTGAACAACTTTGCTAAAAAAAAAAAAGGAAATGTAATTTCGTAATTTTTAAAGCTATTTTCCCGTCGCTGCTCGGAAAATGTATTTCTTCGTGAATGTCGCGTGTATTACGATGTTTAATCAAAGTTGCAGCGAAGTTTCAAGACCCCGAATGAAACGTAATGCATCAAATAAAATATGAATTTAAGCTACAAGGTGAAAAGATGTTTTAAAACGAAGGGAAAGGAGCGAAAAACTGGAAAAATCGTTTCCAAGTGAAAGAAGGAACGGTCGAAATGCCGGAAATCTCTTCGACAGGTCGACGAGCTCGACGAAGAAGAGCCTTACAAACGTAGAGATTTTCTTTTTCCCTTCTTTTCTTTATATGAGCGATAGCACGGCTCGAAACCTTTTTCATTCGACAAATGGCACGAATCAGGCTGTTGGCGCATACCAAATTTACTTTTTTCTTCCAGGATAAGTGCAGCTTTCCATTTGGCTATTTAATTAGCCGACTGAATACGGGGGCTGGGACGTATTAAAGATATGTCGATGTAGAAACATTCAAGTCTTTAAAAAGTGTACAACCGTATGGCTCTTGAACCTTGCTTAAATCGCTTTCTCTCGAAAAAAAACAACCCCTCTGATGCGGAAGATGTATAAAAAGGTGAAAGAAACGATTGAAAAACCAAGGGGTTCAATTTAAATTCATTTTCTTGGGGGATAGCGGTTACTAGCATCACAAATTAAAGAAAATTTTAAGTAATTGCATAGAAACATTTCTTTTTAATTACTATAACATATATTAATTATAATTTTATAAATTATGCAGTAATCCTAATCTAAATCACGTTTTTGGGGTAACCAGAATATTTAAAATAAGAATTTCCATTTATAATTAAAAGATTGATAATTTTATGACTTTAACAAATAATGGAATGTAGAAATACTTTCAGGGACGGGTTAGACTTAAAAATATAGAAAAAAACAAGAATTTCTTTTAATTATTCCATAATATTAAATTAGAGCTGTCGACTGGATATCGAATGTGTTAATAAAAAAACATTGTTCAAACAAAATATAGTAAAATGGAGGAACGGGGAAGAACGAGATGTTTTGAAAGTTTCATGAATTTTAGTATCGCAATTATATTGGGACAGAAGCAGAGGCCGGAGATTGAGTTGAGGCTCATAACTCTTGCTGGTCGTAACGTTCAACTGCAGACTGCTCAGTCCTGCATTTCATAGGCCGCCAGATGTTACGTACCTACATATCAGCAGGTACCACTTCACGTGCGCGTACGTATTCATTACTAAATTACGCCTACAACACGGTTTGTATGGTAGAGAAACGCGCTGGCGACCGCGGATCGCCGATAGCGCCAAACAATATTGTTCTTTCCGTCTGTTTACTCTGCCAAATCGAAATAAATTTACAACTAACGAAACTATGAAAAATTGTAGGACCAGTTGCAAATTTAAAGAATTTTTTAAAATTTTATAAAGCCTTCTATGTCGATAATTGTCTCCACCCCTTAAAAAGGATAATAAAAATTCTCAAAGCTTAGGTGGGATAAATGTCAGAAGGTAGACTTTTAAAAAGAAATTTTATTTGCCAGGTAAATAGTGAAGATAAATTAATAGGATTCCTGAAAATTGATGAATTTCGATTTAGGTGTGTTTGAAAGTAAGAAAGACGAGCGATGAAAGCAAAGGTGGACCGAAAAGGATGCTGGAGAACTATAGGAAGCTGTTGCGATGACACCTAATTAAATACAGCATTATGCCCCAATATCGAACTGTCTAGCGTTTCTATTTCGGTTCCCGATTTAACCTAAAATGCCAGATAAGACGGGCACGAAGTTAGAGGTACAGAATTAGGAGGAGTTCTCTTGGGTGCGTCTTTGTATGTGTACGTGTAACGTAACGATGTTTCCCTACTTCGAATGTACTTCAATTACAACATTCCGACTTCTGGGATTCTACATTTCTACTTATTCGGGAAACGCTCCGTGAAATTACAATTTCTGTATACGCCGAACATTCAAGTGAAATTCTATGAACATATAATAACGGGACCGGGTGCACGGATCGGCTCAACAACTGGAATTGTTTCAACTTATTGAAAACGAACTTTTACGACTTCAGCTTCCATCCACGCGTTTCAAATGGACCTTTTTTTTCACTTAAAAAGAAAAAGTACATGAATGAAAATCATTCGTTTAATCCGTGTTGGATTACAAAGATCAAATTTACCATTCGTTACTTTTTTAATAGATCTTTGAGAATTGACAGGTTAAATCTAAATTGAGTTAAATATAACAAGCATTAGGGCTTGATAATTATTTCAATGCTGGTTGGTTAATCTGTTAAAGAGATAAAGTGGATGGCGGGCTAAGTTAATTACCGCGCCTAGGCATAGTGCCCAGTAAGTTTCGAATGCAAGACTAATGGTGAGATTTCCTCCCCGTACGTTGCCATCTTCCCTAGGGAAGGCCAACAATCTTGGCACTGTACGTAGTCAGGTTTTAGGAATTTTATTGACGGTCGTCTGTCAAGGTTGCCTGGCAGAAACGTGGATACCGGTGCATTCGGGTAGAGGATGATATTTGATTGACCGAAAATTGGAAGGCGAAAGAAGAAGGTAAAATTGATCGGTGAACTGATCAGAATCGGTCGGGAAATGGTTAAAGGCGAATAGAAACTCTTAGGTATCCTATCGGAGGTTTCACCAGCCCCTCTCGAACATCAATATCGGACAAGATCAGAACTTAAGGCAATTACGCACTGATACAACAAAGGGCATCGTCTAACGCGGTTATACCTCGTAAGCGAAATTCTATTGCTATATCCCATCTCGAGTATCTATATTGGCCCTTCTCTGAGAACACAACCATTCTCTCTCCAACCCTCTCCTCCTCTCATCATCTTCCTTCGTTTCATACGACCCTCTCGGTTCCTTTTGCACACGCTCTCTTTTGCTCTCTTATCCTATCGCACCGTTTCTCTATCAATACCAACCTAATCTACTTTACCAGCAAATAGTGTTCACGTTCCCCAGACAATGGTTTTCTCTTAGCAGGATATCTCTCACCCCACTTTCGCCTCGTTCTATGCATTCAATACACCTATGTAACTTTAACTTCCTTACATCGTTTGATTTATTTACACGACACCGATAATACACTACCGATAATAGAACGCTCTGACAGCTTGAAAAAATTCAATTCCTTCGTGATTGGCTCGAAGATCAAGCGTCTCAACCCCATCATTTTCAGATTTATAAATTTTCTTGTTTGTGGCTTGGGATATATCAATTTGAAATATTAGGACTTTTTTTAATAAAAATTTTGAAATCTTCTCTGAGGATCGTCTTATTTTATAAATAGAAATACAGAGGTGGAGATATTTAAATTCTCAGAAACGTCAATTTTTCATTTAATAATTCCTACATTTGGATGACAATCAATGATCAATGGAGAATGAAAAAAATACGTGAAAATTGATCCATTTAATCGTACGATGATTTCCACTTTGGAGAAAATTGTTCGAGCTTCGCGTGGTACAAGACCTACTTCATCGAACGACGATTCTCCGCCTAATTGATTCCCGGGGAACTCGGTGAAGGCGCCAATTTCGACGAGTGTTAGTAAAATTAACCCGGTAGGTGAGTCGAGCATTGATTATTACGAGGTCAAGTATCGAGCATCCCTTTGAAAGGCCACATTACCCCGACGGTTTGACAATCAGACCCGTCAGACAATGCTTTCCCAACCTAACTGTGCTCGTACCCTCTTCCTTTATCTATTCAACCGCATCCCTGTGAATTTTCTACTATCATCGACCTCTCACCTTTCCTGTACCCAACTGATAATACAGCTTCCTATCCAATACTGACACACAAATGACCAGCTGGGGAAAAAACTATCGCATTGTACAATAAAAAATATTAGTAATTCTTCCAGTTAATTTAATTAAGCAAAATGGAAAATATGAAATTTTAACTCTAAAAGTTCAACAACATAGTACAAAATTAATTAAATTATTAAAGATTCATTACCAAGAAAATCGACTGTAATTTTTATACAAATCCTGAAAAGTACAGAATTACCTCATTTTTTTTCCTTTGTATTTGTGGAACAAAGGTTGGGTATGCAAATTTCTATGAAGAAACGAATTACAACGATGGCAAGCAAATTTTATTCATTATTCATGCTTGCAAATACGAACGTATTTTTATATTTATTTCCTCGAGTAACTGCATACAGCTTGCACTCGATTATTTAACATCGTCGCACATGAAGAACAGCTTCAACGAGTCGGCCGTTATTTATCGGTGAATTATTGTTGAAACGATTTTAGATAAATGCGCGGGACGGACGACGGATAAAAGGTTAAAATTGCTCTTCGAAATGAATATATTTCGGTAATATGTTTTCGGGAGCAATCGTAGAGCAATTGTTTGACTGGGAAGCCAACACGATCGTATTTAATTCGACAAAAATCATTTTTTGTATTAATTAATTCAAAACTGATCACGTATTGTATAAAAGTTTCTAAATCAAATCGTTGATGCTTGAATAACTAAGAATTTTGGTACCCAAGGAAAGGTTTGGAATTAGATATTTGTACAAAATGAATTATTCCAAACCATGGATGAAGAGGAAAATATAACTGTTCTACGTAAGTGTAACATACAAATATTGTAAACTTTGGGTCCATAAGATTCTCTAATATTGTTTTATCTCAGACACTAGTTAATTTATTAATTTTCACAAAACTAATAATGTTGCACGGGAATATGTCTTCAGCTGTGAAAAAAAGATCTCTTGTGTTTGTTCAAAGAAACGTAGATGTATTCTTTGAAATGCGTACTTTTTAAAATTGAATCTGATTAATTAGACTCAGTGTGTCTAAAGGTGTGCCAACTGGGTTAATTTAGTTATATATAAAAACATGAAATACGATTGTTATTATAACTGAAAAAGTACTCGATTACCAACCATGCTACATTTTTTTTTTTACATTCTCGGTATTTACATAAATACATAAAATTCTTGTTTTCAAGACATATTTCCTGCTTCCAACGACGTCCGCAGCAGCGTTACAGAGAATTATTTACAAAAATGCGTGAAAGCAAGTAGAAAACATTGTTTCAACTTAAACGTGAAAACAATCCTAAAAAACAAGAAACCGTTGACCACACTTCTGCATAAACATCCTCGAGTAACAAGAGGCGAGTTGTTTTACATTAACTATCCTTTCTGACACGAACAAAGTGAAAAGATTATTTTATTCGCAGAACACACTGATTTCGATAAGTACCCCTACAAAATGACGTGCCCGAATTGTTTAAGTTATATCATAACAAAAACGTATCATTACAGTAACATCACAACGCATACTGTAGCTGCAAGTTTGGTTCCAATTTGGTTAGTAAAAAAAAAATCGAATTTTTATTCATTTTCCTCCACCAAAGTTCTTAAATTATCCTCAACCCTTTTATTTCACTTAAAACTATTATATTACTTCTAAATAAAAATTAATTGCGGAACAAGGACAACTACACTCAGGTGTTGAACATAATGCCTGATTTTCCTTGCAGCGTTTTTTATTTTCACTCCTAGGGATAGGCGTTTCTCAATTTCGCCAATGAGGGGCCTTTTCCAAAAAGGCCCTTCCTACGTCGTCGCCCCCTTCCAAGACGATTTCGGGGGCGACACTTCCCCCTAGGAGTGTCTTATTATATAATTATATCTCCTATCATATAATTTATGATGCGCCCACCCGGAAAGAAAACTTGACGCTACACAAGGTTAAGAAAATGCTAACGCGTCAGGTCTGGCTTATTTTTACTTTTCGGCCCTCGTCTCGACCATCGAGATATATCCATATCTCGAGAAATATCCATAAATTTTGCCTACATTATATTTTTTTATAAAAAGCTTCATAAGCAAAGGGTTAATATTTAGTATTTAATAATTTTCTTAAGAGATAATATTTTTTTTAATAAAAGTATTATCAAAATTCGTTATTGCAGTTTGTGCATGATACCATATTACGGTCATGAATTCAAGAATACAGCACATTACTGTCCGGCTTGCAAAATTTACCTAGGAACAAAATTCGGAGCCGGAACATGCAACGTCTCTTCAATTAAATAAAGGATAAAGTAAACCTGGCATCTAACAATTTTTCCTACTTCCCATATTCTCTGATTAAATATTAAATAGAAATGAAATCTACACGGGTAAACGCCATTATCGAAAGAAGTTGAATTGAAATCTTAATAGAATGATATTAAAAATAACTTCGTGGTATTTAATTAAAATAGGGAATAAGTCGATAATTATTTACGTTCAAATCCCTCCTCGCGCGATGTAGTCGTGCCGATTCGAATCTATACTGCACAATCAGCATGCAGTTAACAATTTCTCAACAAATATACGTTGAATCAAAGTAAAAAGTATTGAAAATTGTCGATAATGATTTATTGAAGTTAAATGTTGTTTTTGACTCACCGAAAGGTTGTTAGTTTTGGTGCATTCCAATAAAAACATAAGATCTGGCGGCTCCGATAAAGATGTTCTCCATACTTGGCGCGTGAAATTAAAGCTGAATCTTCATGTAAGTTTCAGCCTAATACCGCATTCTCATTTTTGTCCAATTATTCGACACGAACTTATTCATTTCGATGATCCGTCCAATGGAGAAACCTGAAATCATTTCAATGCAAATTAGACATAAGGTCGAACGCATTTGAACACCGGGTTCTGTGCATTGAAAGTGCCAGTCATTCAATATTTCGAGATTCGTATTTTGTACGTGTCCCGTTCATTCATGTTGTATTAGACTGACCTGAGAAAAACAATGGGAGCAGTACGCGTAATTAACAACGATGGCCACTTTTACGAGGAGATGGCCAGCGCCGGCACGAAACTCGTTGTAGTAGACTTTACAGCAACATGGTAAGCTGTTTATGGTTACAGTAGCAGAGTTACAAAAATTCTGTTTACTGTACAAGTCCACCCCTCCCTCAATTTAACTTAAGCTTAATCATAAGCAATGTTGTGTAAAATAAAACAACATTCTTTCTATAAAATTCCTTTCAGTAGTAACAATAACTCTTACGTATTAAGTATTCCAAAATAATTTTTAATTTACAGGTGTCGGCTCTGTGACATCATTGCACCTGTGTTCGAGCAACTATCAACCAAATATTCGAATGCGGTGTTCCTCAAAGTTGATGTAGATAAGTGTGTAATGACGGCTGATATGCAAGGAGTCAACGAAGTGCCTACATTTTTGTTTTACCGCAACCAAGTTAAGGTGGGAGTGTACCACGAGCCTGATCCGACTGGACTAGAATCTAAGATTCAACAATTTTATGGCAGTGGAGAGTCTGAGGATTCTGAGAGCCCGGCATCAGGACATGTATGATATAGTGATATTGTTTGGAATAATTGGAATGATATTCTTTGCTGCAGTACTGAAAAAAGTACCAATACAAAAGTTGTAGTAACTTTATTTCAGTGGATATTAACATTATCATGACACCTTCAACATCTATTGTTTTCCTATCAGTTGCATGTGTTCATGATTTCATAGCTAATTACATTATCAGAATGTAAGAGAAACTTGCATCCTTTCTAGACAATTTCATTCATACATAATTCCCTGGATATTTGTACTCAACTGTATCGTGTAGAAGGCTGTGAGCAACAAATACTTTCTGAAAGCATTTCAGGGATTCATGTTTGTACCTTTTGCAGATGGACCTGGCGACGTTCATCACCAAGACACAGTGCGAGTGTTTAAACGAGTCCGACGAACACAACTTCCTGCAATGTCTAAGCGCTGACGGTGGATACCTAGAAAGCGATTGCGACGAGCAATTGATACTATCCATCGCGTTCTCGCAGGTAGTCAAAGTGCATTCTCTGAAGATCAAAGCTCCTAAAGATAATGGACCAAAAAATATCAAGTTATACATCAATCAGCCTAGAACGATCGACTTTGATATGGCAGATTCTAACACGAGTGTTCAGGATTTAACGTAAGGATCAACTTCGTTTGATTTTACGATTTTAACAAATTCCTATCTATTTTTATCGTTGTATTTTACAGATTATCAGCAAAAGATTTAACAGAGGGTAACTCGATTCCTTTGCGCTACGTGAAATTTCAAAACGTGCAGAATCTCCAAATCTTTGTGAAAGACAATCAAAGTGGTAGTGAAGTTACGAGGATCGATCACATAGCCGTGATCGGTTCACCGATTTCGACAACAAACATGGGAGAGTTCAAGAAGGTGGTCAGTAGAAAGGAAGAAAGTCATTAACAGACTATGTATAACGGATTGTGAAAGAGTATCTTATGTTGAATAAACTTTCCATGATCATTGCATTTGACGGAGACGTTGCGAAAGTAAAAACAGTCTTTTTTATAATTTTTGTTTTTCGTTTCGACTATCGTTGTCCGTTCGGGATCTCTGTAATTACGGAACAGTGCATCTAACATTGTAAATACAAAACGTTCGACTATTGATTGAAATATTTAATTAATTAAAATTATTCGATTCGAGATCACAATTTTTGTTCCGCGAGAAATTATCGAGATCCTGTAAAATCGTAGCAAATAATGATTAGAAATATTTGTTTTATACAACAATGTTCGTTTGAGTAAAACAAACAAAATATAAATACGTTCAATAAAAAATCTTATTGAATAAAGGGGGGAAAAAAGTCATTTACAATTGTTACGTGCATAATAAATAAATAAATGAAGTTTTTACGATTCGGTAAATTTCTTTAAAAAACGTTAATTGATAAGGATACGATGATAGGATGATTGAATTGTATTTTAAATTTAAAAAAAACGTCATTCAATGTTAATCGTTTCATAATGTACAAAATTACAAGTATAATTGTTGTAACATAAACAAATTCATCAATACACCACTTCCAGTGAAATGATTATGGACAAGTTTTATGAATCCGCCAAATGCCACCACAACGACACGCTCGCACCCATCGCTGATCCCACGCTCTGATAGCGGCTGTTCTCGTCATATTTTGAACCTGAGCTTTTCCACCACACCTAAATTATTAAACAAATTAGAACACGTTACGATAAAAAATGATATCGACCCCTAAAAGCTATCACGAAGAAAGACAGTTTCAAACCCCTTTTTCACTACTTCAATTTATTTTTTCAAACATTAAACTTTAAAAAATGCCTCTACAATTTTTTCCAAAAGTCTACAGTTTAGAAAATACTTCGAGTTTGAAATTAACAAGGGGAGATATTTTTATAACAGCTTTTAAGGGTTGATTTCGTGTACGTTTATAGTACCTTGTACATTGTTTAACAAGAAGTGGTTGTTTCCCAAGGTACAAGTGCCTAATACCATCAACAATCTGCCCAGTGTGCATACAACCCTCGACTGGATTCAATTCAGGTACAAATAATAATTGTTCAGGTTCAATACCATATTCCAACTACAATTAAATGATTAAAAATAGTTATAACATATTAGATCTTTGTTGTGAGCAATCGACCACCCATTTCTGTATCTTCTCGAATCATAAAAATTCAAAAGTCGAAAGGTAATGGATACTATCGTCGATTGCTCATACAAAGTTTGATAACGAATTATATAAACTGATTAATGGTCAGTCGGGAATCTTTACCTGTAACGGAAAACTCTGATAAAAAAATATAGGCGTAGCAATTGCCGTTATGCTACTACCCTGGTGCAACTGCGGTATCATAATCTGATTCGGTAGTAGGCAACAATCATCTGGAAGAAATTCATTGACATAGCAAACATTCCATCAAAAATATTCCATATTTCTCTGCAAATGTTTGTGAATCGAAAATTTACTCCTCTCTTCTCAATTAATAATACTGCAATCACTCTTCACTATTAAATTACGATTTATAATAAACTTAACGATATTACTAAAAAAATGTTAATAATCAACAGAAACATTAAAAGTTTTAATATTTTATCAAACTAGAAAATGTTTTTAATTAAACTTCGAACCGAACAACTTTATCCTCGTTCGTGAGGGTTTCTCCCCCGTTATTTAACTCCAAAGTCCACCGTTTCGTTACTTCTGTATCCGGATTGATTTTCAAAAATACTTCCGTTTTTTCACTTTTCGGACTCCCTACGTCCGCTATGAAATAAGTTGCCTCCCCTTTATTCGCTGTCGAAGCTTTGTCCAAACTTTTTCGTTGGTTCAAGTCCCTCGTAACCATGTCCTTTTCGATCGAAACGAAATCATCTGAGAAAAAATGTTTCCTTTCCTTATCGCTTCCTCTATTTCGTTCACTTTTCTCCGCCTCTTTGATCAAATCAATAAAAAACAATTCTCTGGGTGAGAGGGTGCTTTTCGGAGTTTTGATGTCCGTTTCATCCTGAGGAGTGACCGTCACCAATTTCAAGTAACTCTTCATGGATTCTCTTTGTTCCTTCTGATCATCCTCTCTAGACTTTAATGCACCTTCATCTTTCTCTTCAATATTTGTAGCACCTGTACCAGCCTCGACATCGTTTCCAAAATTTCGCCGATGTATCACGAGGGGTGGAAGATCCTTGTGCCTCCTAATTTTATCCTGTTTAGATTCTTCAGGAATATCTGTGGCTTTCGTCTCGTGGTCAAATTTAATTTTCTCTGAATCTTTCGAACAATCTTGTTTGATGTCTTTCAGTTTCATTTCAAAATCGTCGAATTTGGTGTTTATCGCTGATGCGGATTTTGGAGAACCATTCGTGCCGTAGGATTGCAATTGAACCTTTTTATCCTGTTGCGCATCCAAACGCCTCCAAATGAAGACCGAACACAACATGATGAAGAGCCAGACGAAGAACGCCACACACCAATAGATGACGAACCATTTGAAGTCAGTTTTGGAGGAATACGGGGGATGAGTGATCGACAGGGGTATCAAGATGATCCAGTAAAGAAGGAAGAAGGAACAGTTCGCGATGCAGAATATCGCGAACCTGGATGGTCTCGAGCTGTTGGGATTTGTCGCTAGTTTTTCGCTCATTTCGGATATCGAAATTTATTTTCGCGGCACTTCGATAACTTCTGACACCCTCTGGTTCATATTTACTTTAACACTGAAGGAGGAAAAAAACTGGAATTCCCGTTCGTCACACGAGGAAATGGCTTTATCTAACTTCCTTGTTAACCAACGTTTGGCGATAATGTTCAACCGATTATGCAGCAATGTTAGGCACGAATAATTCCCCATTCTAATTTACTTATTTAATGTAATTAATAAGTTTGTTATCGTATACAGTATAAGTGAGCATCTTGGAACTAAATAGATGACTCTTTTGAACTTTTACAAGATTTCAAAATCTAAATATTTTGTTATGGGGGGAAATTATAGGGGGAAATATTATTTGTTTTGCTAATGCATTATTATTACACAGGTTATTTAAACGATATTTTATAAAATTGCTCAGCTAAATTCTCAAACAAACATACCAGAGCTTCATATTATGCATAATATCTTAAATAACTTTCCCCTCAAATAGCTAACACCGATATCAGCAATTTGAAGAGAAATGTATTTATAGATCTACGTTTGCAAGAATATGTTACCAAAACTTTGCCACTTAATTTCTCGTTACCCTATTAATAAATACAAAAGGACTTACCAATTAAGCCATCGTCAACCTGCTGAGCCTGAGTGTCTCCGTTCGGTTGAACCAATTTTGACAATAAACGGAACAACAAGGCCAATACATCGAGATTATCGGCGCTACGAAGAAATACTGGTAGGCACGAGGGTCGCAATAAGCCCCATATACGTATGATTACCAGCAATTCCCTCAATGTATTTAACGCCTTGTGATCCTTCAATAGTTCGTACTGTATTCGGGTCAAATGAAAATGAAACAATATAATAGAACTGGACGGGATTGGATCGACGATGATATCGTTTATAAGTAATTTTTCAAATACTAACACCTCCGGACTTCATTTGCAATCGTTGTTCTGGAAGACGAGCCAAAAGATTCAGAGCCAAATCGGCGACCCATTGAATCAATTGTTGCAACGATTGAAGCGTACTCGGTTCGACGGTGAATTCTTTGGGATCAAGATGCAAAAGTACCTGCCAATCAAGTGTTAATTTGCTGAAATTTGATTCATTGAAATTTTCATCTTCTTCGTTCTCGAAATAAAAATTGATCCAAAAATAACTATTCTGGTAGCTACTTGCCAACGAAAGGATTAAATGAATAATAATTTGACATAAAACTATCCGCTACCCGTTTTCAAAAATACTGATAGAACAAAAAAGACGAATGTACCTTATCTACATCAGTGATTGCATCATTGATCACTGTTGACAAACTCTCTGCTGGTCCCTTATCGTGGGAAATTAAATCCGACGGTCGTAACAACGATTTGAAAGCTGTCGCTACCGAATGTATCATAAGCAACGACGACAAATCCGCCGCTTTACTCTGTCCTGACACTAACATTCTAAAAGTAAACATATTTCTTTGAATTTTGCCCCAAAGTAAAAATGAAAGAAAAAAAGCAAAGAATACGAAAATCTAACACGAAATACCCATCGAATACGTATCGCTATGGTTCAAAACAAAGGGTGAAGTATTTATCACTACAATAACACCAAACCTGTATAACGATGTTTTGATAGAAAGGAATTGAATGTAATGGTACTGCTGTATCGGCTGCAATTGTCTATTGAAGGAAACATCCAGCCTTTCGCACAACGGCTCGATCATCGAGGACCTCAGGCATAATAACACGTCTAACCAGTCTAATCCTGTTACCAAACAATATTCCAACAACGTGCAAGCGTAACTCAACGCCAACGAAGGTCCTGTAAAGAAAATCGTTTAATTCTCGATCTTGTAGTCGATTGGGGAACTTCCTTCGAGACAATTACCTCCGTCTGGTAACAATTTGTACACATACAAATTTCCTCGAGTATCGCAGGCTAAAAGGACACAGCCTAACCACGACAAATCTATGTTCGTTACCGATACTGAACTTTTGAAGTATTTACTGTTAGGCTCCTCGGGTCGCCATGCCATGTTTAAGAAGGATAAGGCTATTTCTTTCAGGCAATCGCGGCTCAAACAATGCACCGACGAGTCTGCCAAAGTTACTACAACGTAGCTTGGAAGAGGCGAGGTGGTGACTATAGGTAACTTTGTCGTAGCTATTGCCGTTATCGGGGACTGACAACGATATTGCGACTGATGCTGCCAGACCTACAGAAACATTATGCTACAGAACCTTTCAAACACTATGTTCTTCAGTCTGAACACCTACCACGACAGTTTTAAATGGTTCCAAAGTTTTGGGCTGAAAGAGCTTGTGAACGGGTTGCGACTTTTCCCTCAATTCCCATACCTCTACGATACCTCCGCTGTCACTGTTCACGGCGACTACTAAAGAATCCGCATCCTCTCGAACTACGAATTTCAGGTGCGTCACGCTTGTATCTGAGGGAACAATTGTCTGTTATTTTAACACCTAAGAATCGTAAATATTAGACAAAGGATTATTCGAATTTACATGTACTGTCTTTTGGTACACCGTCCTGCAGAAAGAAACTCGGAAGTGCCTGGGACGTGATAGTACATTTGTCGTCATTTTTACGAACTAATACTCTGTAACATCTAATCGGTAAACAAATATTCCCGCTGCTTACAGCTACCAAAATATGGCCATCTAAAATTTTATAATGTTTCGTATGAATTTCTTCATTCTTGTCTGAGTAGATAATTTAGTAAAAATTAATGTATACTTTTTCCATAACACAGATCAACTGCAGTTATCCTATGCCTTATACTGCCTAAACTCTCTGTTGAGGAACAAATAGGATTTTGAAAGTCTTTTGTAATCATAACTGCACCAACCATGCCAGTGGTCGATACAACTAACACACCCTCTGCTGCTCTGCCACCGAATTGTCTGACAGAGGGAGCAAAGGGTAGGTAATTAAATTTTTCGCTATAATGAATACTGTCCTTTTTCTCTGTTACAAGACCAGTCTGAAATAATTGATCTACATTAGGTTCCTTAAGGTTTAATCATTCTTTCACACTAGTTACAACTACCTTCTTTCCATTATGAAACCAGGCTGCACCTAATATATATTCTCCAACAAAACAGGTAGAACCAATTAATACCCAATCATTAAGAACATGATCTTTGAACATCCACAATTGTACATTTCCAGTGGAATCAGCAATGACTAGTTTGTCACCTGGTAAGTCCCATTCTATTGCAGTGATAGTATTCTTGTTTGACAGTACCCTATGTTGATGTAAATGATATTAATTGATCTTATAAGATATGCCTCAAAACAGATGGAGAATATGTTACATACTTGTG
Source organism: Anthidium xuezhongi (assembly GCA_022405125.1). Lineage (NCBI taxonomy): Eukaryota > Metazoa > Arthropoda > Insecta > Hymenoptera > Megachilidae > Anthidium > Anthidium xuezhongi. The sequence continues at coordinate 3,354,804 of CM039649.1, forward strand.
AGTATGCCAGGGCATATTTAAATCGCATACATAAACATGAGATCCCCATGTTTTCCCACTATTATCATCCAACTCTGTGGTTGTAGTAAAGGCTGCTATATTACGGCTAGATAGTGAGCATAAAGATTGTCCTTCATACAGGCTAAAAATTTGATTACTGCATAAACATTAAAGGATTTTATTTTACCAAACACATTCTTTGCACTTACGTGTAAATACAAAATATATTTAAAATTCATGGAATAACTGACGACGAATTAAGAAACGAGCTACCAAACAAAAGTCAAACAAAAGTTCAGTATTTTATCTATTCGCAACAGAGAAACATGAATGATCGACGAAAGTAGTATATAGAATAATTCTCAATATATCTTTAGAATAATAAAACAAAATATTAGAAGAAACGTCACGTACCTTTCTTGATTGATAAAAGGTTTCGGTGTGACTTTTCTATTTACAGTATACAACAAATCCATTGTTTTGTTGAGGTTATGTTACCAGCCAGTAAACACTATAAACACGAGTACTGGCGTTCCTGTGTATTCTTTTTGCTATTCTGGTGCATTTCGATATACAAGAATATGGTATATAATTTTCAACTTATAAATTAATAATATGACAAAATTATGCCGATAAAAACAAAGAGAAAACTTGTGCACCCGCGCACCCAGTAGTTAGTACTGCGTCATGTGTGAAACTGAATGTGTTTGTGATGTGAATCCATCCGAATATGTATTCACCGTTTCTGATTTAGGTCGATCACAATTATGAGACATTTCCCATTATTTTTAGTTATCCCGCACACGAACGATCATTGAAAAACTTTAAATCGTACCTGAAATACGAGCAACGGTACACTCGTAAAATCTTTCATTGAATTATGCAAGTGTTAAATGCATTTTAACCTAACTCCGTTTGTTTTCATTCGCTTCCTGTTCTGCAGAATTGGTTTACTTAAATAAATTCGTACTCGCATTGTTTCATCCTTATTTATTTAATCCCCCTTTACCTACATTTATGGTATAATAACATTCTTTTTGTCAATTTATTCTTATTATAATTGTTGCAAAAAATTAACTATGCCTTTGTTGTTTTGGGATACAACATCAAAAGAGTAAATGCATGTTTTGCAAATGAAATAAGAGTTAAATATTTATGCTTTGTGTCTACTCTGCTTATATGTTTATTTCCAAAGAGAATTGTTAAAGAATATTATTATGGGGTATGTGTAAAGCATAGAGTTCCAATATATGAAAATTCATAGAAATATTTAATAACTTCATCATATAGAGAATGGATGGTGATCGGACAAAGGACAATGCTTCCAAAACAAGCGAAAATCCTAACAATAAATTTGAAGAACCTCTAGGATTAAGCACAAGTATTGCCCTTGAAACCTTACAACGTGATATCAAAAGGGTTCTACAGGAGTACGAAGAAGATTGCAGAAGAAACAAGTAATTCCATTGGTTCTAGCTTATTTGTATGCAGGAGGAAAGATTCCACATTACATATTGTATATATTATGCGCAGAAAATATAAAGCTTGGCTAAAGGACACTTTACATCATCGTAGTCAGTACACAACTCTTTGCTGGACCTCAGCAATTGCACTTTTGATCAACAGCATTATCCTTGTTAGTGCATCCTTCACAACCAACGATACATGGTACGAACTAAATACTTTATTTAACTTGTAATTGATTTACTAACATTGCACAAATATGTCTATGCTTATACCTGATGCTAACAGCTGTTCATAGATACATCATTAAAGATCAATCAAAGTGTTAAAAACGAAAACGAATGCATAAACCATCTATTGTATCATTGCAGGTACCCTACACTGCCTTACGAAGGACTGACTGTCTGTTGTTTAGTAGTGATAAATTTTATTTTAGTTGTATCGGATAATAAATTACGACACGAGGAAATTCCTTACAGAGTACGAATTCTTCTTGACCAATTGGAAGGTACTCGAACAAAGATCCACGTTTTGTATTATTTAAACATTCTCTTATAATCGATATTCGTTCATTTCAGTGGCAAAGAATATTTGCCAATGGGTTCCAGAAAATTATCCACATCTGTGCAGTCCATTATCCCCTTGTTTGACCCTGCAGTGGACTTATCGCGATGGTCACATAGTTAATTTGCCATGGGCATTGCTGGTCGCTGGAGACATAATCGTGATGAAACCCGGACAACAAGCTCCCGGATATTGTGTCCCTTGCAATGTGAGTTTGATCGATTCTTCGAGACGAAGTGTTAACGATTTAAAATAATTCCAGGATACTGAAGCACCGATTCTGCACGCAAGAGAAGTGTACAGTCCGCAGGTTCACAGCGCGAACGAAATTTTCTCCACACCCCAGGCACGATTACCGTTGAGGAACAAAATCTACAAACTTCAAGAAACCCCGTACTTGATGAACCTAAGAATGGCTTTAGATCAGGCCCTGAATCGACCGATCACCTATCACAATCGCAAACGACACCTCCTAATGATATGCTGCATCGAGCAATTAGCTTATCCTATCCTTCTGATCATTGTACTAGTCGTGAACCTGTTTCGTTACTTGTATCTGTGGAAATACTTCGGTATCGGTTACTGGAACGAGATGTTCCTGCTGCAACCGATCGCTATTAGCATTCCTTTGCTTCCTGTAATATTTCCAATCTGTTGGATCTTTCTGAATTGTTTCGGTATGGCTCGATTCAAGGCACTGTTTAAACTTTATCAATCTTCAAAGAAACTACAGGTTAATATACGGCGATCGAACGGTAGGGTCTAATCGATAAATATTCGCGAGATATGATTGTTTTCAGTTCGTGGATCCTTTCGAGGACGCAGATTTTACCGGACCTAGCCATCCGGAGGTGGTGTACAATTGGATGGAATTGAAGGAGTACTTTTTCAGCATCCTCTTCGGTAAAGAGCACATGATGTCCAGGTCCGCGAGTATTCTGCACGTTTTAGGATCAGTCACGGTGATTATTGTGTGAAGTGGTCGATTTCAGGGCATAAAAGTATCAGAATTTACAGCTGAATGAAGAAGTCCTGCAGTACTTTCATGTTATGAAATAGTCTGTAATTTTCAGGCATTATGCTGCGTGGACAAGAAAGGTATTCTCTCGTGGCCTAATCCAACCGCTGAGAAAGTATTTTTCTTACGAAATGCCAGTACCTTGTCGCCGTCTTCGAGGTAAATGTTAAACGATACAAACGTAAGATGCACCGAGTACCGAGTTAATAAGATTTAAGTTTCGTCGTTTGATAGTACCGGTAGTTTAGACAGAACCTCCGAACCTCAATGCCAAACACAAACCGAGGATTCCAAACAAGACTCTAATAAAACGTCATACGTACAACATGGTAACAAAAAAGATGAAGAGATATTCGATGGAACGATTGTTGAAATAGAAGCTAACTTTTATACTTCCAGATCTATCTCATTCAACAGCGGAAGTTCTGGACCTAACTCACGATCATGCTTTGCCCTTTCGTTTGCAATTCGACGATCATTCGTGGAGGCAACATTTGAACTCGTTGAAACCATTAGGTTTAGCAATATTATTAAACACATGCAACATGGACACACAAGAGCACTATATGCAATTTTGTTGCCATGTCACGTGTGAGGCTCAGTATAATGAGAATCTAGTGCCAGTTACAAACAGACGGTATGTACCCACCAGGTATCCAAGTTGTCCATGTTCTCTTTTTTTTTTATATATGTTTTGTCACGCTGCATTTCACTCCCTTCCATATTTCGTTTTTTAATGCATTATTACTCGTACTAATAATCCCTGAATTGTCAAAAGCTAATTGCATCCAGTTTTATCGTGTGCATATATTCCTAAGACAAGCCCGAAAAGGTAACACGTCCAATCATCAGTAACGTTTGATCATACACATTTGTCAGCTACCAGGATCACAGTATAGAGGATAAGAGTGGGTATCGAGCTAAAGATACAATGCAAAGTTCAAGGCAGGTGTATTTAGACGACGAATCGGGCAGCCTTGGACAAATGTGGTCAGTCCAACCATTAGTTATTTTATGTATCCGACCGTTATTTTGTTTTAATTAATCCACCCAGTTATGGGTGATCGTGTTATCCGTGCATTGATGTATACATATAATATTCATGGAAATGCTAGATCATGGGACAATCTCACGCTTACGTTCTATTCTTTTCTATTAAATTTCATGCAAATACGGATTCATTGATGTTAGTATTGTGATTCGTACAGGTGTTTATGCGAATTGGCGAAACAGATAGGTTTCCAAGATCAAGCCCAACATATATTCCAACTGGAGCAACAACTGTCCACGTTCAGACACGTGGTAAGCATTCTTTTCTGAATCTTTCTGAACAAAGATAAAGAATTATTGTATCTTTACAGCAACCGGAAATGGTCCGACGTGATATCAAATTCGCACGATCCTTGAGCATAGCGACAAAATTAAAGTTTCCGTTTCCGCACATGGTGGCCGTGGTGGTCAGAGAACGCACCGGTGGTGGTTTGCAATTACTCACACAGGGTACAGCGGATATTATTTTAGATTCTTGCATCGAATTTTGGGATGGCCATGACCTGTGCCCGCTTTCAGCGTCAGACAGGTACACTGAAGTGTAATATAGGCTTTCTTTGATCGAATTTTATTTAAAAAACGGGGGTTTATTGTTCATTCTGTTTCTATAATTATATTGTAGGAAAAAAGTGCAGGATTTTTATCAAAGGACGAGTTTAACATCGTACTGTACCGCGTTCGCTTATAGACCTCTGGCACGAGGCATCAGCGACAAAATGTCCAAAATATACATTGAACTTCCGGCAGATAGCAAACAGTTGTACGCACCTCACAGAAGTCCTACGCCATTGCCTTGGGACTTTAGAAATGTTCTTGATCCTAGAGTGAAGGGAATACTAGGACAATTTCATTCGACTGGTGAGACATTATAACTAATCAATTTCATGACATAAAAGTTTTGCAAAATGGTACTTGTAGCATATCAGTTTAAAGCTTAAAGTCTGACGAAAATTACTACATAAATGCTTCATCAATGTCACTATTACAAAATGGTTGGTTCATTAGAGAATGTCCAAGTTTCAATGAAGCATCGACCAGTTTGTATTAAGAATATTGATGGAATGTTTATGTAGTTTAAATTGCTAAAATTACTAAAAATATCATATACCCTTTATAGATTCCCTATTGTGTAATGAAAACAAAGATGACAGTGTGAACGACGTTGATAGCTGCTTCGAAATTCAATGCAACCAAGTGTTCATTGGAATGGTGACCATGCAGTATCAAGCACAAACAGACATGGTAAGAGATTTATAGAGGAACTAACTAATGATCACAATTACGAGAATGAATACTTGAAAAAGCGTACAAAATGTTTGAACAGGTACAACTAATCGAACAATTGGACAGAGCCTGTATTCGTTTCGTCCACTTCAGCAAGGAGAACGAGTTAAGATCACGTGTGTTCTCGGAGAAAATGGGATTGGAAAGCGGATGGAATTGTCATATATCGTTGCTCAGTGAAAGGGCTAGGTAGTATACCATCATTATTTCTCTCTGAACTCAATGTCTCATAAACTACTTTGCTTTGCTTTCTTTTGCTTTTTTGGATTAATCTAAGAAGTTTGGGGCATGTCCTCACACGTTGGAAAGTACTACAAATACGTTTCTATTCTCTACTGTATAAATTTTGGTGTACGAAACATATCGAACACGAGTCCATGTATGTTGTTGGTGTTACAATTCTTTTCTCTTGGTCGTCGATTACATTTTTTGATATGTGTCATTTTTTCTCGGTGTTCCTTTCAAATTCTTGTCTCTTCTATCTATCTAATCTTGTACGTCTAAAAATAAATGGTGTTAACCGAACATTAAACTTTGTTATAACTTAGCTTTTATTCGTCATAACTGTGGATGTGAATGTAAAATATGATGCATGTACCGTTACAGGAGACAGCAATGGCTGGAGAGATATCCACACATGCCCCCATCGTATATGTTTGTCTATACCTCTTTCTTTCAATACTGTTACTAATTTGCATGTTTATTCGTTACGCTCTTTTTTAATACGTACTCTTTGTTTTTCTTATTTTCCATTCGGTTACATGTCCATTCGAGAGTAGAATTCGCACGAGTTTTACCCTTAGGTGGATACGTACACTATCAGGCACGATAGGTTCCCCTAGGAAGAATGGCACCGTAGGAAAATACATCCCCATCGTTTGCTATAATAGTTTGCCAACTAATTTAAAAATAATTCCTGTTATGTCTATAGTAACTTTGCACCCCTTTATAAAACTTGAACTAAGAGGTCCTGAAATTAATTGTCAACCTAATACCAGAGAGTTACTATGCATTATATTTATTACACGGTAAATCTCCGGTGTTATGGCAAATGATGGAAGCACCTTCCCCTACGGCACCATTTTTTTCTAAGGAAACTCATCCTGCCCGACACTACCTTTGTAATCATTCTTTTATAGCGTTAAACGTTTTAAACGAATGCAATGATCTGATTCTTTTCACCCTTCTTATCCTAGTCTTTGTTTCTCCGTTTTCTCGTGATTGTTATGATATTTTAGAAATTTGTTATCTTTGTTACGATAGATTACCATTAATTAGAGAATTCAGTTGAAAGGATTCGTTTTAATGCCAGTAGTTCTAATCGTGTTTATCCTTCTATAGTTTCAAGTCGCTTCTTCATTTAGCAAACAACACCCACAGTGTTATTCTCATTACACATGTTAACAGTTTATTATAAACGTGCACACGTGTTAATAATTTATCTCATTATATTACCATGGCGTACATGATGTACACGAAATAAATGTATGTAACTAACACAGCAATATTAGGTCCGAGAGTCCAGTGGGATGGTGGGTGAGCCAGGCAGCAGCCATGTCCTCACCCACTCCCTCGGCCCAATCTCATCAGCATAATTACTCCTGCATGGATGAGGCCAGCCACTTGCTTAATCGTGTCTCTCCTCGGTATGTTACATATAATCCTCTTATCACACATTAAAAAATGAAAGAAACAAATAAATACACGTTCATCGTTAATTAATCACACTTATCGAGTTACGATTTGAGAAATGTGCTTTCGCTTCTCGAGACGATGTTCAACCCTTTGAATATTACTCGATGCATCGAAAGGAACTATTATATTGCAATAGATGAATCCTGTAACATTTTGAAATATTCTGAAAAAAGGATACAATCCCCAAAAAGATTAAATCTAACTTTATTTAGCCCTTGGACAAGTGAATTTAATTTTGAACCCTTTTCTTTTCTTTTTTTAAAAATCTGGGTACCTAAGTTATGTCGAAGAATTCTTTCAACACCCCACTTTCTATGTCCTGGGTGTTGCAATTTTTATATGAGCATTGTATAAAGAATATTTAATTAATTTCTTTGCCTCGATGGCCAACACTTCAAAGGGTTAAACAGGAAGATCGTCGAGACGTAATATATTAAGAGCATGCTATTCGGACATTTCTGCTGCATAAATATGCTACATCGATGTGTTTGTGTTCTAAGGATATTATGCATGAACGAGCCCATGGAAGGCAATATTTTTCACACAGTTATGTGTATTGCATTGTAGCACGAATCTGGACAACAGCCGTGCGATGAGTATGTCAGCTCCAAGTGCCATAAACATGGACTTCTCCACCGTGAAATTCGACGACGAGACCACAGAATGGAACGACACAGGAGCATCGCAAGTTAAAAGTGCCATGAGCCATAGGTTTGTTTTGAGCACTCGTTAAAATTCAATTATCTCAAAACCATCGGATGCTATAACGTTATTTTGAATTTGCATGGACAGTCTAAGTCACCTAGTACAAAGGATCACGAGAAATGGACCGTCACACTTTTCGTAATTCTTTTTTGTTCATGCCTTTCTGGATTTTTGGAGTAGGCTAGTTCCTCCTTCCTTGCTTTCGTTAATTTATATATTTTAAGGAACTTTGAACCGATAGATTAGCTAGCTCTCTTAAATTTGCCTTTTACCTGCCTCAGAAAGTATCAATATCGAAAATTGAATGGGTACATGATTTTTAATAGAGAACAAGATACGATGAGAAGCGAGGACAGTGTACTCGTGCAAAGCGTGGATCTGGGTTCTGGACAAGAAGCATGGCGATCTTTGAGCTGTCTCACAGACAGCACCGAACAAAGTGCTCCTGTGAATTTCGATCTATCGAACAGGGTAAGTTTCGAAAAGTGTTCGATTTCAAGAAAATAATTAGTTTTGGCTACAAAGTTTTTATTTGAATCGAACCGTTCAGGATTCTTCAGGTTTGCAAAATATGTAAATATATGTTTCGTGTGTTCTCTAGGCAAAACTACCTCGAGGCATCGACAAGATTCGACCGCACATAGAACTGATAGACAACGTGCCTCTTTTGGTGTCGCTATTCACCGACTGCAACACTGCAGTCACGAGGGAAATGTTGCACATTATGCAGGACTACGGCGAAGTCGTTTGTGTGCTCGGCTCTTCGGCCAACGCGGAGAACATGCCTATTTTCATGCAAGCAGATGCAGGGTAATTAATCAGTCCCTTAATTCCTACTTCTCAGTAAGAAAGTATTAAATAGTAATTTTTGAAAATTAAAAAGTAATTTCCTTTAAATATCTGATACAGTGATTTACAATTTGGCTAAATAAATTCGATCCAATCGATCATACACAAGATACAGTTTCCTTGTTCACGAAATGGCCAGGAACTACGAAGCTCGTTTTATAAATCGTGTCTTTTTCGATCGGAGTACAGATAATTGGTCGACAATGAGCTATACGTATCTTCGACACGGGTTTGACGTATTGATAAGACATCTTATTGGTGGTGTGGTAATCCGTTTTGAATGTGGTCCGCCAAACTGTTGGTTTCGGTGGCCTTTTGACGTTAACAGGGCCGCCAAAATCTTGATAAGATTCCTTCGTCACCGTTTTATTTTCCATCGGCACCGGGCAACAGAGTTTACCTCGATGCGGTATGCATAGTGCCGCTCTCGAGTATCCAGGATTTATGTAGGATAACCCATGGGTAGTCTGCATGTCGTGCGATCCATTTATGGACAAATTGGGGTGCGGAACGAAAAGTCTCGACGTTATCCTTTTAGTAGGTTGATACGAGAGCTTGTAGGTTGTGTCGAAGTCGAACTTCCCTGTATTGTTAGCTTTTAGTCCCATGTGCTTTCCATAATTGATTCTCACTTTCGGTGTGGAATCGAGTTCTATGTAAGACCTGGTGTACGTTGTACCGTAATCGATTTTGATCACCGGTTTCTTGTAAGGTCTGATACAGTTTATGGGACCTCTTTTAGCCGGCTGAACGTACAACAATTTGTTATTACAAAACTCCGTTTCTGGTTTATCCAAACCGTTCCTTGTACAAGGAACGTCGTTAAATTCCATTTTTATAAAAATATTCAATATGTAGGAAAATAAGACGGTATAAAATTCAGGTTATTTAAAGAAATTATCAAAGTACGTTCAATTGTTCTAATCGCCACCTTGAAGCTGTTGAAAGCTTCATTATATAGTACTTTTATTTTTAATATTTCGTTATCTATAATTTCTAATTAGATGGATATTTTTAATTAAGCGAAGATGTAATATGATTGACGAATTCCTATAGAAATTCAAGCATCTCCTAGATGAGGGTAATTAACGTGATAATTATTCTGATTATAGGGTGGCGGTGGAGCCCTTGTATCCTCAAGTGTGTCAAAGGGTGCCTGTACTGACACCAACAAGAGATGACCAGGGTCCCTCTCCGGTTGATTTAAGCAGAGCATTGAATTCCGTTGCTTGCTCGTTGAGCGTCAAACGAGAGGATCCAATCGCAATCTTCCATTTAATCATGGAGGTAAACGAGCAAATATTAAACTTAACCCTTCCTCAGTTTATTTCAAACTCAGGCACAAGGGTGGGATTTTTAATAATATTCAAAATAAATTTTGAAGATTCAGAAAATGAAAATTAGCAATATTTTGATATCACCAAATCACGTTATTCGATATGATAAGATCTTTAATGTTTGTCCCACGTTTAGGCACGGCATTACATGACGTACTTATGGAATTGCGTGCAATTTTGGCTTTGTTGCACGGTCACCCTATCCTTCACCCAAGCTCTGTCAAGCTTTCTGTTGCTACCGCCTCTGTTCTCCGTCGATCAAGTCTTATGGCTTATTTGTTTAATCATTCCAATGTTATCAATATCACTGATCGCCACGCCAATGGATTCCACCATAATGCAACGTGCAACCGGCAAAAACCAATGCACCATCAATGGACAGGTAAAATCTTTTTCCTCCGATTTCATAAGATCTTCTCAGTTAACGTTTCGTTCGTTTTGCAGATAGCGTTGTTCGTTCTGTGGTGTTACGGCAGCAAATTTTTACCGACAATTATAATTATAGTCGTGTCGCAATGTATCTCGTTCTTGACTTTGTGCCCCGTATACACGACAAACTCGAAGTGCCTGTATGTGTACCCTAACGTGAGCGGAAACGTTACATGGGGCGGTTGGAGCGAAAAACCTAACATTATTTTGACCGTACAACATTTTGCTCTGACCCTGTTGGTTTTACATTTCGGTACGCATTTTTACAGCTTTCTATATTATAGCAAAAATTAATATTTTCGTAAAAAGGAAGTCTCTTTCACTGCTGTTGGCGCTTTTAGGCACATAATTGATTTTATTAAGTTTTATTTGTTTAATACTCTCCTTTCTTTGCAGTAACAATATCTATAGGCTTTGTACATAGAGAGTATTCTATTTGGAAGAAACAACCTTTTAATAATTACGTGTGGTTTTCAAGTGCATTTATAGTGTGAGTAAAAAATGTATAATTTCTTCTTTAGATGTACATATTTTGTTACTGTTATTATAAATTGTTGTTTAGATTATGCGCACAAGCAGCATTCTCAGGGACTGTGTTTTATACATTTTGGAAAGAGGAAGGACAAAACATCGACGACTTTCCTCTTCATATTCCTTTATTTTTCCTACTTTCGTTGCCGTTGATCTTCACAATCAATGAATTAATCAAGTGGCAAGAAATTAAGTAAGTAGTCAGACGTTTTATCCAGGGAATCCCAATCGATAAAGATCAGTTTCCGTTTTCATTCCATATAAAATTTTATTTTCTATAAATTTTGAAATAACTTGTCCCCTAACTATTTAAATAATTTTATTTTTTACTAATTAAGAATTTTTTCTTTTTTGATTGGGATCTCTTTAAAAATATCTTGAAACATTTTATTTATCTGTATATATTTTTCAGAGTGAACGTAAGGTATCAAAAGAGAGCACGGCTAGAATTTGGTACAAAATTAGGAATGAATTCGCCATTTTAGAAAATTTTAATTCTGAACGAGAGGAGAAGTCAGAAACACGGTGGCAAACAGAGCCAAGTAACGGTAAAATGTGTACATATAAAGCAACAATTAAGAAAAGTAAAAAAGAAAAAGTTATTCAAGTTTCGCATAATACCGTCGTTGTATTAATTAATGCAAATTATCCAAATCTATAATTTATTTCATATTTATTGACAAAATTCCCTGTACTTTAACTTGAATGATATCAACAAGGTAGAGTATCAATTTATATTCGAATAATTTATAACCCATTTGACGATTCGAAAATGTTTCTGAATGTTTTGTTCAAAGAATTACGGCCAATTTTACATCCTTGATAAAAGAGTTATGAAATTTGAGAATAACTCTGAGAAGTCATCTAATTATTCATTTTTTCTTTTGGTAATTCAAGAAATTACCATCAAAGTATTTATATTTTTGTATAATACGAAAATAAGATTTTATATTTTATAGAAATTAGTGTGTTGCAAGGTGCAATATTCGACGGCATAGTGTATTTAATTTTAATTATAATTCGCACATAGTGTGTGCAATGTTTCAATTTAATTTCTATATCAAGTCTTGCCTCTGATCTCTGAATTTTTATTAAGAGAAGAAAATTAGAGTCCATTTTCGATAAGAAAAAAAATAAGTCAATTTCGTAAACTGTTTACACGCATTTGATATTTTTATTGATAAAATCATTAATCACAGAGGAAGTATTATCATAAGTCTCGTTGCTTCTTAGATCTAACGATTTTAGTATTATTCAGAAAAAAAAACATGTGTAGAAACATTGTTAAGTTTTCTCGATTTTATTGTGTTCCTATAGGATATTATTTATTTTCGACGATCGATTTTTTTTCTTTTTTTTTAGAATATCTGTATTGCATGGTTAGCAATCGTTTGTTTTGTGTGAATGTTTTTAAAGCAAGTGGCTTTGTAAATTAGTATAAATTTGTGGTCGGGAAGTAGATAGACGAAGAATTGAAGTGTACAATAGATAATGATAATATACGAAAAATATCAAGGTATTTCGATGTATATTAACAATTTACACGATTTATATAATTAAGAAAGTACTCTGTTCTTTCAATTTTGTGCTACTGAACATCTTGATTAGGATGAAGATCGATCAGATTTCAAATCTTACTTAAAATTATATATTCAAATACTTGGACTTGGTATTCCAAGTTATTCAAATTACTTTAATAGTTAAATTATTCAAGTTTCACAGGTCTAATTTTAATCGAAATCTGCACCCTCTATATCATTACAATACCATACACAGTTAATTAAGGTAAAGGTGCTGGTAGTTGATCATTTTTCAGAAAAAGGTAAGGTTTCTGGAAAGCTGATGTAGATATCTACTAATTAAATTATAAAATTTTAATCACAATACTTTAATTAAGGAAAAATATTCTCAGATTATGAATTCTTTATAACTAAATTTTTCTCTTAAGTTCTAATGGTTTCTTATACTTAATAAATACAATTTTTTAATAAAGTTCGTTTACTTCCATAACTTAGAAAGATTAAGAAGAAACCTTTAGGCACCAACTTTCACTACCTAAAAACACAGGAGGATTTCTCTTAACTAATTAACTACTTTGGTACCTTTACCTTAATCATTTATGTATATTATTACGATCCTTTTATATCTCTGACTTTTATAGAAACTATCGGAAGTATTTAATTAAATGTAAATGATTGTAAAGTGAAGAGAAAAATTAAAAATAAAACTTTCTTCAAATTTAAAAAAGTATGGTGTGTTTTGGTTAATAAGAAAAGACAATTAACGTGGAAAATCACCTGTTGTAATTATTTATTATCTTGTGCCATGCAATTAAAATTAATACAACGAACACTGCAAAGGAAATAACAGTGGAATGCGCAGCTTTGTACAATAATTTCGGTGAGAATACCGACCATACGAATAAATGATGACGTTGAATACTGATTATTATCGTATAAATAGTCAGTGGCAAATATTTCCAGGTAATATACATTTTACTGATCCTCGTAACGATCTCAGGTGTACTAAAATCATAATTCATAATTTTATCGTCGATACTAATCAAATCTTGTTAAAACAGACCTGGACATTGTTGAAATATCATTAAACATAAACTTTCATGAGAGAAAATTCTGCTCAAATCAAATTGTAAAATGATACAACTTGAAACTGTTGTCCAGATCTGCCTTCAAACAACAATTTACTCACTTGTACTGTAATACTGAATGATAGACGAGTAAAAGATATGCCAAAACTGGTGCAGAATAAACATTAATCAACATCAACGACCCGTTAATGAATGGCATATAAGATTGTACACCAACGTACCCCGCGGCTACGTCGATGGTCGCCAAACTATTCGAATTACCCTGAAGAAAATCGATTTCATCCGATTAAACACCTTCCACCTGAATCTGACCAACCAAATTTTACCTGATAAAAATAGAACACATTGCCGATCCAGATATACAAAAATACATTAATCCCCTGAAGTGTATCATCCTTGATTACATCGCGAATTACACTGCTGAAAATGACTTGAAACGGCAAAAGCAACACGTTGTGCGGTTGGTGCAACATAGCCGAAATCATTATCCAGGTTTTCGTTACAGAAACTAAGGTGATCCTCAAAAACACAGCTCTTTGATATTTGATCGATAATACTGATCGATAGATAGAATATCCACAGTGGATCGCAAGTAGGATCCAAAAGATTTGTACTTCGTGTATTCCTCTGCAAAAGAAACAATTACTCTTTGCCCCTTCGAATTTTTTATAATAACAGACGTACCTAGTCGAGGGATAAAATGGGATTTTGATGACACTGTTGTTGTGCATATGACGAAGATAAATGCACAAACTTGCCATGATATTGAAGATAAAAGACTGTTTTTTATACAATTGATCCTCGTGCAAGAAATCGATCAATGTTAAAAGTACAAGGCCTGAGAAAGTTGATGTTTTAAACTACAGTATAAATTTCTATCGTATTAATGTTAATTATTTGATTACCAATAACCAAAACAATGGTCATGCCAGCCATGCTTTCCTGCTCTATCAAGAATCCAGCTATATCAGGAAGATGAGCATATTTATCCCCAGTACTATTCAATTTCCTAAGCACCCTGTGCCCTACCAGTAGCAAAAGAAGCTTGATGCAGTTTGATGCAAGTACACGTTGTTGGTACTTTTTGTAACTGCAATTCAACGTTCAAGCATTAAATTTCGAACAAGCTAATGTACGTCGTAGCAAAGCTTCTCTTACTGTTGTAACCCAGCAAAATACTTTGTAATGGAATCGTGAAGCAACAAAGCGAGGACTGTGACCCAATAAAAATACCAAGTTTGATGCTCCTCCTCTACGAAACTACTACCACCGAGACTAATCGCGTGTACCAACGAGCCAAGTAAAAGTAACCACTTTGCTGTCCTATTCTCTGCTTTCTATTCCAAAGAAGCATTTATTAAAATGTAATTACTTTTAACTATTCATTGCTTAACTTTGTTTCTTACCTCAGGTACAAAAAGATTTGGAAATCTGATGTTGCTGAGTATGTAAGAATTTAGAATTGTAACAATTAGTATAAAGATTAGAATGATAAAGGTAGTCAGACTTCTTGAATTAAATAATGATATGTCCTCAGACTCCCAGGCAATATTTATCAGTGCTATTGAAAATATATTTAGAATAACTAAAGATGAAATTCTTTTTAAATTTGGTACCATGAGGAATACTTCTCCCATTGAAATACAAGTGATCTGAAATGTTGATTAAATTGTTTGTAGAGGAATGACTCTATGTGTTTCGTCATAGAACAGATTTTTAATTCTTACATGGCACAAGAAAAATATTGCTATGGTTATTATTTGGAAATCATACTTTATCATACTGTTTATGAGCACTTCTTTCATTTCCTTGAGTGCAATTTTATAAGAGAGAGTAATATCATCTGTCATGTCGTTTGGATGATCCTTGGTGTTTAACCAAGCATTGTGAAGCTTTATTGCCTCTAAGTATTTCTTATATGCATCTGTAAAGATCTGCAAATGTTACTACCATAGGTATGAAATATTTGTCTGTTAATCTATCTACTCACAGGAAGACTCATAACCATCCAACTTTCGAAAATGATGGAACACTTGTTTGGAATTATAATGAAGTATATACAACGTCTTGGAGATAGGTAAATTGTATAAAGTGTCTACAAAGACAGTTCCTATGTTGGAAAATGGTATTGGAACTCCCAAGATAACAGACAATGTGGATGCAATATCTATTTGTGATATTTCTGTGATATCATTGTGCTTCTGAAAGCATTTTCCACCAACTGCAATGAAAGGGACTGTTGTTTCTGATAGTGTTGATCCACCATGACCTCCAGAATCTTTCATCCCATGATCCCCACAGATAATAAACAAGGAAGACTCATTATTCTGATTCTAAATTCAATAAATTGAACTACTTTATGAATACAAGTGTTTCTGTGATTGTACATGCATGAAATTAGATACACCTACCCAGTTCTGAACCTGAGATTGAATGTTAGCAACCACACTATCCATTTCTTTTAATTTGGTTTTAATAAGGGGACTGAATGGCCCATGAACATGACCAATATGATCAAGTCCTAAATAATGAAGAATCATTATGGACCAGTCATTGTTATCGTACAATTCTTTGTGCAAATGTCTAGTCACATTATTATCAACCTAAATTTAAACCTTCCATTGGATCATACATAATTACACAATAATGTAATGAAGATATTAATGTGGTATACCTCAGTGAAGTCTGTTACAACAAAAGATGTAGTACCATCATGACGATCAAATATAGAAGGAAACAATGTGAGCCAAGTATTGTCACCATAAAATATTAATTTATAACCATGTTTCTTTGCTTGAAGGAGCATATTATCACCAGCAATTGGTTTGCTCCCAAAATTTAGAGCTACATCAATGAAACCAGGTACTACACCAGTAGTGATTGCCTGCATTACACAAAATATTACTTGATACCTTGCAGAAATCTTTTAGAATGTTAGTTCCATTCAAAATACAACACCTTTATTCTAGGCATTGTAACAGTTGGTGGTTGCACTTTGGCACGTAACAAACATGCCATATCATTTGCTATAAGACTACTTGTTGCAGGCATTGTTGTCTTTCCAACTGGTCCCATTATAAAGTCCCATCTCAAAGCATCAATGACCATAATGATCAATCTTTTTACCATTGGCTGATACAAGGTATCTGTTTTTATTCTAAAATGTACATTGAAGAATGATTCCTATACCTTCTGATACTAACTTGTGAAACTCATTCAACTCACCTCACATTTTCTATAAACTTTGGAATATCATTTCGTGTTGCTATGGTGTTATCATAGTTTACCAAAGGGAAGAACCCATACAAAAACAATGCAACAGACAGAGGCCCAATGAAAACTATGTACACTAATACAGTAATATTTTGATCCATTTTTCTTTCTATAAGATTTGAATAAGAAATACACTAATAAGTAAATATCCTATAACAGGAAATAACTCAATTTTCAACCATACCTTTCATATTGATTCCTACAATCAATTTGAACGTTTCAGAGATATAATTTCATATAACAATCTCTGTTATCTCATACAACTTTAAGGTTAAATTGTTGATAATTCAATAAATGAATGATTTATGAATGAAGCCTTCTATGCTACTCATTTATCAAGCAACCAAATGTTGTAATCCATATTTCTGACCAGGTATTCTCTCTGTAGTCTTAACAAAACATGTTGTAAAATGGAATTCAACTGATGTAAGGATTTTCATATTTTATCAGACCACCATCAAACATTATCTGGTGGCGGCAAACTTTAAGATAAATAAAACTAGCGACTGTAAATCATTTTCTATTACTGAAGTGATTAAAAATCTTGTACAAGTTATTTGTTAAATAACGAAAATAATGCTAGAATCGACTAATAATTGCAATAATTAATAGAGAATATTTATTGTAGGTGAGGAAATTCGAAAGGGTTACCAACTAGCCGTGAATTCAATACAATTTAATATAAATCATATCTTTCGTTAATACAATTTAATGTAAATCGTGGTTTAGGGTATTCCTTGCGTTTCAATGAAATGTATTATATAAATTGTAGAAGAAATTTGACGGAAACAATAACGATTAGAAACCGCGCGGTGTTTCGTTGATAAAACACGAGCATAATCCGATCAATAAGTGGAAGCGGACTTTATTTTATCAAGTAGAATTCACTCGGTCAGTGGACACCCGCAGCGACGCATTATGTTTCGGTAATCAGTATTTCAACAAAAGCACCAGTTTGTTGTTTTTCATCTCTAAGTTGAACTATCACATTGTTTGACTCATTTAATACACAAGTGAGTATGAAAAATTGAACAAAATCATGCTATTTGCTCTAAAATTATTTTGTTAATCCTATGAAGACCCTTAAGTTGTAAATTAAATTGTTCCTCCAGTTGTGATCACAAATGAAAGCAAAAGTTCTGAATAACAAGTACAAAAGAATATTTACAAAGTTTCTATGCAATTTCAGAGAGAAATGGCATCAATAGAGGAGAGTTGGAAGGAAGCAACCGATGGTTTAGATAGCACGGCCTGTGATACATGGTTTACAAAGTTACAAGAAGCTTATTCAGAGGAGAAACGTACTTATCATAATCTGGACTCACTTCGTGAGAAGTTGAACTGTTATTATGAGATCAAAGATAATTTGAAGAACCCTCAAGCTATGCTCCTTGCCTTATTCTTTCAGAAGTAAGTGATTATACCCAAACTAAGCATCTGATAGATAATAAACTTCAATTATGCTTGCAGCTTTGAATACGACCCTAAAGCTCTGGATGGTGAGAACAAGAATTTGGAGCATTTCAATGCATTTGCAGATGAAGCTGGAATTCCTGAAGTAATTATCATTTTGATTATCTGATAAATGAACAATAAGAATGAGATTTATGTCCTATTGGTGTTTCTTTACAGGATGGACAATTGAGAGAAGAAGCTTGTGAGCTACTTAAAGTAGCAGCAACACACAGTACTGATGCACATAAAATTGGTGGTGCCTTTGGCGGTGAAGATGCCCATTACTTTTTAGATTTGGACATGGCTGTGTTAGGCTCTTCCCCAGAGAGTTATGCAGAATATAGAGACAAAATTAGAGGGGAATATTCTTTTCTCAGTGAGCCAATGTACACAGCTTTGCGTTTAAAGGTAACATAATACAATTCAATAAGTGTCTACCCATCTTATATTATTAAATTATAAACAAATTTCTTTCATAAAATAGGTTCTACAGAACTTTGTGCAGATTCCAAATATTTTTGCCACAAAAGAATTTCGTGAGAAATATGAAGACCAGGCACGGCAAAACATTCAAACTGAAGTTGAACTGTTGTCTTAGGATGATTAATGAATTTTAAGCATGGCAAAATGTATCTGCAGTTTTTGTTACTTGATATGTTCAATATTGAATTGTAACAAAGAACGACATTCCAATTGACACAGAATTATTTTAATGTGTCAGTAGAATCTGATCTCTATATAGAGTAAAGTAGCACAAACATATTTTGTGAATTAGTATTTGAAATGGTGTATGTGAAATGGCATCATACACGTATCTATTGTATTATTAAATATAAAGTACACCCATGTCTTACATTTGGTATTAACTCAATTCAGCTTATTATAGTTTATTAAATGATATTGATAAAAGTATAACTTTAATGATGAATCAAACAAAGATACCTTCAAGCTTACTTTCTTAATGCTAAAGTTAAGACATGTGTGTAAACCTTAATGTAATTTCATCAATATTATTATGTTTAATTAATTTATTAATTTATTTATGAATTGACTTCTATTTTAATAAGCAAGTACTGAATCTTATTTGATATAGATATCAATTTTAAAACTAAAAGAGATTCTTTTATATGTTAAATATACATTCATATTTTTTGTTGTTTCTAAGAAGAGTTACACATGTATAACATTTGTAACTGATATTAACAAATTTATACATATATATATATATTTAGCCAAAGAAAAATGTTTAAACGTTGTTATATTGAAGCTCACAGTTATAATAGTGTCATAATATAGGATAAAGCCAAAAAGTTGTCAATCTGTCATACATACAATTTATTTTATTCGACTAATTAGGATAATATAAGTGTTTAAATATGTTATAAGATATACAAATATATAGATATTTATGTAATATTTAACATCTTGTGTGTGATATCCTGTGACTTTAGCATCGACTTCAAATGTTCAATTAAGCATAACTATAGATTATTTATCATTGATTATGAAATATAAACGTTGTTTAAGTACTAAATTAACAAAAAAATGCATTTTATATGATAAATTTGGTATAATTTGGCCACTTTTGAGGTCCAAAGTGGAAATAACTTTGAGAAGTATTATCATTACAATTATCAAATTTTTTGAGCTGAACATGATACTATTAGTTAAAATTACATAATTCTATTCAATAACATGTTAAATATTACACAAAAAGTATTTTATAACGAATTGGACTAACCTTTGATGACCACCACCTCCTCCACAGCCCGAATTAGACCCAATTCAGCAGGAATGTCCATAAATCTTACATCTGATTGGCACTGATGCACTAATTATCACTAATACACAAGAAACACACATTTTTGTCACTAATTAACACTATTTAACTAATTAATACTGGTACTGAAGACAGACGCCGCGTCGTTGAAAAACCGCGGTTTTAAAATGAAGCGTTACTGCGCATGCTTCAAGAATCGAAATTGATTCGATATATGACGCATAGATCGATATCGATTTGAATATGGCGCGCGCTTTCTGTATTCCTACAGTAGTAAATCAATTTTAAAAATTTGTTTAAAAAAAGCTTCTAAATTAGTACAAATTCATTTCCAAATTTTAATAAACAAGTTTATAAATAGTTATCTGTATAAAGGACACAATAAATAAAACAACATTGGTACATATATTAAGAAAAGCGTTTGTTGTAGGTACATGTGTATTTGATGTTGAAGCCGCTTTTATTGATTTATTGTAGCTCGTAATTGATCAATCGGGTCTGTTTGGTGGTATCTAAGTAACTACTCAGAGTAGTACTGTGTAAATATTGCTGATTCAGACGTTTTCAGTACAAATTATTTAGTTATTCCAATAGTGTGAATTCCAATAATCAATGCTCATAATACGTAATTAAATTTATTGTCTAATACATTATGCCTTCTCAAACTGATTCCGAGACCTGTTTAACAAACCAAGAAAACGAATGCGAGGTAAGGGCAATAAGCTTGTATAAAATTCTTGATGCCGTGATATCAGTTTCTTTTTACGATTTGATAATTCAATTTTATCGTCTTTGATTTTCCGTTTGAAATATAATTCCAATGGACGGTATCTCAAATAGCTTTATCATTTTGCGCAAATAATAACTTTCTGTTAAAATCGTGCCATTAATCAACACTGTACCATTGCACGCCCCGCTTCTGGATACTTGCACAGATTTGATTAAAGATATAGCTTGGTATGATCTTATTGCCACCGTAGATACCGAAATATCAGAACACTTATCGTCTTGAAGCCTATAATCCCTTCAAAGTAGATCCAGTGGATAAGATTGTGCAGACGTTAATGATTGCTAAGCTCGATGATATCTCTTATGACGCTATGGAGTGCCCGAAAATTTGCGAATCGGTAGCCACCGATATTAGAGAGAGAATTAAAAAATTAAATTTCGACAGGTAATTCGATTTCTTTCTCAACGATACACATATATTACTCTTTGATTGCCATGCCATCTTAAAGTGGGTGTCACTATGGGAACCCATCACTTATCTCTAAAAAACTTGGAAAAATTCTAAAATTCTTATCAAATATTTAAAAATTCTAATGTTAGAAATAGACATTCGATGGAGAATCTGATTATAAATACTCAGATCAATTAAACAAAATATTCTACAAATAATACTTAAATATTTGATTGCAGGTACAAAATCGTAGTGAATGTTACCATCATAGAGAAAGCAAGCCAAAGCGTACGTACATCAATGGGATTTCTATGGGACTCTGAAAGAGATAATTATTCTACATTCACATACGAAACCAGAACGTTTCAGGCCTATTGTTGTGTATTCGGCCTTTATTATGAATAAAATTCTGTTAAACACAATTCGTTTCGTACTTTCTCGTCAGTCCTTATCGTTTTTATATTTACGTTTGATCTAACACATTAATGGATATTTGTCAAAAGAAAACGATAAAAATCTTGGAGTTCGTGGAAAGCATGTGCTTTTCGTTCATTACCGACGTCAATAAATATGATTGCACAATAATCGTTCAAAAACAATCAAAATTTTTCATTTTTGTATCCTTTCAACTGTGCAAATTAATTATCACTACAATTATTGGTAATGCAGAGTCTTAAAGTTTCTGTTCGAGAGCAAACCTTATCTTTTCAAAACACTTTAAGTACTTATGCTAAAGAATTTATCTATTTCTAGATTTTGTGCCGACATTCAAGATTATAATTCGAACACGTTTGAATCGCGTGCTGCTTATCAGATATACGTAATAATTTAACATTTCTCGAAAATTGAATGAGTTGCATTTTTTCTCATTTTCATACAATTTATGAAAATTCACATTAAATTGTATTTATGTAGATAAAAATCTGAATAATAGGTAGTCGATTTATGGATTTCAAATGGTAAAATTTACGAATTATTATTTGATCAATTTTAATAAATATATTTCTAAGACAAGGAATATAAAATTTACTAATTTCATTTATTTGTAGATTCCACAGGTATTTAAATGAAATTTTTCCTAACTTATGGAGAAATTATATTTTTAGATAACTTTCGAACGTAAAATATTGTACTGGATATAATTAAACAAATTCTTATGCGGTGTTAAATTTTATTGCATAGTTCTGTGTCTGCAAGTCCCTCTAGGAGTAGGTCAATGACAATATTTCAGATGTTTTGCTTACAGTACTTGGTGCTCGATGATTTGTAAACGTGAAGGTATACCTGTTTTTGTTGATTAGGAATTTCACGATGGATTCAATTAGTTTGGCCGTATTTTATTGTAAACCCTGAGGCTAACTGATATGACGTAGCCTCTTCATTTTGTTCCTATAAAAGAGTCGGACTGGTAGGTAATAATATTTTTTTATCTATCTATCGCCGCAGGTGAGCAATCGCTTCCTGGGTAATTGTCGAAGCGCCTTCAAGTAAGTACCAGCGCCTACTATTTGCACGGATCTTTTTATTTAATATCTTGCATTTTCCGTGTTTTCCTCTAGGAGATTTAAACGTCAGTGCTTATCTCTAATTTATACGCTCTATTTCTGAACTATTGTATTGGATTACTGGGTACACAAATCTGTTTCTTTCCTATTTTCATTTATTTTGCTTTGAAACAAGCTTACAGCACTTTATTATTCGATTTTAAATATATTAAGTGAAAGGATTGTAGAAAAGTAAAATAGGCGATAACAATTAAAGTTTGATTAGTGAAATTTAATGTAATTGAAAGGTAATTAGTGCTAAGTGCTAATATACGTGAAAAGTGATGGATTTCTCTGGATAAAATAAAATTCCTTTTTATTGTTCGATTTGATTTTAAAAGTTCCTCAAAGTGTTTGTAAAAAGATTTTTTTCTGATAGGAAGAATGACAGTTCTAATGATTCCTTAATTACTTGAAAAATTAATGACTGTGATAAATAGATATAGCCGTGAATATTTATGCTAATGCATATTCAACATAATATCATGTACATTTTACATATGTAACAGATGAATAAATATGTTACATATTTTATGTTTTCAACATATTTTTTACAGACACACATTATCGACTACATCCTGTTCCTCTCAATAGATCGTTTCATGAATAATTTATTTCAGTTTTACCTTCAATTACGGTACGCGTTCTATAATATTTAATATTACAGAAATGATGGATATGAAGATCTTAACGATATTAATTACCCTCGTCTGTCTGGGGAATCAATTAGTTTCGTGCGACGACAAAGCCAATTACTGTTACTCAGATGACGAACATCCCTATTTACTCTTCGATACAAAAACTGCTTATCACTTTACCCACGGACTAATTAGAAACACTAGCGTGCCAAGTAATTATAAACTCATTCAGTCAAATATTTACAAATTTATACAATACGTTTCTATTCCAATTCTCGCTTCTCTTCTTTCCCTGCAGATTGCAAGCCAACGCAAATTTGGATGTTAATTAGACATGGAACTCGTAATCCAGATTTGAAGGAGATAAAAAATATGAAACGTATCTTGCCAGAATTGAGGCGTGACATTATTGAAAATCACCAAGAACAAGGGAGTGAGTATATTGAATAATCGACCAACTTCGGGTTTATCTTCGAACAAAAAAGATCTTAATTCTTCCCTCGACCGTATATAATTTTTATAGGCGGCAGCTTGTGCGAGAAAGATTTAGAAAATCTGAAAGCGTGGACGCTGGATGAAAACCTGAAGAATCGCTCGAAGTACCTGACGGTGCAAGGTGAAGAGGATTTAAGATCGCTCGGTTTGCGATTCAAGGATTACTTTCCCGGACTCTTGCAGCTGAATTCGTCGGACGCTTTGGAGATGAAGTATAAAGTAGGTTCTTGAAATACATACACAACAGGGACGAGTGTTTAAATTGCTCACTTAACGTTCGTTAAGTATGATTTGCTTTTCATTTTTACACAGTTCAGATCAACGGACACTCAGCGTACTAAACTTAGCATGGAGAGCTTCATCGAAGGCCTCTTTGGCAACGTAATCATCAACAACACGGAAGTGGTGCCAATTACTTCTGATACTTTGCTAAGGGTTCGTAGCAATTTTTATTATTCATAAGAGATCCGATGCTCGAGCTCCTCACACGAACGTTTATCTTCGTTTTCAGCCTTATAAAACGTGCAAGACCTGGCTGAACGATGATTCTTCGATCAACGCTGAAGTGGAGGCATTTGTAAACAGTTCGAGATACGACAAATTAATCGATGATATCAGTAAACGACTCGGCTTTCGACATAATCTCACTTTAAGTACGTTATTCCATTCAGATATATGTCAGATTTATTATTTTATGGGAAAACATTTGTGATATACA
Source organism: Anthidium xuezhongi (assembly GCA_022405125.1). Lineage (NCBI taxonomy): Eukaryota > Metazoa > Arthropoda > Insecta > Hymenoptera > Megachilidae > Anthidium > Anthidium xuezhongi. The sequence continues at coordinate 3,379,421 of CM039649.1, forward strand.
AAATTATCATACCTATAGAATCATTTATAGTTTTTAAAAAACTATTAAAATCATAAATCAAAAATAACAGTGTAGAATATATTAGGGTTCTTTCTTTGCTTTTACCAAAATTTGTAAAGAGACCAAAGTCTACTTAGACTTTGAGGACCAAGAAGTGGAATTAATATTATTATCGTATGAATAGGTATTTAAAAAATGATTGTGTACTTGTTTTGTTATTCTGAAATTGCAATTGGGTTAGGTAAAAATTGAAATAGTATCAGATTTGGTTTCTTGTATTAATTAATCTAATTATGGATTGTAACCGTGAGAAGTAGTTTAATGAAATGATTTGATTTAGATGATATTACGGTCATGTACACTGCATGCAGCTTCGAGAAAGCCTGGCGCGTTGATGAAGTGTCTCCTTGGTGTGCCGTTTTCACAGCAGACGAACTAAAAGTATTCCAATACGAAACCGATCTGCATTACTATTATCATTCCAGTTACGGGCGAAATATGAGCAGTAAAATTGGATGCCCACCGTTGAACGACATGTTCAATCGCTTTTCGTAAGTTTTCTTTAACATATTCCTCAATTGTTGAATTATATTGACCATTGGATATTTTAGAAAATTGGAGGATGGAGATTCAAGCGACGAACCGTTGGGTATATTTTACTTCACTCACAGTTCGTCCCTGCAATTGCTCCTCACCACGATGGGAATTGCTGAGGATCCGACACCATTGAAAGCTTCGAATTTCGAAAGCATGGGAAATAGAAAATGGAACACATCCGAATTAATACCCTTCGCTGCAAATATTGTGGCTGTATTTTACAAGTACGTCCAGGGTGGTACTCTAATCTGAAATCGTCCTTTCTAAAATAATTTTTGGGATAATTTAATTTTATTTCAGGTGCGACACCTCGAACAAGGTGAGATTATATCTGAACGAAAGACCCTTGGATTACGAGGGCTGCGACAGCGGCGTTTGCGATTGGGATTACCTGAAGAAGAAGTTAGGATCGAACGCGTTCGAGTGCAATACAGATTTTTGCAAGAAACGATAGCACGCGTAAGGGGAACCGATCATCCAAGTTTATCTAATTGATCAAAGAGGTATTACATCACGGAGTAACTGAAGTAAGATAATAAGGAGAGTGGTTTAAGTGATTACCAAGGATATCAGGTGTACTTTTGTCGGGGATTGTGTGGAAGAAATTACAATCTCACACAGTGCCGTGTGCGCATCGTTGAGGCAACGAAGCCGAACGACCTTACATTACTGTCATATAAATGAGCATTATGTGCTCATACGGTTCTCATAATCGTACCATTAAAACCGAACAATGTTTTATTAGGGTTAATGCTCAAATTTGTATACGAAAATATGTTCTAAACATATGTTGTCAAAATCTATTATGAATTTATTTAGCGATATTAATTAATCAATGTATTTAAATTAATATACTCTAAATTGTACAAATAAAGTTTGTCCAAATGCACTAGATAGAAAAGTTTAAAAAATTGAACGAAGCACTCAGCCAATTTACATTAAATTATCACAAAAACGTCGTATATATTTATCGTAACACATGAAAATAATATTTCAACAATTTATGGAATTGTTTTGCGGTTTGAACGCGGCACAAAACACACAGAATGCACAGATGATGGGAAGCAACGAAGCCTGACGACCTTATGTCGCTGCCACCTGAACTACCGTGACAAATGGTGATCACAACGACGGTTGTACACTTAAAATATCACAATGGATAATAATTTAACACCCAGGATTTTATATTATGCAGGTAACGCGAGCAATTCTTGGTACAGTATCCGAGTGATGTAATAACACGTTAGTATCGTTTCATCGACCGCAATCGCTCTTACAAATGTTAAGATTGATATTTCGATCGGCAAGGGATCTCCTATTACTCGTGAAACTTGTTCTATCCATGTTAGGCAATGATATGTTTCGTGCCTGTCAAAATATAATAATAATTGAATTAAATATTCCCAGCTGCTTCTTACCTTTTAATTTTAATTATAAATTATTTGTAGTTAGCCAAATAAAATATCTTTCATTGAAATGAGTCATCGAGGTCGAAGTATAACTGAATAATTTATTAGTATGATGAATACAAAATTCAGAGCTCGAATTTAAAAATTAATCGATCGTATCATTAACAATTGGGATTCTGGTGTGTCTTGCCACGCATTTCCGCTTCCGCCGTGCCGGTCGACATGTTAACAACTAGAACTATTGTGCTACGCATTCCTTCTCCCAAATCGAAGGTAACATATAAAAATAAACAAACCGATGATGAAACATACATTGGCATGTACAGACGTTCCTTATCTGGACACGAATCAACGTTTTGACGAAAGTACTTTAACCTCTTGACCAGTCTGTTGAAAATAATCTGAAGTATTATATCATCTAAGCTACTTTGATAGCTACCAATGAAAAATCTCTGTACACTTGAGTTTAACATTCTTTCAGATTTTCAGTCAATTTTGTCACCCTCTTTAGATCAATTTTTCTAAAATTCAAAATATTCTAGAAGGAACTATTGTTAAACCAATCAAAAATTGGCTTAAACAGAGTTAGATAGTTTCTGAATCTCTAATAAATATGTAGAACATTCTAACTTTGTTTAAAAGATTCTAAGCATTTCAAAATACCTTAGATCCTGAAGAACCGATAGTTCGAACATTTTATTTAAAAATGACAGTATAATTCTTCTGCGACTAATATTGTCAAACGTCTCGAGCGTAATAAGTTGAAATGCAAAAAATTTGAAGGCGGTCATTCGGTGGTCGTAGGTCGTCAAGGGAGTTCTTGTTTCCTCGGCTCATTATCGATCGCGCTTGCTCGAAGTAACGAACCTTCGCGATTTTATAGAACGCACGAAACATCGGGTAATGGCAGTCCCAGGATCAAAGGCAACACAAACCGTTGATACACCATTCACCCGTTGGTCTAAACTATACCCGTACTTTCGCATAGTATACGCCGCTGGACGCAACCAAGCTCGACGACCTTACGGCAGTGCCACACGAGCTGCCGCCTCGAAAGGTGGTCGCGATCGGCATATACAAACAGGAATACGCGAGTTTCACGATCATTTTTTGTTTTTCGCACACAGTGCCAGTGATTCTCTAGCGAGTCGCCGAGGTTGCTCCATCGACTTTTCTCAAAGATCGGCCGCCGAGTACCCGCAGGCTTTCGAGTAAAATCGATCGAAGTTTTACCGCTGTACAATCGAGTTGATATTATTTCGATCGAATATCGTGAAAATTTGTATCGTTTTTAAGATTTTTAACGATGGGGAACGATCGATCGATGGTTTAACCGGGAGATCGATCGGGTCGAAGTGTTTTAGAGAGCGTCGATAATAGCCGATTCGAATCAAAGGCGGCAAAAAGAAAAAGTGAAACTCAACGCTGCCGATTGTATTTCTTATTTGCAGTTGACTCTAACGACCTGTGCTCGGTTTAATGCACCTGAACAGAGCGTGAAACATCAGGTTTCAAGATTACGGTAATACCACGTCGTGAATGATATTATAATTTTTTAATCTACCGCCGCTTTCACGGTGAATTAAACGCGAATTCTCGCTCGGTTCATCCACCTTTCCGATTCGTGATAAAAGATAATTCCGGATATCGTGTTTTACGAAAGCCAAGAAGAGTCGCTGTTTGCGGTAGGTCATGGGTGCGATAACCTGCCAACACGAGATACGAAATTTATTTTCATTGAAACCCCGGATGGAATGTCGCTTACACATCTAGGAGGAATTTCATTTGAATAAATAAACCTGTCTGTGAATAATTAAATCGTCGAGCCACGGCGGTGGTAGGAGATCGCCAACCGTGACGTCGACGTCCTACTTTTGTTCTCAATTATCAAGTACAAATTACCGCCCACTGTGTAAAAGTAAACCGCTTCGTTTCGTTTTCGCGGTCCCGATCGAACAAAGAAACGACATCGATGTCTTCTTCGAAATCGATCAGAGCTCAATTTTATCCTTCGCTCAAGTCGTTGCTCGACGCGTTGACACAGTGAAAACGGACGTGTGTGGCGAGACACACAATAACTTTAATGATTAGGAATTCGATCGATTAATTTCGATATCTGTGCTCTAATTTTGGTACTTCGTAGTCTTATTAATTTAATACTGGCTTAAGCTTGCTAATTTCTAAATAACTAATTCTTAAATCTGCTAAATTTTAACTTTATGAATTATTAAATTTTCTTATTTGTAATCTAGAAATTTGCTAAATTTGAGTCCCTAATTCGAAAGTTTGAGGTATATATCACCAGTGGCCCCCCATAACAGTCAAGGTGTTACTTCGTACAACTATTTTATGAAAAAGGAAACATTACAGACAATAAATGATTCGTCCTTCTCCTCAACAACGTTTCGAGTTAACTTGATTATTACTTTCAAGTTTCTAAATCACCGAAGCATCGTACGATGACATAAAAATTATGTATTCGAATTAGACTTCGCTTGTCAAGGATACAGCAATTTGCTTTGTACGTCCGAGGTGTTGTTTAAAAAAAGAAAGGGGACATTTGTCTTGTAGAATTTCTTAGATTTTGTGGAAGAGCGAGATTGGTACCAGGCTTGCACGACATCTGGTCACTTGCGGACACAGGACATTAACAATAAGTAGGCCAAGTAGACTTATTAGACTGAAAGAAGGCTTCGCTAATCGAGCCACCAGCAATTACGCTATCGTCAACCTTACTCACTCTTGAATTGCTCTTTTAACAGCATTCCCGCCTTCATAGGTTCTTCATGATTCTCTGCAAACCTTTCAGCAGAATACTGTACCATTATTTGTCACAGAAAATTGCTCCTTCACGGACGATCCACTCGTGCATGCTTTTAAATAAAATTGTCATAGTTGCTCGCAAATTCGTACATCATATTCCATAAGTATTTGTGCTGTGTTCTTGACACAAAAAGCAGCGATAATTATAGACAGATAATAGATGCTTCGAGTGCTAAATACTTTAGTGAAAATGGACGTTCATAATAACACCTGCTATAGTTGTAATTGTTTCAAACACAATTGCTGTGTTTTTTTCATTTCGAGCATTGTCGTCACTTAATCAAAGAATTTCACGGAAAATTGTAAGCAGTATTAATGACGTATTAATTTCTTGAAACAGCAGAAAGTTTCAAGTGACAAGTGTTAACACCTTGTCTGACATGGAGGTTATTGGTGAATTTCACGTAGTTAAGTAATTAGAGAGACAGAAGAGAGGATAAGCCTCGAATAATATTATTAAGTGTTCAATGTATTAAGCTGAGAGCTTAGATTCAAGGAAATCGACCTAATAGGTGTCTGACTATATATAGCTACTTCCACTGTGCCATTAGACGCGTCAATGTATTATACTTAGAATTGTCTTCGATTCCTCTTCGTTATTTAATTATATTAAATTCGAGACTTCCATGGTATTTAAAACGTTAGCAATAAATTTTAGAATATTTTAAACGAAGTTAAAGTTAAAAATTCATAAAATATACAAATGGAAACGTTTGTATAAAAATTTGCAATCTTTTGGCAATGGATTTAGCACTGCCAAAATAGAACGTGAATTAGGACTTTTTGTTGTAGAAAGTAAATGAAAACGCAGATCTGCTTGTTACTTGTTTTTATCAGCATCGGTACGTGAAAATTAGTGTCTGACAAAAGCGATTAGCGATGCTGAGGCGTACGTTTCGCAGGTGAATCCTTTAGATAAGAGCAAACCAGAGGTCACGTTTCGAAACTGTTTGCAACATTAATAATCACGTAATGAAAGCTGAAACTTTAGCTGAACCTGCTTGTTGCTTGGAAATTATGCAACGCGCCTGGCTGTCCGAGTAATCCCACGAACACATTTTAACTTTCACAGTCGTGTTCATGTTTCTCATTTATCCTTAACCTTGGTGCACCAGCACCTGCTATCGTATAAGTCGTAAATCACCACCTTTTAATTCGAATCATGAATTAGAGTGTTTGAATCAATTCTTTCCGGTCCAGTGATTTCATAGCGCGACGTTTCTCTTTAATCGAAAGTTAAAAACTTACGAAATTAATAACGCAGGGTGAAAAGGGTTAAAATTTAAATATTTAATTGCACAGAGTATTCATTAACGCTCCGAGGCAAATAATGTTTCAAAATGTAAACAAAAAAACAGGTCCAAACTGAACAAACACACTTGCAGATATCAAATTCAGAATCGTGAAAAATACAGTTGGTTGTTCAATAAATTTTTTTGATTAATTAGGGTAATAATTTAAATGATGGAAAGTTTTGAATCAAATTTGATTGGAATTGTTTAAGTCTCGAGTCGTGCCACTTTGAAGATGATTTCATAAATTAAATGATTAAATAAATTCTAATAATTTATGGATTTATCGTCTCGGGAACGCTAATTCGATTCCTCTTTTTTTATGTTCATTTATTTGATCACGGAAAATGAAGGATAAATAAAATATCCTTCTGGTTATATAAGACCGACTTTGCGTTTAGTTCGTTGCAATTTATGGAGCCGGTAGTAAAGTAACACACGTGACATCAGCACAGGAAAATGTGGGTTTATTGCTTGCCATACTACGCTGAAATAAAGCGTTTTACGACTTTAAACATATTACAAGATTTCGGATCCTTCCGATTCTTCTCCAGCCTGTACAATCGAAATCGTTAATAAATTAATCCGCCAATTCTCGAAGTTATACTAATCATTTCTTATAGATTTTTCGTTATAAATCTTTGCCTTTTTTCCATTTATATTTGCAATGACATAAGTAAATTATAATTACTTGCATCAATGTTCGTTTATGGTAAAATACGTTGTCCTGAATGTCAAATACTTTTGTCTTCTAAGAATTAATAGATCAAATGTCACGTTTCAGATCAAGAACTTCAACAATGAACGTACATCTGCTGTTCGCGATTTTCCTCGTAAGTTACGTTTACGCACGTGACGTTGACTTCTGTTTCGCGGACGAGGATGACCCCTACCTGTATATGGGCACCAAGACTGCCTATCATTTTGTCCATGCTGGTAAAACCCGATTTCAGGATGTGCCTAGTAAGTATAAATATTTTTTTTATACAATACTGAGGACTAAATATTACAAAAATAATCTTTGCGTCATATTCAAAGTGTCCAGAATTAAAATTAATTTCAGGTGAACGAAGATATGATAATTTTTTAATTATTTTACAGATTGTCATGCAGAACAAGTTTGGATGCTTGCTACCCACGGTACCCGGTGTCCAACTCAGATGGAGATCTCGCAGATGCTGACGTTAATCGAGCTCCAAAGCCAGATACTTAATAATCATGAGTCACAAAACGGTGAGCTTTCTTTTTCTTCTTCTTGTTCCTCTTTTTGTTTCTGCCGTTTCACCGTACGTTGAACCTTGACGAGGGAAACGTCATTTTCTTGGAAGGAAACGCGAGTAAACTAGTTCGCCGTTGATTCGGGTCATTGACACTTTTTCGTATCGATCTTCGCCACGCGTCGTTTTACACGGCAATCAATAGGCTACCATTTCCAGCGGGTAACCCTAAGATTTATTGATCAGCACGCGTATGCCTGCCACTCTAAATTGGAACACACTCGTTATCTCTTATCGTTGACAGCTGAAAAGACGTACACCTCCACTTTCGTTATTGGTAATCGATCCGTGGCCGTCGATAACGCGTGTTTCCACCTATTTCAGACGGTCGCATGTGCAACAGGGATTTAGAAAATTTGAAGAGATGGAAACCGGATGCGTACCTCGTGATCGAAAGGGCGGAAGTTTTGACACCGCAAGGCGTCGAAGATATGAGATTGCTCGCCAGAAGATTGCAAAGCAATTTCCCTCAGCTTCTGCAACCCGACAGCGATAACATAACTGCGCAAAATTACGTGGTACGTGTCTGCCAATGATACAGGTGTTCCCCGTACAACACGATCGTTGGGCATCTAAATGATGGCGTGTTGTACAAAGAAAGGAATCAAGTTCCTGATATTAAAAAGGCTATCGTATTTTCTTCTTACGTATTTAAATACTACTTCTGCAAAATTTATTATTTCAGTTCGTCAGAACGAAAGAGGGTTGGAATTTTATTGAAATTATAATTTAATCGTATTAATCCTATTTAGTTCAAGACAACGGATGCACGTAACAGCATGGGGTCGTTCATGGAGGGTCTGTTCGGAGACAGACAGGCTGTGGATGCCGAAGAAGTTCCTGTAAACGATACTCTGCTGACCGTAAGCACTTTTCTGACGATACACGCGGTCGTTACGCAAGGTTGAGGTTATTTTTATAAGAAACATTTCAGCCTTACAAAAGCTGCAACGTATGGAACGAGGATCATAACAATATCTCCATGGAGGAGGTGGGCAGATTCGACGAAGGACCACAGTTTCAGAATCTTCTGCTAAACGTCAGTCTTCGTCTTGGATTTTTGAGCAATATTTCCAAAGGTAAATTGTAATTTCTTTTTAAGATAAAAAGGTAGAAAAATTAAATTTCTTTTTTTTATTAAACTGTATTTCATTAAATTTATCATTTTGTTTCAGAGCTAATTCTAACGATGTACGATATGTGTCGTTACGAAAAGGCTTGGACAGTGACGAAACTTTCTCCCTGGTGTGCCGTCTTCAGCAAAGAGGAACTTCGTGTGTTAGAATATCGTGAGGATCTCTACTACTATTACAAAGCCGGATATGGACGTGAAATCAATGCTCAGCTAGGATGTACGCTTTTGCAAGACATGATGAATCACTTTTGGTAACTTTTTTTTTCTTTACCCTTCCGATTGAAACAATAGGTTTTCCAATTGCTCAATACATCCTTTAATCCATTAATACGTTCGGCTTAAATTAGATATTTAATATCTAATTTAATTTATTTACAAGAAAAAAACAAAAATTTGTAATTACAAAAGGCAATTGTACTTCCAATCGTAGAAAAATGTTACTGTTTCTTATTTTTATTATATTATAACAATTTTGAAATGTTTGCAGGAAAGTGGAGCAGGATAAAGGCTTGATGGAACCGAAAGGAGTGTTTTACTTCAGCGACATCATTAGTCTGCAAAATCTTTTGACCACGCTGGGCATAAATAAGGATCAAACGATGCCGACTGCCTTTAATTACAAGGATATGGCGAAACGACAGTGGCGGACATCCTTTATTTCGCCTTTCGCAGCCAACCTCGTCGCTGTATTTTACAAGTAAGAATTGCTTTGTTCTTCTGTACCAGACATGTTCCTCTTGCACCCAGTTTCGTATAAGATCTATCGATCTTTTTAACATTTGACCTAATACTTTTTTACGTATAATATTAAATACAACTTTTTTGATTGAGAAGATATTTGCTTGACTTCAAGATGGAACATTCTGCATTAATTAATTAGCTAACCGTTCTATATTAATTAATTAGCTACGAATAATGATACGATGTACCGTGTAATAACTCGGTAAATTAAATGTATAAAGCTGCTGTAGAATGTTATAAGGTGGCTCATGGTTCGTCAAAGAAAGCTTCTATTTTCATTCGCAGATGCGACGGCAACACTCAACCGAACAAAGTAATGTTTTACTTGGCAGAGAAGCTGGTCCTGTTGGACGGATGTGACGTAGGCCTTTGCGATTGGGAGTACTTCAAGCAAAAATTCAATCCAATCATTAATCGTTGCAATCTGAACGCCTGCTGGAACGGAAACGGGGTCGCAGCTTATCTTCCCAATTTCATTCTAATTCTTATCTCATGCTTCTCTCTAGTCGTTATCAAAAATTAGAATACACATCGTTTGTAAATGAAATTTAACCTTAATCAAACACACACACACACACACACATACACACACACGTATAAACGAAAACTATTCGTACGATTTTTAAATGAAAGTAGCTCGGAAGAAACAAAGCTGGAACATTCCGCCTCGCGAAACATTTCGCTGTGCTTTTTGAAAAAACAAAGAAAAGTAAAAAAAAGGACACTTTTTATTGCTGTACGCGTTATTTATATGCATTTAATTGTTGTGTTTATCGTTATTATCATTTGTTCATGTGTCAATGATATATAGTATTCGTGTAAGGTGATATTATTTAGGACAATTTAATAATCTAATCACGTCCGTCCGGTTCGTCAGATAATCGCAAAACAGATTGTAATGCACAACTTGTATCGTTGCTTGAAATTCTCCCCGTTTTCGAAACTTCTAAGTGTCGTGACATAACTTAAGGGACAACATACTTGTATACGCTTAATAAATGTAAAGATTTCAATATTAAGTTTTAATTATAACTTGTCTAGTGATTCGGCGTTCTTCGTTATTCAATCTTTTATAATTCGAACGGAAATTGTGATGATTTTGAATTCGTTTTGAATTATATGCACTAGGTTCGATAGAAAAATCGATTATTAAAGAATAAAGTTTGATTAATTTTCTTCGATCAATTTTTTGACGTTTCAATAAAAGTATGATGAATAATGTGGAATTAACCTTGCAATCAATTTATTAAGTTCTTAGGAAAAACAACGTTGAATTGCACGAAGGTCACATGATCAACATGATTAATAAAATCGTTGAAATTATAGGGGGCAATACATCATCAAGGATGATTTGTAGGTTTCTAGTCTATGGCCAGTCAGATTTGCATTGAACGTGTAAATTACCGATAAGTGGAAGATGCTGTCAGACTTAATTCAATATTCCGCCTGCATACTGTCCGCAGGTGAATAATTCGTTAATGAAAGAAGCCTTCGGCTTTATTGAAATAATTCCCCTGGGTTTAGTGAAAATGAATGTTGTTTCTTCGTTACAATCCATTTATAACGTCACCGGTCGAATATTACTCGAACAAACTTATGAATCATTTTCTTTCAATTATTTTTCCTGGATAACGATATATTTTTAATAAAGTTGGAGTATAATTAATACCGCAAAATCTATGATAATCACTCTTCTACATGCGCTGATCGATCCTTAATTAATTAAAGGAGAACGCAAATGAGCACAGCAGGGTCTGAAATGAATTCTGTATAAAACAATGATAAAAAGATAAACATGTACGACATAACATGTTTCGTATCGATTATTAAAATTAAATGTTTCTGCAAATTACTAAAAGCAACACAACCGATATAAACATAATTTGCTCGTATGGCTTTATCAGCATTTTTGATGACGATTATTCCATATGAAAAATTAAATAGAAAATTGCATTCGCTCGCTTGATTGTCTTCTAATCGTCATTTCTGTTTCAACAACCGTGCAAGTTTGTCATACTCGATGTTCGTGAGCAAAAAGTGAAATAAAATATAAAAATTGTGGAATAATAATATTGATATTTATTAGTAATTTCCTCGTCTGATTATATACAGTTATTTTCACTGTGGTGATTATTTTTGGCAAAAATAAAATATCTTACCAAGGAATTATCAAAAATTGGCAAGGTAAATTAAAGAGATAGGTAGTATGAAATTATCATCGTAAAATGTAATTCAGGATGATTCCAAACGTGCGACGATAGAGACATCGTTCATAAATCTATTTAATCCGTGTGTCCTTTCAGAATCATTGAATTATGCCGGAATGAATTACACGAATCGTCTGATGAGAGCTGTTAAAATGTTGCCGGTATTCCTTTTGGCGGTGCATCAAATGAACTATGCGGAATATTTAACGAGCATAAATCAACCAATTTTAGATCTCTTTAGCACGACGAGGTTTTCAGACGTTCAGATACTGGTCGACGATCCTTACGACAACGAATCCGACATAATCAACCACGTGTACGGGACAATATCTCGAATTCTGCCAACAGCTGGTATTTTCTTAAACAATTCGACTCCTAGGATATTGCCGTCGTTTCGCGTGACTCGTGAAACTCTGATTTTATACGTCTACTGCTCGAAAACTGCCCCGGATCCGCAACGATCGAAGGACATTGTCGATGTGATCGTGCACAACGACATTCGTCCGAAAGTTTTACTGCTAACCATTCTGGAAGAAAAGGACTGCAACTTCCAGCCACTGCTGAAGCGAATGTGGGACAATCTTCTTCCAGACGCGATGATCCTGGAGCTACCAAAATTTATTGAAAATCGATCCGCCGTAATGGTTCATCAGTACAATCCGTTCGCTGAGCTTTATGATCGACGTCCTTACGCTTCAGACATAGAATGGTTTCCAAACAAATTGCAGAATCTGTACGGTTCTCCAATGAAGATGTATGTGTTCGACAGACCAGGGAGTTTGAACGTGAAGGTAGACTCTGAGGAACACATTGTGACGGTCGATGGGCCGGACGCGAAGGTCCTGGAGGTGCTTGCACGTTCCTTGAATTTTACACCAAAGATGGTTTACATTGCAAATCCTAATATTTTGATCGACAATAAAAAACATGTAGACTACGAAGCTGAAATATTAATGGTGACGTTGCCTTTCTTCCTGGACGAACAATTATTGGTCGTGTTGTTCAGTTATACTTTGCCCTTGACCATGGAAAAGTGGTGTCCGGTGGTGCCCATCCTTTACAAATTTGTACCGATCGAAAAGGAAATGGTTGTCAGCATATTCATAAATTGGGTGATCATCGCGATAATCTGGGCGGTATTGATTGTTTTAAAATTCGATCGGCGGTCCTGGCAGCCATTGAAGATTTATGGAGTGTTTCTCGCCATGTCTGTGTCGATGAAGCCGACGAAACTAACGGAGAAGATCGTGTTTCTCACCATCCTTTGCGCCTCGTCCTTGTACTCGACGAATTTGTACGCCGATCTGACTACCTCCAACCTGCAAAGCAAAACTCCAATCAATTACGATACTTTCTACGATTTGAACAAATCCGGATTGACACCTGCCGTTTCTCGCATACTGTTTAACGTGACATTCGTCAGCGACGATCAGTCTTTCTTGGCGTTGAAGAAGAAAGCGACACACATGTTGAATTTTAACGATTGTGCCGATCAATTGGCGAAACACAAGAACGTCACCTGTTTCCTTGAAGAGAAACTGGCGACTACGATCATTTATTCGTACATGCGACGGGGCGAGAAGGTGATGGCCATATGCAAGAATCTTTGCTACTCCAAACCACCGGTTGGATACTTCATGAAAAAGAATTCAATGTACACGGATCGTTTTACTGAGATTATGATACGATTGCAAATGTCTGGTATTCGTCAAAAATGGGACCTGGATTACATGGGCAAATTTTCACCGAAGAAAACTTATTTTATGCATATCGACGAACAACAGGCGTCCATGCTGGTTTCTAAGTTGATTCGTATAGGGTTGTACGGGTATTTTATTTCGATATTAGTGTTCTTTGCCGAGGTAATGATCAATTGCATGCTATGAAGGAATGAAATATTGCTTAACAGGTTGCTTGTCATGTGATCCTTGTAATAAAATTGAAAATTATGCTTTATACTTAAAATTATGCGTGATAAAGATTACGAAAGTCACATAACACGTTGAGTGTCGATATTATTATTCAATTGCTGTCAATAAAACTGTCACATAATTGATCGTGACGGTCAAGGTGTTAATGTAATTTTGAGGTATTTTCTTTGATGATTGCCTGATTAAAAATAGAGAACATAAAATTATATTATTGTTCACAGTATGAATCCTTTGCTTAGGAACGTTTAAACAGGCCTAATATTAGAAGCACAGAATTTAATGATCTTGTACTTAAGTTGACTGTTGAAATGCCAACTTATTTTCAGTGTTTGACCGCATTACGTTGTTGCAAGATTTCTGTATGAAAATAAAGTATTTTCATGATTTGCACACTGAACTGTAGTAATTGTCATTAATTGTATTAACAAAGATTTCTTTGGTACCTTAATTTATCTGTTCGATGATTGCAATTCATTTTGAAGATTTATTTAATAGCGAAACGAGAATTGAAGGGTTGAAAAAAATTGAAAAGAATTTTTATAAATTTGGCATTTTATTATCAGAATTAATACAAATTATACAGAGACGCAATTTTTCTTTAAATTCAATGAGCAATCTTAAGATTTCCTAGTCAAATCTTTATCAAAGAAACGATTGATGTTATTCTTATTTAAACAGCAATGCTACAGGACAAACAGAAAATTCAATTTTTATTGAGATCCAGTGAGAGCCTTGGAGGCGCAGTTCATGGAAACACCGTACAAAAAAAAAAAAAAAGAAGAAACAGGGAGGTACATCACTCCTTTTGTCTCCTTTGGCTTTTATCCGTCGCATATTTTCCCTGCTGGCCCTTCGTCTCCCCCCACTCTAGTTCCATTTCTTGCTGCTACCCCCACTGGGTGTTTCGCTCCCGCTGCGAAGCCACGCAGCAAGTAGTAGATGTACGATCAGTGTCGGACCGACCGGCATCGTGTGTAGGTGGTTGGATCTACGTTTGACCCCGACTGTTTATTTCCACGTTTCACCAGACAGAGGTAGTTGGATAATCAACAGAAAGGATTCCGACGGTTTCGAGGTTACGAGACGAGTACTGAGGTGAGTGAATTCGAAGGGGTTGAAACAACGCCCGGACACGTGTCAACGTCTCACCCCCTTCCTCAATCGCTCCTCGCGTTCTCCTTCCGGTTATTGTTCCGTTTCGTGGTTAAATATCGCCGGCTCTCGTTCTTTTCCCGGTTCCTAGCAATCTATTTTCTTTTTTCGTCGCGGCTGCTTTGATTTTATTTTCGTTGCCGGCCACCTCGTGACCCGACCCGTCTGGATGCCACCCGTGAAATTCGTCCGTGTTCCACGTGCGATCGTGCACCTTCGGCGACGATTTACGGAACGGAGAGAAAAGTAAACGTAAAACAAACACGGAATGGCCGCGTAACACGACCGGCTTTTTCAACGATTCGTGTTATTGCAACGTGCGTGCGACCGTGTGTTTCTCTTCTTTTAACATCTATTTTTATACCGACGTAAAAATAAATTTGAAAACACGGGACGGAGGTAATTCGAAAGGCTTTCATTATGCAAAAACCTTTGTGCGGTGTATCAATGCGTTTCCTTTATGATAATTCAAGAGAGAGGAAGCTGATACATATTCATGGAAAATCGTGTACCTGAGACGTGGCTGAAGGTAATAATGTACGGGATGTTTTAATTATTTGGTAGATAGCGTACTGTAACTGCACTCCACTCGAGAGAAAGTGGATATCACGCTGAGAGTGACTATGGTCAGCTAAAAATGACCCTCAGCAGGTATTGTATTGGCCTGACTTTTAAGAAATATACTCGTGACTTTTCTCTGGGAAAATAAATTCCTTTTTTCAATTTTTAATCATGGAAAATGTCTGTTCTATTCTAAATATTGTGCTAGGGTCAATGTTTGTCTAATTTTTCTATCTAAACACAATCCCCCGACACGTTAAAATTATTACTGGAATTAAAGCAAAATATTTACCTCATTTAATCATCCTCGTTTTATACATTATTCGTGAACGCGAAAGTTGTTTCAATTTATTCAGATAACATCCATTGTGGTTAGAGCAAGTTTTAAAAAGTTTCGCTCGAAGTTTCCTGTTAACTTGCATGCATCTGAATTTTAGCCGTAATAATTAGCAGTTAGGGTCACACGACATCCAGTTTCGCATGTCACGACTCCCTTCTGCAACTTGTAAATTAACCGCGGGGTTGGTCGGGATATTTCACCGTAACACAACTGCGGGTTCGATACTCGTCCACCCCTGTTTTCTACGCCCTCCCTTGTGACTTCCCCCGATGCATTTCGTAAATCCTTCTCTTATTCCACGTAGTAAATGGTGTGCCGGGGAAAAACTTGTCTGCACAAAAATGGTCAGAATACATTATAATACATACAACCTCATTATTGTTATTTTAAGAAAAAACAAAACAAATAAATTGGGGTGGATTTTTGTTCACGAGTTCTCGAACCTTGCTTACCTTTAAAAAGTAAGAAGCATTCTTCTATAATTAAATTAATTCGAAATTTGAAAATTTTGTTCGAAATATTCTAAAAATATTTCTCCCAAACTTCTGAATAAAAAATGTTGAAGCACCTACGTTCTTTCTATTTCTTCTCGTTACGGTTATGAAAAAAATGCTTATTTCTTCAAAAAAGTCTGTTCGAAAAAAAAAATATTCAGTCTCTGAAATTGAATGAACCTATATTCCGTTTCGTAGCTATTTTTGCTCGCACGTGTTCAAAGAGTTTAACCAATATCTCTTCTAATTCTTTGGAGAAAAAAAGAACGTAAGGGTGTAATCAGAATGCAGGGTATATAAATGATCCCCATGGTTGCCGAGATCGATAATAATCGTGGTGGAGCGGCATTGACACCCTTTTGTCCGTTTCACTGTTCACTCGGCCAGGACATGCATGAATTTCCAGATCAGTGAAACGACAAGTCATATCGTCATCGATGACATTTACAAAAGAACCACGTCATTTGTCGATCTATCGCTAGCATTTATGGGAAACGTCGATTAAACATGGTCTGGCGTGATAGAACGCTTTCGGTCGGTGTCCTTCATGATTCAGCGATTTTTATTCGGGAAGAAAATAGCAGGAAAGGGTTAACGACGTGATTAATCGTCAGGACCTAGGTCAATCGTGACCCAGACCTAGGGGAGATACAATTGTATCTCCATCAAAGTTGACTGCGAAAGGTTTTAAAAGGGGTTTCATTGAATTTCAACTTAATTTAAATTTAATTACAAATGTAATTAACTTTGTTAACTCCATTAATTTTAGTAGCTCATGCTACGAAGAATAGCCCTTTGCTGTTACCATTTAAAAAACTTTTTATTATTTTAAATCAATATTATTTAAACTTTGTTTTAAAGTAGGTCAATTTTATAATCAATTATTTCCGTTATAATATAATTGCTGTAAGTAGATATCCGTGTCGTGGGCTATCATGACCTCAGAGTTCTTTTTACATTCGATTTTCTTCTCAATAAGCGGAGGAAAAAGGGAAACCTTGTTCGTAAGCTTTTAACAGTGTAAACGTCTAAACGGTTGCGTGTTAAAAGGACTGTTTCATTCAAGATTGCTTCAACCAAACCGAGTCTTTAAATCAACAATGAATATTTTCGTAACGCTTCTTGCAGCACCGTTTACCTGGTAATTCATTTCATAAATTATTACATGCACATCGGTTCGAGGTTTCTTTTTTTAACACGCCGTTGTTTGTTTCCGCTGCAAACGGCGTATATCCATGTTAAATTTCTTTTACGATCGCACCCTGATATTAATGCTGACATCTTGGATTCTTTTATTTCATTTTACTTTAAGTATTTTGGTTGAAAGCTATTGTGCAAGCACTCGTAAAGATTTTATTACCCTTTTAGTTGGATCATTTGACCAATCATCAAGAAATTACATTTAAAATCTGTCGTGAATTTGTATGAAAGCATAAAGTTTAGTACTTGACAAGATGACCTCGTGCGATAAATAAATGATTAATCCATTAGGAATCGGTTTGAAAGTTTAATTAATTAAACCGATAATGGGTATAATTGAAATTTATGTGTTTTGCTTTAAAATCGACTGAATTCTCAAAGAGTTAACTGTGACCATTCATTTAATATTTTAACAAATTTTTATTCACACACAGTAGCAAGTGGAATTGCAGCTACAACGCGTCTGACTATCTATAACCACTTCCACTGCGACACTCTCGTCTCATTAATTCTAAACATAATAAATATTATATAAATATTGTGTCGTGATATAAATCCCCAGCCTTTTTTCAGAATAAAATTTGTTTTCAAATTAAAACGAATGGGATTCCAAATTTCCTTTCAACTACGATTATATTACGACCCAATATAAATATTATTATAAAAGTAGTGATTTCTTGGATAAATAATTCAATAGAGAAAGAGAAATGAAGACTATAAATCCTGCTGCCAAATTAATATTATTATTTTTCAAAGAACATCACAAGCTTTGCAATTCGAAGTTAGAGTTAAAGAAGCAACAGGCAATATATTTTGTTAAATGAAAATAATCTTGAAATATTACAAGGGATCTCTTGTAGCTTATCAAATGACACGTTGCATTCATTATAACGCAGTTCACCTAATATTTTGGTACACCGAGAAAATTGGCATCGGTTCAACCGGATCAATTATTATAATTTAATTACCGGTAATGATCGCTAACGCACAGAGGCGTTTTATCCGGTACATACACGACCTGCCTAATCTTGTTTTAGCAATCGATCGTTATCAGGTATCGTAGTTTTATGGATCGCTTAATTAGCGAATATTTTTGTCGTCCCGTATCGAATTTTGGCACAGACCCCCGTCCCTTTGAACGTGTCCACTTCTAAACAAGATTTCACATATTTCACCCCGTTTGATCTTCATATGCGCGCCGTAAATTATTCATGTATGATTGTTATAAAATATCCAACCGTTTCTGCTATCATCCCTCGAAATGGTAATTAATTGATCGCGTTAATTGCCCGATCGTTAGTTACCCGATCGGGAGGCAAACGTTTAATCGATGTTGATGCAATCTGTTATCGTTTCTTGATCTATCGACATCGGTAAAACGGCAATTTTCGTTCTCGAACACCGAACAGACGTGAATTCTGGGTGTAAACGATTGGAACGTTTGTATATGCGAAGATTTCTGTTACGATAGATTTATCTGCACATTATCGTTTCCTCTGCCGCCTGTATTTATTCCATAATTTGCGATTGACCCTTTCATTGCCCATTAATGCGAGGGGGTGGTGAAACTTCTCGGTTGACGGATGAGGTATTGCATTTGTATTAAGAATGTTCACGTTAATATTCCATATTTGTTAATATTTCTATGCTACGATGCATTAAAGGCAATGAAAATTAATTTTTTTTTTAATCCAATGTCTCAGATTGATGTTTCAAATTATTCATATATGTAGTTAGAATAATAGTCATATTTATTACAAATATTTCGAAAATATTAAAAGGGTTGAAATGGTGTAATGAACAATTATCCATCGGATTCAAACAAAAATCGAAATCGATCAGATCGTTGTATAACGAATACTTCTTCTTTCTTGTGTTATGACCTATTACATAAAGACACCGAAATGATGCAGAAGAGGAAGATCCAAGTGATGGTAGAACAAAGCAGCCTATCAGGACCCTACAAACAACCCTTTTGTTCGATTCATTTCTGCCAAACACTCTATGATGCTTCAACCCCTCTGCGCTAATCTAGTCTCATAACAAAAATTTTAGACACCAAATGCTCATCAAGGAACAAATATTTATAAATCTATTTGATTTACCCCCCCTTCCCTTTGGGAGTATCTGGTAGAACTTTGTCATGCCATTATTTGAATACGAAAAATAAATTTCAAAAATGAATTACACCAAATCAATTACAATACAAATCAATACAAATCAATTACAATATAATGAAATGAAAATTGTATTGAAAATATTATTACAATTTAAAAACATAAATACTTTCGAAGATATTTCCTAGGAAGTTCAATTCTTTAACCATTTGGAAAATTGAATAAATTTCAAGCCTTAAATTATTTACTATCGATTTTTTGGTACACGTGTCACGCCAGGGTGAAAGGTGAATCTGACGGAAGGTGTCTGGTCGGGCGATATCAGGGTGCAAGATGATTTTTGAGGTCATTTCGAGGTGTTCGGAATTTTCACACGTATATACGACCGTGCCAGCCAACGAAGTCAGGAAACGTCTGTGTTTATTCGAGGAAAGCTCCCCGGCTTTTGGCCATTGTATTTATACCGTCCAACCAAAACAGGCCGACTGCATACATCAGCTTTTAAACACAGCAGTTTGAAAAACAGGAGACCTAGAAGAGAGAGAGAGAGAGGGAGGGGACCGAGAACGGTCTGGTTAATGTTATCCAAGTTAACGAATTATTCGATGCAATGATTATGCACGAGAGTGCCGGCTGTTCCATTGATTCTCATTCGATTATTATTTGACGTTTCGTATGAGCAAAATATCGAATCTCTCCCTTTTTCCCTTCTTTTTTTATCGATCACACCATGGTTTTCAATTGTATCGTTTCGTGCAACGACACATATAACGAATGAAATAAACTATTGATATGACAATAAAATTCGTACGACAGCATGGGAATGTGAACATTCCCAGGCACTCCATTCTTTTTCCTCTTGTTTTTCTCGATTAGATCACAGTTTTCTATTTCGCAGCAAATTTTTGACACGTTCGAGCAATAACAAGCAGTTAGACGGTTGGCAAAGAGGAGAAATTATTAATAGTTGATCGAAAGTTCGCGCCATAGGGTAGAATGAAATTCGGTTAAATTTGACGTCGCGACGGACAAGTACTTGATAGTTTTGTAGCAAGTAAGTTGATCGATTGTATACGCGCCGTGTGTTGCACGCAATTGTCGTAGGTCGTCGAGAAATTATTTAAAAATACGACGGGCCAGAAGGGACTATTTCTGGCGTTAAACTGACCAGCCAATCGTTTCGAGTTTGCGACTCGTCGTTTCGGGCTGGGGCCGAGTTTACGCACGAGATCTCCACTGACACGTGTCGGCGTTCTACACGGTGTCAATCGCCTATTAACGTTATCCTGTCTTCTCAATTTACGTGGATCGATTTGTCAGAGAAGCGCCGGATACCTGTCAGTCACCAAACTTGATCGATTAGCCTCAGGCAAGTTTTACTTCCCGTTCAAACGAAATTTCTCAACACAATTTCCTCAAAACTTAATCTAGGCAAACAACACCCACATCCTGTGTCCATTTTCTAATTAATTATTAATCTATACTTCTATTTGAAGATTTGTGTCTTCAAGTTCATTAAATTATTCCTTTGAATGATTATATTTCAAATTTAGGGAGTTGTTTAGTGTTTATTTTATTTAATTAATTCAATCACTTGATCACTTGCAAATATTTATAAAATTAGATCACGTATTAATTAGTTTGTTAGACGTATCTATTCGTTCCATAGACAAGAAAATATGAAGAGATTTCTTCTCGAAACCGTATCCCAGCTGAGTCTATTTTAAATGAACTTATATTTCCGTACTATTTTCGTGCCTAATAATGTGACGGAAGAATTTTAGTAGACGATTTTTCAAATTCCACCCGTCCAGTATATTAAATTTTCTATGGGCACGTCTAAAAAAGAAGGAACGTAACTGATGATTCAACAAGTAATTACGAATCCAGAGTTTATAATTATGACGTGGGTAGAAGATTCGGCGTGACGTCTTTATCGATAGATTATTATTCTTACTGCTAATTTTACTTCTGATGAACAATTGTGTTTCTTAACTCGTATATTATTCCAGTATTTATCTTATCCTAAAAAGAATCTGAAATGTCCTCGCAAAATGAAAACTGATTTCAATGTTGAATGAACAGTTGTATATCAGAATGACATGCACCATATTTTTACAAAATTTAAAGAATTATCTAACGCCATTAACTTTCAAAAGTCCTTTTATTCTTATGTAGAACGATAAGGGTTGAGTGTATTACATTGCTAATATTTATTACATGGGAATGATAAATTGGACTTTTCATAATTTTCTAAAGGGCTAAAGTTCAAAAAATTATTTTAAACAAACAGTATTCTGATCTTCAAGAATAAAGTATTTTGAGGCATTTACTTAACAGGAAATTTGGTTGCTGTCATTGTTTCACGATCTATCTATAACGCAGTGATGTAACACAAAACGAGACAAAATAGAAAGGTTTATAATATCTTTGAAAATCATTTGTTTCTATTATTACTGACTCGAGAAGTTCCATTAGCTGCACGAACCATTTGAAATTGTATTTCAAAGCGTTCGTGACTAGCCCCCACTGTCTGACCAATGTTGTCTTTTCTACTACAATGAATCAGGTACGCAACACAATGACAAACCCGGCGGCCAGATCGATCGTCGATAGTTGCAGTGCATTTGATTCGATAACAATAACGCCCTGTCGGTCGTCCATTATGTTCGTCAAATACAGATCGAGGCAGGGACCAAGCAAACCCATATAATTTTCAAGCTAATTCTACTCGTCGAACCTGGCTTCACGTATTCCCGCTTGTGCCCGATGGTTCACGGCGAGAAATAGCGTGGTCGGGAATTTATGAAGCCTGTAACTCTGATGGTTCGTGGTTTTGCTTGACGATAGCAACCATAAATTCCTTAGCCTTTCGAGAGACGATCAATCATCGAAAAAGAGAGACGAGAACGTTACGATGACGATAAATCGATGAACGGTGTTTCGTTTGAGGGATCGTTATTTCTAATAAAGTGTCGTTCACTTTCATATTTTTATTGTTGAATCCTCGTCCACCTCTGTCGCTGTTTCCTTCCATAAAATAGAAATAAAAGAATTAAACTCTAAGATCGGGTGATCAAAGTGTACGAATGGAGTCTCTGATTTTTCCTAGGAATTTGACCAACCATAAAAACCGTAGAAAGATTAAACAGTCTCAATAAATATAGCATAATAAATGTATTTGTATTTCTGTATCTGTTCAACTTTTTAAATTGTGGACACGTCAATGACCCTTTAGGTTTAGGCAGACTCTTGCTCTTTTGACAGTAGAACTGGACGTGTATGGTCAGACACTCTGCAACAGCGATTATTTGGGTCACTACAGATTTAATTTTCAATTTAAACTTTCCACCTGTGTAACTAGCATTACATTAAGTCTTTGTTAACTATTTCACTTGTTAATTTAACTTTCTCATTTCTTACCCCTTTTAATATTAATTACAACATCAAATGCAAATACTTGTTACCATATTCCTTAACATTCCTTTCTCTTGAGTATCTGATTAGGTTACACCTAATTCATTTTCTCGTGTACGTATTAAACTCTTGAAAAATTAAAATTTTAATATCATCAATGAACCCACATGTTAATTGATGTGTTAAATTAAGAGTATCGTCAACACCCGATGAACAGCGTTTTGTTCGTTCAGGTGAGAACAGGTAGGCCATTATTTCCGTCCGTTAGGAAGGTGGATGTAAACTGGCGGACGGGGGTAGAGGGGGGAAAAAAAGGCGGCAAGATTCGAAAATAGCCACGGTGGGTGTCGACTGTGCCATCTGACAGTGGCTCACCGTCGGCTTTGTCAGCATTTATAACTCCATGCAGCTGCAGCTGCGGTTAAATAAACCGCGTGCACCGGCTCCGTCGTGCTTTGAGCTTGCGAACGAATAAAACAATGGCGAATGCATTGACGTCACGATGCGGTGAAAAACGATAAGCATCGATAACGTCGAAAGTTTTGACTTTTATGTATCGTTAACACTCGCGTACGAAACCAGGCCCCGTGCACGTGCATCCTCTGGCCCCGGGGTTGAGTCGCTTTTCTTTCGCGACTGTACGCGATCAAAATTTCATGGCCAGGGAATTGGGGAACGTACAGGTCGCTTTTCTTCTGTAAAATACGAACTTTTGTTTCAACCATGAAAATTTCTTGCCGGATTATTTATTAAAATTGAAAAAGTGATTAGCTCTCGAGCTAACAACTGTTTAGGTATTTATAGTAACTTTTCGCTTCCTCCGTGATGGGATTCGAGAGATTTTGGCACAAAATTGCCAAAAATATTTTGAATAATATATGCTTATGTGCTTGCTATTCATTTTTATAGCTTCGATATCTTTCCAGTTTGTAAGGGTTGAGGAATTTTCCTTGGCTTAAAAAGATCCGCCAACGGCAATGCGAATATCCGTAAATAATGCAATAGTACGTTGTCACGTGGTATATTACTAGACCATAGCTGAACTAGGTCAAATTTCATAATGAAATCAAGGATAGCCAAGATACTGGTTCACTCTGCTCCATATATCGCGGTCAATAAATGAATAATAAATTAATACGATACGTGAACCTCTAATTAGAATTTTATACCTTCCCTCGAGGGTACGTGAACGTCTTGCTGTCTACTTGCTTTCCTATAAATTCTGCTACTTATTCAACCCTCTCGTGCAACTTTCCAGCAACGTATTAAGTTTCTATTATAAATTCAAAACTTCCCTCCTAGCCTTTTTTATATTGTGACCTGATATTATTAAATGTATGGAAAAGTTTCCACCCTCTACGGACGCTGTTGAAATTATATTGGTAAACGAAAGTAACAAATCGAAATCCAATTTAGTGGGTTGTTGCTGGAGTACTTATTTAGTATTGCCAGGATGTGTTATATTTCGCTATTTCTCAATCTGGTGACTGAGAGTAGTTTTATTCCTTTGACTTTGCAAAGGCACAATTTTACATTTACATGTTCCAAGCTGTTATATTTGGAATTTCTCTTTTCGAGTTTAACGGAGTGTGAAATAGGTATTTCACGGTATTTAAACGTTGTTAGAAAATTATGTAATCGAACTATTTACAGATACTGCAACGGTGATAAATTTTGACGAATATTGCCAACTTTGATCATTCGAACAACCTTCGCCGTTTCGTACATTTAATGATAATATCCAATTTATTGTAAAATATAATATTTTTTATCATCAATTTCACTTCGTTTACAGTGCGAAGTCACGTGTAAAAAAATATGTTGATTTAGGGATTAAACAAAACTGATTTAACACCTTGTTTTTAGGAAACGCGAAGCCATAAAATTAATGAATCAAAATCATGATTTTAATTTCGAACGAAAAGCCGCTCTTACGAGGAAAATACCGCAAATGAAAATAAAATTAATCCCGTGGTTAAATTGCGTCGAGAGCTGGATCATTAGCCGTGGTTATGAAGGAAAATTCATTTTCTTCGATTTTTAGGTAAAAGCCAAGGTATGCGCTATTGGAGGAAAAAAAAGAAAAGGAACGAGTTTCACAAACTAGGCCAAATGCCTATGATTCTATAGCTTGATGGAACCTTTTATGCCTCTGCCTTCTCTACATCGCGTCCATACGCCTCCCCGCAATTGCTTTATTAATGCAATTATTTACCACCGTTATGGAATATCGTGCTCCCGTAAAAAGCATAAATAAATGTCTTAAATCAAATCTGAAAAAACGCAACCGCTAAATGAATTAACGATAATTCGATTATAAATTCGAAGACTATTCACGGGTGAATTATTCTTTCAAGTTTCGTCGAACAACTCGTATCGTGGCATGTGTTATACAAAACTTTTGAAAGGGTATAGTCACTTAGAACACGATTCATGTTTCTTTGGGAAGAATCTTTACTTTCTAACTTACGGTCTCGTAAAAATAGTTAATCTAGAGGGAACGTCAACGAAATGATTCATTTCGAAAATGGAGCAACACCGGCTTAGTCTAAGCACTCTGAATGACGCGTGTGTGTATAATAATTCATGGATACAGGTTGATCATGGAGATCGGTTTTCACGTTACCCGTGTCTCGTAAACGCGAAACCTGCACGTGTTTCCACGATAAACACATCCTTCGACATGCCGTCGGCATTAAGATACTTTCAACCAGAGCTAAGTTGTATTTTTATTTCGGTGATATTTCGATCGTCCCCTTCTCAACACTATTGATATCGAATTTAAAGTAGAATTCGCCCGTTCAGTCGTTGTTTCGAAGTAATTTATGAACAGGACATCCCTTTTAAAGTTTTATCATATTAAATCAATATATTATTAATTCTGTTTGTTTTATTCCGGTTTAATTAGTGATTCGTCAACGATCAAATTTTCTGTCGCATTTGAAGAATTCTTGCAGTATTTCTTTGAATTGAATTTTAATTTCAATATTGTCCGTAAGTAGATTCTACTCTTCGATCGAGCCGCGTGAACGTTGTACCTGGAAGCTTTCCATGAAAGCCCGTAAGGCTACGAAATGATGAAACGCCAATTTCTATGGAAGCACATTTCTTTTAGCTCCGTTTCGGTATCACGAATGTTGGTTATCAAAAGCTATTCAGGTGCATTCTTAACACTGATCAAAATTTTCCCTTTTCACGTAACGAGAATTGGCTCGGTTCATTTCTTGTGAAATTACGGTACAGCGAGCAAATCTTAGTTTCATATTTATAATAAAATAACCGCGTTTCGACGAAACGCGCGCTTGAATTTTCCGAACGTCCGGAAAATTCGCAGCTGAATTATTGTACTCGGTAATTGATTGTACAATGTTTGCCGAAACGTGTCCACGGTACCGGCATTTCGGGCACGCATGTCTGATAGCATTGAGAAATGGTTCATTGTGCACGGTGCCAACAATTTCAGGAATGAACCGATCGGGCGACTTTAATTAGAAAAATATCGTATCGGAATGCGCGTATCATCCGGCGTTACGAAATAATGTATGGTTTACAAGGTGCGATTTACAATGAGATGTCTGTCAAGCCGATACCGCCTTGCCAAATTCATCTGTGCTTTAGAATCTATTTTCTCTGTGTACCACGGCTCGCAAACGCACGGCGATTAACGGGGAAAGATATAAAAAGATCCACATAAATTGTCAACTTCAAAGTCTCGAAATTTTATTTATCGCCTCTATTTTTGTTTCGTATCGAATCCCATGGAAACAACGCCGTGAATCGTACGTCTCGAACGTTTTTACAAAAACAAAGTTGTCGATGTAATTAGAAATTTGAACATTCACGTTTAGTGGATAAAATCGACCCTTGTTAACATTCGCGTCCCTCCATTCGCAGCCTTTCGACCCACCCTTGTGAATCCTTTTTTTATCAAACCATGACTTAACCGAGGTCCCCATTACCCGTTATACCATGAGACGATCCACGCAGCTTCAGAATTTTCTTTTATATTTATTCTGTCTCCTCGCTGGGGGATAAAAGAATAATTCTTGAGCTGAATAACGACGACCGAAGATCGTAAACTTTTAGAAGAAGAAAAAAATGAAGATCGGGGTCTTTCAGACATTGGCCGTTGTTCCATTATCATAATTCCATGGTTAAAAATATTGGGATGGTTGTGGTTTTATTTCCAAGCATATAAGATGTAATATTTCGATAGAAACGAAGGAAAGAAATATTGCATAATATATTCAGGAATTTAGTAACTTTGAAATGTATCTGTGGGAACTTAAAAGCTTCGAGGAATTAAAAAATTTAGAATATTACATTCATAGAAAATTTCGAATGTTATATTTTTAGCAACTTGGAGATGTCCTCCTTGCAATGTTTGATTTCTAGAGAAAACCGTAGAGAAAAACTGTAAAATTTCTAGAGAAAAAACTGTATTCAAAGTTTTGGAACAGAAACTCGATCGACGACGGATAAATCGAAGAAGAATCGCTCGTCGTAAACAATTCTTCTCTAACAATGCACTCGTGTAACACGGCGAGGGGTCTTCACGTTTGGTATGATGCATTATTCTCTTCGGCTCTCTCGTGTGGACGTTGATTCGTCGTAGCCTTGTTGTAGAAGCGCGAGGAACAGAATTATGACATGTCCCAACAAAAGTATTCTGTCCTGCCAAATATTTCAGTCTCGTACCGACGACTGTTTCGTCGTGTCTCTTGTCTGCAAATAAAAAATACTTAGCGTTCCCGAACGCTTCTCGATTCTTCCCTATCCTTTTCACTTCTTTTTACGAATCATTCTGCGTAGTTAAAAGTCCCCTCGTTTCTCCGCAGAAAATAATACATGTTCGAATGACACGACAGTGGATTCAGAATTTTCTGGACCAGAGGGGGGCAAAGATCAAGAGATGTGTTACACCGTTTGTAAAACAAACGAAGAAGCTGAACAACGACTTTAAAATAATTTATTCGTTTATAGAAATTTATTCAGTCGTTGATGGTTTCCCTTAGAAAATTAATACAGTAATATGTTAGAGGAACGATGTAGTTTTATTGGATTCACTGTCACGTGCATATAATAGCGATACGAGGTAAGGTAATTCATTCTGAATTTCCATGCCAACATTTGTTCATACGTCAAAACAATACGTTTAAGAATGATTGTTAATCTGATACAAATTTTGTATACACGTTTAATCATTCCTTCGAATTATGCTGCTCACTTTTCATTCAACCCAGACTGATACAACTGTTGCACTTTCAGATGTTCCAGAAATCGCAGTGCGATACCACGATATAATAGAAGAGGATACAAGGTTTCTTCAGCTTTAATCACAGAGCAAAATTGTAAAGGAAATGGAAGCCACTGAATGGAAAATCGCTGAGAGCAGTGGCAAAAATCACCTGAATGACTGTCCAAAAGAGATAACGAAGATACGTGAAAATTGATAAACAAAAGTACAATAAAAAATCGAAAGTATTATAGAAACATTTGACAATTGCAAGAAGGTGAAAAATTTAAACAAACCAGAAATATATAAAATGTGCTTCAAATTGTATCGAGTTTTCGTTTCACAATAAAACGTTTGATAAAAAGGTTACAGTGATCGAAAAATCGAATGTATTAATTAAAACTTAATACAGTGCGACTGATACTCAATCCTGTGTCAAAAAGCAGAGGATTGCTAATTAAAATGATCATTCGAGACCCGTGAAGTTTCTGTACAAAGCTGTTCATATCATGTGACAATGGTGCCTTTGGGATATCGCGAATTCAGTGCGGTGGTGTATTAACTTCGTAAAACGATTAAGCCAGTCCACAAAGGAAAAGTCGAATCGCTAAATTGATCAAATTTATACTCCTGGTGCTCAAAGGATCAAACAAAATGGCTAGTCGAATGAAGGCGTTGTACAATCAGGTACGGTGCCAACTTTCCTCAAATTGTTAATTTTCTGTGGTTAAAAATTCAATTTCATTTCTGACAATTGCAAATTTTTACATTTTGTTAGAGCTTTCCAATGAAATATTCTTTAATGGAACTTGACACCTTTAAATCCTTGAACAAAGTCTTATACACAAGAATTTATCATACAATTTTAATTAACATTATTCTTTCTTTTTTGTCAAAAAGGTGATGTTCGAGAGGCGTATACTTCTTGGATGCACCGTTCTCGTTGGATTATCTGCGTGCATATGGGCAGTCGCCATCGGAACCGATCATTGGTTCACAATCGAAGCACCGGATGAATCAGGTCTACCCCTCGGGGATGCTGGTAAGGCCGGAAGAAGATTGATTTATAAGCATATGGGCCTCTGGAGAGGCTGTATCCGAGGGATAGCACCAGAATCCATAAACTCCACCGTTATGGTACCCTACAGTAAGTTGTAAATAAAAATATTTCAATAATGATAACCAAGATTTGTAATATGCAAAGTCTGTATCCGTTTGGGGATGAAATGATCGCAATCGTATTTGAGAACGAAGCTATGTCAATTCTAATATTTAAATAATTTCGATATTGGAATATTTGAATATTGGAATTTATTGCATTTTGATGGGGTTGTTAAATGGGGGGTAAGTTAAAATTTACTCTAAATATTGGGTATTCCGGGTACTAAACACTAAATAGTGTCTACCTAAATAGTCACCTTAATTAACTACGTGTTTGTGTCCTTGTTTATAATAAAAAATACTATATTAGAGACTCAAATTCGATGCAAAGTGAATGAAAGCATCCGAAACGAAAATAACGATCGGTCGTTCGCTTTGTAGTTGGCTCGGACATCTTTTATCCACGCTATACGAATATTTAAATACGTCTTCATTAAATCAATGACCCAGAAGGCTCCTATAGGCTGTATAAATTAATCGTTTACCACAGCTGCCACGATACGCCAATTGCTCGTGACCGATGGCTCTGTTTCAAGATTAATGAAAACGTTTGTCGGTACGAATGCATTATCATAATTAACGCTGTCCACTTTATAACGTATCGTTGTTCGCGCGTAATGGTCTCGACAATCTCCTAAGTATACATATTATCGTTCAAGCTGTCGGGAAGATCCTCGAAAAAGTTCCGGGAAGAATTGTATAATTCCTTCTGAGATTCGAATAATACTCCATCGAAGTTAGGGTAAGATATACTGCACTGTTTCGGCGTTGAAACAATCAAGATCCCTCTCTCGCACGCGTTGTCTTCAGCGTTCACTGTGAGCCAAACCAATGCCCACCGGCAAGCTTTGATTTATAGCATTGTTAGCGAAAGGAGCCGGGATATTCGTTAAATATGTCACAAAGAGTTTTACCACGCCTCGATAAAACGGACGCGATTATAAACTCTTCGCGGTTCCTTTATTTATTTCCGTTTCGTTGCTCCAACTCGCGCGAAGACGCAAATCTCCCACGTTCTTTCTCGTCGTCCTTCGCGTCGATGATTTCGAGCTGTTTCGGGGAAGAAAAAAATAGCGAAAGAAGACTATAACGGAAGCTTAGATCGTCGGCGTGCAGTTAATCATGCCGTGTCAGCGTCCGCGTTTGTGGTCCTCCACTCACTTGTCACATGTCACGCCCAGTATTTCGCACGTGCACTTCATCATGCACATGTCAGGAACGCTAAATTGGACAACTGTAATATCTTCATGAATTATCTTCAAATTAGTCCATTCCTATTATTACAACTTTATCCTGAACGTTTCTGACTAATGGCCCTCCCCTTTCCACCGTGGGTTTCAACCCTTTAGTGCTTTGCGGTATCGAGCTGATTGTACCACGTTCATTCTGTGTTCTTACAACCTGTCTAGCAGTTGCAAATGTTATTTACAGAAATTAGTATTAATAATTTTATCTAGCAATTATTTAGAAAATGAAATCTTAGTTTATTACTAATTTCTTTGTGCAGTAACATGGCATGTACGTCACACTGTGTGCTAAAGGGTTGAAAATTCTTTTTGCAAAATTTCATTTGCAATATTAATTATAAGTAACTGGACACTGTATTTTACTATGTTTATCTAGCAATTGCAAATGTTATTCATAATAAATTAGCATTAATAACTTTGTCTAGCAATTTAGAGAAATAGGGGTTGAAAATTGTTTTTATAAAATTTCACTGTTTCAAAGTAAAGAAAATTGAATTGCTCGTATCAGACGGGAAACAACACGTTTTATAGGAGATTAGTTTTTATCTCAGGTAATGGAAGGGTTGAATATCAGACGGTTTACGTATCGATTATCGCGTTATTGTCTGTTGAAGCGAGTTTTAAACGATGCCTGTAAATATACCTTATTGCGACACGAATGAGGCGTTCCCAGACGATAGAAGGTAGCTCGGGATAAGAAAATATTGAATCAGGGTTTGTGACTGAAATCTAGACAAATAGGGATTACGCTAAAGCAAGAAATAAATAAATAAATAAGAAATAAATATTCTTCTTTTTCGTCTCTTCTTTTTTTGCAGAAGAATGCAAGAACCTGGACATGTTCCCGACCGATATGCAGATCAAATTGGATCCTGGATTAAACAGGACAGTTGTCAGTAAGTGAAACTTGATTATAAAATTAAAATAATTAAGTTTACGTTTCTATCTTTGTCCAAAAAGTAAACTTTGAATATCGATGAAACGGCTTTAAAATGTTATTAAATGCTATCTATTATCCTATTTTTGTAAAGTTTGAAGGATACCTAACGCCTTTAGATTGTAACTACTTTTCTAAAGAATCTTTGTTATTTACAGATTATTCCAGGACCCAGGTATCGTTCGCATTAATCAGCTTGTTCGTGATGATAATGGGCTTCTCTTTCTCGATCTACACGTTCCGTAATCCACGATATATGTTTAAACGACTGGCCGGTGGAATACATTTCATTAGCGGTAATACATTGCAACATAACGATCGTTATAACTTCGTTAACCCTCTGCGACTTTTCTACATTTACAGAAATAAACTCCCTTTGACACCCCAAAGTTGGACATTTAACATTTTAACTGAAGCTACCAGTGTTGTTAGCTGTTAATTTTAATCTTATTATTAAAAATCAGTAATATTGTATCTACATTTCCCTATCAAAATTTTGCACGTTTATACAATACCTTTTTACACAAAATTTCATGGTTTGTCCAAATTTCAGAAGAAATATTAGACGCCTTATTTAAAGTACCGAAGGTAACCCTAACATCGATAAAAGAGTAATAAAAAACAGATTAACGAATAACTTACGAGTTACCCGAAGTCCGTATGTTACGAGACCCACCCTGTATAAATTTATACCCAATCGCCCACGTAAGGGTTGAATTACCCCAAGTTTTATTTTAAAATAGAAGAAGCTCCACTGCTTTCGTTCGATTGTTTATTTAACTGTTGATTTTACAGCAACTGTGAACTCAATGTAATTCGTGTTTCGATTGGATGTTACAGGCGCCTGCAACATGGTGGTGATACAGGTGCTATTGTCGTCGATCGAGTTCGAAAGAATACACGTGATCGCCACGTTCCCAAAGGGCGCCGTGATGAGGTACGATTTCTCTTTGATCCTCGCCTGGATCGTGTTCCTCTGCAATTTGCTGGCCGGATGCGTGTTCATGGTGTTCTCCAGGAAACGCAAGAGGGACAAGGCGCCCACCGAGGAGATCGCGATGGCCGATGAACCCACTATCATCGGTCGTTGAACGTTCTTCGACGATATATCTCGCTCAGATTCCGCTGAGAATCGTCGTCGTGCATCGACGGCAACAAAAGACGTGTATACTTACGTATCGGACGGTAAAGAACGCGAGGAAACAGTTGTACGAGAATCGTACGATATTAAAACGATTTGAGAACTACGAGATTGTTGCAACTTTCGGAGAATCGACGTGGAACGTGTCAGTGCACTTGCCTCGTTTGATTTTTAATCAGACAGAGCGAGCTTTCGATCGATCGTGACCCGAGTCTGAGGAAAAATCACAAATTTTTAAAGGAAAAGGCTTTATATGCCACATGGCATGGATTTGATAATAATCGAAAGGAATTCAAGAAAATTTGAAAAATTACACGATCGTATTTTGGATAATTGGAACCTTGATGTGGCCATGTTAGGCTATTTCCACTGGGTTAATATAATGCTAGAAAATTTGGAAAATGAGAAGGAATTGGAGTGATGAATCAAATTCAAATTGCCGCCCTCCTAGTGGTCTACTTCAAAGGTTAATTAACCCTTCCAACGCGATTTCAGTAAATTACACCACAACTTTTGGTAAAATACGTATAAGAAATAAATGTATCGTTCGTTATTTTGTATAATTCGTTGCAAACCTTAAGTTTCATTTGGCACTTTCAATCAAATAACAATTCTAATTATAATCTAAAAATTGACATTTCATTATTATCATTTATATGCAACGAAATTTGCATTGGCTCTTAAAAAACGTCGAGTTGGAGGGGTTTAAATAAATTACGAAGTTGAACATTAAAGGATGTTAACACGACACGTTTAAAACCGTCGCAACGCAGGTGCACTGTGTTCTCTGATCTTCCAACCCCCTGCCCACCACCCCCTCGAGCACCGCGAGCAATCGATACTGTCATAAAGCAGTTTTCTGTAACATGCTAATTGTCTGGTTACCTCGTGTCGAACAATCAAAAGTTAGAATAGAAATACCATGAAATGAAACCGTGTATTCGAATGGAACCCATGACAAAACGCAACGCTATTTTTCTACCATTTACGACACATCTACGATGGGACCATAGCATATATATGTATATCAATTGAAGAGTCTCTGTTTCAGCTTACGAAATTCTTGTACGCGATAGAAATAGTCCTTGCGTATTCGATAATTCTTTTTCTAACAATAAGTATATTTTTCTACCCTATTCTAGAACGGTATCCAGAAACCAGGGACAAATACCATGGACGGTCAAATGTTACGGTTCAGGTTCAAACTTTGGTATTATTAGCCCTTATTAACCCTTTGGTATTATTTTTGGTATTATTAACCTTGTATTATTAATTTAATATTTCAAGAGAAGTCCTTTTATTTATTTCTTGTTGAAAAATAATTGATACGTTAGAATAAATTAATGAGGCACTTTATACTTTTTTAACTATAATTTTAACTTACTTCTTGCGCCCTTAGGGTGTTTTTTTTGGTAAGGCGGTGCCCTTTGATGACGAATTATTCGCCAACAGGCAATGTGACGGAATTTGCTTCAGAACCCTCGTGTGGTCACCCATCACGGGTCGCTTGACCCTTTGAAAACCCTTGGTTTTACGTGCAATTTGTCACCGAGGCGGTCAGTAAATTCTCGAGACAATTAATACCGTTCAATTAATCTTTCTGTTCTTTTACTAATTATTCGATTCTAGACGATTTGAATCTGTCGCCAATTACAATATCAGAGTTTTTGTGGTAAACAATTTTCCAAAAATATACAAATTTTGCTTATGAAATTGTAACTGGACAATAGTCATTTGTACGACTGCAACAATCTGACCGTCCACTGTATTAAAAAACAATTTGGGATCTGTTTAAAAATAAGTCATCATGACAATGTGGTTCATCATGACGACAGGGCAGTTTCGAGTAATAAATTGTAAATAAATGTTCGTATATATAAACGTACAATGTAAAGTGTATTAAACGTCACCGTTGTCTCTTGTTAAAGGTGACCATTCTTATTCAAAGTTGAGAAATTATGCACGAAATATTGAACCAGAACTTTGGGTATCCTTTTTGAACAGACAATTTTGCGGGGTGCCAAGTGGACTGCACGGAAGGGAGATTGTTCCTCAAAGATATTACCATTTTTCAGGGAACAACATAGTTCTATTATTAACATTGAGTCTCAATGTAATCTTACTCTTCGATTCTAGTCGTTATCTAGTCATCCTTCCTCGTGAAAGGAACGTTTATCGAGTTTTAGGAACATGACCTCGTGTCACTAAAGAACATTAACCCTTTAACGTTTCTTATAGAAGATAAATTATTCCTTAAATCATTTCTTACGTATTCGTTGTAAAAGTTTCTTAATAATTGTAAATATTTATGGTGCTAAAGTATCGACGATATTATCACTGAACCAGTTATAGACTTAAATAGATTTAAGATCGTAAATTTTCTTTCGAGCTTAAAATTAATGAGGTTAAAGGGTTAAGAGGAAAAAAGGAAGATAACAGTTCGTAATTGAATAGATAATATTACGTCCAAGTTTGAATCAACCCTTAATAACTACGGTGACTAAAAAAATACTTGTAACGTGGTTTCTTTTTCTAATTTTTAAATGAAAATTGTCGTCAGCAGGTGTAATCGACAAGTTGTAGAATTTAATTCGACTGAAGGTTATTGAACCACTTAATGTCACCCATTAATGGAGTATGGGATGCTGCAACACCCCCCCTCGTAGCAATTAAGGGTTAAATAAGTTGACGAACTGCGAACGGTGCAAAGCGAGACACTTGGTTTTTTATTTTCAACTAAGAAATAAAAATGTTTCTATTTTCAGTGTTTCGGAATTGTAAAAACACTAGCGCCGTTCACGTTCCCGAGGTATTCGCAGGAAATTTCTATTCTAGTCCTTTATTTATTGTAAATCTATGAAACATTTGAATCGCGATGCGTTGAACGATTAATTTTGATTAAGTTTGAATTTATTTCCAGTTTGTTACCCTTTGTCTCTGAGATCACGTGAATCAACGTTCGCCAATCGTCCCTCTTGATTGAACAATTAATTCGTTAACGTGGAACGACAATTAAAGCCATCTACAAAGGCAATGTCATTCGTTGTCTTCGAGAAATGAAATGAAATGCCGATTAACCCTTGGGTGCCAATGGTTTGCAGATTTATGCAAAGACAGAGATGGAATTACTTGAAAATTCAGATTTTTTAAATTAAATATAAGGAAAAATATTTATTTGTGGAAATATTATGATAATTAATGAACGAATGAAAGTGAAATCATTAATTTAATTAAAAAAAAGATGAATGTGAGGGATTTAAGTTACCCCTCGTAAGGATCTAAGGGTTAAAGGATTCAGAAAATCTGTTTACGTGTCTGAGCAATTATCGAGAATATTTTCATGAGAAAATTGTTGAAACGAAATGGTTAATCATCGGATCGATTAGCAAACGTTGATCAGAGAATGATTTAGACGAATGTGTCTGGTTGAAAGTTCCTTCGCCTTTTGCTTGTTGAGTATAAGCAGCTGCCCACGCGTTCTAATAAAAGACATCTACTTTATACACATGTACGTGAACACGAGAATTAATTGTGATTGATCTTTTCCACGAATCGAAATAAAGCATATTCACGTTTATCAATGAAACTTTTCATTGCTTCCTGATAGCGTATCGAACAATGGAACTACCTGTTTCGATTAGATCAGAATTTATTGGAAAAATTAATATCCTATCATCGAGATTGATTGAATCTGTTGTTGAATGTAAGTTATTATGTTTAACTATTTTTATTGTTCTTATAATAATACAAATGGTATTGAATATTTATTAAAATAAGCAAAGGCATATGCACTGGGTATAGGTTTATATTAATTAATAACATTAAATGAAGTTCTACGGCCATCTAACTTATACAGTAGTTAGAAAAGACATTATATTATTATAAAATAATTAATTCAACGCTGCGGAAGCTTTATTTTTTATTATTTTTGCATTTTTACACCAGCGCTATCAAAAACGGTACAAGTGGCGCCATCTCGCGGTGAGCGGTGGAACTAGAGAACTAAAAAAATTCGTTTTTTGGCAAAACCAGCAGTTTTTCGGCAAATCTGACGGCAGAATATGATTCTACGACATCGATTTCATAGAAAAAAGTTGTTTTTATTGAATTTAAAGCGCTAGAATAGATTTTAGAAAATAATGCATTTTATGGACACAAATATCGTCAGCCATCTAGCGGCCAGGTGGCGGAACTAACGAACTAAATTCTGTGTAAATCACTCCTACAAAAATTGAACTTTTCTGCGTGTCAGGACTTAATAAACGTATTGTGGCGATAGTATGCTTTAAATGAAAGTACCAGGAATATATCTAAATAGCTAATAATCGTGAAAATAAAAGAAAACAGTTGTTAAACGTTCAGTTTTTGTAGGAGTAATATACACTGTATTTAGTTCGTTAGTTCCGCCACCCGGCCGCTAGATGGCTGACGATATTTGTGTCCATAAAATGCATTATTTTCTAAAATCTATTCTAGCGCTTTAAATTCAATAAAAACAACTTTTTTCTATGAAATCGATGTCGTAGAATCATATTCTGCCGTCAGATTTGCCGAAAAACTGCTGGTTTTGCCAAAAAACGAATTTTTTTAGTTCTCTAGTTCCACCGCTCACCGCGAGATGGCGCCACTTGTACCGTTTTTGATAGCGCTGGTGTAAAAATGCAAAAATAATAAAAAATAAAGCTTCCGCAGCGTTGAATTAATTATTTTATAATAATATAATGTCTTTTCTAACTACTGTATAAGTTAGATGGCCGTAGAACTTCATTTAATTTTATTAATTAATATAAACCTATACCCAGTGCATTTGCCTATGCTGATGTCAGTGTATCTTTGAGTGGAACTTGGATAATTTGCAGAGATACTTTTATTTAAAGTTTAATTATAACATTTTCACAATATTACGATACCGTGTATATAGATTGTATGTATTTGTAGAAATTGTTAACTCATACATGGTTTGTTTTGTCTTTGCACAGATTTGCACGAACGTCTTGGATCTGGATTGAATTTGTTAATGCAAATAGAAACCACGCAAGCAACGTGCAGTCTACGTGTCAAGAAATAGTGATCAACGTTAATTAAACATCTTCACACAAACAACAGTCATCAAAAAGCTACTCCAGAGAATGTGCGTTAAAAGTAAATGTAGTTTAGTACGTAATTATAAATGTAAGGAATAAATATATTGTATTATTTATAGTGTAAGGTAAAATAATGTAATTAAGCATCTCTGTTGTATGTAACAATAGAAATAAGTTAAAATAATAATAAGGAATGATGTATAGTATACAATTTTAAACAATTGATGTATAGTATGCAATATTAAAGAATTGATGTATAGTATGCAATATTAAACAATTTATCATTTATTATAATTTGTAATATTAAATAGAAGTAAAAATAAGAGCAATTGCACTATTGTATAAGTTCTATAAAATTGTATAAATAATGCGTAAAATTACAATTGTAAACGTTAGTTATAAATAATTTAAGAAGTATTGTAAAGCTCAATGTATAAGTTATTTATTTTATTGAATAAATGCTGCTTGTTAAATGATGGTATTCGGAGTTCGATTAATCGAAATCTGGGAGTTGGTTTCGCAAAAGGGGTTCCCGGAAATTCCTGGAATTTGACGTCACTAAAATTCCGGGAAGTGGCACGAAGAATACCTCCTGGCACATCATATTCTCCTGATACAATTTCTCAAAACCGGGAATTTGGTTTCGATAAAGGTGAATGTACAGGGTGTCCAAATTAAGTGATTGCAGCAGGATATTTCGGAAGGAGTTGCAGTTATTAAAAATGTGTTCCTACAAAAGTTGCTTGACAAAATGAGGTGCATCATGCGGTGATAATTATTTTCCTCTGGGTGGGGTAATAGACGAGATCTGAAGGTCAATGTAGTTTTTTTACATGAGATGCCATAGTTTTCTCTTCAGAATCTAACAGCGGGCACCGAGACGAGTTCAACGGTGTGCCACATGTCGATATTCTGCGTTCGATTAATCGAAATCTGGGACTTGGTTTCGCAAAAGGGGTTCCCGGAAATTCCTGGAATTTGACGTCACTAAAATTCCGGGAAGTGGCACGAAGAATACCTCCTGGCACATCATATTCTCCTGATACAATTTCTCAAAACCGGGAATTTGGTTTCGATAAAGGTGAATGTACAGGGTGTCCAAATTAAGTGATTGCAGCAGGATATTTCGGAAGGAGTTGCAGTTATTAAAAATGTGTTCCTACAAAAGTTGCTTGACAAAATGAGGTGCATCATGCGGTGATAATTATTTTCCTCTGGGTGGGGTAATAGACGAGATCTGAAGGTCAATGTAGTTTTTTTACATGAGATGCCATAGTTTTCTCTTCAGAATCTAACAGCGGGCACCGAGACGAGTTCAACGGTGTGCCACATGTCGATATTCTGCGTTCGATTAATCGAAATCTGGGACTTGGTTTCGCAAAAGGGGTTCCCGGAAATTCCTGGAATTTGACGTCACTAAAATTCCGGGAAGTGGCACGAAGAATACCTCCTGGCACATCATATTCTCCTGATACAATTTCTCAAAACCGGGAATTTGGTTTCGATAAAGGTGAATGTACAGGGTGTCCAAATTAAGTGATTGCAGCAGGATATTTCGGAAGGAGTTGCAGTTATTAAAAATGTGTTCCTACAAAAGTTGCTTGACAAAATGAGGTGCATCATGCGGTGATAATTATTTTCCTCTGGGTGGGGTAATAGACGAGATCTGAAGGTCAATGTAGTTTTTTTACATGAGATGCCATAGTTTTCTCTTCAGAATCTAACAGCGGGCACCGAGACGAGTTCAACGGTGTGCCACATGTCGATATTCTGCGTTCGATTAATCGAAATCTGGGACTTGGTTTCGCAAAAGGGGTTCCCGGAAATTCCTGGAATTTGACGTCACTAAAATTCCGGGAAGTGGCACGAAGAATACCTCC
Source organism: Anthidium xuezhongi (assembly GCA_022405125.1). NCBI lineage: Eukaryota > Metazoa > Arthropoda > Insecta > Hymenoptera > Megachilidae > Anthidium > Anthidium xuezhongi. The sequence goes on from CM039649.1 coordinate 3,418,800, forward strand.
TGGCACATCATATTCTCCTGATACAATTTCTCAAAACCGGGAATTTGGTTTCGATAAAGGTGAATGTACAGGGTGTCCAAATTAAGTGATTGCAGCAGGATATTTCGGAAGGAGTTGCAGTTATTAAAAATGTGTTCCTACAAAAGTTGCTTGACAAAATGAGGTGCATCATGCGGTGATAATTATTTTCCTCTGGGTGGGGTAATAGACGAGATCTGAAGGTCAATGTAGTTTTTTTACATGAGATGCCATAGTTTTCTCTTCAGAATCTAACAGCGGGCACCGAGACGAGTTCAACGGTGTGCCACATGTCGATATTCTGCGTTCGATTAATCGAAATCTGGGACTTGGTTTCGCAAAAGGGGTTCCCGGAAATTCCTGGAATTTGACGTCACTAAAATTCCGGGAAGTGGCACGAAGAATACCTCCTGGCACATCATATTCTCCTGATACAATTTCTCAAAACCGGGAATTTGGTTTCGATAAAGGTGAATGTACAGGGTGTCCAAATTAAGTGATTGCAGCAGGATATTTCGGAAGGAGTTGCAGTTATTAAAAATGTGTTCCTACAAAAGTTGCTTGACAAAATGAGGTGCATCATGCGGTGATAATTATTTTCCTCTGGGTGGGGTAATAGACGAGATCTGAAGGTCAATGTAGTTTTTTTACATGAGATGCCATAGTTTTCTCTTCAGAATCTAACAGCGGGCACCGAGACGAGTTCAACGGTGTGCCACATGTCGATATTCTGCGTTCGATTAATCGAAATCTGGGACTTGGTTTCGCAAAAGGGGTTCCCGGAAATTCCTGGAATTTGACGTCACTAAAATTCCGGGAAGTGGCACGAAGAATACCTCCTGGCACATCATATTCTCCTGATACAATTTCTCAAAACCGGGAATTTGGTTTCGATAAAGGTGAATGTACAGGGTGTCCAAATTAAGTGATTGCAGCAGGATATTTCGGAAGGAGTTGCAGTTATTAAAAATGTGTTCCTACAAAAGTTGCTTGACAAAATGAGGTGCATCATGCGGTGATAATTATTTTCCTCTGGGTGGGGTAATAGACGAGATCTGAAGGTCAATGTAGTTTTTTTACATGAGATGCCATAGTTTTCTCTTCAGAATCTAACAGCGGGCACCGAGACGAGTTCAACGGTGTGCCACATGTCGATATTCTGCGTTCGATTAATCGAAATCTGGGACTTGGTTTCGCAAAAGGGGTTCCCGGAAATTCCTGGAATTTGACGTCACTAAAATTCCGGGAAGTGGCACGAAGAATACCTCCTGGCACATCATATTCTCCTGATACAATTTCTCAAAACCGGGAATTTGGTTTCGATAAAGGTGAATGTACAGGGTGTCCAAATTAAGTGATTGCAGCAGGATATTTCGGAAGGAGTTGCAGTTATTAAAAATGTGTTCCTACAAAAGTTGCTTGACAAAATGAGGTGCATCATGCGGTGATAATTATTTTCCTCTGGGTGGGGTAATAGACGAGATCTGAAGGTCAATGTAGTTTTTTTACATGAGATGCCATAGTTTTCTCTTCAGAATCTAACAGCGGGCACCGAGACGAGTTCAACGGTGTGCCACATGTCGATATTCTGCGTTCGATTAATCGAAATCTGGGACTTGGTTTCGCAAAAGGGGTTCCCGGAAATTCCTGGAATTTGACGTCACTAAAATTCCGGGAAGTGGCACGAAGAATACCTCCTGGCACATCATATTCTCCTGATACAATTTCTCAAAACCGGGAATTTGGTTTCGATAAAGGTGAATGTACAGGGTGTCCAAATTAAGTGATTGCAGCAGGATATTTCGGAAGGAGTTGCAGTTATTAAAAATGTGTTCCTACAAAAGTTGCTTGACAAAATGAGGTGCATCATGCGGTGATAATTATTTTCCTCTGGGTGGGGTAATAGACGAGATCTGAAGGTCAATGTAGTTTTTTTACATGAGATGCCATAGTTTTCTCTTCAGAATCTAACAGCGGGCACCGAGACGAGTTCAACGGTGTGCCACATGTCGATATTCTGCGTTCGATTAATCGAAATCTGGGAGTTGGTTTCGCAAAAGGGGTTCCCGGAAATTCCTGGAATTTGACGTCACTAAAATTCCGGGAAGTGGCACGAAGAATACCTCCTGGCACATCATATTCTCCTGATACAATTTCTCAAAACCGGGAATTTGGTTTCGATAAAGGTGAATGTACAGGGTGTCCAAATTAAGTGATTGCAGCAGGATATTTCGGAAGGAGTTGCAGTTATTAAAAATGTGTTCCTACAAAAGTTGCTTGACAAAATGAGGTGCATCATGCGGTGATAATTATTTTCCTCTGGGTGGGGTAATAGACGAGATCTGAAGGTCAATGTAGTTTTTTTACATGAGATGCCATAGTTTTCTCTTCAGAATCTAACAGCGGGCACCGAGACGAGTTCAACGGTGTGCCACATGTCGATATTCTGCGTTCGATTAATCGAAATCTGGGACTTGGTTTCGCAAAAGGGGTTCCCGGAAATTCCTGGAATTTGACGTCACTAAAATTCCGGGAAGTGGCACGAAGAATACCTCCTGGCACATCATATTCTCCTGATACAATTTCTCAAAACCGGGAATTTGGTTTCGATAAAGGTGAATGTACAGGGTGTCCAAATTAAGTGATTGCAGCAGGATATTTCGGAAGGAGTTGCAGTTATTAAAAATGTGTTCCTACAAAAGTTGCTTGACAAAATGAGGTGCATCATGCGGTGATAATTATTTTCCTCTGGGTGGGGTAATAGACGAGATCTGAAGGTCAATGTAGTTTTTTTACATGAGATGCCATAGTTTTCTCTTCAGAATCTAACAGCGGGCACCGAGACGAGTTCAACGGTGTGCCACATGTCGATATTCTGCGTTCGATTAATCGAAATCTGGGACTTGGTTTCGCAAAAGGGGTTCCCGGAAATTCCTGGAATTTGACGTCACTAAAATTCCGGGAAGTGGCACGAAGAATACCTCCTGGCACATCATATTCTCCTGATACAATTTCTCAAAACCGGGAATTTGGTTTCGATAAAGGTGAATGTACAGGGTGTCCAAATTAAGTGATTGCAGCAGGATATTTCGGAAGGAGTTGCAGTTATTAAAAATGTGTTCCTACAAAAGTTGCTTGACAAAATGAGGTGCATCATGCGGTGATAATTATTTTCCTCTGGGTGGGGTAATAGACGAGATCTGAAGGTCAATGTAGTTTTTTTACATGAGATGCCATAGTTTTCTCTTCAGAATCTAACAGCGGGCACCGAGACGAGTTCAACGGTGTGCCACATGTCGATATTCTGCGTTCGATTAATCGAAATCTGGGACTTGGTTTCGCAAAAGGGGTTCCCGGAAATTCCTGGAATTTGACGTCACTAAAATTCCGGGAAGTGGCACGAAGAATACCTCCTGGCACATCATATTCTCCTGATACAATTTCTCAAAACCGGGAATTTGGTTTCGATAAAGGTGAATGTACAGGGTGTCCAAATTAAGTGATTGCAGCAGGATATTTCGGAAGGAGTTGCAGTTATTAAAAATGTGTTCCTACAAAAGTTGCTTGACAAAATGAGGTGCATCATGCGGTGATAATTATTTTCCTCTGGGTGGGGTAATAGACGAGATCTGAAGGTCAATGTAGTTTTTTTACATGAGATGCCATAGTTTTCTCTTCAGAATCTAACAGCGGGCACCGAGACGAGTTCAACGGTGTGCCACATGTCGATATTCTGCGTTCGATTAATCGAAATCTGGGACTTGGTTTCGCAAAAGGGGTTCCCGGAAATTCCTGGAATTTGACGTCACTAAAATTCCGGGAAGTGGCACGAAGAATACCTCCTGGCACATCATATTCTCCTGATACAATTTCTCAAAACCGGGAATTTGGTTTCGATAAAGGTGAATGTACAGGGTGTCCAAATTAAGTGATTGCAGCAGGATATTTCGGAAGGAGTTGCAGTTATTAAAAATGTGTTCCTACAAAAGTTGCTTGACAAAATGAGGTGCATCATGCGGTGATAATTATTTTCCTCTGGGTGGGGTAATAGACGAGATCTGAAGGTCAATGTAGTTTTTTTACATGAGATGCCATAGTTTTCTCTTCAGAATCTAACAGCGGGCACCGAGACGAGTTCAACGGTGTGCCACATGTCGATATTCTGCGTTCGATTAATCGAAATCTGGGACTTGGTTTCGCAAAAGGGGTTCCCGGAAATTCCTGGAATTTGACGTCACTAAAATTCCGGGAAGTGGCACGAAGAATACCTCCTGGCACATCATATTCTCCTGATACAATTTCTCAAAACCGGGAATTTGGTTTCGATAAAGGTGAATGTACAGGGTGTCCAAATTAAGTGATTGCAGCAGGATATTTCGGAAGGAGTTGCAGTTATTAAAAATGTGTTCCTACAAAAGTTGCTTGACAAAATGAGGTGCATCATGCGGTGATAATTATTTTCCTCTGGGTGGGGTAATAGACGAGATCTGAAGGTCAATGTAGTTTTTTTACATGAGATGCCATAGTTTTCTCTTCAGAATCTAACAGCGGGCACCGAGACGAGTTCAACGGTGTGCCACATGTCGATATTCTGCGTTCGATTAATCGAAATCTGGGACTTGGTTTCGCAAAAGGGGTTCCCGGAAATTCCTGGAATTTGACGTCACTAAAATTCCGGGAAGTGGCACGAAGAATACCTCCTGGCACATCATATTCTCCTGATACAATTTCTCAAAACCGGGAATTTGGTTTCGATAAAGGTGAATGTACAGGGTGTCCAAATTAAGTGATTGCAGCAGGATATTTCGGAAGGAGTTGCAGTTATTAAAAATGTGTTCCTACAAAAGTTGCTTGACAAAATGAGGTGCATCATGCGGTGATAATTATTTTCCTCTGGGTGGGGTAATAGACGAGATCTGAAGGTCAATGTAGTTTTTTTACATGAGATGCCATAGTTTTCTCTTCAGAATCTAACAGCGGGCACCGAGACGAGTTCAACGGTGTGCCACATGTCGATATTCTGCGTTCGATTAATCGAAATCTGGGACTTGGTTTCGCAAAAGGGGTTCCCGGAAATTCCTGGAATTTGACGTCACTAAAATTCCGGGAAGTGGCACGAAGAATACCTCCTGGCACATCATATTCTCCTGATACAATTTCTCAAAACCGGGAATTTGGTTTCGATAAAGGTGAATGTACAGGGTGTCCAAATTAAGTGATTGCAGCAGGATATTTCGGAAGGAGTTGCAGTTATTAAAAATGTGTTCCTACAAAAGTTGCTTGACAAAATGAGGTGCATCATGCGGTGATAATTATTTTCCTCTGGGTGGGGTAATAGACGAGATCTGAAGGTCAATGTAGTTTTTTTACATGAGATGCCATAGTTTTCTCTTCAGAATCTAACAGCGGGCACCGAGACGAGTTCAACGGTGTGCCACATGTCGATATTCTGCGTTCGATTAATCGAAATCTGGGACTTGGTTTCGCAAAAGGGGTTCCCGGAAATTCCTGGAATTTGACGTCACTAAAATTCCGGGAAGTGGCACGAAGAATACCTCCTGGCACATCATATTCTCCTGATACAATTTCTCAAAACCGGGAATTTGGTTTCGATAAAGGTGAATGTACAGGGTGTCCAAATTAAGTGATTGCAGCAGGATATTTCGGAAGGAGTTGCAGTTATTAAAAATGTGTTCCTACAAAAGTTGCTTGACAAAATGAGGTGCATCATGCGGTGATAATTATTTTCCTCTGGGTGGGGTAATAGACGAGATCTGAAGGTCAATGTAGTTTTTTTACATGAGATGCCATAGTTTTCTCTTCAGAATCTAACAGCGGGCACCGAGACGAGTTCAACGGTGTGCCACATGTCGATATTCTGCGTTCGATTAATCGAAATCTGGGACTTGGTTTCGCAAAAGGGGTTCCCGGAAATTCCTGGAATTTGACGTCACTAAAATTCCGGGAAGTGGCACGAAGAATACCTCCTGGCACATCATATTCTCCTGATACAATTTCTCAAAACCGGGAATTTGGTTTCGATAAAGGTGAATGTACAGGGTGTCCAAATTAAGTGATTGCAGCAGGATATTTCGGAAGGAGTTGCAGTTATTAAAAATGTGTTCCTACAAAAGTTGCTTGACAAAATGAGGTGCATCATGCGGTGATAATTATTTTCCTCTGGGTGGGGTAATAGACGAGATCTGAAGGTCAATGTAGTTTTTTTACATGAGATGCCATAGTTTTCTCTTCAGAATCTAACAGCGGGCACCGAGACGAGTTCAACGGTGTGCCACATGTCGATATTCTGCGTTCGATTAATCGAAATCTGGGACTTGGTTTCGCAAAAGGGGTTCCCGGAAATTCCTGGAATTTGACGTCACTAAAATTCCGGGAAGTGGCACGAAGAATACCTCCTGGCACATCATATTCTCCTGATACAATTTCTCAAAACCGGGAATTTGGTTTCGATAAAGGTGAATGTACAGGGTGTCCAAATTAAGTGATTGCAGCAGGATATTTCGGAAGGAGTTGCAGTTATTAAAAATGTGTTCCTACAAAAGTTGCTTGACAAAATGAGGTGCATCATGCGGTGATAATTATTTTCCTCTGGGTGGGGTAATAGACGAGATCTGAAGGTCAATGTAGTTTTTTTACATGAGATGCCATAGTTTTCTCTTCAGAATCTAACAGCGGGCACCGAGACGAGTTCAACGGTGTGCCACATGTCGATATTCTGCGTTCGATTAATCGAAATCTGGGACTTGGTTTCGCAAAAGGGGTTCCCGGAAATTCCTGGAATTTGACGTCACTAAAATTCCGGGAAGTGGCACGAAGAATACCTCCTGGCACATCATATTCTCCTGATACAATTTCTCAAAACCGGGAATTTGGTTTCGATAAAGGTGAATGTACAGGGTGTCCAAATTAAGTGATTGCAGCAGGATATTTCGGAAGGAGTTGCAGTTATTAAAAATGTGTTCCTACAAAAGTTGCTTGACAAAATGAGGTGCATCATGCGGTGATAATTATTTTCCTCTGGGTGGGGTAATAGACGAGATCTGAAGGTCAATGTAGTTTTTTTACATGAGATGCCATAGTTTTCTCTTCAGAATCTAACAGCGGGCACCGAGACGAGTTCAACGGTGTGCCACATGTCGATATTCTGCGTTCGATTAATCGAAATCTGGGAGTTGGTTTCGCAAAAGGGGTTCCCGGAAATTCCTGGAATTTGACGTCACTAAAATTCCGGGAAGTGGCACGAAGAATACCTCCTGGCACATCATATTCTCCTGATACAATTTCTCAAAACCGGGAATTTGGTTTCGATAAAGGTGAATGTACAGGGTGTCCAAATTAAGTGATTGCAGCAGGATATTTCGGAAGGAGTTGCAGTTATTAAAAATGTGTTCCTACAAAAGTTGCTTGACAAAATGAGGTGCATCATGCGGTGATAATTATTTTCCTCTGGGTGGGGTAATAGACGAGATCTGAAGGTCAATGTAGTTTTTTTACATGAGATGCCATAGTTTTCTCTTCAGAATCTAACAGCGGGCACCGAGACGAGTTCAACGGTGTGCCACATGTCGATATTCTGCGTTCGATTAATCGAAATCTGGGACATGGTTTCGCAAAAGGGGTTCCCGGAAATTCCTGGAATTTGACGTCACTAAAATTCCGGGAAGTGGCACGAAGAATACCTCCTGGCACATCATGTTGTCCTCATACAATTTCGGGATCCGAAATTCTGTAAATTTAAATTTTATAGTCTTCGATTTGCTATTGTTAATTTTCATTATTTTCTGAAATTATTTATGGGATAAGGATATCAAGAGAGGTTTATTTAAATAAATAAACTTGTTCTGGGTTATTTTTGAAAATCTGCATTTATTCAATAAACTAAATGATTTATACATTGAGCTTTAGAATAGTTATTAAAATAGTTATAAAATTTGTTTAATTTTTACAATAGATTGAAAACAGGACCAAATAATTTAATAACTATTCTAAAGTTGTAAATTAGTTAATATTTAAAGTTGTAAATAATTTAATCATCGTTTGGGGACATGTCCCCACTGTTGTAATTGACCAAATTATTTTAGGCACGTTCAATATTTAATTGATCCTTTAATTCTACAAATACAAAATTTTGCACGAGTAATTTTAATTAACTAATCTTAATTAAAATGCCTATAGCACAATACATTTATCTTTCATTAGTAATTCGAAGAATCAAATTTTTCTTTAAAAAGAGTAATTTGCTTTTTGAATTCTTTTAAAATGTTTAAAATTTCCTTATCGTGCAGAAAATTTGTTAGTTTGGAGAACATTTAATCATACCGTACGGAATGTACTGTACGAAGGTACAGTCGGGTCTCGATTTTAGCGACCGAGAGCAGCGATCGATAAAATCTCGTGGAGCTCCATAAGGGTGCTAGATGCCTCTTGCACCCCGTGTACAAGAATAATCCTACATCCCTGTTTCAGTCAAACTCGAAGACGATATTTCTTCGACTCTGTTTCTGCGATCAGCACAGTCGTGCCGCATCCACCGTCGGTTGCGTATCACCTTAGCCGTTTTCAAAATACGCTTCCGTAGACGCGTTATTTTTACTGTCAAATACAATTAAATTTCGACCAAAGTGTAATCGAAAAAATTAGAACCATCTTTCCTGTCTACTTCACGTACTGCGTTAAATAATTGAAAAAAAAGAAGAAATGTAAAGTAAGAACATTTTCAAAGAACAAAAGTGTAAATCTTAGCGAGAAGTAGACAGGTCGATTTTGAGTGAAGTGTTTTGTTAACAATTCCATCGGAAGGCTGCCTTTAATTTTAACACCGATGCTCGGACACGTGCGCGCACTTCCCGTGAACATTTTAATTTCCCAGTAAAACCTTGTTTATATTCATGGTTTATTCAAATAATCCCATGAATGAGCTATTTTTTATTCAGAATTCGGAAACAGCATGACGTTCACGAAATTCAAACGCAAATCAATCTATCACGGATCTCACCGCGAGAAAGTAACCGTTTAATGTTCCCGTTACGTTCACGTGTTGATGCATGGAGTGTAATTTAATCAGGAAACTGAGTGTTCGCTAAGATCGTTAAAAAGTTTCTGAACAGCGGCGCGGAAAAAGAAGTTTGCCGAACGATATAATGATAAATCACAGGAGGCACGGTGCAGACGACGGTTTAAAAATACACTTTGCAAAGGTTCCTTCAATTTTTGACATCTGTCGTTCGTGAACGGCCAGGAACGTCGAGGGGCAACCGTGACCCAGAAAAGTGGCAGACCGAGTACAAGTTGCCTAATGCTATTGTGTTTAAATCGTTCTCGTTAAATGAAACTTTTCCATTAATAAATCAAAGAAAGTTTGGCTCTTTCGAAGCAAAGGGATCCGTTCTGATAGAACGACGTCACCGTCTTTTAATTCCACCTTTCGCTGGATAATTAATCGCGAAGCTCGACGAAGTTGTTTTGCGAATTTGTCGAGATTTTATTTAAATAGCACAGTGCGACAAAGTGTGACATTTGCTTGTGCATACGCGGTGCCGGATAAAAAAAGAAAAAGGAAAAACATGCGATCGGATGTTTTTACCTCGTCATGTCGTCGGCGTCAAAAGTGTTTCACCGATATTCGCCAGGAGGATATTCGGCGAACAAGACTCACGGCAATTAGCAACCGTTGGACCAGCCAATCATGAATCGATCTATCTGCATCAGTTACGCTTTATCAGGTTTAACCCGTTGAAAGGAAGGGCGAAGGATCGTTAAAGCCCGGCCGATACAAGCACGCGAGGGCCGAGGTAATTAAATGAAGATAGTCATAAATTTCATTAACGGTCAGGTAGGATGGTGTTAATACGCGTTACAGTCTCGAATCGCGTGTCGTGTCATCAATCTATCGATCGTCGATCGTCTCTAATAGAAACTTCGTGAAATTGTCAAGCTGAGAGCTTCGTGTACCTGTAGCTGTCCTACAAGAAGGGCTTAAAATTTTCATGTAACTTCGTTTAGAATCGAAAACTGTAACTTTTTCTTTGCCGAACAAAGTATCAGCGCTAAGATTTCTAATTAACAGAAGAACAAATAAAATGATCAGGTGACAGGTGTTCCGCTTCCTTTTGCATAGAATCGAGAAGTCAGAGGAAAAATCGTGTACGAAACTAACGCAAAGCTACGAGTTCGCGGATTTACGTTAATCCCCATTTCGCTTCTGTAAAATTGAATCAATTAATCATTCGCGCGAGAGTAAAACAGGGGAGAGGAGAATTTTAGGAAGAGGACCGGGGACACGTTGTAAAACACGGTTTATTACACGAGAGTATGGGAGCGTATTGAAGGGAAGCTTTTCATTTTTTCGTCCCTGTACATATATCAACGTTTTTTCGTGATATAAATTTATTATTCGAAACAGCGCTATACATCAGACGCGTGTAGCGAACGGTAATAGAAAAACAGATCCACAAATTCAGTTCTCTGTCGCGAGAGTATGTCTGCGAGCTTTTTTTTAACAGCGAAAGAACTGCAGTCGATTTAAAAATGCAGTAGAAAGTGGGATAAAAGTGTCCTAGCCACGGTACACTGCAATATTTTACATATATTCCTGGATGCTAAAATAAAATATTCATCTGAAACGAAAGAACCTCCGCGTATAAAAATTGTCATTATTTTTACCTGGAATTCAGTGTACAATTCTATTACAATGTTTTTCGATGGAATTTCGCGTCAAATATTGGAGGTTGGTTGAAACTCCTAGGTCTGTCTGATACCTTTAGCGAGTTTATAATTGCTTAAATAAGGCTCAGGGCTAAATAAAGAATTCTTTTAGCGAGGGAAGGGAAGTGGGGATCGCACGTGCTCTAAGCGTGACCTGAATTTTGATAACGCATCGAAACCATCCAAATATTAGGTTGTCCGGAAAGTTCTTTTCGCGTTCGTCGCTCGAGGCTTTATTTCGCCGTGTTAAAGCAAACAAACAACCAGATCACTCTACTGTCAATTGTTTGGTCACTAGTCGTCCTCTGTCGGTATAAGAGAACAGTTTTCCACGTCAGTAGATAGTGTATCGAGTGTTTTTCGCGTTGTGAAAGATGGAAAACCAAAAGGTGCATCTGCGTCATGTAATGTCTCACTGCTTTAAAAAAGGCAGTACGTCTGAAAATACTGCAAAGAACGTTTATGAGGTTTATGGGGACCAGTCTATAACTGTTCAAACAGTCTGTAATTGATTTAGAAAATTTACAGCCGGTAATTTTAATCTTAAAGATGAAGAACGCAGCAGCCATCCATTCACCACTGATACTTGAAGAACATTTTAACAATAAGTCAAGGGAATTTTGGAAAAGTGGCTTTATGAAACTTCTGGACAGATGGCAAAGGGTGGTAGAACAGGAAGGATTATATATTATTCAAGAATAGAAAAATCCGATTGCATAAATTAAGTTAGCGCCGGGTGCTTCATTTGTTAAACATTCGTTGAAATTTGTATGACCCCTTTTTGATGAAAAATTGGAAAAAAATTGAAAAAGGAAGGACCAAGGTGTTTCCTTTTACAAGGAGCATATGGCACCGAGCATAAATCTGTGGTGCTTGGCGTGATTCTGATAACAAGTGATTGCAGTGACATTAAATAATTCAATTCAGATGCGACAGACGGCAAGTAATTTCATCCGATTAGGAGCCTCTTACAGAGACCAGGTGTTCTTGAAGTATATGTATAAATGCATAGCCTCGTCTTATTGCGAGCACTTCTCTTATTTGATGTTTCCTCATCTTATGTTGCGACAATTTACATTTTCATTTATATTCCGGTGGTGCTCGTATTCGAAACGATTATTTCTCCAAGAATCTTGAAATCTTCACGCGTATTCGTTTGATTTTCAGATACCCGGGACAAAGACTTAACCTAACCCCGCTGAGAAACGAAGAATTGTACAAAACAGAAGATACTTGTGAAAATTATATAAAAAATCTCGAAGAAGGTCGAAGATTGTTTTTCTACGAGCAAGGATAAATTGTACAAAGATGTGCCGACACAGAAAGTGTTTACCAAAATGGCTTCGTTATGCTCATGATTAGAAAGAATATTTCCAAAGAGAATGCGGTGGTTAAAATTTCCAAAGCAACGAGAAATCGTGTAGAAGTTTCGTTTGAAATGCATCAGTAAAAATCGATCAGTGCTTTCCACGAGATTCGTTGTAATTCGTCGTTGGAGGATCCGTGGATGGGATACACGATGCTTCAAGAGATGGAGATCCCTTGGGACAGTTTCGTCACTAATCTCACGAACGTCTCGCGCACGATGCACGACAACGGGACGTATGAAAACGTCGATGACTTCGAGTTCAATTTCAATCGTCAACAAGTGGAGAGGATCGTGGAGGTTGTAGTACCGATATTCTTCGGTATGATCGGCATCCTCGGGCTCGTCGGCAACTCGTTAGTGGTGATCGTGGTCGCCGCGAACCCGGATATGAGATCGACCACGAACATTTTAATCATCAATCTGGCGGTGGCTGATCTGTTGTTCGTCATTTTTTGTATCCCGTTCACCGCGACCGATTTCGTCCTGCCGTTCTGGCCGTTCGGCAACGTCTGGTGCAAGATCGTCCAGTACCTAATCATCGTCACTGCCTACGCCAGCGTTTACACGCTGGTGTTAATGAGCCTCGATAGGTGAGTTTATCTTTCATTTTAATAACAAACAGAGGACTTTGATAAAGAAACATGCCCCAAAATAATTTTGGATAAAACTTTATTAACCTTGTGGAACACCGATAGTAATTTTAACTAATTTTGATTTTGACAAAAAGCCATGCATTCAAGTGTTTATGCAGTGATTTTGATTAAACTTTGAATCGATATTTATTTCATTGAATTGTACAGGATTATATACGGTTCAAAATCGATCATTTAATCTCCAGTAATATAATCGCAAATTCAATCGCATTTGAATAACTAATGAGAAATAACATGAACACTTTGATTACTATACTAATCCTAATTATATTTGATACGGTACATAATAATATTTTAGTTTTATTTTAAATTGATAAAATTAAAATTGATTTCATCGTTCTGGAAACATAAAGTAAGAGAAATTGTTAAGTAATTCGAGTCACAAATTAAATTGTTCACTCTTGGCAAAGTTTGTAGAGTGCGTGAATAAGAGTGATAAGTTAATCGTGTGATGATGCAGATATCTGGGGGAAGAGATTGCGTAACAAAATTCGATTCGCTACGTAACATGCAAGGATGTAATCTATTCTTGCCTCATAGGTATCAGCAGTATTTCCGGTTACGTTTCCAGACACCGCACGGTGTGCACCGATGTAGTCTGTAGAATCACGTGCTTTGCGCTGCACGTGCAAAAGAATCTTGATTTTCCCTCGAAACGCGCTAGATCTTCACTTTTTATTACTCACGAGAATTTTTCTCGAGCAATTTCCCACTGTTTTTCTTTCTTTTCCCTTTTCACTTACTGCAATCGCTGCGGCAGTATTTATTTTTATTCCATATTATTTCATAATTTGATCCAATAAATAGGTTGTTTAATTACATAGTTAATGATATTATAATTTGAAATGAAATTAATATTCTGGTATTAGGATACCATTGAATTGATTTTATGTAGTTGGTATTTTGCATGGTTAATGACAATCGTTACCAAATTATACGGTACATACGTTCACTTTTGGTATAGTTCTCCTGTCACGAAATTACAATTAATAAGTAGGTTAATGATGACTCCCGGGCAGCTTGCGTTATTGAATTCATTGGCTTTTATCGAAATCAGTTAACATTAATGGTATGTCATTCCTATCACTCAGCACATAGTACATCAGACATTTTGATGATACGCACTCTTATCATGCCTAATCGTTCAATCGCGTTATACAATCTTCAAACAATTTTAAACCATTAGTTAATCGTAATTATCCAATTTCAAACTTTTATGCGCTAATAAATTATTTCTGAAATTTTATTTCTCCATAAATGATAATACTTTATTGTTGGCAAAATAAATGACTCGTGCATAAAGGGGTTGATAGTTTACAATTTTTGGTTTTTCCTCGCTGATGAATATTCACATTGTTGTTATTACATGCGATGGGTAAATTATACGAGAGAAAATTGTGTTTTCGCCGTTCCAGGTATTTGGCAGTGGTCCACCCTATTACATCAATGTCATGGAGGACCGAAAATCACGCGATCGTCACGATTTGCATCGCATGGGCAATGATTTTTGCAATTTCCACGCCCGCCCTGATCGTTCACGGCGAGGTAAGTTACGTATAAATAATTACCTCGCCCTACACGGAAAGCACGTTTTAACGTGCTGAAAGTACGTTTTCATATTTCATTTTTCTCCCTCTTTTTCTTTTTAGTAATTCAACGCACCGCGTGTCACGTAAACTTTAACGTAGAAAAATGAGAGGCAAAGTTATATTGCTGTGTTATCGGAACACCCATTATCCAAATGTACCTACTCGTTATCCATACAGTACATCTGAAACTTTCATTTCCTTTCATGTATACCGCGATGATTATCAAGCTTTCGCGGTGCTGTATGGCGTTCCTTGTCCATTTGCAGTTATTTGATCCAAAAATACAGGCATAAAGCTTGGCGGAAGAAAAACTGTTCGACCGCGAAATTTTTGGTTCTGTTGGCTTCGATAGCGGAAACGAAACTGTCGGTTTTTATTTGCTTAAAATTGTGCTCCCGATAAATGTCATGGGTTACCAGTTGCCGTACGCGTTAACTCCGTTAAAAGTTCCGCTATCAGTATTTGGGTTATCGCCGTTTAGTTTGTCATTATTGCGCGTGTATCGATCTCAAAGACTAATTCCTTTCCATTATCGAACAGGGATTGGATTCGGATACGATATTTCAGTTTCTCTTTTTTTTTTCCTTCCATTTTTTTTTATTGGCACGCTGATTCGGTTTGCTACGGCCAAACTGCACGAATATTCTGTGGAGCTGGTAAGCGTGATAATCTTTTTGATTCACTCCTTCAATCCAGTTATTCGTTATCGATTCCGTCGATACGATCAACGAGGGGATTTCGTCGCCGTAAAATGATTAACAATCCGATTATTCAAATTTCATAAGATTCCGCGGATACGTGGACCTCTGGAAGAAAGTAGAATGAAATTTTTGTCAAACGATATTCTAATAATGTTACAAAATGTAAATGGTTCGAAGGAAAATTCAACGACGCTATCTATCCCGTAATTCCCCAATGAGCGTTCTCACTCTAATTACTTTCGGATGAAATGAACGCAGTCAGCTGTGAAACGTAATCGCTCTACTTGAACATTCGCTATAAACCTGTAAATATAAAACGGCGACATGATTTTCCTCCTCGTATTTTGCAAATCGACATCCTTTCAATGTTTCATTAATCATTTCTTGAACCGTGTATTGGTACGTTAATCGATGATTATTTTATCGAATTAGTCGTTTCTTTATTTTATTATTTAAAACAGTGAGGACATTTAAATTACATTGGAAGGAAACTTAGAAAATCACCTGCATCCTTTTCATGTCCCTTCAGAGGGGACAATCGAGTGGAAGGGTTAACACGTTGACTGCCACAGTGGAAAAAGACGTGTGTGGTAAGACACACTTAAATTCCAATTATTATGATTTCTGTCGATTAATTTCCAAATGAATATTTTACACTATTAGCATAATATTAGCAATATTCAAAATTTATTTTTGAAATGTTCAGATCGCGGTACACCGAACGATCTATACGGCGATGGCGGTGGTTCCATTGCAAATTTCATCGAATCCTTCTGAATTCATTACCCTGCATTATGCGATTTTCCGCGATTCTAGTAACGGAAATGGCACAAATAACCGTCCCTACCTTCGGCTACCAGCCTCTATAGCTCCACTGTATTTCAGGTTCGTTCGTTGTAGCACGTGGTATTTGACACGGCACGGAATTGCAAATAGCGCGGCGCGCGTTTTGTAAATCCCTTCGATACACGTTTCGGTTTAATTCAAGCATTAGCCGAAGGAATTCTATCGGCGCGATAAATCCGATTAAACGCTCGCGACGATTAGAGCGATTCTGACGCATTGCAGCTCGGAGCTTTTCTTTCGTCTCAGACAAGAAAGTTAATCAACAAGAAATCGATTTTCCTCTCCTTCATTTGCAAACTGCCTTTTAATATCCTGCTACATTTTAGTTAAAGTGTCTCGTTCATCATTTCTTCATTTTTCAAGATACGATCTGAAAGTTATCTTCAATATTTGAATAATGGATTTGCATTTTTTTTTTTTTTCGAATATTTCAGAACGTTTAGTATTTATTTTCTGAGTTTCGAACTGTTCCAGTTCCAGGACGTGGACGATTCGTCATCGAAGAACCTGACTGCTTGTCGGATCCTGCCACAATACAATTGGCCGATCTTCCAAATGTCATTTTTCCTGCTGAGTTACCTGCTGCCGCTGATGCTGATATGCTTCTTTTACATTTGCATGCTCGTCAGACTGTGGCGCGGAGAACGCGTCAGCGCGGAAAGTCGCCGCGGAAGAAGACGAGTCACGAGGCTGGTGCTCGTCGTCGTCGGAGTTTTCGCCGTTTGTTGGTGTCCTATACAGGTTGGTACCATCAACCGTCCGGTAAAAACAGACACTGATAAGATTTAGAATTTTATGGCCAAAAAGTTCTCGAATCGAAACTTTCGTCCTTGTAACACACTGTTACGTTTCTCTGACACGGATTTAACGTTTCGTGGCCGTAAAACTTTCAAGCCGAACATTCTGATTCTGACACAGGGTATTTTTTTCTGTCCACATTAATAATTCCTCGAGTAGAATTCATTTCGCGATCGCGAAAGCTTTTGATTTTACCGGACATTGAAAATTTGCTTAAAATTTCAATAATAAAGCATATCGTGTACCCTAACCATTCGCGTAGATTTAAAAGTATAAGCAGGCGCCTTTGAAGGAATTTTATCGTCTGTCTTCTGGAACGTAAAAATCTGAAGGATAAAAAATTGGCCCAATTTTACGGGACTTCCTCGGTACGGGATAGAGGTGTAGAATAATTTGTCGAAAGGAAATCACGGTTCTTGCGGTATCGCGTAAATCAGCCGGGCGTCGACCGAAAATGATGACGAGGGATTGAATAGCATCCGTGTGTATCGTCGGACGTTTCCGAGGGAGGCTAACGATAGGAAAAATTTATGGCCGATACCGGCGGAATGTAATTAACTGCTACGCTATTCGGTAATGGAGATGGAAGATAAATTGCAAAAGGAAATTATGCGGTGGAATTCGGTAATTTCGATTGTTTCGCGAATAATGGGGAACATTGAAATGAGGTTTATCGACCTGTTTATTTTTAAGCATTATCATCGGTGGACGTCGAAATGTCTGGTCTGGATTCTGCTCATGACATAATTAAATCTTGAATGATTTCATTACAAGACGCGACGACTGTTTTCGGCTGACTCTTACAATTAGTCGAAATTAAAGAATATTGGATGGCAAAGCAAGTGGTCTGAGCAAAGTCAGAATTTTTAATATTTCTTCGTTATAAAATCTCTTGCTGATAAATTTACCGTGGAAAATATTCATTTTTGCGATGTTATATTAGTGTGTTCTTTGTCGTTTTATACCAAAAAATGAAGAATTCAACTGCTGATTTGTTTGTGAAAGGTGATCCTGGTAACCAAATCACTGGACGTGTATCCGTTGACATCGGCAACGATAATGGTGCAAATAGCGAGTCACATTTTGGCTTACACGAACAGCTGTGTGAATCCTATCCTGTACGCTTTCCTGAGCGACAGTTTTCGGAAAGCGTTTCGGAAAATCATTTACTGCAGGCCGCAACCGGATCAGAACAGGCAACTGGGACCATTGACGAAGACTACGAGAGCTGCCAGTACCGGTGACGTCCTTTAGGTGAGTCGTGTCCTTCATTTCGCACCATTATCACCTTTCAAGGCTAATAAGATCGCTCGAAGTTTATTGCAATAACTTTGATTAAAACGTAGCGGGTTCAAAGTTGAGTGGCGCCACTGAAGATTTCTAATTACACAGTCGAGGTTAATTGTATAGAAAGTAAAAGCGTTTTTCCGATTTCACCATCTCCCGGCGTTATTAGCCGTTTGATTCTGCTTAATTAGTGAGGGTCTCCCAGGTAGATCTCGCTTTAATGGGAATGTACATCAATAAGGACAGGAGAAAGGTTGGAATAAAATTCTATTTTACCGTAAATTTTTCATAGTAAAGGAACAATCCAATTTAGCCATAGATAGAACTAATTAGGAAAATAGAAAGAAAAGATACGACGATTATAGACGGAAATCCCGGAAACTTTTCCTTGGAAAAGTAAAAGGTAAGGTTGTATGTTATTACGAGGGTTTTTTACTGAATGTTACCCAAATGTCGCACGGGTCGACTCACGCGTCCGGAACGGAATTTAATACGGTTACAAGCAGTCTGCACGATCTTGGCAGTGGCACGTGCCAACCTAACAATGATAGTAATTTTCGTACGATTTTAATGATGATAAGGATTAAAATAGACGTGCCAATAAATGGTAGATGAAATGAAAGAATTCTCTCACAAGATCCTTCCAAGAACCGTCGCCCGATTGTAGGATCTCCCCAAATCAATGTACCATTTATACGACCTGGCTTTTCAACCCATGATCACATTACAATGTAAAGTTACTTAGTAACTGTCTGTAGGTGCTCTTTAAGATAAAGGGAATCACATAACTTCTATCTGTTTGTGAGACTTTCAGATCGTGCGATTATTCTTATCATTGCTCGACAAGTAGCCGAGACTCTGAACGATCTCACTCCACTTTGTCCCAAATTCCGCGTTTACAAGGTTTTGCATGTTAAATCGGTGGTACAATCCATCCTTTGCTCCTTGGACAAAGTAATCGTATTAACTGTGTTGATTGGTTACAAAGCTAATGAAAGCCTGTCTGTGACATGAAATTCTCTTTTTTGCCTTTTAACTTTAATCAGAGAATAACTTTTTCTTCTTTTTAACAACGTGGGTGAAGTAAAGACAAGCCAGTCGATTACTTCAGATCGTGTAGACTCAAGAAAGACAGAGTTAAATTATGCAAATATTTGAATAAATTATGATCCTTGAAACATATATTGCATCTTTTGCGAAATTTCGTAGCTGAATATTTAAAAGCATAGGAAATGCAATTTTCATTTTGGGTCATATCGACCCAATGAGAGCGGCATGGTTAAGTTATGCTATTATCTCTTACAATTTTTTTCTTTACCTCAGTCGTTCTCGTCGACCTCCAGAAAGTCTTTTGTATCATGGACGAGCTCAGGCGCTGTGAAAACACATCTCTTTCCTTCTTTTCTTCTTCAGACGCTACTTGTGTCGCTGCAGGCGTAAATTGTCAAGTCGAAAATGCAAGGTCATCAAGGTTCTACTCGTAGGAAAGCCTTGCTTATCCTGGCCTTGCTTTCCACCCCGCTATAAATTATGGCTCTTGTTTCACTCTGATTTTTCGCGTTTCCGACCATGTTCCATGAAATTTTTCATTCCGATACTGTTGAGTAAAATCGATCTGTTCCTTAATTCATCAAACGTGGACGATCGTTAAATTAGTTTTCCATGAAACCTTTGAAAATTTTTTTAATTACTCGTACGTGAATATTGGATGACCACGGGATCGAATCAGGAAAAGGGAATACGAACAATTGAATCGATTTTTAATTAAAACAAAAGGAGGAAATTTTGTTTGATCGTGCTCCTTTCATTTTATTCTATCCGAAGGGAATTTCGTAGAATTAGTTATACGTTGCCAGTTGCACGCGAATGTCTAACGAACGATTAATCGATACAAAATTTCATTTCTAGATTATTTGTTTTCCTAGCATATACGATGATATATTAAAAAATTCCTGCAAAATTGAACTGGTTTCATTGAAATCGGTATATTAAAAAAATGTTTGCTCACAGTCATCCGGCTGTTTATCGTTTGCTTTTTTCTTCTTTTTTTGAAATTTCGTCTCTGACGTTGAACGTGCATGTCGGTTATCCCCAGAACAAGATCTTGACGAAGGTTGTGAACATCAGAAGCTTCAGGGTGGCCATTCATGGTCGACAAAGCACCGGAGCTTTGTTTCACTCGCCCGACGGAACAAACAGAGACTGTTGCGAGGGGGTGCCGCGAGGGGTAGTTCTCTTTTTCTTCGCTCACTCGCCGGCTCCTTCGTTCACAATCTTCATCCTTACTGATACCGTGCGGTATAACTTAGAAACTTGAATGTCCGGTGGCCGAGGAATAGGTACGGACATAAATTACAAAAGCGTGCGCAACATCCACGAGCGAACTGCTCCCGGAGGTTTTGTACGATGAGAAAAGGGTGAACGGTCCTGTAAGGAGGGTGGAATTCACAGGGAAACGGGCTCGCTGAAGACGTAAACGTTCCTCGATAATACCCTGGGATATTTTCCTTTTTTTCTTCCTACGTTTCTTTTCGTCGAAAATCGTTTGCATCATCAGACGTCTGCATGATCGATGTGCCACGACGAGCGAATATTATTAGAAGCACGCGAAAATTTTCATATTTTTAGGCGAAATATTAACCCATTGGCATCGTTAGCGTATATGTACGTTCAATTTTCTTGGTTACTATCATTATTGGTTAGCTAAAAAACAGAAACGGAGGGTGTTGTAATTCTGATTATAAAAGTCGAATCCCCAAAACAAGCGTTAGGTTTTAGAGGAATATTTATTGTATGTGAAGTGGCTTATGCATTCAACATTTAAAATACTATCACACTGCAAAAAATTACTAATAAACATTTTCGCCATTATCAGTAATGTATATAAACGTAAATCACATATTGACAATTTATTTTCTCTTATAATACTGAAATATGAAGTTCTTTTACTTGTAAAAAAAAAGTTTGGTGATAAAGGTCTTTTTTTCATATTTTCTTATGATGCAAATGGGTTAATTCAACATTTTTTCAAATTCCTCTCAATTTACGGATGATACGAAATTAGAAGGCTCATCCTCTCCGCTCTTCGATTGTCAATCGTTTTATTGACCCAGAGTTAATGAAAGGTGATGAAAAGAACGGGTGTTCGAGAGGATTGGAAAGTTTTTTCATTAGAGCACGCCCAATCGCTTATGCGGTGTATAACTTTGGCGGAGGAAAGGAAGGAATTCTGGAAATTTGCTGACTCAATTAACATAACTGAAGCAAAGATGAGGCGTGTCCCGCATACTGATAGCGTGGAACAGGGCCACCGTGGTAGGAAAAGTAGCGATGAAAGCGAGAGAAGGTTTCGGTTTTCCATCGGGCATGATCGAAACGAATTCAGCAATCGATGCGACGTAAAAAAAGAAAAAAGAAAGAAAGAAAGAAGAAAACAGTATTTTCGAACGTTTCAGGCCGGATAATGAAAAGGGGGGAACCGTTGATGGGAGAATGATCGGGAATCAGATCGGATTTGCCAAAGGTGGTAACAGAAGAACAGTGCCGCACCATAAATCAGGATGGTAGTAGACACTTAAGATCAGATTACACGGAAAATGTGCAAATTGAAACGTGATTGTTTTAGAACGTCGACGAAAATCCATTTCCCTCTGGAAATCCTTTCTGGGATCCAGCACCTGTAATTTGTAATTCAAACGCGGGACCGTACTGTTTCGTCTGGTACCTTAGCGAACGTTCGATTGACTTTCCTGTATCATTAAATACCTTCGAAAACACGTATTTTACGTGTTACTAATTTTCCAATTACGATCAGCGCACGGCACGACGAACATCGATGGGGTGAAAAGCCACGTATCCGAAATCACAAATATGATGTTAACCAGCAAAACGTTCAGTGATTTCCCAAACCACTAACTACAAGGTAACTCCGTTTTATTGCCCTGGAATCGCGGAGGGTCATTTATTACTCTACTTGAAATACATGGTCGTTGCGTTCCTTCCATTTACAGGGTAATCATCCCTGCTACAAATGTCTCCACAAATCGCGGCGAACGTAAAATAACCAATTAAACTTCGTAACTCGACTCTCGCCGAAAACGTAACTTTCTTGATCGCCAAACAAGAAAACAGACGGATCATTTTGGTTCGCACTTCGATAAACACAGTTTTATTCGGGGATTTAGCTCGGTACTTGCGAATGTTTGAAATAAAAGATCGGGGGAGAAATAAATTTTGCAAACCTTCTGTTTTACTTAATCTTTTTCTGCGAGATTGACGTACCGTCTGCCAGGATCCGTGGATAAAAGCAACGCACACGTTGCCGTCGGTTTGTCAACAGAGGGGATGAAAAATTGGCCTCGGCGTTTTCACGCTGTAAACTGACGGCCGGGCCTGAAAGGAAAATCGAACGTCAGAAAATTTTATTTTTACACACACGGTGAATAAAAATAATGGCACGAACTTCATACGTTCGGATTAATCTTTGTCGACGCAAGGTGTTCCCGGCCTCGTCCCCCGTTTAACGAGATTTTCTCGAACTGTTAGGTCGAAATCAATACAATCAGCTTTTTCGTAGACGTGCGGGACGAAGATTGATGGAGTCGCTGGTGATCAGTGCTAAACAGGATACCAAGCTTGCACCGGACGCTAATGAGATCTCGTAGGAGGCGCGGTTATTGCCTTGTCTCGTGCATTTCATTAGGCCAAATAACATTTTAAGACAATTAGTCTCGGACGAGGATATGTTTTAATTATAATTTCTTTGTAATTACGTTACGGTGGAATATGGGTTGCAAGAAACGTGACCGTTCAAAAGATTTATTAAACGCGTGATGTACCTACGTATATCATGAATACATAATTGTATTTGATCTGCGGAAGGCGAATCGATTTTTTCGAACCCTCGAAATTACCAGCGGTCCCCCATACATCATTCACGCGTGACGAGACAGCGAAAATGAAATACAGTTGAGGAAGCAATATTATTAGACTTTTATCAAGCATTTTTTTTTATTGATCGTGTCGGATGAGCGGTACACGTGAAGCACGAACGGTGTCGATTCCTCTGGGCGAGGGATGAAGGAACATTTCGGGGATACCAGGTCAACCTGTGCAATCCTACTTCTGAATCCACGGCAAGATAATAAGCCGTGGTGAAGAGGGATGAAACTGAGGGGAGAATGGTACTAATTTTAGAAGTACTGTTCGCTAGATGCTCGGACTTTTCTCGAAAAGGTCGTAACGTTCGTCTTTTTTCCGCAGTTTCGGCCCTTTTCGTTTCAAACAGGTTTTGACCTTTTTTCCACCTCATTGCAGTATTGTTCCGTGGCTATATTTCGAGGTAAAGAGGGATGAAGTTCTGGAATTTTTGTACAATAACTATGCCATTGTTTTAGTTCGGGGAAGAAATAATATTTTCGATAACCTTTGTAATAGAATAAGTGGAGGACCCGTCTGTTTGGTTTTCGTTCGAGAACTAGCCGAATTTTACCTCAGAGGAAAAATTCTTGTTTGCACGATACTACAGTTCCTGGTCATACAAAGGGCGAGAATATTCTGACGAACGAGACATTTATTTTTCACCAGTGTAACATACACGCCTCCACGGTGTCAAACACTAAAAAGGTGACCGGCGTCGTAAAGTTTTATTGCATTTCCATTTTTGCCCGGCCGTTTCCTGGTTCCGCGGGACGTCCAGGATTAAAAAAATGTTTCGTATTCGTAGAATTGTTACCGTTGGCGGTGCACGTATCGTTTCACTTGCATCTCATTGCTTTTTATCGGTCGTTCGAGTACCTTTTTGTTCCCGCGGAACAGTAGGTAACTGTTTTTTCGCCTCGATGAAACGGTTATCGAAGTCGACGAAGAAAGATCCAGTTAAGAAATCAGAAGAAAAAAGAAGAGGGAAAGGGAAAACGAAAGAAGAAGAAGAAATAAATAGACGCCCGGAGCACCGGCACGAAATCCTCGCCACTTTAATCTCTCTCGAGTTATTTCCATGATGACGGCTCCAACTCAATTTACTTGTTTATGAAACGTTTTCAAGGATTTAAGCCTCAACTAATATTATGTTCGGAGATCTTTCAATTACGCGCAGTTATTGCCGCAACGCGTTTCATTTTTCGACCCCGTAATCCCTTCTCGCGTTTTTCTTTCGTCCTCGCCTGTTTACCTTTGTTCAACCCTTTACATGTCACAAAGTTTATTTTTATTGAACCGAGTTACATATGTTATTCCTTCCATCAGTTTGTCACGCTTTGACGTAAGCGAGGCTTAAATTAAATTGTACGTCTCGATCGGGGTGTCGATCGAACGCAGAGGGTTAAAATCGGGGTTAGAAAAATCATTTTTCACGTAATAGTTAAGTATTTGATTTTCGTACATCGCCTGTGGAGTGAATCCTTGAGAATTCTCTAAAGTTACGAGCCCTGTTTGTAGGAATTGTTCGTTCCATTTTCAAACACGAAGGAAACTGAATCTGCGGTATCACGTTGCATGCCAACGTTTCGGGGGCGCAATGTCGTTATTTTTAGCTCCCTGGGGGAAACTTGTCACAGGAAATGGTAAGACAGCTGAGATTCGGCTGGGAGCTTTGTTACATGACACCAAAGAAAAGACTTGGTGTTTTTTTTTTTCCACGCGAGCCGGGAATTTCTAAGCTCTCCTGCCATTGTCACGGTCGTGTCCACGATCTTTTCACTCTTCTCGTTCTTTCTTGTTTCGTAGTTCCCCAAATTTGATTACCATTACCTTCGTTGTATGTACAATTTAGAGCTTCGTGCGCGTTTCACTTCAGAATTTTAACTGAAAATTATTACACGTTGGATTTGAATAAAAATATACGAGTAGTCTCGTTTTAAAGGAATTATACAATTTCAGAGGTCCGAAATTTCACGAAACGTCGGACGTTTCGTGAAAGAACAAATTTTTGTGGAAACATTTGAGAGATTTTCTTCGAACAATCACGCGTTCCGTACACGAAACAGAAGATGACAAAAGCAAGACGCAGAATCAAAGGAAAATCGGTTGTTTTTCTCAGTTTGAAGCATGCAATGAAACATCCGCGTATCCGTTTGTTATTGCAGCTTCATTCGGCAAATGCCCTATGGTTGTAGTAACAATAAACCATAAAAAGTAAGACGTTTGTTTTAGCGAACACGCAACTTTGGTAATGCTGCGTAATATTCTCTCGTTACTTTATACCCGGACGCTAAGATTACGTTGCGTATGATATTTTATTTTTATGGAAACCACATTTTAAAACAGCTTCGCGAAAAAACCAAATAATGCATACATTTTAGTTTTTGTAATTTTAACATGGAAAAATACCAAGCAAAATACAGTGCTCTGAATTTATTCAGGGTTTTGTTTAACCCGGGACTTTATGAATAATATATCCACTTTTTTACATTTTTGCGTTTCACATGGTGAATAATTTGCTCCCGTAAAACATTGATATAAATGAAGGATAAAGCTCTGAACTTACTTCTCATAATTTTAATCAGAAATTAAAAATTACAAATTACAAATTCAATTTCTATTTGTACTTTATTTTATTTCCATTCTCCTGCACGGCTATTCTAATTATTATTTACCAGCCGTGTTTGTTCCGTGTTCGGGTCACGATTGTCCACCGTTTCGGGGGTTAAATTCGGCGAAATTAGACGAGGAAATTGAATCGTCGATCGTCGGACTGACGTAAATCAAATAGACAATATTGTTCAATTTGCATATACTTCCGTAAACATGAATCGAGATATTCCACACACGTTCTTAATGAGTTCTATCAATATTGTTCTTTGTACAACAAAAAAGTACGCGAGGTACGTTTAACGTGCCGCTGCCGGTTTGTTAAGTTATCGGGTCGAAACGATATTTCTATCAGGATGTAATAAAATTTCTGTGTGCAAATTGATATTCGCATGGCCGGCAGCGTTAATCGATCAAGTGTTACGCAAAATACCGCAGAAGGCGTTTAATACGATGAAACAGCGAGACATCGATCCACGTGACACGTTTCCAAGATCAATGGATGCGGGTTTGATTAAAGTGCGTTGCCTGTTTAGTCGTTGTAATTTCGGCAAACGAGCGATACTCATAAAACCCGAATGACCGAATCGTATAGGGTTTATCGGTAATTTCAAGTGGCTACGGCAAAACGCGGATCACCTTCCATTTCTTTCGAGCTCTTGCGGCAAACTTTTATTTTTTACGAGCGCAACATCCACGACACATAAAACTGGTGCCACCGTAATAATGTGAAGTGTCGAAACCGATGGAAATTATGCTCGATTCACCTTTGATCCTCCCCCGTCCACAAAAATTTCCCTCCACGCGTGAATTATCTTTTATTCGCCACGAATAAAATCGTATATCATTTTTATCAAAAATATCACCTATTCAGATTTTGGAAATTTCAAGTTTAGATTTGGGGTTCATCGCGTTATTTGAAGAGACACGAAACCGTGGAACCGATTCGTAAAACACAAGCGCCGGACCCGAACGTTTTGTTGCGGGAAGAGTTATTTAGAGAGATGCGCGATAAATTTAGAAAAGCAACGAAAGTAAACCGGGAAACGAATATGGAACTCCTAAGATGTTCTAATGATTTATATCGCCGGGTCGTTACCGGACGACGCCAAAGAATAACGCGCTACTTTTACGACTGGCGATCTAATAAATAATTGCCTGGTTCATTGAAACCGCCGACCTTAAATCAATCCTAGAAAATACAGACGATAATCAATTCTAACATTCTGATGTTAATTCGATGTTTCGCTTTTTATTTGACTTTTAAACTATTTGCTGAAACCATTAGAAAGTTTTTTTCAATCCCCCTAACCTTAGGGTCGGTAAAATAATTTTCACGGTCAAATATAATATTTTTGTCACTTCTATGCAAGGTTAGGATTAATATTCGATAGGGATATTATTTGTGTGTATTTCATTCGTTAACATTTAGGATACGCTTTAGCGAGCAATTGTAAGTTTATATTGCTTCCGCACGTTCAAGCTTGACTCCGGCCATAGGCAAGGTTATAGGCGAGGGGGATGGTAACCTATCGAATGTACGTTCCGCATTCCGCAAAGTTTCGTAATTATTTAGCTGGAAATGTTCGTGGGCGATGGATCCATATAACGCGAGAAGTTTGTGCTTTCTGGACACGTTCGGGCATCGGACAAAACCGGAACCGATGGCACATTTTTCCGATGATTTATCGATATCTAATTGCACATTGTGTGCGATACTGGCCCGTACAAATGTCAGGGGTATATTGCTGGTCAGCTGTTAACGCAATAATAACTGTCGCCGGCAGAGAAATCACGGTTTGAGTTTACAATCAAAGTGTAACCCCGTGGTCAGTCTGCGGCTTCTAATACACTCCAAACGATGAAATATACCGGGTGACGTGTCCTGTCTCACCACCTGAAATCACCCTTAAATCATTCGCTACGCGAACAAATGGCTTCGTACAAAAGCCACGCGCTGTCAGGTGTTGTTTCAGTTAAATAAAGAGCTTATATTGCTTCCAAAATTTCTATTTTTCTATTTGCTGGTCTGATGTTCTCTTAATTGCAGTTTTAGCCCCTAGTGTTTCGAGTAGCAACACGGTTTGAAATTAATATCAAATCGATGGGTGTTCTTAATAATAAAGCCAGAGAGCAGTGTAGGTAGTACATAAAGAAGATTAATTACGGTTCGCATTCTTCTTTTCTTTTTATTTACATCACGGTCATTAATCTTCGGAGTAGTGCAACGATTTCAGATTAACGCTTAACCGGTTCCATTTATGTGGGATAAAGTTTTTCAATCGGAAGAAGATATTACGCGCTTGATTTCACGCTCATCCTTTGTGAAATCAAATTTTCCTTTGCCTAATGGCAGATTTTGTGAACGATATCCTTGGCCAGGAAAAATGTCACACAGTTTTTCATCGAAATACGATCATTTTTATGTTTCGTCTTTGACGTTCGTCGATGTTTCGTATCTCTTTGGATAAAAAATTGACGCTTTGAAAATTTTTCTTTAATTAAACGATCGCGGTTGATGACCGCGTTAAACGTGGCTATAATTTTCCTGGTCGTTTTAGTCATGAAAAATGTTGATTCCCCTGAGATCATCAGGAAAATGTAAATGGTTAGCATAAGTGGTTCGTTTCAATGCAAATGCAGCTTGCCGGCTGCGCTTTGCAGATGCATTAGTCCGTTCTATATTGCTGCTGCTTAAAGAAAGGAAACTACAGTTGCTAGTATAAATTATTGAAACGATTGTCTTTTGGGAGCTTCCAACGTAAACTGCTTAGCTATTACGCGAACTTATCGTGCAGTTTTCTGATCGGAACTCTAATCCGCCCGAAGAACATCCCCGATTGAAAAATTTACATTCGCAAGACTAATACTCTTTAAATTACATTATCCATCCGTAGCAGTTTTATTACAGTTAAATACAAGGATTCTCACGAAAGGAACTTTTGAAACAAAAAGGAAATGAAACGAAATTAAAATTATTACCGTCATGACGATCGCTTTACGTATCGAAAATATTTGAATGATAACACAAGGTATTACATTTAATAAAAATATTCCAAATGTTTGCAACATCAGATATCATACAGCGATTTAAAGCTTTCACTTTGTGGAGCGGAGTTTTGATATTGAACAAATTGAAATACCCCTCCCATGCCTTTTCAATCATTTTATGTCCAATAAAACGCGACTGATTTTGCAAATAGATTTTTCAATACGAGCAATTGATACCGCGGTGTACATCGCTCAAGGCTTTAACAATCGAACTTCACTCTTTCGAAAGCAATCAAATATTTTCAAATCGTCCGCGTGCCGTCTCGAAAATCGGACAGAGATAATTGAAAACATCCATATCAACTTTTTATACCCGTTTGATCCAATAAAATGAGCGACGTTATACGTTCGCGGGCAACGTTATGGATTTAAGAGTTGAATTCTTTCACGCTTCGGGTTTCGGGGTTGAATTCGTTTTGTCAGATTTCCAAATCGAGTCGTGGAATTCCGAAGTGTGCCAGAAATCGGTGGAACGTCACTTGAGATGGGTCGCACGTAGGGAAAACTGTTTGTCGAACAACGGGTTTAAATCGTATCGTACAAATCGATTTACTCGCTGTTACGTATGCGGCGATATTGAAAGCCGGGCAAAATAACGTTGTTCAGGATTCGCCGGTCTTCGTTGTAAAATTTCAGAACGGTGTACGGAACCGTGTTTGATTTCCACGTGGCGAGTAAACAAATCTTACATTTTCTTCAGAGATCGATTTTTAGCGGGGTTGATGGATGGCACACGCGGGAAATAAATTACATCGAAAATGAAATTATTACGTCGGTAATCGAATCCGCGGAATATTTCGTTTGTTTTTTTACGAAATCGATCGAGTTCTGTCCTAGAAACATTCGTATTCGACCCTTTAATTATACTTTAGAATTTTCACTTGCAAATTACTTGAAGATTAAGCAATTTCAATAACTTAATTATGGTACAAATGAAAATGCTGATCGTCAATTCGTATAGATATTTGCGAATAAATAGGTTTCGAGAAATAACGAGAATTTTATTTCTCATTTGACGACCTGTTCGGATCGTTACGCGATCAGTTTCGCTATCGAGGCAATCCGAGCATCCCTCGGTAAGGCTCTGTTCTCTTTGTATCATCGGAAGATTCCCTTTGTGTACTTACGCAATCACCGGGGTCACATAATTTTACTACGGGGAACCGTTTGAAGATTCAAATCATTTTCATATTTTACGAAACCGCTTGTTTCGAAGCGAAGTAACCGAGATCCGAATCGGAAGATAAGAAGGACGAGATAAAGTACCGTATAACGTTATCGTATTTGCAACGAACTGTACGCAATCCGAACTTCGAATGATTCCGATGGAGTTATAGGTTTTCCTTTTTATAAACAAGATTTATTTTTACGATGACTTTGATTCATCAAAATATATACTAAAATTGTATGATACTTTAAAAGCAGTCGCGTGTTCCATAAATTTTGCCAGTAATAAATCAGGCTTCTGCGACGTGAATAAATGGCCTATAATTCACATACCTACGTATGGTATCGCAACAAATATCAGTGGGTATTATTGAGGCTGATTAACTTGGTCCACCTTGGGCTTCGCGTAAACGTTAATTTATCCTCTGTTATCTTTTAATGCGATGCTATTAAACTACATCCCTCGTCGTACCGTATCAGCTATCGTGTTTCGTTCTGATACGATTTTCAAGAAAGCAACGATATTTTTTAAACTGTGTTATGGTTTTTTAATGTAGATCACGATTGACCCATCTCCGTCGTTAAATACTTTTGGATATTTGGTTCATTACAGCGCCATTGTTTGCTTCGTTTATATCTACCAAATAGCTCTGAATCATCTCGAATTGCTTTCGATTTCTTGATAACCATCGTGAGATTTCGTCCGTAAAAAGAAAAAAAGAAAAAAAGAAAGAGGAGAATCTTTGCTCGGGGTAAACAGAATTGGTCGAAAAGGAAACGGCATGAAGGTGGTCGCGCTCGTAAAAACGAAAAGAGTAAACGAATTCACAAGGAATTAACGGTGAATGAGAAAAGTAAGGGTGGCGCCTAATGGAAAGAGCTTGTACTTAGCCTGGTCACGAAATAAGTCACCTAAAAATAGGTTAGACGTTTTTGCTTACTTTTATCACGACTTCCTGGTGAATTCGATACTACGTTTCTTTCCTTCCTCCACCGTATCAATTATTAATTTACGATGCTCGGTGCCTCGATCAAACTCCATACAATATTCTTAGAATTTAGAAGTAGTCATCCTCTTAAATTATTTATTTCATTTTCCGTATGTTATAGTCTTGATAATTAATAATAAATTTGGTGGATATCGCTCTATGTTATTAGATAATTTTATGTCTCACATTAGCTTGGATAAGTTTAGATAACTTATTAGATACCTCACCACTTTCTAACCAAACATTTAAAAGGACTATCCAGATATTTTTTCACAGCATTTAATTACACAAAACGACAGTAGTAAGGAATCGCGACGAATCTAGAATCTCAGTAATTTATTGAAATCAGATTCCTTGAGCTTGCCAGGTTCCGAGTGCTGTAAACAAATTTTTATTACATTTGTCAAAGTAAAATTTTTGTGAATATATTTATTCAACTGTACCATTAATTTCTACGATAAATTTCGTTTGGAGGCCTGAGGAGCAAGTCGATTACTGGTTCGTCGGAACGACGCACGGTATATCGACCAAAGCTTCTAGTACAAATTGAAATTCATCCTGTTCGTGTTTAAAAACTGTCAGCCGTTGGTGGAACGAACCTTTTGTCTCCTCTTTGGCCGAATCGTGTGTTTGATAGGACCTAATTTCGAAGTTCGTGGTGCTGGCGCCGTTGGCTATTGTTCACGGGTACCGCCACCGATAATCAGCCCGTGTTTCCTGCGTTCGTCGATCGAAAAGTATTTAGCATGGTTCCTGAAATCGTTCGGGCGAAATTTTCGCCATCCTTCCACGTTTATAATTCTGGGTTAGGAGGCTTAGCAAAGTAGGCCGGGCCGTGAAACTGGCGGAAAACTTCACCCGTCGAGGATAAGAGGGCCTATGGTACATACACTAGCTTTCCTCTGTCGCCTCTGTCGTCATCTACGTCGTCGCATTCCCATTTCCACTTCTCGCTCGGTCGCCTCCCTTCTTTCCCGTTTCGTCGTCATCGATCTGTGTACCCATCATCGAGTCAGTCTCCTCCCTCGCCGACCCTTAATGGGCTACTTTCATGATACACCGTCCGAGATGACCGTTTAAAAATTTTAATCGCCCCCAATTTCTTGGTAAAATTTCTGTCCGACGGTTATTCTTCTGACCCAGTTTCTCTTTGTTCGTCTCACATTCACGGCTCGACGAGAACAAAACATCTATTAGAGGATGCCTTATTAATTACAGAAAGGTGAATTTAATTAAAGTTAAAACCGAAAAGATGTTGCAACACACGCTGAAGTTTTAATTAGTACGAGCACGGATAAAGGCTTTTGTAATGCTTGCGTATTTTATTACTGAAGAGAAAAGAATGAAAGCTGATTCTTGCAATAAAAGTGGACCCGTGTAGCAAGAAATATTGAAGCTCTGATTATTAAAGATTAAGATGAACATAGTCAGTTTTTCAGATGATGATTTTCGAAGATTCTTTTATTTGACCCGCTCGTTTATTGTTTCAGGTTACAGATCCAACGACGGTGAATTCGTCCAGCAAATCACCTTTTATTTAGAAACTTAAAGGATATCCCTGATATTCGATATTAGCGTAAGACGGGATGATTGTCGTGTGATTTCGTACGTTTTGTGTCGTCTAATCTAAAATTATAGCGGAACAAGTTTAACCCTTCTAATTGGCTAGCTCGACGAATAATTTCGCGAATTCTGGTTCGTGTTTTCAATGAATATTTTCTACGGTCGTGTGCCGCGTACACCGAACAAATTCTGTACATAATGCTTGTAAAAGTTAAAGGAAGAGTGAATCGTAAGATTAAGTAGGAGATTTAATTGATAAGGGATGTCTGAACGACGATTAACAATCTAGAATTAAGAGACGGAAGGAGCAGCTTTTCGTTTTGTTCGACGATTGTAAAAAAAAACCCCTGAATGAGCTTGTTAACGATTAATTTAGTTTCACTTGTAAATTGGTTTTTTACTCGATCCCGAGAGGGTTCCTTGGGAATTTACGGATCGCGGCAGATGAGCCCCTGCCATTTTCGTGAAGACCCGGAACAGGGAGAGGATACATGTTTCGAAAGTAATTTCATTCACGACATGACTTTGTGGAGAAATGTCCTCATACAAGTTGTAAAGTACGTATATCAATAAAGACGCTGATGTGATGCAATAAATTATCAACCTTCTTGTTTTATATACTTTTATACATTGTTTCTGTAACGTTTTAAATCATATCCATCCTCAGATTTCCCAATGTTCCTGTGTGCCTGAGTGAGTGCCAGATTTATTACTCCTGTACAATTGTTCAGTTCAGATTTAACGAATACATGTCTTCGATTAAGTATCAGTAATTTGTTCTATTGTTTCTGTTTTAATCAAATTATTAATTTAATTTAATATTACATTATGATTTTTCCTTAGTAGCTTCCAGTACTCGATACCAGATAGAAAAAATTAATAATGAATTAATTTACAGAACGTTTCTAGTAAACGCAGTAGTACAAGTCAATCATTTTCGGTGCTGTGACAGTTTCGTAAACTTTTTATTATTTTTCAACAATTTCTTCTTATTATCTTCCATAATGAATCATAAAGTAAGAACATGCATTATCGAGTTAGTAATAATAAAAAATTACAGGAAATCTGTAACGAACGCAGTAGTACGAGTCAATGATTATCGTCACTCTCGGTTTATTTTTTCATTAGCAAACTCAAGTCCGAATAATTGCGATATTCTTTCCAGATTATTACACTTGATTTTATTTTGACGTAGACGCGCGTGTTCGAGCGAAAAAAAGGCACGTGCTCGAAGAATGAGGTGAAAAGAGGTCGCGCGACACGGATCTCTCGGGAGGTTTAATTTGCAACGAAAATTCATTTCGGTCGGTGATTCGACGAAACTCCAGTCAACCGTGGGTGAAGCATAATCCGGAAGATACGAGGATCCCGGCGTTTCGTATCCGGTGGAACAAGAACGACATTTTCCATTGGTCGCAACAATGTCCTGGGGTTCAGCATTGTCAGCCGATGGAAGTATCTATGCGGCGAGTCAGCGCGGAAAGGGGGCTTAACGGTACGAACATCCAGGAAAGATACTAATGATCGGCCGTCGAAGGGGGAGTGGAATGATTTCCTTCAGGTGGTTAATGTATCGGAAAGAAGACACTTATCCAGCTTCGATCGTGCGCATTAATAATGATCGCATTAACGGTCGTACCAACCCTCGCAATCGCCTCGATAAAGTAAATTCGTGAATAATGAAAAATATTCGTTAGTCATCCGATCGTTAACTTCTTAGGATACCATCTTACCAAGGACAACGACAGGACCAGATTTACAAGTAAGTTATGATTTTTCTTTTTCCATTTATTATTATATCATTTTATGTCCATTGAGTATGTTTTATCGATTAATAATTTTCAATAAAATTCAGTTTCAATCAATTCTCGTTTGAAATGAGAAATTGGAAATATATTGGCTCTAGAGAATTTCGAACATAAATCACCCGGTAGCTTTAACGGATATTAATTGAACACACGGAGAGTTGGATTACCAGTTCTTATGGAGATTCCACGTAAGTTGAAGGTTCTCGAAAACCACAACCATGAGTAAAGAAACGTCATCCGTTATAAGACCGTCGCCAACAGAATTTTGAAGCATTGTGGTGAACCGTACGGAGTCGTCCTGAATCGCAGGATCAACGATATCCTGCTGTTAGAATACTAATGCGCTTCTATCTTCTCCGTGTGTTTGCTATTATCGACGAGGGAAGATGTTTTTCCCCGAGCTATCACTGCTTTTTCTGGAAAACCACACGCGTTCAATGTTACAAACGAAAGAGTGGTAAAACACGTGGAACGTTTTAGCTTTCCGTCGAGAAACAGCAGGCTGATACAAATTTCAGGACATCTCGAGTCTCTGGATTAAAATATTCATCCTCGAAGTTCGTTTAGAAGGGCGTGGTATTTCTGGACGTTTCGCTATGGCGAGAAGTGTAATGAATATAGACTTGTTTGTTAGAGACACACGCGGTCTTCGGGCACCCTACTTAACGTAACTGTCGCTCAACAAAATTATCCGAAGACAACGTGATTAATGGCATTAGTTGTGTGCGCATGCAACGGTAAATTGGGCGACTGGAAATTAAAAGTTAACATTATTTTTAATCACCGGCTTTGACGAGGGGCGACGCCCAGATTGACTGTTCACAACTTTTTAATTAAAATTTTCCTAGTATAAGAATAAGTTTTCACAGTACAATTTTTGTCTTGCACAAAGATTTCTAATTATTTCGAACAGCCTTTCGTTCATGTAACTAGATATGTTTGAATCGTAAACCATGAGAGAGGTACCGAATCTTTTCGCGATTGAAATCGAATACCTTCCATTGAGCGGATAACAATTAATAATAACATGGTAAAACTTTCTGCTTTTATCTCTGAAAAGTCGGATCTTCGGTCGAATAAATTTTATTCAGAAAAATTCTGTTCCTGATATAAATAATAAAAATTGAAATTCTACTAGAAAAAGGATTGAAAGTAGCAGGGAATTTTGGGATAATATTATGTATACTGATGCCACGTGACGCGTTATGTCAAGTTCGTTACACCGAGGCGCCATACCGTCGTAAAAATTGTATATTATCGTACGTTAAATCTTGACGACACGCCACCCCATGGAATCGCAACGTAATGCAACAGGGTGTACATAATGTTCGTAGCAGACGTACCCTTTCCTCTGGTAACGCGTATCAAACGTACATGAGAATTTATTAGACCCTTTCTTCGCCGAGAAAATCGTCTGAACGGAAGGGATTTGAGGTGGAAGAAGTTGGGCAATAACAACGCGAAGAAGCATAAAAAAGGAAGCGAGGGTTTCGAAAGGGGTAGCTCGAAATACCCGGAAGCGTTTTATCCGTGGTGGAGAAGAATGCCACCCGCTGTTCCTGAAAGTTTTCTGCTTTGTCGAGAGATCGATGAACCCTGTCCTTACCAGCGACAAAGAGGAGAAATAGAAAGGAACACCCCTGGACACTCGTGTTTGGGGGTTGGAAAGCAACAAGCAGGTCTTTCAGACGAAAATGAGAACAACGAGCACGTCTGCGGGGGATGATCACGTGCCGGTGCTTTCAACCCTTCGATGCATGATTTCTTTCAAAAATAGCTGAAAACGATATCGACTATCAAAAATTTATGGAAACAACATAAATCGATTAATCATTCAAATGAATACTTTACACTATTAGCTTAATATTAGCAATATTTAAAATTTATTTGACCGTTTTTTTAATTAATCATTCAATGTTGTCAGACTTGGGTCTGACTTCTAGAACGTATGGTTCTACTACTTGCAAGTGGTGGAATCAATGTATGTTTCTCGATACTCGGCAACTACGAAAGAAAAATGTTGTCTTTTATAATAAATATCACAGCGGTCTACAGACTTTTATAATACTTCAAGCAATTTTTTTTTACTGTATGAGAAAAGATTTCAAGTTATTTCTGGAACGATAACTCAAGAATATCAAACAGATCCGGCGTTAAACTTCTATAAAGTTTCGAGAGCTCTTTACCAATCTAAACGATTTGTATTCGAGATAAGTTCTGAAATATTACACGAAGATACAACTTGTATTCCCTTGCAAGTTTTTAATTTTACAAACTTTCCATCTCCTTTACATTTTAATTTTTCAAACAAACGAGCTGCTTCAGATTAGAAGCGATACAAACTTGCCCGCTAATGATACCAATTATTCAAACGTTCTATCCCAGCCGTTTTATACTTTTAATTAAAAACGATCCTGAAAGAAGCGTTTGTCGAAAGATAAACCTGTTGTTCAAAGTTAAACCAGATCAAAGGAGAACAGGGTCATTTTGACGTGCATCACGATGGAAGTTTGTTGTGCGCTATATGATCTGCCTATTTTTCCTCAGAGATGAAAAAACGTGGATTGTAAAAAGAGAGAGTAAAACGCTTAAGAGCCGTGTGTTGGAGAGAGAAAAGGTTATGGTCACCGGTCGGTGTAATACTGCTTTTATCATGGCCTGGTATCATTCGACGAAACGAAACCCACCTGCTTCATATCTGGCCTTTTTCGCTGCTGTCCCTAACGTACCACAAATTCACCAAGATTTCCCTCCTAAGCCCGGAAGCCTTCGTGCTACTTATTCGTTACAGTTACACGAATAATCCTACGAATCGTCTCGAAGCTTTTTAGCTACGAAACGTGCCTGGTACCACGATACGACTCAAAAATATTTTGAATCCTCTTTCGCGATGTGAAACGAGCACCCAGCCGGATAAGGATTTGAATACCAAGTGCTCTTCGTAAAATCTGCAGTTCCTCGGGATTTTTCCTGCCCGATCGTATCCTTTCCCGTTCACTTTTTGTCCCTTTTCAAGTACGTTCGTTTTAATCACAGGTAACGAGGGAAAAATGTATGGCGTAGCACGGTAATGCCTAGAGGGGCATAATTAGGAACACGAGCGTGGTACAATGCTAATTGCTGTTGTGAAACTTAATTTCACGACAAGGGTGTGTAATGTCAAACAGAGGCCGCGTAGCCTGCTCTAATAAGGATTATTTGTTATAATTTTAGTTGCTGTCGGTGGCAACTGTCCACGTGATAGCGCCTTGAAACGCGGCGGAGATTAGCAAACATAAAACGCTGATATTGAAAGAAACGAAAGAAAATTGAGAAAACATTAGCGAAGAAAGACCTGAAATTAAATTTAAACTCGGACGTATGTACGTCGACTTAGCGAAGACTTCGGGGATAAAATAACAAAGTCGCGTATGACTGAAAGCATCGCAAGGTTAAAAAACATTAGATACATTATGTATAGGCTTTTACCGAATTACGAATTCGAGAGTGTGTCCCTGTCAAGCCAGCGAGTCAAGGTTCCTCCAATTCATTTCGGGGATAGTGCAGTTTCGGAGATGTTAGACCAGAAGTCGTCGGGACATGATTAATACTGTACTCGTGACATGTTCGAAATATTGTACAGGACTGTAACGTGCCATAAGTCACGCGACGAAATCGTCCTTGAAATTTGCCCCGCAAGACGTATACCTTCGGGCCAGGAAGCGACACGAAGAAAGGC
Source organism: Anthidium xuezhongi (assembly GCA_022405125.1). Lineage (NCBI taxonomy): Eukaryota > Metazoa > Arthropoda > Insecta > Hymenoptera > Megachilidae > Anthidium > Anthidium xuezhongi. The sequence goes on from CM039649.1 coordinate 3,456,612, forward strand.
AAAACGTGTTACGATCAATCGACGGTGAAACATACACTGGGATTACATTGTAGCGGTCGGGATAATCTAGAAATACGGTTGTCTGTTTAGCCGTATTATCTTTTATCAAAAGAAAGCACAAACTTTATCGGACAAGTTTACTGGCTGCCTCGAATCCTGTATTTGTGTACCAGACATTTCTCGAAATTTTAATTTACAGTTCTATATAAAAATTTTTATTTGATTCTTCAAATTGCACAATTCGAAACATTTGCTTTATATTGCTATAAAGTAAATACTGGCGAAAATTCGAGCTTTTATTTTCATGATCAGCAAAGGGAACGTCGGTGTTCCTTTACAAAATACATGTTCAATGAAAACGCGAACGGTACGGGGAAATTTCAACACGAGGACAAAGCGTAAAATCGTAATTGATTGATAGGTCGCGATAAACGCTGACAAACGTGTACAATGGATGACATTTTTCCTCTACGTTACTTAAAAATTTTGTTAAAGTTTTTGCATTGAAAACAAACGTTAAACGTAAAGAGACCTCGCGAAATAAAATCTACGGTACGGAATCAATCATGGTGGGTGAAAAGACAATTTAAATGTGCATATTGCGAGTGGCGTTAATCCGGGGTTGGTATCGTTTCGTCGATATTAAAAGACAACATTTATCGTGGACACTGCTGGAAATTTATTACCTCGTAAGCGATAATAGCCGTGAACGATAGATGAAATTTTTCAAACAATCCTCCACGTCGATTATTTAATTATAATAATCTGCTGTTCCCCCGTAAGTTTGCTTAATCGAAATCGAATTCGGGGAAAACGCGTCGCGACATCGATGTTATTTTAGACGAAATTTATTTATCGTTCGTATAATAATTACCATCGACCAAATGCCATTAATGCACGGGATTCGTTGTGACCAAATTTCATTTAGCGACCGCTCGCTGTAATGATGCTGTAGTAAGTTTAAAATGAAATAACTGCAGCGGAAGGAGTCGATCGGATCAAAAATTATGTTCTAATATTCAGGGAAATAAGATTCGTGTCGGATCGTTCAGCGGGTGATTGAAGATCTTCAAAGAATTATAACTATTGTTAGGAGGAATAAGTCTTCGTAAACGATAATGTGCAATATCGAGGAAAAAATGTCTGTTTTCAAGCAGTCAATAGCAGAACGTGACGAGACTAGCTGAAGCTGGATGAGTGATGTTTTTCGTTGTTCTCGATTCATTGCAGTATTTCGCTCCCAGAAATGCGGAAACAAGTGCTCATTGAAAAATGATTCCCTTGCATCAATAGGAAATGATTCTGTCTCTACGACTTCAACAATTTATATTACATGTTCCATATTTTAACGCAATTATTTGCCTAAATTACGGTTTAAAAATGAATTCTAGGATCTTCAATGTCGTAAGCAATTGATTTTCTTTTATCTTTAAGAAGCGTAATGGTAATAATAAAGACGTATAATTTATTTGTGTTTGAATTGGATTCTGCAATATTTCATCTTAATTTATACCAGGAAAGAAATATTTCTTGTTGTATCGGTGCAAGTTGATAAAATTTTAACGAAGCCGCCTGTGTTTGCGGAAGCGTCAAGCGGAAATTAAAGTTAATCATGTTACAGGAACTCCAGGAAGTTTGCTGTTCTCAACCCGTCAACATCTTTGCGTTCGATTAAAACAAATACTATCGGCGAATCTAACTTTCCTGATATTTAAACGGAGTACCTCCTGAATTTGAATATTCTAGGGGAAATAATAATTACTGTTTGCTATCCTTTTGCCATCATTATTTATTTTCAATAAATTTACGTGAATAATTAATTTGGTGCTAAAGTTAACAAAATAGTAAATTCGAATTATTTGATATTGTTCAAAGAGTCCATAAAGTTTCGTGTATTAATAGTAAAATCACACTTTCGCTTGAAACGTGTGAATTCATGTCGCTGAATATCTCTGATTACAACTCGTAATTTTCCTGCCACGTTAGGCAACCGGATTGAGTGATTCGGCTACTAAAAATGATATCAGGTTCTCTGAGTGGTGTAATCGTTAGGGGCTGATTGAATGACTTCTAGTCAATTGCACTTCACAGAAGTTACGCTCTTCGGCCTGTCGTTACGAGAACCTGCAAAAGAGAAATTCACTTTTCGACAGAGAGAAGTTGAACCGATGAAAAACGATAAATCACGCGAGTGTTCGTAACGATGTATTTGTTGTGACATTGTTTTATCCACTTTTTGACAGCGGCCAAAATATACGTGATCGAATAAAATGGATTCGAACAAACAATCGCATTCTGTTTGGCGATCTAACATTGGAGATATGAAAAAGAACGAAAGAGACTGATAAATTGTGGGTTGTAATAATAAATTGAACGTAGTTTATAAATTTAACCCAAAGTTTATATAAAAGTTTTGCAAAATAATTAATACTTATTAGTAATTTATTATTTCGTGGTAAGAAGAATATTGATTTAGATTCTACTTTGAAATAGAAATATCTTTTTGCATAAATATTTATAGTTTAAACAATATATTTACGAATAAATTTAAAATATTGCTGAAACTTTCCGTAGAAGCTGTTCGAACAGATTCGAAATTCCGCGGGCGCGTTCGCCCTTATCCCCACCCCAGCCGTACCCAAGTTCGGCTTAACGAATTAAGCCGAAGGCATTCGTTTCGGGGACGTCGGAGGAGGAAGACGTATCGACAGCTGCGCGTCAATATCGGTACTTGATTTTCATATTTGGATATCGATATACTTTTGATCGCGTTATTGATTTTCAATTACGATAATAATTCACTTCTCTTTATCATTATTGCTAATCTCCTTTAATATTCACAGCTTTTTAACGAGAAAATCGATTAATTGCGTGAAAGGAATCGATTGATTTTCATCGTTCCTTTTTTGATTATCCGATCAATTTTAATAGATTCTAGTACAAATATCTTCCATTATTCATTGAGTTTGATCAGTTTTTAATCGTAGTTTGATCATTTTTGTTCTAATTTTGTCGTATTTTCAATTTGTTGTAGATAACCGTTGAGATCTTGGAAGCGTTGAGGCGCGACGCCACGCTACGCCATCTTGATTTCAAATAGTATTTCATTGACGGTCGATAACATTTCAACTTGTACCGATGGTTTGGTAATATTGTTCTATTCTCTCATTTTCATTTATTATTGATTATTTATTGATTCGTCGTTAATTATGAGTATGAAATACAATTTCATAATTACATATATAATAGATACCACGGTGAAATAAGAAACGATTAAATGAAATATTTTACCAATTATATAACAATTCAAAGCATCAGAAATTAATAAAAACTTTTTCTAATTATATTACATGCTATTAATGGTTTAATACCTTTATATTTTACTACAATTTCATTACAATTATACAATATATATTAATAATAGAGTCATTTGATAAATAATTGATATAATATTACTGTAATTGCAGTATTGAATTGTCTCTTTCTCAAAATTCTTAACAATTTTTAACATGATTACACCTTTAACGACGAAAGTCATTAATTATATTTAAAATTCTTGTTATATTTAGAAGTACAGTTCTAATTTTACATAATATTCGTTGAAATAGTTAGTTATAATCATGTAAAATGTTTCATTATCGTCTCAGTATTGTATGTTATTCTTAAGCAATTATTAACGGTTCGGTGAATTTAAGTTACTCAGTATTTTTTTATGAACGCTCGATACGAAGCAGATACGAACAAAAGAAAGTAGGAAAGATTGTTTACATTCCTTTGGCCTGACCCACCCTTAATCAAACTCTTCTTCCAGCTTTGTTTTGGTCGCGCGCAATGCGACTGGTAGAGTCAGTGTTTGTGCGTAATACCTTTGTTTTCATTTTGCAAGGCAAATAGCCTTGGCCAGCGTTGCGTTTTTCTATTAAACTCACGCGAATTTAGAGTCAGTGTTTGCTACGCGTTATAAATATTCTATGCATATAAGAGCATCGGGGCTCTTTTTTTTTTATTGCTCGCGAAAGTAGAGTCAGTATCTCTGAAGAAAATATCTTGGGCGATGTTCCAGGAAACAAAAATGTAAGTTTCATTTTATTTTATTTTATACAATAGACATATCAATTCACAATCTTAAGTGAAGAGTCTCTAATTTCTGTACGATTTTATTAGAAATTTTAATTCTGTACTTGCAATTACTCAATATAAGATTTAAACTTTTCATGAAATTAAGATAATTCTATCAACATTTTTAATTATATATTATACTAAAGTTATTACATTTTCGACTAGCATTGATGAATAATTTGAAAATTAATTGCAATGTTCTCTATTTTATTACAGTTCCTGTTCAATTGTTCGAGCTGATCGAGTCTTCCTGGTGGTGGCGCCTAATGACTTCCCATGATGACGTCCCTGAGGACCTGTACGAGGGTTGTTCCTGGGTAGCAGTCTGCTCTTCCCTGTTTGGAGAATGGTCAACCTGCTGTTTTTCTGCGATAGGTGAGTTGTATGCAATTTTTATTCCTCCGGTCCCCAACCATGTCGTAGGACGAAAGGTCCGAATCGGCACGGGTGACTGGTTGTATTCGTGATTTTTAACGAGCATAGTGACCGCGAGTATATTTATTATACTCGTGAGTAGTAACCCTTTTACTGTGTTTTATATTTTAGCTCAGGATAGGTCTTCTTGTACTTCGTGTTAAATTCACACAATTTTAATTAGATATTTAGGGAATACATAAATGGCCCTAAATGTTTCTATAAATAGTAGTACACAAACTTGATATAATGAATTGAAATGAATGATTTATTAAATGTACCTGTTGAATGTACTTTTTTAATGTACTTTTAAATGCACTTTTATCTTTTAAATGTATTTGATTTTGTCAGTGCAATCAGTATTAATAATATTCATAATTTTGACACAAGTATTATAATTATTTTCAATGCTGAATTTTAAATTCAGTTTATTTTGAGAACTTATCATTGGCACAAATAGCCATGTATATTAAAATATAGATTCTCGTTTTATATAAAACTTTCGTGAAAAGCATATTTCATGTGCAAGAAGACATTTAACGAAGGGCAGATCACCCTTTACATATTCTTGAAAATTTGCTTCGACAAGGTGATCAGCTCTTAACTTTTAGATTAATCTGTTCTTAATTACGCTGGATTTTTTGCACCAAAAATCACTTGGCAGCTAATAGAGCTGCATGGGTGATGCCACATAGGTTTCAATTTTTGAATTAGTGTTGCGAATGATAAAATACGAGTGCACGGTATTTTTATAGATTTGCGTGCAATGAAGCACCCTGTATGGTTGCTTTCGGGAGTTTATTGAATTTGAACATCGAAATCAGTGTTGCGAGTAATGGAGCACTCTCCGCGATTGATATTCATTTTTCTGTTTCATATTTGATAGATTAATATTGCATTTTGATTAGTGTTGCGTGTAATAGAACAGCTTATGCCCCTGCTCCCGGGAGCTATCCCCCTTTTTGAAATAAAATAAATTCGAGTCACAGTATTTTTTTTATCAATTAAAATTTCCATTTAGCGTTTCGTATTGGAAATACTGCATCAGAATATGTTGGTTTAATATAAAAACGAAAGAATTTCATATTTTGCAGAATATTAAATTTGAATTCATTAACATTGATTAGAGAAAATTGAAGTATTATGATTATAATTAAAATGTTTCAAACAATATTTGTTTGAAATGCTATTTAACATCGTATCTTTCTGAAGAAAACAATGGCTATTCATTGTTAGAGTTTAATTTTGAAATAACTTTGCTAATTTGTTCATACAGTTTCTGTAAAAATGTACACACCATTTTAATTAACTTGTTTATAAGCTAATTAAATCGATATTTTTATTTGGCTTCATGAAGCTCAATAAACCTGCGTTCAAAATGTACTGTAATTCAGTATTTTATGTCAATCATAGAGTATATGAAATTTTTATACGAAAATAATCGAAATTGCAGTGAAATATAAATTGTTTTAAATTTCAATATTTGTTTGCAAAAGTGATTAGTCATATAAAAATCAATTTTATCGATACAAACATATAATTATTTCTTTCTCATCTTGGTATTGAAATTTATTTTCGATATTCGGAAATCGATATTATTTATTGCATAATTTTCAATTACATCACTGCCAACGCTCTGGTGCAATTGTTAATTTCTCGACAAATAATATCGAGCAAATTGGCTGCGATCGATCCCATCTATTCTGTGACTTATTTGATTCGTTTTTACACCCACAAACATTAATTACCTTTCGTATTTTCAAACGCGAGATTTTCATTCTTTCGAGTAACGTTAAAATTTTCTTGATTTAATAGCGGTCTCGTTTGATAAATCAGAGTAATGGTTACGGTAAAAGTATATAACATGACAAAGGGTTTCTTGTTTCCTAAGCTTCTTGTCTTCGAACTCAACGGACTAATGAATGAGCTTTATCAAATTAGTTCCAGACCATTGTTCTTAGGAGAATATCGAAAATATAATTAGTCGAATCGAGATAATACCTCCATCGAGCGTGGAAAGTTTCCTCCCTTTTGCTTGTTGCTAGTTAATTGGACGGCAATGACAAAATCCTTGCAATGTGTTTCAAGTTTCGTAAATTCGTTAACTAACTATCGTCATCATATTTCAACTGTCGTTTACTTACTCTTCACGAAACTCGTTACATAAATGTATTTAAGGAAACGTGTTTAATCCTTTCCACTCGATTGTCCCATGTGAGGGGACATGGAAAGAATGTATTCTTTCCAAACAATTTAAGTAGAATAATTATTCCCAATACTACATTTGAGTTGCTGGTAAATAATTTGAAACAAATTACTGAGTGCAAAGAGTTAAATAATTCAGTTTCTGTTTTCATCAGATTATTAAATTAAATTACGAAATAATGGTGGATTTAAATCATTTGAAAATATTTTAATGTTCGAGGCAGATATTTTCTTTCTGTCTCGTGTATCATTTTCAATGGGATGTCAAACAATTTAAATTGAATGAGATGCTTGTCAACGTTAACTCTGTTTCAGACATAGTGGTTTAAGCCGTGTCTGCTTATCCTGACAAGGATCTTCTGTTAGTTTCCGAACATCCACAAATCCTTTACGAAGCGAGGTACGATGCTAGCGAAACGTTGGAGAAATCCTTATCGAATCTTTTCAAATCCTTAAACCTGTAAGCTCGAGACAGAGACAATTTTTCGACATTATAGAAAGTAAATGTATATAATTTCTTTTTCGTCTCGTCGGGGATACCCTTTTCACGTTGATAAACCACCTACGGATTCCAACATTGGTTATACACCAGCCGTGTACCCGTACAAGTACATACCGGTGATTATAAAAATGGCTTCGTTCATGGTTTTCGTTTCGAAATATTTCTCCTTTTACGCTTCTATGAAATTAAAGGAACAGAACAATTTATAAAATTATTTCTTTTACAAAGTCAATGAGAAATTGAATTACTATTTAATTTTGAGTTTGATCCAATTTCTTAATTGCTAAAACGTAACGCGCAGCCTGCAAGAAGCGACGAAAACGAGTTTCGCGTTCAACACGTCCTTCGCTAAAACCTTTTTGCGCTATTTTCTACTCGGGTCGCGTGTGCTAAAAACCGTTACACGGTTCCATATACGCGTGCATATTGTTCCTCCAGTCCAGTTTTCTTTTTTCCTGAGATAAAAATTTATTGATCATCCGAGTGTACATCGAGGACACGAAGCAAATTAGTTCAGTGTCGTTTGACGTACTTCTGCCGGACGTTCTTTCATCCGATTGTGTGCGCACAGGCGAAGGAAAACGAACGGGGATAAGATCGAACGGAAAAATTGTTTTCGCTTGTTTAAACCGGAAGAGAATGAAATGAAGCGACGAAGAGTAAAGACGGCGATGGTTGTTTTGCGCCGAGCGAAATCCAATTTCGAAGTGGAATCGGATTTTAGCGAATCGCGGCGGGGACAGAGGTTACGTGATTCCTGGCGTGGCGGGTTGTACGCTCGTCATTTCACGGGAAAGGATGGGGCGGAACGATGTTTCATGCCGAAAAGGAACGAAAGAACGGAAGCTGGAAAGCATCGGTGAAAGCTTCGATTAACCGGATTCTGGATACGGTTCCTCCCCTTTTACCCGTGAGATCAACGGGACCGGATATGGAGATTGAAGTTCGTGAAAAATGCGTAACGACGAAAAAAAGACGGACACGGAGAGAGAGGATTTTCGAAAGAAAGGTCTCATCGATTCGCGAATATCGATATCACGAGCCGATATCGATAGAAAATATTTAAAAAATTCGATAACGAAGAGGAGACAGTGTCGAGTCGTATGTAAATTTCAGGAATTTGATATCAATTCGATATTTTATCGCAAGTGATACAGACGTAAATTATTATTAAAAATTATAGTTTAATATTTAAGGCGTACGCTGTTACACGTACTCCTTTGAAGGTAGTCAGGCTTTGAATAGAAATAGGGAATATTATTTTACAATTTCGAACTTTATCGAATACACGTCGATACTTTCATAGTAACATCAAAGGCGTGTATCGATTTTGTTCGGTAGCCAAATGTTTGATGGAGCGCACAATTTGATACGGTATCTCGCAGTTTGCGGTCTTGAAATCGATAGTATTGATTCGATATCTTGGTCGATCGATAGACGTCGGTGATCAATGGAAAATTTATGAAATTTCCCGGCGAACAGCGAAACATCGTGGTCTGACAACGAAAGGGAACGTGAAAGATGGATGACAATGGATGAAATCGGACGAGGGTAGTGTACGCGAACAGACGGGGAGGGATGGAAAAAGAAAATTCGTGGAGATAAGTTTGTCCGAGCGTGGAGGAAACGCGATCGAATGATCACGATGGAAAAGTTTTTCGAACTGTTAGGGGTTTCGATTGTTCGAGATTTTCGTAAGGCTCGAGAAGAATTTTTATTTCGAGAGAAACGAATGGTCTTGTTCGCTCGTTCTCGACGTGCAAAAAGGGGAAATTGCTTTTTGCGAGTTTCGCTTTTTTTTTTCCCTCCTCCTCGCACGCGTTTATAAAGGGGATGAAAAGGGTGAGCCAGAAATGTCTTGTTAATCTAAACCTCTGCCTTTTGAAGAGTTTGGGGGAAAGGGTTAGGTTTTATGATACGTCTGAAATACGAGTGGTTTTTGCTTAGACGCGAAAAAAGAAGTTGATTGACTGGGAGTTAACCTCTCGGGTCTAATGTACTTTGTTCGCTAACTAACTGTGACTGGGTACTCGGAGTGAATTTTTTATTGATTTATGACGTACATTAAAATGTTCATGGTAACGAAGAAATTGTTTTTGGAAATATTTCGAAGAACTTCTTGATTCAATCGGTGCTTCAATTCGTTTGTTCGTCGGTAAATTAATAATTGCATTTCTGGTTTAAATCCCTACGAGACGGCTTTGTGTCTGATGTTACCTAACCAACTGAATGAAAATCGCACAACAATAAAGTCAGGAGCTTCTGTTCTTGATTAAATCGTCAAACTTCGTGAACACATTTCAAACTTTGAGAATCCCGTTGCACTGATTTAATGCTAAAATCGCATCGTAGAGATTCTTGAATAATTATCGGATCCTTGAACTGCACTTCGAGGCTTAGAATTTCAAAGGAAGAATTTTATTTCATTAATCGCCAACAAATGCACCCTAAATTAGGAATAAAAAAATTACAAACTTCAATTATTGGGGCATGGTTACTTCTCAGATTTCAATATCTTGATTTATTATTTTTTAATTCGTGTAATAACTTTAATTCTTTTAATAAAACGGAGTTTTATTTCATCGACAATATTTGTTCGGAACAGTTGGAGTTAAAAACAAGGGAATCAAAATATCAGAAGTTCCGTCGAGAAATTAATCATCTCGAAGAAAAATTCTTCGAATTTTCTCGAACACTACTTTCAAACTCCCCTGGCCTGATTGTGCCATTTTTCTTCGGCATAATTGTCGTACTTTCCGAGCGTAAGAAAGTGGATGTTAGTTCTTGAAGTTTCGCAGATAGCCGGATGCAACGTTAAGCAGAACACGTTCGATGAATTATCGACAGAACGGAAGTTCGTCCTTTGCGTATCTCGAGCACTGCAATATTGTACAGGTCCTTTGAATAACGCAACAACGCCGGCAAAGTTCATTCAAAATCCCTCGAACATATGTTTCAACGTTCTTCGACTAAGTTTCGATCCATTTTGAGGAAATTTGTTGTCAATAAAATTTCAAAGAAATTGCTTTCAACGAAATTGATTTGAGAGAGAACGTTTATTTTATTGGTTAAACTCGAAACCTCGATATTTCTAAGTTTTTGTCGTTTGCGAGTCTTTGAATCTCCCTTTTCGCTTTCCGTGTTCATCCTGCCAATGAAAATTCAGTCAAATTGGGGTGACTGTATTTTATTTTCATCTTTGTATTTGTGTTTCGTACCGGTTAAAATATCACTTCCACCGCGACTGTGTTTTCAAAGGTTGTGTGTCTTTTCGCGTATCGATAATCGTAACCAGAAGTTTGCAAAAATATGAAACGCGTTTGAATAAATTTGATAAAACTTGTATAGAACCGAGACAATTGAAAATAGGAAATAATTTTGGAGTCATCAACTTGTTAGTTTATTTTGTTTTATATTATTCGAATATTAATGAAGAAGGAATTCGTTAGGTTGAGTTTCAGGTCAAGTTCAGGAGCAATTTAACACTTGGCATCGAAATGAGATTCCTTTGTCCATTAAAAAGGTAAAAATCAACCCCTTTCAACACCTCTAATCTTCGAGCCGTTCTTTACCAATCCCCTTCGCTTTCATCGACCATTCCATCTTCCGCCATTTGTTTATGCCTTTAGATTAAACGCGAATTTCGCCTGTGGAAGTTGCAAAGGCAACAGAAGACTTCGATGGTTTTAAAGAAATCTCATTAAAGTCGTAATTGCAATTTTATCCCCGAACGTCGTGGTCGTAGAATAACAAAACGGTGCGAAATATTCGTAAGCGAAACGCAATATTCCGATCCTCGTTTCGCTTTTTCGTTTCGTCTTACGCTTTTCATCTATCATCCCCTTCCATCTTTCGTTTCATTCACCGTGGTAATTTTTCCCGACACTGTAACAGGCTTTTTCTAGCAAGGAATGACTCGTGCTTCACCAAAGTTGTGTTTGTTTCCTCCAGATAAACGACGTGACGCGTTTGCCTCACAAAATTGGCGAGCGAAGAAATAAATTGCAACCGTACGAACGTTGTTGTTTCCGAATTAAAAATCGCTCGTCCGTTTCGTTTGTATTTTCGTCGAAATTAACGTGGGCGGCGAATAACGCGAAATTGGAAATTGACGCTTGTATTTTACGAATTGTCGAACGTGTAAATTATAATTAATGGAATGCGTCACCGAGGTAAGAGGTTAAATTGAAATCAAATTAGAGCTCTTTAACGATCGGATCGATACGTGAAACGCGCGAGCCAGGAGACCGTTTAAAGTATGTGAATATGCATACCGTACTTTTACCGTCAACGTTATGACGTTTTGGTTCGCTTTCATTTCTTCGACGAAGAATCGTCGAAATTTAATTAATAATAAATTTAATTAATATATCGTACACGCGCGCAAGCCGCGTATTTTTCTGCATAAACTAAAAGCACAACCCGAAATAGGGGACGCGCAGAGAGATTTCCGTCGACGGTCGGGGAATCAAAAGGCATGCTATGCTTATCAAATTTCCCTGGGTACGAAACAAAATATGTGTCTCGTATACATCCTTTTGTTTTAACGAAATTCTATCTTCCATTCTGAGGGTTTTGTTTTATTCCCCGAGAAATGAGGTGGCTATTCTTGTGGAGACTTTATTTCGTATAATTTTTCTGATTTAAAAATTGGAAAGAATTTTTCGTATCAGCTACCGTTGCGCTATTTATTGTATCATATACGAGAAATAAGGGTTTCGTTTTTAATGTGCGTGGGAATTGTCAATGATGACCCTGAAATAAGTGTAAAAAGAGATCATTGTTGATGGGAAAAGAGACAAGGCACGCGAGCGCATACAGCAAACAAATAACCGATCCTTGGAACACGACGAGCTAAATGGATCAATGTTAGACGTCACAGAAGGGATAAAGGTATAATTTTCGTAGTCATTGGATCAAGAAAGGACTCTGTTGGTCGGTTAACAGGATCAACGGAACAAAGGACGAAACAGCCGAATGGACGACGAGAAGGATGCGGTTATTAAGAAGAGGAAGATCGATGAGGTGGGATTTGTGTTGTGCCAAGAACAGTAGCAAGAAATGCAGTTTCATTAGAAGTTAATCAGATTTTGAAATGAAACGATGGAATTTAATTAAGCAAGAACGTGATCAGAATTGAAATTCGTTGACACGGAATTGATTAGGATGTCAGATATATACTCTTGACACGGGTTGATAGAAAGCTTTTTATAGTTATATTTGCTCCGGGTCGGGATGTAGTTCGCTCGATGATCCATTAAACGTTTAATCCTTTTGTAAATCTAACATAATTGGAAAATTTGCAGAAATTTTTGGTTGTTCTTTATAGTTTGTTCTATGGTAATATTCGTAATCGTTTGTTAGAGTAATAGACGAAAGTTTGTTAACTGGGTGAATTATTAACGATTCTCCAGGAGACCTTTCGCTACGTGGACTAACATGCAAAGGCACCAGGGAGCACTAAACTTGCGATATTTTGCTGAGGTCATATAACAAATTTACATGCGAAATAAAGGAATCACCCCTCTAGGATACCTTAGAAAATATTTCCTCATGTAAATTGCGTTTATTAATTAATGCGGTGCAAAGCGCGAGATAAATTTGATTTTCATGATGGAAGCATTGAATTTGAAAGTATAATCAATGTCCATTATTCAGGAACATCAATTTTCGGTATATACTTGGGGATAATGTAGTGTTCCTGATGGGGAACCATGTGAAATGTTCCACGCAGAGACTATGTACCTCTGGACCATTCTTTTGTGTCAAAATCACGTAGTCGCTTTTAGTATAATTTTCTCTTTTTTTTCGTTGATCTCATGCCTAGTGTATCGGTAAGAGGAAAATGAGAAAATGAAATTGGAATCTTGTGAGTTTGTCACAGGAATGTGGAAATATGGACATTTTTTTTCTAATAATATTACATGGAAATAAAGTTTAATATTTTCTATAAATTTAAACTTGTTTCCCCGTATTTTGCCAAGTTTTTTCTTAATTTGGGAGTTCATAGTTAGGAAAATATTTGACAATCTTGGATTTATTTTGATATCTTGTCCACGAGAAATATTCGAAATCCACGCAATTTTTAACGCGCGCATCGACCAGTGACTTAAAGAATTTCCAATTTCATCTACTTGCGACAAAGCGAACGGACCCTCGTTTCTCTCAAAAGAGCCGACGTCCCTTCTCAATTAGCCGTATTCCCTGCTCGATGATCGATCATTGACAGCAGACATTTCCAACCACGCGAACTGTCCGTTCGTTTCAACCGATACACGCGACGAATCGAAAGGACTAAAGAAAAAGAAAATGAATCGCACGCGTGTACCGCGCTTTTTGATCTTCGTAGGATTTTTGACATCTTGAATCAAATAATCTTAATTAATTTCTTTGGGTTATTTTACTTCCTTCGCATTCTTGCGATCTTATCAGCTAAGATGGGTGCCATTCACCCAAAAGTTGAGCCAATTCTTTCATCATTTTATCACCCCTTGTATCGATCTATTCTTGTCATCCATTTACTGTTCATCAGTTTTTAGTGGAACTATAATGTTATTTAAAAGTGTACTTATCTTGTTCTTTTATATTCGATATGCGATGTTTTACACGTATAGATGCCTTTTTGCTGGAAAATTTATTATCGTATCATTGAGAGTATCACTGAAGGTCAGGGACAACATCAATCATCGGGATTTGGAGAATACACCGAATATTAATCATATTCGTACCTTACTTGGTCGGGACACAGGGTTTGAATCTGGAGAATTGATGAAGTTTAGTTCGGTTCGTTTTTTTTCTTTTTGCAACGATTGTTGCGTAAAGTAAAAATGATCGGGATTTACTTTCAAGGTTTCATATTTTCGCGAAAGCGTAGACTTTTCATGGAAATATCTTATAATGTTGCACAATATGTAATACGGTTAGTGTATTGTATGAATCTTTAATAAACCCTAACAAATGAATGTCTAAGGGGGTAGTTTTTTAATGTCGTTGATGGTCGAATGAACTGGTTCATGAATATCAGTTGAATTTTATTCCGTGGGAACAATTTGGAAAGGGAAGCGTTTTACATGATAAATTTTCGAGAAAATTGGAAAGCAAGTGCAGTTTGAAGTTTCAAACTCCTTTGGAATAATATTTCTCGTGGAAGAGCTGATACGAAAGCATAATTCCTTGTCCCAACGTGATCAAAGGCTTAGGGCAAGACAGTATCTGGACTATGGTGACACGAACATCGAAGGGATGTAGGGGATGTTTGCATTATCGGCCCTCAATGGGTCACTGTCTCTGCATATTGCTCGCATTAATCACTGATTTCATTACCAGCACTAACTGCCTTTCAGGAAATTTGCATGAACTTATTAATGATGGGTTATACGTGGCGCCAGCTTTGCGTTCGCTTTACTAGTATATTTACTTAGTAATTTACTTTACTTAGTACATTACCACTTTGACCACTACACGCTTGTCATTTCAAGTTTGCAATTTGTTTTCTATACAATCGGTCGTCAAAATATTAACAATCGTCATATCAATGAAATTGGTAGTAGCGCAGAATTTCTTCACGTTTTTTCAAAGCTTATTTTAGGAATTTGTAATTCTCTCTAATTGCAATTTTTAATGAAACTCGTTGAAAGTTCAGAGAGCCATAAAAAGTTAGAGACAAAGGGAAAGAATCAAGGCAAAGGTAACTTTGTTAATTCAAATGAGAATTATTCAGTAATTTCCGTGTAAAAAATTTCAGTGGAAAAATTTTCATTTCTTAACTTTGATTTTTGTAATCAGCTTTTATTCGATCATTTACTTTGATTTTACACTTTTACTTGCTTATCGATAGTAATTGATTGTTTCGAAGTTTGCACGCGCAACGAGAGTTTCGATAATCAGATTTTTCCCGTTTTCCACTTCTTATTACGAATTGTAATTTACTTAGCCGACAAATTGAAATTGTTCCAGCAAGATCCACTGCTTCATAGAACAAATTCAGTGGTATTAATTTATATGTACACGACGCTGATGATTAATCGTTGTTAATTAATTCTCTTTGGTAGGCATTGTTCAACGTACGTTAGCTTAACGATGTAGAATTTATTATTCATTGTACAAGGTGCACTACGAAAATTAATGCGTTGGCTGCATTCCTTTCATTTACGGCTGAAAGCAAGGGAGCCGCTGCGCGAATTTTCCTCCCTTTATCCCGTTCGTTCTTCCTTGGAGTTACGTTAATTCCGAGGAAATTATATTAATATAAAACGGAGACGCGACAGTAATTATTTTCTACATAGGTTGTTAATTTTTTGCTTAATTCTATTCAGTGCCTATTATATAATTAGGGGAATGTCAGAAATTTGCTCGAGTTTCTAAAAGCAAGACATTTAGAAACTTTACCATATTTCTAGAGTTGAAGTTTGATAGTTAAATTGAAATGATGAATTCTGAAATTTTTATTGAATTTTGGGATTTTTACACTCGTTTAATAGTGGACGAAAGAATTCTTTTAGAAGATTGGGGTTGATGAAATATACTGAATTTGAGGGAAGTGATCGACGTTCATCAGAGAATCAGGTCAATGCTTACTACTGTAGCAATCTGACACGAGAAAAGAAAAGTAGATTGACCAAGGAAATTTAGTCCATTGACAGAATTGTTTGCCAAGTTGAACGAACCGGTAGTAGTTTTCCTAGTTCCGAGTCGAAGATCATGAAACACAACTTTTACGTACTGATAAAATTTCAATCATTTATTCAATTTTGTTTGAACACCGTTGTTGATATCAAAACAGAGGAAACAATAGGATTACAATTATTCATGATTATCACGAATGATGTATGTTACGATATTACCGGTTTAAATCAACTGTTCGGGGGTAAGCTTGTAAAGAGAAAATATTTGGTCGAGAAACATTTATTTTGATAAATATCCGTAATCCGGCGCAAATTATTATCCGGAATCTGTTTAAATAGATGTTGGCACAGTAAATACTCATAAATCCAGATCTCTGCTCTCGAAGCATTAGATTCTCATAAAGTTGGACAGCAAGTTGTGCAGCCGTTACGCCAACGAAAATCATGAACTTTGTACAGAGTATTTCATCTTCATGGACTTTCCAGACTCAAAGTCAACGAAAGTTTGTTACCTCGAACAGATTTTCATTTACATCCGTAAGGATCTACTTATTACTATGCTCGGCCTTTGGATAAATTTATGCAAACCAACGTACTAGTCGGGGGAGGATGTTTCCATTGGACGCTATTTAATCTTACTTACTTTGTTCGGCGTTGATTTCTCGAAGGACAATAGGGTCCTTTTCCTTTGTTGCCCAATTTTAATCTTAGCTAACCCCCTAAGAGCCGTCTTCGTAAAATTACGCTCATCTTGTACCGATTAAAAGTTTTATAACTTCTCTCGGCTTGATCACGTATCGATATAAAGATTACAGGGATCAATCACGAGAACGTCCAGAATTACAACCACATTGAAAAATTGTGTTTATGATGGATTTTATTCTGAAATTTTACAGAGGTTTAACCCGCGGATGATTGATCGTGTTTGTTCGATCCTCACGATGTTCTCGCTTAAATTTTCCCGAAGTAAACACCCGTAGAGCAGCATGCTGAATTTTTTAGGAAACCGGAAAGTTTGTCTGTTTGTTTGTCTCTTTTAAGATGCAAACAACAGGCGAACGGAGAATGCCAATCTTGGCACAGATTTCGCGAAAACAGATCGAACCTGGTGAACTTTATCAAATTCTCGAAGGATGAATGGCTGGCACTTTGGCCCAGAGATTGGTCGATAAATTTCCACGAAAATCCGACGAGAAAAATGCTTAGCCGTGCTAGTTTATTGGAACCAGAACGTTTTTGGTCGCTTAAACTGACCGGGCTGTAAATTTCGATCGAACCAGGCGAAAGTTTCACTTGGGGGACGTGAAACGAAGTAGCTCGACACCTCGTGGAATGAATAGTTCATGTAACGAAACGTTAATGGCCAGGGTGTGAAAATTTGTAGACGGATTTTATAAAAGCATCAAAAGTTTCGCGTCGTTACTGTTTTAAAAGGCGTGGGACCTTGTTACGCGAATCTTCAATGCAATGCGAATGAACTAATTCAAAGTTTTTTCTCGAACATGTTCCCCTAGAGAGCGAATTTCTCTTCTTTTCTTCTTTTGTGGGGAAATTGCGAGAAAGCTGTTGCGTTGTATAATAAAAAATAATTCATAATTAAACAACAAGAGACGAGAAAAAAGAGGGTTAAGAATTCTTGATTAGGTCGTAGGTCGAAGAGAAGGTTAATTTTTTATTTAATCATAGTGTATAGAGTTTTCTACTTTGGCGTATAACGCGATCAGATTCGATGTCAGGTTCAATTTTGTTGAAATTTATCGAGGAAGGTGTGGGATGTGGAAAAATTTCATCAAGAAAAATCGGTACATCGGGAAGCCATTGAGAAAATGCGGAGGAGAGAGAAATTTCCCTCGACATGAGAACGCATCCCGTGTGTTAATGGTATCGTTCAATCTCGTGCTTCTTAATTCTCTTGTGCTTGCACAGCTGTAGATTTCTCGTTGCTGCCTGCAGCTGTTGTAGGCTGCTTCTTTTTCTTCGAGAACCAATTTTCCCGTTTTTCGACTGTCAGCCAACCAACTGGCTGGAAAAACGAGGGGGAACAGGATTTTTAAGGATTTTCTTACGGCTTCGCAGGCAGGAAAAAAAGACCCCACGGCATCCAACAGACAAGATGAATGTGCACACATAAAGAATGATTCTGCAACATTTTCGTTTGTTCTGTTTTTTTTTTTTTTTTTTTTGCGTGACGCATAAGAATGTGTCAGAACGCATTAGATGTTATGAAGTAGAATGAAACGTGAAATATTTGCATAATGAGACGATAGGTTTTATTAAAATCTTAGAGAAACGTTACATTTTTTCTTACGTCGGTCACTTTGTTTGATCTCGTTGGAAAAAGAACGTGTTGTATTCTTCGATACGGCTTATTTTTCGATACGATTTATTTGAAAAAGTTATAAGTTGTTTACAAGCATGTTCTAATTTTTTCATCTCTTTGCACTGCAAAGATAATTTTCTGCGATTATTGCTAAAGAAAGTTGTAGAATTGATTTTTCGACGAGCACTCAAAACATCCGAACAAAATGATTAACCTTGTTGGATTGCCTTCGCTTTGCGAAGCTCTAAATGCTAGAATTATTCCCGTTCTTCAGGTACCATTTGTCTCCATTTTCATCCATTCTCTCTTGTCAGAAATCATATTTCGTAAATCGTTCCCTGAAATTTCCTCGTCTTCGAAGACAATCGCCGTTTGAAATCGATTCCATACGAATTGCCAACAGAATTGGACCTTACAGCATCTGTAGTCGAATCGAAATCACCGTTGTATCTGCCAAACGGTATCGTTACAAAATGATATGACAGGGTATTGCACTTTTGTTTTTATTTTTTACACAACGAGCCATGCAGCGAGTTATAATTTACATTATCTTTAAAGTCTTTAGGCAGGAATCTTCTTTTCTATTGTTTCGAATTCGTTAAAACTAAAAAATAAGATAAATTTTGTGGTTTAAGTGAAATTAGTGGAAATTTCATTTATACGTTTTACTTGTCACTCGGTCATGGTAATTGGATGAGATATAAAAACACGGTTAATGGAAGATCTAGTAAAATTTGCTCAGCTAAAATATAGGATTTCGAGGCGATTTTCGTAATAGCGGCTTTTTAAGAGGGTGGAATGCAGATTAAGGAGCAGGTATGCATGCGTGCATTTAGCTTGCATATAAATCACCGTTCGCGGTGAATATAGAGTGAATTTATGGTGTTCGATTATGTTTTCCTCCGAGAGCTACGATACGTTCCGGAATCAAGTCATATCCTGAAATTTGCTCGTGTTGAATTTATAAGATTATTCGTAAGAAGCTGTTGAAGTGTACGGTATGCACAGATAGTCAGAGAATTATATCGATTTTCAAAGTTAAATGTTTGAGTACGGAAACGCTTTCGTGTAATTGTGAGAGAAGAACAATTAAACTATGTTGAATGAAGTTTAATTATAATACAATTTCGTGTTTTAAATTTCATAAAGTCTCGACGTTACAATAAGAATTACTGATTTCGAAACGTACAGAATCTGGTACAGAAGTATAATAGTATATCAGTTTAAAGTTTATTAACAAAAGATTTAGGAAATAATTTTTTAGAAACTTTAAATTAAGTGAAATTTGATTAGACTCTCGGTGCAACAAAATACGCGGTTTAATATGCTCAAAGATATTATTTTATTGAAGTTGGTTTAAAAATTCTTTCAAACGAATTTGCATGAAATCTCTGTAATTATTACGAGGAGCGAATAATCGTGTGTGCTCATCAAAAAATTCCAACAGTTTGCTCAACAATTCATACCGAAGCGAAACTTTCAAGGAAGCGAAAGCTTAGGTACGCGCATAATAGTTCGACGTGGAAAAAAAAAAGAAAAAATCAGTCTGAAAAGTTTAACGCTAAAAGGTTGAACTAGCTGGAAACGTTAGAGGAGTAAAGTTTCCTTCCGAAGGGAATCAACTTCCGTTCCAATAGCAACCTGTATTCGATAAAAATGCAAAGAGACGGTGATACACTATCTAAAGCGTTGTAACGTTGTCTGCAAATGCAGGTTTCGTGTCAAAAGTTGAACGCTTAATTAGAAAAGTATCGCCGTTTGTTTCTCCGGAGACACCGGCGTAGATAAACGTTCTTAAAACTTGATTAAAATACCACCGTACGGTTGGGACAAACATTTTTCAATTTTAACATACTATCTGATTAAAACTACCGTCTCATTTTATTTTAATTATTTCTTTCATTAATATCGCGTGGTTTAATGAAATTTCCTTTGAACGAAGTTTCAATGAAAAGACGTAATTTTCCCACGGTCAAACGAATGAGTTTTATTCATTTATTTGCCACTGCCTTTCTCGAAAAGGCAAACTGATTTTATATTCGGTAGTGGGGGTACAGTAGGCATTGCTTCTGAAATCGGCCCGAAAAGTGCAAAGATTTCCGACCACTGGCGTAGTCGATGCATTTCAAGCGTATAAACGTGTTAACAGTCTGATGATAATCACACATCGAATTCCAGTTATACGGTATTGATTTTGGAGGTACAGTTTTCAAAAGGGGAACGAAGGAACACGTTTTTAATTAAGAATTTTATGCAGAAAGTAATTTCATCTAGGAACGAGATTTTTACGCAGCTTTTTTATCCCGGTATAAAAGCTACCTCGAAGAATTAACAAAGTCGAGGCGCTAGCTTTGCTTTCATTCGAGTACGCGAGTTTAATCGGACGTCGGTCAACGGTGCAGACAATTTTGATTGCACCCCCATTTACGTCCTGCCGTCTTTTTTTATCAAACGGTTAGCGCAATTATCGCCACGGATGAACAATCTCGACCCTGAATCCGTTCGTACGAAAAACGAGTGAAAAAAAGGCGTTAGTTTCCGTGCTCGATTTTGAAGGAGATTTTTCAATTGCAAATTGTCTGAGAAACAGAGGCGCGCGATATGCAATCGCGTATACTTTGTACAATTGTGAATAAGTTTCCGGCAATTTACCTTGACAAAGCAACTGTTTCTGCATGTAGCTCGAAACGGTTGAATTTAATTTATGTCCCTTTGTGCGATCAATGTCTCTGAAAAGCAACGGAAAGCAAAATTCTGGATTACTGGTCCGAGTAATAAGCAGAAAAGCATCGTGGTCGTGTTTGAAATACGGTGAAAATTTCTTAATTTCGTTTTACCGAACGATTCCTTTACGGTGCTTTGGTTTTGGTCTTTATTTTTTAATTATTTGAGGGGAATAGAAGCGATGGAAGGGAAAAATGTAATTCGCTACAGATGAATGAAATATTAACGTGCAAATAATACGCGTTTCGAAGGTATTTATGAATCGGGATTAATTGAACTTATAACACAATGGAAACGTTGATTTTTGAAATGCCTGGAAGTATTGCTCTTTTAACGAAGTTACTCACTGCTTCTTTTATTGCATACCACGTCGATTCACGGACAGAAAAATATCGATAACAGATTAGAATCAAATAGCGATGAGGAAAGAATTTGCAGTTTGCTTCTTCTCTATCGTCCCCTATTCATCGTTCCGCGTTAAACGAACCGACAGTCAGATGTTTGTCAGCCGATAATGAAAATTCCGAGCAAATCACCCCACGATCGTCAAATACTTCCTCGTGTGGTTTTGATTCGTATCCTGCTGATTCTTTATGTCCCTTTGCCCTTCGTATCATAACGTACGTTTATTCAGGAGAAATAATATAACTTCGCTATTAATTTGCTCTAATTAATTTTGAACTTCAACGGGAGAGTAATCTTTGAAAAATTGAATTGAAACGTAAAATGATTTTAATTAGAATTTCAACATGTCCTGCTATACAAAGCTGTTTTCAATGTGACGTTTAACGTATCGGAAACGAAGTATTCGTAATAGTTCTCCGTCGAATTAATCGAATAACTATCACAATTGCATCCACGTGTATGTAACATTGAATGGATATTCCTTGAATCATGAAACGCAACCTCCATTTCCGCATCTAGAACAAGCTTATACACGACTAAGCAAGATTAAATAGCATTCGGTTCGAAAATGATTAGTTTCAATTAGAACAGGATTTTCATAGTGCTGGTATAGTATATAATATAATTAGAAAACGTTGTTTAATTAAAATAAAATTTGCAAAAATTCACCGTATTTTAAATCGATAAAATTGAATAAATATAATTTTTCGTATAATGTAAAATTTCGAAAACAGGTAAAATTTGCACAAATATACATATATCAGCTGAGGAAAATGAAAATGTAATTAACGTAAAGTCCTTGTAACTCGATACAGGGGTATATGAAAAAAATCAAATAATATGAAATCGTACGAACGATACGCGTATAATATATTTGAAGAAACAATAATGTTATTGAAACGAAGTATTGAAAATTAAAAACGTGTTCTATATTAGAATTGGAATGAAAGCGAATTCGTGAAATGAAAATTGAAACAAAAAGAAACCTTACTGGAACTAAATTTCATTAACTACGAGATTCGAGAAAATGGGAACAATTTGTCCATGTGAAACGATGAAAAAAAGGAAAAAGAAAAAGAATATTTATTCATCCAGATTCGTTTTCGATGGTATTATATCGAAACACGTAGTTTTTATCAATATGCTAATCTCAGTGCACAAAAAAGCACAACCGTTTCTAAAAAATACATAAAACATGCGACTCGCCGATCGTTGACTTGTATCACTGAACTCTCAACGCGGCTCAGAATTTCGCTCGAAATTCCACTTTCCCTGCCTCGAGCTGTCATCTGGAAATCGATATCAGTACATCGTAATGAACATCTTCCATCGGTTTACATTTCGGAGCGTGTAAACTCTTCTTTGACACGAATCACTTCCTAAATCATGCGTTTGATACAGGCGCGTAAACACATCATTGAATAGTCGAGAATTTATTAGTTTGATCAAAATTGTTTCATAATCTCTGGGTTTCGCGTCGGTCAATATTTTCGTATTCGAGAAATAAAAATGAAAATATTGTGAATTGGTTTGGCTTTGATTTTAATTTCTCTTCGAATTAATGATCGTACTATGTTTCTTCGAACACCGATATGGAATTCGTCCGGTATTTTCTATTTTATGATCCGCGATAAAACAAAGGAGGAATAGTAACATTGCAAAATCACAATCCTCGTGTCAACTTCGAGCAATAAACTGGACGGTGATAGATCGAAGATTTTCTGAAAATTTCTAGGAAAATTCTAGCTGCGTACATTTATCTGAGATTGAAAAATAAAATATGTTGGTGCACTCTATGAAAGTGAAGGAAATCCATTTTTGCTTTTAAATCAAAATTATTTCTCGTAAACATCAGCGTCCTGGAGGATCGATAAATGAATGTTTAAACTTGGGAAAAATTTTTATCCAATTTGGATATTTATTAATTTGAAAGTGAAGTATACATGCGATGGTAATTATTTCTGGATATTAACGTTGATGTACTTGATATTGATGGGATTTCTTAATTAAAGACGAAGAATCAATCGTTCGTGAATTTATGAAATGTACACGTTCACGTATCGTTGTTCATCGTAATTTAACGTCAAACATTGTATCAGCAACGATTCGATTGATGCAGGGACATTCGGCTGACGTACGCACATGCACGTGGCATGTACATACATCAATTTCCGTTTTATGCATACGGTTACATTTCAAGTGAAACAGGAACATTTCCTCGAAACTTTCATTGTACAAAGTCCACAAAGTCCGTGGGCAAGTCGTCGATGTTCAAACAGCTTTTCAAGCGAAGATTCTTCGAATAAAAGAATTTCCCGTTTTGTTTTTTAAATTGCAATGCTTTGCCAGTGTTTTCTTTGAACATTTCTAATGCAACGAATGGAATCTGGTTCTATGACTTTGATGTTCTTTCAACGAATAAATAATTTTATTTAAAAAGGTTGGAAGATAAATTCAGAAGAATTTTAGTAGGATTTTAACGAGAAGCACTTCACTCAAGACGTCGTATCATTAAATGAATAAATGGACGAAATATGAAGCTCGGAATGTTCTCTTTGAAATTAAAACGAAGCTTTCCAGTTTTTACGATACTCATCAGAAACATTCTACGTTACATAAATAAATTTTGCATTAATTCGAAAGAACCGCTCCACGTGTGTGGTCAGCCTCGCCGATGAACACAGAACGTGTCAGAACAAGAGAAAAAAAAAGTGCACAACGCTGGTATTCATAGTGGACTTTGAAAAAAGGAATAAGAATTAGGAAATTTGGAGAGAAAATTGCTGGCAAAGGTATATCCTAGCCGTCGACCACCGAACAATGGCGTCATCGCGATTCGACGTTTTCTGCAAGTTGGCAAACCGCCTGCTTCTAATGCATTGCCTCGCCCCATTGTTTCCAGTTCATCACGGATAAACAAAGATACAGATAAAAATGTGTACCGTGCAATATCTTTCTGGATTACAAATGATACAGACAAATAAAAAGCTGAATCGAACTTGTTCCAGCCGGTGTAATCAAAACTCTGGTTCTATGAAATATAGGAAGCTAAATTAATTTAATTATTCTTTGCTATTCATTTTAGTAATTGATGCTTATGTGTGGGAATTGTGTTTGAGAATTTCAGTTGTTAATTTAGTATTTTTTCTGAGTTGGTAATTTGATAATTCGTCTATTGATAGTTTTGAATCCTAGGTTGTAAAAATTCTCAAATTCTGTAGATAGTTTCTACTATCGATTAATATACTTTGTTGCGTTTGTATAGAAATGTACTTAGAGTGCGTAGGTTTCTTTATCGGATCATTCTTAATCATTAACTGTTCGCCAAGGATACGCCAAGATAAAGTAGCAATAAAGTTAATAATGTGCAGGCGGTTACAGTAATTTAATCGTCCGGTGTAAATTGAATCGTACAACAAAATTAACATTCACAGTCTGGCAAACGGTTTATTGTTATGAGCGGAGAAAAAACGAAAAATAGGGAGAGAGAGAAAAGTGAATTAAGGTAGCCTGAAACAATAAAAAGTTCTTTTCCTCGGTTGGTATCTCGCCTGAGCACAATTCATCGTTGCGCTTCAACTTCAGTTTCGTCGTGTCATATGGAAAAACGAATAAAAATGTACGCTGGAAAAGGACTTTGTTCCTTTATCCGTTTCTTCTCTCGCCCCTGGCTTCGCGAGCGAGAAAAAAAAAAGAAATTACCCTAGATTGGATTACCTGGTAGACCCGTTCCGAGGTTCTTTGCACGAGGGTTCAACAGGATTACGAGATACACGTTGGTGAACAGGTGATCGAGTAAACTTTGCCACTTATCGGTTACCCCCGAAGGAGAATAAAGTTTCGTACGTGATGACGATGATAATGATCGAATCGACGCCTTGAAAGTTCAAGGGCCAAACGAGAGAAAACTATTAGACGTCGTCGTGAAAACGACGAACTTATTCTGTAATCTTACGACGCCTTTGTCTGCAAGAATTAAGAGGGAAAAATCAAAAGATTTCTCTTCGCAAACGAAAAGCACACCCCGTTCGAGTCGATGGATTGACAGAAATGAAATTAAACGTTCGAACGTAATGGATTTCGAACTTTTAAGTAACTTTGAAAGTTGCTCGAAATGGAGCCTTTGGGGCGGGGATGCATTTATCCATAACGCCTTTCAATTTTGAGAGGAATGGATATCGTACCGAACTGAGACAAATATCGGAGAGAAAATTTTCGTTGCTTTTACCATCGAGAAAGTCGAAGACCGAAGATTCACAGCTTACCGCCTTCAAAACAGCGTACACGCACGGGTAATTTTCGATAATGAATAGCTACAAGGTAGCTCCCTCGTGATAATATCGAGTCGAAGAATTTATCGTGTCGTCGTAGCGACGTCAATTTAGTTGTAACCGTGTAACCTGAAAAAACTTCCCCCTCAGCGATAAAAGACGGGGCGATATTTTATCGATAACGATGACATTCGTGTTAACCGTACAAGTGAATTCCTGTATCGATCAATTTCATTAATTCCCGCTCGTGTTCTCCCCGAATTTTCGTTCAACAATTTACCTCGCTTAATTTTCGGGATAATACGCGTGTAAATATTTATCGGGCGTGAGAATTAATTGATGAAGTTGGATTCTGCATACATGCTGTTTTTCGTTGTCGTCGAAACACAATCAAACGGAACTGTATTCCAAGAAAATCGAATTACGGATCGAAATTTTTACCATTGATTTCGTCCAACGGGATTCGCTTTTATTAACCACTTGAGTCTCTGTTGACCTGTTTCGTGTCAAAAAGTTTTACTGATTTGGCAAGCTTGTATAATTTGTAGAATTTCCTTGTGGACGTTCTCTAATCTCTTTCCTATGGAATTAACGAAAGATCGAATCGCGTAAAAAATCGCAAATTGACGTATCTCTTTGTCGAACGAACGGAGCTTCGATTGCAGTCACTTGCATCCGTCTGTCAGTTAGTTTCATAATCCCCCGTCGAGGAATCTTAATTTCCATTCGTTCGAAAACGGTTGAAAGTTCGAACTGTCGTTAACAGATGTTTCGAAAGCATTGTTTCTCTCTCGTGACGCCATCTGATTGCTTCCTATATTACGTTAGAAAATCTTCGAGAGTACTGTCCGCGAGACGTTTCGATCAGAACCATCAAACGCCAGACTATCGATTATGTTTTTCAATGAAAGTCGATAATTACTCGCGAGTGCCCCACGCAATCAAGAGAAATCATTTACCAAATTAATGAACATTTTCTTGCGCCTTTTTGGCAATTTGGAAATCAACCGAAAGTTAGACTCACAGTTGTACGTTCCACGGTGTCGATGTTTAATCTTTGGATCGAATAATTGCGACAGGGTTCGTCTTACTATAGATAGAAGCAATTTTATACGAACGAAGCTTGCATCAAGAACTAGTTTCGAAACAAATATCATTACTAGCACCTTTAGATAGAGTGTATATCCTGTCGGAAAGGATATGTTCCGTACGATCCAGTATTATGTGTCGGGAGTTCACAGGTTGAAAGATACGCGCACTACTTTGAGAGTCGCAAGGTAATATCTTTCAGAGATATGAGCCACCGATTGCTTTGCCGCGAGTTAGAGAATGACGCAAAGAGCATAGGGAATTATTTTTAACTTCGAGGTTACGTTATATTATATTATGCAATGAATACAATGCTGCGCGAGGAACGGAATACAATAAAGAGTTACGATATTGCCGTATCGATTGATATCCTCGTAGCGAGGCGCGACATGATAGAAAGAATTTAATTAACCCGTTGTCGTTAGACGTCGAGCAGAAAATCGAGGATCAGATGGGAACCTTTTTCCGAGAAATTGATCCCGTCTTTGTGGGAAATTCTGAACTTGCCGGGATTCTGGCAAACAATATCGTATGCACCGTTTAACCTTCCATCCGGTTGATCCTCGCGTCAGTTTTCATTCAAGATGATTTTGACGCAGGTTAAATTATTTCCCATTTTTGTAATATCAAAACTTCGAAAATCATTCTTGGAAATTTTTAATATAATATATGGGGGAACTGCACCTTGTAATGGCCTATTCAAGCTTCGAGAACTTTTTGAAAGAGGACTGTAATAAAAGTTTGTAAGTGGAAATCGATGAAAGAGACCTTACGACACTTGGCTGACAAATTTAAAGTCGATTCGATAATTTAGGGTACCTGAAAGTTATCTCGTATAATCTTTGCAATCAGAAGTGTATATTTTGTAAATTTATTTCTATTATTTTTGTATATCCAGTGTTTCAGATATTGGTTTCGATGTTCGTATAATTAAGATTCTTTGTTACGGTCAAAGTTATTGAAAATTAAAGCGATGCGGTGAACGTTTTGTTGTTTATGCACACTTTGGAAAATTGCATTCGTTCGAAACGAGAAGTCGAGGGAAAATCGTCGGTCAAACATTTGAACAGCCATGGAAATATCATATTTCAGAAAGCAGTAGTTTGGCGGAGGAAAAAGTAATTTCTTTCGCGAAGCCCTTTCATCGAATGCAATTTTCTCACCGTTTGAAACCCTTTTTCTCGCGAGTAGAATTAGATCGACCCCGGGAAAAATTACTTTGACGAGTTTTGTCGTCGACCTTCTCCCCCTCCGAAAGGCGCACAAACGTTGAAATTGCGATTTAATTTGTGCCGAATGCCTCGGAATGAAGTTGGTAAAATTGGTGGCCGGATCGAAACCAGCGTTTCCACTCGTTACAACAATTTCCGCGAGTTTTGGTTTTCGAAAATGTAAACAATTACCGAACTTGTCCTGAAATATTCACTTCAAGCTGATTAAACGTTTGACGGTTAATTGAACCGAAAGAGCTAATCAAACTGTCGGCTAACGTGGTTATCTTAATCGTACCGCGTAATCGAGTTTTATGTTTCGTTTTAGTTTTAATTAAATTCATGGCAGAAGGTAATTACAAAAACGGTCGTGATTCGAAACGAAATTTGAGGGTGAGAGTTACAGAGGATATTTTTATTAAATTTTAAAGGGTTAAGCAGCGTTTCGTGTATTTCAAGGGATGCAAACCGCAGAAATTGGTCCACAGCCAAGAACAGCTATCCGAAACAGTTATACTTTGCGAAGCACTCCGCGAAACTTGGTTCCGGAAGATTATTCAAACAGCCCTGAAATTGAGCAGTTCGATTCGCCGCAGAGTTTGTCTATATCCGTTCTGGCCAACTCACTGTGTGCCGTGTACACGTCCTGTGCAACGTTTCTAGGAGAGCCAATGGCGCTTGCAATTGAAACATCTGTTAATTAACTATGGCCAGCGGTGTCCGCCTCTGATCTCGGTTTCGGACATTGGCCTTGATTGACGAGTAATCTCATTTCCATGAAGATATTACGCGGAGTACGCGAAAAGGGGAAAGTGAACCCCTCGTACGGTATGCAACCCCCGTGCCGAGGATGTCGTTTCCGCTTTCCTGGACAGGGGTTTACTGCCGTTAACGGGTCCCGTCCGTTCGCTTGGTAAAACGGTTGTCAGTTTTCTTCCTATTAGTTTCTTGGCAGTGGCTGTTCGTACGATTTATAGAAATGAACTAAAAATAATCTCGAAGCACGAATTTCTTCTGGGTTGAAAAGTCATCAATGCGCTCGCTAATTCTGTAGCATACACGTGTTAGATTCGAATCAGAATTTGCTGAACATTCAGACGTCTTAGTTCATTCAAAGTGGCTCGATTCACGATTTTCGAGATGATGTCAGTTCCAGGAAGATGTGTTTCACGCTAGTCGGCACGAGCAGCCGAAGGCTCCTGTCACGTTTCCGTTCACAGTGCAGAAAGGTGTATGAAAGGAGATCGCGTTGCCTGATAACGCGCAAATAGAATACATCGGGTCGACGACATCGATAATCGTGATTCATCGAACGTATCTTGCAATAAATTGTTTGCCTCGAGATCGAATCAACAACTCGGAGAATAAACGTCGAATAAAATGTATGGGATGAGCGTATCGAATGATAAAGCGAGTCTCCCTTATAACGTCGCATCGATGGTTTGCATCGATTCCTGGAAATTTAAGAAATCAAATTTCGCCCTCGCCGAGATACGACGAATGGGTATACAAGTACACGTTGAATACGGAACGACTGTTTTTATCCCGGCATTGAAACTCGGCATCTCGATATTCCAATAAAAATCAGTTCCATCTAGCTTCTTGATGCCATTGAATTTAAACCGAGCCGATTCAACGGATTCGATTCGACGAGATCCAATAAAGAGCAAGAGCAAAGAAATTCCGTTTACAAATGACGATGACGACGATATCGTCGCATCGATCGCGGCAAACCGGCGAGAAGAAAAATTCCGGAACCATTCAACAGTGATTTCGCCGGAAACTCGACGGAGTGTACATAGAGCGCGAAGATTTATCGAAACGCGGGAACGTTTCAACGGCCCGATAAACTGGTTGGCCGGGAAAAGTGTTGAAACAAAGATGCGGAAAAATGTGTTTTCTCTCGTGTTTTCCTCGCACCTTTCGTCGTTACTTCTTTTTATATCTTTGAGACCCCGAACCAACATCACCCTGCCGCGCGGAGAAAAAGCTACGCTCGCTTCGTGAGAAGAACTAACGTTACGCGCGTGCGCGCCTTTTATAAAAATGATCAGGCCGCGTTACGTAAATGATTAGAAGGAGCGTTGTTAAGAACGATCCGAGCTTACGTAAAGTCGAGGAATTTTAAACGGCAGTGATGCATCAATCGATTTACAAATCACCGGAGGCTGACTTTTTCGCGTCGACGGCAAATCATACAGCGTTTCCGTGCTTTATTGCCCAAAGATCGAAAACCGTCGGCGCCTTTACGTAAACTGTTCACAATCGACGTGACACGATAATCGTCGTACGATTACACGGTGCCAAGATTATTCTGTACGTAAAAAATGTACTTCCGATTCGTTTGAATACCGATGTTACGTGACTCGGTGTCGATTACTGCCGAAGCCTGCAATTATCTATTTATTTATTGGATAAGCGGATACTAATTATCCTTTAATGCGGTGTGATACAATTTTGAAACTGGTTGATGGATTACCGATTTAATCAAGCTGGGTGTTGTAATCGTTAGCAAAGTTGCGAATACTTGAGTTTATCATTTTCATAATTGGCGTAATTAACAGCTGAATGGGAACGCTTTTCAAACTGGTTCTGTTGATATTTCCTTGGATTATAAATTTGATTCGTTATAGTAATTTTGAACGCAGTAAAATATAATTGCAAAGAAAGTAAGGTGTCGGTGAAGCGAAACCTGTAAATTCATCATTTGAAACTTATTAGTATTTCTCGACAAGTCTCTCCCCCGAGGTTTTATTAGTAACAAAATTTGTGGGCGACGTTGAGTACCTTGAAAATCACGTTTGCTTTTAGGAAGCATTTAATTCTCCTTCTTTGTAGTCGCGTTCCACTTCCTGAACGAGGTAAAACTCGGAAGAAGCTTTTTGCTACTCGTTACAAAGAATCAGAGTAACGTCGAAACTTTGGATGAATAAAAATTGATCATCGATCGATACCGTCGGTCTGTTAATCCCGCGTCTGACAGCGGGACGTATTTCATCTTCTCGAAACAAGCGCATTATTAGCGATGAATTGTACTTCTTTCAATAAATTACTAACAATTTTTGTGTTGCGCAATACTTGCTGATGGTTATCGTTGCTTCGAGGAATTCCATCGCAAAATTCATCCAAGACCAGGATTTGCAATAAATTTCGTCTCGGTTGATTCGTTTCTTCAAATGTCGTCCTTGCATAAACCCCCGCGAATTAACGTTTCATTTTCTTGTCGAGTTAAAAATGCGCCAAATTAAGATTCTGTGTTTTTAGTAGAAAAAACATTTTCGTTTTACTCGAGGTAAAGCGTAGAAAATAAAGGAGCAAGAAATTGATAAGGTAAAGGACAGATAACAACGAAGGATTATATAATGAAATTCAGTAAGGTCGGCGATCAACATTCTAAACGACGTTTGCAATTAATGCAATCTATTTAGGAAACGGTTCTGCGTATCTAGGATACGTGAGCTGCTTGAAATTATCGGACACACGATAAAAACTAGAAATTACCAGTGATAAATGCATATGGTGTAACGGGCATGATCGGAAAATGGAGTAAGAGTGTCTTCTGTCGAAGAATGCGACTGGAAAGAGAATGGATTCGATGGAATATGGAAAGAGCAACGTTCAGTACATAGTTGAGATAGTTTTATTCGATAAATGAAAAATAACAGTGTTCGATACGACGAGATAACGGTCGTTAATCTAAATTAATCATTTATCAATTTCGTTATTGTCTTAATCATTTTTTTGAATAGAGACGATAGAAAGGTTAATTTGTTTTTAATAAAGGCGATGGGTACATTAAATTTATCTTTAAGATGCAAGATTTGAATCGAGTTAATTCGAGTGCCAGATTCTCGAGGTTTTCAGTAACGATTCGTATCACGTATCGAGGAAGTAGGCTGATCGAAATTCATCATGGCGTTCGAATAATAAATAATAATTTCCATGAAGTGCTCACGTTCTCGTCAAACCGCGTTTTAACCATGATTATGCTGATTCCATTGTCGAAATTAGAATAGGACAGTCGTCGTTACGATAAACGAACGTGAATGGATTGTTCAAGGATGGCTAATTAATCATGATATTAGCAATTTGCAAATGTACGAAACATGTCACCCACAAACGATTACAAATGTTAAGATGTATTGTACTAGATAAAGCGTGGAATATTTAGGGGACAGTAATTGCTGACCGTACGAAATATTTTACTTGTTTTGAAACGCTTTGCAACAGAAATTATACAAACTGATATGTACAGGTGTAGGCACATTCGTCAGACAGTTGTTTCCCGTACAATAAATAAATGAAACTGATACGATTTTTCCCATGGTATTCTTTGTGGCCACCGTCTTCTCACTCGACGCCACACCTTGAGATAATTTGAATTATTCATGGAAATGGATAAGGATGTTTGCATAAAATAAATGTTGATCACCCAGGAATACTTGTTTAAGAAACATCGAGGCTAAATTTTATCCACCGTGTCCTTTTATTTAAAAGCGGTGTAGCATTCGTATTTAACTAACGCAACGAATAAAAACTGTAGTATTTTCCACATTTTCTGTTGTTCGATGGAAAATTTTGTTTGCGTTCTGAAACGTTTTTCGATGCGCTGAGTAATTAGAAAGATAACGATTGTTGCTAGCTCTTCGCACTTTGAGATAACGAAATGAAAAATTGTATAAAGACGATATTGTATTAAAGGTCAAGGAAGAGTTCTGTTTGCTTCAATTATTTCTATCGCAGTGCTTCGACTAATTTTATCAAATGTTTTGGGTTAATTGTTAAAATTATAGACGCGAAATATCCTCCTCGCTCGTACGTCACGTTCTCAGACTTAAGGTTGACAGCTTAGGTTGCGATATTCCGCGGAACATGCTCGGCTGAATAATCCACATTTTGGGGAAACTTTAGGAAGTTTGGATTTCCTAAGGGTGCAAACTATCAAGTCTTTAAGCGACACGGATCTCTTGGTATTCCTCCGCATGAACGAAGAAGTTCACCAATTTCTTGAGTACAACTTCATCAACCACATTTGATCACCCTGTTCATTATCTATTCGTCTTTTATCAAATATTTCAAAATGACATTCGAATACTAATTGTGGTCTAGGTGCAGCTTCTTCATATCTTGTTCATCATGAGTGTGATTAATGGTCCACAACATTAATTTTATTCAAAGTCAAGAACAGGAAAGGTCCTTGATAGTGCTATCATAGAAAATGTGTTTCTACGATAATCAACTTCGAGATTCGCAAAAATTTGCAAATGTATGTGAATGAACAATTCGTCGCACCACATTGACAAAAATTATCAAAGACAACGAACGTCCTTCGGTCTATCGTCCCGGAAGCGCGTATCGGTTAGCCCAGTTCCCTTTTTTATCAGTTTCTGCAAATTTGATAGCTGGCCAAGACACGGGGTTCTATGAAAATTATCGTGTCCGAGGTATTACGAATCCGTGTCACGTGTTTGGCTGATCCGTGTAACAACCGAAGTAAAACACGATTTCCGCAAAAAGCTTTTCACCTTGGTCGTTCGTCAACGTGGTCGTGGTCGTCGGGAAGATAAACGGCGGTTAATCGACAACCAATCAGACAGGGGGAGTGTTCCGGTGTCAGACCAATGAACAACGAGTCGTTATCAACCGTCAGACTCATATAACCGATCGCGAATCCCATTCAGCTTGCAGAGGGTCTGAAGCGAGTCCGAGCGGACTCGGTCTTCTTCGGTTTTCTTCACTGGCTATCCATTGTTGTTGACGCCGTCCTCGTTGATTTAGAGTCGGCTTTTGCCGGTCGCGTGCTTCGAGACAGACAACGGGTGGTGGGTGCGAGCAGCCAGCGCACCGTCAACGGAAGGCCGTAAACGCGGTCTGGCGAGAAACGAGATCGTGCGGCGTGTTCGTAAGTGGCGTTACACCGTGTGTATCAGTCGGTCGTCCGATCGTCGAACGATTCGGCCGAACGTGCAGCCAGCTACGACGACGACGACGACTCCGGTTCGTTTTGCAGTCGAAACGGTACGATCAGAGTTCGTCGTGTTCGGCAGGGTTCGAGGTTCATCGAGGCTTCTGAAGCCGGGTCAACCACGTGACCCCGTTCCAGGAAACAGACACGATGCCAGATGGACTTTTGCTCGTTCTGCTGGCCACGATCGCCGCCTTGACCGATGCTGCCTCCATCGGGCATGCCAGCTTCAAGGCCACGGACTGCGATAGGTGAGTGAAAGGGAAACCGGATAGCGAAAGTGCTCGGCGTCGTCGTCGTTGCCGATTCCTACAACGAGACGCCATCCGCGTACTCCATCTTGGTCCCTAGCTTCTCGCGTTCTTTCTCGTTGTCGAATATCGTTTCCGTTTTAATTTCACCTTCTTCCCGGTCTTTGATCGAGCCGTGCACTCCATCATGGATAAGTTTTGGTATTTTAGCGCCCTGCTGGCGGGTCATGAATCATTTTTTGATACCTTGCGTCGTCTTCCTGGTTAACACGTTCAGTACGTGATTCGAAGTTCAAAATCGGATGGAAAAATTAAGTTCCGCGGCTTAATTTATTATTCTCGTGTCATTTCAAAGTTTGTCCAAAGAATACCTTTCCTCGAAGATATCTTTCCCTGAAGATGCGTCTTTGGGGAGCGACGTGGATCAGCGGCGGTCCATGCGACACTGTTCGTTGACACGTGTTTGCTTCAGTGTGGAACACGTTAGCTTATCGTCTTGCAGGTGCAAGGGAAAAATTGCAATTTTTTAAAATCGTTGAAAGAACAGCATTGAATTTTGTTTTCCTTTCATTTTTCGATATTGTAACAAGGATTAATGTTTCGTCCTTTGAGTCTATTAAACGTGACACGATATTCATATTTACTGTGAATAATTGTCTCTCTTGTCAGTCTCAAAGTCTCCATCCATTGATAAGCAAATTCGAAATCCTTTCAATTCAACTTCGATAAAAAAACTCCATTCATGTAAACGGTCGTGTTTTTGTATCGGATAAGTCAGACTCGAGTCGTTCCCAGTTAGTACGTTACTTTGTCGATGATATTCGCAACGTTGCAACGATTTTAAACTTTTTCCTCTAAGAAATGTTGCTTGGACGAATCTGGAAACTTACTGGTCGAATCGTAGAGAAAGGTCAATTAATCGTTTCGTATCACTTGGATTGATAGCGTTCGAGAAGACGCAGAACGAGGAGTCAACATCTCGCGAGCACAACGATAATACTCGAGAACGGATTTAACACTATGTGTTTTTACAGCAGCTTATACCGCCGCCGCTTTCTATTTTAACGAATGGCATTTTCCTTTCACCTCACTTGATAAAATTATTTGGACCATTTCGCGATGATAAACACCGTATGAGACACTTAAATATTTTTATTCCTTTCATTCAGATTTCTTATTTTAACCAATGAATGTGTTCGAAAGAGGCCCAAATTGGAGCTTTTAAAATGATATATTTTCCACTTTAAAACGTCGATAATAGTTCGCATCATCTAGCTGTTAAAAAAATAACGATAACAAGTTCTAAATATTACGTTTTATCGTCGACGATGCAGGAAATAGAGGACGACGGTTTGCGCAGCGGTTTTTATTCGCAGAATAAACGCACTATATTCATATTTATTTATATTTGAAGACCTTATCTGGTGATTTTTCGATTTCGTCGTTCCATGAATCGATGTTTCGAAGTTCAATCGATTTTCATAGAGTTTCGATCCGTCTGAGATTTTGCTTATGACGGAAGATTGAATCGTAAAAGAATGAATCTGCCGCGAAGAAAAAGTATCATAACCGCGTGTTCCTTTGTTCCATGATTGATTCTATCTTCCGACTACGTTAGTCATCCGGTTGCGGCAATCCAGCAGAGAATTTGATAGATTCCAGTTGTTTTGCCGTTCGTTTATTTACGGTTTATTGCGTGTCCGCACAAGTAGCAAGGCTGAAATGTGTTTCTGGAGTCGTGTTCACGCTATAAGCAGCACTTAGTTACTCCTTTTATGCAATCGCACCTATCATTACGAGCTATTTCTTTTCCTTTTTTTTTTTTCTTCGTTCGTTTCCACGCAAAATGGGAATCGCAGGTATATATCGTAACGATGATCGGATCGATAAGATCGTTACCGTTCGCGTATTTGCACTTTGCGCTCGATACGATGATTTACGAAAAATATTTGCTTGTTCATATTTTATGAAACTTCGAACAAGATACACCGTACGAAATTGAAAAATTATCATCACAAGAAACTTCTTTAATAACGAAGCGAAGTTTTGATAAGAAATTGGTTGATTCTTAATGCGCAGAACGAAATTAATTGTCCAATACGATGAAATTATTGTTTGATAGATAAATATTTTCGGAAGTGTTAAAGTCGCTCGTTATTTTAGTTAAATTCCCAGTACTCGATAACGTAATTAAATACATGTTTGCTCAGATGCTCGAGAAATAATATTTTCGACAATTCTCTCTAACGTATCGACACGCCTGCTTGCGTAATTGTCTTTAACTTATGCATGAAACATTTTGACAGACCAATTAACAATCTCGTACGTCTTCACGGTATCACGTTTAACGTCCACTATTAGTCAAATACGAACGTTTGCCCTCGTGCCGCATTTGCAAAATTACAAACGCTTGTCGTAACAATTTCATCGTCGCGATTAAAGCGGTCGTTCATTTCTATGGAGCTGCGTTTAATGCAGTTTATCTAAGCATTCAAACGAGCCTTGAATATAATCGCGACCGTCGAATATCCTTGCGAATATTTAGCATTTCGACATTCGCGACGGAAGCGTTTCGTCGATGATTAGTCACTTCCACGGACAGTTTAACTCGATTAATTAGTATCAACAGTCGAAATTTTCATAGTTCTTACTTCGGTATTGAATTTTCTAAAATTGGAAAAATTGTTACGTTTTTAATTAATAATTGAACGAAGCGATTCATAACGACGAATATTTCTTTAAATCATGTTTGTTATTGTTGACAAGTGGTCCACCATAGGCTCCAATTACGTCAGTGGATTTTATCGTAACGTGTTTCCAGCACGTGTGTTCGATCATTCACAAAGTCTGGAAACATTGTCTCGCTCGAGCGTTATCAGTCACCAACGATGATAATTAATTATCGTCGAGCGTACACGTCGGTTTATCAAAGAGACCGTGCAATTTATGAACGACCGGTTGAAAACTTTTCCCGATTTATAGACCAAGTTTTTACTCGGACGGTTATATATACCGTGATTGAGTGCCTTCGGTTCTTTTATATTTTTTTTCGTCATACTTCTCTTTCGTTCTCTCCTTCGCCGCGGTAATTGAGGACGACAATTATGCGAGATACGCGAAACGGAAGTTTTCACCTCGACATGAATTAATTCCCCGAGACACGAGAAACTCTTGGAAATCGAAATTTTGTGTCGTTGTCTCGACGATTCTTGACACAGTTGCTTATTTTCGACGAATACGGTTTTCTAAAATTACGCGGTTTCGCATTTTCTAATCGATTCGTTAGAACGAAACAAAGGCGTTTCGCGTTCGATCCATCGCTCCAGAATCCGATTTTTATCGGGAAACCCGTGGTCGAGGTCTGACGAAAAAAAAGGGGGGGGGGGAGCAAAAAGAGGAAACGGCACGGCACGCATGAAAGCGTTCTCGAACCCGTTCACTGGCAGAGCTTAAAATAACGACGATAATGGTGTACAGCACTTTCGACTTGCAATTATGTGCAATTGAACCGACCTCATTGTTCCGCCGTGAATTCGCCCAATAGTTTGAGCAAATGAATTCAGTCCAATAGCTTACCTTCCAGTTCAAGGCTAATTCATAATTCATTGCCGAGCCGTGTCGCGGTTTCTTCTCTTTCGTTGGTCGCGACAGTCTCTTATTAAATTCTGTATAATCCGTGTTACCTTTGAACGGTGTGCCTGTATGCAGCTTTCGAAACAATTAATCTGAATGTGTAATGCATTGAAGTGGCAATTTGTATGAACACAATTGGACGACTCTCTTTGTTTCTCGTTGCTCCCTTTTCTCTTGATTTTTGTTCCGTTTTCTTGCAAGCAACGATGGATGTTCGATCTTATTTAAGATTTCAAGCAATTTCAGGTTATTTCGATAATTGGAAACGAACATTGAAAATTTTTCACGACTCAATATCCGAAAGGATCCAAAACGATTGCCCGAAGTTTTCGCATGAATTTTTATCTGAACTCTGTATTGGACGGGAATAAAAAGAGGTCAACGACAGAAATTACGATCGGTGTTGCTCATTAAGCTGGCCGTTCTCAAAGGGATAGTTACTTCGCCTTGGCATAGTGCAGAGACGAGGTCGGACATTGTCGAATTCCCTCGAACCATTCGACTAATAAATTCGCAAAATTCCATGGTAATTGCAAGAAGTTTGAACTGTGCACGGTACGAAACGTTCGAAGAGCAACGGAATCAAACATGCGACACGGCGGAGAGGAAAACGGTTGTTTAAAATTTTTCCCCGTCGATTATAGAGGAAGTTTCTTTTCCGTAGGTTTGATAGCAAGACGTCGTTTGGAACGAAAGTACAGCCATTTGGTATAACGTCGCCGTAAACGTCGCTTTACGATCCTGATGAAAGCCGACTCGTCGATACCCTATAAATTCGCGGCACAACTCGATGTCAAGGCAAAGTGGTCCGTTGATAACGGCGCTCTGCTCTCGTTACTCGTTAAATTATAATATCTGAACTTAAGGAATCTCTGTTTAATTCGGTCACGACAGGTCGTGGCCGCGAGAATGCATCGTTTCTCTTCGATAAGGACACGGTGTCTGTCATTTTTCACGAGTCGATAGACTCTTGGGTTGATCTTTTATTCGAAAGCTTCAGTCATAAATCGAAAGGGAACTTGCAACGTGATCGAGCCAGTGGATACGACCGTATGTAGCAAGACACATCGTAGATGCAATTGTTCTGTGTAGTTACTGTACCATCATTGTCATTTTAAAGTTGATAGGTTTGGAATATTATTAGTATTAAATATTAGTATTAATTTTTTTAATTTTGTATATTTATATATTAATTATTTATACTAATATCTATTAGTATTAAATATTTGAGGGTGTATAATATTTTAGGTGTAATTTTAATATTTTGGAATTATAGAATCAGAATTATTATTATTCTGAGATAGAATTGCAAGTCAGGATTATCAAATTTTAAGGTGACACACGATTGACGTAAGATCTTCAATTGCCCTACTGATCGTGAATGATCGTTCGATAATGTCTTTTTTTATCTCGCCTCGAACGGGTTTAATGCGCTAAGTACACAAACAGCCTTATCGGTGTAATGTTTCTAACAACAGGCTATTCGATGTTTTAATTGCTAAGCGTTCGAACAGCAAAAATATCAAGGTTCTCGGTTTTCGAACGACTTTATAATTAGGTTCATCGAGCCGGGCAAAATTAATCGTATCTCAACGAAAAGCGGACGAAATGTAATTAGAATTTCGCCAGACAGTTTCGGAAAATCACGAAACGCCGGCACGGAAAACATTCCAAACGGACGTGATACGAATCCGACTAACGCCAGAAAATCGTCTAATCAAAATCGAGGGAACGAAATATCAAAGTTACACGAACCTCGAACAACCAATTTTCAATATTTGTTATCGACGATTCATTTTGTTCCATTCGAAATTCGATAAAATCTGTGCGGTACCTAGTTCGCATCAAATGCATGGAAATTTTGGAAAATTTCAATCAAAATTTTGAAACAACGTTGATAATTTTAACGCTAAAATTGTAGACAATTCTTTCGATAATTTTTCTAACGATGGAAACTTTTGCAACAGAATGTTTAATGTCGATCTTCTAAAACGAAGTCTCGTATAAGAAAATATGATTCTGTGCTTTTATGTCATTTTTTTTTTCTATGAAAAATCATCTTCGCTTCCATTGATGGCGTCCCGTATAAATCAGAGGTTTATTTGGAAGTGGCGTTTTCGTAATTGAACTCGATTCGTCGACGGGGGGTTGGCAACGGGGGTGGCAAATATCGAGCAAACCGGGATCGTCGAAGAAATTTTCCATTTCTCACGTACGTGGCTTTAAATCATCCCGGTGTGCATTTGTATCACGAGTTGTGGCCACGATGAGGACAGAATAAATCCGAAGGAAGAACGTCGGAAGAACGAGAGGCGACGGAGAAGCGATAGACAAACGCGATCGGGCTCTTCAATTGACCCGTGAAACCTCGGAATAGTTCAATCTCGTCGTGTAGCGAACGAACGATAAGCCCCGGGTGGAAAGGTCAAATTACTTCGACCAAGAGAATCAATTCGATTGATTTGGTCGCGGTGAAAGTCGATTCATAAAAAGGGACTTAAGTCTCCGGAGGATCTCTGACGTTTCAACAATGATTAAGAAAGGTCGAAGGAATCCATGGCCAGACACGACACAAGGAGAACGCTGAAAAAAACGTGTATCATCGAAGGAGGTGCTCTTTTATCTGCCTGGTTGACTGTGAATCGCGTAGAAAATCATTGCATTATTCGGTGCACAGTGTTTGATTTTCCTTTCGATCGAGCTTTTCAGAAAAATTGTGGAGAAAATGGCAAATGAAAGAACAATCATTCAATTTCGTCCAGGGTTTTTTTCCAAACATTGATTTGTTCATTTTCCTGGTGTAATTTTTAAGTAGGTCATTGGGTTACCTTGTGGCGATGTATTTAGTAAAGATTAACTCGGTAAAAATTCATTTATGTTCCAAATAAGCTCATTTTCGCGAGACCTTGGTACACTTCGAATAATTGACCCGTTGTTACTTTATCTCGGTACTTATCTGCCAATTAAGACACTCGTAATTATATAAAAGCAATGTTTTGACAAAAAACAAGGATTATTACAACGTATTTCGAGGTTCGTCCAACGTGGATAAACATATCCGATAAATGATACAGTTTACGATCATAAAAGGATGTTAATGACAGAGAACTTATCAAATTTTAACGACGTCTTAAATTTCCCAACATTTTACCTGTTGCTTCGAGCAACACGTCTACCTGCGCCGAAAGACAATCCTGTTACGGATTCTAGATTGCAAAACGCGAGTCGTTGAAGCAGAATTCGTGTCGGTTTACCTGTGATTTCGACTTTCGAAAACATTTCCCAGAAATCGCCGATTTCCACGGGATTGTAATTTAAAAACAATGTTTTCGATCATGTTTCATTTGATAGCAGATTTTCGATCACGGTTCGCAACATCGAGCTGTTGTTGTTGATACAAACTTTCCATTAAATTGTGACTTAATCCTCTTCACATTGCAATGATATACCAACTCGATTGTATATCTTTTTACCAGGTTTATCTTATCGATTAATCTTGAATCAACTTTCGGTGTTCGATCGTTTCGTTTCCCGTTAAAACAAAACGAAGGAAATGGGTTTATCATAGATTTGATAGTGATTTATTTAACAAGTCGGCTCCTTCGAGCGACAAAGAAACACAAGAGGGATAATTTTGTAAAATTTTTCAGAAATTTATTTACCCTCTGGCAGGTGATTTTTCTTTTTTCATTAAACGCTTCATTATACCGTCTTAATTAATTCAATGTCTCCGAGGCTTCATTATTCGTGTTTTCTCCGAGGCTACAACCCGATCTTTGTTACATCCAGAGTGCTAATTCTTTCATCGTATTCTTCCCGTAAAGAAGGATCGTTTGATATCTTCCGGAACAAAGATTTAATCGCGAGCTGGAAAACGCTGTGAAAGCGAGCGGCTCGAATTTCCCGGCAAAGGGGATTTAGCAGGCAAGCGAGACAGGAATCGCGTACCTTCCGAACAAAGATTTGTTCGAGATTCCATAAAAAAAAGAAGGCAGACTCTGTGGTAGGACAATTCTTTTAAATGCCAAAGAACAGTTATAGTTTACGTCCTATTAATATTAAGTAAGATTGGTAATAGTATGCAATGTTTTTGTTGTAAAATATCTTGGCAAGCGAACAAAATCGAGATCGCAAGAACATCGATCAAACGAGTTTCTTCGCGACCGTACAGTTCTCGAATTCTGAATATGTTCCTCCAAGATTAACGATAATGGAGAGCGGAATTTGAAATCATCGAGAACATTACCACAGCGATTCGTTTGAAAGTTTTGAATGAGTGTCAGCACAGTGAAAGCAATTTATGCTGAATTATATCCCTAGGATCTGGAGAAAATAACACGGGGAAGAAGGAGAGTGTTGATTAGGTCGATTGAATGAGCGTCCGTGATAGGACGATGTCGATTTCACGAAATAACCTTAATCAAGTTGGCGATGGGTGGCAAGAAGGGAAAGGCTCAAAATATTATTACCAGGGAAACAGAAAAGAAATGGCGACCCAAGAAGCATGATTATGAGGGCTGAGCTTCGTAATGACCATTTTATCCCAAACTTGTTCGTTCTTATCTTGGATGGTACATCTTGTTCCCTCATTTTACAAACGTATCAGTATAATTTCGTCAAAAATCATATGGTTTTAGATTATCAGACTCATTATTTCGTGGAAATTTTTGTGTAACACTTTGACTGCACATATTACGTATTTTACTCGTGTAATTAGAAATGTATGTCCCTATTACGTGCTTGGAATTCTAGGCTATAAGAATAAGGAAATGTAAAAATGATGGGTACTATTCGTACGAAATAAAAAT
Source organism: Anthidium xuezhongi (assembly GCA_022405125.1). NCBI lineage: Eukaryota > Metazoa > Arthropoda > Insecta > Hymenoptera > Megachilidae > Anthidium > Anthidium xuezhongi. Next base: position 3,499,153 of record CM039649.1, read on the forward strand.
ACCAACTAATGACATTTTTAACACGTTTCCTACCACAGTGAAAACAGACAGTGTGGTCAGACACACTAAAGTTGCAATTATTAAGGATTCTATCGACTAATTTTCAAATGCAATCATTTAAATTGCTATTTGGCACCATCCACGGTTTTGTTTTATTTTTTCTTTTATTAATTATTCCATTATAGAAAATTTGAGGCGCGAATGAATGGTATTTGCCAGAAAATTTCGTTGAAATTTAACGAGATAATTCTAGTCGAGTGATAAGATAATAAAGTCGAGGGAACAGGTTACCTCTAAAAAGTATCACGACCCGGGCGAAACGGTTTACTTTGCTCGAAATATGTATCCTCGAAATGATCCAACGAGTGGCTCCTCTATGGAGAAGCAACCACCCTGAAATGGAGACTTCGTGATTTATTTTATCGTTGAGCTACACGAAGTGCCCCATATATTTCCTATCTTCTTTCCTCAGTTTCCGTGTCGTGAACGATGCTGCCGTTTTTGTTTCCCTTTCCTCAAACGTTCGAGCTTTATTTATCAAACCGTACGAACGAGGAATCCTTTTAAACGTACTCGGGATACGTTTAGACGACGAGGAAAATACAAATTTCCACAGTACACCAAGTCGACTCGGATACCATTTTTACAACCGACAGAATACGTCGAAACCCATCGAGGCAATCTTCATAAATGTTAGACGAACATCAAAGAAACCGGGAAGTTTTCTTTGCGTGTAACGTACTTTTCCGCGATGATCATTCTGCCCAGCTTGTTTTTACCTAATTACGAGAAACTCGGTTGAATCCTTAATTAAGAACCCTCCAGAGTCTCTCTACTTCCAGTCGGTAGTAGCAACACGAATGAAAAAGATGAAAGAAAATATATACCGAGCATGATGGGGTAAAAATAAAATCAATTAAAAATTGAAATGATATTCGAAATGATATTACGATATTTGATGTGTTACGAATTCACGGTTTGGAAAGGACGATATTTCACGTTTTGTGTGTTTTTTCCTTTTGTTTTTTTCGATTGATCAAATTTAATATATGAGCAGAGTTGAAAGTTCGGATACACGTTAATGTATACAAGTATTCGTTCGGAACCCTAGAGAATCTGGGTCATCCATTACAAGTTTGAAAGCATGCACAATAGAATTTCATCAATCAAAGGTGGGCCTTTCGATACGATCCCCCTCTTCATCCCCTCCCCCCCCTATGAACACATTGGGAGATAAAATGTATCCGGTAAAATGGGAAACCATAATAGGGTGACGAAGGTCGACAACCTCGACAGGTTCGTAATTCTTTTTCTTCTTCTCCTCCACCCGGTGTGTCCAAATTTTCTTTTTTCGCCGGTACGTGGTGACGAATATAAAATCAGGAATAATTCGACACCGTTATGATATCGTCGTTTCGTGTTTCAGATATATATACAGAAATATGACGTGTAAAAGAGCGAAGAGATAAAAGAAAATTCGAAACTTGCTATTCTTTTCTTGGCTGAGAAACGAGATAACGTCTGGGGGGATAATAGAGAAAACCAACCCCCGGGAAAAATATTAAACGGAGAAATTTTTGCGAAAAATTTCAATTCCATACGGTTTAACGGTTCGAACGGTGAACAAAAGCAGGTAAAATGTAATTCGTGGATCTAATACGTTTTCTGTGAACACGCCGGTGCCAAGGTTTCTTTCTTTGAACGGTGCGCGATAAGGCAGCCAGCACGTATTGAAAAATCAATAGATAAAGCGAAGTTAATCGAAAGGAAAAAAAAAAGAAAAATTGCTTTACACTTCTACCGTAATTATGCAACGATGATATCAGTCGGATATCGCTTTGTTTGCGGAGGTTCTTCGAGTACACCCATCGAGCGTATAAGTTTATTTGCACGAAATTCAGTAGCCATTTTTTATCAGTTCTTACATTAAATAATCATTTGTTCGAGATTAATTATATCAGTAATAAAATGAAAGGGGGATGTTTTTAAAGATTTTCAAAACCCTGTGCAATTTTGCAAAATTTTTACGGACAGTGTTTAGAGATGGCGAAGAGAGAAAGAAAAATCGACGACCAAAAGCGTTGTCGGTTGTGCTTTTATTTTTGGTAGCCAACTTTGGCGCCAGGTCTGAATTACCTTTCCACGGTAATTCGCTTTAGTTTGCTGCACACGCGGAACAGTAGACGCTTCTATGGCTAGGTATTTTTTAATCGCGCGACAACATCGTTCTAAATCTGCAAAACAAATAAATCTTTGATTTGTTTCGCAGCATTGGACAGGTCTTGCCTGTGCTGTGCACGGGACTTACCACTAGCAGGAACGGATAGGTTCGATCAGATAACCTCGACGCTTTCGATAACAATGCAATATTTTCTCTCTGGATGTTCTGGCAAGATTTGATGACATAAAAGTATCGCAGAATTATGCCGGTGATATATCAAATCGAAGCCTGAAGTTTAATTAAGATTACTGCATAGAGATTTCGTCGATATTGTTAACACAAATTATTGATTATTGATTGTATCAAACAATGACTGAATTAGTTTTATTTTTAAATTCTTTGTTACGTATCGACGGTCGAACAACAGTTTTATATTTAAATTAATTTCCTTTGTAATTAAAGCACAATTCGACGGTGTTAAGTGCTGTATAATAGACTTTGCATCGATTCATTCAGCGTTAAACAGTCTTTCGGTGTGACCAATATCGGATTATCGAGAATAATCGGCTCAGAGCGAGAAATGCGGTGGTAAATAACAACGTTATCCGATTATCATCGATTCGTAACAATATCTACACCGATAACTCGCTAACTCCAACGTTGGTTCTGCTAAATTGATACATTAGAAATTAATATTACCACCAATTCGAATGCAATGGAACGATCAAGGGTCATCAGATCGCCAACGCGATATTTTATATCGAAAATCTGTCTGATATATCTGACGATTCACTTTTTATGCTTTCAGCGAAATCTATTGCACCGGGAGGTTATTAAAAACAATTCAACTGGCTGAAATCTTTACCGACAGCAAAACGTTCGTCGATCTTCATCAATTACACGATCCAGAAGTGACCCTGTCCAAGTGAGTATTCAACTGTAATCCAATTTTATTCAGGGGATAGTATTCCAAATTCTAAACATTTTTTAAAGACATAGTGATCGTACCTGGTAACGTTTGTATGGTATATTTCATGGGTTTGTGAGTTTCAAATTTAAAAAACCGCGAATGCCGTGGAATGTACGGCCGTCAAAGTGTTAACAACGTGCGCACATGAAAACAGGAAAGAGAATCACTGTAAACGGGCGTGTTTTTAAATCAATCTTCACGATCGTTGGATAGTTACCCCCTTGTTAAATCACCTGGACCGTTACCACGTTTATGGTGTTTCGCTTTACGACAATGGGTCGCGTTCATTTTCATTCAGCTTCGTGATATCCGACATGGATCAACGGTCTGATCTCGAGATGGAGACTGCTCGTAAACAATCGAAGGTTACAAGACCGGTACGATAAAGAAACGAAGCCGTGAATCAGAATGTTTCAACACTTTGACGTCTCAAGGGCTATCAGTGATCCTTACAGTTTCAATTGTTGATAATCAGTTTTCCTGTGAATATTTCATATATCTCGAATGTATGATATAAGACACTGTTAAAATGGTATTTTTACTTTATTGCAAAATTGAAAAAATTAGAACTGTGTGATCGTTCCACATTCGACCGTGACAATTGACCCATTCACAGTTTATCCTGTGACAGTCACGGGCAGGGTGTCAAGTTACAGTTTTGCCCAAGGTACATATAAAACACGTTTCCTTTCATTTTTTATTACATGTCGATGTATTATCGAACACATAAAAACTAGAATTGGAACATCCAAAAAACTAATTCTTTCGTAAATTGTAATAGTCGGAAGCATCGATCTATTTATTTACGCTCGTTCGCAATTATTCGGACGTCCAATCGGATTTCTGTTTCCGCACGAACAGATTCATTGCAACACCGGGTCAAACAGTATGACCGTTTGACAGTACCTTATGATCAATTAATTAGCCAATCTGTTTCTACCCGATCAGTTTCGACCAACTGATGAACGCGACGAATAATAAACCGAGTCGAATGCAGCTGGCACGATACGTTAATGAAAATTTCGCATCATCGAACGAGCTGATGAATTGGACGTTGCCGGATTGGACCGAGAATCCCTCGATTCTGAAACGTATCCAGGAACCCAAGTATCGCGAATGGGTGAAACATCTGAACGAGATTTGGAACGATCTGGCAAAGAAGATGACCGACGACGTGGAAAAACATCCCGATCGTCACAGTCTGATTTACGTGAAAAACGGTTTCATCATTCCTGGAGGTCGATTCAAAGGTAAATTTTGATTATTTTTTATTTTTTACTGGCTGGAGGAATCGAAAAGTAAAAGTACTTTGTACTCGAAGCATTTTTGGATATAATTAAATCTAGGTTTCTTATTTAATGAAATTCGAGAGTACTATTTTCAAAGAAAAGAGTTACAAATGTTTACGAACTTATGTATTTCCATTTCTGTCGTTAAAATATTCTAATAATTGAGGCGCCACTCGAGCGCAAAGGGTTAAGACTGTGAATTTACTTGTGAACAAATGATATCATCGAATGATGTTAGTTTCAATGATAATAGATGAAATTAAATTATCTAACCGTTTCTCCATTTCTTTTTCTGTGATTTTTATCGACAGGAGACACATACGGTTCACTAAACTGAAACCACATAAATCTATCGGTAGATTAACGAGAATTTAATCGATACAAATCCTCTTGCGTGTAAATTGCTTGAAAATTTCCTTTTTCCCAACAGAGTTCTATTACTGGGACAGTTACTGGGTGATTGAAGGGCTATTGTTATCCGACATGTATCAAACTGCCAGAGGAATGATAGACAATTTCGTGTACATGGTGGAGAAATATGGGTTCATACCCAACGGGGGTAGAATTTATTACCTTATGAGAAGCCAACCGCCCCTATTACATCTCATGGTACGTCGTACTTTTTCATATTGACTCTAAACTCGTTTCATTTTCAGTCGCGTGCGCGCGATATCGTTAGAATGAATTTATTGTTTTAATCGTTCAACGTCGTTTCTCCTCCTCCAGATTACCCGAGTACAGCTACGATACTTGCTTATAAAATTCTATTATCGAATCTGTTCTTACACTTACTCGAAGAAAATTTTCTTTATTTTTCAACCGAAACAACGTTCCTATTTTATCAAGTTAATTATCAGTTTATAACCGGCTTCGCGCAGAGAATACGCGAAAACCGAACTTGAGTATTTACTTAATTAAAGTCGAATCGATTAACGTTAATTGCAGTTCCGTTTGTTACGCGCGTCGCCACTATTCGACGGCTATTTCGTCGCTAATCGGTGAATTAATTTTCCGCTTACGTTCGAACCGTATCGTCGATCGCAAGAACTTTCCTTCGGTTCGGATTTCGTGGGGAAACAACAAGTCGTATCTCGTGGACGAGAAGTTTCCTCGAAAAATATTCTGGGAGCCGAATGCCACGCGAACCGAGAGTTCCACGTCCGGCAACGCGTACATCGATTTCTGTCTCGAATTACACACATTTATGAAATTTCAAAGGAATATTTATCCCCACTAATGACGAAGTGGAAACGTAATTCAACGGGGGTATAACTTCGAGAAATCTGGAATTACCAGATGATGTAGTCGGAATTCGAGGACAAAAACGAGTCACGAAAACTCTTTGAGCCGCGTTCCCTTCAATAGAGGGAAAGCTCCGGACGAAGAATACCTCCGGGGATTTCGGTGCATACATACATACGAGCTACTCGTGGCCGGTTCTTTGACGATTCGAAGAATAATCTGAAGTCCTTTCGCAATTCGAACGTTCGTTACCGCGAATCGCGTGCCAAGGGATGGGATTTTTCGAGAATATGTTGAAGCAGATTCGAGTCACGGATTGAATCTAGTGTTTGGCCGGGCTCGAACCCAGCCGATAAACCGACCATCCCGATTCCTTTCGCTGCAGATTCACTGAAATAGAAGATTAACCTGCGACCAGGCTCGTTTCTATTCCGCACGCGTGATCAGAATGAAAATGCAACAGTTTGGTTATTTTCGTTCTTTTTTATAATCGAAATTATGTAATTGGAACGCTTTGAAAAATTGCAAGAATGGAATAGTCGTATTTTTTGGAAATCAACCAAAGTTGTTTGGCACAACCTCGGCGACGATGCGATAAATTTTTACCAGGGAAGTTTCGTTTCGCGTTCTTAGAAAGTTCGATAGGGTCGGTGCCTACTTTCCGATGCAAGCAACCCTCTGATGCAGTTTCGGCGAATGCATTCGATTGCACGGTTGTTGTTCGCGGGCGGTGTGTTTATTCGGAAGTTTTCGAGCGACCGTCGACAATATTGTGAAAGTTGCTGGGCGGTATAACGTTCGTCGCTGGTTTTTCTGTTTTCATTCTTAGGTCTCGAGGTACTTGGATTTCACGGGAGACTACGAGTACCTTGCCTCAATCATACCCATGCTGGAGAAGGAATTTGCATTTTGGCAGCAACACAGGATGATAATGGTTTCGAAAGACGGGAAGACGTATAAGATGGGACACTACGCTGTCCAGAGTAGCAGACCTCGACCAGAAAGTTACAAGTAATTATTATCTCTACGAATAAAAAAAAAACAGTGGCGTGAAACTTCTCTGATAGTATTTCTCTTTTTCACCTCATTATAAGTAAAAAAATTAGATTAATCTTTGAACGTTCGGTGATCTATTTTCCTGCCAGTCCCAAGAATTACCGTGTACATTGCATGATTAATTTGCTCCACGATAAGGATAAGTTATTTTTACGCTCCTTGCATATCGTATCTGGCATGTTAAAAATAATGTATGGCATATTAATCCGTTTTATCGTGCAACACGTTCGATCATTCAGTCGCGAATTATTGTGCAACCAAATGACGTAAGATTTCGAGTTTCCTACATTTTTAGCGTTCTAATGGACAGAGAAGTGAAATCGGAATGGTTCACAGTCCATTTTCGATTCGTTTGCTCACCGTCTGACGCCTCCGGTTCTCTCGTAATCCTCTTCCGGTCCAACCATACGTTTCCTATCCACTTTTCAAATGCTACTCGCCCAAGTCCGCTTTACTGTCTGTTTTCGTCCTTTTGCGTTTTAATCGGAGCAAATTCAATCAAGAGATTTAAGAATCCGTTTCTGGTATGTCTTTGTAATGTACTGTTCTTTTTATTTCAGAGAGGATTACGATTTGGCGCAGCAGTTGCCCGAGAAATCGCGAGACTTCTTTTACAATAATATAAAGGCCGGCGCCGAAAGCGGCTGGGACTTCTCCAACAGGTGGTGCTTGGCAAACGACAAAAACGGGACGCTCAGTTTACTGAACATTAGCACGCAGTACATTATACCTGTCGACCTTAATGCGATTCTGCAACAGAACGGACGGCTTCTCAGCGAATTTCACACTCTCCTGGGAAACAGTGCGGTAAGCTCTTGAAACTAAAGCTGACGAACTTCTGTCTATAAATCAATGTGTATAACGTGTCGCAGTATCGTTAGATAATTCTGTTAACCGTGTCGCTCTAATTATTTAACATCGTTCTGTTCATTGATTCATTCGTGAAATCGAGCCGAACTTTAACCCTCCCGATATACAATTACCTCTGTGGCAAAACATTTTCGCACCTGATTAGGTTCAATTTTATTTATAATACTAAGGGGATTTTTATAATCAATTATTTTTTAATTTTGCTGGTACATTCATCAAATTTTTTCAATTCTAAATTTTCTGCGGCAATATGTTTAATACCTGATATTGTAGGCTATATTTTATACTGGGCATTATAGCATCCTATTTATGGCAATTTACTGTGATAACAGAAGAATCGAAGATTGATGAGAAGTACATTGACATTTTCTACAGCAGATACGGGTATTGATTACGGGATAGGAAAATATTTCATGGGGATAATTGATGGGAAATAAAGTAACATATTAGGCCTTTCACAACGCCGTTTCACTTAATCCAATCTTCTTTTAACATTCGTCTCTCATCGATATTGTATGGATTGTAACAAGAAATTCATTCCTTTCGATCAAATTAAACGACAGTTTGAGGATGATATCAATTCATAAATAAAAATTAATCTCTCTGAGGTAACCGATTAAGCGGCCGTGACGTAACGAAATTTAATTAGGATAAAGGTTTATTACAGTTCTGTTCGAAACAAGATAATCTGTTCTGGATCTCCTGTTCGTTTAATCCACCGCTTTCTTGCGTCTCGTTCCTCGAAACAAATGGAAGAGTACGTAAACGCCTGAAAGAAATTGGAATAATAGAGACAGAAGGGGTCATTATATGTAACGATCGAGGCTTTATACGGATTATCTTGTGATAGACAAATTTATCCTCGTACAGCACAGCGAAAAAACGATTCGCTCTTTTTCGAAGCTCTTCGCTCGATCAGAAGATGATATAAAAATTTTGTCAGTCTTTTATTTTATTTGATTATTCTGTTTCAGAAAGCTCAGTATTACGCGAAAATCGCGACAGAACTTCAGCTCGCCATCGACAATGTTTTGTGGAACAAGGAGGAGGAAATATGGCTCGATTACGATATGAAAAATGGTAAATCGAGAAACACCTTCTATCCTTCGAATCTTGCCCCGCTGTACACGAAGAGCTACAACCGTCTTCATCGGGAACAATTAGCCTTGAGCGCTGTAAAATATCTCAAGTCGCAGAACATCGATAGTTTCTTCGGTAAGTTTTTTGTAATTGATTTTACGGAGATCGAAAAGTGTATTCTTCTGCGAAAGAAAAGCGAAGAGCCTCTTCGGCTTCTTTCGCTATTAGAATGAAATCGAATGGAATCGAGATAAGGGTCGGTCATTCATGGCTATTTTAGTTATTGGAAGAACGCGTAAGCAGAGTTGCCCTGCGACAATGTATTGTGCATTGAACTAAACTCTGATAAGTTTCGCTCGCGAAATATTTGACGAAAACACGGTAGATTCTGAGTTTTCGTGAAAGAGAACCTCGAGAAAGATTATTATAAATTTTGAATGAAATAATCAGCTTTCGGTATTAACCACACAATAGCTCGTTCAAGAGAATTATTGCAACAGGAAATGTATTATAAACTTACTATTCTCTTACATTTCATTTGTGCTGATGCATTTGTTGAATGTTTAACGTGAAACCATAATTCCATCAAAGCTGATTATATTCCCTGTAATATATTAACCTTTGACCTATATTTTATAAGTTACTCAACAGTTGCGCCTGTAGGAACTAGCTGTATCCTGCCGTAATATTCAAACGAGCGCGGGAGCTTAAAATACGTTCGAGCTGACCGTGCAAATTATAATTAGAACTTAAAATACAAGGATGTAGCACACAGCACGTTCGGACATTCTGAAGAAGTATGTTCGACGAAAATTATTAGAATAAAAAATTGAATTGCTAAACTTGTTAGAAAGATAGCAGAAGGCACGCCATTGACGCTGCACTTTGTTGCAGATCGATATCTTGATCGGTTGCCGAGATACGACGTTTCGAAGCGCAGCACTTAAAGGCGTTAGGGGTTGTGAATGAACGGGCCCAAACCGTGACCTACATTCTTTCCTGGAATCGCGTACGCACAGTAGTAAAGTAGTAAAAAAGACGATGACTCAGCGTCAGTCAATGACCAACCCCACAGGTGCCGCGAGTGAGGCAGGTCAGCGCCTAGACGCGACAGAGACAGCGATATTAAAATATTCAAAATTATGCTCCGCCTTAAACGACGATATCTTTGAAACCAATATCGATATCGATATAAAACAAAATGCATTTTAAAGGGGAAGGATGTCTGCTTCTTACGATATTAAATATATGGGAATATTCTGAATAATCGATACTGTATAGCCTTCTAAAGTTCAAGAAATTTTAATACCGATCGAACGTGTTTTATTTATAACTATTCGAAGTTAATTATTTTGTGTGTCGAATTTTATGAACATTAAGGATCGATAAATGTAGAATTTGACATGGTAAGAAATTTATTTCGTTCTTTTGGATTAATCTCAGGAAACTTGGAACTTGTGATTTCTTTTAGATATATTTTGCAGTTAATCATCGTTAACATAGATTTATGTTAATTTATCACGTATTGCGTTTTTTTTTTTTTTCATTTAAATAATGCTTCTGTAACCGTGGCGTTACTTTCGTGGGATAAGTTTGATTGGCCCCGCTGAGAAGGGTTCGGTCTCAATGTTACAAATAGGCGTGTGTAATAAGGTTGCTTTAATCAAATTGTTTTTATTTGGTGGTCGTAGGCGGCACACCTACGTCACTAAATCAGACGGGTGAACAATGGGATTTTCCAAACGCTTGGCCACCACTACAATCGTTCATTGTGATGGGTCTTTACTGGACCGGGGTGAGAGAGGCGATGGAGTTCGCTGACGAATTGGCATCTAGATGGCTCAGCTCTAATTACCTTGGCTATGTCGAAACTGGAAATATGTTTGAGAAGGTGAGTCGCAGCTAAACGTATCAAATTGTTAATTAAATTTCCAACTTCTTCGCGTACTCTGCTTTAAAGTCATTCGAATTCTATCGCAGATTCGAACGAAATCGTCGAGAAGAAGTTCATTTAACTTTATCGAGCTTTCAATTATTCGAACAGCCTCAAAGAATTTAGTTAATTCGGGCTCGCGTTTAAAATTTCATTCGAAGCAGAAGTCGAAACTTTTGACCCGATAACGAGAGGAATCCTCGAAACTGTCAGCAAAGTTCCGGTGCAATGGACGATGTAGCTGATTTAAACGTAAAAGACCCCGTGGGTTTAATTTACAATTAAACAAATTTGATGTCCTTCACACGTCTCTGAGATTTGTTCCTTGAAGTTTTCAGACAAGGATACAAGCTTGAGAAAAAAGTGGGCCGCGACTCGTCTGCGAACAATCATTATTTTCTTAATATCCGATCCCGTTTTTTAATTTACACTTTGACGTCGAAGAAAGAAAAATGGGAACATTAGAGGCTGGAAAGGGCGGGTTAATTCAAGAGAAAATAAATTCCAGCGTGAATGTAAAAGCAAGAGTAACCCATCAGAATTTTAAAAGCACACTTCCGTTGAAAATTGATCGTCGTAACTGATTTAATTAAAAGTTTTTAATTAATAACAATCAATAATAATCAATAATCAATAAAATTTTAATCAATAATTTTATTATTGTTGATTAAAATTTTTTCATGTTGCCGGTATTAAAAGCAAATACACCAACGTCGGAGAGCAATTTAGTAACTTCCATTTTTTCTCGCGTTTACATTTTTCTTAATGCCCTCGCTCCTGACGAACCGCGCAAGATGTAAAATGGAGAATTTATCCACGATGATCAACGTTGACTAGGTTTTTACACGATAAGTTAATAGTTCATTGTTCTTTTCTTTTACAAAGAACGGACAGGCGTTGCGTTGCTCTATTCACTTTACAAATTTAGCATTACCGCCTATAAATACGTATTCACGTGCAGGACAAGATGTTCAATTCACGTCTGATACATAAACGAGGCTTTATGGCATCACTTGGTTGACTGAGATACGCCTCGCCCTCGAGAAAGGGACTATCGAGGATAGATGCATAAATTCACGCTGAAATATTCCCGTTCGACGAGAACCTCGACCTGCCGTGAGTCGGATTTACCAGAGAAATGGAACGAATCTCTGTTCATCATTTTTTATCGGTCTGCGAACGTTTGCACGGCCAGAAACCGTCCATTCCCTTTCCAGTTTGCGCGGGCTTTTACTTTTTCTCTCTCTCTCTGTTTTTTTTTTATCGGCCCCTTTTTGTTTCTGCGTATCGTGAGAACTCAAAAAAGACGGCGATTTTCTCGTTTCTGTCAGCAGGTAACGTTAACCTATTAATACTCGAACACGTGGGCCAAGAATTCTTTTTATTCTCCCTTTAAACTTGTACTTATATTATAATATTTGACAGTTGTTCAACGAACGTTTAAATTTCGTTTTAAAACACTTGAACGTTTCGAGAGTAAAACATAGAATGCATAGAAATACTCTGTATTTTTGGGAACAAAAGCGAGAATTCGATATTCGATGGTCGATTTTTCTAGTTCGTATTTTATAACGTGTGGATTTGAGGTTTTCCTAGACAAAAAACAAAATGAAGAAAATAGTTTCTAGTCGATTCAATGGAACCGTGATGGGCGAGAACCATGCGGTCTGTCGGTATTTCGTTTTCATCGAGATATCACGACTCAAAGGAAAATTTATGAAGCCAACCTGTCGTTGGGATCGCGGGTGAAAAATATCGACAGGTTCTATTTTTTTTTTTTAACACAACGCACATTTTTTGCTTGCCTTTCGTGACAAACGAAACTGAATGGTGTCGTATTTCAGATGACAGTCTCTGGTAGGAAGACGTTTTATTGATTCGAACGGTCATCGTCTGGACAAATTGAGGGCTACTTTTGGGCAAATAGAAAATCATTTTTTTTCTATGATAGAATTCAGTTAATTTTTAGATCGGAAAAAAAAATGAGTTCGATAGAACAGATATTGAGTTTGGTTCAATTTATTTCGAAAATAATGTCGATAAAAAATGTCGTTTTTATATTTTTAATAATGGAATCAATCGAATTATCCTCGTGAATCAGTCACCCCCTTGATCGGCAGAGCATTCATCAAATTGTTCGGGTCCCCACAGTCTTGCTTGAAATTGCTCTGAATTAAGAAAGAAGATTTAAGAGAGCGGCTAGTAATTGCAGTTTTATATCCCCGGTGACAATAATTCTCAATGAAGTTCGGAAAATATCGAAGAAAATTATTGCCGGCGTTAACTTTATTAGACGAGAAATTTATTGCAGCGAAAACCTCATCGTGCTCGTCATCGCGCCGGACGTTAATAGCAAGGTAATTGCTATTGCTGAAATTTTTGTTCACCCCCGTGACCCCGCAAGATTGATGCACCCTTCGAAAACCGAAACTTTCCAGCGTTCGGTTGCTGCTTTAAAAATAACTTGTTAGCTAAACGGTTTCGTAACGAGCCAAAGAACGTTCCGTTTCCGTTTCTTCTTTACCCTGTGAAAAAATATTGTTTCCACGATAAAAGGTGTTCTCGGCGCTAATGAAACTGGAAGTAGCCTTTTTTCGATTCCAAGAAGATCATTTGAGCGAATAATTGGTTCGATTCTCCAGCTAATCTCGTGTTTCGCGGGAAATCCATGGATTCGCTCCTCGTTTTTCTCCGATGCTTTCTAACGAATTAAACGAAACCTCGTTTCACCTGAAAAACGAGACGACTAATCCGAGCAAATGCAAACAACCTTTTTGCGAAAGGCTAATGGATTTTTTAAACACGGACGTAAACGAAACTTTCTTCTTCTTACAAACTTTGTTCGTGATTTGCTGTAAGAACGAATGAAAAGAGTTCTTCTTTGACTATCGGATACTTTGGAAATTTTGTTTGACTGGCGCTAGAGAAAAGAAGATCGAAATTGTTCTCTCTGTTTAGAATCTCATTGAAGGGAAAGCTTAATCCCCCTTCGATTCGATTAGTCATCGGCGGAAGTGTTGATTCTTTGTCTGCTCGATTGTTAAAATTCACACGACCGAACTTTTCTCGGCACGCTTTTGATTCTCTTCTGTTTCTTACAGAACATAAAACTTCTGCGTGCGACAGCAACCTCAGAAGTTAATGAGGAAAGTCGATCGACGAAGTAACTTAATTACTTCGGAGAAACGAGCTCTTTGTTAACGAATCGTACAATTGTTTACGGTAATTAGTCTTTTAATTGCAGTACAACTCGATTTTACCCGGTCGAGGAGGAGGCGGCGGAGAGTATAATGTTCAGACGGGATTTGGCTGGACAAATGGCGTGGTCCTCGAGTTTCTTAACATCTTCTCGTCCATCAGACTGAAGGAGCCGAGGAACAATAGCGATTTGTACACGGAGGTCGAACAATAACAGGTAAGAGACTCGATTTCACCTTAGAGCAACGAGGAGGGATAATTTTGAAGACAAACTTCAGAAATTATTTTGCAAAATTGAAAGGGTGCCATTTAACCCTTCCAGTGTTTATTAAATGTAAGGCTGTGGTAAAATTTTAATACTTTTATTATTTTTACTATTTACTGTTTAACGATTTAAACATTTATATTACGAATTAAATATTGAAGGGGTTTGTTACGAGTATCATAATAATTTTATTTCCAATAAAAATGGTATTTGATTTTCCAGACTTATTAGCTTTCAAGAATTAATGTTTGCTTCCCTCAGCAAAGTTTCAAGTATTGATCAAAATTAATTGCACTTCGTAAATTAAGATTGTTGCTGCTATATGTTTAGACAACAGTGTACAATAATATTAGAGTTATATTATTTTAAAGAAATTAGAAATTTTTAATTTTTAAATATTTTTCTAATTTTGTTTTAGGTTTCATCGACGACAATGCAACGCGTATTTACCAACCAATCTAGTCTATACGGAAAAATCTAATAAACACAGGGCAGGTTTTGCAAAACCCACCGTTTGTTCAATGCAACTCCACGTATGCCTTAAAAGAGTCTTCCTTCTCTTTACCTTACAAATTGTGATTGTAAACGTTGTTGTTTTTGATCGCGTTGATGGTAGGTGTTTTGTACTTACAGTTGAATCGTATTAAGATTTTTATCCGGCACAAACAGTTATTATTGCAACATTTTGTACAAATTAATATCTTTTACCGATCGTACGTACAATTCGTGTATCGATTTGGCAGCTCTGTTTACGTGAAATTAATTACAATTAATCGAGAGATATCACCCTGTTAGCACAATCGTGGGATATTTATTCGCGTTCGAATTATTACCTATATCAATGACATCACGATGAAGCTTTATTTTATTTTTTTTCTCTTCGTTTTTTTTTTCTTTTTTACGTCGAGCTCGATAAACGTGTACAACACGACGATAACAAATACAAAGTATGATTGCGTGCAACTCGTCAGTATTGTAGTTTAATGCTAGCCGTAACGATAAGTTAGTACTGTTAATGGACAGGTTCGTTGTTGTTTGTTGTTTAGAGAATGACGTTGGTCGAGATACAAAAAGACACAGGATACTTTATCTTAAGCACTTCGTGTTATTTCCAAAGAGTTATTCCGTCGACGTTGTTGAGAGTGCAAAAAAATAAAGGGTACGAAGCGTAACGATACTTTGATACAATTATTAAATATGTAGCATTTCATCGATGTGAGAGGAACCGCAGTGTGCGTGTATGGAAATAAAGAAAAGATAAATAAGTAATTTATCAGAGTGAAAAATGGATTTATTTCTACCCCTCTCTATGAAGAAACGCTGGAACGATAATTATGAGAGTAGCAAGCGTGAAACAGCTTTTTCCAACTCGTTCTGGATGGAACGGAACGAAGCAAAAAGCAAAACAAATTTTCAGGCGACAACAGATGTTGTCGATTGTCATAGTTTTCTGAAAAACAAAAGCATTTTATCGGAACGGATTGCTACAAAATACGAACGAAATACGTTTGTGATCTAATCATTTTCTCCTTTAATTTTCGATCCATATAATACGCTTAACATTTATAAATAGGGGTATTAACGCGGAATTTTGACGAAGGGTATAAGTCAACTGTAGAATAAATTTTGAACGATATTCAAAGTTCTTCGTAAGCGAAATTTGCATTTAAAATTGAACAAATATAATTTTGATAAATTATGCATTTTCAAAGATTTTTAGGTATTTTTTAAATCTTGACCTGGGAGCAAATTTTTATCAAATATTGAAATATTTTTACAGGTATATCAATTTTTTGTACACTCGACACTGATACGAGAACAAAGGAATATCAAAAGGTTTGTTTTTTCGATTGTTTTTTTGCAGGATTAAAAACAGCGGTTTGAATTTTTTCCCCGAACATAAAAAAAAGGAATTTCGATGGTACAGTCGAAAAGTCGATACGCGTGCAGAAGTCAAACGAAACTTTATTATTGCACGGTGTACAACTGTACACAATAATTCGTGGTTATAGTTCAAAAAAGAAAGTTTTTGATCGTGTGTCAACAACTTTTTTAACAAACCATAAAAACGTTCTGGTTCTGAAATGTATGGAAATGTCTCGTTTTGCCGAAATAAAATTTTCACGGAAGGTATATTTATAAATATATGTATGCATAAACGAAAAAGTTTCAACATCAATGATTCGTTATTGCTCCGCGAATTCGAATAAATTTTTTGGCTGAAAATTCATTAAAATTCTTACTCGAAGCGTACAGTACGCTGGTTTCATTTTCAGAAAAGTTTCTGTGATTTCTCTCTTTGTAGTCCTTCAGAAACAATTAATCAATTTATTTACAACGCGATATTACTTTTCGCGTTGATTAAATTACCAGATGTCGGGTCAGTTTCGTTCTTGAAAATTGAATGATAGATCCTAGGCTGTCCAAAAAACTGTGATAATTAAATCATTCATTTTTGTAAAAATCTTGACATAAATGATAAATTGTTGGAGAAAGTATACACTATCTTGATTTTAACACTTTGACCTATTCGCGGATTTTCAAATGCTATAGCCATCTGTGAACCAATCGTCAAACTAATCGACGCGCTTCACGAAAGAGTGCAGGCATTTTCAAATCTAGATTTATTAACAAATGCGATTTAATGAAAATTTTGCTCCATTAATTCGTGTTTTGTCGAATGGTGTACTATTCAGTTTTGTTTTATGATCTGTATCCATAATCATTTCTACGTTTGCTTATAAATACACGAATAAAACCATGGTTGTTAATAATTCAGAAAATTTCATAAATTTTCATTCTTTTGCTTAATAACTATTGTTTGAGAATAGGATCCCGGTTGGCAGATCTCTTTATAATTAGTTCCTACAATTCTTTCGATTTTTTAATGTTAACACGTTCGATGTTACGTTCGGAATAAAGGATTCTTTAATATTTTAACCGAGAGCTGTCCCGATCTTTAATGTTACAGTTTGCCGCTAAAATATGAAACGGCTGGGGAACATCGTTTACCACAATCACCATGGTCGTATAGAATATTGACTATCAACCGGCACACTTGATACGATACGGGGCCGTAAAGTCTGCAACATTCGTCCGCGCGTTCCGTTTAACATTAATATTCCCCTTTATTTTCAATCATCAAAGATTCTGATCTCGAAAAACGTCCGAATTGTAGGAATGTTAGAAACTCGTGAAGCTTGAAGGTAAACGCTTAGAAGTTAATAAATTTGTATTTACAAAATAAATACGAAGTATAAAAATCTTATATTTATTGATGTAATTTACAGTTTCTGCTGAGATACTGTGCACGCGTTAACCGATGTATAAAATACACTCGCCGAAGCGGAATAACGTTTTAAACGCTCGGACATCAATCTTCGGTAATTAATTTCCCGTTGCCGTTTTAATCACTGCAGCGACCGGTTAACGAGCACGGGTATTAGCAGCAACTATTTTCCGAAATCTTACCAGCTAACGTGGTCGTGTTTTTTCCCCCTGTGTACCTCGGGAAGAGAGGGGAATATTAATCCGTTAATGGAGGACATTCCCGTCCGTAACAAGCGTCATTATTTCTTCTGTTTCTCGCCGTTGTTGTAGCCGAGCTTGAAGAAATCCTTCAGCGCAACGTTGAACGTTACGGTAACAATACCCTCTACCCTCATGCGCGTGACTGCAATTATAAAGGAAGTTATTACTCGGGCCTATCTCGTTCATACCTGGGGGGGGGGGGGGGTAACATCAGGTGCGCGAATGGCTTTTCTACGCGGTTTATAGCGTCTGTAAATCTTGGAAAATAAACTGTTTTCGCATTAAGCTCTTTCATTCAAACCACTTTATTCCCGGTTATTCTTTCAACTTCGGGAAATCGTTAAGTGTCTGCTTATGGATTGTTCATGCCGCGCGCGTGGATATTGAGAAAGGTGTTTTCGAATGGTTTAAAAATGTCAGATATCTCAAATTGTGTCTATCGAACGTCGTAAAGGCGAACAGAGACGATGCTCTTAAATTCAATATGATATTTTTATTAGCGCGTTGTAGAGAACTCGAAGGTATCATTTTCATTTTTAAGAATTCAACGCGTTCATCATTATGAAAAGAAAATAGCGTTAATATTATATGCAAGGTGTCAATTTGAAGGGTTTGTATTGTGACAGAGAGGGTGTTAATTCATTAATTTAGATTGCTACTGTAATAGTGATACAATTTCTGACAATCATTCTGACAAATTATTATTTTTTTAGGGACGTCGCGGGATCTCGACGAAGCAGAAGAATAATCGAGAATTTGTTCCTACCCGATGACCTTCCCTGGTTTTGATCAAGTATTTAATTATTCGAATATTCAACCTCGTCAGACAATATTGAATATATGGTTTGTATTATAAGAAATTTAATATAATAAAAGAGGTTTGAATTTCAGTATCGCACGATGAGACCCAGAGACTGAAATTGGTGGAATCTATTCGTCGATAGAGGGAACATGTACGTTAATACATTCAGCACGTGGAATTGTCCCTAATGCGTTATGAATTTCGACAGGGTCATCGTGGACCAACACGAAATGCGTCAAAATATTGCCTTACGTTCCCTTCCGCCACCTGAGGCCAGTATCGTTGGATCAATTAGCTCTGGTCTTCGACCTGTTAACCAGGCTGCGAATCGTTGCAACGTCGAAGATGATTCAGGCACGTACACTGATACCCTGTCAATTTTTTGATATCGTCACAAATGGACAGGTCGATTAATCGAAGGGGTTGAATCGTATCGAATAATTATTCGAAGTTACAGTTTTAACCCTTAACCCTTCAGATCATTCTTATTTAAAGTTTTTGTCATCTGAGAATTAGTGCGTACTAAATTTATAATTGCAGTGACATAATTTTTAGTAACTTTGCGAATTATTCGATATTTATGTTCCATTAAAAAAAAAAAAAAAAAATACTTTGATCCGTTGCAACCACGTTAATAAGTTGGATAAAGATTATACGGTGTTCGGCGTGTTTTAATACCATGAAGTAGCTTAATACCTTTTTTCATGGCGGCCTGTTTCCAGCGGTAAATGGCACACTCCATATCCCCTGATGACATCGTGGCCAAAGATGTCCAGACCGTAAATCGACAATATTAACTGAGGCCCTGAGGCATAATTTCAGTGAACAAAAAGTTGGTAGGATTTTCGTATACGTGAAAAATATTTTTCTCGAAGTTATTACTTCCGTGCGACACGATTTCAAATTATAATTTCCATTCGGTCTGTTTTACTATTCATTGAACGAGCAACGCAAAAATGATCGATCGCCGGGAGGTAACGGCAAGAGATCGCTGGTATCAAAGCTGGCTTTAGCCGAGGATTATTAACCTTGTTAGCATAAATCCGAATTAGTTGAATTCCTACAGGTGCAAATGGCAGCGAACAGGATCAAGAAGTAAATTCCCATCGAGGAGGATTAAATACCACTTTAACTTACATCCATGAGGATTGGTGCTTTTAAAGGTAATCTCCAAGGGGAAATTCCATACTGCCAGATTTCGTGGGTCATTGCTGCACTTGCACATCTGCGTCAAGCCTTCCTTGATGCCCTAAGAAAATCAGGTTAGTGAGTAACTACCTTAAATTAAACTTCAAAAACCAAATTAATCATCCTCCGCTAAAACGATCTTCATTTTTGTATTTTTAATGCGTAATCCATTTGACAAACAAAAGAATGAATGACTTACAGCAATAACGGTCCATTCAGGACCAGAGTGAAATCCGTACTTGCAGTAAGCGTTGTCGATCTCGTAGAATTCCGCGTGCTCGATCGATCCTGTGATCGATAAAAGAAACTCACCCTCGACAGACATTTCGAAAAAACGAGAGAAACCTCTTGAGCGATTTCGATACGTGCTTCGAGGGTGTTCTTCAGCAACGTTTTGTGTACGGTTGTGAGAATCGGTTGTCGTGGTAACAAAACATGCGCCCCACTTTCGTCGAACATGTGGCGCGTTTAATTATCAAACGTGGGAAATTAATAGGGGCAGATGGACGTGTTTTTATTCGAATTATTTGCATAATTATGGTCCCTTGTGTTTCGACTCTGAGGCACCTTGCACGCTCTTGAACAGTGATTGAATTTGAAATTTAATTAAAGTTCAGTAATGCTAATTATTAGTTTTCTGAATTTGAAATTTGATCTGAATTGAACTGATAGAAATTTTCTAAGGAGGGAACAGTTTTTGTCAGGAATTGTCATAGATATCGCATATGAATTAGAGTAATTTTACTTTTAAATTTGATGTCCGATGATCGTTGATCGTCATTCGATAGTGATAAAGAACACTGCTCGATCAGTGGATTATTTTATTTTCGAGGAGTAATTTTGATTGATATGAAGATAAGTCTCCTGAAGTGTACCTTTTCTAGCCCTGCAAAAGGGTAAGTGAATCTGTGTGCTTACTCAGCTTGACTCAGTCGATGATCAATTTTGATCAAATCGGTGAAAGTTACATAATTTCGAGGTTATACGAGCTCTTTAAACACGATTCATCATACTTTATTAATCATTGGAAACTTTAATATCAACTAAACTTGTGAAACTTGGAATTTAATTAAAAATTAAAAGCTGACTCGATTTTCTTCTATCAAACTTTCCACCTGAACTTTGTATCTCTTGTAACATTTCATGCATTTCAAAAATTCGAAAATATTGATAATCTGAATTTTATGTGCCTCGAAAAGCACGCTGATATTAAAATGATATGAGTTTCAAACTCTGTTTTTTTTTCAATCACAAACCAAAATTGTAAATTCATTAATTAATTGTGCAGTTTCCTTCATTAACGTCAGATGGTAATATCTTCAGAACTAAATTTGACATCTAAAGAAACACGAAAAGTAACGAGAAGGAAAGGACATTTTTCAATAATCGAAACAATAATATAATTTTTGTTCGCTGCGCGACCTTTTATTTGATCCTGTCGTAACAACAGCGACACTTACATACATCAGTCGTATCTAGAAAACTGTATAACCGTGATGCAGTTTACATCTTGAACAATTTATATACAGAGAAACTCGTACGCAGCGACAAGATCGCGCGATCTCGACGTGCCATCGGCGGGGCTGTACACGATTTCCAAAATGAACACATCTGACACGTCCAAATCGCTTCTCTCTGGGTCGATACGCGCGAACGTTTCTTTCTTTTTTATTCTTTTTTTTTTCATCTGTCACATTTCTCGTGATCCTCGAAGCTCTCTATCACTCTCTAAAACGTTTCGATTCGTTTCATCTAAGATTATACGTATACTATGAACTTGTATCGCTAGATAATGAATGTTACCCGACTTGTTCCTCGTTTGCTCGCGGCGGATGTTGAACGCGTGTTGAGATATTGTCACGAGAAGAAAAAAACTGTACACATACACGCGCCAGTGTCGTACATATCGATGGACGTGTTCGTAATTTGTTTTTTTTTTTTGTTAATTTTTCTTTTTTTAAATAAAATCTCTTCTCCTTTCTGGTGTTGTTTTGAAACGCTAATCGGCAGCAACTTTGCGACGTTCACGATTTTTAGTTTCGCTAAACTGGAAAAATTGTACCATCGTATCGAACGATCGTTGGTTCTGGCAATAAATCGATACGATAGCAGTGAAACTAGCTACGAGATATCGTGCACGTCCCTCTCGAACGACGACGGTATTATCGAGATTTATTCCTAGATCTTTTTACGAGTTTACTGCCCGCTCGCGATCTCCTTCATGCGGTTCAGAGCCGAGCCCGCCTTGAACCAAGAGATCTGTTGCTCGTTCATGGTATGGTTCAAGCTGATGGTGTCCACTTTGCCGTCCTTGTGTTTGATCTCTGCTTTCACCGGCTGAAAGTGGAGAAAATTAGGTTTTAGTTCGTTTTGAAAGGGTTTAATTTTCTGAATTTTCTTTTACTTTTGACACCCCTAACGTTAGTCAAATTAATATTGAATGTTGAATGTTTTAAAAATTTCTAAAAATTGCAAAAAGATTTAGCTACATTACTAATTAATTCATTAAATTATCAAATTTTTTGTTTTGTAATTTAACTAAAATTTGACTGAAATTTAATACAATTGTAAAGTAACGAATAAGAGCTTGCTGAAGAGAAATAACGTACCTTGCCGGGCGCGAGATCCTTTAATCCCAGAAGACTGATCTTATCCGTAGGCTGGATCTTGTCGTAATCGCTGGGATTGGCAAAAGTCAGAGGCAACAGACCCTGTTTCTTCAGGTTAGTTTCGTGGATACGCGCAAAGCTCTTGACAATGATGGCTCGGCCACCAAGGTGTCGTGGTTCAAGGGCGGCGTGCTCCCGAGAAGATCCCTCTCCGTAATTTTCATCACCAACGGCTACCCATTTCACACCGTTCTTCTTGTAATGGCGAGCCACGTCGGGTACCTTACCCCATTCGTTGGTCAGTTGGTTCTTCACCTTGTTCATCTCTCCATTCTCAGCATTCGTAGCTCTGAAATCGATAAGTACTTGTAGTGTTATCGAAGGAAATTTTTGAACACGTAGGCCTCGATAGTTTTGAACTAAAGTTAGGAGTATTAGACTAAACAATTCAGAGACTCGTTCATAAAACGTTCTGGACATGTAAGGTACTTAAGTTTCCCTGAAGAATGATCTTTCCATCGAAACACACCTTTCGAGGAGTGTAAAACTTACCCGATGAACATGTTGTTCGAGATGTTGTCCAAATGTCCACGGTACTTGAGCCAGGGACCGGCAGCTGAGATGTGATCGGTAGTACATTTGCCTTTCACTTTGATCAAAATGGTCATGTCAGTGAGATCTTTGCCATCCCATTTGTCAAACGGTTCCAGAAGCTGCAATCTCTCGCTCTTCGGGCTCACGTCGACCTTGACTTTGCTGCCATCGGATGGCGGTGCATCGTAGGTGTCCATTCCAGGATCGAAACCGCGGCTTGGTAGTTCATCACCTGCAGTAATAGTTTCGAATAAAGATTTTCAGAGAATTTATTAATTCAGCATTGATAATCAAATGCAATGAGACAGTAAATTCAAAGCTTAAATTGATTAGGGACATCAATTTTTCATTGTAGCTATCAATTAGTTAATAAATAATTAATGATATGGTAATTCATAAGGTTTCTAACAAAGAGAATATGTTTCTCTTATTGTGAAATTAACAATTTGATCACCACTGTCATTTGGTACGACGTTACCAGGCATAGCCTTGACGTCTTGTGAAATAAGATCGTTTCACGAGGAAAGCGTACACAGATCATTTCGGTAAACGGCAATTATCACGCGAAATTAATAATTCAAACACAGATACGAAAGAACTTTGTTCCTTCTGTAATCATGACAGACGAAATTGTTCCGTTCTCGTGTTATCGAACAAGTCATACGGGATAATCTTCGTTATTAAGCAACCACGGCCAAGATCGACTCAATGTCTCGGCACGAAAGAAATAATAAAAAAAAGGTCAAATTTGGCAACCCCCTACTTTATTTTTACCAACCAGTCGACTCGATATTCATTAATCGTGTCAATGTTGCAATCGAACTTCGTTCGATTCTTGTTTCCAATTATTCGGTTAATGTTAAACGACTCGCGTTTTAAATTCACGAGAAAGTCGACGTGTTATCTGAAAGTTGCATTGCGCCAAAGGTCAAGAAACGTACCGAACGGGTCTTTGAGAAGGAACTCCTTTCCGTCCTTTCCTTTGAGCTTATCGGTAACCGGATTGAAATCCAATCGTCCGGCGATCGAGAGGGCAGTGACGAGTTCAGGGCTGGTAACGAAAGCGTGCGTGGCCGGGTTGGCATCGTTACGACCCGTGAAATTACGATTGTACGACGTGACGATCGTGTTCTTGTCTCCTTTCTTGATGTCCTTACGGTCCCATTGGCCGATGCATGGCCCGCAGGCGTTGGCCAGAACGGTACCGCCGAAATCTCGAAGAGTTTTCGCCTGAAAATTGAACATCAATGATCGGCAATAATTTACATTGAAACACAGAATGATAGAATCGGTTTATCGTTCTTTTCTTGCGTATTAAAATTGAGCAAATGAAGTATTGCTGCCATGGTCATTTGCGCAACGCGCGTGATAGAAATTCGATGCTTTTTGCCGAATAAAGTTATCATGTAACAGGAAAATTACTGAGAACGAAATTTGCAGGATTCTTATACGTGTTTTTGCATTGTCTCTCTTATCTCGTAAACAATGTCACAGCGTAAGAAATGTTTCGAGAAGATTGCACGATATCAGAGCGATAAAAATATAATCTGTGTGCATTGTAAATCGCGAACGTATAGGTGCTTCGAAATTTTTTTTTAACATTGTCAGAAATATATTGATCCAAGCCAAATTAAGAATTGGCGTGGGTTTCGTTGTTTGCCGTCAAGCTGACATGTACCAATATCTGGCAGCGTGTCAGAGAGACTAAACCACAATCTTTCAAACGAAATTGAAAGTTTGCCATTACGAACGAAAGACTTACGATTCCGTCACGTTCGATGGTGGCACGGATCTGTTCGGATCCTGGAGTAACGTTGAACGCGGATTTCGCTTTCAATCCGTGCTCGAGCGCCTGTTTCGCGATGTTCGCGCATCGACCCATGTCCTCGTACGAGCTGTTTGTGCAGGAACCAATGAGACCGACCTTGATCTCGTTTGGCCAGTCATTCTTCTTGGCAGCTTCACCTGGTCACGATTAATTATAAATCATGTAGTATTTCCATTTTTTCCTTCGGGGGTTGTTATAGGCTAAAGAACTTTGAATCTATTCTTCGTTTCATCTTTGATGTTAGAATTTTTCAAGTCTCGCATCGAAATTCCTTTTGAAATAGTATACGATAGTTTGATAGAAAACAGATCGACTTGACAAGATACCTACCCAATTTGGAGATGGGATGAGCGAGATCGGGTGTGAACGGTCCGTTCACGTGCGGTTCCAGGGTGGAAAGATCCAGCTCGATGATCTGATCGTACTTGGCTCCAGAATCGGCAGTGAGTAGGCTCTCTTTGTGCTGGTCGGCGGCTCCGGCGATCTCGGACCGACCAGTCGACTTCAGGTAGTCCTGCATACGATAATTGTACGGGAAGATGGAGGTGGTGGCGCCGATTTCCGCGCCCATGTTGCAAATGGTCGCCATACCGGTACAGCTGATGCTGTCGACACCAGGACCGAAGTACTCCACGATCGCCCCGGTGCCACCCTTTACCGTCAGGATACCGGCAACCTTCAGGATCACGTCCTTGGGACTGGTCCAGCCCTTCAACGACCCGGTCAGTTTCACCCCGATGACTTTGGGGCATTTCAATTCCCACGGTATGTTCGCCATCACGTCCACGGCATCGGCACCACCCACACCGATGCAAAGACAGCCCAAACCGCCTCCGTTAGGTGTGTGAGAGTCGGTACCGATCATCAACAAGCCGGGGAAGGCATAGTTCTCGAGGATGATCTGATGGATGATACCGGAGCCGGGGTTCCAGAAACCGACGCCGTATTTCGCGCCAGCCGTCTTCAGGAAGTTGTACACCTCCTTGTTGATATCCTTGGCGCGCTTCAGATCCTGCTCGCCGCCGATCTGCGCCTCGATCAAGTGATCGCAGTGGATCGTCGATGGAACTGCGACTTTGGGCAATCCTGGAGGATCAAAAGATTATTTATTATTAAACGGTGATGAACGAAATAAGAGTCGCGAATTTGGAAGACATATACGCAGGAATAGGGATTATGAGTGAGCTGACAGTGGCCCCAGGATCCTTATGATAGGATTGGAACCTCCTGGACTTAATACTGGAAGGAATCGTGGAAATATATAATAAATACCGGAACTGATGAATTGCAACATGGCCATCTGAGCAGTCGCATCTTGCATCGCCACGCGGTCGGGTCGTAGCCTGAGGTAACTAGTGCCACGGACGATTTCTTGTTTGTTGGGTTCATCTAGATGAGAGTACAGAACCTTCTCGGACAGGGTCAGTGGCCGGTTCAACCTGCAACGTTTTCGTTGTGTTCAATCAGTATTTGTACTTCTTAAACTTCCGAAAATTTGGGGTTGCTAATCTGAAATTTCTTGTAATGTTAGAGCATCGTTTTGGTCACCTTTTCTTCACAACTTTAAGGTTCTCCTCCAATTTGTCGTACGGCAGGTAGCTGCTCGAGTCGAATTTCGACATCGCCACCTTTTGAGCGGCGAAGCTCAACGGACTCGCGCTGAAGCATCTTTGTTGGATGTCCGCCGCGAATACGGCGAGCCTCTGCAACAATAATCGATGATCAATTCAATTTTTTCAATGGAACACAACAAAGAGTAACCGAATTGTTCGATCTCATTTCACGTAATCGCTGTCTTATTTCGATGCAAGTTGACAGGATTTTATTGACATTGCAATCGTTGGTCAGCTGATAAGATAAATTCGTATTTGCAAACGCGAGTTTATTTTTAAATAGGTAAATCGTAAAGAGTAATCAAACACGCGCCGCGATATGACGCAATGGAATAATTGAACAAACGTGTTACGATAATAGACTCGGATACCTATTTCTATACTTTTTACTCAACTTGTTGCATATAAGTGTACATGACGAAACAAGAAGATTCTTCTGTATACATCAACAGTTACGTAATATTCGATTATTCAAACGGCCACAATTTTCTTTGCGTTCTCGGTCAAAATAAACGATCCTTTAATCGTGATAATACACATAATTATGTCGTGTACAATTGTCGTTAGTACAGGAAAATGGACAGGTTTCCGTTATCGATATTCATGGATTCTGTTTTCATGAATTGATTCAGTGTTTTTTTTTTCAATGACACGATTCAACTTATTTTCAATTCAACCGTACCCGCCACAAATTGTGCGACGGTTCCTGCGCAATGGCCGGAAAACATAACCTCAAAATGCCTGGAAATATGTATATAATTGACACATTTGTGTATAGGCTCCGCATCCGATTATGTAACCAGAAAATATTGTTCTACACCGTTAACTTTGGAACCAATTCATCTTATCCTTATCAGCCACTATTTTATTTCCTCGTTAGGTGCCATGATTTCGAAATATTTCGAGTACTTACGTACGCTTTTGAAATTTCGTTCCACCAATCCCGATAACAGAAGTCCAATTAAAACGTTCGATTTTGACAAATTTTTTTGAATACCAGAACACTGACACAAACACGATCGTCTTCTATCGAGAGGGTTCAATAAGTATCGTGCTATAATTCGAATTAATCGGGTAAATCGCGGTTATTGATCCACGCACGAGGAAGGGACATTGTTAAAAAGAAATAACAATTTTCGAAATATCCTGACGAACCGTCACTGGGTACCCTTCAAAATGACTCTTCGACCTTGACAAACGGGGTCGTGGAACGAAGATCGATCTTGTTTGTCGTTCGAACGAGGGGGGAAAAAAATGCGAAATTCGATTAAATCGAAGATTTGTCGGTGTAGTTCGTACCTGGCCTTTAAAAATTCGTGTACAGTAGGACATCCCGTCGACGAACGATGCCTGTCGTCGCGTCGAAAACCGTTTTTGCAGTAAGTGGAGGGAGGCGCAGGCGCGAAGTAAAAGGAACGATTAAGTGATAAAAAAAAAACAAAAATCTTCTCGTGGCAGCCCTTCTCAAACCGGCCACTAGAAGAACTGAGAGAAATTCAGCTTGGCTTCCTCGTGTCGATAGGGTTCAGCCACGCATGCGCCTCTTTTTTTCGACACAGCACATGCGGTTTGAATACGAATTTCCTGGGAACGATACCGTAGCGCCATCGAAATGTATTATGGGTGATAAGACGGTTTCATTGAGTAAAGCACCGCGCGGCGCCACAACCGCCAGCGTTTCCGAGAAATCCATTAGCGCCACCGTCGTTCATGAATGAACGTAGTAGATGCTGATTCGGTAAAGATGATGAAGAGGGCGTCACAGACCGGCTATCGATCGCTCTGAATAAAATGGTAACTCTGAAGAATATCGGTGAACAATAATACAGGAGCTACCCTGAAGAGGATGACCACTGTCCCTTTAAAAGAAATCAAATTCTTAAGTTTTCAATTTTTCAAATATAATCTTTCAATTTTTCACCTTACATTACTGTTACGACAGTAATTGCCATTTCCTTTTTTTAATTATTGGATTATTTCAAATTTGCAGTATATATTAATCATTAATCATTTACTGAGATTTGGGAGGGAAAATCTGAATAAAATTTAAATAGTGAATTTTCTGATGTAAACCTGAAAGTATTGAACGGTAAAAAAATTGACCGGATATCGTCTATCATTAACTTGTCACAAAAAAATGTTAGCAACTTTGATATATGAAAACGGATATTGCGGTAAAACATGTTAATGCGCAAAGCTTCGATGTCTAAATTGTTCGTAACGATAGTAAGGTATTAGCGGTTAATATTCATTCATTCAATAGGAATTTCATCATATTACGAGTATCTTGCATGTAATTGGGAAACCCGCGGAGATAATGGCTGATAGGCTGGATTTATTTTATCTAACGATTCAATTACGTTGGAGCACTATCTAGTTGTATCCAACAGTTTCTAAAACAGGAATATTTTTCGTCATCGCTTGAAAGCGTTAGGATAATCCTGTTCCAGATTCTCTTAGCATGTAATTATTCTGTTTCGAGCAGACAAGAATCTTGTACGCAATCGTTGTTTTATCAACTGTTCGTTGAGCACATTTGAGTACAGATGTATGTCATCATTTTTCAAAATTTTGACGATAATTGTCGCGATTTAATCGGTTCGATCGTATCTTGACAATTGTTACATTCTACGTGACATAGACAAGTGCAAACAACATTCATGATATCATCGGTTTTTCATCTAATCTGATTTGCAAAAATTGACACGGTTTCTGTGCAACGACCCTCGGGTCATGAAATGCACGGCCATGCATGATTTCCAGGAATGCAGGAATAAACTTTTGGCAAATCGTTCTCATGGAATTTAAGTTGTTCTGATTTTCATTTGTTCGATGCTGATAATAGAAATTCCGCTCGTGATCGGACTCTCGAAGGCTTCAAAATGCGTCTGCGAATTTGAAAGTGCGAGCAAAAAACTTTCGATCTTGATCCTGTTGAAAGTCAAGACACATTCTATCCCGAGTGGAAACTGACGATTGGTCGGAGAGCATAGAACAAACGTGTGTTTCATTTTGTTCGAAACGAACGATCGAATCGCCTTGGAAGGCGAGCGAGTTAATTACTCTAATGAAACGCGATTGATCATTTCTCTTCCGAGATGTTAGATATGATTCATGAAAAGTATCCTGGGAACGGGCATTTCTTGAAGAGCTGGGAAATTGCACAGGGACGTATCGATTCATTTTGGATTAGACTTTTCTTTCTGAATTTCATTTTTCAAAAACCTGACGATTATACGCTGCGAAATTATTAATTTTTTAATCGAAGCTTCTATTTTAATTAAAAATAAAATAAGAAACAGTAAAATTATGAATCGTGAGTTAATCGAATTTCTCGAAGAGGGTGTGACGATTAAGGCAACATTGTGCAACAAGGTCGTCAACATTGTTCATCGATACATGTCCACCCCGTTACGACATTTAAAAGATCCAACAACGTCCTATTGTTACGATATCCTCTTTGTCAAGCCTCGATTATAGAGGGTGATCTAAATACTCGTCCTATGAACTGGTGTCAAAGAAAAGACGTGTAATCGAATTCTGGGAACGCGTAGGAACAATAAAAAATTCTTTCCGAGTAGTATGAAGTCAATAATGGAATCGATGCAAATTCTTTCGAACGAAGAACACAATTGCATTTTCCTGTACCGTCGATCGTTAATTTTCTTCCTCTATTTTTAACTTTCGAAATGATGGTGATTCTGAATCAGACACTTTTTATCAAAAAGGCTATAAAGTAACATTTCAGTGGGTGTTGTGAAATTAGAAATGTATATTTTTAGTATTTTTATGGGTTAATAAGATTTACGAAATCTTCTTTTTTTGCGAATTAAGATACATAGAATTGGGCTTGAAAGGGTTGAAAGGTAAAAGAGATGTGTAATTAGAAAGTGAGTTTTATTCGATAGAATGAATGGGTGTAGGATGTATAGAGAGTTAGGAGCCGTTGTCTAAATCTGGAGATTTCGTAAGAGGACAAATGGCACGCGTCCGAATTCCATCAGGCTCTTTGTCATCAAACGGACAATCGGGGCTTGAATAAAATCGATTCACCGTTGTGCACGTAGGGTTAAGAGGGTATTATAACCAGATTACACGGAGCCGAGAGAGAAGGCTCCAATGGGTCCTTGACATGATTAACTCTTGTTGTAGGTGGACCATGTTTCGACACGGCTCGAGTTGATCCTGTTTGTTTGTCCCACCGACGTGTCCTTTCGTTGTCGATTTTATTGTGTTAAACAAATTATTTTCTCCCTTAACAATCATATCCAATTTCGGACGCGATACACTTTCATTGGCAACATTGTGCTCGATACATTTTTAAATTTATATTTCCTCGAAGCCAAACGAATTTTCTCTTCTTCTTTCGTGAATTATTATTTATCGTTGCTTCGAAAGAATAATATCTGAAATTATAAAGAGTTATATAAACTCTTTAATCCATCACGTCGTGCCGATTCCGATCGAAATGATACAAAATAGGTAGGAAGGATTGCCGACGGACGAAGGACTTTCACGCACCGGCCAGTTTCTCGCGATAGATAATTACGAAACTTGGAGTTTCAAGGGTGAGAGTAAAGCTCCATTCATTCCAAACAAGGCGACGTGTGTCTAGCGGTGTAATAACAATGACACGCACGTTTCTTTTTAAGTAACGATCCTTTTACCTTGCCACAATATTTGTATCGAGGTTATAAAAAATTAAAAAGTCTCGTAATTAATCACCTTCTAATCGCTTCCGCGATTTTCTCGCTTAATAAAACAATTGCAGTAATTGGAGACCGTGATCAGTGGCTTTGAGCCGCAAAGACAACTCAGGAATTAAAATACCGGAAATGGAGTATAGCATATCTTTATTAAACCTTGATTATACAATTTTTTCATTTTAGTTTTTAATTTTACGAGCTTGAATTCTTTTTACTTCGAATAATTGGCAATTTTTATTATTTCGTCTCTCGCTGCAATTGTTTTCGAGACAAGCTCAAGTATACGTAAAAATTGTGTCCGTCCTTCGCGTTACAAAGAAAATGAATCGAATCTGGCTGAAAGTAAACGGGTTTCGACGTTATCTCTCGAAGGTCTGGGTTAGGTTTTCGCCAGGAGACCGGCCTTGTCGATTTGACAATGTCGATACTATACGATTGCGTACGGGTTAACGAAACGGGGGCACATTAAAAAGCTGGCGCCAGGATACGTTGCATCACCATCTTGGAAGTCGTTCCGGCTTCGTATACATCGTCACGCGTTGAATATCCCATTGCGACTCGCGAAAACCCTAAAGAATTTCTTATCGCTAGAAAAACGCCGCCTTTTCACGATCGTTGGAAAATACAGCAATGAAAAAGATTTTCCATTTCCTGAACGACTTTCCCGGAGAAAGGAGGAATAGTATTTGCTTTGGTGGTCGACTACGGTGACTAATCCACTCGATCGATGTTGAGAGAAAAAAAAAGAGAAGTGTAGAATCGAGCGTGCCTGTTAGTTCAGCGATGTTTATACAATGTCGATTCTGGATGGTGAGTAAATAACTTGCAAATTCACCTTCGTATAGGATTTAGAGGATTGTGTAACGCTTCTTCGAGAATGTGTCATGGTGCTTGAAATAAATCGGCGTTCCACAAACACTCGAATCGAATTACATCTCATTTCGATCCTTGCGATACGAGTATCGAAGTTGGATCCAGTAATTGTATTCGACCTTTTTTAACACAATCGAGGCGTTAGCAATCTTAATTAAATAATTTGGCTATTGTCAGTATTCTCTCACATCAAAGTAATTTGGCAAGTTTTCCTTACGATTAGTGATCCTTTCTGTCTATATTCGCATTTGAGAAAATTTTGATCAGAAGTTTCAAACATCCCTCAGTTAAGGGGAGGTTTGTCCTAGGCTCTCCCTAGGCTTTCTCAAGTTTCAAGGTAAATAGCAGAAGACTTTTGCCTCGAAATTCATCCTCGAACCATAGAAGTCGCCGTTTTACGTGTTTCAACCCCCATACCATCGAACTTCATGGTCGAGGTATCGTCACGGTCAATCGATACGCTCGACGAAGCACCACTGTCAACGTAGCTCGCCTTGATCCAAAGCCATGCTCGTTTCCGTCGAAATCAGCCAGCAACGACTCCTTTCCCTGGTTACATAAAAATAATTCCCGCAAGGTGGACGCGCGGAAAATCGGTTGTTGATCCGGGGACATGAATTAGTCTTATAAAACGATCAGTCTGTCAGGCGGGTTGGGCTCGTTGTCCCTGTCGATTACTTTTGCCCTGTTAGCCGAACCACGCCTCCGGCCACTCCGGCGAAAGTAATAGTACGCCTGGGGCTGATTTACGGAATTACACCCCCGCCAAGCCGGCGATTAATCGTGGAAAACGTCGACGGTTCGTGTAATCAATCGTTGAGTTTTTTAATCTTATTCTTTTGAAAACCGGTGACACGACAGTTGATGGATGAATTATAAATTCCTCGATGCATTTGTAGCGGATAGCCGTTCAGGTAAAAGTAGTGCCAAAAAGCTATTTTTGAGAAAGTCGTTATGTTAGAATAAATTCATTGAAAGGCATGTTTTGTAGAAAAATAATCAACTGCCTCAGTGGAAAATCGCTGGTGTCATAAACCCTGGGTTTCCCCAAAAAGGGTCTCCGACGCGAGGCCAAGCGACCAGCGGTCGGTCGCGTTGCAGGCCTCGGGCCCTGGGAAATCCCATTATGTCACCTCTCCGTCAACCAGCGGTACCCCCGCCGAAAACACCCCCTCACTTGGAAAAGCGTGCTTCGGGTACACAAGTGGGGATGTGTTAGTAAACGGGGTTAAACAAATTAGCGATTGGCTAATCCCACCGTCTCGGGGGTTGGGCCAGAAATACGCGAATAATATAAAATGTAAGAACATCGAAGATGGACAAGGAGTCCAAACCCGGATCCTATATCCACATTAAAATTTTACTTTATACATGTTTTACTAAACATGCATCGTCTGCAAATTCAATCACAAAATTAGTGTTTAGATTATTTTTATTTCTGAGCAACTTAGCCTTCCGATTCTCTACCAAGGTGCGATTTATTGGTCTAAAATGTATTATATGTACATAATTGTCAACAAGGCTCTCGTTATTATTCCGTGACGATCCAATTTCCTTTATCGAAACGTCGATCGATGCTCGACGGTGTCACAGTCTCATGAATTATGGAAACACGTTCATCCCGGAACAGATACGTTTCGATCGAAGTGTTTGATTAACGAACCACGCCGGCCCGTCCCAACATATTAGATCGAATCAATTTCGAACGGTCAATCAATCTCCATTTTCGGCAACGCCGATTCCGAGACTATTGAAAACGCCGCGAATCATACGGGAGGATCAATCGTGACTTGCTAGACGATGATTCACGGCAATGCTTACGCTAGACTTTGGACAAGTTTACGGATAAGGACAGCGAACTTGTGCCTCCAGTTTAGACGTCGATTCGCATGCGGCGCACGTACCTAAGAACGGGGCTTGTTTGTTGCGTTTCAACTTGCTACACCGTATCAAACATTAGCCAATTCTGTTTCCAATGGAAGGACATTGGCGATTTTCTAGAAGCATAGTTTCAGCGCTAGAAAAAAAACTATGAATTTATATTTAATTACTTACAATTGACACAAGGTTCGCGCGTGTCCTTGTTCCATCGATTAATCGTCACGATCGTGTGTCAGTTTCTAGAAAGCCATAAAAAGAATTCGGTTGGAACGCCCTGAGCTATTAGCACAAGTTCATTCTTTCTAATCTGACCAAAGACGATGACTGGGGCCAACTTTCTTTCCTGGCTGACGACGATCATCGAAAACTGGATTCTTTCTCGGTCGTTTTTCTTCTCTTTTTTCATTTCGCCGGACGCGACAGCGAGAATCGACGGCAATTAAAACTGGTCCGGTACACTTCCGACTCGGATGTGTTTCACGCAATCGACGTTCGACGACGGAAAAAAGGAAACACCCGCAATTTTCGTCCGCCAGCCCCGTTTCTCGACGAAAAAAAAAAAACATGTTCACGCTCACGAAGGTGGCTGTAACCGGCGCCGAAAGCGTATCCCATAGCTATAGAAATGGGGTGCCATGGCGAACAGGCGGAGTGTGACGTAATTTGCGGAGAAAGTAGAGGCAGATACATGGTCTCCTACGAGCGGACATCTCGGCCGCTACCAGCACCGCCGGTGCCGGAATGCGAAAAAACGAAATGCGTTCGAAGGTGGATCACGAATCGATTACGTAAAAAACGATTTCGAACACTCCGCCCGACCGATTCAATAAGATGGAATTACGCCCGGGACGAAAATGGATCTGTTAACGTGTAATTGAAGAATCGTGTAAGCGTGCTCGAGACGGGACCACGCGAGATGAGACGATCTTCGGAGACCGCGAACAAAGAGCCAGAGGTAATTACAAATGTTCCTACAAGGGTTCGTAACAATTGGTATTTTTCGTATCGAGGCAAATTTAATTTGAATGTTGCGTCGATAGCTTTCAATTACGAGGAAATATTAATCCGTGTAACGTTATTATTTAAATAACAAATTTTAATCGACTTGCCCACTATTCGAGTCAGTCTTTCACTATTTTTGAGAATTCGGGTGATCTTTAAGAATTTAGAAAAAGTAGAAATTTTGTAATGAATTTTTCTTCGATTCTTAAACTCTTCGCTCTCGAATGCGTTTAAAATATATATAAAGTATTACAACGGTTCCAGTGAAGGTACACGAAAGTGACTGATGAAACCGGTAAATTTTATTTTTTATAGGTTGATTACAACAGATAAATGATCCCAGTTGATCCGAAGGTTCTATAGGGAATATTTTTATCGCGTTGTCGAAGGTACAGTTAAATTTAGCACGGTAATGAACACGATGGAACGGAAATAATGATCATATAAAAATATATTTTTATCTTCGGTCATGTTAAAAGCTTTGAAATTTACGGTGACAAATGCACTGTTTGCATTCTGATGTTATTATGAAATCGTAATTCGCGAACGTGCAACGAGTTGTTGGATACATATACGCTTACTTTGTTCTTTTATCGGGTCGTGAATTTCACCGGCGGTTCGCGTTCACACGGAAATAACAAAAGATGAAATTCCCTTGTTCAACGATTGAACGTTCTACGATTACACGAGGCTCAACAATTTCGCAACTTCGTCCTTCGAGCGAGCCAGCAACCGTTATGAAAAAAAAAAGATGACACATTAAAATACCTTTTTGTCCTTCCTCTTCAAATCTAATTGCTTCCTTTTAACTGGTGTCCTTGCACACGTGAAATTGCGGCGACGAACTGTGTTCGAATTGCGAAACGCGAGGTTACCCTTAATAAATACCTGTCTGGAGAATTTGCAACAACTCGTTTCGATCACGGTTTTTCACAGACGTTGGCTCGATTCGATTTCTCGTTATCCCCGAAATTAATTCGTGCCGCTCGACGAATGATAGGAGAGATTCCGTCGCGCGAAGTTTCCGGTGAATTTTAATTTCACGGGATTCTTCTATTCACCTTTCTCTAGCGATTGCAATTAAGGTACGCACACGTTCCTTAAAGTGGTACGTAACGCATGACATTTCAGAAATTTATTTAAAATTCCCAGCAATGCCTATCTTCGGTGTCCTCAAAGAAATAGTTAATTACCTTAGCGCTTGATAATTAGCCGATGGATGGCGGGCTGTCTGGAAACGTGACAGTGGTAATTTAAATTAATTTCGATGCCTTTCCACATTTTCACCTTTTTTCCAATCTTCCCTAAGTAATCTGTGAATTCATTTAAATTCATTTAAATTCATTGTGGCGATTCCTTCTTACTTTTGATATCATTTTATTATACTTTTGATATATACAAATTTGAATATCTAATTTTGGATATTACTCTTAAAATTAAAGAATTCAGACGATGAAGTGTGAGAAATTTTTGACATTTTTTGGTTTATTTATACACGAAACAGTTACGACCCGAAGGTCCCTGCATTGTCAAGGTCCTTGCAGCTCCTTCGATGATGTAATCAGATAAGAATTTCGCAGGATGATTTACAATGTACATATATATGTACTTGCCTCGTAATACACGCGACGATTATGCACACTCGATCCTCTGCCATAATGGGCAGAAGGTAAACTTCATTTTCTGGATTCTGGCTTGTAAATGATTTTGCAGCTGGATCAATAAAAAATCAACCAACTAAACCTAACGTGTAGCTACATTCCAGTCGATTAAGTAATCATAGTTTATACAGAAGAACAATATTGATCATTTAAGGGCTGGAATAGTTGAAACTATGGTCGATTTTAATCCCCTTTTGTTATAAAATATTAGTAATCCCAAAGTACAGAGGAAAATTAAATATGTAATTTTCAGTATGATAAAATAATTAAGGAAAACACCCTGTACGTTCCATGGAAGGCGCGATCCTGTTTCGATCGTTTGGTTCGGTTGTTATCGAATGCAAATAAGCTCTCTCTCGGCGAGAACTTTCGTATCACAAAGGAGTCGGCTCGTCAAGAATCCACTTGGCTGAAACAAGTAGCTCGAAGCCCTGAGGGCTTATCTCTGCCGTGGCTTTGTCGACATCTCGAGACTCGCTGCTTCTCCGTTTCCTGCCTTCGGGTCATATAAATTGAATTTCTTCGCGAACACCTTCGTCATTATATAAAAAAAATCCTGTGAATTCAAGAAAGAACCCCCTTTTGGAAGCGTAGCGTGTGATGTCCTATCCAATTTCATTTTTTTCCCCTGTCTTCAGAGAAGGAAAATTTCAATGAGATTCTAGAAGAGATTCTAGTCATTTTCGTAATGGTGAAATGAGACAATGATTTTTTATTTGATTCGTTGCGTTTCCTTTTAGAGATTCCAATCTTTACGAGCCCATTATACCATAAAACGGTATTAAAACGTTTTTTCCCCTATTATGGTCAATTATACGTCTGCATTGAATTATATAATACTATTGTGTATTTGCATACTATTCTTGTGGGTCGCGTAAATCAGTCCCTAACCCGCGTCGAATTCCTGAATTCCTTTTTACACGGTACAGTTTTACGTAATAGCTTTCATTTTTTACTTTTATACGATAATCACCTCTGATTCCCGAGCGGTCATCTCGGAACAATTGAATTATTTGACTAACGGCCGGATTATCGAGGTAATTTCGCGCAATTTATTGCTTCCGTTAGACACGAAAATTTAACGAACGGATATCGAAGGATTACTCGTAATCGCGGTTTCAGTTCTCTTTTTCTTTTTTTATTCGTACAATGAGAAATGGCCTGTAAAGCAGTAAAAATCGCAACACACAGGAATGACCTTTTATATTATGCATGGGCACCGTACGCCTGAAAATATGGTTTATGGTGGCAGCGTGCCTTTGTAAGTTTGCCCTTACGCAACCGTTGTAACTTTATATCCTGCCTCTACGTGGCCCTCAGGTACGTTGGGCGTGGTTCTTTTTCCACCATAAGTTTCTTTTATATCGAACGATCGTTGCAGATCGATCAATCTGCACGCTTCCGACGATATAGACATGTTTCTTCGTGAAATGGAACAGAAATCGGTACGGCTTGTCCGTTTCCTTTCGAGATTTTAATCTCCAAACAATACCGTACACCGAATATTTTAATATTTATATCGCACGATTTCGATGTATCGTTCACGTTCGATCCTCGCTATCGAAAATATTCTAAAAGGAGAGACAATTTTGCGATCGAACAGTTTGCTTCCTTCGTCAAAATTAAATTAGAAAGTTGACGTTCGTGTGTCGGGGCGCGATCGCGTGGAAAATTCGTCGCGATTAAGGTATTCGTCTCGCGTATTCTGTTAATTCGACTCACAAAAGGCTCGCGTCCGCTTGGTCGACCTTGCCTGTGTCTCCGAGATCCTTTTATTGTTTCACGGTACGATATTTTGGCAACGAGCGGGCCCGATTGGCGCGCCAGAAGGTCGGTTCCCGTGTAAATTACGAAGACGTGGTCACCGCGGGTCGGCGTTGAACCGCGCGCTACGATCACAATGGCGATGCGTGTTTTCTGTTTTGACAGATCGCACGGCGGATAGCGGGTCGCGACGCAGGCATAATTCCCTTTATTTGCAAGTACACGAGCCGCCGGTTCCGCCGCGTGAATTCGTAAGATGGCCTTTCAAGTTTTTCCGTGACGCGCGTCGGCCGGCTTCGAGAAATTGTCCGCCGTCAATCCAGGCCGAATTTAATTTTAATTCCCGTTTACGTAACCGAAATTTAACAGGGTTCTCCGATTTTTTTACGCTTTCACCCGCGACGATTTGACGCTGAAACGAAATCGTAATAACGCCTCGGTGTTTAGCACGACAGGGTGGGGATTTTTTTCAAATATAGAAGTCTTTCTAGTTTCTAATTCTAATGATCAAGGGTGGTGGTATTCGAAATCGTTAAAAACTCATTTGTCACAGTGCGCTCTTTTTGTTCTCATACGTGCTATGGTATGACGTGCTGACCGCAATTCATTTGTTTGGCACCGTCCAATGAAATCATCGATTTTTTCCTTCTGATAGTATCATGGAGGATAATGATAAAGCAAAACGTTGGTTTTATTGATACTTTACATCATGCCTGCGGATCGAGGTTAAACGTGCTAAACGATGGTTGAATAGGTGTGCTTTTTTACTGTTTCGCGAGTGTTGGACAGTAGAAAATAATAGGATTGTTATTGTTCATATATTTGCATTTGGTTTCGGGATTTTGAAGATTAACACTTTGACTGCCACTTGAATTTCCCTTAGAAACTGTCGCCCATATTATTAGGAATTCTTTCATTTATTTGGTTGAAAATGTTCCCATTAGATAATAGAAATAACAAAATATTATGGAAATAAAATATAAAATTACTATCAAATGGGATTTTTATTCTCATCACGTAACAAGACGTTTGATAAAAGGAAACCAAGCCACAGGCGCAGGTAGAGCTCGTATCTGGCGGCACGGCCACCTAATCGCCCACCAGGTGGTAGGTGTCTCCTGTTTTCAAGTGGCCACGGCCTTTTTACGCTCGACGCAATTTCCTATGAGGTTCCTTTCCCTCGTTGCGTTCGCTGCGTGCATTGTCGTCGCTCGTTGCACCAGATCGCCCGAAGCGCGCCAATGATGGACGTGTCGCTTTTCTTTTCTCGTCAATCGGGACAACGAAGCAACGTTCGCCACGGATGGCTATCAATATCTGTCCGGCCCGCAGGATTTAGTCGCCAGAAGCGGAAATTTCGAACCTCGGGGACCTTTTTCTTTCGTTGCATTTGGCGATGCAACTGATATCTCCTCGATTCGATTCGGAATCTCGTTAAAGAATGATGTATCCGACGGGATGTTGAACGAAAGGGGTTACCCCTTCGAAACTTTGTCGTCGTTGAAGCACAGTGCCGATCCTATGTGGCAATCATAAAGCTCGCCACGGAAATCGCGACGATGTTGTTTGTCGCTGTTCTGAAAAGTGACGTAACTCGTAGGAAGAAACTGCTATGGCGCGAAACGTGTGCACGCAGACCTGGATATCCACGGGACGACCTTATCGGCGATGATTCACCTGAATCATCCATCTTGCCTTTAATGCGTGGGCCCGTGATATTTTATCGGGAGGAAATCAAGCATCGAGATTCGTGGATCCGTAAATAACTCGAATGCTCACCTTGACACTGGACGTAAACGCCTTTTCTACAACTTGGACAGGTTTTTGGAATTCTTTGCTGTGAATTAATTGCGTTGGAATGTTACTTGTCCGAAAAAAATCAAATATTTTATGAAAAATTTCTGAAATTGAGAATGATTCGAAGAGGATGAAAGTTAAGAATTGAAAAGTGGTTGGAATCGTTGAATTTCTGGCATTGACTTTTCATCGATACACACTCGAGTTTCTCTTATCTGGAAAATCGAATTGATTAACCATATCTAGCCCGGCCATTATTCTCTCTCTCGGAACGAACTGTTCACATGACTCAATGACGGTACCGATGACAATCTCTTTCCAACAATCGGCGTACACAGACAGGCGGATATCGAGACCCTTTTTTGGTTATCGCCTCGATCGGATCTACCCTCACGATTTAGTGAATTTCTGAAACATTACCTTTTAACGTGTTGCATTTGCCGTTAACGTCACTCCTTCTGTTCTATAAATAACTTCCCAGGATATTAAAAAAGAATGGTATGAATAAACATTGATCGATATTTAAATCGCAATAATAATCGTAACGTAGCTGGTATATTGATTAATCGAATTCACAGAAGTCTACGGATTCTTAGTTAATTTAAAAAATTAATGATGATAGGATTAGATTTATTGCCGTACTTAAAAGCTAGTTGAGAAACACACTGTTCGGTTCGTCGAAGTGCGAACAAAAAAATATCGTCATTTTCATTGAAACAACGTCATTCTCAACAATATTGACGAGTCCCAAAGCAATCTATTCTGAAATCCGTCATCTCGACGTAAAAACCATCTTGCTTGTAATTATCGGCGACCGATGGTGCGCTAAACCGAGCCGTGAGAGAACAATCGCTCAGCGCTTAATCCATTAGCGAGGTAACAATGGCTATAGCGTTAACATGAAAATGCTCGGTGACGTAACGTCGAGTCCCGCGAGAAACGGTGATCATCGTTGATTAGCATACGTCGCTGATTAATCTGTCCGCACCGGAGTTTATCGCGGATACCGGACAAACCGGTAAACACGTGTACAGCATCGCGTCTCTCGAAGAGGATGACTCGGATAACTCGCGCGAGTAGTCGAAGACAGGCGTTCGTGACGCGTGCCTCTCGATCGATCGTGATTCAGGTACGATTCCTCGTCTTTTTCAAAAAATAACCAGAGCACGAAACGGTATGATAAATCCTTGAATCATCCCCGTGGAACGCGTTTCGACATTCGTCGTCGAGATACCTTCTCCATGATGATGATCCTGCAATGAGAAGTCATTTCTTCATTTTGCTTTTTTATCGCGCATAATGAAAAGTGGCTTACGGCTGTGTAAATTTTGTGCAGATAAAAGTGTCGTTAATCAAAATTATATATTTTGGTGTCAGAGCAAAGATGTTTGTCCATCTTCCTAATCCGGACGAAAAGGGACTCGAGATTTGCATACAAATCGTAGGGGGTAATTTATCTTTTGGGGAATTCTTCTGACGATCGTGTCATCGTCTAGACTGTATTCTGTGCTTTTTTTTTTCTTCTGTTGACACGAATCCGTAGACGGGGTCTTAATTGCCTCGCTGTGTATCTTACGTAATCCGCTCGGTTTTACCGCCCACACTATCAATAAACTCTGGCCAAAATACCGGCTGTTTTTCGGGCCGTTCGCTAAACGCTAGAATCAGTATGGTCAATAGCGCGAAGCCTCGGGATACGATCATCTTTAACGGCCAATAATTCGCTCGATGCCTACGTGCGCGTTCACCTTGATCATCCGACACGGAACTAGGCTGTATACACAAACTTTTTAAACAAGGTTTAAAATATTGGGAAATAATATTCAAAAATTAGGAAAGTGAAAATAAAAGTCACTGCCTCTTCATAAAGCAACTTTTAGACAAATATACAACCAACTTCGAAAAGCACTGAAAATGATGAAATAATTTCTATTTAATTTATATGAATACTTACCAGCTCTGGAACAAATTGATTAAAAGATTAGATAGCATATTGAATAAAAATGTTAAATAAAAATTTTCTGAATGAATGATGTTACTTATTTAGATTTGATTGGGGTATGGTGATTGAGTCGAATAACCTCTTCCTTTTCGAAGTCGGTTAAAAATATGAAATCATATCCTATCGTTTGATTATTTATCGAGAAATCTATGCGTTTAAGGGTTGCTGCAGTTGCACCCGTAAATAGAGGATCGAATTAAGAATCTGTTACAAGTACCGTACGATCTCGTAACGCATGTTGCATGCGGTTTAGTCACGTAGTAGCCGTTCGAGTCATCTTATTTTTAAACCTGCCGGCGTTGTACAATGCCCACGTATGTAAGTACGTGTAACACGGAAAGTGTCCCGATCTGGGCCAGTCCTGTCCACCCCACCCGAACGGACCCGGTAATCCGGTGGTCCCAACCGTCGCATTTATCCGATCTCTCATCCCCGCCCCTTCTCCTTCCTCCATGTGTATCTACCTGATGTAACTCCATCTCCCTCGAAGTTTTGCTGCTCGTTGCCGCGCTTCCATCCGATCGGTTCAGGGTTTACTAAGAGACCACGAATCCTCCGAAGGTTCAGTGCGAAACGCGCTCTCGAACTCGAAGGATCCTTTGACTTCTTCTTCTTCTTCTTCTTCTTCTTCTACTACGTCATCGTTCATCCTTTGATATCCCTTGTTTGGGCTTAACAGACGAGAGGACTTTCCCTCGCGAGTTCACACGCACAGCCGAGGAACCGACCGATCTCGATCTCGATGAACGACGATCTGGAGGATCGAGGGTCGTTTCTACCGGGACTTAAGATCGCCAGGAACCGTTTGCTGATCTCTTAAGAGAATCCTAACGAGATACCAGTAGGAGAGAGATATCGACGGGATGATCGACAGGACGTGGTTCGCGGTCCTTTTTGGACTGCTAGGACTTTGTTGCGGCTTGCGTAAGTCTCTTTGAGGATTGTTTTCTTTTTTGGAACACCGTGTGGGCGGACGTGATGATTGGGCAACGGACGAGTGGGTGTTCTTTCGTTCTGATGGGGTTCCTTTTTCGGCAGAATTTTAGCAATTCCCTGGCAAGGGTTTCTATCGTATATTATAATGGTCGAAGGGGGTGGGAATTTTATTTGAGACAAGGGAAACTCTTTAAAGTTTGTACAAAGGCCAAAAATAACATTTTGTAGTATAATGTTAATTAATAACTGAAGAATGTTTTTATATATTTTTTCTATGTCTAAGAGTTTTTTTGACTTTACGATCAATTTCTTTATCATTCAAAAAGTTCAGAATGGGTCTGTTACACTCGTGCGAAGTTGAACGTATCGGTCTCTCGTTTATGAATGAAAATGATGAATGGAGGAATCTAACGAAGTGTTTTACGTTACGCAAATGAGGTTACGGGGATAAGATCAGATTGCACTAAACTACTCGAACACCTTCTAAATTTTCAATCAAACTGTCGCGAGTCATAATTTCTACTAATTAATAGTCAAAAGAATTAATCTACACTACTCCACTAATCTACTAATTAATAATAAAAAAAAGAATTAATAATCACCTTAATGACACTTTAAAAGTAATTTTAAATTTTCTAAAAATTATACTTGATTGTCGAGTATCAGACAAAAAAGTGGTGTTGCGGCACACGTTTAACTATTACGCTGAAATTACGTATCCTTGGTTATTAACACCTGCAGAGTCGCGTGACGTTGCCGCTAGTTTTCCTCCTTAATTGAAATAAGAGCCATATACGCGATCAAAGGCGCGGCTAATCGTCGCTCCTCGATCGTCTTCTTCTTTTTTTTTTTTATCTTCTTTATCGGGAACGCACGGTGTCCTCTGAGGTTAGATTGCGCCATCGGCAACTGGAGCAACGATCCGTACAAGGACGGTACCATTTACGTCACTGAATACGATCGATCTTCGGCTTTAACACGTGCAAAAAATTCGACGAATGCATTCCATCGACGGGCGGGATGAGCTCTGCACAGGATCGTTGAACGTTTCGCGATACCGAGCAATCGTTAAACGGTACTTTCCTTTTCGAGCGCAGAAGATCCGGCGATTTCCGAAAATAAAAGCGCTCGTCGCTTTCTCCGTTCGACGATCGCTCGAACTAGTTAACGATTGCGTTTTTAATTAGAGTCTAATGGGAATTTTGAACCTCTCGGACGAGATCAGTAACTTCCATTTCAACCCGAAATATTTTTCTTATCAAATCATTTATCGCATTTCAAAAATAATAATCGTTTATTGAAAATAGTTTTGCAGAAAAGTACGTAAATTGAGTAGTCAGGAATTCTATCGACAATCAAATATTAATTGGAAAACAAATGATGATTGATTTTTATGGGACTATCCGTTATCTATTTTAACTCTATGACTCTAGGATATTTAGACCGAAAGGAATGTACAAAGTTGAGATATAATTGTTCGAGATCTTAAAATTTATTTATCTTTCACGTGTATATTAAAGGTAAATTCATATTTCTTTGATTACCGTAAATAATTTAATTTTTCGAATTCCTTGGATATCTTCATTAATATGCTTCTTAATGGGAAGTTTTTTTTACAACGTTTATTTAACACCTCGAACAACGATATAAAACATTTTATTACTAATAATCCTCACGGGATAATCCGTGAACGGTTGTTTTCTTGTGCAGATCATCGTTTGCATGATTCTTCTTTTTCTTTTTTGTCGTCAATCTGCAAGGCTGCGCGGCTATGTAAACGACTATTATAGCAACAGTTGCATAGCGTACGAAGGATGATGTCAACGGCAACGTTCAATCAATGTACATAA
Organism: Anthidium xuezhongi; assembly: GCA_022405125.1. NCBI lineage: Eukaryota > Metazoa > Arthropoda > Insecta > Hymenoptera > Megachilidae > Anthidium > Anthidium xuezhongi. Next base: position 3,543,854 of record CM039649.1, read on the forward strand.
CAAACGGAATCTCTGAACCTACTAATTTTCGGCTCGTATTTTTATCTCCTTTTTTATTGTGCCAGTCTTCATGGTCACGGAAGATTACGTGCCGATATTATTCCTTTCGATTCGCTTCCAGGTAGATAATTGACTTAAAGAGTACTAATTACGTTAGTTAATTCTGGTGATAGATGCCGTGTCTTGTGAACCGAATTATCAACGCGATAAACGTTAATTAGATCCTCTCCGAAATTAAATGATATTATTCGATGTTTATATTTCAATTTACTTCGACAATTTATTCTTTTACTACTTTGAAAAGACAAGTCGATCCTAATAATTTTCTTAAAGGAGACCTTTTTTGAGAGGTAAACGGTTTAATTAACAAGTTCACACGCGCACTTTACTGGGGATTACCCATGACTGGCGCCACGAATTTAGTTCGGTCGAAAATAATTTTCGAGATTAAGACAGAAGCAAAGTTTTGAAGACTTAAGATAAAAAATTTAAGAATTCGTGAAATTCTTAATATTAGACGAATATTTCTACCGTAACAGTCGAATACCTGAGAAATACTACCTTTTGCTAGTAAAGTGTTAATCAATACAGGGTCATTTTAACCCAGCTACAGAAATAAAACTCAGAAGATTAAATTTGCAATTCAATGTAAATTAAATGATTAAATCAATGGATCAAATTTTTTATAAATAATAATTATTTGATTCGAGCAGACGTTTGATCGGGCTTTTAATTGATTTCAGAATGCCCGAAACAAAAAATATCGCCAGGCAGAGAGGTGGTATGTTACACTTCCGTTTCCAACGTAAACCAACTGACCGAGGCCGTCTGCAAATGCACCACCCTTGTGCAGCAAGGCTACGACGTGCGAAATCTCTCGATTTCCGGTAAGTCCCAGGCATATTTCATCCGCTATTATTGTCGGTAATCGTATGCAGTAAGTCTGAAACGTAATCGGATAATTTTGCAACGCGAAACGCAAATCGTTTGGAAAACGAATCCCTTGATTCCCGATAATCGCGACGATCTGCGATAGAAACGATTATATCACACGGTTTCTTATATCACCCGGACAAGGATAACGTATTAAACGAATGAATTTCGAATAAATCATCGTACAATATTATTGAAAATTAAATGCAATCACTTTGCACTCATGGCTCTGTATTATTACGCGATCATAAGTTTGATATTTTCGCATTTTATTGTTTTCGATAGAGGTGCAACTGCATCGTTGCATCTGGCTGGAGGATATCGAAACCCAACCACAATGAACGTATACTGTTACGTTCGTTGGTATCGTTAGCCTCGTGAAATCGATTCTTAGCACTCGTCATTGAACTTCAGCAAGTGCATCATTCTTTTACCGTCGCGAACAATAATATATTGCCATTTCTCAGAAATCTTATCAAGATCAAATTTTTCGAAGCTTCCAAGCTTTCAAATTTTGCCGAATATAAATAATTACCGAGCTGAACTTTGTGACAATTTAAATTCACTGAGAAATTTATAATTTTATATTTCAATTACCACAAATTTAGTAGATTTTACATTAATGTTACATGAAAATAATTTAATTTTACAAAAATCGAATGCAGACGTTTAATTGGAATCGAAGGTTTCCTTTGAACCGTATGAATAAAGCAAAAAAAAAAGTGAATGATTTCAATAGGAAGCTCGTATAAAATCAAGGCAGAGACACGTCTGGCATAAGACGTCGTTAAAATATTCATACAACACAATGCTCGATGAATATTCATGCGTATCGATCGCATTAATCTTCAACGGACATCAGACATTTCGTGTTAAAAAAGTTTGGCTCTGAAGTTTCAACGAGTCGATAAATTCGTGTACCTCGATTAATAAATCGCGCCAAGTCAGTTTTATGTTGTGCAATCTCAATTTGTTCTCACTTTTGAACCATTCGCACGTGAAACGTTGAAGTAGATCGTTGATGAATTATGAATTTCAATTGACCCAAAAAAATATTTCGATCATATTTAATCATTTTTTACAATGTGCTATGAAATTATTGATTTTGTTAATTGAACAGTTCCGAAGCAGACAACTTTGTGACTGTTATTAAAAGTTCATTCTTTTATCGAATAATCATCATGCACCTATCAATCAATTTTTCTTTACGTAATTCAATGATTAAACATTTTCTGTTACTGTCCTCTGTTCAATTAACTGACTCTTTTTTAGAATAGCAGTGGGATTTAAAGAATGTAGGTCGTGTATGAAAAAATTTGATTTTTTCCCCTCTATTTTTCATAACAAATTTGTGCAACGCGATTCAACATCGAACGGATAAAATATGCATAAAATCGAACACTGGGCGTTATTGGTTACGCAAGAGAAAATTGGATTTCGAAATTTTACGAAAATCAATTTATTATGCATAACAGTGAGCGATGGTTGACGACGGTATGTCATGCGTGAAATCCAATATTCCGTCTTGTACACCACGAATCACGAGATCAAGAACGAAGGTGCAAAGAGACTTAAAAAGAAAAAAGGAAGAAAAAGACGAGAAGAAGAAAAACCTGAAACGAAAAAGGCGTCTCGTTTGTGACATAATCGCGCGAAAACGAAAACCTTCGGCTCCGATTCTTTTCTTTTTCAACTGTTGCGACCACATCTTTGCCATGAATGGTCTCGTTCGACCGTCTCGTTTCCCGAAGAAAAATTTCTTTGATAAAGAACGTCAATTAAAATTGAATCGCACGGACACACCCGATGTAAACCAGTTCTCGTCCCACCGCCCTTTTTCGTTTTTCACTTTGACGGGTTATACTGATTAACATTCTTTCGTAACAACTGAAATTGAACTCTTTATTTTCTGATCGTAGAACAATTCTTAATTTGGATAACATTAGCCTACATTTGCTATCATGATGTACCATTATACTTTGCGATCTTTAATTAATAACTATTCGAATTAATTATCATCGATTTCCGTTTGCAAAATTTAATTTCAAATAAATGCTATTACTACCCGAAATACTATTTACACTTTGCATTTAAACTTAAAATTAAATTTTAAATCAAATTTTAAGGGGAGAGGACACTCCTGAACTGTAGGGTGCGTCTCAAGTGTGACTCGATATCGCAGGTCAAGGGGTTAATTATAATTACCCAAAAAGAAAGTTAAAATATTGCCCTAAGCTAACTATTTTTTAACAAAAATGCTCCGAATTTTAAGTCGAAGCGTCAAAGCTTCGGAATCGACATCGCCCACCTACGAAAGGGTTTTCGCAAGTACGTCGAAAAATGGCACGTGTCCGTAGAAAAATTCGGGCATGGGTGTGGTTAATGACAACCGAGGACACTCGAAACTGGTCCTTATAGACGATCCACATATGTAACGGGCATCACTTTCCCTCGCACGCACTCTTGAATTATATTTTTTTTTTCCTTCGTGTGCTACTCTCCAATTTTTTTCTTCTTCTTCTTCTTCTTCGAGGCTTGATATCTTCGTAAAAACGTTGGGCGTTTCGAGAAATAACGAGATCGCGTTTGCAGTTCCACGAGATTTATTAAAATTCGACTTTCTCTGAGTTTGAGAACCGTGTGGAACACGACGGCGAAGGAGGACGTGAAAAATTTATTTTCTTTTAAGTATCGATGCTTGTACAAACGTAATCGCTTGTTGAATGGATTATAAAAGAATACGCGTACTGGAAATAATTGATGGGACACGGTGGAAATTTCACGGAACCTGTTCCCCCTCGCAAACCCATTTTCGAATGTAATTTTTGAAGGGACAAGCAACTCGTATGATTTACGAATCGTGTTATCAAATTTTATTGCTTCTCGTTCGTGATTTAAGTTCTTAAACAGTATATTATTTTCGGTGATACGCTCGGGAGAGATTTCCATTAAATGTTTTATAACAAAGAAATATAGAAATATAAAAATGTATTTGCAACAAAAGGTTAATTGGACGTTTAATTACTCGAACGGTACTGCATGGTTGTTAATGGGATATGAATCTTACAAAATGTCTCTGTTACGAGACAATTAAGAAAAATACGTGAAAGTTACTGATTAATTGTACGAAGTTAGTGATTTCGTCTCACCTGATAGCATCGTGACTGGCAATGAAAGGAAGGCGGAAATACTTGTGATCATTTTTTTACCATTAAATGTCACAACAGCGATGTTTACTTGGTGATTAAACACGGTTTTTGAATTCCTTTCACAGAACTGTAAACTTTTACTATAATGAAACACAAGTAAGAAATTTCGAAAACGAATTAAAGTACCAACAATTTTTCTCAAGTTTCTAATTAATTTATTTTGTACACGAAAACATGATTTTTCAGAATTCGAAGAATTTCGAAAATCTCTGAAGGAGATCAATCCGGCTCTACAGTACGTGATCTCCATTGACGATCCAGGAAAGACTCTAAGGACTTCCGGTACCGTTCGTCAAGAGATCACGGCGCGTTTGATCGGAATTGCAAAAGAGGTAACACAAATCGAGGCAACAATCGATCGTTCGGTAAGCAACAATGATTCGTTCGTTTTTGTAGGTCGACGGAATCGAACTGAACGTGACAGCAGGTTCCAAGGAACGGTTAGTGCATTTCGTGAAGGGTCTGAAGGACGAAATGGTGAGAAAGTCGTACGATACCAGGATTTTTATGGTCCTGCCCACGAAACCCGAAGAACTGGCCAAACAGTTCGATTTGAAGGAACTGTTGAAGTAAGATTCAAGATTAAATTTCAATTTAATTTTAGATACCATTTCATTCCGATTTTCTAAATATGTTTTTCCAATTAATCAAAATTTTCCAATCATAAATATTTGCAATTAAGTCATACAAAATATCCTAAGGCTAAATTACGCACGCGTAAATAATTGTGAATAAATAATCACAATTACTTGTATCTTAAAAGCACATCATCGAAGTGAAAGGCGAATCTTCAATTACGAATGTAAAGATAAATTAACTGTGCTGTGGGGCTCAGGAAAGAATGAGCTCTCTCCTTTGATTCACTCGACGGATTAAAGTAAGTTCGTTCATCGAATTACGATGCGTGTCACCGGTGCAATTAATCCCATGAATTATCGAGCCAAGGGACGAGCGATAACGAACAACGCAAAAAACTACTCATCCATGTTCGGTGCATCTGTCTAACCTTGTGCCAGTTGTCGGCTCGATACGGTGCCGTCAGGAATACCGCAGCAATCTCGATGCACCAGTTGATCGTGCCGATTGTTCGCCGAGATCGATGACACGTCTTACAATCAGCGAATTGTACGCGAACAGTCATCGAACCTGGCTTATCGTTGAATATGGATGAGCATCGGGCGCGAACGTCGATGAAAACGAAAGTTGTCATCGCAAATCGGATCATGACGAAAAGGATTGAGAACAGCTTTCGATACTCGTTTCATTTATTTACATACCTTTGTGTGGACACTTAGATAATTTTAATAATTTTTTGTAAAAATATCGCAAAATTTTTTATTCCATCCTTTGGACACTTCTATGTCGACTTTGATGATTTTTACAATTTTTATTACTTAATACTTATGAAAAATATTTTAAATAATTTACAATTACTACATTAATTTAGAAAAAATAATATTCTAAGAATTTTAGTTCTCGATCCCAAATTATACTATTCGCATTCATCAGCTCGTACTTTTAAGAAATATTAATGTGATGTCTAATATTTTGGATGGTTGTCATCAGGTACGTGGACCTATTCACGATCCCCACGCATTATTTGGTGGAAGATGACGAGGCTTATCGCACCTTTCATCCGTCACGTTTGATGGGCCTGTTCGACATGTTCAACGCGGACAACCTGATCGATTTGATAAGCGGATTGGGAGTGCCAAAGAGGAAAATCCTGGTGTCACTGCCGTCCAGCGCTTACGAGTTCACTTTAAAGGATCAGGACGATAATGCTCCAAGGGCGCCCACCGAAGACATGCAACCGGTTATCATTGATCAGAAACAGGTATGATGTCAACTGTTGCCGATGCTTGACTGATTGGCAATTTAACTGGTCAATTAACTTTGCACATTCTTGCTTTTTCAGCTATGCGATTTGATGAATCAAGGTGGATGGACCGTGGAGAGGGACGAGGATCTAACCGCGCCTTACGCGTTTAAGAACAAAACTTGGATCGCGTTCGAGGATAAAATTTCAGCCGGCATAAAGGTATGTAAACGTTTATCAGGGGATGTATCTTGAAATTAATCAATCGTCGATTGACGTTTCAGGGAAAGTACGTGTTGCTTCGTGATCTGCCTGGTATCGGTGTACGAGACATCGAGAACGATTCCAAAACGAAATGCGGCATGCCACTTACTTACGAAATTAATCACTCCTTCACGGATTTCAAGAGGAAATCGAGGGCCGCCGTTTTGAACGCCTTGGAAGATGAATTACATGTAATTACGATTTTTTTAACAACGATTTCCTTTTTGAGTTAACATCAATCGTTAAATACGGTCTCCAATTTATTGACTCGAATGCTTTTTAATGTACTGCTGTTAATTTATCAATATCTTCTATAAATTAAGATTTGTTTAAAGTTTGTGATAACATAAGTGTTTATTAAAATGATTTTATAATTACGTTGATAATTTAAGTATTTGTCAGAAAGTTATCTTAGAGCGGAACTTTAAATAATGCAATTGTGTGTCGATAGATGGCGATACGTATTTTATTCTGGTTCCTATTTGAATTAACTCGAATGCGCAGTTAATTTTGAATTCAATTTTTTATTCCAGCAAACTCAACTTGAGTACCCAAGTCAAGTTACATCGTCCAATTATCGGGTTGTCCGAGTGGTGGACACTGAAGGACACATTAGGGCGGTTCGTGAAAACACCCAGACCGAGTTCACTTGTTCGAGACAGGGATACTTTGTTCATCCAAAGAGTTGCAACAGGTATCGTGATATTTCCATCGAATTCAACATCATCCAAATTATTAGAATCTACTGTGAATGAATTTTTTTATCAGATTTTATCGATGCGTTAAATTCAACCAAGAAGTCGAGGACTATTCCGTCTTTGAATTCGACTGTCCAGCTGGTTTGGCTTTCGATGAAACCACAGAGGTTTGTGTCTGGCCTGGATCATTGTCTCAAGGATCTCCGTGTCCCGGAAGTAGCGAAATAGCGCCTGTGGCTCGAGTAAGATTCGAGTGTCCTTCGACACCTGGGTACTATGCCGATCCACAAAATCCTCGATGGTTCTTCGCCTGCATAGATTTAGGTTTCTATTCGTCATTTTGTAAATGTTTTATCCACTTCTAGAAGTTTAAAATTTAATTAAATTAATTTAATTAAATTGATTACAGGAGGACCACATATGATGGCCTACGAGTTCCGTTGCCCATTCGGCCTCATCTTCGACGAACATAAGTTGGTTTGTGAATGGCCTTGGTTGGTGGAAGGCTACTCTGGCAGTGGTTACACAAGACCCGAGTACGGTTCTGGATCTACTCCAGGTACTGGTGGATATTATACGGGAGCATTACCTCATGGATTCACTGGGACACCTGGATACCAAGTTGGAGCCTCTCATGGATATTCAGGTGGAACAGATTACCAAGGAGGAGTATATCATGGTGCTGGTGGTGCTGGATCAACTGGAGCGGTAGGGGGAGGATACACTGGAACGGCTGGGGCTGGCTATGCTGGATCAGGTGGACACGCTGGAAGTGGATACTCAGGATCTTCAGGAGTGACTCAAGGAACCATTGGTTACTCTGGATCGACAGCAGGAGGACATGGATACTCAGGAGGTGCTACCGGAGGTTATGGAGGAACAACTGGTAAAGCAGGCTATGGAGATTCGGGTGGTTCAAAATACGGTGGATCAAGTACTGGCTATTACGGATCCACAAGTGGATCTGCTAACACGGGATACACAGGTGCAGGACAAGTACATACTGGCACTGGCTATGGAGGAGGAGCAGGCACAGGACAAGTACACACTGGCACTGGATACACAGGAGGCGCAGGCATAGGTACAGGACAAGTACAAACTGGCACTGGCTATGGAGGAGGAGTAGGCACAGGACAAGTACACACTGGCACTGGATACACAGGAGGCGCAGGTACAGGACAAGGACAAGTACACACTGGCACTGGATACGCAGGAGGCGCAGGTACAGGACAAGGACAAGTACACACTGGCACTGGATACGCAGGAGGCGCAGGTACAGGACAAGGACAAGTACACACTGGCACTGGATACGCAGGAGGCGCAGGTACAGGACAAGGACAAGTACAGACTGGCACTGGATACACAGGAGGTGCAGGTACAGGTCAAGGACAAGTACACACTGGCACTGGATACGCAGGAGGCGCAGGTACAGGACAAGGACAAGTACAGACTGGCATTGGATACACAGGAGGTGCAGGTACAGGACAAGGACAAGTACAGACTGGCACTGGATACGCAGGAGGCGCAGGTACAGGACAAGCACACATTGCCACTGGATATGCAGGAGTCACTACGCACTCAGGAACAAGCGGAATTTATTCTGGTACAGCTGGATCAGGTTACACAGGATCCACATATTCAGTTGTTGAAGATTATACAGAACCAACAACCAATGTCCACGGAGGTTCTGGAATAAGTTACACGGGATCTACTGGCGGAGGATATCAAGGATCTATTGGTGGAGGATATAAAGGATCGACTACTGGAGCTCATGCTGGCGGAGGATATCAAGGATCTACTAGTGGGGGGTATCAAGGGTCTACTGGTGGAGGATATCAAGGATCTACTGGTGGAGCTCATTCTGGCGGAGGATATCAAGGTACTACCAGTGGAGGATACCAAGGGTCTACTAGTGGCGGATATCAAGTGTCAACTGGCGGAGGATATCAAGGATCAACTAGTGGAGGCCATGCTGGATCTGGAATAAGTTACACAGGATCTACTGGAGGAGGATATCAAGGATCGACTGGTGGTTCTCATGGTGGATCTGGAATAAGCTACACAGGAACTGTTGGTGGAGGATATGCAGGTTCAACGACCAGTGCTCATGCAGGGTCTGGAACAAGTTACACAGGATCTACTGGTGGAGGATATCAAGGATCGACTGGTGGTGCTCATGGTGGATCTGGCATAAGTTACACAGGATCTGTTGGTGGAGGATATGCGGGTACAACTACCAGTGCTCATGCGGGATCTGGAATAAGTTACACGGGATCTACTGGTGGAGGATATCAAGGATCGACTGGTGGTATTCATGGTGGATCTGGAGGATATACAGGATCAGATGTTTACGGTGGATCCACAGAAACAAATTACGTGGATTCTGGTAACCAAGTTACAGAGGGTTACAGTGGATCGGGAGTTAAAGGAGGTACCTTTAGAGGCTCAACTGGAAAGTATCCAGGACCTTCTTACGGATCCACATCACCAGGTTCGTCTTCTGGACAAACAGGAACGAAGTATTCTGGATATGATGTAGGAGTCCACGGTGGGTCTTTAACACCTGGTCAATCATTTGGTATAAGACCATCCCAGACAACAACATATATTTCCGGAGGTGTAACACAATACACTGGAGTAACCGACATTCACGGACAAATACGTAAGTTTCCATACAAAAGCAATTTATCTTCATCTTTTATTGAACTAAAATCATTTATTTTGATTTCACAGCCGTGTCCACTTACGTACCGAAACCTGACGGACCACGTTACAATTGTGTGTCTTGCACATCCCCGCAACCCTCCGGTCAGACATACGTAACAGATGGCTACCTTGCAAGCCACGGTGCCACTGGTTCTGGTTCAACCTTCTACCAAGGTACCAGCGGTTATAACGTCAGCTTAAGTGGAGACCACGTACCTTCCATCGGAGGTGTAACCTATCCAGGAGGTGTGACACCCTCTGGAGGTTATGGAACCGGTACCATCGTTACAGGACAAAGCGTTCAGGGATCGATCGTCACAGGAGACTCTTCTCCAGGAACCCTCATCACCTATGGACAGACACCTGGTGCTATTCTAACAGGATCTTCCGACCAAGGTACCATAGTAGCCGGCGTCAGTCACCCAGGATACATTCAAACTGGTGCAGGCACTCCTGGAACCGTGGTCAGTGGAGGTGTCAAGACCGTGTACTCCGGCTCAGCCAGTCCTGGAACCTTAGTGTACGGAACACCTTCACCAGGTGTCGTGTTAACTGGCGCACCTGACTCTGGAACCATCTTAAAGGGACAGACGAATCCAGGCATCGTTCTAACCGGACAAACAGCACCCGGAGCGTCGATCGGTGGCTCAGTCGAGCAAGGAACGATCGTTGGACAACATGGTTACACTCAAACAGGTTATACAACGCAGCAAGGAGCTACTGGCACGGGTTACACTTATGGAACGAAGATTGGAAGCGTGCCATCAACTTACGATACCGGTTACAAGACAAACGAGTATCATGATAACGGAGGACGTGGTACAATCAAATTCAATAATGGCGATGTAACCACCAAATACACGGAGAACGACATTCCGGATTACAGACCAGCTGGAGGTACCATATTACCTGACACACTTGTCACCGGATCGACACCAAGTGGATTCGCGAAAGGTGGATACACCAAGACAGGCATCACGACAACAACTTTGGGTGGCAGTGGTGGTTACGTGATTAGCACTCCAAGACCTCGACCAGAACCTGAACCTGAACATATTGGTGAAAAGGCCTTCGAGGGTAACGTGGTGGGATACCCGAAGACGTCGATAGAGAGCAACGTTAAGAGCGTTCCAAATGCCCCGTCGACTCAGTACCAAGGTCATGTCGATACCTCCAAGATTACCTTAGGCCCGTCAAAGGGTTACTCGTATCCTGCACCGAACATCCCATTCGTAACGGGTGTAACTTCATCTCCAGGCGGCTCAGTTTCTCCAACAGACAATAATGTCCTCACAGCAACAACCCCAACTCCGTTCTTGAACGTCGAGGTGTATAATACCCCGAAGTTTGGTACCTCCACGTCAGTTACTGGCTTACCTGGTGTGAACACCTATCAGAAACCTACTGGTGGCTTCGCCTATGTCACTACACCATCTACACCACTTTACACGACAGGACCACTTGAGAATTACAAGACCACTATCTTCCAAGCGGCCAAGATTCCAGTTGTCACATCCACCGTTCATCCAGTGATCGACACCGGTTACAAGACCGTGATATCTTCAACATCCATACCGGTGACCTTGCATCAGGACCAGTTTGGTACAAATATTCAGACTGGATCCGGGTACGATCAGACCCAGTTTGGCTATGGAACGAAATCATCTCAGCAAGCTGGTTATGGGCAGAAGGGTTATGTTTCTGGCACGACATCGCCGTCTGCGTTTGAAGGACCATCAGGCACACTAGCACAGGTATGATATTCTCTTCAAAATTTCATGTTCATGAATTTTCTTTAAAATTGTTATAAATTGTTTTAGATTAATTACGGCTCACCCAGTGGTCACTTCGGTTCAACCTCGAAGAGTACGTTCGGCCAACAGTACGTGACACCTTCAAGCATTTCGGAATCGCTGAAGCCACAGGTGAATTTTTCAAGCGCCCATTTCTTGGCAACATTCCATTCGACCAGTGCTTGACGAAAACACGTTGAATTTCAGACTCAGTACCTCCCAAGCAGCACCATCTCACCAGCCATCGGCGTAACCTACAGGAAACCGTTCACCTTGTCGAATGTGACACCAGCACCCACGAAAATCTGCACGGACGAATCCTCCGGGCCTGGAACAGGTGGATCCCCAACGAACGTCGAAATATCCAGAGACGAAGTTGGAAAACTGATCACCAACTACAGAGGAACGACAAAATACGTCCCGAATCAATACGACGTCTACTCTGGTGGGTCGTTCGGTGGATCGTCCTCATCCTCGACCTTCCAACAAGGTTACAGTTCAACGCCAGCCTCGGTTCAGAGGACACAATCGCCGTTCCGTGTGACGACTTATTCCGGAGGCTACTCGAAACCGACTTCCGCCATTTCTTATCAATCCACTGCCAAATCCACAGCCGTAAGTAAAGGAAAGGTAATCGTGAAGTGGAGCGACCTGCATCCTCTTCTTCTGGGCAAACTGGGCGCCGAGTGCACCTGCAGGGGAGATCCCTTCGCCAATCTTCGCGGTCCAGGCTCCAGACTGATCGACTCGTCCAAGGGCAAAGTGGATCTGTCCAATTACGACGAGTCCGACATCTACGTGGACCTTGAGAAAGACGGTTCCTACGAGAAGAACGACTACGTGACCAACTACGAGTCCTCTTCAGATAGTCCCGTCAAGGTCTGGAACCCTGAACTCCAACAGAGGGCATCGTCCACTTATTCCTCCAGCGTCGCTCCTTCGAGCCTGGGCGTCCGCGTTAAGACAGCAGCCTCGTCCCAAAATCTGATCAGCGAATCGTCGAATCACGGTTTGATCGCCAATCACAGATCCGGAAAGAGTCTGAGCAACTTCGACTCAGCCAACATCAGAGGACAGTCTTTGTACCAAGCCGGCTCCTTGGGCGACTCCGAGGAGGTTATAGATGGCGCCACGAATTGCGCCAGACCAGGTCTCTTCCGGCATCCCAACTTCTGCAACAAGTTCTACGCCTGCCATTGGGACGAATGGAAGAAGAAGTTCACGCTCCACGTGTTCAACTGCCCGGTGCATTTAACCTTTGACGACGCCGCGAACGCCTGCAACTGGCCTAGCATGGGGCCCGCCTGTCAGGACGATAATTTGTTAGTTTAAACGGCTCGCTGTCGGCTGACGACTCATTCCGGACCTCGTGGTAGCATTCGTCGTTGACATTATCGGGGCACATGGTATCAAAGAGTTTGGCGTAGACTCTTTATTAGTTTCGTTGGGACCATCAGCTCGTGAACTAATTATTTGGAGATTTAACCCTTTGAGGACGGAGACGTTTTAATTTTGCCACGGTTAACGTATGGAATATTATTTATTTTAAGTAACATAAGTAATAATTCCCTTCTTCGTCGCAAAAATATGGGACAACGTTTGTAGAGTATTTGTACGAATTTGTAAGATTTGGACGCACGCGTACGTCAATCGTCCGCAAAGGGTTAAAGAACCGAGGATGTCGCGGTACCCTAATCAACGCAGGAATTAAAATTCGGTGTCCATCTATTATTATTAGGGATAGTTGTTTCGTATATTTATTTCGTAGGAATTTTCAGCAAATTGAAGAAAACTCTGCAGAATTTTAATCCGATAAAATAATGTTCCCTCGACATTCCTCGACGGGGAACAAACGGCGTTGAGGTAACGTTTAATTATAACGCGGATAACGGTTTACACTGAATTTCTTTACGTACCATTGGAACGTTCACCCGGACGAGAGTAACAGAGAATGCTTTCTCGAGGTGACGAGGATCAGGACACAAAGAGAAGAAGAAAGATCCAAGGCGATCGAGGTGCCGGCACGCGAAAGCACACTTGCGTCCAGAGTGAAAGTCAAACTATTGCTCGGCGATCCGAATCGCGAGCAGGAATCATTGTAAATAACGTCCCCTGTTCCTTCGAAATTTGTAAATAACCACGCGTTTATGCGCCTCTGACAAAAAATGAAATCGATCCAGCGAAGAAAAACTAAAAGAGTTGGTCCAAAAAGTATTAAAAATATCTTGCTAGAGTGTTTGGAGGGGTTCTTTCGATAGAGGATCATTGACGATTTAATCTTCCCTCTTTTTTTTTAATTCTTGTATATAATCGTGAAATGCAACGAATTTGTTAGTTTCTTGACAACGTCTCGACTTCTCACGGGGAAATTTCTTTTAATAACTTTATCCGATACGCTCTACTTTAAGCTTGCCTTGATTCTGTGTTCATCTCGTTCCTATCTTTCCTCCACCCTCTCTCGCTTCTTCTCGACGCAATTTATTATTTATTTTACAGCTTACTATCTCGTAGATGTTAAGGATACGACGGATCGATCGTTCTCTTTGTACTCCCTATTTTGCACAATTTCGAATCGAAGCTTCGATAATCAGTGCCATTCTTATCGCGGTTGTCTAATGTAATATGTTATACGTGTACGAATGTAGAATAAAATAGTAAGACGTGTCAATTTGAATCTCGCCACACGACGCTTTTATTAATTGGTAAATGAAGCGGGGAACCGCCTCGGGCTGAACTTTCGTTTGTCCCATATCTGGTCGCAGAGGCGTGGTGACTTTCCATTTAACGACGAAGACGGTCACTTAATCACGATCCTCGCCTAAACGAGATCATTGATTATTACCGCGAAAACAGCGTGGGTAAGATTGTTCCGATCCACACAATCGGCGATTCCACGTTAATCGAGAAAGTTTTTGGAAATCTTCCAAATTAATTACCATTGAATGACGCCGGTCGATCGTGAATTTGGCTCTAATTAAAAGTCTCGATAAGCATAGAAAGCAGTATGCCGAACAAAGATTCATAAAACGACGGTTTCTAAAACAGTAAGTTTCTTTTCTCCGTCAATGGGGAAGATAAAAATTACTTTACAGGAGAAATTGTATACACGTATCGGTGGCATTCGCGAATTTACATATTTATTCACGATCGATTATAAAAACATTCGAAATGCTGTAATAATTTGAGGTGGGTAAGTTTCCATGTGTTGTTAGTTGCATCATAGGAAAGTTGCAAATAACGTAATCGAAATTCTATCGGATTGAATAACTGTTACCTGGTATTCGTCCAATTACCATTCCCGCCGATTATTTCGTGAATTTCACGCTGGTTATTTAATTATTGATTTCCAGGATATTGGAGTGTTTCGTTTAGAAGTTTCACCGTGTAATTTCATCAAAAGCGTCCATTTGTTTGGCCTACCTTCGCGATTAGACGATCCTCGAGAAAGATATTTATTTTTCTGTTAGCCTTTGAGTCATTCCGTTTCTCGTAAAAGGAAACGAACGGCTCGAAGGGAGAAGAAATCGAAAAAGGAGGTCGCCAGAAATAAACCGTGTCGCCGATGACCCACTGATACATTTTCGTCCTCCTCGTAAGTGGGAATTGACACACAAACACCTTTTGTTTCCTTTGCCTTGTACTTTCCTTTATCCGCGACAAAATCCGTTCCTTTCCCTCAGGATGTTCCTCCGTCGTCGGACTTCAGCATCGCGAAGGATGTCATTTCAGGCGAACCAGATTGCTGGCTCGTGAAACCGAAATGCTATGATCAGACAGAAGAGGAAGCAATTTTGAAGAAGGAAGAAGGAAGAAACGATTATAAAATTTCCTTTAATAACAGGTTTTCACGACTACCGACCACGCAATGGCTATCATTATCGCGACTCTCTGATACTTCGTGTATCGTTTATAGCACAGTTCATGGATTATGCAAAATTTTTACTTTCCACAAAGAAAAATAAAATAGACGGTCTATTAATGTAATCCTATCCCGTAACAAAATCACAGAATCGCTTCGTTGTCTCGATATTCTAAAATTTTGAACTTAACAAATTTTGAACAATTATAAATTGTTTTGGTGAAACGCGACCGTGCGCAAAGGATTCTACGGGGTGTGCGGGTTTGAAAATCAAGAGTACTTACAAAAATGGGTACAACTAGCGGACGCAACATGGACCCGAGGAACAAGCTGATACGAGCGAGATAACTCGAGACGAAAGTCAAAGTGAAAGTTATTTTTCGTGGCATAAAGTAGCCGATGTCTATAACTTGAAACTTTATTCTGGTCAACGGATTAGTTGCATATAAATTCGACGCGAGAAACACATTTAATATTCATTGCCCCGTATCCTAATTTTACCATCGAACGCTATTGTATGCCAAAGAAGAGAAAATTCATTTGAATTTCACGCTAAATATAATCCGTAATGCAATTTCTAGATAATCTCGAACCATTAGGCGTAATGAAGATTACATTAACTGGATACTGAATTGAAATGTCATTCGAAAGGCTGTATAAATTACGCTCACTTTAGTACGGGAATAACATTTATTTATTTAATACTCGTTTGACTTCCGCAAGCTTCAAACGAGTAATCAGACTTTCTATCTTATTTTTATTTAAATCGCTCTATGCTAATTATTTCTTTTTATCCTTGCAGTGGGTACCATTTGGGCCACCCAGTTGACATTACTTTAAAAAAGAAATATTATAAAAATAATCATTTATTTTGAAACTTGTTAAGAATTTGTTCAGAATTCAAAATTCAATTTAATCCCAATTCCACATTTCTTATTTTGATTTAAAAAATTGATCAAGACTAAGTTAATAATTCATATTTCATCCCTTATTTGTTTCGTTTTCTATTTTATTTCCAATTTAAGAGAATGTAGTTCCAGTGTTAAACGAATGACGTAATAAAATTCTCCGAAATCCCTATGCATTTCTGCAAACGTCCACTCATTAGGTACCTTTAGAACATGTCACGTGCAACGATAATTCTGCCATGAAAAATATATAATATCGCGCAATCATTTTTGGAATCCTCCTTTCTAAATAGTATATATTTGAAAACCGGTATCATAGGAAATTTTTCATCGACTTCTATACGCGTGTCTGTCTTCGTTCAACAACGTGTCAGAAACCGTACGGCTTCGACTGTGTGTTGGGGCTTCCAGTAGTCAGACCAAGTCCGACTGTCACTATCTACTCGACGAGTCCCCCTATCCAACAAAGTTTAAACAAGGGGTGGGGAGGCCGATGCAAAGTACAGCACTTGACACGAGGAAAGGAAAGGAAAGGAAGGAGGTGAGAGAGGAAAGATCGGAGGTGGCGTCAAGACCAAGTTGTTCAGACTGCAAGGTGATATAAAGGCGTACGTCGACTTCACCTGGTTCAACTTTACCTGGAACATCGAACAGCTGCGCCGACCAGTAGGACCGAGAACATCCGCCACTGCCACACCACTTTTTACCATCATGTGAGTATTTTTGATCGATTTAGTCTAATCGTTGCTCTCAGAAATTGCGTTTGTACGGTGTCGCTTGAACTCTGAACATTTGATCAATAAAATTGACATTTTGGGTCCGTATTTCTTTAGAAAGATACCGTTCTTGAGAGGTGTGTGTGAGGTTGAAAAATAATTCGACGTCGTATACGAAATTGATGAAATATAGAATATGCAAACGTTTCTCAAATTTTTAACAAGTACATAGGTAAAATAGACACATTGGATCCAAGCTTCGTAGAAATTTATAAATGAAATTAGAAAAGATTTGATAGAATATCGAATGCTAGCATAAGAAAAATATTAGAATAATTACGTATAAACAGATGCCTTGGATCCAAATATCCAAAACAATATTGCCCCTTTAACAAGATACAAGTTTTAATAGCGCATGGTTAAAATTAGAACCAAATTCGATGACGTATACTCGAACACGACTCTAACAAAGATACCACTACACTAGTATTACGAATAAAATTTTATTTATCACGGTCCTGTTTTTTCTCAAACGCAAAATGAGCGGCGTAACACAACGTGACGATAATCGAATGAATATTCATGACTCGACGAAAGAAACAAACAGAATTTGCATTCGTTCAACGCTTTAATTTTCCACTTTTGAGACGTATTTTAGTTAAAAAACGACGAAACAGACGAACTCGTGGAAAATTCTTCGTGGATGTTGACAGAGGCTCTCGGGAACGTATAATAGCACGTTTTATCTCGCAATTTATGTTCCACAATAAGTGGATCACATTGCGTATCGTGTTATAATGCGTACAGGAGGTTGCATAAGATGAGCAGTAGGACGTTCTAACACGATTTTATAATTCATGCTAATCGCAGGTGCTAAATTCTCATTTCTATTCAATTCGTCGCATGATTTAAGATGACACCATCTGTGTGTGGAAGAAAACATGATCGATCGAAGTCTGTCTTCCTAGCGAGAATTTATTGTTAAACTGCCGGTGGTAATTTGCGAGAGGAACTAAACAAGGTTTATGTAATCGATCGATTCAAAGCGATTCTGCGAATGGCGATACAAGGTTTTCCGGAGCCGATTTCGTCATTCGGCAACCGGCCCTGCAACAAACAAAATTAATTCAGAGAACTCAGCGAACAATCGAGGTACAAGGAAGTTAGTCAACGAGCAGATTTGATTCATAAAAATCGCTCTAAAGTTCAATTCATTAAGTTATATCTTACCTATACTTATTACTATATTTAGATACTGGAGATTTTAACACTCGGGAGTATTTAGTCACGTGTAAAAACGTGCACGATCGTTCTAACAAGATCAAGAATTCTTATCATAACTGGTTTTTCCATTCACGTCCATTTTTGCCGTGGTAATGAAACGATTAATCTGGACTCGTTCTTGCACAATGATCAAAATTTATTATCGATTGTCCGGTTTATTGTTATTCCGGTCAACGTGGGCGACAGAAACGTGTCCCACGTGAGATCCTTGCCTTGAAGCCCGTGAAAGTGAAAGGATTCTTGATCCTATCTCCTACAGGTAAATGCGATCCAGGGGTTAAAAATGCATTACATCGATTGCATTAAGGGTATACAAAAGTTTCCATTACCTCCGGAACAATTATCATTGTTAACACGTTGATTGCCGTGCGATGGTCGCTCGTAACTATACCTCAAGCAATTTGCAAGGTATCAATGTGCAAATTTAAATTTCTAAATTAATACATCCTTGGTAATTAATATTTTAATTGGTCGTGCTTCAGCAATTAGCAAATTTTAAATCTGTAACAGAACGATTTAATTGGAAGTATTTTATGAAATGATATTGCAATTTATTGTAATTTACTGTAAGAAAATTCTATGGACTGTTGAAAAAAAAAAGACAAAGGAAAATTAAACATAATTGGTAACGAAACCGTGAAGTAGAACTTTCTCCTTGTCTTAAGTAGAAAGTTCAATTCGATTGGCGTGGTTGATCATGCTTGACAGACTAAATGTTGCTTTTTGCTTTCTTCGCGTTTGATATGCGATTAATAGAGCGGGATCGGTGGCAACAGACTTTTCATTCCGATAAATTATCACGATTTATTACCAGTACGAAAAAAAAACAAAAATAAACAGAATAGATAAAACCATTTCCATTTCCATGAAATATTACGTTTACAGAATATAAATTTATGCAACAAGCAATGGCTCTTCGAATGCAATTAAGTTCATTGAATAATTTTCCAAAAATAAATGCTGATATCCAAAAATTTGTTTACTAACGAGTCAAAATTTATACAAAAATCTAATTCAGAATTTGTGCAAATTAAGATTTATCTTCCGAAGATTCGAAACGCAAGACGGAAAGTTACGATTTCACCGGGACGAGCAAAACGCGTACGCTGGAAAACGAAAGCTCGCTCGATGATAAAGAACAGATGAAGTAAATGGGTCGGCAAGAATAAAAGAAAAATGAGAAGAAGAAAAAAAGGGGGAACCAGGCAGCAAAGTAGCCTGGAGCAGTGAAAGTCTGAAACCGGGTTGAACTTTGCCGAGAATGGTCACGCTGGTGATTTAACACGATCCGAAAGAAAATATGAACGGGACGAAATCATAAAAATATACTTCGTACGCCCACTTGAACTGTTACATAAGAACAAGTCGCCAGTTTATTTTTCTCTCACACTCGTTTTAATCCGTATCTGGATGACGTACGTATTTTCATAACAATCTGTCGTTCGTTGTAATGAGATTAAATTATTTTATTAGATACTTGAAAATTTTCTAGATTTATTGGAAACGCAATTGTTCGAGAATAGGATTCTCTACGATTTAAATAATTGAATGAATTGATTGATTAGATTTGCACATTTATTAATTGAACCGAAGGTATCAAAGTGGTACCGGATACTTTTTAAACATTCTTCAATTTATAAATTTAGGATTTCAATATACAAAGTTTTTAATCAATTTTCCTTTCGTTCCTTCGTTTCTTTATGTAACTGGATCGTTAGTAAAGAATGTTACACCGCAATAGAAAAGATACGGATCGCGATTTGTTCCCATTAAGATAGATCTTATCGATCGCATGAACAAAACTGCAACGTGTATGCAATCCTTCATCAAACGATTCTTTTTCACATTTATGAATTGTAATAGAATGAGTTTAATGAAATAATTTCAAGAATGAAATTTTGCGTATTTTTATGATTCTTTTCTAACGAAATATTAATTTCAGGGTGGTGTGGTTGGTGCTGTTACTGGCAACAGCCATCCTGGCGGAGGGAGCGGTACCGGACCCTCCGACTTCCGGTATCACCACTGTCGGCTCTTTGAAATTGGCAACAGCCGCTGACTGCGCTGGAGTTGTCGCTTTTTCCGCGACCCAGGCCTCCGTCGATGTGAGTCTAAACGAATAATATACTTTAAATATTAAATAATTGTGTTATTCTCAAATTACTAATGACGTTAAATTTATTATCGTCCAAATATTAATGCATTCAAGCTTCTATTTGATCAAACATTTAGCATCAACCGTCATCATCCAACGCAAGGTGCTAATGTCTTGAAATTCGACACTTCGCTGGTGATAATTGATCAAGCATCTCTTTTTCTTTTTCTATTTTCACAGCATGCCAAAGTGATACTCTCCGAGACACTGGTCGACAAAGGCGTGGGTTACGTGGCCCAAACAGGAACCTTCATTACCCATTGTCCAGGCTTGTACCAATTCAGTTTCGCCGGTTACGGCAGTACCGATCTTCGACTATCTCTGAAACGGAAACTAAACAATTCTGACAGCTGGAGACAGGTGGTCAGCGCTGGCCCGGGAGGCGGTGCCAATTTGGTCTTGCTGGACGTCGAGGCCGGGGACCAATTTGCCATTTTCGTGGAGTCTGGAAAGATCGCGGACAGCGTCACGTTCTCTGGCTATCGAATCGCTAAGAAATAATTCAATCGCTACGGTCATTATCACACACCTTTGGATCATTGGAAAGCTTCATGGAACAGAGTAACAACGATGATCGAAATGTTGCCTATCGAATTGTCAGGAAATAGCGAACCATGACGATTATTGTTCGTTCAGACACCTCTGAATTCGAAGACGATCGAACATCGGCTGAAGAATCGCCAAAAAGTAAGAAATCGTGACGACGATCATCCGTTTGAACAAAATTATTGAACAAAATCGGATACGATGATCGGGGATGATCGCGTTGATCAGGAATTCGTTCAATTGGAATGTTTATTTTCACTTCGGATGGTTTGGATCGATCAGAGTTCCTGATCTGAAAACGATCGACCAGAGTGGTTTCTGATCTTCTCCACGAACATAACGCTCTGTGATAGCCCTCTTTCTGTGCTCACTTCCTCTCTTATCGTCTTGCAATTTCATTGATTAATACTTTCTGTGCCATATTCGGATGACGTGTGAATTTTCACGTATTAATAAGAACGGTCTGATTAGATCAATTAGATATTACTTAAAATATGTTCGAAAATTTGTGAAATAGAAATAGTTTATAATATTTATTGAGAATATTGCGATGTTAACATGGTATCGATAAAGTGTTAATTTTCTGTTAAATATTTTTGTAAATCATTGACGTTGCAAGATGCTTCAAGGTACTTTGTGATTGGTGCACCTTTTCTGTTTCTCTCTCTGATCATATCTTCAACTGTAAATATTTCTATTTATCTATTTATCTTTCCTATGATGCTCTTATTTTATCTATCCTTTTCTTCAAATTTCATTTTTCATTTTCTGTTTCTGTTCCTTTTTTTGTTTCTATCTTTTGTAAAAATTTACTGTCTCTTTCTCTGCTCTTTTCTTATCATTTCTATCCTTTCTTCGTTTACTTCCGATTACTTCTTCTGTTTGTTTCTACACACTTTCTTCGAATACCTATCATCAGTATTACAATTTTAAAATTGATCCAACTTGCCATAAAAGAACTGTCTTCTTTCCTGTTCTTTCTGTTCTTTCTTTTCTTTCTTTTCTGTCTCCTTTGAACTCTTCTATTTTACTTTCACTCTTGAATCTGTAATTCTACACGAATTTATTGGACTAGTCTTTTTTCTACTTTTCTTTCTTATCTTGATCAATTTTCCTCTATCTTTTTCTGCTTTCCTATCTCTTTATATTTGCTACCGATGTGAACTAAAATATACTGAAGTACCTGAAATTTAAACAAAAATTTATTTTTTATTCTCAGTTTCTATTCTGTTCTTCTTCTGATTTCTTATAATTTTAATTTCTTCCTGTCTTCTGGTTTCACTATTCTTCTTTTCTTTCTTTACTTTCTATCTTTCTTCAAATTGTACCTTTTTCTTCTTTTCTTTTTTATGATTTTATGATTTGGACTATACTTTCACTTTATTATTTCTCTTTCATTTATTTTCAACGTGCTTTTGGACCTGTACAATCTGTTTCGCTATTTCCTTTCTGTTTCTATACTTTACACTTTTCTTCTATTTCTTCTTTCACTCTACATTTTCTTATCTTCGTTTCAAATTTACAAATTTATTGTATGTACATAATTTTCTTTTCTGTCCTTCTATTTTCTTTATTCAGAAATTTCATTTCTTCTTTCACTTAATTTTCCGCTCTTTCTTGCTCTTTATTTCGTTCCTTCCATTTTATTTTCAGCTTTCAATCACTTGATCTTCTTTAATTTCTTTTCTGACTCTATGCATCCTCTGCAATTTTCTTTCTTTTCTCTACTTCGAACAACCTTTCGCCTCAACATTGAACTTCTATCGCAAATCTGTTAAATATTTGTCGCTGAAACACGACGTCTCTTCTAGTCCTGTTATTGTAAATTTGAATGCTCCAATAATGCTGTGCATCGTACTCCATAAGATGTCTCTCTTTTCTTTCGAACAATTCTTTCTGTTTCTTTATATTCTCCAACTCTGTGCCTCTGACTTCCTTTCATTCTTCACTTCTTTGTGTCTACCTTTTGAACCTACTGTTGCTCAATTTCTATTCTTTCTGCCTTTCGCCACTCTTTTCCTCGAACAACCCTCGAACATTAGAACTGGATCAATTGTGAACCAAATGATAAAAATTTAGAAAATTAATTTTCAACTGTTCGAGGATTAACGAACCTGAACTAAGATCTGTACATACAGAATCACACCAATTCTGCCACACTTACGACAATGAAAAACAAACTCGTTGTAAAATATATTTACGGAAACCGCGTTTCCTTTCAATCTTTTCTCACTTCTAGTCTGATCTTCCCACCTATCGAACCCACTTTGCATAAAAATCACCTCGCGAAAGAACAATACAAATCTTTCTCCATACTGTGATCCTCAAGTGCTATAAATGTCGATTCTACTATTATCCTTGTTCTATATATTTTTTTCTTTTTTTTACTGTAACAGACAATTGCCCTCTGTAATTCGTAACAGTTGCTTTTGATTTCGATCTTGACCCTTTGCGATATTTATTATTCTAATTGAACAGTTTATGAAATTTTGATAAACAGGCAAAGGGTTAATAAAAGTGTTATACACCTTGAAATGTTTGAACACTAAAACGGGACGATTAAGCAACGGTTACTCACTATACTTCGACTATCTGATTAAAATAAACGATCGGCTTCTGTATCTCTGTCTTCCTTTTTAAACATTCTACTCTACCTTCTCTGTCCATCTGTTTCACGATTTTATCTGTTTCTGATTCTCTTCTATCCTCGTGTAAATATCGAAACTCGAAAGCTTCTCAAACGAATCTCGTTTCGCTATCACAGCAGTTACGTTGTCGAGGAGTAGCCAATTAAATTGCAAAAAGAGAAACCTAAGTATTGACGGAGAAAAATGGAAAGTTCAATCGTGATTACAAACGGTACGGCCTTTCGTTTATTCGATTCATTCGTATTTGTAATAACAATTTTGTACTCTCGGAAGAAAGTGGACATAACAAAAGAACAAGAAAAAACTTATAAGATCTGTCATACAAATATTGTAAAGAATTATTTTTATATAAAACATCCCTTCCTGCGTTCGATCATATGTTTAGCTCCACGGTTCCGCCCAAGGACCCTTTGTAATTTTCGAGAACAGGATAGACTTCCTCCTCCAGAAATTCGGTCACTTGTTCAGGCGCTCTGCCAACGAAGGTACGAGGATCGAGAAGATCGTTCAATTGATCTAAAATCGGCGCGAAGTAAGGGTCGTTCTTGATCCTGTCGACCAAATCGTTGTCCAAACCGTGTTGTTTCACTTGCGCCCCGGCTTCGTGTGAAAGCACCCTTATCTTCTCGTGACAGACCTGTAAAAAGAATATTCTAATATATCGCGTTACAATTTTTGGGAACCTATCATCAGCAGTTGCAATCTTAAATGTTTTTTGTATTAATACTTAAATATGATAGCAAATTTTAAATCGAGTACTTTACTTAAAATCGTAATTAATTTGCAAGAGAATTTCATCAAATTGTCCAAATATTTATATATAGTTTACCTGTCTGTCACCTCCTGCTTTCACCATAGCCATTATTATGTTTTCCGCGGTCATGAAGGGTAATTCTTGGGCCACGTGTCTGGCAATGACCTTGGGATACACGACCAGACCCTCGGTGATATTCTGAAGCGTCATTAACACAACATCGGCCGACAGGAACGCTTCCGACAAGGTGAGTCTTCGGTTCGCCGAATCGTCGAGGGTCCTTTCCATCCATTGGGTCGCAGCCGTTTGCAAAGCGTTGTTGGACAGGGTCATCAGGTGTCTTGCTATGCTGCAACACCTTTCTGAACGCATTGGATTTCTTTTGTACGGCATTGCGCTCGATCCAATTTGGGTGCTTTCGAAAGGTTCCTCTATCTCTTTCATGTTCGCCAGAAGTCTTATATCGCTGCATATCTGAAAAACGAATATAATTTGATTAATAGCTGGGGGTAATTTGAGTATGCTATAGATCTTAAATTAATTTTTAAATAAATGAAAGAATTCCTAATAATCCAGGCGACGGTTTTTAATAGAAATTCATGTGTCACCCATGTGGGTGATATGGCAGTCAAAGTATTAAACAATGTTCATTAGGAAAAATTGAAATAGAAATCACAAAATCATATCTATTTACTTTGTGAACCGTAGAACCCAAAGAACTTAGGGCATTCAAGCATTCTACATCGACTTTTCTACTGTAAGTTTGTCCAGTTACGGGATAGTGCTTCTCGAAACCAGCCAATTTGGTCACCAGTCGATCCAACTGTTTCACTTTTTCTCCATCGCCTGTGAAAACATAAATTAGGATCATTACATGATTCAAGTCTGAAGTTTAAATTCGACATCGTACTCACCGTTGAATAATTGAAGGAACGAGGCTTGGGTACCGGTGGTACCCTTAACACCTCGAAACTTTAGATCATTTCTGGCGCGTTGAATCGCTCTTTCGTCCATCAGAAGATCGAATAACCACAGTGTGGCTCGTTTTCCAACCGTGGTAAGCTGAGCTGGTTGAAGATGAGTGAATCCCAGCGTTGGCAGATCGCGGTATTCCATGGCGAATTTTGCGAGACGGGACAACACGTTCGCCAGTTTCGGTAACAGTATGTCGAATCCTTGGCGTAGAATGATCAGATCCTTCGAAAGTAAGGTTCATGGTCAAAGAATTAATTCTGTCGTTTATTTCTGAAATGAAACGTTTCTCTGAGAAAATATTACCGTGTTATCACCGACGTAGCAACTTGTTGCACCCAGATGGATAATAGGGGCAGCTTTGGGGCACTGGTTCCCGAAAACGTGAACGTGTGCCATAACGTCGTGTCTCGTTGCTTTTTCTTCTTTCGCGGCAGCCTCGAAATCGATATCGTTAACGTGAGCCTCCATTTCGCTAATTTGTTCCTGGGTGATGGCCAGTCCAAGCTCCTGGAATAATAACATCCCGTTTCAAAAAGATTCGAAACTATCGAGACTTGTATCGTTCTAAAAAATTTGGTCATTTATTGTTCCATCTCTGCCTTTTCATTAGCACGTTGACTGCCACAGTGAAAACAGACGTGTGTGGTAAGACACACTGAAATTCCAATTATTAGAGATACATTAGGGAACATTATTCGATTATAGAAAATTTGGAAACCACCAAAGCAATCAACGTGTTAATCCTTTGTGAACTAACTCTAACCTCACAGCAACTTACAAATTCTTATATATATTTTACAAATTTTGTTCTATGTTATTGACACAAGGAATAATTATGTGTGAACAACAGAAATTAATAGTATATGCTTTGGAGAAGGGAATTCTTACTTATTTTATTTAAAATAAAAGTCTTTCGTCCTCAATGGGTTAAAATATAGAGGACATCGTTATTTTCTAAAAGAAAAGCAACAGTTTTTTAATACGTCGATAATTATGAGACATTTGGGTACGGAATAACAATAAACGTTATATTTCCACGGCATCGAGCGACATTATCGTCGATGATAATACGGTATGAATGTGCAGGTGCCTTTCTACGCGTTCTTATCCCTGTTTCGACGTATGCTCTATCATCTGATTAGATAAAGAGGGCTTGGTGCTGGGTCGAAAGCGCTTAACACGACGTGTAACTCATTTCGTTCACCTGTTTTTGCCGTGAAGAAGGGTACGCGTCCGACAAGAAGAGTAATCATGGTGTCCTTGGAAACTATCGCGAGTATAGTGATCAAAGTTCTGAAACTGGTGAGGCTACGTATTTTCTTCTTTGTGAAATGAAAATTGCGCGGGTAAAACAGCAATTGAGTGATCAATGTGACAATGATTATCTTTGAAACAAATGTACGAAACGTTTGAAGAAATTCAGTTGTTGTAAAAAAAGGAAAGTGGTGCTTTTATTAATCTTCTTGTTGGTATTAATTACAGAGGTTGTATTTCGAGTTTGATTCAATAATTGTAAATATAGCCATGTTCTTTATATGGAAATATAATAATCTGATGGAATTTAATCGCGAGGTAGAATCAACTAAGAAAAATCGAACCTGTAAATTAGTGCAATACCTTGGGATTGATATATCGTCGTAATTAGACTCATTCAAGAAACATTTATACACGGCTCTATGATTCATTTCGTTCTTTATCGTCGCACGATAAGGAACCCTGTTTGCAACGCGATACGACGCCCTTCTTTATGAACCATGCGATGTACCTACTACTTTTCGCTAAAGCTTCCTATTTCCCTTCTTTTTTTTTTGCTAAATTAATTAGACCTTGCTAATTTATTTAATAAGCAGAGGGTCATTCGATGCTACCATTCCTGCACTGTTTTTAAATAAAATTTCGATTTTTGTTTGTTCCTTTAAGCAATAATAACTCTTCATTATTTTTTAATTACAGTCCCCAAATTATTCGAGTTAATTTCTGTGCCAACATGAAATGGATTCTCTACAAATAGAATTTATTTATTGTAACAGATTTATTAGTCTGAATCTTGGAATTTTTGATGGATAAGGGATGTTGACATTGTCGATTCACTTTTCAGATCATTAACTTGATAATCCTGATCCTGTATCGAACAGGATACAAGGATGGAGGGTTTCTGGGTGTCGGTGGAACGTGGAACTTGAACGAAGACAAAAATCCAGACGCAGAGATCGTTGCTTCGGGTGTACTCGTGGGTTTCTTCATCTACACCAGTGTGGTTCTTATAACCTACTGCTTTGGGAGCACGAATCACAAGAAAACTCTTGTGGTAAGAAAAATCAGATTTTGTATTTAAATCGAATAGAACGTTTTAATTAGAAATCTGTGAGTTTAATTACAATCAAAACACTGAATAATTTGATTATCCTAGTATTAAAGTATCTTAACGAAGCGCAAGATTAATCAAATTCCACTTGATTATTTGTTCTGATAGAGCTATATTGTTTCAGGAAATTTTGATGAATTTTGTCGGAACCTTCATGTTCGTTGCCGTAGGCGGCACAGCACTTCATTACTGGAACGGTTATCAACCAGAAAATAAATTTGACACGGTTGTACAGGAACGACAGGTAATTGCCGACTTTGATAGTTCTTAGGTTAAGGATTTATGTGCTCGATCGAATCGATCGGAAATTTTACGATCGATCGCTTTACATTTTCGTGAAATTATTTTCAGGTGGGCTTAGCCGTTGGATCGCTCTGCGTTATCGAAGGTTCAGCGTATCTGGTGGATTTGATACTAAGTTTTCTACATTTTGCGAAAAATCGTGACGAATTTTTCGAATAAATCGAATTTCCCTTCATTTTTGATATCTAGAAAATGTCCATTTCGTTGGCTCGTGACATGAGTTCGTAGCAAAGAAGAAATTTAAAATTCCCTTCAAATTCATCATTTTAATTTAAAATCAAAACTATCCAGAATCACGCAGCACAAAATAGTTTTTTTTTAAAAGAACTTATGTTACGATCCATATGTTTGCATCGCGATAGATTAATAATCGGAGAATTCAAATTTCAAACATTCATCATTCAGGAAGCTTCTTTCGAAAATTATCCATCAAAAAAGGTTTCATTAAATGACACTGTACGAATGTTACACATACAATGACGTACAATTAAATATTTTATACTTGTAGAAATATATTACTAAATGTAGAACGTATTATTTAATTTTTATATAAATATTACATTTATTTTTATTACACCAACGTATAAGTAGACTTACTGTACGCAGGAATGACGTTTAAGAAAGAATAAATTTATAAAATTAATTATATTTTGTAGAAAGTACTTCGAGAATAACTTCAAGAATATCAAACTTCAAGCAATCGGCGATCAATCTTGGCGAGCATGTTCGAACAAATACGACGACTTCTTAGAGACTTCAGTTTTCATCTGAAAATTTTCGAGCTGGTAAAAAAGTACCAATTCTTTTCTATTCCATTTTATAAATTTCTTACGATCGGTCGTTTAGGTTCTGGCATGCATATGCTTGTACGAATTGCTCAGATACCGTGAATACATGATACCAAGATGGTTATGGGTGATTTATTGCATCGATTCGCCCCTATACGCCATCGTGTATTTTTCCATTGCCATGTCACACGTGTTTAAGGAATCACAAAAATTATCAGTCAGTTCATACTTTAATTCTTTCATTTAAATTAACCCTTTGCGCTCGAGCGGCGCCTCTAGAGCGACATGTGTAATTTATTAGAATATAGCAAATCAACGAAAGTAATGGAAATAAATGAGTTCATAAACATTTGTAACTATTTTAACTATATTCAAAAGCGCTTCGAGTCCAAAGGGTTGAACCAAAAGTTAGGAACCTCGTGTACCGAGCGCACAAATTTGTTTAAATTCATTTATAGGAATTCACGTATTACGTACTGGGAGTAATATTCAATCTCATCGGTGGAGCGGTAGGAATCGAGAGGGGACGAAGCGAATTCACGGAGGACCCAGAAAATTCGGAAAATCGAAACGAGTTGACAATTGGGTTACTGTTATTAGGTGCACGGATAAATCATCTTTGTCGATGATGAAAATTGTTCTTAATAGACTTCTCGTTTTCAGTGAATTTTATCGTGCTGCTTCTCGAAACCGCGTACATGGCGTACACCGATTATTACAAGAAACGTAGATACAGTTCCGGGAGGAATTAATCTACGTTTTGAAGTTATTTTTTTACGATCTAGAATCGATACTCTGAACGTTCAAACATTCGACGAGGTTAAACAAAATATCGTCGTGGATATCTTAAGAAGTTTGCGATTATTAAAATGGGTAATCTATCGGCTCCTTTCTCCCATCCGATATTAGGGTCAAGGATAGTCGACAAGAAATTGTTAATATGGAAAACAGTGTCGTTGGTTCGTTTTATAAATAGAAAAATTACAAATTGATCGATTAATTATATTGATACTTTCGATTCAGCTGGAGAGGTTACGTTTTACAGGAACTTAGAAATTTCAAAATATTATATTTTTAGGAATTTAAAAGCTTAGACATTTAAAAGGGAAATGAAAGATAGAAAGTTCAAAGGATTAATAGAATTTGATTTTATGTAGCTTATTTTAGAGGTTAATTTAAATTACAAAATGGAACTCGTTTCTTTAGTCCGCATGCATAATTGGTACTGTAATATACATGGATGCCTTAGAACCGTATTTTGAAATTCCAATTTTCGGAATTTTGGTGCCAACTTTCGTAACCGGCTATATCATAATACATTCTTCAGACATTTTTCTTTTGTACGCGGGAGAAGACCATATCTTTCTCGTGAGTAAGTGTAAAATAAAATGTAATATAAAGGATAATCAAAAGTACGATTTTTAGTCAAACAAAGATTCTAATTATCATTATTCGTTACTGAAGGAAACATGCTTCAACGTGGCTGGAACGATCGGAAATCTGGTCTGCGGTGTATATGAATTTTACAAATGGATCGCATGGATAGTCGACACCAATCAGGATTCTAGTCCAGACTACGAGTATGTTAAATAATTATAATCAAAAGATTCCTCTGTTGAATCGAATCAATTTTCAAAGGTGTCTGTTTAAACAATTTCTTTTAGTATTCCAGAAATAATAATGACGTTTATCTTCTTTCTTCATTTTACTTCGTTAAGTGCCGTAATGGTTATTCGTGCACACCGTTGGCATCAGTCAATGATACCTGAAGAATGGTGATTAATCAAATCAGAAAATATATCTTTTCATGATTTTATCGATATTTAACATCGACGAAAGTGGTGTATTATTGCAATTCTTTCAATTAATTAAAATTGAAATAAAAATAATAAATGTATACCTTGATTAACGTTTAAAGGGTAAAAAAGGGGGAAGTATTTTCTCAAGGAAATAA
The DNA here is from genome assembly GCA_022405125.1 of Anthidium xuezhongi. NCBI lineage: Eukaryota > Metazoa > Arthropoda > Insecta > Hymenoptera > Megachilidae > Anthidium > Anthidium xuezhongi. The sequence continues at coordinate 3,574,531 of CM039649.1, forward strand.
ATTGAAATAAAAGTTTCAACTTCTTGGGGTCGTCTTATAATAAGACCACGGTCTCCCATTGGGGGCCACAGGCGGCCACGGTATGCATCAATTAATCTACTTGACCTCGTAATCATCTTGAATGACCGGTACAATCGCACACCCACGATCCGGATATATAATCCCGTTAATTACGCACGTTGCCAGTAATTTAACCCTTTTTAGACTCAATGTGAGCAACGAGCAACATTTCGAACACGAGCAAAGAGAAATCTCGCTAATTTTAAAGTCTACGTTGCTGTACAAATATCTGTCTTCGTGATACAGTCGTTTCTACAATTTTTTAATAAATAAATCAACAAAATATTTATGGTTAATATCATGGAAACTTCCAAATATTATTAATTTAAGAAGGATAAACAAATTAAGAATAACTTGAAGAAAGTTTGCATGCCAGTGTTGATGAGGAAGTCTTTGAAACCGGAAATCATTGACTATAGTTCAAGATCGACAGGAAGATCGCACAATGATTGCGAACGAAGACCAAAGCCGCACCTACTGACCTAGTGAACACGTAATTTCCTGCATAGGTGTGTTGATTATCCACACATGCACAAATGACTGTGCATGATACGTCTACGTGCACGCAGCATATAAAATAGTTTTTCTGTAATAGGAGTCGGCTACGAGTCGAGTCTATTACACAATTAGAAAATAATCTTTTGCCGGTATGAACTGTTTGCATTATTCGCAATTCTTTTTCTTTTTACGATATCGTTTTTTGAACAATGTAAATAAGTCGGATCGTTTTGTTAATGTTTCTTGCAACAGGGTTGGAAGTGTACGGTCGATATCGGTTATAAGAAAATAATGCAAAATCACGACTTGCGCTCGTTCCATATTTACTGCATGTCGAATTGTTCTCTTTTAATATTCATACAACTTCGTCTTTATTGTGTCATGGTCGAAGCATTATAAGTTTCTAGTTCGGACGCTCGGTGTCAATTATCGTACACTGAACCCACGAGTTAATTTAAGAATATATTAATTATTAACAGACTTACTCCAGATTTTTTATCAACAAGCTTCTGCCAAGTTACGATATAAAATTATGAATTATAATTTGTAATTTTGTTTTCTATTTTATTTCAATTTGAAACAAAGTGTAGTTCTGGTGTTGACTGCGAACAGCACGAGCGCACATACCGTTCAAGGGTTAATAGCGCTCGGTGAATCATGCGAGTCATTCCTCGAAGGAATTTCGTTACGATGATCGTGCCAGACGTTTATGTGTACCCAAGAAAAACGCATTGCGTACGAAAGCCGATATCGTCGGCTGAAATCGAGGAAAAACCTGCGATACAGAAACGATTTCGCAACGTTACACAATAGGTAACACGATTCAAAAGGGATACCCGAGCACGATTTCTGTCGTGCCCTACGTGCTTCCGAAGGTTTTCGCACGTGCACACATCCGCAATCGGTTACGTGCAAAATTATACACCGTGTGTGAGTCACGTCAGCTCTCGAGCACGGTCCGATGCGTGCTTTCGTGACCCACCACCCACAAAACACGTGCCCGCGAATTAAATGCCGCAGTTACCTCGCCCTTCGTGGCCTACCTCCAATTACACACGTTCCTGCGTGTACCTTTGAAATCGTAACTCCTCTACTTCCGGCACTCGATCGATCCGACCGTGTCCACTTTTTATACAATAATTGCCAATAAACTTTTACGACTCTTTACAGTAAAATTGCAAGGTAATAGATGGAGGTTCAAATTTTTATTACTCCATTTGTGTATTAATAATTTTGTTAATTGTTTAACAAGAATAATTTAATTTAAGTAACATTTTGAAATCTAGAATTTTAACTCTCGAGATGGAGCTCGAATCAATCGAAATTTTTAATTTATTGTAAAATATTAAACGGCAGTATGAGCCATGCTTGCTTTTCTCAGTACTGTTCCTTATTGGCTGACTGTAACAATCGCTGGAAAAAGAAACACTTAATTGTTAGCAGGCACAGTTCGTGTCAGAAACGCGTGTTTGATCAAACATCCCATACGAGACACGATAAATACCGAAGCTGCATAATACGAGGAATATCACCTGAGATATCATTCGAAATCGACCAAGAGAGGGGAAGCTTTATCAAAACAGCGGCAATAACAACATTCGAGGAGCCCATTGATGGTTACGCAATCTCGAGGCACGTAAAATGAAAAAAAAATCGTGGGTAATTAATCAGACGCGTCTTTACGAGCCTCTGCCACAGGAGTATGACTGCGACACGGCCATGCGGTGGGCCTGACTAACAAAAGTCGGCAAACTGCCTGCGCAACTTGCACGTTACATACGACGTAGACTCCTAGCGTGTCACGCTTCGCGTTCCAGTTTAACTCGCTCCGCGACACGGTGCGGGCCTGCACGTTTTGTCCACGATTTTCCATTTCTGCCGGTCTGTCCACCGACCAACCCCTAGCCGATTACATTCTTGCTTCTTATTCGAGCTTTCGAGGTATTCGTCAAAGTATCTTCCGCTGAAGAAAGTCGAATCTCGTCGAGGGATAATCGAATCGGTTGATTCCTTTGCTGTCTTGGCTCGTAATTGATTGGGTCGTGGGCAATTTTTGGTGAAATAACAGTTGTGGAGGGAGACCGAGCAGTGATCGAGTTGGTGAAGGCTCAGACGTGCTCAAGGTGGTTTATGAGTTTAGACGAGGGTGAGTAGCATTTTCAATCCTTACACGATCGTAACTATTGCTTACAATTAAATAATTTAGAACGTTTAGAATAAATTTTCGAAGATTAAAAGCTTTTTAAATTTAATTTAATTAAATATTATTCCAGTGTTAATACTAAACCCCCAATTTTATAATTTATAAAATCATAAGTCAGTCGAAACTTGAGAAATTATAAGATTGCCAGCATTTAAAAATTAAAATTCTTCCTTACTTGTACTCACACGTGCTTTGTTGTTGAATCACCTTTACAATTGTTGTGCAATCACTAAGCACAACGTGAATTTTCAAGTAACAAAATTATGTTAAAAACGAACCGTCGTTAAATATGCCCTGATTTTGAAATCACTTTATATCACTCTAGTCTATGCACACAATCTTCCCCATTAACTTGGACATTTATTTCGCTGCTATTAGGGTCGATGCGCTTGATGAGCGGAGATTAACATCAGGGAGTGGAAAGAATTGATCGTGAAAGACATAGGTAAAATTTTCCAAGCTGGGTGACAGAAGGGGGAAACATCGTAGGGTCAGAATGGCAGATGAAAATCAGCAGGATCAGCATGTCCCCAAAGAGCGCAGGATAATCAGGCATGCACCGTTCATTATGAAAATCGTCGAAGTGGTAAGTGTCATCGATTAAAAATTTTAATTCCTTTCATTTTCTGTACAATTGTTCTCAAACTTCGAATTTTAGTTATTAAATTTGCAAATTTTTAATTGTGATGATTGGTGAACTGAATATTTTTGGTATTTGTCAACAGGTATTGGCAGTGTTCGCGATTGGATTGATAGTGGACCCATTGAACTCCTTCCAAAGGATCTTGACGAAATCCCACTTCAAATTGGACGACGCTGCCATCATTTACATCACCGTAGCCGGTTACATTATAATCAACTCGTTATTCCTCATTTGCCATTTCCTCGGCGATCGGATACCAAAAAGAACGGTGAGTCTCGAGCACTTAATTGACGTCCAATTTATACTTTCTTCTACATTAAAAATAAGATAGAAAATAAAATAAATAAATATAAAGGCCAGCATACATTTGGACGGAAGTATGTTTAAGAAATTCTATAATTTGAAATAAGAAACCCATAGCAAGTCGTTTTAACTTGCTCGATTCTATAAAAATCATATAAAACATGAAAAATGAAAGAAAACTTTTAACCATCCGTCTAGAAATTGATTGAATACTTTTTCCAACGAGTGTCCCTTGTGAAACTATTACAATTACATATTGCAAAACGATGAACGTTTTTGTCAAAATCGTTCTAACGAAGAGTTCCTGGCATATTTCCACGATCGGTATCCGGATTACGTGACAGATGCCGTGACGATAAATTGATGAAATAACACAATCAAAGGTTCGCGTGACGAAAGGGATCGGGATGGCGACACATGGTTAGATTTATTCGGTACGTTTGCTGTTTATCGACATAGCTTCGCCGGGGCGCTCGAGGTTTCCGGTAACCGGTCCGATTTGCACAGCTGAGCCGCCGTAGAAACCGTGGCTTCGATAATTAACAGATGTGTCATGTCCTTCGTACGCGTAACGATACAATCGTCGTTCCTTTGTATACCTGCGTAGAATCGGTCGCTTGTGTCGGAATAACTCAACAAGTTATTCATAATAGAAGCGTTCGCGGAGAAGGAAGTCTTCCGTTCAGCTCTCAAGCTGAACACCTTGAAACGTTCGTTCGAAAGTAGTAATCAAAAATGAATTTATTGTAGTAGTTATTGTAGTAATTAAATTCAATTCGTTTAATATTGTACTGCAATCTTTGATTGATTGATGCAATCTTTTTATAATACACCTATTGGCGGTTTATTTTCACTTGCTTGTATTTCTATAACAGTATCAATTTTATTATATCAATTTTTCGGTTTTCTTTGATCCTTAACACCTTGACTGCCACGTCACCCAAATTTGGGTGGCACTTGAATTTCCATTAGAAACCGTCGCTCATATTATTAGAAATTCTTTCATTTATTTGGCTGAAAATGTTCCCGTTAGACATCAGAAATTATAGATAATAAAAATAACAAAATATTGTGGAGATGGAAGTTACTATTAATTAAGTTACTATTAATTCTTCTTGGTTCTATTCTGTTAAACAGAATACCTTAATTTCAAACTTGCTTTTACAAAATTTATGATATTCCAAATTTGCTTTTCCAAATCTGTTACTGTTTAATTTGTATAGGAAACGCGAAATATTTTTTTGAAATTTTGTTACAAATGAAGAAAATTGCATAATATTATGTTTGGTTTTGATTATTCGCACGGTCGGTCGTAACGTTGAAAAATGATAATTTTGTAATATTCTTTGCACTGTTCGAAGGAGGCCACGAAGTTATTCACATCCTCGTTAAAGACCATAATTATTCTACGTGTTATCGCGCCGGTAAGACGTGTACGGTAATAATTATCGCGTTTTTCGAAACAGCCAGTCACAACGATCGTTAAGCGACCATAAACGTCGGGCAAAAACGTTGATAAAACGACATGCCAGAACTCTGATATTGATAATTTATGAATTTTAATAGAAGTAAAACGGAACACACGTGTCTTTACATAGAACAGGTATTGCTATCATTAGAAAATGTCAAAAATATTATAAATTATTTAATGATGTTTCAACAGAATTGTAATACGAATCAATAGATGACAGATTTATAAATTTATCAATTTTAGGAACACAGTGGTATTATAAAATTAGTTTCTTAAATATTAAAATTGAATTAGTTATAATTGTTCTGTAATGATATATAAAGTCTATGGTCTTTAGATAGTATTTAAAGATAGATCGATAAAGTTATGAGTTTAACGATTCTCAATGCCATTTGCCAGCTATAGAAAACGAGTAAACCTTCATTAAGTAGCCTTGAACGATTAAATGCACCTTTGAGTAACTGCAACTATTGGACGTCTCTTTTAACATCATTTGCCTCGCGTAATATTAGATTGGCGACTACATTAGCAATATTATACAGATGTTTCACTTCCAAATTAAAAATATTTATAATTTTTAACAAAATAAATTTTAGAAGTGAATAGAAACAAAATTATTCTTAAATTTATCAATTTATTTTTGAAATATCAGCATTCTTTCAGAGATATTTAAATATGGTGCTACAAAATTTATTTTAGAAATACTAGAAATCTTTCCATAAGTGTTCCAAAATAATACTGTATAATTTATTTCAGAAATATTAAAATTTTGCAAATATTAGTACTTCAGAATAATACCATAAAACTGATTTGAGAAATATTAACAATTTTTCAGGTATAATTAATCAGATATAATACTATAAAATTCACTTTAGAAATATTAGAAATTTTTCTTTAAATGTTCAAATATAATGTTCCAAATTTATTTCATACCCGAATTCTTTTCACAATCATTTAAACCCAATTCTTTCTAATAAAATAAGCATTTCTTCGTGCTTTGATTCATTGCGGTGCATAAGTTAGAAATGAAAGTAGATCATTGATCTCGATGCAATTTTAAACAACATCGATCTGGTCTGATTACAGTTGATATTGTTCGCCTCGGTGGGCGCGCTTCTGCACATCGTCGCCGGATCGGTAATCGTTTACATTTGGAAGAAAACTATAAGCCCTTATTACTACAACAACGAGCTCTATCCCAGCAAACAGTACATGGACATGTTGATATCAGGAGCAGTGTTCACGTTTCTCGATGCTGTGGTCTTCATCGCGGAAATCGTCTTCATCATCAGAACATCGACAAGGAGTTTGGAGTGAAGAAGGATCCTATCCGAAGAGCCACTTCAAAAATTACAAGAATTCGTGAAATTGATAAATTTGCAAATGTAAGTCTGTACAGGTTGAAATTAAAGTTAGGAAGCATCGATTTCAGAAGTAGATTGTGAAATTATAGAAAATGTTAATTACATTTTTGGGAACAATAGTGCAAGAGAATTTCTTATTTCTGACGAACGGAAATGTGTAATAAGAACTTTTTAATTAGATTGTCCCAAAAGTTTTTCATTTGGATACAAAAAGAAGAATTTTTGGGATAATCTAATACATATCCACCGTATGTGTTCTAGAATTTAAAAAAATGATTAGGTGATAGTGTAATATTAAATATAGCCTAAAGTTAATTTGTATAGTTCAAAACTTAGTCGCCAAATATTGAAACGTTAGTTGTAAGCCCTGATTCCGTCCACTTTTCTTTTTTATAAAATATAAGTAACATCTAAGACAAATGTTACATAGTTACATATAAGTGTTTTAGTTAAGGGATACATTTAATTGAATTAAGATTATTATAGAATATTTCGAATTTATTTTCATATTTGTAGAATCATTAGTTAAAGATTTTTATTGTAACTTATGCCCAAAGATTTATATATTTTTAACACAATGTGGATCTCCACCGAAATGAATTTAAACTTGTATTAATGTTAGTCTACGATTCAAAGCGTGTTAGCTTAGTATTAACAAAAATAAAATTTATTTATGTATCACTAACATACCACTTAATTTTATACGTATTTTATAGTATTTAGTGTAAATTTCAATCTCAGAATTGCCATGAATATCTTTAGATAATACAAATAGAATATTTTTATTATAATATTAATTCTAGATATAAAATGATCGATTCTAAATTGCTTTTATTGCGTGCGTTAAATGTTAAACAAAATGTTAATGTGTCTTTATCAAAATTCCGTCCAATTTTGCATGTTTGATTTTTGGTATCGTTAATCAAAATAATGTAATAAAAGAATTATTCGATTGTGTTATTTTGTAAGTTGAATATAGAATAAAATTTATTGATAAGTCGTACGTATGATTTATTCATTATCCTGTGGTAACAAACCGGGAATAATAAGTATTCCTGTAGAATGGTAAGTTCCCGGGATTCTTGGAATTTTACGTCACTAAAATTCTAAGAAATGGCAGGAAGAATACCTCCTGGCACATCATATTCTCCTGATACAAACCTGCAAACTCGAGATGGAAAGAAGTTATCTACGGGAAGTAAACTGTTCTTCAATAGTTATACTAAATGTATAAGTACATATTTAATTGTAGAACGTATGTATTTTGTAATAATATTGTGATGCACTGAAACTCGTATATAGAATAATTATAAGAGTACGTAGTATGTAAGAATACTGAGATTTATGAAAGATTTACAATTTGTAATTATAAGTGCGTTAAAATTAAGAATGTAATATTTAAGTAAGTTTTACAATTTGTAATCATAAGTGCGTTAAAGTTAAGAATGTAACATTTAAGTAAGTTTTACAGTTAGTAGTTATAAGTACGTTAGAATTGTGAATGTAATATTTAAGTAACATGTATAATTGAAAGAATTTTCAATAAACATAGAGTTAAACTAAAGCAATTGTTTATTCATTTATAAACCAAACTCCCTTATCCAGCCCTTACAAAATTTCACTTAAAAAGCAAGAAATAATGTAGAAAATCATTGCACAGAAGTTTCGAAATACAAAAGTAGAAAAAGAATCGAAAAATATCGGTTTGATACAGAGAAGAACAAAATTCGGTACAAACGGTTTCCAGGAATTCCTGGAATCCGACGTCACTAAAATTCTGGGAAGTGGCATGAAGAATACCTCCTGGCACATCATATTCTCCTGATACATTTCTCCAAACCGGGAATTTGGTTTCGATAAAGGTGAATGTACAGGGTGTCCAACTTAAGTGATTACAGCGGGATATTTCGGAAGGAGTTGCAGTTATTAAAAATGTGTTCCTACAAAAGTTGCTTGACAAAATGCGGTGCATCATGCGGTAATAATTATTTTCCTCTGGGTGGGGTAATAGACGAGATCTGAGGGTCAATGTGGTTTTTTTGCATGAGATGCTATAGTTTTCTCTTCAGAATCTGATAGCGGGCACCGAGACGAATTCAACGGTGTGCCACATGTCGATATTCTGTGTTCGATTAATCGAAATCTGGGAGTTGGTTTCGCAAAAGGGGTTCCCGGAAATTCCTGGAATTCGACGTCACTAAAATTCTGGGAAGTGGCACGAAGAATACCTCCTGGCACATCATATTCTCCTGATACATTTCTCCAAACCGGGAATTTGGTTTCGATAAAGGTGAATGTACAGGGTGTCCAACTTAAGTGATTACAGCGGGATATTTCGGAAGGAGTTGCAGTTATTAAAAATGTGTTCCTACAAAAGTTGCTTGACAAAATGCGGTGCATCATGCGGTAATAATTATTTTCCTCTGGGTGGGGTAATAGACGAGATCTGAAGGTCAATGTGGTTTTTTTGCATGAGATGCTATAGTTTTCTCTTCAGAATCTGATAGCGGGCACCGAGACGAATTCAACGGTGTGCCACATGTCGATATTCTGTGTTCGATTAATCGAAATCTGGGAGTTGGTTTCGCAAAAGGGGTTCCCGGAAATTCCTGGAATTCGACGTCACTAAAATTCTGGGAAGTGGCACGAAGAATACCTCCTGGCACATCATATTCTCCTGATACATTTCTCCAAACCGGGAATTTGGTTTCGATAAAGGTGAATGTACAGGGTGTCCAACTTAAGTGATTACAGCGGGATATTTCGGAAGGAGTTGCAGTTATTAAAAATGTGTTCCTACAAAAGTTGCTTGACAAAATGCGGTGCATCATGCGGTAATAATTATTTTCCTCTGGGTGGGGTAATAGACGAGATCTGAAGGTCAATGTGGTTTTTTTGCATGAGATGCTATAGTTTTCTCTTCAGAATCTGATAGCGGGCACCGAGACGAATTCAACGGTGTGCCACATGTCGATATTCTGTGTTCGATTAATCGAAATCTGGGAGTTGGTTTCGCAAAAGGGGTTCCCGGAAATTCCTGGAATTCGACGTCACTAAAATTCTGGGAAGTTGCACGAAGAATACCTCCTGGCACATCATATTCTCCTGATACAATTTCTCAAAACCGGGAATTTGGTTTCGATAAAGGTGAATGTACAGGGTGTCCAACTTAAGTGATTACAGCGGGATATTTCGGAAGGAGTTGCAGTTATTAAAAATGTGTTCCTACAAAAGTTGCTTGACAAAATGGGGTGCATCATGCGGTAATAATTATTTTCCTCTGGGTGGAGTAATAGACGAGATCTGAAGGTCAATGTGGTTTTTTTGCATGAGATGCTATAGTTTTCTCTTCAGAATCTGATAGCGGGCACCGAGACGAATTCAACGGTGTGCCACATGTCGATATTCTGTGTTCGATTAATCGAAATCTGTGAGTTGGTTTCGCAAAAGGGGTTCCCGGAAATTCCTGGAATTCGACGTCACTAAAATTCTGGGAAGTGGCACGAAGAATACCTCCTGGCACATCATATTCTCCTGATACATTTCTCCAAACCGGGAATTTGGTTTCGATAAAGGTGAATGTACAGGGTGTCCAACTTAAGTGATTACAGCGGGATATTTCGGAAGGAGTTGCAGTTATTAAAAATGTGTTCCTACAAAAGTTGCTTGACAAAATGCGGTGCATCATGCGGTAATAATTATTTTCCTCTGGGTGGGGTAATAGACGAGATCTGAAGGTCAATGTGGTTTTTTTGCATGAGATGCTATAGTTTTCTCTTCAGAATCTGATAGCGGGCACCGAGACGAATTCAACGGTGTGCCACATGTCGATATTCTGTGTTCGATTAATCGAAATCTGGGAGTTGGTTTCGCAAAAGGGGTTCCCGGAAATTCCTGGAATTCGACGTCACTAAAATTCTGGGAAGTGGCACGAAGAATACCTCCTGGCACATCATATTCTCCTGATACATTTCTCCAAACCGGGAATTTGGTTTCGATAAAGGTGAATGTACAGGGTGTCCAACTTAAGTGATTACAGCGGGATATTTCGGAAGGAGTTGCAGTTATTAAAAATGTGTTCCTACAAAAGTTGCTTGACAAAATGCGGTGCATCATGCGGTAATAATTATTTTCCTCTGGGTGGAGTAATAGACGAGATCTGAGGGTCAATGTGGTTTTTTTGCATGAGATGCTATAGTTTTCTCTTCAGAATCTGATAGCGGGCACCGAGACGAATTCAACGGTGTGCCACATGTCGATATTCTGTGTTCGATTAATCGAAATCTGGGAGTTGGTTTCGCAAAAGGGGTTCCCGGAAATTCCTGGAATTCGACGTCACTAAAATTCTGGGAAGTGGCACGAAGAATACCTCCTGGCACATCATATTCTCCTGATACATTTCTCCAAACCGGGAATTTGGTTTCGATAAAGGTGAATGTACAGGGTGTCCAACTTAAGTGATTACAGCGGGATATTTCGGAAGGAGTTGCAGTTATTAAAAATGTGTTCCTACAAAAGTTGCTTGACAAAATGCGGTGCATCATGCGGTAATAATTATTTTCCTCTGGGTGGAGTAATAGACGAGATCTGAGGGTCAATGTGGTTTTTTTGCATGAGATGCTATAGTTTTCTCTTCAGAATCTGATAGCGGGCACCGAGACGAATTCAACGGTGTGCCACATGTCGATATTCTGTGTTCGATTAATCGAAATCTGGGAGTTGGTTTCGCAAAAGGGGTTCCCGGAAATTCCTGGAATTCGACGTCACTAAAATTCTGGGAAGTGGCACGAAGAATACCTCCTGGCACATCATATTCTCCTGATACATTTCTCCAAACCGGGAATTTGGTTTCGATAAAGGTGAATGTACAGGGTGTCCAACTTAAGTGATTACAGCGGGATATTTCGGAAGGAGTTGCAGTTATTAAAAATGTGTTCCTACAAAAGTTGCTTGACAAAATGCGGTGCATCATGCGGTAATAATTATTTTCCTCTGGGTGGAGTTATAGACGAGATCTGAGCGTCAATGTGGTTTTTTTGCATGAGATGCTATAGTTTTCTCTTCAGAATCTGATAGCGGGCACCGAGACGAATTCAACGGTGTGCCACATGTCGATATTCTGTGTTCGATTAATCGAAATCTGGGAGTTGGTTTCGCAAAAGGGGTTCCCGGAAATTCCTGGAATTCGACGTCACTAAAATTCTGGGAAGTGGCACGAAGAATACCTCCTGGCACATCATATTCTCCTGATACATTTCTCCAAACCGGGAATTTGGTTTCGATAAAGGTGAATGTACAGGGTGTCCAACTTAAGTGATTACAGCGGGATATTTCGGAAGGAGTTGCAGTTATTAAAAATGTGTTCCTACAAAAGTTGCTTGACAAAATGCGGTGCATCATGCGGTAATAATTATTTTCCTCTGGGTGGAGTTATAGACGAGATCTGAGGGTCAATGTGGTTTTTTTGCATGAGATGCTATAGTTTTCTCTTCAGAATCTGATAGCGGGCACCGAGACGAATTCAACGGTGTGCCACATGTCGATATTCTGTGTTCGATTAATCGAAATCTGGGAGTTGGTTTCGCAAAAGGGGTTCCCGGAAATTCCTGGAATTCGACGTCACTAAAATTCTGGGAAGTGGCACGAAGAATACCTCCTGGCACATCATATTCTCCTGATACATTTCTCCAAACCGGGAATTTGGTTTCGATAAAGGTGAATGTACAGGGTGTCCAACTTAAGTGATTACAGCGGGATATTTCGGAAGGAGTTGCAGTTATTAAAAATGTGTTCCTACAAAAGTTGCTTGACAAAATGCGGTGCATCATGCGGTAATAATTATTTTCCTCTGGGTGGGGTAATAGACGAGATCTGAAGGTCAATGTGGTTTTTTTGCATGAGATGCTATAGTTTTCTCTTCAGAATCTGATAGCGGGCACCGAGACGAATTCAACGGTGTGCCACATGTCGATATTCTGTGTTCGATTAATCGAAATCTGGGAGTTGGTTTCGCAAAAGGGGTTCCCGGAAATTCCTGGAATTCGACGTCACTAAAATTCTGGGAAGTGGCACGAAGAATACCTCCTGGCACATCATATTCTCCTGATACATTTCTCCAAACCGGGAATTTGGTTTCGATAAAGGTGAATGTACAGGGTGTCCAACTTAAGTGATTACAGCGGGATATTTCGGAAGGAGTTGCAGTTATTAAAAATGTGTTCCTACAAAAGTTGCTTGACAAAATGCGGTGCATCATGCGGTAATAATTATTTTCCTCTGGGTGGGGTAATAGACGAGATCTGAAGGTCAATGTGGTTTTTTTGCATGAGATGCTATAGTTTTCTCTTCAGAATCTGATAGCGGGCACCGAGACGAATTCAACGGTGTGCCACATGTCGATATTCTGTGTTCGATTAATCGAAATCTGGGAGTTGGTTTCGCAAAAGGGGTTCCCGGAAATTCCTGGAATTCGACGTCACTAAAATTCTGGGAAGTGGCACGAAGAATACCTCCTGGCACATCATATTCTCCTGATACATTTCTCCAAACCGGGAATTTGGTTTCGATAAAGGTGAATGTACAGGGTGTCCAACTTAAGTGATTACAGCGGGATATTTCGGAAGGAGTTGCAGTTATTAAAAATGTGTTCCTACAAAAGTTGCTTGACAAAATGCGGTGCATCATGCGGTAATAATTATTTTCCTCTGGGTGGAGTTATAGACGAGATCTGAGGGTCAATGTGGTTTTTTTGCATGAGATGCTATAGTTTTCTCTTCAGAATCTGATAGCGGGCACCGAGACGAATTCAACGGTGTGCCACATGTCGATATTCTGTGTTCGATTAATCGAAATCTGGGAGTTGGTTTCGCAAAAGGGGTTCCCGGAAATTCCTGGAATTCGACGTCACTAAAATTCTGGGAAGTGGCACGAAGAATACCTCCTGGCACATCATATTCTCCTGATACATTTCTCCAAACCGGGAATTTGGTTTCGATAAAGGTGAATGTACAGGGTGTCCAACTTAAGTGATTACAGCGGGATATTTCGGAAGGAGTTGCAGTTATTAAAAATGTGTTCCTACAAAAGTTGCTTGACAAAATGCGGTGCATCATGCGGTAATAATTATTTTCCTCTGGGTGGAGTTATAGACGAGATCTGAGGGTCAATGTGGTTTTTTTGCATGAGATGCTATAGTTTTCTCTTCAGAATCTGATAGCGGGCACCGAGACGAATTCAACGGTGTGCCACATGTCGATATTCTGTGTTCGATTAATCGAAATCTGGGAGTTGGTTTCGCAAAAGGGGTTCCCGGAAATTCCTGGAATTCGACGTCACTAAAATTCTGGGAAGTGGCACGAAGAATACCTCCTGGCACATCATATTCTCCTGATACATTTCTCCAAACCGGGAATTTGGTTTCGATAAAGGTGAATGTACAGGGTGTCCAACTTAAGTGATTACAGCGGGATATTTCGGAAGGAGTTGCAGTTATTAAAAATGTGTTCCTACAAAAGTTGCTTGACAAAATGCGGTGCATCATGCGGTAATAATTATTTTCCTCTGGGTGGAGTAATAGACGAGATCTGAGGGTCAATGTGGTTTTTTTGCATGAGATGCTATAGTTTTCTCTTCAGAATCTGATAGCGGGCACCGAGACGAATTCAACGGTGTGCCACATGTCGATATTCTGTGTTCGATTAATCGAAATCTGGGAGTTGGTTTCGCAAAAGGGGTTCCCGGAAATTCCTGGAATTCGACGTCACTAAAATTCTGGGAAGTGGCACGAAGAATACCTCCTGGCACATCATATTCTCCTGATACATTTCTCCAAACCGGGAATTTGGTTTCGATAAAGGTGAATGTACAGGGTGTCCAACTTAAGTGATTACAGCGGGATATTTCGGAAGGAGTTGCAGTTATTAAAAATGTGTTCCTACAAAAGTTGCTTGACAAAATGCGGTGCATCATGCGGTAATAATTATTTTCCTCTGGGTGGGGTAATAGACGAGATCTGAAGGTCAATGTGGTTTTTTTGCATGAGATGCTATAGTTTTCTCTTCAGAATCTGATAGCGGGCACCGAGACGAATTCAACGGTGTGCCACATGTCGATATTCTGTGTTCGATTAATCGAAATCTGGGAGTTGGTTTCGCAAAAGGGGTTCCCGGAAATTCCTGGAATTCGACGTCACTAAAATTCTGGGAAGTGGCACGAAGAATACCTCCTGGCACATCATATTCTCCTGATACATTTCTCCAAACCGGGAATTTGGTTTCGATAAAGGTGAATGTACAGGGTGTCCAACTTAAGTGATTACAGCGGGATATTTCGGAAGGAGTTGCAGTTATTAAAAATGTGTTCCTACAAAAGTTGCTTGACAAAATGCGGTGCATCATGCGGTAATAATTATTTTCCTCTGGGTGGAGTTATAGACGAGATCTGAGGTCAATGTGGTTTTTTTGCATGAGATGCTATAGTTTTCTCTTCAGAATCTGATAGCGGGCACCGAGACGAATTCAACGGTGTGCCACATGTCGATATTCTGTGTTCGATTAATCGAAATCTGGGAGTTGGTTTCGCAAAAGGGGTTCCCGGAAATTCCTGGAATTCGACGTCACTAAAATTCTGGGAAGTGGCACGAAGAATACCTCCTGGCACATCATATTCTCCTGATACATTTCTCCAAACCGGGAATTTGGTTTCGATAAAGGTGAATGTACAGGGTGTCCAACTTAAGTGATTACAGCGGGATATTTCGGAAGGAGTTGCAGTTATTAAAAATGTGTTCCTACAAAAGTTGCTTGACAAAATGCGGTGCATCATGCGGTAATAATTATTTTCCTCTGGGTGGAGTAATAGACGAGATCTGAGGGTCAATGTGGTTTTTTTGCATGAGATGCTATAGTTTTCTCTTCAGAATCTGATAGCGGGCACCGAGACGAATTCAACGGTGTGCCACATGTCGATATTCTGTGTTCGATTAATCGAAATCTGGGAGTTGGTTTCGCAAAAGGGGTTCCCGGAAATTCCTGGAATTCGACGTCACTAAAATTCTGGGAAGTGGCACGAAGAATACCTCCTGGCACATCATATTCTCCTGATACATTTCTCCAAACCGGGAATTTGGTTTCGATAAAGGTGAATGTACAGGGTGTCCAACTTAAGTGATTACAGCGGGATATTTCGGAAGGAGTTGCAGTTATTAAAAATGTGTTCCTACAAAAGTTGCTTGACAAAATGCGGTGCATCATGCGGTAATAATTATTTTCCTCTGGGTGGGGTAATAGACGAGATCTGAAGGTCAATGTGGTTTTTTTGCATGAGATGCTATAGTTTTCTCTTCAGAATCTGATAGCGGGCACCGAGACGAATTCAACGGTGTGCCACATGTCGATATTCTGTGTTCGATTAATCGAAATCTGGGAGTTGGTTTCGCAAAAGGGGTTCCCGGAAATTCCTGGAATTCGACGTCACTAAAATTCTGGGAAGTGGCACGAAGAATACCTCCTGGCACATCATATTCTCCTGATACATTTCTCCAAACCGGGAATTTGGTTTCGATAAAGGTGAATGTACAGGGTGTCCAACTTAAGTGATTACAGCGGGATATTTCGGAAGGAGTTGCAGTTATTAAAAATGTGTTCCTACAAAAGTTGCTTGACAAAATGCGGTGCATCATGCGGTAATAATTATTTTCCTCTGGGTGGAGTAGTAGACGAGATCTGAAGGTCAATGTGGTTTTTTTGCATGAGATGCTATAGTTTTCTCTTCAGAATCTGATAGCGGGCACCGAGACGAATTCAACGGTGTGCCACATGTCGATATTCTGTGTTCGATTAATCGAAATCTGGGAGTTGGTTTCGCAAAAGGGGTTCCCGGAAATTCCTGGAATTCGACGTCACTAAAATTCTGGGAAGTGGCACGAAGAATACCTCCTGGCACATCATATTCTCCTGATACATTTCTCCAAACCGGGAATTTGGTTTCGATAAAGGTGAATGTACAGGGTGTCCAACTTAAGTGATTACAGCGGGATATTTCGGAAGGAGTTGCAGTTATTAAAAATGTGTTCCTACAAAAGTTGCTTGACAAAATGCGGTGCATCATGCGGTAATAATTATTTTCCTCTAGGTGGAGTAATAGACGAGATCTGAGGGTCAATGTGGTTTTTTTGCATGAGATGCTATAGTTTTCTCTTCAGAATCTGATAGCGGGCACCGAGACGAATTCAACGGTGTGCCACATGTCGATATTCTGTGTTCGATTAATCGAAATCTGGGAGTTGGTTTCGCAAAAGGGGTTCCCGGAAATTCCTGGAATTCGACGTCACTAAAATTCTGGGAAGTGGCACGAAGAATACCTCCTGGCACATCATGTTCTCCTGATACAATTTCGGGATCCGAAATTCTGTGAATTTAAATTTTATAGTCTTCGATTTGCTATTGTTAATTTTCATTATTTTCTGAAATTGTTTATGGGATAAGGATATCAAGAGAGGTTTATTTAAATAAATAAACGAATTCTGGGTTATTTTTGAAAATCTGCATTTATTCAATAAACTAAATGATTTATTATACATTGAGCTTTAGAATAGTTATTAAATTATTTACAACTAACGTTTAGAATTGTAATTTTGCGCACTATCTATACAACTTTAATTTATAATCGGATTTGTTATAGAATTGATACAACAGGTATCTCAGTTCCGATTATTAATTAAATCCTTGGTTTCTGAGTTTAAGTTCCCGGTAATTCCTGGAATTTGACGTCACTATAATTCTGAGAAGTGGCGCGAATACCTCCTAGCGTATGATGTTCTCCTGATACAATTTCAAGATTGTGACCATTTGTTTGTTGATTCGCTTGAAATTTTACTTGCAAGTGTAATCTTTCGTTCTTTTTTTTATTTTAACGTTTATTGGAATATTGTTAATTTTTTTTTACGTTAGAAATGGAACAGGGAATGGATAAAGGTTATGATAAATAATATAACAACTGTATAATTCCTTTTAATGTAATATTTTTATTCAATAAATTCAATTATTACAATAATTGTTATACAATTTATTTTTCAATCCTCTTATAATATTATTTTATAACAATTTGTATATCTCAATTATATATAGACTAACTGTACTTAATTTTACAATCGCTCTCAATTTAACAAACGCTCTTAAATTTATTATAATATATTTTTGCACACTTCACATTCTTCAACATTCCCACACAATCATTACAACCATCTTTATTTTTATTAACTAATTTTAACTAGTTTGAACAATATTAAAGATACAATAATATTTCAATTACAATTTTTACATTATCATACTGAACAACGCATTTTTGTACAAGTTCCTTCAACGCGAAGTTTGAACAAGTTTGTTTCAAATCAATATTCGATATATCGATGTAACATGTCAATAAACAAAAAACTAGATGACATTATAAAATAATCTTCATAAGTTTGTAGAGGTTTGTTCGATGATACGAAGCAGGTGATACGATACCTCGTTAAAAGCAAGTAATCATGAGATCCAAAGGTTAACTTATTCAGCAAATATCTTCATGTTGTTCGTCTATTTAACGATGCCGGATCGGGACTGACAATTCTTACACCCTCAGATACAGATAATAGATGTAAACCTTCTTCGAAGGTGAAGGTGAAATGCGTGAGAAGAAGGCCGATGAAAAACTGGATCGAGAGGTTCATTGAGCCTCTTTTAAAACCGATTAGAATACTCCAATTCGTGAGTGTTGGATACAAATATTTGCTCACTAAACAGCACCACGTCAAAATCGTTTTATCTGTTTGAATTCAAGAATGTGTTTTTAATCGATTAGCTAGTGGTACTACAGATATTCGCGTTCGTAATTTACACGACAGCCTTGGGAAATGAATATATACCGTCTGTAACGTATATTCTACTTACTGTACTGTCTGGAGTCTATGTGGTCGTCTTGGCAATTGACATAATCAGTCAACTAAGTGGAGGAGAAACGCGATCGAATCCAGTAATTACAAAAATCTCCTTTTATTCATCTATGACACCTTAAACTTTGAACAGCAGGCTTTTAATTTCATTTAAAATTCTTTTCTATTGCAATTTTCTCAATTTTTTGTTAAATATCAGAATTGGCAATTGAATTTTTATAATAACTCCTTGGTCCTCGAATGGCAGATCTGAAGTTTAATTCTGTATTCGTTTATATTTTAATTTTCGACCAAAAATTACTATTTCTTCGACTGAAAACACCTATCAATTAATTTAATTACGTTTGGGAATCGAAAAGCCTAATTTCAATTAAACCTCGTCGCAGATGTTCATCTTTTCCTTGCTCGGAGCAATAATGTTCGGAATCGCTGGGATTTTAATGTTAATAGCCTATTCTAGCGTTTCATTTTGGTACGTATGGGCAATAATTGTCCTTTTGTTTATCACGTGCGTCCTCTTCCTGATCGACATCATCACTGTGCTCATGTAAGTTTCAAACGAGCTCGATTCAATTAAAAATTTCACGATATTAACGATTTCTACGTTAGATTTTGGAGGCAAAACTGCGAGTGCTGCAAGCTTCGCTATTTCGGGAATCAGGTGGAGACGCATCCGAAACAGGAAAGTTCCAATCCTGAGTGCGGAAAGGTAAGTTTTATTCCGGTAGAAATCATCTAGAAAGCGTAATTAACATGTTGAATGCCATGCTGAAACTATTGAAAATTTCTTTTATAGCAATTTTATTTTTAACAAATTTTATATGTTATCTATGCAATATTTCGTTATTTCAATTACTCATATTTTCACATGTGTATTTCTGCAAGTGACGAACTCCTAATAATATAGGCGACAAATTTCTATGGAAACTCAAGCGTCACCCATATATGGGTGCCAAAGTGTTAAACGTGGTAACCACGTTTGCCGATTCCAGTCACGGATAAAATTAATCCGCAATTTTATACAGAAGAGCAATTGTAACCATTATTAGGCACGCACAGTCTCCTTAGCTACGTTAACGATCATGCTGGCACCGTGATGTTGATTATTTCTAGATCGAAGTAATCTACGTTCTTGGAGTACAAACGTTTCTTTTAAGGTATCTCTCTGCAATCTAGACGGTCAAGTACGACCTGACGACCAGTGTCAGTAGCATCCAGTTATCCTGCGGAGACGAGGAGGCAGCTCCCGATCACAGTCGCCGAAAAATCGGATACGGGCGCCGACGACAATACGTTGATCGCCCGTCCAGTGCTCGATCGAGGACCCCCGTCGGGGTTGTCAACATCCAAACTGAGCCGTGCACCACGCGTAACATACATAGTCAAGTGAGCTATCGATAGAACGATAGCATTCTCTCATACTTTCGATAAAATATTTAACAGCGAACATTCGGTTAGACCCACCGAGAGATCAAAGAAAAGCCAGTACAGACCGTGAGCAAGTGCGAGCTGTGCAATCGACAAATACCGGTATTCTCGTCGAAGGAATCTACGGAACGCGCTGTGGAACAATCACCCTACACGACCTGTCCTGCGCTCATGCAACTGATTCGAGGTGCGCCATGTTGTCCGGGGTTCGTATTAGAAACCTTGTATTTCGAAGACCGTCGAAAGTTTCATTAATTTGTTAAAAGATCAGAGACTATTGTAAATTTTACCGAACACAGTACCTTATTTCGTCGGTAACGTTGCGAGGGATAATGAAACAAAAGCAACCGGTGCCCCGACTCGTACAACACGGTCTATACCTCGCGCGTCGTAGTACAATTATCACGATGTAAACACTCGGCTCGATCGATACACGGAAGGGAGGGTTGATCACCTCGATGGTGTTCAGTTGCAGGTGCGTCACGGGAATAATCCAAGTGTCACAACAAGGTGTGCAACAGCAAACTCAACGGCAGGAGACTTTGAAAGGGAAGAAATCGGATAAGGAATTGAAACAATCGCCGAAAGTGAAGAACGAGAAAAGCTGCGAAATTGTGACGAGTGAGCAACCTCGAATCAGTCAGGTTGCGAGTTCAATTAGGAAATGAAACTGATCCCCCACCCCCCACCCCCAAAAAAAAACATTAAATTTATCATCAAAACGTTATAAACCATTCAACGAAGAAAATATATATGATTGAAAGTTGTAAAACGAAATGGTTATTTTTTTAGACGAAAGGAGGCTAAGGTTTTATGGTTGATTGTTATCTGCACGAGCGAGATGTAGAATTCTTCAATTCTTTATGCATTTTATTTTAAAGGTGACCGGAAATGCCCACCACAAATGAAGCCACGATCGGCAACCATCACTAAACTCACGCTCGCCTCCTACTGTGTCACGCCGAACCGGACGACTGATAGCTCTTGCCAAACTAGCGCCCTAAAGAGCCCGAAAAGCGCGTTAGTATTCCAGACGCGTGGACTTTAACGATTGTTAATTTAACACTAGAAATACCGACGTTTAATCGGTTTCTTTCGAATAATAAATAAAGTAGTAAACAAAATAAATGAACAAAAATTATGAAACAGAACGATTCTTTATTTTAATAAAAATTATCTCACATTTTGGCAAAGGCGTTTTGGTAAATCTTGTAATAACAAGTCATTTTGACCTCTTTGGTAGTTCTAGTGTTAAAACTCTTGACACGTTGACAGAAGGAAGCCGGACTTGGTGGACGCCAAGAAGGTGAAGATAGACCTGGAGAATAAGGACAGGGAGCAAGTGAAGGAGGTGCCGAGGAAGCCGAACGAGCTGGAGAAGGACAGAGTGAGAACGACCAACAATCCCGGGAAAAAAGTAATGAAATCCCTCCTGAAGAAACCGCTGGAGCGTCCGAAAATGAAAACCGCGAGACTGAAAAGGAAACCGTTCGAAGTGCCTGATGGATGCGACGTGAAGGCCTGGGGGGAGACCCCGAGGTGTAGGTTTGAATCCTCCTCCGACAACGAGACCGTGATTGAGGAAACTTCAACGGGAAAATCGGTTTCTGAAGAGAAATTCAAGGACGAAACCGACGATACAGTTAACAGCGAAGTCAAAGAAATGCAAACAGAGGAAGCTGAAAAAATACCCAAAGAAGAAATCGAAGATGTACCCAAGGAGAAGGTTGAGGAAGTACCCGAAGAGGAAACTGAAAATGTACCCAAAGAGAAAGCTGAAAATGTACCCAAAGAGGAAGCTGAAAATGTACCCAAAGAGAAAGCTGAAAATGTACCCAAAGAGAAAGCTGAAAATGTACCCAAAGAGAAAGCTGAAAATGTACCCAAAGAGAGAGCTGAAAATGTACCCAAAAAGAAAGCTGAAAATGTACCCAAAAAGAAAGCTGAAAATGTACCCAAAAAGAAAGCTAAAAATGTACCCAAAGAGAAAGCTGAAAATGTATCCAAAAAGGCAACTGAAAATGTACCCAAAAAGGAAACAGAAAATGTACCCAAACAGGAAACTGTTGATATGGCCAAAGAGGAAATTGATGATATACCCAAAGAGAAAGCTGAGGATATATTCAAAGACGAGACCAAGAATTCATGCAAAGACAAGGTTGAACACAAAGACGAGGAGGGACCTCTGGAAATGAACGTCAAAGATGACAATATAACGACGGATTCGTTAATTTTACCAAACAAACACCTAATCCCACCACCGATGCTGGTGGCACAAGTGATAGATCGTTTGCAGGAAATCGAAGATAATTGGGATACGCCGAACGAGAGCGAAACTTTCTGTAAAACAGAAGATACGCGAAGCCTTCCGCTGTTTGATCTGAAAGATGAAGTCGCGAACGTTAATCCGACGATAACAGCTGAGGGTAGCGTGGCGAATATCAGTGTCTTTACTCTGAAGAGCAGTAAAGATTCGCGCAAAACTGACATTTCTGAGACGGAAACGTTGTATGCTAAGGATCAATCAGGGAGTAATAAAACGCACAAGTCGGAGAAGCTCGAGCAGGGCAGTGAACCTGTGGCAATACCTCATCCCCATATAGGAATGCAAACGTAAGAACAAAATTAATTACATCGATTAGATTATTTGTAGCCTGTTGAATTATCGATTTTGAAACGTACGAAGTTTGAGACGATTTCATGACATAAAAGTTTTGAAAAATGGCACTTATAGTACACCAATTTAAAGTCTAAAGCTTCTTGAAAATGGCTACATAAAGACTTCATCGATATTCCTAACAAAAGTTTACTAATTGTTTAAAATCGTGTCATATTGCACGTTTCAAAATCGACCATTTGATATGCAACATATTTTGTGAAACAACAGTATTTTTTCATTTTTAAATTGTCATTTGTTAAACTTTAAATTATAATTTGATAGATCTGGCGATGATACTCAACACAGTAGAAACAAAAGGACTTACGTTTTCACAAAGAAAAACAAGGTCGAGCCAGCCGAAATCAGGTAAGGAGAATCATTTGAAATACATCGATAATCATATATCATGATCATTTATTTATTTAGACACGCTGATACCGATGTTCAAATGTTGGATAACGAAGCTCAAACTGAGGTTAGCCCATCTGACAATTAATTAATATTTAAAGAAACACCTACGAAAGAACCATATAACCTTTTGAAACAAAGTATACACATTTATCAGCCTAATTAACTAATAACACACAGTAAAATGTTTTATAGAGCTCGTGCGCAGAAAAACGAATATCTCAAGGGATGGGTGATAATGTTTGTTTAGCTTGCAAAAGGCCTCAGGTATATTTTAAATATTTTTCAACAATTTATACCAATACCATTTACCAGTACCTAGCTTTCGGTGTCGAAGTAAAATAATTTCTATTAATATTTTCTAAACATTTGAACAGATACCTTCCACAAGTCCTGTTCATTATTACAGCGTTTACACGGACAAACGTGGACGAACTTACTGTGAATTTTGTGCTACCCCAAACTCGATTAAAGTACCAGAAACGATTCAAAATACTTCGTACACACGTTTCTTAATTGTAATACGTAATAAATCATGCGGTTTTGTAGGTATTATATAAAAATAGCACCGAACAGAAACGTATGAAGTGTGCGGGTTGTGGAAACTTTGTACGCACGAAACACAGTTACAATTTGAAGGATGAAATTGTAAAACTAATGATCACTTCAATGCAATTCATAAATAATATTATTGATAATAAATTGTGTTTCTGTGATTGCAGGGCTTTCGAAGCAAGGTTGATAATTGTCCAAAGTGCGGGCAAATGCAGTTCCAAAAAGCTCCCCTATCGTCGGCTTGAATTAAAGGAAATAGTATTGATTAGAAGTTTCGGAAATTGTAATTCACTGCAAGTGGAGTCTGTGTACCAAAAACAACTAATTACGGGTGCGATTTGATTAGCCTTAGAGTACATAACTATTAAGAATACTTCATTATTTTATTGCAAAGTTAATTAAGTCGTGTGCTTGTTCGCAGATATTTTGTACATACCTCTCCAAAATCGTGGATGTATTGATTGTACCAGTAAACGATGTAAATTTGTTTCGATCTTGGGATATTTTAATATTATTTATAAAGAAGAATCATCAGAAGCATGATTTTATATTATTATACCGAAGAGAATTATTGACCACGTGAAATACAATCTGAAGAGTTTCAAAAATCATTTATTTCATTAAAAAAAGTGAAAAGAGCGCATGAAAAAAAATGTTACATAATCGCAAATGATTGTAAGATATTTATAATGTATTATAAAATAATATTATATCTTATTTAATATCGTGTTAGCATTAATAAATTCTAACTTCACTTGCTTGTGTTTGCTTTCCCTTTCTTTGCTACGATGATACAAGTTTGATTAGAAAAAAAAAAAAGGAATAATAAGGTATATGGTAAACGGTCTTACTCTTGTAGAAAATATAAAGAATCAAAGTCAAGAAAGGTTTCTTGATTCTTTCCACGAAAAAGAAAAGATAGAATCGTAAGGGACCGCTACAAGTATAATTAGAAAATAAAATTATATAAAGTGATTCTTATGATTATAATAGCAAAGTGAAAACGGTCTAATTACTAGTAATCATTAAATATATAGATTAATAGCCTTTGGTATAAAACGAGTTACTGTCATGGCACATTATTTACTTGTTCGATAATAACTAAAAATTAATACTAAATATTCGTGTTACACGTTTCAGAACGTTGATTGTAGAAAAAAATCATTAATTACCTGTTACCTATCTTTAAATATCAAGTAACTAACCCTTCTGATCGTACTGTCGACTTGTTAGAAAAATGGTACAATTAAAAAGTAGAAGTTAATGTTCAGAAATTCTGTAATAAAATATTATTAAATCTGTTATTATTAACAGAAAAGATTGTGGATTTTAATTATATTGAAAAATTGTAACAACATCGTTCTAAATAAATAAAATCAAGTTTCTAGTTTTGCAAATAATCTAAAATTAATAATTTGGAAATCAACAATATTATGGCACACGTTCGATCACAGAACAATTAAATCTGCACTCGTTTAGGAAACTTTTTTTTTTCCTTTTTCGACCTATTTACAAAGATAAGCAAAGCCACGTCAAAAAAGACTTCTAACATTTCCACTGAATATTTTCATGAACTCGTGTTATCGCGAGGCAAACAATCTTACATAATGGCACCCAACGAAGAAATCCGGAGATTAAAATAATGTAATTCTCTGCTCGACGGTCAACTTCGATAACAGCGCCAATTTAAAATTAATTTTAATCCTCTGAATATTATCTGTTATCAATGTATCCAAATTTTTGACAGAATTACCGATGGATCAGGGTCGTCAAGAAAATTTAAAGACGTCTAGATTTTCCGATCAAAATAAAAATAAAAACTGAAAAGTTCTACTGTAAGCTGAATGAATGATAAATTTTCGAAAGAAAATACATAAAAATTGCAAAAAGCCATACCAATACTTCAATGATTGTTAATATACTAATTAATATTATTACCCTCGTGTTCAGCTTTAAAGTCTTCGAAAACTTTCCCCAAACTGCAGTCTATCTTCCGCGAATATATCCTTCGGATAAACCACGTAGTTCACCGGATATCCGTACAAAAATTTCTCGTCAAAAGCCGACGTTCTAACAAACGAGTTGTGAGAATGCTGCGAGTTAATCACCTGATTGTTCGATTGTATAAAATCGTTTGATAATTTCATGATCTGAGGTTCGTAAGGATAAACTTCATTGGACAACGAAGGGACGCACCATCCTGGATTCTGGCCCATCATGGTCGTTTTAACACCGTTCAACAAATTTTCATGATTCAAGGACCCTTGAACGTTATGCTCAGACCATTGAAGGTAATTCTGATAATAATTCGGGTATTGATTGTTGATCGATTGCGATCCAAAGAAACTGTTCCCGTTATTGCTGCTATTATTTTCGACGAGAATCTGCTCGTTTTTATAAACATTTCCGTAATTGTTGCAATGCTTGTCTTCGTTCACATTCAGAACCGTGGACAGATTCGGGACGAGACTGTTCACCGGATTCCAGGACTTCGTCGAGCTCGATCCAGACGAGTTGGGATCGTCCAAATAGACGCGGCACTGGCAAGAACCGGCCATTTTGTATTTACAAAAATCGCGAGACGATTGGGGAAAATTGTTCGCGACGTTCTGCATATTTTCCAGAGACCTGTAACCATTGCCAGAGAACCTCTGAACGTCGTTCAATTTCGAATAATTAAAATGTTTCCCTTTGCTCAGGAACGTGCTGATCGATGGCAAAATCAGACTCGAAGGATCGTGTTGCGCGAGGTTCTTTTTCAAATTTTTCTGCACCAAGGGTTTGTCCAAAGTGTTTCTCAGGTTACCGTTGATATCCCACGGGTCTTTTGTTTTCTGCTGTTTCTTCGCTGAGTCGATCGACGAGTAATGAGGGGATATTATCTGTTTCGAGGGACATTTTTGGGACATGTATTGAGCTGGAGAACGATCGGTGTTCTTTGAGAAATGGTCCTTCGCTGCTTTGATCGCTCGACCCTTCTTGATCGTCGGATCGAACGAGTTCTGTGACTGACAGTTGTTTAAATTTCGTTTGTCGAGATTGTATTTCGTTTGTGCCACCACTTTCTTCACTTTTATCGGCTCGATAAAGATTTTCGTGATTTGCACGTTTCCATGCTCGTCGCACGTGCCGGTTTCTTCGAACTATAAATTTGGTGAACATTGGGGGTTGGTTAAATGATAAATGGGGATTTTATGGTCCTGAATCGACGAAGAGAGATTTCATGTTTTCTAGATTTTTATTGATGAAATTTCAAGATATTTTCAAGGTTAAATATTTATTACATTAATGTATTTCTAAAATTAGATATTTGTCAAATTAAATATTTTTTAATTTCGATATTTCTAAATTAGTAATCTTCAAATCATAATATTTACACCGTTTGTAACAAATATTTAACTTATCGAATTAAGATAATTAAAAAATAATCAAAACGATAATAAAAAGCAGGCGACAGAGGAAAGAGAACTGATTATTCTGATATGTGATTGCACATGCGGAACAAATTAGTTATTATAATTCGTTCAATGATTACGAACCATTTCCGCCTTGGCCAAGTAAATCCATAATTTCCGCCACGTGCTGAACTTGTGCTGATCGCTGAAGTTGTAACGCATTTCTTTCGAGGCGTACCTAGTCGCCAAGGGACTGCGATAATCAGAATATTCACTGTTCTCGAGCTTCGACGCACTCATTTTTACCGATTATCGCACGAATTTATCAACGAACGAATATTGAAATTTGATTTCGTATAATACGAAAGACAGCACGCACTACAATCAGCTGATCGACTGAGCGTATCTGTCGCTGTGCATCCACTATAATGGCTGGGGACACATTCATGAAGCGCCTCTGGCGGGGAAACTATGAACTAGTTCATTCGAATTGTGATAATGTGGCATTCATTTGTTTCGGAAACAATTTTCTATGAAATTTTCGAAAATTACTTTGGTACGATAAGAAAATTTACTGATATTAGCTCAGATATCATAGAAAATATAATCAATCATCAAAATAGAGAATAATACAATGTTTTAAGTAAAATAATTGCAAATAATGAGGGATATTCAGAACAAATTTAACATAATTCAATTTTCTTTAAAAAAAATTAAAGATTATACAATTTTATAGGAATTAAACTTTACTTTTTAATTAAAGTTTAATATAATATTTCATAAAATTAACTTATCCCTAATTTTTATAAAATTTTACAAAATTTCGATATTGTGTACTTATACCATTCAAATATGAATATTTAAAATAACAGTTATGATTGTAAAAATATAACGATATGAAAATTAGTGCAAACTTCGATTTGTTTAAAAATACTGCGATTTCAAATTAGAAAGCAGTGATTCTAATCAAGGATTCATCAAGATAACAAACTATAATGAAAGTAGTTTTTTGTACATATTTCATAGACAAGGTTTCTAATCCTTGCAAATAGCAATGCCACTTAAAGAGACAAATCAACAAGGGAAAGTACCCACGTTCCATTTTCTCATGGGACCATAATTGACCGCTGTCATTGTTCTCGACGCGGAAAAATAAAAAAAAAAGGAAGATCATATTGTCATAAATTTCCATTTGCAAACAGCAACTCTCTTCGTCGAATTCAGATTAAATCATATACAATTAAAAATTGATATACATACCACGTTGGAAGGGGTCACATTCGGATTGGCCCATTCCACGTTCACCTCGTGATTTTTAAAAAGTGTCAAAGCCTCAGGAACTAATCTCCTTCTGCCCATGGCTGCACTTCGATGGGTCTTGTACGAAACCAACGCGCAACTAACGAAACCATTAATGTTTCGATAAACTGCTACCTTGTCGACGTCATCGGTGATCTCATAGATGCGCTGAAAATAAAAAAAAATAATTAGAAATATAATTCTGACTCTTGAAACAACATTCGAGATTGTTACCAATTTGTAAAATAATTAATGTTCAACCTAAATGAATTTTGAAAATATTTACATTCGAGATAGAAAAATCTTGACGGCTCTTATTTAGATATTAATATACGAAATAATAAATTAATTAAACAATGAACCTTGACAATTGTTTTAGTATCGATGTTCTTTGGCAATTGACTGATATAAAGCCGACAATTATTGATACTAGCCACGACACCGATCCTCTTTCCAGGATAAATTTCATACTGATCCAGCTCTTTGATCGCGCGAGCTGCCTCCTCCTCGGTGGTGTACATAATGAAACAATATCCTCTGTTGGCGCCAGAGAAGTCCATCATTAAACGCAACTCGTAGATTTTTCCAACCGAACTGAATATCAAAACGATCTCGGGTTCGTAATAATTGCGAGGGATGCTGCCGACGAAAATTTCGCACTTCGGCCCAGGGGGTGGTCCCGTCCAACCTGGAGGGGGGCCAAGATTCCTCTGTCCATTGATTTGCGTTAACGTTAATTTAGAATCGGCTACGAATTGCAATAATTTCATACTGGCTTCCATCTGATCCTTCAAGGTTGGTATTTTTCTGGCCAATCGTAATTTTGGAAGCGATTTCGTGTTATCTGCACAGACTGGATTTAATCGAAGTGTTAGTATCATTTTTGAAGGTAATTCATTCAAATTTCCTGGAATATTTCTATATTAGAAAAGATAATTTTACTTCTGTAAATTTTAATAAACGCTAAAATTCTATTCGGTTCGAATACTGATAAGAAATTTTAGTAAATTCTAATTAATTTAATAAATATTTTATTTCGTTTTCTTTGAAGTTGAAATCCTATATCTTAAAATTGTAAATCAGTAAAAATGGAACTAAACTTAAATAATTTGTAAATAATTTTACGAACGAACTGAACAATTAATCGTGGGACCAGTATTTTCATATTTCTGATCCCTACGCTCGATCCACGCACACATCCACGACATCCCGTTAAACAAAAGACGGCTGTGGATCGACAATCAAATTTCCAACGGTAATTATAATATCTGATAATAAAGAAATAAAAGAAGCGATGCGATTATAATCGAATACGACCCATCATCCAGAATATTATAAAAATTTAAGAATTTTATCACATTTAAAAGTAATTATTAATACTACTCACCCAATTTTGTCTTATTATCCTCCCCATGATTTTTATTTAAAAATTCCGATGTTTCTTGAATTTTTAGAACAGAGCTCATTGTATCCTGATTACTTGGAGCTTTCTCTTCAGGATTGATTGACATCTTGTAACTTTCTATATAACAATCTTGGTTTTTACAATATTTAATTGTTTATTTGCTTTTAAATTATTGTTTCATTGTGGCGGAAGTATATTTTTCGAATTATAAATGTTGAAAAATCGAATAGATTCGAGGTACCAGATAAGGAAAGATACGCTGATAGGCTGGAGATCGAAAATCAATAAACACCAGATCGTGGTTCGAAGGAGACTGATGGGGAAGAGCAGGGCTGTCCTTTGGGTCAAGTATACGGGGATCAGATGGCGCTTATTTCGGACTAATGTCATTGGGTAAATTCGTTTCTTGTTAATCCTTGGAGGGGAGTTAATATTCGTCTCTCACTTCATCCTGTCGATCTTTACCTTCTCGTTTGATCTGCGTTGTATTCATTTGTTTCCCTTATCATTATTCCCTTCGTCTGAATATTCTGGAACGTACGAAACACAATTTTTATTAAAAATGCATTAGGAGTCTTCCTTTTACATCCCTCTCCCCCATACAATTTTCTCTTAAATTTAATTTTCCTGGTCTAACAATTATAGAGTAATAAAAGAATTGACTACTTAATAAAGATAACTTAATATTGTAATTTAAAACAATATTTTCATTTAAAGATTGAGAAAAATGTATTTACAGTGTAAAGATTTGTGACTGAAATACCAAATTAATTTTCCATATCTTGATCATATTTTTTGATAAATTATTTGAATCAATTTAGATGACCTCGATCGCTGATGGGACATCTGTCTTCTGGGCAACATAGTCGCTTCGACGTCCTTTCTGTTACAATGTTTCAAAACTGCCTTCGACAGATTAAGACAAAAGACAGAAGAATCAAACGGCGAAATACACAACTACCTTAATTTGAAATTTGCTGATGATTCATAGTATGATTCAATAAAAAAAATTACAGGAGGTAGGAGAAGTTAAGCGAGCAATTTGTCGTGGCTAGTCATTTTTTACAGTATTTAATATTTACATCGATGTCATGTTCTGCGCATCGTGAGTCATTCAATACGTTTTTCGATTATAACGACATAAGTGAGATTTGAAATTGATGACGCAAATTCAAATTAAAAAACACCCCTATGTTACACTTTCGATCTTCTAATTTGTTAATATTAGGTTGGTGGAAAAATAATTGCGGGTTTCGCAACCAGAGGATTCAGTGATTAATTCTAAAATGAATTGTTTTGGAACTATGTTCATATGATATGTCATTTTAAAGCGTGAAGTTAGCTCTATCAACATATGGTTGTCACTTGTTTTTAGTTGTTGACATTTGGTCATATTTGGTTAGAATCGTTCCACGCTCGACCACACGTTTCACAGATAACCGTTCGAAAATTTAATGAGTTAAGGTACGAAACTTTGCCTCGTCCACCGTACTCACCAGACTTTTCACCGACAGATTATCATTTATTTAAACATCTGGACAACTTTGTGCGTGAGGAAAACTTCAAAAACCAGCAAGCGGCGGAACCCGCATTTGAAGAATTCATCGGTTCCTACAAAAACGGAATAAACAAGCTTGTATTACGTTGGCAGAAGTGTATAGAATCGAATGGTTCTCATTTTGATTAAAAAAGTTTATTTTAACCTAACATATATTGCTTTAAAGTTTATTTCTCAAAACCGCGATTATTTTTGCACCAACCTAATATAATTAAAAGTACCTAATACAGAAATTAGAAGCTGATATTTTTTGAACTTCAGCTTAAGATTCATCCCAAAGCAATAGTTTTATTCTACCCTTCGATTCTTCTAAATTTTATTTCACCCTGTTATTGGCAACCAATTTGAATCTAAGGTGCAGAAGGTAAAAAGAAATTAAATGGAACGTACGAGCCTACTAAGCTGCTAACTAAAGGGTTAACAGAACGCTATCGAACCGGTTCAAGGTATAGATGGTTAGTCATTTCCATGGTGTTTATTGCGAAAATTCACACCGTCCTGCGCCAATGCACCTTACGATAGTAGCATTGTTGTTACCTGCGGTACGCAGACCTTATTACGTGACAAGGTGTAGCTTCTGTAAGTTGAACCACGATTCTCTCTATCTGTTCAGTTGTCGTTCGAGCGCGTCGCGAATCGTGTCTTCTTCTCTTAACCCTTTCCTTTCATCAGTTTTTCAAATCAGCTACGCAAGGCGGTGAATCTTAATTACTTCTTTAATTCACTGAAAGCTTTCTTCGTATAAAAAGAAGACAAACTGAACGAATATTTAAAAGCGATTAAAATTTATATATTGGATGTATGATAATTGTGTGATAATTGTAAAAGTGTTCAAATATTAATTGTGAAATATTGAGCTATTATTCTGCTCGAAGTGATTTGAAATAATATAAAGAAAGTTTACCTAATATTATGAAATAAGTAATAACTTACGAGTTTCGTTTGACAAAATTAAATTAAATACGATATTTATTGTCACTGGTGAATTTTGTTTTTTTTTAAGGTCCCAGGAAAAAATGTACACGTTTACAGTGTCATCTAAAAATATACGAAGAGATTAAATATTCCCAATTCTAGATTTTCTGTTATTAAATAATGAAACTTTTTATAAATATATAATTATTAAAGTATTCAAATGAAATTTGAAAATCTGAATACTGTTTATGACACAAGGCCTAAAATATCCTTTTCTTCAACTTTTGCAAAGATTCACCACCGATTGTACCAACTTTCACTCGCGGTTAATTAAAATTTGGTTCACACGGCGCGAAACGTTTTAAAATATACTTCACAGAATTCAGATTATTTTCATTCCTGTGCTCTCGTAGAAGATACCTGGTAATGCGACGAACGAAGGTGAAAATTATGCAAAGGGGTCAGCGTCGTTCGCTTCTTTGACTCTTTCCTTCTACAGTGACGTTCTTCCGTTCGTAACATGTGGAATCGCAAAGTGTTCATTAGAATCGTCGAAGTGGTGGGTGAGAAATGATATTACCGATTCAAGATGAACGTAACGTGTTCGATAAAAATGATTTCACTTACAGATACTTTGTATCGCCTGTGTGGTGGCACTTCGAGTGACCGACGACGAAAGTCGAAGGGTGTTCCATTATTTGAGAAGCCGTAGCAGGGAATGGTCACTTTTGAACAACGTGACATGGGGTGCAATAGGTTCGTACATATTTACAATAAGATAACTGTGCCCAAAGTTTGACAATTTTTCTCTTAATAATATAGGGGTTGAAATTAAGATCAGTAAATAATAGAGATCAGGAATTATTGAAAATGAATTCAGATGACACATAATATATGTCATATAAAGTATTTAAAGGTTAAAAAATTTGAAACTGGCGCGATTATTAATTTGACGTGCCAAGGAAATGAAATTAAGCCATACTGGGCGCAGTTACCTTCCTACTCTTTAATCCTTGGACGACTGACCATGGAGGGAACCTACAATTTTAATTGAATGTTAGACTACCTTCAGTTTTAATGTTTGAAATTTCAAAATATACCTTAAAATATTTTCTTAGAAATATCATGATAAGTTATCGAGGTCTAGTTCATTGAAAATCAGAAATATGTATATGTAGAACATACGTTTTTTGTCTTTGATTAAACTAGGCGCCGCTCTTGCAACAGCTACCTGCGGTGGTTATATAATAATCACGACTGGTCTTCTTATTGCTGCAGCGACAGGAGAGCTTGCTGGTCGAAAAACGGTAATCATTTCCTGCTTTTTTCTTATCATTATTATTACTGCGTGTATCGAGCATCCACTTCGTGAACTCTTCATTCCTTTCTTGTTAAGAATTACGCAAACAGGTACTGGTTCCCTAATAGTCGTATTGTTTCGATTTTTCAAGGTATTCCATTCCTCTTCACGGTACTGCGTCCTTCAACGACAACGATTTTATCGTACACCCGTGTTCTCCCGTTTGATGAACATCTTGGGTGCAAAAATTTAACCTTCTGATGATTTAATTCGCGATTAAAGTCTTTGTTCGTGAATTTAAATTAATTTTCTATAATCTTCTACCTCCTTTTTAAATATTTGCCGCAAACTTTGAACATCTCGTACCACGAAGTCTTCATCGCGGGATAAAAGCGTAATTAATAAATTATTAATGATACCGCGCCAGGAAGGCACCACGATCCCCCCTCGTAATTTCCACGCAACGAAAGATCCAGTATCGCGATAAATCGATGAAATTCTTCGGCAATTAAGCAGCACCCATTCTTCCTATGCATAACACCAGACACTCCCACGATGTTAATCTCGAGCATCGTTTCCAATATCCTTCCTGGTTACGAGCTGCCTTTTCTACCGACACTCCTTGCTCGTTCGCCAATGGACTAATTCGCGACGTGTCGATGAGCGAAAGAAAAATTCCTTTTTCCAAGGAATTTTTTTTGCCCTCGATGCAGGTCGATCGCGAGAAATCCGTTAAATATAGAGCACACGCCTCGACGATACCGTGAGAATAATGGTAATACTGGCTGACATCGTCGTTGGGGTGGGGAGGGGGGCAAGGTTAAATATGTCCTTAACGCAAGAAGCTTAGGAAAATAGGCGCATAACAGCATCCTTGGACATCTGACCACGTAATATACGTATTACAGTGATTTATTCAATGACTCACTATCGGGGATAGGCTGATCGCGATGATTCTTGATCGTGATTTGCATTCAAAACAAGGAATCGCAGTTCGTCCATTTAATAAAATATCATTTCAATTAACGAGAAAAGAATGAAAATTTGGACGATAGAAGTCGATAGAATTCTTGTTTCTTTTCATTTGGTTTTATGTTTTCGGAGGTTTCGCAGTATTCTTTCGATCTTTTTACGTGCAAATATTTCTTTCTTCATTATTTAAGGAATTGTTCTTTCTCGGACTGGGTGTCATTCTTTTCGGCATTGTTGGCGCCCTGTCCATGGCGTCCATTGAGAACGTCCCTGAAGATCTGATCGACAATGCCGCGGTTTTCGGGGCACTGTGTTTACTGACGGCCTTGGTGTTCATCGCTGATTTATTAATGAGCACTCCCAAAAAGAAGAACAAGGAGGGTATGAAGGAACACCTGCCTGATAAAAGATGTAAGTTGGAAAAATTCAATTTTAAGTTAAAGTAAAAATGTATGAACTTAGCTTCTCAATTGTTCAATTTCTTAACTTACAATCCCCGAATTCTTAAATTTTCAATCTTTCTCTGAAACACCTTAGCGAAACGTCAAATAACAACCATGACGATAGAGAAGGAATCGAAATCACCGAAGTCTGGTAGTCCAATGGTATCAAAGAAGGACGACAACGGCAACGTCAACGATGGATTCGAAAAGATAGAAGAGCGACATCAAAAAAGCTCAATCCAAGTGCAGTCTGAAGATCCTCTAAGATGGGAATCGTACAGACACGAGGAGAATGAAAATTTCAATCGAGACAGCAAGGAACCGAAAGAGTACACCCAGAATTTTGAAAATGGAGTAGCTCTCAGGGACTCGCAGATGTATCGAGGTCCTGAGACGCAAAAGGGTTCGAACAGAGATTCTTATAAGATGATGCATAGAATGGAAATGCCCACGGTGGTCTACAAGTCGCACGATATTTATCAACGTCCTGTTGATGAAGTGGATACACCTCGGTTTCCGATTGAAACTAACGGCAAAGCTGAGACCATGTTCGCGAAAATAATTAATCCTGGGGTGAAGATCATGAAGGTCGAGCATGATGTGGATGAGGCCACGTTCAATGGATACAGGTACGTATGATTTCTATAACCCTTTCGTTATGATACTTTGAAATTTTTGAATTTCTAAAAATATAGTGTTTCCAAATTTCCAAGTTTCGATACTCTAAAATTTCCAATTTCCTAAGAGTATATTATTTCTTTCGAGAAAATATAACACATCTAACGAATGGATTAACAATAATCAATATCAAATCTATTCTGTCGACAGATATTCTGACACGAGCCAATACGACAACGTGCCGATTCGAATGAAAAGAATGTCGCCGAGGAGTCAGAGGAAGAACCGAGACGTGTCGTTTAATGTACCACCCCCGCCGCCAAAGGGTTACGAGAAAGAGACCGGAAGAAGCAAGGACGAGATTGAAATGCTCGAAGAATGTTTCAGTTCCCTGAGAACCGCGACTACTGGAACGCAAACACCTAACCTGAGGACACCCTCGACACCGACTGACCCTGGATACGTTCGACACACTGCCAG
This sequence comes from Anthidium xuezhongi, assembly GCA_022405125.1. Taxonomy (NCBI): domain Eukaryota; kingdom Metazoa; phylum Arthropoda; class Insecta; order Hymenoptera; family Megachilidae; genus Anthidium; species Anthidium xuezhongi. The sequence continues at coordinate 3,610,440 of CM039649.1, forward strand.
CAATTGGCCAAAAGAAATGAAAACCAAAACACCAGGTTCCAGTCCTAGTCATACAAGAAATTGAATTAAAAAACGAATATAAAGGGTGCTATATATTTGAGAAGAATCCATTTAATTCCAAAGTTTTTGAAAAAATTTTGTTGCATTTGTTGTGCATTTCTTATACAATATTTCTAAAGATGTTATTTGTCTGATAGAAATGATATCTTCAGTAGTTTAATCATTATATTTAAGACTTTCTATATTTTTATGAATATTTATTTAAAATTCGATTGCATCTGTTATGAACTTTTTACTACGTCTCTTCACCATCTTTAAATGGAAATTAAGTTAAAATATACACTTTAATTATTAAGTTTAGATGCAATATTTTGTTCGTTTATCACATTTGTAAGTTGAAATAAATCTGAAACATAAATTTTCCAAAGAAGTGTTTAAAATATGTCTTGTGTCTCTTTTTGTCAATATCCCATGACTCTTATCACAATTAATATAATATTCTTACTTACAATTAGCGTGGAAAAAGGAGGAGCTGCAAAACATGTTCTCGTATGTGTAGAAACATTTTAATATAAAGTATCAACACCTCCGTTCACATCGATACGCATACATACAAATTATCAATAATAATGTCTTCCTGTGTTAAACAATATAACCGCAGCTTTGTTAGTCTCTAAGATTAATTCATTAATCGGATTTACAATCGTCCAGATAGCTCGTGTACCGTGTCGTTTCCTTTTATTATAAATAAAATCGACGCTGTTCAACATCGATACTTATCTTGCATGAAAAAAGAAATCAACCCTGAAGTACTCGGCAACGATTTACGACGTTTCCTCGGAAATCGAGTTAACTATCGATGTATTCATCCCTTTCGGCTTTCTTTCACGCGGTTCTCTCTTTCTCTAAACGTTTCTAAACGCGTATTTACAGAGTCGAGAATAATTGCTTAGATACTTGAGCATTCGTTCCTCATCCTCTTATTCATCGTCTTCTGTGCGTCAACGTTCAGCCCACGTTGACAGAAGAAAATCAAAATGATCTGAAACCTGTGTCAGATTAATCAAAAATAGTTTTTAATCAACGAGACAGAATATTTTGCAAATTGGAATGTCGTTGAATCTGTTTGAGATTGTTTATTGTATCCCCGTTTATTCTTCTTGTTCTCAACAACTAACTAGATGTATTTACAAGACATTCCAACTGCATTCTTGTATCTTTCACTGATGAATCTTAATCGAATCGTTCCAGGGATTAATAAATAAATAACAAGAAAATAAACGCGATGTCTAAGGTTCATTCTTCCAGAATCAAAATTCTTCCTTCTTCGCTCGATGAAATAATGTCTCCTCATTCAAATTTCGGATAATAAAAATCGTTGTTGTCACCGTTCTCCAGTAAGTTTCTATGTACAACGTTCGACTTTTCATCCAACAAAGTAGTCGCCATCCTCTGTCGTCTCGCAATCGTTAAATTGCTATTTACATTGCTCTTGTTCGATCGATAGTCGACGAAAGAGCGTGATTATTCAAACCCATCGATTGAATTAAAGTGGTAAAACGCAGCTAGAAAATTTTATCTCATGCCAAATCCAATAGCGGAGCCTTGAGCGTTGGTCGCTCTTTGTTCCATGGTGATGTATTGTCTGATCAATCGGGAAATTTCGTGAGCTTGTTCCGTCTGAAGCCTCGTGATACGTTGTTGCATCAAATTTCCGCATTTCATGTCCAGATAAAGTGTTCCCTCCTCGGATTTCACCTTCCTGGTGGAGATCACCTCAGAATAGGGGTAGTGGTACAACGTTTCCTGCAATCGAGCATGAATTTTGCAAGTCGTTTTCTATTTACTATATTTACTGATCGTGCAATAATTAAGTTACGTACGTGTGTGATTAAATCGATGAAGTGTACACCGTGACGATTCAGAGCTAGAATGTGGTCGCCACCCTTCTCCTTGCCCTCGGGCACCCTTTTCACGGCGAAGAAACTGGACCCGAATAGTGGCCATTTCCACAAAATTTCTGAAACACAGATGACATTGATTTTTTCTGAAATTTATTAACAAAATGTGAACTTTATTTATTTTATTCTATAATTTCTAAATCTGGATACTATGGAACGAAACACTAGTTTTATAAATGAAAGTTCAAAGAATAATTTAATATTTTTAACATATTAATTTGAATGAAAAGTAGCAGCACATACCAAGCACTTGAGCCTTGCAAGCAGCTACCGTATTATGCTGTACATTGTTCCACGCTTGTTGGACCATATTTGCCCATTGTTGGGGCCTTGGATCTCTCAAACTGAGCACTGGTTTCGGCAACAGATATTTGATCTCCTTGGTAGTCGGTTCGTGGGTCATATCCGCCGCCCTGTGCAACAGAGCTGCTATTTGCGCCATGTCGTACTGAAAGAAATAACAAATAATTAATTAAAACGTAAGAGGAAAGTTTGACAGGCTGTACAACCGTGTGAATAACTCACTATCACTTCTTGAGGTAAATGTTCTCCAGGTAAGACCAACAGAAGGCCTTCCAGATAGTCTGGAGCGATTTGATTGAACACAACTTCTATGTACAGTGGTGCGTCCAGTCTGAGAGGGTAGTACCAAACGGATCTGAATACGAGAAAAATTGTGTTACCCTTTAAAAATATTATTTCAGCTGTAATTACACGAATCGATTAATAATTTAAAGTATTCGATTTATTCGAGCATTGTTTATTATCGAAAAAGCTTGATCAAGAGAGTTTACATTATTATAGACTTGTTATTACAAAAGTGCTCAGCGACAGATGAATAATTTGTATAAAATACCTGCAGAATATTAAGTAGAAGACTTGATGATTCTTATGAAGCTCCGTAGTTACATCTAACACGTACTCGTCTCTTGCTAATGGCATGGTAAATGCATCGCCATCAACGATGCAGTATAATGAGAATTCATCCATTTCATGGGGATTTCTTACGGATATTATGTTGCACATCTCCTCGATAACATCCTGTAATGACATAGAAGTGGAGATTAGTTGAAATATACAGGGTGTCCCAGAACTCCTGTAGGAGCTGGAAATGGAGGGTAGCTGAGACTATTCTGAACAACAATTTTCTTTGCAAAAATATCGGATGGGGCTTCGTTTTTGAATTATTAAGCAAAAACACTGACCAATCAGAGCGCGTCTCGGGCGCGCGCTCAGTACCGTCAGTGTAGCGTCGAGCCTAGTCGCCCCGGAACAAGCGCCTAGGTAGAACAAGAAGCATTAAGTCCTGGGATCATCTAATTTGAATAGTAGAAAGATAAAACATTGTATTATTATAAAATAATGAATTTAATATCGTTCAAGCTTTATTTTTCAATTTTTTTAAAGAGCAACTGAGGACGGTACATTGTCGAGGAAACTTTATCCAATAGAAGAGATAGGTACGAATTTTGAAATAAAAATTTTGTAATTATAGTGTAGAGGTATTCATCAGTTAGAACACCTAAATGATTAGGGTTTTTAAAGCTAATTTTAAGAAAATTTGTGTATTAGAGGAGACTGCATCGAAATTGCAGTGAAATTAATATCGAAATGGCACAAACCCTCGAACACGTCAAGCATTAACAGAATAAGAAATGGAAGGATATAACTTGTAATTACCATTAGGAATTATAATTGACCATAATTAATTGAAATTTGTTGAGATTAAAATACTGAAACAAATGTTAAATATACCATTTTTATAGCACTGTTATATTAAGAGAAATATATACTCCCCGTTGTATTTTCTTCATTTTGCAAGAACTAAATGATAAAAAATACTTAAATTGTTTATATTTAATGATTTTTTTCATTAAAATCGTTGTATTTTGCATAAATAATTAAAAATTAAAAAATATTTTTAAATTTTTACCTCTAGCGCCATCTCTTCGAAAAGTGCTGAAACTGCTCAAAAATTGACAGGAATCTGCCGTACCTACAATGATTATTTTTTAAGAAAATAATTTTTTGCTGTTTTCGCGTGTTTGAAGCATCTAATCGCTTCTATTTTACACTAATTATCGATTCCAATTGTCCGATTAATCCTAGAAGCCCGAAATATTGAAATATTAAAGATTAAATCGCACATTGAGAGAGTGAGAGGTCCGAATGGCGGACTAGTGTTCACTCTCTCGCACATTGTGGGAGTGAGAGGTCCGAGCATCTAGTCTCTCACTCTCTCTACGCCAAACTCGCGCCTGCGCACAACACCAATGTGCGAGAGAGTGAACACTAGTCCGCCATTCGGACCTCTCACTCTCTCAATGTGCGATTTAATCTTTAATATTTCAATATTTCGGGCTTCTAGGATTAATCGGACAATTGGAATCGATAATTAGTGTAAAATAGAAGCGATTAGATGCTTCAAACACGCGAAAACAGCAAAAAATTATTTTCTTAAAAAATAATCATTGTAGGTACGGCAGATTCCTGTCAATTTTTGAGCAGTTTCAGCACTTTTCGAAGAGATGGCGCTAGAGGTAAAAATTTAAAAATATTTTTTAATTTTTAATTATTTATGCAAAATACAACGATTTTAATGAAAAAAATCATTAAATATAAACAATTTAAGTATTTTTTATCATTTAGTTCTTGCAAAATGAAGAAAATACAACGGGGAGTATATATTTCTCTTAATATAACAGTGCTATAAAAATGGTATATTTAACATTTGTTTCAGTATTTTAATCTCAACAAATTTCAATTAATTATGGTCAATTATAATTCCTAATGGTAATTACAAGTTATATCCTTCCATTTCTTATTCTGTTAATGCTTGACGTGTTCGAGGGTTTGTGCCATTTCGATATTAATTTCACTGCAATTTCGATGCAGTCTCCTCTAATACACAAATTTTCTTAAAATTAGCTTTAAAAACCCTAATCATTTAGGTGTTCTAACTGATGAATACCTCTACACTATAATTACAAAATTTTTATTTCAAAATTCGTACCTATCTCTTCTATTGGATAAAGTTTCCTCGACAATGTACCGTCCTCAGTTGCTCTTTAAAAAAACTGAAAAATAAAGCTTGAACGATATTAAATTCATTATTTTATAATAATACAATGTTTTATCTTTCTACTATTCAAATTAGATGACCCCAGGACTGTATTTATAATACCGAAAAATATTCTGCAATTTTTTGCAGACTTATTCCTTCTGTTGGGATATCCAGCCATTCAGTCATTCTCTTTATTCTAGGGTACGATTACTCTCATAACATTCTACCATTTGTTTTTTACTTTTATGTTCAATATTACTTGTGTTTAACGCTTCCTGTTCTACCGAGGCGCTTGTCCCGGGGCGACTAGGCTCGACGTTACACTGACGGTACTGAGCGCGCGCCCGGGACGCGCTCTGATTGGTCAGTGTTTTTGTTAAATAATTCAAAAACGAAGCCACATCCGATATTTTTGCAAAGGAAATTGTTGTTCAGAATAGTCTCAGCTACCCCCCATTTCCGGCTCCTACAGGAGTTCTGGGACACCCTGTATAACATTTACTTCGGAAAAAAGGATTTAAAAATATGCGCTAGCGTAAATTATGGCTGCGGCAATTCAAATATGCGCGTAAGGTGGCGCCACGAACTTTCCTTGGCGCGCCTTCATTGGCGCCAATTTTAACTCACTTTTAGCCGCGAGGGGGCGTCAATGTATTCGCGCTGCGAATTGAATTTGACAGTGAGTGCAAAAGGAGAGGAAATTACAACGTTTCTGCAACTGTAAGTTACTTAATTTGTTATTTTTATATTAAATAATGTTTCTGGATATTTCCTTTACTATTTAAGTTATAAAATAATAAAATTTAAAGTGTGAATGTTTGATTATATTAAACGCACAACTTGCAAAGTTTTGGGTTAATCATTAAGAAGTTCTTTTCGATTAATAATTACGTTTTATAGCTTTTTAGACATTTATGTTTGATTACTAACAGTTATTATTTATTGTGAGGACTATAATTGTGTTCTAGTAAGCTTTACCTGTTGTTTCCAATAAATCATGTCTTATTAGATTTAAATTATTATAATATAATAATTGGAGACTTACCTGTACAACAGTTGTACATTTTGTGTTGATAACCCTCTCTGTTCCACCTGGAAGTCTATAAATCTGTCTCTTCGCATTCCTGCCAGCACTGATTGCCATAATCTCATCAACACTTGGCACATTCTTTCTTCCTCCATATTTCACTGTTTTCCTGAGATTCTGTAGACACACTGTGGCTGTTCCATGATACGCTCTTCTTTTATCATAAGCAGCAGTTTCAAGGTACTTGGTCAGATAAGGTCTTAGGCCATCGCTGCAGGTGAAATAGGCAGCAACAATGCTGAAGATTCTCCATCCACGTTGACAACTGTCAGGGTTTGGACTCTTGTTGTTGGTGGTTTGTTTCATTAGTTGACAGTATACCTCATCTCTAAGAAGCTCATACTTATGACAGTGCTGTAAAGAAATTGTAATGATCCTTTAAGCGTCGCATAGAAACTAGATTACTTCACGAAGCCTCAAAACTGTTCTTTTTATAGGAAAGTGTGCACATTAGTTGTGATTAAAGAGAAATCTTCAGAAGCTGCAACTAAGAGCAGATTAAAAGTTTCTGCACTGAAAGTAGATCATGAAATCACTGTCCTATATTAAAATTATCTCAACTCATTTCACCATGCTTGTTCTTATTTGATATTAAAGGTGACGTTGGATAAAACTTTCTAATATCAATCACATAGCATGACGCTCTTACAAGGATGTCATACAGTTTGAAATGACTAAACAGCTCATCAATTTATTTACCCATCACTCACCATCAAAATAGTGTAAACGCATTTAACTTCACTGGTGTCTGGAGGCAATGGTTGATCACCCATGTATCTCATCAAGCACAGGAAACATTCCACAGCCAAGGCACTCAAATCTGCATCCAGCCTCAGCAGGCTTTGTTCTATTGGCACTGCAGAATATTTTACTAGATCCACCTGTTCCTTCCAGGTCCATTCTGCGCCATCTTGTTGACCCTTGCTCTTCTTGCTCTTCTTCTTGCTCTTCAGAGACTCTATCACTTTAAGTGAACCACTTATAGAACCATCTGCAGTCTTCAGCATCTCAAACCTGTTAAGAAATGATCAGTCCTTTAATAAATTTTTCTTTAAGTTACATATAACTTTTCCAAAATTAAAAAAGGAAACAGAGTTTAGCAATTGAATGGTTAGTTCTGGGAGATTTGAAATGTTACTTCCTAGTATAATTGCACGAATGGACTGTTAGAATTGATTGATCGAAGGAACGGGACTCTAAAGCGACGTGAGTGATAGTCTTTCCAAAACGGAAAACGTCTGGTCGGAGGAGTGCTAAGCCTTAAAGGGGATTCCCATTGCAGGATGTTGGTACGAAGAGGAAAAAGTCCCGTTCAGAGTACCAGCTAGGTGGTCGTCACTTGTCAAAGTCGTGTTTGGGAAGTCTTTACTCTAGTTAGGTGTTTTAATGATTCTTCTTCGACTTAACTCTCTACTTTGTCGATTCGTTATCGTTTTTACACTCGATCCTCTTTCTTACGACTGTATCTGTTCATTTTTAAACCAAATTAATTAATTTCAAAGGTAAGATTCTTGTAAATCGTCAAAACTAAAGTAAATGAACAGTGTGTTATTACAACAAAACGTACACAAATTTGAGATACCTGTTCATCCCTCTTGTCTTCAACGCAACTTCTCAAAGAACACTTTCTCGACTGTTTTGATAAATGAATTTGAGTTAACTGCACACGACCCGAGGTGCTTTGAAACGTTGACTCAGAAGACGTAAGAAAAAATGACAGAAGAAGATGTAGTACACTCGTTAGTCCACGCGTTTGCCAAGATGGTCGATGCTGTTCTGAGGGTTCTAAGTGCGTTATGCTTTCTCAACACGGTCCGTCTAAGTTTCTTGCGTAAGAGTGGCCAATTAGTTTCCTCACATTAATTTCTCTTTTACTACGGTGCCCTGATTTAGTAAAAGTGTTTTTGTCACGGCCTGGGATCATCCCTAACATGGTCGTTTCGAGGCACGATGTTGAAGATTTCGTAGAAGAAAGAACTATAGATAAAAAGGAAAACGGGCTACTAACTTTTCTGTGCTCTGCCTGAAATTGAGCATGGCGTATTGCAACAGAGAGTGTTTTCCATCGTTGACCACCGGTCCGCTCTCGTAGATGCCATCTTCTTGCAGCCTGCCGTTGTCTTCCGACTGTCTCCATTCCTGGTTCGGGCTGAGCCGTTGGTTCAGCTGGTTTTTCTGATGGTTCGTCTGGTTCGCAGCCGACACGTGGTTCGGCACACGACCACCGGACACGTGGTTCTCGTGGTTCGACACGATATGATTAGACTGACCGTGAGATTGCACGTGGTTCGGCGTGCCATGGTTCGCCTGTGATTGAATGGATTTCGTGATCTGAGACACGTGATTCTCGTGATGGTTCGGCTTGTGCAACGGCTTTTGATCGACCTGTAATCGTGACAATAATATTTCATTAATTTTAATCGAAATTACTTTCATTAGCTTCGATATTTCATCCCTTAGGTGATTATTTCAACTTTGTACATTCCAAGGGCTTTGCTACATAAATTAAAATAAATAAATTGCTATTTATGCTCTGGCTTCCAAGATTTTCTAGTTGAAATATCTGCAAGCTGATTGCGTTATTTAAATTTATCCCCGGGAGTTTCGTGAAATATTAAAAGGCTGAATGGTAACGAGCAGCGGTTCCCTTCTCCCGAGTGATTTACGTTGAAAAAAACGTAATGTTACTAACACGACAGCCATCAAAAATCGACAACAGTTTCTATGGTCCTTTATTTTCGAGCACCAGCCGCTTATTACTTTGCAAATTACGGCAAATTGTGGGTTACGTTATTGCAATATCATTCCCGCCACAGCAACGGGGATAAAAATTACTCTACGGACGAACGAAATCACAATTTACTAAATATATGTGGCAGATGGAGAAATAATAATGGCAATCAGACGAGGACAGAAATCGTTCGACTTTCACGACATTACGAGCGTCGTGGTAACGCAAATAGTATCGATTTGCTTTCATAAATTACCCCGTCAAAATCGAAACTCATCGATCAGTTGTCGAACAAAAAGTAAGAGGCTAATCGACGATCCCTTTGAAATTCAACAACTACAGTTCTTTTCGTAAAAATTTACGAAACGTTCCATCAGGTTGGCATTCAAATGGCTTCAAAATTATGTAAAATCGTTCCAATGTATTGGAAATTGTTATTCAGAGAATTTAAATAAATATTTTCGAGGAGAGAAGAACGCGAAGGTCGAGTAGGCAATTTAATAGTTGATAGGTTGTTTCGAAGATTATTATTAGTTGGCGCGTTTGATCGAGGCCCGTTCGGTTCGACAAAACGAAGAAAATGGAGGGAAGAGGATCGGGCCGAATGTGTTCTCCGCATTCCAGGCTCGATTCTGGATCGCGTGCAAGGAAACCCGTTTTCTCGAGAGATCGATCGACGGATCCCGAGATATCTGCCACGGCTTCGGTGAAAAGCAGGAAACGCAAGTCGAAAGAGAAAATGAATAATAGGAAAGGTCGAGAAATCCTGTTGTATATCACTGACGAAAGCGGGCCGATAATAATCAGAATTTTTAGCGTTTGAAGCGAACATTCTAATCGATAAATTGATCGTGCCAAAATTGAAATAGATACTAACCAGGTTACCAATTTTGTAATAATTTACAATTTAAATAACCCTGATTTATAGATTAAGTAATATAGCTCTATTTATAATTGTTTTAATAATAAACTAAAATTTATTAATCAGCTTTCAAAAGTTTATTAATCCAGGAGATTTAAATTGAATCTTGAACCTATATTTCTCTTCTATTTCAAAAATTCCAAAGTAACCCACTGTGCAAGTGAAAAGCTGTCATTTCGTTAATATTTATTTTGCAGTGTGTGGATAAGAACGTTTAATGGCCATATAATTGTCGCTTTCTTGGTCAAAAGTGAAACGATTTCCTTTGATCCAGTTAGATTAAGTGGGAACCATGTGAAAGTTTCGTTTCGTGTGTCGCTAGCTCAAGCGTTCTGATAATTAATTTATAGAAAATTATTAAACTCAGTCAACTCAGTCATCCATATATTCGAAATCATAACACAAACTTTTATAAACGCGTGATGTTCAATATGCGAATACTTTTAAAGCATGTTGCACAATTTGCCAACGAAGGAACACATTGTGTATCGATGCACACGAAATACCTTGCTGACAAAACCTGAATGTACCTAAGCGAGCAGGATAAGCAGATGTCGACCCTGACCCACATAATCGTTAATGCATCGAGATGTATACGTTGTAAGACGTGAGCATGTGTGCCCATAGTTACTCTAATGGTATTAATAAGAACAAGCATACACTCGATTTTCCCCGGCCTGTTTATAAAACAAATTACTTTGCCGATAATTGTTATACGGACGAGTTCCATGTTTGCTTTCGAAAGAAGGAAATATATTGTGTAAGCTTATTAACCCTTTGATATAGAAAGATTGAATTTCTATGGGGCTTAAAATTATTCCTTATTAATTTTCATTGATAGTAATATATTCTTTATCAAGGAATTATGCAATCAGTTCAGGTCAAAATATTATCCAAATAACAAGTTCTTACTGAACAAAGTTCGAAAGATAATCAAACACCATAACAAATACCGTAGTAATTGTTACTGGTATCTTGAAAGATAATTAATTATTTTGAAACGCGCCAAAGTTTGATTTTCATTAACGTCCAATTAACTCGAACGCTCGAAATAGAAAATCAAGATGCACGAGAAATAAAAATGAATCTATTTTAGGCATCGTAAAATTCTAATTCGTTGTTCGTTAACCTTAATTGGCCGAGCAACGATGCCTTCCAAGGTGGTACCATTAATTCTCTTTAAACATTTTAATGGTTCCGCTCGTTACACTCGGTACAGCTTCAATTACGGTACCTTTAAGCCGGCAACATTTAACTAATATGTTCTCGAACGGGCTGGATTACACGAAATTATTCGACGATCAAACGTTCGAATTCCATTTCCATTAACGGTAAAGAAAACCTTTTTCTCGATTTCAAAAATCAAACCTGTCCAAGGCGGGACTACGTCGAAGTAGCCGTATGGGAAATTGATTCTCTGCCTCGTATAAAGGTCGAGATTTAGGTGTCATCAAGGACACAGTGTGTCTCGTTTTAATCGAGGAGAGAATGTTATGTTGACGACCCTGTTCCTCGAATATAAATCGACCGAAGGAAAACTGCATTCGAAGATGTTTATCGATTGTTTATGCATTAATTATGCCGCCGAGCAATGTTCAAGAGGTGCTTATAAAATTGTTTTATGGTCGGTATAAAGTGGACGGTCTTTCGTGATTGACCCTTAACACTTTAACGACCACACGTTTCACAGAAACGACGACTTTTGCAATTTTGTGGCTCTTTTTGTATTTCACGGAGGAGTGCCGATAAAATGATCAAATTATTAATTGTTATGTTTCAAGATTGCTCATTTTTGTATCGATACTTCCAAAGTTAAGTTTATAATCTTTTAATTCATTATTTTGTCGTATTGTAATTTAATTGTCGAATTAACAAGAAATTTGCAAGTATAAATTTGTCCTCAAGCAACGAGAGCTGGACGAAATGTTTAAAGTAATATTTCAGCTATAATTAGGAATAGGAGCCTTTAAACAGAATTTTTAATATACCACAGAACATTAAATTAAATTCCAGTTATCCGTACTTTGTACAAATACACCAAAAGAAGTAGTTGTTTTCAATTTTGGAAACTGGACAAACTTGAAATTCTTGCAAGAAAAGCGGAAACGTAGAAACTAGGTAAGCCCCGACAGGAATATTTATTAATTGAGGACAAGAATGTTATCGTGACCTGGTAGCTCTTGACCTTCTCGTCGAGTTTCTTCAAGGTCTCCTGTATGGTAGTGAGCGTCTTGTCGTTCGACTTCTCCTCGGCCTGCGCCTCGTTCTGTGTCCTCAGCTCCTCGAATCTCTTCAGGATCTCCCGTACGCTTAGCTTGCTTCCGTCGGCGTTTTCCTCGGCGATGGTCTCCATCTTGGAGACCTTCTTTTCGCCGTTCATTCTGCCGACGATCTGTTCGCTGTCGTAAAAATCCTGTATCAATTCGTTCACCTGGACGTCCTCGCCGTTCTGTTTGTGTCTGGCGGGCGACTGAGCGCGGTATTTGATCTCGAAGCACTCGTTGCTCTTCGCGGGTCCGGGCGAGCCGACGTTCTTCGAGTTCCTCAGCAGGCAGCCCTCTTCGAGTCTCAGCTGCTCGATCGTGGGCTGAGACGGGGGTCGATCGTTGTTTCCGGTCGAAGACACGGAGCTCAGGTAAGGTTTCTGGTCCAACTTGGACACGTCGATCCTTGGAATATTCTCGTATTCGAATTTCGGTTGGTTGCACGTCTTCGTGTCTTTGGAATCCTTCTTGCTGGACTCCAAGATCCTCGAGATCTGCTTCACGTTGTTCTTGTTCACGTCCAGCTTGCCAGAATCGGGCGACACCTTCCTGTCTTCCTGCTTCTTCTTCCTCTTGCAATCGTCCTTGGCAAAGAACTTGATGAATTTGTTCCTCTGCTCGTTTTTCGCGCCCTTGTCCCGGTTGGAAGCCTTCTCCAGGAAGGCTCCGGAGTCGTCCGTCTGTCCATACTCGTCGCTGCTCAACTCAGACTCCGAGGACTTCACCAGCAAACTGTCCGGCGAGTTGGTCTTTCGATCTTCGTCGGAGAAGTTCCTGGACTCGAACTTCCCGACAAGATTGCCCAGACTCTTCCTTCGAGGGCCCAGCTTCGAGTCCTGATCCTCGTAATGCTTCCTGTAATCCTCGTCCCTGAAGAACGAGTAATCCGATCTCTTCTCTATCTTCACGTCCTTTCTGTGATCGATGTTCTTCCCGTTCTCGTTCGTTTCCAACTTCCGCAGAAACTCGGATCTTCGGATCATTCGTTGGACATTGTTGAATGGTTTTGGCACGATCTTACGGGACTCGTTCTCTGAGATTTCCGAAGGATCGACGAACTGAGAGAGGATCTCTGGTCGGTGCTTCTGTTTCTTCCTCAAGGTCGTGGGAAGCTCTGCCCAATTGCTGGACAGTCTTTTCGAGAAAATGCCCTCGGTATCCGACACCTCCCTTTCCATTTTTGGTCAATCGATGATGGACGCTGAATGGATCGGGTCAGTTGAGGGCATTTGGAGAGTTCGATGACTTTTGTCGAGGCACTGTTATCCTGATTAAAAAGGATTCTTAAATCTCATAATATTGAGGAAGTTAATGGAATTGTTCTTGAATGTACCGTGCATCCTGTGTTTTTACAAACTTAATTGTCAATTAATTTCACATACACCAAATTGTAAGTTAAGTGGTTTTTAAGTTTAAATAATAATTTACGTCGTCGAAACGCGTTACCACTTTTTATATTTCAAAATCCATACGAGATGCAACAGCTTAATAATTGACCCAATTATTCTGAATCCGTCGCGACCGTGAACTTTCTTTGTCGATGGATTCAGCGATTTTTTTTAACGTTAATTAACGAGAGAAAAGGAACCGAGCGCGGTATTAAAGAAGTCACAGAGAAACTCCATGATACATATATCGCATAAATTAGACGCGTTGCAGAGTTTCGATAGCTCCTCTTTCTCGCTTGGAATCGTTGATAGAATTTCGAAGCGGCATAATTGCCGTGATTAAATTCCACGGAGAAAGGTGAAAGAAATCGTGAGAAACGTTCACGGATATCTGTAACGAATAATTAAAAGGAATACCAACGGGAGAAAATTAAAAAAAAAAGCATGAAGAGGAAGAAGAAGAGAGATAAAAATAGGATACGCAACGTCGATTCGAGAGAAAGCCAAAGTTTCGGCCGGAGGAACATGTCCGAGCGTTCATTTGCGCGCTTCCCGCCCGAAAACGAAGCTGATCCGCTTGAAATGCAGCCGAGTGCTGCCCTCGTTACGGCCACGCAAAAGCGTGAATGTGGATCACGGAAGAAGGACCTTCTCCTCAGGGCCTCTCCGTTCGTGAGAACCATCGACGAAGAAGCCTCATCCGTGGGACTGTCTCGAACAATGTACACTTTTCATTGCAATTATTTTCGCAGCTAACACAAACTCTCCTTCGTTCTGTCGGCGAACGAGAAAGGCCTACGACTCTCGTGGAAACCCCCGGCTTATCGCGTGTACACGAAGAATGGAAAAGGGCTGCCTTCGCTTTTCACGAGTACTCCATTTCCCTGTTAAATTGGGAAAAAGTAACGGAAGATAAACCGACAGACGACTGCTGGTCTCTATTCGATTTCAATTTTTCAAGAAATACGATCTTTAAAATGACGATACTAATATTTAGAGGACTTAAATTTTTGGATCTGGGATATTTTAATAATTAATAATTTAGATAAATTGCAAGAGGTCACAGTTTGATTACTCTGTTTAATTACAGTCGGTAGAATTGTTCGAATGTTCAGTCGAAATCTTATTCGAATCAGATATCGAAGAAAGTCGAGTGAAATCTCATTAAGGCTACCATTGTTTCGTTTATTACGAATCATCGTATTTTCTAATCAGCAACAATACTAACATATCTTTTAGGCGTGTAATTTCTGTAAAAACACCTGTTAACCGAGACACGGTCCGTGCAAAAGTATAGAGCTTGTCATTTAATTAGCGAGGTGCAGCAGAGCAGAACAGGACAATGCTAATTAACCGTTTCTTCGCCGATTGTTCTGTGCATGCCCTTTTCGCGGAACGAGTATCTTAAAACAAAAAATGTAATAAAGCAAAAAGGAACATCTTTCTATACTCCTAAAAATCAAACACCTACTCAATAATTCTAATAATTTCGATCATAACTGTTTCGTGTTGCAATTACGTGTAATTAACTCTCCTCGTAATAATCTTACGTCGTAATCACAGGTACCTGGCCTTTAATTAACCGCGTATTGTGATGCTGTCGAACTTTACGCGTTAACAATAACGAATCAAACTGTATTAAATAATCAATGGATCGTTAACACCTCGATAATGGAAGGATAAAATTATAATCGCAAATGACCATCGTTCGCTCAGCTCGTTCAGCCTCGAAGAACGATGGGCCGTTTAGTGGGTCAGAAACCCGTCGTCCAGCATCAGTCTAGTGACATACTGACTAGTAATAACTAGATTTTACTTCCTGCTTTTCCCCCGGCTGGTCTCTTGTGTTCGAATCTGGGTTCCCTATCCTGACTTTTCGTTTCTGCGAATTCTTGAAGAGAAAACGCGGCGACCAATAATGCACCTTTATATTCACTGAATTTTCTTATTTTTACCCCTTTTCGAGCGAAATACCGCATTAATAACGGGCGATCATTAAATATAATGTTGTTCCCGATGAAAGATGCGGTGTTGAAACAACTTTACGATCAATCTTACGCCTGTTATTTTCAAACCTGATCGAAGATCGATATCTTCGACAGAGGCTAGTTAGGTATGCCGACGAGGACTACGCAACTATTCATGGAACGCGTAAACCTGCGTACACAGGGGGGGGGGGGGGTCATTAGCGATCTTTCATGAGGCTGGTATAGCTTGCGTAAGGGAAGATCAGGATCACACGCCTATTTTTTTTTTTCCTCTTCTTCCTTTCTCGCGGCGGATTCTTCGTCGTGGAACGCCGATGGAAAACGGCCGAGATACTTGCTGAGCCTTTATGGCTTTCGAACCGTCCCTTAACAGAATTATTATCAATTTATACGAGACTTTGCAATCACTTGTGTCAATTTTATCCTTCCTGTAGAACGTGCTTTTCGATTATTTATACTGTGTCCAGATTTATCGATGCTCTTTTGGATTTTCTTTGATTGAAAGTTGAGGGAGGGATCAGCTGAGTTTCCATGAGCTGGGAAAAGGTTGATTGCTTGATTGAAATTGAACTTGATGAGCAATTAAGGGGAAGGAAGGTTCGATAACGATTATCGATTTCTGTTTTCCACGAAATCGATCCACTTTCTCCGTTTAACCAACCGAATAAGTAAGGCAATTTCCAGCAGGTCCCAGCAGACTAATTATATTGAACTTTCATCTTATAAGTATGAAATATTTTCCCTATCAATGTACAATCACAATTATCTTCTTCGAATTTAATGATATCAAAAATTTGATCGAGGGTTGATAATTAAAGTGAGAAAACTGCGTCAGATGAATATTAATTTCTTGAATATAATTATAAAAGAACGAAAATTTTGGCTCAACGTCTAAAGATAAAAAATTCTTTCCAGACAGATACGAAACATGGATTTCGATCGGCAACAATGGACCAATCTCGTGGGTATCACGTCATCCCTCGTTTGCATCACGCGATCTAAGCTTGGTGAACGTGAAGAATGTCTGCACGTAACCGTAATCAATATTTTAAGAAGGCATGGGACTTTCCTGGATCCCGCAACCAGGCGCAATTATCCGGCAAACGAAGGGAGGAGTTGGACAGGCATGGTACAGGTAAACAACGTTGTTTCTAGTCGTAATTGAGCCCCGCGACACGAATACCCGAGATTTCGCCATGACACTGGCGCGGGGAAACCGATTTATTGCAACAGGATCGAGATCGAGATCGACACCGTTATTCCACCGCTATGTGCGAAACGAAACTACGCGTAAAGGTTCAATTTACATTATTTAATGTGTAAATACTAACTGTTCTACAACAGCGTTTACAATGAACCCCTTCTAACCCAATAAGTTATTCGAGATCTTTTGATGTATATTGAGGTGCATTGGCTAAGATAGGGGTCAAAGTGGACCCAAACCCCAATTCCTAATTAATTAGTTATTGGATTTGAAAATTACGAACTAAAACTATTTTAGAGTTTGATACTCTTCAGCTGAGGTGTCTGGATCACCCTGGACAAGAATTTTAATTACACATTGTGATCTCAAAGACAGTCTATTTCCATTCCAGAAATTCCAGTTTTTTTAAATGTTAATCATAGACGATTCTCGAGGCATTGTTAAAGAAGCGTAACCTTCGTTCTTGACATTTCTATCTTTTATTAAACGCGAATCGATCGCGAGGAGTTTCAAGGTTTCCTCTCCAGGATTTCATAATTCATGCGTTGTTTTGTTTGCTGGTGGACGCTCGGTCAGCATCGAGCAGCCGTGTTCCATGCAAATTTCGTCAAAATGCTCACGTTCGCGGCAATTTATCACGTTTTAAGGATTCCGTCGGGCAACTTTTTTTCTGAGCTCGGCTCGGAATCTTTTTTACTCGGAACCGGCAAAAAAAAGAAGTCAAGGATTGAATACAACTTTTTTGCCTGAATTTGGAAACATTTTGTATGCAAAACCGTTCATTTGTACCTCGTCTGACAAATAACGAATGGATATCGATACAAAATCGACGAAGATCGGAACATTAAAATATTGAAACCGTTATTGAAAAATAGAGGACTACTTCGAAGAAATTTCATCGGTTACAGCACGTACACTTTTAACATAAGGGGTTGAAAAATAGATGAATAGCTACGTTACAGATCGCTTCGGAGCACAATCCTTCTTCTGTATTTTTGTTTTTTTTTTCTTTATTCAGAGTCATGCACTATTAATTATAAGACCGCCTGCTGATTTCACGCTACCATACAGTTACTGTTATACGACCGCGTACATGGTGCCCGCTTTTGAGGATGATACACGCTATCGTGATAATTATCTGTAATCGAATGACGGGCCGCCAAGAGAAGCACCTTTAATGAGCCCCCTTTGTGTAAGAACGTCTGAAACGGACAACGAACGTGTCATATTTAAACTAGCGTGAGAAACCGTAAAACTACTCAGTTTTGTGGCAACATAGCTGACCGTTCCAAGAATTGGACTAACCGAATTTTTAAACAAACATTCTGCAGTGTTTTATTCGAAATTGGAAGCGGAACGCTAATCTCCTAAATCCTTGAGAACAGAAAAAAAATCATGCTTTATATAAGAGCAAAGAAAAAAAAACAGAAGTGCAAATGATCGATGCAAATCGAACTGCGCAAATTGAGAGGAAAAAAAAAGCAGTTACACGTCCGTTCAAATGAACGTCGGCGCGACAAGAAGCTGACAGGTCCTGAAACCCCGTTCCATTACATCTCTTTTTGTCAAACTCGTAACAAATTCATAGCATTCCCCTGTTAGTTACGCAACACGCTTTTTCGATACCCTTTCTGCTCGCCGTTTTATCGTCCAGGTGAATGGTTTTTCAACTCGGTAGTTTTAACAATTAGTTCTGCCGTCTCAATTAAAGATAATCACGATAAGTATATATTATTCAAATATGCTGAACATATGTAAAACACACGATCGACGCGGTGATCCTTGGACCAGGGATCAGCGGATCGACGACGATATAAATTTCAATTCTTCGATTAACTTTCAAGGAGAAACACTTTTGTAGAAACTTGTTGCTATTCGAGGGTTAATTTTCTACCCAGATTTTCACATTTTTGTTCCCACGTTTATGTTTAATGACATATGCGTGAGAAAATTACTGATCAGAGGGGTTCGACCGACAAGAGGACCGCCGACCGCATCTTTCGCACAAAGAAACCACATCCCCCCAAAAAATTGTTTCGTGCACTCCAGAAAATTCTGCAGTATGCACGGTACATTCAAGACAGGAACCAAAGGGGTATAGAGTGTCGAAACGAACCGTGCTAGGGGTCTCACATGTCACTTGTCCAATGGCACTTCACTGGTCACCGTGCAAAACGCGACGAAGTTTCTCGGCTTCGAAGGTACACGCGCACAATCCGCGATGAAACACACCGTGCGCGTCCGCCTGTGTGTGCGTGCACCACGTTCCTTGGCTACTCTCTGCACACGATGACGACAACCGATGAACTGAAGAACCAAGCCGTGGCTCCTTCCGATAGACAAAGCTGCTCCCTGCTGGCTGCGCTCCGACCAGCCGGCACCTTCGAAACACCGAACGATATATCTGGGTCGGTGCCTTTCCAGCGGTGTGTGGCCGCGTGTACGTTCCACACGGCAATGGCCATTCGATACGAGGCTTCATTTGTGTTTACTGGTGAATCGAGCGACGAAAAACGGGTGGGGAAGCCGCGGCTAGGTGGGCGAAACACACCAAGGTGCAAAAATCTCTGGCCGAATGAGAACCATCGGCTCGATCCATTCACTGGCGAGAAAATTCAACGTGACTTGGCCTGCCTGCCAAAAGAATGTCTATCCTCGTGATCCTTCGTTTACAAACAATTCAATTCGATCGTCTCGCTTGAATTTCCATAGACGTTCGTTTGTTTGACCAACATAACTCGGTGCAGGTGCTTGAATAGATGCAATGGTATATTAAGATTCGTTTAATCCCTTGACCTATGATTTTTCTAATGGGTCAGTTAAATGTATATCGCTTCGATGTTAAAGCAAATGAAGAAAATCGAAATGTTACATTACAAACTTTGACTACACGAACTGCAATTTTTTCTTTCTAAATTTCCTACCAAATAAAATTTAAATAGAATAATTATTCCTAATACCATATTATCTTATCTACGATGGTATGTTGCTCGCTATTTTGTAATTAAGTATTCTTGAGTTTGAGTTTCAGAGTGCAAATGGTTAAAATAAAAGAACCACAGTGTTGATTATACTTTCTGCAACACGTCTGGGTAGTATAGTTAAACGGTCGAGGATCTATCGACAGATTCCAGGGATTGCAAATCATTTGTTGGTCGTGAGACTCGATTACATGGTTTTCTGCATTCTTCTGCGTTTAATTTCCTCAATTGGTATGACAGAACGGCGTTGGATGTACAGTTTTCTATTTAGGAATGCGCCACGCGTGCAGTTCAGCTAGTCGAGCGTTTAGCAAACAACGGAAGAATGGCTAGCTTAAAAGGCCAATTAACATAGGTCAGTGATATTTATGACATAACCACGAGATTTCACGTGGCTACCAGCCGTCCGACTTTCAATGGGATATATCTTTGCCAACATCAATTAAAAATGATTCTAAACTCGGCGCACGAACGGGTCATCGTCTTTTTGTATAATAACCGCGTTAAGTTTCTTAAGAAATATTTCATTAAGCAACGTAATATATTCCGTTCGAGCAATAAGACAATTTCATGCGCAGATTAGAAGTAGAAAAAAAATAATAAGTTCCAGCTAGTTACCGCAGGAATGCTCGTTTATTTCATAACTGACAAGTGAAATTTCCTGATCGTCTTGTTCCATTAAACGCTATCAATTTTATTCGATTCGAAGTAGAGAGTAACGTGGAACGTTCCCTCGTTTACTATTCGTTCCACGTTTTCATGATAATTTGCTCTATTCAGTTCAAAATTGAACATTAAAACGTTTTAATTTGCATTTAAATAATATAATAATAACCTCATCTAAAATTCATTAGAATAGAATTTGGTCTTTGACAACCCCCATTAAATATGTAAAATACTTGATAAATTAATAACAAGAA
The DNA here is from genome assembly GCA_022405125.1 of Anthidium xuezhongi. NCBI lineage: Eukaryota > Metazoa > Arthropoda > Insecta > Hymenoptera > Megachilidae > Anthidium > Anthidium xuezhongi. The sequence goes on from CM039649.1 coordinate 3,630,950, forward strand.
GATTTGATTGCAAAACCTATGATTTTCAATTAATTATATTTAAAGTTGATGTTAATGGATTAGTGATATTTATTTTTCTCCGTTATATTATACAATGTCCCACATGAAAAATGACTCTCTGTAATTTTCACGTTGAACAATTACAAGATAAAATCTGTGTACGAAATGCAGGACGATAAAGTTGGATCGTTTTGCTTTGAAATCACGGCAAAAGGGGGTTGCCATAAGTTTCCATCGGAGACAGCCGCTTAATGGCTGTTACTGTCGGTAGTAAACGTACACCGAGAGGATAAGAGAAACCGCAAACTGGAAACGGGAAGTAAATTAATCCGGTTGAAGGTAAAATAATTAATTCGATATGTACGGTTCTTTTTATCTAGGCTAGTGTACCCAATACACGGTATAATTGAAATCTTTACGATCCTGTACGTACAATTTCATTAATTATCCGCGTGTTCTATTTGCAAAGAGGGAGAAAATCATTTCGATAATTTATCAAAATTTTATACAATTTTCTTTTTGAAAGTATCCCATGTGTCAAACGATTCCCAATAAAAACAGGCTGGATAGGTAAAATCCGCAATAAAATAGAAATCGTATTCGGAAGGGGGTAGGAAAATGTCGGAAGTGATAGTCGTACACCGGTCTAATGGTCGTAATTTCCTCGCTCGATGGACACACATGGCGTGAATAAAAATTTTTGCTTGTGAAAGTACCGCGTGCTTGTTTTTTGGTATCGAAGACCATAAAGCTCGAGGTTTAAAGCAGTGGTTTCTTCAAAATCTGACATAATAGAAAATTTGTAGTCAGAATTAAATCACTGAATATTTTGACGAAAAACCGAAAGAAAATTTGATATTAAAATTGATCCAATTTTTAAGACTTTAACTTTAAAATATTAATTTTTAATTGCTAGTGTCTCCATCGTTCAAGGTTTAAATATTCCCGTTGCGGTACATCGAAAATTGTTTCTAAGATTTAAAATTCCTGATCGATCACTGGTGAAAAGAAACTACATAAAAGGTGCATGATTCATGCGTGTTCGCATAAAAGCAAGCGCACCTGTCGTTAACGGAAACGAACGATTACACATGGGACTCTTTTAAGAGTCCCATAATACCCGGGCCTCCTCAAGAGGCATCCTGAACTTTTGAATACATCCTCGTTTCTATTTCCCAAATATCATGGTACCCCCATATATTCTAAACAAGAAAGGCGGTTGAATTTTCCTCAATATAGAAACATAAGTTGCCAATCTAACTTTCATTTCTTTATTTTCCTCGATACGGTATTTAATTTAATTCCCTATCTTGTTCGAGATTGACGATTAGACGAAAAGCATCTAGACGAATTGTTTCGCAATTGAAACTTTTAATCAGATTAGAAAGAAATCTTGCTAATAATAAATTCCAAAATAATTTCATAATCATAGAAAATTTCTCTTTCTTTCCCTTTAATTAAAAAGATTCCTTTATCAAATCTATTTTCTGTTAGTTCAGTGGTGATACTTTTTCTCGATTGCGGAGGCAAGGATTGAAAAATATTTTTATGTACCCACAAACGAGCCACGTTCGTCATTATTTTCCACCGGAAGGATCTTTCTAAGATCTGAAGGCAAGTTCCCACGTTTCCACGTACATATACAACCCTATGACCTCCATCTTTCTCGTCGTCCATTCGATGAAATCATTGATGATTTAGCAACGATTGCGACGAGACATAGAGCTACGCAACCATTGTGCCGTCCTCTGGGTAATATATAGCGAATCGGCGTACACAATCATCTTTTAAGCTTTTCTCATAAAAATTCGAGCTCTGACGACACCTTAATTAAAATCGCGTATAAATTGTGCTTTGCATTTGCGACATCGTACCGTGATTGCCTACTTTGGAGCAATTTTCCAATAATCGTGCCATTTCGAGTGATACCGTCATGTTCTACGGAGAATTTCGCCCCATTATATATAATCATGAAATTATTAAATTATTTTTTAACTAGGTTACTAAATAAGGCACTGAACAGCAGTTGCTTTTTCTCGTCACAGAACGTTGGCAATATTGTAATTGACAACAAATGCAATATTGTATTAGATTGTTGCATATCAAATAATTGTTAATAGATTGATCTCGAAGTCTAGAGTGTCTGATGTAATTTCGTGACACAAAAATATTACAAAATACCACTTATGTTATATCAATCTAAAGTTCAAAGTCTAATTAAAATGACCACATAAATGTTTCATAAGATTCCGTTCTATAAAATCACGGGAAAATGAGATGAATACATAACAACCTCACTATATCAAATAATCGATTTCGAAACACGATTTCATGACATAAAAGCATCGTTAAATAGCACTTACGTTACATCGATTTAAAGTTCAAAGTACGATGAAGATGACTGCATAAACGCTTCATCGATATGCACATTATTTCGTTATTTTTCTCCAACTCAAGTGGAGATTGAATTATGAAAGTACGCGATTTAATAGCGGCAGATGTTTGTACAGCACATTTTCTTCGAATTCGATGAAACAGCAATTTCAGGAGCTTCCATTTTAAGGAAACTCGATCCCATTTCCGCGCGACTCATCGTGAAACGTTTTCAACGCTTTCTCGCCTTGCCATTCTTCCTGCACATGATTTTCTAACGAGTCGCGTTTTTCTGCAACGTTCTGTGCGTTCCGTTTTTTTTTTTCTTTTTATTTTCGACATCGGCGGCGAAAAAGAAGGCGATCGCGTCGAGCGAAATCTTTTCCCCGAACGATCGCGATCGCGCGCTCTAAAAGGCGGTCGTCGCGACCGGAAAGTCCGGTCGACTCTCAGAAAACTCTCCCCTGGTTTCGCGATTCGGAAACACATTTTCCATTTCAAACGTCCTCCGTTTCGCAACTCCCTTTTCCTACGCGAAAACGAAACTCGAACTTGTTCGTTTTCCTTCTTGCACAACCTCGAAATACTTCAGCCGGTCTCCTTGAGATCGAGAGAAAAAAGACACAGAAGTGGCAGTGCACATGCACCGATTTCCTTTAAATAAATCGACATCAAAGAAAAAATATAGTAATTTCGATCAATAACCAGTCCTGTGGGGATCAAGGTACATTTTAGATGATACCATCGTGAATTTTGAAAAAAAATATTCTCAAGGTTGAATGGAAGCCTCACCATTTCTAGCCCTTTGATCGTGGGATCAAGGTGATTCACGAGGAAACAGCTGAGGAAGTTCCAGGACACGTTTGGAACCGGGAAGGACACCGGTGAGGGAATTTAGGCCAGACACCGAGTGTCAGCGCGAGATAAGGATCGTTACCGGGGCCATTAGCAATTCAAACGGTTTCCGGCCACCATGCCGGTGTGTATCGCGTACGCAAGAAAGAAGGTGTTGCATCTGGTAAACAGGAGTTGCTTGAACTCTGAATCGCTCGAAAGAAGCCTAAGTATCCGTGAGCCTGAGCGTTACGTGGCTTCGGCATCTGACGAGCACCAGTCGAAGAAGCTGGCGTGTATGCAACCGTGTGCATCCGATCCGCAAAAGTGCTTCCCAGAAAAAGGAGGAAATTAAAATTTCCTACGGTTGTTCGCTAAAATTTCAGGGTGATTCATCGACTACACCGCCCGTCATCGGGATCGAATTACGAAGATGAATTTCATGAAATAAAAATATTGCAAAATAGTACTTGTGTGTCTAATATTAAATTACTGATTTTGCAACATAGGAAGTCTGAGACTTAATATTTTCTTAATATTTTTGAATTAATAAGAATATGAGACGTCATAGCCAGAGGGGTGATCGAATAAACTTTCTTTCTCCATGGGAGTCGAATCGTTTGACCCCGACCGGTTCGACCGAGCCTCTCCTTGTCGTGTAATTACACCACCGGTATGACAATTTTTTATTTCACAGCATGGAGAAACCTACAAACGGAGAGATCGAATTTCTCATAACTCGTATTCATCGCGCACTTCTCTCACGGCGCATCGATACACCTGTGCCGTGGGTATGAGGTGTTTACAATCGCGAAGGACCCTGCTTATTATACGATATTAAGAGAAAACAATTAAGAAACTTTATGGAAAGAAGAATTCACGCCTCGTCAGCGTGAATGGCAACGATTTCATTGATCACCGGTCGAAGAAAATTGTCTAATTGCGAGAGAAACGGTAGTTAAAAGAACGATCAGTGAAAGTCTCAGACGTTTACTCTTCCTTGGCGGAAAAGGCATTGGAAAGGTGTCAAACCGGTAACAAATCGTTGCCCGTCTCTTTTGTCACGACACCGGGTGACGACATTGCCCACGGACCACGACGTTGCATATAATAACCGATCTGACCGGAAGCAGTCGGCGTCTTTTACACTCTTCGTTTAAAATCTCTGTATAATTATGCGATTACATTCACCTTCTCGTCTTCCAACGCGCGACTCAACCGATGAATTTAATGAATTTAATTATCCCCGACGATCCTTTCGTTTCTCTTTTCCGGGTAAAAATACGGACGACAGTCTCGCAATAAAACTGGCTCCGTCGGTTTTACGATTCTGCGCTACGCGAATCAAGGATGATTAATGGAGATGGAGTCTTCCTTTTGGAAAATTGGATACTCTGGTGTAACCCTTCTGATAAGTAAATTTGATTAATGGAATGATTTTCTCTTGAATTATGCGTTGGCTCGGCGATTAAATTAATACCGATTGTTTCGTTTTGCGATTGAAATTGTCCGCTCGGAGACAGGTGCCAAACATTATGCCGCGATTTCTAAATCTAATATCGCAAATTGATTGAACGTGAATCGGAGATGATACACGATCATCAATTACAAAGTCATCGTCGGTGTTTGACAGGTGTTGCGTTAAGACGTTTGTGCAAAACACCGAGTCCCAGTCATCCGCCTCGAACGCGGTTCGAAATAGGACGAGAACTTTCTTCCGGTGATAAATGACCCCGGATACATCAAAGCATTCCTCAAGAGAATTCCTTAATTCGGTGGATACTGAATTCACGACCTTCCCGCGTGTTTTAATTCGAAACACTTGAATTCTACGCTTCTTGACTTAATCCCCTTTCTCATCCTTTTCTCATCCTTTCCAATCGTTGATTCGTCCGAATTCTCAAAACGTATAATTTATTGTGAGACTGCGTTTTACCGCACACGGTCAATTGAAGAACTAGGGTCCGTGAACGCCATTTTATCTTAAAATATTCAACGTATTGCAATGTATTCGGAATCTGTTCCTTTAAAGCAGGCCTGGAACGGCGTAGAATTTTATTCGAATTCGAAATTTGTTTGAGACAGCGAAGAATTTTAATTCAAGCTGGGAAATTCGTAAGATTCTACGGATCTTTGAACTAATTGGAAATTCGTAATCGAGAATATCGAATGGCTGTTATTACCGGCACGCTTCGTTCGCGGTTGCACGAAAACGGAATCGAGCTGCTTTTTTTCCTGCCATTAAGCGATCGAATCGCGAGCGATCGACGAACGCCAATTAACGACGATCGTCTTGAAAATTCTAACGGCACGATACCGTGCAACGTAACGAGGCAACCTCGGGCAACGCCTAGTGTAAATTGCGTTTCCAGTGAGTGGTCATATATGCTGGCCAATGCCTTCTTCTTCTGTTCCTTCGCCCGTTCGACAGAGCCCGTATCGGCCGTCTATATCATCATCGCGCAAAACGATTCTCGATCGTGGCCGATAAACAAAACCCATTGGGCAACGATTCGTCGTTTTCTAAATATAGCGCGCGATCCACGACCGGCACAAATCCTCCGATCCCCCGGTTGATCCTCCTTCTCTTTTATGGAAATGAACCAGATAGGGGAAAGGAAAGTGATTCGAATCACGTAAAAATGGAAAGTGCAAATTTATAAAAGAAAGAAAAAAAGGAGAAATCAAGATAGCATCGCGAACGTGTACGCGTACGCGATTTGTTTCAGAGAAATCTTGCGGTTTGCTACGCCACTGATCGTTCAATGTAAAACGATATCGTTGATCGATCGATCGATCCCACGTTCGCAATCGAATTCAATGCAGGGGGGTTCAAGTGTCGCACGAATATCGTGCCACTGGTGTTAACGTTCAATGGCAGACCGATGAAAAGGGATATCTGAGCGTTTCCTTTTCTACCTTACCATTTCATGAATCAAAGTATTATTTTTAAAGCAACATATCAATTTAAATCAGGAAATACTCGAATTAAGAAATATTTAATTCAGAAAATATGTATTGTCATCTAAGCAGGAAGTCTAATGATTTTTTACTGTGAGACGAAATCGAAGGCCAATTCTTAACAGCAGAACCGTTCCCCGCCGAGATAATGCCACCGAATGAAGAATGGATCGGAGTCGTAAGGGGATTTCGAAATAACGGTGAAACGAAGCATCAAAATACGGCTGTTTGTACATTCGACGGTACAACGACGATCGTACGAGCTCCTTTATGATAATTAATCAGGATTCCATTCATACCACCTGACAGGATTACATGCCATTGTTACGTACCACTCTTGTTACCCGATTGCCAACCGCCTTATCGCGAGTTTTTCCTTTACGACGATGATAACCGTTGTTTTATGAACGTCGTTGTACGTTTCGTAACAGAGAATGATCGATCGTTAATTAACCCTCGACTATACCGTGATTCAAAATTTCAAACGCGGCAAGACTTAATTTGATTGTATAAAATGTAGCTTTTCAGATAAGAACAGCGATTCCAAACAGCGAGTTGAAAAAATATAATAGATTAATTTTCAAATTTAAATTTTCAATTCACTGCCTTGCATTATTAATCTAATATTATTTCTATTCACAGTCTGCCTTCATTTTTCATTTACCATTCGATTACGAAATATTTAAGGCACTGGTCTGTATAAAATTGCAATGATTACTTATTCGAAAGTCACATTAAATTCCCTTCGGTTTTATTTGAATGCACGGTAAAGGTGTAATTTGTATGTTAAAAGAAATTGATGCGCGTGTTTTTGAAACCAGTTTACATCTCCGAGAGATGAATAAAAGACAGATTAGAAAGTAGTGTTTCAAATGAAGAGATAACAGAAATGACCCGTTCTGAATTTAAATACAGAGAGGCACGAGTGTTAAGAACCTTTTAGAATGCATAAGAATCTCATTAACCCTCCCTGTGTGTTACTTTTTCACCTGTATCTTGTTTGGTCGTTGACTTTTAACACACTTGGAATCACGATTGCCCAATTGAGTTTCATGGTTTCACATCGTTCAAATTTTTTTTCTTAAACGCCCAAATCCTGTTACGTATGGACGCGGATTATTTATGGACGATGGAAATCTTCACATTTTCTAACGTTGCGACATTGGTGGAAATAATTAGGAACAGCTTTCAAAGCTGCTTTATGTTCATTAACGATAAAATAATTGAAATTCCACCGATATTAGGACTTTCGTAGCAACCCCAGTTCGAAGGACACGCGTGCACTCCCCAAGGACGCGGTTACCTCAGGATCGTCGTTCCTCGAGGAAACCGTAGGTTCGCTTTCCTGCTACCCACGCATTATCGTGCTGGAATGCGACGTCCTGTCGTCGGTGTTGGACGCACACGCCCCGAGGATTTTACTCCGCGGGTTGTTTTATTTCTATACTGTTGCGCTTATTACAGCCGCGTACCGATTTCCACACGTGCGATCGCGTTACTTCATCGTGTCCGTGTGTGAAGCGCACGCGTGCGCGCGAGTCGACGATTAATTGCACAAAAACTTGGTTGCCGACCTTCGAGGATCTTGATGATCCAACCTCGATTAGAAAGATTGGATACCCGGGGAGAAATGGAAAAAGAAGTATCCGATCGATGCCGGAGAAATCGTGGAAATCGTTCGATCGTTCATGAATGAAGCGGTTAATTATTAGGTCATTATGAACATTATTCCGCCGTTTTTTATTTGCATTCTTCGCAGTCTTGTGCCCCTTAACGCACTTCATTTCACGCCTTTGAGATATAATAAATTTTCTAGGAAGCAGAGCTTCATTTTTTATGATTTTTTAGCTAGAGACATTAATTTTTTGCTTTCATTTTCGACAATCAGTGGTCGTTTAAATAATTTCCCTGATAAGCCGGATAAGAAGTTTTAAATAATTTTAAATTGAATATAAGATAAGTTATTAGACGCGTATAAGATAATCTCATAACGAGATAAATTTTAACAAGATTCAATAATAGATTGTGCATTAAGATCGAGTTAATTAGCGAGGAGTATGCTCGCACATTTTATCAGTCATAAAATAGTTAAAGCGGATGGTATTATCTTAATTTCGAGGATGAAACAGGAAAGTTAGAACGCGCGTTTGGTTAATTATAAAGGATTCACGAGGTAATCAGTTAGCGGCTCTTTATAAAGAAATCATGGAACGTGGAAACGGATGTTGAAACGTCCATAATACACGTCGGAATGTTGTAAAAAAAAAAGAGGAAAAATAGAAGGGTACGTTTCGTGTGTTGGCATCTGCCGAGCGTATTATAAAATTGGCGAGAAGGATCGGGCTGAATTGTGTGTAATTACGTTTTCTAGCGCGAAATTCTTCGCGGGCATGCGTGCAACTATGTTTCACGTTGTTCGGAATCGCGAATCGACACAGCTAACGGTTACACGGCGAGATTATCGAAGAAAACGACACGCAGAAGTCGGTCAATCACTGCTTACCGCAGCAATTTCAGGAATGTTCCATTCTTTTTGTGCATATTTTCTGCAACGTATCCGGTTCTCTTCCGAAAGAATAAATATTAATGAGTTCAAACAACGACTTCCGTAATTTGATCATTTTAATACGAAATTTAAAGTTCCGCAATTTTATCAATTGCTTTTCCCTGATTTTCGCCATTTTAAATATTACGAATTCCGGCGTACGCTCTTCTTCGTGCGTTATGAATTCGTGAACATTCGCAGTCTACTTATTACGAATCCTTCTACACGTAACGCGCGTTAAAACCGGAAACGGTCGAACCGTTAATCGTAGAATATATGACAAGCACAGCTGTTCGCTATTTTCGACGTTCCAGAGAAACTTCATTAAAACATACTGCTCCAATTAAATAGAAATCGCGATTTTAAATCCTAATACTCGCAGAATCATTATGTTCAAGGTTCTTTGTGATTATACAAAATCAAGACTCAATTAGTACTCCTCTTATAAGGAATTCTGAGATACAACGATTCGATTAAGAGATTGAATAAATCGCTCACCAGTCTGATGTAAGTGTTGATCATCTCTGTCAGCTGCGGTGCTCGATTCGTGTGCAATGGTAGCCTGACACCGGATGCGATCTGCATGACACACACACCGGCCCTTGGCGAGTTCACGGACACGATGTCCTCCAGGGGTAGCGTCTCCAGGATGACCAGATCGCCGTTAGGGGTGCGTTTGATCAATCGAAGACCATGATGGGAGACCGCCACGTGCTGAGTTTCTGGATGTTGAGGTCCGATCTGGAACAGAAACGATCGTTAATTCAGTCGACGACGGCATTAAACGTTATAAAAAAAACCAATTACACATGGTACGATAACTGCATTGTTACGAGCTATCGGGGCTAACGGTGTTAGGTGGCTCGAAGTCGGGCCACCAATGAAACTTTTGTATTTTTAATCATTGTATTTTCCATTCGTGACTTTCTATTCAAGAATTTTCACGTGTGATTAGCCATGTATAAATTCAGACGCGATAGCTATTGTAAGAGGCTAGGCGTGATTCATACGAATAAAAGAAAAGGCGAAACAAATTTTATGCCTAGTCCAATTTGCTTTCGTACGGTGAGAAAAATTTAGTATGAATTATAAATGGGAATTACTTGGAAGTGTTACAGGTTTAATCATTTTCACGATATTTTACTTTCTACATCGTTAATTTTAGTTCCATTCTTCTCTACTATACCACTTGTGAAAATTAGTTTTCATTTTATTCACTAGTGATTTTGAACAGAGTTTCTAAACTTTATTTTATCAATAGATTTTTACAAAACCTACTGAAATATTGAATAATAATTAACTCACCGATACTGGGAATATCCTGGCAAAATACAAAGGCCATTGCTTCGCCATATCGACAACGTTCTTCTTGATCGTAATCTTGTGTTGGGTGCTCTGAAGATTGTCCAAAGTGACTCCATAATTGTCCAACATCTTCAGCATATTCTGCCTATCCTCCTTCGTGATCCTGATACTGGACGTGGCCAGAACATCGTAAGCCACCTGGCAGAACACCAAATGAAGTGCCAGAGGACTATTGAGAGTTTCATTGGGCGCAAACACCTCTTTCTTCACCCTCAACGTCCAGGTGACCCTGTTGTACGTGAAGTGAGCCGTGGACGTTTGAGGGTAGAGCTTGGTGTTCACCACTTCCTGGACCTTCTCGATTTCCGGCTTCTCCGCTGGCGGCATCACCGGTCTCAGAAACTCTGGCCACTCCTCGATCTCGATCCTCTCCATTTTATCCGTGCGATGGGTGGAGGCTATGCTGGATCTTCTGTCCACGTCGCGGTCCAGCTTTTTGAAGCTTTGTCGAGTGGCGACGAACGATTCCCTGGTGTTCGGCATCACGCCAAAGTCGCGCGAGGACGGCATGCCAAAACTGTCCCGGGACTTTGGGGACACGTCCCTGGTCATTCCAAATGGGTCCCTCTTGGAGCTGGAGTTCTCGAATATATCCCTGGCGTATTTGGGATCGAAGATGTCCGAGTTCAGATCGCGGCGCGAATCGAAATCCGAGCTTCTGTCTCTGGCTGAGCTCGCCAGGTCCGTGCTGTCCTTTCCGTAGAAGTCCTTAGATTTCTGGTCCTGGGACCGAGACTTCTCGAAGTCGTTCCTGTACTCGTGATTCTCTCTGAGATGCTGCTGGGACGCGAATATGTCGCGACTTTGACTGAACATGTCGCGTTGGTTCTTGGCGAAGTGCTCGAACGTCTCCGAGTCCGGGGATGTCCTGAAGGAATCGCGGGCTTTGGGCTCCACTGGTGCCGGTGGTGATCTTGGTTGAGCTACTCCTGATTGACTGAAATTTTACAGGAACTTGTATAGACTATGGTTGATTGATTATTTCAATAAAAACTTATTTATCATTGAGAGAGGTTGATAGGCAAGGCCTATTTTGCATTCAATTTGTAGTATTGGATAAGGAAAGAGTACCTATTACTGTACATGCTTCCACCTCTGGGGCTGGGAGGTTGTGGAGGCGTGACCGGAAGCGGAGGTGGCACAGGTCTCTCCATCCTTTCAATTTGAGTTCTGACTACCTGTGCTTGAGTCATCATGTCTGTCGTGCCTTTCGACGTTACGCTTTGCGTGTCATCGGCCGTGGAAGCGTAGTCGTCCCATCGTCCTCCTTTTGATAAATCAAAATTTAATCAAAAAACTATACATAATACAGTAGTATGGGTGGCATAACCTTGTCAAAGGCGAGAAGCTTGGTTTTCAAGGAAATTAAATTTAAATTTTCAAAAGTTTACCTAATTGTTGTTCAAGCAAAAGTTTTCTGTTATCCTCCAGACGTTTCACTTTGCCATCCTCTCGTGGAAGGGCAGGCTTTTCAGTCGTTTTCGTGGATCTGACGCTATGATTCGCTGTTACCTTTTCCAATCTTTGACGCATCTCCGAACTGAGCTTCAGTTTCCCTATGCTACCCGGTGATGGCCTCTGTGCGCCCACCTCCAGCCCAGATCTAACAAACAACCGAATTAAATCGAAGAAATAAATTTCAAGGATAATTCTTAGAACCAAAGCTGTTTTCGTACTTGGATTTCTTCTTCTTCTTTTCCCCTTCTTCTTTGTATCCATTCTCGTGTTTGCTGATGGGTGCAGGTGCATGCATCATCGTCTTTTCTTCAGCCCCGACGATATTCTCTATTTCGAACTCTTCCCATTCTACAGCACCCTCTGTGCTAGGCTCTCCGTCACCCTGATTGTATTCTTGGTACTGAGGGGTGATCTTGCGTTGCTGATGTTGCTGGCGCATCTTGAACTCGATGAAACTGTCCTGGCTCTGATTTTCGTTCGAATCGCTGGGCGGTGGCCATCTGAAACAACGGATACCGTGGTTAAAAGAGTAATTCATTAAAAAAATGTCTGGTAATTAAAATTGCCCACCTCCATTTTCCAATCCGGACGGTTTTGGCTCTTCCATAAGGATCCAAAAACGGCCTCGATTCCGAGGGATCGTGCGACTCTAAGGGTGGCGGCATCGGCGGAGGGGGTGGGACACCCTTGTTGTTGCTCGAATTCGATAAATTGCTGTCCACGCTGCTCTTACGATTCTTCAGCTCGCTCAACACGTTCGTAAAATTGCTCTGCACGTTGTTTTTGTTCGACGTGGATCTCTTGGGGTCCATCGAGGTGGACGACTTCTTATCCCCGGCTTTCCTTTCGACGATCACTTTCTTCACCGCGTACTCCACGCTAGTTTTTCGCACCATTTCAGAGTTTTTCCTCGGCGGACTCTGGGAACGATGAATCTGGGCCTTTACGGTCATTTCTTGACGTTGGCTGTTGATTATCGGCTGCGGTATCGATTGCTTCTCCGTCGACCAAAGTTCACCGTCTTCCGGTTCTCTGAACGACACCTGACGATTCCAGATTTTATTATAGGGACTTCTTTGTGATTTTTAATTGAGTAAAGTATTTTATCTTATAACGTGCTTCAAATGATATTACTCGTGCCGTTATGTACAGTGCTGTGAAAAATTGTAGATTCCCGTGTTTTACATCGATATTTACACAGAATGTTGCAAATACTTCTTTCCGATTATTGATTCAATTGCCTCGATTAATTTTTTCAATAACTTGTGTTTATACAAAAGTGAATTATATGATTTTAAAGGAAAAAATAATGAGTTTTATTATTTGTCCAAATTAAATTAAAGCTAATAAATGGTAAAAATAAGAGTCCACCGATTCTTAATATTTGAAACACTCAAGTATGCAAACTATTTACAATATCCCATGATACTAAAGGAATGTAATCACAAATGGATTAAAAACTTCATAAATCTTTCTTAAGTGTCCAATTTTCTATACAAAATTATAATATATGTTATTTTCGGTAATTTGTACAAGTTTAATCAACAACCACTAAACGTAATCGTACATTCTCCCACACCACTGTACACCAATCGACTGGACAAATCGATTTCCCATAACCAGTTAATATATCTCCGACATATGTTACAACATTATCGAGTTCAAAAAGTAAAACAAACTAATCGACACCGTGTCGTTCAAACTCTGTTACGTTATCGAGTTATCAATTATATATATATATATATATAGATATGTACATATACAAGTTTCGTATTTTGTTTTTATTTGTTAGATGAAATCATTAGATACCTTGGAGTAGCGTCCAATAGAATCATTGGGCCCCATTTGGGCACCGTTTTGAGGGGCTGGGGGAACAAGATTCATACTGGAAGGGCCTGCGGACAACACCGTGCCCTGGAAACACACACCCATGCCGCGATGCGGCTCTAAAAGCCCACCAGGATCTCCTCTCCGGAGGGGAAGTAATGTAACGCAGAAATCGCGATTTTCACTTCGAAAAGCCCGTATCGTGCGATTTTATTGCGTAACAACAGTGATGTCGTGTTAGTAAAGAGTTATGTGATCGTGAAAGTGACGCGTGTGGAACGATCGTTATCCGTTCCTTCTGATGACATTTAACATGCGATTCTTGGCTTTTGCACGCGTGTTACAACATCGTGATGTGAATATTATTACTGTGCGACAAAATGATGCTGCGTACGAGAATAAAAAACTAATCTCTTTATCAAACAATTATCGAAACGTGTCTATGAGAGTCTTTTACTGTGTCACAAGTTCTGTGCGTTGTGTTTGCTTTCGTTTATTTTCTAGGATCAATGAGAAAAGTTGATAAATTTTGTTGAAAAAGGTCCTTTGGCTTTCCTAATTAGGTACATTCTTTTAAGTACTTAACTTTAACCAAAATACAAGTTTGGGTTATAATTGACTTCGTCCTATCATTCATTTTGTACAAAGTAGCTTTAAAATGTTCATCATTGAACTTCGCGAAAATTAACCCAGAAAATAACCAAAAATTTGATATCGTGTCCCATCGTGTCGATATTATTCGTATTTAATTGTCATTGATAATGTCTCACCGGTTGCTGCGAGGAGTTCTGAGGGCTCTGAACGAGCAGTTGTTGAAGAGCCTGATTCTGCGCCAACAGTTGCTGTTGAATCTGTATGTTCTGCGCCATGGCACTCTGCAGGAAGGCTCTCTGCAAGTTCTGCTGATAGGCCATCATCTCGTTGTTGGGATTGGGGGGTGAGTTTGGGTACTGAGGGAGGCTGAGCCCTTGCATACTGTAAATCGGGATCGGCATGAAGCCAGAGTTCATGTTCATGCTACTGCTTTGCGTGGGGGGCACTTGTTGAGTGGCGCTGAACATTGGCATCATCATAGGGGGTGACATCATCCCTGGATTAATGGCACCGAAGTTAAAAGTCGCGTTCTGATTCGGTATGTCCATGTTGCCTCCACCTTTGATCCTCCTCGATAACTCTTCGGCAGTGATCGTTCTGTCGTCGCTGTTCTTCGTCATTTCCCGAACGAACTCGTCGACGGTTCGAGGCGCTTCTAGGGCTTCGAGAATTATGGCATCGCTCTGAGATCTGTCTTCTTTTGTACCTTTGATGCTGGCCGCCAAACTTCTGGCATCGGACAGCTCGTCTAAATTCCCATCGAGAACAGGCATGAACAGCTCGTCCAGGAACTGATCCACGTCGGAAGCTTGACTAGGTACCCTAACTCGTCTCACGTGCGATGCTAAGGAAGGAGCTTCGCTGGTGTCAGACATGGCCGAGGATTTTACACCGTACTCGCTCTTCTCTATGTAGGCGCGACTCGACTGACTGCCTGGCAGTGCTCGTTTGCCTTCAAAATAAAAAACATCATTGTCACATCTAACCCCAACCTAGTCTTAAAAGCGAAGATCGTAAATCTGATAATTAGTGTTAATTTGCCTGATTATAAATGTTGTCCATCTTTGTTATATTAATTAGGATCATAAAAGGATTTTAAGTTTTTATTCGATTCAAAATACTCACCAGGATATTGAGATTTGATGAATCTAGTCTGGGATCTGATATAGCTGCTCTTGTCGTCCTCGGATCTGCCTGTTTGACTGACAGATTGAATGTCAGGGTACTCGAAGTCAATGGTCAGATCTTCCTCCTCGATGTTCGGTTCCGTTGTCCTTGTTATTCTACTGTATTTCCTCTCCTGTGCGATCTCGTTCCTCGTCATGTACTCCACGTTGCTGACCGCCGACGTTTCGCCTATCCTTTCCAAACTGTGATAACGTTCGTTCAATTTCGATGAGGATAGTCCAAGATTGGCCAATTTCACTGGCGGTGCCACCACTTCCGGTTGCAGTAAATTGTCCAAACTACGGCTACGTTGCTTCTCCTTCTCGAAGTATCTGTCGTTCAGGGCGGATTTCCGGGATAGGCCAGTCTCCGTCGTGGTTTCCAGTATTCCTTCGTGCGATTGTTTTCTCATCTACGGAATAATTATCAAGAAATTATGTCTTGGACGTCTTTAACAAAATTCATAACAGGAAGTGTTACTTACCGATGGTTTGGCCACGGGGGGTTGCGGAGGAGGAACAGCGGGTCTTCTGGGCGACTGAATTTCCGGCTCCACAGGTTTGTCTATGACCTTGGGCACCGACTTCCGTTCCAGAGGCTGGAAGGTCTTCAGGACCGGTGGTTCTATTTCATGCTCCAGCTCTCGAATTATCTGCGTGTGCTGAAACAAATCCCACACAAATATGGTTAAATCCACACAAAGTTTAAACGCGAGTGCACTCACTTCTCTCTTTTTAATGGGAGGGAAACTGTTCTTTCGTTGCTCCAAGAACATGTGTTTGGCAGCCGGAAACGCTGGAGCCAGTTCCATTTCTGAAATCAGATCCAGCACGTAATCGAATCCATTGGTTTCTGTTACGATGGCGTCTGGTCCGTCCAGCTGGTTCCACAGGGTAATGGTCCACCCAGAATTGTCAACACCATGGTTGTGGACAGCAAGGTTTGCCAGCTCCTCGCAGGTTGTCCAGGAATCCACGGCACACGTGACTGTTTCACCTGAAAATTATTTCTGATTCGTTTTAAGATTCTTTTGCAAAGATTGAACCCTTGAACAACCACTTAAATTGAATTTTTTATTTTTATTCAGATTTTATTCCTGAATTTTATGAAATTTTTCCATTAAAAGATTTAACTATCTCGATGGAAATTTCAAGTCCAAGGGTTAATTTTGCTTTCTACACTTACCATCGTAGAAACCAACACTCAGAGCCATGTTAACTCGATTTCTGTTCGCCCTCCATTCCAGCACGCACGGGGGATAATTTCTCGGCACGTGATGAACGATTTGCTGATTGTTGCTCATTATTCTGAACATCGTCCTCTCGCCTTGCAAAAGTTTCCTCTGACAGTAAGCCTTGTAGCCGTCGTACGCGTGATCGGACACGTATTTCAGAAGATACTTGAACAGAGTGGAGGATGGTTGGAAAGCCGATAAACAATTCGATAACAGCAGCCAGCCTCTCTCTTTGTTTGCGTCATTTTCATTTTTCCAGGTCTGATTGGCCAATTGGCATAGAATCTCGTCTCTCAGTTTCTCGTTCACGATTCCTTTATTCACGATATAATCTCCCAGCGCCTGTTCCCTCTTGCCGCTCAGATTGTTCTCGTTCATGAATCGCAGTATCATCTTGAAGATCATCAACGAGTCCGTGTAATCTTGATCTCTGGCTTTCGCCAGGAACGGTGTCTTGATTGGTTCGCGTTTCATACCGAATATGTGACTTTTGAAATAGATGTTCGTGAATTTTGAGAACTGGTGTTGATCGATGTCATTTGGCAGGCTGTGATTATGGTGCATGGGAATCACTTGGCCCACCACTTTTAACAAATTCCGTTCTGTGTGGGTGGGCTGCCAATCTGTAATTAGAAATTTGCCTTTTATTGCGGTTATTATATTTGTATTAAAATTTTATTCAGCTTTTAAAATTAAAAATTGGCAAATTCAAGAAGAACCTAATATTTTAACCTAATATTTTAATTAATAAGATTTCTAATAAATTACCATCAAGTTTGCTGTAGATGAAGGCAAGTTCAGCAGGAATCTCTAAATGGTTCACACCAGCCACTGCTCTAGAGGTTCTCTCTTGCTCCTCTCTTTGTTGCTTAGCTTTGGCTCGTTCTTTACTAGCCCTTTCGATTTCTGCCCTCTTGGCCATTTCCTCCTTCAGCACCTTAAACTTTTCGCGCTGCTTTTTACCTCTGTATATCTTCTGCGCCATAAGTACACCTTTCTTCAACGCCCTGTACTTCTTCCTCTCGCGATAACCACGATACACGGCTTGAATCAACACCGTGCTGCGTGAGATGTTTAAGAATCTCCTTCTTGCCAGGAATCCTCTGGTATACCTGTATTTTTATTTAATACATCAAGATAATTACCTAAACTTTGGACATTTTTATAATATTGTGTTTGAATTGGAATTGATCAAAATTTAAATTTCTAAAACTCAGTAATTTGAATTAGCCACGAAAATTTGATTAATCTATACTAGGTACAATTATTTTCTTATAATTACCTTTGGACAGTTATGGCCGCCCTTTCCAAAATCAGCGCTCTGTTGTACTCCAAAGTCCTTTCCAAAGATTCTCTCAGAAACACCCTGGTGAGTCCTAACTGGTACTGCGACTGTGCCTCCTTGGGTGCAGCTTTGTCCAAAATGATACGACACAGCTCCTTGTTGGGTGCTCCTCTGGGCAGATGGGTGGATACCAGGTATCTGTATCGATCCACGAAATGTCCAAAAAGAAGTCGGACCGGGTATCCAGTTTTTCGAATTCGAATAGTTTCCAGCATTCCCGTGTATCGTAATTGTTCGAGGACACAGGGCATGTCGAATTTCATGGGTGCTTTCTCTGTGTTCGGTTTGATACATCTTACGAACCATGGATTACATCTGGAAGGTTGTGTTACAATTTTAATATTCACTAAGTGGTACAGATGACGAAGTTATTTAGATTTTCAAGATTTTTTGAAATAATCTTACTGAGACATGGAATCCAGAAGTTGCTGTAGACTGTCATGAAACCGGGCAGACACGGTCGGTGTCCTTGGTTTCATGGTGACGAATCTGCCATTTGGTTTGTTCATGGTTTTGTTCGCCTCGTGGGTTGTCCTTACATGCTGGAACATTTTGCTAACCATCTGGAATAAAGTTATAAAGGTCGAGGAATTCTTAACATCCTGTGAATGGATCTGTTATTTATTTTAATGAGAATAAGTTTGCAAATATTTGAAAGTGTGTAGCGTATTAAATTTGAGAATTTTCTTGACTTAAATAGAACTCACGGATATTTTACTGCTTATCAATAACTCCACCACGTCTGGTCTCAACGTGTCCCTGTTTTTGTCCAAGAAACCTTCGACGTTGTACCAAACCTGACCAGCATAGTGTTTGATCGCGAACTCGGCTGAATTCATTCTTGGTCTCGAGTACAATTCGCTCAGGGCGTGATTATAATGACACTTTTCCAGGAACGAAAGATCCGTCGCTTTAGGAAAATTACTTTCGTCGTCCAGAAGATGAAGAATGCCCACGGGTTTCTTCGCGATCAGATGAATCACTGGCAAGTTGTCCTGTATACCAAACGAAACATTTCTTGATTTCAATGACGGAAGAAGTATTCAAAGAATTCTTTTTTTCATTTTAAGTTTGTCAAGAAAAATATTATTAATTTATTCAGTGAAGGGTTTCAATATTTCTCTCACCGTATAATTGATGGTAGTCCAATCAATTTTCTCCTTTGCATACTCCTGCTGCTCCAATTTGAATATATGTTTGTTAAAATAGAACTGAAGATTCTCGTTCGCATAATTGATGCACAGTTGTTCCAAGCTATTTTCCGTGAAATTCTCGAAGCCAAATATATCGAGAATCGAAATGGCAGCAGTTTGTTTGGTTCCCTTGTAAACTATATGGTTCACGCGAGCCACCAACCACGAAAATAACGAATTGTACAAAGCTTTGGCAAACGCGTCTCTGGCGTCCAAAGCTTGGTCGATGTTCAGTGCCGTGAATACCCTTTCGTTTCTGGCTTCCTGGAACAGGATTATAAACATTTTCATGGAAAAAGGTACTGAAAAATAAGCATCTTCACTTTTTTATTATCTTCATTTAAACCATAATTCTTAAACCTAGAATTTTACAAATTTAATAGATTCCAAGTTTTAAAATGTGTAAGGAATAAAATAGAAACTTGAAGATTCTCAAGTTTGTATAATTCTTGAAGTTTGAACAATTATTTACCGTTGTTTTGGTGGTGAGCGCTCTGATAATCCCGTCAGAGTTCACCTGAAGAAGATGAGCAGCCCAACGTATCTCCGCATCCGATCCAACCTCGACCCCCTCTTGGCCGTGTCTCATCTGCTTCCGGTGGAAATAAACGTTCCCAAGGTGTAGCACGCTGGCTAGGATCTTAAAGATAGTGTCCTGTTCTTCCGACGTGAAACCCAGAACTTGCATCGCCGACAGAAGTGCCTTGAAGTCTTGAACGTCGCTCTTGCCATCGATTTCACAGTTTCCACCCTGACGACACAAAATTACAACTTGATTCTTAATTCGCGAACAATTTTACCTGTACATCGGATGTTTCAAGTCACCTGGTTCAGATAAAAGTATTTATCCGGCGTCAGCAATCCGTACTTGTCCCTGAGCTGCTGATCGAGGCCGGCTAGAAGCTCGTAGAACACGTGGTAATTCCTTTCCTCTGACGCCTGTGTCACGATTCTGCTTTTTTCCAACAAGTACTGAGTTATCCTCCCACCTACGATCACCCCACTGGAAATGATCATTGAATTAATTGAGAATTGAGGAAATGTTTCATTGATTGTGATGAAATTCCATGCTCTCTCTCTCTCTCTCTCTCTCTCTCCCTCGAGTATTCCTCGAGTACGTAACCATATAAAGGTGGGAAAATTCATTTTCTCACGTTAACGTTTTGAGAAACGAGGCAGGAACAGCTGTGCACGATGCCATAATAATTTCTCTGAAGGAATACTCACTCTCTGAAATAAACCTCCAAATATTTTCCAAATCGGCTGCTGTTGTCGTTCCTCGGCGTTTTAGCGTTTCCGAAGCTCTCCAGCAATGGCGTCGCCTCGAGAATTTGCTCCGTGACGAGATTGTTCGGTGCTCGATTAACGGCGGCCAAGTATTGCATTACAAGTTTCGTGGATTCCGTTTTTCCCGAACCGGATTCACCGGAAATAACCACCACCTGATTCGCGCTGGCGTTATTTGCCGCGGTTACCTGGCTGTACGCGGACGAGCCGACGGCGAACAGGTGACTGGAAATAATTTTCATTGTATTACCTTGCACTTGCAATTTTTTAAATTATAACAACGATACTTGGACAAAAGAAAGGAACTGTTCAAAGATTCTAAATTAAAAATAGAATTTGGAATTAAAATATGGCACTCACGGTGGCAAGGTCCCAAGTATTCGTCCCTCGTAGAGTTTCACCTGGTCCAAGCCATAAATATCGAACATTTTGTAGGGATTCACGGCTACCAGGATGCTTCCCGTGTACGTCTGTAGTTAATAAAAAATATTAATGGAATTATAAATAAGTTCAGTTAATAATTCTAATGGAAGATTAAATATGTAGGGGACGTACGTATATTAATTCCTTGTCATACCGGATCTTCAGGTTCCATAATAGGGAGGCTTCGTTCAGGTCGCTGTAATTTTAAAGACATTCATTGAAGATTCTATTTTACCCCTTAATTATCAAACTTACGTTAATTGGATCATATCCTCGATTCCATTTTGACCAAGATCTTGTCTCGGTTTTACTCCGCTCAGATTCGTGAGGGTGAAAATCTGCGGCTGAAACATACAATTTTAATTAATTTTGCTATTCGATCATCTTGTTTCTATGTTTTAATAGAAAACAATTTTATTGATCAGAGTTGCCCCATTGACTGTTTCAATGAAGAACCAGTCATTTTGTGCTATGAATATTAACGGCGCGTTTATGCAGTCACTTTCTTCGCGGTTTAAACTTGAAATCTACGTGCCATAAGTGTCACGAAATCGTGTCAGAGTTCCTGCGTTTCGAAATCGGCCATTTTTTGAAGTCACGTTCGAGGAAACCTGGCGGAGACGGTCAATAATTCAATCTGGTTGTTGGAGGATTCTGAGAGTCGTCGAAAGGCGATGTTAAATTCTTTGGCATTGATTTCGTCGTTTTGTAATGCCTCAGGTGTTGCCGTAGCGCATACGAGCGCACCTCTTCCTCGTCCTTGCAGCCGAAGACACTTTCCTCCGAGCGTAACCTTGACTTTTGAGCATCGTTGCTCGGTTCCAGCGTGGATTTCTGACACCGTCATGTCGCGGAACATCTATGTCCAATTAACTGGACACGCTGGCATTAAAAATCGCTTCGCGCAATAAACGTTCGCTTCGATTTCTGTTCTTTTTACGTCTCGAAGAGTCTTCCAAAGTTGGCTTTTTGAGGCGATGTAACCCGTGACAGAACTTTCTTGGCTAAATGTTTTTTGCCCGATTTTCTCGACGAACGCGACCCGATCTCCGGGAGAATGCGCGATAAAAAAGGAAGATTCGCGCGAATTCACATAAGACGCGAAAGCCACTCACGTGAGACTTAACCGGATACCGAGTTGCCTGCGTTTGCAGTCGCGATTCCATTGGCGTCGCCCCGTTTTATACGTAATCCGCTTGGAAAATGTTTAACGCCCCGCGATTAATCGCAAACAAACGGAAAGCAATCCCGTTATTACGTTTTAATGAGCCCCGGTGAATCTGAATACAAGCACAAACTAATAATACCTTCATTTTTATTGCCGTCCAGCTAATTAAGTAATCTTAAACTTAATTTGCATCAGTCGATTAATTAAGAAATTATAATTATCTAGTGAAATGATAAGGATTTCTTATCGGAATTAATTATCCTCTCGAACCATTAAAATTTCGTTGCAAAAAGATAAGAGGATCGTCGTAATTAGCAAAGTTCGAGTCGAAGTTCACTTTAATTAGAAATATTCTTTTTATGTATATTGGAACCTACGACACGATGGCTGGAGTGTTAATTGGACGTGAGACAAAATAATGCAACACGGGTGTCCCGTTTCTACGCCTGTGTGCACCGTCATCTATAATGGGACACCATTGAACTAGACTCCGTTACCAATGCACGACAATGCTTTGAGAAATCGAATACGAGACACAATCGCAGAGGGAAATAATCAATGATAAGTCGAGCTGTTCGTCACGCGAATGAAACGTGCTACAACTTCGTCAAACGAAATTGCATCGACGTTTAATTATAGTTTTCGCTCGTCACCTTACAAAAACAATGCAATATTAATATTTAACGCTCTTGGATTCAACGAACGAGAACTTTCATCGATTTTGGATCGAAAAAGAATTTCTTCTTTGGATGCAAATAAGGGAGGAGAATCCACGAAAGTGAAAGACAGGAACGCGAAAATACTCGACGGACGCGATTCCTGGCCGATACGTTGTCCTTGGAGCTTGAAAGTGTACGAAGGTGTCGCAAACCAGGCGATCAGCATGCTGCCCCTTTTTCGATATGCACTTTCACGTTACGATCGGTGCACGTCGCCCGATCGAGCCCGGTTGTGGACGTAATTTTCCAAGATACCGAACAGGCCACTTTCGCGGAAGTATTTCACGGTATTTCGCGAAGAATGCGAGGCATTCGACGCTACAATTCGACTTTCTAGTCTCGACGCATTTGACTATAGCCAGTTAGGTGACCATCACGGAAATCTTGTTTCTCTGTCGATCGCGTTCCCGTTCCTCTTCCTGCGACGCCTTAACGAACCTCTCCTTTCCTTCACTTTTCTGATTTTACAAATGCAGTTTATTAAAAATTTGACAACCGAGGGTGCATTTGTCGGTGATAATATTATTACAAAACAATATTTGATGGATTTTAGTCAATTTTGAAGTCCTTGGAAGAATTGGAAACATATACATTCTGGGATTATTGCAAAATGACACTTATGTTGTATCAGTTCAAAGATTTTGTCAATATTCCCAACACAATATGACGGAAACATAAGATAGAGTCACGACTGCAATTAAGTTGATTTTGAAACATAGATAATTCGACACGATTTGATGACACAAAAAGTATCATAAAGTGACACTTATTAAATGTCAGTTTGAAGCTCGAAGTTTGACAAAAATGAATACCTAACTGCGCTATCGACATTCTTAATATAAAATAAGCGGTTTCCTGTTGAAGCAACCAATGTGCAATGTCGAAACATACGAAGTTTTACACGATTTTCTGACGCAGATGTGCATTAGATCGAAATTATAAATAATTCCATTAACGTTGCTGTTAATACAACACAGAATTGAGCGGTAAGGATAGCGGATCGTCTTCTCGGAAACGATCGACGTCGATTAAATTGAATAAATATTTCCAACTACCGGCTGCGTTCTCGCAATTTCTATTCTCTGTGCCATTGTTACCGTGCCAAATGGCTCTAGTAAAAAGTCAATGGAACATAGTAAAGAACGTCGACCAACCAGCCTAGCCGAAGCGAACGTCGCTTTAAGGAAATGCAGAATAACCGGTTGTTCCTTGGCCTCGAAGCGGGCCCCGTATTGTTGACTAGCATGTATCCTAACACACTTCCATCCTGTTTCTCTGTCCCTTCGAGGTAACAGCGCCGTCCACGCAGTTTCATTGTCGACCCGTTCGAAGGGTGTACGGTGTATTCTCTAATTCTTATTCAATTAAGAAAATGATCTTGCGAGTCTGAAACAACTCGTTACCACCTCTCGCGCATCATAATCGAGGTTGTGTCACAGATCTTGTATAATTCATCCGGTCGATCGTTTACGCTCAGACCTGTCCTATTTACGAGGATTGAGTTGATGCTTTTTTACCGTGAGAATGGAAATTGATTTCGTACCTTGCCGGCAATCACCGCTTGCACGGATAGAACGTTGGCCGCTCTGTGGTATTCCAGAACTTCTCCTGGTAACACGTGGCCGACGCCGGGGTCGAACCACACCAATTCACCCTGAAAACCAAAGGATCGGGTTGCGATTAGCGATAGAAAAATTAAGGATTACTAACACTTTGACTGCCACGCTGCAGCTACTTAAAATTGCATTTGGCGTTAAAGGTATTTTTGTCAAACTTTATATTCTGTTTCCACAATATTTCGTGTCTCAAGTAAAATTAAAGAAAGAATTCCTATTCTTTGACTTGGCAGTCGAAGTGTTAATCTTCTTATAAGTACTTGTTATTAAAAAGTTCAGGTTCCACTTAGAAAAATTTAAGACGATATTTTAGGATTAGTTAGAACTAAAAAGGTTAATTTTGATTGGAATCGAAGAGTAATTAGGTGACAGATCTTTGTAACAGTTTAGGAATAAATTGATAAAATAATGAGAAAAATATTCAAACGATTTTCCAACGGATGGTCACTTCAAGATTGCCCACTATGGATCAACCACTACCTTTTCCAAAAATTGCAAGTGCTAACCGTTTTCATGTTCCACGAGGGATACGAGGAGACACTGTCAGCTTTCGTGGCACCATTCGAAGCGGACTGAACCTTCCTCTTCCCCGTGCAAAATCCAAAAATCGACGAGGTCGTGACCGGCGAGCTGGACCGTCCGCTGTTAGCGTCGCTGTATGCTTTGACATTATTGCTGACCGATTTTTTCACGTAATTCGATCGTTCCTTGCTCTGTTTCGACGAAATACCGGCTTCTTTGCTCGATTTTTCGCGATACTCGATCTCTGGCGGGCTTTCGGTCGAACACTTTCTCGAACTTTTCACATAACTGGGAAGAGTGGTCGCCAGTCTGGTGACCGAGCCGATCTCTCGATGCGACGAGCGAAAGTTTTCGACCAACCTGCTCTGAGACTTCGATCTACGCTTCGTCGATTCCTTGCGCCTCGCTCGGTTGCTGTCCGGTCGAGAATCCCTCGCGTCGACGCTCTTCTCGCAAGGATCCTTCTTCTCCTGAACGTCCGACTCCTTGCTGCGGTACGACTGACTTTCTGACGGAAATTCTGACTGAATTTCGACAGAGTCTTCTACCGATTTCTCGCCCTTCTTGTCCGCGCAAGGGTCCTTCATGTTGTCTATGATCCTCTTCCGGGATATCGTCCGTTGTCCGCTCTCTACGTCAGCCTCGATCCGATCGTCAGCACCATCTTTCGAATCAGTCTTGTTATCGTGGCCCTGAACGCTCTTCGACGTTTTTCGAGACACCTTGGCGTAAAGCGCATTTCTATGAAGATTGGTTCGCATGTCCATCAAGGGCAGAGTGGCCGTGTAGTACGGTGCGTCGGGCACAGGATCCCGTAGATGTTTGGTGGCGGTTTTGAACTCCACGTCCACGGCTTTCTCTCTGACCTGCACGCTTCCCGGTCTGGGATACCTGGACGCGCTGTTCAAAGACACCGTGGATCCTCTGATGGTGCCTGTGTTGGCGGGCAACGAGTTCTTCCTCCTTCGTATCCTCCCATAGACGGGAGGCTCCTTCCTGATCGCGTCCTTGGCCAGCCTAGGGCTGGCCCAATCCTCCGTTAACCTGGATGTCCTCGATGCGTGAACAATCTTGGGCAAGGTCGACGGTCTCGGCACAAGGCCGCGGTTAATGTCCTGCTGCTTGTTGGTGACTGCCAGGAAATCACAGACCGACCTGGACTCTCTCTCATCCTCTCTGCCCCACCCGGTGTTCCTCGGCCTCGGGAAACCGGTGGAGGTGCCACCTTTCGCCTCTGAACTTTCTAGCTTCTCTTCTCCGTGATTCCTGGCTTGAGAAATACCTATCGGGACGTCGACGCTCGCTCGTCTGTGTATTATGTCCTGCCTGGAGACTTTTCTCAACCCCGCGCCGGATTGCGCCACCCTGCCCGACTCTTTGTAAGACCTTCTGGCTATGGAAGGCAGAGTTCTGGGTCTGTCCAGCTGATCGTTGTCGATATCTGTGGATCTCTTTCGTCGATGACGAAGGACCTCTTTCTCGTCCTTCTCCTTGCTGTATCTCCTCAGGATCTCTCTTCTGGACACCGCCACGTCCTTTGGAATCGTGTGATGAGCCTCCTGGCTGAGGTGTCTGGAGTCGGATGGACCGAACTCCGGGACCAGGTATCTTGGCCGGCCGGAAGTTTGGTACCTTCTAACGCGTTCCGTCGATTCTCTGGAATTCGGAGCGGAATTCGTATCTGGGTCTGGGCCGGCGGAATTATGCAACGCGCGTCGAACGGATAACGGTTCCGCGGTGGCGTAGAAAGCTTCCGAGCGCGTGTTTCGTGACGAAAACCGATTCCTCGAGGTCGACGATCGCGCAGCTTTCTTGCCGCTCGCCGTCGTCGACTCCATGTTGTCCGGCATCGATCAACGTTCGATTTTAATCGACATCGTGCACTTCCGTACTTTCAATTCGCCGCTCTGTTCCAAGCTGTGCGAGCACCTTATTTCATCCAATTTTTGGTAATGGATGGGTGACGAGGTTCGAAATCGCAGAAATACCCTGTGTCTACGACCGTGCGCTCCGTTAATGACATTTTTAAGGACAACGCTAACGGGAACGTCAATTAAATCACAAACAGACCACGTAGCGTGTAATTTAACGAAGTTGTCGGGCGTTTCTCGGTCTACACCAATTCCACTTAACACCGGTTAACACTTGACCTTATCACTCGCAATCGTGCCCGTCGCTTTCTCGTCTAACCAGCTAACTAACAGCTTTTTTACTGGACGCAAACCCGTAGGACAATTTTCTCATCGATACCGAAGTTCAGCAAACGTTTTCCCCGATCGCAGCCTTCGCAAGTGTTTCAGGGTTCAAGGTTAATAAATGCTCGAGGCGATTTTCGTCGCTGGCCCTCTTTCTATTTGCAGAAAGCTCGCGCAAACATGACCCCGAAAAGAGTATCCCACAGTCGAAGACGGTCGTCGGTGACCCTCTTTTCAGTCTATTTCGTCATCGTCGTTTTGGGTGTTTTTTCAGACAAAGGAATTCTTTGAATGACCGGGTTAATCGTGACCCAGACCTACTAAGCGTTCAAATTTATAAAGTCTTTTTAAAATGAATTTTAATTTTGTAAACGACCCACTGAGCAACGAAGTAAATTTTTCAAAGATCTCTCCGCGAGCCAAGCATATGGATCCATTAAGCCGATTTTCCAGCGGACAAAAGGTAAGATCGTTTGAAAAGCCGGACACGTTCGGGCACAGATTTGAACCGAACCTCGAGCACAACACCGTGGTGAATTTTAAAATCGCTTAAAGGGAGTTAGGAGGCCAGCAAGACGATCACTATCGGGAACATTGAGTCAGTAGTCTCGAAAAATCTGTGCTGGTTCCCCATAGAATGCGTTAACGGTGTTCCGATGCTACGTTTCGGGAATACGTTCACGGAAGTTTCACCGTCCCGCGACACGTCAATAGAAAATCCTCTGCACCGTATCGGATATTTGAATACGTGGATTCACTCGAGATACCCGTCCCGTTAAATGAAATCTTCAATTAAATCCGACACACTTTTTTCCAAATCAACTATCACTACGCCGTTCACCAAGAAAGAGAAAAAATCTAAAGGCACCAAATTCGAAGACTATTAATAAATCCTTGGAATTTTTCTACGCCCAGAATGCAACCTATACTATCTTTCTCTTTCTCACAATCCCGCACGTCCTTCAACTCGTTTCACAAGCTAGTTTCACGCACAAACACGTTCCCAGGCCTTGTCCAAGATGCAGGCGAAGAAAATACATATTTCTTCGGGAACTCTCGAAAATCCTCGCTTCGAAATCGGATTTCCACGGCTCGTGTCACTTTCTGGACGAGGAATTAAAGACTGCTCGGAGGATTCGTCGAACGATCGAGGATCCACCGAGTTCCGCTACGATCGCGAAGGGATGGTTCAGAGGGTGGAGGAAAAAGAGAAATGGTGTCTTCGAGGAGGAATCGAGTTTCACGATCCGGACGCGAGGCTGTTCGATGCAACACTGGAAGTTATACGCCTCCTCTCCGCAACAATTGCTGTGTATGCTCGCATTGGCGCATAACTTTTTTTAATTAAAACACCGGCTAATTGGTCAGCGACGACCACGCGTTCAACATGAATGTTCCCTCGAATTTTTAGCGATTTTGGGTCGAGCGATTCGATTCGTTGCTTGCAGGGTGATTCGATGGGTTTGTTAGGAAACGAGGAGGTTTACTGAGGTTGAAGTTTTTCGCTGTCTTTCCGTTCGAAACGCGAAAGAAGAAGTTCTGGCGCCAGTGTATCGAAGTGCTTTGGGGTGGAACCAAGCGTGCCTCTCTTCTTATATAAATTACGCGCTAAATACGCGTACGCCTACGTGGAGGTAGCTGGATATAGGCTGCGGCCGCCGGGAAACGATTCTCTAACTAGCCACCGTGGCGAGTTGCAGAAGCGGCATGGACTGTCGATGGTAAAAACCGATTGTGCTCGTAGGAATCGTTCGAACTGCTTGTATCGTGTGTTCCATGCAATAAAATATAATCGAGATCGTGTTTTGTGCCGTTTCTCAGTGAGTTGCTTTTCGAGTTTTAATTTTTTGGCAAATCTTGTGATCGATACAAGACGATTATTAATTCATGACAGTGTCGTTCGGTATAATTACGTGCGAAATCATGGTGTGCATCGAAAGAGATTTCCTTCGAGAGACACGTAGCCTTTAGAGTCATTCGAAATCGTTTCCCTATTGCACATGCAGATGCACCTGGGTTCTCACTTTTACTCGGGTCTAAATTGCGCGGGTCCAATCACGACTAACGAGAACGTGAATAATTGAGGAAGACATCGTCGTCAAGCAGCGTAACCGACTTTATAGGAAATTGGAGTAATGTAACGCGTATCGTTTCAGCTTCGATAATTAATGTAGCATGTTTCCTTTTCCGATCATCGAGCACCGTGCCGGCCATATTTATCAATTTCCTTCTACTCGAAATATCAACGCTCTTAAACGTTCAGTCCAACCCGGGGTTACCGAAAGAAAACTATTAGCTCTGCAACGAGTGCACCGTTTCGTAATGAGTCATTGTGTTCAGTCACATCTCCCACAAGTGGCTGCGGCCCTCTGTTGAAATAATTGGCCCCCATTTGTTCGTTAACTGAAAGCTATAAGTTATTACGTAAACGGGCACGCTCGCGTACAAACATCGCGAAGAAGTAATTACTCAATTTCGTACAATTTTTTACCGAATATCTAATTTCAGGAATATTATTTCGAGCCCGAACAGCTTCTTTTCACTCGCACGCGATGCGCTTGATCAATTACAACATCGTTACGTACCACGTTGTGCAATATTTTACGATTGAAAATTTCTGATCATTGAACCCAGCACTTGCTAATTCGCTAATTCAATAATGGGCGATGGGCTAGGTTAATCACCTTGACTGTCATGGTGGTCACTGGTAACCAGCGCCTCAAATTTTATGTAATTAAATGGTTAATGGAAGAAAGGACAAAATAATGGTTATTGCTAGTATTATACTAATAGTGGATATTGCTAGCATTAGACTAACAGTGCAACTTAGCAATTTGAATGGTTCCTTAATAATCAGAATTTAAGTGTATCTTATCACACACGTCTGTATCCACTGTGACATTTTTCTCATACGATGTTGTTGTTGGGGAAACCTAAGGCGTTTAATGGCAAATATGAATTCCACGGTACAATCGCGAGTGCGATGGTAAGTAGAGTGGGATTAGGTCGTCAGACGAAGCAGCGCGAAGCGCAGAGGCATTCGAAAGTGGCTGGTTCGCAAGGCGACGCAATTGCGTGTGCACAGATCATTGACTCCAACCACGCAACAATCCCTGCTACGATCCTGATCACGTAAATATTGTGCAACGCCACAACTGACCGAAAGCTACTCATTATTTTCTACTTTTTTCTTTCTCCGTTTCGCGAGCAACAATGTATCCTTCGGTCGTTTTTATCCTGCCGCGGTTCGGGCGTGACTACATAAGTAGGGTAGGGTTTCGTCGCACAATAGGATAATTAATGGCGATTTCACCTCTGAATACGACTCTTCAGGATTTTTCGTGATTTGTAAAATTCAAGGGTTATTTTGACGGCGAATAAAGATCAGTGTCACCTATTTACTTGGGTAATTAGGCTTTGAAAGTTGAAAAGATGACCAATTTAACCTCTTAACCTCTTAATCTCTGCATTAATTATAATTACAATTAAACTTAAAATTGAGTTGTAATGAAAATTTGAAGGGGAGAGGTCACATCTGAACTGTAGGGTGCGACAAGACTGTGACTTGATATTGTAGGGCAAGGGGTTAATGGTCAACTTTGAAATTTAGATGTTAGTGTATTTTGAAACGAAAAAAATTACCTTCTGCCACTCGGTGTACATCTTGAAATGCCGTTAAAGTGTTATCCAAAGAAGATAAGCTTCCCTCATTTTGCATGAGCAGGTGAGGTTGTTGATGTTCGCTTCCTGTAACAAACAATCATTACTATTAATACAACTAACCAACTAAAATCAATAAACTGTTTTAAAAAACTACTTCAAGCACTTAGTTTAATTAACTCAGAATAAATATAATATATTCAATCCGGGCCAATCAGTTTAACACCTTGACTGCCACCTCATTAAAATATTCTGAATTCTGCAAAATTCGCGCAAAAGTCATCGCACCAAACGAATCGCGAACGACCAAATAACGTCACAGGCATCGCGAGCACGTGATTGGAAACGCTAACGAACCGGAAGCACCGTGCACCGTCTGATTATCATTTCACTTCCGGTATCGTTGACAACCCCAAGTGGGAGAAGCCTCGAATTTTGCCATCTTCGAGATGGAAAAGTGATTAGGCACACCGGTCGTGCATTCGAATTCTGAAACGTGATGGTAATACGAAATCATCGATGGTTTACCATCGTGTTTACAATCATGAAGAATGGATATGTTCCAGCTTGGTCATCCTTGTTGACCTTGAATTATATTCGACCGAAGGAATGTGGATTTTCGAAATCTGGGTGCCAGAATCTTTGGAATCGTTCCACTGATTTTTAAAAATTTGGCTTAAACAAGAAAATGTTGGCGAGGAAAGGCGAATAATTTATGGAGGACTACATTTTTGCATCGATTCAAAGCTCAAAGGTTCGAGATTTATTCAAAATATTCCAAGAATGAAACTTGATGGTCTTCAACATATAGTTTTTCCTTTAGTGTAATTACGATTGTGATCGGTATGGTATAGTGTCGTGTGGAATTTTCTTTGTTTGTTTTAATATTGCAACAATAAATATTGTGGAAAAAATGATACGCCAAGGGGTTGGGGTTGGGGATTAACCCCATACAAAATGCAATCAAAGAGTCCTAACTTGGAATTTGGAAACGCCTGAAGAAATTGCATAAAACAAAATCCTACAGAACCGAGAATGAAATCCAAGAAATACCTACATAAATTAAACGGATTTAAAAAATGTATACGTACATTGCCATGTACCGTTATTATACACGAAGGGAATAATTTTTCGATATATATACAGAGCCATTGATATCGATCTGTGGCGTTTCAGAAAGACCGGAAGCGTTGCGAAGCGTTCTATATTTGCGCGGAAGGAAAAAAAGAATGAAGTTGAGATATCGCGTTGTATCTTCATGATTCATGATCCCCGCGGTATCATTGGGACAAAGAAAAGTGCTACCGTTTTCTCGACGCGTTTAGAAAGCAATCGCTATTTAGAATCGATTGGTTCGCGTTCCGAGAATACCGGAACTGTCGCAAGAAAACGATCTGTCGTTTCGAAAGATGAAGTTTCCGTACCTCTCTCTCTCTCTTTCTCTCTCTCCGTGGCCGATCGTGTTATGCTTGAAACGTTCGATACCGTTTTATTGTCCAGGAGAAAGTGGGAGAAAAGTCTAACCCGCGATGCGTAAAATTTTCGTATAAAATATTTCAGCATCGCGAACCGAACCGTTCGAAATTTCCTTCTGCGTTAAATCGTTTATTTTTATCACGCTGAATATTGCAACGTGGCGTAACGCGGAGATCATTTGCAAATTTATCGCGGTAACTGTAGATTTAGACCAAAAGTGAACTTGCAATCCTCTTCTAATTTCATGTACAGCGATCAAAAGATGATACATCGGATCTTTTGTAATAAGCGTTGCATACCGTTGAAATCGAAAAGAATAATTTCACAATGGAAAGTGTTCATTTCACCAACTGTTGTGTTCAGCTAAAATCTTCGTCTCATCCTGGTCGTACTTTTCTAAATTCAACCTGTATCGTCGAAAATCAAAAGGAAATGACTTCCTTTGAACGCTTGTACATTTTAAAATTAAAGCTCAGTCGATCGAAATATTCTTCATTGAACCATTTATTTTTAGAGACTTTTTGAAAGATTACATGCCACAGGCTATATTAACCCTTGGCACTCGAGTGGTGCCTCGAGAAAGAAATAAAATCGTATCCAAAAATGCTTCGAATGCAAATGGTTAAGTTTTTAATTTTGATATTTCAAATGCTAGCGTTCGTTGTTAGCGACACTGTGAATTAAAAGCAGAAATACTTAAGAATCAATTGTGTTATGGAAGGGTCGACGATACATCCGTCCACCGAGGCCATAAACATTTCAATGTCAGTGTAAAAACGATCGGTTAACTATACTGGCCGTTTCTCGTAGTCAATGGAACGCGTTCTAAGGATACGAGAGGACAATGAACAATCGTCGGTGTCGAAAGGCCAAATTACCGTCTCCATTGTTCCCGTCGTCCAAGTTTTAGAGTCTGCACGCCTCTGCAATATTCCGTCACGAGTGTACGCGAGCAGAGGCGACCGATCGAGGGTGACTAACCAAATTAGCATAAGATTGCAAAATACATTCCAACGGCTAGGTAGAAGACAGAAGGACACGTACTTTTACCAGCGGATTTATCCGCCTGATCGATCCTCGCGATCGTGTATCTAACACACGAATATGACGGAGAAAATATCCGTGAATCATCGGTATCGCAATGGTATTTCAAACGTATGCTATCGATTTTAACGAAATTTAACATAATCAACTGTTTGTACAAGTGTGGAGAGGTGATCGATGCTACTAGGCTTTTGAGGGAATCGAAATTAGGACACGATAGGTTATTTTGATTAGGATATTTAAAGTTATTCTAAATTTGAAATTTTCTAATGAAAGCATGAAATGAAATGTTGTCAGTATTGCAAAATTAAAAAATATTAGTGTCTTTCTTACCATAAAATCACAAAGTAATGGATTCTTAACTTCAGAATATTTTAGACCATTAATGATATCTAAAAATACTTTAGGAGATTAAAAAATCATTGTAGTATCTACTTAACATAGCCTAAGGTATCGAATCTTTCAAGGGTCTCCAAAAATAGATAGTTCAATCAAAAATAGCTTAGGAAACTAGAAAACCATACCTCGTCCTTAATTTGAACATAAATAATGTTTTTTCTTTTAAACAAT
This sequence comes from Anthidium xuezhongi, assembly GCA_022405125.1. Classification (NCBI taxonomy): domain Eukaryota; kingdom Metazoa; phylum Arthropoda; class Insecta; order Hymenoptera; family Megachilidae; genus Anthidium; species Anthidium xuezhongi. Next base: position 3,664,526 of record CM039649.1, read on the forward strand.
TTAAAAGTTACACTAACCTGTATCACATCCTCCAATCGATCATTATAACGAAACCATTCATTAATAAAACGATGCTATTCTTCGATGAACAATCAACCACAATTGTAACGTTGAACAACAGAAACAATATCAAAACTATCACGTGAAACCAACTCATTATACGTAAAGAAACGTCCACTTGAAATGTAAATGAAAATATTCCGAGCGTCCTTTTATTCGACGGAAGAATTTCTTACAGGAAGGGGATTAAAACGCGTCCTCTTTCAATGGAGGTCGACACAGTACTAAAGGCATAGAGCGATCGTGCACGGCCCCGAATAAACCCACGAATATTCACAACCGTGTACGATCCGTGAAAAGGACAAGATTTAAAATTTACCCGTCACGAGGATACCCGACGAAATGGTCATTGACCTTCTTGTAAACAGAACTCGTTTTCTCTTATAAGAATACTTCTCAATGGGCACACGTATATGCATTTATTGATGCTTTTTTTCTCGTCTATATTTCTCGATATCATAGTTGTTATCTTGACACGAATACCCCGGCTGTGTTATCTTTACAGCCAAATCATTTTAATTGCAAATTAAGGCGAGAAAGATGAATAATTTTATGTAAATCAACAGTTTGACAGTGTGATATGAATTATAATCGTTCGACACTCGATACTCTCGCATCTGTTCAAACTTTTCAAAATGTTATTTAATTCCGTCCAAAATTTCACCGTGACTTGCAATGGCGGTTCGATGCGTTTCAAAATTGAGAAATTAAATTTCATTCCTTGACTGGAAATAGAATTTGACGGATGTTTGAAGTTTGGAAATTTAATTGGCTAAAGAAGTTCGAATTAATTTTAGCTAAATATCTTTGCCAAACGTTTCGGTATCTCGGTGCTGAATTGACTCGATTTTAACAGGTGTCCATAGAGATTTTGTTTTATAATCACCTGACCCGGTGGTATTAGAATCGGAAGGTCTTTACATGGAACGGTAGACTCGTCCCAGAAAATAATACGAAATTACAGCGACAAATCGTCGTTGCAGCTACGATACGGTAAAATAAGTTTTCAGGGCACCGAATAAATTGCCTTCCGTTTCGTTGAAATGGTTAATTTGCTTCTGTAAGAAAGAATCGTTCAGCAAGACAAATTGTGCATCGCATAGTTTGCGAAACGAGCAAAAATTTGAATCAAAAATCGATTATAAACCTCTAAATTCCTGAAGTTCTAATTAATTCTTCAATTTAAGCGTATTATTAATAGTTTTCTTTCATTCGTTATTAAGTCGTGTTAAATTTCAATTAAATTTCATCAAAGATGTCGAACTGTATCTATAATTGCAAAACCATCGATGAAGCTAATTCGATTTACACAGAGAAATAGGATACTTCTTGCAAAGTGAATCGAACGTAGGCAACGATTAGAGAAAGAGGGATGCTTCTACGAGACAAAGGCACGGGAACGAATCTAGCATCGAAGAGAATCAGGGTTTCGTCGAGCAAGTATCGGGGTCAGACAGAGAAAGCAGCAGCTCGACTACAGTGATACAAGGATCTTATGTAATTCATAATCGCACTTCTCCTTTATCGAAATAAAATGCACGCGAGGGATTACTTATCTCTGTCAGCATCGTTGTAAATAACAGGCACCCACGTTGCACGTAACCTTCTTTTAAAACGCATTCAACACTAACCCTTTTAACCTGACATACAAATTTGTGTAAATGTTGTTCTGTAAAATTGATTCAACATTTTTGACGCGAAATTTAAGTATCGAGATATGATGAATAATCATTTCGATTATAATCAGTGAATATGTTGAGAATGATAAATTTTTAGTGGAATTTTATGGTTGATTAAATATTGGAGTATTATAGATTTCATATTAAAATAGAGTTCACCTCTGTGCACCAATTAATTATCGGGAACGATTTCTATTGCCGCGGGATTATTTCACAAATATCGTTGAGATTGTGCAAATATTTATTAGTTGCCTTGTAATTGGAAGAGGTTGTTATACGGCACGTTGAAAGTTCGATTGCGAGTGATACGAAACGAGTTAAAATTCACGGTGAAAGTGCTTCCTAAAGTCAGCTACTTTATCGATGGGATGATTGGAAGCTTCAAGAGCAATAAGCGTGTCGAACGAGGGTAATTAATGATGATCCACTATTTGCAAGAGATTATAGTCTAATTGAAACAATGTTTTAGGAGAGAAAAAAGAAAGAATAATGAAATATTTCGTTTCTTGATGGCTATCCATTCAGGCTCGCTTTGATTTCTCCGTTTACATAAACCGTGTGATCATGCACGAGAATGAATAATAAAATTTGTCATGAACGTGTGTTTTCAAATTAGGAGTAAACTGTCTTAATATGTTTATGAGATTTTTTAGAAATTTCTGTATTCTTGGATTAGGAATTTATTATTATTAAATTACTAAATTCCCAAATCCCCAGATCTTTTAATTCCTAAATTAGTATTTCATAAATTTCTGATTTCCCAAATCCTTATCTCATAAATTGGTGAATTCTAAATTAATATTTTACAAATTTTCAAGTCACTAAATTTCTGTAAACTTCAGAATTCCTGAATCCTTATCTCAGAGATTTATGAATTATAAACTGGCACTATTCAAATCTCCAAATTCCTAAGTAAACGTGTCACAAATTTTCAAATTCCTAAGTTAGTACACACATGTATTGTAACGTATCTACTTCATGTGTAATACGAATAAATGAGGAAGACATTCCTGGCTGCAATCGCGCAGTGATCCATCATAAACACTTCAACGCTAATATCTTTACAACGCGTTCGAACTTTTGCGTGACATGAATGAATGTTAATAACGGGACAAGTATCTTTCTCCAGTAACAACCGAAGAGGTCACACGATTCACTGTCCTTGAATACTTTTGCCTAATCGGGCAACTAGATCGAACTGTATCTTGGTCTTGTTACAGAAAGAATTTAATTAAAGTACTTAGACTGTGAATGATTAATTGAAACATTAGGAAACAAAAGCTTTACCCGCGTTATCTAGATGGATAAATTATTCCAAAATTTATAACGAAACGAACAAATTACATCGAATTAATTCGGAGAAAGTTGGAATTTTCTTCGAGGAATCATTTGTAATTTTTTACTTGTTTCTGTTCATTGTTGAATGTCGAGAAACGGTCGTGACTTTAATCGCCAATGGATTAACAAAAAAAGAAATTGACAAATTATTGTAGAATTTTTGACTCTTTTAAGAAGAAAGCTATTTCAATTTTCCCAGCGGGCATCATCATAAATAACCATGAGCACATTAATAACTATGACTCACAAATAGGTACAAATAATAGAGAGGATCATAAAAGAAACCTAATAGTTGTTTTTCAAACCCTAACGTCAGGTACAATTTGTCAAAGCGAAGGAACCTCAGGGCCCACCTGTCTTCAACAATATTTCACAAATACACAAAGAAAGAAATATATTTTTCAAAGTTTTTAGGCTAATCCTCTTAAAACACATTATGTCAGCAGCAAACCTCTCTATAACACGGTTAAGTGAATCCATGTTGCATCGAAACCGTGCAACATACATACAACACGTGCTGTATGGAAACTACGTACTTACGTATATCGTATTACAAGAGAGCTGTCGTAATTTTGTCAGCGTGTTGTATTAAAATCATGTTTTCAAAGTGCCGCGTTACGAGAAGGTTAAGTATGATGCAAGTCGTTAAATAGCAGAAGATATTTTCGCACAATTTTGCAACCTTCTGTTATTGTAAATCGAACGTCGTCCTTCGGCGATGGACAAACACTTTCGAGCCTGGACACGCGTTGTCTCATCGTCGAGGCATCTTTCGGGACACGGTGAAACGAGCGAAATTCGTCGAGGAATTCGGCCTCGCGATCGGCAACGTGACACGTCCGATCACGCGCCAGGGAAAGGATACGGTCCTGAGAATCGGGGTCCAATGGCATTCGGCGTGCCACAGCATCCGGACGACGGAATACCTGGCGTGTCTCGGGTGTCGCGGTACACCGCGCCATTTTAAAATCGATCGAACCTCCCGATCGGAGGAAGAACGCGTCCGCAGCCGTGCAGGCGCATGTCTCGTCCGCTCGTTGATGTCTCCGCTCGCGTCTACTCACTTTCGAAGCTCCCCCGACGAGTTTCGCTGCTCTGACCCGGGCTTCTGGATTTTTCTGTTGCAGAGGACGTGCACCGCGAGGATTCTCACTGACTTGCGTGCACGCGCTGTTCCAGCCACGAGGATGGGAACAAAGGGAGCAACGGAAAGGGGAAGTGAAACGGAAAGGAAAACGAAGACGCGGCCGGTACACGACGTCGCAGGATCGAGTGCCTCGACAGGTAAATTTTTACACGGGTGTCACTGGAACTACGCGCGATTTTGTAGGACGTGACCGGACACGGTTCCAGGACACCTGGACGATTTCGAACGTTCCCGGACGACCGGACACACCGACTGCCTCCTCGACGCGATTCTGGATCGTGGTATGCGGCCGTTCGACCTCGCCTAAGAGTACTTTAGTTCGTGGAAACGACGCGGGGCGCCACCGTACGCTCGCCTCTGTACCGTTACACACGGTTACAGGTGGCTCGTGGAGGACCCCTTTTGTTAGCCGTCGGTGTGCGTCCTGCGTTTTGCCTACCTTCCACCACGGCTCTTCCCGTGCCTACCTGGCCCGGTGTGCACAGGTGCATACCACGATGGGTTACCGAATGCACGAGGGTGAACCCTCGAATCGAAGGCTCCCCTCCGCCGTGCGGGTCATCCAATCGGTGGCCATTGTCCTCGTACGGGACTCCCCGGGACCCGCTCTGACTTTCTGGCCGCTTTTCACTTTTGCTCGAACCGGGTCTCACGTTTTCTGGGTCGAGAATATCGGGGAAATGGGTGATGCTAATTTCGTGACGATGGAATGCGTTTTGGAGGCTCTTTCGTATTCTTTCTTCAACTTTTCGAATTACTCACAGTTAATGAACTTTTTATAGTATAAATATTTAGGAGCAATATTTGTATTATTCAATAGTGCTCTGTGTTCAAGAAAGAACTCTTAATTAATAATGAGCCAAAATTAAGAACTTGATTTAATAAGAGGGTTATGCAGCACAAAGAACACCGTGCTATGACTGACAATTAATTTAAAAAAAAAATATATGAATTATACCCTGAATACTTGTACTTTTGTTCATAGTTTAGCAACGCGAACACCTGCACTGCTTCAACTTCGGTATGCGAGCAATGTGCCATAGATTTACCACTCGCCGTTCATGTGGTTTCTCGAATGAAATAAGTACTCGATACTCTCTTGTAAAAAGGATAACCTTCGATGATAGAAAACCACAGCTTCGAACGTTTTACCGTTTCGTTATTACGAAACGTTTAGTCATCCTTTTAGATTGCTACAGTTCGTTCATCGAATCTTGTAACTAAGGGTGAGAATTAAAATCTAGGAAACAGGAAGACTTTTGTATTTCTATTTGGCATTAGCTGACTTTTAAAGGCCTTCTATAACTCTTTACTCATATTACACTTATTACAGAAGTGTGTTATTGATAAAGATGATTAAAAATTTATTATTGCGAGTAATTAGGAAGGTTGGGATTTGTAAATATTTGTAGCAGAAATGTATATACAAATTTCTATGGAAATTTCCATGCTTTGAGGCAACTTTAGTGCGTCAAAATTAGAAAAAGCAATGAAATTAAATACGTGAATTATGGTTTACCAATTTTAAAACAATATTGCTAATAAATGACGATCATTTGCCTTATAATGTATTACTTTATTGAATATTGAGGCATATCACCATGTTACGAAACAAGAAAGGCTTTAATAAGCTAAAACAACGCGTTGGAATGTTATTTTAACATTTTTTAAATTCGAACTATGTCGCGCGCGCTACCAATCGTACAAGTGGCGCCATCTAGCGACAGAACGGTGATTTTGGGACATTTTTGAGGGTGGATTATGAATCTGGGGATCAAATACTATCGATATAGTTAAATTGGATAAAAGTTCATTTGGATCATTAATAGAGTAAATCGGAAAAAGGTGCATTTCATGGACATTAAAATGCCATCTAGCTGTCAAAACCCCGAATTAATTTCAGTATACTGTACCCGTAAAGTTCGACTTTTTTTGCTTTTTTAAAGCTTGCAAAGCCTTGTACATCATTAGTACTTATGATATAACAAGAAAAAAGCCTATTTAATCAAATACAAGTGATAAAACAAAAATTAGTTGCTTGAAAATGACGAAAATTACCAAGTGTTGCAGTAATTTGCTTTTTATTCGCATTAAATGCGTTCTTTTTGTTCCAAATAACTTTTATTCATTAAAGGAGACTTTCTGCTACTGTTTAAGTCATTTTGTAAGTACGTAGTGCGTTGCAAACGTCAGAAAAAGCAAAAAAACTGAAGTGGTATACGGAAAATGAACTAAATTTAGTTCGAGGATTCTGCCGCTAGATGGCGCCACTTGTACCATTTTTGAATCAAAATATAAAAAACATTAAAAAAACAATGTTTACACATCGTTTTGAGCTTTTTGAATGGATTATTCTTGAATAATATAATATTTTCTTCCATTATTATACAACTTCAGCTGTTATTAATGTTAATTAACGATGTGAACTTAAAAAATGTGTGTCATGAGGTCATAGCATGAATTCAATTATAAAGAAACTATAATTTGCATTAATTTAGCATGCAAATAAAGCAAAACGGTGGCAGTGTATGTATTGGGGACTTATTTTTTATATTTAGTGCAATCTATTGCCATAAATATTTAAAATTTTAATAATATTGCAAGAAGTATCTACAGTAGGAATATTTCTAACAAAAGTTCATTATGACTTTTGAAATTAGAATAAAATGCATTCAGATTGTTTGTTTAGCAATTAAAAGCATAATTATTTAATTGTGTGAAGATAGAATCATTAAAAGGCTTCTATTTTATCAAATACTGATAACTGATAAGGAAGGGAGCTCGAGCTTGGTAACTATTGCAGAAAAGGAAAGAATCTACATTATAACAATATTAATATTCATGTAGACCTTAAACAATCGTGTAAACTTATTACGTTAACTTTAAAACGTTCGTTTGTTATTAAAAAATACCCAAAAATGTCATACAATGTTTGATAAAATTTTGGTGTAAAGAGGTAACAATAATTATTTAAAACAGAGGTAGATGACGCCTATATAAACTATATGAAACAATTAATTACTCTAATAAAAATAAAGTGCAATTTTTCTTATTATCTTTATTTGAAAGTATAAATGAGTTTTAATTACTGAGGGAGAAAAATAGTTTCAAATCTATCGATTTGCTTATGATAAGGCTATCGAACCCTTATCAGGGACAATTCAAATATTTAATGATTCCACAATGAAAATTTGTGCATGATAAAAATGACACTGAATCACACTTAAATGTCAGGTGGTAAAAATTAAAAAATTAAGACAGGGAGTATAATATTCTCAGAGAAATATTAACAGAGTTTGGAAAATTTTGAATATGATGTTTTCCAAGGATTAAAAATATTAAATTTTTAACCATTTAGAATCTGAAGGGTCAGGAAATTCTACAAAATTATTTTTTAATATTTTTATAATCATAAAGGGGTCAAAAATGAACTTGTAAATATAATTTAACACATTGTTTGTCACAGTGAAAACAGATGTGTGTGGCAAGACAAACGTTTGTGATGACATTTTTATTATTAAGAATTCTATCGAATAGTTTCCAAATTTAACCATTAAAATTGTTATTTTGCATTATTATCCTAGTATCTGCGGTATCCTGCACTATTTTACTTTTTTATTTATTAATTATTCAACTATGCAAAGTTTGAAGTATAAGTAACCCAACTTATTAAACTTTCTATCATACTATCTCCAAGTTATTAAAAAACCCCATAGATACGGCAAGAAAAAAGTGTCTGAAATTAATATTTTGTTCCATAACTAAAAATACATCCCTGTATGACTGAAACACAGGAACAAATGGCTTAAAAAGAAAGGAACCGAATAGCAAGTAGTATATAGCCTTCTGCATGCATATTTCATGGTATTTGACAATTTTTCTATAGATTCAAAGAATTATTGTAATTCTGGTACACGGGGCGATACCCTTCTTCGATTGATATGGATGAGACGGCTCGACTTTTGATATACGCTCGATTTGAAATGGAAAATCATGTCTGGATTGGATTCGCACGTGAGCTGAAATAAAGTGACACCGGGGCAGGTTTAAACCCCGGCCGCTATATTTGCCTGGCCTAGGTGTATCGATACCAGCTTCGGCATAATACTACGTGTGCCGGAATTTATATACGGTAATCGTTACAGGAAGCCCAGCCATTCGACATGCATAAAATTATTAACCGTGCAATGAACCGGGTTACACTTTATTATTTCGTGCCACTTTCGTTTCGATGGTACCATTTCAATCCCTCTCGACGTCCAATACCACAATTTCAACGAAATTTTTAAATTAAAGACAATTTTAAGGATCAAATTTTTGTAAATGGAAAGTGTCTAATTTAATTTGAGAGGAGGACCTTGATTTCGCACCCAGGGGTACAAAACAGATAAAATTAATATTTGCAAAGGAATTAGCAACAGAAACGACAATTTATCTCTAAGATGTTCCTGTCTTTTTCCAAAAAAAGAGAAGAGCGACGAAGAAGCTGTTTCTCACCTCCATCGACAATTCCGTCCAACTAATTCCAAAGTTGCTCACCGTTGGTCCGCATAAAATTAAGGAAATCTATCCGCCAGGCCGAAAGTTATCCTCCTCGGGCTGGAAAAAAGAAAACGAAGCCGCGCTTCACAATGAATATGAATACAAAGTTTCCAGAAGAAAGCGCGTCGTCGAAGAAAGGAAGTAAGAGAGAGAGAGAGAAGAAGATGGTCGATCGTGCGGTATGAGAGGGTGGCAACAGAAGGAGAAAAGGAAGGCGAACGTACGCGAGGCCGGCTCCCTGGCAGCAACTTAAATTGACTCGATAAAAGTTCGCGGAATAAAGCGGCCCTGAGCTTCGCCACTATATCAGAAACATCTGCCAAACGTTATTACAACTTTGAATAAAGAACGGCGCCCGTGGTGCGCGGAGGTAAAAGGGGGTGTTAACCGGTCGAAGAGGGAAGGAGGAGAGCCTTATTTCTCGCGTCCGCGAGGCGGACGACGACGACGGCGACGAACAGAAAACGGGGAATCCCTTTGGCCTCGTCCCTGGCGTGACGAAACTTTATCGTTCTTCTCGTCGACCGTGAGAACTTCGACGATAAATCAAGCCGTTATTTTAATTTTTCCAACGGCTTTTGTATTAACCGTGGCACGCCATCCGTTTTGCCGGCTTTGTTGCACATTTTAATTTCCACCGCGCCCGTTCTCTTTTTGCTCCCTTTTAACCGTTTATTGTCCCTCGACGTGCGCCATCGTAAACACACAAATATGCTCGGGACGTCCGTGGAATTTTAACTCGTCGAGGATTTGTAAACTTCGCCGTGAAACCGATTTATTTTTCGCTACGTTCAAGGTGGAGATCGTACAAAATATCGGGGCGGATTGAATTTGCTCTGAATTTCACCCTTTTAACTCTGTCCAAAACTACAAAGTTATTTTATAATAATTAAACGAAATTTTGGAAACTTCTATCTTCGAGCTTCAGAAGGTTAAAAAGATATTAATTCTGTGGCATTAGTCGAGTACTCAAAGATATTAAAAGTAGCAAAACGAGATAAAGTTACACCTTCGCTTTGTTAAAGCTAGTAAAAGAAAAGGATTTTAGCCAATGAAAGATCGAATCGACGAAAAATCGCAGACGAAGGCTAATCAATTAAAAGATCTGGAACAAGATGGTCGATAGGGAATCGTTGAAGCGATGAACAAAGAAAGAAATCGAGCCGATACTTTGTATCTCAATTTATAACGCGAGTCCGTTTCTTTCTTGGTGCTTTTCAATGGGGCCCGTCGATCTCGTTCGAGGCGATCGTTTAACAACGTGAAATCGCGGGGCCAACGATTTCACCAAGAGCGGAGCAGAAAAAAAGAAAAATCAAACAGAAAAGAAAGAAGGAACAGACGAGATGTCCATATCTGAACGAGGATCTTTTGTGGTGGCTTCTGGTCTTCGTGGCATCGTAACCGTCCGATCCCGATATCTTTCGATCGGGCTACCTTTCCTTTCAACGAGAGATACACTTCCCTTTCGGTGTTCATCGTTTCGTGCCTCTTTTTACCCTCGACGATCACGTCCTCGCGGTTTTGTTCGGTAAACAAGCCGATGATTGTTGCGGTCGAACAACGTTTTTGTAACGGCACGCCATTTCTCGGTCCCTGTGAAAAATCCATTATCGCCGCCTCTCGCTTGGGAACGCTTCGCTTCGGCTCGCGAGACATTCCGCTATTACGGTGTCCAATGAAAAATTACTCGATTCTTCTTTAGACGAGAAGGCCGAGACAAACGAACGAACGAGCCCACGGGTGAAAGGTTATTTTCTGTCTTCCATCAATGTACGGTCGTTTGTTACATTTTTACGTGACTTTAAATTTTATTGCTTTCTAATTTCACTGCAGATTAGTCATTTTAATATTAACCCCCGTCTCCCCCAAAGAAAATTATGGAAATTCTCAAATTTTAGACGTGGCATACTGGATACAGTCATTTAGGTAAAATCTAGTTAATTTATTTAATTGTGAATTGTGATTAGGCTGGTAGTGCAACATAGCAATTTGAGTGGTTGGGGTTAAGGTTAATTATCACAATATTAGATCTGTGATATCAATCAGCGACCCTTAACACGTTGACGCGTTAAATTTGAAATAATTGAATAATTAATAAAAGAAAAGGTCAAATAAATCTTGAATATTGCTAATATTAGGCTAATAATATAAACTACTTATTTGAATGGTTACATTTAAGTGTGTCTTACCGCACACGTCTGTATCCACTGCGACAGTCAACGTGTTAATATAAAATGAACATAAATTGTCATCCCTTGGTGGCTCGAGTTCTCAGCAGAATTCTGATTTAATCGAGGAATATAAATAAACTAGAATCGGAGCGATTAGCTTCGGAAGACTAAAAAATCACTATTAATCGCTTCAGTCTGCGAACGGATCAATTATCGACACGGTCACAATTGATATTAGCAAAGCCTCTAAGAAAGTGACAGAGGATCGAGGTGACACGGGGCTGGGAAATCGATTGGAATTAATCGAGACGTGATTGAGGGGGATGGAGGGGAGGGGGAGGAGCGTTAGCCAAGATTTCTGACGATTTAATTCCGGCGCGCCTGGCGTTTCCATCGTCGCCTGGCAGCCGTGGAATCGAAACTCGGTTTCGCTTCGATTCCAATTAATAGGCGTTGGACGTGAATGGCGTTCGCAAGCCCAACGTTTCGATCCACGGAACCGGCAGAATTCCGTGGCGACCATTAGTAACCGAATTAATTAGGCAAATCGGTAGCCACGATGCAGTTACAATTAATCTGCACCGCGATTCCGTGATCGTGCACCTCTGTTTTCCGAACGATGTACATTCTGCGGCGGGTAATCGTGCGGTCCCGACCATCGACCGTTTCTCTGCCTCGATAACAAAATAGCCACCCAACTTTCGCCGCTTTACGATCCTCCTCCCCCTCCCTCAGTTTTTGTTTAATCACGGACGGCCCGGGTAATTGAGATACGTTTCCAAAAATTCGGGGTTATGTGTCTTTCGAACCCCGCCACTATGTTTTTTCCCTCCTACGCGGAATCGTTTGCTAAAATTGAACCAATAACGATTTCGACTTGAGGCATACACCGTTTTAATTAATCCTTTCGTGACAATTGAGGATATTGTATTAAAACCGAAGAAAAATAAATTTGTAGGAATTTAAGAACTTGAAAATATGATTTTTCTTTTAGAAATGAATTAAAATTGTTTTATTACAAATTACCCGTTTGCCTTTCATTGTCATTCGTACGAAACGATAAGAAAATAGTTGTTGCATCTTTTAAAAACAACTAGAGACAACCGTTAGCGGTTATAAACGGTACGTTGACCACTTTTAACCGAATATTTATCTCGCTGTTCCCATGGACGACGTTTCCGTCGTCGTTATTTCATCGTTATTTCCGGCACATGGTTAAGCGAGAATTATTACTCGTGGTTCCCGGTACCGGATACCTACGATCCACTCTCGTCATCGTTTCTTTCCCGCTATAAACCACCGAAATTAAGTTACGAACTGAAATTACAGCCACTTCAAGGATAATGTATGTCGTGTCCAATGAGCACTTTACATGCAGCTGATTTTCACTCAGATAGATGCATTTGGAAAACGATCAATTTCTATGCTTTTCGGTATTAGTTAACTATTCTGCCATAAAATGATCATTATATTAACATAAAACACGCGTGCCTTGTAAAAAGGAAGGTTTCTTAAAATAAGTTTCTGGAAATTCGTAATTTTAACGCGAAATAAAAACCGTGTAAAGTGGTTATTGTGGAGAAAGAAATAAGTTATCTGGTGACATAGAATTTAATTTTCGAAGGAAATAAAAAAAAAAAACCTCCCCCCCGATGCAATTTATTTCTATATATTTCTATTTCAAATTTATAAAATGCTCGTATCAAGATTCGAAAATTGTTAATACAAAGAATATGAATCGTACGTTAATTCGTGGTCGGAGACGGGGTAGCACAGAATGATTCAGACGCTCATTGGCCACGAAGCCTCGGTTAGGTACCGTTCCGAACATCAATAACGTCTAATCACCCTGACGTAGAACCGATCCAGCTTGGTGCTGCGATGCAATTTCGTCCTCTAAGCGTACGCCACAAATCACACCCCGGCGCGATTTCGGGACCCCCATTCACGACATTTAAACTCGGCCGGATTATGGTGCCGGAGCCTCTCTTGCTCCTGGCCGATAATTAATCGACACGATCCGTTTTACGATCGCCTCTAATCACGCCGCGGGAAAGAGTTTCAAGAGATCCGAAGTGCATTTTCGAGGGCACTGCCTCACACGGGGAAACCAATTTCCTTTTTTCCTCTGCTCGTTCAGCCGAGAATTTGTTAGGGTTTCCGACTCGTTCGGGATCCGGAGTTTAAGGGGTGAAATTATTTCCTCTCCTCTTTTCTATTATTCTCCGTTCGCTTTATTTGTACAATTTTATTTTGTCGAAAGGCAAGCATTAATAAATATTGTCAGACGGAAGAGTGATCGAATCTTTCATAAAAACGATTATTAATGCTTTAAATGATTTTGTCCTAGTTCAATTTTTCCGATTTTGAATCACGTTCGAATTATTGATTAGTTATGAAAGAATGAAAACGAGTGTAGATTATCTTAATTGCCTTTTGATTCGTTTCAAGCGTCATCTAGCGCTCGGAAGACTCATCAGGTGTGCAATGCACGCCTTCGATCTTCGTTCTCTATCTGTTACACCTTGTAATAAGGATTTTCTTACGTTTATACCTGCGTCGACCCTTCAGAACTGCAGAAATCGTTGTTCTATGATCGGCCGGTCGGGAACGATAAGGGAAACATATTTATTTCCAGGTGAACCGAGGCGAATAGCGGAGACGTGATGCGGAAACGATATCTGGATGTTCGCGAAAATAACAGAGGCTTTGTATACAGTCCTCGTAGAAAGTTTGATCCGTCGCAAATCTCAAAACTCCAACGAATTTCAATACATTTCCCGGGATTGTATTATTAAATAATGTTTCTGTTATAAAATATCACTGTCAGTAGTATATCAACCCCTAATGCAGACGAGTGTCTTTAAGTATTAGTTAAGAAATCATTTTTATCGCAAAATGTAGGCTTCTGGAATTAAATATCGAAAGTTTGTTTAAGTGGTGTAATAATTTCAAGGAGAATCTTTTGCGCTTAATCAGGCAAGTGCCTTATTGCTTTAACCCTTTTCGCTCGAGTGGTGCCTTTCAGCGATGGCAAATTTTAAAATGTAAAATTTGAGAGTTATTTATATTAAAACATAGCAAATTAATAAATCGTAAACATTTGTGAATAGAGCTTTTGAATTTTGAAAGCTTTGTTAGAAAACATATTTAGACTTAATCGTATCCAAAAATGCTTGAAATCCAAAGGGTTAATATTTTATGGAATTAAAAGCATTTTTATTGCAAAGTATATTGCTGGTAGTAGGTTGAACATTTATTTAAGAATTCAATACGATCTAATTTTATTCCTAGCTATGGCGTAATTACTACCGATTTCAATTTCGTTCTGAAAATTTTACCGATTTCCGACCAGAGTGTACCGAAATTTTTCATTTCGCTTGTACGTAAAGTTTTATATTCCGAGGAGACAGTCGGGATGCCGTACATCTTTCTGATCTCCAATCGAGCCGTCGCTTAGCGAAGCGTGAAACATATTTGCTCGAATCGTGGTACCCTTAACCACGCAAGCTCTTACACACACCATGGACCCGTTGCTCGGTTCGTGTTCAAGTTAAACCCGACTGGAATACTATATAGCCGGTGTTCAGCCATCTTCGGGGAAACATTTGCCGAACACCTTTTTTCCTCCCATATCCCATAAGATACGCTTCAGGTATTTAGAGGACTCTTTTGCCCGCGATACGTTTATGGGTATACATTTTCAGAATTGTGTCCATTATGTGGAGAGGAACGACGCGAATCTATTACAGAAACTTCTCTCACGACATATTACCAATAATATAGAATTATAGAACATTATTATTTGTCAATGGACCAAAGCAATTTTCTGTGCGCGTTCAAACATTACCGCTATGATAACTTATGTATTTATGTGTTCAATCGACGCGATAAGCAATTATAAGTGTTGATTTATATGAATTTGACTTGGAAAAATAGCGATCATTGATTGGAATAGAACTTGAATTGGGATCTAACGAGGGATACTAGATTCAGGCGTGTCTGACCACATCCGTAACTACTTGCGGACGATTCTAGTGATGCTGCTCAACGTTATTATTAACTCTCGAGTACTTTTAACAAAAACTAATTAAAATCATATTTGATTCGTTGTATAGGGGGTGAGTTTGCTAAGTAATTGAAAACTATTGAACGATCTGTTCTAAAAAATCATAAAATAAGGAAAGCAACGAGGAGGAAGGATTTCGATTCAGCAGGAAGAGTGATCTGGTCCAAAGAGATACATAGAAGTGGCGGTAGCGGAATTGAGCGTCGGATAATTGTTTCGAACAATCCCGGGCGACGCTTTTCGTCGGTTTCCATGGCGACTTGCGCCAGCACTCGGTTGGCAATCGAAGTATACACCACGTTTGGTCTCAGGGTGGGGATTCTACCCCTCTCTCCGTAGGGGATACTGGTGGGGGGTACAGGGAGTCGGAGAACACGTAGGCGTAGGCGGGGCAAAAGTTGAACGAAGAAGTCGCGTTCGTTGGAAACGCCTCTTCCGCTGTTCGTTCCCCTCGTTCTGTACAACGATCCTGGATGAACCCCTCGTCGAAATCGTTTCGTTTTTATTATCGCTCTTAAAACAGTCGAGCCACGACGTCGGCAGGGCACATCGATCCACATTAGCTCCTAATTTCACGTTATTACCCCCACCACGTGGACCGAGCGCACGACCAACACCTCTTGCCCGGGACCCTTCCTTGATTTTTCAGTTTTACCACCTTCCGCTTTACCTTATTGTTCTTTGCAGACAAACCCCTCCTAATTAACGCTTTTAACCCATATCTGGATGACGCACGAATTTCCGTATGGCTCCGTCACTTATTTTTAATGGGGTGTATTTTGTATTGCTAATTGTTAAGTATTTGGAAGTTCATTCGATGAACAGAAAGTTAATTGAAAGAATTTTTCCAAGTGTTAATCTATCGAATTAAGTGTTTTGATTTTTAAGTGAAATAGATCAATAATATCTACAGAAATACTTAAAGATTTAACAAACGGCAAAGTTTAATTAAGAATTTACTATTTACTTATAAAATTCTATTGGTCTAAGTAGAAATCATCGAAACTGTACGAGAAATAATGAAACATCGGATTCCTAATGTGACACTATCTTTTGGGACACCCAGTACGTTCGATCGTCAACTTTTCGGAATTCATTAATGATAATTATAGTATATGGTTTAAAATTGGTTGGAAATTAGATGGTGGTAGTTTAAATCGAGTTAGATCGGTGAGCATGGAATTGAGACTAGTTTGGTTCTATTGAAAGGGGATTCGGACGGTCGGTGGTCAGACAATTATATATTTCAGTGAATTTCCGGGGTATTCGCCTGGCTATCCGTCATTCTTCGAGCTCGACACTATTTATCTTTATAATTAATAAACAGAACTACCAAATCAGTCGAAAAAGCTAATTTCAGAATTTTATTTTAATTTTCTACAATATTTTTAATTTAGAAAATAGGAGTATATGAAACACGTAGAAGAACTGTAAATTTCCCAGACTCGAAATTCGTTGCGTTATTTTCATCACGATTCATACACAGAATTCTTGAATTCTCGAATTCGAATATTCGAAACTGTAGTTTGAGTAATCGAGTGACGAGATGTTATCACCGAGCGGCTCAATTTATACATCCCTTATCTCGGTATGCTTCGCTGATCCGTTTCATCTACCTTTTCATTTCCGCTTCTCCATCATTCCCGATTGTCCAAACGAAACTAAACCGTTGTTCTCGCCAACCAGTTCTTTTATTATCAATCAGATCGCCTCTACTCGTTCTATTCTCGATACAAGAATCATTCGGATAATAATTCTGCTCATCCTCGTAACCTCTTCTTTTTACGTGTAAATATTACTTGATACACGATGACTTAACAAATGTTGTCAGGTTAATGTAACACACCATTTTGTCGGATGGTTCCATCAACCAATTCATTTCCGTTTCTTTCATCGGCATCGATTCGAACGAGACACGCGATTAGATTCAACTCACGAAAAGCATCGGGGCGTTAATCGCGAATCGTAACAATGATAAGAAAAAAAAAAAAAAGAAAGAAAGAAAGAGGGGAACGTTCTAATAATGCGATCAGAAAAATCGGAATCTTCGACGTTTCATCGAAAATAGAAGAGATTTCGGTGTTATCAACGATGCCATCGTTTATAGAAGGTCTGATAGGATGAAACGGCGACTCGATTAACACGCGCATGTGCCGGTAGGCGTATATCGACATTTATTGCCTACCATTCTGGTCGATAATAGGACACATGATGCTGCGTAATCAGTTTACTGGCGAGAATTGCTAAATCTCTTGCAATCAGTTTGTTTAGAACGAAAAGCGTGACGCACGATTTTGAATTGTGGGATGCGCAATTGCGATAATGATGCTCTAAATTCGTACGTTATCGCGTTCGCGGGATCAAAGAATAGAAATTTATTATATTTCAATAATATCTGATTCGGTTAATCTATGGTCTATCGAATTTTGCATTAATTTTGCGTTGACTGTAATTAGGGGTCAGTGGTGATTAACACCTCGGACGAGATATAATGAAATAGTTAATTACAGAAAAGAGAAGATAAATCGTATTATTATTACACCGAGAACGTAAAATAGGTATCGAATTAAATGACAAAAATATATGGCTCTAAAGTGTCGTGTATTAAATATAAATACGGTCGAATAATTAAGTTAAATTCGGTAATTAATTACTCGTGTCGTTAATAATTAGACTTTCAATGTGTCTGACTACGCATGTCCGTTTCCACTGCGGCAGTCGACGCGTTAATTCCCCAAAGTTCCCGAAATTGAATCGATTCTTAATAAAATAGACTGTTTTGTCATAAAAGTATGCGATACTAATAGAAACTAACGCGGTAAGGTCTAATTTTTCTTTCGTCGTAAAATTGCACGAAACAATATTTGACCATAATTGTGGCAACGTTAAATCCTGCTCTTTGGAAATCCCATAAATTACACGGAGTTTCGTGCTGTTATTCCCGTTGGAAACGAACGAGATGTCCATTGATGCACACTCACGTTGGCGTTTGTTGCTCGCGAAACAGAACAAATGGTGGACGGTAATTAATTTACGCGGACAAAACCAGTAACACGTTCGATGCATGCGAACCGTGCGTGCAGAGAGAGGACCCTGTTTTCTCACGCGATATCCCGTGATATTCGTATCGAACATCGTACGTACACGTACGCGAACCCGTCTTAATATTCCATGGTGTTCCTTCGATCGTTCCGTTTCATCGCAGGTGTCACGATCCTGCCCACGTAGGAGACCTGGCTTTCCTTTTTATTTCCCTCGCTCTTAATTTATCGCACATCAACCGAATATTGATTATTTTTTATCCTTAACTCGATCCGTGATTTTTATTTCGAGACGAGTTCAATACTCTTTGCTAATATGACGTTGGTGGACAAATTAAATAAATTGCGAGCACTACTAGATTTTAGAATAATATTCGTTATAAATTCTTAGGAATCTTTACTGAAACTGAGTAACTAATTATCGTGAGGGGTCAATGCGTTATCCCTTTCGTAGACAATCGATTAGCATCGAGGTTTTAATACTGAATAATTTATAAATCGGCGCTAAGAGTGCAAGAAATGATTGCCACGTCCTAAGTACGACAGTAAAGATATTAAGCGTGAGACATTTGCCTCGTTGCTTGTAAAAGAGTTTACGACCGATTCTTTTGATTTCATCAAGTTTCCATAATATTAAGATACCCTTGTCGGAGCCTATGTAAGTTAATCGGGTAAAATCAGATCGGAGACGTTGCGGATGCAATTAAAACGTTGCACACGGGTCCGTAATGGGTTAAACTTGGAAAAGTGGGACGGCGTATATACGCGTGTACGTGTTTCTCGTGTTCCCGCGGAGGAACAGCTGTCTCTATTCGCGGTGAATCCCTTGGCAGCAGGAAAATTAGGTACGGATTCCTCTAGTCTCGATCGGAGATGCCCGTCACGAATTAGCATTTATATCACCGTGGTACCGTGCAACGAGGTGGAAATGGAATATCCAGAACGCTGTGATAGAGATTCATCCGGGTCTTCCCTGCTGCGAATTAATACGTTCCTGTCTTCTAAAACTGAAAATCGATCGACTTCGAACCGGTAATCACGCGTTCAACTTAATTAATCTTCCTACCTATCGATTATTTTACTTGTTTCGATCGACTGCGCCTATTTGTTTGTTTATCGAAGAAGTTGCTCTTGGTAATCTCGTATAAATGTTGATATTGATTAAAACGTTGATAAAATCAATGTTTGAATATGAAATCGTCGATAATTAATCCTAATTCGTTAAAGATCAATCGCTTTGTGAATTCATCGAAATTTTAATAAGTATCAAAAATATTTTTGTACGGCACTAAATTAACTGCTTGATTTTTTAATTAAAAGGATGAGTTTAAAAAAATATTTGACGTAAGAAGAAAATATCGAACTTTCGCTTAATTAGGTTACATTTATTCGAAACATGAACCTTCGTATAATTTTGATTCTTTATTGACGGCAACGATCGTGTTATTCGAGTGGTCACAGTCATTTTGTTCGTCAATGGCGGAAGAAAGTGGTAGAGAAAGCTCGACGTTAATTAGCAAGACAATTCTCATTAATCATGTTGCTCCGATTCCGGAATGTTTTTTACGTGAGCACACGTTGCACACGGTAATTAGCGATTCATTTTCTTTGAGCATCATCTGCCCCGAAAGGGGACGAACAGCTTTGGCAACGCGACGTGTTATTCGATTCTCGAAATCTCACGGGAATCGTACGCGTTCGTTGGTGACACGAAATCGATCAAGCTTAACCCTCGAACGACGAAGCAGGGTCAAACATGACCCAGACCTCGAAACCGTCTACCATCGTATTTCGATTGTGAACCGATAAAACTTCAAAGAAGCGGAAGCAGAAGGTTTCCATAGCTTACGAATGGTATTGAAATTATATTGGCAATTCGAGATAATTCTAACGTCAAATTAAATTACAATTATTAAGAATTTTATCCTTGAAATACTTAAATAATAATACTGAAATACAATACTAAAATATTGTGGAAAGAGAATACAAAGAATGTTAAAAATGAAATTTTTAGTAGCTGCAGCGTGGCAATCAACGTGTTAATCATTCGATTATAGAAAGTTTGAGGCTGACCATCATGGCAGCCAACGCGTTAATAAATACCGTTATCACTGATTTATAGGATATCTGTCCAATGATTTTCCTCCTCTCGAACGTGAGAAATCGCAAGCCACGCCTAATAATTACCGAAATCCTCGAGGTTTTCTACGCGCAATAACGTTCAAATCACCGTGATCCGGTATGCGAGTAGTTGCTTCGGGTCAATCGTGCACCATCGCCGTTCCACGCTACCATTAGGATGTTTACCATGGATCACGCGTAAATACGAACGAACGTGAGGCATTTTGAGCGTGGAACAACGAGAGATCTGTGCCGCGGGCTACGAAAACGTCCCCGTGGTGGCTCGTCAAACGGGGGACACGTCAGCAGTACACCCAGGATAGACCCCTTTTTCGGTCCTGCGGGACGTACGCGACCGACCACCGTAGAAAAGATCGATGGAAACGATAAGGAGAATGTTTTTGATCGGACGCCACGTCGCGTTAAGAGATGATCACAATGATCGGACACGTTAATTACGCGATTCCCTCGCCGGATCCTCGGCATGGCGACAGAGGCTTTGTTCGGGGGGGATTTCTCTTACGATCGTGTAAATATTATTTAAGATACGGTACGTGAAATCGTTGGTTAACTGTTTCAGCCACAGATTCTTTTATCGAACGCGTCTTTCTCAAATTCTTAGTATAAAAGGGAGATTATATCGTATTTGAGGGGTTCAATAATGAACTATGTCACAAAATGTTATAAAATATTAATTGCTATCTTATTATTAACCGATGATTAATAACTAAGTAGCCAATAAAGTATTTTGTAAAGCTTCTAAGGATAAAAACATATAAAGTGTATTTTTCTAGACACACTTCAGAGATACCATTGTAGAATTATAGAAAATGCGTCGGGAATAACCCTTTGCGAATGTAAGCGAAGGGTTAAACGATCAAAGTCCGATATTTAATGATAAAGAACGTTAAATTTTATATCGTACTCACCGTTCGTCGCTTTCTTCAACCGCCGTACCACTCGTACCACCCGAACCACTTTAATCACAATAACAGACTGCGAATTTTCTTTGTTCTCCCTCGACTACCCTCGAACAATAACAAGCTGTGGAATGTTGCTCCGTCCTCTACGCACTCGCACACACTTCTTCGGTTAGTTTTTCGGTTTGCCCGAAATGTGTCGACCTTTGCCGAGCTTGATTCCGAATCTCAAAATTGTAACGGTCAAGTTCATTCCTCGTCTATTTCTGGTGCAACAAGGGCGTGGTTCTAATTATCGAAGTGATTCCGTGCTTCTTTCTTCGAAATTTGCTGGTTTCAACCCTGATTTCCTGATTTTATCATAGCTGATCCCGAATAACTCTACAAAAATGTAAGTTAATGTACATATTTGCTTTTATCCGATATTAATCAATGGGAGGTTTCCTTATAAACTCGTTGAACCATATCTTATATAACCCCTTGCACTCGAGTGGTGCCTCTAAGGCGACATATGTAATCTATTAGAATATTTTAAAACGTAAAATTTAATATTAACGAAAGAAATAAGAATAAATAAATTCATAAGCATTGTAACTCTTCTCTTTCAAAATAGTATTTTTATATTTTTGGAGCTGTATTGAAACAGAAACCTAGATTTAATTATATTAAAAAATGCTTCGGGTCCAAAGGGTTAAACTGTATTCCACATTTTTGACCTGTTATGTTATACGAAATCTCATACGTTGCCTGTGTACAATTAATTTGCACGTCACGTATACGCCTCGATGAGTGTGATATAAAGTTATAACAAATGATAAGTACAATATTGCATTGTTTCGTCCGGGGATCATTGTGATGGTAATACTTTCATCGCGAGTTCGTTCGATTCTTTTTTCCCGTTTTTTCTCCGTTCGAGGACTTCCTCTTGTCTCGTCGTTCGCTTTTCATTATCACCCAGCACGGGATCGCGCGTTCTCCGCTTGAGTGAGACATAACCAGCCGGGAACGGGCCGTACAACCTAACAAGACGTACAAAATAAATTGAGAGACGCGAGATTAATGAAACACCCGTAGGCGGCGGCGAGCTCGAAAGGAACGCGACGAAAAAAGAGCCGTGAAAGAGAGGGAGGGAGAGAGAGAGAGATCGAATGAATCGAAAGGGAACAGAGAACTCTTGTTACGGCACTTTTGCGTGCTTCGACACCGGCACGAATCGTGCCCCTACCCCGACTGGTTAGCCTAATTTACTCGTTTTTAATTAGTCCTCGCCTATCTAGCCCGCAATCGCGTATCAGCTTCTTTTTCTTGAAAAAATCAACGACGAAATGTTGATTGCTTTCTGACAGAATTCGACTGGATACTTCAGAGCTCCTTATTTGAGGGGAGGAGCTTGATCGGATTCTGATTAATTAAATCATGAATTTTTCAAATTTGTTGTTCCACCAATTATAGTAAACGCGTGATGATTCATTTTATAAAATAAATACGCGCAACGTTTCGATGTATTAATTATGGAAAATTTGGAAAGTCGCGAGCTCGCGACGTCGCGCTTCGATTCATAAATTTTCATAACGAAGCGTAGCCAATAACAGAATTAAAAAAAAAAAGAAGGAAGAGCTCGAAATTAACCAACACCGGTTAACCTTCCATAAACGTACTCGCGGTCGAAACCACACGGAACGAAAAATTGGTTGGTCGGTTGATTGTTTCACGACGCGTTTTTCCAAAAACCAATTCCGCTCTTCAATGAACGAAACGCATTCCGCGAGAGCAAATGAAAAAAAAGAGAGAGAGAGAGAGAGACAGGAAGAAATATCCTCGAAACACAGAGCGATGGAACTCAATCTACGCGGCGTCACAAACGTACGCAGTCGGAGCTCGTTAAAAAATCATCACCGAATTAAATCGAGTTCGCTTCTTTCCGCCGTGTAAACAACCCCCTACGTTCTCGTATAGATTTCGAAACGGGGAAGGGGGGGAGAGTCGTGTAGAGGGGGCGAGAGGTCGACTTTCGGTACAACAGCGGCTGCCTGACCCTCAATAATAGATGGCACCCCTGGGTACCGCAAATGAACCACGAAATGCTGCCGGTGTCCAGGACCAACCTGTCATAGGTCCTGCCGAGACGCTACACCATCTGTCCAACGATGGTTTCGGATGCAACGATGCACTTCGATAGATAACGTGGAATTCGAGTAGACGAACGATGATGGCCTCGCGATCAACGTTTAACGTCGTTTCCAACGATCGTTTATGACGGACGAGGCGTTGAAGGGTGGCTCTCGTCGAGGGTTGACCGATTAGGAACACGCCAAATGGCAGTCGCCCGACAAATGTTACTGTTTCGGTTGATAGATCTTTGATTTCTTTAATGATAAATCGCGGGTACCTCGAATCGAGATTCTATTTTTGGGAGACGGTTGTTTGACCGAAAGGCTTTTGTTAATTCATCAATGTCCACTTCTCATATGCATATTTGTGGTATTATAAGCGAATACTTGTTTTCCTTTTTTATTACCCATTTGCATAGACTTATTTCTATCTATAATAGGAAAACTTTGATGGAATTTTTTAAATTAATATAACTCGATTTAAAATGATGTCAATTATGATTTGTAAATGTTTATTTGAAGTATAGAATTACTAAAATTAAATGAATCTAGCGAATTAAGTGATATATGGATTTCAACCCCTGATTTTCATAACACTTAATTGATGTCGCTTGATCACGTAACCTGAAAAGTTTAAAATTTCACACCCGGAACGATCGGAATCTTTTCATCGATTACGATCGAGGGAATGACAGAGGGTGGATCTTTACGAGGGATCAACAATCGTAAATGCGCCAAATGGCGGTGACGTATGCGGGTCCCCGGATAATCGAGCGTGAAATTTGAAAATTTTCATTATTGTCGGACCTTTTGCATCGCTGCACACCGAACGAAATTTCGAATCTTGCGTACTGCGCTCGTCGACAGCGATTTTAATGCGTGTGCACGCTTTCGATCGCTTTTATTTCACTTATTGCTTTCTAAATCTATAATAATCAAAGTGTTGCCTAAAATTTCCAAATTTCGGATCTTTAAATTTAAATTCATGCATAATAAGTTAAAGGATATCGTCTTTTCTAAGAGTTTACTGTACTTTAAAATAAAATTCATTGAATATTTTCAGAAATATTATGTCCTTTATATAAATTATATACGGTTTTAAAAAAAATTACAAAAGTCGCGGTCCTTTTCGTACGTTCAATTATGAGACCGAAATAAATGATAGTTTTAAACGTTAGCATGATTTAAATCGCTCGAAAATACATGAGTTTTTTTGTTAAAACAAACAAGTGGCGCTTTTGAAAAATAATTGCGAACGCGTACAGAGGCGGGAGAAGTCGTTTTCAGGGCCATTATGTCACGTCCGCATAATTAACGTTTCTTCCTCGCAATTTTCTGCACGCGCGATTATACGGCCGGCCGGCTAATTACAATTTTCGCCGGGTAATTTAAATTATTTCAACGTTAACGTCTAAAACGGGGCACGGGTTCGAGCCATTGAAAAACAAAAAGCGGAAAGAGAGAAAAGAGCAGTCGGTGGACCGTGCTAGCCAAAAATCCGCATCGTAAATCCTCGGACACGCTGCCAATCAACTTGATGGAGAATCGGTGTTTTTTGTTTATTCCTGGTCCCGAAACAGTACATTGTTAGCCCGAATGTGTGCTATAGCCCGTGTAGAGAGAAGAGAGGGGTGAGGGGCGGGGGGGGGGGGGCGAGTAACACCTTCCCCCTTTTCCATCGTTAGCTAGCGTTAAATTAGAACTGTCATGGCGGAGTGAAACGCGTATCAAGCTCGTACACTGAACAGAGAGAGAAATATTGACGAACTGAACTATGCTTTCGAATATTTAAACTTACACCCTCGGAAATTGTTCAAAAGTTTACTCGTTAAACCTCGAGGAGTCGACTGAAGGTACAGATACCGCTTCCTGACCCAATACCTAAATCCTTATTTTTATTTTAAAATATTACGTGGTTGTTGTTTGGTAAGCTTTCCTACTCTTTACTTGCACTCGGAAATTTTGTTAAAAAATGCTTAGTCACAAAGTACCGAGCGATAGATACCATAGATAAGATAATATAGTATTAGAAATAATTATTTTATTTAAATTATGTTCGGAAGGAAACTTAGAGAAAGAGAAATAAATTAAAGGTCATTCGAGGGGGCAATCGAGCGGGCAAAGAGGAAACGAAATTGGTATATTTTTCATAATTGGACGAAGCCCCGTGTCTAAAAGCGATTAAAAATACTTGAACCCCGTGTATACACGTTTTGCAGCCACTTCAATTTCATCCTTTCATCTTTTATCCCCTTTTTGTCGCATTTACTCTTTAAAGTCTTGCGGTTAACTGTGACTTTATAACAGGACGATTATAGTGGAAAGCTAATTTCCAACTAGCCCGAGCATCAACTCCCTCTTTGCCCGCTTTCTCTACCCCCTGTTTTCGTAGCCAACTTCGTTAATGTATAATCCGGGCTGGCTCCCCGGGGTTGCGTTGCCGTGATATAAAATCAGTAAGCTTTAGTAAATTTCGTTTAAACAATCCAGTAAACAATTTTCCGCCGCTCTGCACGGCAAAGTAACGGCACCCTGGTGGCACCTGTACGCCAGCAACACTTTCTACCTCCCGGCGTTTACCCCTATCGTCGACCTCGTTCAACCCCCTCCCCCCTTCCTCTCCTTCCCGCTCCCCCTCGCAACCTCGTTCAACGTTCTATCTTTTCCCTTTGCACTTCGACCTTCTACTTCGCGGAACAACGCTCCACAGTGTCTGTCATCCTGGGATTAATCCGATTAAGAGCCGACTCGACTGTTGCCTCGCTTTTATTAAGTTGTCCGATTAAACTCGCGACCTTTGTAAAATTATTCAAATTTTCTCCCGGAGGGATACAAAAATTACCACCGACGCGGTGAAAGATTATTAATTTCAATCAAATTACGCGAAACAAAGTTGTTTAGATTTGTTTAAAATCTGCAATACAAAAGTTTACACATTTATCGGTTAGGTTTGTTCTTTTCTTTTTTTAAATTGAACATTTTAGTTTGGTATTTTGTTTCGAAAATTGTTGTTAGTTAGATTTGAAGAAAAAATTCTCTAAGGTGAAATATTCGAAGGACTCGGATTTCGAATAAAAATTACGAAACGGACAGAGCGATTCAGGGGTAACGAATAATCTTTCATTCGAGCAAAACGTCGCTTCCGTGAGCTAATATTTCCTCATCTTCTCAAATCTCCACGCTTCGTCACGTTTGTCGTCCCTCTAATCGCGCCGACGTAAATTACTCTACGAAATTTATTTTTTCGGCCGGGCGTGATGCAACGTCACGCACCCCGCTACCAGCAACAACAAAAAATCGTAAAAGCTGCAACCGTATCGCTATTTACGCTCGACGTATTTCTGCCGCTAGAGTGATAGTGATAAAAGTATCTATAACTCAGTCAAAAAAAAGAAAAAAGAAAAAAAGAATAAAAAAATAAAAAAATTGGGAAAACAGGCACAAATCATCCAACGAGAAGGTCGGAGAAGGAGGCGGATGGAGTAGGGAGATGGGTGGTGGGTGTCCCGAGGGATATCGAACGCGGTCATAAATCGCAAATCAAAACGTGTCAAACGGGCCGGCCGCGAAATTAAAAGTGACGGGCGAACCGCGTGTATTGTACGCGGTTGCATATCGGCACCGTGCAAAACCGGCCCTCCATAATTGTGAGTTACGGTGATCACGCACGGGCATTTATTTATTCGCGATGCCGCTCGTTATTTATGACGAAAATGCATCAGCGGCTGTATCTGGCGGGACACACCGTACCCGGGTCCACTTTCTGGCATCGGTATCGATGACGCGCCGATATTTTATCGGAATTTTCGAAAAAACACCGCTAACGCACGCGAATCACGGCTCCAGGATACCATCCCACGGTATCATCCCTTCCGCGCGAAAGAAAATTATTCGCGGCCATTACAAAGTTTTTCAGAACGCTAAACGCTTATAATTTCGTAGAAATCTTTGAGAAGATTGGATACCTTCGGTTCTTTTCTAAATTTTATTATCCTACCCATAGAAAGTACTTCGTTGTACCTTTCACCCATCAAATTTTCTATTTGATTCGTAACAGCCTGGCGTTTAAAAATGGCTGGGTTCTATTTTACGTACGACCATAAAGCGGGCATAAATCAAAGAAAAGAGATTTTCTAACGAACAATTAACCCGACCGTCCTCGAGACACGAACCCGCCGTCCGTTACCAAACGTTTGTAATGTATTTTTCATTTCCCCCGAGTGATCAGGAAACTTCTCCGTTACTTCGAAACGAGACTTTTCCGCCATCGAGCAAACTTCTCTTTGGTTACGTTGAAAATTTCAAACGTTTCGCTTCGACGAAACGTTTCGAGGAAGAGGGGGGGGAGGGGAGCAGAGATTTTATGGAAGTTGTAAAAATGGTCACCGAACTCTGTTTCTGAAAAAGAGAAGGAGAGAAACGAGAGAGAGAGAGAGAGAGGGCCCCTTGAGTCAGGCCAGCCAGGAAGCCCAGGAATTATTTATGGGGGTTCCATATGCCGTGGCGCGAATCGCCACCGAAAAACGGACCCGATCGACCCATCTGGTCGAACGTGGTGGCGATCGTAATGTCCCGCCGGTTATCACCTATAATTTGAGGTAATATATTACCTGGTAATTCGTTGCTCATTGGTGTAAGATGCAATTACCAGGGTAACAGGCGCGTCCATCGCGAGAACACGTTTCACGTTCGCCACATGTTTCCATGGATCATCGGACGGTCTGGGGACGGTTCGCCGATCGGCAATTTTTGATTTCGATCTCGCCTAAATCATTTAACGACGCCACCTTACGCCCTGAATAACTTAATCGGGCAGGTGAACACGGAGGGGCACACCTCCTCCGGATCCTCTTTGTTCACGATCGAATTGCAAATGTTACACGATTTCGTTACGTTTATGGCTTCTCGAAACTGACAGTTCCTCTTCAAAAAGACGGGCTAATTGACGCTATTATATCGAGCCTGACGCGTGCATCTGTTCCTCCGAAGAAGAAGTTCGTAAAATGTTACGAAGTAACCTTAATTTATAGGGGTTCAGGATTAATTAAGAAACTATCCCTTATCGATTCTTAGACATCGAACGTTCGCAAATTTACGAAAAATCATGAAATGGTCATTCATTTTATATTCTAATTATTTTACTCGAGATTGTAATTTATTGTATGCGCCGTTAAAACGCGGAAAGTTCTTTAGTTTCTAAGAAAATCTGAAGGGAAGCAATTAACTTTCGGGGGTTAAATACCTACCCCCTTTTGGTTGGCGCTGGTTCCCGCAGAGATAGATTAGACTCGTAATAAAGTGCTGGGGGTGTAGTCACGTTGGAAACGGTCCACGAGGGAGCCACTAAGGCACCGCTCGTTGGAAACTGGTCTGAAACAGATTTAAACTCGTTTCCTCGGGGCTGCCGCGAAACTTTCTCGCGTTTTAATTAGCGAACCGACTCGCCTCTAGGAAAATCCTCGTGTTGAGCGTTCGAGGAAATTTTAAATAATCTACCCTCCTATCCGATCTGTTACGGTCCGATGCTGATAAACGTCAAAGAGAACATAATAAAATTCCCGTATTTCGTTTTACGACTTCAATCAACTTTTCGATCTCTTCCTAAGATAAAATGATTTTAAGATCCTTTAAAACAAACGTACCCTTTTTAATAATAATACGTGTTATGGAAGAAAGTACATTGATCTTGTTGTTCGCTACTTTGTAGCCCTTGTTGAAATTTGTTGGTTAAAATATACCACAAATAATTGATCAGAATTAAAGGAATCTTCTGATTAAATATCGAAAGAAAATGATACCAATAATCACGGAGGGTCGAACAACGAACGAACGAGGAAAGAAGGGAAAGAAATTCGTTCAGTCAGCGGGATAGAGGTAATTCGTGAGGAGAAATTACTTAACTCTCGGATGATACATAAATTAAGTCAGAATCGTAAAGGGGTCCGTGGCACAGTCGCAGCCAGTTAGCGTGAGGGTGCCCCAGGGGGCTGTACACCCCTGCTACCATCCTTGCTGTTCTCCCTTCTCGCTTCCGCCGTCCTACAATCTCTCCTTCTCTTTCTCTGTGTCCATCGTTTCCTCTTTGTCTGTCCGTTTGTCTCTTGTTCTCAACCCTTTACGATGCTACGCCGGTGCCTAATAGAATTACCCTCCGAGCTGAAGTTAGTCGTGGCGGATTGAAATTGCCGTAGAATTTTTTTAAAATCTCGTTAATTAAAGCGCCCGTGATCGGTTCGCCGTTCGATTGCCACCCTTGCACGGATTAATACCAACGATCTACTAAGTTTCTTTATTTCCCGGGTATTTGCCTTTCGCCGATCAACCGGATATCGATAATTGTATTATCTTACTCGAGCAACCCAATTGGATCTTGAGGGTGACGATTTTCGAGCAATTAAAAACTATACTTCGTCTCCTTTCGGTTTGAATTGTAATTTTATATCATTCGATCCTACCAGATTATCTATTAAGGAAATTAGTAGAGAGTTAGATTAATTAATATTTAAATCTAAATCACTTCAGAAGCAATAAATAAGAAGATTCGTTTATAAAATAAGTGAAAAATTTTCATAGAAATCCCCGGGAAATTCTTTGAACCTGATCCGCAAGGAAGATTCCCGTAGAATGGTCTCACGCCACGAGAACCGCCCTCCTGTAAAAAAATCCTCCCCCCTAAGGGCTGTTGATCCCGCGTCATCCCGCAATCTCGTTACCTACATCAGGCCCCATCAACCAACACCTTCGTGGTCGCGAAATTACCACGATTTCACGCGTTTCACGTGTTTAATTTCGTCCCTTTCCCTCTCGCCCTGGTCGAAATCGATCAGGGTTGAAGAGGATGCGAAAGGGCTCCGGCAAAAACGCCGCACAGGTTCGGGCCAGACTCCATTAAACCTTAAGTCCCGTGTGAAACGATGCGTCATTGAGATACATGGTGATCTTCCTAATAATAATTCGTCGTGGCCGAGACTGCGACCCCTCTTTTGTTCGCAAGGGGTTGCCGCGACGGCGCGAGTAAAACAGGGGTTGAACCGAATAATCGTGGTGTATCCATCGCGGATTACGAAATATGTTCTCTAATCCGCGAACGTACGCCCACCGTGGCTTCGTGTAGCCGTTGTCCCACGGGAATCGGGATTATTGTCCGCGATAAGCTAATTTTTTTTTTCCTCTCTCTTTCTATCCCTTCCTCTTTTTGCCCCCGTCGCGGAGGGTGGCCTCGGGGAAAATTGGAAAACGACGCCGCAGCGTCGCTGCTCGGTAATAACGATGGTAATGAGACGCCACGAAAATCGGATCGTCGTCGAAGAAAAAGAGCTTGATTTTCAGCGTCGCTTTTTTCCCCCGACGAAACATTGAATCCTGACGGATTAACCCTCTTAAACTATCCGGGTCGTTGACGGCACGAAGCGCTTCCTTTTTCAACTAAATTTCTAAGAGGTGTTCTTGATTTTTGTCTTTAATTTTGCAGCCGTAAGATAATATAAATGTCCTGGCAGCGAGTTTCGGAAATAATTATTAACGAAGTAGAAGTTTCGTTTCTGTAAAATTGTCTTTCGGCTTTATTTCCCAATTGTTTGTAATTACGTTCGGATAATAAATTTTTAATCAAGCAGCGTTCGTGTGATATTGTTCGGGTTCCGTGTCGTGTTCATTCGCGTTTTATTCGAAGAACAGAAATCCTGTGACGCTCATGAATATTTATTCCATGTCGTTGGTGAAATTCGTGTTGGTAAAAATTTCGCTTAAATTTGTACGCGGTTCAAGCCAATTTCAAAAGAATTCCTTTTAATTATGCATCGACCGAAACCACTGATTACTTTGATTTTGCATATAGACGGTTATTTTCGAATCGAAGAAAATATACATACGATAAATTCAATTTCGTTCTTTTAAAAATACGATACGAGAATCGATCGAAAAATGAACCCTTTGGTAATTTGTTACGAAATAAAATTCGAATTCAGCGCTTAAATATTCTTTTATAAATCACGCATGGAAAGGATTGAGTGAACTCGTAGAAGCTTCGATATCGAACTTTGTTTCCATCAAAAATTGCGTGGAATCGTGTTTTTTCATTCAACCAAGGGGAGAGAACGTCGACGATCGTCGTTGAATGTTCAAACTCCTTATTTATTCCCGTCTAAAATCTCATTCCGGTTGAAATATTCGCTCTATACCCAACGGTACGTGCATTCGCCGTATGATTTTTCATTAAAGTGTCTCTCGCAACTGAGATATGGCCGGCACATTGAATGTAGCTACTCCCACGAGCGCGAGCGAGATGGCCGGCGGGGCGTACGGGAAAATTTCGCGGTATAAAGCGTGCGCACGGGAGGGAAATATATAACAAAACGCCTGGAAGAAGGAAGAAGATACGTATTTTAGCGAGAGAGAAACGCGTCGGAGCCCGCGTTTTGCACAATATTGCGCCGGTGATGTACGGCCGGCTCTCGGTATTCCCGCGAGTGCGATAAAGATGGTGGCATGCAAAGTTATGCACCACGAAGAGAAATGGCCGAATTATCCTCCGCTTTTCTTGCAAAATTCGTTTCACCATTACTGGCCTCGCGGTTGCGTTTCTGCCTCTCGAATCCCGCTCGAAATCGAGCCATCTCGTACGTGGAATTTCGTTCGAATCTCTGCCCGTGTATTAGTAATTTATCGAGAAATTAAACAAACATTTTTATCGATATTTTTCATGAACTATTTGCGCATTTGACGATATAATGTTCGTACTCGATTCGAAATAGATGCGGTATCATTGGCAATCGTCATTCATCGACGATGGGTCCTTTTTAAACGCAGGAAATATCGAAAGGCATACCCTGCTCCTTTTAACAATAGAGGGTCGAGAGAGGCACTCGACTTTCCCATTTCCTCGACAAACGAGCATCGCCGCGAGCCGCGACAATGGCCCGTCATTTTGACTGACACGCTCGACCGGAAGTCGAGGCTAATGTGTTTGATCAGGACGACCCGACACGAGCGTACGATCCTCGAGATTCGTTACGGAGAACTCGATATCCGCTTAGCCACGCTCGCTGCCTCGATTTCTCACGTTCGAGAATAAATATGTAACGATGTACCATGATCGATGCATCGAGTGCCAGGTGTTATGTTAATGAGCGATTCAACTTGATTTCAAAAGAATTTTTAAACAATTTGGCATAAAGTTAAGGAGATGAATAGCATTAGTTATAATTTTTAAAATGTCCACTAAGGGAAGTTTAATATAATTTGTATTTTGTAATATCACCTTGGGGCTTCGAATAACATTTCAACCCCAAAATTTCAAGAATACATTGAGCTGATTAGCACAGAATGAGATCATTTAATAAATATTCCTCTCGAAGTCCTGATTCCGTTCGAAGGCAGTCGATTTCGCATAAAGTATCCGTGGAAAATCGCGAAAATTTACGGAAGATCATCGACCCATGGTCGCGTTCTAACCGAAGACATGCCAGAAGATCGATAATCGAAATTCCCAGGCATTCTCACGCGTGCGAAAAGAGCAGGGACGAGAGAGAAAGAGAGAGAGAGAGAGAGAGAGAGCAGAAGGGGGTGTCCCTGGAAGTCCATTGATTCGCGTATCATCGTAATTTCACGGCGCGTTACCTACGCGAAATAACTCGGGGGACCGTGGCCTCGTCGACGTCCTATCCTGGCTTCGGCTTTAAACAAGCCACGAAATTGGTTTACTTTTGAGCTGGAAGCCACCCCGTCGTCTGGCGAGCGCGACTTTTCTCCGTAAACGAAGAAGGGCGACAAAAGGGAGAGGTCACAGCCGGATCCCACGGGCTTCCGTCAGGGAATTAGCCTTTTAAATTGGCTCCGCTACGACCAGTCCTGTCTATGCCTTTCGAAAAATAGATCCACTGAAATGATCATTGCGATCCGTGGTTTTGTTCCTCTAAATAATCGATAAATTCATATACTGATGTAAACGAGCGCTAGCTGTTTAATATTCTGAGGCAGAAAATTATTTGAAACAGCCCTCTGCCACGGTACAAATATATAAATAATAAGAAATTGATCAAGAATTGAAGAAAATTCAGCAATTCGTTACATCCCCAAAAAAACGGACAGAGGTCAGTTGGACCGGTGGAAAATAGTCCGATCTATCGTCTCGTAAAACAGTCTGCAGGACGATCTCACCCCGCGTGACCCTTCTCGGTCACCACCACGTGTCCGGGGATAGCGATGGACGGAGAAACGAATCCCAAACATATTTTCGCCAGCTTGGCAAATTCTCTGGGTTTTGGTGTGCGGTATCGGTGGCTGACCACGAGAACCACCCCCCGTTCAAGCCTCTCCCTGGGGGATGTTATCCTCGTGGTTCTTGGCAGGGACTTCGATCCGCAAGTAAACGCATCCTGACTGGACGAGGAGGAAAGAACGCGAGGGAAAGAGGCGACGAACGAAAGAGGAAGAGAAGCGGTGGACACCGCGAAGGTTGAAGGAAGACAGACGCTGAAGGAGAGGAAAAAGATTAGGACGCGAGGTTGAAGGGGGTGTGTAGCCGTACGGCGAAAGTCTACGTGGAGAATCAGGCTGAAAATCCCGTAATACGTGTATCTACATAGCTAATGGGGAGAGAGGGGTCGAATTCGTTGCGTAGCCCGCGGCCGAATTCCCATGGGTGCCATAACGGGCCGTCCCCACCCTTCGTGACACCAGGACGCTAGGATCGCGAGAATAGCCTGGATCCCCTTTGCTGTTATCGCGTAGCCAGCCACCAGGACCATATGGACAAGTGCATACGCGTTAAAGGCAACCCCTTGTTGTTCGTGGTGGTTGCTTTTTAAACGATTTTATACGGCGCGCTGTTCCGACCATTCGTATTTGCTATCTTGTTAAGGGAGACGATACTCCGTGCTTAGAAAAACGACACCAAACGCTTTGTTCTTAATTAATCGTTTCGTGGATTAATTTGGGAATGATTTAAAGAATTCTAAGTTAGATATTTGAAGAGAAACTTCTGAAAATTTTGGACCATTTTTCGAAGTCCAGGGAAGATCGGACGCGGAAAATTGTCGAGGCAATCGATACGAAGGAAATATTTACCAGAAGAAATATCTATAAAGGAAGAGAGGTGGAGACGGAGGGGGGAGGACGAAAGAAAGGAAACGTGACGATTCTTTCTGATTTCCAACGAAGCGGGGCGGGGAGACGCGAAAACGATATCGCGTCTACGTATCCCTCGAGGGGTGCGATGGTTATTTTTATTTATGAGGAAACCACCATGAAAAGGGATCCAGCGACGGGCGACAAAACCCCGTGGCAATCTGTTGGGATTTCCACAAGTTGAATTCGCTTGGTCGGCATGCCCGGGGAGTGTCAAAACTTAACGATAATCGTGTTTCCTTTTTCTCCCGTTGGCCAACCAGAAATGGAATCCTGTCGGTTCGATTTACAAATTCTATCGCTTCGTTAACTTTCATCGATACGGTTCCGTTGGCGATCGCTCGCCGAAACACCGCGAATTTGTACTCCGATAATTGAATGTACATCGCGCTGGGAAATATTCCTGTTGATTATAATAATGTTTATATTTTGGATCGCCGGCGATGATACTCGGTAAATTGTTAATTTAATTCTTTGGCGTCCAGTGGGATATTTACGTCCCGGTTAATTATTTCAACTCTTGACTAAGTAAACAAATTTCTCATTTTTTTGTTTTATTTCAACATTCAATCATTATGATTTATAAAGATGGTCGGTCATGGAGGGATTAATGGAAAAGCCTTGTTCCATGTTAGTTATTATTACTATTTATCGATGATCTTGCTAACGAACAAAAAGTGATGGTCAAAAGGATGGTATCTTGTATCTCTTATCTGGACTCTTCTTTCATAGAAAAAAAATAGGAAGGGGAGCAGACGAATATTTCTTTCGCTGTAATCTTCGAAGGAACTTTTGGAGTCTGTCCTTTCGCGAGATAAGAGGCTAATTAATTTCGCTGCTAATTGCTACTGAACACCATCGTGTCAACGCTAATTGGTGCGCCTCTTTATGTTCCTTGGGAATCTTTAGTTTCAAGAAAATCTACGTTCTCCGAAAATTTGACACTATTTGATGACATAAAAGTGTCTTCAAATGTCAATTAAAATTTTACAAAAACATACACATTGACGATTCCATAATATTTTGAATACAAAATGGTTTTTTATCGCGCCAATGATTTTATTCCGTGCCAGTTTGTCAGGCGAACGAGCAATCGATATTCAAAGTCGAATTTGCAACTCGTTATCCCGCGAGTATCGTTTCTTGGCCCCGGCAAGATTTGCGTTTTCACCGATCCTATCGCGTATGAAATATTCGCGGAAATCCCGACGAGAATTCTCGCGCGTCTCCTGGAGATCGCGTGCCCGTAATTGGCCGTTCGCCAGCTACTCTCCTCGATGTGGCTGAAAACCGGTAACGAGGAGGAAATTTTTTCGCGAAAACGATTCCTCGTTCTTGCGATGGACGTAGGGACGATCGCGTCCAATAAAACCGTGGCCCTATTTGCGTTTCGGTAACACGCCATTATCCGCCGTGTTTGCACGTACAAGCGGATAATTTAATACCGGACAGGTATCGCCGAGTATTTAAAATATTAAAGTGGGAAATCATAACTGCAGACTAAATATTAAAAGGCTAATTAGTAATACAAAATTAGAATTTCTTGGTTCTGAAACAGTTAATAAATCATAGTAATTAAAAGGGTGGGAATGACGATCAGAATTTTTCATAATATAGAGAGATATAAGGTTGACGTAACAAAGGAATAAAAAGGAACGCTTCGGGGGACACGAGACGGCTTAACACCCTCGTTCGAAGGCAGCGGTAAGCTTGTTGGGGTTGATTTGCTAAGCCCGCTAACAAATAGAAGGATAGATGGCGACGTTCGAACCCTGCCAGTAACCCCGGAACAATCGTACCAACCATGATGCGACGAATTACACGCGGATCAGGGACCACTTTCAGCCACGATTCGATACAGTAGACTATGATATTATGCCGAATCGGCTGATCGTACTCCTTATGGTCCCCAAGATGATTCCGGGATAAAGGAATCAGAGCTGAATTCAACGAGCCTCTCGTACGATAGGACGAGGGATGATGTTTTATGGTGCCTATCATGATATTAAATTGATGATTCGGGGGATCACGCGTAGACACACGTTTCAACTACTTTTGAAAAGTTTAAGTTAAATCTGAAGTTCATCAGATCACAGATCTGATTAAACTTAATATAATTAAAAATAAAAATTTAATAGCTGATACAAATTTACATTTATTTTTCTATCAAATTTATTAACTTGAAGCGATCACCTTTTGAGTCAATAATCATTCGCCAGCCTAAAACACCCTAACAGAGTTAGATCGGTATTCGTATTAATAACCCTCAGTCCTCGTAAATCGGCGAAAAACCACGACGTTCGATTCGTCCCCTTGACGGGGTACGCTAAATCAGGCCGTAAAAAAAAAAATCAGGAAATTTCACGGTGCGGGAACCTCTCGGATCAAACAGCATGGTGGCGCGAGCCCGCCAATTTAAAGTTACAAATTCGGCCATAAAAGGAGCGGTTGGGTCACGCGTACCGTTTTAGAAAGAAAAAGAAAACATCGACCGCAGAGATGAAGGATCATAAAAGAAATGCTTTAAAAAAAAAAGAGAGACGGGGATCAAAAAAAGAGGGATCGGTTTCGTAAGAGAGAAAAGGACGAGCCGTCTGAATTTCCACCCTCGCTCGACAATCGAGCTCGTATTTTCCGATTAGAGGGTGGCATTCACTTATAAGCCATACCATAACACTTGTCCGCCGGCTGTTATGAGCCCTTACAGGTCTGGCACACAAGGGGGTGAGCAAAACGCGTTTCTCCTCTATCGTGTTGGCGACGCCGAGAGCCGCGACTCTCGCGTCCAGGGGGACAGATTTACGGCCACCTTGGGTACTGATTTACTCGAGGTTACTTACGAGGTGGTTGTTGCCCGAATGGACCGCGTTGCAACCCCCTAAAACACCATCGTTGCGCGTATGCACGGTAGTCGGACCTCTGGCCTGGCCACATGTTCCATTTCCAGTGTGGCCAATTGTGCACGATGAAAATACTGAATTCGTGAATAAGTATTTTGAATTCGTCCAGTTCTGAAATTACACGAAGTCACAAAAAACAAATGACATTCTCGATTAAAATTGTTAAATTTAAAGACATATATTACGAGTTAAATATTGCATAAAAATTGACGCGTATGGATTGAATATCGTTGCTCGTTAGAAGGACTTAATTTCAATCCCGTGGACGTTCTCTCGACAAGAAACCGAGAGAGGATCATCGAGGAGGAAAGGAAAAACTTTTCCATCGTTTGATCTGAAATACTGATCGTTTGATTTATATAATTTTCAAGCCTGCCCGTTTCGTTATTACACAAATCACCGGTTGCTACTTTAATATATAACGTGCCAGTTTGGTAAAATGGAAATTACAGTGGAACGTGAATACGATTATAACTGCATCCTTCACTCCTTATGATTATGTCAATCCGAGATTGTACACGCTTCAGCGTGCACCGCATTTGCCATAACACAATTTTCGTAGCGGTTTCTGGGATCCTTGATCGATGATCGTGTAGCCGGCGTAATGCCTCAAACAACAAGCGGTGCGTGAACTAAACAAAAGCACAAAAGTGTAAATCACATGAAGAAAATTGATCCGTTCAAATTTTTCGTTCTCGAGGTACGGGTGTGCGATGGGTTTCGTCATCGATAATGCATTGTTATTTTTCGTACATATCGTTTCGTATTATTTTCTCGACTTTATCGCCGTCGTGTTATCGTCTCTTGAACTATTTCGATTTCCTGCAAACCAAATCGAAATAGTTTTACCTTGTCTTAAATTCCAAATTGCGAAGCATTCGGATTTCATATTTGGAGATTCCGCAGTAGCCGATTTTTAAATTTAAAAAATAATAGGATTCCAAAGTAGCCGATTTTTAAATTTAAAAAACAATAAGGGTAATCCTGTTTTGAAGCGACGTAATAATAACCTCCCCCGGTGGAGGAGGATTTCTATTCGTTTTGTTAGGAAGGGAACGAGGGGGTTGATCGTCGTAAATTCAGTCGACTCTTTCGAGGTTAAGGAAGATTCAGCGTGTTATGGGAGGGAGGTGAGGGAAGGAGGTAGGAGAAGAAAAGAGGTGACCAGGGTAGAATGAAAGGATGCTCGTAACAAATGGTCGTTTCCTCGAGGGGTGCCATGCTCCAACTCGTCTAACAAGGTGTCGGACGCCCCGGGACGCTTGGCTTTCATCTCGACCGACTGGGAATCGACTTTATCTTCATCTCGATGCGAACACTCACGCCGTGAATCCCGAGTGAATCACGTACTCGAATTGATATTACCGCTGGATTCCGTCTTCTTTGTCGTCAGGTGTCTCTATCACCCTGGTCGCCCCAGCTAAATTATTCCCCGGACATAATCGACTGTCCTTACACCACCGCCGCCATTATTCCCGCTTGATTTATTTCATAGCCGGATTAACGCTAATGGCGTAACACAGCTTTCCCTACCGATGCAAATGCATGTTAACGTCGTTTCCGTCCGCCCTTATCGGACCCGTTGATTGCGTCCGCAAGAACTCCCGCGGTTGTGCAACGTTCTTTTTCTTTCTTTTTTTTCTTCCTCTTTTCTTTTTTGTTCTTTTTCTTCGCTTGACGTCTCTGTTCCAACATCGTGGACGCGGAATGCGTTATTAATTTTGTAGGCAACGATTAATCTAACGTTCGTTCTGTTAGCAGAGCATAATCACGTACGTTTCTACGGAAGTGAGTTTTATTGTGAGTTTTATTTCTGCATTTATTCAATAGAATTCTAAGCTACGTACTTAAGAAAACTGTTCTTTAACTTCTCTTGCCCGGGCAAACTAGCACTTAAACGTGACCTACTAAAGATTTCTTTGAGTTTCGATTGAGAACATTATTTTATTCCTTCTGCTGGAATTTATATCGATTTTTGTGGAAATAAGGAATCGTTGTACATATTAGTTTATTATATTTCATCCTTGATTTATTTATTCTAGTATTAAAATGACTAAAACTTTGGATCACTAATATTCTGAAATCGTTTATTTTATCAAGACAAAACTATCACAGTTAGAAGCTACAAATCTTCTTTAAAATACTATAGGTTTCGTTCAAATAGAATTTTTCGTTCTTTTCAATTACAGCAACAAGTTATCTAATGCGCTAATAATACCTATTAAAATTAGTTAATGTTTAATCTTATAGTACTCTGAAATTACTAGCGGTATTGCAACATAATTGCCATTGTTTGAAGCTGTGAAGCCTCCCGTTTAAAACGCATTTTGTTTTATCTCGATGTCGTTTCCGGTTGCTGAGATATGATCGTTTAAAGTAGAGCATAATTTTGAGTACTTTGGTGTCGCTGTCTCTCTCACGCGATCGGACCTCGCGCTCGCACTCTGCACGCGAGTGACAGTCGACTTCGCTCATTCATCGTTTTTTACTACTATTACTATTAGGCGTACGCACTTCCTGGAAAAATGTAGGTCACGGCGCCCCGCCCACCATTCAACCCTTACGCGGCAGGCGCCAAACTTTAAACCCTTGTAACTCGGGAACCACTCAACCTACTATTGACTTGAAA
Organism: Anthidium xuezhongi; assembly: GCA_022405125.1. Classification (NCBI taxonomy): domain Eukaryota; kingdom Metazoa; phylum Arthropoda; class Insecta; order Hymenoptera; family Megachilidae; genus Anthidium; species Anthidium xuezhongi. The sequence continues at coordinate 3,704,384 of CM039649.1, forward strand.
CAAAATGCGTTGTCATCAGCATCACTTCCTCTATCGTATGAATAATCATTTTTAAAATTTCGTTCAATTTTTCTTCAATGTATTACCGACGGTAATATATCCCTCCCAAAGAGGGAGAAGTACATTATTGTATTATTGAAATTAAAGAAATTTATTATATTCCTTGAGATCAGCTGATAATCTTACTGCAAAATGTAAACAAATTAATTACTAAACATTGATTTCTATTTGAAATCGTGATGATTGCGAAATTTTACGGCGGTTAGGATGAAACGATTTCTTCATCCGTAAACTCCGTGAGCAGGAATTGTCGGCACCGGGAGTGGTCATCTAGAGCCTGAAAAGGGCTTAAATACCACAATAAAATTCGCGGAGCAGACCGACGGTAATGGCGAAGCAACGAACGAGAATGAAAGAAAGGGTGAAGGCACGCTTTCTTGCCGCCGTTTATTTTAATTTCGTGTGTACGCGGTACCGTCGGCCATTCCTTTGTTCTACCCGTCTGTGCCGCTTTTATTTCTTCCCTTCCTCATAGTTTTCCTTTTCCATCCTTTTTTTCCCCCCGGGTTCAGCACACTCCGCTAATACAGTTGTTACACTGGCAGATGTTATTTTAAGACATTCTACCAGCGAACGAGCAATTATTCATCGTTAATTCGCTTCACGCCACTTTAATTCCCGGCTACGATTAAAGTGAATGTTTATAGGTTGTCAGATTGTGTCGTGGCTTTCATTATCTCCCCGTATAGAATCCTGGAATTCTTAACTTCCAAAGTTTCTTTAGATTTCGATAATAAACTTTTATTTCAATAGGGTGATTGATTTACTGGGAAACATTTCTTATCATAGAGGAATCATAACTTTAAACGATAAACTATGAATCGACGTTGATCAAAGATCGATCAACGAAATCGTCCCACCCTCGTCTCGAACTCTTTCATTATCAATGCCCCCGTCGCAACGACACCCCTTTTCCTATTCATCATTTTAAAACGATCGATCAATCATTAAAACGTTCGATGATCCTTGCACGCGCCCCAAAGTCCGTGAAATGTTGTTGCAAAAACGGCCCGGCGAGCGTTGCACCCGCGTAATTGCCAGTCCAAGGCGGACAAAACGTTCGTAATTAAAGAGCACGGCCGCGAAACGTTTCCACGTGAAAGAAACGATATTTTACACGACGGTTCCAGCATCCGTGAAAAGCCGTCGGTGCATTGTCGGCCCCTGCCATGAGAAATGCGACTCAAGGGGTACGAACGGCGGGGAAAGAAGGAGGAACGGGAAAGAGAGGGAGAGAACTACGAGATTGTCGGGGCATAAAAGCTACCGTGGTGGTGCCGGGACGTATAACGTTTAACATTTAAGCCTTTAGAAGGTTGTAAGGTTGGCTCCCTGTAATTATCGCAGAGGCGCGGCGCCTTGAGGTCTTCATTACGACGAGCATCCTTGTTATTTCTCCTCTCTGTACCGAGCGTCCTCTGTGTACGTGTTCTACGCTTTCGCGAGTGTGTGGATCGCGCGCGTACGTGCCGGAGGAGACTCGTCAGAAGAAAACGTTTCGGTACGAGCGTCGTAAAGACCAACACCGGCCAGAAAATAAAACGAACAGAGACGTTTCTGGTTGCTTGAACAGAGACGGTGACTCGAAATGAAAGATTCATAAATGGACAACAAAAAAAAAAAAATATGTTGTAACTTTTGTACCGAATTGATCTTGGATTTTATTGAAAAGAAGAAAGATCCGGCGAATATACTTGGAAATTCCTGAGGGACGATAGGAGAAAGAAATTACGCAATGCGGATGATAAGCTGTTTCGTATTCGTTGCACACGAAAGCGTTCATTGACTCGGTAAAGGACGATTTCTGGTTTCTCTAACGATCGTCAAAGGCGTCTCGTCGACGGGACGGTCGGTTTCGCGAAGCGTATCGTGGCGTGGAACACGACACAGCCCCGCGGTTTGCAGGAAAATCATGTTCCAACAGGCGGCAGGAATTCGTACGGGACGCCATATTTCAGTTAAAGCGTGCGGGGGTGGCGTTCAATGCCTCCGATCCGGGTTGCCATGGCAATTAATTACCTTCATCCCTTCCCGTGGCATAGGTACGCCTATAACGGGTGTGCTGATCGCGTTTCAAAGATATCCGAATCTGTCTCGGCCACAGCCGAACCGTAAATACGTTAATTACCACGGGCCAGCTCTCCTACTAATTACTAATGAGATTTTCGTCTATCGTAAGAAATCTAACCGTCGTTTCGATCGTTCGTACGGGGTGGGCTGAGATAACGTCATCCCTAAATTTTCTTGATATTTTTAATTCGTTATCTGCATGGCTTATGCACGATTACTTCTTTAAATTGCAGAGAAATGATTATTCCTTCGAATAAAATAATTTGATATTATTTTTCAACCTTTCCGTGTTTCAAGATTTTTTAAGTTAAAATTCTCAAATTTTCCTTTTCTTTGAATTACAAAATTTTAGAAGCTATACTCTGTGTAATAAGTAATTAACTTTACATGGTAACTATTTTCTTATTAAGGATACCTGTTTATTAATTTGATATCAATTAATTGATTAGTTGACTGTTTGATCATGACTAGTCTCGATATAAAATCAGAAACGAGTGTATCGAGGCAACTGTTTAATTTATTTTTGTTAATATTGCAAGAGCGTGGATGTAATTTCGAAACACCCGGTACAAAATAAACGTAGCAGATAGAAACACCGATTTTCCCCATAGTAGCTACCAGAGATAATAGTGTAACTGATAGTAGTGGCTAACTGGAACCCTCCGTCTCGACTTTCGGCATTTCTCTTACCATTTTCGACCTGTCCCTTTTCCTCGAGTAATTTTCGGTTTCCCAAGGCTATCATTATCGGCGGAAGAAATCGTCCGCCGCTATCCATCTCTGTATCCTCCTCACTTTATTTCATACGTCTCATTTAAACTTGACGAAGCTATTCCGTGAAAATTATTACTTTCATTGTATCTAACTGTTTTTCAATCTCATACAAGTTCAATTTTTTCTTTCTTTTTTTTTGTACATTAATAACATTTTGATGACCGGTTTCGTGTATTCATTACTGTGATGCATAGCTTTGCACCTTGTCGTTCATTTTAATGTGACGCAGCTATCAATTGCAATTAGGAAATTAGCAACTTTACAATTTTCTTTGCCATTAATTTTGAAACCTTATCTTTCATCTTACAATTTTTTCATTCGTTTCTTATAATTTCACATAACATAGTAATCATACGACTATTTATCTTAATGAAAATCCTCATGAATAGTAAATAGTTATTTATTTTTAATTACCATAAGTAACAATTAATTACAGAGAATGTACCTCGAAGCACTTTCCAGATATTAGGTTTCGAATTTAATAGAATTGAAATTTATTACTAGCGCTCGGAACAGACGAGATATATTATAATTTAAGCGGATACACATGGATTAAGTTTAGGAATGGTCGGTCCTTAAAGGGTCAGGGGGGTTAACGCGTTTCTCGTTCGTTCAACAAACTGGCGATGCTGTTTCGCGCGGGTTCCCGTTGAAAAGCGTGTTTCTGAAAGATGCTTATTTCATCGGTCGACCGGCCACGTCTCAATAATCGTTGCGGTCTTGCACGTCATCGCGAGCAAGGCGTAAAATCGTAATCCAATTTGTCTGCGGAGGCCGTGGCCAGGTAGATGAAGTCGTCGCGCACCTCCGAGCCCCGGACCCGAGAGCGTTTAATCATCATAAATTTTGCGAGGAAACCGCAAAGCGTCGCTCTCTCCGGTTTGTTCCTCTCCTTCAGGGGCCACGGGTCCTCTTCGGGTGCTTCGCGTGCCACCTTAGGCGTTTTCGAGAACGATTTCACTTCGAGGAATGCCACGCCGCGCGTCGTTGTTTTGTTGTTGTTGTAACCCGCCAGTTGATTTCGAATTAAGTCATTCGGAAGCCCCATATTGAGTAATATTTGGTAACTCGATAAATAATTACTGCAGGTCGATAATGAGAGTTCGATGGTCCTTCTCTGTCCTCAGTTTAAGATTTATTAGTAAATATTTTTAGTTTTCATCAAAATTATACAATTTTGTCCATTATTTTCTTTTTAAGTTGGTAGAAGATATATTGAATTAATCCCAAGTACTGTCAATTTTATTAAAAATTCTTAGAATCATGTACTAAAAGTGACCCACTATCGTAGATATATTTATCGATTAATTTTGACCTTTGAAACTAATATATCTTTTGCTTCATAAAAGAAAAAAGAATTATATAGCCGCTATTCGCTCTCAATCGCTCTCAGACGATATTAATATTAAACACATGCTAGTCAGGCTGTCGTTGGAATCAAACGATTGATTAATAGATACTTTCGTTCGGCACAAAAGAAAGAATAGGAAAAGCATTTAAAAGAAAAAAAAAAAAGAACAACCAACATGGACGAGGGAAAAAAGTGTCTTTGACTGTACAAAACATACTCGTTGGAATATAAACCAACAATAATTAATGAGAGTAATTTATAGAAGTATAATTAGAAGAATGATTTATAGAAACTCTAATCTGCTGCGGGCAGTACACGGGTAATTTGTACCGTGGCGATCGTGGCGAAGCCGGTTTTGAATGTTGGCAAAAATCGAGAAATAAAGGAAAAAGAGACGCAACTACTCGAAGTGAAACGCAAAAATAGACGTTCTACTTGTTTCACGTGTTCGTGGGCATGCCTCAAGCTCGATATTCATCGGGCATGAAACGTCTTACAACTCTATCGGTTCGCCGCACGATAATTATTCAGTCGTTGCTGTCCGTCTCGTGAAATTTTTTCTCTTTCCTTTTCCTTTATTTTTATCTTTTTTTTATTTGCTCGAGAGAGGGTAATTTGAAACGAACACGAGCAATTCCGGCCGGTTACGTTTTGACGCGACCGCTCATTAACTTAATATATCGTGAGTTGTACATCATTGAGCCTCCTTTAATTCACTTTATCTTCATCGAAATTCGGCCGTCGTACAACAAATTGCTTCACGAATATTGTCGTTCACGCCGCTGCGACTACCAGGAAACTTCGAAGCTTTTGATTTACGATTTTCGACGTTTTAAATATTTCCAATACTTTCTCGATGCAATTAGACAGCTTATTTTTTCCATTTCTTGGACGAAAAGCGAGCGTGAATGAATTAACGGTGGATAGTTTAGAAATCGTCCGAACGCGCTAATTACGGCAATTCTTAATCAATAAAGTGCTATGACTTAGGATTAGTTAACAGAATATTGAACGGAATTACGAGGAACCTGACGGAACTTTCGAAATTTATATGGTGTACAGTTGGCGCGGGGAATAACGCAATTTTTTTTTACTCCTCAAGGCCCGATGTTAATAACGTGTTCGTTACACAGTTACGGTTAATTATGAGGATTCCGTGTAATTATAGCTTCAGGTAACTCGAATGTCGGCCAATTTGTGGCGCACGTAAGACTCTCCCTCGAGAGTAAAATTAATTGTTTTGTTCGACCGTCTGCGTTCATTCTCTTAATTGTGTGTTACGAATATCCTAAGACAAGTACTGCTCAAACAGTTAACACTTTCAGCGTCGTGTTAAGATCCTAGAAAGTCTCTCCAATCATTCATTCTATTTCCAATAAATTTGGTAAAATTAATCTTGATCAAAAATTCAAGCGGTAGATAATTATTAATTACTAGAACACGAGGTTGTTAGCAACCTTCAAAAAATCAAAATCAAATTTAATACCAAACCTTTCAACAGAAAGATTAATTTTGTGTACATTGTAGCTGCGACAAGGGTACAATTTTTCTTGTAAAATACGCACAATTAATCTGCGACGATAATATTGGGTAATGTTTAATCAAAGGTATATAAATCTCTGTGTAAATGGTAAAAAATGTCTACTTACAACTTTGCCAACCATAGGATGTTAGACGTTTATCCGAGGAACATGTAAATCATTTTGATCCCGGTCGATTAAATTTCAACGAACAAGGATATCGTTCTGCTTGGCCACGAGATGTTGCACTTGCAGAGCAATCGTTGTGTGGTAAGCGTGACAGGGGAACGAGCAGGTAGCAAGAACAACTGCTAAAAGTCTTATTTTATTCCGCGTGTGCTGGCGGTAAAGATAATTTCCGAAGCTGATTGGATCATTACTTATCCACGGTTAGAAGTTGTTCTCGACTCGGGCCCCGGATAAAAAGACGAGGAACAGGTCTAAACGGATACGAATCTTCGATGATACAAATGGAACAGAGAAAATTGTTCAATTTCTGACACATCATTTCCGATAACGTTACCGTATGATTTTTACGAAAAGATCTATGGAAATGAATACTCCGTCCTTTTTTATAACTGCTTACAATGTAATTGTATAAATCAGATTTTGCATTCTTCTTAACGCGATTTAATACGTCAGCCCGGCCGGGGCGGTATTAATTTATTTTATTGTGACATTTAATTTCGGTACGTGATAAAGTTGACGTAAATTACGAGTTTCAGTAACACCGTGGCAATTTTCGACAGGGAATCTGCGCGAAAATTTATACTTTCAACGGAATACTACTTTTTCTCCGGCTCCTAATTATAACTCGGTGCGGTTTTTCGTTTGAAAATATTAATTTTCGACCGCGTAAAAACGTGACGTTTATTACCTCTAGTCATGCGAACGTGCTCGAGCTTAATCGAGAATAATTACCAGTTTTGCCCGGTAATCGTGCTTCGAATTTCACTGATCTGTGAAACTCTCGAAACGCTGCGCCGAAAGAGTGAAATAACGCGTTCCTTCGCTTTTTGCGTCCTCTGGAAACCTTTAAAAGCGTTAAATAAACGAGGCATTAAATTCGTGGTATTAAAGTGTTAGGGAAAAAGTCCGTGGTCCGTCAATGATTAAAATGTAGGATCGTTCTTTTAATTCTGTCACGAGTTTCGATATCGTGCACCGCGAGGCACAGTGGCGTAACTCCGGTGGCTTGACCCTCTGTCATCGTCGAATCGTAAATTTCTCGTCCATTGACGGTGAAATAAATGATTTCTCGAAAGTTTTCCGCGCGAAACCGCGGCGTCCAGTAACGACGGCTCGTAGGAGTGGCGGTTCGTATCAATCTAAATTACAAATTCCATCGAACAATAGAGAACAAGGAACCGAGAGGGCCAGGGCGAGAAGAGGCGTTAATACTCGTCGAATGGAGGGAGATCGTGGCTGGCCGAAGCTCGGAACCCATTAACTTAATTTATTTGTCCTTTATTTGGCTGTCAGCCACGCCGCCAGACGTCCGCCAGTGGCGTAGACATCGTGTACGCGTTTTCTTAGGAGTGGCACCGCCATTAATGCACATCGCATTGCAATTCGAATCACCTCCGCTGCGTGAATTATGATTCGATGATTTCTTACCGGCTGATGGGAGATTGAATTAATTGCCGATAGTCGAGATAGGCCGGTTCGGATTGTCTTTTCGAGCGACGCGAACACCTGGGATTCGATTTTTTCAAAGTTCAGACTATTGCCTTGCTCAGGTGTGAAGTACCGGACGCGAGGGGTTAGGTTAGACCTTTGGATGGCGGACAAAAGAATATTTAGTGAAATATCTTGAAATTTCGAAAAATAGAAAGTAAGGATAATTTAAAATTCAATTTATGATCTTTGCAGAGAAAAATAAAGTGAAAATTACCATTTCTAGTAAATTTAATATTAAATTTGATATTTGATAGGTAAAATTCTCCTTCCCTATTGTTTCTTCTAATTATTTTATTACTTAATATTTGACCATCCTCTGTCAAACTGAACAGTACCTCGATTTCAAATTCCTGTAATAAAAAATGAGGATAAATTCGAACTCGTAAGGGATGATAAGCGATTGCAGGGGTGGCCTAATTTCTTCGACGTCGCTGGTAAGGGATGAATAAGCGAAAACCCCAAGCAATTCCGCCGCCATAAAAGTCAAGTTCATTTCGGGGCGATAATGCTTGTAATCCAAATATAATTCTTGTCTGGAGGGTGAAAGCCGTCGAGTTAACGCTCTCCACGGGGGTTACAATCATCCCGGGCGTGGATGTAAGCGTGGCTACCATTTCGCTGGTGGTGTACGGCTTTTGTGCAACCCCCGCCAAGAATCACGGGGGCCACCCCTCGTTACGACCGCAAAACACCCTTCGCCACCCTCGAAAAGTTAACACGAAGTCGAAGGTTTTGTTTTTATTATCGATAACTCTTTGTACGTGTTTGTTTCTACAAATTGTTTAACCCATTATAAATATGGTCCAATTTTCTGATATTTCAACCCTTGAGTTAAGAATAATTAAATAAATTAAAATATGAAAATGTATAATTTTGGATTACTCATTATTAGTCTTTGTTTGATCATAGTCAACTAAAATTTCATTGATTTTCGAGAGGTAGTAAGCCCGGAAACGAGGATCTAGTAGAACGATCGGATTATAATCAGACCTTATCGGAAATTCAGGTTCTCGATGATAATTTTCCAAGTTCACAAGGAAATCACAGAAGCAGCGAATGGTAAAATTCCGTAAAATCATCCACAATTAATGCCAGCATTAATATAATTAACGTAGATTTAGTTTACAACGATGCGAACTGGCAGTCGATATATACGGCGGTACATTTTTAATTTACATAAAACAATCTAACCCAGATTTAATGTACCAGACACATCATCAATCACTTTCCAACTTGCACAATATCTTTTGACTTCGCTTCTAATCTCGCATCGTGCATTTAAGTCGCGCACCATCGTTTATCTCGAATCTATAACGCCGCTATTAGCGTTATTGCCATTCATTGTTTTTCAGAAAATTTGCATTACATCGTGCTCTGGCATTGCAACAAACCATTAGCGATTTGTATAGGAATGAGAGTAGAAATTCTCCTCGATTAATCTTTGTTGGTACATTAAGAAAGTTAACGATTTTAGAATCACAGAACATTCGATATTACTTTTCAAAATAGTCGAAATAGAAATATCTTTTCCTTTGGAAAATTAGAAATCTTGAAAAATTGAAATTATCAACGTTCTTCTTTTTTTCATTGAATTGAAACGATCCAAGGTGTCACAGTCTTTGGGTGGTCGAACTTTGGTAGCATTCTCATCGAGCCAACTACCCTTTGTCGATCGATCAAGCCGAATTGTCGCAACACTCGTAAAGAGAAAAGATAGGAGTCGATTCAAAGGTGTAGCCGTTCCTTCATCCACGTGCACGTGACTTTGTCAACGTTTTGACAGCGTTTAGCGGCCTCGTCCATTCAGTCCGTTCGGCATCTTCGTGGCCCTTTAAAGGGATGATAGATGCTTGGCACGCGACCGACACGCCCACGATGCCCGATCCTCGCACCCTGAACCTAACACCGTCCGATATAGCTTTCGATGTTTAGGACAATTTATCCGTCCGGCAGCCTGTTAACGCCGGCATCCAGGCGATATCAAACAATTCATATATCTCGTGGTCGACGTACCGAAATAATAGGGAAATGAAATTCCTCGGTGAAAGATGGAAATCATCGTTGGTTAATCGGGTCAGGGTGCGAATAGGACGGGTCGTTAGTTGCTCCTCGAAGACCCGGACTCCATTTCCATAGGATGCTGAAAACGGTGTGACCTAATTTCGAAAATTCGTAAATATTTCACGCGAAGAAATTTTTATTTAATTTGCAAGCTCCGATTAAAGAATCGAACTGGAAGCATGCAATAAAAATGAAAAATTGAGGATTGTATGTTAATGATTGTATGCTAAGTTAACGTAGCAGCTATTAATTAATTTTTGATTGATAATCAGAAGGTCTGTTAACAAACATCGTCGAATTATATTTCGTGCAAAGGTCCGTAGCTATACTGCAACCTCGTTTAAGAATCGTTGTGGCAAGACACGACCTGGACATCCATTAGCGGTTGAACGTTGGCTCGCAGAAGAGGAAACGTACAGGTCCCGGTAATCCCAGGGCTAATAAATTCGCGAGGCTTCGCAATGACTCTATCGGAACGTTGAACCGACATTCTCAGGAAGATTCTAAAATCGTTTCAATTTACCCTCTCCATCCGGATACGAGTCGTAGTTCGTTTCGAGTCACGGTTATTTTTACGTCGATAGCAAGGAGTAATAAATTCCCTAGATTCTGCAGCGCTCAGGGCGAAAGTTTTTTAATCGGGACACATGAGGCAGACCGTGTGAGGCACTGCACTCCTGGGACGACCCCGAGCGGTTGTCATTTTAAATCACCGCCGGTTTGCCGAACCAGCCTGAGCTCTGACAGTGGTCAGCCTCTCGAAACCCTTGGTCGAGCCTTGAAATCGATGGAATTAAATCCCCTCATGGTTCGTTCTAGGGGAAAAGGGTCACATTTCGGCGAAATGCTTCTCAAACGTGCGATTTTTGTTCCCGTTTACAAGTTAGAAGCTTAAGGGACATTTCTGTACAAATTTGTTAAACTCGAATACTTGTTGAAATTTTTTGTTTAATTAACGATAAGGGCGAAAGGTGTTTGTTAGTTTCACGAGCGGTAATACGACTTTCTTCGCGGCGAACAGCTTGTGTAATTAACTGTTCACCGGCCAGGACTACCGGGCTTAATACAATAATAAGGCGAAGGTAGTAGCCGTCGCGAATAAATTACCGTCGAAGGGTTGTATAGGTCCCACGTGCGTTGTATTTACGGTGGCGCGAATACGCGGCTCGGGGACGAGCGCTAATTACGAGGATGAATGAGCCGCGAATGGATGTCGTTCATCTTACTGAAAACGCAGCTTCCTCTTCCGTTGCGCCGCCCACCTAACCTTCTAGCCTCCCCCGCCATACTGGCTGCTCGATTTAAGCCCAATTTGCATCTGTCGCTCGACTCGCGGATGCAATTAGATCGGAATTATCGCCGACCGTTTGTCCGCGAATAATCGCACTTAATCGAGACTGCTTTCTCCCGCGAATTTCGTCCATTTTGTTTCCACGTTATTGCTTGATCCACGAGAAATTCAAGATGACGCATGGTTTTTCAAGAAAAATTAAACATTATTCAATTACATGTTCTTATGTTCGCGTTGTTACGTTCAGTAATTATCTTCGGCGTCAAATAACATTTATACCGTCTCTAAACCTTGCAACCCTTGTTCTAAACTCTTTTCTTATCAGAGAGCTCCAAGAGGGTAAAGAATTTCGTTCAGTCTATCGTGAATGTAATTACCAGCTTAATATCTTTTCAATTTCGTTTCGTAACTTCAAAATATTTGTACGGATATTAGTAGAGGTATCCATGTATGAATTTAGTAAGTTGGATCACGATTGACCCAACCGGGGGTTAAACTAACTTCTGATAGCTCTGCTTCCAAAGTACAAGCAACAAGCAGGGTACTCTGAATCGACTAAACAACTGAATGAATAGTACGGATCTCATTGAGGCGGCCATTCTTGATACGGGGATTTACAATTTCTGCGTTATCGGCGTCTCAGTCAGAGATCGGCCAATTAACGGATTCGTTTCCCGAGCGTTGTTATCATGCGGCATAATTAATATCCTATACGGAGCGTAACCGAGGGGTGGAACGATCGGAGGGACAGAAATGGAACGAGGAGAAAGAAAGACGATAAAACGCAGCTGTCTCGAGACCGTGGCAGACTTTAAGACGCCGCTATCAAAGGAAGTGAGGTCGACCTCGAAGATGGTTAATGGTCGGCCCGATCGTGAGACAGACTTTCCATGATCTTATGGTTCACAGGGACAGTGAAAACGGTATCGGATTCGTGTTCAACACAAAGATAATGTTCGCTCGAGTTTGAGGTGAACTGGAATCTTCCATAAATCTTCGATCATGAATACGAAAGATGTCCCTCTTTCTGTTAACACTTCGATAGTTGTACATTTCCTAAAATCTGATTAGTGCCATAGACAATTTTTTAATTGATAGTGAATACTATATTTAATAGTGCATGGTACAATTGCAATTATTAACAATACGACCCTTATATTTCCATTCTGATATTTAATTATGTTGAATTCCTGACTACTTGCTTCGGTTGGCTTTTGTTTTCTACTTTAGAAACGGAAAGATAGCTTGTCAGATATAACTATTCAGGTCACCATAAGAATAATGAACGTTACCAAAAATTGTGCAACGAGTTAACTCGGTTTTACGATTAAGATACTAGAAACCACTGGGCCGATTGTGTAACGTTTGTTGAGTAATCGCTGTTGGTTTTTTGGGCATTTCGATTAAACGCGACAGATTAGTCGTGTCATCAGACAGCATGGTAAAAATAAACGATCGTTGGCATGAATGGAGACCACGAAAGGAGCGTTGCGAAACGTAATTCTTCTTTGTGGAATCGTGTCGGGACGATGGTTTCCGTGTAATCGTTCGATGCAACGCTGTATCATGGATTCGTTAATTTAACCAAGAATACAGTGGTTAAAATCTGACATAGAAATTTTTCAACTAATCGTGGCGCGATGAGAAAACGCAAGCTGCAGTGGGTGGTTCCCAAATCATTTAGCCATCTTGCAAACCAACCGCGTCGAATCGTTGGCACACACGATTAAATACAGCTCGTTTCTACGTCATGGGAACGAACAAGCCTCGGTATACCGGCTCGCTCTAATTCTAATCGCCGTGAAAATTGCCCCGAAACCCGGTGTCCCTGATCGGCCACGGCTAATTAAAAGCATATTTAAACGCACACCATGTAACAGCTTATTCAACGGAACAAGAGACCGTCCCATGAGAAAAATCCTGCTCGAATTAGAATCGCATTCTTTTTTTTAAACAAAACTTTGTCGAAATACATTTCCGACTCCAGGAAGGTTGGACGAAGTCCTTAGGGCTAAAGGAGCGATGTTTATAAAATTATCGACCAAATCCACTATTCGAACCTGGCCACGTTTATCGGAAACGAAGCACACGAATGAGGATGAAATTTTCACACAATGAAATTCCACGTGCGCGCATAGATAGGCAGACAGGGATCGGACGGAACGGCGTAACGAGATCTTTCTCTGTTCGCGAAAAGAGCAACAAATCCAGTGGCTTTATCGTGCATCGTCGGTGTAATCCTATAGGTGCTTAGCGTGAAATCCCATAATCGATAGTTTGCTTAACCGGTGGCCACGTGGCGCCACGTGCGAGCCTCCATTAGAGTGTCCTAAAAGTGTACAGGACCAAACGTTGGCCCGTGTGCACCCGTATCTCTATGTTAATATGGGAATGCGGGGTCACCCCCTGGCCCATTGGGGAATTCGACACGCCTCGTGCGACGCATCTGGACGACGCTTTTCACCCTCCCTCTCTATATTTTTTTTTTTTGCTCTCGTGCGATTTTCCTATCGCGTCCCAGGTACAGGGGTGGCGGCCGTACGATCTTATTTTGGCGTACAGATACGAACGACGTTTGCAATTATCGAAATTAGATGGGATTCTACTTTATCTATGGTAAAACCGGCGGAATTTGCAAATTGGAGCAATTTATCGATACACGAACGCGAGATTACAATTAACGATAAAGACACTTTTGGGACTTGAAGCGAGGGACCGTGATTTGATTCGTTCGCCTCGCTGTTTGCGTATCCACCCTGTGTAATTATCAAGGCTGTTCGAAATTGGAAAGTTATTTCGCGATAATAGAATTAGGATCACAATGGCTGAGTTCAGAAATTTCTGGGGAAAATTCAATTATCATAAAATTAATAATAGCAATGTTTGAACTTTGGAATGGCTAGCAAACTTTTAAATTTAGAAAGGATTGCAAAATTTATTACATTAATTTCGAATCTTTGTAGCTCTAATTAATGACATTACATGTTTGTCCCGCATCGTGCAAACAGTAGAACAAGAATTAATTGATTTCATTTGTTTGATTGCAGGTCGTTGGCCTCCCGCGAAGCGATCGAAGCAGCTAGAAATCGGACGATTGAAAGACATAAATAGCGAAGCAGGAAATATCGGGGCGGGGAAAAAGAAAAAGGGGGTCGCCGGATATCAGAAGATTCGTTCGTTCATGAGTGCAGTGTGTCGAGCTTGCATATCGTAAAAGGAAGAAAACGAAAGAGAAGAAAGGGGGAGGGGGAGAGAGAGAGAGGAACCTCAGCAGGAGATAAAGCCTTTGAATATAGCCGCAAGGTCAACTTGGAACTGACCCCAGCATCCTGCCCGACTGAATTCGAGTTTAATGAATAACTATTGAATCCCGCCTCTATCGCTGCCAATAAGAACAAAACGGAAGTCAAACGATTGGTAAGCTGTTAGCTGGAGGAAGGAAAGTCGCTTCACGGTGTCTGTTTATGGAGGATGATTTAAAATAATCGAGGGTTTCGATTAAACTGACGCGACGTCGTTCGGCTCGTCCTTTTTTCTCCTGGGAATCCTGCTTCGGTTTATTGAAACGATCCTCTGAGTAGAATCGAAGAGATGCGGATTGACAATTTGATGGGCACAGCGTTCCATCCTCTTCTGGTTCCGGGGTACATGGAACACGGAGACACGAATCCCAGTTGAAGACATCAAAGTAAGTAGAATATTCGTCGTGTTTAATAATTTATAGTTTGCCAAATTAATTGCAAGAAGTGTTATAACAATCCAAACGTATGATAGGCAATTTGTATTATTCTAACTTTGATAAGACACAAATTTTTGACGCTGCGTTCCGTCAAGTATTCTTGAACGTGGTTCTTCGACCAAAATTCTTTCTTCGCAACAAAGTACCTTTCTTCGGAATCCCGAGAATCGTGCTCGAGCGCCGTTTCCAATCACGCTGTTCCATGAAAAGAAAGAAATTACAGAGTCCCTGGGCAATCAACATTTGGCACAGAAAACTGTAGTGTGCACCATCACACCCTGTACCCCCAAAGTCCCTGACAGGTGCGTCACGAAGAGTCGTCGATCCGTGGAAAATGGGGAGCGTAGGGTGCGTTGTGGGAAAAAAAGAGGTGGATACTACCAAGAAAAAGAAGATGGTGAAGTAAAGGTGTTTCCATAGTATTCTTTCTAGCTTTTGACTCTTCCATTGTGCTACCTGCAGGGTTGAATCGATCTTAGCAAATACCTTCGAGTCAATATTAATTAGGTTTAGCAGGGGGAATAGAGGTTTCCTAAGGTAAAATAGGGAATAGGGTTCGTCTTATACTTGGAAGTAATTAGACGTGATGCCAAGGGATGATGATTAACTCTACTCTACTATTTTGTTATTTTGACCACCTTACAGTAGCGTACAATATTTAAAAAAGTAATTCATCCTGAAATGGTTTTCATTGTATTTTACTTTGATATATCCCGACTTTGACGTGGTGAATATCGATAGATCCCACGTGTTCTAAGACGATTGACCGCGAATAATGTTCGCCAGTGAAGACGCACCTTAAAAGGGGTACAGGGGTAATCTCGACGATGCCTCGGCATCGGTGCCATCGGGCCCAACGACTAAGTATACATTTTATCCGTAACGTGTTCGCCATTACCCTACGACGCCGAAGCCACGGGCTAAGTAACGGCTCGCGAGGCTCGAGAACGGCCTCGTAATGCGATGTGTGTGCAGCATAAGTGGCCATCAGCCAACATAAACAATCGCCATGGTAAGTATATGGTTGGGACGATGCTGACCCCACCTCCGGTCCCCTGTAACTCCGTGTGTTTCGTTGTTCGCCTCGTCCTCGTCGTGCGTGCGGGTACCTCTCCTCGGGCCCGATCGTGGAATACGTGTGTACGAGATACCTGTTACGTTATACGGGGCCCCATTGGAGACTGGTGCAACGTAATGGAGCCATTATCGCTGGATAACTTCATCATCGGCCATTGGCGTAGGGCCCGTATTCCCTTCTACCGATCGTACCCGATACAAAACGATTGCCGGTTTGGCGAGAGGAAAAGGAGAGCCTTATCGATGATGGGAATTGTGCTTCGTCTTCGTCCCTTTGGCAACGCGTACCCGTATTATGGCACATATTGAAAATTCTACATAATTTAATGGAACCCTCTCTCGCGGACGGGTTATGGGGTTGTGGTTTCTTGGAACGGCGCCGTTTATAATCCCGGTATCGGGCCCCCTCGATGCGCAGCTTCGTTTCCATGGAAAACGGATATCGTTAATGGCCGATAGAATCGAACGGAGCAAAGAGTTTTTGGATTAAGTGTTAACGCTGGTCAATCTCTCTTCGATTATCGAACAAGTGGTCATCTTTGATTTTGGATGAATTTTTTATCGGCTTTTCTCGTTTAATAGGGAGATCGTAGATCGAGGTACAAGGCAATCGTACCCTGAATAATTGCAATTTTAGTCCGACATAGACTTAATTTTACCGGGGTATTTAATGTGCTAATTAGCAATGTAATCTACAGTGGGGTATAATAAAGCAGGCTACCCCCTCCTTTTTGTTTTATTAGAAACGGGTTACCATGATTCTTAGATATACTCGTTTTCACTGTCCAATAAAAATTAGCATTTCCTGCGAATACATATTCATGCATCGTGATCGCACACACACACACACACACACACACACATGCACACGTGTTTCGACCTAACGATCCAACCACGTGTACAGGTTTTTCGTGCGTGTACGCAGGCAGAAAAGAGAGATATTGATATAAACAGGGGGCAGGACCAGAATGGAGCGTGCTTTGTAATCAAGCGCCCATTACCATCGAAGGTGGTCAATCTTCTTTGGTGGACGTTGACCGGAACAACGTTGTTCCAGGCTATACGACTTTTAGCGCGGTTTTGTTCGACTTTTTATCGCGCGCAGAGAATCATGCTCGGTTCGGCGAGGCTGCTGACATCGGCCCAAGTCTTCTCAACCACCTGCCGTTCCACTTGCAAAGTGTCAAATTATGCTAATGGCACGTCGTTGATAGATTTTGTAAATTTGTCTCGGTCAGAATGGCGAGTCCGTCGTACTTTGCTTGGTCGTTTCGTTGTAATGAAATGATTATACCTTTTCGATGCTGGGAATTCGTAGACGAGCAGAGGTGTGGCTTCGATTTTTTCACGAATACCTGTTCGGTTACCATAGTGATTCTCCGATTACTCCCCGAAGATAAAAAGGATTTTTTAAATCAAATTCTTTGTTTTCTGTGTCTCCGGACACGATTATTTTATCGAAAAGGCAAAGGCACTGAGTCGAGATTTGATTGCTTTCGAATTATCTTACACTAGTATTGTGAAAGATACTTATTCTGACATTGACATTGTCAAATTTTTACAAAATGTCAGGCTTGAAAATTCTTCGAAACCTTAGTTTGATGAATTTCACAGTGGCGTATTAAACAGGCATCGCACGTTCCGAGAAATTCTATATTTTACATAAGAACAACGATCTAATCGTCGAGAAACATGCAACGATCCGTCAACGATTTTCGAATCGGGTTTCCTCGTTCGCCAAACGAAGGAAACGGAAACGCAGGGGAGAGAGATCGAAGGCGGCTCCGCTTCGAAATACAATCCAATCCGCGGCGGATTTCCCGCAGTTAAAGCGTTTCCAATCGACCAGCCGGTATTTTCAGCTGAAACCGTCTTCCTTGGTTTTTTTTTCTTCTCTTTTTTTTCGTTTTTGGTCGGGGGGGTGATCACGAAGACGACGGTGTGCTGGTGGTGCAGAAAGCGAGGGTTTCGAGCGGAAAACACCGACGTCAGCAGACCGCAGAAACCATTCGCAGAGAACGCGGCCGGCGAAATAAAATGTATCGGCTATTTTATTCGTCGGTCTCGTATTGGCAGAGCGGACATCTCGTACACGTGAGCCCCGAACGATTTCTTTTCGCGTTTCTGCATTGAATACCCCGTCGATCTTTTTGGAACTTTACGAGCGGAAATTCTTTTACGTGAGACCACTTGTGGCCCGAATAATCCCGGTTGTTGATATAACACGGTTCCGTGTATTCGTGTACGGCACTGTATACAGTCATCGACTCTTTCTCTGAAAAAGAAAGCTGCATTTTATGCAGCAGATTCGTAATTATCATATGCATTCTTTGGTAATTAATATAGAAAAATAACATGGGTTCTTTTGATGAATTTAAAGGGAATTTAAAAAATTCAATACAGTCCCTGGCCATCGAATTAGGATCACGTATGACATAATGTTATAGCTATAAAAATAAAATTTTCATATGTATTTTGCTGTCATCAAAGCAAAGGGTGGAAACACAAAACGGAAAAACGTGAAAAATACCGAAAATTTGCAGTGGTCCTAATTCGATGAGCAGGGACTGTACTTCATAATTGGTATATCTGCAGACATCAATTTTATTGAAAGGGTTAATAGATGTAATCATATTTCATTATATCAGAAGAGTATTACATTTTCAATTTTTTTGTGTAAAGGGTGAATCATTATAACACCATGTGCAGGATATCATAAGTGGTTAGATGTTTTGCTCGTAGTCTTCCAAAAATTGTTGGAAGTCGCGTTCATCAATCTTCCGATGGTTGCCGCTAATGTTTCTTTGATTTTCGAATTTTCGTTGAGAAAAATAACGATAAAAACGTGTAATTCGTAGTAAATCGTCGAACGTAATAATGATATCCGTATAACTAACGATGCGTTCTACGGGAAACGTTAAAAGTTTGATAAAGAGATAGTTGGTAGACTATGCTTTATTGCGATATTACATCATTATCGTTAAACTACTGTATTTATCGTTAGTCAAGGATCATTTAGGGTATCCATCCGTCAGTTGATCCTTTACTTTCTTCGAATAAAATCCTAAGAAAATACCTATAGCATTTTTCCAGCTAAAGTTTTCATTTAGAATATTATAAAAATATTCTAGTTATCATTGCATTAATTATTCGATAATATTAAATTCGTAAACAATATTAAATTATATTACTTTATTGACGTTTTAATACGAAATTTCTTCAACATTTCTCTTTCTCGCTTCCTCGATAACATCAAATTGGTGGTATCGATTACCAGCGCCCTCCAGTTAATAAAATCGTAGCACCTCCGTGTAAAAATTACAATATTTAATTTGCCCGCTCCCCTGTAACTCCAAAAGATCAAATATTTTTCAACGTGTCGATGAACACGATCAAAAATCGATCGAAAGAAAAAGAAAATCGCTCATTGATTCGACTTCCAGAGGCAATGCAACGAGGTATCTCAATAATGAAGATGGTCGACGAAGAAGAGATCGTAGAAGCGAAATTGCTCTGAAATCTGGCGGCAGCAACCGGGGACAAAACATTCGCCGCGATCGCCGCGGTATAACGTATAATAAGAGTGTGATTAGCATTATTTACGGCCGGTTAACTATTAACTCATAAATCAAGCAGAGGGACTACATTATCCAACGGGGTCGGCGGCTCGGCCGACTGTGTTGGTGCGTGTCCGCTCGTCTCCCCGGCTTCTTCTTCGTCTTCTTGTTCCTCTTCTGGGGAGAAGAAAACGGTACCGCACCGGAGAGAGGTGTTTCAGACCCCGTAGATCGTCCGGTCGATAAGCAACAAGGGATTCGTGAGTCGAAGAACGAGCGGAGAAGGTCAGAAAGTAAGTCTGAAAGAAGGGATGAGCTCGATGGAAGTACAGGAGAGACGGCAGAAATGGTCAGCCATCTTCTTCGGTGATTTAGGAGGATGCTGTGTGTGCCTTCTTCTCTTTATCAAACGTTTCCTTCTATTCCTCCTTTTTTTCTTCCGTCTTCCTTCTTCTGGCACGAGTTTTAAGCGGATTACGGGGAATCAACTTGACACCCGTTTGCAACTGGGTTTCGATTGATCCTGTTTGTTACTTATATTTCCTTTTCGATAATTAAACTCCAACTTGAACGATAAATTTGATATACGAACGTTTCAGGGGAAGTATGATGGTAATTAAAGGGTTGCTAAGGTTTTCAATATTTTTAGAAATGTTTTAACACTGATAAATTAAGCAAAGAATAAGTAGAACTTCTCTGGATTATTGAAACATAATACCGTGTCGTTGTAGTCCGTTTTCATTGGGAAAAATAAAGGGGCATAAAGTTACAATTTGTCCTCTCCATTTCTGTTAAAATTGTCGAAAATTGACGCTGGTTTCGGTAATGGCGACCCGGGCAAATTGGAAAATAGGAAGACGATAAATTCTCCGAGTTGCGCGTGAAAACGTTAAGTCTCGTATTATTCAATGAGAATAAAAAAAGAGGATAAAATAATTTGTTCCGTTGTGTGCTTTTTACTAGCCGTGTCGTATAACGTTGATGGTTAGTTATCGCGGTATACTCGTATACGCGTTCGTGTTAATCTCGATCATTTATATCGACACAGCGAGGAATTTAATTGGAACGTAGCAACACGAAGATCTGTGCGTAATACGTTTTACTGTTTAATGATAAACACACGTAAGTGACTAATTAATTTAATTATACCGTCGCTACGCGTAACACGGTGTTTAATTACCGAACGCGTCGCGATGTAATTTCCCTGTTAAATAACTTTCGCTCGAAGCTTGAACGGTATCGTGCCTCTGTATATCAGTTTTTTCTCTCAACTTCGTCTCGTGACAATCGAAGACGGACATATTTATAATTTATTGGATAAACTATACAGTTTCGTGAAAAACTAAATGAAAATCTTCGCAGCTTGAAAATATAAAATTTAGGTACTATTAATTAGGTAACAGTTCGTCACTGTAATCAATTCAGACCCGAGAATCTTATCGCAAATTCTATTTCGTATCATGCAAATTTGATCCATCACCTTGTACAGAAGCAACACGGATTCGCATGGAATCGTATTTTCCGTAGCAGGTTATGGGGGGTCCTTAAGTATACGAAACTTCAAGCCACTCATCATCCTCGAGTATCCAAAAAATACACGATCTCGTTTCGATATAACCGAGGTAAAACAAGGAAGATGAGGCAACTAAACACACCACCGTTTTTCGTGTACACCATCGTTCAAAAGTGTTCGAAGTATCAAGTGAAAAGAATTTAATTGTACCTGAGTTACGAAAATTTCTTAATTTCAAATTTTCTAACTTCTACCTACCAAATTTTAATTTCGACCCTCATTGTCTAAAGAATGTAGAAATTTTCAGAATTCAATTACATATTTTATTTATAAATTATTAAATTTTTAAGCTGTATAGAAAAGTTTTCACGTTTCTATTACTTTATTCGTATGGTTCGAGCTGAGAATATGAAAAAGTAAGAAAACGAATACTTTTGAAGGGTAGTGTATATCGCACGTTCATCGACGAGCCTGCAGATTTCTGCACATCGTATCATGGCCGAGCACGCTTGTGCAGTCACCATGGATCCCCCTAAATAAATTCCCATAAAGCAGCGCCGGGTGGCTTGGTCACGTTGGCTTGTTCTTGCCGCACGGTATCTGCTTCCGTATTCGAGACACGATATCCTGCCAGTGGTACGTCATTCGCCCTGTCGCTAATCAGAACTAACCGCCGACACGTGACTCGAATCCTCTATCGACGAAACGAGAAGGAAGAGAAAACGAGTAGTCTTCCACGAAAAAGCAAGTGGCAAAAGAGGAACACGAGAGGAAGAAGGGAGCCGGAGCAGGAGAAGAAAGAGGAAGAAGAAACGTAGACACGTCGTTCGCAGCAGCCATCTTTGCATCTTCCTTTCACCAGCAACCCCATTTTTGTCGCTGCTGTTATGGCCGTTCCTTCATGAACTAAAGTCTCCTCCTTGCTTGTTCTTCAAACCTGCTTACGTCTGTTTCTCTCGATTTTCTCTGCAATTAGACTTGCAAAGTGACTACCGCCTAGCCGGCGTAGGGTATCGGGAATGGCAGATGAGATGGGTGTTGAGGTTTAGGTGCTGACAATTTTTTAGGGGTGTGCAGCTAGTGCATTGGGAAATTTAAGAACTTCTGAAGGATTTCTGAGACGTCAGGTATCTGTTTGTTTGCTACCTGTCAGGGTTAAGTAGCAGAGCTCCGACTGTCCTTGAATGGTCAGCTTTAGGAATTAGGGCCACTAAAATATTTTTTCTGAAGTATTTTTAATAATTTTTTAATTTCATCATCTTCCATTGATTGCAATTATTGTAGTTGTCTATACAGTGCAACATTTTTGTGCGCCCAATTATTTTCATGATTTTTGGGCCAGGGATTAAAAAAAAATTGAAATATCTTTGATTCGTTTATTCCAAATCCGCTCCAATTACAGTTCAACAGATACATCGAATCGATGAATGAAATGCAGCGATGCACTTTCGAGGTTTCGCAAAGATTCGATAAGAATGAACGGGAATTGATAATCCTCTATCAGCGGCTGAATGTTTTCCGAATCGATGTTCGTTCATGAAATATTACGTAACCGCGATAAAATGTTTATAATGGACCTGGTTAGATCAATGGATCGCTAAATCGATGAATTGAAACTTCTCAATGCAATTCTGGTCGCGACCCTGTTGGCTAGTTTAGCCGACGTTTGACGTATTTTATCGCGATAAAAAATCACGGAACGAAGAAGCGAACAGATTAGATGAACGCCGGGGTTAAGAACGTGCTTTGAAGCCCGTTCATTAAATCGTGACGTTCCTCTTTGTTCTCAATCAATTTTCTCTAATGTTATTGATTCGATAGTCTTCTCATTTTCTTTTTACCTCGATGAAGAGTTCGAAACAGTAAGAATTTTCGTGCAGGTGGTGTAGTACCATTAGATTGGTCATTTTTGGGGAAATTTTCAATCAATTTAACCATCATTCGCGTTAGCAATTTCTGATCCTTTTGCTACAGAACTTGGGGGGTGTCAAATTTCGAATTATTTTTTAAAGCTTTCGCTGTTATTACATTGCAATTAACTTCATCAGGGTTTCAAAAAACTCTTATACCCAGGGACCATTTTTGCATCCCTCGGTAATAATATAAATTTCGAATTTATTAAATTTCTTGGAATATTTATTGCAGTTCAAAATAATTTAAAAAATTCAAAGTTGAACGATCTTACTTTCAATAAATTACAAAACGATTGGAAATTGAAAATCCTTATCCTCGAACGGTCCTGCGAAAAGTTTAATTAGCTAATTAGAAGAAACTTGGACGAATTTATTTCTTCGAAACCATAATGGCGTGATAAAAGGTGAATTAAGATCCCGGTAGTCGTTTTATCTCCCGCTGCAGGTTTCTGAGCGTTGCAACCGAAATCCTTGGGTATCCGTGCAGGTTAACAGAGTGGCTGGGTGGCACGATAAAGTCTCGAAGTAATTAGTCCGATGTTTACACAGTTTAACGTTTCCCTCGTATCTTCGGTTCTCCTCCTACGCGGCTCAATTAACTTACGGCGCACTTAATTAGTCGTTCTCCGGCTCTCTTGGCACGCGGCAACAAACAGGCGCGGCGAGGCAAGGCGAGGCGGTTTTCTAGCGCCGCTAAATTCTTCGTCTTCGCTGTTATCTGCGAAATAATTATCTGTCGGACGGGGGCAGAATTTTTATCGGTCAGCCACGAACGGAAGCCCCGAGTTCCTCGCCGTTTTTCAGCGATTCGCTCGGAAAACGTGAACAATCCTTTCCCCCCCCCCCCCCCCTCGGCTTATCGAATAAATTACGCGATATAATGAACAAAATAACTCCTTTTTGCGAAGGAATTAAATAAAATGTACTGGATCGTACTACGACGATCTTTTTACCCTTTTGTGGTAGAATTTGAATATCTTTGAAATAATGGGAGAACCGTGAATACGAAATTGATTGCTGACCATTTGCAACGCTAGAAAAGAGGATACAGTAGCTTAAACGAATTACAAACTGAAACGAGCCGGGGTGCGTTGGTGCAAGCAGAACATAGCGTCCGAGGAAATTTTAATTTTTCAATTACACACCAATTAAGAACGCATCCATATTAATCTGAATTAAATCATACACAGAGAACGTAATGCGTCAGCTGCGTACACGAAACTGTATCATTATATCATTAGTTCGATACACGTACCCGTACATACCCGGGGAGGTTTGTTACTTTCCTCGAACGAACAATATTATGCCGAGAACACTGGCGAACATCTTTCGAGTCGCGATTGAAAATTCACGAGATGCAAGAAGCAGTTTATCAACAACAGTTTATTCATTCTTTTTTTCACCCGTTTCGTTTAATGAGACCCCAAACGAATTCATTACTCGTATCAAACCGTAATTTACCAACTCCTGCACGGAGATGTAAGCACGTTAGTTCCGAAGTATCTCCATTAAAATTTGTGTTTTCCTGATGTTGTATTTCATATTCCGGTTGAACGCACGACGGGAAATTTCGCATTATGCAGTCGCTCTGAAAAATTCTTTTAACGAAGTAGGAAAATTTACGATCGCGAAAAAGTATCAGAACAGGTTGCGCTTTTGGACGTTAACGAGTTAATGTAATCAGCATTAGAGTTCTAGCGTTCATTAAAATTTATAGAGTAATAATTTCGCGATACGGGGACATTTAACGTCGAGAAAGGTGTCGGTAGTTTGTCAATCGGGCGCAAAACAAGCGTCGAGAATTAATCGCCGTTTGAGAAGGTTGTTCCTTGTTGCGGTAATTTGTAAAATCGCGGGGGGGGGGCACCGAAATTCGGCCCGGTCCTCCCGTGGTGCGCACAGACGCGACAAGCACGCCCCGGGGAAGAACTTATTCATAAGATTATTTCCCATTTTTGTCATGACGCCGTTGTATCGTTATTTAAGTTTTATATTAAAGCACGGTCCGCAGAGACGGCGGCCTTTTTTGATGTATGGGCCGCGCGTGTCCTGCTTCCTTCAACGGTACCCGACTTAAACGTGAGATATCGCGGTCGATCAATTTTTCATGAATCTCTGTATTCGTCCTGTCCCGAGGATCGTTCGCGGCTACACCGTGGAAATTCGCGTCGCAGGCGTGCTTTTTCTTTATTAACCCACCGCCCGTCATTTCGCTCGAATACGAAAAGTACTTCGTCGAATTCGACGAAACTTTCCTCGAAGCAATTGATGCTATCTTCTCTTCAATCGAAAATAAATCGTTTCTTATCGAGACGAAGGTGAACATATGTATTTTTGAACCAAGGATCTCACTGATTTTTACAATATAATATCCCTTTGATTCGTTATCGGGATATCAAAGTGAATATTAACCCTTTATCGAATTTTTCTATCGTACCATAATTCGATAAAAAATTGAATTGTATCTATTCGTGATGTTTGTTACAGGGCAATGGGTTGACGCAATTCGGTGTCCACGGAGAGACGTCTTCGTGTTTGGTTGATCTTGAAAGGAGGAAGAACGAGGCTCGGCTTTAATCAAGGTCGAATCTTCATTCGCCGCGTGCCACGGTCGGGCTATCAAATACAATCACCGAACGTGCGGCATCTTTTCCCTTTTCCCCGCTGGCGTCATCCCCTCGAGCCAAGCATCCAACCCTGGCCGCCCCTCTTCCGGTATGTTACACCAGGCTCTTTCCACCAACGTCGATTCGTTCTCGCTCTCACGAATTGAATACGACCGTGGCTGGTTAGCCTGCTACAGCACGGGTTCCACGGGGAAGATGAAGGAGCAGGAGAAGGTTACCCTGGCAACGACTGAGGGGTTTCCTCGACGTGGTTGCCCGGGCAACCTCCTAACCGGCGATCCCTAAATACACGCGAGAAGTGGCGCGAAAGAGGGAGGGCGAAACAGGGTGAGAAGAAGAGGAACAGCGAGAGGAGGAAGGATATCTCCTCGGTTGACGGTTGAACGAGGACGATGCCGGCTTGGTAACTGTTACCACGGAAGGTGAGGAGACCCAGTTAATTACTAAAGCGTTTTAATCGTCGGCAAAGTTCCGACGGCGCTCAAAAGCTTCGTCTAGAAAGGACTTCTCGGAGGCTGTGTAAATTAGGAACTCGCTGCCCTCCACCTTTCTACCTTTTGCACAACCCTGAAGAGGACCGAGAAGTTTTCGACGCGAAACTTGGAACTCGGGATTACCTGGAATGATTTTCATGGCGCATGCACACACACACATAGTCACACTGGTTCCTGGTATTTGATTCGAAGAAAATGGAGATTTGTTGGAGGAATTTATATCCTCGGGGGTTGATAATTTCGGAACGGCGAGAAAAGTGACCGTCCGGCAAGAGAATTTTATTTACGACCGCGAGAATTGGATTTAATTTTTATTTTCTTACAGATTTCTCTTCTAACTTCTCTTTATGGTTGTCGTTAGATTTCCTTTAGTACGGTCGTTTCTATGTGGTATTGAGGTTGTCAATTGTAGTAGAGAAATTAACAATTTTACGGGAATTTTACTCGCGGGTAGATTATACGGAAGAAGATAGAATTTCCAAGGGTCACGCAAAAGTTTCAGCCCCCTTTTTACAAGTTTCTACTTTATTCCCCGGTCGTGTACGAATTATAATTGAATCGTCGTGACTCGGTTACCGAAAAATTCCGGGGATTTATTCGAATTGAATAAGCGCGAAAAGAAACGTGGCGCGTTCTATTCCGTGAAAAATCAGAAAACACGTATCCATCTTGGATGCTGGTATCCGGCCGAAAATAAATGAGGCTGAGTCGACGTCTCGCGTTAAATAACTTCGCTTAACAAGGTGCTGCCGCCACTGTAAAAAGATTACGTAAGCGGTAATGGCGGCCGGCTCCTCCTAAATTCGAGAACGAAGAGTTTCAGTACGAAGTGCACAGAGCTGAAACGGAAAGAGACAGAGAGCGACAGAGACAGAGAAGAAGAGAGAAAGAGAGAGAACGACAGAGAGAGAGAGAGAGAAGTAGATAGAACAAGAATGGCGAGCGAAGAGGAGAGGGACCATCGAAGTGGAGGCTCGTGGCGGGGGTTAATTTTAATTTCCTAATTTTTCCCACCCCGAGGCGCAGGTAATTTCCTCCCCAGAAGAGAATAGATGTAATTACTTAACGCCTCCGAGCTCTGAGCTCCTCTTATTAAAAGAGGATCGTGCCCTCGAGGGCTGGAGGGGTGAAAGATACCCGCCTGCCTATGGTGGGGAGGGTGCGGATGCGGAGTGGTGGTAGCACAACAATCGTCGGAGAAACGATCACGAAGAAAGGGAAACGCTGTCTCGATGCCTCTTTTCTGGAACTTGAATAAATGTAAGTTTCATTGTTTATCATCATCTTAGGAAATTATCACGAGTTTACGGAGCGATGGATGGAAAAAATAAGTTTATAACAATCGTTTAATTCTATTCTGGGATATTGTGTCACTCTGAATTGCAGACACGGTTTATATTGTCTTTATTGAATTGATGACACAACCCTGAAGAGGGTGACTGTAAACAACAGTCATCGCTTGAATTAGTTAATTAAGTACATGATAATATAAGTTTAGTGATAATTTTCTAATAAATAAAGGTACACCAAATAATTCACCAAAGAGGACATACAAAATGTTAACAAGGGTGCATGTACAGATTAAAAAACGTAATCATCCAGTAAGGATCCTCTTATTTTTATTCATAATTATTTTTAATATCGGTGTACATATTTATGAAAGAAATTCATCGCATCTCGTATCACTTACCTGTTAAAGTATCATTTTAACAACGTCGTGTCGCACGGTGATTTATACCGGTTGGTAAAAATTGAAGGGAACCAGGAAGACGTTTCCGAAGAGGACACCCTATTATTTCCTCGACGAAAAATGTCCACTACCTGTGTGAGTGGATCACCTAGGCTGAATTAGAGACGTTAAGGTGGACGGGTGTCGGGGTTGTTCACGGCGGCAGGGGTGGTTTTCCCGAATGTTGTCGGGGAAGGGAGGAGCCATCTTGCGGCTGCTTTCAGGCCAGCCACCAATTGATTCATCCCCACCTAGCCACGGTGACTGGAAGGAAGGGGCGTCGATTCAATTCCAGGACAAAAAAACCGTCCATGAGGCGGGGTTCTTCTTGTAATCCATCTGTTCTGATTGGCCAGGAACGGAGCGGCACCCGCAAACCCGCCGTGCAACCGGCCAATCAAAACCGTCTGGGTGGCGACCCGAACCAGTTTGGGTTCCGTGGACAGAGGGGAGCCGTTGACTTCGCTCACCAGACAGATAGTGTTGTGCCGTTGGCTCGTGCCGTAGTGGTTCTAACACTTAACAGGTCCTTGCCACCAAGGAATCCCTGAAATTCGTCGATTACGCGGCCGAATTCACATCCCAGGAACCACATCAAACTCTCCAGTGTCGCCTAATCTAATCAGCTGATCGGTGTTTTTTTCTCGCGACCCTTAACATTCAGGTGCGGGACAAGATATCAGGAAATTGTGATACTCGATCAGTGCTCCAGGACCTGTGCTTGTTTTGTTTTCAATGATTCAACCAGTTTGGTGACACTCAGTTTGGTGCTCCGGTTGATTAACCAATGATCAAGGACCAGCCGTGATACCTAGACCCAGGTACTGGGTCAATTTTGAAGACTGTTGACAAAGAATCGTTGTTGTGATCGAAGTGAAGTTCTTTAGGACCACAATATACCAAGGATCTTCGATACTGACTTTGTGTTTCATGAAGTACCGTTCGTGTGATTGATTTTGCAAAAATACCGGAAGATCGTCGCCTATGATCTCAGCGATCCAAAGACAGTTGACGCGGTTGCTTGGAAAGTCAGGAGGAACGGTTCGGATTTGTCAAAATCTCGAAACGCGCTGTCCGACGGCTGAGTGATCGAGCAAACATCACAAGCTGCTACGTGAATAGCCTGAAATGATCAGCATCGTCACGGGGAGCGCAAAAACCCCGTGAGTCTCAGCTCAAAAAGATGTAAACAAACGTCTGATCCTGTCGAGGAGCAAAAAGCTTGGTCTGCACGAGCGTACCACTTGTCTAGTTCAGGTGTTGTTCGGTGTTGGAACGACCATCTTCACGGTTGTCAGAACCGATGAGCGTGAACGAGACGCGATCAGCGTACGCTTAGCGTCGATCGAGGCGACAGTAAGAGCCATCCATAGATGCAAAAGAAGTGAAATCTCTCCGACGGAGAGATCAAACGGTCGTCAAGTTGGTACCAAACATGGTCCTGGAACCAGGAGGTGGTCTGTCCTTTCCACTGCCTCCTGGTAGCGGTTCCACTGG
Source organism: Anthidium xuezhongi (assembly GCA_022405125.1). Taxonomy (NCBI): domain Eukaryota; kingdom Metazoa; phylum Arthropoda; class Insecta; order Hymenoptera; family Megachilidae; genus Anthidium; species Anthidium xuezhongi. The sequence continues at coordinate 3,733,337 of CM039649.1, forward strand.
TTCCGGTGGCTCGCTGTTGACACCGGCCAGGCTGTTCCAGAGGGCGACACCCGTGTTTCCGTTTCATCTGGCAGGATGGCCGCCGCATCATCCGGTCCTCGGGCAGGTTCAAAGTCAGGTACAACAAACTATGCAGGCGCAGCATCAGGCGGCCGCAGCTGCCGTCCGGTTCCTCAGTCATCATCATCCTCATCATCCGCATCCGGCGTTGGGGAACCACCCCCTGGTGCCGGCGATAACTAGCCACCATCCGACCGCCCATCATCTTCATCACGGTGCCGATCACAACGACGAGGATGACGAGAAGAAAGGTAAGTGGTGCTCTTCGTGTTTCTTTTTTCTTTTCCTCACCACTTTTTTCGCTCTATATTTCATCTAGAACGCAGCTGCGATCTAGTGGCAAAAAAGGCGATACTAATTTGCCGTTTTTTAGACGCGTTGTTTAGGGAACAAGCTTAGAGTTTGTGAATTGAAAACAACTTCTAACTTGTAAAGTCATAAGGGAGGAATTCGCGTTTAATGTTCCTTAAATTCTACTTAACTAACCGTATGGATGTCGAAATTTGATCCAAACTTGCCAATCATAGACAGTCCCAAGGATAATAATTTTGTAAAATCATAAGCCTTGCCTCGTTAAATTTACGTCTAAAGTTTCTCAATATCTACGTAACTGATAGGATCGTACAATCAGATCGTAATTGCTATGTTCGATTATGTATCAAAAATGGGGACTTATCGTGAAATATACGGCCACGATGCGCCATGACGCACGAATATGTTTTTCACTATTGCAAAGTGTTGAAGCTGAAACGGTAGGGTCGCAATCTTAATTCGATTAATTACTGCTGATAGGACTGATTATACTGACGAGGATATTTCAATTGGGGCGTGAAACATTAAAGTTTTGCTTCTTGTTGCTTACTCCCTATCGCAATTGCAACAAATGGATTTCCGTTTGATATAATACGTGCGAGAACGGTTTCCATACAAAATATGTGTATATCGGTATTTGATTTAAGTTTTAATTGAAAGTCTGTTTTGTCGTGTCCCCGTTTCCTGCTATTTTGTATACTTATCGTTTTATAAGCCGCGACTCCGAAGCTATAATTTACAGTATCTGTGAATTGGTTGCAATTCTGTTGCCACATAAACAGTGCACCATACACGTACATATCAATGAAACTGGAATCTGGTTTCCCGGCATATTAATTGAAAAATCGAATCCATGAAGTGCAAGTCAGAGCAAAGTAATTTTCTCCTTATATTAACATATACGTTGCTTTTCCTTTTTTCAAAACAATATCTACAACCTTTTGTAAATGGTAACTGGTATAAAATTTTAATACATCTCGGAAGGTATATTAATTATGCGATAATTGAAATTTTATTCAACTTTTGATCCCCTCGTTTCTGATTAAGTTAATCCATAAACAAACTCCTAATTTATACAATATAATATTCAAACGGCAATAAAGGAAACCAATCTTCGCCGAATGCTAAATTATTTGCAATATTTTTAATTACTTTCACGGAAGAGCAACGTGTTTATAAATATTAAGGATTATATTCTTGAATTTTATATTAAATGAATTCTAATACAGACACCAGGGTCTGCTAAGATAAATAATTCACAAAAACGTTCGTAATTATGCTTCTGTTGAATATTTAATAAACTAAACGCATGTCCTCGGTTTCGTAAGATCGCGTATAGTAGTCGGAGGATTAAATAAAATTGTATTACTTTGCGCAAATTGCACGAACGTGCGGTTCAGACAACTTCCCGGTTCGAGCGTATATTTCCAAGATACGTACGAAAAATTGGTCTACAGGGAGTGTGGTAACGCGGTCAATCATAAGATCGTTCTTGACGAGCCCATGGGATCGCTTACAGGGTTAGCCCCAATCCGCAACGCCCTTTTTCCACCCTTCCTTCGAGGCTGACGGGCCGAAATCATGTTTCGTGTACGAGATCGAGGGTGAAAATCTGTTTTTTACGTGATACCATTCATGTCCCTAACGTTTGTTTATGCCTCGAAGGGAGTGCCATTTAACTCTATCCTTTTGCTCGACCTGGATACTCCTACAAAACTGTTATCCACTTTGCGATCCCTTTAAATTCCTTGAATTAAAGGTTTCACCTTTTGTTCGAGGTAAAATATTCTAAATTTCTATTATTCGAACGAAGAGTCCTTTGACAAACCGTGATTTTTGAATTTAGTATTTTAGAACTATCCTGACGCGTTTATTGTTTAACATTTTGTCGGATTCCTTTTCGGGCTGAAAACGTTTGCCATTCTTTCCAATGGTAAATACACGTCTTCCAATTTCGCTAATGGGCAGACTATCGTGGCCAAGCACACGTAACGCGAATCACAAGTGAACAACCTAACTAATTAGTTCCACGAGTGTTTAACGTAACACTGTTTAAGATAAACGTGTCATGTCTGACAGGCGTGAGAGATCTCTCTGATGAAGTGTCTTGCCTTCTTTCTTGCCGTTTCAGGCCGACGATCGACTTCGTCAGCCTTGTTTCCAACAGATTTTGTTAGTCAGCAAATCGTCCGCTTTAATCTGTCACAGTGTCTAATTAACTTCTCAAGATATTTTATTTTTGTCCCATGGTTCATTAGCTATCAATATCTTGTTATTAGAGCGGTTAAATAAAGGAGGCGAGACATTTTTTTCTTGTCACGTTTTTTATTTTAACACTGAATTGACAATTTTCTGTTTCCTTATTTTAAATTACACATCAATTTTTAAAAGAAAAATTTTTATACTTGATACATCATTCAATAACTAATAATATTTTAGAATGGTTGGATAAAGGGTGATTCATAAAAAGGGGGTGGAACGTATTTAGAACTCGAAACTCGTTTCTATAACGCCTTTTTCTTTTAATTTTTATTACTGGAATAATCGAGTTTGTCAAAATGACAGGTTTCAGATTTCTCACCTTAAATTACAGAAATGATTGTGTTACGGTACTGAAAAGTGCTGTTAATATTTCAATAAATCATTAGTTGATATTTGTATCAATTTCGAGGAGAAATTTCTGATATCCGATTTTTCAAAAAAGTTAAGGTTAATTGTCGAACATTTAAACCTAATAAAATTATTGATGAGATCTAATCGAGGAAGTAACCGACTCCCGTCGATATTTAATTAGTCGAGGGAGAAATCGAAGTTTCTTAACCGATATCGATCGTCGTTTTATTGTTCAATTTATAAGTTTACGAACAAATCACTTGAAATTCTGCATTCGATCTTCCACGACCAATTAATCGCTAGAGACTGTTCGTCGAGGATACTTGTTATGAATTAATTATAATCGACGATCAGAGGATAATTGAGTTATTTCAGTAATAACGATGCCTCGATGGAGCCCATCGATTTTCAGACAATTTCAGACTGAGGTTGATTTTAGAGAGATAAAGAACGTTTTAACTGTGTCTATGATTTTATAATTACAGAAATATTATTTTTCCTGTAATTAATATTTTTACTCCCTTTCTATGTCATTAATTTCACAGTTGTTTTGTTTAAACAGTTGGTAGGCTTTAACCCATTGACTGCCAACTGCGAGATATCTCGTAGTGTTTGCTGCAATGAATGTTGCTAGGACTAGGCTGGTAGCGCAAAATATAAATCTGAATGGTTATATGTATTTGAAAATGAATCGATAGTATCCTTGATAATTGGAATTTAAGTGTGTCTGGCCACACACGTCTGTATCCACTGTGGCAGTCAATGGGTTAAGAATATTGACAGGATATTGAAATATGAAAATTTATAGAATATAAATTTAATTAATATTTTTCTTGTCGAAGATAGACAGGGATTCTCAAGGTTTTTTTTTTTATTATGAAACTTTCAATATATTTCATGGTTTTTAATGAATGTTTTATTATCAATTCATCATCGTTTCTGACAAAATTAATTACCTCCGTTCAGACTCGAAATCGAAAGTACATAATACCAGGATCCGTGGAACGTTTAATTTATTGAAGCTTCTGTAAACGATTCACGAGCAAGGCTCGATAATTTCTGATGTTTTCTTTGTTTTTTTTTTGTTTTCTGTCGTTCCATCGGATCATCCTGGTTTCTCAAGTCGCTCGAAGAATCGTTACTTTTTATGTCAACCTGTTCGATGATCGTTGGCTCTCCTCTAATCGTGAAATAATGACAGGATGTTAGGGATGGTTCGGTTGATTCTTAAAGAAACTGAAGTCATTTGGCCGTCTCGAAATATAAGCCAGTCCGTTAGATCATCAGCATTCCCTTTAACAGTCGTCGTTTTTCCTGTATATTAGGTTCTCGAAAACAGATCCCCGATGATTACCAGAACGATTCAGAAGACTCAATCAACTCTCGATTATTAATAGAGATATCAACTGTCTCGTTCGACTTTAACTCACCGTGAACGATCCTCGGCAACCGTTGGCATTCACATGCTGGAAATGGTAAATCTCGAATATTTCAGTTTCGTGGTATGCGAGTCTCAAATACTGAAATTTCGAACTATTTAAATTCCAAATACTTAGAGTTCGAAGTATTTCAATTTCGACTATTTAGAATTCGAGACATTTAAATTTGTAATTTCCCAGTTTCAAATAATTCAACTTCGAGGCATTTAAATTCCAAATATTTAAATTTCGAATACTTAGAGTTCACGGTATTTTAATCTCGAGGTATTTAAATTCCAAATACTTTAATTTCGACTATTTAGAATTCAAATGCTCCGATTTCAAGTATTCAGCAGGCACGAATAAGCAACAAAGTATCGATACTTTGACGATATCGATTCAACCTCACCCCGAACATCTCTAGCCCGCTTGTGCATCTCGAAGTTGCATGGGATCGTGTTGCTCGAAGCGGAAAAGCGATAATTCCTAGCCGATGAAAGGCAACGAGCGATTGTTCGCTCGTCGGGAAGCTAGAAATCGACGTGTTTCCTGGAGGGGTCATTTGAATCGGGTTCGACGGGGTCATAGTCGTGTGGGTAAAGGGGGCAAAGACGTGAGGGAGGGAGGTATCGGTCCCGGGGTAATAACTTAATTTAAACTAAACTACAGTTTAATAATTCTCAGCCCGGGTCGGGCCATGGAAGATGCAGCGGGCAACCAGCAATTTCAGAGCCGCGTTGTTAACTGCCGGTCGTTAGTCCCTTTTCAAAACTTCTTTCTTTCTTCCCCTCAGGATCTTCTTTCTTCCCCATCCCCCTCCCCTCCTTCTCTTTTTTCATCCTACCTTCTGTGGATCCGTTCCCCATCGTAACACCCTCCACGATGTTACCAGCACACACCGTGGGCTCGGTCACGAGCTAATTTTCGAGCGTGCTTTGCGTGCCGCGAACGTGAATCTTGCCACGGGCCTTTGGAAACGCTCGCGCCGCGACCGACAAATTGAATCGTCCTCGGCCTTCGGCTCCTACAGATTCCTCCTTTGTGTTCCTTCAGCTCGCAATATCGTCGAACGAAAGAAAACCTGGTTGCACGCGAATCGACAGAGGATCGTGTTTCGTCGGCTCGCGATACAATTCGGTGGCTCGATCAAGTCGCTTTTCAGAATTTTCTCGAATTAATAAATATTCCTTTCACGATTATCTCATATTTTTAAGTCGATAATTATAGTCTGGGATTTTTTCAATTATAAAATCGATCGTGTTTGAAATAAGAAAAATAACGGGTAGCCTTTTTCCCATAATTGCAACGCAGCTGTTTATTTTCCTTCGCTGATCTGAATTATTAATATACTTTAATTTGCATGTTTTGTCTCGTATTATCGTCACTCGGTTATCGTGCGCGATAAACGTCTTACAATTATTTCCAGTATCCTCGGGTAACAGCATCGCACGGTTTTATATCAAATAATCGTAGTTTCACATAAATAATTGAATTCTTTGGACAGCCGTTTCGTTGGCTGATCCCCAACGTCGGACACGAATATTAAATTAGCTGCAAAATGGACACTGTGTTTCTGATTGAAAAGCTGTGTCTTTGCCGGAGATAAGATAAAACCTTTCAATATTGTTTGTCGAATGAAATCACGCGACTCATCGACCGTTCGATTCACCGTATCTGCCTCTTGCAAGGACATTTTTCTAAACTTGTAACATTTCTTCGTGGATAAAATATCATTTTTTGATAAAAAAAAAGTATAATTTATTGATAGACAATACAATTGCTTATGGAAGGATCAAAATATCCCCAATTTCCAATATCTGTTTTTCAAATTAACCCTATGCCCAATAAAAATAATTCTTAAAAGATACAATGGCTTTTAAGTTTTCATTTCAAACATAATATTAGTTCTTTCTTTACAAAATTGTAATTATTTCCAAAAGAACAAATAAAATAGTCCTTCGGGGGGTGGAGATGGTCGACGAGGAAAATATACGTCGTATTTATACGCTTTGCTAATTGTCCCCGACGATAAGGATCTCCCTTTTATTACCGTTGCTCTGCAACTTCGGTTCATCCCCTTGCTGGATTAATGTCTTGGTGGTTGAAAGAACTTTGCGTGTCCCACATTCAAGAAAACACGATTTTCATGTGAAAGTGGTGTTCGACAAGAGAGAAAAAAAAATAAATAAAATCTCGATCTTTACGGAACACAGTCTATGGTTATCAGAGCGATTCGAATCGCCTGCGGCGTATTGTTTTTCAACGATAACGCGGATTAAAAATGGGCGCCGCGATTCACGAGGAAACGTGTGATTCAACGCTGCTCGATTATCACAGAAACGGGAAGAGATCAATTTCCTCGGGGAAATTGAGGGGGTTATTTTTCGCTGCGCCACCAGCTGTTGATTTAGTTTCTTTCAGGTCGATTCGAAACGTTCCTATAACTTTCTTTAAATTTTATCCCAGCTTAGATTGAAAATACTTTTCTTAATGATTTCTAACAAATTTTGATTCCATATCTAAGTCCAAAAGTCGAATCGTTGATAAAATTCATAAAAACATATGAAATATCATTTAAACGACAAGGTAGATGATGAACACCTCAATTATTATTGAAAGAAAAAATTGTCTGCAATAACAATTACTGTTATTATTATAATAATAAAATAAGGTATTAAATCGAGGATTACCCGGTTTTGAAAAATTATAATTCCTACGTGTCTGACTAAACACGTCCGTCTCTACTGCGTTTAGTCGACGCGTTCGAGAAATCCATCTGGCATTTCCTTTCTTGTCGGATTTTGTCTTGTTAATACAAAACGATGGCACTGATGAAGATATCAAGCGGCAGGCGTAATACGACGCGGCCACTTTTGGAATCGTTTCGTGCACGAGAAATTCCGGCTGCTGATGTATTACGAGAAAGTCCACGGTTGCTCGAGAGAAGACTTTAAAGGCTGAAACGTTTCTTGATCGTAATTGTGGTATGACGTTTAAATTGCAGTACAGTGGCAAAATCGTAGTACACCGGCATGATTGCGGTTGCGCTCGCATGCAACTTAATAACACGAAATTTATGACGGATCTTCTAACCCCTTTTACCCCTTGCTCGATCTTGCTGGGACCTCGCGCGTGAATTATCGCCACGATATTTCATCTTTGCCAATAAATTCAATTAGACAATTTTCCGTTCGTTCGAATATCTTCTTTTTTTTTTTCATAGAATCGATCGCAATTTAAGATTCGTACAAGTTTATAATTTATATAAGTGTATAATTTCGTTTCCTACTTTTTCATATTTCTGCCTTTTCAATTTTTCTGGTAAATTCATAACTTTTCTTCTTACCCTTTTCACCATGTACCATTATGGTTTACACACACCATAATGAGGAAATTATAGGGTGTTGAGAACCTCGTTGTAGTTTAGAAGGTACTTTAACTATTTCTTTTGGAAGAAAACGTGAAAAACTCGAGTTACAGATGTCTAAGCCATTGGGTAACAGCGTGTTATTTAAAATTGAAAAATTTTCGACATTTATGTTACATTATTTACGCAACGCGATCGAGGGGAAAGTTTAAATTGCAGAATAAAGCAATCTTTACTAAATCATCTCACGAATGACAATTTGTGTCCGAAGAAACACGAATCGGAAACGAGTATATTAATTACAGTTTCGTCATATTGTTTCAATAATAGCGAAAGTTAATATCGAAGGGGGTTCCGAGGATTTCGTCAGTTTTATACCTGTTAACGACGTCCAGTTAAAAAGCTTACCAAATACGAACTTTCACCGAACCTTCATTCATCACGTTTCCTTCCTGACCCATCATCGAAATCACCGTAGCCTCGAAAATGCCCTCGAAACTCCTGATCTCGGAAAAATCGTTCGAGCCTGCCCTCTCCGTTCGTCACAATTTATAGCTCCAGACTCTGCGCGCTCGATCGAGGTTTTTGGCCTCACCTGTCGACTCGAAAAGAAAAAAGAAAGAAAAGAAGGGATCCAAAGCGAGGGAAATCACCTTGAGACACTCACCCACGGCGTGTCTCTCGGCATCGGGATTTTTCAGGCTCGGCTAACTCGTAATTTTCGCGTAATTGTGTTGGCTTGCATGCGATGCAGCGAACGGGGCCCGAGCTGTTTATCACGAGGCCTTTGGTATCGTTCGAGCGCGTGCATAGCGAGCGGATGTGAATCACCAATCATTTATCAAGCTAGCGAAAACCTCGGCCCTCGCGACTCTCGCTACGTGCAATTAGTTATTAAGTTCCCGATTTAACCGGCGGGATTTATCGCCGCGATATCGGAGCGCCTCCGTACTCGGGAAACAATGTTTTCCATGGTAATTAAATTAAAATACCACGGACGACGATTAGATTTGCGAGCGCTGGTCTCGCATCTCGGGGAGCGGTCTCTGGTTGCGTAGGAGAGCGGTGAAATCGGTGATTGTTGAAACAGAGAGGTTATTGTTGTCGAGTACCCGGTGAAGAAGGAAGTCTGATGATTGACGTCGCTTGATTTACCCTTCCAGTGCGAACAGTTATTTATATCGGGGCTAGTTTCGTTAAACAAAGTCAAATTTCGCTGTATTAGGGGTATCTGAATTCAAATAATTTAGAATATTTAACTGAGAAGAATTTATTTTAAACAAAAATTCATACAGTCTTCTGAAATATTATTGATTTCTTACATAATATTTTGATACAGTGTTGAAAATAAAGACTTTATGGGAATCGTGAGAGGTAGAGTTGTGGGCAAGCAATTTTTATACATTGCAATTCGATAACCATCAATTTTTTTCCGTATACGATTGGCAATAAAGAGATCCGACCGTGATCAACACTTTAAAACAATCGACTGCCACGGGCTCGTGGAGATTGCACGCGAAGACGTTGATACGATATTGCCGGGCAAATGACACGCCATGGGGTAACAACCCGTGGTTAGTAATTAGGGGGTGGTGAGAGGAGGGGGTTGGGGTTAGCTACGGCACGCGAATTCACATTTTTCTTCGGTGTTATTCACGATCTCGAACGAGCTGGTTGGAGTTCAGCAATAAAGCCAACCATCGAATTATTAATTCTATAATACACGGGGGATGATAAAATATTTTCGACGCGTTATAATGCCCACGACGACAAGTCCTAAAAAGAATTGCTTCATTTGTTTCTTAATTCTTTCGCCGTTTCATGAAATAGCCTGATTTCCAGATATTGAAAATTAGATGAGATCAGATGACATAAAAGTATCGTAAAATGGTACTTGAGTCGTGCCAATTTATACTGATTAATTTTTTGGCGAAACAAATAAAGAAACTTAAATTAAACTTGAATTTTAAAATAATGTATTTAGTTTGTAATTATTATGTGTCAAATACGTAGAGCAACAACTTTTGTCAGTTGCTATGACTGTTCAGGCACGTACGTTCGTTAGTCGTTCGTAAAGGGTTAATTGATTCATTGTTGAAGACCCGAGCAGGTCTTCTTCTCCATTAAATTTCCATTAAATTTCATTTCGACCACCGTAGCAGCGAACATGTTAATACAATAATTATTTTTAAATTATGTTCCGACTACGCGCGAACGTTTCCCACCGTGATAATCAACCTATTAATATAATCCACGTTATCATTTACCGGGCTAGTCGTGTTCCACTTGTACACTGACAATCAACCTGTTCGCACGTAATTTTCGACAAGGTATATAAGCACACGGACGAGCGGACTGAATCGATCAAGAAAATTCGATAATCTACCAGCGAAGAAATTATGTCCCGCTGCGCGTAGCCTCGTAACAAGCGACGGATAGAGTAACGTTGTGTTTCGCATAATGATAGTGACGGTCGTGTAAACAAATTAAGAAGCACCAGCAGTCTGAACGGCATCACGATAAGTGTAGCTCGATGCGCATGTTGCGCTTATCCCGATCGAGATCTCGATCTTTGGTTAATATTGAAATCGTAGCCCACCAGGGGGCGGGTTTCATCGTCTATATTTTTCTCTTTCCCTTCCTTCGCCGCCCGTTCTTCTCTCTGGAATAAAAAATGCGAATTTTATCGTGACCCGTTTCGTTCAACGAAATCAGATAAATATAAACACGTAATATCAATGCATGTAATTCCGGTGTAACACGTCATTCCTGCAACACGGTTTCAGCCTAATACGGCTTAGGATATAGAGGGAATACCCCTTGTAACACGGCGTTTGATTCCGACGAATCGTAATCACAGATTTGACGGTAAGGTGCGGTTCATTATTTATTGTTACCGCGGTTCTGTTAACTGTTGGAACTTGTACCGCATCTGTCAGAAACTTAACGACCGTGTTATATCAGGATTACCTGTGCAATAAAAAAGAACAGCGGGAATGAACAGTGTTTTGTTCGAATAAGTATTAGACAGATTATGGAATAACTAGTCTTGGTAGGTGTTAATTGATTTCAATTTCGACATTTCGTTTCCATGCCTTTACAACTTTTTTTTAACACTTGCGCTTGCATCTCTGAGGCAACAAAAGAAGTATTTATTATTGAATTCCTTCTGCTAATGCTTTTTTATTTTTAATTAACGAAATAATTCTAATTACCTTTTTTCATTTATCTTTCGATTTTTCTATAAAAAAAACGATAGAATTATTGAAACAATCGAGCGGCAATGTCTTACATAATTACCGCCGGTAGGATGTAACCACCGTTTTCTAAACTCCTCGTGGTACCGAAAGTTCCTGTTCAAAGCGATCAGAGATAATTTGCGCGAGCCTTGCGGTATGTCCACGGTATCGTGAATCGATCTGCATGTCTCACGAGTCAATTTAATTGACGTAAACCGTTACAGTTTTGCCGGTGGATCGACGAGAAAATATTTTAATTAGTCGACACCCCGTTTCCCCCGGGCGAAATTTTAAGGTGGACCCTCGAACTCGAGCCTCCTTTATTGATTTATTGCCGATCGGAACTCTGTGTTGGTTCTTCTTATCTTTTCTTATTTTTTTTTTATTTTTCCGTTTTATTTTATTTTATCTTTCTTTTTTTTTTTCGTCGACGTCGGTCGATCGTGATCCCCTTTCGTTGGTTCCTCAATTTCTGTTAAATTACGGCCCACCGACGCTGTTCGAGGCATCGATACGTAATTACGTGGAACCGATAAGAGGGTGTACGTGTGCCATCCACCCCTGGTGGGTTGGGGATAAATCGTCGATTTAATTGAAACGCGGCCGGATAGACGGGCGCATCGTAATTTCTAAGAGTAATATGGAAATTTCAGATCGGATTGTTGCGCAATAATTGAAGGCCTCGATTATCCGGCCCCGGATAATCGATACACGAACTTCGTTCTTGCGTCGATGTTGCGTAAATTGAGGAAGTCCGGTCGGGGAACATTGTTTTGTTGGATCAACGTGAAACGAAGTTACGCGATATATCGATGAAAAATTATCGGGTTCGATGGGTGCTCTTAATTAAGGAAATTAATCTTTTACCCGCGTTCCATCCCCCTTCCAATTCCCTTCCTCTAACTTTCCAGTTCGAACGGTGCACTTAATTTCTCTTTGTATTTATTTAACTTTGTTCAAGATTATTCGCCGAGTAAACGTTCTATTTAAAGAGCGATATTGTTTCTTCGTTTTCAAATTATTGGCATTCTCGGATCGATAGCGAATAATATCAGTTTAAATTATTGGGTTGGCAGTTTAATCCATTTCTTGAGGTTCATTCTGTTAAAACTTGGCTGATTACAATTTTTATTCTAAATGAGCGCTGTGTTCAAATAAATATTCGGTAAATTTTGAAGCGAAAATCAGATATTCCAAGGAAATCATTTTGAAACGGTAATTTAAATAACAAATTACCATACTTGGCTAGGCGATACTTCACTCGAATAAATCAAGCATTTCCGACTTTTATACCATTCCTAAATTATCCCGTTTTAATTGGTTTTCAAATTTCTCCCGGTGTTCCCCGCGTATCCTCGATATGCTTTAAACGAATCCTGAAATTTACTGCGAAACTCTCTTACAAAATACAGCTAATAAATTCTCTATATCGGTGAATTCATTTAAAATTGAAACGGACAGCAGGGCTAATAAATGAATCTTGATCGTCTCGTTCTTTCTTTTTATTTTCCTCGACAAAAGAGCGGCCGATTCAATTAGCAAAGCAAACGATACTCTTGCGTATTCAACGCGTCGAAGGATTAAATAATTAAAGTTTAATTGCCCCGCGGTGCATTTAATCGAGTGGGTACCCACTTCGATTCAGAAGTGTTGTTTCCGCCAACAACAACGAGACCTCGTCTTCTCCGTTTCGTTAGTGGCAAACAATTTTTCACCGCGTACAAGAGGTAACAATTATTCACGGTACAACGTGCGTATCAGCTCGAGCGAGGAGGAGGAGGAGGAGGAGGAGGAAAGAAAAGGAGAAAAAGTGAGGAACGCGATAATAATTCTATTTCCATTAGATTACACGGCCCTGTAGTTAAAATGATCTCACGAGCCGGGGGTTAATCTGTTGGCGAAATCTCGGGGAAACTCGTCGAACATGCTAATTAAGGATTTTTTAAATTAGCACTTCATATATATATATTCCGGTTAAGCGGCACCGTACGTCTCTCTCTCTCTCTCTCTCTCTATCGCGATTCCTATCTCGACGTGTTACTATAATTTTCGTCGAATTTAACACACGATCGAAACAATTTCGTTCGTAATCCGACGATCTATCCGAGGAAAAATTCTAATTTCCTCCTGAACGATTAATAAGACGCTCGAGAGTAAATCTTGAACCGATCGAAAGGTTAAACGAATCGTTATTGAAGAGGCAAGAGATTTTCTTGTTACACACAACGAGAAGCAAAAATACCTATTATACGAACGAATTTTTTCAACACTTTACCGTAGTGTGTCTATTCTCAGCAACCATATTACAGTGGCTATTATTCAAATATTCCAAATATTTATTTTGAAGATTAGGAAATTTTATATTAAATTTAAAATTTCGTCATAAACTAATGTATTCTCGACCTTTTATAAAAATTACAATTGATTACGTTACAAAATTTGTATCATAAGTTTGTTTAAAAGATGTTCTAGAGAACAACCCTTATTTCTTTTGGAGCTTGTGTCAGTTGTAATTTTTTTAAAACAACAAAAATATATTATCTTTTTGAATTATTTGATCAAAATTTAAAACACTTAATCCATTTGGAAGGATGAACGAGTAGTTCTGCTACTTACTGTACACATGTATATGCTCACCATCGTGTTGCGCGTGTTCGACGATCGTTTCCGCCAAACAATGAACAAATTTAGATTCATTGAATCTTTCATGGCTGTTACAAGCACTGAAAGATCAAATCTTTTATTTCAGAACGTTCGTATTAATCGGTGGACCTTTATCTCTTCAATTTGAAATTTAAGCGCGCATATGTTTGATCCAGGCATCAATTATCGAGAAAATTGAAGGTTTTTATCTTCCGGTACGCTTCAGAAGTTTTGACGAATTCAAAATGAAAACATACCAATGCCTTTTTAAAACAACAAGCATTCAGATAAAGTAATTAGATTTTTGTTTAAATTATTTTAAAATTAACTTGTTGTCGTGATTGCATGACAAACTACTAGGGTTCAAAATTCAGGCGATTCTAAAGAAATATTTTAATTCACGCAATGAATTAAAATTTTTATTTACCGACTTCAGACAGTTTTTACAAGAATGCGTTCCCTTGCATTCAATACGTTTCCCCTGATAGGGGATGACACCCCTGTGTTGTTCTTTTCCGAAACAACGAATAGTCGTAGAGCATTTTCGAGGAGTCCTTCCCTTTTTTTTTTTTGCCAATCTGCCGGCAAGAACGGTTTCGCTTCCTCTTCCCATGCATTTTACGCCGCGCAGAGCCACCCCCGGAGGGGTTCCCTGGCTTCTTTAATGTTGGCTGTACGCAGCCAAGGATTGCACGCGAAGGTATTAATATATAATTAACCGGCCTGCTTGTAGATCGTATCTGAAAAGCCTCCTTATCGGACAGCAGGCCGCCGATACCGGGGCTACCCATATTATGTGAAGACCCTTTTACGTGGCTTCGTACCTTGTTCGACGAGCTGATGTCGGCCTTTATTTTTTTTTCTCCCTCTCCCTTTCCTCTCTTATTCCTTGCTCTTCCTTTCGTGCCTTTTCGTAGGTCGTGCTTTCTTTTTCTTTCATTGCACACTCCGGCCAGACGAGCCGGACTGCCTCGAAAATCGTAGAAAATTACTAGCTCGACGCTACTCTTTGTCGATCAATGAAACTTTTTCAATAACGTCCGTGATGATTATTGAGGAGATTATCGGGGGCCTTTAAGTGGGAACTCTCGTTCCCGTTCTGAAGGATATTCAGATCTATTTACGGTGTTATAGCTTCTAAGTACCGTGTTTCCGTAGTTTGACAATCGTAACATTTTCAAGTTTTATTATCTTGAAATTGTAGGCTCTCTAAGTTTGTAACCTTGGGACTTATTTCTAAACTTTTATCATTTAATTCTATGTTTCAATTCGGTCATTTTCTAGTTAATGACTCGGTAATTAGGTACTTATGTACCTAAAACGATAGGAATTAGAATAACCAACAGTGTTTGTGGGTTATTTAACGGTGAATCGAAGGCGATCATTATAGGGAATTAAAAACGAACCGACAGAAACGTTGTTGTCGAAACAACTGCTTCGCACCTGTCGATGGAGCATAGTTCCGTTTCTCCGGCAACGAGGAACGGGCCATTCCTCTCTTTCTCCCGAAGTGTTTTTTAATTAGCTTCCTTCACTGTACGAAATTGTCGCCGACGTTTCACAAGGTGTCGCGTGTCGCAGTATGTTTCGCATCTGGATTAGTTGTCGTTCGATCACCGATAAGATATCGATCGGCCATCGAACGCTTTAAATCACACTGTTTCGAGCGACGAAGAAATGCCCGAATTTCTCGTGGCAATAAATTTCAATATCGACGGCCATCTGGTCGCTTTAATTGATATAACAACTCCAAAAGGAACGTGTACTTATTTAAATGCATTTTTTTCAATCTTACGTTTTTAATTGGCGTTCGATCTACCGCCGTCTCATTCCGGGCTTCCTGTACGTACAATTCGGCCAGGAAACGCGACTGATGTAATTAAGAGGTGTGAATGATTAAAAATTTGAATAAACACGGCGCGCAATTTGATGGGTGGCTTTCAATTAATTAACGAGTTAACAATTTGTGCAGAAGTAATCTTAGAATACCCAAGGAATTTATTGTAATTTCATTTTAAAATACAGTTGTTAAAATTCTTCGACATAACTTCACGGCTATCAAATTTCAGATACTTAACTTTTTGCATAATGTAATTCAAATAAGTATTCAACTAAAATTCAATCTAAAATTTCAATTATAAGAAACCCTAGAAATAATAATTTTCGATTTAAATCCCCTAAACTCGAAGAAAGCTGCAATTTTCTCAGAATTTCTTCCAACTGCATACGTTCTTGACGATCGGACCTGTTTTCTCTTATGTTACTCTCGATATTTAATTCAGGATCGTTGAAGCGGCAAGGTATCGTGGATCGTGCGGAAAAGGTCGATGGGAAGGGCTGGAAGGGTTGCCGGCAGGGTTTAGAGGGGCGAGGAGAGCTAGGGCACTGTAACCGGGCGTCAGGAGGATTGATGGCGTCTAGATGCAAATGCAGTCAGTCTGGCACGCAAGCAACGTATCCACCTACCGACGCCTTATGCCAGTTAACGCCTTACAGCTTAATAATCTTGTTCGTTGTCCTTCTCTCTTTTCTTTTTCACCCGTTACCTCACCCCCTCCGCTTTCCGCCGGTACTCTGTTATCTCCAAAGCTGATTTTCCTTGCTCCCTTTTGCCGTTGCATCTTCTCCTCGTTGGCCATGAAACGCTATTGTTTGTCTTCTTCTTCGTTCTTGCTCGATCTTCTTCGATTCCGCTCCGTCCATTCATCGTCCTTATTTCTTCAGCGTACGATGGGTTCCAGGTAACTTGAACGATTCAATTTCATCATTATTAACCCTTCGAGGACGGAGGACTTTTAATCTTGGCACAGTGATGATTTATTTTAAATAAAATAAGTAATAATTTCCTTTCCCGGCGATTAGATTTGGACAAGGGGTTAAGAACATTATTAGATTAGTTATAAGTGTTGGCAAAAATATATGAATGGTTATGGGATAAAATAATTCTTAATTATCTTTCCATATTACTTTTTATCTTCTCTATTTCTCCGCTTTCTATTTCCACAATTATAACCCGTGCTCCTTAAATCATAAATGGTATCTTTTATTTCCTTCGATCGTCCAGCTTAATTCTCGCTTCTTTCAATTTTCTTCGCAGCCATCGGCTGTGTTCCACCTATTCTCTCCCCTGCCCACCACCCTCCTTCGTCTATATTTCTTTTTACCATCACAGATCTTCATTTCTCTTCTTTTAATTCTTCTTCTCTCCGCACACATATATCATCAACCCCTCTGTCTCCCTTTCGCCCAGTCTGTTCGCGATTCTGCTCTGTTTTTTCTTCTTTTCTTGTTCGTCGAAACTCGTTCCGTCTTCCCCTTTTGCTCGCAGCACTTTATCACTCTCTCGCGCCGGTTAAATTACTTTATTAACCCTCTTTTCTCGGGATACCCCCACCCCGTCGCCCCGTTCGACGATGCCCCGTAGGAGGCTAAGCACGATTTCTGGTGATCATGCACGACGGCAAGGTGGAGAAATGATCTAATGCTCGGGTATCCTTCAGCCCGTTAAACACCACGGTAATTAAGTTTATATTAATGTTTCGGCGGATACGGGATATCCGCGTGTACCGTTTGTGTATACGAGCGTGTAAAGACGGACGGGGCTCGTAGGGAATTAATTGTCGATCGCCGACCGAACGGGTTGCCCGCTCCTCCTGGCTTTTAATTAAAATGTTCCTTCGAAACGTCGAACCGGAGGACGGCTCGGGATTTAGATCACCGGTAATTCGATTTGCCGTCGCTTTTATTTTTAACCGTTCACTGTTATTCTGCTTTGGTGTTGATGAACGAGCGATTCAATGAAACTTGACATAGAATTTTATTGGAAAATTGATTCCTTTGCGATCCTTGGGACGTGAGAAAATTCTTAAGTTTGATCAAATATTTTTCAAATATTGAATATTTATTCGACGTCGTGTTCCGTCCCTAATTAAATTCTGAGGTTTCGTCGTTGAAAGATTTACTCAAAACGAAATCACGGACATGCAACACAGTGGTATCGGATTTCTTCGGCCTGTACTTTGGAATATATGTGAAGCGTTGTTAGAGGTTGTCACGTGAAAGAAATTTGTGCGGACTCAAAGTGGAGAATTCTGAACAGAAAGTGGCGGTCTCGCGGGTGCCAGGATGTCGTACCTAACACTAATGACGTCGTTGACTCTCACTTAACAAGAGACTACCCTTCTAAATGGAGGGTTGCGTCCTCGACAAAACTGGTCCGGTGGTGCTCGCCAAACCGGTGATTACGAAACTCGAATTCACTTCTAAATTACATACGTCGTAAATGCTGTTAAAGTACGTGCAACCGTCCAACTTGACCACGAATTTTCCTCGAATCGATCCTTTCCCCGCGATGGTTCTTCCTTTCGTTTCTTATGAAATAAACAACCACTGCAACGTATCAAATTTCTACCTTGATACTCTTAAAATAGGCGATAATTAAATTCGCGATCTTAGAAATTCCCTGTCGGACGAATTATTTATTCCAACTAATTAAATTGCAACTTTCGATCGAGATACATATGTGTAATTAAAATTAAAACCCTTCCTCTGTGTTTATTTTGTAATCAAGTTCGAAAGATTTTGAAACAAAATGTGTACAAAAGTGGCAATTAAAAATTCGGTAATTTATAAAAATGAAGCAGAGATTGCAATTTCAATATTCGTGAGAGGAAAAAGGAAAGGGGGGAAACGATCATTCTTTTTTTGATCAGTTGTATCGAACGTTGACGTTAAAGGGTGTCGAAGCGATGTTCAATTAAAATTTTTAATTAAGAATCGGCCGGTTCACGCGATTACCACGACTCATGAAGCACGTACAATGTACAGGCCGGAAAATGGGAGACCGGTTATTAAGTTTAATGTCATTATAAAGGTGTCAAGGGGAAAATCAAGATGCAAAAATATTCCGCTCGCATCGTGTATTCGGTCCCCCGGTTAATTACACTTTTAATTGCGGCTTACGTCGTTCAGTAAAGAACGTACCGATCGGTTTCTTTCATTAACCGATAGATTGTGCCATCTCGTCTTGCGTTTGGCGATATGAAATCTCAATTCCCTCTCGAACGCTTTATTAATTATTCCCCGGCATTCGTAAACTTCGGTCTTTCGATTTCGCGTACAATTTACGCACTCTATTTCTGAGAATATTATTTCGATCATTTTGATTCTAAATAACAGTTGACTTCGCGGACGAATTTTATTACGGGACGTTTCCGTGGAACATTAACTTGCCCAAATAATCATACCGTTTCGAAATCGTGCGACCTCTTTCTTTAATACCCCGAAAGGGTTAGTAAACGGCTATAAAACTTTTGTGCGAAACGCCATATCGGTGGCAGTTAAAAGCGTTTAATAATGACTGGCATCTGAAAAGCATACATGCGTTAAACCCGTAATTAAATTGAAATTACCGATGAGCGCTCAATCGCGGAACACTTTTACCGCGCCATCCGACATTGACTGGTCTGATACGTGCGATCGGCGATTTTAACGCTCGCGAGGATCGTCCGGTCGTGCATACTTAACTTCAGGATCGGCAATGTCCTGACACCACGATCCTTGGAAGTTTATTAATAGACCACAGAAAATTATGTTCCTTAAGCTGAAGTTATTGCGACGTTTATAGAGCAGATAATTCATATAATTTCTAAGAGGAGTTAATAAGCACTGGTCTCTGAATCTATAGTAATTAACTCTTAGTTACCGTGGCTTAGGTATTGAAAATTGACTGTCTATTTGTGTATTGTATAAAAAATTATTCTAATATAAATTTTATGTAATTATAAAAGTCTTGAAGAACAGAAACAAGATTTCAACATGGAGTACTCCAATTTATATAATTTAAATACACCAAGTATTTTTCTCAAAAAAGAAGTAGCATATTTTCTTTTAAAAATCTATACAAATTTTGATTTTACTGAATTCTGGCGATTAATTTACAAAGGTTCAAAGTCACTTATGTTTTGGTAAATAGGTTTTTGTTACGATGATCGTACTGATTATTTTGACCGTAACCGAGACGTTATAATATCTTATTTCGAAGGCGAACGTTTTGTTTGATCGTTGAAAATGCGAAAGCATCGGTCCGAAGAAATTATAATGATTATCTCGCTTTCCGTCGGGCACATTAACCGTAATAGCAGCGATTGTGTATCCGCGGTTATCCACGTAGGTGTGGGCTGTCATTTAAAAGCATTAACGAAACGTTAATTCCGCCGGTATAAAACTCGAAATTGCCCCTCTTCGTAGAATCCTGATAAATAAACGCGATTAATTTCGTTCAATTGTTAAACGGTATCGCGTCCTCGGGTTTCCGTCTTGTACGCCATTATCCCTTCACGTGCGATCCTTAATTACACGTTGCGCACCGAAATTGAAGAAATTATTTACATGAACTTTCCAAAGGAGAGCCTCTCGTTCTATCAACTTCGTATATGCGTGCAGCTGAATATCGCAGCTGAATCAGATATTGTTACATATAATATTCCCTACACTGTATTATTATAAAATCCAACCCCCTTCCTTACAAAGCTCGCTTTATTTATCTTAACAATTATGCAAAAGTATATATTATATTTGATTAATTTTTTTAATGCCACGGACGGTACTTCCGCTTTCCGCTATCACCTTTCAATTATCTGAGGAATTTTAATGATCGGAGATAGGCGTCTGTGCTCATTCACAAGTTCTGTCAATTTTGGACAATGTTTAAGTAGTTAAATAATTTTTGCACTCGGGTTTTATTTAAAGTCCTTAAAAACTTAAATCCTCCCAAAAGACAAATTCAGTTATCAATCGGATCCCGAGAATTCAAATTAAACCCTGCCACGTCAAAGGCGCATATAAATTTAGTTATTGGCGGTATAACAATTTAAATAATTTCGTATCAGAAATCTCGAACGCTAATCCCCGAAGGAAGGAAGAAGAGGTATCGAGAGTGATTTCGCGGAAATTGCAGAAAACCGTCGAACGTCATGGTCCCAGGGGATCGAGGATCAATTATTACTGGAAGGACGAAGCGGATCGGCGCGTTTCGTGCGCGTTTATGACGGTCCCTGGGTTGGATACGCGACGAACGTCCACGTTCTTAGCGTGGCGTAATTGCATGATGATACGTTCCGGCCATGTTGGACCCTCTAACGACACACGCGACTCTACACACTGCACTTTTATTTTTTTTTTTTTTTGTTACCTCTCTTTTGTTTCTTTCTCTTCCCTCTACAAAGCACAGATGTCTTATTTCGCCGTGCCGGGAATGGAAGACAGACATCGGTGACCGAATTGGCAGAAACGATCAACAACTGCGGCTTAGCCCGTTTTTTTCTTCTTTTCGTTGCCCTGTGATCTTTTACCGTCCGTTCTCGTAATTTGGCGGAGTTAAAGTTAAATATTATCAGAATAGTAGACTAATAGAGGTAGAAAGTCTGACGACAGTTCATGACATAAAAGTATCCCAAAATGGCACTTGCGTCACGTCAATTTAAAGCTTGAAGTTTGAAGAATACGGCTGCATGAAGGTTTCATCGATATTCCTAACACAAGATGGCTGATTCTTTATTGAAACATATACTGTATCAGCCAACTAACAGTACAATAGAATATCACTTATATTCCAAACAATTTATTGTACCATAGAAAATTTGATTGCACAATCCGTGTATAAAAGAAAACTATGAAGTAATATAATTCATGCAACACGCTGACTACACCTCTGATTAAAATATCGTATGAATTTCTTAAAAACGTGCCTCGTTTGCAATAAGTTGAAGCCAGCCTTTTTATCAAATATTAATTAATTCGAACGTAAACGTTTCTCAAATGCCTCAGAACCAGTTAATGAGGCTCGGCAAATCGATCAAGGCGGAACAATGAAACATAGAAATCAACAGTCAGGGATAAAGAAGAATCGAAAGAAACGAAAAGATCAGCTTTGCCTCGAAGCACCGTCTCTCGAACAATACGCGAGATCGTTCTCGCGATTCTGAAGCGATTAAAGCCTGCTTTTGGCAACAGGCTACAAATTGTTCTCCGATCGAACGCACACCTTTGGTCCGGCTGCCATTTAACAACGAGGGGTCATCGCGATTTCATCGAGTGTATCCTTTCGATGTTTCTCGGCCAATTAAGATTTACCAATCGACGATAGTGTCGGCGAATCGGCCGTGTCGTACCGAAGGCGGGAAAGAAGAAGAAAAATTCATCGGGACGGGCATTAATCAACTTAATTAAACTCTATTAATCCGACAATCGGGCTCTGTCCTCATTCATCCTTCGTTCGTATGAATGGACTGACGTCGATCGATTTGCTCATTATTGATAATCTATTCTTCGTAATAAGCGGCCGACCCAGGCGTACACGGTGGCAGTTTGCGGAATTACCGCACCCTGTCGAGTAGCTGCAAGCGAAATTGCATTTTTCCTTTTCGTAACCTGCACTTTAATGTCCCTGAACGAATCGGTTAATTGATACGCTCCGGGGTGGGTTTGGCCAAGTTTCAATCAAATCGAAGACGATAATTTGGGTCTTAAATCGTTTAATTTTAATAAATCGCTGAAGAATTTCTCTGCTGGTTAAATGATTGGTCTTATGCTATGCAGATTTTAGACATTTGAAAAGAATATTTAATTTAGATATTTTGTTATTGTTATTTTTGTTTAATGATACGGTTTAATGATAAACTGGTAAGTATTAATAATTCATAAC
Source organism: Anthidium xuezhongi (assembly GCA_022405125.1). Lineage (NCBI taxonomy): Eukaryota > Metazoa > Arthropoda > Insecta > Hymenoptera > Megachilidae > Anthidium > Anthidium xuezhongi. Next base: position 3,755,693 of record CM039649.1, read on the forward strand.
TATACAATTTATTAATACAAACCGGATTTATTATACTAACCGTAACATATATATTGCAATTATGGGTAATAACTGTAAACAGTAATACGAAATCTAGGATACAAATCCTAATTAGGCCGACAAACCTTAGAAATCTTTTAATTAAAAATTGCCAAACGATGGTAGGTTGTTTTATCATATTCATAAGCGGCAAATACTGAAAAACGTTCCATTCAATAAATATTTACCAGGAGTTATATTTCGCTATCGTTGGTGTATCAATAATAGATCGTGTTGCTCTCAATCATTACGTTTCCAAGTAATTCCCATCGTTCACGGCAATTTCACGGAAATCCGAAGGAACCCCGGCGTAATTTGGCACGATTACGCTTAAAGGAGAAGGAGTGTCGCTCATCGGGAGTGCAAATTGCCGCGAAACTCAAGAGATCATCATCGTTTCACAGAACGATCGTCCGAGTAATTGCGATCGTCAGGGATTTATGAAGCAAACCCCGGCCATTATTTAACGTGTCTCCGATCGACATTTAGGAAATACAGTCGTTTCACGGGACGATTTCTGACTCACGGCTTCATTCGGGCCGCGACCCCACCTCCCAACGAATAAAGAAATTCTTTTTATCCTCCGCGTTGCACGGGGGTTGAACGAGGATACCGCGTATCCCGTCCCGATGTTCATCGGTGATTGCTTCTCACGTGCAACGACAATTAGCTTAAACACCAGCTGTTCGACGAGCTTCCAATGGAAACTCGCCACTCGATGCTGGATACGATCGCAATAAATTACCCCGGCATTAAAATTATGTTGGCGCCGAGAGTAATTTGTATTCATAATCTGTCATAAGGCGAGCAACTCGTGATTACGTGGTTTCCTGTGACAAATGTACGTATTATACCTCTTAGGACATTTACCTTCTTCCTTTTCATCCTTTTCTAACCCAGGCCTAGGATTAAAGTTGTGATCGATTTTTAAACGAAAAGGTTTAAACGATTGCGGTCAAAGAATTAAAGCACGGGAACGGGGGGAAAATTGTTAAGATCGCGTTTAAACATTTCATAAATCTAACATCTAAAACTTTCGAATTATATCATTACCATAATAGAAAATTTAAATCAATCTTCGCCTCTCTCTTTCGTTTCCACTTCATAAATTCCTGAGAAGATTGCCCGGTAATTTGAAGTTTCATTCCCCGGATATTATATCTTATTAAATATGAAACAGTTCGAATCAAATCCTTTCTCCCTCTTCCCCTGCTACTTTGTTCAGCTTGCTCATTAACCGATGGATCTCGTTGCCCAAAGGCGATCTTAAATGTATCGTTTCACGATATTAATATCGTACGGGAAACTTGATTACGTTCCCTTGTTTATTAACAATTTCGTCGATGCCGTCGCGAGGGAAAAAGTGCTGGCATCTCGTTCCGTCGTCGAGCAATCTCGATCCACGTTTCGTCTCGTGTTATTTCATTTCGCGAGCCGGATAACGATCGTTCTATTGCCGAGTCAATCATAATTGCCGATCTTTTTTCAATTCAGAGCGCCGGCCGTATTAGCATACGTATCTTCCGAGGCGGTTTCCCGTGCACCAGCCTGCCAAAACAATCGCGGATCCCGCAGATTTCTGCGTCAGATAGCGGGGCAGGGGCAGACCGAGGGTCCTCGTAAAATCACTGAAATTCCATGTTTATTCAATATGCCGGGGGATTCCTAGCTTTATCTGCGACGAGACGATCGCCGGAGGATGATACGATAGCTCGAACAATTTCTGATAAGTTTTCCCGATCTACTCGTGCTTCCGCTTTCTCATGGTAAACGACGGCTTCCGCAATTACCTGACTTCCTATTGTGTGCCGGTCGAATTGAATTATCAGCGGTTTTTACATTTTTGCACATTAAAATTCGATTAATAATAATCCTTATTGAAACGAAATGTTTTCTACGCTTTTGTTCGAGTATTAAAATTCAAGGAATAATAATTTTAAAGTCTTAGATATTAAAATATTCATTGAATAATTAAGATAAAAATTCCGTATCGTTTTGAGAAAGCACAAATGGAATAACTACTTTAATTTCTCTGTGGAATGCGGAAAACATAAACTGATATCCTATTAACATCATTTTCGATTTAATAAGAAGTCAGGACCTATCGGGTTCTAATTAGTTTAATTCCCGTTCAGAGAAACTGTAATTACTTCGTTAATGAAGCTTTCTAATCAACTTGTTTAAAACATTTCGAGCATCAAGTGTAAATTTGGAACGGACTTTTACATTGTTCAAAACACTTTCGTAGAAATTTATACTCGTTAGAAAGCTCAAAACAAGTCTTTATAACAACGAGAAGAAAGTGCATGGAATTCTTTGAAAAAATGAATTATGATACTTCTACGCAGTTCATTTGTGAAAAGTTGGAAAAAATTGCAAATTGGCAAATGGAAAACCCTTACCTAAAAATAAAGATTATTATTAAATACAAAAATTTGTATAGTTTGGGTAAACCATATTAGATACTTCTACTATTATTTTAAAAATCTTATGCATTCTGTTTTCTTAAGTTTGGATCACGTTTAATCCATAAAATATTGCTTTTATGATAAAACGTTTAACAGAACAACCCAAATATTTCCTCCATCGGTGTCCATTAATTTACGATCGGATACAAGGAGAAAACAAGGGGATAAAGTTGCGCGATCGTTTTAAAAATAAATTATACCATCATTATTTCCAGCTTCATATAATTTTCTAATTTACTGAGCATTCCTTATAAAAGATACGGAATTTTTACTTCTGAAATAAGACCCGAAGTGGCGAGGAAACTTTAAAACCGTCGTCCTCGCTAACTGAATTCTTTCACGTTACGGGACAAACGTATTAACATCGCGCTGTTCATAATTTTTCTTTTCCTTTTTCTCTCTTTTCAGGCTGTGACGGTGAATCCGACGAAGGTGGAAGCAAAAGGCGGAGAAGCAGGACCAACTTTAGTAGCTGGCAATTGGAGGAATTGGAACGGGCATTTCTCACGAGTCATTATCCCGATGTGTTTATGCGAGAAGCTCTGGCTGTGAGACTCGACCTGAAAGAGAGCCGCGTGGCTGTGAGTACATCTTCTTTTTCTTCTCTCTCCCTCTTTTACCGTTTTTTTCATTCAACACATACCTGAATCATCCGGGATAATCCTTTTAAACGGTCCAATGAAAACAGACCGCGATGGAAAATATCGAGCCCCGAGCAAAATGCAAAGTCGGACGATTTCGCGAAGTTTGCTAAACTTGGTAGTCGGGGGGCTATTGAAGGAAACGATTTAACGTTGAATAAGATTTTTTTTTGCGGTAGACAATTTATATTTTTTCGTTTATTTCTAAATTTCTTCCTCTATTTTATCATTTTTGGACGAGGAATCGATCTTTCAGTGATAGGAAATTGAACTTTGCATCCAATATTGAATATTAATAGAGAAGGGATGAATTTTGATCCATTAATTTAAACAAATTTTACCCTCCTCCACCTCAGACCAGAAATATTCACAGAACTTAACAATTTAAAACTAAACATTGTAATTTTAACCCTTCCCACTCGAGTGTCCCCTCTGAGGGGATAAGTTGCCTTCCAAATATAATTTAGATTCCTAATACTCTATTATCTTAACTACTACTTTGTAACTAAGTATTTTTGAGTTGCTGGTAAATAATTTGAAAAATTTTCCAAGTGCAAAGGGTTAGCAAAGTTAATCGAAATTCCACCCACACCACAGACTACCCTTTGTACCAAGAATTCACAGCGCGATGATTAATTAACCTCTTTCAATCGGCACACTTGATCGCAATCGTCGCGAACGCGATCGTACAGCCCCTCGTATAAATACACGCATAAAAAAAGGAAAGAAAAAAAGAAATGCAGCTTTATTGCCAGCCGATTTCATGTTTCGTGTAGTTTTATCCGTGGTCCCAGATCGTCGCGGAGATAGGCGGCAATTTATGGCAAGTTCACCGTCATTTTTCGAGGGTTGATGCCCGACAGACGACGGGGGTGGTTCGATCCCGAAGCGTTTCGGCCCTCGAGCCAGTCTCTCGAGGGTAGTTAGTCCATCTGGTCGATTTTGAATGCGGTTACTTCAGGAAAGACTGAACGCGTTCGGAGGGTGGCAAGCTGAGGAAGATGTATCTCAGGCCCGGTTGCTTCGACTCGTCGACCGTGTCCATTTGAATAATGAACCGAACTTTATATGGACATCGGTCCTTCGCTTCGTAGGGGAGAGGGTTTGTTACGAAATTTAGATATACGCAGGATTTCGGTGGGCGGAGACGTTTCTGGGAAATGGAATCTTCGAGCAATAAAAAGAAAGACGTTTGTTATCGAGGCGAAAGTTGCATCGATAGTGGCAGGGGCCACCGGTGACCCGCGCTGACTCGCTAAGATTGAGACTTCTTTCGTTTCAATTTAAATAATTTAATCTTCTGCCATAAATATTACTTTTCCATGTGCAAAATATTATTTTTTTTAGTATATTTTTATTCTGATAATAGAAATGTTTTTGAGTGATTTTATTTCTGTTCTCACGAAGAATAAATCACAGAATTTGTCGCGATCGGGCAGACACCGAAAACCGACACCGAAGCTCGTAGAGACACGCTTCTTGGAGCTTCTTTCAGCTTCCAGTTGAGTGTCGTCGCTGTTATCTGGCAGTGACAATATTTTTTAAAAGTTCCCACTGGCAGGGGTTATCTTTCGTGAGGATCAATTATCTAATCTGAGGACTGTTCCGTGGATCCCTTCGAAGAGACACACCGGCTGCATGACATCGTGTCACCACCGGCTTGGGTTATCTTTGGATCGTTACTGTCATCAAGGTCACACCGATTTTTCGGCTCCACAAAGGGGATGGGACGAGCTTCGTTCGGTCAGCGTCGAATATCGAAGGGAAAACGTTCGTTCGAACGGAAACAAGAGTTTCGAAGGGGTGATTTGAATGCCTGGTTTCGCGTGTCGTTTAATTCTCGATGACACTTGCGTCTCTCTTGTGATTGCAATTTGTTTATAAAATATTACCAAGTATATCAATCCTCGAATTTTCACGTTTAAAAAAGAAACTGAAAAATTCAGTTGTTTCAATAACAATGATTTAAAATCGCAAAGAATACTTTATAAATTAATATGTACACAAGACAATTTCTTACAAACAATATTTATTTATAATTTACATATCAATGTAAACTTTTTGTTGCACCTGTTGAAGCTTAAACAATAATGCAGAAGAAGTATTCTATATTTTGAGTATTTTTAAAATTCAAGTAATATTGTACAAAATTTTTATTTCTGAATAAGAAAAAAAGAGGAAGTAAGTTCTTCCTAACCACTCGAATACTAAACCATCAGTATTCAAATGATTAGATGAAGAATTTTTCTCGTGAAACGAGCACATTAGAAATAAACAAAGAAGAAAGAGGAAATTGTTCAGTAGCCGTTGGAGATATTATTGGCACCTTATGCACAATTCTTTGCTCGGTAACGAGTTCGAGTTAATCAAATACCACCTTGATGAATGCGTAAACTATTTTGCAAGCATAATTCATCTGGATATGTATTCGTACGGAGATGGTATCGGCGTAAAGTGAGCAATGTGCGCGCCGGCACATGGCACTCGAAGCGTGTCTAAGCGCATAAATATAAATATCTTATCTAGACGAGGAAATATAAGGGTGGATTCACGTCCGATGGCCCGTGAAATTGAGGGTCCACCCTTTGTCGGTCCCATCGAAGGACAACGCCGCCGGAAAAGGGTATCGCCAACCTTTCATACTTTGATCAAAATTCGATTTATGTATCTTACAATCATTATTCGAAAATAAAATCTTGATCCGAAACATTAATGACAAGATTAAAAAGTAGCATCTCGTACTTTAAATTTTACTTCGAACTTTTCGAAGCAAAGGGGTGGGTTAACCCTTTAGGCAGCCTGAATTAGTTTTTAGATAATATGTCTCACGATCTTTTGTCATCTAAGACAGTAAAATGGCATAAATGACCTGTTTGTCTACGAAATTGTGGAAAAATACGTTTATCCATGGATAGTTGAAAGAAAACTTTGCCAGTGCAAGGTTGATGAAGAAGTTTCAGGCACGAATATTTGTTTGTCGCGATTCCGTGATGCAAAGCACCCGGAAACAAATGAATGTATATGCGGCGTTAAACGGAAGCACGGGGGGAACCACCGTGCGTGATTTTCAAAAACATGAGCTGTCAATTAGTAGGGAAGCATCGCTGATTATTTGAGAAACGGCTGCCGGTCATGGAAACGTTTTTAATCGCTTACATTTGGCGTTACGTGCGATTCCATGACTTTCAAACGATTCGCGTGGTTCGCCGATTTATCCGGGCATCAGGCTTCCGGGCGAATAAATTAAAAATAATGTCCTTTATTCTTATTTCACATATCGTGATATAAAGGACGGACGTATTACGTGTGTTTAACGCTAGAAGAAAGTAAAAGAGGAACAAAAGGAGGAAAGAAAAAGAGTCTCGGTTCGCGATAACATTAAAAAACGTTTTCCCACGATATTGATTTCCTGTGCCTGACAAATTACTCCTACGCATGAAACGTACCATTACACGCACCGAAAATCTACCGTTTGATAAATTATGTTCCTTTTTTTCTTTTTAAGGAAGATAGGATTTTCGGAAGAAGTATCGTTGATCCTTGAACCGCTTATCAATTCTTATCTTAAAAATTGATACATTCAAGGCATTCGCAAGTAAATAATAACAGTCTTTTAAGATATATTTCACTGCGGCGTTTAAAAAATTATTTTTTGCTCGGGGGAGGATAAAATTTTAGGAAGTAAATTATTAAAAATAATTAAATACCTATAAATTCGTATAAATCTTTTAAAATTTAACTTTATCGAATAGAACATTTTGCGTGCACCAGAAAATTATATTTTGAAAAAGAGTTATTTTAATCAAAGATATGTAAAATAGCAGGATAGAGTAGATACATATTTCAAATAATTTCATTCAGCAGACATCTGCCAATTTGTTTCAGTTAAATTCATTCTCTCCGTATATCCACTTAAACGAACCAATTACCTGAACAAATAAGAAACAATCTCTTCAACTGGACTGTTATTACACGCTACGCGTATGCATAAGGTAATTCATTTAATTAATCCAAGAAAAGAACACTTGTAGTACTCCGTAAAGTATTACTTGTTAATATTATTCCACCCTATGATCTTCATAAATAACATCAGAAGAAAATTGCAATCAGATCTATTTCCTCGATCGTCGTAATCGTTGTTCCATTTACGTACCGCTACGATATTATTTTATTGACCGTGCTGCTCGATGATCTTGCGATATCATTATCGCATTTACTCGAATTTGTCGAACAACCTGGTCCCCATCGTACTTGTCGTACAAAAGGAAAAGAGGAATAAGGACGACGGTGAAAATGAGACCAAAGACGGCAGGAGATGCCGTTTGAAAATTAATTGCGCTCAAAAACGACAAGAACAGCCGGTACCTTTTTCCCTCTTTTCGAAGGTTCTTTTTTTATGACCTCGTGTCAGAACTGGTCCTCTTTGATCCACTTCGTTAGCGTCGTCGAAGTGATTGGCGTTCGTCGGAACAGCAGGGGGAATTTCAATGATCCTCTAGGAATTTTCCAACAGCGATTGAAAACATTTCGATGGTACTTCTTAAAGCTATAATTTTCTTTTGGATATCGAATGTATGGGGAGACGGACAGATATTAGAATATTAGTCGTTTGCATTTCAAATTTTTTATGAATAAAATATACACTTTGGATTTGGGTTTTTGGAATGATGTTGCAACGAGTCCGGGGGTACGTTAAATTAGAAATGATAGAAGAAAGTTGGTGGATTGATAATTAGCTAAGATAGAATTAAGAAATTTGGTGTTTAATTACTAGGTCAATTTCGAATCTATATATATGGAGCACAAGAATTTAATTTCACCCCTAAAATGTTTGAAACTTCAAGCGCAATCGAAGGAACCCGTAACGGTCACGATAAAGACGTACCATTCGATGAGCAATCGTTCGGAGATTATTCAGGGCTAATTAGCAGCTGTAAAAGAATTTCGTACGCGCGTCTTACAGTTCCTTTTATCGCAATAAATCGATTCGACAAAACGCACGTCACGATAACGCCGTTCGCATACGAATCGAGAGGGTGTGCAATAAGCCGAGGCGACCGGCACGGAATACTAATTAGCCGTACGTGTCGCGGTAATTATCGCGGTGTCGAATTTCATTTCGACAATTCTGTTAGAAATTTTATCTCGAATACGCCGGGGCCGATAAATCATCGCGGCGACCGGTTTGAAAAATTGGTTAAGGTATCCTTCTAAACTCGCCCGTTTACCAACCGTTCAAGATAACACTCTGCTCGGTATAAATCATCGCGACGAGGGTTTTCAACTAATTACTTCTATTACTCGTGTCGGATATCTACGAGGGAAGAAAGATACGTCCCCATATTTTCTCGAGTTTCCAGAAAATTATCCGCTCAGAGGAAGCTTTATAAACCTTTCGGATCGAAGTAACAGACCGTGAGTTTATACGTATACATATAATAAAAAATAAAAAAAAAAAAAGATGTTACACGTTTAGTCAAAAGCGTATGGTAATCGATGGAATGGCTTGTTAGCGGTTATCAGACGGCGATAATTTCTAACGAATAGCGGCTATAACGTTGAGAAACAAGGTTCCCTGGTTCGTCAGCTTAATGCGATGCAGCTGTAAATCGTTTGAACCTCACTTTTTTTTTTCTTTCTCACAGATAATAGTGAAAATTGACCGGTTACATCGCGCTTACGAACCTGGACAACGAAACCTCGTGTTGAAACCAGATTACTCGCGACTCTTTTCGGTAAAAAAAAAAGAAAGAAACGACGAGGATCTTTATTTTATGACGCGTATAGTTAGTTCCTTCTGTCGTTTATAGCTGAAAATCGTGTAAAATATGACGGGAGCATCCAATACGATAAAACACCGAATTTCCAACTGTAATTGGATTTCGCGTTAACGGTATTGCGCGACAAATTAATAAGCGAAGCAACGGTATCTCTGTGTTTATTTCAAACAGATCGGAACAAATTTTCCGAAAGATTAGCGACAATTTCTTTTTCATTCTCGTTTCTCAGAAGCGGCGAGATTACGAATTATCGATTCCGCCGCTACACGTGTAACGCGTTTCGAAAAAAACTCGATTAGAAACGCGTAAACAGCGTTTCAGCCCGTGTGCATTATCGAACGAAATTGAATGTCCGAGTACGTCGTGACTAATTAACGTTGTTTATTATTTCCGGTGATGACACATTAATCGACGATGAACTTGCGACTGCGATACTTTATCGAACGACTTCTTTGTGGTTGAATGATACAACGTGATACGGTAATTTCGAGATACGAACAGGAAAACTTTTCACTTTTTGTTCTGCCGTATATATATCGTTGAAAAAAAATATCAATTTCATTAACGAAAAGGCTATCGGTAATTTTTATTAGCAAATGAACCGAAACTTCGAGTAATTAAAATGATAGATTGTACATTTTTTTTTTACTTTGTCCAACGTTTTATTAAATTATTGCGTATCGAGACGGGAAAGTCGAGAAATCGTATAAGGGTGCGTGCCAAGGGGTCGGCGGGGGGTGTATTGATCTGCAGGTTGCACGAGAACAGCGCCACATATTGGCCCTTGGCCGCAACTAACGTCTTCATCCCTTTCAACCCCCCCCTTTACACCTTTCTTCCGTGTTTCTTTCTCCCTTGAAGTTCACGCCAGTTTTAAATCGTGGTCTTACGCCGTGAACGTTCACGCGACCGCCAGGACAAAGGGTTGAAACTCTTCGTGAATCAAGATATACCCCAGAGGGTCGTTGTTTTCCTGCCACGGGGCAGCCCTCCTTCGTATAATTTCGATATTTGAATCGCTCGAAAAACCAAATTAATTGGCTCAATTAAACAGGAAGCAGGGGAAATGTTTAAATGTTTCCTTGAAAGGTTATCGCGTTTAAAAATTTTCTACAAAATACTTTGTAAATCCATTCCTAGAAACTTATGCAAAATATGCAGGGGATTTATTGCACAAGTAATTAGCGTATACTAATTAGCGATCTTCAAGTAAACTGAGAGACTAAATTAGCCCCATTCGATTTGCTTTCAGGTGTGGTTCCAGAACCGAAGGGCAAAATGGAGGAAAAAGGAGCACACGAAGAAGGGTCCAGGAAGGCCGGCGCACAACGCTCATCCCCAAAGCTGTAGCGGGGAGCCGATTCCGCCCGAAGAACTAAGAAGAAAGGAACGCGAAAAGCGTCAGAAGAAATTGCTGAAGGCTCTTGAACGACAGCAGAGAAAATTGGCCGCGAAGGTGAGTCAAAATTTCGAGTATCAACCTTCCGTCTTCAAAAGAATACTTCAAGAATACTTCAACTCGTCGTCTCCAGAGACTTCTAATAACCTACGTTGCTAATTGAATATATCATCAGTTTCATATAATTAATTTAACATAAATTTTCGAAGAATTTGAAAATCCATCACGACGGATTGCTAAAAATAAATTTTGAAGAATAGAACAATTTCGAAGAAGCGAAAAGAAACGTGGTTCCTCGGTATTTCAGGGCATCACCGTGGACCTGTCGACGCTGCGCGCCGAGTGGGAGTCGCGTAGCGCCGCCGCGTCCAGCGGGAACTCGCTGAACGGCACCCTGGGCGGTTCCTTTAACTCGTTGAGCAACAATGAGAGCAGCAGCGTGTCCGGTTCCGGGAACGACGCGAACGAGGAGATCGACGTGGTCGGTGGTCTGGATTCTTGCAGCGAGAGCGGCAGCGAGAGGGTCGACTCCGCCGCGGACGGTTCGGTGGACGGGGAGTGTTATTCCAGTTTAACGAGCAACGCGAACGAGTCGAGCGACCCCAGAAGACCCGTGAACCAAATCTCAGGGAATCCGACTTCCAACTCCAGTCTGGGCCTGGATCATCTGAACCACCAGCAAGGTATCCATCATTGGGGTCTGAGCCTGTTGGAACGAAGAAGGGAGCTGGTGAACCTGAACAGCGTGGCCGGGGCACGTTGTCAGACGAACAACGCCGGCAGTCCCGGAAGAACGTCCGCGAAACAGCACAGCAGCGAGGACGAGGTTCAGAGCAGCAGCATAGACCTGTCCGTGAAAGGCAGAGAGGAGAGGAAGAGGCTGAATCCGTTTTCTATCGACAGTCTTCTGGGTAACAATAACAGAACGAGCACCCCCGGCTTGCACAACGAGTACAGAGCCTCGACGCCCACCCTGTCGAACGGTAGGGAGTCCAGTAGCCCCACGTCACCGATCTCGGTGCCGACGTCACCCTCCACCACGTAGTAATTCAAGATATCGAGTCCCTTGTCAGGTGATAAGCGGTTTGTTTGTTCGACAACGAAACGATGGGCCAGTTAACGAACATTACCGAGAACAACGAGACTATCGAGGATCGGGTAGGAGGTGAGGGAGGTTAAGGTAGCATCGTGTTAGCGTCAATCAAATATAAATTGGAATTTTATTGTCGTTTGTTTTATTCTCAAGATAGACAATATTTCTGGATGTTATTAAATTTGATCATTATTTTGTCACTAGTGACTAACAAATTCTATCTAATTTGATTTCAGGTACGTATATATACGCTGTTCAGAATAAACTTTTAATTCTTACGAAACAATTCTGATTTATATTCGATTGGCCTGCGGATAACGACGAGCAAGACTATCGATTCAGAGATCGAGGGAGTACGAACTCGTTGACTGAATAAAGAAAAGCTTATATCAGTTTCGACATATCTGCATCGAGTGAGTGAACGATTCCGGGTCTGTCGGTCTTCATCGACGATCGAGACGGATAGAAACGAGCATGTGCAATAAATCATGAATGATCCTTTTTTTTTCTATTTTCTTTTCTTTCTTACTTCGAAGTTGATACGAGCGAGGAGAGCGACGTGTGAGAGCAAGACGCGAGCGAGAGAACGAGAGACTGCGTGTGTAATTTAATGTAAATAGCTCGAAGTACGGACGATTATCGTTTTATTTAATTGATTCGTAGCCGATACCCCAGTGTTCGTCGAGTCGCGGATATTAATTTAAAAAAGCAATAGAAATTTCGCCTGTGTATATAGGTATATAGAGAAGACACGAAGGTTTTAGGCAGCGACAGAATGCGGTACAAAGCTGATTTTTGGGATCTCTTTGTGAAGATGATAAAAAAAAAAAAAGAAAGAAAGAAAGAAAGAGAGGTAGAGAGAGGGAATGTTACGAGATGCCATAAAATCTGGGATGCGAGACAGTATCTACCGTATATTCATTTCAAATATATTAATTTATTCTGAAGACTACATGATGTGCTCTGCTGAGTCTGTCTCATCGCCCGATCCTTCATCCCCTCCATCAATTGTCTTCGTCGTTTATCACGCAAAGTAAGTGAAAATCATTTTTACAAACTTTGATTGAAGTAAATGATTGAATCGAAAACACTTCAATTTTGTTAATTACAATCTTCCAAGTTACTATTCGAACCCCTCAGGGACAGTTTGAAATTCTTGAAGAAAAACTAAAACTAAAATACGTTAACGCCAATGTTTACACTTGCTAGCCTTAAGAAACGTTTCGCATTCCTGAGGGGTGATTGAATTCGAAAGATTATCGTGTATAAACAGACTCGTGTATAAACAGACTCGAAACTCGCTCGGTCCCCGGCCGATGAAAACATTGACCGTGATTAGGTCGCTTTTGAAAACCAAATAAACGACATTCCTTGTTCAGTTTCACGTTGGCCAGCCTTATGATTACATTGCGTACCATTTCTTATCGTGTACGATGAAAAGAAATTCGCTGCTAAACGTTGATTTATGATTCTAATTAAGTGCCGTAAACACTCTCGCGCGCTCTCTAATTATGATCGAGTGTTACGTGGCTCGTTGAGATACATATCATACTTCTTTTTTAATATATTAATTGAATATCGTTGTGTTGCCCTATATAAACAAACATTGACGCGAGTTTTATTCGTGATAGTGTGCTTCTTGCTTGCTGGCGAGCGTCGTAGTTGTTTCTCTTCTAACGGTTGTTGCCGATGGGACACCATGGGCAGCTGGGATCCATCTTGGGACACTGCAGACCGGTGAGTACATAATGTTTAATATTGTTAAACAATGGAGTAGGATCGATATTAACCCTCGAACGATGGTTTATTATTCCCTAAATATTTTTTAATTCTATGATAATGAAATGCTTTTGTCCAAAAATTCCCGTGTTTAATTTGAGGGTTGAATATTCATTTACATATTCAGATTGTTTTTTGTTCAATCGTGTAACTATCTTAATTTATGAAATGTTACACCGGCGTGTAAATTCGGTTCACAATAATTTAAAAATAAACATTTATTGCATCCTCGAGTATTACGCGATCCAAAGCGCATAAATAATTGTTATAAAAGAGAAGTTGTGCAAATTCAAATAAACCTTTTATTACTTTCTGTTGCAATTTACGACGATTTGATCACGAGAGGGCATCGAACGCTTGGTAGGAAACATTCACGTTGTTCGAGATCAAACGAGGCGGTTTCATTGCCGTTAATAATTTAAACAGTCCGCGACACTCGCGATTAATTACGCGTTTATCGTCTGCAACGTACAAGTGGAGCGTGATTTATGAAAGCTTGATTGCGGCATGCCTTTGCCCGTTGCAATAACTATAATCTTAAGGAAGCTTCACCCACGACTTGGAACAAGTCAATTCGTGATCCACGAGGAAAAGCGTGAGGCTTTTTCTTCTTCTTTTTTTTTTTATTATTTTCTTTTATTATCCGCCTACGATTACGTCAATAAACCTTTTGTTCGTTTATCGCGAAATCGTGACGCGCGGATTGTCCTCGCGTAGGAATAATGAGTTCGAAATTACCGACTCGAATTACACGTTCCGTTGTTGAAACTTGCAATAACTTTCACTCGATTTCAAACATATTTTTTTAAATATATTTCAAGCATAATAGATGTTCAAATGTTTAAATTATAGAATTATTCAATGTAAATCTAAATATGTAATTTTAGAATTCGAGAATATAAATTATGAAATTATTGTCTAAACAGTAACAAAAAGTAACTGTTTAAAAGTGAATGAAAGTAGTCCTTGGATATTATAATTCACAATTAATTTTTGCAATTGTAATTGAAGCAACGAGCACACGGATAATTAAATTCATTAGCAGCACTCGAATAAAGTGCTTCATACGCTCGTGCCTTTTACAACGTTACAAAATTAACGAAAATATACCGAAAACGTTACAATATGCAACGCGAAACAACACGAGATAACATATTTAATTGCGCTGAAAAATTCATCGCTGTCCAAGCAATATATAATACTGTTTATCTCATAATATTAGTTAATACAATCAGAGTATAAATTTGAACAATTTCTATACTTAACAGAGAATTCGTGCAAAGTTGAGGAAAATAATGTTAATTTAATTTCTAATAATGCAAGCGGTATCGCGTTAAAATAAGCGTTGAATTTGCTACAAAACGTTCTTTTAACCGCTCGAAGTCGCAACAAAACGAGTGGAAAATGTAATACGGCGCAATGTAACAAAATTGCACGTTGTAAAGCAACCGTGACATTTATAAATCCACGGAATAGGAAGAATAATGGAGGCATAGGTGGGTGGTGGTGTCGCGTGAAAATAAACGTACGCTGCCTGTTCGCAAATTCGCACCTATGAATATGCATAAAAAATGATATATCAGCCGGTACCGTCATCGTATATCAGATTTACATAGAAAGTACGATCTGTTAATTTTATATATACCACTTTGCGTCAGATTGCTCTCGGTCGGTTCGTTCGTTTTTTTTTTTTTTTTTATACCAGAATTTTGTTTGCGAAAATTTTGCACCGAACCTATTATTATTCACGAGAAAAACGAATATTTATTTAACGCATTCGACCCGGCTGTCGATTATAACCATGACCAAATTTGTTCTCTTCTTTCTTTTTTAATGAATATTTATGAATCCTGTTTGATACCTTCGATTGAGCTACAACGTGCAGCGGAATGAAACCATTTTTGCAGAAAATTGTTATTTATTTATATTTCGTTTGATTACCGTGGCAATTATTCCTTTAACTTACATTTAGCCTGTTACATTTGTGTTGAATATATAAGATTTCGAGATTTCTAAAACTATAATATTTCAATGTTAGAATATTTTCATGAAGATCTAAGTAGAAATAAATCATTGGTTAATTAAATAGACGATACTTGGTAATTTTACTTTGAATTTTATTCCAAATTATGTAGGTTGGAACCAAGTATGTTTCATGATTTGTTATCAACGTATCAATCATGTTAACGGTTGTTTTACAAAATGGAACGAATTTCGTTTAGAAATTTACCATAATTAAAGCACTTTGTACGCAGAGCGCTCTATTGAATGTACCTATTTTGTAATTATCTCGTTAATTCGAGTAACGTCAATTACACATTGTGTTTAGAAAACTTTGATTACCAGAAGAATAGAATTCGTACAACAATTTCTCTAATTATTTTACGTCCGGCGAGCAAAATTGGCTAAAATCCATTGAAAATGTTGCATGATCACGGTGCATTAAACGCCTTGCTCTATTAAATGTTTCAACTTTTTATAATTTTTAAACCTTCCACGTACTTCAACCATAAATGCTCTATTAAGAACGTTCGGTTTCTTCTTCGTTCCACATACAACAATTAATTTCAAACAACGATGAACGTTGCAACCTTTTCCACAATTTCCGACGACTATCGAAACAGTCAATCTTATCATAAAATTATTGTATTTTCTACCATCTCGTGGTCGTAAATTTTGTTTACGAATTAACGTTTCCCGGGCATAAAACTCCTATAAAAATACCAATTAATATGTTTTTTGTTGCCTTATCACGATATTAAATTTCTTCAATTACGTCTCAATGAAATTACTGCTCGTTACTCTTAAAGTCATCAAGACATAAAACGGCTATCCAAAAAGTACATCATAATTGCTGCCTAAGCCATTAGCATATCATTTGTTTAATATCGAACGATTATATTGATCGATCATCGTAAATGACAACACGTGGTGGCTTAAAAATTTATGCCAGATTTAATGAAGACAGTTTATAAGAAGTATTACAAGAGACAATTAAGTCGGCAATGGATACGATTAATCGGGATCCTTGGTTATTATTTTCATTCGTTGTAATCGTTTATTTTCAGAGCTTTGATTATCGCATTCGGTATATTCGAGCCTTGTATCTCATAAAAATTGATTCCGATTTTTCTTCCAAATTACTCTGAATGTTGTGTACGAAAGGTTGTTGTTCTATCGTGTATAATCATTCCCTTAGTTCCAGTCGTTCGCCACTTTGGCCTTCTGTGAAATTATCTTTTATTCATTAAGATACCTGCTATTAACATCGGATACGAACGTAGTCATTTAGAACAGCTCACTTTCACGTACCCACTGCATAATTACGTGTACGTGTCAGTTGATATTTATTTATTTATTTATGCACGCATCTAAACATCCTCATTAAACATATTTGCTTAAAAATTAATGAAGAATACAAATGCAAATAACGTTCGTATTTCGTTGAATTAGAATTTTTATTTGAGAAGACGAAAGGGTGGAATAAAATTTGTACTCGTGTATTTTGTCAAATTTAGATTCAATTATATCACAGTGCCTCACAATTATATTTTCAAGTATTTTTTTTCTTCGAAAGGAAGTCTTCCTGTTACTTTTCTAAATTTCAAATATCCAAAGTCTCGTTTCTCCGAATCCGTGAACGTAACCGATGACTCAGCTTCGAGAGACGTATTTATCCAGCAAATAAAAAAAAAAAAAAAAACAAAAGAAATTGCCGAATACCGTCTGAGAATTCGCGGCTTTCGCTAATTGAGCGGTTCTACGTGGACGCTTTTGTTGCTTTTTTTCCATAAATATTCGCCGAGTCCAAGGTTCCTCGACTACTCGCAGTAATTTCACGTGATTTCAGCGAAGCTCAGCCGGCACTTCACTCGAAGCCGGCAATTTCAAAATTTAATGGGACGTTGAAGTGCGATTTCTTAATTAGCCACAGTCCCTTTTGGATCCGATCCGAAAAAACTCTGCTTCCACGGCGCTAAACAGATAACACTTCTCTGCAATTACACCGTTGAATATGTATGAATCGATAGACGCGTTAAAAACATAGTAGGATATGAAACAATTAGTAATTATTGCAACTTGTAACGAACACCTAAGACCGTGATCATGAATTACCAGTTGAACGTACGAAGATTGTATTCTATTCTCCTTACACCACCTGGAATTACGAGCGTAATTATACGCCTAGCACGGCTTCAAGGCTTCGTGATCGTTCTCAAAATTTGCATTTTTCAAATACCAAGAATCGAAGAATGATAATTTGAATATGATTATTAAGACGTGGATCTTTCGAAATTAATGACAATTTGTTAAATCATCATAATTACATTTCGAGGCTCACCTCCGTCAAGATTCATCGTCAAGATTAAAAATCTTTGAGTAACCCAAAAATGAAATTCTGCTGTCGTGTTTTTTAAATTATTACAATCAAAATTTAAATTTTCCTCGCCTACCTTCGAATAATTTAAGAAGCGTTCGGCGACAAGATTTTTCTATAAAAAATCGACGGAATAACGGCAAGACAACTTCCAGTTTAACCATCGACGAGGAAAAAGCTACAACGAATCGGTTCATGCTATTTGAACTAATGACGAAGGCGAACGGATCGACAATGAAGGCATCTTCTTAACGAAGCGATCGAGGATCCCATAAATCTTCGGATTATTAATACCTGGCAGTCTCGGTGCGTGAATCCGGCAGGTGGTTGGCTGCCCTCTAATCGCGATCCAGGGAATAATTTACACTTGTACTTGGTCGGAAGCCATTGGAATCTTTAACGACCATCGCCTCGCTTTCGCGCGATTTCCACCACGAGATGAACACAAAGGACCAGGTGGCGGGAACCTCTCGACCGTTCGATACGATCTGTGATTTTTAATTAAAATGGCTCAATACGGGATGATGGTTCTTGCCGATGTGGATCACCATGAGATTACTTTCGGATCAACTGAAAATATGGATAAACGAAGAAAGGAATTTCAGATGTTTCGTCTTTGAACGATCGGTTCTGAAAAATATTTGAATTCATTGTCTAGAAATTTTATGATTTATTAAAGAATTAGTCTTCAAATTTCTTAATTCCATGGACGTGGATAGAAAATTCATAACCTTTGGAATATTTTATTTTCGGGAACTTAGAATGTTAGTTTACGAGCAAATTTCAATTTCAACCCCTACAAACTCCCAAAACTTGGATCGTGTTAGTTATAGTTGCGTTACGATACAGTTCAAGTTATCCGATACGGTAACCGCGAGCGGAAACTCGAAGCGGATAGAGCCAAGGATGAATCTTCGCGGACAAGGTGTAAGTCGATCGAGTTTTCGATCCAATAGATCAGGCGGCAGATTCGTTGCCGGTTATTACGATAGGTCGAAGGTCGATCGTTCGCATAAACCATTTAGCCTCGATCGACTATCGATACCGATATTTCCCAGAGGTATCGACTATCTGCTCGTTCGATCTTCGTCCGACAAGGGCCGGCTTTCTTTTCCACCCGTGCTCGCCTCTTTTTCTCTCTCCCTCTTGTTCGGTCTTGAAACGGGCCCCACCCACGCCACAAACCAGATTAAATGCTTCTTGGGCCTGGCCTTCTCTTTATAAGATGTCGGATGCATCGTCCCTGTCGTACGAACAACAACGATCCAACTAATAATTTCGTATAAATTAATATACCTTATACCTTGATCGCGATCATTGATAATATTATATATCGGTCACGATATTGTTCCTGTTGTTCAGGAGGAATGGCTCATCGATGGGCTTGAAACTGATACGATAATTTAAAATTCCTTTGCCAGAGAATTTTATGTTATCGAACGTTCCTGTTTAATAAAATTTCAATTTTAAAATTTCAAATTTAAACTCGTGTTTTATCGCTTCTTTATATTAATCCTCGAGCGACAGACACCGAAGTGGTTGAAATTCTATAATTCTGGATTCAGTTCCAGCGACTGGGATGATCTGTAATTAATACAAAATAGAAGTTCGTAAAAAATGTAAGTTATTCGATCGAGAAGGATATATCATGTAAGATGTTTAAGCGTAGCTAGTCGGTTCGCGTGATCCCGATACTTGTATTAAATTAACAGCGGCTGCTGTGTGTACACCACCTTTTCCCGTCAAGATCCACCGCTCGAATTAAGTTTCTGCGTAATGGTGCTATAAACAGTAGCCGTTCCTGGAAATGGCGATTCTTATGCATCAGCAGGTGGCAGGTATAATTGAGTGATAGTCGTCCGGTTAAATCGTTCTCCGCCACGATCATGCGAACGAGAAAAAATTATAATCGCGTACACTTTGCTTTCGTTTCGCTGTATAATCCCTAAGAACTTACGTACAACCTTCGACGAAATTATCCAGGTAATTGGAGATCCATTGAAGCTTCGTTTCAGTTAAAAAATTCGTATTTTCAGTACGTAAATCAGGATAAAAATGTCCAAGGGCAACTAATTAATCGCAATTAATAGATTTATTGCCTTATATCGATAATATAATTTAATTCGTGAGTTTCGTCACATTCAGAATAATTTTTTACTCGAAACTTAATAGAAATCCTAAAAGAATGAAAATTCTTATTCGATACCGGTCTCTTCAAGTTTTACGCACAGAACCCAAGAATTTCGTATCGATTTACGCGTTCACATGCATAATGGAGTGGTTCCAATGTATCCACGCCGTTTTTATGGCCACCGTCACATATTGAAAAAGTTCACTGGCAAGACAGGACTAGTGGAAGCGAAAGATGCGAGATAAAAAATTAATAGGCGCTTTTGGCAACAGGCCCCGGTTAACTGGCGGGAACAAATTTTATTAGGATATATTCGGCCAAGATGCCAAAAGATATCCGTGCCAGAGGAGGAGGTAGGGAAGGGAAAGGGCTCGCCCTCGATCCTGACCCACCGTGCGCGTTGCATTGCCGTGTAAGACCCCACAGGCGGCTCGTTTGAATTCACTTTTCTGCCAAGATCAATTTCTGATCGTACTCTCTCGTGCATTCACCAAAAGATTCGTATCGCGTTGATGCACGTATGACGTCGAAATTTTATTGTTCCTACTTTAGATATATAATTAAGATTGGTAACTGAATCCTCGACCTTCGTATCCTTTCTTCTGTAGAACTGCTTACCAACGTTTAACCGATAACAATTTTTATTTATCTTATTTTTGGTAACTTTCCAATCCCTCTGCAATGAAAATTGAAATTTCCTCAGAGTAGGCATTTTAATAGAATCGATCAAATTTTTCATTTGTAAATACTGCTTCAGGTGTTCCCACAAAATTGTTTAAAGTAATATTTAGAATCATCGAACGGATCGAACTGGCTGGTGCGAATGGATGCCGCCTAAATATCTGGTTTACCCACACAGGTCATCGACACGTTCGATGAATTAATTTTTCCTCGGAAACCGATCCTTGCTTCCCGGTTTTTGCATCGATCAACCGATACCGATCTCCGATAGATGGTCACGCGAATCTGAGAATCACGTTTCGAGAAACGAGATCGTTCGCATCGTTACATACAGATTTTTGCATACGTCATCTTCTCGGATATCAAACATTGGGAACACGTCGTATCCGGTTCGATAAAATTTTCTTATTTATCACATGGTTTTCGAGGGATATTTAGAAGCTTAAAATCTTATTTTCGTAAAGCAAATTCAAGGTGTACGATTAATAGAAATTAATGAAACCTCCATCCGGAGATTAGATAGACTCGAAACTACGGGGCGAATTATGGCAAGGATTGTTTCGCGATCGGCGTCGATTCGATCGTTCGGATCCTCCTTTTGGTCGGTGATCCCTTTGTATATGGATCGGCCGCGTCAGTTGTTCGAAACGATTTATTAGGAGAATTATGAGTGGTCGAACAACAGGCCACTCTTTCTTTCTTTAACTCGCGTATTCAGCTACCCCGTGAAACTTTGGGGAGTGCTCGAGGAGGTGCTAGTAAGAGGCGGTACTGCCTCGTAAACCTTAGATTTACTTCTGGCTGGCCGCCATCAATGTACCACATACCACTACGTAGAGATCGTAGCTCATGCCTTGGAGAAACGTCTTGAGATACTTATCGACGATATTGCCGCGAACAGAAACGATTGTTTAAGAATCTTGACCGGGTCTTCTTTGCAAGCTGTTGTTTCTTGATTTTGAACGTCTCGAATCGAGCAAAATTTCTCCTCGACGTAGATCGTTACTTAATTTCAAGATCAAAAATAATTCTGTTGCTATCTTGCGAAGGCAATGGGTCGAATGTTGTTTCGAGGTGTTAAATAACTTCTGCGATATAAAATGAGAAATTTTCGGGGTTATTTGAACGTTAAGCAGAACACGGAGATCGTGGATCGTTTGAGGATCGTGATTCACCCAAAGAAATTATACATCGATACACATTGTAACACCCTTTGAGGAGATCGTTTTTTATAGGCTGCTCCCATAGAGCATAGCGAACGTGAAAGCATGTATAGGCGGTGAAGAGCGCGTGGTCATAGGGCTTGATAATATAGTTATTACGGACATGGCTGCCCCCCGGGCCAGAAGAAAGCGACGAACCCCGCATTAAAAACCAATTTTTGATCCCGAAAAAACGTCCGTTCTTGGCCGTAATAACAGGCCTGGTAATCTGTAGTAGGTTTTCTTGGGGACCGACCCGTCACGACCCACCTTTCCCCTCGGCATCGGGAAAAAAAGACCTACCCCTCCACCCCGTTTCGCGGTCGGGTCCGTTCATTTTTAGAAGCTGGAGCCTATGAGGATAATCGAACAAATTGGAGCTCCAGCCTCCGTCTTGGGGACTTTTTTTCAATTAAAAAGGGCCCGTCCGACAGCTGTCGACTGTTGTTCCATCGCGTGTATCCGTTTTGCCTCGCTCCTCATAGAATTAGGCTGATTTGTTGGAATTATCATGGATAACGGAGGTCAGGTACAGTGTATCGTACAGGTGGACCAGCTTCCGTTCATTTTCAATATTTTGGTTGTCTTAGATTTGAAAATTTAAGAACCGTATTCTGAATTCTTCCCGCAAGGGTAATTGATAGTTGGTTGAAGCAAACAGCAGAGGAAGCCTAAATTTCAGAATCGATTGATTTTAGCTTAACGTAACGTGTTATTTCGTTTGGTAATTACTCGGTTATTTTATTCGAAGAAATAACAGGTGTAACAGGTCGCGTTTGCGAGAAAGGCTTGCTTTGACGTTTTGACAAATTCGCCAGTGCACGGTACTAAATCAAAGCCGGTCGAATCAGCCGAAGGGAAGACAGGTCTAATAGAATTCGGCCAATCATCGTGCGCGGGTCATCGGTACCCTGTTACCTGTTTCTATTAGGCGTATTATTATAAGTATACGACAGAATGACGGCCAATTACGTGGGGGCCCCATTGTAAGGCCTGCCTCTTTATTACAGACCCCACGAACAACCAACTTCTGATACCTTTTCTCGAAACTCGGAATCGGTCGAATGATTTCTACAAAAGAATCGAAAGTGAGTCGCAGTTTTCGAAGAAACTTTAAACTGTACAGTCATCTTGATTAAATTGATTCATTTTCTTTCAATCCTTACATTATTTGGTACAATACAGACGGAATGACAATTCTTTCTATTCTTCCACGAAAATCATTTAACTTACAAAATATAATTTGAATTTTAAAATAGTGGAAATTTTGTGTAATCAAATTGAATTCTTTTTCTGTTTTAATACAAAAGTTATTTGAATTATTAATTAAATTTGAAATAGCATTTGACTATGAAAAAGTAGAGATTTTATAAAATATATTTATATTGAAATGAGTACGTAAGAACGCGGTACCCGAAGCTTGACTAACAATAGCTTCTAATTGCAAGTAGAATAAGACCGCATTGATCAGCCGCCCAAGTGTCTACTATTATAATAGATACCTTCCACCAGACCGCTTATATAATCAGGTTATTTACGATCAAATTATACACAGACGAACGAGCTATTGTATCGCATCAATTCTAAAACCAACCACCTTGATTGCACTTAATTTTCAATCTGTCCTTACATTAAATTTACAACAACCTTAAACATTCTTTCGAATATCACTTCGCACTATCGATTTAACCAATCAAACTGGTTGCGTTGGCATCTTCGGGTATCTTTGGAAGATTTCATGCACAATATTCTCATTAACACCTTCGTCGCCCTGTCGACACTTCGAACAACTAGAAGGAAGTAACAATATTATAGAAAACCGTGTCTAGAAGTAATATTATATTATTATACATAATTGACTGCTATGAGGGTAGCAAAATTTGTATTTAATTATTCAATTAATTACATATCGGTGCAAGATTGACGTACTTTGACAAATTTCATGCTATCGAGGCTTATATTCCAAAAGCGAAACAATCGTGTCCCGAATAATCGCAATTGCAACGTGTCTTATTAAGTACGGTGATTTTCACGGTGACAGTTAATTAGTCGAAGCTGAATGCCGCGCTATATTTGAATACCGGATCAAGCGGATAAAAGATCAGGGATGATGGGCGGATTTTCTATCGGTCGATCGATCAAAGACGCAAAAGGAGTGGCGGGTAAGAGCAGTTACATCATTTGCTAGCGGTGCAGAACAACGCGGTCGATCGGCCACCAGTAAATTTCTATTAACGGCTCGGCGTTCGAAACAATTGGCCATTAAATCGAACGGTCCCGCGGTAGATAATAACTGGCAATAATCGGACCGTGGCCACCGGTTAACTCGGACGTTGGCTGGGACCCTCGGATCACGGTTCAGTATACCGAAACAGGCCGAGCATCGGTAATGAGAGGCCAATTAGAACACCCCGCCGATGGAATTATCCCCCGACGCTTCGAAATTCAAACTGGCTGCCGTGAGCGTTCCTCTTAATGCTCTTGAGACACGCGAAACCGAAAGATGGACAGAGAAACAGGGAAAAAGAGAGAGTAGGAGAGAACCGTGTAAGGATAGGAAGGGACATTTTCGTAGGGCCCTTTTCGTTCAGGTTACTTCTGTGAAAGTATTTCGTGGGAGAATTAAGAAATTGTAACAAAAATATGGAAGCTCTCGTATCCTTGCCAATTAGAATTTTATGTCTGACTAAAACTGTCCGTTTCTACTGAAACAGTGTAACAGAATAGTTGATACAAAAATATAGTTATTTCATTAGAAGATTAAGTAATAAACTGGAAGCTTACATTTGAAAATGAACTACTCGCATCCTCGATAATTGGAATCTAGATATGTCTTGCCACACTTGTTTAGTTCTACTGTGGCAGTCAAATAAATGATATCTCAGCCAAAATAATTAGATTGCCATTTAATTCGATTCTCGTGAATTTATTCAATTTACGTTAGAACTGCGTTCATTACAAAATTTCATAATCCTTCTATTATTTTAATTGAAAATATTCTGAGACTTGGTGCTACGATTGTTTCGAGCAGTAGACTCGTTTGATTTACACTTTTCGAATTCAGTTTCGAGAAGCATCATTTACAACGTCGTTAATTCTCTTTGTACACGTATTTGTCACCGGATAGAATCGATGGGATCGATATTGTTTTGAGATACGGGGACAGGATCGGTAGCTAAAAGAAGGAGACATCGAAGGCTGTCGGTGAAGGAAAAGAGAGGCTGGTTTTAACTCTGGTTCGCTCAATTTGCACCCGTGTATAATTAACCGGAGCATGAAAAACGGCCGGCCACGTGCTATCTCGAGCTCGCACGAGATTTATAGTTATTAATTTTATAATAGACTCATCAAGAGGCGTTCGTGTGACGTTGGCCACGGTTGTTGGTTGAACGTACGCGTTCAATAAAAGCGCAACTTTGATTCTTCTTTTATCGATAGGGTTTTTCTGGTAAAAATTTGAAATTTATTAAGATTCCTCGGTCCTGTCTTAACTCGGAATCTTGGGAAATTATATTTTAATTAAACGAAGGAACGTTGTTATAATTATTAATTTCGTAGTAAATTAACCGAACAGTTTTCTTATTTCTTTTAAACAAGTTTATTAGTTCTTTTTATTTTCAAGTGTGACTCGTGCAATGTTGAACTTAATATCGAATTGATTTAGCTAACAATGTCTTAACAAATTGCATTTCCGTTTTGAAGTTGAAATTTTTTTTATTAATTACGCGAAATTAATAATCGCAGAGGCACGCAATCAAATAACACCTTAATTAGCGTCTAACTGGAAAATTATAACGAGTACTCGCGCACATTCGATGCATACGATCCTCGTTAATTGAAAGCATAATTCGTAATTAATCTACCGGCAATTGTGAAGTCTCTGTTATTTACAATAATTTCCATGAAATATCGTATCGTCGATTGTTAAGAGACAAATAGATAATTTAGTATTTTTACGCATAATTAATTTTCAATTAATTACGTCATTATCTGATGGCATTCAAATTAGACGTTGTTGAGGATTTTGATCGAACGATGAGCGAATAAATAGACAAAACCAGCCACTCAGACATTTTTCGATGCTGCAAATTGATGTTGCTCTTTATCACTGTCAATTTAGATTCGCCTCGTTGTTTAGTCATTCGAAAAATTGAATGTTACGCATCGAAAACACTGTGTCATGGCTGTAAATTAGTCAAGTTGAAGGAAAGCATGTTCATGGAATTCATCTTTCATCAATCACCTCGTATTACAACTTTTTATCTTATAAATAAAACAAAATACAAATTATTACTTTCGTTTCGCGTAAAAAACCTGTACAAGGAAGAAACTTTATGGATTATTCATAAAATTATATTTGAGAACTTTTCTTGGATCATTCCATAAGTTTGAAACATTTTTTTTTTTTACGTTCATGATTAACGTTACATGCCACTGGATAGTTGTAATGCAATCCAATATAATTTACAATCGATAAATTATAATTAACGTGCGATGCAATGGACAGCAATGTAGTACGGAATAGTAAAATAAAGAGTGAATCATCCAAGCGATCATAGAATCGTTAAGAAATAATTAACATGGAAAAATAGGAATTGCGATATTCCAACATTCCGTAGCTCAAGTACAGCTGTCATTCGTGAAAATTAATCGATAATGATAATGTTGCAATGCATCATCGAACGTTCCTTGAAATATTCACGATTTTCGTTCCCATTCGTTTTGATTAATTCCTTTTCGAACGATAGAACGAGACGGCTGCTTGCTACCACAATCGCTCCATTGATTAATGGGGCACTGAAAACTCGCCTAACCTTTTAATGGAATCAAGAATCGCACCAATACGCGATCAAACGTTGTAACAGCAACCACGCACCCTGTAAATGGTCATGACTCTGGTTACAAAACTATGTCAAATTCATTGAATGTGTCGATAAGCGATAGCAAAATGGGCCTCATTGAATTATAAGCTCGTTAGAATCGATCATGGGATTAATTAACATGATACTTTAACCCTGACACGTCAGTGTTATTTTAATTCACCTGAAGAAATATAGCATTTTTCAAATTTATGCAAACAGTGGCAATGTTCGGTTACACAATATACTATAAATATAATTTTCCTTTCAACCGTTATACGATAACAAAATTTAAATACAAGATTCATTATTTGAAAATTAAGGAGTTTTCAAATTACTATATTTTCTTCAAAGAATATCTCAGTGGTATGGTTCAACCCTTAGCGGTTTGGGGGTAGTTAATCAAAAGAATGGAAGTTTTTAATAACTCTTTCAATCGGTTCACGGCACACTAACTAAGTCCTCAACTGTGGCCAAGACAAATGATAAGGGCGAGTTGGATCGAATTTATCAAAGAAATAATAAAGAGGAGTATCCTTGACGTTAGCCATGGTCCGGACAAGCACACGGAAAAGGTGTGAACTGTTTAAGCCGAAGGTGTCGGCTCGTCAGCAGTCAAGAAGGTGTTGGGCCACGATCATTTATTATCCTGAGATTGAATTTCTCCTCGGCTCGGCCAGCGCCTCGGTTTAATTAAAATATCGTTATGGGTAGGCGTGGATTCGTGCCGCCGTAGAGAGTTTCGTCCCGTTTGCTTCTTTTTGTCGAAAGGCATTCGCGGTTAAACGAGCAACGGGGATGAAGGGAAACTGGTGAACCGAGCGCGATGGAAAAAGCACGAGCTTCCGTTAACCATCCCTCTCTGTGTATTTAAAAATCAAATTCGAAATTAGTCCTTTTTTTTCTTAGTTCAATGCTTTATGGGTGGGGCAATAATAATCTGAGTCGTAACTACCCTCACCTTTACTATATCAAGGGTTAACACCTTGAATAATTAATAATTCGTGTAGGGTTTTCAATAGCGTAGCCTTTTGATTATTATTGATTCATTTATAATTCATTGTTGCTTGAAACATTAAAAAGGAAGGTAAAAGTAATTACTAGTAGAGAATTTCTTCTATTGAGAATAAAAGGGAAGACACAAAATTTTGTATTCAGGGTATTTTCTTGTTCTTAGATTACTGTCAAGTGGTATCATAGGTGGCCGATTTCGTGGAACGCTGGCGGTACGATCTCGGATCGTGATCGTTCCCAGAAGGATTCGTAATTAAACGAGGAGATCGTATTCCGATACACAGGGCCGTTTCTCTTGGTGCGCATACAATCAGCATAAGCAATCGTTTGCCGCGCGAAATTCGGATCGAGAATATCGGTTCGTCTGGCCGGCGAAAAATATTGTTACGGGCCAAGCGTTCATCGTAAATATCTCGATATTAAACACGTGGCCCCTCGTCCTATTAAATTAAACGCTAGACTCGCGTGTAACATAATTTCAAAGATATTGGCACAGTCAGTGACACCGTACTAATTGTACCTAAGCATCCAATACAAATGGCCCGAAATAAAAATTAATTAGAATCGTTTGGTCTACCGGGGGGGGAGAAATGATTAAAATTCGGTTACAAAATTTAAATAACTTCTCCTCAGAATAGCTCGAAAGATACATGTGATTTCTGGGGGTTGAAATCTTTATATTACCGTTGAATTTTTAGGAAAGGGGAAATCAATATTCCAATTTGCACGAGGCACCGTATCATCAAAGAAAATCAATTCCTCCGTCAAAAATTGATACACAAAGGTGCTCCTCCTTTCCTGATCGAACACCTCCCATCGAAAGGCTAACGTACCCTCGAAAAATCCGTGATCCTGTTCCTAACAGGAATTTGGAACATCGTTCGCCTCGGGATAAAACGTGTGTTAGACGAAGGAAGAAGCGGGATTCGGTTTAAGGTCGGCGCGTTTGTCGAGAATATTTCGCGCCTACCGAACGTAGCAAGGCCCCGGCGCGGCTTTAATTAAAACTTAATCGGCGCAAATTAATTTAAATGCAAAAAGTGGGGCCTCGTCTGGGACCGGAGCCCCGAGGGGGTGGAGCGGTTTTGGTCGGGTAGGCGGAGCCACTGAGTTAGGCGATCGTTACGGTGCTCGGCATACGATAATCGAAAAGTCCGAGCGATCCGAAACAAAAGAGCCAAGATCAGCGGTCCTTACTGGGCCCCAGTGGTGGGGATCGGGGCCCTGTCTCTCCTTCGGAACTGGTTCGACTTGGATCGTTAATACCTCGTTATCGCTCGGCTCTCGGATTGAGGTGTATCGATCGCTTCTCGATCCCTTGGAAAACGGATGCTCTTGTCAATCATCGTTTAACGAAATTGGAAAATTTTCCTGACCCGTTGGCAGCGATTTGGTAGCAACCTCCGATAAGGGAGCAATCAATTTTAATCATTGCAACGCTATAATTTTTCTCGTGTACGTACAGGATGCGTGTCCCGTGCATCGCCAAGTATGTAATTCATTGTAATAAAATTGATATATTTAATGGGATTTGCGTCAACGGGGCATCTCCGATGATCGTCCGTCGTTCATAAAATTTGTTCAAACTGTTGCTTCATCCTCGCAATCTTTTGATCGCTTTTCATGTTGTAAGAGTATTCCGGACGAGTTATAAAAGTCCTCTCTCGTCGGACTCGCTCGGCGTTCCCCTTTTGCTCGGTGTGTAAAAGAAATCATCCCCCCGGTATCTGAAAGTTGTTCATCGAGCGTGGCTTCTTCTCTCACGAGAAGGCAGAACGCGGCATTCATAAAACGGCCGTAAAACACTAAACGGCTGTAAAGCTGCCGCCCCAAAACGCGTCTGATCCGTGTTGCTTAGCTCTGTTGTTGCTGTTGCCCCGGCATCCTCTTCCTTTGCGGTCCAGACCGAATAGAGACACGGACCCTTTGGACGTTAAATCATCCTCCTCCCTCCCTCCCCTCCAACCCCCTGGTCGACCACGCCCCACCGTGTCTTTCTTCGGTTTTCGGGGCCCTCTCCTCGAGTCCTTCGGGACGAACTGGACCCCGGACCCCGTCTCGAGAGCCTCTGTTTCGCTAGTTGTATTTTAATAGCTTCGAAGATTGATTTAGAGGGGAATTTACGTGATGGAATTTTGATGCTGGACGGGTCTAGGTGAGAAGGATTATAATTGATACTTTCGATAGGAATTTTTGTGCTTGAAACGCGAACAGTTGTTCGCTGACAGTTCTGCTAATTTTGGCGATTTCTTGTCCGAAGATTTTCTAATCATTATAACGCCGAAAAGTAATATCGAAAGGAGCTAAATTAGATTTTACGAATGGCAGTGAAGGTACTTTACTGTTACCAATTATAAATATTAAAATATAATAAATTTCTAATTACACATTACGCTAACAAGCGCCGAAAGCAACGAAAAAATTAAAACGGAACCGTGTACGTGGTAGGAGCAAAAAAAGAAGTCGTTAAATTTCTCGTATTTCACGCGAGTAAGTACTCGGTTAAGGTTGCTTGGATTTTCTATCTTGGAACAAGGAATTCAGAGAGTGGTCCGCAGTCGGACAACCAATCATCCCGACAAGGAAAAGGCGAGAAGGGAGGCGAACGAGGCCAGGAACGTAATCTTACGTATCAATTAGCTTCACGGTCCGAGGGACTTACCCCCCGCGGGCCTTTGACCGTGTGCCGCTTCGTCCTCGAGGTGTGAGAACCGAGACACGAAGCGCACCAGTCGTTTTACAACGTCTTCATCGTTCGGGACCCGTCTCCTTTCTTTCCTTCCTCTGTTCTGCTCGTTGTTACACGAGCAGAACAACTCATCTGGACAGGTAAAAGAGAGAGCCCCCGGGTTCTCCATGGCTGTTGCTGCATCGGAGACCGATGGCCCGATACTTGACAAGTCATTCCCTGGCAAAGTGGGTGGAAGTTTCTGGTAGCTAATGGCCCGGCTTGTAATTTAGCCGGTTGATTGGAATTCACTCGCCGTTTGTTCCTAGATCCTTTTATTTCCGTCGGCGTTGTTGTTGTTGTTCTTTAACGAGGCACACTGATACGTTCCCGTTGTCTCGACGGGAAGATCTTGATGGGTTCGTACCGAAAGTGATTCGCGTGGAGAATTTTACGTTTCGAGTTCAAAACATTAATTACTATACGATTGAAATTTTTATCCCCGCGATCTATTCCATTCAACTGTTGTTTCTGCCGAGAAACGTACTTTAATGGTTTGAAAAATTACGTCTGCTATCCCCTTCCTTTGCTGCGGTCAGTGTTGCCTGAGGAGGACACTGTTTTATTACACCTCCTCAGCGTCTCGGTTCTTTTTTCCCAGTGATTCGTAATTCACAGAAAAGCTTTAAGCTAAAAATAGCATTTCTGTTCGTTTGGTATGTACTTGGGGTAAATTCTGTTGTATTTATTTAGTGAATAAATATTAAATTTTCCAACGGGGTTCCTAGTTAGAACACAGTTTGTCTCTGCTATTATTTGAAAAAAATGGCACAATTTTCTTTCAATATCCAGGCTAGTTGTTTAACTTTCAAACGATGTCACTTTCGAGCTAGTTCGACAGGAAACACGCACGTAGATGAATGTTAAAAACGTCGCGTGACGGGTATAAACGAGCGGAAACCGGCATGCGACACGAGAAGGAATTTCGAACGAATTCCCCGATGGAATTTGCATGCGAGAAGATCGCGGCACCTGACGTAACTACGCCCCTTGGATTAGCTTCGCCCTTGCCGGGATGAACCTGGCAGGGCAACTCGTTTCATCGAAACCGGTAATTTCGAGTCCGGGACTTGAAACGCGTGCGAAATACGTATTACCGCGCGCCCCGGAGCGGTGCGTGGCGCGTTGCGGTTCCACGTTTTCCGTGCACGCACCGTTCAATTTTCCAAATGGAAACGGAATGAAAATTATCGACTCGGTTTCAATGAAACGCTTCTCGTTAATGTACTTTTAGTGTCCATTCGATTCTTAGAAAAGTTTCGAGAATGTTTAAAAAATTGTGAAAATGCTTGGTAACGTTATTGGACGGATCGGGTGTGGGTCAGATGGTATTTTAAAGCGTGCCAAAGGAAGAATACAAGCTGGAAGACGATTCAGCCGGATGGATTAGGTATCCTTGGCCCCCCGTGGCTACACGTGGGCCTTTTTCGGTGGGTGTTAAGTAATACATTATGTGGCCAACACCTGGCACCGCGTGCGGACGGCCGCATAAAGCTTCTCATCCTTTCGACCCGAAGAAAACGATCGGGACTTGTTAACACTCCCGGAAACAACGTGGCCGGCCACTGGACAAACATCCGATTCATAGATTGTACATTTCGTTTTTATTTCATTTTCTCGTACGTCCTGTTCTCAAACGCGATATCGTAAGGATTATTTTGAAAAGTATTTGAAGATTATATTATCCTCAAGAATGTTTATTACTAGGGACAGTGTATTACATTTTGCAGGAAGTTATACATATTAATACGATAAATACCGCGGCGGTGAAGATAATACGCGATACGGTGGCGTATAATTATAATTAATCAAAATTTAAACTTTCCACTTGCTACCTTGCGAAATTAACACTTTGACGATCGGTATCGTGTACCCGTAACATCCAGGTGTAATTTTTTACGCCAACGTTCTTTAATTTACTCCGATGCACCGTGTATCGAGCTAAAAAGAAACATCAAATTTCGGTACCGTCGATTCGATAAGGCATGCAACCGTTATTTAACTATATTAAATATATAGTAATCAGCGGTAATTCTCTATGGATCTCTGTACAATCGATGTGTCGAAGATTACACAAAATTGAAGTAATTGATTAGCATTCGAATATGAAATAAAAATGAAACGGTGCAAAGGGTCAGCAAAGAATTCCAATACATTTCGAATCCGTGTTATTGTGGTCGCAGGAGGTGCAGTTAACCAATTCAGATGGGTCACGTTCACACCTTGGGCTGATTAGGGCCAACGCATAATTTTCAGTGTCGAGCTTGATGTTCGGACAGGGCCGTAGGTCGTTTGGCGCAGACCCCATGAAAGCAGCGTGTCCAAAGGTGCATCGGGATGGGTAGGGGAAACGTTCCCGTGAAATTGGTGGGGAGGAAAAGGGAGGAGCGGTGGGGATCCATGGAAGGGGAAAATAGTGGCGTAGAAGGTGTCGGGCAATACTTTCCAGGTCGTTCGTCGCCGCTTGACGTCTTAATGCACGTCGAGAATAATCTCACCGCCAATTTATTACACTCTTTCTCATTTCTTCCCGACTCTCTCCCCCTCCGCTCGTGGTTCGCCACCCCTTCACGGACCGCCTCACCTACCGGACCCTTTCTTTTTTACCCTTCGACCGGAGTCGGTTCGTCCCTTTTCAACATTCTCCTTCTTCTCCATCCGTTTCGTTCGTTTCTCTTTTCACGACTCGTTTGCCCTTTTTCTTCGTCGAACGACTCGTTTCTCCTCGCGGTTTCTCAGCCCCGCGGGCCAACCTCTCGCACGTAATAGAATACGTAATTTGAATTTTTGAATTATGGCGGAGCCGGGTTAGGTTTTGCTGAAAAAGTCCTTAGACTTATGCCGAGAAATCCGAAACAAGAATCTGAATGATCGTTAAAAGTTGCCACTTAGAGACCGAGACAAATCCGGAAACAACGTTGAAAATGAAAAATAATGACAGGATTCGAAACTTCCACGTTTTATTTGATGAAATTTAGAGGGGTCTCAGCGGTTTGGATTCCAAGGAAATTTGACCAGCGAGAATAATCGATGGTTCGACGCCACGATCGAGATTAATCGAGTTTCAATTTCGTCGGTACTGGGATGGGTTCTGCTTATTTTTCCTTTTTCTTTCCGTCTTCTCCTCGGCCCGATGGTATGCGATAGGGTTGAGGGGTACTTAATTGGTAAAGACAGTGAATTAGTTTGTGATCGGATGGCAATTAACTGAATCATTTCTGGCTGGATAATATTGCGCGCGTCATTACTCGCGAAAGTGTGTACAGTATGATGGAATGAAATTTGAGTATCTTCTTTTTCTTCTGTTCGAGCTGTATAATGAGAGCAATCTGTATTTTTCTTGTACACTTTCTGTGTGGCTTAATACGTCTCGATGTTTCTGATACGATAGTTAATAGGGTAAATAATTGCCTATTTATTGCAACGAAATCCAACAGGTTTGATATTGTACTTAAATCAAAAAAGTCTTTCAATTTCTGTCATCACGGTTAATGGACGAATATTCTCCAAAATTGATAGAAGAAAATAGTTGATATTGCTTCCTATGCTAATGAATGAATATTTGATCACGCTAAATTAACGAATAGTCAGAATGGTTGTTTCTTCGATTTACATAAATTTATTCTAAATCTTCCTTCGGGTTTGGAATTCATTTTGCGAGTTCTGAAGTCGATGAAACTTTTACTATTCTACAATTGATAGATATTTTTAATAAAATTCAGAATTTCGAGAGAAATAGTTTTATGGGAAGTAAACAGGCCCAATTTCGTTGCACCCGGTTTCTCTAATGAACCGTGAAAAAAAAAAAAGAAAGGATAAATTACAAGCAAAGGCCGTTGATCCAGGATGATGAAAAAGCCCGTAAATCTTCGGCTAGTATAGTAATTTAATAACGGATCGGTATAGGTATGCGAGACCGACACCTTATTTAGGCGACGGTTAGGGTTCTCCGCTGTCCTCTTACGTCCATAAATAATCATTCTCGGATTAAAACGAAGAAAAAAGAGAAACCGGCACTCCTGGAATCCGTGCATTAGCCGGCCAGAAGCATCCGGAAATTCGACTTTCGGCCCGCCACTTTGAGGACCAGCTTTAAAATCGACGAAGCAACGCTAATAGACTCTTAATTTTGAGATATGGCTCTATTTCCAACATACGCTAATTAAATCCGCTTAAAACGATCCTAACCATCCTGTCTTCTCACGTTTTACCATATGAAAAAATACAGTACTGGAATTTTTTCATGCAACAAAGAAAGCTAAATATTCTCGCAAACAAAGTTGTAAATTCGAAGAATTTTCTATCGCCAAGACAATTGCAGAAGATCGTATAATTATTTTAAGTTCGAATCAATTTTTGCACCTTGGACTACGACAGTTGTATTAAACGAAGCAACTCGTGGAAAGACATTTAACCTCGAAGACCCCTGACAATTCTTATTTCGTTGTAAATCGAAGATCAACAATCAAATCGAATCAGCAGTGCCTCGATAAAGTGGACATCTTTTCGGTTGACCACGAGTGTCCTCCTCGTAGCCTGTGGGTCTGATTGGCGGTCTGAAAGTTTGCGGTGGGACCAGGCCCATAAAAGAGGGAACGGGACGAGCGAAGCGAGGATGAGAAACGAGATTAAGAAGAAGAAGAGGACGGCGGCAGCTGTTGGCCAAATTAAGTGATCATCTCGTCATCATCAGTGATGCCGCCACGAGGGGAACGAGGCGTTTGGTATCCTCTTCGCTACGAGTTCCAAGCTGATGCCACGTAGCCGCCAAGCTGCCGCCACGTTACTGCTGAAGCGATATACCTCCGTAAAATTAGCATCGGTGAACGGATCCGTTCGAAGAGGAAAAAAGATAACGTGACCGCGTATGAATGCGCGTGCACGTATGTGAATCAGCCATGGGGTAAGAGTAACAGAGAGGAAGCATAAGAAACGCCGGATTCATGGAAGAGAGGAGGAAGGAGAAAAGAGGATCCTGGGACAAGATGAAGCCGAGCGGACGTGGACTGGCTTCGGAGCCGGCAAAGATGTCCCTGGACGACGGATTTAATAAGCGAGACCGATAATCGGTGTATTTACGAGCGGCCCCAGAAGTGGCTGGCTCGAAATTAAATTATTGTCATAATAAAGATGGCCGCGACCTACGTCCAGGGAACTCGACTCCTGTTATCACTTTGTTCAACGACCGGTCCTTTGGCTTTCCTGCCTTTCGACTGACAATTTGGCAGTGCCAGCTATTTAACCCTCGAATAACAAAATCGACTCTATTTCAATCGTTGTGTCAATCGTTCGAAAATCAAAGCTTTAATATTTTAAATATTTTGCATAAATTTTCATTACTCAGAATCGTTCATAACTCGTTAAGTCTTGTGATTTCTTATTTCTAAAAGATGACATAACATCCAAGACGATTCAAGTATCGTGAGAGAAATTTTCTTCTCCTTTTTTCCCCCTATTTTTCCGTGTTTCGACTGCTAATCCGTATCTATAGTATATATTATCAATTATTGTAAGTTAATAGGTTTCGAGGTGGCACGGAAAATGTCTATCGGACCGTAACTAGTTTCTGGATATCTGTACACACATCGTCAGTCCATTAATTATTACGACTGAACAGGCTAAAGTAACATTCCAACTTAGCCTGCAATAAATATCCCGTATCATTGAAGGAAATTCTCCTAAGCTAACAGTAATTAGTCGATAAGAATTGTAAGTAATGTCCGCAGACTTTTCTGACGGACACTTACAGTCAATATCGAGTCACCGAAGCATCTCGGAATCACGTTCGATGGAAAAAATTGAATTTTTCTCTGATCATCGCAAATTCACTAATGATTAGAATATTTCATCAACCCCTTGCCTTTTGCATTAAACATCGAATAATTTTCTCACGCGTAAAGTCTCATGTGAAGGTGTTTAATTTCCTTTATTATCAAAGTGAATATTCTAACACTTTGACATATTACCTAGGTGACACTCGAATTGCTACAGAAATCCAATCAAAGTGTTAAATTAATTGCTCTCGTACTTAAAATCGTTTTCGACGATCTTTCCAAAACTTGTTAATCGCAAGGCGCCGTTTGTAACGTTCACGAATTCCTTTGTATCGCAATAGAAGAAACCCTCGAAGCATTTATCCCGCCGTAAATCGTGACGTTACGACGTGGCTCGATTTCCGCGAGATTCGGTCGGGGCTCGAATTCCATCGGAGGATGAAGAAATCAAGCATTAGGGGGCCGCGGCCGCGAAGTGGATTACGGTCATAAATATCGTTTATACGGCTGGCAAAGGAAGGCGGCGGAGGCCCGAGAGAAACGACAAAACCGTACCGAATCTAATTCCTATTATCCGCGAAACGATTAATAGCCGTGTTTACCATAAGTCCGGTACAAAGTGAAAGTAGAAGGAGACGTTTGGACGGTTATGTTCGAGGGCGTTATCAATGGAAAACGCGCTGCGAAGCCCGGTGAAACTGGCCGATATTTGTCATTCGCGTTCCGCCACCTGGCGGTGATCACTTTGCTCGGATTTGCACGTGTCCTCCCCGGTAATTGATTTCAGTTGTTACTCACCATTATCCCGGTTACATTGTCGATCCTTGTAAACTTATCTTAATCCACTGAAACAACTTGCCGTTTAACTTTTGTACAATGGACTGGATTTACGCTCGTTTTTGGTTTCGTTCGTGTTCAGCTTCGTATATTTTCTATCATTTACGTAATAAATAATTTTTGATACGATTCGAATCCACTGCTAGTTGAAACCGTAGGAAATTCAGGCTACAGACGATTAAGATCTCGAAGCGAAAAATCAGGATCTGTTAGGCAATTAATTAACCCGTCAAACGAAATCAGCCGTTGTGTATCTCGTTGCGCAACACTGAAAAACCGTGTACGGGTATAAATCACAATCAATAAGTGACGCATTAATTACGAGGAGAGAGAAAGAGAGAAGGTAGCGCGTGTACGATCGAGTTAATCGATGCTCTCGCCACTTTCGACATACACACGCAACAAAGTGGAGGTTGAAAAGAAGAGGAAGAAAAAAAGAGAAGAAGGAACGGTTTCGCGAGAAACCGATACTCCTATCGCTGGCTCTAATGAAGTGGCCATTAAATTAATAGCGGCAGATTTAATTCAACGGCATTTTTCTCCGCCGAAAGTGGTTTCTGCGGAGCAGAAACGGACCGACGCGATTTATATTCAACCTGGTCGACGCTCGTTCGTCTCCGCCTAAGTTTCACGACTTTTTTCTTCGTTTATACACGACGGCGCGAGAGAGAGAGGAAGAGACAGTCCGGGGTGATACGTTTGCCGACCAAGCTGGCGTTGAAACAATGAACCGA
This sequence comes from Anthidium xuezhongi, assembly GCA_022405125.1. Taxonomy (NCBI): domain Eukaryota; kingdom Metazoa; phylum Arthropoda; class Insecta; order Hymenoptera; family Megachilidae; genus Anthidium; species Anthidium xuezhongi. Next base: position 3,793,230 of record CM039649.1, read on the forward strand.
CCAACCGGCGTGGTCCCTGCAAATCTCCAGGCTTAGCGCCCCCATTGTCACCCCTGCACCACCAACCGCCCCTCACCTATCACGACGGAAGGGTGCTTCGCGGATTTAGACGGTCCTGTCGCCATAGCAACTGCGCCACCGCCAATCTCTCCAACTTGTTCTCCATACATGAGCTGTAACACGCGTTCGCAACGGTCTCTGAATCGACCTGACACGGTTAGCTCAATCTATCGTTGATCGTTACTCGTTTCCTTCGTACCCGCTCTTCAAACTTATTCTATCCTTTACGATTTTCAAGAAGTTTCGGGAAAGATTGCCAAAACGTTTCGATACTTCCATCCGCGAAACGGACGGTTCCGAAGTATCCTCACGGATTTTATGATCGATCGTTCGATGTAAAAATTCTGCTAAAATTTCGCAAAATAACACTTATGTGTGTCGATTTAAAGTTTGGTACTCGTTCGAGGTCCTTAACGCAAAATGGTTGGCGCCTGGTTAAGGTGTCGCAAAATGGCACCTCAGGCATATTAACCCTTTGTACTCGAAGCATTTTTGGACATGATTTAATCTTGATTTCTTTTTCAATGAATCTTTGAAAATTTGAAAGTTATATTTTAGAAGAAAAGAGTTACAAATGCCTATCATCTATTTACCTTTATCTCTTTCTTAAATTTCACGTTCAAAATATTTGAGTTATTTGCAAAGGGTTAATTTTAAACTCAGTCAATGCTTTATCGACATTTGTAATATAACACGACTGATTCTTTAATAGAACGAGCAGTAAGTCAATTGGGGTTAATTAAACAATATAAAATTAAAAATAACCCTCGTGTCGATAAAATGAAAAACAAGAGATATATTAAAGAAATAAGAGGCACGATTGTAGTCGCCATTACGAGTCGAACAACCCCATAAGATAGAAAGGACGTGGAAGGGTCCGGTGACCAGGGTGAAGGACCTACAGGGATAAACTACGGGGTAAGATGGACTCCAAAAAAGTGGAACTCTTTGTCCCCTAAATGGACACGTTTTCACGCCATTCTCTCTTGTCCGTCGGCCAATCTTTCCGGCGAAGGGAGGAAGTAGACCTTATTTTTTCCTACGTCCCGATCTAACCTTCTGACCCCTGGTCACGAAACGTCCTGCGAACAACCCCTCTGCTGGCGCTACCGTGGCTCGAACGAAGTTTATCACGTTCGCAAAGCTGTGCGCCTCTCCTTTCTCGACTCGTATTCCTTCAGGAACAAATCTGCGAAGGCTTCGCCCGTCTTTCCAACGGAGGGGGGAAATCGAAGGGACACCAAATCGAATTACGTGGATTTACGCTTTCCTTCCAAGGGGATGGGTAAGCCTCCTTTAAGACCTGTCAACGATTCCTCGAGAAATTTCGTTGGCCACGAAGACACGAAATTTCGTCTTCAAACAAGAATTGATCAGAGAACGAGAAAGAATTAAATATATATATATTTTTGATCATATTTTATTCGTGATCTTAATTTAATAGTTGTCTTATGAATATTCACTTCACGTTTGAAAAGTGATTCGCGTAGAAAATTAGGAAGAGCAATTATTATAAGTTTCGAGGAACAATTATTTCTAAACGGTTATATTCTTACGCATCTGATAATAGAGTCGTTCGCCTGAACGTTACGAATTCGATCCCCTCCCCGGAGTCATGCGATCGCGAGCACCAAAAATGCTCCGTCCTTAATTGCATCGGTCCCTTCCAACTCAATTAAAACGTATATAGAATCAGATACACCCTATCAAACGAAATTTTCAAGCTTCGTTATCAAGCGTAAGAGAAAAATCCTCTCGTGGCGGGGAATGGGAGAAAAAAGAAATTCGACAAAATCCAGCCGAGAATCTCTCTATTCCCAATTAAACCAACCCCTAATTCCGGCGATCTCTCTTTCTTTTATCAACCTAACGCGGAGGAAAAAAGTAAAAAAAAAAAAAAAAAGAATAGAACAGGAATCACGAGATATTTTCGTCGTGTAATTTCCATTCGAGCCCCGTGTATAAACTCGTTTTCCAAACACCAGCGACCAGTAAGAAGAGCACGGAAAATTGCGTATCTTGGCAGAAAAAATTACCCGAAAAGATAGAAAAAGGGATGAGGGGGTGAGAGAGAGAGAGAGAGAGAGAGAGGAAAATCGGAAGGCAGACAGCCCGGGGCTAGAATGGACCGTGGTCCAAGCTAGCCAACAGTCGCTGCCAAATGAAATTATCCCTCGAAAGCACCAACGATCTCGGGGGTTAATTCCGCGAAAGGGGTGGTTGCAACGCTGTTTGTTACAACCCCCTGGTATCACTGTTACCCGTAGCTGCCTTGGGCTGACCATAATTTAATACCGGACGCTAATACATCCCTACCAACGTTGCTCGTCCCTCGGTTTAGATAAGAGTTTCAACCAGGCCCCTCCCCTCTGCAATCCCTTTTTGTCTGCAACGGACGCGGTTGCATAGGTGGTTGGAAATTTCCTCTTTTGCGATGAAGGCGGGAAACTGGTTCGCTTTTTAGGGAGGGATAAAGGATAAAGGAATCTTGGATCGTTTAGGATTAACGAGGTTTAAGTTTTAAATAGCTCGATTAAGTGGGAAGTTGTTGATCACCCTGGGCTTGTTTCGAGGTGATTATTAAGTTAATTTAATTACCAATTTGTACGAAATTCCAAAATTTCTGTAACATAAAATTAATTTCAATAACTCAACTTAAAAATCAGAAAGTATAGAAATTATTTTTATGCTAAAAATGAAAAGTGTATCGCGACCTAATTATTTAAAATGCTGATGTAATTAATGAAGTGACAGCAACTGAATGCGATAGGAATATTTGTTTGATGTATCTAGTCACCGGTCACCGACAATTAATTAACCGTCGCGTATAATAATTAGTAACTTCAATAACCGAGGTGAATTTAATTACCAGCACAAAATAGCCAAGCTTAATCATCGTCGATACCGGTGGTAATTAATTGAAAAATTAATCATTTTTTCCTTTGATTTAACGAGTTTTAAGGGATTGAATAATACGAGTTACTTCCGTGCTATTCTCCATTCTTCTCGCGGAGAATTCTCAAGGAAGAAAAACAGATTTACAGAGCTTTAATGAACGAACGCTAACGCGACAAGGCAAATTATTTTTCGCTAATTTTTCCTCGCATTATCCCCAGCGACCGTGCGTTCTTATCATTCTTTCTTCCTCATTCCTGCGATCATGAGGGTAAGAAACGCTCGAGGAAGGAAGCCGCATCCAGGATGCCTTAATCCTCGTGGTCATCTATCATCGCGAGGCGTACTGGTTAGCCGATTCTATCTTCCAGCTTTTTTTCGACCTCCCTCTTACCAGTCACCGTCGCCTTTTGTTGGCTTGTTTAATAACTCGTGATGAATGTACCTCGGGCTGCTTCACTTCCACTTCGTCCTGGCTATAAGATCCCCAGGGTCCTGCAGATATCCTCTTTTCTTCCCGCCACGTCAGAAATTAAAACGATAAATCCTTCGGTCTCTGTCCGTCGCGAAAGATATACAAGAATTCTGATAAGGACAACTTTATCTACTCTAAACAGTGAATATTGTTTTCTTGCGATGCTTAAATTTAAATAATTTCAATTTAACCTTAACATTTCATTTAATATCAAATTCTTCGTGATTACCACAAATGTCCATATAAGGTTTTCTTTAATTACGTATTCCGTAACGTTAAATTCATCGTGTTAATGACCAGCGATTGACGTGGCGATGAACCTGTTAAATTCCCTAAGTAATTACGTTCTTTATCTTAATTACCGTAATTAAGTCGCAACGCTTGAAAATGCTGAAATTCAAGCTTATTCAGAAAGCCGCCAACAATTTTATGATTCTATTTTGATAGAAAGATAAATTTTTCAAAGATAGTAATTAATTGATTAATGGTATCGAATTTTGATATCGAAGGATTCAAATAGAACAAGTCCCACTGAAATCTCAATCTCGTACAATCCTCCATATTCAACCCCCGTCGCGAAGCTACTCAACGAAGACGGTGTTAATCAGCAAACTTACACCCCAGTCGCATTCCATTATCTGTTTCCCGTATCCGAAACAACGATGTATCGTTGCAAACATCATGTTGTTGTTGATGGTTAACACGATTCCAAGCGACACGCTGAAGAGAGGGATTCGTGTCGGCGAAACTTTCCGTCAGCTTGCTACGTGGCCCGCTGACAGACCGTCATCCCCCTTCAGCTACGATTCTCACCCCTTATCCGTATACAGTGTCTACGATTTAAGCGGATACACACGATCGTGTGTTCCTTCGATTATTTTCAATCCCCGTGAAAAATTTGAAATTAAATTAAATTAGAAATTAAAATTTTCTACGCAAATAAGAAATATTTTGTACTATTCAAAATCTTTTCTTCGAAAACTTAGACTCCCAAGTTTCGTAGCTTTGGGTCACTGCCGACCCCTTTACAATCATCATTCTAATTAAATACCTCGCACATTCAATGCTTGCAAAAATAATATCCGAATACACGGTGTACACACCGAGTCCTGCAGGACGTTGGCTCACCAACCCCCTCGTACCCTACCTGTAACATCAATTAAAATTCCCGTGGTCGATGTGCCGCTGTTTCGTGCGATCGTTCGCCGTTTTTAATTGGATTAGAGCGAGACGGGTGCACGCAGAACACCGTGCGGCAAGGGTGGGTCGAGCGTTGGAGGGTGCCCAGGTTACTGCGGGAAGAAAGGAAGGAAGGGGTTGGCTGGAATATTCGGCTATGAGAGAAGGGCGTTGGAGGGTGGCGCAACGGGGGAGGGCACAGGTAAATGACAGAGACAATCTACCTTGCACTCCCTCCGGAATCGTGCGAGCGATTCACGTAGGGGGGGTGAGTATCGATTTCGACGGGTTACGTTCGAAAGGAAAAGCTCGAGGAAATTAAAGAGCCTGTCCTCCCGGAAGGGGGCAGAACGTTGATTGCGAACCGGGAATTGAAAGTTTCTTAAGTTTCTACTTCGAATCGAGCGGACAGGGAAAGTTTCACAGGGGTCCTTTGCGGTTCACGTTCCTCTCTGATGAATCTGTATATTTATTTCAATCGATTCGATCCTTACGACTCCTGACAGAGGATATGCTATCGCAGAATACATTCACGGAATATTCAAAGTACAATTTTGTGAGTACTTGAAAGATATTTGTACTAACAACATATACGAAATGATAATTTTAAAAACTAACGAGCGACTTGACTTAAGAATTAAATTAATTTAAAAATAATTGTCTGTATATGACAGAAACGAACCTCGACGTAAATTGACAATATAGTAAATAATATAAATTAAATTTTGACGCAAGCGAACTAAGATTATTGAAAAAACTTAAATGTAAATTCGTATAACACTGAGTACACTTGGTGACAGCAGTATCGTAACATAATTTCCGAACAGGGACTAATAATTTTGTCTGTTTATGTTTCAGATGTCTCGAGCTGGAAAGAACAACCGAGAAAGCTTCCGCCTCCCTCTCGGCAGCCTGTAATCCAGGTATTTATCACGTTCCTAATGATTCTGTCAAAAGGACCTCAGAAATCTAACTATCGGCACTATAATTCGACCATAAAGCTTATCGTGGAAAGTGCAAACGGCAATCTACATACACGTCTCGTGAAACGTAATGAGACACAGGCACTAAAAAGTAACTTGGACGTCGGTCACGCACGGTTCAATTTTACCCGACGATCATAAATAACTCAATTGCCTCGTGCTTTCTTCGAAAGAAACATCGTGAGTCGTTTCGATCCTCGTAAATCACGTTTATCGGACATTAAATAGAAGAAATAGGCTAAATCTATTAATTAAGAGAACGTATGGAAGGGTTGCGTGCGTCCGCGATCGAAAGAAAACACAATGTTTGCGGAAGGGAAGTCGATTTTTCTACGTTCGGAATTGTCGATGAAAATTTTGATCGCGTTCCTTCGGGTCATTTCGAGGAGAGTTTCTCGACGAAAGCCGAAAATAAATCAACGGAACAGCGTGCAAAGTGCCGGGGGTGGTATCTGCATTCGCAACACGCTGCATTAATTATGTATTCAATAAATTTTAAACGCATCGAAATGAATTCAAATTGCAGATTAATATTAAACGGTGTCGGCTAATTGGCCGGGCAATTATGCGGCGTTAATTAAACATTAGAAGCGAAGCCTCGTGGCCGTGTAAGCACGGACGAGCCATCTGGCGAAAGTTTCGTGTTGAACGATCCGCGAAAAATTTCTTCGCGAACAGAGCCATCTGAAAGAAAGCTACAAATTTCCCGTCTCGATGGTTTCTTAACTTTTGTCTTGTCACCAACGATCGTTTCTATCCCATAAAGTTAACAATTGACAAATTTTAAAGTCGCCAGATCGTCTACTTTTTTATCGGTGTATAACACTTTGCAATTTGATCATAATAAATGATGATTTTATTTCGATTAATATTTCTACAGTCACATTGATATATATTCAATTTTGCACAATTTTATATTTGCAAAGACTTTTGTCAATTGTTTCAAGATATCATATCCAAATTTTGCTTAGTAATTTCTTTTACAACCGTTTATTCAATTATAGATTCACATTTGTGAAATTATTAAGATTGATTCACAGGTGCGGGTAAATAAGCAAAACGTTTTTAGAAAAGAAACGTTTTATTACATTTACCTACGATTCTGATACGTTAAATATACGCAAGTTGCAAAGTTACAATACACAACAACGTACGATTCGATTCGGGAATGAAATTAGCAGGCTCCTTGAGATTGTAAAATATTTTCAATCACTGCAGATCGTCTCGAGGGGGAACAGGAAATACGAACGAGGGGAAGTGTAAGCAAATGATTTCGCGTCGATCCGATTAAAAACGCTCTCGTTCTTGATATGTCCAACATTGACAAACCCTATCAAAGATTTTCCCATAAAAAAACGTACTTTTAACAAAATATTATATTATTAACCCTTTCCAAATTAAGTTACTAGGTAACTTGTATTCGAATTCGAAAGAATGAAAAATTGTTGGTATAACAGTTTTATAAAGGGTGTAAATTTAGATTTAGATGCCAATTCAATATCTTATCAGAGTAGATACCATTAAACGTCTACTACTTTGAAATATCAACGTTTCGAGTTGTACTATCATAGTTTGCGCTGTGGTTTTATTTATCTTACGGTATTTTGACTGAGTCTGAGATTTGAATATGGGAAAAATCATCGATACGATTCGTCAAACGCGGCTGTTGATCGAATTCTCGCTCGCTACATTCCTTCTTTCCCCGAAAATGGTCAGACGAGTTTACGCCCGATTGAGTATTCGTGACTATGCCGACCCATCGAGTATATATTACAGCATATCGACTACATTAATATTCCTCACGGCTCCGTTCGATTGATTATGCGGCTCGAAAACGCGATTACGTGATTAGCTGAGAGGTTAAATTTAACGGTGAGCTGTGCGAGTTTTTACGTCTCTTTTGATCCACTTTTCGCACAACATTACATTCGTATAATTAAAAAGAAACATAAAGATAGATTACGAAAAACACTGAGGTTTCAATGAGAAATCTAAATTCGTTTTTCTCGCAAACGAATCGGGTCGGTGGATCAATGAACAGTTACTCTGAAGTTCTGTCACTCTTTGTGTGCATTAACATTGAAAATAGAAAGGTTAATCCTTTAACGCCCACATTCTTCCAGGGGGAAAAATTAGTTCTTGCAATTAACCCTCGAACGGTGAATTTCGATTTGATTTTCAACTTTTTCCAATTCTGTATTCCATACTTTAAATTTCTTGGTTGTAGTCCAGGTGTCCACCGTTCGAAGGATAAACGAACGGTATAAAAGTTTCACAGCAATTAGAAGTATTTATAACGCTAAATGCATCGACGATCCTATTTTGTCGTCATTTAGAAAACTAAATAGATTCAAAGCCAAACTATTGATCTTTCTGACGGATGCTTCAGGTCGGGCGTTAAAGGATTAATGAAACAATCGATTAATTCTTACGGTAACAAGAAGATATCACGGCTTCACACGCAGAAGGTATAAATTCTCTGTTAAAATCGACCCTATACTTTAACCCTTTCTTAAGATACGTCGTCTATGTCACTTAACTACGTCTAAAAGTTATACACGCTACCACGAATCCTTTTGTCCTTATTTTTATCGATTAACATGACACGTTGCATCGTAAGCTATGAAACGTTCGAAAAAAAAAAGATTCGTTCCAAGCTCGTCGATTGATCTTAAAGCGATAATTTATGTACAAATCTTCTTCACCTTTCGATCACTCGTCGAGTCCTTCGCTCAAGAAATTCCAGTGTCCATTTGAGCGAAAAACAGATTACAGGAAACTGTATAATCGACAGTGTTACAGGTTACTGTCTCACAGGATAACGTCAGTTTTATCAGTAGCTATTTTACCGACAGCAGACAAGATAGGTATCTGCAATGGTCGATAACGTAGATTTCTGTCATAATAATCGCATAGAGATAGTTCCTCCGACTTGATTCGATTCCACGCCGCTGATTTCTTTCGTTCCCTCGAATGATTCAGGAATTACAGCGGCGTTTCCTCCTCTTCCAGTTACCTGGGCGTCGGAGGAGGTGGTGGTGGTCATACGGCGCTTCCGGTGTAGAACGCCGTTTTGGCGGCCAGACCGGGTCCCCTCTTCTTCTTCTCGCATTCCATCGTGCTGAAGGTGTTCTGTGCGATCTGCGATTTCCGTTTCGGATTTTGCAGCGTCATGCTTCGCTGGCTGGAATTCGAGCTGGAACTCGTGCCCGGCTCGGACACCCTCAATATCCCAGAGTGTATCGTTCCGAAATTTTGATAAATGTACTGAGACTGAATCGCCGACACGGACGTATTCTGATTCTTCAGGGTGATAGGCACCGTCTGACCCGCCAGACTGTTGTACCGTGTGTCGTAACCGAACGGAGTGTCCAGTAAGGACTCGTTCTTGTCGCCGTACCCACCGAGCCTCGAGTCGAGCAGACCTTCTTTATCCGTGAAACCGCTCAGCCTCGAGTCCACCACGTTTTGCTCGCCGGTTCTGGGCGAAAATTCGCTGTATCTTGGCTCTTGGCCCACCGTGTGCTCCTTGTTCTCGGTGAACGCGATCATATTCTGCCGCGAGTCCGACAGGATCCCGGAATCTATCAGTCCTTCCTTATCAGCGAAGCCGCTTAACCGTGAATCGATCACGCTGGCCTCTGATTTGTCCGTGAACGTGTAACGCGGGTCCGGATTCTTCGTGTTCGGATACGCTGGTAGCACGTGGGACAAGTCCGCTTTGTCGACGTAGCTGATCGCTTGGGGATTCGAGGCACAGATATCCGGAGCTGATTTGCACAGCAGAGATGTGCCCTCTTCGGGGGCTCTCTGGGACGCTGAAATATTTATAGACGAAGTTATTGCCGATGCAACGTCGTTCGGTGAATCGATCCTTTGAGCTCGATTATTACTTGTAACATTAATTCTTTTGTATACTAAAAGAAATTTTCGAGCTCAAAGGGTTGACAGATCAATATAGTTACTTTTCGAAGGCTGTCCAAAGCCTCTGGTCTGAGGTGGTCCAGGCGACTTCTGATGCGCCCTGACGAGGTACTCCGAGCTCAGTCCTCTCTGTTCTCTCAGTTTCCTCTCAGCTCCGGGTACCATGACCCTCACCTAAAACGATTGAATGTAATATTTTTGCCTTAAACCATGAAACGGCGCAGTACCACTTCGATGTAAAGATTACAACTCGCGAACTATCGAAACTTACCATTTCTTCGACGGTCGAGAAACGCGCCATGTACCCAGACATGGTTAAAACGGCGGCCACCTCTGCCAAAATCAAAGCCAGCCCCGATAACTGAAGACACCAACCGTACTGATACTGGGGCAAACCGTTATCGTCAGCCTGCATGCTCGACGTAGAAGGAAGACTGTATTTTCCGGGTACCTCGAGCGATGCGTCTGATAAAGCTGACGCGAGTACTATTAGACCGCCGCCCAACGAGAGTCCTGGAACACAAATGAAATTATTACTCGGCTTACCCTCCGCTCACTTCGATATTTATGATCCCGGAATGAAATCAGTGGAACAGCTGTGAATTACTCTGTGGAATCGGGCATGATAAAGTTGGCTATTAGAATTTACCGTTCAAGTTACCACGCTCGGGTTAGTTCGGTTCGAATCCCTTCGTTCAAGGATTCTGATTAAACGCCTTCGTTGTTTCGATAGGAATGTATAGTTGTTTCGAAATGAAAAATTACTATTGTCCGGTATCGCTTTAGTCAGGCAAGGTTACAGAGGATCAGAGCAAGGTGTAACGATTCCCAGTTGCTGGTAAGCCAACTTTTGAGGGTCTCACTTTTATTATGGCTGATAGCACGATCGATCGCATCTATTTAAGGCAAGGCAAACGGTTCCGTTCTGTCCTCGTAAATACTGCGGCTTACAACGGTAATGCGAAACGAATGGTACCGTTCAAATTTATTGCCACTATAAAAATTTGTCGTGTTGACCGCGTTTTAATTGCGCCTCCGGCAAAATTGATGGCATCGTTTGGGGATATTTTCAATCTGGCTAATATATGTACCGACTTATTCAAACAAGTCTGTCGTTCGCTCTAATAATTCAGAAAATTCAAATGTCATTCTTGAAACGATTGAAAATTAATTTACAATCCGGGTTCAGGTATTATTTTTAAAGGGTTGATAATTTTTGTTGCCGGAAACAAGATCGTTGTCGGTCCTTATTTCCACGTACAACCAGTCGTTTCTTCGTTTTCGCTGAATCAGAATGCAAAGCTCGCAGTTTCAGTGGAGCTGGTTCAGAACGAACGAGTCTCTTTTTTTCTTGCGAACGCATCAAAAAGCCGCTGCACGACGAGCCTCGTCTCTCCGGGGTACGTTTACTTTTTTATAGAGGATATGTTCTTGGGGTGTGTAAAGGGAGCCATACGGAAATTTGCATACGAGAGAAACAAACGGGAAGCGCCCGGAATCGTCCGCCTTTATTATCAATTTAATCGAAATCGACTTCCCTTATGATCAGTTCCGTTCGATCGTAGTACCAATTAGCGGAAAGTAAGGCATAGTTTTTGATTTCGTATCATTTATTCTACGAGGAACTCTTTCGGCCATCTAATTAGAAAGTTTGTTATCATTGCATAAATTTGATATTAGTTTTAATAAATTTGTCAATTTCATATAATTTCGTATCACAATTTGACCGAGGCAAATTTATCAGGGGAATAATTAACTGTTTTCTTTTTTTTCCCCCCCACAAACGAGCAATTATCCGAGGCGCGACATGAAATAGATTACGGGTTCGTTCACCGCGGATGATTAATTTCAATAATTGATTGCCACTTCGGCTTGTTAAATCGGGGGGTATAAAAAGCATGCATATTTCGTTGGTGCGTCTCCTCTTGAATGTTGCAAATGTGTCTGGCGAATTTAAATTTCAATTAACGCTTCCATACGCGTCGTTTTCGGGGCAAAGTTTATGCTTTCGTTTCGATTCGGGGCACGTAGCCCTGTTACGCACGAATCGCTAATACGGTAATTTAACGTACAAAAGCAATTAAGAATTTAATCAGTATAGAATGAATCAAAATTAAAGAAACTCGAACCAGAATTTGACAAATATAACAAATATTTTCATTAATTTTGTAACGAATATCAGATTCTAATTTTGAAGTACGCGGCTTAAGATATTGATATATAATTTTTCAATTTTAATAAAGCAAGAATTCAATAAATCTGTACGGAAATTTCCATTCATTCGAAACGATATGTTCTGAGACGAAACGCGACCCAGCATTTCATACGTATTTTGCCGTGGCACGAACAAAAAGCTGGCTCCGTATCGACGAATCGGATTTCTATACGCGAAGAGGTTTAATTAACGCGCAGCTTGTCAGCCCCGCGTTTCCCCATTCAACGATTTCATTTGCAAGTATACCAGGCCAAACGCTGTTTATCAATTAGCCCTAGTTAGCTGGAGCGACCTAATTTCACGCGTCTTCGGAAACAAGCGTTGACAGACGCGAAATAATTAGGCGGGAAAGAAAGAGCGGCGCAGTTGAGGCTCATCAAGATTCGTGAAATAAAAAACGGTACGAGCCTTTGTTGAAATTGCTGGCAATTAGAGGAATGGCATTCAGTCCATTAAACAATTGCGCGTTCCGCTTGTTCTGGAAGGTTAAGAATGGTTTAAACAGTTGAGAGCTTTAGAAAAGCAACTTTCTCACATTGATAAGTTAAGTGTACGTAAGTTCATTAGCAATTGAAGTTAATTAGATATTTTAGATAAAGATTAATATCCTAAGAAATAATACGAATTATACATATTTTTGTCCAACTTTAATTTTTTAAATAAATCATAGCTTATATTATTAATGTGTCTAGAATATAAAAATTATATTTAATCAATTTAATTAAAGATCTTGAACTTAGTTTTATTAGAATACTAATACTCAAAATATGACTTAACATTGTAAGAAGGTATGCTTACTGTAGTACTCAATACAAACGTCCTACTTTTTATTCTTCTAAATTATTCAAAATTAGCTAAGAGTTCATTATTATGTGCTACATTATCACAAAATTGTTTACAATTTTGTCGCGCGATCGGATCTCGCTCTCGCTCACTACACGTGCGTGACTGATGCTCATTCGGTTTTCTTTTTACTACGATTACTATCGTGCGTACGCACTTCCTGGAAAAAAGGTAGGTCATGGCTTCCCACCCTCTCATTCATCCTTCGCGCGCCGCCGGTATTCCTTTAAAGTCCTATATCTCGGGAACCAATTGACGTATCGAGTTCGAACAAATTGCGTTGTAATTGTCGTACCTCCCTCTATCATCCAATTTAACACTTCTGGCATTTCTTTCAAAAAGACACGAGCGATAATCTTATAATAATGAAAAAGGTTCGAATTTTAATAAGACAATTTTTAATTCTTGTTATGAGGAATGTTAGGGTTCGGACATTTTAGAAATCTGAATTTTATTTTAGAAGTTAGAAGCTCTGAAGATTTGTAACTTTCTGTACGCCAAGTTTAGAGTTTGCGAACTTTAAAATTTGTTATTTTTCTTTTGGAAAAATGTAATATCTTGAACAGGTGACGTGATAACTTCGTGTGTAAGGGTATTAAATTACAAAACAAGGATGAAATTAGTAATTATTGTTGATATGCGAATTCAGCAAAGTTTCAAATGATGCTCTACGACGATAACAATCGTATCTATTATCTGGACATTACGGGGGAAATAAAACGGTGTTGGTAAACTATTCAGGCGAATGAAAGTTCGTGAACAATCATCAGAACAACGCACGAGTTTGGAATATTCGGTGGTCTTCAATTTCTTCGTTGTTTCGATTACATCGAGCTTTATGTCGGAGCAACTAATCAATCCATTGTTCAATTAATTAGCGGTAATTGTAATTTAATCATGAAACATGGTCGATTTTGAGAAGGTATCTCGTTTCCACTGACGTAATACAAATGCGATACATTACTTCTGCTCGAAATTAATTATCTTCATGTAAATCAAAATCAGGCTTGCTGTTGCTAAATGATCCATATCTGTTCGCTATTCTTCAATCCAATTCTTTTTGAATATCTTCATTCTATTTACCAAAATTATTCATTCAAATAATTCGAGATTAATTGACGTGGAGCTTATAGTCATTCTACTTTACGAAGAAAAATTATATTAAAATTGGTTGTCATCGTTGTCAGAGGCGCTTTGAAATAAAATAATTACCATATTTTCAATAGCATGCAATTTACAAAGAATTATCACAGCGAACACGTGTTCCTCAATCCCGACTCGTTTCGAACGGCAACTGCATACCTATGACAGTCAATAAATGTCAATAAAAGCGTAGGTGACATCGAATCGACAGGCACGTCTGTTCTCGTTAGTATCGTGTTATTTTTCGTGTTATTAAATGTCAATGAAAAAAGAGGAAATTACAACCATTGATTATATTGAAAAGAAATTTTTATCAAATTAAAAAACGTGTTCATCGTGTTTGAATGAACCATTTACGAAATAACAATTTTTATACTCCCCTTATAACCATGTAATTTTGAGATGATTCCGTACAAGACAATGAAATTTACATACCACGGTTATCGTTATCGTTGGGGTCAAAAATAAATGAGATATTTTACGCCACACCGTTCCACGGGCGGCGAACTATAGAGGGTCTGACGCAGTAGTAGCGGACTGCACGAGTCAGCCATAAGAATTCCAAAGCCTGGCGTTCAGTTAGTATACGAGCTCTGAATACACGCCCTGCTCCCTATCTATAGGTTCCTAGATAAAAGATAGGGAATAATAACTGTTAAATATGTTCTTGAGACAATTTTCTGCGGAAATTCTCTCTGAAAACGATCAGAAAAGTGCAGAACACGTTTCAAATCAATTCTTTCTCCAAATAAATTAGAATTCTACATCCTCGAATCATAGCTAATTTACAAATGTTTTTTTCCGTACCCATAGAAATTAACGTTATGTTACATTCGTTTCTCGTTCCTGGTAGAAAGTAATTCCGTAACGTGTCGTTTGAACAAGGATACAGGAACAGAAATTTGCTCTCAAGACAAAATACAGCAGCTGCACCCCATTCCCACCCTGTGCAGCTGGAACGTAACACACGTGCACCTTGTGTTCATGACCGTGAAGCATCAGTAGAGGCTGGAAAGTGCCTTACATCAAAGTTGACAAACTTGATTCGCCCTCTCGAAGCAATCAAAGGAGGATCGAACCAGAGGAAGGAGTTTGAACATCCTCCATTTTGACAAGCTCGCATCGTCTCGATTAATTAAGCTGCTCTCGTTAATCTATGAAACATTAAGCAACTATAATAAAAAGGATTCTACTATGAAAGGAAATTGTGAAACGAGACGGTATAAATTAGATTTTGAAACTCAGTAAAATGAATAATAACGGCACAAACGTAGCCTCTGTTGCCGACAAGTATACAAATTTTCGTATTAACAAGAATTATAAGAAGACTTTATCATCGTTTTATTCGACACGGTCGATACACTTGGAGATTCGTAAATTACTTCAGGCTACGCATCAGTTTGATTCCAAGGCATAAGAGCAGCAACGGGTAACCAATTCCAAAGCGCTTACAAGACAAACAAATGTAGTTAGATATTACTTTGGAAGCAGAGCACAGTCTCTTGAGCCATTTCTCTTCAAACATTGCTGCCGTCGCGCAATAGAACAGGGAAATAAGGTTCTGGGCGGTAAGAAATCCGCGGGGACTTAAGAACTTCTGATTACGTTGAACCTTGTTTCCACAAGGCAGGATAAAATGATTCTTTCCGCCACAAAAACGACTCTCTGAAACTGTACCTTGTAACATACCGTCTTCCCACTAATCATTATTGGTTCGATGTTGGTCCACGACACTATTTTTAATCTCGAAACATGCATTCTATCGAATGCTCGAAAAGATAAGGTCGCGGAATGGATTTTCTTAATCTTTCGAAAATACTTGGAATGCTTTCTTGCGGGGAAACTTTTAAAGTTGCAGCTCCTTCCGGCATCAACAGAGCAAATCATATGATTCTTTCAATTTCCTGGAAAAAGAAAGTTTCCAGGAATCAGTCCACCATCTCCAATCTAACTTTCGAAAATAAAGAGCACCTTTTCGTTTACGAATTCTACGAACCAGGAAACCGACGATGAAGTGCTTCTTTTTTAATCTATCGTTTGTTTGATGCGAGGCCATTTTATCGTAGCTACAAACACGGTGCGCCTTCTTGAAAATTATTTTTCATTAAAAATTTGTGGTGCACAAAGCTCTATGATCCCGAAAGCTCCAGACTGAAATGTTTGAAGAAGATTTCGCGAACGAGTTACTTTAATCCGTTGAATTGTAACAGCCATCATCCTGGATAACGATTTTGCGGATTCGCGTGGAAATCACTGGTTTCCCGAACTTTTGGGGATATTTCGGTCAACCATGCGTCCCTTCTAGTATTCTAGCACGGTTTCGGCGTATAAATTTCGTGCATGCCTGCGATGGTTTATGCCGGCGGGATTAAATAACTTGACCCGGTCGCAACATATCACGAAACCGAAGCACCTCGTCTATCGTCGCGATTTTTCTCTTTCCATTTTCCTTTGATCCACGAAAATTCGAATAATTCGTACAACTTCGATTCGTGAAATTAAATCGAGAAGCGTAATCAAATAAAAGCAGTGTTAGAGAATCGTTGTAGAAGATGTCCTTACGAAAGGATTGAACCGCATCCTTGGGAATACAACGGGCCTTTAAATGATCTCAGGGCAACAGTTAAGGTTCCAGGAAGTCGAGCCGGTCGTCGCCGTGGAAATTGGATCGGTCACTTGATATCGCGGTCGGTATTCTCGAAATTCGAGCGTGCTTGCCAGCCACGCAACTCCGCCTAACCTTCCCTTCCGCCCCCGTTTGCCTGTCTCGTATTAATATTAAATTCCGTTTGCTCCCGTCCCAGCCACGCTTAGATGGGCCTCTCATCCCTCGGTTAGGGATGCTCTCCGACGGTTGGATGCCTGTAGCTGGTCAGCAGACAAGAATTATATGAGCGAATACCTCACGCCCCATCCACGCCCAAAATGGATCGTGACTGATGCTTTTCCTGCGAATTGTCGCGGCAGGAAATGAATTTGCTTCTCGATAGTTATCGATTCGTGGCTTAAATGGTTGTTTTACCTGGTTGTATCGAAGTTCGAATAAAATTTTTGTTTCGCGCCGCGTACTTTGCACGTCAGAACGATTTCTCGAACGAGTTAGCTTCCAGCAGCCATTCGCGCGCGAATATTCGCGGGTGGCGGAAGGATCTCGGGTCGAATCGCGTTGCCGGAGGAATAAAAAGCATCGATAGCGGTGGCCAGATTGCGTGAATCGTCGTAGTAAAACTCCCGACGTTGCGGGGAACGTTATCTGGGACACCTTTTGAGCGCACGGTTACCGTCGCTACTATCGTCAGCGTGGCCCGTCGTCGTGCTCGTCGTCTGAATACAAATTACACGAGCGAGCGTGCCGTACGATGCACTGGCCAGCTGGCCATCCGTATAAATTTGGCCGTCGATACCGCGATCCTATCTCGAATTAATTCCTGCGGACCTCTGATAAATTTCGACACGCTCGAGGTGCCGGCTGAATCATGTCGTCTTCCGTTTGATCGATTTCTTTCGTTTTGAATGAGCGAAAATTTCCTGTGATTGGCAAACATTAGTATTTAACAAAATGGACAGGGTAGAAATATTATTAAAAGTTAACTTCTGTAAGCTTCTCAAAGTTGTCAATTGATTAATAATTAATGATTGAATTTGCATCGAAGACGAATTGTATTCTCGAACAATAATGAAAATATTTATCGTACGACCTTATTGATTTCAAATTTGAATTCATTGATATCGCGAGGGTGTAGGGCAAAAAAGAAAAAGAAAAATGACTACTCGAAGTATAGGTAGGTAGTAACCGGAAGAGAGGAAAGTTTCGCCTAACGACGTCGTTATTATTACGTCAAATATACTTCTTCGTGACCCTCGACGACACACTCGACGTTACACCCCCTTGACTCGCAAGAACAGTCGTTCGTTGAAGAGGAAAGACCTAGATTCTTGCCGTGAAGGGTGGGCGTTGAAATTCGCGAGCATTTAGACGCGTTTCATTTGCGCTCGGTTATCGACGCCGGTTATTACGTTAAATGCTAAACATTTTTTTATGTCGACGGACATTCATCCGCGCGCCGCTGAAACGTTTGCCGGACAGATTCATTATGAGCATTTAAAACAAAAAGGGAAGTAGGGCGTTGTAAAAAAAAAAACACGTTGAACAACGGGGAATCGTGGATATTTTGCAGACGAGAGGGAACGAAATATTTTAAAATTACGTACAAAATGGAACGTCAAATGTGATACAACGTTTCAAGCTGAGTGCTTTGAAACGACGTTGATGATTTAACAGAATTATGATAGACAGTATAATTTATCGTATTCAATTAAAAAGCACGCGGTGTGTCGAGTAACAGCACGTTGCTACAGAAACTTTGTTACAAATTTCATTACGGATATACAAAATTTCAATTGATATTGAAATTAAACTTCAGAAATGTAAAACCTTTGATTGGTTATTTATAACCGGAATTTCATTACTACGAAGATATTTGAGACATTCAATTCAACGTTTTATTATAAAAGGTACAATTTTTCGATTACATATTTGTTCGTCTGATTCACTGGACAAAGTTCTCAGAATTGAAAATTAGAATTAAATATTCACGTTAAAAGTTTGTGATTCTTATTAGTATCTATAAAAACATTTAATTTATAAGACTGACTTTATACTGTATTCATTCTACTTGGCCATTCACCAAGCGACACTTGTCTGACCAGTCACTGACTTATACTACTTGTTTCTGCATAGGCGTTGAGTTTCGTAACAAGATTAATTAGTAGCCTAGCCATTAACGTCTTAACAAAAATGATAAATTTATTTCTCTATTATAAATTATGTTCGAAATTTGAAATTATTAATAGTTTAATAATCAATTAATGAAGAAAGTTACAATCTCAAGGGATCGAATAAAGATCTTTAAGAAGTTGATAACGTTATTATTTGCCCTTTTGATTTGATTTCTCGATTCGTTATCGGATATTGCGAACGAAATATTAAAGGTGATTAGAATTTTTCTGTAATTGATTTGATTGAAGGGAATGAAATTAGTGATCGAAGTTAGAGGGTGAATCGTGACGAAGTTCCGAGTCGATGTAGTTCTGATCACCGGTAACCAGAGAATTGGAACATCGTGGATTGTTTCCGATCCAGTTAAATAGTGAATCCTGATTCATGAAAATTAAACCGCTTCCGGTTGTAGCGAAGTTTCCGAATTAATATGTAACTGCGCTAATGAAGTGCAAATTTAATGTGCCTCTGGGACAAACAGGTACACGCCTGGTAATTAATACTAATAATTAACGGGGACGAATTATTGTGCGTTTTTGTTGGATATTAATTGGAAAACTGTGGTAAAATTCGTAATTATTCAAAACCTCAATACGAAATAGAAATTGAAAAACAATTCGTTGCAATTTGTTATTTTACAAATGAACAGAGATGCAATTTTTAAAGAAAATATTTTACAAAAGAAAGCTTGTTCCACGTAATTTTTATTTAAAACCGTAGTGTTTATATAAACGAAAGGTTCCATCGAATTCGAATTGTCAAGTTGTTATAATATTTCTTTGTAAAATGAATTTTTAATTAAATTGAAGTTCTTTTGATGTAATATCGTTATGGGATAATTTCAACGAAAATTCTGAACTCTTCTGAAGCTTCACAACTGAATATTCCCGTAAAATGCTTTCAACTTTTCTTATTCCTCTTATTTAGATTTTTTAGCAAAGAGATTAACCTCTTACTTTTGCTTCACCCTTTTTTCGCCTCCCATTTTATTATTCCTTTTAATGTTTTTCACAGTCCTGTTTACGTTTGCCGACAGCAAGAATTAATCCGAATCTTCTTAACTTATCAAGCAGACACTTTAAAATAACGTTTAATTATAACATTTGTCTGTTTTCAACCTGACAATTGATATACTAATACCCGGAATTTGTATTTTCCTTTCAATTAAAAAGATTAATTTTATCAAAGTTCTCCAAGCGACCGTTTGCAGTATTTATAATTATCGAATTTCGATGCCTCTGGCAATTGAATTTAATCAGTTTTATCGACTTAGCGGTATCATTAAAATGAATGAATCAATAATTACCCATCGGTTGATTAACGTTCGATTTCGCGATCGTGAAGTGCATTTCGAGTTTCCACTTCGTTAACGAACGAAACAAACGAAAGAGCAGGGAAATTGGAAGCGGAGAAAAAAAAGAAGAGGAGCAGGAGGATGAATGAAAATTAAAGAGCAAGGAGGTGGTTGGCGGGGTGGTCGGGCGGGATGGTGTGTGACGCATGGCAAAGGGAGAAAACAGGAATAAACTTTTCGCCCCAGTGAATTCCAGCGTGTTCCGCGCAACGTACAGCTAATGAACGTAGTTACTGTCCGGAAAAGTAATTTTAATATGTCGTATCGGTAATTTTCATCGCCGCCGGGTGCCGTAAACCGTCGCTAATTGTTTCCAGTTGTCGACCAGCCGGCAGTATATACAGCTAATTAATTTCCGTCCCGATCCTGCGCGAAACAACGTTCAACGTTTATTTTACGCAAAAAATTCTGCCACCCTTGCGAAACTTTTGCGAAATCAGATGAATCCCTTTCGACGAGAACTCATTAATGTGATCGCGCCATATAACGAATAAGTAAATCTTAAACGCTTTTCTGGGCTCTGAGTGTTTGGAATTTAAATTATCTGGCATTAGTAGCTGCAATAATTAAATAGGGATTTGCAATAGAATGTTAAACGTAATGTTTCGAAATTATCGTCTGGAAAGGAACCAACGACGTAAACGTCGGTTGACGGTCGCGTGAAACTTAATTAAAAAGGGAAGAAAAAGACGGGAGAAATTCACGATCGATCAACGTCGTTCATAACTTTTATACGATCGACGAAACGAACAAGAGGATTCCATTTGCACGAGTTCGGCCCGCCATTCGTTTAAAATAAAACCGAGAACCGAAAGTACGCGGGGAAACGTTTACAAAAGTTAGATTATAACTTGACTCGAGGAGTACGAATGTCCGTGGTGAAAAAAAGACGAGAAGAGCGAAAAAGAAACGGGGAATCTGTTGAAACGAGTGCTCGGTCCGTTTAAAAAAAGAAACCTGGAAAAACCATTTGCGAACCAAGCAGGCAGAGTTCGAGGGAATATTAATTGAATTCAAGTAGGAAACTCTTCGAGAACGATCCTCTTTGCCTTTTTTTTTTTGTTCCCCTTGTTTCTCTCTCTCTATTTTGTAGATTCGATTGAACGCAGCGTGCCAGGGGTTTTTTAGGCGCGTCACATTGAATTTTGTTGAACGACCGAGTGAATTGCAAGCTTTATTTCGACCGCGTCAATATTTGACGAAGGTTTCGATATTTCATTACACGCTGTCTCTGTTTCGTAAACGGAAACGCTGGCACGCGATGAATACCGTGCTTCGAAACAACCCCCCAGCGATTTATCCTTCTTTTACCTGCGTTCAATTATTCGCTGTTTTTGGCTCTCATTATTTCATTTGAAAGTAACTCGGCGATGAAAGAAAACATCGACGGAATAAAAATTGGAGGGGAACATCTGCGAACCCTTCGAGGACCGGAAGTTCAAAGAAAATATTTGAAAATTGTTCATTTAACGATAACATTGGCGAATTCTTTGATCGATAATTAGCAGCTCGAAGATAACGAAATGTATATCGCCGAGGGAAAATTAATTAAAGTGTATATAATTACAAATTTTAATGAAACAATAATTAATCATCGAATATAAATTAATATCGCTCAGAATTCAAGATACACGCTGAGAGCAATAAATTGATGTTTTTCGAGTGGCAATAATAAAATATATAAATAGGTAATAAATTCGACTGACGGGGAAATTAGAATTAAAAATTAATGGAAGATAAAATAAAAGGAATTAAATGTAATTGGTGCTCGATCGGCTCGAATCGGATAATTTTCAGTGAAAACGATCGGCTGCAAATAAACCAAAACACATCTATGGTACTTTAATGAACGTCAGGATTTAACGAACGCAATTGGTCGGCGGCTACGTGGAATGTGCCCTTTCAACAATTTTGGACCACATCTCCATGACACCGTGATTACTTTCATAATCACGATCCACGAAGCCGATATTGCGTTCGCGCGCAGAATTTTAATTGAAATCGTTCGATAGTTTCCTGTAATTTCCAAAAATTCACCTTGCCGGCTCGTTGTTTACCGACCTTCCGGTATTCGAACTATTTTAATTTTGAAAACTCGCTGTACGATCTTTTCAAGCACCCTTCGCGGCTTGTTCTAAATGTCAACGTGAACGGAATATATAAATGATCGATAACACGCTTTGCGGTTATTTATTAAAAAACACACCGATTAATACATTGCCTATCACAGTAGAAATATCAGTATATTGTCAAGCATGGAATAATAAACACTCTGTAATTTTATAGATTAAATTTGGAATTTAGAATTTTGTTTAATATTCCTTACCATTTGGTTATTATTTGTTTAGATTAAACTCATAATCCTTCTATCGAATTGGTAACTGGATTTTCAAGTTTTGTACTCTCTTTTTTCTCTAAAATGACAAAATTTTGAAATAAAACCCACGGATAAATCACGAATTTAATCGAGACCCTAAGCTCGGTTCTGGTGAAAATGAAACCGCATCGAAGTTCCACAAGGAACGACGTTTGTCACCTTTTAACCCCGAAAAGTGCAATGAAAGTGTCCTGCAGCAGTTCCCATGATCCAGAACCGACACTTCAACCCCGAGGGCGACTCGAAACTCTGTCACGACGAAGGGATGGAAAGTAAATAGAGGAACGATTCTGTCCGACGAAGGGTTAGGTTCATCGACAAAGTACCATCTTGTGGAGGCAGATAGGAGCTTTGTAAAATTGGAACAGGATGGTTGTTAACTTAAGGAAGTTTCAAGAGAATTGAGGAAAATCAATATACAAGGGGATGAATTAGTTTTCGAATTTGAATATATTATAATTTAAAATAGCTCTCGACTTATCAGGATATTTTATTAGAAGCTTAATTCAAAGTTACAAGTATGTAAGTAATAATTTCAAAATTATTTTATTACCGAATTAAATATCTATACACAAATTTTAATGAGATATTGTCAATTGTTAATATAACACTTTTTATTGTCAAATACATGATTGTTACTGGTTCTTAAGCATTACTGAAACCTGTATGGCAGCCAAAACGAAATTGCTGCTGCAGTATTACTGGGCCATAAATTGTTTTTATGTTCGTGTAATTATAATAATTTAAAAATATAGGAATCAGATAGAACGCAAACTACGATCTATCAGTCCCCTATAGGGATTCGCCACATTTTCTATATCATTCATAATCGATGAAATAATTAAAAGTCCCATCGGTTGGGAAAAACGAATCGAGACCCGTATTCGCATTCAATAAAAGAGAGGCAACTGGTTTTGATTTAAGGCGAAAAGAAAAAATCGTGCTCGATACGCGAAGTTACGCCGGGATACAAGTGTCGAGATATCGTGATTTAGGGTTGAAAATAGGCCTTCGGATCGACGGAATGGGGGATGGGGCGATATGGAAACAGTATATATTCGGGCAACTATGGAATAGGCTGGGGAATGTAGATATCCGGCAGCCAACACGTTTGATATTCAAAACCGACCCCCTACCCCCCGGTGCCGAGTAATACGCGTAAATTTTTCCATCCCTCCTTGTCAGACATTTATGAATCCCCTGTGGTATGTAACATTCTTCTTTTTTTTTCGCTAAGACTTTTAAGACACTTCGAACATTTCTCACTTTCGTGTAATATTGTTCGTCTTTGAAACCTGGTATTAAATTTGAGAGAATTTATTTTCTGTCAATGACATCGACGAGATTTTTACGTGATTGTTTTGGGTAAACTTTGGGCTTCAAATCGATGCGCTATAAGTGTCATTTTGATATACTTTTATGTCATGAAATCGTGATGATATAACCCAGTTTAATTTGCTTCTCGAAATCAGTCATTGTTTGATTTAATCGGTAACAATTCATTTTATACCAAGAACATTGACGAGCCCTTTACATAGTGATTTTTATTAAACTTTAAGCTTTAAATTGACGTATCACAAGTGTCATTACGCGACACTCTTCTGTCATGAAATTATATCAGACTTCGAGCGTTTCGAAAACAGATGTTTGGTACTTAATTCTTTCAATGCAAACAAACCGATCAGAAATATGACTGTTGTATTTTTCTTCGATTTCTGTACCGAGCAAGTATTTTATTAGTTTACACGTGCCAGAGACGGCAATAACTTTCTCGTTCGTCAAACAAGCAACCGAGAAACGTTGAATTTTTCTTTCCACCCTTTGCCTTGCCGGCTTCGCTCGTAGTTTTGTGTTATTAGCGGAGTTGGTGCTCTTAAAATATATTTTACCGGCTTCTGGTAGAAGGAAAGAGGGAACGAGAGAGAGATAGAGAAAAAAATGGGAATGCTTTCGTCCGTTTCCAGCCAAACCGCAGGATATGAGAATATGTGGTCCCCGGACACCGGTGAAATATAACATGCCTAGAAAAGTTACTTCTCGCGGATATTTTTCCGGCCTCGAGTGAATAACACTGTTCAAAGTGTTTTCTTTCGAATTAATCGTCGAGGGACGTTCGATGAAACTCTAATTATCAAACGAAAACAAGAACGAATGTCCGCGACGAAACGAAACACGAATTTAAATTCCCGATATTCCGTGAAGTGCCCCATCAATTTTCGAGTGTATCTAATTACTGAGAAGGGAATCGAGTATCGAATTTAATCAGGAGGTTAAATTGGTAATGATTTAATCTGAATTGGTAGTTAAATTCACGATCTTTTCTACCTTGGAATTACTTTTTTAGTTTACTTTAATCGAAGTTGGCGTCGGTCCAATTAACCCGTTCGACTTGTTAGAAATTTAGAAATTTAGAATTATTGTTTCGAGGGGTAGGGCGGAGCAGGAGAAGAGATATTCAGCTCGTAATTATTAATAAATTTTACTTTTATTTTTAAAATTACACTCGCGAATACAGAGATTTGGAAATACATTTTTTCGGCATAAGTCTTTGACAACTTGGAAACTTCAGAATATTATGTTTGTAGAAAAACGTGAATAGAAAAATTGCTTGAAGTACTTTTGAACGATTTGAAAGAGAAACTTTCGAACGAATTTCACTAATAACCCAGGCGTCAAACGTGACAGCATCGAACAAAGGGATTACGATGTAAAGGTGGGAGACGTGTTGTTTAAGTTGTTAGGACGTCGACGTCGTTCTCGTTATTAGTTGGCAACACTCGGGAACTCTTTTTGAAAGTGCGTCACGGCACGTAGGAGTTGTGATTAACTCGGAAACTTTCGGTCTAATAACCAGCGACACAGGACTGACGATTTACGAGCGCGGTTGCGGTTTCGCGGTGAAGGTTTCCTAGAAAACTAATTCCGTTCGGCATAAATTCCGTTGCGTTTCATTTGCAAGTTGGCTCCGTTGAATCTTTAGGCGGAAATTTCGGAAACTCTCCAGGAAATTTCGTTTCGAGCCAGTGACAAGGAAAAATTGTTTGCTCGACCGTGAACCCATTCACTATCGTTGTTACTAAACCATTTGTTCGTTCGACTCGAATAATAACCGCGTTAGAAATTCGGTTTCGTTCGATGGAATCGATGTTGCTCTTCTATTAATAGAGCCTAAGTTTCTCGAGGATCGCATGACAGAAGACGTCAAAGATGTTCGAACTCGCGAAAGAATAGCTCGTTCCACTTTAGCAACTTTTATTTCGATGCCTGGACGGTTTTGTTCGCCGTTATTCGAGACAACGGAGGACACTGTCAGGCAGCGGATCCTTTTCCGACGTGTATCATGTTTCCACGGGGGGGCGGAGACGACATCGAAAAAAGATGTCACTGGACGATCGTCGTTGCCGGACGTAGAAAATGGAACTCGTCCTTCTCCGCGATGGCAACATCCCCCTGGGATCCTTTTTACCGGCGCGTGGAAGTCTTGTGAGATAGGTCTTGCCAAGGGGTTGTCGGGGTAGAACTGATCGAGTAGGATGTCGATAAATCAAAATTCTTGACACGGTGCTTCGAGTAAAAAAAGAAAGAATTAGAACGTCGTCTGGGTGATTTGATCTTATCTGTTACTCAACAATCTTTAGTTAAAAATCAAATTTCGCAATGAGAAGAATATCTTATGCGAACAAAAGTGATTGTAGAGACTTATAATTCTGGCAAAGTTTAGTTAGGTGTCTTTAAAATATTTTTGAGATAAAATTGTTCAAAAGCAGAAGTTCTGTATTTAAAAGAAGAGTTGTTTAGTTTGACTTTAAAACATAGTCTTCGTAGATTTGGTTGTTGATCGAATATTTTGATTTCTTTTCTTAATTTAAATTCTCTAAAAAAATGATACACTTTCCTCCAGAAATGTTAATCGAGAAAATAGGGCTAATATTTCATCAACTTTAAGGGTTTTAATTGGCTCACTGTATATATTCTTGCTGAATAATTATCTTCAATTACTGGATGGACAAGCGACAGGTATTTTCATCGATCAAAAAACCCACGAATCTAATTGAATCCAGTCTGAGCACCGTCTGCCGTATGATCATCAATAAAGAATCGATTAAAGAGACAATTTACCAAAGATCGATAACCCTTCCCGTACGAAATCGTTATCGAACCAGTCCGAAATTAATTTTCCTCGTCTGGTAACGGGATATAACTCGGTGCTCATATTTTATCCCTTTTAATTAACCGAGGATTAAAGCGCACCAAAAGATATTCCAAAAAGTTCTGTCGCATTTATTGCAATTTTCTTGTCTTTCATTTTTAATGTTACAATCTTCCAAATATAGTTAGCGACTCAGTAATGGACAACTATTAAATAGACGGTGAATTATAATTTTTAATAAGAAAAATAATTTTAAATTGAATCTATCAAGCTAGAAATTTAGGAATATGAGAATCTTAGAATATTATACTTTTAGAAATTTAGAAATATATTTTTAGGCTACTTATACAAATTATTTTTCGCGAACGAAGATGTTAATAACGTTTTATTAGTCCTGCCAGGCGGTTCTGCTCCCTTTCTCATATCCTTGCCTTCTTATCGCCGGTCATTACTCACGAGTGATTAATAAAGACGCGGCATACATATTAAAAAGATGAGTTTTCCGTGGATTCGCGTGAAAAGACCGTCTTGACAGGCTGCCAAGAAGGAGCTGGCTAGGATCGTGGCCAGCTTTTTCAGCTGTCTGCCCGTCTTCTCGTAATGTCCGAGCCACACCGGAAACCGGGTGCTAGGATCGCTCGACTCTGCCTGGTGATCGATACCCGAATCGTAGCCGTTGTTTAGCAACATGGGACCGGCGACCCATTGTTCCGGTCGGATTATTAAAATTTTCGGAACACCCGTACCTCGCCCCTTCTGTTTTGGGATTCGTTTAATACACCGAACCGGTCCCTCGTTGTATTTCGGGTTAATTTGACCGACCGTGCGTCGACGAATTATGTATTATGAATTTGCGTACAACCGGATTTTCCGGGTTTTGAGCCTGAACGCCTCTTGATTCTGGCCATTTTCGAACACGCACGATTGACAGCCACAAGGCAGACTGAAATTAATTTTACATTTACGTGTATTAACACTCGTGTGTTGCCTTTTTCAGGATTTTGGTTTTTAAAAATATTCTGAATGATAAGGTTTGAAGTAAAAATAAGTTAAATAATTATTACTGAATTCTTTATATATATTTGAATCTGTCAAGATGTAAAATTTTGGGAAAGAATGTTGGAGATTTTTGAAGAATTGAATCATTCATTTCTGATGTCGATTTTATTCACGATCGACAAAGGATCGAAGGAGGGTAAGAAAGAAAAATAAAGAAACGTGGTTCCTCGAGTTCTCCGGCCGTTTCGGTCGAAGCTTTTTAAACCCCTTTCTACATTATTTTATCTCCCTTTTACCGCACCCCGTGAGGCCTCTTTCGCTCGACTGCGCATTCCTTTTAACGATTTCAAACCCCTCACTTTGGTCGCGATCAGCGACATCCGTTTTCGTTTCACGTTCCTCGACGATTCCACGCGTGTTCCCTCGCGAACCGTGTTCCTTCCGGTTCTCTCAAAAACGAACAAGAGGATTCTCAAAGAAATCGACGATTAGAGATGTCTTTGTCTGATTACAATTCCCGAATTATCATTTCTTTTTAACGAACCGTCTGGGGATTTCATTTTCTGCAGAAAAATCGATCGATAGAAAATTTGTTAACAAGACAAATTTAGTTTAAAATTTAAATGAAAAATGAATCCGGCATCCGCGACACTGTAACCCCATCGGGGCCGGGTCACGTCGAAGGTGTTCACGATTTTTCGTTGACAGAATATCGGCTCGCAATACGGCGTGAGGTGTAAAACCGACAGAATGGAAGTCAATTGACGAATACATCTTCGAGAAAAGGGATGGAAAATGGGGGAGGGGGGGTAGTACGTCTGCGATGCCGGTGCACAAGCATCCCCTCAGACCCTCTCTCAGCCAAGTTAAGGATTACCGTTTCCCTTCTCGATTCTCGAGTACTGGAACCCATGATATCTTTCTATTTCCCTCTTTGCACCCCTCGCCACCACTCGTAGCCCGTTTCTTTTTACGACTAGGAAGCCTCCCCCTCTCTTTTCGTCTCGTGTTTCCTTCTCTCCTCGCTTTCATTCTTAGATAATCCGCGGAGTAAGTCGATATACCCGGTCGGATTCGAACGAAATCGAAATCCGTCGGAGAAAAAGGGCCCGCACGGAACAGAGAAAGGGCCGACGTCGGTAATATCGCGTCTAGAAGGTCCAAATTGATTTCTACCCCCGTGGCGAGGAGGAGGGTCTGGAACAGAGCGTTTGTAACCGGAGGGGGGACGAAGAGAGACGACGAACGTCTGGATTCAACATTTTAATAAAAGCCACCCCCGCGGTTTTGTCGCCGTTACCAAGATGAACTTTTCGGGGCTGCGAAATGATCCTTCGCCACCCCCGGAGAGCATACGGGGGCGGGTTATAACACCTGAGAGATCACCGTGCCGGAATTTGATTAAGTTTTCCAAGGCCAGGTCTAATTTTTTATGCCCTTTCCATTATTTTCAGTTCCGTTCGTTTAGGGTCGTAGATAATATTCATAACTGTTAGGGAAATTATTATAAGGTATAAATTTTAATTGCGTAGAGTAAGTTGTTTGTAGGGTTGTATTTCAGCTGTTAATTTCTAAATAAAAGGATAAGGTAGAAAATTAGTTAAGAAATTTACAAATAAACTTGTTGTTAATTATTCAAGAAAATTACAAACTGTTGCACTAATATTAAACTTTGATATCTCCTTAAATTACATATAAAATTGTATTTGTAATATAAGTTCCAGAAATATTATTAATAATTGAAGAAAGCTAATTTGTACGTCGGTCGCATTATTCGTAGTTTATACTACTGAATTCGCGCTGTCTTAACATTTATTCATTAATTCGATAAGAAAAACACGAATACCGACTAAGAACTATTAAATTTCGATAAGAATGGTGTTCTATCGAATATTCGGAACGGCTCGAAATTCAGATGTATCGAAATTCGTAACGAACAACGTGCAACAAGTTGCTGCTTACATATGCTCAACGTTCCGACAATTTACCATTCGACAAGGCCTTCGAAGGGCCCATGTAAATTCTCGATTAAACGCCCTCTAATGCTCGATGAAGTAGTTTCAACAAATCGTACAACTTTCGATTTCCATGGGAAAGAAAGAACATACTTACATGTTCGCCTCGACTTGGACAAAAATTATTTTTAAAAGCTAGATTAATCAATCGTTGGATTTGTTTGGGTATACTGAGTTGTGTTTGGAAGTTTCAAAATAACAATTAATAATTTTCAGGCCACAAATCAATACGAATTTTATTTATTTATCACTGCGTTCGTGGACTGAACCAAAAGATTTGGCAATGAATTTCCAAATTGTTTATCACCTACAAAGGGGGGAAACGATTGTTGCGGTTATTCAGTTGCTTGCGTCGACCGCTCGAACTTCCAGGTAGCATTCAAAGACGCCGCCGACTGGCAGGTCTTTGGTTTATTAAGGTCGTCTTGGATTTCCAAGAGGTCGGTGCTCGCTTATTACCCTGGCCACGGTTTCTCCACGGATGTGTGGAACCGCAACGCCTCTCTGAAGCCTTAATTGAAACATTGTCTGAAAGGTGTACGGAGATTTCCGTGGTCCCTTTGTACCGCGACAGCTCGAGTGTTTATCGATTTTATCCGCCAGTGTTTGGACGCGGACGATTCATTAACCCGTTTGAGTTTAATTCGATGAAATTAATCCCGTTTTATTTTTATCTTTCGACGTTTCAAGCTTGCAAACGTGATTGAACAACCTTTCATTTTATTCTCAATTCTCATCATTTAAATAATACAATTCGACAAATTTTTGATACATATATCATTGTAATACTTGTACAAGATTTTTCGGATTATTCCAAAGCTTTCAATGCGCGTATTTGTCACACTTTGGTAGGCTGTTACAAAGCGTCGTTAAATCGTGTTCAACGAAAAAAGTAACGAGGATTTCGCGGTGTGAAACGAGGGAGGAACTCGTCAGAGGGTTTAGTGGCTGGGACGAGGGGGGTGGAAAGAAAAAGCGTCTCGTTAAGGCGACTGTTTCAACCCTTGAAAACTGTGCGAACGGAAGGTATTTCCAAGGGGCGTACAAATTATATTTCAAAAGTTTCTAATGTCAATGTAAAGCCATTGTCCTATCGTTTAACATAAAATTTATTTATTTTCAATCGAAATGCTCTGGCTATTTTAAGAATCTAAAGAATATAATTTGCCTATGTCAGAATATGTAATAAATGTCGATTATGAAATTCCATAATTAAGGGTCCGATGATGAAAACTTTGAAATAAGAAGGGTTTAACAATAATTCTCCCCGTATGGCCGTCTTCGTCGGGAACGCGTTCGGAGGAAGAACAGGTGTTGAGCTCAGTTCGATCCCTCGTTTCAAAGAGGAAACTTCTGTTCCGTATACGCTAAGAGTAACCAGCGGTTTTGTAGTATTCGTTCTTTACTGTTCCCCCATGGTGAGCACCACCGACGGTAATGCGCTTCTTGGTACATTAACCTCGCCTTGCGCACAATTCTCGACCACTCACACATTGCGGCGTGTACAGGCGAGCACAATAAAGGGTTGTGTACGGCTCATCCGCTTAGGTTCTACTCGAATCGCCAGGAAACATCTTCCTCGTCGATGCGCTTGTTAGTTCAAAGCACAGGGCTATCATTGTATTATCAGCGTTTGAAATTATAATTTATTTATTCGTTACGTTTGTTCTTTCGTTGTAATATTTATTTCTTCGATAGACTGTTGTAATGACTCGCGTAGACGATGGGGGATTAGGAATGGAGGGGAAAAGAAGAGTAGGATAATGGAAAGTGGGGCGATACTCGAGACACTTCTCTTTGGTCGGTCCTAATGTGCACACGTGTCGACATTCTAAAGTATCGAATCGAATAGTTCCTTAAATACAAATAAAATAAAATAAAATACAACTACTGTAATATTTATTTCGATATTTAAATACTTAAAAGTTTTCGAATTAAAGAAACAAAAGAATATTTTTGTAATATTATCACAACGCTCGAACGTTAATAAAAGATTTGCAGAATTAAATATAGCAGAATCAGATGGTATGCTTTTATCATCGTTTTAATCCCATAATTTCAGATGCGAATAATTAAATAATTATTATACTCATTTCATAGGGAAAAAGTAGCCCTTGAAAGGCAGTTTAATTAATACGAAGTGGATTCAATGAAACCTGAGTATAATAAAGGCAAAGTAAAGTGTACTGTTGAATATTATAATTAGGTTTTATGCCTCGAGCGCCCTCATTAACCCCTTGCTTCATTTACATATCACAAGTGTCATCTAAAATATTAATTAGCTCGTTCGGAGGAATCCTTGCCACTTCGATATAAACATTCATCAAATCTTACCGGAATTAAAGACATGGTTAAAGAATAAAAATCGCGAAGGAATACATTCTCGAACGAATTGTCAACATTTTCACGAATTTCAACAGTGGATCAGCTATTTCACGTTAAAATTATCGATAAAATGTTTATATAATCATATTCCTTGAACTTTAAGCTTTAAATTGATGTAGAATAAGTATTATTTTGTAATACTTTTATGTCATCAAATGGTGTCAGACTCTGCATACCTCCAAATCGATCATTGTTGTATTCAATTGATGGTCAGCCATTTTGTGTTAGGAATATTGATAAACAATTTATATGGTCATTTTCCTTGAAGTTTAAGCTTCAAAAACATATATCATAAGTGCCATTTCATGATAATTTTATGTTATAAAACTTATTTTATATTGAACAATGTCATAAAAGCAGTAGTACATGTCTGACTTATCACTTACTTGTACTACTTAAATATAGTTCTAATCCCCTGCAGCACTCTTTCTGTGCAATATTTAGGCAACAAATTTATTAGGGATTGTAGGCAATATTATCAGCTAATAAAATTATACAAATTGAACAATTATTCACCCCAAATTCCAACCCTTCTTACCTCCAAACATTCACAAACGTTCCTGACAAAATTGTATATTTAATAATTAACTGGAACGAACCCCCACCGTTTTCTTTAAAACTGAACGTAATCTGTCACTCAACATCAACTCTTAACTCAAGCCAAGGACCTCTCGGAACATGCAGACAGACGGGCACGTACTTTCGCAGACATTTAAAGCGAACACCCCGTACGAAAAGGTCGCGGCAAGGAAAGGGGTGGTGTTGTTCGCGACAACGACGCTGGCTGGCCAGCGTTTTCTCATCCCCTCCCGGTGGAAACGAAACAATTACAACTATGCCACAATAATTTATAATTCTACGGGGTGCAACCCTCCCGTCCTCTTTCCCCGTGCGCCACGGTGTGGCGCAGTTAAACGTTATTACTTCAGTCGTTGCAGATAATTTCCCTCGTTTGTTCGCCGAGGCATTTACTGCTCCGCGACAGGCAGAAAGGGTAGGCAGGGTGGCGGTTGACGAATTCGCGCGGGTACACAGGGCGAGAAGGAGGGGTCGGGTTTTAGGGGCGCGTGGGTGGCTCGTGGAACTCAGGGTAGTTGGATATAATTCGCCGTTAATTCCTGGCAACGAGAAGGAATCGCGGACGGGGGTTGCCGCTCGTCGCCGTGACGTCGTGGAGCAAGGGGGTTGCGGGAATTAAGTCGACGATAGTTTTGATGCGAATAAAATGAAGCGAAAGGGATAAAGTGTCGAGATTCTTGTAGACATTACGGGGCTGATGGAATTACGTTTGTTTGAATGACTTGTGTCGGGGGGTTGGAGTTATTGAAATCTAGGATCCTTTTCTGCTACTTTTGGGGTGCGTAATTATTTCAGCATTCGAGAATCGTGCGAGGCGATACGACGTTTCAAAATTCGTTCCAGATTTTTGGAAAACGTTTACATATTAAGGCAGAGAGAAGCAAGGAACAGTCACTTCCTGGACTTACGTCGATGAGGAAGGATCTTCCTTCCTCGTGCATTGATTAATCATTTCATCGTTTATTATAGTATAACTTAATCAAAGACACATTATACATGTCTATTACACTATGGTAGGAATTTTTAAGAGTGCAATCATTTATTTCTAGAGTGTAATTTTTTAAATTATACTAAATTTAAAATATCAATCATTTGTTACTACCATAACTATCAATAGATATTAACTCTTTACTCTACAATATCGTGACTTCGAATTTTGATTAAAATTCAACTTTAAATTTAATTCCAAGGCATTGGAAAGTGTGAAATATATATATTTTAATTTTCTTCATTTGTTTTAACATTGAACCGGTATATATTTAAAATGATAATTAAAAGGTAAAAGGGTGACAAGTTATTTCGTTCATACGCTCATTAATTTTTAATTTTCTAAAAGTTAGTTAAAAATTAAACTACCCCTTTATGGAAATAGGAGAAGCTATCTGGTAGCTGAACTTTATTTTAGCAAAACGAATCGAAGTCTTCATTAACTTATATTATTTCGTTCTTGGACATTTTCAATGAAGCGTGGAATCTTAATTTCAGCGAAAATTTCAATGCACATTATCAACGGAGCATGTAATTACCACATAATGCTTAATAACAGTAGTTATAACACTGCGGACTGAAAATTGCGGTTAATTGTTAAATTCACGGTAATTGCTGTTAAACTCGATCTCGCTTCAGTGAAATTTCCTCTGCTCTTTCACAGTCAATTTAATTACTCGGTTAAAAAAGAGTTGGAGGTTCTGTTTCATTAAAATTTAACGACAAATGTTTCCCTCGTAAAAAAGATAGCGAAATTGAATCGCGTTACCGAATTTGTACAATATAATTGGAAATACTTGTAACCAGAGGGAAACTATTGTTAAAGGTTTCGTAAACGAACGGAGAACGAACAAGAGTTCTCCGACGTTTTGCAATCTATCGCTCCCCACCACCCCTCTGCTTCAGCCAACTTTGCGATCGTTTAATTTCGTTTGTCTTCGCTTTAAATGCAACCGTTTTGAAGCTTTCTGATGGGGGTAAGTCTTTGAGAAGTTTTAGGCGAACGGCTGAACTGAAACGTATTAAACAGCCGGCAAGTAGTTTGAATTGGTGGATAACTTTTGTAGTATACCGTTACATCCTTATTTCTCGTTGAATATCAATTAGTCAACAGACACCGTTTCCTCAAGTTTCGACTATGATTTGGCATTCATTTATTCTATTAGTTTACTCTCCTCTTCTACTATCGATTTCACACTCTCTGTATAAGTATAATCAATTGAAAATTTGTAAGATTTTATTTGAAATTTTTGTTTTTATGTTACAGTGAAAATGGAAGCAACGAGAGACCATCCTGGAAACTTAGAAAATATTTTATGGTAAGTAGAAAATTATTAATTAATTAAGAGGGTAGTTTTGTAATGAACAGAGGGGTTTTAATATGATATTGTTGTGTGTGCAGGTATTATTGGAGGTAAATTTTCATTGGATGTAAAATGGAATATTCTCATCAACATAAAAGGAGGTTCAACAAATTTCTGATCTCAGTTGCTGTCCGGCTCTTTTCCAGTTAATATCTCCAAAAAGAACATACATTTGGAAATTGATTACAACTACTTGAAGAAAAAATTGTCGTCAAATGCAATTGAAAATGAAAGCAAATTTTCAAATCCTGCTGGCTCGGAAACAAAGTTTTGTATCAGGAGAACATGATGTGTCAGGAGGTGTTCTTCGTGTCACTTCTTGGAATTTTAGTGACGTCAAGTTCCAAGAATTACGGGGAACTTAGAAGTAATTAGTTCTTCTCAACTTTTTAAAACATATAAGGAATACATTATACATATAAGGAATGAGTATATTGTATTACTTATAGTTTAAGATAAAATAATGTAATTAAGCATCTCTGTTGTATGTTACAGTAGAAATAAGTTAAAATAGTAAAGAGTGATGACCATTGACGTATAGTATGTGTATGTAATATTAAACAATCTTCCATTTATTGTAATTTGTCATATTAAATAATTAGCAAAAATAAAAGTAATTGTATTGTTGTATCAATTGTATAACAAATCCGATTATAAATTAAAATTGTATAAGTAATGCGCAAAAGTACAATTGTATGCGTTAGTTATAAGTAATTTAATAACTATTCTAAAGCTCAATGTATAATAAATCATTTAGTTTATTGAATAAATGCAGATTTTCAAAAATAACCCAGAACTCGTTTAATTATTTAAATAAACCTCTCTTGATATCCTTATCCCATAAACAATATCAGAAAATAATGAAAATTAACAATAGCAAATCGAAGACTATAAAATTTAAATTCACAGAATTTCGCATCCCGAAATTGTATCAGGAGAACATGATGTGCCAGGAGGTATTCTTCGTGTCACTTCCCAGAATTTTAGTGACGTCGAATTCCAGGAATTTCCGGGAACTTGGACTCAGAAACCAAGGATTTAATTAATAATCGGAACTTAGATACCTGTTGTATCGATTCTATAACAAATCCGATTATAAATTAAAGTTGTATACGTAGTGCGCAAAATTACAATTATAAACGTTAGTTGTAAATAATTTAATAACTATTCTAAAGCTCAATGTATAATAAATCATTTAGTTTATTGAATAAATGCAGATTTTCAAAAATAACCCAGAACTCGTTTATTTATTTAAATAAACCTCTCTTGATATCCTTATCCCATAAACAATTTCAGAAAATAATGAAAATTAACAATAGCAAATCGAAGACTATAAAATTTAAATTCACAGAATTTCGCATCCCGAAATTGTATCAGGAGAACATGATGTGCCAGGAGGTATTCTTCGTGTCACTTCCCAGAATTTTAGTGACGTCGAATTCCAGGAATTTCCGGGAACCCCTTTTGCGAAACCAAGTTCCAGATTTCGATTAATCGAACGCACAATATCGACATGTAGCACACCGTTGAACTCGTCTCGGTGCCCGCTGTTAGATTCTGATGAGAAAACTATAGCATCCCATTTAAAAAAACTACATTGACCTTCAGATCTCGTCTATTACTCCACCCAGAGGAAAATAATTATTACCGCATGAAGCACCCCATTTTGTCAAGCAACTTTTGTAGGAACACATTTTTAATAACTACAACTCCTTTCGAAATATCCCGCTGTAATCACTTAAGTTGGACACCCTGTAGATTCACCTTTATCGAAACCAAATTCCCGGTTTTGAGAAATTGTATCAGGAGAATATGATGTGCCAGGAGGTATTCTTCGTGCCACTTCCCAGAATTTTAGTGACGTCGAATTCCAGGAATTTCCGGGAACCCCTTTTGCGAAACCAAGTTCCAGATTTCGATTAATCGAACGCACAATATCGACATGTAGCACACCGTTGAACTCGTCTCGGTGCCCGCTGTTAGATTCTGATGAGAAAACTATAGCATCCCATTTAAAAAAACTACATTGACCTTCAGATCTCGTCTATTACTCCACCCAGAGGAAAATAATTATTACCGCATGATGCACCCCATTTTGTCAAGCAACTTTTGTAGGAACACATTTTTAATAACTACAACTCCTTCCGAAATATCCCGCTGTAATCACTTAAGTTGGACACCCTGTATATTCACCTTTATCGAAACCAAATTCCCGGTTTTGAGAAATTGTATCAGGAGAATATGATGTGCCAGGAGGTATTCTTCGTGCCACTTCCCAGAATTTTAGTGACGTCGAATTCCAGGAATTTCCGGGAACCCCTTTTGCGAAACCAAGTTCCAGATTTCGATTAATCGAACGCACAATATCGACATGTAGCACACCGTTGAACTCGTCTCGGTGCCCGCTGTTAGATTCTGATGAGAAAACTATAGCATCCCATTTAAAAAAACTACATTGACCTTCAGATCTCGTCTATTACTCCACCCAGAGGAAAATAATTATTACCGCATGATGCACCCCATTTTGTCAAGCAACTTTTGTAGGAACACATTTTTAATAACTACAACTCCTTCCGAAATATCCCGCTGTAATCACTTAAGTTGGACACCCTGTATATTCACCTTTATCGAAACCAAATTCCCGGTTTTGAGAAATTGTATCAGGAGAATATGATGTGCCAGGAGGTATTCTTCGTGCCACTTCCCAGAATTTTAGTGACGTCGAATTCCAGGAATTTCCGGGAACCCTTGTGCGAAACCAAGGATTCTAGATTCGATAATCGAACTAGATACATGTATCGATCTATTAGCAAATCCGATTATAAATTAAAGTTGTATAGATAGTGCGCAAAATTACAATTGTAAACGTTAGTTGTAAATAATTAATAACTATTCTAAAGCTCAATGTATAATAAATCATTTAGTTTATTGCATGAATGCACCCGATTTTGTCAAGAAACTTCGCAGAACTCGTTTATTTATTAAATACAACTCCTTCCGAATATCCCCTGTAATCACTTAATTTCAGACACTCATGAAAATTAACACTATCTAATCGAAGACTAAAATTAAATCCACGGATTTCGCATCCCGAAATTGTATCAGGAGAACATGATGTGCCAGGAGGTATTCTTCGTGCCACTTCCCAGAATTTTAGTGACGTCGAATTCCAGGAATTTCCGGGAACCCCTTTTGCGAAACCAAGTTCCAGATTTCGATTAATCGAACGCACAATATCGACATGTAGCACACCGTTGAACTCGTCTCGGTGCCCGCTGTTAGATTCTGATGAGAAAACTATAGCATCCCATTTAAAAAAACTACATTGACCTTCAGATCTCGTCTATTGCTCCACCCAGAGGAAAATAATTATTACCGCATGATGCACCCCATTTTGTCAAGCAACTTTTGTAGGAACGCATTTTTAATAACTACAACTCCTTCCGAAATATCCCGCTGTAATCACTTAAGTTGGACACCCTGTAGATTCACCTTTATCGAAACCAAATTCCCGGTTTTGAGAAATTGTATCAGGAGAATATGATGTGCCAGGAGGTATTCTTCGTGCCACTTCCCAGAATTTTAGTGACGTCGAATTCCAGGAATTTCCGGGAACCCCTTGTGCGAATCCAGGTCCCAGATTTCGATTAATCGAACGCACAATATCGACATGTAGCACACCGTTGAACTCGTCTCGGTGCCCGCTGTATAGATTCTGATGAGAAAACTATAGCATCCCATTTAAAAAAACTTACATTGAACTTCAATCTCGTCTATTACTCCACCCAGATGATAAATAATTATTACCGCATGAATGCAGCCCATTTTGTCAAGCAACTTTCGTAGAACTCGTTATTTATTTAAATAAACCTCCTTCCGAATATCCCCTGTAATCACTTAAGTTCGGAAACCATGTAAATTAACATTAGCAATCGAAGACTATAAATTAATCCACGATTTTCGCATCCGAAATTGTATCAGGAGAATATGATGTGCCAGGAGGTATTCTTCGTGCCACTTCCCAGAATTTTAGTGACGTCGAATTCCAGGAATTTCCGGGAACCCCTTTTGCGAAACCAAGTTCCAGATTTCGATTAATCGAACGCACAATATCGACATGTAGCACACCGTTGAACTCGTCTCGGTGCCCGCTGTTAGATTCTGATGAGAAAACTATAGCATCCCATTTAAAAAAACTACATTGACCTTCAGATCTCGTCTATTACTCCACCCAGAGGAAAATAATTATTACCGCATGATGCACCCCATTTTGTCAAGCAACTTTTGTAGGAACACATTTTTAATAACTACAACTCCTTCCGAAATATCCCGCTGTAATCACTTAAGTTGGACACCCTGTATATTCACCTTTATCGAAACCAAATTCCCGGTTTTGAGAAATTGTATCAGGAGAATATGATGTGCCAGGAGGTATTCTTCGTGCCACTTCCCAGAATTTTAGTGACGTCGAATTCCAGGAATTTCCGGGAACCCCTTTTGCGAAACCAAGTTCCAGATTTCGATTAATCGAACGCACAATATCGACATGTAGCACACCGTTGAACTCGTCTCGGTGCCCGCTGTTAGATTCTGATGAGAAAACTATAGCATCCCATTTAAAAAAACTACATTGACCTTCAGATCTCGTCTATTACTCCACCCAGAGGAAAATAATTATTACCGCATGATGCACCCCATTTTGTCAAGCAACTTTTGTAGGAACACATTTTTAATAACTACAACTCCTTCCGAAATATCCCGCTGTAATCACTTAAGTTGGACACCCTGTATATTCACCTTTATCGAAACCAAATTCCCGGTTTTGAGAAATTGTATCAGGAGAATATGATGTGCCAGGAGGTATTCTTCGTGCCACTTCCCAGAATTTTAGTGACGTCGAATTCCAGGAATTTCCGGGAACCCCTTTTGCGAAACCAAGTTCCAGATTTCGATTAATCGAACGCACAATATCGACATGTAGCACACCGTTGAACTCGTCTCGGTGCCCGCTGTTAGATTCTGATGAGAAAACTATAGCATCCCATTTAAAAAAACTACATTGACCTTCAGATCTCGTCTATTACTCCACCCAGAGGAAAATAATTATTACCGCATGATGCACCCCATTTTGTCAAGCAACTTTTGTAGGAACACATTTTTAATAACTACAACTCCTTCCGAAATATCCCGCTGTAATCACTTAAGTTGGACACCCTGTATATTCACCTTTATCGAAACCAAATTCCCGGTTTTGAGAAATTGTATCAGGAGAATATGATGTGCCAGGAGGTATTCTTCGTGCCACTTCCCAGAATTTTAGTGACGTCGAATTCCAGGAATTTCCGGGAACCCCTTTTGCGAAACCAAGTTCCAGATTTCGATTAATCGAACGCACAATATCGACATGTAGCACACCGTTGAACTCGTCTCGGTGCCCGCTGTTAGATTCTGATGAGAAAACTATAGCATCCCATTTAAAAAAACTACATTGACCTTCAGATCTCGTCTATTACTCCACCCAGAGGAAAATAATTATTACCGCATGATGCACCCCATTTTGTCAAGCAACTTTTGTAGGAACACATTTTTAATAACTACAACTCCTTCCGAAATATCCCGCTGTAATCACTTAAGTTGGACACCCTGTATATTCACCTTTATCGAAACCAAATTCCCGGTTTTGAGAAATTGTATCAGGAGAATATGATGTGCCAGGAGGTATTCTTCGTGCCACTTCCCAGAATTTTAGTGACGTCGAATTCCAGGAATTTCCGGGAACCCCTTTTGCGAAACCAAGTTCCAGATTTCGATTAATCGAACGCACAATATCGACATGTAGCACACCGTTGAACTCGTCTCGGTGCCCGCTGTTAGATTCTGATGAGAAAACTATAGCATCCCATTTAAAAAAACTACATTGACCTTCAGATCTCGTCTATTACTCCACCCAGAGGAAAATAATTATTACCGCATGATGCACCCCATTTTGTCAAGCAACTTTTGTAGGAACACATTTTTAATAACTACAACTCCTTCCGAAATATCCCGCTGTAATCACTTAAGTTGGACACCCTGTATATTCACCTTTATCGAAACCAAATTCCCGGTTTTGAGAAATTGTATCAGGAGAATATGATGTGCCAGGAGGTATTCTTCGTGCCACTTCCCAGAATTTTAGTGACGTCGAATTCCAGGAATTTCCGGGAACCCCTTTTGCGAAACCAAGTTCCAGATTTCGATTAATCGAACGCACAATATCGACATGTAGCACACCGTTGAACTCGTCTCGGTGCCCGCTGTTAGATTCTGATGAGAAAACTATAGCATCCCATTTAAAAAAACTACATTGACCTTCAGATCTCGTCTATTACTCCACCCAGAGGAAAATAATTATTACCGCATGATGCACCCCATTTTGTCAAGCAACTTTTGTAGGAACACATTTTTAATAACTACAACTCCTTCCGAAATATCCCGCTGTAATCACTTAAGTTGGACACCCTGTATATTCACCTTTATCGAAACCAAATTCCCGGTTTTGAGAAATTGTATCAGGAGAATATGATGTGCCAGGAGGTATTCTTCGTGCCACTTCCCAGAATTTTAGTGACGTCGAATTCCAGGAATTTCCGGGAACCCCTTTTGCGAAACCAAGTTCCAGATTTCGATTAATCGAACGCACAATATCGACATGTAGCACACCGTTGAACTCGTCTCGGTGCCCGCTGTTAGATTCTGATGAGAAAACTATAGCATCCCATTTAAAAAAACTACATTGACCTTCAGATCTCGTCTATTACTCCACCCAGAGGAAAATAATTATTACCGCATGATGCACCCCATTTTGTCAAGCAACTTTTGTAGGAACACATTTTTAATAACTACAACTCCTTCCGAAATATCCCGCTGTAATCACTTAAGTTGGACACCCTGTATATTCACCTTTATCGAAACCAAATTCCCGGTTTTGAGAAATTGTATCAGGAGAATATGATGTGCCAGGAGGTATTCTTCGTGCCACTTCCCAGAATTTTAGTGACGTCGAATTCCAGGAATTTCCGGGAACCCCTTTTGCGAAACCAAGTTCCAGATTTCGATTAATCGAACGCACAATATCGACATGTAGCACACCGTTGAACTCGTCTCGGTGCCCGCTGTTAGATTCTGATGAGAAAACTATAGCATCCCATTTAAAAAAACTACATTGACCTTCAGATCTCGTCTATTACTCCACCCAGAGGAAAATAATTATTACCGCATGATGCACCCCATTTTGTCAAGCAACTTTTGTAGGAACACATTTTTAATAACTACAACTCCTTCCGAAATATCCCGCTGTAATCACTTAAGTTGGACACCCTGTATATTCACCTTTATCGAAACCAAATTCCCGGTTTTGAGAAATTGTATCAGGAGAATATGATGTGCCAGGAGGTATTCTTCGTGCCACTTCCCAGAATTTTAGTGACGTCGAATTCCAGGAATTTCCGGGAACCCCTTTTGCGAAACCAAGTTCCAGATTTCGATTAATCGAACGCACAATATCGACATGTAGCACACCGTTGAACTCGTCTCGGTGCCCGCTGTTAGATTCTGATGAGAAAACTATAGCATCCCATTTAAAAAAACTACATTGACCTTCAGATCTCGTCTATTACTCCACCCAGAGGAAAATAATTATTACCGCATGATGCACCCCATTTTGTCAAGCAACTTTTGTAGGAACACATTTTTAATAACTACAACTCCTTCCGAAATATCCCGCTGTAATCACTTAAGTTGGACACCCTGTATATTCACCTTTATCGAAACCAAATTCCCGGTTTTGAGAAATTGTATCAGGAGAATATGATGTGCCAGGAGGTATTCTTCGTGCCACTTCCCAGAATTTTAGTGACGTCGAATTCCAGGAATTTCCGGGAACCCCTTTTGCGAAACCAAGTTCCAGATTTCGATTAATCGAACGCACAATATCGACATGTAGCACACCGTTGAACTCGTCTCGGTGCCCGCTGTTAGATTCTGATGAGAAAACTATAGCATCCCATTTAAAAAAACTACATTGACCTTCAGATCTCGTCTATTACTCCACCCAGAGGAAAATAATTATTACCGCATGATGCACCCCATTTTGTCAAGCAACTTTTGTAGGAACACATTTTTAATAACTACAACTCCTTCCGAAATATCCCGCTGTAATCACTTAAGTTGGACACCCTGTATATTCACCTTTATCGAAACCAAATTCCCGGTTTTGAGAAATTGTATCAGGAGAATATGATGTGCCAGGAGGTATTCTTCGTGCCACTTCCCAGAATTTTAGTGACGTCGAATTCCAGGAATTTCCGGGAACCCCTTTTGCGAAACCAAGTTCCAGATTTCGATTAATCGAACGCACAATATCGACATGTAGCACACCGTTGAACTCGTCTCGGTGCCCGCTGTTAGATTCTGATGAGAAAACTATAGCATCCCATTTAAAAAAACTACATTGACCTTCAGATCTCGTCTATTACTCCACCCAGAGGAAAATAATTATTACCGCATGATGCACCCCATTTTGTCAAGCAACTTTTGTAGGAACACATTTTTAATAACTACAACTCCTTCCGAAATATCCCGCTGTAATCACTTAAGTTGGACACCCTGTATATTCACCTTTATCGAAACCAAATTCCCGGTTTTGAGAAATTGTATCAGGAGAATATGATGTGCCAGGAGGTATTCTTCGTGCCACTTCCCAGAATTTTAGTGACGTCGAATTCCAGGAATTTCCGGGAACCCCTTTTGCGAAACCAAGTTCCAGATTTCGATTAATCGAACGCACAATATCGACATGTAGCACACCGTTGAACTCGTCTCGGTGCCCGCTGTTAGATTCTGATGAGAAAACTATAGCATCCCATTTAAAAAAACTACATTGACCTTCAGATCTCGTCTATTACTCCACCCAGAGGAAAATAATTATTACCGCATGATGCACCCCATTTTGTCAAGCAACTTTTGTAGGAACACATTTTTAATAACTACAACTCCTTCCGAAATATCCCGCTGTAATCACTTAAGTTGGACACCCTGTATATTCACCTTTATCGAAACCAAATTCCCGGTTTTGAGAAATTGTATCAGGAGAATATGATGTGCCAGGAGGTATTCTTCGTGCCACTTCCCAGAATTTTAGTGACGTCGAATTCCAGGAATTTCCGGGAACCCCTTTTGCGAAACCAAGTTCCAGATTTCGATTAATCGAACGCACAATATCGACATGTAGCACACCGTTGAACTCGTCTCGGTGCCCGCTGTTAGATTCTGATGAGAAAACTATAGCATCCCATTTAAAAAAACTACATTGACCTTCAGATCTCGTCTATTACTCCACCCAGAGGAAAATAATTATTACCGCATGATGCACCCCATTTTGTCAAGCAACTTTTGTAGGAACACATTTTTAATAACTACAACTCCTTCCGAAATATCCCGCTGTAATCACTTAAGTTGGACACCCTGTATATTCACCTTTATCGAAACCAAATTCCCGGTTTTGAGAAATTGTATCAGGAGAATATGATGTGCCAGGAGGTATTCTTCGTGCCACTTCCCAGAATTTTAGTGACGTCGAATTCCAGGAATTTCCGGGAACCCCTTTTGCGAAACCAAGTTCCAGATTTCGATTAATCGAACGCACAATATCGACATGTAGCACACCGTTGAACTCGTCTCGGTGCCCGCTGTTAGATTCTGATGAGAAAACTATAGCATCCCATTTAAAAAAACTACATTGACCTTCAGATCTCGTCTATTACTCCACCCAGAGGAAAATAATTATTACCGCATGATGCACCCCATTTTGTCAAGCAACTTTTGTAGGAACACATTTTTAATAACTACAACTCCTTCCGAAATATCCCGCTGTAATCACTTAAGTTGGACACCCTGTATATTCACCTTTATCGAAACCAAATTCCCGGTTTTGAGAAATTGTATCAGGAGAATATGATGTGCCAGGAGGTATTCTTCGTGCCACTTCCCAGAATTTTAGTGACGTCGAATTCCAGGAATTTCCGGGAACCCCTTTTGCGAAACCAAGTTCCAGATTTCGATTAATCGAACGCACAATATCGACATGTAGCACAC
This sequence comes from Anthidium xuezhongi, assembly GCA_022405125.1. Taxonomy (NCBI): domain Eukaryota; kingdom Metazoa; phylum Arthropoda; class Insecta; order Hymenoptera; family Megachilidae; genus Anthidium; species Anthidium xuezhongi. Next base: position 3,838,071 of record CM039649.1, read on the forward strand.
CGTTGAACTCGTCTCGGTGCCCGCTGTTAGATTCTGATGAGAAAACTATAGCATCCCATTTAAAAAAACTACATTGACCTTCAGATCTCGTCTATTGCTCCACCCAGAGGAAAATAATTATTACCGCATGATGCACCCCATTTTGTCAAGCAACTTTTGTAGGAACGCATTTTTAATAACTACAACTCCTTCCGAAATATCCCGCTGTAATCACTTAAGTTGGACACCCTGTAGATTCACCTTTATCGAAACCAAATTCCCGGTTTTGAGAAATTGTATCAGGAGAATATGATGTGCCAGGAGGTATTCTTCGTGCCACTTCCCAGAATTTTAGTGACGTCGAATTCCAGGAATTTCCGGGAACCCCTTTTGCGAAACCAAGTTCCAGATTTCGATTAATCGAACGCACAATATCGACATGTAGCACACCGTTGAACTCGTCTCGGTGCCCGCTGTTAGATTCTGATGAGAAAACTATAGCATCCCATTTAAAAAAACTACATTGACCTTCAGATCTCGTCTATTACTCCACCCAGAGGAAAATAATTATTACCGCATGATGCACCCCATTTTGTCAAGCAACTTTTGTAGGAACACATTTTTAATAACTACAACTCCTTCCGAAATATCCCGCTGTAATCACTTAAGTTGGACACCCTGTATATTCACCTTTATCGAAACCAAATTCCCGGTTTTGAGAAATTGTATCAGGAGAATATGATGTGCCAGGAGGTATTCTTCGTGCCACTTCCCAGAATTTTAGTGACGTCGAATTCCAGGAATTTCCGGGAACCCCTTTTGCGAAACCAAGTTCCAGATTTCGATTAATCGAACGCACAATATCGACATGTAGCACACCGTTGAACTCGTCTCGGTGCCCGCTGTTAGATTCTGATGAGAAAACTATAGCATCCCATTTAAAAAAACTACATTGACCTTCAGATCTCGTCTATTGCTCCACCCAGAGGAAAATAATTATTACCGCATGATGCACCCCATTTTGTCAAGCAACTTTTGTAGGAACGCATTTTTAATAACTACAACTCCTTCCGAAATATCCCGCTGTAATCACTTAAGTTGGACACCCTGTAGATTCACCTTTATCGAAACCAAATTCCCGGTTTTGAGAAATTGTATCAGGAGAATATGATGTGCCAGGAGGTATTCTTCGTGCCACTTCCCAGAATTTTAGTGACGTCGAATTCCAGGAATTTCCGGGAACCCCTTTTGCGAAACCAAGTTCCAGATTTCGATTAATCGAACGCACAATATCGACATGTAGCACACCGTTGAACTCGTCTCGGTGCCCGCTGTTAGATTCTGATGAGAAAACTATAGCATCCCATTTAAAAAAACTACATTGACCTTCAGATCTCGTCTATTACTCCACCCAGAGGAAAGTAATTATTACCGCATGATGCACCCCATTTTGTCAAGCAACTTTTGTAGGAACACATTTTTAATAACTACAACTCCTTCCGAAATATCCCGCTGTAATCACTTAAGTTGGACACCCTGTATATTCACCTTTATCGAAACCAAATTCCCGGTTTTGAGAAATTGTATCAGGAGAATATGATGTGCCAGGAGGTATTCTTCGTGCCACTTCCCAGAATTTTAGTGACGTCGAATTCCAGGAATTTCCGGGAACCCCTTTTGCGAAACCAAGTTCCAGATTTCGATTAATCGAACGCACAATATCGACATGTAGCACACCGTTGAACTCGTCTCGGTGCCCTCTGTTAGATTCTGATGAGAAAACTATAGCATCCCATTTAAAAAAACTACATTGACCTTCAGATCTCGTCTATTACTCCACCCAGAGGAAAGTAATTATTACCGCATGATGCACCCCATTTTGTCAAGCAACTTTTGTAGGAACACATTTTTAATAACTACAACTCCTTCCGAAATATCCCGCTGTAATCACTTAAGTTGGACACCCTGTATATTCACCTTTATCGAAACCAAATTCCCGGTTTTGAGAAATTGTATCAGGAGAATATGATGTGCCAGGAGGTATTCTTCGTGCCACTTCCCGGAATTTTAGTGACGTCAAGTTCCAGGAATTACCGGAAACTTGGACTCGGAAATCAAGAATCTGGGTTAGCAAAATTGTATCAGGAGAACATGATGTGGCAGGAGGTGTTCTTCGTGTCACTTCTTGGAATTTTAGTGACGTCAAATTCAAAGAATTCCTGAAAACCGTTTATACCGAATTTGGTTCTTGTCTGTATCTTAACGATATCTTTTCGTTTTTCTTTTAATTTTAGTAATTTCACTGTCTTTCGGTACTTCGTATCGTTTCTTTTTAATTTTTTTACATTTTGACGTTTTGAAATTTAAGTACAATTGTTTCTTAACATTAGTTATCTTTCTTTAAAGGGTTTGAAGACTTAGGATACTGGAAATGGTTGTTGAATAAATAAACTGTATATTCGTTTCATTTCATGTTTATTCAAATCTTCTAATACAAATACAAGTTTTAAATACATTCCAAATACATAGTTTTCGTATAATTATTAAACTATATACTATACTACATGTGTAATTCTTACTGTACAAAACTGATAACTTAACTAATTGTTTGTTAACATCTAGAGTCATTGGGAATGCGTGTAACTAACAATAGTTACTGTACAAAATTAATAACTTAACTAATTGTTTGTTAACATCTGGAGTCATTGGGAATGCGTGTAACTAACAGTAGTTGTTGCAAAGGTAATGTTGGAACGATGTTTGGACGAAATTCTGCTCGAAAATCTGCTCGTGGTACTCGACTAGTAGGATATGCAAAGAGGTTGCACGGCAGAAGGTAAAAGCCCAGAAAGAGGTAGGTCTGCCTATGATACGATGGCTGCGTAGATACGATGGAAACTTTGACTCAGAAACCAAGTGTCTGTGTATATAAAATTGTATCAATAGAATATGGTATGCGAGGTATTCGTGCCACTGTTTGGATTGGTACTAAGAGGTACGTGTTTATATGGCAGACAGGGCCTTGGCTCGAGCGTGGAATTATGATTCATTGTCCGGCACAAGAATGTAAACTCGGCCCGAAATGTTATCGTTAAATCCAAACAAAGAAATTGGGGTAGACGACTGTGTTGGGATTCTAAGAACTGCTTTCCTTTAATAACTACGTGGAATTTCTTACACGCTTATCTGTACGCCTGAATATTTACATCGAACGTTCGATTCTTCAGGAATTTTGTTTGGATCCTTCACACACCATCTAGCTCTCTCTCTCTCTTTTTCTCGCACGTACACACTCTCGCACTCTTTCTTCTTCACGCAATAACAAACGACTTCACTCACAGAGTGATATCACCCCTCCCGTTCAGAAATATTTTGTTAAAAGTGAAACGGACATCTTTTTCTTTTCTACTTTTGTAAAAAGTTATTAAATTACACGTAGAAAATAAAACTATGCAACACAGCTTTCACAGTATTGTCCAGTAATTTAATATTTCAATTATATTATGAAGTAATGAATACTCTAATTATTTGTCCTAAGAGTTTTATTAATTTTTCGAAAATCAGACTTGTTTTGTGAACTTTTATAATTTCAGAAAATTGTACAAGGTTTAAACAAACTTCTCGTATTCGTTTTGTATATATTAATAATACGGATAATTAGTTATTAACGAATTAAAGATCTATTAAATATTGCCATATACGAAACGCACAGGAAAGAAGCGGACCAGTATAGTAGGGCAACTTCCAATAGAGTGGCGGCTGAGGAAATAGCTCCTTGTAATAGGTTAGCAGAGTGGCGAATAGCGTGGCAGCTCAGAGAAATTGCTCCTCCTCCTAGAGAGAGTAGAGGTACGGAGGGAGGCGGAGCTGGCGTAGTAGGGCAACCAATAGCGTTGCGCTCTGAAAACTACTCCTGGTATAGGCTTCTAGAAGTGGCGAATAGAAGAGAAGGAAATAGTTCCTTTCCTATCAAAGTTACAGTTATCGAATAATCGATATTCGATAGTTATCGAATTACACTCTTATTCCTATTAAAAACTAAACTTTTATGATCAATTCTTCAAATATGATAACTATGGAATTTTCCTATGCTACTTTTATGCACATTTTGTTTGTAATAAATAAATTATTGGCAATTATTGCAGGGACCTTGAGTTGGTCAGAAACCAAGGATCGCGATGTTAAACGCCTGATGAATTTTCATTAATTCTATCGATCATTGTAACAATTTGTAACCTTTTATGATTGAAGAATAAAGAGGAAGGTTCAAACTACGTTCTTTAATAGTTTTTAATAGCATTTGGTTTGTTGATTTCATATATTTGTAACCTTGTATTGAAGTTAATTTATCTATCCACTTGTCCTACTCGTTTAGCGTAAAATATTCTCGAAATAAGTAATTGCTCTTCGATGGTTCCTCTTCGAGCTCTCAGTCAAGACTGATTGTACAGTACCAAATTTCTCCCTGGCATAATTCTATTTATATTTAAGAAACAAGTGTACCCAAAACGTACTTTAAAGTTCAAACTATCCCAATATTTCAATCCTCGTATAGATAATTCCCATCCGAATCGGTTAATTCTATCGCTAATTACACGATGGTACAAAAATTATCCCGAACTCGAGGATTTTCGTAGCGAAAATATACGATAGCAGGAAGTGTTTCAATAAATTCGTTACCAGGCCCCCGGTGCCTTTGCCGGCGACACTGTTCGCGATATATTACACACATAGGGTTCTTTCGTGCTCGCTGAAAGCGATTGCTTCGTGCTTCGTATTATTGAGGTCGAGAAAATCGACCTCTCGTATTGCTTTCCACCCGCACGCTCTCTCTTTCAGCTCTCGCTTTTGATGTTCGCGGTGAAAAACTTTTTCGGCACAACAGAGCGTAAGGGGAGTTCCGTGATATTGTATCGCTATCGATTTCACCAATAAAACGTCGTGTCTACTTTGATACCCACAGAAACACGAACAGAACCGCGCCAGTTTAAGCTACCTGCCTTTCAATCGTACCGATCAATTTTGAATTCTTCCATTTCTATCTACCGTGTCTGACAAATTACGTTCAAAGCATTCTAACAGTATTTATCAATCTAGCTTGCGTAAATTACAAATCAGTTGCGAATAAATTAAAGTGTAAGGAATTCGTTCTATGAAAATGATTTGGTGCTAATAATTTGAAAATTTCACGCTAGAAACACCGACATCCAATGATATATTTTCTTTAAAATTAAAAATAAAGTAGATGAAACAATAATTCTTTATCTTTAAAATTTTTATAAATCAAAATAAGAAACTTATAGCAAGTAATTTCGACTTGCTCGGTAGTTATAGTGTTGACATTAAAATAGAAGACAATTAGCTGAGAAGGGTTAAGGTTGACAACGAATGGAAAATAAATTATCATAGATCTTGACGGAAACGTTCCAAGAAAAGTATCAGGAAACTATTTTAACATTCTTTTCAGAACGCATTATTGACTACTTTTAAAAGCCTTCGAAATACGTATAAATTTCGTAGAAACGGAATTTGGTAATAAACTGGTGGCGCACAGGGGAAACCGAATCAAACCACGGATTCTTTAAGAGATATGAATCACAATTTTCCGGCTGGAATAAGGGCTATCGATCAAGCGGGGAATCCGCGAGGATTCCAAAGGAATTCCTGATCCAGATTCCGGGAGAGCTGCGAGAGGATCGCGTGGCGCCATCTCGAAAAACCGAGGGGGACGAGAGATCGAGGTTCAGTAGCGAGGCTCGATATAAATCAGACCCGTGCCTTCGACTTTTAACTGCGCCACTACTCTCCGCTTCCTTTCCTCCAAACGCTATCTACCTTGTCCATCTTTTTCTTCCACCATCCAGCCGGGTACTGGCCGCTGTTAGCCCCGACACGTAATTACGAGCCTTCGACGAGGAACTTCCGGCTTCCGGCGCTTTTACCACCGCCGTGATTACCCGACGATCCTCCAGGAAAAGAACGCGCCAAATGAAAACCGGGCCCCCTTTCGATTCGATCTTTGTGACTCGATGAAACTTTCTATCAACAACTCTGTCACTGTTAATATTCATTTTTCTGGCTATTTAAAGCATACACCATTTGCTTAGATATTGTAATAAATTTTATAAATTAATATCGTGAGAAATGCTTTTTAATATTAACACTAGAACTACCTATGGTCGATCTATACTTTCTTTTAACCCCTTCAATATTTATTGCCACGATATTAAAACAAGATTTGAGACAAAGCTTTGACAAGTCTTGAGCTAAACTTAAAATTGAGTTGTAATCAAAATTTGACGGGATGACTTGATATTGCAAGGCAAGGAATTAAATTGAGAACAAAATTAGGGATGAAGACAAAGTTAAATACTTATTGTTTCAATATTAAAACAAAGAATATTGTAATGTAATGTATAGTTAACATTTAACGATAATGTACCATATGGATTATAGTTAGAATTACACTTAAGATCCAATTGTAATAAGAATAAAAGATCCTGAGTCGTCTAAGAATGGCAAGGGGATACATTTCGACAAAAGCATCTCGATAAGAAATTTGAAACAAATGATTGACCTGATCGGTAGTTTTATTGTTAATTGGAATTCTAGCAAAATTTCAATGGATACAATATTGATAATCTTTACAAAGCTGAATTTCAACGTTGTTCATTTCGTACCACTGTTAATTCGGCTAATGGACAAGTTCCGTCGAGTATCAGACATCCTAACTATCGATACATTTTTTTACAGAGCACAAAAGTTGCTCGTATCGTGATTGAAGTTTGCATACGTAACCGAAAAAAAAAACAGGCATAACAGAGGCTTTCAGCGAAATTTGTATCCATGTACGTGGTACACGTATTTTTCGGGGAACGGACAAGTATGAAATTGGCGAGCATTCGGCGTGCTTATACGTTTGAATTCACAGGCGAGGAGAACGTGCCGAGTTTTCGCGAAATCCTATCAGTTCGAGGGATGGAAAATAAGGGAGGGAAGCCCTGGGAAACGGAGGAAATGGATCCACTGCTGTGTTCTACATGATTTCATCATCGCCAACGTGTGTCTACGTATCGTATGACAACAACGGAAAATGTTTCGTCAACTGTACAAGTACGCCGAAAACTCTCGACGATTCGAAATCGTTCAATTTCTGACGTACATCCGGCCTGTCGACGACGGCACGACACGTCGTTCACGATTTTTCATTCTGTGATTAATGGTTCAGCGAAATTTCCACTTGGCATTTCATCGTGTCTGTTTAAACGTTTCATCGAAAAGGGCAAAATGTTTTTTAATATACCGCATTTATAATTATTCGATTGCAATATAAATATACGACGTTTTCTTTCTTCGCTACGAAGTAACATTGTTTGCAGGGTTCGTTTCATTTTATATTAAAATTATGAATTTCCGAGCTGAATGAAGTTCCAAGTTTGTTTATTTTTTATTACAAAGTTATATTACGAAATTCCATTTTAATTTAACCGCAAAAATATCCTATGAATTATTCTGGAAAACCGACTTTGTTTTAAAATGAACATTTAATTTGAAGAATAAATTATTCGTGATATATTTCAAAAGTTCTCAGTTAAAAAATAATTGTAGAAATAATTGTTTAAGAAATCAAATGATCGAACGAGTCAAACGATAGTTTACACAGCGTAACAATTCAAAAATATCTATTTTCGATATCGATATCAAAAAATATCTATGTCCGACACTCGCGTTCAGGAATGTTCCAATTTTTGCAGCATATACAAAAAAGGCATTCATCAAATCTCTATTCAAATAAAAATTTTGTTTGCCGTCCGATTGTTTATTCTGGCTGCTTGTTTAAAAATCGACACATTTCGATTCCATCGTATTTATCGAGCTTTTCATCGTATCATTTTGAACGCACAATATCAAAAATATACGAAATAACTTATTGTGAGAATTGAGGATGAAAATTTGTATAAAAAAATAATGATGGAAATTAGAAACGGTCGTTGAATACCGAATGAGAGTCGGCTCTCGTGGAAGCTCGATAAACTGCTCGCTAATTACACTCGGCCAGACGATCGTCGAATTATTTGCCCGGAAGTCGAAGGCAGCGCAGACGTCGAGTTTTATCCTTCCGGTCGGTCGACGATCTCGTCCGGGACGATTTTTAATCGAGCCACCCCTCCGCCCCCAGGATCAGCCTGTCTCACACTTGCAAAGCGTTCTCCTGGAAACTCTTTCGATCCATTTTGTTTCTGTCACTTCCCTGTCTTCTCATGCGAGTTGAAAAATCACTGGACACCACAGCTTCGCTGATCGTTTCGTTTCGTTCACTGTTCCAATAAATAAATGATAAATCATAATAAATTAATACAGAAAATAATATAAAAATTAAAAAATGTTAACGTTAATTAAAGGATTAACATTTGAGCGCAATTTTACAACAAAAGTTCTTCAAATTTATAATTTTGATATTGAATAAATATGGTTTAAGCACTCAAAATGTTAAGTAAAATAAGATACAAAGGAAGGATAAAGAAAAGGAAATAAAAAATAATTGAATAGAAGTTGTAAAATATAAAATACAGAAAGAAGGATCTCTCGTGTAATAAAAGATAACGAGGATGGGACAGGACAATCAATAAATCGCAAAGTAAATATCGTAGAGGCGAAATGATCAAACATAAAGGAAAATGCAATTGCTAATAAAAAAAGGAAAGTCAACGAAAATGGTATAAATGGACGGTTGATCGTATTACAGTGAAATAAAAACAGAAGACGAAAATAGAAAAATGAAAAGGTTTCTTGTACGAAATAAAAGTTTTCGCCTCGGCTTTCGATGTATACAGGTGCGCGGTTCACCCAGAACTGTCCGATTACCTGTGTGCTTCCTCTATTTATAACCTTGTGTATATACTACCCGCCAGAATTTTTCTTTGCGGATTTCATTTTATGAATTTATGTACAAATTTCTTTTGAAAGAGGATTACAGTAATGCGTGCAGGTTTTTATACGATTGAATCAATGTATAAATTAAAAATTAAAATCCTTCACACCTCCTCACGCGTTAAATTATAATATTAATTGTTGATATTTTGTAATTAACTAATATCAGATATTTCAACCTTTGTATCGTAATTTTTTGATAAAAGGATCAAAGTTTTCTTGTACGAAATTTATTAAACCCAAAGCTGTCATTGAAAATCGTAAACCCACGTTACGGTGGATCATTTTATAGCAGAAAATGTGAAACAGATTTCGTTTCGCGGTAACAAAACGTAACGAAGTTTCGAATGGCCATACCCAGAAGCCTCTCGGAGAAAATGGAATCTGGAAATCCGATTCCAGTTGGTGAGATGAATTTTTGCTTTGACCAACGATCTACTATTTTTTGGTCGGACAAGATTACCGAATTTTCGATTTTAAATTAATAACGGAGTATCAATTTACGTGCGGATGATTACAGATTTTCGTATCGAATCAACGAATGGCTTTATATTTGAAATTGAAACGAAAGTATCAAACTTTTTGTCAGAATCTTTCCCAAAAGCTTGCAAAGCAATAACTTGAAAACAATAAGAGCTCTCTCGGGGCGCAAGTGTTTTTATTCAATCAAACAATATATTTCGCGAAGAAGCAAGCTGGAATATTAGGAACAGATGCCCTGTAGAATACAACGGGACGAAAGAGGCGAGCAACTCTGGATATACGTGATCTCACGATGATCTATGAACTGTTCGCACCGAGAGGAACCTCGTCGCCAGCAGAGGTTCAAGCAAAAGACGAAGGATCACATTGTTAGCTTTCGAACGGGGGAGGAGGGTAAAGGTGCGGTTGATACACAGTCGGTGCCAGGGCCGCGGAGAAAAGGGAGCCAGAACTCGATACGTGACCAGGGAGCAAAAGCGACGGAGGCAACCTCTCAAAAATCGTCTCCTTCTTCAGCCTCTTTATCGCTTCTTTCCTCGTCCGCATCTGCGACACGTGGACGAACCGTCTATCTTCTGTTAATCACCTCCCCTCCACCTGTCCCTCCTGGAAGCTCCACGTCTTCCGGCGACAATTTTTTACCGGATCATCGCTGATTAGAGACGACACCCGTGGCAGGGTACGCTTTTTTATTAGAGTTTATGACCGGCCCAGCCCGCTCGAGATTTCTCTTTATAAACCTCCGTTATAACGCGTTTAAGTGTAAAACGCGGACTTTTCTTTCTCGAGTTGAACAGATTGCACGGATTTAGCTACGTGTACTCGATATCTCAGCGGGGACCGCGCTAAGGCGACACCGGGGTTCATTTTTCTTTAAGAAGGGAGCTAATTAGAGGACGCGGGGATCTTATCGAAGTTATAGCCGAAAATGTATCAAGATTAGATTGAAATTGAATGCTCACCGCTGAGAAGGAATAATCCACAGGCGACCAGGGTTCTATGATCCGAATAACAATGCCCAATTAAAGCTGAAATGGTGGCGGCGAGGACCAGCGCCACAGCTGCTACTTGAAACGGGGCCGAGATTCTGAAATAAAGCCGTGTAATGTTAGCCAATCGTGTTTACAAGCGAAATATGAAAATGTAAGTACCGTTAAGGGCTACGTTTCGAATTTTTATTAACTTGACATGTTCAAAATAATAACTGAACATTGAGAAATTAGAAATAAAATAAAGAAAAGTTTCCCAAAGGGTTACGAGACCTTGAGGACTTTGATTTAGTAAATTTCCTATACTTAATACTGTAACTTTATTTTCGTAAATTACTAATGTTGGATGACACGCGATTGATGTCTGAATGTCGTGGAAAATAAAGTAACTGATGTGCATGCGAATGATCGACGATTGTACGTGTGTGAGAATTTTGAACAGGCTATTGTCAGAGCGTCGACATATTTCAAATGGTTTGCACGAGGAATCTCAACCCGGATGCAGTTGTCGACGATTTATTTATTTTACACGATCGTGCAAGAATAACGGGGGCATCTCGATCATTCGTGCTACGGTTGACAAGAAATTTCATACAGAGGACGCTGTAACTCTTCGATATCTCGTGAATTTGAATATCATCGAATATTTGTTATGGAAATCACGATTGTCAACTATGTATTTCGAATTTCATATATTTTTTATCGTAACTAATGAAGATTTTTAAAAAATTCAAACAATACAGCATACACCGAGTTAATTTCTTATTAAATTTGGTTCTATAAATTAAATTGAAAAGTTAAAATATGTTTATTTAACTTTTACAAGAAGCTGCATTTTTCTCTCTCGCGTCGTTTCCCCTCGAGACAATTTAATGCGATACTCAACGATCGTTCTCTTCAACAAGACACACGTCGTTGAGACGATGAAAATTGATGTTACCATCCTCTGTCACAGCACTTCGGAACTTTCTCGAGACGAAGACAGAGGAGGTTAATCAAGATTTGCAGCGAAACTGGAGTTCTCGTGACACGAGAATTCGAGTATATCCTCTAAAATTTTGATCGATCTTCTGACTAACTTCGAAATCCCATTTAGAAGGGGCTTTCCACGCCTTTCATAACTTTTCAATAGTACTTTACTATAGGGTAAATAAATTTCATTTCAAATTTAACTTGCATCCTGACTGTACCGAATTACTGCTAATTTTAAGCAATTATTTTTACACTATATCGCAGTGGAACAAGAACATCAATTATTACATGTAAAATCGATTAATTACCGTAGTAATCAAAGTGTTATAAAAGTTTGAATTCTCAACAAATAAAATGGAATATACGAATTGAGAAACATTATATTTGTGAACGATTTCAAATAGTACCCTTTTCGCAGACGATCCACCGTCAAGGATCGATATCTGCAAGCACGGGTCAATTGTTTAACTGAAAACCTATTAAACGGCGAACGCTCGAGCCGGCGTTAAAGACTGAAATCGCATTTGCATTATTAAGCGATCAATTCGACGTTGTTCGGATCTATACGCCATGCACCAGATGCATTTTTTTTTTTTTTATTTTCTTTTCTTTCCGTTCCACTTGCCGATACCATTCCATTGGCTGTTTATGGAGAGCGAACGGAATACGGCTGAAAAGAGGGGAACAGAAAAAGGCGATAAAGCATTTTTCCAGCTTTAAACACTTATTTGCTACTATCTCGGATCCTCGACTTTTAGTCGTTAAACTTCCATACACATTGTGCCCGTGGCGCATTACTTCCGTTCGATTTCGCAAGGCGACGCGTTTAATGATCGAGCAATTTCCACGGAGGATTCAATTATTACGCTTGAAATAGGCTTTCGCGTTATCTTTTATAGAATCTTCGAGGAATTTCCTTGAACGCACGGCTCGTAATCGCGTCGACGGTATGCAAGGCGAATCTTTTATGAAATTCAACGATTATTTTCCAAGTTCGAGACGCGTTTCGTGCGATTCGCTCGAAATTAAACCGAGACGAGGGGCGAGCGCGGGATAAACACGATCGGGGCTCCGCGTTTGTTCGAAGACGAATAACGTTTCGCGTCCGCGACGCGGCGTTCCAAAAATTCCAGAACAAACTTTCACACCCGGCGAACTTTTCAACCAACATGCATCGGGTCGCATGCGGACGGGGCCAAAAACAAAAAAAATTCAAGTAGAAAATTCCATGCGAGAACACGATGGAAAATCGAGCGAAAATCCAGTGAATTTCGTGGTTGAAAACTTACTGGCAGACACAGAAATTTCCGCAAAATTTTCTCCGCGAGACATCGGATCGCTGCGCCGTCGTGCTCTGGGCGGGCGGGGGGGAATCGAGGGGGTTTGTCGTTGCAGGTAAAATGGCTGGAGCAACGGGGGCAGAGGACATCGTGGTCCAGAGGAAGGGAATTTCGATACCTTGGCTGTAATACACGTATTCGTAGCTATCGTGGTAAATGGAGCATGCTGGGTAACGACGCGTCTCACGCTAAGGGATGCCGCTCCCTCGACTCACCCCTATCCTTCACCTTCCCCCCGATCAACCCCCTAGACCCTCGAGTTTTGAGATCGTTTCACACGGACTACGTCGATCATTTCATTGCCGACTTTATAATTCGTTGTTGCTTCCAACGACCCTCGAGGCACCGTTCGTTGCGATCTACAGATCATTATTTGATCAACAAGTAGGAAATTAATAATTAATTATCAACTTTAAACTTCGAATTTATCTTGCGTTGTTCGTAATATGTTTGATAATTCTTCGTTTCCTCTGCGATGTAATTAAGCAAACTTTAAAACAAAATACTCGGAAACTCGAGAATTTAATTAACTAACGTCTTCATAAGTATATTGAACTTAGTTGTTGAAGAAATAATTTGGAATTAAGTAATTTCAGTTTGCTTCGAGCCAACGAATTAAGAGTTATGACAATTTGTGCGAGGACTTTACGCAAATTATCTGGTTGTCGATATTGAAGAAATAATACCAGGTAAATTGGGGGTAATTTAAATTTGTCTCGATCGAGCTAATCATTAACAAGAAATAAACGATGATTTCACGATGGGACACGAGCCGTGTCATCGATGTCGTTATTTCGAAGTGTGGCAGATATTGCGAATGACGAAGAATGAGGCGCTACGGGGGACGTTTATGAGACACGTGCTTGATTAAAACGTAATCACGCTGCCAGCCGATTGAACGGGAATTAATGTCGTCAATATAAATGTCGAACGAGATTTTTGCTTCTAACGAGCGACGTTCGTTCGATCTATTTATTTAGGGCAATTTCCCCCTTCTCGGCATAGACGTTTGACCATTAAATAGATACATTTATCAATCACCTTTCCCCTTAAATAATCAAGCGAGAATAAATTATAAAATCAGCCTACAAAATATGAACCCACTATTTTACAATATTTCAAATTTAAATTCAGTAATGGCCAGGGTGAACCTTGCCTAGCTAAGCCCTTGCAAATTGAGTGTCTGACAAGATATCTAAACTTTAATAATTTACTGAAAAAAATATCAGTCGCTACAAAGTCACCAAAATATCACAGCGGTACCGGCGAAAAAAATACGCGTTCCAGATTTTCTTTCACGACGGGTCAATAGAAGATGGATCATCGCGTCGATGTCGCAAACTCGAAATGTCTCTTTTAATCCGTCGTGCAGAAACGTATCGTTGAAAATGTCTGGCGCAGGGTTGAAAAAGAGAGAAAACCGCGTCGGGTAATGGAGCGTTCCTTCGAGCGCTCGTACGTACGTATTTCCATCCGCCTGAAAATCACTCTCGGCTACACACGAGCGCAAAAAAAAATCGCATACAGACGATCATTGTGGGAATCGTGCGTCGTCGCGCGTGTAAACCTTATAACACGCGACACCGTGTCCGTTCTGCCGGCTGTTCGACGAAGCCACCTTTCGTCGGTGACCCCCCGCTCGAAATTCTGCTCCCGCCGGAACGCATGTCATTTGGAGCTATTCTCTTGTTTTTTCATTTTTTTTTTATTTTGCGAAAAATTCCCCGCTGACAAAAAAAAACAGACAGCTCGGAAACAAGCTCGTTGAAGTTCGAATAGTTAGAAGAGAAGTTCGAACGTCGAACGCATGAAATTTTCACGCTGCCGCTTGGAAACAGCGCGACACGGTGAATTTTGAAGAATAATTTTCCTATCAGAAACGTCAGCTTTGTCTGTTCGTAATAACGGCGAACATGGCCGTTTATTATTAATCGTTTATTGAAAACATCTGCACTTTGTAATTATGAAATGAAATTCGAATTTTCTACTTTAAATTATAGAAATTATCACAGGAAAAGTTTAGTGTTCGTTAGTCGCTTATTTAATTTTTCGATGTATTTTCATCTTTAGAAAATCGAACGCAGGTTGTTTCAGCGTTAAAACGCTTTCCATGCTTTTATCGTGCAACAAATTATTTCCACGGAGCAAAACAGTGGCATAGCTTCTGCTCGAAGACAATTATCCAATATTCAACGTAACAATCGAATTACGCTCCTCGATCGGGTCTCAGATTCGATGAATTGCGTCTTGTGGAACACGATTAGGAATAATTCGAGCTAGTCTCTCAATTAAAATTTCTATAAAATTCGTAGCAGAAAAGGAATATTTTAATTTCAAAAATATTTCAGTAAAGGAAAATGGAATAGAGCTTATCTAAGAAAAAAATCACAGAAAATGCTAGGAATTGAAAATTGTCGAACAATTCACGAAGTTACTGTCGGTCATACGATATCGACCAGCTTGTTTGATTTTAACGTGGTGCGAATGGAAAAACGGATCGATGCGATTCCTGTAACACCGGAGAAGGAAAGACGAGAGAAAGGGGAGAAAAACGCAGAAGAGTAGTCGCACGGTACAAAAGCACGCGTTTTAACGAACAACGCTACCGGGTGCCTTTTAATTAACAACGCGTGAAACGACTCGGTCCCGACATAGTTGTTACGTGGTCGTTGCTCGTATCGCGATACTCGGAAAGTCTATTTCTACTTATACAAGCAGGAAAACAATTTTTTTGTACCTCGCACGACCGAGATTATCCAGACTGTCGCAGCTGGTATTATGCTTACTTTTAATTTTATGAATTACTTCGAATCTGTACAAGTTATTGATGAAACTGTTATCGTTTCCCCTTTTAAAACTACTTAACAGGTTTTAGATTATTATTAGAAAGAAATATATCATTGGGTATACTAAAGAATTGCTTTGATACAGAAATATTTAATCTTGTTACAGGAATATTAAAATTAGGAAAAATTACAAAATTATTTGATGATAAATAAAGAAATTAAGAGTGTGAAAATATTATTTCACTATGCTAAGTAAGTGTTATTCGATTGCTTTACAATCCTACCTTCAGGAATTACTAGTAGTATAACCCAGCACTGATCAGACGACGGTAAATAAATCGAAAATGTAAGATTGTATATCTATCAATCACATTTAATTGTAAGCTAGATATTTATCATTTTAAATACGCTTTACTTAAGTGACCAGCAGTATAACCCACAAGTAGTATAACCTAGTTGTGATCAGAAATCCCACATTTAGTTAAACACCAATAAAACTGAAACTGCAATATTCTACATCTAAGTATCGACCAAATTCAATTCTAAATTAAATATTAATTGGTATGAATGTATCCTATATCGATTTAACGATAAAGATTTTATATCACCTTCGATTTGTCACTGAATCTTGGCCGGTATAAGCAAGACTTCTACTTAAACGAGAACCAAATTCAGCAATATAGCAGCAACAATGTACACGTTAATGCAAGTTAATTGCGATTGACGCTGGTTTCTATTGTTCCAAATGAGAGAAGTTCGCCAATGGCGAACCAACCACCTGGGCTTTGTATACCGCTGAGATTATATTCACAAAGGGCATGAAAATATTTGCATTGCGCAAACATACACGGCAAGAATAAAGCTCAGATCCTGTGAATTACATACATTTGCCGACACGGTAGTCAAACTGATTAATACGAAATGAAACGGGGAACGTTTGATCGTAATTTTCCTATACTTTCAGCTGTACAATTTTAACGCGCAGCGCCGAATGCTGATCAGTATTTAACACCTCAGCTCACCGGAACGGGATACTTAATCGGATTATTACGCGCAACTGATCAATCGACAATTTTACAAAGGGATAACTCGATCGTTAAACAAACGTAAAAACAGACATCGCGAAATTAACATGCCAAATCTGAACTTTGTTTCCATGATAAACTCCGCTAACGAGGGATAATTGTTCGTTTGTAACGCCCGGCGAAAATCATTACACAACCGTGGCGAAAATGGAAAATTTCGATCAGCATAATTTTTTATTTGTTATATGATAAAAATTGTGAATGTTCCTACAGCACGTTTCGATCAAGAACGAACAAAATCGTTTCTTAAAATTGTAGTTAAAGGAAAAGGATAAATTAAGGGTTCTTCCTTTGCCCTAATCGAGCCAATTCTCTTTGCAATCGTCACTTAATAAACCACGATCTCGATTGTGATCGAGTCAAGGGGAGGACAGTGGATCAAAGTTAGTCAAGCCGACGAGAAGAGGGATCAACAATTCGGTCAGTGTCCAGGTTGGTCAGGGCATCGTTAATAACCGGCCGTTGTCACAGTAAATAACAATAAAACTCTATTAATGTGCTGGCTACGACTAGTTACCCGATGTTGGCACTCGGCCAGAAACATACCGGCACGGCTATTCACCCCATGCCAAGGCTAGGGTGTTGCCACCCCTCGGATCCAGCTGCTGTTGTTGCTACCAGCTCTCGCATACCTCACTGGCCGTATGTAATGCAGCACGGTTATGCAGTATTACACACTGGAATGGTCTGTCTTGCTCTGTCCCACGGGGAATCGACCGGTAACAAGATGCACGAGGTGCTCGTGAAATTGCACAGACCTGTACGACTGGATTTCATACGAGGGAATGATTTTTAAAAGGGTCACCGGGGTGTTGACGTGTGCTCCGATTGTTTTTATCATTACCGGGCTGTACACGTTCTTACGGATTCTAATTACGATATATAGAAAGAAATTTTTTAATTAATTGGAAATAGAAAGTGGAAGGTAGCTTGAATGAGTGATTGAGATTTTGTCGAGTGTTGAGATTACTTTCGTTAAGTTCGATGTTATTAATTATAAAATTGTATTTCGATTTTTATAAAGTCACCACGTCTCGCACCGTCGTGACATTTTTATTAACGCGTTCAGTAACAAGTCCGCGTTGCAAGATAGATGCTTTGAGCTCAAAGAAGTCAAGATGCAAAATTTGACGCGTGTTAGGCGCTCTCAGACCTCTCGGTTTAAGAATTCTGTTTGATATGCGCGAGCAGAGATCCTTGCTTCGACTTTCATTTCTGTTACGTCTGTCTATGCATCGTCTACTTTGTAATTCACAAACTAAGGAACCCGTTTCCTTTGAATCTGACTTCAATTTCGTTACGTCTGCAAGTGGTTGACAAAGTTTCAACTTCGAAGGTCGATCAAACGTTCGGTACATTTTAAAAATATTTATTCTTGAAAAACAAGATATCGTGAAAATGATGTAAAAATGTTTAATTAAAAATATACGAATTCTTGATTGCTCAGTCAAGTCAAAGCTCAACGACGTCTACGCAAAAACTTGCTCGCGTTTGTCGGGGGACGTGCATGATATCTTGTGCAATTTATTCGAGGGTGGGGAAAAAATGAATTGCATCCGTCATGGTCGCCGCATAAAAATTCCCACGATAATTTCAGCGGAGCCCGGAATCCGACCCCGACGAACTGGATTAGCGGAAGTAATTAGTGCAAAACAGTTTACAGGGGGATGTAGCCCGGCGCTGGGTCCAGCGATTGGGGTTGCAATTTTAAGTAAATAGGGTACTATTCGTTTAGCGGTCGCATCGATTCGGTGCAGCTTGCGGGATTCGTTCTATTGTTCCGGCATTCCGTTCGTTCCCGGCCGATGCCAAATGTATTCGATTGAATATCTGGGGAGTTAAGATAGCGTTATTAATTATTGGTTAAACCGCGGATTATGCGGCGTGGCGTAGCTTGTTGCCAGAGAAAACGGAATTTCTTCCAATTTTCGGATAGTTGAATTCAACGAAGCGGCATTATCAATCGCGTTTCATTCGATTGCTACTATTATACCCAGATTATACGTATCGACGTTAATCAGAACAAGTTTTTTAATTCCAAATAAAATTTCCACACAGAACATTTTCAAGTTATGATAAAAGTTCATTTGATTTCGTGAAAAAATTATTCGAAACTTCTTTTCTTTCAGAAGATCTCGCGAGTTTTTAGAATTCATGTCTGAGAAGATCTTCATAGAATTTGTACCAAGTTATATTTCGACGTTTACACTGTTCGTGATAAATTCCCTTCTCATGTTTCACAATGATCTAGACCATTTGTAAGCTCTTTTTCACTAATTCCTACGCAAGTTGGTGAAGCTTACGTTAGCACGTACCCGCGATGAGCATCACGAGAGTACCAGAAAAATTTCCGAGAAAATTCACGGCTTTTAAAGTGCAGGATCAACGAAAATACTTCAGACTTTCACGAAAAACTTGCTCCCCGACGTTTTTACTTTAATTGGCGTTTCCGGTTTCGATGCAAGCCTTTCGTTGGGCGGTGTTTTCCTTTTTTTTTTCTTCTCGTCTTTTTTTATACGATCCAAAGGAAACGTTTCCTTGGATTCACCGAGAAGGCAACGGGGAATGCATTTTACCGCGTTTGGAAGACGCTTAAAGCGTATTTTTCATGGGTCGACCGGGGCCAAGAGTTGTGTTGCAATTCCGGTGGCAACGGAGGGGGAGGTTAAAATCGCTTGAAAACCGAGCCAACACACAGGGAAAAAGGGAGAAGAAGCAGAAGATGAAGAAGAAGAAGAAGAAGAAAAAAAAATAGGAAAGGAACGCGATTCAAGCTGTCGAGAAGGGAGAGTCTAATTTTGAAGCGTTTAAGTTACGCGGGTACCCACTTGCCGGTAATTAAGATGCCGTGCACTTGAGAATTTCGCATCGTAGAATAATTGAGAATGTAAATGAACGGGCGGGGACGTTTCCTTGATAAAACTATTCAATACCTTCAATTACGAAATTCGAGGGAATTCGTGCTCATCCAGAACGGGTCACCCTGTTGCAGATTAAAATTTATAACGCTACAATACTTTGATTTATATCTTAAATCCTGGCCAATCTTATAAAAGCGACAAGAATTTATGACAAAAAGACTAAATGAAAAATTAGCGATGCCTTAGTTTCGAAAAATATAGCATTTTAAATAATATTTAATAACGAGTGATAATAGGATTAAATGCAAAGTGAACAATTTTTAAATCTTCCGCATAAATAATGCAAAACGCAATGAGTAGATCACCATCGTCGTCGGAAGGAAGATTAACTTGAAATATTAATCAAAGGTTAATTCGAACGACTAATTCGATATTCCCTGTACCGGATCACCTGTTTCCGTTCCGGGCATGTAAATCTTCAAACGCAAACATGAAATTTTCAAACACCGTGTACATACAACAGGCAACGTCAACAACAGACTGGATATAATCGAGCGGAACTAGTGGCAAATTAAATTATCCGTCGAACAGAGAAACCAAAATTAATAGTTTTTGGTCGGCAAGGTAAAGCAAGGACTCGACGGAGCAGTGCTCGGCGTAGGTATTGGCCAGTGGGTTGGCAAACCTGCCTAGTAATATATCAGACCCGTCCGCTGGTAATATACTGCCTAGTGGCGGCTTGTTTAGTAGTAATAAAGCGCATTGCCGTCGACCGACAACCTGGACTCGGATCTTGGCAACGACGACCACTGAATTTTATGTGCGATCAGATTACACCGTGAAGAAGAACCGAGTTTATCGTCTGGGAGTTCTTCGTGGTTCGATGCCTTCGTTAATCTTCTATCAGCGGGACATTCTGTGGATTATCCTTGAAACGGTGTTATACATCAGAAGAATGTGTCTATCCGGAGTAACAGGTGTTCCCGGAAACACGAAGAGAAAAGTTCTCAGCTTTGTTTAAAATTGAAATTCAACCTGTTTACCTGTTCAACCTGTTTTTACTGTCCTTCATAATTTCAAAGTTTCCCTCATACGAGTGACATTTTCTTAAATTAACGATCAAAATCTAATTATCTGAATTTTTGTTTAACCAAGCACAGTATCGTACGAGTCTGATAATAAGAGAGCGGTCGTTCCATTATCCGAAAATTCCAAAGAAGATTCCGAGCGAACGATATCGCGCGAGGAGGAAGCGTTTCGGGGAGCGGAATCGCTAGCCGGAGGTCAAAGTTTCGTCACGGAATACAAGCTTTTCCATTAAGTCGCGGCGGGAAGGGGGGGGCGCGATTTTCTTTTCCTTTTTCTCGCACGGGCCGGCAACAGAAGGGGAACGATGCAGGCAATAGAATTGCTAATCCGGCGATAAACACTTCGAAACGGCACTTGGACGAGTACTTTACGTGGCTCGTGTAACCTGCATCCGGTGCCATTAATGCAACCGCCGAGGAAAAAGCTGCGCCGAGTGCAGCGCACCGTGAAATAAAGCAGCCAGCCCGAGAGGGGTTGCCGCGGATGATGAGGGTATATATTTCGAAGGGGCTGTCGAAGACGGGGTAAACTCTCTTTGCATAAACATCCATCGGGACCCGATTGAAATCCTTCCTTCCTGCCGCCCCATGTACATCGCGGGCGTGTTAATAAAACGATTTTCATCGAGCCACGGGATAGGAAAGACGTTCAGAAGTTCCGGGGAGACATTTCAACGAGTTTCCTTCCCGCCAAAGGGGTGAAAGTTTTCAGGGGCGATCGAAGGGAATCGAAGTCTCGTGTCTTTTATAATCACACGAGTTGAATTTAATTATTTTTAACAGCTCATGCAAGAACCTCAATATACAGTGGTGGTTTTATTTTTAATAGATATTATCGATTATGTCCATCGTGTTTTATGTTATTCGTGTTATCGTAATGTCAAGAACTCACGCAAGGAATTTTTAATCTATGAACGAGGAATTAAATAAAGTGGCTTCAAAGATTCGGTCAGAATTCCTCGAACAAAGAAAATCCTTCGCCACAGAAGCTCGTTTCTCGAAAGAAACTTTGTGTAAAGGTTCGATAAAGTTTTCTTCCCAAATGCAGCCAGCACGAGAAGAAACAAAGGGGTTCCCTTTTTCGAGATAAAAATCCCCATAAGTGTCGCCGTTCCCCGGCTGAATTCTCTCACCCCCTGTGAAAGCTCGGCCACGAATCGCAATTTCTTTCGTGTCCTCGTCAAACAGAGCCGCGGCACCGTTTCCTGCAAGTTCTTTCATCTTTGCTCCTCGCTCGACAGGAAATTCCAACGCCTGGCTAACGGGAAATTAATCTGGAGGATCTTTTATTCGTCGTGGAGACTATTCGGCTTAGAGTTACGCTCGATTTACTCCGGTGACCAGAGAATTAAGGCAGTTGTTATCAATCTGTTACACATTACATTTTCTTCGATAAGATTTCAATTTAATATTCCAAACTTTATGCTTAGCAAAGGTTTCTACTTTCAATTTTATTCAGCTGAGATTTATATTATTTTTTAAATTATGTGACACAGTTTGATCTTCGTGTGTTTCGAAGCATCGCAAAAGAATTAATCTGGCTAATAACCAAAGCTGTCTCAATTACTGTTTGTATTCCGGCAAAAGCACATGGACTTGAAAATAAAAATTGCCTCGTGAGTGGACAAGATGAAATCGTTGTTCTTACGATGTTTCTTTGCGAGCTTAAAAATCGGATCATGATACAAGGAGTGTTTGATGGGCACATAAAGCGATGCCGAGAAACGTGGCCAACGAGCGCAACATTTTTACAACGTACGGTCGTTCGTCTTTCGAGTAAGAACGATACGTGCTACCGATTCGAGGTTAAGTTATACGGTAAAGATTAGAAATGTACAATTTTTCGAATGGCTGAGAATAAAACTCAATTTCATACTTCTAAGAACTAGGAATTCCAATTAATTTCCAACCTTTGAATAGCGGAGCACTAAATTTAAATTCAAACTTTTTATTTTTGCTTTAAGGATTATTTAGGGTGATGAAAAATGTTATTTCATTGTTTAATAAAATTCGAATTATACCGGACGAGAAGGTTTCATTAATTCAGATTTTATTTCAAGTAAATTCATGCGTTCGTGCATTCCGAACAATTTCATTAAACTTTATTCGGACGGTTTTCGCGATAGTGAGAAGAACGAAATAATGGCGCACGAAAAAAGCTTCAATTTCAAGCAGTTTAGAAAAAAAGAAAAAGAAAAGAGAAACCGAGGCTTTTTCTTAAAACGTGTTATACTTAAAGCTTGCTCTTATTTTGGCACGGACAATGCTTTGGTGCACTCGAAAGTCCGCTCTTGAAACTTGCACACATTCAACCGACGTGTATCCTTCCGTAACCAGGCAAAAGCTTTTCACGTGCTGCACGACCAAGGCTACGGTTTTCGTTTTCACCGGACAAGAAGTTTGACATTGGTCTTTTCGAATACAACGTTCTACAATTAACTCGCAATTATCTCGTTTGTCAATGCGTAAAATATCATTCGAAATGAACCACAAAGAAAATTGTCATTCAAAATCGAGTTAAATAATATTGCCAAGAACGAAGGTACAAAAATCCGAATTTTGATCGTGAAATGATATGAAGATCCAAAGATCGAAATCGCCAGGACAGCACACGTCACGGGAGCAACGACAAGATCGCATAGAATCGTCGTCGAAAATAAAATTGGAATCCTCGCAAAGAATTATGGCTGTCTCGATATAAAACAAAGCTCCTAACCGCCCAACTTCCCTTGGCCAGACTTCATCCACTTTTTCTGCTTCGGCTCGCATTTATTGTGGTCGTTGTTGCGGTTCACAGAGGGCCAGAAGCCGAGGGGTAGGGGGGGGGGGGGGGGATGCTTTATGCGATTTCGCTAACATGAAACGAGGACCAGCAGTTTCCGTGGCACGTCAACCGGTCCCTTTCCATTTTCCTTACGGTCTATCGAAGCGAAACGTTCTCGGACAGCATCCAAAGGATTTTCCAAGGGACTAAAGAGGGGAAGGAAGAAGTTTCTCTCCTGGTGAACGACAAATACCGTTTCCACCTCGAACTTCGACGGCAATCGAGGGAAAACAAACGCTGGCCCCAACTTTTACCCCTTCTTAACCCTTCGCGGACGCGTGTATGCGTCAAAACTTACGAAATCGTATGGAAATTTAACAAATATCGCCCTATGTTTCGACGAAGGAAATTATTATTTTATTTGAAATAAATCGTACGATATTATTTGCTTCGTTTTCTTTAACTCGTTGACTGCCACAGTGAAAACAGACGTGTGTGGTAAGACACACTACTTGGTGTTTTACACTATTAATCTAATACTACCAATACCTACCGAATAATTATTCGAATATAGAAAATTTGAAGCGCCGGTCACCGGTGACTAGTCAACATGTTAAGGATACAATAATAAAAACTATAATTAGCCTTCTCTGCTTATCATTCAATATTTTATGTAACATATTAGATATTTTTTGCAAGTAGTATTGAAATTGTGCAAAGTTTCCGCCAGCGAACGTGATTAATGATAAATATGATAATGTAAGGACAAGCTTACAAGGATCCGTGTTGAAGTTACTCCTTTATGCAACAGCTTAAACTCGCTTGATATTCCGGTTCGTACGTAATCTGAGCACCGTCATGCATTTCCATTGGCTACTTGCTACGACGTTCATATTCTACCGGGCTGCTGAAAATGCATGGAACTACCCGCGAGCTTTATTTCCGGTCAAACACAATCAGAATTTTGCGATACGAGCCACGTTTTCAGAATCATGGTCGCGCGATCCTTGTAAAATCACAGTGTTGTCCATAATTACGATAATACGGTTTCATATCGATACAATAAATAATATTTAGAACCATACTACTGATAATTTGAATATTCAAGCAAGACGATGAAATGATTAAAGAAATTTCCAAAGAAAAATTATTGTTACAATTGGACATCGGAGAAATTTGACAAATCGAAGATCGAGCAGATATCAATTAATCCCGATACGCTTCGAGTTTCCGCTTCATTTCGTTTCCTCTCGGCGAATTTAATAATTCATCGTGAAACGTGAAAAATTACAGGAATTCCGCTTTCTCGTTAAATTTCCAGGATATTCTCTTTCATTCCCGGGATTATTCCGGATATCAAGCACAGAAATGAATTTACAGAGACGGATGTTCCATATGTCGTAAATACGCCGTCCCGGACGAATGTTGCAATTCTTCTCTCTCTCTCTCTCTCTCTCTCTCTCATTTTTTTTTACTTTATTTTCTCTCCTTTTTTTCAAGCTTTCACAGGCGTAGTATTTTTGTGAATCGCGAAAGCAACGAACGCGGTTCAACGACACGCTGGCAGATGACACTTAAAAGCGCGAACCCCGACGTACAGTGGCTCAACTTTCTGGGGTACGAAAGTTTCGGAACGTTTATGGCGTTTCGGACAACTCGGCGACAAACTGTCCACCGTTAATAATAACTGCGCCCTCCATGGGAGGCCATTAGCGACCGTTGAAAGGAGACATTTAATAATTTACGCGTTTACCACCCTGGAACTGTCGTGATCCCTCGCGATGAAGCTATTCGACCGGTTTTTACGAGTTCCCTTCCGCTTTTTTAATTTCTTTTTTAACGCATCGAGTAAAACTTGAAATAAACGAATCGCGTAGATTTTACGACGTTTTTATTACGAGGAACAAATTGAAAAACAATTATAAAAGAAGAGGACAAATCTCTCGTATGACACTAACAAACTTTTATAGAAGTACATTAGAGAAATGGATTTAATTATTCTGAATTTGAATGAAACATGGGCGCTAGACTTAATGACGGATTAAATTCGAGCGGAAAAGAAGTTCAACGTTGTTAGGAGCTACTTTTATCGAGATTTCAGCCGAACTGAAAGCAAGCTGACACGCTTTAGAGACACCAGCGTTCTCCTGGCAATGCTAAAATCCGGCGGAATGTTTCAATTGTCTGCGTACCTTGCTGCTGTTCCATGTCTGATCCTTATAATCTATTACTACTGTCGTACCGCTTTCGCGCGACTCTACTGTCTGTTACAAAGCCCTGCATCGCAATTGTAAATCTCGAATTCCGATTAACGAAAGACACTATTAATTTTAATTTTACGTTACACAACTATCAAGAAAAATTGTACGTAAGGTATCTTCAAAGATTAAATATGAATATGAGTGAAAAAGGAGGTTGATGTTTCGTTTGATAAAAAGATTCACCGGCGACCAGACAAACGTCAATGAAACTAAGTGACGATGCTCAAAGGTAGCGAGTAACTTGTAAACCGAGGTTAAAACAGGGAAGTTAATGAAAACAGGGAGTACAGAGGGTTTCCAGCGAATCCATCGTTAATTTCCTCGTAAAGCACGACTTACAGCGTGCAGATTGCACCGGGGACTGGTTGATCAACGAGCAAAAAACTGCTGGCCCCGTCGCAACCCGGCTACCAGACGCTCTCTTAGAGACTCGTAAACAAATAAAACCACCGGGCGTTGAATGTCGCCGGGCTTTTTTCACCCTTTCAACTCCCTGCGGGGGAACGCTGGGAAATGCTTTAATTTTCCGTCCGCGATATTCCAGCCACGCTTTTTTCCCCTCCCCCATTCCGCTCGCGTCATCAACGCGCACGTGAAAAAAACCTGGCGTCCGAATCGATGCGCACCAGTTTCGAAAACAACTATCTGTCTACTGCCCTTCGTTTGCTGTACCTCAAAAACATTCGAGAGTCGTTCAAATTGGAAAAATCAGAACACCGTTGCTTTTTGTACGGAACAAAAAGGAATATTTAGAGATTTTTATATCGTAAGAACAATGTACCATATGTGCCACAAACGAAATTGTAAATTCAAAGAATATTATTTTAAAAATTATTTTGCTAAAATGTATTTAAAACTTTTAATTATTAAAGGTTATTAAAATAATCGTCTTGCCTAAGTATCATAAGAAAATTTCCAATTCAATTTTCTACTTGAGACATAATTTTTCCTGATCTCGCATCTACCAGAAATTTTTGCCCCATTATATACGAAAGCTTGATAAATTGAACGATACTAGTCGGTTTTTTCCTCGTTGATATTCGCGGTTCGCAATAAATCAGTACCAGAACCTCATCTCCTTCCCTCGCGGAATTTCTTCAATTTTCTTGATAACAAAGTGGAAATGGATTTTCCCGCGTTCTTTGGGGTGAACGGAGTTAGACAGGCGGCAACGGAATATTCGTTTCCCTCAACCGCAGATCCCGCAAACATTTCACACGGGATGCATAACGCGAACGTCGTTGCAGCAATGTTACAGTGCACCGTTTGCTGAATGCGCTATCTCAGAAAGCAAACCACGCAAGCAGAAGATATCCTTTATCGACCGGAAGAAGTCGGCGGGCTTAGGCGTACCCGTGTTGCCGGCTACACGTTATGCGCCGTACGGTGAATCTCGATTCTATCTAACCCTTTAACTACTTCCAATGGTCATCCCGGTAATCGACATCGCGAATTTAACGAATGAAAGGACCCTTTATTTTAAATTACGAATTGATTAAGAAAAGATACGAGACATTTCAAGCTCAGAAAGCTATCTTAACGAAAGATATTAGAAACCATAAATTATTCGAGTTTTACCTGTCGCAAGAGACACGCGTCCAGGTGAAACTCTGTTCATCGACGGAGGGAAGATCGTTCCAAGGAAGAATGTCGATAGATCGGCCCCGACAGAAATCTGGCAAGCCCCTCGACTGGTCTCCGGAGGGTTCCCTTTTCGCCATTCTTCCAGGTAGCTATTCATCAGCTACATGTTAAATGGTGCCGGGATGTACACCTTCGTCGAACGTGATGAAGGGACCGGCAGAGGGATGAGGAAGGTGGTGGATTCTCGTCATTTGTCCGTTCCAGCCATTGCATCCTCTTTTCACTGGCCCCACAGCCATCTTGCCAGCCCCGGGGGCCATTGTTGGCCAGCTTTCATTGTCTCCGTGGCGTTATCGCTCGCTAGCTGAAGACTGGTCGCTTCGAGACCGCGTTTCTGACCTAGTCCCGCGCGGACGCCCGCGAGCTGACATTCCAACACGCGCGTACACGCTCCCCCGTCCGCCCCCCCGACTCCCCATGGAGCCAAGGGTTCATTCAGCCAGCGAATGAATGGGAAACGAAAGGTGCCACATTGACGTTGGCCGAGAATAACGGAGATTGGACGGGGACATAGCCCTCCCTCGACAACCCTCCCCCGTCTACCTGGTTCGAATGGGTCGTCGATTGAAAAAGCGTAGAATAGGTTTCTGCTAATGGACCCGTCCGTCGCGACGGATTCTGACGAAAGTAATTTGCTGGACGACGTCGTGTTGCTTCGAGGGGATTAAGCAGAGGCCAGTCATTTGTTCGACGGCTGATATGTTATCAAACATCGTCACAGGCTCGTGGATGTTACGCTTGTAAATATTCAAGATACCTGCGTATAAGCAAAACACAGGTGGCTGGCATTTCCCATCAACGTTTCTGAATTTTTGTTTTGATTTCTTAATCTTGAAATACAACCGTCCACGTTTATATTTCTTGACGGAATCTAAGAGTTCAATGTAAATATTCAGCTTGAACAGAATTACTCTTCTTGTCTTCGAACTTTTCCAAGTAATACCAATCTCCCAAGTTTCAGAGGGAATCGAAGTCAGCTCTGATAGGTACAACTTCGAGATCACCCTCGGAGAATTTTCACTTGTATCACAACGTGAATTTTATCTAGAGTGCAATCTGCTTCTTCGAGGAAATGCACTGATAGAGCAACCGTCGATTCGCTTTTTATCTGAATATAGAGGAAGTTTCTCGATATACGTGAAACTTAGATCACCACTTTGGCATGGGATAGAATGTACAAGTTTGAAAAACTTGCTTCGTCCCCCGTCAGCGATCGATACTTAATCAAGATTTTGCCGTCCAATCGCGGCGAGTTGAACGAATAATTTTTACACGGTTGTTCAATCAAAGCCCCGACGCGGTAACCGGAAGCGATTACACGTGCGAATTCTTTTTACCAGTCGTCGTTCGAAGGCGATAATTAAATGAACCGTTGCGCACATAATAAATGAAACTAAAACAGACACGTTTGTCCGTTGGCAATGAACTAATGCAGAAACCGTTCGAACGATCACCTTTAAACCTTTGTTTAGCCCTCTATCAATTTTCAATCGTGTTTTTCTTACCATTCTTTTAGCTGAATCCCCGTCAAATTTCAATCGTGCCACATTGAATTTGTAAATTTCAACCTGGTTCGAGCATTTGGTGCGGAATAATTGAAATAATGTCACGTTTTTATTTGTTTCTTTCGACTCGTTGATAGCCATAGAAATGCAACAATAACGACGCGGCCGAATATTGGGAAAAAACGGAAGAAATTTGTAGTGGCATTAACTAAAATGTGTCGATACCCGAAATGGTCGGTAAAAACAATCGAAAACATAAATCGCGGGGAACGGTCCTCAGTTTCATTCAACGGGCGCCCACTTCTACGTTATTTATGCAAATGCGCGAGCCGGAATTTCCATTTTAATCGGTGGCACCGAAACCCCGGGAAAAAAATTTACCGCCTCCTCCCACAAATCGCCATCTAATCGCTGACAAAATACCCTCCCACAATTGGCCGCTATCGGATTACCCGCCGACCATAAATTCAACGAGGAAAAATCGGTGCCGCCATTAAGGGAAATGCGGGTGAGACCCCTCTCGCCCCACCCCTGTTCATCGATTGCACCAATAACAAAGAAACTTGTCGCGTTGACGCGTACACGTCGATACATTCCAAAAATTATTCGCAGGATTTGTAATCTTGCGAACTCCGGCCGAAATGAATGCTCGAAAATTCTTTATTTTCAAAATTTATGAACCTTTTTATGCAAGGTTGTGCTCCGCGAAATTACCATTTTTATGGGTCCAGATAAAAATATGAACTTTTCAGAATAAATTTTGTGTAATTGCAGCATGAATAAATAATGTTTTGGAAAAATTTGTTGTTCTTTACTGCGTGAATGCATTAAACGGTAACACGAGTTTGTTGCAAAAATTTGAACGAAATGCCGGGATTACGATACCCAAGCTGTGCCAAAACCGCGACAAACGGACGCATCGGTTCCTATCGTTATCGTTAACGGGTAATCCGATTCCGGCTGATCTTAATTAAAACGCCGGGTCGGTTGAGAGACGGGAGTACAGAGAGGAGGGTGGAACGGTGATGGTGGTGGTGGCCAAAATTCGCAACGGTAGAAAATCGAAGTGAACGCCGTAGGGGGTGGGTCGAAAACCGTCAGAGACTCGCCGTTAATTCGAGCCCGCCCTTTAATTATGGTTCTGCGGGCCGTAGGCGCATCACCGGACCCCCCCCCCCCCCTCCCCCCCCTCTACGACTAATTAGATCAAACGCTCACGACAATTTCATTTGGCCGTGATTCGCCAATTAACGTGGTACGCGCGATCGTTCTCTACGTGCTTGCAACCATCCGACCCAACCTCTTCCACATTTCCGGTCACCTTCGTTCTCGACCCGGCACCCTTTGACTACCATCCACCCCCCTCGTTCCGCCCGCCTGCCGGTTCGTTCGTTCCGATTTTCCAACTAGCAAGAAGGCTTTCATGGAAAATTGACTGTTCAATTTTCCGTGCGTCGATAAGTGCCGCGAACCTGTTTCATCTAATTAGGGGTGGGTTCGAAAGGTTTTCGATAGAGGTGGGCTCCCTGTTACGGTGCTCGCATGAACACCACAGACGAGGATCCTCGTCAAGATGTTAATCGATAAGTCATTTAAAAGAAGGTTCATAAAAATGGAGTGTAACTCTTTCGTTATTTTTATAGAATGTATGCGGAATAATCAGAATTACATATCTAACAATTTTAACACGTTAACTGTCACGGTGATCAATAATTAATAAAATAAAAGATGAAATGAATCTTGGATATTGCTAAGATTAGGCTGGTAGTGCAAAATAGCAATCTGAATGGTTACATTTGAAAATTAATCCATAGTATCCTTAATAATTAGAATTTAAGTGTGTCTTACCACACACGTCTGTATCCACTGTGACAGCGAACGTATTAAGATAGAAACAAAGTTTCATATCTCATTTTCTCCAAAGTATTAATTAACAAGTGTCAAAGAGTGATCATTTTTAAACATTCCCTTTAAAATTTCATCTCGTTATTATAACAATTTACTCTTAATTATCACAGCAAGATAAAATTCGACTCTGAAGTTTTCTTAGCCAAAAGGGGACAACAATGTCGATCGGTTATCTCGAACCGATCGTAATTAAGTCAAATAATTCATCAATATTCGTAACAAAAACACTCGAACGCCCTGAATATTAAATGAAAACAATAACAATGCATATAAGTGAAATAGCCAGTGAAGATTCGGTACATTGTTCGTTCAATTCACTCGATTGTTATCCCCTGGAAATTGAACGATAATCTTCGCAGATTTAGCGAACCATGGCGAGTAGAATCACAAAACCGGCGATATTCGATGCGAAACAACAAACAGCAATTCGGACAAAAAGCTCGATCATGCTGGATTTTCGATTGGAACCCAGACCCTCTCCTGGGTTCAGTTTTCCATTAGCTGTTAACTGCATTGTTTCGTGGCCGGGATGCTAGCGTTTAAACATGATAGAAACTTAATGGCGACCACAGGCATTAAAATGCAATCGAACGAATTGAAAAGGGGGAGAGACTTTAAACCGATTCCCTGAATTTAGCGCAATACACCGCGTTTCGCCACCTCGAATCTATCATTCGCTTTAGATCGTTTTCAAGGGTTGCACGAGCATCGAAATTTGAAGAAAGGAAAGATATTTTTCAATCTTTCTATCATTTTCCAATTAGAAGAAAAAAGATAATGAAAATGAATAAGCGAAGAAAAGTTTCAATGAAATAATTAAGACAGAATATTCGAAAGACTCGAAGATATTAAATGACAGAGAAGTTCTCGAAGGATGCAGTTTAATTTAACGAAGTGCTCATTAATCAATTAGCAGGGAAGTTCTCGTTAATTCAGAAATCTAGAAACGTTCCGTGATACGATATATCTATAAAAAAATTTGATGCCGGAACTTTATCAAAGAAAGAAATTAAATTTGATGCTCTACCGCAGCTGGTTGTTGTAGGACGTTAGACGTTTCCCGTTTCGAGACTCCGCTTGCGTGAGTGGATTCAAGTTTGTGAAAGTTTAGCCACAAGCTTTCCCTCAATAATTATTTTCACCGTAGGCTGCTCGATAGTATTTCACTTCTCTGAGAAAACTTTTCCTAATGGTTATGTTCGACTCGAGACTATTTGATCCCGCGGAATCTAATTTCGCGATTACTTCTAATCCGATCCCCGTTTTCGCGAAATTTCGTCATCGAGTTACCTTCAGGTCGATTTCGACCTTCTTCAAATCTCGGATCAAAGACTCTCCTGACAAATTCTAAAATAAACTGGTTTATATCCTTGCAAAGAGCCAAGCGAAATTTAATTACTAAAATTTCATTCATGACCGATTATTATTATGAATTTCATTCATGACAAATTATTATTATTTTTGGATAAAACGAGGGAATTTTGCTTTCAGGTCGATGGGAGAGTATATCACGGAAAAGTGGAAGTACTTCATGATCGAATCCACATTCTTCGTACTTTGGATACCGGGTAACTGTTCGTCTGCGGTATTGAGCTATTCTGGATTCGTGGTAAATGGGATAGAAAGTTAGACGAGGCTGCAGAAGTTGGGAAATCATCTACAAATTCAAGTTCAAAGGACTCTCCCACGATTATTACCAGGAGATGGTTAGAGGAATCGATTTTAGAGCATCCAATCTCGTTACTCGATCATATTGTTTATACGCGATCGCGAAGTGAGACGAGCCCGCTGGGTGATCCGTCTACAAGGGTCGTAAATCCTTGACTCGATAAGCTCGATAAATCGCGACGGTACAATGATGTTATCCTAATGTCCGTTTCTGGTGATTAGGATTATTTTTGTTGTAATTGATGATAGATTTCAGTGGTTAGGCTTAGGTTAAATATATTTACTATTAACAATAAAGAACTCTCAATCCCTTCGAAGATACTACGGTAAGAGTTAAACAAGAAAATAAAATTAGTCGACGTCTAAATCGTGTCGAATAAAAACTAAGACAGAATTATTCATTTGGACTCGTATAACTCCCTATTCTTCATCGTAATAGTCGGATCCCGTGTTGTTCTCGCGTCAGGCTAATTGAAACGAATCGTGGAGGCGAAAAGCCCGACACAACAATTACCAGACGAGTTTTCGTGGCCATGGTGGTCCCGGTCGTGCGAACAAATCACGTTATAATTCACCGGGCACGGATGGCGCAACGCTGACCGACTAATTTCCGCTGAATTATTGCCACGATAATTAGACCGAACCATCGAGCTGTCCGAGTTCTCGATTATCAGCGACGGCTAACAGCTTTTAACTTGGTCGTGTACGGAGAAATCGAGTAACAAACTTTGATGAAGCCGTGAGAGGAGCTTTCGTGGGAAACGCAAGCGGTTTCGTAGTTTCGCATTCGGCCAACTTTACACAAGAAGCTTTCGCGGATGACTCTTGGCTCATCATACCTTGCCAGATAACATTCATTCCAACCAAATTATTCTTAAACAATAGCTTCTGTTTAATCTAAGTCCTTAACGTTCTTAATGTCAATTTTATTCCTAATGAAAGAATCAATCGTTCAAAAAACTTTTTGTTATCATCGATTATATTTCGAAACTATTTACCCACCCGTTATAGGAATCTGTTCGTATTGAGATTTAAATAAAAATTTTATCGTATGAAGTATGTTAAGTAGAGTTAAGCAAGGGTTGAAAGGTAAAAGCTCGGAGGTAGTCCGTACCCTCGCAGGGTTACAGGACTATTCCGAGGTAGAGCTCAGTTGAGCGCGAATAAGACTTGCTCAAACGACTATTACCGCCAATACTAGTAAAACGTCTTGACTCAAAAATAGCTTTTACATCGCAGCTTTGGCATAAACTAGTAAACGAAATCCTCACGTATCGTTCCGTCGGACGAAAGAAGGTGTCTTTGAAAAGTTTCCTCCGCGTAAAAAGAACAAGGCTCGGAAGGTATTAAGGTTATTTCTACAGGTAAGGGAAGTGATAATCCCTTACACTTCGTTCGATAGTTTCAAGTGTTTTAAAACAATGCAGAAATTAAGCCGATGGAATTACACGCACTCAAGCTACGGGGCTATTAATTATCATTATCAATCCTTTGGAGACACCCAACGACCAACTTGCTGTTCTCTCGAAACTTTTAAGTTGTCCCTTATTTTCAAACTTTTATATCCGTGGCTTCGGAAGTTGTATATTTCATACGCTTGATGTACCGAGAAATTTCAGAGCGTATTTTCAAATGAAATTTTATTTCAAAATTGAATGAACGAATGAATGCAATTTCTGTTCACTAATATTTGCGGAATCCTTGTATGCCGGTGTTTTAAAAATAAATCACAGAGGAATATCATGGAAAATGAATCTTTTTAATTTATTCACGGAAAAAGGAACGTCCCTTTAATAATGCAAAACGGTAATATATTAAACCGAACGCGCTTCCTACTCTTTTTTTAATCTTTATGCTACACCTTTCGGAGGGAAACGCTTTCCAGTAAATCCGCAAATCCCGTCGACCGTTTTACATAACAAATTTCCCGCAGTTGTAAAAGAACGCGTTGTTCCACACAGAAAAAGAAGAATGAATCCCCAATAAAGCTTCTGTTGCGGCGTTAATGCGATAAACTATCTCTGCGTGACTCCTGAATAACTCTAAGCTACGAAAAGTAATTAACAAACGAAATCATTGTACGAAACCTTAACTTCCCAAATTATAGAAACTTTGTACAGTTCCCTCTTGTACAAGAAACTTACAAGATTTCTGTAAAGTGCTACAATATTTCTTAACTTATGATCCATGAGATTTTCAGGATACTAAAAAAACGAAACCATCCAAGAAATAATTTTCCATCACGATCGAACCGAAATGTTGCGAAACAAACGTAAAAAATTCTAACACCTTTTCTTTTTTCACCCCTCAAATACGAGGTTCATTTTTCAATTTTCCTGGCGAAAGTTCGAAGGTGTCTTATCTGTAAAATGTGCCAGCCGAGAGGCGTCGTTCGTTCCCTTCAACCTTTCGCAACTTCCTGTCGATGATGTTATTATAAATCACAGGAAACTGGAGGGGCGAGAAGAACAGGGGATGACGTGGTTGAAGGGGCGTACGATGAATTAGGCGGACACGCAAAGGGGTCAGGAAAACGAAGCGAGAAGCGACGAAGTTAAATCGTGTATCACTAATGTTGAATAAATGTACCGTAAGTAAAACAAGGCCGGCCTAGGCGAACGTCAACTTGACTCGATGGCTGAAATTACTTGGCTCCGGGATATTGTCATTAATCTTGATCAAACGATAGCCTGTGTCGGACTCTTGGCGAACAGCCGCGACACTGACTGAGAACTTTGTTCATAAATCTAAGTCCGGTCCTTTGCGTTAGGTATTTTTATTTCGCTTTTATCGTCGCCTCCCTTCTAATTTCAGGCAACTTTAACGGAAGAAATTTCGTCCGAGCGAGAGTCAACTCCACGTCGTTTCGTATCTTTTATCGCGTTACGTGTTCCCTTCTTTGGGCTAATTCGATGAACTGATTTGATGGGTGAACTTAGATGGAATTATATTTTCTTATACATATTTTGGTGTATGTATGACTAAATTGTTGCATTACTTTTACTATGGATGTTTATATTTATATTTTCACAGTAATATTCGTTGGTACCTATATGCACAGCCAATTACTATGATCATTCTTGGTCAAATATCAATCAATTAGTAAGTAATACAACGATAATTGCAATTAATTGCATTACCAAATAACATCAATTTATAACGAATGAAACTATTTTAATATTTACTGTGAAGTTGGTATTAACATATTCGATCCATCAAACCGCGGTTCAAATTCACCGCGCTACATAATTCATATCTGTTTTGACTGAAAATATTCGAATATTATTTTCAGCCAACCATATACACGATATATGTTCTATTTGATACGAGTAAAATAATTTCAGAACTTGGTCAAAGTTTAATATCAGATTAGACGAACGATCCTTGATTATACAGAGGATCTGTGTACGCAGCCGGTTAAGTAGAATAGGTCTGGCCACGGTCAGACGAGTAAAGCGTACCAAGCATATTGATTTTCCACTTGTTACGTTAACAAAGTTAAACATTCTCTGCTCTCTTATTCGAAAGTTCGTACAACGTAAAATGTAAATTGCTTCGTGTCATCGGAAGATAAACGAGAATAGTTGTGGGGAATGGGTCCGATGTTTTGTCGTTCGCGATACCTGGCGAAATCGATAACTCGCCGCACGAAGCAATTACCGTGGAAACCTTTCGATGATTCACACAGTTGTCAGCTGCAATTTGAGCCTGACCCTTTGCTTTCTGGTAGGTAGCGTTCTCTGTCCATCGGTTGGATAAACTTTATCAAAGCCGTTGCACAAGTTTCACGTCACCTATTCGAATGTAAACTCTGATAGAAACGTCAGCGAACTTCTAACCTGTTCCAAACACCGGCCAACTTTGCCGAGATAATTATCGACCGGGAAAGGGGTAATTTCTCAATCGTTGATGGATCAATAACCCTCTCAAATATATCGATTTTTTCACGAATACAGTACCACAATTTGGTATTTGGGATCACTGATGTAATTTCGATATCGCGAACGGTATTCGGGGGATCGAAATCTGCGAAACGTTAAATCTTCCGATCGGAGGAAGACATTGAATGAAGACGCGAAACGATTGTTTGTGAAGTCGTTTCATGCCCGATTTTCGCAGTTCGCCAAGTGTCGTAAACGGCAGACCTTTCTGGTAATGATTTATAGCAGCTTCAAGTGTCCTAAACGACAATCACATTAGTATATTGCTGATTTCTCGAGTTCTTCGATCTCTGAACTCGAGACAATTTTTGAAGGAATGGAAAGCTATTTCCGCGCTGGATTTTGAAACGTCACGGAAATACAAAAACCGTGTTCGATTCGGATGTATTACAATGAAACTTTTGATAATTATATCATTATAATTTACGATATTATCGATAGCCGTAATAATGCAACGGGATTAAAAATACGACGATAATACATAATTGCAATGTGCGAATGGTGCCGACGTTGCAAACAAATTGTTAGCTTATAATTCTCGGTAATTAAGGCACTCGAGTTTGTTCGATGCGAAATGTTTTGCGATCTGATTACTTCGTATCCTGCCCGTTCAATTTTCCTGGCAAACGCAGTGCCAATTAAGTAATAACCTCTCGAATAAGTACGTTCCCACATTGAACCAATGAAAACAAAGAGCCCGGGGAACGATTCAGCGATAACGAGGGAAAACGACCAGAGGGAACTAGAACTCTGCAAGTCTAGTTCACTAGATGCCAAATACCCTCAACAGACTCGAAAATGGGGACAAAAATTGCACTATTCAATTAAACAAGCGAGATAATACAGAAAAAATGCGAAACATTTTTCGAAAGATGGTAGGAATATCAATAAGTAATAATGGCCAAAGTTTTGAAGAAACTACCGGAGACTTAGTGGTGTTGGACAACGAAAGATTATCGGGGATTCGATCGTTCTGAGACCAATTTCTATCTATCGGGGAGCACTATCAGGATTCTACAGAACTCTCCGCCCAATAACTGAGTTATCACGGTGCCGGTGGACGATACATGAATTGGGCGGTTGCTCGTAACCAGTCCGTAACACGTCATATGGTGTCGGGTCCCTTTGTATCAGCCCATTCAAGGGAACATCGGCAATACCAGCGACATACATTCGACGCGTACAACGAGGCTGGCTTCCACGTAATTCGCTATGCCTCCCGGTGTGCGACGAAACGTGAGCCCTAACGATACGGAACGCTGGAATAAACCGTGTCCTGCGCCTGGCAGCTAAGCATCCCCCTCTTCATTTCCTCGTCCCATTTCTCCACTCCGCCCTCGAAACACAACCATCCTCCACGACGACGACGGTTTTTCTCTTCTTTTTTCTTTCACGTCGATGCGTTGACAGCCTTGTTTCTACCATCACCCCCTCCCCCTACCCCTCACCGGGGAGGAAAATCGTTATCGATAGCTTCGATATCGAATCCCACGATCGCTTCGAGTCCTACTTTTTTTCCCCTTGAATTGGGTTAAGCAGGGACCAACAAGTCGGAGCTGCGCTTTTAAACCGGTGAATGGTGTGCTTTTGATGCATTCATTTCGCCTTTCAATGTTTAATACATTAGGTCGACGACTACATTTCCAATGGAAATTTTGAGAAAATCCACACAAATATCGGTGACTTCGTTCTTAACATTTTGAAACACCATCATTCCCCTTATTTTTGTGACCAACTTGCAAAAGTAAAATCAAGAAAGTATTCATTTTACCAATGTAGAATAATTTGCGAGAATTGCAAGGCAATCGTTATTAACCCTTTCAATAGAGTAGGAAAAATGATTGGAAATCAGCGTGTTCAATTTACCGCGAGACGAACTGCCAGGTTCTCGGAAATTTTCTAGCGGAAGCCACGACGCACCTTCTAGCTACCGGTTGCCCACAAAGGGAACGGGACAACAAAGAAATTTCCCCTGATCTAATTTCAAAGGAAGCCACTTAATTTAAATGCCGCCCACCCCCTCGTCCTCCCCCTCTTGTCCTTTATCGTTCCTCCGGGGACGGAATTAATTGCTTCTTAAGGAACTGGAATTATGTTTTCACGAGTCACACCTTGCTCCGCTGGAATTTTCCCGACTTCGCCGCCCCTTCCCCCCTGCCGCTTCTTTTCTCTGTGAAACGCGGTTGTGTTTTGTACAGAGAAACGAGGCCGCTGTTTTTACCGCTCTGCTGAAGGGTAATTAGTTGTAAACAGAGGACAGGTGAACAAGAAAAATTCCAAGACGGGTGATTAACCTTTCCACTGTGCCGAAATATGTATCATCTACGATTCTTATTTTACGTAAAATAAATCAAGAAAATTAATCTGTCCGTCTCGATTTATTTCGTATTTTGATCCGAGAAGCAGCCTGCACAATTATTCTTTCTATATTTTAATCAAACGAAACCTTGCAAAGCAGCAGAGAAACTTCGAAATTGCTTCTTAACGAGGTCCTTCTCCATCCTGCATTCTTTGACCCAGATAAAGCTTTTCAATTCTGCCGCCTTTAATTAAATTCATCCCTCGCGAGGAATACTGATGCGATTCATCAACGCGTTCGCCGGCTATCAGCGGAATATTCGATAAAGGACGAAACCGGAGGCTGATAACCCGTTCGCGAAAAGGTGCGGGAAAGAAGCGAACGGAAACCGAGTGTCCTCGTACGGGGAGGGGCGTTGCGAATGCAATCACAGGCATAAAAATTGGCTGTCATCTGACGTGAAACGGAAAGAGGAAGGACCGAAGAGAGCGGGAAACAGTGAAAGAACCAGGGACGAGAGAAAAAAAGAGGGGTTATATGTATAGGCAACCCGTTAGATGAATCGGTTGGAAATCGATTTCGGCTAGCATGACGCTTCGACTGGGTTGCAAATACGAAATTGCATATGTGTATCGAACGAACGAAGCTTATCGGATTCCAGTAGCCCGACCGACGTTTCATTCCTTTCCGTAATTCACGTCGAACGAACGCCACTGAATGAAATCCGTGTGAATTTATTCGAAAGAACGTCGCGTTCAATTCCTTTTAACTTTTGTTTGCATTCCACTCGACGGGGAATTACCTTTTTACCGGGGAATATCTTTCAGAAGACGCGTGTCTCTTACAAATAATTATAATAAAATATATGAAAAAAAAATCCTCTGGGATTGCTGATCTCGTAAAGCCGAGGAAATTGTACACAGAAAATCGAAGGTCAGCCCGCAGGATTCGGGGCTGACCGAAATCCACGGTTCCCATAAATCTTCCCAAGTAAGAACAGGGTACGCGCAGGACACAGGCGGCAGATTTTTTTCGTCGATGAATCTTCGAAACTTCCTCGATAAGCTTCGACCACCACCCTCCACGTTAACCGGCAAAAATGAACGCGTTAGTGCACTGGCGAGCCTCTGGCCGATAAATTTTCGAAGAATCTTATCTTCCAACACACGAACGATGCTGCCTGGCCGACTTGTAAAATGGATGAACAGAGGAGATCTCCGACGTGTACGGCTCCGATCAAGAAAAAGGAACGAGCCATAATAAAGACGAATAGCCGTTTGCCGGGAAAAGTTGCTAAGTAGAAATTTCAGGGGTCAAACCGGGCCTCCTGGGGTCGAGAAAACGAGACACGAAGGTATTTGCACCATCGAAAAGTCGAGTCTGAATTTTATTTGCTCGGTTGTTTAAAATAATTTGGGTGCTTGGAGAATCTAATGAAACGATGAAAGGGTGACTGAACAGTGTGGACGGAATGAAAAATTGATGGAAGAGTGAAAATAAAGTTAACCGGTGTTTCAACGACACAGCCATCGGCAGTAAAACCATAATCGCGTGTCGGATATTACGATCTGATTCTACAATCATGTTACCTGGCTCGTAAACGTGTCGTTGTAAAATTTTTAACGGCGAAACATTGACCCGGGCAAAGTGTAAAGTACATCGAACACGGTTTCGAACCTTTATCGCAAACGTCTGATTTATACCGGGGCTGTACTACTCAGGATAGCGCAGTTTAAAAGAATCGATCTACTGAAAAAAAGTTTTACGAGCCCCGAGCTCATAAGTTCGCTGAAAAGACCATCTAAAACCTTTTAACTCCCGAACAATGTACCGAGTGAAAATTATACTTCGATCGTTGAATAAATTTATAATCGACAAATTTCTTTACTTCGAAAGTTAATTAAAAAGTTATATCTTCCTTCAAATTTCAAGAAATATTTCGAAGCAAAAGGGTGTTTTATGAAATTTTATCATCCTTCTTTGATCCGTACAATACAAGCTTCAAACAATTTTATTTTTTTCAGTGTTTGCATTTTAATACCGGCGTCGAGAAGATGCATCGAGCCGGTGCAACAGGTGACGCGATTCGAAATTGTCAACATTTTGTCTGACGATAAAATCGAATCGTAGTTCACGCCCTTCTGCTAGGAGGATCTCAGACTGTTCCTCGAATCGTCCGGACGACAATCAGACACGTTTCAACGCTGACAAGCTTCGCGTTCACGTCGTTGCTTATGAATAATCCGTTTATGCCCCGACGATACGACGTTTAACGATAAATTTGTTAAGCGTGATTAACCAATATTCACGGAGGAACTGGAATTTCTGTTTAAAAATCTACTCTTGAAACTACATATATTTTTGAAGCAAAAAGACATCTAGGATTCTAGGCATCCTAGATTCAGCCCTGTTCGAGTTCCATGAAATATTTTTCAAGGAAGTTGTAAAAATTCACGATAAAAAAGTTCCATCCTACCGTAGCACTTTCGCCGGTTTTTCGGTAAATTAAATATTTTCTCGGAGTGCGGCCGTAACGTTCGGACCCCTCTACCATGTACGTGAAAGGATTTTTGGTGGAAACGGGTGGGCGATGAATTATTGACGGGTCTGTGGTCGACTTCGTCTCGTTGGAAATGTAATTTATAGGAGCGGTGCGAAAACCCTTAGCAAGGCTTGTAATAACGAGTGGAGCGCGGGATCGAATATTCTTGTGTGAAATGTCATCGACAGCGGGGAAATATTGCGAATACGTCGACAACAAACGATAGGTGGTCAATTAGGGGCAGGAGAGCTTCGAAAATCGAAAAAGGTGCCCGCTCTAACGATAATTTCTCAATTTTCCAAATTCCAAAATATGAATTTCTAACATAAAATATTCTAATAAAATTAGAAATGCAATCTACGAAGAAACATTCATTCCTGAAATTGTACACCGACATTTGGAGATGCAATTGTAAGGAAACTTTCATCAACGACGCCGAAGAAGTGCTCGCGAGGAAACGATCGCTGACACAGAAGATAAATGCGAGTTACGAGCTGACAAGAGAACTTTTCTTATTTTTGCAATAATATCGGACGACGTTGAATGTACGAAAGACAGTCTTATTGTCTCTCAAAGGATTTCTACGGACTACAATAGCGAGCAACAAAAGATACATCATGAGTGGGAAATAATGATCGATCGGAATGCCATTCTTCTTATCAAGGACTTGTTCTTCAGCGTCGATTAAGTTTGCTGAAATATAAAAGGAAGGTCCACGGCGAATCATTAAACGGTTCGCTCTTAAACTTCCTCCGATAATTAAGTGCATGGGCCTGTACTTAATGAAAGCTTTAAAACAATCTACAAAAGAGTCATAAATTAAATTTCAAACGATCGTTCTTTGCCGTCTAAACTTTTGGTGCTTGGAGAATAAAGATTAAAAAGTTAAAACCAATTTTATGGATTGTCAGACTCTCGCTTCCCTCCAATTAAATTAACACGTCAGTTATTGTTAAACTTATCGACTTGGATTGCAATTTTTGTATCATCGAAAACTTATATTAAAGCAAGAAAAGTTACAAATTTGGCAAAATAAAAATAGTTCCAGTGTTTACGATCCAGAAAGTCTCAAGTTCACGAGGCAAAGAAAAAAGGGACCCATCCCGGAGTTTTATTCCAGAGATTCAAGGTGGTGCAATGGTCATGGGGGCGAAGTAACGACCTGTGCGATTTCCAATCTTTGTAGCCGAAAATCGTCCTTGATCTCCGTGCGGGAAAAGAAGCACCGGCTCATAGAAGCTCGAAAACTTCTCGCTTTCCGACCACTGAAAGGACCAAGGAAAAAAAGAAGAAAAAAAGAATAGAACGAGAAAGAACTCCGGGGGTGGTTGGCAGGATTACAGGCAAAATATATCGAAACGAAATCCTTTCATCCCTTAATGCCGATTTCCCTCGCTAACGGACTACCGTGTCGTTTCAATCTGACACGAAGGATTCGATGGGTCAAATATTTTCAGAAACGACGAGGAAATTGTTAAAGGTACGAATTGTTTTTGCAGGTACGAATATTAGAAAAAATTCTCAATGAACTAAATTTAACAGGGAAAGCCATAATTCGGTATTGTAAATAAAGGAACTTTAATTTTTCGAAATATTCGATCAAAAGCATATCAATCTTAAAACATTGAAAGGATATTAAATGGATTTTTATACAATTTCCTTGCAACAACGATGCCGGATCGAGAATTTATTTGACCAACGTCGATAAAATTTTACGAGAGTACATTCGGTCAAATTGATATGAAAAGTGGTCGGTCCCGTAAAAAGCCAGTCACGCGTTCGACAGGGGAATTCTTCTCGTAAACGTTAAAAAATTGTTCCAGTCAACGACGCTAAACACAGTCACCATTTTGGTTGCGCTATTTCCACGGTTTTACGCCGGCAAGAATAAACCAGTCTCGAGAGGATAAAGACACGATGGTTCAGCCGTGCCGGAGAA
Source organism: Anthidium xuezhongi (assembly GCA_022405125.1). Taxonomy (NCBI): domain Eukaryota; kingdom Metazoa; phylum Arthropoda; class Insecta; order Hymenoptera; family Megachilidae; genus Anthidium; species Anthidium xuezhongi. The sequence continues at coordinate 3,881,056 of CM039649.1, forward strand.
CAAAGTCGGAAAGCGAGCTCGATGAAGCAACGAACGGAGCAGGATGGAGGGTAAAGAGAGACGGAAGGAAAGAAAAGGGGGAAGATAACGGCGCAGAAATGCGCCAGAGAAATAGATTATGGCCCGAGGCCGCAAGAGGAGAACTCCGTTATTCCTCGAGGAAAAGCAGATTACAAGATGTATCATCGCCGAGGCTTGCCAACATTTTACGGGGGATGTAACCGCCGCGATGATCGACTCGTTAATACGGAATTGAGGAAGCTTTATTCTCTTGTTGACCCCCGATGCTGCCTTCGTTGTGTCCCAAATTTCCGAAATGTGTACGAGAACCCTTTGGTATAAACCGCACTAAAACTTTTAAATGAAACACAAACCTATGATATTAAAAGATATAATACTTCGAAATTTCCTATTATTATTTTAATTTCTACCCAGAGTAAAAGAAATAAATTGAAGGCAAATAAGAATGAAAATGGAAAAGTTAAAATTGAAATATATTAATAGTCTGTGGTCCAAGTGTTAAGTACGATATTATTTGTATTAATTAATTGATTATTAGAGCTCCAAATAGAACAGGGACTGACTGTTTCGAAATATAAAAAAATAATTGACGATACGAAATACTTAGAACATTATTCTTCTTATTTTTGTAATACACCAGGCAACAATGGATCGAATGGAACGGCAACCACCCGCTCTTTGTACCCGGATGTTTTCCATGAATTTTTCGTGAATGCCGCATATTTTTTTATGCCCGTCTAAAGCAAATATCCGTCGCAAACATTGACGGATTTGGTAGGGCGAAAAGTAACGGAGTACGATCGCTGGAAACCCGAACGAAAAAGTTACTCCTCGCTCGTTGAGACAGATTTATTTTCCCGTACGCGGAACGTGTACTGAATTATTTAATTTTTTTTTTCTCTTTTCCCCGGCTGCTTTCCTTTGTACATTTACTGTCACGTTTTCTCTGCACGTTATCAAAGCAACACTTATGATATCAATCGCGGGACGAGCTTACGTCGAACGCACAGTTCAAAAATCATATTTCATACAAAAATATACAAGTATTCATAATAAATCATAACAAATATTGTTATCTTCTTGTTTCGGTAAACAATGGAGGAGTTAATTAACAGACTGATGTCTACCGTAATATTATTAATAAATTATTGGTCCAGAAATAACGTTACTTAAAAATGAATCTGTGGCTTCAAATTAGAAGCACCTATCACTTTAAATTATTCAGACAATCTATACGATAGAGTAATTTCAAACCATCAACACGTTTAAGAGAAGAAACAACTTCCCAAAGTTTAGTAGAAGCACCCCTTGAAACAGACCATGACAACTGACTTCATTGCCAACGAAGGAGAAGTGTCTTTTAATACCCCTTTGGTGACTTAATTAAAAACTAACTGAAACAGTGGCGAAGAGCAAGAAAAGAAGCGAAACAGTAGGATCGTCTTTTGGACGTTGTTGGCAACAGATCGAGGGAGGGATTGGTCGCGAACCGGAAAACGAAAACCGAGGGGGTTGGCGAGCACAAGGAGGGGCTGTCTTTGTTCTTGGCCGGCGTTTTGTTTCAGAATTATGAGCTTATGAAGTATTCGCGTTTATCTGCAAAACTACATGCCAAAAGGGGTGAGATCGGGGGCGGTGAGCGAATTGGAACGAGACGACCGACAACGGGTCTGTTGTCTGTTAATCCGCGAGCAATTCTACTGATTTCGAATTAATTATCCTGCTCGAGTTTGATTCCTATCAGCAGTTTCGCGTGTAAACAACGTATTCAGATGGTTTTGCTGATTTTTGCAAACTGAACAGTAAATTTTAGCAAACGAATTTCTTTGAACTCTTAAATATTCGAAATTCAATCGATTGTATATCAAGTTAATTCAACTATCAATTAAAGTTTTAATAGTAATAACATAAACTTTATAATATCATAAGAAACAGAATTCAAAATTAAATTTCAACTTTCAAATGGACTTTAAAAGCGCCGCGTTGCGTTAAATTGAAAACAAATTACAAGGCAAGGGGTTAATTGTTATATTTTGCAAAGCTAAAAAGCAAATAAAACTACCAACAAAGCTACTAAAATTAAAGAGAAGTGGTTTAAATGGCCTTCATTAAAAATTAAATCTTAGTCTGTTGTTTAATTAAAGACTTGTTTAATAATTTGCTCACGGCATGGTTATAAAAAAAAGAAACTGCAAACAAAGGAAAAAGTAATTTATGGGATATTGAAATAAAATTTTGAATTCACCCTGCCTGTTTCTAATTAATCTATTCGTTTTCTACAGTTCTTCGTTAACAAAGAAATAATTATAAACTGAACTGTGTTATCTATTTCTAATCTGTATTTCAGCAAGCTCTAATTAACAAGTGCCCTGATTTACCGTCTCCTTTTATCTCTTTATAATACATCGCAGGTTCGCTGGAAAATGCGGTGCATTATTATTAAGATTCATCTGATGTTTAAATAAAGCCCCGGATAATTATTTTCCGATGAATCCGATCGACAAATAATCCTACCCCCGATGACAGTGCAAGCTTGAAAAACGCGATTAATTATCCAAAGAGAGAATAATGTATATTTAAACCGACAATAGCAAAAGGGTTCACGTAATGCCAATAAAAATACACCGTCCACGTAAAAGAGCTATTAATAAACTCGTTAACCGATAAACTAATAATAAAAGTATGATTTAGGTCGATCAACTCACCGTATCTTCGATACCACGGTGGGTGTGAACTCCAACTGAAGGAATCCTAGCTCCTGGGATCTCACATCCTCTAGACTACTGTATCTTACATAGGTACAGGGTGGCGTAGGAATACCTGAAATCAAAAATATTCAACTGGTTAGTAAAAGAAATGCCTCGTTACAAACTTCTTTATTATATTATATCGCAGGCTTTATCGTATATTGTCTCATTCTACTTGTCTGATCAGTTACAGTATTTACACTACTTTACTGTTCACCGTTTGAGTATACACTGTTTGTGAGACTAGTCCCTGTTCTTATTCTACTGGTCTGATCACCGTCGGTTCCTATACTACTTGTCTGACTACCGTCAGTACCTATTCTATTTGTCTGACCACCGTCAGTTCCTATTCTACTTGCCTGACCACCGTTGATTCTTATACTGCCAGTCTGACTACTGTCGGTTCCTATACTACTTGTCTGACCATTGACGGTTTTTACTATACCAATCTGTTCTGCCACAGCTATTATTCTATTGGTCTGACTACCTATTCCCTGATATTTTTAATAAGTTATCCCTCCCGTTATTTGTCAATTCATGATCTGTACATCGATACGCACAAGATAACGAGCCGTGTCCCCGTGAAACGTTATTTCGCCCGTCTCTTTCTCTCGTCGCAATTGCGAGGATAGAGCAGACCGATTAACTTCGTATTTGAATCATGTTCCACGCCATGAAATCGATCATCGCACCGTTTTGGACTTCTGCCGACGCTGCTGGACCCGGCTTTGTTCACCGGTGGAACCGACGTGGCGTGGAGGGCGGAAAGGGCAAAAGGGTGGCGCTCGAATAACGAGCCAACTGCGTTAACGTCGAAAAATCAATAGGGTCGCGTACATTCCTCATAAATAAATATGAATATCGCGGCCTCCGCGCCGACGAGTATCGAGCGTTTTATTATATCCACGGCTGCGCGAGCCTGCGACCCTTTTGCTTTCGAAATCGGAACGATCCATTCGAATTTCAACAATCGATCGAGCGTTTTTTCAATTGACCCTTTGAACGGTTTCAACGGAAGGTAAAAGTAACGTTCGGTCTGAATATAATGGCCATTTAAAGGAACAGCATTCTGTTTGATGCAATCCTCTCTGGATTTAATCGAGATTCGAAGTTTAAGTTATAAGCGATCCGATACGATTGTTCGAAACGAATGCTGTCCTAAAAGGGACGATCGAAATAATTGACAAGAAGAATTCGAACGATGGAAGGAGCTACGTCTCTGTTCGGTTTATTCTTGCCGCGACTTTGTTAATGAATTAAATAAAGCGCCAGAACAAAGAAACGTTAACGAGCCAAAGCTGCGACAATGGAAGAACAAAGAACAACTACAATGAATTTCCCGTGTAATTAGAAATTATATCTTTCAGTGGAAGAAAGTTTAAACGCGATATCAAAGTAAAGTGTCGCAAGGTATTTTTATTAAAATTACCAGGTACGATATTAACGATTGCATCGATCGCAATGTCGATCCACGAGGATCGACTTCGAGGACAAATTACACGAGACTTTTTGCAAAGTAATATCGCGAATCGCAGCTTTAAAAAAAAGTACTCTCGGCAAAGAAAACAGCCGGGAACAGAGGCGAAGGGCTGTAAAATAGGGAGCTTGTCGAAGGAAGCAAAACTTCCGGATCCCAAACGAGAAGGATAGGTCGACAATCGTTGGCCCGGAGGGTGAAAAGGGGATGCAACTTCTGGTCGACGAGTTTCGAAGACGCCTCTAGCACCTTTGAGCTTCGGAGTTTATGCTTGTTGCAGACAGGTCGCTTTAAAGCGGGGAATAGCTTTCCAGACCCGAGCCCGATTCCTGGATAAGCAAGGCGAATTTGTCGTGTTTTAAGCTTGATCGATGAAAAGAAAAAAAAAAACGAACGAACGAACGAACGCGCGAAAAAGAGAGAAAAAAGAAGTTAACTTCTCGACGAAACCGAGTTGCACCTGGTGCGAAAGTACCTCATCGATTTTATAATCTTCCTTCTCTCGCCCTTCACAGGCTATTACCTCTTCCGCCGCCCCATCCCTGATAACTCCCTGTCCCGAAATTATCTCTTTCTTCCTCTTTTCCGTTCCTCCTCTGTCCCCCTGTCTCGCGCTTGTCCCGCCTTTTTCTTCCTGCGCCGTCCTTTTTCCCTTTTTGTTTCACGACCGTATTATGTTCCTCTGATTCGCGGTTAATGAGACGAGAACAGACCCCCGAGACCGTCCTGTATAAACCTAGGCCGTTCGTGAATAAAAAAAAATGAAACGAGAACGAAGGAGATTCTGCTTGATTCGCAGCACTTCGCGAAGTATTTCGAGGGTGAGAAGCGAAGAATCCAGGTGAGCGCCGACGAATTCCGGCGATGATAAATTCTCGTTTGATCGTGCCGCGTTTCCACGAGAACTCTGATGAGTTTGCTTACTTGCTGTTTTAATGATTGATGCGAATGCTTCTTCTGGTACTTCGAATTTCTCTGATTACTTCTGAAGGATAGACCCTCTTTCTAACACGGTATGAAAATAAGGCACGCGTAAAAGCTCTCCGCGTTTAGAAATTAAATTTTACGATAAAGTGGGTTGAATCAATTTTTTTTTCTTCTAATTACCCCCAACAATGTTGTATGATCTTGCTTTTTTAAATTTGAGTATTCAGAGAGAGAAAACGCGCTACTTAATTATAAATAAAAGAATTCTAACTGATCGTCGACCGAATGATTTGCATGAAAAGTAAAAGAACCGATGTTCCTGGGTGATGCGAAAATTGTGCTCGTTTACAGCGGGGCCTTGGCCAAAATTGCCGGCTATTTCATGGAACAGCACGGTTCCGGTTTTAAATTACGCCTGATGACACACCTGTCACCAGATCTAGCTAATTTGGATTTTCAAAAGCTTCATGAAAATCCAGGCCTGTCCGGTCGTACGTGCATCAGACTGTAACACGCGCGTGCAGTGTAACGCGTTACACGCTCGAAATATTCGCGAGGAAATTTCATGCGACACGTACACACGCACGCCGCGTCTCACGCTTGCGATGTATTCAATTAATTAATTGTTAAACGTGATACACGATCGCGTGTACCTGCTACCTCCCTAAAAATAATGCGCATCGCGCGACGCGTAATATCTTCTGGGTTTACGCGAGTGTTTCGTTAAAAATGTTCCCAGGGGCTCACTGCGTTCCGCTGCAAATGCATCGAGTAGAATAGGCCTTGATCGAATAGGCCGGCGAAATAAAATATTTCGTCGGCTAACTCGAAACGAGAGACCTGACGACACTAATTGGTGCTTCGAAGACTCGTTAAAGCGCAAGACGTTAAGGAGCATTGTCCAATGTTCAACTCTAACCTTTCAGTCCGGTGGCTGCTTTGTGTTATCGGTATAATATTTACGCCATTTAAAGTTTTAATAAACGTTTAACCCCCATTACGCTAGTCAGAGCCTTTATGCCCTCTGTTTCCGTCTGAAAGCTCGGCTGAATGGATACAATTCCGTAATGAATAAAGTTGCCCTCGAATGGGACGGAAGTTTTAGTCCAAGTGTTACGATTCATTTTCGACGTTCACGAATTTCTCGTAGCCGGGGCGCGCGAGCTTTGCATTTTAATGCCTTCGAGGCGAGCAAGACGCGACGCTGAAGGACCACCCTCCTCGGGCTGAAAGACGAGCGCAGCCGAAAGCATCAAAGTCAAATAAGATATAAACGTGTCGAGTGTAAAACATTAACGAGTAGCAAATAGGCAAAGAGACAGGCGCACGTTGATTGATGAATAAATAGATGGATGCACGTACAAACACACGCGGGGCATTCGGTTCACGGAGGATACGGAAGACGGTGAAGTTTATTGAATTTCCGGGCGGCCCTTGGAAAACAGCATAAATATTAAATTTCATGTGTTCCCTGGGACGTCGCTATGTCGTCCGTTTCAACCGAAAAATACGTTCCTGAACTTTGAATTGGCTTCTGGCGCACGAATGTGTCCACAAAAAAAAAGAAAAAGAAGAAGTCCTATTCATTTATATTCATTTCAACCACGAGAAGGTTTTCGAACTTCGAGAAACAAAATTAATTTCGACGAGGAAAATGAAATTTTGTTGATAAATAATCTTCGAGGTTTTAAATTTAGGAATAGAGAAGAACATTTTTTGGACAGCGGATATGAAATACTGTAAAGCGCAATGCGTGGATGGTGGACGAGGTGAATAGCAAAATCCCGATACTCATCGCAACTGTGCTACGTTAACAGGAAAGCGAGCTCTTTAAAGCCGAGTTCCGGCAATCAGGCATCAAAGGGTCGTCGTCCCTTTCAAACAGGGACGTTCGGAAAAGGCGCAACACGCCACGGAAACACCGAAAAGCGAAATGCTACTTCGCCAACGATCCCGTCGGGGCTGCCTATCTAGCCAGAAGGCCAGCCAATGTTTGTGAGTGCACTTTGAAATAATCATAGCTTTCCAGGCTAAGTGGAATCCCTGTTGTACACGCGCAAACGTACATGGATATCAAGCTTCCTGACGTAAAACCGTCTCTGGAATACTTTTCGATCAATTGTTGTTCCACTCGCAAAAATTCTAAGACGCGAAATTACAGAGTCCTCGATCGGCTCGTTGTTCGGTTACATGTAACAGTAATCCAGAAATATGCCAAAAGCTTTGACAAAATTTCCAACTATTAGGGAATATTGTAACTATTATTAGCTAAGCGCATAAAATTGCCTCGACAAAGCTTTTTACGAGAATAATTACAGCTAAAAGTGCCCGTGGTGGTTCCCTTGGGAACGGAGACCCGCAGCTTGGAAATTCGAGCTCTAAACTATTAATTCGACCCGAGGGAATCGGAAAATATCGAACAAAATTTATCACCACCCTTGCATGAACCGAAGGCTACAATTTTAACGCCTGATCAACTTGAAAACCGAGCTCCAATAAAGGAAATCAACTTTTTAATAACAGCAGCCCCCGACGGTTGACTACAACGATCCAGGCAATAACTTTAATTTTACCGGCTCCTTTGTGACAGCGAATGCCAAAGACTCGAGAAACTCTGATGAAGACGGGTTGAAGAGGAAACGGGGGGGAAGAGGAGGAGATCCATAGGGGTGGTTGAATAGCGAGCAAGGCGCCAGGAGAACAACAAACCGCTACGAGACCGCGATGGCTGACGCTTCTCTCTAATGGCACCACTCAAGATGCAATATCGCTGCATGAATATTATATAGCACCCACACGACCACCATCTGCCAGATACTCGCGTCTTTACAGCCACCTTAGGCTGGCGTATCGTCGCGGCGCTCCGGTGCGAGTAGTCTGCCATCTTGTTGGCTACGAATTCACTGGATCTTTAACGATAAGCGTCATAAACAAAGTCCTGGCGATTCCGATGAAAATAACTGATTCAGAAGTAACAGTCGAAGTGCTGAAGACCATCATTAGTTATTAGCTTGAGGAATATTTTAAAAGAGCAGTGGGGACGCTTTGACGATCAGTTGGTTTAATTACAATGTTCCCGGGTTATAAAAGCTTTCAGTCACGATCCAACGTATATTTTTTCTTATCACGTAGAACTTCCGAATACCATTAATCCAGGTTGAAGTAGACGCGAGATGTCGTGGCTATTACTCAACGTTTTATTAAACTTTCAACGCGTTGCGCGAGTCAACGGGGGATGACAAAACGGCGGCCGGGACGAGTTAACGACGAAAAATGATTTCTTATTTTTCCAGCCTGTTCGAGGGATCGAAAGCGTTCCGCCAAGCGGTTCTTAAGGAACATCGGGGAGAACGTTAAGTATTCATCGGGCGTTTTCCGCGTCTTCGTGCCTTCTCGTCACCCTGCGTGCTGTGTCTTCGAAAGTGGTATCTCGGAGGCAATCCACCCCTCCATCCATCCCTATAACCGCCATTATCGTTCACCCTCCGTTCTTGATTCCGCTCCTCGTCCAATTTCACTGTGCCTCCACGCGAAATTACGATCGAATACCGCCGAAAATATTTATTTTCGAACAAATACTTCTCCATCGAACAATTTATAATTTCAAACTTATGAATTGTTGTGACTCAAATATCTAATGATCGAAAATGAAATAAAGATGGTACTGTCTATTTCAGAAACGCGACGGAACTTTTTCACGGAAACCTTCAGGACCGAGTATCGCAACAAATAATTGCATTTCGAGCTACACACCGGGTTCCTCTTAAATTGTCCAAGACCATTTGGCATCCGGCTACCACATCGAATTCTAACGAATGTCGACATGCTAAGAGCTTTCGTTCGGTTGCCTACTGTTTCAAGCTTTATAGGATTTCGTGGCTTTTTACGCCGACTAACAGGTGAGAGAAGGAGGAAAGGGCGGTGGGCGGTGCTGGAGAGTTTCCTCAACGAAATGGATTGCGGAGACGAAATCTCCAGACTGCCAGGCTGCGTTACAGAAAGCCTCGTTTGTCAGATTCCGAATACTACTTGTCGAGAAGAGTTTATTCGAAACAACGCTGTCTTTCGGTCCTTGAAAGTACTGTTTCAGAATCAACTATACTTTAAAATTGTTCTAATAGATCTAATTTCATTTTAAACAACAACTTTCCCGTCCTCTGTGCTAATTATTTGAGCGCCACGATGACCATCGAAACGTTGTAAGAGCAAGAATTCAGCAACACGGAATAGAAAACGTTTTCCACGCCGAAGAGGCCGATTATTCAAAAAAGAAAATAACAGTCGACGAGACGCGAGAGAAGTTCGTCGGGTGTTCCCTGCTCGCCCGAAGCAGCAAGATGGCCGGTCTGAAACAAAGAGCTGGGAATGACGTTGTTTACGAGGCTCGATTGTTTTAAAAAGAGACGAAGGTCGAGCATCGCCGTCGTTTGGCCCCCGCGGGAGCGACGAGGAGGCAGAACCGGGAGAATCGACTGGGAGGATGGAAAGGAAGGGTTAGAGAGTCGCACAAAGAGGGTTGAACTGCAACGAGGAGAGGGATAAAAGGGTGCATCGCAGGAGGGTGAGGATTTTCTCTGGCCTCATCGACTTGAAGATGCACCAACAGCGAGACAGAGAAAAAATAGAATGAGAAGGAGAGAGAGAAGAGACAGGGAAAAGACTCAGCGACCCCGATTGTTTTATTAGACCGGATTATAAAGCACACTCGGGCCCGATTGTTTGTAATTCTGATGAAAAAGCTGCGCGATAAAGGAATCGTTGCCCGAAGGCTGCGCCTGCTGGAAACTTGCATCCAGAATACTCTATAACCTGACTAAGAATAAGGCAGTCGGATTTAAAGACGATCTACCGGGACTCCCGTCCTCTTCAAAGTGATTGAAAAGACGAGTCGCAGGTATTGGAGGAACGGTTCAAAAATGTTCAGCTAACATCGATCGAATAATTGATATAACGTCTAACGCGACACGGTTGTAAGAAATAATTAAAGTTGTTTCCAAAGTGCTGTACTTTGTTCAAAGTTTCGAGTAAGAGGGTTCGTACACTGGGAAATGGGTACATAAAGTAAAAAATTAAATTTAAACCATGGTGTCCCACCGTACTCCACTGTCAAAGAGTTAATTATGTACTTACACCCTTTGCAGCCATAAAGGTAACGTGATTTACCAGAACTGGGGTCTTTGGGTGTCATCACAAAAATGAAATAAATGAATATTCTTATAAGTCAAACGTTGATAAATAATTCTATAGAGATCATGAAGATTATGAATACAATTGTCAATTTAACGATTTAAATCATTCAGTAAAATTCGTGTCCTCGCGATTTTAATCACCATGACATTCGTCGTTTTTACCAGCACAGAAACGTTTCGAATTAATTGTTTCCAGCTGGTAGGAGAAAAGTAATCCCCTATCAGAGACAGCAAACATTTCTCTGCCCATTCGCAGTCAATAAATTATTTCACGAAAAACCGACCGGTCTCGTTCCACAAATATTCTCTTTTTCCCGCGACGGAAGAAAGCCCACGGTTATAAATCGTTGTTGCTGTTCATCGTTCGCGAAGTAACAAAACGATCCTTTCATTCTAATAATTAAAATTTATTATTTCAAACTCGAAACGCCGCGCGGTGATCCGTTGTGTGCCGAGAAAGAGAGATCGGTATATCGTATCGTAACACGTTTCGCACATTTTTCATCGTGCAATTAACGGGTTGACAGACAGCTTCAAGGGATCTTCAAAGTGCTGGTTAGAGGTTACTAAAAGGGGAGAGATAAGTGAGTCTGGTGTACAAATTGAATTTTAATTCACAAAGGGAGATTTCACAGAAATTGGTAATTTTAATATAGCAAAGGATCAGAAAGAACGAACGTGTACACGTGATGTAATTGAATGGAATTTTTAATATTCCTCTAACTTTGCTTCGGTTTAAATCTCTACAAATGGCTTAATTACCCCTTTGATACTGGAAATTTCACAATGATTCGATATTAAAACTGATTGTCAGAGAATCTACAAAGAAGACTATGTAATCAATCCAACAACAAAAAATGTAAAGTACTTCGAATCTGAACGACGTATGAATTTTCATAAAGATCGATCACTTATTTCAATGGAAACGATTTTACTTCGACAATTGGTACACCGTGAATATTTATGCACATGCACATCTCTGGAACTGCATACGTTTTACATGTTTTACATGAACGATAGACGAATGAATACGTTACATATCGCATTCTGCATATTTCACGTATTTTATCAATTTTTCTTGTCAATTTTATTCGTAGCAACCTGTGGATCATAAATTATTGTTACACGTGTTTATTCGTCGTGTAATGACCGACGCTATTTATGAACATACGTGCAATAAACAAGTTTGCTCTCGTGGAAAGTCGTAATTAATTCAGTTTCAAAACATTATTGTTCATAGATGAAATTCACGGTGGCATAATAATTGTTCGCATCAAACAACCGTAGAAATTTAATCCTACGTACATTTAACATACTGCCTGCACCAACATTCACGTGTCAACAAATTATTCGATCAATCATCTAAACGACACGAAAATATTTTTCAACGACGTTAATTCGGTGCACGAAGTATTAAATTCGATTCAAAGTTGGAGGAATTCTTAAATTCGTAAGAAACTCTGGTAATGAATGTATCTTGAGCATCGATCAAAACAGATTCTCCGTAGCGCGAAATCAAGCAAGATAAACCGCCACAGGATTCTAACAAATCCTTCAAAGTCACGCCTTTGAGCAAATATTTGCCACTGTCCGCATTTATCTTCAACCACGTGGAACAATTTACACGTATCCGATGTTGTAATAAATCAACTAGACAATTTCCCCGCCTCGTTTCTCGTTTACACAAATTTATTTGTGGCCAACGGATGTGTATCGCGGAGCTCACTAATTTCGTGCGGAGAAATGTATTTTGAAAATGAATTACAATCGTGCGTGTACGCGAGTCGCGAAAATAACCTTGTCATCTAGTTAATATATCTCCCGTACTACTTTTATACGATTTTATCAGCCCCTCTACCGCTCTTGTTTTTCTATTTCGTAAACTGTGAAACGGGTTGGTCGCGAATAAAATTAAATCATTTTTTTTTTTTTCGGAGAAACTCCAGCGATGATGAAAATACGATCGAAAACCCGGCAGAAACTTGTCAGATAACTCGATACAACTTTTTCCATCTTTCTCTACGGGATCCGACGACGAAGACGACAAATACGATGCACAGCGAGACATTTATTGCCGCAATGAAGCATCGTTCAGATTATTATGCGCCCGGCTGCATTCTTATGCAACGCTTAATCGTCCTGTTCAGCACACCCAACCGTCATTAATCCTCGGGTGGGTGGTCGTTAAAGGGACAGACACCGAAAAATAGCACCCGGGGGGTGGAATTGAATCTTAATCTTGAAACACACCTCGTTCTATTCTCTTGCGCATTCGAGCCAAGAAGAAACAAACATTTACCCAAAATTTAACACGGTCTTGGGTCGCAAGATACTTCAAAAGATAAATTATCAACAATACTATCTTTGAAATACGAGCTTTCAAAATTTACCCTAAATTCTTTCCAAATTAATAATAGTTAATCCCAATTCCAATAACAGTTTATTTTTGCCTTTAAGGATTAGAAAAATCATTTTCCCAGAAAATACTAAACCGACGATTCATCGTGACAATTTTAATCTAAGAATTTTATGCCAAGGTTTTCCAGCAACGGTGTACACATGTACGGATATAAAGCACCATCATGCTTCTATTTGTACCTGTTTCTGTTCCGCAACAACGCACACGCGAAATTAATCCGCAACTGAACAGGCTGCTGGTCATTATTCACTGCGCCGCGACTCCCCTCCCGTTGATCGTTAAAGACGAAACATCCATCGAGATTGGTACACGCGTTCTCTCTTTTTTTTTTTGCACGCACCTTTGTATCGCGAGTAATTCGTATTGACCGGAAAGCGTTAATTAAATTTCGTTAACGGGCCAATCGATGCGGCGTCACGAAATTATTTGCGATACTAAACGGGGATCATTATCGCGTGCTCGTTTGAGCGCGATGGGATACCTTTAATTGGCAGTTTTTCAAACATTCTGTCGAAGGTTTACAGGTGACTGACATATGTATATCAACAGCGACTGAATCAAACATGCAACGTGTGTACTGAAACTGAATAAAATATAGCTACAGGCATTGATGGCCTTCGTCAAATTAAACGTAATATTATTTTGAACATCGTGTAATCATCGAAAATTGAATTTAATGGTCGCGAACGTAAAATACACTTCTCTGCAGCTATCAAATTTAATCTGAACAATTTTTTATCATGCCGTGTCCAAATTTTCTAAATCAAATAACAAAGTTACCTCGCAATATTCGAATTGAAATTAAGCGAAACAAGTTTCGAACAAAAAAATTCTCTGCGTTGAAAAATACCGTTTTCAGGAATATTGTAAAATATGAAGAATGAAAGTTGTAAAATGATTTTATACGAAACGATGGTTAATTGGTATTTGGAGGCTTTTTTGGAGGACGGTACGAGATGGTTTGCTTGGACGCAGGATATCGGTGTACTTTTTCGAATTTATCCTTGACACGGATGACCCGATTCAACGAAGTCAATAACTCAGCAACCGGACGGTTCTGGCAAACAAGCAACGGATCGATGTGTTTGTTCGTCATCCGTGTGATTGATGATGACCAACGTGAAACGATGGAGACACCGAATCTGGTAGCTCGTCCGTGACAGACCGATAAATCTGAAGCTTTTGCTAATTCGACCTTTTTCCCGCGACGTTTCCCCGTGAAATTGGCTAACTTTTCCAACGGGAAACGCTTTCCCGCGAACCCGACTGGCGAAAGAAAAACTTTTCGGACACGGCGAAAGGATTTGGAGAATATTGAAACTCGATCGATTCCGCTGTTTAATCCTTCATCTGCCTTCGACCCATTAAAGTTCAAAGTAATTTCAATTTCTCCAATAAACATCCTGATGAGACTCATCTCTGATGGAGGATAAAAAATAATAGACATCTATTGAGAGCTCAAAATTATTTTAACATTTTAACTACTGTTTCGTTACGTACAGGAAAATAAAGTTGCGTTCCCAGTCACGGAACACAAAATTCATGAGAGTAATCAAGATGTATGATCGATGGTATACGAGTTAATCGTGCATGCTCGACAAGCACTATTCCTGAATCAGGTAAAGCGTCGACGACCATTGAAATTGCCCCTTAATCGAACCAGAACCGTCATCGAATCATAAATCTTTCATCCAACTACGATCGCACACAACTTAAGCTTCCCTTAGATAAAAGGGACTGGAGGAAATGAATTGTCCTGTCAGTCGTTGTCCTCGTCCACGTTTTTTTAAGAACAGGAGATTCTTAGATTGTTCCTGAGATTTTACCAAGATTTCCCTACATTTCTCTCAACGTTGTCCTAAACCATTCTTGGATTTTTCCCAGGCTCTCCCAGGGTTCCTTGGATTTTTAAAAACTTTTCATAGAGGTCTGGGAAAGCATTGATCGCAGAATGATCGGTGACTGGAACAAATCGGAAAGGAATCGTCTGGTTTGAACAAGCAAAGAACAGAAGAAGATTACTCGTCTGCTTTCAGCTACCCTCCAGCCGTGTTTGGTTAATCCGACACTGACGCTGATTCGTTTTGGATTAACTCTTCCTTCGGTAAACGTCAGACCTTGGGCCGTCGTTTCCGTGTCAGATTACACAAGGTCGATCGGAATTTTCGTAAATTAATTAATCTCTTGTTCGGACGGTCGGTCGAATCGAAAACTAAAATCGCGATATCGAAAACCGGGAACAAAGACCTCGATTCGTACAATTGTCGATCAAAAATATTATTCGGATATCGTGGAAAATTTAATTCGTGTTATTAGATACCGATCCACTGCAAATAACCAAAAATTCTGATGCACTTCGAATTAAATTGCGATCGAAACTGACAGCGATATCCATCGAAAATCACCGACATTATCGATCTAACGAAATTAAATTTGTGTAAAATTGATCACGGCCTCTTTCGAATTCCCGACGATCGAAACTTTCGATATCACTTTAATTTAACATCCATCAAATTCATTAAAGCGCCTACGCTTTGAAAATCATCGAAAACATTTAATCACCCGTCACAGCAAAAATTGACGAGCAATAAATTTCAATCGGCGGAAATTCGATCGCAGTGTTATTCTACGATCTGTTGTTGGAAACTTGGAAATTCCTTACAAACAACTTTGGTTCCTTCGGCAAAATAATCGATACAATTCAACGGGACCCGCGAGAGCCGAGATATAAATTATGATACAATATTATTCATCTCGAAGCCGGTAGATAAAAGGCAACGACTTGGTGAAAACGGTTCATCATGCGGTTCGTCGTATCTGTTCGCGGAGCAACGGAAACCTACAAGATTCATTGGAAAACAAACCACGAACCGGAAGGTATGTTCCTCCGGTAATCATCAATTATACGTGTCGGGGAGAAAAATCAATAAATTACGGATCGCCTGTAGCCACATCACAGACCATACCGAATAGAACAATCTTCTTATGTTATCACGATAAACAACATTAAGAACATACGATTGGGACAAGTCGCACCTTTTTTTCTGATTGCAAAAAATATTGGGGTAAAGTGTTAACCCCTTGATCCGTATGGAATTTAATTGGCAAATAAGTGTGTCCAAATTACTTGAAATAACTTATCACCAGTCAAAAATCAGCACTCATTCAAAATACATTGAAAATCTGTTAAAATAGAAATGAAAACAGTGGCTGACCCGTCACATAGAAATTTAGTTATTAAATGATTCGAGCGCTATCAATTTATCGCTACTGGGATTAAGTAGTAAAGGTCAATATTACATCCGTTTAAGTAGTACAGTTTTAAATTCAAGTCAAAATTGCATTGCACGCGTTGACTTGGTTTATTTAGAAATCGTCAATTTTAATTTTCACTCAGGAAAATAGTTGCACGAACGATCGAGCGGAACAGGAGCGACGCTCTATTTGTTCGTGAAAATCTGCATGAAATCTGGCAAATCCGCGAAACTCGATCCAGTAATCGTACGGCCATCCGTGTATCCGTGCACGTGCGTGGAAAACGCGAGGCAGCTGCAACGGATAAATTGCAAATATCGTACCGATGCTTCTTCGTTTCAACCGGTAGCCGGTTGTAATCCTTTCGCCGGGCATCAGAAGGCATCGACAATCGGTACCGAGACGCCCGGCGTTCCATCTTTGGCGTTCATCCAACGCTTCCGGTCGGTTGCCTTCACGACTCATCGCTTCGTGCGATTCTCGTGTAACTCCCCGATTCCACAGGCGTTTGCGTGTTTTACTTTAATCGGCTTTTCCTACACACTTTCCACGCTTGTTACACCCGCCTATTAGTTATCCGTCTTTAACGCAACGTTGCTCTCAAATTAATAAAAGTTCCTGTTACGGTATTTAACGTAAACCCGTTCGATAATTAACAAAATAACTCTGCGAAACGTTTTTATTTTACCATTTTAGTTTTTTCAATTAATTTTTGAGATTATTGCCAGCGAAAAGAAGAAATTATTCGTTTATCGTTTTGGCGAGAACGATGACAATCGTATGGAAGAATGATGGGAAGAATGTTTCGATAAATATCCGGTCGATCGATCGATCATCGGCAACGGAACTTGAACATATTACAGGCCTTTGTCATCCTGTCTTTGCCGAAATGAATTGGCAGTCCCGCACAGTCTTTTGATGGATATCTCCATTAAGTGCTCGTCCATTCCTCCCTCCCTTCCAAAAAATAACATGCATAAAACTGCGGCTTTCTTTGATCTATGCCGCGCCGTAGCAAGCATGCATTAATCTTGCATTACTAGCGATACTTTGAAACCGACAGCTTCCCGCATATTTTAAAACACAAAGAGACTTCAACAGAGTCCACCAACCCTCCCAAAGGATTAACATTTTTATGATGTTCGTGGCTTGTCCCGTGCAAATTCGTCTTGTTAATTTGTTCTACCAAAGAACACGCCTGGTCAACTTTTGTCTTTGTTAATGAACGTGCTTGCACCGGGTTGCCGTTTAATCCTCCGGCATGTGTAATTATTTTTTCCGCGGTAGAAGGGTAACAAAACGGCAAAGAATACTAAATTAAAAACTTCTGCTCCGAGATGAAACGAATGGTTTCAAAATATATAATACAGAGGAATAGTAAATAAACGATGAAATAATATGAATGAAGAAATATGTACAACGAGACAAAAGGGTTACTTCAGAAATTTGTCCAATAACTCTCGCGAAGGCAAACTCCATCAAAACTCTCGGTTCTAATCTCAAAATTCGACTCGCTCCGATTCCCCCGGAATTCCGCCCGAACTCGAAAAAGTTAAAGATCACAGCCGGGAGATTAGCAAACATCTTCGCGACAAAGATCGAGATTTCGGCGAGGAACGAACGCGAAACTTGGCGGAGTTTCGAGCGCGACTCGACGCGACGGTCCACAGCTACGGAAACGGAAGCAAACGAGGTAGATAACGATCAGAAGGTTCATTAAGAGCAGATCGATGGATAGGTAAGCAAACATTAACCGCCCCAGCCAGTTGCTTTGCTAACGTTACTCGTAAATTCTTGTTCGAGGTTGCTATCTCCACAACGGACACGTTCGGTTACGAGTAGGTATATATCGAGTCCTCGCCCAGTATTAGGATGATCAAAGGGCGCATCTGCTGGATCAAGACGCGACTAACGCCACCAGTCAAGTTCCATTCATCATTACATACGATTATAAGATGTGTATTTACTGCGGTGACTAACAAAGTAACTGGTTACCGATCGAGATTAAAGTCGATCCCCGGATTAACCCCTTGCCGGGTCAGACAAAGCTGAATATTTATTGCTGCAATGTTTAAACAAGCAAAGAAAAATCTAATTTTATACTCAAAATTGAAAAGATAAAGGGTCACTGAATTTAAACTGTCAAAATATTTCAAACTCTGTTTCATTTTTGATATCATCTTAGAGATGAAACATGATCGTACGATGGTTTTTAGGAAATACTCTCGACAGTCGTCAAAGGTAAATGCAACGAGTAAAAATATTCTCCTTTCGCTGGTTCGTCCATTATTTCGACACGGAACCTAGCTATCCATTAGTCTGAAAATGGATTTCATAAAATGCTTTTACGCCATCAACTCGACGACATTAACAAAATTGACATCTAGACACCGGCTGCGTAATGGATATTCAAATCTAACTAAACCTTTCATCTCCGTTTCTAAAATCCTACAGGACGTGAAATTAAACGATCTTCGTACCGTTTCGTTTCGACCTTCCTGCCAGATTGGTGGTCGAAAGGTACGAAAATAACTATTCATCGAGGATGTTAATTAAATGAAGACAGAGGGCGATTAAACCATGTCTCTTGTACAAAGACAGTTTGATACCAATATGCCCTGTCCACTAATCGAGGCACAAGACGATATCCTTGCCAATATCCTGGAGTTTGTATTAAACTCGAGCTAATGTAGCCCCTCAGCGAGGGACTGTTTAAACAACTCAGCCTCAGCAATTAAAATCTGTAACTACAAGGCTGCTCGAATGCTTAATTAAACTGCTTTATTGTTATTCTGTTCGTACAGTTATCCACTCCACTTGTTAAAGCAGACGGAGCATTCGCTTAACGAACGATGGTTCTTGAAACTTTGTATCTCTTTCAATAAGAATTTCAATAAAAATTATGTAATTTTATAACTTAGAAAATCTTTTGTTTGATTTTGTTCGTCGTTAATTTTAAATTTAGAATTCTGTATCGTCCTTTTTCTAAGAAAGTTAATAAACCGAAGATAAAAAATTATTACTGTTCCCTATGATACTTCCTGACGAATTCACGGTATTATCCCGTCGAGATGATAATGCGGTAATAAAGTCGGTTCTCGATCAAAGGAAATTTTATCTCGGGGAATAAAATCGGTACGCGGTTTGAGGAGATTGTGAATGAGAGAGCGGTTAAACCGTGTTAATGCTAATAATTTCGACATTCGACTCGGAAATCTCGGTTAATGCAATCCTTGTATTAACCCTCCATCCCGATTTTACCCCTTTCGCTTCACAGCCCCATCTAGAGTCTCTGATTATTTTACCTCAGGCTCTTCGCGCTGCTAACGTTCCCGAATTGTTCCTCAAATTTCAATCTTTGTGTTTTATCAAAACTGAACTTTGCATAACTTTTTCTCTCAAATTTTCATATTAATATATTTCATTTCGGTCACTTAAAAAATGACACTTGCAAGTGAAGTTTTATTTATCAGAACTTTAAAGTAACACGGTCCAGTGAAACTGCTCCCGAGCGCGGCAAGAAGCTAAAATATTTCTAATCGCGTGGAAATGCTCGTATTCGTCGACCTGTAAAGTTCGATAAGGCCTACCAGACGATAAAGTCGACCTTAAGGACAGTGGTCTCGGACCGTGGTTTTATCGTCCTGAACTTACGTTGAGTCCGTGAACGCGGGTCCATTGAAAACGCATTTATTGTCATTTTTATATGAACGAATAACAAACTTGGGTAAATTATTTAAAGAATTCGAACTCTGATTCAGAAGAGTTTAATTCATCGTTCGAAAAATCAGAACATTTTTAATGACAGAATAAAATGTATCAACCGAAGTGATACAATCACGTATCACGTGATTGTTCCCCTAATTTCCGCCACCGTCCTGTATTCTCGCCGTCAATAAACCGGCTGGCAAACGTAATTCGTACACCCCGGTGGAAAATGTTTCGTCGCAGCGTTCCCGAGCGAAACCCTCGAACGATTAATAACATCGAACGTCGACGAACGACGTCGCAACACCGGCAAATAAATCGATTAAGGGAAACAAGAAAGCGCGGGCACAACGAAAACGAAGGAGGGCGCTTACGAAACTTGGTAGAGGGGGATAGAAAACGTTTGTGTGTTTTATGTTCGATAACTGTTCCCACTCGACACAGCTGGTTGCGTTGCATTTATCACGAAAATTCCCGAGTTTTCGCTAACTTTAGCTATTTTGCGAGCGCTGTGCTGGCAATCCGGCCTCTGCGAAACGTTGCCGTCGGTTTGTTGCTGTAAAATCAATATCACCGACCCGTCCGACCCCCCATTTCCTTCTCTTTCTTCGTCTTCTTCTTCGACAACACCATCCTCGTTATTTACTTTGTTCCGTCTCAAAGTTCGGCACGACTCTCTATTCGATTTGCATTCGATTATCCGGCTTTCTGATCCCCCCCTCCGCCCTTTATTTCGAATATCAACAAGCAGCATCGCGTTCGTTAACACCTCGTCGCGGCGGAGATGATCGTGCGTGATAATTAACAGATTGATCGCAAGACACCTCGTCGTCCCAATTATCGAGGCTACGATTGATTGATTATCAAAATTAAGCCCTCGGATTAGTATCATTACGTATTCCGCTTTGGTAATTATTCGGTTGTGCAAAATTCGAGACATCAATCATTAGCACGATAATCACTAATCTTGATAACGAATACGAGCGTCGCTGAATTGAAGAGTTTCTTTTTCGTTCAATTAAAATGAAACCGGGAGGTGAATAATAGACGTGCAGGTTCATTAAAATCGGGCATACCGGGAAAAATTGAAGAAGCTTGTCTGCGAGTCTACTTAAATTAATTAAGAAGACGCGGGGATAATTTAATTTAACGACACTTTCCGCTTAATTAAAATATTTAATATTACCCGTCCGACCCGAGAGACTGGCGTCATAATCACGATAGTTCTTTCCACTTTGTTTTCACAGGTTTCTCGAATTTTTGTTTTATATTCCTCTCGCCGGAACGTTGCGTTACGCGCGAAACAAATCATGGATGCTCGTCTCCACGCATTTCCTCGTTTCTTCGAATCCTTAAGAGCATCACTTTTTTATTTCCTTATCTGATTTCCCCGTGCCATTTATCAAGGAAAAGTCGGTGAAAAGGGTAGCCCGTGTATGCAGCGTCCACGTACAAGAGGAAACTCTGACGTTCAGGCTTTGCATACAACGCGTCGATTTATTTCTTCAATCTATCCCCCCCTGTTTCATTTCCTCGGAACAATCTCGTTCTTTTTTCTACCTTTACCAATATCAATTCATCCGTCTTCCATTGTCCGCCATGACGAATCGTTTCCCTGCACGATCTCAAATTAATCGACGAGATCTTTGAAAATTTGAACGTGGAAATGTCTTGGGCTCGAAAAGATGACCATCAAAGGTTTCAGGAAAAGAAATTTCGTTTCTTGTTCTGACTTTGGCTGACAAGATTTGTTTACCCGATTGCTTCGGATTTCGCGGACAGCCGAAAAGTCGGGTACTCCGAAAAGTTCGCTGAAAAATCCAAGCGCCAAACAGTTGGTGTAAACAACGAGGTCAGAAATCCGTGAAATCGAACAGTCGTTTGGTGCAGGACGTCGATCTCGTCTGTAAACTTTACCAGCCATCTCGAACCCGCAGACAAGTCTTGAGAACTGTCGCGGAATATATGGGTTTGAAAGTTTTCACGGTTTTCCCATAGTCGTCGACTACGGTGGCAGAGGGGGGGTGAAGCAAGAAGAAGAAAAAAAAGAATCAAGCGTAACCATCGGTCCCTCGTTGACAAGAAAACTGCATTAGAAGAGAAGCTCGAGTGGCTGCTATCAGTCTCGTAAAAAGTTTCGGTTAGACAAAGATTCCCATGAGCGGAAGACGGTATCCCGGTTGTTCCCAGCAGCCAATTCGCCGTTGTTGCTCGTCGCGGTACGTCTCCTTTTCTTCTTCGGCTTCTGCTTGTTCCTTTTCCGCTGGAAGCTTTCGTCTTCGTTCGTCCTCCTTCGCTTTCCACGATCGTACACCCGATTAGATTTCACGGGTAAAACGAATTACTAATAAACTTTCGACGATCGAGTTTATCGACCTCTGGTCACTCGATATATCGCGTCGATCGAATATATTCTCGACTGGACCGACAGGGAATTTGTTGTTTCCCTCGTACGATCGAGTTCTTATCCGATCTTGGTCCGGCCAGTGTAATTATCCCTCGCTGGTTAAAATACTTCGGGTACCCCAACAATTGCGCGGTTATTTGGCAAATTTTCGAATGGAAAATTCGAAGCATTTAAAGTGTTAAATCAAAATGCGAAAAAATTGAACGAGAAATCGCGATAAAAGTAACCCCCATTCATGGTATTAAATTAATCATCTCTGTGAAACGTTGGAGAAGGTCGCATCGATCGGAAAGGATCCGTATGCAATTGGCGAGGGGGGACGAAGGCATCGAAAATATGGTTCCTCTTTTTTACACACCGGTCCTGGTGTACCTTTTTCCGACGTCTCGCTATTGGCCGGTTTTGGCAGCGAGTTCGTTAACCCGTTTACTGCAGATCCACCGAACGAAAGACGAACGATTCGAATATTTTAAATGGAACTAGAAGCGACAGTGGAATTAACGTCGGATCGTGAAGGGAATCAGCAAAAAACAGTAGCCGGAGAAGCTTCTTTAAGAACGATTTAATACCTTTACCAACCTGGACCCGTTCCAAGGAAACCGGATTAAAATAATTAAGGATAATCAAGAATATATAATGAACAGATGATTAACAATTCTCTTCTCTGCTGTGAGCTGCGTTTCTCAAAATTTTTAGAATATATCGCAAATGTGGAGCTTGAATTGTTGAATTGGGCTAGAATTATAAGTACAGCGACGCATTGAATTAACGAAAGGTCATGTTCGTGCTCGAGGCAGACAAAATTACCACGGCCAAGTGTTTCATGCCGCGCTAACAAACCAGTTGATATTTTAATTCGTCCTTTGACGAAATCCGTCACAGTCGGTTATGTTTGCATACGAAGTACAGTCTTCGATTCTACCTCCTCCATTTTTATTAAAATACACAATTTTTAGAAATATCGAAACGAAACGATTGCTGAAAACAAATGGACGAAGACCATTTAAATCCCAAAAGGACGAGGGTTCGAGTAAAAAAAGAATTACTAGCGCTTCTGTCTCTTTGTAAGTAGAACAAATCGATCTTTGGACAAACAAGACGTCACCGATACGAAACGATGTCCGATTATTAAACACGAGACCTTCGTTTCTCAAAGTCTGAACGGATAAAGCCCGCTGTGAGACGAAAGGCGTGAAAACCCGCCGGTCGGTTTCGTTTTTCACAGGGAAACAGCTTTTTAAAGGCGGATCGATCGCGGAGGGTCGGCGAATTTGTTTTGCAAATTCGCCGGCCAGCAAAAGGTTCATTGTCAGTCACGCAGCGAAACTGGAGTCTACTTATTCAGTCGGGATCACTTAACCCACTTCTTTCTTCGGCAGACATTACCTCTTAACCCCGTGGCCGGCATCCCGTTCCTCAAAGAAGCTCAGAAACAGGGAACCGCTATTGAATTGCAGAATCACGCGGCACGTTGCACTCGACTCGATGAAATTTCGCGGTTCTTTCGCCGGGAAAAGAATGCGGTATTATTGCGGCCACGCGAAACTTTCGATCGTCGATCAATTCTATTAAAATTACATCGGTAATTTGAGAAACGATTAGCACGATACACTCTAAAAGTGTTGACGAGAATTGACATAAAATCAATTTTATACAAAATATATCAGATTAGCGACTGCATTCGTTAACATTTCTATAAGATGAAATTCTGAATGTGAAAGTCACCTAAACTAATATCATCGCGATCTCTATCGAATCAAGGAGTCATCGAATAAAAAACGAGTAGGAGAAGATCGTACAATTTACTTAAGAATTTTAGAAGCAGATCGAACCGTAACTCTTCGATTTTATTCCGAGTCTGGTGAACTTTGTTCTGGTCAAGATGCGATACCCTGGCTGCCTCCGGTGCATTCGAAATTAGGTTTGCATCGGTGGCACGGCGACTTCAAAGATTCTTTTGACTTTGTCGAACTGATGCGAGGAGCCATAAGACGACGACTACCCTTGGACAAAATGTTCTTCGATCTCTGGAGAGATTTTCCAGTTTCTTATATTCCCTTCGCGCCCGAACCTTTCCCTGGGTTCGTGAGGTAACACCGTCCGATCGATCGATGCCGAAGAAACGTCCCTGATAAATGAAACATAGTAACCCAGCGATTCTGACGCGAAACGCGATCTAATATTCATAAGCGAGATACGTCGATTGATACGGAACTGATCGAAAAACCTACGCGCACGATGTGCTTGCTTTTAAATAAATAAAATTCCTCCGCTGCCCGGAGATGTTCCCTCTCCGAGGGTTGGAAGAGTATTTCAGATGAAATTCAAAATGTAACAGGTGAATCGATGAAAGATTCAGTGCCGTCTTTATTGTTCTAACTTCTTCTCGATGTTGGCGAATAAAAAACTACGAAATCGTTGGGCGAATGAAGCAACAAATTGCGACTACGATTAATTCAAATCGAACTGTTTCGAGCACGTTTCCGGAGCGTGGTCTGCCGCAACTCGCAGCTAACTTAACGAACATAATACGTGTCAAAGTTCTCACAAAGCGGTCGCACCTGCAGTTAGGCTCTGTTATACGAGAACACGGGATTTGAACACGCTCCAACTCGGCTTCAACTTCCCTTTAACTTGGTGGCAAAGTGCGTGATCCAAAGACGAATACTGGCAACACGAAGAAAACACTGCCGACTTACACAGCACGCGCTAACATGCCCTTCGTTTATTAAACAACTTTCCTGGTCTCGAATCTTACAAATTATCGAAGCTCGAGAAAAATGAAATTGTAGCGTAAGTACGCTTGGAAGAGACATCAAGTTATTGTAAAACAGTGTAAATAGTGTAAAACTATCTTCAGACGTATAAATACAGAAGAGTATTTATCTAAAAGCTATCTAGAAGCTACCGGACCTTCGCGAACCAGGTTCTTCGATTTCGTCTCATTTTTTCAAACGAACATGAACCCTTGACCACGACACCAAATTCCTTAACCGAGTATTTAATTTCAATTTTTTTATCGTCACACGGAAAAATCCCGCGACGATATCGCGTCCGTTCGATAAAACTGTTTGTGAACTTGATAACCCAGTTTCATTGTACGGATGCACTTCACAAACGCAGGCACAAACTTTTATTCGTAACAGGAGAGTCGGGAAAGTGGAGCTTGCCAATATCACTGGAAGGAATGTCGAGATGTATCTGATGTCGAGGGCCGAAGAGGACATTCTATTGTGTCTATAGGCCGCAACGAGTTTATATTCGATATAACGAGAGAGGAATCGACGGGGAAAAAAGTTTCCTACCTAATACTCCCCTCCCCTCGGTGGCCGGCTATTCGGATCACGAGGAACGAAGCAATTCTGAATGAAAGTACGAAACTTTTTTAATAAATAAGGTACAGAACAGGGAACCGACATTCGCTCGCGAACGGATAAGTTCAACGAGTGCATGATTTTAATGAAACCTTTCGTTTCTTCTTCTTCTTCCTTAACAACGACTTAAGAAAATTTTTCGAGCAAATATTTCCCCGTAACAGAAGGCGTTTCA
The DNA here is from genome assembly GCA_022405125.1 of Anthidium xuezhongi. NCBI lineage: Eukaryota > Metazoa > Arthropoda > Insecta > Hymenoptera > Megachilidae > Anthidium > Anthidium xuezhongi. The sequence goes on from CM039649.1 coordinate 3,906,755, forward strand.
ACTCCACCGACGACCGTGCTTCCCGCGTTTTAAATGCTCTGGATATCGTTCTGCTGCAGTGAAACAATTATAACCGAGTGTATTTCGAAATGTAACGAAGAAAAATCTTAACTCGTAGGTGTCAAAGTATTATTTTTGAAGGGTGTCAATATTGAAACATAAAATAAAATAAAATAACGGTCGAGGGCGTACGATACGGATGATCGAAGATTGAAGCAGTGCAATTGAAGGTTTAATAAAAAAAAAATGAACGAATGGGAGCCTGGATATTTTCTACCATCGATGGTTAATCCCGTTTTGACCGATAAGTCTGGAGGACTAGTCGAGGTTCGATTTATCGTTGCACAATACGTCGCCGTAGACGCGAGTACTTGCAATTCCTATAGGGAAACCGGAAGATTGATCGTTGGAGCGGGCCAGTGAAATTTGTTGGCATAATTCAACCGACGAAGGTCCGCCTTCTACACCGAATACACAAGATTTCGTGGATAACGTGGCATTACGGTGTAATCGTCCAAAACTTCCCGATCGTCTTAATTAAACGCAGCATCCTGGCTGTATCGATACCCGATAAAATCTAAGCCAGCTATGTACAGCGCGATACTGAATTATGCACGTTTCTTATCCTCTCGCAACATCAGTTATTTTAGGAACTTTGGTAAAAATTATTTACCTAAACGAGCCTTTAATCAAAATTTATTTTAAAAATACGAGGATCTAAAATGTACTGTTAGAAAATTCGTAATAAAACCCTCGTTCGATAAGAGTCTGAATACCGTTGCACCGAATGAAAATAGAATTACCGACTGAGAGGATTTTAGGGTGATAGTTTTACTACCCTCGCGTTCTGAAATCGCAAGAGACTTCCCTTCGCATACGTTCGAGATCTCTCGGGCGGAAGTAATCTACGAAAGCGATGCTAAGCAGTTTCGCGTTTAGACATCAATCCGGGGCAATCCGCATTCTTCCGTGAAACTTTCTTGCCGGGCGAAAATGTCGATGCACATAACTACCGTGTCTGTGTAACTTTCAAACTATCGTTACGAGGGAACGACGAGCGATCGCTACACGTCCCTCAGACTTGTTCAGGGTCGTGCAGAAGTCAACGAATAAATTCTTCGACAACGAACAAGAAACTTTGGAAAACGTGAACCAGAGAGAAAGAGGCAATTGCACGAGGGGTGTAAAATAGAGATGATTATAAAAGTTTCCGCGTTACTGCAAATTCCTTTTAATTCAAACGTAAACCTTGACTCCTGGAGGCCTGGAGTCAAGACTTCCTTTCGCTACTTTCTTAATTTTGATCAGTGAGATTCGTTCAGAGTCAAGACTTTAATTGTTTACGCTTTCTAATTAATTAGCTATTAAATAACTTGCTTCTTGGTTCTTAGACCAAAGGATCCCTCAAATTTGAAAAAATGATAAAACTCTCCAAATTTTGTAGCAAATGAATCTCGATTGATCAACGTCGAATACGAACACGTTTATACGCGGAATCGCAAGCAACCGTTCACTTATTTGAGACACGTAGCACTGTTTGTTGCGAACCACAGTTCGACGGGTCAGTATTGTCGGAGCATAGACGTCGTCTTACTACCGGCCATCATCGTCGTAGTCCCATCTCTCCATGGTCGTGCACGACGTATAGCTATTTAGCAAGGCTTAACCGCACTTCTGTTTGCCTCTACTGTCTGCAGTACTACGCCAGCTTTTACTTTGTGTACTCTGCTGATTCTCTGTCGGACATCGTCGACCCGCAAACCGTACACCGCGTACAAACTTGCAGAATATGCAATGCACATTCTGCACGACTTTCATTCGTGCAAAAGAAAGAGAGAGGAACGAAACAAAGATCCACGGAAAAATCGGAGAAATTGGTGTGCTGAAGATATCGAATTGAAAAATTTCATCCACGCTACTAGTTCCTGAAGCGATATCATCTAGAAATGATTTTCTATAGAGAAAGAAGTATCTCTGCTCGTAAAACGCAGATTTGCTACTCGAACCAGGTACACAAGATCGCTTACGTCAACCATTAAGGTATCCACCGGCCGTTTCCGTTTTCCATCTTGTGGCGGTGGAATCCGCGGAGCCTACACACAGAGGTTCACGCTCGTAAAGCTGAATTTGCCGGCGGGCAGGGATAAAAAGCGGCGCGTAAGAAGGCGAGAAGGCGACGAAAGAAAAAAGCACGAGAATGGAAGTCGACTCGACAGGGGGACAAAAGTTTCCCTTTCCACGTTCCCGCTGTGACGACGAGAGAGGCGGTTAGGGGAGCTGTGGTTGAGGGTAGCAAGATGAACGAGCCGAGGAAAGAGGAAAGAAGGAAAAGAAGGTCTAGAGGACCGAGGAAATTTTCCTCTTAGATTCGCGGTGAGTAGCGATCCATGTCGGTAACATTAGGACGATAAAAAGGTCCAAACCCTCGGATCGTCTTCCCTCTACTGAGAAAATTTCCCTGTGACTCCTACGGGGCTGAACACGCGACGCTCCAATATTAATATTTGTTTTAGGGAAATATTTTGACGTTGTTCGCTGTTCCTCGTGGCGTTGCTGATCGACATCAGAAAGTTTGTACACTTTATTGATATTTGTTGGGGCGTTTAATAGAGACATCACATCGATCAATGTCGTTTTATAGAGATTACGAATGTTTTTTTACGAGTTGGGTGAGTAGTATATGGACAGGAAGTATTTACATAAGCAGCGTGGATAGTATAGAGAATCAAGCAAGTAGTATAAGGACAGTCGGTAGTCAGACAAGTAGTATAAATACAACCAGTGTTTAGACAAGTAGTACAGGTACGGTCATAAGTGATATAGGTACAGTCGGTAGTCAGACAAGCAATATAGGTAGAATCAGTAGTCAGCCAAGTAGTATATGTATCTTTACTAGTTAAGCAAACTACCTAGTGATATACATAGGTAGAAGTGGTAGGCAGTCAAGTAGTATAGGTACATTTGGTAATCAAACAAGTAAAGTACCACCACCTTTTTAATTTCAAAGAATATTTAATAAATATCTGAGCCCCTAAATGCAATAACATAACATTACTGTGTTTGAAAGTAACATTATTTTAATATCTGTCTCTAACCTCCCTATACCAATTAATGTTTAAATCAAACTTCGTCTAATTTTCTGGACGAACAAAAATTCGATCGACGGAAGGACGTCGTACTCGTTACGAAACACAAACAATGCACAATGCGTGCCACAAATTCGAATTCGATGAAATTCAATTGCAACGACCGAAATACGAGGCTCAGGTGTACATCCGAGCGTTGCTTGATCCGCGAATCAATCGACGATCGTTTTCAAACGTGCACGCAAACCCGCGTAAGCCGTTCGTTTCGGCTTAATTGCTGTGAAACATAAATTCTTAACGGAAGGTGCAATTTCTGCCGGCCCGTTTCCCTCGACCCCTTCCTGCACACCCTCGAAAGCCATATTAATTCGATCGTCTATGGGCGCTGGCCAAACGAGCATAGTCGCGTGCACGGCACGCTAATGGCGAGAATCGGGACGGGCTATTGTTATCGTGGCAAAAACAGAAAAAAAAAGCGCTCCATCTCGATGCGATTAAAAGGGCCGTTAAGTGGATTAAGAGGCGGCACCGTGACGAAACGATGAACGAATTTGGATGCTCGATGTATCGTTCGTTACTTTCGACCTATCGATTTTCGCGTGTTCCAACGAATACAAAAATATTTTTTAAGCGGTTTAACTCGCGAAAAATTCTTTAAATATATAATAAATTCTCAGCTTTGTAATCTGCGTTCGTAAATGAAAAACACACCGCAGAGATACAATCCCTCGGGACATTATAATTACCTGAACTTTTATAAATTATTCAACAGTATTAAACGTATCTTTCTTCTGATAAATATTTCAAAAGAAAAATGTAGCGTGTCTCCCGGTTCGTAATAAATCCATACTGCACGATAGTAAGCTTCGTTAATTAAAAATGCAGTATCATGGGGTAACACAAAATGCTGAAGCAAAGATGTTAAAAGTGACGTTGCATTGTTATCTCGAGCAAAAGTAAGACGCCATCGTTATACAGTTTCTGTCGAGCTCCGAAGACGTTTTCTCAAAAGAAACATCGACCTGTTTTGCCTCTCAACAAGTAAAAAAAAAAAGAAAAAATGAAAGAAAAGGGAACTTCACTGCGAACAGGACGAAGTTTCAAAGTAGTTTCATGGAACTGAGACCCCTTACTACATACAAAGTGACTTTAAATAAACGGTAACAAGACTGATGGTAATTCTTCCGTGTCCAATTTATGGAAGTTTCTGATTCAAAATCTTCCTGTAACGAGATCATACGACGTACTCGGAACGGTAAAGTAACACCGACGGAATAAACAACATATTACACGACGATGATATTGAAAAAGTTTCATTCCCTCTTCGTTCGCGCGGCGCAAGCAACGAAGATAAAGATATTAATCGAAACTTCGTCGAAAGCCTTACTATCGATTTCCATGTAAATTAATGGTGTACAAGGCGCGAGAACTTTCGGTTCGATAAATCTTTGCACGGTATATTTCCATGGGTATTACACGAACTAGAAGTCCTCGAAGAAAATCACTATAACGAAAACTTCATCCTCGAATGTTAAAGTTACATTAATCATCGGGAATATGAACCAGGATTCAATTAATTCGATCATATTTCTTCGAAACGAGGACCTCAACTTTTTAATATTCACGCCTTGCGAATACACTTAAAGTTCCATTAAAACGTTCGTTCGTTGCTTAAGCTCGGTTAATATCATTAAAAAATGAGCACCGGCTACCCATCCCTCAAGCTTACGGTTTCATCTAACCGGATAAAACTTCGTCCAATTTTTGCCCGTAATTAACCGATCCAATTGTACCTGAGCAATCAATTACTCGGTAAATATTTGAACTTCTTCAAACAGGAATCAATCGATTCAGACACATAGCAGAGTTTGTGAGTTCTTGAAGATATAAAAATTCTAGGCTTCAAAGTTTCTAAATTCGCAAAACGTGATACCATTTTATTGAAATTTTATTAAAAATCGTACCATTTCTGTTCTATAACGAGGCGCAATCTTCGAGGGGCAACGCGCGTATCACCTGTTTTCCGCTTCTCCTCGCAACAGGAAATGTCTTTCGCGACGACGTGTAACCGAGGCGCATTCCCGGCGCGTATCTTGAATCGAACTCGATTCGAGGCTTCGACTGCTCTTGAATGAGGTTAACTAACCGGAAGTGAGGCGCAGATAGGCGCTCTGAATGCGCCACGAATCAAATCGAGAAAGAGCAAGGCTGCCCTGCCCTACCCCCGTCACTGCCTCGATCATTCGATCGCACATGGCCAGACGGAAATGGCGCGACGCCCGCTTTAATCGGATATGAGACGCTTTTAACTAACTGTCGCTCGACGCTATTGACCCTTTTAAGGTGGCACGCGAGTTCAGGAAATAGAACAAGAATTTCGTCGTCTCGCAGCTGCCAGACGGTACCCGAGGCAACGTTTTGTGCGGAGGACGATAACGAACGAGAGACAAGCGCCTGTCGACCAAGATTTCAAGGAAATGCTTCGAGTCTTTGCCTCTATTTGTGTCTCGAGGCAAAATTGACGACAATTTGCGAAGAAATTGTTTTATGAAGAAAAAACCTTCATGCCAACGTCGAGAATTTAATACGATCTAGTAAGTAGGAAAAGAAGAGGAACGATTGTATTAATTACGTCCAAAAGCGAAGACTTAAGATTAAAATTAAATTATTAAGACGTTTGATGCGCTGGAATGCGAGATAAAAATTGCGGCACGGTTACTTTATTAGAATCTTCTGAACCGACGGCTGTTTTGGAAGAGATCCAAAGATCCTTCATCCCCGGCAAGAAAATCGCCAAGGAACATTGTTTCCACGAGATCATGTAAATTGAGAGTAAGTGGACCACTGCCAGACCAAAGTGAAAAGGGAACTCGTGCGACTGGAACAAGAAGTCTGAGAACAATGTGAATGGTGGTCTCCTTAACTCGATGCAGAAAGCAAATTATATTTAATACGCTCCCGTGGCATTGAAAAACGACGAAACTTGACAAAGTCACTTTTATTTGTAGCCAATTTACCGGCTAACGTGTAACAGCATAGATCCTTTGGACCGTTAACGATCAACTTCCTAATGGAGAGTGAAACGGCTACAAATCGATCCGCAGCGAGCAAATTAACGACACGCGTTACCGTTGACAAATCGTTCAGATGACCGGGCGAACCGGCAAGAAACTTGAGAAATCAATTCTGTCCGGCTGGCTTGCCGGGGAAATGTGAAAAATTATCGGGCACCACGCTCGGTACGCTACGGAAAGGAGAAACAGACGGCGTGAACGCGAGCTGCCTTCGGTCGCCAGAAGTTAAAAGGAGCATCTGGCCGGGCGTCGAGGTAACTTGCTGCAAGGATAAAACAACCAACAAGCGAAACTGATCGTTTTATCAAAGGTTCGAAGAGCACAACTTTCCACGCCATGTGTCATCTTAATTGGTTTAATGTCGACAAGTTACAATGGCGGACGGCCCACGGTCAGATGTTTCCCCTTTTATCCCCCTTTTCACGGCTACCCTGGCAATCCAGCGGAATTGCAGCTCTCCACTGACCCAGGTTAACTTTTAACACCCTGTCGGGGGATGGAATGGTATCATCTGAAAGTTTCTATGACTTCCTACATGGTACAACGTGGACGACGATTCTTGCGTCCTCGTGTACACAGCCATTTCTATCTGGAAAATGATCTGTGGTTTTTATTTATTTAAAGCAAGAAAACTCTGTCCGGCCCCAGAAAACGGCCCTTGAGCCTGGTTTTCGTCCTCGCGACTTTCACTTTTATGGTCCTTTTAGAAACTAAGCTAAGCTGCGATACCACAGATCTCTTTCGCGATACTACGTGTTTAACAAGTGTCTTCCGTTTACGCGTCGTTGCTTGCTCGATTCGGATAAAATGTGTGCTGTTTGAAACAATAACAAGTGGAATAGGGTGAGCGAGTGCTAAGACGACTAGAGTGGGAACTTCAGCCGGTCGAGCGACTGGGATACTGAATGCAGGGAGTCAGACAAGTAGTATAGGAATAGTAGCTTGTCAGACGCGTAGCACGGGGATTGTAGGTCGTTGGATAAGTAATACAGAAGCTTTTGGCAGGCAAACAAGCGGCAAGAGTACCACGCGTATTGAAGTAAGTAGAATAGGAATCGTAGGTAGTCAGACAAGTAATATAGGAACATGGATAGTCGTTCCACTACTTTAGAAATCATAGATAATCGGAAAAGTAGCGTAGAGGCCGTGGGTAGTCAGACAAGTAGTATGAGGATCGTCAGTAGTCAGACAAGTGGTGCAATGACCGTCAGTAGTCAGACAAGTAGAATAGGCACCGACAGTGGTCAGACAAACAGTATAGGAAACATCAGTAGTCAGACAAGTAGAATAGGACTGGAAAGTGGCCAGACAAGGGGTCATACGAACAGTACGGTAACCTAAACTTCTGAGCAAGTGGTATAGGCTTACAAGGAGTCAGACAAGTAGAACGAAGTCACTATATAACCGAAAATATGATATAGAGACGTAAGCCAGTGAGGCAACTAGTATTGTACACCTATCTACCAGTATTTATAAGATTTAAAAGAGCGTGAAGAGATATCTGAACCTTGAAAACGCATTAATTTCTATTTTAATACTTATCCGACAGGGTTTGCTCGTGTATTTAAAAAAGAAAAACGTAATAAAACATGGATCGGAAAGCAACGTAAAAACAAAAGTTATAGGGCGATATATCTGACGTTTCTCGGAGAACATTATTGTTGCGGTGATTAAATTTTGATATTGATGGCAACATAAATCGGTATACGTGAGGGTTGTACGTGAGTGGCTGTTAAAGCAATACCTTCAGCCCGAAGAAATTCTGTTTCGTGTGTGGATATAAATCCCCGAAATATATTGCGCCTTCTCTAACACCTCTTCTCGTTCCCCTTTTATTATTAACTCTTAAAGTACTGGTGATCGATCCCACAGCTATACCGGGGATCGATAAAAATTCTTGCAAACCAAACCCCCATTACTCGAACCAAAGTATAATAGATGTACCTTAAAAAACATATCGAAAGTCTATTGAGAACACATTTTTAATTTTAATTCCCACCCTTCAAACATTCTATTTCTTTAAACGAAAATATGGAGCACGTTTTCTAAGCGAACTCTAACGAACGACTCGACACGTATGGTTATAATGATAAACCTCGAACCTGAGAAATTAATTACGCATGCGTCCCGTTCAGCGTTCTAATTACTGGTTGTTGTTCCGGACGTACCAAAAAGGTAAACCACTCGATCAGCTAAAACGCATCGATCACTAATTACCTCGTAATTGATGCCAGGGAAGATAATTAATTGCAACATCGAATGTCATCATAATGTATATCGTTCCCTTCCTGCTAAACTATCGCTTCTTTTAAAAAAAAAAAACGGAAAAAAAAGGTTCCACCCGTTTGTGAAATTATGTTCTATCAAATTTCGATCCCACGTCAAAGATACTCACGGCGCCAGGTTTAATCAATCACGTTCGCGGCAATTTTGAAAGGATTCGAATCAACTTATCGTTATCGCGTTCCCTCGAGAGAGCAACCTCGACCGAGAATTACGCTTGACGAGCTCATTATGGCGTTAACGAAGCCGGAAAATTAATTTATCGACCGAATGGAATCACGGATTGCGTTGTTTAATAGTCGTGGCGGGTAAGGCGGGGAAGAGGGGGGCGGGGGGCGGGAAGCCAGCAAGCCGGAAGCGTACCGCGACCGGAAGCTTGAAACTGGATTACTGCTTCGAGCAAAGATATCGCTTCTGATAACGAACCTCTGCTTTATCGCTTTCTGGTTGAATGAATCTACCAGATCGACCGGCTAAAGGGAGAGGAGAAAAAAAGCAATTTTGTTTGGATGACGTCGAGTATCGGATTGCGATCGCTGAGATGATTTGCCGGAACTTTCGATAAATCTTGTTCCGGTGTCGGTGAAATTACAATCGAGTAGCGTCGATACCGTGTTTCCACGGGGGGGGGGGGGGGGGGTAGCCTTCAATTATCGAACGATTAATTATTCGCGAAATAAAATCTCTATCAAAATTACTCTATATTGATTAATCCAGGCTTTTCGAACCGGGAAGTATCCCGAATTTCGATGGATAATTCATGGAACGATCCGATCGTGATAGACTTTCCAAACAATTGCGAGATTAATACTCTGAAATAGATATTTTATTTCACGTGAAATTTACTTTATCTCGTTTCGGTCGACATGGCGGATGAATCACTGATAACTATTTCATGCAAACATGCTGGTTTAACGCGTCAAAACTTATCAAACAATGGCATCGATGTATGCATGAAGTTTACGCACAAGAGAAACGGTAACGTATTGTTTAAACACCGGAATAAAATGTTTTCTCCGCTCAATGAGACCGTTCCTCGTTATTCAATTAATCTTCGATGATACGAGATTTTCCCGGACAAACATTATCCCAACTGCAGAAAACCAACAAAAGATTATGCATAGATTAAATATTTTTACTGTTAAATAATCTCCTATACGAATTTTAAAAGCTGTTAACTTTGCAATAAATTAATCGACATTTTTTCGAAACTATTGAACCAAACCGTAATAATTCTTCGCGAAATCAATTTCAACAACGTCGGATATTGGAAAACTGATGGAACTTCTGTAGAACGCACCGTGTATGGGCGCAATAATACGAGGACAGCCCGTTTTCCTTGTTATTGTCAACGAAATAAATACGGTCGTATCCGGACGGGATAAAAGTCGACGATCTCCCCGACACGGAACGCTAAGAGATTTCTGAAACGATCCTACGCCGACGACTGTAAATGGAGAACGATCTTTTTCCGTGGGCAAACCTCTCGAAACAAATAACTGTCGAGAGTGTCGATGGGCGATCGTCGAAAGGTCAAAGAGCAATAAACGCTCGAAACTTTGGTATTCGATAGCTCGCTGGCCACGAAACGATGCAATTCGTCCAGAAAAGAAGCGCGCCTGTGTTTGTTCCCACACGAGCGTGTTCGTGTGCATGCGTGGAACCACGTGTTCGTGCGTGAAACGATCGGAAAATAGACCGATGAAGATTGAATTCCGATATCCGAGTCTACTTGATTGACAACTACAACGCGCACGTGGATCGAATCGATCGACCAAACATTTTAATGAAATTTCCCTTTATTTTCTCTAATTAGCCGACCTAGACGCTTCGAACGGATTTCCCGCCGAAAATATAATGAAATATTTCGAATTCACAAATAGCAGATGGCATGTAATAAACTCAATTCCTGGAGTTTTTAATTAGCTCGACGAGCTATACGAAAAATTATATTCTAAATATCAAACATTACAGAATAAAACCTTTTATATAAGATATTACAATTAATATTCTTACTCATTGTCAAAATATAATTAAATTTTGGTTCGAGGCAAAAGATTACTCGTCTCTCCCTAGTTTCAACATAGGACATATGTAGTTTTGTAAATATCGAGCCATAAAAATCAAAGTTTAAAGAGGTGCATCAAAACGAACGCATGCGACACGAGCGAATAGTAATCGTACAAGTTTAATCCCGTTTCTAGGTTATCAAACGCGCGAGTTATCATCGTTTGACTATATATTAAAATAAACCGAGTGCCGAAGTACCGGTTTCAAATGAATGTTTACCATCGTTCTGTGTCATCAGGGATACAGACATTACGCGAGCGTTCTAATGAATCTGACGTACCGCCTTCCGCGCAAAATATCCGTCTATAACGAGGAAAAACGGCAAAGCGTGTTTGCGATATTGCAAAAATACACGTTTCTCTGAACTCGAAATATCAAAATACAATCATTCCACGAATATAGAGAAAATTGTCGAGCGACGCTTCGCTGATACGACAGCTTTAAAACCGTTGTAAATAAATATAAAATGTAAAAATTCTTTCATGCGATAAACAATACCATGATGTTTCGTTCGAGAGGAAATAGTCGTTTCCTGTACCGTTCTGTCGAAACAAAAATGTGTTTTCTTTTTATATATATGTGTGGTTTTTATTTATTTAAAGTAAGATATGGATTATTAAAAAATATATAAAAATGTGGTTGAATAAAACTATTTGCTCCTAGTGATCAGGTACGTTCCTCGTCTACGCTCAATACTACTCTGTCTATTTTCCCAAACACTCCCAAGCACTCATCACCCTCGCCTTCACAACTACGAAAACACTCGATAGCCCTTGGGCCTGGTTTTCGTCCTCGCGACTGTCACTTTTATGGCCCTTTTACAAAGTAAGCTAAGCTGCGATACCACATATATGAATACGATTTAAAAGCTTTCCAATTAGTTTCACGTGTCGAATGATTTTGTGCACTTTCAACCATCGATGTAACGTAAATTTTTTGAAAATGGGGTTCCATAAATTTTGATAGCAATTTTGATAGCAATTTTGGTAGTCCGAAATATGTCACGATGATGATTCTACCGTATTAGGGTAATAATTGACAGAATTATGTCAACAAATTTCAATATCGCGCAAATCATACGTATTTAATATTCACATGATTTTCGTGGGTCTGTATGGTTAGATAATCTCGAGGGTCGTACTTTCCACTATCGTGAATTTTCGTCCGTCCAGTGTTAGGCAATCCTATTCAAAGCCGGATGAAAACTTATGATCTCGTTACAATTACGTGGACACCGAGTTCGCTGTGGCAATATTTAAACGAAAAACGTACAGTTCCATCGACGAAATTTCGCGTCTGCCGCTTTTCCATTCACGGGCACTGGTATCGCGAAAATCTGGACCGTGCTCGTTTTGCAAACAGCAATCAGAAAACGCTTATCGAAAAATCTGTATAACATGAGCACTTCATTCTCAGTATTTTTTCTCTCTGACGGTATATACAAACTGACCGAATCGATGCTTCAAATATAAGCTGCGAGCAGGTTTTTCTTTTTAATAACAACTTCGTGGATGAAAAAAATTTCAGCTTTACGAACAACTTGAAATACTTTGAATACAGACTGTTCGAACGGAAGAATGCCATCGTACGCGATAAAATAATGTCGTTGGTGGTTTGAAAAGATTTTCAGAACGAATTTTGACCGTGGTGGCACCATTAGGCAAAGTGCTCGACGAAATTGTAAATTAGAGGAGACGGTGTGGTAAATCGAAAAAAGTTCGCTGCCTAGAGGTTGTCGATTGCAGAATCCATGGTGGTGAGAAGCATACGGAACATATGGTACATGGCACCGGCCCATCAGCCGGTCGATCCCAGTTTCTTGCTTACGCCACCCACACACATACACACACACTCACCAAACCCCCTTAACTATACCCCAGCCAGCCACGACATTCTTTCGCTTTTTACCCTTCGTCTGCGACAACGCCGCAAGAAAATCCGACGGATTTTCTGGGATCTTTCGAAACCACGGACCCGAAAGATCTCAGAGTTCGAGCACGTCGAGCGGGAAGCGTCAACTGCCGTGAATTCGATATCGAATCGCCTGATTACCGATCGTTTGTATTCAATTTTTTCGCGGCATTGAATTTAATTAAACGCCCAAAGAATTTCTTCATCACGATTTCTGTTCAGAGATATTCGAATCAATTTTTCCCTCTAAATAAGTATTTTTAGCACGCGTTAGAAATCGAGTAAAAAGAACGACTGTTGAAAATTCATTAGTAATTAACACTTCGATCACCGTAAAGTTCTTGTACCAAAGTTTCAATTAACGTGTTCTCCGAGCAAAAATGTAATTTAATTACGAAACAACTCAATTTATCGGCTGTTTCGAGACAAACACGAGAGCACCGGAGAATTGAATCAACTTTTTCGAGGCATGGATGAAGTAACGTCGTTTATTTTCGATAATGTGTCAACAGTAAAGTGTTCGACATCTGCCGATGTCGGAAACAACATTTAACGAAACCAAAGAAAAGCTTTTAAGAAAGGGAGAAAGCTTTTAGTTGTATTGCGAGCAAAAATTGCTTTAATTTGTCTCGGGGGAGAATAACCTCATAAAAGAAAAGCCGAATCGATGTTTGCCTGGCAATTTCGTAAATTACACCTTCTTTCGTCCTTTTAATTAATGATCCCTCGACTGATCGTCGAAATCTATTTAGTATACAACTTGAAAGCCAACGAACAATTTAAAAATTGCAAGAAGCAAGAGATAGCAGAAATTATTCACAAAACCGTAAATGTTTCAAAGGATCAACAAATTCGCTCGCACAGAAACATCAGCCATGATACGAGCGAAAATAGAACGAGACAAAGAACCGTTTTAAAAAATTTAAAAGGCATAAAGATCAAAAAGTTGAATTTTTCACGTCGACTTTTATCTACGTAGCCAACAAAGCGCGAACGTGCGCGTATGCGAAAAAATTGAGGGAAAATTTTCTATACATTTTTATTCGATGCATTTTCGAATAGATTCGACAGATCTTGAATTAGCCAAATTAATTTCACAAAGTTCGAGCGACGCGTACAAATTATTCGATCGGCTTTTCCTTTCGGCTTTTTCCACGATCGCAATCGCGTAATTGCGTGGCTAACTACGGCTTCGTATCGCTTTCGTTGGCCGCAATCAGCATCAAATTTCAATGGGCGACGTTTAACGAGCCTTACCACCCGGGATTATTCAAATTTCCGTTTGTCTAGAGAAATAACTGGCCCGCCGCGAATCACGCTGAGGGGGCAAATAAAAGAAAATCCCTGGTGCCTGGCGAGCCTGATACGACGGGACGGAACGAAACGGGATGGACTTTGATTAAATTACTTCGCCGCAACGGCCGGACGAACGTTGAACGAGAAGCAACCGAACAGAAAAAGGAGCAAAACGGGAACGTAGAGGGAAGAAACATACGGGGAGAAGAAATGCTTTTCTCTCGATTTAATAAAGGGAGCGAAGAAGGTATCGTTTCGTGGAAAAGGGGGAACAAAAGGACTTTTCTCAATCTTGTGTGCAACAGGGAAACGTTGTTCGCGTTAATGTTCGAAAAGGTGGCGGCTTTTCCCTTTGAGAAGGATTTCGGGAAAATGAATTGAAATATCTCCTGCGTTAACACCTCTCAAATGAATCTTATTTTGCCACGTTCACTTTCGACACTTTTTTGGAAAAAAGCAGAGAAAATATCCTGCAACTTGAATTCAAGTACGATCGAATGATTGTAGTAAAAATTTAACTAATACGTTAAAGAATATTAATTTTAGACCACACGATCTGTCAATGTTTAATTTTACGCGTTAATTGTACACCATTTAAAGAAATGACAATTAATTTAGGAAGAAGAGATAGAACTTAAGCTTCTATTTCGAAATGGCTAGGAACGAGCTTTTGTTTACGCTAAATGAGTCTCGTGACGAGGTAAAAACAAACGTTCATTAATATTACAGATGGTGTGCTCAAAACGTCGTAAGCACCCCTCCGCCCCGTGCACCCCCGCCGAGTGTAAAATTACGAGAATATTCCGGTCATAATTTAACGTCTGCTGCATTTGTTATACAAAGAGGACAGTCATGCTTCGCGTTCCAAGAGAACAACAGCCAAGTTTACATTTCAGTAAACTTACTGTCCCGTATTTTCCACTACGATTTCGAGGCTCGGGGAGAGACAATAGATCCGCAGATTTCTCTGTACAAAATAGTGCACCTTTTCTTTTTTTTCTCTTTTTTCACAATTAAAATGTTTCGCCTTTCGAAATTTCTTCGCTGATTACGACCGAATTATAAAAACATAGCCAACAATACGTTATTTTAATCTCTCCGCTGGGTTCGTTGATTAATAACAAAAGGAACGAACGAGTTTACGATTAAACGTTTTCCAGAAATCTGTTAACCCCCAAAAAATGCTAATTCCTATTCGATCGTGGAGAATAATTGAAATTCTTGAAATAATCCAGCACTTCTCGACGCACAAATATTAAAAACGTGTTCCCGTACGTGTGTCCGAGGAAATAAACGAGCGTCCAGACGTGCCGGCCAAAGGGTGCAGAATTTCATTAGTATCCGCTAGTTCTCGGCTCGTCAACGATTTAATTTAGGGCATTTAAAGCGCTCGTTACAAGCTAACGCGAGGTACCCGGCGTTTCCTACGCGTTTATTTTCAATTTCACTCCTTTAAGCCCCGTCTCTCTCTCACTCTCTCTCTCTCTCTCTCTTACTCCCTCTAACCGACTGTTCTTTCTCTCTTTAATTCTTTTCACTTGGCAGCTAAGCTTTTCGCAACAGTTCCAAGCTGCTCGCGGTGGAGGAGCCGTGCTCGCTCGTATCCTCGAGAGTGGGAAACGCGAACGGAGCCACGATCCGCGAGCGGAATTTTAAGAGGCTAGATCCAGGAAATTAGGAAGATTTGATCAGTCGGCGTTGGAATTACAAATAACCTCGTTATTGTGGCTAAGGCGCGCAAGCCTAGCCGTGCCGGGACAGTCGCGATTTATATTGTCGAATTTCCTTTTTACTCGTGGCGCGAACACGTGCACGGGAGCCGGGTACGCGATTGAAAAACAAACGAGAGAGAAAGAGAGAAGCCGGAGAGCCTCATTAGGTGATTTAAATTGAGCTCCAACGGCTCTTAAGCAACCCGACCTTTCAGGAAGCTATCTTTTTCACGGGTGAAAAGGGTAGCTAGAAAAGGGTAGTTTCCTTTTAACCATTTTTTCTTGAAACAAGTAAGATTTTCCGTAATCCATTCAGAACGAATAAAATGAATTGAATTATTCAGACTTCGTCGTAGAGTCTTATTAAATGACGATAATAATTTTTGAAATAACTACGCGTCAAACGATCGAAGAAACTAATTAATTCCGATACGACGTCGTTGCTCATTAAAATGAAAATTGCATGCAGGATGCTCAATCTTTGAGATTCTTCGAAGTTGCACTGGATTCCAATTAATTTCCTACTTTCGTCGTTTCGACTAGAGTGGATTTCGTAGCTCTAGCGCCCTGATATACGAGAAATTAATGCAAGCGGATAATGTTATGTTAATGTTAGTCGCAATGGCATTAGCGGTCTCGGCTTGGATATCGTAAATACAGGACAGGGTAATCCTCGTGTTAACTGACGTTTCTCCTTCCAGAGACTGTGATCTCCAAGACGCTGGGTGAATCCATATCCTCCCCTTCTGACTTATCTACTTATCCTACCCCAGACATCCTTCAACGAAGAGGAAAAATTCGAACGAAAATCGAGCTATTCAATTATTTTTTTATACAAACTTTTCCCATTCCTTTCACGACGTCTCGACATTCTTATTATCCATAATTTCAACTAATAATATAAGTGAAGAATTTCTATGGAAATGAAAAAATCACACGTTAACGTTCAATTTGTTCGTTGTTAAATGAATCTAATTGAGACGAAGAAAACGTACATGTCGTGGAAGGATGTCGGTGGTAGGTGTTCCCGGCGACGATTCTCGAGGCAGCTGCTAGGGAAACCACACGTCCTTCGGGAACTAATCGTTAACCGTCCACGTAGAAAATTGCTCGACCCTCTCCCGTTGTTTTTCGACGGGTAACCACGGTACCCGGGCATGATTGCGTTAGGGCGAATCAAGCTCGGATTTCTGTTATCGATTGCTCGATACCGCGGCTTGTTTATTACTCTCGTGAAACCGCATTTAACGAAATCTCCGCGAAACGCTCGCCCGCGGAACCCGCGTGCGTGCTCGGTTACTTGCTCGTGACAGAATTAGTTTAGAAACTTGCACGGCAATGGCTGACACGAAATCACGGTAATCGGTCAATTAGCGTGGTTTAATCATTCGCAGATCTGCCAATCAGCGCACCCTTGTAGTCGGCTCGATTCAATAGGGGACAGAGAATCAAGCCAACATCGGGGCGAACGCATAATGTCGACAATTAACATCGGCGATAACATGCGTCGCTGTTAAAACTCGCGAGACAATCGATAGTAACTAAGCCGAGAACAGCGACAGATTTATTCAACATTTCATTGATAAAATTCTATATAATCGAATAATTGGTCGAATAAAAGATAAATAAACTGATGTTCGAGCTTAGAAATTAACCAATGTCCATTTCCACCACGAGAAAGAGAACGAAAATGATATATATTGACTTATACTACTGCCGAGAGGCTGTAACAAGTATATATCTTGGACAATTTCTCCCGAACAATATCGAATTACACAATTTCTGATCCTGCCAGCCACTAAATCATCCCGGCGTGTATTTTACTGTATCGCGTTCGCGATCGTCCCAGTTTCGAGCCGATCAGTAGTAACGGTACGAGATTGGTCAGACCAGAAAAGTGAAGTTCCCTCGATCGTTTCGTTTAACGTCGTCACGTTAGTCGGCGATGACGAACCATTGGAAATCACGTAGCTCGAAATCTCTTCGATGCATCTCTTTTCACGATTCATCCGCCAAAGATTCGTCGTCAATCGAAAGGAAAGTCGTCTGATGACGAGGATAATAAGAGCTCGTTAGAGCTCACGGATAGATCCTCTCTGTAACATCTCCCACCCCTCTTCCCCGGCACTCCCCCTGCCCCCTTGGTCCAAATTCCAGCAGCAACTTTTTCCAGCTCGATTGCCAAGCGTCCGCACGCTCGGCTAGATCAGCTTTTTAAAATGCCGGAAATTTCCATTTTTAACGAGCCGCAATGAAATCCCCCGACGCTACGCTCCGATTTATCTTCGCCGCTCTAACGGTCTGATCGCGTAAGGGAAATTAATCGTGTGAAACCGCTGGTAAAAAGCGTACCCACGGACTCTTTTCTCGTCCCGATGAATCGGTCGAACCGGTTTTTCCGTTCGTCGTCGACGCTGGGAAACGAAGTTTCGTTAATCGACGGGATTAATTTAACACCGGAACAACCGACGTTCATTGCATAATGAATTGTAACGATGCGATTAATTATTAATCGACAGCGAACGTACATTTTAAAGCGAATTGCACAACTAGCCATTAAAAAAATTAGACAAAGAGTGAAATATTGTCGTTTCGAGAGGGAATTGTTAGAAATCTTCGAAAACACGCAAAAGGCGCGTAGAGACGAGAGGGTGGCGAAAGATAAAGGTCGAAAGGCTTGGTCGAGCGAGTCAGACGAGACAGCGGGGAAAATAAAAAGAAATTGTCATCTTCCGGGTGGTTGCGAGCCACCCTTGTAACCGGTGCCCCACCTTATCCTACCCTCGAGCTTTCCTCGGGCCAGCTTTACAGCCACTGTCATTTGTTTTTACGTTCGCTCGGCGACGTTCCTGAAAATCCTTTCGGCTGTCGCAAACGCCATTCACCCGGTACCTTTCGTCCTGCGAGATTTCGTCCTCGAATTGAGAGACATTGTGTGCTCGTCGAGAGAAGTTCAAACGCGGTGGCAATCTCCAGGACGCTCCCCCTCTCGCCCACCCTCCTCTCTTTTTCTCGCGGAATAAGAAAGCGGGCAAAGCTGACAGAAAATTTCGAAGTCTTCCAGACAAAGGTGTACAGTCGTCCTCTTCCGATGGCCGAAACTTTTGTTGACATCGTCAACTTTTCCACCATGTTCCCTCCCTTTTTTTTCCTTATTTTGCCGCTGTTGAACTTACCGGGAAAGTTTTCGGATGAAATTCTGTTCGACTGCAAGATCAACGGAGAATCTTGCAGCGGGATTAACTTGGCCGGGTATTGACTTTGCGAACGCTTCTGGTGGTTACCGACGTTCAACTTTCGAATAAAACGTTCGAATCATCTATCCGGTAGAATTAATATCCTCTAAGTAACCATTGTATAAAATGAATTAAGCTTTTGTTCGAGGAATACACGCGTTTATCATTTTTGTACACAAATACGCTCGAATGCTATGAATTTCCAAGATTATTCCTGTTACGATAAATATTGAATTGTTCTAACTTACAAGCGAAGATTCTAATAATTGAAGCCAGTCCGCCTCGTTGATCAAATGAACTGAAAATAATAGAACGAGTAAATGAAAATAAATAGAATTTTTTTATGCACTTCAATTTTGCAGCTTTCAACCGTGGATAAAAGATTTTACAATGGAAAGAAGTTGACGAGTACGGAATAGAGGTTTTCTGCTCGAACTTTACGAAAAAGTTTCGAAGAAAATGAAGGAGAAACTTCGAGCTTATTTCCATGGATAAGGTCGCGAGAAGGATAAAGAGGCAGGGATGACAGAGACAGTACCGCGTATTAATTCGGTCAGACTATTTAATTAGCAAATGCTAAGTAGAGAAGATAAGAGTTTAATGAATACAGATAGCCTTGTAATCCTAACAGTTTTCTTCTTCCTTCTTATCCGTCTCTTTGTCATAACCTTTTGTTCCTTAAAAGAACAATGAAACCGAGTGAAAAGCTAGGGAGCACCAACGATGAAAATATTATTCCGCCGGCAATCAAATTTTTCTTTTCGTCTTCTAGCTTTTAGTTGATGAAAAGTACTGTTACGAGTACCTCTCGTGCGCGATTCTGTTTTTTCTTTGTGTTTGGCAATATGGAAATTAAAATTCAACGTGTATTGATTTTTTAAACACTTAAAATTGATTTAAATACGAAACTTAATCGAATAATAAAAATATTACAAATGTAGTTCCAATTTTTTGTTATTGCCAAAGACAAATAGTCTTCGAAGTTGTTCAGGAACTTCGTTCTCGAGTATGTTCGCAAATAAAAGGTGCAAAGTACTCACGGACTGTCAGGTTAGAAGGTTTGACGATTTTCGGGCAGACCCTGAAGAGGCCCAGCTTGAATCGCACACTGACTACGTTGGCGAAGTTTCGCGGCAAATAAGGAAGATTCAGCTTCTCCTCGGTGTGAAGCCATGCGGGTCCCAGAAGCGCGGTGCTGAGAGCTGCGAGAGCTGCGATACCACAAACCACACCGCACCTGGTCAACCTGATGCCACCAGGGCCACCCGAGCAGCACATCTTTGTCTCCAAAGTTTCCTCGTTCCCTTTCACCAAGACATTATATACTACACGAGCGATCACCTCGCCGATTTCAACGATCCCCTCCTTTCTATTCCACTGGAAACTTTCTCCGAACTTCCGCACATTATTTCTACGATTTGTCCACGAGTTCAATGATACACTGTCTCTTCTTCTGGGTCACTGATGCACTTTCAGTCTCTCGTGTACCTGATCATGTATCCTTGATTTTGATAAACTGTCCTCGCGAGGAAATTCCATTGCTCTGATAGAACATTCTGAAACAAAAAGAATTATCAATTGTAATATTATGTTCGTATAACTTTGCTGGAAATATTGTAGATATTTTGATAATTAATATTTGTTCTCCTAACTTTGGAATCGAAAAATGATTCAACCAACAAGTTGGAATTTCGTGTTTCTGTGTTAAAATAGAATGTATGGTTGTAGTGATTTCAAGATGGTCAAAGGCTAGACGGTTAACAGGCACTAACGCGTAGGAAACGGAGCGTCCCTATTGATCGGCTACTCTCGATTTTCACAAGTCTAGACAGAGGGTGTTTCAGGCCCGTGGCGATTTGTCGGTTGACTAGCGATACCGTCGTCCTTGTTCAACGAAAGCGAATAATCCGATCTCGATAAGCGAGTTATCGAGCCACCATCGAGTTTAACTTTATCGCGTTTCTCCTGGGAATCATCGTGTCCGTCGCGTGCCACCGCCGTTTAATTCTAAATGAGAATTCTCGCGGCTCTGACCTACACAGATTCCCACGTCCAAACTTCCAATCGCACGATAAATGCTTGATGAAGTCGATTCTGGAACGGGAACAATGCGGAACGTCTTTGTCAACCAACGTCGATGCTTTAAAATCATTTTTCTTTAACGCGAAAATCGAAGTTGCAAATTGAGTAATCAACCTTTGAAAAACGGACGATGATATCTTTCAAATTCGAATAAAATTTCTGACCACCAAAAATAATTGTACTTTAATTTGATCAGCAGAAAGCAAATAATTTCGATATATTTTTATTTAAAAAAAAAAAGTGTTGACAATTTCCTAGCCGTTTCTCTAAAGTTAGTTACTTTTGAACTGATGGCACGTTGATCGTTGAACACGAAACTAACACCCGACTAGTCAAAAAGACAGTGAAGCCAGTTGTTTACCGGATTAGGAACGTCACCGAGCTAGTTTTATCGATGCTAGTGTCGAACCAACGGATGTTCCAACACGAACGCGCGGAATTCGTCGGCTGCGAAACAGATCTGACCGACAACCGTGGCCGGGACTGGATGGAAAAAGAGAGATAAAAAGGATGGTAAAAACCGCCGCGTGAATTTGTTTTAAATGGCCAGCAGCGTTAACGATCGCAAGCGAAACACTTCGCAACTGACATACGTGTGCCAGATTTCATTTCGATTCGATTTAAATTTTCACCCTACCTTCGCTACGGAACCTGGACCTATTTCAACCATACTTTAATTGTCACAATCGAAAACGATGGAATTTCTGTTAAGAGTACGAAATAATATAACTCGAAATTAAATCTTCGTTATAAAATTTTGTCACACTCATCTGTTATCGTAATACAAACCTGTTTTATTTTACTTATTTATCGATTTTATACACCTTTTTCTACTTATTTTACGATTCTGAATATTAATCGGGCATATTCTACTTGTCTGACCACTTAGCGGCCTTAACATACTTATTAGATCATATACTTTTCCTAATCTACTTGTCTGATCATTTACTGACCTTAATTAATTGCTTACTCCATCATAATTTTCCTACTGGACTACTTTCTAGTCCTATACTACTTGTCTGACCAGTCTTGGTCGTATACCATATGACATACTAGTTGGTAGCCCTATTCTACTTGTCTGACCAGTCTCGGTCGTATTCCGTAAACCCGACTATCTGTCAGTCATATTCTACTTGTCTGGTCAGCCGTAGCTGTATTCGATATGCCTGAACACTTGACCGCCTTATTCTACTTGTCTGACCAGTCTCGGTCGTATACCATATTCCATGCTAGTTGGTAGCCCTATTCTACTTGTCTGACCAGCCTCAACCGTATTCGGTGTACCCGACTATCTACCAGTCATATTCTTCTTGCCTGGTCAATCGTAGATGTATTCGATATGTCTGACCACTCGACAGCCTTATTCTACTTGTATAACCATTCTTATGCGTCTAGTCACCTAACGACCTATTCTACTTCTTATATCGTACTTAAATGTATATTTCAACGTTCTTAGCAATTTTAATCTATTAAATTATCAGGCAATAATTGGTAACGAAGGAAATCAAATTAAAACTGCACGAATATTTGAAGCGGCATAATTGAATACAAACACGATTCCCTTTCAGACTAAACAAATTATTTTCTATGCGTTACACGATACTACATCACTCGATAAATCCTCTATTATTCATCTTTTCGACAACATCCAGAAAATTTCGATTTCGAACAGAGGCGTGCACGATGCTCGGCTTTCCTCGTATTTTTCGCGTTCACCGTAATTTTACGACGCAATGAAAACGTAGCTGGCCGACCCAACGGGCTGACTGACGTCTCAACGATGCGTACACGATGGTATAAAGCATCCTTCATCTTTTTTCTTCTTTTTTCTTTCTTCTCCTTTCGAAAACGACAGCCATCGTAAACGAGTATTTACTTCCGCGAGAATATTCCCGCGTCTTCGTAAATACATGCCCGGTGCCGACTTCCTGTCGTCGCGCAAATTTCCGTCGTGAAGTTTACACCGTTCGCTCGTTCCAAGCAGCTGTGCCGCCGCACTCATTGAAATCCACGGATTTTCGGAAGTTACGCCTCGCAAATTGCCCGGTTGCCAACCCTATCCCCCCTCCCTCCTTCTCCCTTGCCCCCTTGCTCGCCGACAACCGCCAACTTTCCGATCGCGTTAACCCACTTTCCTCTTTTTGTTTATCATTCGTGAAACCTTCGACGGAGGAAGCTTCATTAGCGGAGAAACGACGCCGATTTATCGACGGAATTTTAATGAGCTCCCCCCGTTCGAAAGACAATTTTATAACGTTAACTGGGTCGCTGGTAAAAGAGAGAGGGACGACAATGAAAGGATCTTCGTTTTACGGCGCGGGACAATATCAAGAATTCGCGATAAAGAACACAGCTGGAGGAAAGAATCGGCGAGTAAAAGGGGCAAAAATTGCTGTGGTTGTAAGAACGCAACAAAGAATATGAAATTACGAAATTTTCTGAGTAAATTCTTGTCGAGTTAATTGCCTTTGCTACATCTTTTAATTCAATTACTTTCGAGCGACGCTAATTGCGATCGCTTAAAGCGAAGACGTTCGATACATTTATTATCAATTAAACGTTCTGCCGTCGAGGAATGCCATAAAACAAACCGCCCCATTCGTTTGCCGCAACAAGTATTAATAAAACGGTCTCAGCAGAAATGATGAAGCATCGTTTCTCACGAACGATTACTTCTCTTCCCCCCTCGACGAACCATCGAGAATATAATCTATAGCGACACCGGAAATGTTTCGTCCTGTTCTTGCATTCACGGACGGTATCTCGGAATGCTAACAAAAATCCAATTAGGTGGATAGATATCGTAGCCGCAAGGATGGTTCTATCGGCCGCAGCTGTTCCCTATTATTCGGTTATTACGTACTCGCGCACGAGAAAACGAACAACTATTAAAAAAGAGAGAGAGAAAAACGCATGTTTCCTACGATGACCCTACCCGATGGCGATAATGGTATCTCATCCTTTCCATATTCGTGGAAACCACGATCATTAACGACGGTAAGCCACTGTTTCAAAGCCGGCCACGATAACGGCAATCGAAATTAATTCCTTACGGAACGGGTTAACTTAACGATTTCGATGGTTTTTCCGCGCGACCAGAGAACCCATTAACGATCCTCGTCGCCCGTTCTCGACGAGGTGAAAAGCATCTCGCGGTTTCCAGAACTATTTTCGAAAGCTCGATACCCCGATCAATATTTATTTCGACCGAGCGTTGTTTCGATTTTCGAAATTCGAAGTAAAAGCAATAGCGATTTAAACTATACACAAGATACAGGATATTTTTGAGAATTATTTGAAATTTCTGCATAAAACCCCTTTTTATTTCGGTGTATGTTTTACCATGCAGGTAATGAGATTTCAGCGCTATCATATTCCGTTTCCAGAGGAATCCTCGAAGGGTCGGCCAGGGTGGTTGTATTGGGAATTAAATGAACCAACGTTGTTGCAGATTATCGATCAGCCTCAAAATTAATAACGATAAGCTATCGGAATAAAAAATTAACATCGACAAGCCAGTGGAATAAAAAATTAATTACCCGAATGCCTTTCAAAGTCAATATGTGAGCTGAATTAAAACTTCGATTAAACCATTGAAAATAATCTTGAAATCTCAACAAGTGCATCTGATACAAAGATTGAATACCGATATTATGCATTTAAATTAATCTTTGATGAAATTATATTACAAAATTATCAAAGTGGATGGAATAATGTCCAAGACTGAATATTATATATGTTTAGGATACTATAGGAGACAAATTATTGTGATTTGATTAAAAAAGAAATATAAGACCATAAAATCATTCGTTCTATTCTTTTTTTTTTGCAAACATTCAGAAGAAATCGTTGAAAGAAACAATTAAAACAGGGTCGAGCTTCTATCGATCGAAATTCATCGGCGTTCATGGAGAAAATAAGTTCCCGTTCAAAGGCGGATGACAGTATTTCTGTCTTCCGTTGAAGAGCATTCGAGGGAGGCGAGAGAACATGAAAGAACGCTAGAACAACCGGTGGTACTCGCTCGGAAACCACCATGGAATTTTTCAAGTTTTCTCATCGGCTCCGTCGAAACTGTCGCGCGACTCGCGAAACTTTTCCAACAAAAAACCGATCGGAAAAAGAAAACAGGCCGAGAAAGAGGGACGAAGAAGCGGTCGGCTCGCTCGACAAAGAGGACGAGATCAAACCGTCTTCCTCGCCTCCTCCCTGCTGATCCTTCCAGGCGTGAATCGTGGTTGGTTCGAACTTTTAATTACCCGCTACTTAAGAAACGGTCGACGGTAGAGGGGAAAGAAGAAGGCAACGGGGGCCAGCGAGAAGAAAAAAACAAATGAGAAAACGCGGCAAAAGCTTAGAAACGGCTCGCGATTTACGGAACGGACTCGAGCAACCGCTTCAAACTGCTTCCTAACAAGAACGGAAATCTTTTGAGTATCCTTTCGAAACGGGCCACGATACGATTCTCCTTCTTCTTTTTTATCTTTCTTTTTTTTTTTCAATTAATTAAACCGAGGCATTGGTAAAAGCCAACTGGCCGACGGCCAAATGATCTCGTAATTGAAATCCATTTCGGATGGAAAGCAAGGAAAAAACAGACGGTTATTGATTGTACGAAAGGTAATCACGGTTATCAGTGTTCCCAGCGCCGCGGTCGACGTATCAATTATGAAATCTTTCGCGAAACCGCTTTTCTATCTTTCGCTTGTTGGACTTTGTTAAACAGATTTTTAATTCGGGGGGGGGGAGGGGGAAGAATTTCGCGAATTTTGTACCCTTTATCGCGGTCGTTCGCGGAACTCTTTGATCGTACGGAAATCCGAGTCCTTTGACCTCTCCTTTCACGCTGCACAAGTATTTTTCGATGCTACCTTTGAGGATTAAAAACAATTTTAAAAGCGTTTTGTAATAGCCTTTAATAGATTATGAGATCCGACGATAGGCGTTTAATCGTACCTCGGTTTTCATCGCGAAGTGATAAATGGCAAAAAACATGACCCATTTAACAATACAAGATTAATGTTCCCGATTGAAATCAACACAAAAGAGATCGATTTTAATTAATTAATACTTCGACGGACACTGCCATGCGTTTGAAAGTTCAGTCCAATAAAATATTGATTAATTATAATTTAGAAATTGCAAGAACCGTGAATCTCGAAACGATTTTAAAGGAACAGAATTTCAATTCGAGCTTCGGTCGACAATGCACAGTTTTTCTGGAAGATAAAATTCGCAATCAACAAACGTACGCGGGGCTGGCGTCTGATTTTTTTTGTCGGTTCTCAGCACGCTTCACCCCTGTATTTCCCAGGGGGGTAGCCTCGGTATATTTAATTGAAAAACGTGTAATTCGTAATTTCCCAGAGGAGAGGGTCGCGCGTCGCCGCTTGATCGTTAAGCTTCACGACGGGAAATCCGTAGGACAATTCCGGAATTGCATCGAGTATCGCTTTCCCTCTCGTTTCCTTCGATCCTGTGTACCTCCGGCTTAAATAAATGAACGCCAACTACGAGCCTTTCTTTCCGTTTACTTTCGCTTATTCCTGCCAGAACGTCCATCTACCGACAGTTTATTTAGGATCGTTCGATTAAATCCGTCTTCCGATAATTAAAACACCGCGAGTCAATCAACTGACGTTTCGAAACGGATACTTCAGTTTAGTTTCTTAACTTATTAATTATTAGGAATTAATGGGAGGATATTACTGATTTCGTCTGAATTAAATTTGATCAAACAATAACTTTATCAAAAATAACGAGAACGTGGATTAAAATAAATGTTGCGTTAGCGAAAGAATTTTTAAAACAATATAATGAATTCGGTCTGAAAATGTAATTTTAATAAAATGATGTATCACGGAACCACAGAGGGAAAAAACATATTCGAGTAAATGCTTCGGGCTAAAATAATGAAAAATTGTTTCGAGCTACGGTGTTTCGCAATTAAATTTCATGTAAATCAATTTGAAGGGGGTAGATCAATAGAACAGCGAACGAAACGGTACCGGCTTTCAACGGATCAATTTTATCAAGTAAAAACCGTGGAAAAAGCGTAAAATGTTATCGCCAACAAGTATATTTACAATTCTTCGATATTTGGAAACTTTGTTTGTTCCTCCCGGGCCTTTCGAAAACGCGATTTCGAAACAATTCCCGTTAAACGCGATATCAAAACCGAGCTGAAAATGAACGTTCGCGATCGTACCGGTTAAACTTTAATGGAACGTTCTCGTGTTTTTGTATTATCAATTATTTCGTGGGTTATCCGCTCCTCGAGCATCGTTGTAAACAACAACGTGGCGTGGCTCACTTGCCGGAAATAAAAGACAAACAATTTTGCGGGTAAAATGTGGCGTGGCCCCGGCTCGCGATACACACAAGGGAATATCGAGAGTCGTTTATTTCTCTGCCCTCTGTGAATCATCTAGATAATAGCTTGGCCAACCGCGAATAACAATTTATCTGAAACGTTCTTTTAACCTCGCCAAATTGAAAGTGACGTTTAGTCAGTTTGTAATTACTTCGTTTCCGATATCCCGTTGGCCTTTGTTCACCATTTATAACGTATTATTCGAAGCAGTTCAAACATATATGTACATAAAAAAAAGGCTACGTTTAACGCGTTCGAACGAAATGTTTATAGTCGAACCGAGGGTTAGAGGATTTGCTATTGAAACGTTCCGTTGACTCGAAGACACGTCATTGTTTTGGAAGAATGTACACGGGGCTGTTACAATTACTATTCATTGTGCCGCGTTTCGAAAACAAACCCCAACACGATATTGAGAGCATGTTGCGCTACGATGATTGTTTACACGGCAGGCACGTACTCGTTTCTGAGAATTGATAAACACGACGGCGAAGCCGTTGGCTAGTTAAACAGAGAGAAAAAAAAAATGTCTATTATTTGTACCGCGACGAAGTACACCGAAAGATATTACATTCAATTCCTTGTTAAGGTATCCGGACGCGTGTGCTCGTTTTTAATTAATTTTTGCATCCATTTCCTTTTCATTGGGCCACCCTTTCATCCGTAGACACGTTTATTCGTGCGCTAATTTTAATTAAAATTCAGGAGCCCGGCAATTCGTTTGCTTATTGAAAGAATAATACGTACGGAGAGTAATGGTGCATTAGTGGAGGAGCAAATACCGCGATATAATTGTAACGCGTTATTTGTATCGTTCGCGAACGTGTTGTATCTCTGTACTTATTTTTTCTCCCCAATAGAGATGAAAATATTACATTCCGGCATTGTTAAATTAATGACTGGATCGAATCAACGCTCGCGTTTCCTCGCACGTTGGAAGAATTTTTGTATCGGGATATCCGTGTATCGGTTTTTACAAATTTACAAAACTAATAATTACCAGCAAATATTATGATACACGTTTCGAAGGCAGCTTTTAACGAAACGGAAATTCACGAATTTTGTTTGCATCAAATTTCAATTTTACCGTACGCGCTTCGAACTCCGAGTTATTCGTAATTAAAGTCTTCAATCACAGCTAGCGATTGTCAGCTGAAAATTAATGTACCGTCGCGGAGTCTATTCAAATTTGTCGAACAATTTCATCGTCGATGATAACGTTCCTAACCCTCTTAATTCAGTATAAGTATCATTGAATGGCTAATATAGAACATACCCGTAGCTCGAGGCGAATCCTCCACAATCGGAAGCGCGTGCCGGAAGCTACCGTGGTCAATCGCTATCCATCACGATCAGGTATTTGAAACAACGCGTGGTGCATTTGATTAAGAGCGTACGGGTTGCGGGTGGTCGACAGCACATTTCGACACTGAACTTTCACGGGGATGCGGCACACAAACGAGGGTCGAGAAACGAGGAACGATGGAGCACACGGCGACGTGTACGTACGCCACGGCGACCGGGGGCGAACTGCCCTTCGTAACGCGCGCGCAACCATCCACAGCGTGGTGACGATTTTATCCGAGCGTCGCGGGAACGGACGAACTTTCACGAACTATTTTTCCTAAACGCTTTTCTTCTACGCGAAGCTGGCTGAAATCATGATCCACTTCATGATCTTCCCATTAAAATTGGCATATTGTACCGTAATTGTTGGATCCCGGCTTAATCCTTTCATCAATGATCGGGTTATCGAGGTACCCTTATGGTGCTGTCGTGTTTGAACCCCAAACTGTATGTATTGTTAGAGAAAATAAAACATTCGGAACTTGAAATAATATTTCTTATAACCTGAGGACCATAAGTTTTAGAATTCGTTAATCTGCGATTTTATTGTGCTATTTTTGTTCATTTTTGTTTGTTTTTGTAACAATGTTTTGATTCCGAATAAAATTTATTCGTTAATAAATAAAACGCTTTGTTTGTATCTCCCTTTTCATTTTTCCCACTTCCAGTCGAAATATTTTTAATATCTTAATCCTGGTAGCACATCTCTGGAATATTTTTATCAAAAATTTAATTATCCTTTACGAGTATCGAAGAGAGGAAGATTACGATGTGAAGACAGATTCTTTGTGATCATAGTTGTTTATTGCCCCTGGCTGCTCCGTTTATTAAGCTCGTCGTATTTAATCCTTTTATCACATTATTACTTAAGTAAACGTCGAGAAAAATGTGTAACACTATTTTATTACGCTCAATAGACGTTCGATGAACTTTGGCAAGAAAGGGAATAAAGAGGATTTACAGTGAATGGTACACGTTCAAGCATTTCGCTTTGCATTCCAGGGGTACGGATGCCGTGTGCAACACGAATTTGCCATACTCGTACACGTCTGTACACGAAGCGCCGTATATAATTGTGTTATAATAGCTATCGCAGGTGTCGGCTCGTTAAATTGTTAATACATCGCTGCGAGCGCTGTAGAAATTCCACCGATTAATGCTCTACAGTTCGCTCTGATATTACCTTCTCTGTGACACCCTTATTTTCAAATATATTCAACCGCGATTCTTTAAAAATCCATCAATCACAATGTCGTTCATAATCGACAAAATATGATTCGATTTAATTCTAGAATAATTACACGATGAAAATCGGTTATTAAACCGTCACGCAGGAAGTTATATGTATACACATAATGCCTACAACAATATTATGCTATCCTAAATAGTGTACAACAGGCCGTAAATAAATATATGAAACATGAAAAATTTTAGATATAGCTAAAAAGACAGAGGAAAGTGTGCAGATAATTTGTTGCATCGCGATATCTTAATTAGTTCCTGAGATATTCCTGAGATTAGTTCCTGAGATCGATTCTTACGAATGTAACTTTATGCAAAAAGTCGAAATAGTATTTTATTGACTATCCTTTATCCTAATGTATTCCTTACAATTTTAAATGTATTCAAAAATCCTTACAAATTTTCCCTGATTTTTTTGTCAACGAAGAACTATCTTCAAACACAAATTTCTAAATAGCTCGACATTCCTCTTGGTTCAATATAAATATGTATTATATTAACACGAAGATGGTAGAGCAACTACCTCGAGCATGATCAATATTATTACAACCGTTTTGGAGTTGGAGCGTGAACATCTAACGATAATTAATTACCGAGGTTTATGTTGAATAATTAACCCACAAGACGGTAGAATAAACGCGTTCGAAAGACGCATAATTGTCTTCGACCCTTCTTTACCTGAATTTTATGAAATTTTCGAAGCACACGCGAGATATACTCGAAGCGTGTACTGTTCACGCGTCCGATAACCGCTCGATGTTCCATAGGTAACGAGGGAAATTGAAGAAACAATCCACGTAGCGGGAAAACGACGGTCACGCGGACGAAACTAACACCGATTTCAGAAAATACCCCCGACAGACGTTGAAACCCGTTTGGCGGTCGCAAGAAGCGATCGATCAAGCCCCGAGGAAGCAATAAAGAATCGCGTCCTCGTGTTATCATCCCCCGCGAACCCCTTATGCAAAGGTTAGTTGCGATACGTATAAGGTAATAAAAGCTGCAGCTGATTTACAGAGTAAGTGATAGTAAATCAAGCCCGACACGGGGAGAGGTGGGTTCTTCTCGATCGCGATAAATCAAAACGAGCCACGAGATTTCATCAAAGGGAAGGATAGTTTCCTGAGGAAACGCAGCGGTAAGTTGATTCGGTTAATCACAACGGGGAAACAGATTTTCCGAGATGAAGGACAGGATCTAGTCTGGGGACATATTCCACGGGCCGAGGTCGAAGGTAGCGACAGATACGGATGTACCGCTGTGCAGGTGAAGATATACGTGTCAGAGACATCCACGTTGGGGATCAAGGAAACCGCTAAACTCTGCGGCTGATAACGGATCGTTCCTGGCTGGCAAATTGCTCGTTAAATAACGCCACAGCGATAAATAATAACCGCGTTAATCAAGGTAATTACAGGATTATTCCTGTTATTTCAAAGTTCATTAAAAATAAAGTACTCGGCTGACGCTATCAGTAATCTAACTCCGTGGCAAAAGTAATAGTACGAAACCACAAATTAATGGTAAAATAATGAACTTGGATGAATTGAAGACTTTGAATAGAAAATTACCTTGTATTTATAATTGAAATATTTGCTCGAAAGAATATCGAGTTCCTGGCTCGTTTTAGGCTGATTTGCATGGCTCGCGGTTAGTCAGCTTTTGGTACTTAGACATTATTGTACGAAGAATAGTCGATGGTATAGAAAGGGCGAGCTTTGCGAACGGGTTTCCAAAGCTCTCTCGGTAAACTCGGGGCGGGGGGGCTTTCCTTTCGACGAGCTTTCGGCATTGTGCCGGCTACCACGCAGAGGTTAGCCTGGCCATGTAAATACCATGATTGATGGGCTAGAAACAGCACTCGAGAGTCCTCTCCTCCCTTCCCCCTATACCTATATTGCTTCTCCTGGTTCGACCTATTTGGTGGGCGAACATCGAAGTTTACAAGGAACACACAATGGAACCTGATTTTCCGCACCCACGCGTTTCTTCTCGCCCACTTAACGCGTCGTTTGCCCCGTGGGCTATTGTTTGATCGTCACGTTGGCTACCTTTCCATCTTCACCGACGATGAAGATGCTAGGCAAAATCTATTATCGATCAAATTATCCAACATGAAAAGAAGTCCATTAAACGCGATTGTATTAGACGAAAATCTTCCGTGTCTTATGATTTATTATCATACCGTTAGGAGGGATACTTTCCCTCGGATTGTTTCGTGTTCGACCCTTTTGGATCCCTTTACTTTTCAAAAGAAAACAACGATCGTGTTCCGAGGGGCATTTTAACAGATTGTACAGGGGAGATGCCTTGAATCGATTATTGGAGCAGATTTTAGCAGCTGTAGAGAAACGTTTCCGTGCACCGTGGCATCGATTCCGACCAATAGCATAAATCTATCAAACTCCTTTGAACATTAAAGCAGTTCATCGACGTTATCCCTCCCTCCCGTCTCCTATATAATTTTCAAGCCATTTGATACTAAGCGCGGTATTCAAACGATGTATCGGTTAACAGGATTTGAGAAATGAGATTTATTCCGGCTCCTCGAATTCGTAAATGTTACGCTTCCGTTCAGCCACCGTACAGTTCTCCCTTTATAATGGGGAGTCTTTTATGTGTTTGTTCATCGCACATAAAATGATCGATTTACACTCAGAATAAAAAATAATTTCGTCCTAAAGCCACGAATTATAAAATTTTGAACAAAATCGTTATCGTCCGTGGCTGCTATTGAATTACGATTGTTAAAATAGGGAAAAAATGAATTTTAGAACTGTTTAACGATGGAAACTTTTGCATACAGATAGGAACCACGGTCGGCCAATACATTTTATTCCTTGCGGTTTTATCCCCGTGAACGGGGTTGAAATTGCCCGTGGACCACGATGAAAATTTGAAAGATAGATGCCGAGGTAAATTGTCGGCGACCACAAATCGTTATGCCGGCTACGCCAGCGACTGCATTGAATTAGGGTGAACCGAAATCAAACCGAATCAAGCCAAATCAAACCAACGCATAAATTGTAAAGAGCAACTACAACCCCCCACCCCCTCTGTCTGCTCGCTCGTGTACGGAAAATGAATCAATACCTGTCGTTTTAGGCGCCGAATCTTGATAAACCCTCGACGATCAATTCATCCGAATTCGATGACGATCCACCGTGCTGATTATCGGTCTCGTTGAATCATTATTATTGGTAAAAAAATAATGATTTGGAATGATTTCGAAGTAATTTGTACCTCGAGTCGAATCGTGGAATCGAATAAATTAGAATTTCTATCGGAGGATCCGTCGAAGAAGCATACGGCCTCGTAAGAGACGGTTGTGCTTCCGCGGAGGTGGCGTACATCGTATCCGAGCACATAAAACCGTTCTCTCGATTTATCCTCACAGACCTGGAACGGTTTTCTCCTTGAACCGAAGCCAGAGTAAAATCTATCGCCGGGAAAGATCAAAGGTCAGCGATAGAGTGGGTGCACCAGTAGGTGACACAATGGCTGTACCGCCGTTACTGCCTGGAAATTCTGCGTGGAAAGCGACTCGGCGCTACGAAACAGGGAACTTTTATTCAAAGAGCGTCTCCGAACGTGAGATCAAATTAGTTCGGGGGCGTCAGATAAAAATAAACTCGTGGAACAGGGTTGGAGGGGGTATACCGGGTCGAGGAAGGGATGAAAGAACGAGACGGCGAAGACGAGAAAAGAAGCTTTCACGCTCTTTCCATTCCCTTTTGCTCCGCGTTCCTCCATTTTATTTCGTCGTGGCTCTCGATGGAAGAGCAAGGATCGGAGCCACGGAGGAAGATAAAAAGGAAGAAGAAGGAAGAAACGAAGGAATATAGCGAGGGAATTGCACGTGACGCGGAAATTCGTTTACACGGTGTCTGTGTGACTGTACCCTCTGTAATGTCTACCGACGCCTCGCGTTCCATTCTACTCCAATGATGCGGATTCTGAAACTTTATTTCGTAAGTACTCTCGAGATACATTTTTACGAACGTACCCGCAGAATCGCTTGCCATTATACAGGCTGGCTTATTCGATTCGAACAACCTCCCACGTCTTTTTTCTTTCTAATTAAACGCAAACCTTTCAGAAACGAGTTAAACACCTTTTTCTGTAAGTTATATACCATGGCACACAATAACTTATGGTAACTGTACTTAAAAATTATTAATCCGATTATTGAACCAACTAACTCACTTTAAAATGAAAAAATAAACCTAATAGCAATTTTTAAATATCGAGCAGAGTGGAACTTTCTTGCCCTAAGTTGTTGTTTTCTGTTGGGAAAGATAAGAATGGAAATTCGATATGAAAAATATTTCGAGAATACCAAACGATACGAACGTAATAAAATTTTGAAATGTATGCTTCTGCTGGAAATTTTTATTACGACAACGAAGGTAGGATCATTCGATTCGGTTCTTGCAATTTTTAAAGACGATTTCTTTCCGAATTCTCAGATAATGAGATCCGAAATTGACGTTCGAAGAGCAATTTGGAAAATTACTCGTTGCAGTGCCCGGACAGACACGAAGAGGGAGAGAATCCGAATTGCCTCTTCCATGCCTTTGGAGGGCTGAATTACCAACCCTACATCCTGTGAGTGACATTATCACGGTGCATTTGCTACATTTGGTGCATTTGATGCATCCAGTAGGTTTGTACCTAGGTGTCTGTCTGTCTAGGACAGCCAAGTCGCTGCATTCGGTATTCCATATTCCGGAACGCTTTTGCTAACCAACAGGTATAACCCGTTCTATCTTATTATTCGTATTTACCTTTGCCCTAAAAATATCAAGGTATCAACCTATCTTTACTTATCAAAACTAAAATCTTCTTGGAAAACGATCCATATTTCTAATTACTCAAATTACTCATCACAAAATATATTTTAACCCTCTCGATTTTGAATTTCTAACCAAATTAACGCTTTAAGTAGAACCGCGTACGAATGATCAGACATTGAACGAAACCGAAGAGTTACGGGAATTTGAAAAACGCTGTTCCAAAAAGGACCTGTAAAACAACATTCCCGACCGGTCTAATTAAAAACTTTGTTCGTTCACGTATCGCGGCCGACGGAGTTCGTCGGTCAATCAAAAGTTCCGCGGAGTTAAAACCGAAACTTGAACCGAAGTAAATATTCCATATACAGAGAGGAAACATGGGCGAACGTTTCGTACGCGACCAACGTCCCCACGAAGACACAAGCTCGTCCTGTATTTGTGCACCTCGAAGATAGAACCTTGTACCCGTGGCTTCTGCATTCCCCGGAATCCAACGACTAATTCCCTGCAGTCCTACCCTCGAGTAGAAACGTGAGACGCGGGGCTATAGTATCATGAAGGTCGTGTGTCGTAACAGCGATAACCTTTATGGCTCCTGAAACAGAGATACCAGCCACCACATCGTTGGATGACTGCATCTCAAAACTCGGCTCGCAACCCGTAGCCACTGCGGATGCTACGTGATTTCATCTCGTGTATACGTTTCTACGACACGATTGCACCGACCATCGGCCACCGTCCCCGATTACGAGCATCAAAAACGTTCGACGTCCCCTTCGATCCGTTTCACGTTTCGAATCGTGCGTTCACACTTCGTAAGAATAAGCCAGAGCTCTGATCAATATTAAAATGTATCTGGACGCAATATTCTTCGAGAATAAGCCGCCGTTATTGAATCGAAGCAGACACATTCCATTTTCTGTAAGCAGAAATTGTCGAAGCAGCTTGTCGCGCGTTAAGCCGGAACAATGTGGTGCGTAAAATATTCATTGTATGCGGTGTTAAAGAGTCGACGAATAAATGCATAAAAATTGGCACGGCGCATACGGTGCAACACATAAAATTCTGCCCGACCTACAATATGCTCCTTTACATTCTGATAACGTCACCCGCTATCCTTCCCAAGACGACTTCTCTGACTTCGAGTACAAACATTAAACAGAAATTTCTCGATAAATAAACGAGAATCTCATCCACCTCATGTTTTCGTACGAAATATATAAGTGTATGTAATTGCTTAAAAAAGGAAAAGGATATTCTTCTCAACACAGTAGAAATAGACGTAAGTAGTCAGATACTTTGGAATAAGAAAAAATTAAAAGGGTAACATGGACAGCAACAAATTTCGTTTTGAAATATCTTGTTCAGTAAAACACGAGTAAAATTTGATTAAGAACCGGGAAACGAGCAAGAACACGGCGCGGTGTGTCGAATCGATCGAATCTCAATTCGAATGGACCCGTCATACAAGACGAATATTTCGCTTCGTCGAGCAACCACCCCGACCATAGACGTTGCAGATACGGGATACGAGGTGTTGGGTGTTAGGTTGCACTCCTCGGTTTGCATCATCCTTCAACCATATCCTAGCTCTTCTTACCAGACGTACATCGCTCTATTCCCATGCCCGGTTACCGCACAGACCGAGAGGCGTGCTCTCGCCACCGATACCGAATTTCATCCGGAATTTTTCGACGATCAAACGCAGCGGCGAAACGTCATTCGTTCGTCACAGATGACGCGCGATGGATCCCGCAGGATCCCTGGTATTTTCGCAGCTGCCGCTTTCGTTTCGAAATTCTAACGAAATATAATATGGAAATCTGGGCTGTCGTCGATAATCGATACCGCTAATTCGATTAAAAGAAACCGAAAGCGCAACGACTCGATCAAGAAGCGATAAAGTAAAAGAGGGAAAAGGAGAAGGACGCTGTAGGGTCAAAGATATCGAGCATCAAAACGAACAAGATTCTTAGCAAGAAGCAACCCTGGTTGTAAAAAGTAGTAATTCGCATGGGGTTCATAAAACTGTTCATCGTAGTCAATAAAAAAGCTCTCGCTGGTCTACGTTCGACGCTTAACGTAAAACTAAGAACAAGGGCGAGGAAGGTACGCCAAGGGAGGGAAAAAGCTCTAATCTTAACGACGAACCGATCCGATAAAATCCACCGGTAGCGTTCGCTGTTTGCTTTCGTTTTGGAAAAGATTTTCAGTCGTCGTCGCGTAACAACGGGCAAGCGCGCCGGATGAAATCGTTTCTGAACGCGCGCGCTTTGAGTTCGAGCTTTACGAGCCGGAAATATTCGAGGGAAAAGACAGCCGGATAAAAAAGTGATGAACGAGCGGAGGCTAGTCGGACGCAACGCGCGAGTGTTTTTGTTTTAAAACGTTCCGTCGCGGAGGCTCGAGGGGTCGAACCGACACTCGACGTACCGTCGGGCTTCAGCCCAAGAAACGGATGCCCCGGGGACCAGCGTTACATGAAAACGGAAGAACTTTGACCGTGGAAAAGTGTTCCCGGCGTACCGTCGAGAATACCGTTTCGAGGACCCTTTGTTTATATAAAATAGAACCGACCTTTCAAACGGTCTGTAAAAATCCAACTTTCAAAGCCTACGGGGTAGACGGTGCCGGTTACGCTAACAAACAAACCTACTTTAGTATCCTTCAAGCGTCTGAAAATAAACTAGCGATATCTTTCTTAATTCACTCTACTAGATATTTGATTCGATGACACGAAAGTATCACAATTTAAAGTTTAGTACAAATAATGAATACTGTTTCGCTTCTTCGTTGAAACAAACAAGCATATAATCTAATATAGTTGTCCAATGAGGAACCAGAAGTGTCTTATCGTAAATTGTGCATCACGACATACGATCCGTGCAACAGCAGCTTCATCTTGCTCGGGTATAAAGTTTTATGGAGCTATGGAAAGATTTGTTTCGAAACTATAGAGCACGATTAAACTTGTCATCCGGTCCGAGCAATTCGGATCACGACCTATCATGTTAGACCGAAGATATATCTGTCAATGCGCGCACGGCAATATCAGGTGAAACCAGCAGCCTATCCTCTTTAATCTATCCGCTTTATTGGTATAGCCAACATTTTATTGTTATTGCGTCGGGAAGATCATCAAAATCTCTTTCAGGATTTATCGAGATGTGAGTGGGAAATAGAGCAGGTGGTTGATACACGAACAGGACGATGCGAAAGGATTTATTTGTCTTGTCAACTATAAATTCGATAAAAAAAGGATTCGGTTTAACCGTGTCAGTGACTAATATTGCCGTTGAACATCCGTGAAACGCGTAGCCGAGTTCTTTTTGTTCAAAAACAGGAATAGAGACAGGCATGAAATCGATGACGATCTTTATTGTTTCGAAACTGCGATATACCCGGAAATTATCGCAAAACTTTAATAAACGGTTTGAACCCGATACCCTAAAATATCCCGGTTAGTTGGTAATTTATCGCAACAGCTTGTATCGTAACTCTGACACTATTAAATTTCTAGAGCCGAATTATTCCAAACATCCGTGAAGTTTTATCGAAGCTTGAATTTCAAACGTTCGAGAAAGTCCGCCGCAACACCTGCCGCCTCTAATTTTGATGTTTCCGATATTTGCAAAAACAAGCCCGCAGGAAATTAAAATCGAATCTAAAATTCAAAAATTCTGATCGGATATCGTGGACACGGCCATTTCCCTTACAATATTATGTCCACTACCTTTCCGTTTATTTTATTTTAAACGATCGATTTGGCTGCTTCTCTTTGTTAGCGCATCCAGCATCCAGTTATTAATAAAAAATTCTATCGGGGCAAAAATATAAAAGTCACTCTGATTTTCGATTCTAATACATTCTCGATAGGATCGCGCAACAGTTGCCGAACAATTTTCATTTCGACCATTGTTCCTAGGATAGCGAACAGACAAGCCAATATCGCTACGGTCGTTTCATGGCGTGCCCGAGCGTTTTCTATGATTGCAACATGATTTACAGCATGGTTTGCGAGTGTCAGATCTGTTAATATAACAATGTTCTACAATCGCTCAAACTATAACCACTCGTACAGCGTGCATCTCATTAGAATACATGGATTCCACGATGTACGTTCGCATTCAAGTAATAGTCGATACCCATTAGACGACTGAGCAACGTTACAATAACAGGAACCAACGTGTAATTTAACAGTAATTAACGTTAGTGGATAGCGTATGGACGTCGACACAGCGGCCGGGAAGCATTAAAACACAATTCCACTGGGTAATTCCTACCACTTCGTGCCCGTTCGACGCACTTCCGAACCCCCTTCGAATCCTACCCTTTCGAAACACTTGTAAATTCGAACAGGTACATTTTGCTCTGCATGAAATTACGCCGAGGTTAAAGAAGAAAATTTCTGAAATGAATTTAAACCGAAAAGGATGAGTTCCTCGATAAACTTCAGTCAAACGCGTATATCAGACTGTTGATGTTTCCATCGAGCCGACCGTCAACAAAGTAGATCGGTGACAAGACTTTAAATTGTTTCATGTGGCATGGAAGCGGTGGGTACACGAGAAACGGCGGATTTCCATCAAGAGAAGCGATAAGCAAGGTAACTTTTATCCAAGCGCAACCCCGTTTCCTCCCCCGCCTCTCACCATCCAGATTCAAACCTCGTATCCGGGCGGACTCGCTTTTTAACATAATTTCACGTTTCATTGTTTCCTGGAGTTCCGAGTTCCAGCAGGGGGACCCGTGAGGAGTCCTGAATTTTAATATCACCGTATAGCCGCCCTTTCCTACCCGATCCCGGATAAATTTGCGTACAAATGCGGCTACAATCTTCATACGCGGAGGAAAGAAATTTTCGTTGTACAATTGTGTCCCACCCTTCGTCGCCGAACTGCTACCAACTTTACCAGAAATCTGACGAATCTCGTCGTATGTCGTGAATGTACAATGGTATATCGGTCGTACAATGAATTTATTTAATGGCAAACTTGAATGTAGAATAAGGATGAAGTTAAACGAACTGGTTTTGATAGGAACTGATCATCAATTGTATCAAAAGAATGGGACCTGGAATACCGAAGTACCAACCGAAGTGCAATGTAAAGTAACATTAGTATTGTAGAGTAACGTAACAATGCAGGTGAAAACGGGGGCGGGGGGTTCGTTCTGTTACGCGAAGTTTCGAGTCAAA
Organism: Anthidium xuezhongi; assembly: GCA_022405125.1. Lineage (NCBI taxonomy): Eukaryota > Metazoa > Arthropoda > Insecta > Hymenoptera > Megachilidae > Anthidium > Anthidium xuezhongi. The sequence goes on from CM039649.1 coordinate 3,946,460, forward strand.
TAGCATCGTGGGACCCGCTACATTCGATATAATTTCATATTTCATTGTCTCCTAAGTTCACCAGCTCCAGCGGCAAGTTTGTACAGAGTTCTGAATTTTAATATACCCACGTACAAAGTTTCTATCGTCTTTCCTGCTCGCGGCTTACAAGTTTCCCTCTTAGGAGTACCGTTTCCCCGTAACAAACTGATTTTCAGCTGACAACGTTACCATCTTTCTTATCGAATTAACACGGCCAATATCAATAATACTGTCACTCTCTGTATTCTCACAATAAAGAATAATTCACGCGTTTAATACATACCCATTATATTTTAAACTACTTTAGAGAATAGTAAAAATTGCCTGGAACCTTTCTTTCTTTCGAACATTTGATTCCATTGAATTCTGCATGAAATCATATTTTATATTTGCTCAAGAGGCTTTTAAATGATCATTGAAAAAAGGTAGCAAATTCAGAGAACCAACAGAACGGAGGATGAGAGGGTGAGAAAACAGCGAACGAAGCGTTTCTCATTATTCGTAAAGCTTGACTTCCCGTAAGTCCCGTTGCGAGCTTTGCGGCACGTTCTGCCCACAAATAGCCCATCATCCCCGCAGGGCATAAGCTCCACAGTAATATCCGCCAGTATTGATCATCATTTGCTAAATCTACTACTATCATTGTTCAATACCCGCGATAGTCGGGTCGATTCTTACCAAAATAGCAAGATCAATTCGATGAAATAAATGACCGATTAGCCAGTACTTTATCAGAGCAAAATTTAAGATGAAATTGCAGAGGGACCTAGGAGTAATCATTTGAAAAGAGTAGAAAAATATTGCTAGGAACGATTTTGACTTTAGAAATGATTTCAAATGATGTGTCGTGAGATTCTTTATAAATTACAAGTTTGTTCAGATAGATTGATATCGGCTTTATATCGAAGGAAAATTGATACAGAATCACTTTGACCCTCTTAACACGTTCCCCTCGTGTCTGAATCGTTGACGGATGAAAAACAGGCGCCAATAACGCGCGACGACACAGTTTCTCCGTCGATTCATCGACGATTTTTCCTGGGGAATCGGAAAGAAGAAGGTTTCATCGGTTATAGCACGTTCCCCGTGACACGTCTGTCCGACGAACGGCCCCGTGACGAGTTCCTGTTGAACGAGGAGTCGCGAACAAACGAGCACATTTTCCTGAGGGACAAACGTGGCGGAGGAAAGCCGGCCAAACAGCTTTTATCGCTTCGGGACGAGTGCTCGTGTGTAAATACGTATTTCTTTTGTTTTCCATCGGACCCTCATCAAATTTCCTGTCCTAGAGAAGCACCGGCTGTTTAGCAGGGAGCAACCAATCCTCGGGGGCGGGAGGGTTGCTTCGTTTCGATGCGAGATTCTTTCTCCTGGACCACTTGACACGATAATTTATGCGACCATATGTAGATCGCTTTCGTTCGTTCATCGGCTTCGAATAAGCAGATCTGAGATTTGAGGAATTCGATCGAATGGCAAGTTAAAGAAAAATGAACTAACAATCGTCAGCTTTCTCAGATCCAAAGCGTACCCCATAAAATTCCTAATTTCCAAATTGCAATTAATAGTTACTCTGCCAATGGACTGAAAAAATGTCAGAATTGTCACGATGTCCTGAGAGCGAGAATATTACAAAATGTAGGCCAAAATTGTAAACACCGAACGAATATGCATGTTGCACCCTCATGAATAGAAAGGAAACGAGATTCTTTACGATCGACTTTTTCGCTTCTGGCTGACTTCCGGATTTCTTCCGCGAAACCTTTCCGCGCCGTCTCTATCTGGAGATTTAAAGCCCCTCGCAGAGGATGGAAACAGGCTGTTATCAAAAAAATCGTTTCAGGAAATATGGGAACCAATAAGTATTGGAATATTTTATGAGACGCGGGTGTCAATCCCGAGCAACCATAAAAAAATGAATAAACGAATTTTCTGTATTATTTAAAAATGATCCTAATGCACAATGTTTGATGTTCAAATTGTTTCTTTTTCTTCAATAAAAATTATTTAATCTTCCCAGTACCAACAAACGTTTTATTGGAATCCTTTATTCTAGCATAGTTAACATTCATGGTAATTAATCTATACAACGAGAAGAGGGAACGACAAAGGGAAAATAATGGAAATAAGAGAAAGACAATCTTGACTGATCCGAGTTTCCTTCGTTGAGATGCAAGGATAACAATTTGCAAGGGATAGAGTCGAAGCTCGAGGGGACTAGACTATACAACATCGAAGAGAAAATCGATATCCTATGGGATCAGCAAAACAATGGCCATTTTAATGGTATTAAAAAAATTGAATTTCTTATTTCCACAACACCGTAACATCCTCTTCAAGTATATTTAAAATATTCATTCTGCTTACGATTTTCATTTCATATTTAAAGAAGATGTCTTAGAATAATAGGATGTAGAAAATCTTAACTTGGTTAACATTTTGGTAATCGCCAACTTTATGGAATTTATAATGAAAATTACAGAAAATTTCATTGAAAAGCATTAAGCATTTGTTCGCAAATTACTAAAACATCGATTCAACGTCAGAAGGGAGGATCACAAACATCGCTGACATTAACGAATCGAACCACCTACCATTTATTCGAACGTTTGCTGCGAGAGAGACGAATGAATCAACGAACGTCATTTTCCGCATCGACTATTTTCCCTTTACAAGGTACACGTCAGATAATCGAAGTACACGCCGGTTTACAGCCATCACGGTCCCAGAAAAGCAGCCTCGTTTCTGTATAGAAACAAACTGAAAAGAAAGGAAACGCTCTGCCACTTTCCCTCCCTCCCTCCCCGTCCTATAGGGATACAATTTCTTTTTCGAGTGACACGATGCGTGCATGCATCATGGGAATTGTTGCTTTCTTAACAAAGATAATTTGAAAGGCAACGTTTATGACAATGGTTGTTCTTGAAACCGAGTTTCGCTAAAATCTGTCTATGATTAAAAAAGTTACGGGCAATAATTTTTACTTTACGGTTCGTTTACTTCAATAGATATACTTTCTATTCCCCCGAAGCGAATAGAAATTAATCTTCACGAAGTTGACAGTCTTTCAGCATCGAAGAAATAAATTATCCTTATTCAATTCTGGAAAGTACGTATCTCGAAATATATGTGTTTTGGTGGAAAACACGAGAGACCACTTCCAAGGAAGAATTATTAGATCTGGGGGAAAAAGTAATGAACGAGCGTAACTAGTACCTACTACGAATAATTCGAGATAGAACAATATTATATTGCAGGGTCAGGAGCATCGGAGCGAGGGTAAAAAAAATGTAAATTCGCGAAGGAGCAACCAACAAAGCGTCAAGGGCAGATGAAACGGAAGCGGGGAAAATCACAAAGTGACTCCTAATAAAGCAATTGGTGACTGAATTCTCGTACAAAGAGAGTTCCCGATTTGCAAGTAGACGAACAACCAGTCCCAGAAGGGTCGGTTTAAGGCAGAGCCGGGAAAGGAAATCGATCGTCTATAGAGTTTCCAGGATGGAGGACACCCTGAGGATCCCGGAGGTTAGCAGCCAGCCTCTGTAATAGCGCTTAACAATGAAATATCTTTGTCTAAAACGGTCCTGATAGCCCCGACAGCAGAAATGGGACTAAATGGATGTTGAGCCCGTGCTCGAACGAGCTTCACCGTCGATAATTTAATGCCCTTCGAGAAGCCAGGTGTACCGCGATGTCGGTGACGTTACGATTTTGATAATTGTTCTAGGGAAACCGGAGGAAGGGATAATTAATCGTGTTTCGGCTGCCTGTCGAGCCAGATTAATGAACGTCGAGAACTTATTTTGCACGAGATAAATGAATTTGTATGTTAATCAAAGTTTTGAAAGAATTTAGATTCTAATATCAATCCATAAGGTTACAAATCTCCCCATTTTACCCCTTTTCTTCTTCAACAATCGAACGAGCTTCAAAACAATAAAAATGAGTAAGGTTTCTTACGTCAGAAACACGATAAATTTCTTCCTGTGCTATTTTTTTCAATGCACCTGTTTCGTACGAAAACGCGAGAGCCTCGTTTTCGTAAATCCGAGATCAGCCAGAACCTGGCTATTCAATGATTCAAATTTCCCCATCGAGTTTCCTGAAAATCCACGAAATTTCCAAGCAACCCGAGGAGTTTGCATAAAGAGCCAACTTCCACGGTATCGATAACTTCCTTCGTTATCGATCAATACATCATCGAGTAATTTCAAGCATGAATCGAGTGTATGTATAGCGGGGGAAAGACGTTGAAGATCGATACACAGCCGTATTCCATCAGGACGCGAAAGGAATTCACCGGTCGTATCGGTGCTCGAGTTGAACGCGAGGCTCCTTCGCAATAGCTCACCAGGACGATACATTCCCAAAGGAGTCCTAACGTGGTATATTCATAGGAACGTACATCAGGCCCGATACGCACACACTCGTGCATGCGGTTGGACACCCACGAGCGAAAACCCGCCAGGACATCTCGGTATACGCGCGACGCTGGCGTTCGGGGAAGATGATATAAATTGCAGACCACTTTTTACCATTTCACGAGGTTCGCGGTACTTGCCGGAGGGCCAGGAATGGGTAACGAGCGAAAAGGGCACGGTCTGATTGAATCAAGCGCGAAGAAAAATACAGAAAGCTGACGAGACGAATGGCAAACACGGTATATCCGAGATGAAAGAAGGGATAAAAATGTGCGGAAGTAGAGCGAATTAATGCGCGGATTAGAAAGAAGAAAGTTAATGAAAATTGTAATATAAAGTCTAGAACGGAGTCTATAAACAGAAATTTGCATAAAATAGTCTGCAAATTGTTTTAGTTTCCTTCTTTTTTTCCAGGACACAGGGGTATAACGTTGCGACGCACAAAGTCTCGGGACATTAAGTTACGGATAGTTTCCTGTACGCTTCCTTGGGATAAAAATGGCTAAGAAGATAAGCGTTAAATATGACACGAGCTATTTAGAATACCGAAGAAACACCGTGAGCCTGCATCAAGCGCAATTACCTTATAATCATTCCGAATAAGATTGCTTCGTGCTTCGATTTAAATCTTCTACTTGAAACCTTACAAAATTAATATATTATCGATGCCACTTACTGTTGAAAAGATTAAGCTACGTATTTAAACTAAGACAAAAATGTAAGCATTCATAACATACAATTTTAAAATGAAGAATCGTCTAACGAGGAGAAGAACAGACAACGAGGAGACAAAGTACGAGGGCTGATTCTCTTTCTTTCAAGACTCTCCTATCTGTAGGTATAACGGTGTATACGAAATCTCTCGAGATCTTACACGGCTAGTTGCATAATTCACCAGACGACACGTAAGAGATGTCGGGGGTTGGGGTCTCAGCTTGGCCAGAAACGACTCAGGAATCCTGGGCATTTTTATGGGGCTTCTTTCTCGGGGAAAGGTTGAAGGAAAGACATGCAGTAGGTGTGCCTCGCAAAAGGGAGAAAAGCAGGGAGAAAGTTCCTCGAGGCAGTGCCGCCATAAAGAACACCGTATCCTTTCGTTAAGATTTTTGAGATATTTATGCGACTCTGGCTTGATTTAAAAAAAAAGGAAAGGGATATTATTTTGAAAAGTTACAAATTACAACGACAATTTTCGAGAATTACGTAATTTTTTCATTAATTCACGTACGATTTCCGCACGATTTTCAATATGCCAGGAGATTTACTCGATGGATCAGATGAAACCGTGAATATGAAAAATAAGGGGGAATAAAGGAAACGAATTTGAATAAGAACAGACAGCTTCCTTTACGAACATCCCTGGATCCCATTGTACTGGCCAAGCTTTGACCATCGAAGACGGTTTCTATATTATTTTCTCCCGTCCTTACTTCATGGTAACAATTTCACATCTGAAAACTTTCGCAAGACATCCTCCTGCTCGTTCGAATCTGCTTTGAATTGAATCTTATGCGAAAACTTTCCCCGTGAAACTTCACCATTGACCGTTGTCCAAAAAAAATTTGGCGAAAGATGTAATGAAGTTAAATTACCATTCTTTGATTTGCAAAAAGAATCTGAAAGCTTTGTAAATAAATTTCAGTGTTCCTTACAAAAAGTTAATTATGGAATGTTATTATATCGCTATCTTTAGACGCGTATTTATTTTAGCTAGGGTGTCCTAAAGGCAAAATCAGTTTTTACGTGGCGAAATTTTTGAAATCGTTCGCTACAAAAATAGTTCGACATCTTTCGCGAAGAAATTCATCCCCAGAGGTTTCTATGCCTCTCCTGGGGGTAATTTTCACCAGACTATTCTCTGACTGCGGCTGAACTCGAAGACGATGCGTTAACCCGTAGAAAAAGAAAGATGGGGAAGAAAATAGGTAGTTTCGTGTGATTTAAGAGGAAGGGAAGCGAAATTGACCTCGCAATCCTAAAAACGGGGAAGCAACGAGAGTGGACAGGGATGTGCTTTTCATTCGAGTGGCCGAGACTGAGTAGCAATAAAAGTCAATGAAATTGGGTAATCGAGAAATCCACCCTCGAGATTCGATACACTTATGTCGACATTTCAGGTGTTTGTGCTGTTTCGTAAATCGAAAGAGGACGATCGAATCTGGCTGCCAAATTAATCAATCAGAATCGAATCAATTAAATTTCTATTACTATTTTTCTTTCGTAACACCGATCTGGTGTCTATAGAAGGTTATTACGTAAAATTAAAAAGAGAAATGTAGGCGATAACATATATGTATAAGCACTTGGGTTTGTCGTGAAACTTTCATGGTGTTTTGCATAAGAAATCAGGGGATGAATACGTATAATAACCTTAATGTTCTTTACTTAGGCTATCTCTCTCTGGATTCAAGCCTCTTTTAATAACAGAACAATAATTTAAACGAAGCTGAATACCTAAAAAGCTCGTTTACCCACATCGTTACTGTACGAGAATTTGAATAATGAAACCCGATGTTAATTTTCACAAATTTTCACTTCCCTTCCGCGAACATATTTTACTAAACTTCACCACCTACCGCCAGAAGAACAGTCGTAAAAGTGATAAGAGCAAAAGAACTGGGTCATGACCGTACGGGTTCCGCAATGTTGAAAGAAGAAAGGAAGAGGAAAAAGAGACGAAAAAAAAAAGGGAGGAAGACACAAAAGGGAAGCATGGGACGTCTTAAATAAATCTGCTATGATACTAGCTTTTTTCTGTCAGCCAGGTAAGTTGATACGTAGCCGGCACGGGCCGTAATAACTTGCAACATTTCCCGGGTTAAATTATTTATTATCCTGCAGGATACGGAGTTCCCTCATGCAGCTAGCAACGAGCAAGGAAGGAAGATTATACGTCAACAATACTCGCTGTAACGTGTACATCGTTTTGTGTCTAGCCATCTGTTGAGGCGCTGTCTCATGAGCGGTGGTGTCCGAGCGCACCCCCTATTCTTCTACAAAGGCACACGTGCGCTCCGAGCCCGATGTTATATGATATCTTCCGACTGATGGCCATGCCTCGGCAAAACCAAGAATCGATTCTGTCTTAAACCGATAAGCAGAAAATATCAACTAGATTTAGGATCATTAATTTGAAACTAAATCAAGAGTGCTCGCGATATCGAAAACCGCGACGCACAACACCATCCTACACGAGGAATCTTTTCACGGCTAAATTAACAAGTCTGTGAAAACGTTCAGGATACTTTGCCTCGCGAACACCTGGCCTTCCGCGAAGAATTATGTTCCTTGAAATTCTGGATAAATACTTCCAGTCTAAACTCGCCGAGAAACTTTTATAAACTCGGTACACGTACTCAAAGAACTTTTTAATTTCTTTAGATACTTAAAGAACGATTTGCCTTTATTTAAAGTCTCGAAGTTTCGAGGTATTAGGTTTAAGGTGACTTGAATGTATTAACCTCAAAGTTATATATGTGTTCGTTATATGTGTATTATATATGTCACGTATGTGTTCGTTCGAAATTGTACAAACTAAAAATAATTTTCTTGTATAAAATGAAATTTAATAAACAGAAATTATGGCATTCTTTACACAGACCTTTTAGAATGACATATACGGTCTTCGTATGATTATCACTTATAATAATCATTTTGTCGAATAGCAAAATCATTAATTATCAAACAATAATGAAAATAAGTGCGATTTTAACCGTTATAACAAAGATATTCAACACAGAAAAGTGACTAACGTCATAGTCAGATGTGAAGATCAAGCTCGCTTTCGTGCAAGACTGATTATTTCTCTTCACGACTGACTTTTACAACAAAATGTATCTTAATACGAAGGAAAGATGAATTGTGTACTCACCAACACTAGCTGGCTGTTATTTCTGCAATTTTTCTGCCTCCTAGGTGATGCAGCAGCTAGAGGAGACATTATATTATTATAAAATAATATATTTTATTTATATAATAATATATTTATTTATTATTATTTATATAATAATATATTTATATTTTTACTTAAATGATGTTCTAGCATCACCAAATTTGAACTAAAGGAAGAGGAAACTTTATATTATCATAAAAGTATCAATTTGTCACCGTACAAGCTCTATTTTTTATTATTTTTACAATTTTTTTAAAAATTATATTTTCTTACCCCTGGCGCCATCTCCGAACAAAGTGCTGAAACTACTCAAAAATTGACAGGAATCTGCCGTACCTACAATGATTATTTTTTAAGAAAATAATTTTTTGCTGTTTTCGCGTGTTTGAAGCATCTAATCGCTTCTATTTTACACTAATTATCGATTCCAATTGTCCGATTAATCCTAGAAGCCCGAAATATTGAAATATTAAAGATTAAATTGCACATTGAGAGAGTGAGAGGTGAGATTGGCGGACTAGTGTTCACTCTCTCGCACATTGGTGTTGTGCGCAGGCGCGAGTTTGGCGTAGAGAGAGTGAGAGACTAGATGCTCGGACCTCTCACTCCCACACTGTGCGAGAGAGTGAACACTAGTCCGCCAATCTCACCTCTCACTCTCCCAATGTGCGATTTAATCTTTAATATTTCAATATTTCGGGCTTCTAGGATTAATCGGACAATTGGAATCGATAATTAGTGTAAAATAGAAGCGATTAGATGTTTCAAACACGCGAAAACAGCAAAAAATTATTTTCTTAAAAAATAATCATTGTAGGTACGGCAGATTCCTGTCAATTTTTGAGCAGTTTCAGCACTTTGTTCGCAGGTGGCGCCAGGGGTAAAATAAAAAGTCGGTAAAAATTATTTTATTAAAAATCGGCTTTTTAACACCATTACATAAAATGTTTTGTTGTTATAAATGTCTCTATAACTTTAGTTTATCCGAAAAGTGGCCGGGTTTTTGAAAAAACACAATTTTCTGTTTCGCTAATTTCGTCGGTAACACCCCATGTACCGTCCTCAGTTGCTCTTTAAAAAAATTGAAAAATAAAGCTTGAACGATATTAAATTCATTATTTTATAATAATACAATGTTTTATCTTTCTACTATTCAAATTAGATGATCCCAGGACTTAACACTTCTTGTTCTATCGAGACGTTTGTCCCGGGGCAACTAGGCTCGACGCTACACTGACGGTACTGAGCGCGCGCCCGAGACGCGCTCTGATTGGTCAGTGTTTTTGTTAAATAATTCAAAAACGAAGCCTCATCCGATATTTTTGCAAAGGAAATTGTTGTTCAGAATAGTCTCAGCTAGCCCCCATTTCCGGCTCCTACAGGAGTTCTGGGACACCCTGTATATGCATATGTATACATATTGGGATAAAGGATTGAGGATGGATAGGTAATGCAAAGAGAAGACTTAATTATTCGAGTAAGTTTTTATTTTACAGCAGTTCGTAGCACTTGGCTCGATATCATTTTCTAAAGACTCGATTTTTATAAAATTTCGGTCTTTAGAAAATGATACCGATTACCAGGTCACACCACGAGGAGGTGGCTACGATTGTGACCCGACCTGAAACAAAAGAACCCATTCGCTTAGTACCCACTCACACTTACAAACATCTTACAAACGCCTTAAACTAATCTTAAAATTAACTTAATCGGCAAATCCCTCGATGTCCTGTGCGTTCCCTCGATGATCCCACGACGTCCATGCTTAACATAACTTAACGACTAACTACCTTAAAACTAAATACAAGGTCCCTAACCTGCACTTTCTACTCTAAAACTGTACTTGTCATATCTCGAAGGATTGCCATTAAGGAAGTTTGGAAAAGTGAAACTTGAAATGAGATATTAAAACGAAAGGAACTTCGAAAAATGAAAGTGAAATAAAGAAATTTTGAAAAGAATACTCAGAAGAAAGTAACTCTAGTCCAGGAAGTAGTGAGAAAAGAACCGCGAGCAAAGCAAAGAATTCGCTTTAGTCCCAAAGTATCCCCGTGTGCACGCAACGTACTCGCGGCCACCCAACAACCCCAGCGACCAGCACCTTCTACCACCCAGTATCCCACCCAAGAGGACCAGCAAGAGTCAGATCGCGGCTTACGTAAACTCGGAATGGAATCGAGTCTGAGGGTACCAACTAGCACAGAATTGAACCATCGTGAAACCTGTTTTGGAACTCGAAACTGCCCCCGTCGAAAGGGGGACTAACCGAGACGAGCCCATCACAGAGACCCCGTGGCCGCTTCCGTAACTAGCCAGTAACCCTCAGAACTCAAAACCACCCAAGCCACCGCACGACCAACCCTCACTGGTCAACTCAAGTGAGATACCAGATGATGGAAAATGACTTACGATCACCGAGAATTACCGAATGGTCGACGACCCGCGTGCATCCGAATGCAACGCGGGCGAGTACGCCGCGCCTGACATCGAGGATACCGGACGAAAACGAATTATTGGTAAAAATATATGAAATATAAACTATAATCTAAGGCGGAATGGAAAGGTGGCAATCCTTCGATTCGACAAGTAAAGTTTAAAGTAGAAAGTGCTTACAAGTGACACAAGTTCTTCATCAGGTAGCTTCTTACCTGATGAAGAACTTGTGTCCCGTGCCCTCCCGTCCTCCCACGCACGGTATACGCACATTAGAATTAAATTCGGATAAAGGATTGAGGATGGATAGGTAATGCAAAGAGAAGACTTAAGAATTTAAGTAATATTTTATTTTACAGCAGTTCGTAGCACTTGGCTCGATATCATTTTCTAAGACTCGATTTTTATAAAATTTCGGTCTTTAGAAAATGATACCGATTACCAGGTCACACCACGAGGAGGTGGCTACGATTGTGACCCGACCTGAAACAAAAGAACCCATTCGCTTAGTACCCACTCACACTTACAAACATCTTACAAACGCCTTAAACTAATCTTAAAATTAACTTAATCGGCAAATCCCTCGATGTCCTGTGCGTTCCCTCGATGATCCCACGACGTCCGTGCTTAACTATAACTTAACGACTAACTACCTTAAAACTAAATACAAGGTCCCTAACCTGCACTTTCTACTCTAAAACTGTACTTGTCATATCTCGAAGGATTGCCATTAAGGAAGTTTGGAAAAGTGAAACTTAAACTGAGATATTAAAACGAAAGGAACTTCGAAAAATGAAAGTGAAATAAAGAAATTTTGAAAAGAATACTCAGAAGAAAGTGACTCTAGTCCAGAAAGTAGTGAGAAAAGAACCGCGAGCAAAGCAAAGAATTCGCTTTAGTCCCAAAGTATCCCCGTGTGCACGCGACGTACTCGCGGCCACCCAACAACCCCAGCGACCAGCACCTTCTACCACCCAGTATCCCACCCAAGAGGACCAGCAAGAGTCAGATCGCGGCTTACGTAAACTCGGAATGGAATCGAGTCTGAGGGTACCAACTAGCACAGAATTGAACCATCGTGAAACCTGTTTTGGAACTCGAAACTGCCCCCGTCGAAAGGGGGACTAACCGAGACGAGCCCATCACAGAGACCCCGTGGCCGCTTCCGTAACTAGCCAGTAACCCTCAGAACTCAAAACCACCCAAGCCACCGCACGACCAACCCTCACTGGTCAACTCAAGTGAGATACCAGATGATGGAAAATGACTTACGATCACCGAGAATTACCGAATGGTCGACGACCCGCGTGCATCCGAATGCATCGCGGGCGAGTACGCCGCGCCTGACATCGAGGATACCGGACGAAAGCGAATTATTGGTAAAAATATATGAAATATAAACTATAATCTAAGGCGGAATGGAAAGGTGGCAATACTCGATTCGACAAGTAAAATTTAAAGTAGAAAGTGCTTACAAGTGACACAAATTCTTCATCAGGTAGCTTCTTACCTGATGAAGAACTTGTGTCCCGTGCCCTCCCGTCCTCCCACGCACGGTATACGCACATTAGAATTAAATTCGGATAAAGGATTGAGGATGGATAGGTAATGCAAAGAGAAGACTTAAGAATTTAAGTAATATTTTATTTTACAGCAGTTCGTAGCACTTGGCTCGATATCATTTTCTAAAGACTCGATTTTTATAAAATTTCGGTCTTTAGAAAATGATACCGATTACCAGGTCACACCACGAGGAGGTGGCTACGATTGTGACCCGACCTGAAACAAAAGAACCCATTCGCTTAGTACCCACTCACACTTACAAACATCTTACAAACGCCTTAATCTAATCTTAAAATTAACTTAATCGGCAAATCCCTCGATGTCCTGTGCGTTCCCTCGATGATCCCACGATGTCCGTGCTTAACTTTAACTTAACTTAACTACCTTAAAACTAATCACATGGTCCCTACCTGCACTTTCTACTCTGAAACTGTACTTGTCATATTTTGAAGGATTGCCATCAAAGAAAGTTGGACAAGTGAAAATTGAAATGGAATATCAAAAAGAAGGGAACTTCGAAAAATCAAAGTGAAATAAAGAAATTTTGAAAAGAATACTCAGAAGAAAGTAACTCTAGTCAAGAAAGTAATAAGAAAGAAACGCGAGCAAAGCAAAGAATTCGCTTTAGTCCCAAAGTATCCCCGTGTGCACGCGACGTACTCGCGGCCACCCAACAACCCCAGCGACCAGCACCTTCTACCACCCAGTATCCCACCCAAGAGGACCAGCAAGAGTCAGATCGCGGCTTACGTAAACTCGGAATGGAATCGAGTCTGAGGGTACCAACTAGCACAGAATTGAACCATCGTGAAACCTGTTTTGGAACTCGAAACTGCCCCCGTCGAAAGGGGGACTAACCGAGACGAGCCCATCACAGAGACCCCGTGGCCGCTTCCGTAACTAGCCAGTAACCCTCAGAACTCAAAACCACCCAAGCCACCGCACGACCAACCCTCACTGGTCAACTCAAGTGAGATACCAGATGATGGAAAATGACTTACGATCACCGAGAATTACCGAATGGTCGACGACCCGCGTGCATCCGAATGCATCGCGGGCGAGTACGCCGCGCCTGACATCGAGGATACCGGACGAAAGCGAATTATTGGTAAAAATATATGAAATATAAACTATAATCTAAGGCGGAATGGAAAGGTGGCAATACTCGATTCGACAAGTAAAGTTTAAAGTAGAAAGTGCTTACAAGTGACACAAGTTCTTCATCAGGTAGCTTCTTACCTGATGAAGAACTTGTGTCCCGTGCCCTCCCGTCCTCCCACGCACGGTATACGCACATTAGAATTAAATTCGGATAAAGGATTGAGGATGGATAGGTAATGCAAAGAGAAGACTTAAGAATTTAAGTAATATTTTATTTTACAGCAGTTCGTAGCACTTGGCTCGATATCATTTTCTAAAGACTCGATTTTTATAAAATTTCGGTCTTTAGAAAATGATACCGATTACCAGGTCACACCACGAGGAGGTGGCTACGATTGTGACCCGACCTGAAACAAAAGAACCCATTCGCTTAGTTCCCATTCACACTTATAAACATCCTACAAAAACCTTAAACTAATCTTAAAACTAACTTAAACGGCAAATCCCTCGTGCGTGCTTAACGGCTAACTTAACGACTAATTACCTTAAAACTAATTACAAGGTCCCTAATCTGCACTTTCTACCCTAAGTCTGTACTTATCGTATTTCGAAGGATTGCCATCAAGAAGAGTTAGAGAAGTGAAAATTAAAATGAAGAAGTTTGGAAAAATAAAATTGAAATATAGAAATACTAAGAGCAAAGTAATTTAAAGTGACTCTAATCAAGAAACTAATCAGAAACGCGAGCAAAGCAAGAAATTCGCTTTAATCCCAAAGTAACCTCGTGTGCACGCGACGTACTCACGGCCACCCAGCAACCCCAGTGTCAGCACCTTTCACCAACAGTAACTCACCGGAGTTGGCCAGCAAGAGCCAGATCGCGGCTTACGTGAACTTGATCATGAGATAGATCAATCAAGGAATCGAGTCGAGCCTGAGCGTGCCAGATAGAGGAGAGAGACGTTGCCTGCGAGGGCTGTGACAAGGCTTTCCACTGCCCCCGTTTGAAGGGGGTCTGACCGAGGCGAGCCCCATCACAAACCCCGACCCTAATCGGGTAGTCTGAAACTACCATCGATCAGGGCCGCAGACCCGTCCCGGTTACTATCCAGCACCCTCAAAACTCCCACCCGACCCCAGGCCACAGCACGACTCACCCCCACTGGCCAACTCAGATGAGATACCAGATGATGAAAGACGGCTTACGATCAACAAGAATTACCGAATGGTCTACCCTCGTGCAGCCGGCTTGCAACGCGAGCGAGTACGTCGCGCCTGACATCGAAGATACCGAACGAAAGCGAATTGTGGATGAAAATATATGAAATGTAAACTATAAACTAATGCGGAGTGCAACGGTGGCAAGCCTTCGATTCGACAAGTACAGTTTAGAGTAGAAAGTGCTTACAAACGACACAAGTTCTTCATCAGGTAACAGCTACAGGCTACCTGATGAAGAACTTGTGTCCACGTGCCCTCCCATCCTCCCACGCACGGTATACGCACTTCGTAATGTAATATCATATTCTTATTACTAATAGTAATATAAGAGGGAACTTAAAATTTAAAGCTAACTTAAAGTTAATAGATGTAGGATTTGAGGATGGGAAAGGAAGGTATTTAAAGTGACAAATAATTTATTGAAATAAAAATATCAGCAACGAAATGAAAGTATAAAAAGTATTTGTTAAAATAAAATCCTGGAAATAGCAAATATAATTAGTGCTGCAACAATCAGAAAACAAGTGAATGAAGATTAAATAATGAAATTGTGAAAAACGAAGAATATTAAAATGGTAGGATCAGAAAAGTCAATGATAAAATTAAGTGGTAAATGAGTTAATAAACTCAAAAAGAAAAAGAAAATCGCGATTCACTAACGAACGATATTAAACTCGCAAAATGTCGAGCTTAATATTTCACGGTACTATTTGTACCGTTCAAAATAAAATAAAAGGTAGCTGTAAAACATAAAACACAAAAGAAAGCAAAAATTAGCGAGCATAGTGACAATAGAATGACTGTCCATCTGTAGATGGACAATCATTGATAGTTCCCCTCTTCTTTGGCAAATTTTGCCGGGGCTCTTCGGCATATAGCCTCTTCTCTCTTCGGCTAATCAAGCCTCACAAATATCACTCGCGAAATTTTACGATTGCTCGAACACTCTTTAATTTTTGTTAAATAAAACAAGAAGAAACATACGTGAAATGAAATTATTAGATTGGCAACAAGGTTTTGTTAAAATGGATGGAAATTGATTTGACCAAAAATTATTATACATACTAAGTTAAAGTGAATAATGTAAACATTGCCAATCTAATAATTCCATTTCCACTACTGTTCCCTTTTTATTTTATTTTCAAAAAGAAAAGAATGTGCAATCGCAAAATATATTTCACTTCACTGATATACTTGATTTTTGTAATCGGGTCTAGAACCACGACTACGACTTACAAACTAAGGCTTGGCCTGACGAAAAATCGAAATCAAGAATTTTGAAAATCTAATTTCATTTGCATTTTGATTATTCCTTTCGATTTTTCGTTTAATGCTACCCCAGATACAAACTTCTCATGTACGAAACATGAAAGCTTGCTCTGGCCCTGCCTACTTAAAAACTAAATCACTCATACAGAAGTAAACTACCTGCCTGCCTGATGCTATATTTAAAAATTGTGCAAAAAACAATCACACCAACACACACACTCCACGATTCTCACGCACACCACCCGGGTGCAAAATAGCCTAATCCTAGGGAGAACGTCCCGGGACGTCTCCGACACCCGAGTTCAAATTCACAATCATTCTCTAATTAAAATCATACCTGATTTGCTGAAATCGACTGACAATCGATAGTGAATGTTTCAAATGCAAAAGTGAATATGTAAGTGACTCTAATAGCTGAGCAAATAATTTTGATTTATTACTTTAGATGGTCTTTAATTCAATTAATCGATACAAATTCCACATCCTAACCACACACACACACATATGGAACTTGTATCGTATTAAATTCACTAATCGATTGTCAATCGCCAAAAAGATTAAACTTAAAACTACACCTTGTCCACCTGCCCTAATTCATTCGTGTACATCTAAGTACACGTATGAACTTCGAGCATAAAAATGGACAAGGCCAGGTGAAATTTCACCTACCGTATGTCTTCATGTTTGCTGAAAATCCTGAGCTAACAAGTATGATTAGTGACAAAGACTCTAATACTTTCTTAATAGAATTGATAGTAAAGTGAATTTAATTTTGAAAATGAAAAACTATTTTAATAGAAGTATACTGAATTTAGAAAGAATTTTGAAAATGAAAAACTACTTTAATAAAAGTATACTGAATTTAGAAAGAATTTAGAAAAGATTTACTAATGCAAGACTCGAAAATTAATGCAAAAATGACTCTACGTTTAGAAAATGAAAGAAACTTTTCGTAGAAATAAATATGTATCTACAGTTCGATATTCGAGAGATTCCAATATCAAAGTAAATGTTCTAACATTAAGTAAAGACATTTTTAATGATTACTTTGACATCGAAATCTACTCCGCGAATTGTTCTCTTGTACGTAAGAAATTTAGAAAGAAAATTGTCAGTGAAATCGGAGGGTCATCCGACTTCTATACAATTTTCTATACTTTAAAAATTATTCTAAACTCGATATACAAATATTAAATACGCGACGTACAAGAAAACCCCTATCCTGAGCTAATACATATGCAAATAGACAAATAGATTTCACGAATATTATTATACAATTGTAGAATAACATTCGTGGTCACTATGCTCGCTCAAAATAAGAAAAATTACAACCAGTTCCCGTGTCGTTTCGGACCTTTCGTCCTACGACATGATGGGAACCGGAGGAACCATAAAGCATGCGACTCACCGATCGTAGATCTCTGCTACTGCACTGCTACTGCACTGCTACTGCACTCAGCAAGGTACCCAGAATTGACCCAAGACTGCTCCAGAATTGACCCAGGTTTGATCCAAAATTGACCGAAGACTGCTTCAGATTGACCCAAGTTCGATCCAAGATTGTCTCATGGTTACCTCCAGATTGATCCATGATAGACCCAAGATTGACCCATGGTAGACCTCCCTTCTGATTCTGAACTCTTTGACATCTCGAACAGGACTGACAGAATTTGACATTCGTCGTGTTTATGTAACACTAAGACTTCATGGTTCATTGACTTCATGGTTGACTGACTATTCTTACCGTTTCCCGAAATCACTCATGCATGAGTTTTTTCTTCATATTTCTTAATTTCGCAGTTATTCATTTATTTAATTATTTTATTTATTTAACATTATTATTTTATTACAATTTTGCAAATATTGTTATAATTATTATAATTTTATAGTTCTATATGGAATAATTGTTATGTCTACCAAATTTTACTTTATTTTAAACGATTTTAATTAATTTTAATGTATTTTCTAATTATTCATTTGTTAATTGTTATAATTATTGAATATTGTTATTTTTATAATACTTATGGATGGGTGGGTTGTAGATTTTGTTATAATTATTACAATTTTAAGGTCTTTTATTAAATAATTATTACTTTTATAAAATTTTATTTTCTTTTAACGTATTTTATAATTATTATGATTTCATGGTTCATTGACTTCATGGTTGACTGAATATTGTTACCGGTTCCCGAAATCACTCATGCATGAGTTTTTTCTTCATATTTCTTAATTTTGCAATTATTCATTTATTTAATTATGTTATTTATTTAACATTATTATTTTATTACAATTTTGCAAATATTGTTATAATTATTATAATTTTATAGTTCTATATGGAATAATTGTTATGTCTACCAAATTTTACTTTATTTTAAACGATTTTAATTAATTGTAATGTATTTTCTAATTATTCATTTGTTAATTGTTATAATTATTGAATATTGTTATTTTTATAATACTTATGGATGGGTGGGTTGTAGATTTTGTTATAATTATTACAATTTTAAGGTCTTTTATTAAATAATTATTACTTTTATAAAATTTTATTTTCTTTTAACGTATTTTATAATTATTATGATTTCATGGTTCATTGACTTCATGGTTGACTGACTATTGTTACCGGTTCCCGAAATCACTGATGCATGAGTTTGAATTTATAATTTATCGTAATGAGAACGTTCTTGTATTCTTTGTATTTAGTATCACTACATGTATTGCATTTCATTTTAGATGTTTATTTCTTTAAGATTCTACGAATTGACAAATATTACTTATGATGTGTCTATAATTTCTGGAGAGAAGATGAGCTGGCTGCTGAATTATAACGCGAATGAAGATCACGTAAACGTAACAAATAACATTATTAATAAACACTATGTATACAATACATGCCCACTATGTATACTAATTTATAATCGGAATTGTTATAGAATTTCGAAAAGTGGCACGAAGAATACCTGCTGGCACATCCTATTCTCCGGGTACAATTTTGAGATTTTTACCACTTTTTAATTGAAAATTTCAACAATTTAAATTTTATAACTACTGACGCTATTTAGTGGCACACGCCGGAACTAGTTTGTAGTATTCTTTCCGTCAAGCACAACGAGGAAACGCTACTGGCCCCATTCCAATCTATTGTAAAAATTCAAAAAATTTTATTTTCACAATTATTGATAAATTATTGATTCTTGAAGATAAAAGGCATGTCTAGAAACATCATTTGCATAATCATTTACACGAAATAAGTTTGTATTCATTCAGTTTAGAGCATTTTTTATCACTACATTTCAGGGCCTTTATTTGTTATAACGCAATGCAATAATTGCCAAAAAAAGGACATTTTGGTATCAAGACAGCAGAGAACTATTCCTCGCAACGGACAGAAGAGAACTGACAAATAAACATCGACTCCTCTATATAGCCTTCCCCCTAATAACAAATTTATTCCGATTGCTAGCTTCGTGTACACCGAGTTCATTAAAGCTTCAACTCAATTACACAAAATGTATTTCCATTAAGGTTCGTTATATTAACGGTACAGGGTATTTTTCAAATCATACGTACGGAAAAGATAGAAAAGCTATGCCAAGTAATTGCATTAATATTGTACGTCGCTTTACGACGAACGAAACAACGCATCTTTACTATCTGCTCCGTAATATTGCTGTAAAGAATTTGCAGTTAGGGAACACAAGAAAGGAAACCGACCCTTTGACGGACACGCGATAAGGTTCGCGTGGAGAGAGAACATGAAAGTACCTTCCAAGAACTCTATTGATTATTACATACTGCCGAATAAGATCTTGTGCAGTGTGCTCGGAATGTCACCCACCGACCAAAAGTACTCCACTTGTGGAAAAATGTTCGCGTATTTCCGCTTATTAGTGATGTTGGTATCGGTTTTCAGCATCTTCGTGCCACAAATCATACTCGTTGCGATTAACTGGAGTGATCTGAAAATTTTGTCAGGTAAGTGGAACCAGATACTTAGATAACTACCGAAATGCAATAGAAATATAATTAAATGCAATAGCTTTTGATTTCTTAATTTTGGTGCATTCGATGACAATGAATCCACCAGTTATTAAAAATACAAACACGTTGACTGCCAAATTTTATATAATTAAGTTATTAATAAAGGAAGAGATAAAATAAACCGTGGACACTGCTAGTATTAGACTAATAGTGCAAACTAGTAATTTGAACAGTTACATTTGAAAATTAATCGACAGAAACCTTAATAATTGGAATTAATGCGTGTCTTACCACACACGTCTGTTTTTACTGTGGTAGTCAACGTGTTAAGTCGGTGTGTTCAGAAATTATTATTCTTGGTAATCTGTACCGATCGATCATTTGTCTTTTCTCGAATCAGGAGTAGGATGCGTCGTACTGTCTCTTGCACAGTACATATTCAAAGTGATTTATCTAGTGGCAAGAAAAGAGAAAACGTATAAACTGTACACGAAGCTAAAAAACTTGTGGCACTCGACTGATGATCCTGAAGAAAGACGATCGTACGAAGCGTTCGCGTACTGGGCAAGGATGTGTACGATATTCTTCTTCTCACTCGGCACGTGTACTATGGTCACATTTAACATCCAAGCAGCCATTGAGTATATTAAAACCGATCATGCCAACAACGATATTGAAAGAAGTCGATATTTACCATTCGAAGTGTGGTAAAATTTTTGCCTCCTCATTTACACTTATCTTTCTGTTTAACATCGTAGCAATTATGCACTGCGAAGCTTAAAACAGTCTGAAACACATTCAAGTGTAATAATAATGAAACAGGTACGGTCCAGGTATCTCAGAATTGACCTTCAAGATCATGTTCCTTTACCAGTTTCTGGTTGGTTTGAATTCCACCGCCGGAATTTGGGGTATCGAGACCTCGTGGATGACCATGATCCTGCACGTATGCGGTCAATTTAAATTAATCCACACGTGGATCGATAATATTGGAACAGAAATAAACAGTTGTCCTAATTGTCTGCCGAGTGTAAAGGAAAAATTGACCAAATGCATCCGTCATCACCAACAAATGATAAAGTAAATTATTCTTCATCTTTCACTGAACAATATCCTTTTCACATTTTAAAGATTTCGTTACTTCTCTACAGTGTCGTGAACGAGGTCAATAATATATTGACCCCGATTATATTCTTTCAAATCCTGACGAGCGGCATCGAGATTTGTTTGAGCGGATTCGTGGTCATCAGCAACGACAACAGCACCGAGTTATTGAAATCCCTGTTTTACTTGACTGCGGTGATGATACAGCTTTTGTTGTGGTGCGGACCCGGTGAAATTTTGATCCAAAGAAGTCAGGAAGTGGGTCAGGTGCTTTATCTGAATGTACCGTGGTACGAATTACCGCCGATTTACCGAAGACAGCTCATGCTCATGATCCTCAGGTCGCAGAGGCACTGCAGCATCACGGCCTTAACGTTTCAGTCCCTGTCGTTTCACACTTTAACGATCGTGAGTAATTTCCTGCCTCGACACTTACCACACGTTAATTACTTCGTTCTTTGTTACTCACTGATTTTTAAATATTTAATAAGAATAGGTCATTCGACCTTCGTTGCAGGTGTTCAACTCAGCCGCCTCTTATTTTACCTTGTTGAAACAAATACAAGCGGCGTGAGCATCGAGGGAGTCGAATATACATATGTAATTTTCTAAAAGTAGTATAATGTATTGCAACTGATTAAAGAAGAAAAACTTGACTCTGTTTTTCAACCTGACATTCTTTAACCCTTTGCGGACGATTGACTCGTATATGCGTCCAAACCAAACCACCACAGTACAAATTCATACGTACATATTCTACAAACTCAAAGAGTTAATTTATCACAGACACAGTATGCACTCGAATTAAAATGACAGATGAAATATCGACGACCTCCACTAACATTCTTCTAAATCTGTCAAGTTCTATTGCTCTACCAATCAATAACAATTAAATTCCCAAGTTACTATCGATAAATAGTCCTCTCCATCAGTTCTCGACGAAAGAAGGAAGAAAACTGACGGACGAGGACCGAGTTCCCTATATAACCTTCCCGAGAATAAAGAATCTTCGATTGGTAACTTCATACCGACGATTACGCAAAACATACGTTCTCAAAGGTTCGTTAAACTTATGGTACAAGTTATTTCTCAAACGGTATTAATACTGCAGATCGCTTTATGAAAGGTAGGATGCATCCTTATGATTTACTATCCCCTATCTAATATCGTTATAAAGAATTTATGACGGTGGTACATTGTCAAGGCGCTACTGAAGAGAAAACGGAAGGAGTTCTTTAACGAGCGCGCAATCGTCTTCGCGTTGAGGGAGAACATGAGGGTCACATCCAACTCGGTCGATTATTACATATTGCCGAACAAGATGATGTGCAGTGTGTTTGGGATATCGTCCACCGACCGGAAGTACTCAACCCGCGGCAAAATATTCGCCTACTTTCGTTTGACGTGCTCGTTGACGTCGTTCTCCAACATCTTTCTGCCTCAAATCGCGCTGGTGGTGGCGAACTGGGGCGATATCAAGATCTTAACAGGTAAAAAGAAACCGTATTAGGTGAGAAGTAAATTAATAATAATTTATATCATGATCCCGAATCAGGGGTGGGATGCGTTATAATGACACTGGTACAATACATATTCAAACTGATTTATTTAATTATAAGAAGAAAAAGAGCGTACCAACTGTACAAGAAACTGAGAAGCTTGTGGGATGCGACCGACGATCCTGAGGAAAGACGATCGTACGAGACGTTCGCTTACTGGTCGAGAATTTCGTCGATAATCATTTTCTCGCTGGGTGTGTGGATTGTGATCATGTACAACATTGTAGCAGGCGTTGATTACCTTAGAACCGATAAAATCGACGATGCTGACAGAGCTAGATATTTAGCGTTCGAAGTATGGTAAAATTTTTGCTTCGTTAACTTTACAGTAATTATTTCGATAACTATTTCAATCAAACTTAAAACATTGATTCTCGACGGTTTATATGCAAAGATATCATAACTGATTGTAAATTTTAACGATTCAGGTACGGAACGGACCTCACAGAATTAGACTACAAAATTGCGTTCGTTTGTCAGTTTCTGGGTGGTCTGCTTTGCGCTACCGGAGTTTGGGGTGTCGATACTTCCTGCATGACCATGATTCTGCACGTATCCGGTCAATTTAAATTAATCAACACGTGGATCAGTAACATGGGAGCAGAAATAGAGTCGGAAAACTGTTTGCCGAAAGTGAAAGCCAACTTGATCAAATGCGTCCGTCATCACCAACGAATGTTAAAGTAAACGAGAATCGACCTTTAATCACGGCAGATTCTTTCGTACATTTTAAAGATTTCATTACTTTTACACAGCATAGTGGACGAGGTTAATAATTTATTAACTCCGATTATATTCTTTCAAATCCTGACGAGCGGCATTGAGATCTGTTTAAGCGGATTCCTGGTCGTCAACAGCGACAGCACCGAGGAGTTATTGAAATCCATCTTTTACTTGGCTACCATGACGTCGCAGCTTTTATTGTGGTGTTGGCCGAGTGAAATTTTGATTCAAGAAAGCGAGGAAGTAGGCCAGGCGGCTTATCTGAATGTGCCGTGGTACAAATTGCCGCCGATTTATCGAAGCCAGCTTCTGCTCATAATCGTTAGATCGCAAAGGCAGTGCAGCATCTTGGGGTTTACCTTTCAAAGACTCTCTTTTCACACATTGACAAGCGTGAGTAACGCGTTAAGTGTTTAAACGACAATAGTCGGATGGACTTTATAATGAAAATTTCGTCGCAGGTATTCAATACAGCCGCTTCTTATTTTGCTCTGTTGAACCAAATGCAAGCAAAGTAAATGACAGTAATAATGACTGGTATCGGTGAAAATCTTTACCGAGATAATTAAGTACGCATGTACATGACAAATTCTGCACGGAATTACAACTGATTAAAATACCAAATTCAAACTTTTCTTCTTTATTAAGAAATGTATAGATCGTAATTATTTACCACAAACAATTGAACACTTATAATCATCATTCAGAATTAGATTTTCCTTTTACATACTTTGAAATCTACCAAGATATATTAGTTACTTAATTAGAAATTTCGACTAATAAGCACGTGGGTGACAACATCAGAACCCATATAAGTTGTGAGAAGATCGACTACTTGCCTGACTGTCCCCCAAATGTGGTAATGGATCTGCTTAAATGCATTCGTTATCATCATCGAATCATAACGTAAGTTTAATACTTTTTACAGAGTAATAATTAGACGACCGAACAAAATTAATTTTATAATTTTGTATCTCTCTATCAAATACAGGAAAACCTAATGCAACAAGATTAACGTCTGCATTGTAGGAAAAGTGTTAGTACAAATTTGTGTAATGTTTATAGCTTTATATAATAAATTAGGCAAATGAAAATCAATTTGCCTTTCCTTCTGACATTCAGCCTTAGAAACTACCCTTCAATTGTAGAGTTTTGAATTCTTATTCCTACTTCTTATCCTTTTCTGTGAATAATTTGTAAAGCGACTCCATATATCACGCAAAACGGCGATCCCCATTCTGCATCCTGAAAAATGAGGAAAAAATACGATAAGAACAGATCCGAGCAAAGTTTGATAGAATTCATAACTGATTATAAAATCCTATAACAATTTTTGGTTACCCGTTAATACTACTGTTTGCTAAATATCAAAACACAAAGTAGCATTGTTCGTAGACGAAGAAACAGAAAATATCGAATACAAAATGGGTCCCCTTTATACCCTCGCTGTTAATACGTAATTTATACGGATAACTAGCTCCGTGTACAGTAACCCTCTAAAAGTTACAATCCTTCGGCATAGATTACGTTTTGCTACCATTTCGTTACATCCCCAGCATAAACTATCCATCGAACCATGAATAAAAAACCAGGGCCTGCGAACGCCGAGCCAGGTGACGACATTGCTGTTGCAAATTGCGTGTGGCGAAAAAGAAACCAAGACATGTCGTCCCCTTCGATATTGTTATAAACAATTCCTGGCTGGGGGATATAGTTAGCCGGTAGACGAGAGAAAAAAAAGAAGAGGTATTTTGAAACGGACACGCGATCAGCCCCGAGTGGAAGGGAAACATGAGGAAACTGTCCAAGAACTCGATCGATTACTACATACGGCCGAACAAGATTCTGTGCAATTTAATGGGAATGTGGCCATTCGACGAAGAACCATCAACGTGGAAGGCAGTGTTCGCACGGTTTCGTCTGGTATTCTCTATGGTGGCAATCTGCACCATTTTGGTACCGCAAGTGTTGCTCATAACTGTGAAATGGGGCGATCTGAAAATTCTAACCGGCAAGTAGCATTATCCTGATCGCATTCGATTTCGTTCACAAGAAAATACAGTCACGCTTGTTTCAGATGTGGGATGCGTTATGATGACAGTCGCACAAATACTATTCAAGACGATTTATCTACTGGCAAGAAGAGAAAAGGCGTATAGGTTGTACAAAGAGCTGAGAAGTTTGTGGAACTTGTCCGTTAACCCCAGAGAAAAGGAATCTTACGAAATGTTTGCTTATTGGGCGAGAATCAGTAGTATAGCCTTCACGTTAAGCGTGGTTCTGACCGCGACCACTTACTCGTCCGCAGCATTTTACTATTACGTTAAAGACTGGGATGTGGATAATAGTTCGAATAGCAATCGACATTTACCGATCGATGCCTGGTAAAATTCACTCTCTCGAGTCAGGTTTTTTTTGTTACATTAGTAACAATCATCGATAAAAGTGTAATCAAAATCTTCCAATTAACTCCAGCAGAAAGAGACAGTAATTTACGACATCCGATACCGGTTTAGGTACGGAACAGACGTCATAGAATCACCCGACTTCGAGATCGTCTTCGTTTGTCAGGTCGTGGCGACATTAGTTTGCGCCACAGCGGTGTGTGGCATCGTCACCACGTGTGCGACGACAATTTTGCACATATCCGGCCAATTTCGACTGTTAACTGTCTGGATCGATGGCATCGGGATCGAAATAAACTGCGAGCAGAACGTCTATTTCTATCATTGTCCTCCGAAGCTAGCGATGGGACTGGTCAAATGCATTCGTCATCATCAACGACCCGTAAAGTAATCATCGTTCATCTTTCCTTGAATCAAACTCTTGTTTCAACAATTTAATGATATCCTTGCTTCTTTGTAGCGTGGTACATGAAATGAACAGTCTGTTAACGCCAATCATTTTCTTGCAACTGCTGACCAGCGGCGTGGAAATTTGCTTGAGCGGATTTGCGCTGCTTAATAACGGCCCAAGCGGCGATCGGATCAAATCCATCGCTTATTTAACGTCGATGGCGGTACAGCTGCTTCTGTGGTGTGGTCCCGGGGAACTTCTGATTCAAGAAAGCCAGGAATTAGTATACTCGGTTTATCTGAACATACCGTGGTACAAATTGCCACCGACTTATCGTAGACTCGTTTTATTGATGATCCTTAGGTCCCAGAAGTATTGTAGTATCTCGACGTTAATGTTCGAAACACTGTCCATTCATACCCTAACGACCGTGAGTAATTTTAATTTTATTATTTAAAACGTTGATCGCCACGTCACTCGCACGTCATTTCTCGTCGAAGTCTGTCGCACATTATGTCAGGAATCTTTTTAGATGACTGAAATGCAGTGCAGACTGCAACAGGAGGTTGTTTTCAGGTATTCAATACTGCTGCCTCTTATTTTGCTCTTTTACGGCAGGCCCAAGAAATATCGTCACCATAACTATGATGTCTACTTACAGAGAAAAATATCGACATAAATAATCCACTACGTTGTTGTGTGTGTGCAATTGTATACCTTGTAAATGTGATGAATCCATAAAGAATTTGGAATTAATTTAGTAGAGTTTAATTTGTTTGCACCAATTAATTCCCCTCGACATACTGCATGTTTCACGTGGAAGCACTGAACAGTTCCGTTCTTCGCGAAAGAATGAACGAAAAATATAGGAAACGAATCCCTAACGTAACTTCTCCTCTTATAAGCAATGTACATATACAGATAATTAGCTCCGAATGGGGATATACTGTTACAATACCCGTTCATTATAGTCACAACTTACAAACTACTCGTCGAATAATGAACCAACAAGCAGGGCGCAGGCGAACCGTACCTGATGG
Organism: Anthidium xuezhongi; assembly: GCA_022405125.1. Taxonomy (NCBI): domain Eukaryota; kingdom Metazoa; phylum Arthropoda; class Insecta; order Hymenoptera; family Megachilidae; genus Anthidium; species Anthidium xuezhongi. The sequence goes on from CM039649.1 coordinate 3,973,584, forward strand.
CAATATTAATGTTTCAAATGGTCTACCGTAAAAGGGGAAATAACCTGTAATATTATTATAAAAAATTGTCGACTGGGGGATGTAGTTACTTCGAAGAAAGAGAAAAGCCACCCTACTGACAACCACGCGAACCGTTTTGAGCTAAGGGAGAACATGGGGAAATTGTCGAAGAATTCGATCGATTATTACATTTGGCCGAACATGATGATGTGCAATTCAGTCGGAATGTGGCCTTTCGACGAAAAACCGTCAACGTGGAGGATCGTGTTCGCACGGTTTCGTCTGGTATTCTCCGTGATAGGAATTTGTGCACTTGTAACACCCGAACTGGTGCTTGTAGTGCTGAACTTGCAGGATCTGAAAATTATAACGAGTGAGTAGAAGCACACAGACAGGTTAATCCTTTATTTCATTACGAACAATTTTGATGGTAACCGATTTTATAATTGATATTGAAATATAGTTGTTTTTTCGTGATCTTCTGAAATTAGGAATGGGATGCGTTGCATTGACGCATTCACAGGTATTATTCAGAATGTTTTATCTACTGGCAAGGAGGAAGAAGGCGTACATATTGTACAACGAGTTGAGGAGTTTGTGGAACTCTACCGATGACGAAAAAGAAAGAGAATCTTACGAAGTGTTCGCTTACTGGGCAAGAATCGTTAGCATATTCTTCTACGTATATCTCTCGTCATCTATGTTCTCGTACATGTGTTTGAAAATTTTTAATTGCATTAGATTCAAGGCATTGGATAATAATACAGGCAGCGAGCGAAGTTTACTATTCGATGCCTCGTAAGATATGCTCTTCTAAATTAAAATTTCATTTTTATAACATACTTTCTAATTGATAACATTGTAAAATATCAAGTTAATTCATCATTAATAACTTCGAAATACTTTGTGAAGTGATTTGGCAAATTTCTTGAAATGTGTCCTAACTTAGGTACGGAGTAGACGTCACGAAATCACCTGCATTCGAAATTGCATTCACCTCGCAGGTGATAGCATTCCTCGCCATCCCCAGCGCTGCGTGCGGGATTATTACTACATGCGGGATGATAATTTTACACATATCCGGCCAATTTCGGCTGTTAAGCGTATGGGTCGCTAATATCGGGACCGAGATAAGTCACGAAACCGGCCATTTAGGTCGTTGCCCGCCCAGTTTGACACAGAACTTAACCAAGTGCATCCGTCATCATCAACGAGTGTTGCAGTAAGCATCGTGCATCTTTTCATAACAGAACTTTTCTATCAACTCTTCTTCTTTTCTAGTTTGGTGAACGAAATTAACGATCTGTTGACACCAATTATTTTCCTGCAAATATTAACCAGCGGCGTGGAGATATGTTTAAACGGATACGCGCTTATTAACAGCGCCACAGGTATGGATTTGTTCGAATGCTACGTTTACGTGATGGCGATGATGATACAATTTTTGCTGTGGTGCACCCCTGGTCAAGTTCTGATTCAAGAAAGCGAAGGGTTGGCGTATTCGGTTTATTTGAACATACCGTGGTACAAAGTACCGCCTATTTATCAGAGATATTTCATCCTGATGATCCTGAGGTCGCAAAGGTACTGCAGCATTTCGACGATTATATTCGAAGCGCTCTCTGTTCATACTTTAACGACCGTAAGTCACTTTATCTTGATTTTTATTATGTATTAATTGACAATACATGATCTCTAGTACCATCCTGACGTTCATATTATTGGAAAAACTAGTCGGTAATTACATCGTTGAATAAAATGAATTTTACAGTTGGATATTTTTTGGATATTTTTCTTACAGATATTCAACGCCGCTGCTTCATATTTCACTTTATTAACACAAATGCAGGAAGAGTCATAACCAGGAAAATGATGCACACAATTTCTAATGTTCCATATGTTAGGTGGAATGTATTTTATACATATAAGACTGTGTAATGTTTCGTATTTAGTGAATGAAGTAGCGATTTGCAATTAAGTTTAATTTGCTTCTCTTCTTAATATTAAATCCAAAAAATTAATTCCATTTTTGCCATTTCCGAAATAACATACTAATTATGTCAAGAAGATTTAATCCTTAGTTCGTCATTCCTCGTGAATCATTTCGTGCTGACAGCTTACATCTACAGGAACAATAATGGAACAATATGATACAAAGAAGAGAAACATTTATAGTTCAAAAAATTGATTGTAACAATTTATCAAACAAGAGAAATAGTACAATTTTCGACCGACTTCCTGCTCTGAAATTAACTTTGTCACTACTGCTTTCCTACAAAAACGCGGAACAGCACTGTTCTTCACAAAAGTGGAATTAAATAATTCCAAATAAGTGGACAGTAAATAATTTATGTAGATAACTAGCTCCGCGTAGAGCAAACCTTTGAAAGCAACAATACTGTTTCGTAAACGACGTTTCGCTACCGGATTGTTATACCCCCTGTACAATAAATCGAAAAATAGGGGATGCAAATACCGTACGATGACATTAATGTTGCAAATCGTTTGTGACGAAAGGCAAAATACAGCCACGCGATATCATTATACCTCGTCGAATAATGAATCAAAAAACAGAACACAAGCAACTTGTACCAGGTGACAATATTAATGTTTCAAACTGTCCATCGTGAAAGGGGAAACACTGTATGCAACTTGTCGTCCCCCTGCAAAATTATTATAAATAATTCTTGACTGGAGGATGCAGCTACCAAGAGGAAGAAAAAAGTCACCCCACTGACAGTCACGCGATCGGTTTTGAGCCAAGGGAGAACATGAGAAAACCGACCAAGAATTCGATCGATTATTACATGCTGCCGAACAAGATCGCGTGCAGTATATTTGGAATGTGGCCTTTCGACGAAAGACCTTCGACATGGGAGACCGTGTTCTCACGTTTCCGGTTGATATTCTCTGTAATAACGATGTGCAACATTTGCGTGCCCCAAATCATACTCGTCGCCACGAATTGGGGCGATATGAAGACCCTCACCGGTGAGTAAAAGCGAACACTCTTTTCCCATTTAATTTATATCGAAACATGGTGATTTTGATGCTGTTTTTGATGTTAGAAGTGGGATGCTTTATAATAACAATTGTACAATTACTGTTCAAAATCGTTTATCTGATTGTAAGAAAAGAAAAAATGTATCGCTTGTACAAGGAACTGAGGAGTTTATGGGACACGACCGATGATCCTACGGAAAAAGAGTCTTACGAAATGTTCGCCTACTGGACAAGAACGTGTACCATAGTCTACGTCTCGTTCACCGCGTCATTTGTGACCATCTTCTTCATTTCGATGGTTTATGATTGCTTCAAAGTTGAGAACGTTAACGGCAGCGTCGTCGAGAATCGACATTTTCCATTTCAAATCGGGTAATATCTTAATATTTTATGTTCGAGGATCGGTTATCGAACTACAAAGGCTGAAATTGATTTAGATACGAGTCCAAATTCCTGAAGTCTCCGGAGTTTGAGATTATTTTCGCTAATCAAATAATGGGATCGTACGTTTGCGCCTTCAGCGTTTGTTGTATGGTAGCCAACTATGGGATGGTGATTTTGCATATATCGGGACAATTTCGATTGATCAACACGTGGATCAATAACATCGGATTCGAGATCAGTTGCCAGCCGCTCGATTATTTTCATTGTCTTCCTCCGAATATGGTAGCGAGTCTGATCAAGTGCATTCGCCATCATCAACGATTGGTAAGGTAAGCGTCTCTTTTGCAATCGAATTACTCTTTCAACGCTTTAACTGCATTCTTATTTCTGTCCAGCCTGATAAAGGAAATTAATAACCTGTTTACTCCGATTGTTTTCATACAACTACTGATGAGTAGCATAGAGATCTGTTTAAGCGGATTCACGCTCCTGAATAACGGCGTGAACGGTGAAATATACAAATGTATAATTTATTTAACGTTGATGATGATGCAGTTCGTGATGTGGTGTTGTCCTGGCGAAATTCTGATTCAGGAAAGTCAAGAGTTGGGATATTCGGTTTATCTGAACATACCGTGGTACAAGTTGCCGCCGATTTATCGAAGATACCTCGTCCTGATTATCCTCAGGGCACAGAAGTATTGTAGCATTTCGACGATAATATTCGACACGCTGTCTATTCACACTTTAACAGTGGTAAGCAGTGTCATCTTTGTACCAATTATGTGTAGGACGTTAATATCGTGCTAAGAAACAGAATTTGTTAGAAGACAATAATTATAGAATCCAATAACATTCATTGCATTTGTTGCAGATATGCAACAGCGCCGCCTCTTATTTTGCTCTACTACAACAAATGCAGGAGAAATCATTAGCCTAAAAACGATGTCTGCAAGTAAAACACATCGTGTATGAGTCTGAAATGTTTATAAGTAAAGTAGCGATTTGTATTAAGCAAGTTAATTTTTATTTCTGAAATCCCTCCCATTTTAATGAACAGAAATAACTAATAACAAATTCTTTTATTCTACCATTTTCGTTGACTTATCGTTTTGTCTGTTGCTCTTCTCTACAGAGAAGCTCTGTAATACTAATTTAGATTAATTTGATGTCCATTTAACTCCACCATACTCCCAAGTTAACTGCGTTAATGCCACTGTTCTGTATCCTCACTATTCAAACACTGCACCACACTTCGCAAAGGGATGAAAAGAAAATGACGAATAAAAATCGACTTCCCTATATACCTTCGCTGATAATAAGTAATTTATGAGAATAACTAGCTCCACGGGGAGTGAGGCCCCAAGAATTGGAAGAATTATACCCACAGCATAAACCACTCGTTGAGCTATGAAGCAGGGAACAGAAAGCTGTGCCAGGTGACGACATTAATAATCCAGATTGCACGTGGTGGAAGGTAAAACACCGGTACGCGATTTACCGTCCACTCTATAATATTGTTATAAAGAATTCTCGGTTGGGAGGCAGTTTTATGCCAGAAAACAAAAAAGGCCACCCTCTAGCAGACACGCGATCAGCTTCCGCCGGAGGGAAAATATGAAAAAACGGAACTCGATCGATCATTACATACTGCCGAACAAGATTGTGTGCAGTATACTCGGAATGTGGCCATTCGATGAAGGACATTCGATGTACAAGATAGTGTTCGCACGTTTCCGGTTGATGTTCTGTGTGGTGGCCATTTGTACCATTTTCGTGCCACAGATCATGTTCGTTGCCGTGAATTGGGGCGATCTGAACATTTTAACAGGTAATTGAAACGAAACAGAATCAATCGACCGATACTCATAGTCACCATTGCCATCGACCATGATTGACGTTACGCTCCGGGAAAATTACTTTCAACCATAACGTGCATGCGAGCGTTTCAACAGGTGGCGAAGTTCGCTACGTGTCTTATCCGTTCGCTTTATTTTGAAATATATATACACAATATAAAAGTATTTCACAAATAATGAAAGAAAGCAACAACCAAAGTCATAATCACATATCATCGTTTTTAATTCATTAAATAATAAAGTATAGTTACCTTGATGTTTTCTTCTGGAATTAGGTGTGGGATGCGTTATAACGTCGTGTGCACAATTATTGTTCAAAATTTGTTATCTAGTGATAAAGAGAGAAAGTACTCATAAATTGTACAAAGAACTGAGGAGTTTGTGGGACTCGTCCGATGATCCTGTAGAGAGACAATCCTACGAGATGTTCGCCGAATGGGCGAGAACTGGTTCTATAATCTTCAACTCGTCGTGCGCGTTGACAGTGACCGTCTTTGTGCTTTCAGCGATTTTTGATTACGTTAAAGGAGGAAGCATCGATAACAGTACCGATAACAACCGACATTTGCCATTTGATGTCTGGTATATGACATTCGTTTAAATTAAAGTCTATTACTAGTCGATAAAAAAAAGATAACCAATAAAAGTCTTTAAAATTTGATCTGTAAATTATACTTTTAATTGAAGTATTAATTATTGTCTTAGGTACGGAACGGATATCTCCGGATCCCCCGATTTTGAGATCGCCTTTGCTTGTCAAGTGATATCACTGTTCATTTGCGGCTCCGCAGCAGCTGGAATGGTCACCACGTGCGGGACGATCATCTTGCACATATCTGGACAATTTCGATTAATAAGCACATGGATCTGTAACATTGGAATTGAAATCAATGGTCAGCCCACTAATTGCTTGGTCAATTATCCGTCGAATTTATCAGCGAGTCTGCTCAGATGCATCCATCATCACCAACGACTGGTGCAGTAAGCATCCTCTACTTTTTTTTTATAAGAAAGTTTGTCTTTCAACGTTTTAACGTTATGGTTCCTTGGATACAGACTGGTGAACGATGTCAATAGTTTGTTAACTCCAATAATTTTTATGCAACTGCTTACGGGCGGCATTGAAATATGTTTGAGCGGGTTTGCGCTTATGAATAACGATGCAAGTGCCGATCAATTCAAATTTGTCACCTACCTAGCTTCGATGATGATGCAGCTTTTGCTGTGGTGTGGTCCTGGCGAAATTCTTATTCAAGAAAGTCAAGATGTAGGATATTCAGTTTATCTGGATTTACCGTGGTACAAACTGCCACCAATTTATCAAAGGTATCTTTTGTTGATGATCCTTAGATCGCAAAAATATTGCAGCATTTCGACATTAACGTTCGAAAAACTGTCTATTCATACCTTAACAACCGTGAGTAATTATATTATTCTTGTTATACGTTGATTAATTCATTAAAAACCCTCTAGGTACTTGAAATGTTTCGAGTAATATAAACTGATGTTTACAGTAAGAATCTGTTTACAGGTATTCAATACTGCTGCCTCTTACTTTACATTATTACTACAAATGCAGGAAAAATTATTGCCAGAATAATGATGGCAAAAAATATGTGTAATTATACCGCAATAATAAATAATAATTCATCGATATAAGAAATAATAGAACCAACTATTCGTGTGAAAATACTCCTGTGTTTGTAGAATTGAGTGGAACGATAATATTTCATTCATAATTATTGAAATTTTAAGTTAAATTAACACGCATGATGTATATCTGTAGTTAAATGATTTTAAAATTTGGCGCGGCGTATTCAGCGGCCATCTTGCCACGCCCTCTTGGCGTCCCGGTCAGAAGTCAGTTACAATTTGAACTAGTGGGTGCGTTCCGTGCTGCTTGTGCTTAAATTTGTGAAAAAAGGTGGAAAAACTGCGAAAATAGAGCTAATTCGTGTTGGTAAGTGCTCAATTGACATTTTTCTCGATATTTTGATATATTTTACGATAAAAACGAACGATTAGAAGCGATAAAGAGTCTCTTTATGAATACGACCTTGAGCGTCCTGCTCAACAGCAACGCGATTGCAATTTTATGTTAGATATTTCTGTTATAATACCTCTAATTGTTCTTATTTTCGATTTTATTTGATAATTAATCACTCTACTATTGAATATTGTAGTAAATATTTAATATTCTTTGCTAAATTTCATTTTTACAAGAATAATGTCATGTCTGATGTAGTAGCTCATATATTTTAGTATTTTTACATATAATACAATGAAATATACAATATATTATAAAAATTAGAATGTTTAATGAATAGGTTTTCATATTGAAATAAATTATGCATGATAATTGAGTTTTTGATTGATCTCAAATTCAGTTCATCATTAAACATTCTACATATAGAAAAGTGTGTATAAAAAGTATGTACTGATTATATAAGCAATAGTATTTATTGCATTTTATCATTAACAGTTCACAAACCTTCTTTACCAGGTGTTTATGATATATTTTCATTTTATTCATCTAAACATTTTGTGTATTCTAATGAATATGTTCTGAATATGTTATCGGTGGCATAATACATATAGCTTCTTATACATTTCCTTAGAATTTCATTACGTTACATCATTCTTAGATTCTTTAAGTTTTATATCTTGCAAAGATAATGTTACCTTTTGCATCCTACTTTATTTTCACTTAGTATTCTTACTGAAAGTAGATATAATTCCAACAGACTATCATAAATGTTTAAAAACAGGCAAGTTACTATAGAATGATAAAATCATAATGTAATCAGCGGTTGGAAAGTATAAGTTACCCATATTCTTTGTATTTCATACAAAGAATTCACTTAGTCATACATTTAGACTTTATATTTTAGAATGCAACAATACAAATTGCTATTTATCCATAAAATTATATTGCATTATGTTTGTTTATGCAATTGATTTGTATAAACTAGCCCTCTGTGGAGATTTTACTGAGGTCCATGAGCAGTTCATGGATCAATACATTTTACCATCGATAACTCAGAATATAAATTTAGCAGCAAAGATATTGCATTGATTTTTGTTTGGTTTAATCCATTTATTGATGCATATACTTTTATTTATCAATGATGAAACTAAAGTCCACCTCAAAATCTTGATAATCAATTTTTATATCACATTCTTTAACTGAACTTTTACTTTAAAGAATACAAAGCACTTTCATTCTCCCAAAAGTGTTTCCATTTTCAATTCAATAAATTAAAATTAATTTAACATTACAGTTCAACATAAATTTAATTGTTTCTACAATACTTAAATCTTGCTTCAACTAGCATACCTATTATATGTATAAATTCTTCAGCAAAATTGTTCTTTCTTGTTGCTGCTAGAATTTTCAATACAAAAAGTACACATTTTTTCCTTTAAATCATTCTTAGAATTGAACTGGTAGGACAAAGGAAAAACAGAACGAACACAAATCGTTGCAAAACAAGCCATGTATCTCAACTTCCAGCAAGTCCCTTATAAATATTTACATCCGTATGCCGAGGGCGTGGGGTGGGGCTCGCTTGTATCCCGTGTCTTATCATGAATTTAACCCCCTTGTTTTCCTGTCGATAGAGTACAGACGCGTGTACCTTCTTTCTTTTTCCATGGACGTTGGTCGGTAACACAGGTAGCATCGTAATGACCTGTTTTAACCAGCCATCGGCCGTTCCAAGTTTGGAGCATTTTCTGAAATAACCTCCGATTCCAACTTTATACATACAACCCTTTGCTCCAGGGTCTTTCTAGTTCCCAAATTTTACGTGCATGTGCAGTACACATTTCTTCATTTGCTTGTACAGTCGAAGGAAACAGTAGGGTAATTTTGAAACTAACTAATTTATTTTTATTTCCAACCATTCAATTTATATACATTTAACTAATTATTGAATCAACAAAGATGTACAATGTTGTGCGTTGGAAAATAATAATTGAAATAGTAGTCAAGATTTTAGGTCAAAAATTTGGATTATTAAATTCTTGGTCTTTTCTTCTAATTAGAATAATTAAATTCTAATTTATGGTGTTTATTGTTTGACGTACTTTCAAACTTCATTATTTCCGCGGACTGTACGTGCAGTTTATACTCGAAACACGTCTTAAGGAATCACAGGCCGCAATTCAATGAAGGGCTGAAATTTTTAAGGGACTGCACGATGCTGATAAAAAATAGACGATGTAACTCGAGTACATTCTCACGCGCGGTTTCATGAGATGCTCGTGATATTACATGAGATCAAGTTCCTTTTATCCTCGGATCTTCCCTCGTGGACATGAGTACTTGTAAAATTTGATGTCCCCCCGGTACTTAGGATATTCAACTAGCTCGTCCTTTCGATTCATACGAATTTGAAAATGTTTTTATTAGAACGTACATTTTCTTGATCAAAATTCCTGAGATTCCTTATTTAAATTTCTTGTAATAAATTTTGAGGCAATTCCGTAAATTAAAGTTGATGTACTCTGATTAGAATTTATTTTCTCATCTCCTTATTTTGAAACATAAAGAGTTTCAATAAAATTGCAATAAAACGTGTTCAGATTCGAGATGCACTCGAAAGAACTGATTCGTTTTCGATTGACGCGAACATAATCGATGCAAACACTGCAAACCTTTTCGAGCTCGTTTCGCGGGAAAACAAAAACTGGCCCGCGTCACCGGCTAAATGTACTGGCCAATTTGCAATTAATCAATCTGTGGCGGCTAAACAATTCTCTCTGGCCGACTTCAAAGACTGTTGGCCATCGTTCGCGATAAATCATCGTCGGTCGGCCGAAAACAGATGGTGAAATATAGCGACGGCATAATAACAGGTAGCCGGGGTGTTCGTTTATTTGCCAGCGTCGAATAAACACCGCCGCAGATCCGGTGTCTACCGTTGGAACGGTTAATTGTCGGTATTACATTTATTCCGGTGAAAATATTTCGATACACGTCGGGTTCATCGCGATCGGAGCCCCGCTGTGTTGTCGCCCGTGTCTGGCCCCTCGTGGATTCGGCCCGGGTCATTAAGCGTCCCCGAATGTTCATCGAAATGCCGTCAGTTACGTTTTCGTTTAATGATACTTACATTAACCGAGCCGTGTTTATAATGTTGGCCAGAGGTTCGGTGTCGCTTTTCGCGTGTGCCACGTGCACATCATTCATTAACGTCCGCTGTTTGAATGACAAACTTCCTGCTTGCACTATCGTCCTCGCATCGTTTGCGTTCCCGTTCTATGATTCGTTGTCGGCATTTTGAAGTGGATGCCTTTTTTTTTTTTAATTTAATATCATAGCAATAAAGTCAGAAAATTATTGGATTAAATTATAACAACGAATACGAAATAGGAAAATTCTTTTGAAACTCTTCGGAGTTTAACTTTAAACGAAACGAATAAAATCGTGAATTGTGTATTATTTAATGAAACGTAGTTCTTTCTTTCATACCAGTTTTCCTTCTTACAGAGTGCGCGTGGATAACGGAAGAAGGATTTCACAATATCCCCTGGAAATTATGGACCAACTTGGAGCGTATTCTTGCGGATGGGCTGTGCCTGACATATCACGGACATCGACTACTGGCGGCTCGGTAAGTGAGAGAAACTTTTTTACTCAATTTCTACTTAGCGCTTTGACTGTTATAAAAAATGAGACACGACCTCCACCGCAAATTTAATATAATCCACTAGAAGAAAAGAGCCAAAGTTAAAAAATGTTTAATTTAGTTATAACTATATCAACAAAGTAAAGTAGAATTTATTTTTTACGCGTTTTATTAATTTTCAATCGTTTGAATTAAATTTTGTTTAATTAATATATTGAAATTACAGTAGTCGAATATTGTAATCTTTCTATATATTTAAAATAGTATTTTATACAATAACGAACAATTAAGAGTCAATTACGATTTCAAATTAATGTGCATAATAATTCATGGCTCGAAACTTTGAAATAACAATGTGGATTGATAGAAGCAAATTATAGTTGAACATCGGTCATGTCTAAACAGAATTAATTTACTTACATTATGCGCTAGTTCGGAGGTAATTAGTTTGTCAAATAGCGTGCACGCAAAATAAATAGGAAACGTTTAATAACATGTCAAACGGTATTCACGCAAATACGACGAATTGTTTTACGAAACTATTGATAACGAAGCGACAGTTTCGATCGCGCGATTTGTTACAGAACTGTGTAACTATGTATTTAATTTTAAACAAGTACAAGCGAAATATGATAAACTTCCGTCCTGCAACTCCGGTTTGATTAAATCTTGTTATAAAGTGTAAAAGCAGAGCTCGTATTTATGCTCTTCGAAGGTATATATAATCTCAATAGAAGTTCCGTACCTCGTTTCTTGCAAACTTTTACTTTGTAAACTTTACTGAGGAGCAAGGCAGTAAGCTGATTTTGCAACTTACAAGGTGATCGTATCTCGGTATTTATCAAAATATCGGAAACGATCATAGTCCGTTCGATAAAAAAAAAGAAGATGTTTCTTGACTATTCGTAGATAAAAAATTGAGGATGATCACGTTTTAAGATTATTCTGTGACTTTTCTATCAGATGTCAAATATTAATCGAACTATACGCAGCTAGATTGGTTCTGAATTAATTTACCCACGTGATCGTCATCGATTGCTACAAAGGTGACGTTCTACGTCTCTAAGGGGGGGCTGAGGAAAGGTTGTATGCGTTTGACAGGATGTCGGCTAATCGCTTTCCTCAAATCGCGCCTTTAGTCTACCATGCCAGTCACCTGTCCCTTTCGCGATCCTGCGTGTTTCACGCGTGAACAACCTTTCATCCCCCTTCGTGCGGTTTAAAGATCGAGGGTGTACAAAATTACCAGGGTTAACAAGGGTGTCTTAGTTTAGACACTTTGATTCTTGGCCAACAATCGGTGTTTCTCAGGAGAACCGTTCCGAAGGGGTTGTAGATCAACAGATCTTAATGAACAGGGGCTAATAAACATGTTCCCGAGTCTTCGTTATCGCGTTAATAATTAGCTAGGGGATGCTTGTCCTGTTGCTCACAGGTTATTTCAAGCATTACCAATATTTTTCTATTTGATTGAATATTTTTACAATAATACGTCTTTGACCCTTTTAAAATTATTTAATAAGGCAAAGTATTATACTATAAAATACAGTGTATAAAGTAAAAGTCGTGAACGGTCAGTTTTTCATTGAGCAGTGCAATAGTAGCAAGGTTAATCAGAATTAATACTTTCAGTGAAGCTACTCTCAGTCTCGTTTCTTATTTATCTTGATAAACACAATTTTTCTTTCACCCTCGACTGGATTCAAATGAAATTCTACCTGCGTCACCGTAGATTTACCGTTTATCCCGAATGCTCTTCCTTCAAGTCCCGTCGTAGAAACGGAAGAGAAATTACTCCGGCAGGATCTTGCTTTAATCACACCGGTTCTCGTTTCCCACCCTCCCCCTTTTGTCTCGTTCTTTTCCGCGAACGTCTTAATTACTTGTTCGTTGCTCCAAATGAATAAGTTCAAAATGAATTGTTGCTCGGGTTACGGTACAAGGAAGGGTGGAGATTGAAAGACGCGAGGTAGGAAATCGAAAGAGGTCGGGAATCGTGGGTTTCGTCGCAATCGGGAGATTCCAGGGATCAAGGAAAATGGACCCGATTGTCCTGGCAGTAACAATTGATTAAACATGCTCCGAGTTTCGGCGAGTTCAGTCCGCTCGCCGATCGAATTTCCTATTCGACACCGAATTGAAAACTGCCCCCCTGGCCTCTGTGTTCGCCCATGGAACGTTGGTATACCCCGTGTCTCTCGACGGATCGGACGGTCCGGATCGGTGCTGCTGGAATTTGGACCATCAGGGTTAAAGGGGGTGGGCCAAAACGCACAGTCGAAATTCAATACCTCTAATGGAAGTGTCAGGTATCGTTGAGGGTGATCCCACGGCACGAAGTATTCGACGAAAGAATTCGAGGAATTAATTAAATTAATGAAGAGGCGACCGTGAGATATCTGTGTTCCGCAAATTACGTGTAAAGAATCGCACTAGTAAATGAACTGCTTAGACACCAAACTGATCGTTTTCTTAGTAATGTTACAAACGTTCTCTTCTCAAATTTAATCTCTTAATTCATTCTTTAATTATTCTTTCATTTTCCATTCAAATGTTAATTTGACATGAAGTAAAACTTATGAAAGTAAAGAAATTATCGCAGAATGTCGACATAAATTTTAAAATCGATCTTTTAGTGTTAAGGGATTGAGAAATTGCAAAAGAGACACACATGTGAGGTAGAATACAAATATTATACATCGTGCAACATTTAAAAATATTTTTAAAGGGACCTAAAATTTGTTTCCCAAGTTACGGATACTGAAAGTATTAAAGTAAAGGAAACGCATTTTTTTTTCATTTAACCATCGCGAACAGTTCTTGGTTTATTTTCGCAATCTTTTATTTTTCCTTTTCCTTCGTAAGTAGCCGGAGTCTCAGTTGAAAATGTTGAAAGGGTTGAGCTCATCCTTTTCCGAGCGCGAGTCTGCCTTCTTACGCTTTGCCTAATTATTTCGCGCGAGAAGAGAACGTTTCGTTTTAGTGCATCTCCGTAGGCGGTGCATCGAGGATAGAGGAATGCATTACGCGTTTGAGCTTCTTAAGTTGCAGCAAGCATTCCCGTCATAAGCCGGGGAGAAAAAGGGATTTTCGTGAAAACTGCCGCCGGCTACGGTTTTAATTCTGTTCCGCAATCCTTAATGAGCACAATGTTAAACAACCGCCGGGTTCATTTTTGCCGCGCGAAAGATTTGATTCCTTCTTTAGGAGGATACCTCTTCGTTATTTAGCTGTCTAACAAGTTCCTGTTGTCTTTTGATACGAAGGGAAGCAAATTTGTTTTCTACAAAATTAATATAATTTAGTTAATAAAAACTGGCATTCTTGAAACGTTCAAGCTATCTTTTAATTCCAACATTTGTAATTAACATTTCTATTAATACGTTTCACTTTTGCTGTGTCTCAAATTATCGTCACGAATGCATTTGTTATTCGTATTTTTCCCGCATTTAAGGTTCCCCATTAATACGATAATTTTCTTCACAAAAGGAGACAAGAAATCTTGATACGAAATGTAAAACGCAACCGGGTAAACTGTTCGTACAAAAATTTTAATTAAATTCAAGGAAAAAAGAAAGCAGTTGCGAAAATTTCTCGTCCCTGCGGCCTGCTCGGAATTTCATTACATCCCCATCCTCGGACTTTGAATTTATATCGTTGTGTTATGAAAAAACAATTTTCCTACTACTATGAGATTTCAAAAGTGGGCAAGAAACCTTTGGTTGCAGTCTTGAATTAAATTTCACATTATTCCAGTACCATCTTCTCGGTTTCCTTTCATTTTTCAGTTCTCTGTTTCACGTAACACTGAACATTAAGTGTATTTTTTTAATTGGCAATGAATTTTTACACACTCGTGTAATTTGAATTATAATAATTGTAACATTGGTTAAACAGGGTATAGAAATTTCTTTTGTTATTTCATTTTTGAAGTAGCACACAGTGACGTTTTGGTAACGTGTCAAAGTGTCACTGTGTTCTAATGGTTGACATCGTGAAAATAAAAATCTTTCAAACGAATCAGAAACAATAGCGAGCGATTATCTATGATAAAAAGCACAAGGAACATTAATAGACCTCTCACAGGGCACAAAGCTTCCAGCTTAGAAGCTTCTCACGCTTTCGAATATTTCATCCCGGATTCCGCGACGATACAATGGAGGGACAGAAAAAAAAAGAAAAGAGAGATTCAACTGGCTGAGCTTGCCGTTTGCAATCTTAACCGGCTTCAGTAAATCCCCAGAAAAACGACTGGCCTGGCCACTTAATATTTCACCGCATTAGCCGACGTTCGCAGATTACTCATGGGGTCTCTTACAGTGGTGTTAGGGCGCCGGTTACAACAGGACGCGAGAGGGTTTCGCCTCGAGAGTGGCAATCGTCGATAAAACGGAATTACCGGCGTTAATAATCGAGGCCGGCTCGCGCGTTTACTCGCGGGACAGCTCGGTTGTCCAACGACGCTGCACGTTTGAATTATCCACGTAACAACAGCGTCCCCGGCCCTTTAAACTCCACCCCGTGAACTTCTCGCTGACAATTCCCGTTCGTCCACTTGATCATGGAATTAACGAAGTCCGAAAGGTCTCCTCGTAATTAAGAATAGTTTTACCGTACGAAAGATACGCCATAATCGGTACGGAACCAACCGGTATAGTTACGCAATAATTTATACACGATCGAACAATTAATGAGAAGTTTCGAATTATTTTTTAGATTTCTTTTCTTAATAAATAGATCTAAAATTTGAAGTTCTTTCACGACTTAGATGTAAAAAATATAGATGCATTGTTAAGTGATAACGTTAAACATTTAAAGGATAATAACACCCCGTAAGTGTTATCCATTATCTCGCGTATCTTCCGCGATAATAGTCTATCGGTTGGTGATAGTTGGGGGTCGCGGCAAGGCGCGATAAGTTCTCAAAAGAGCGCGAAAAAAGGGCGGGCAGAATTGCCGGAGACAACCGAACCATCGTTCAACTCATTTTCTTAACTCGTGGAAAGGGGGCGGTTCGCCGAGGAACTCGGTTGCGCGAAAAAAACTTTCGGGAGGAGGCATTACGCGGTAATTATCGAAGGGGATGGTCCGTGTCCTGACGAAATTATCGTAAAAATAGCGGTGTATTATCGCGAGCCCGGCTCGCAGTTCTCGTTCGGTGGTTATTGCCCGGCCGTGATAAGCTTTAACGAGACCACGCGATATATATATATATTTTTTTTTTTATTTATTCCCAGCGATACCAACCAGGAGCTTGTTGTCGGTCACGTGACCGCGAAAACGAGCAATATCTGATGGCAGCTCCTGTCACGTTTCGGGGATTTATCAGCGTTTCAGTTGACAGGGGAAATAATGAAGTCGGTGTTGCGAAAATCGGCCAGATCTGTCCCGTTTCACAGATCCACGGAGAAAACGCTCGGGTTTTTCCCTGATCGGCGTGCATCTGCATATTTAAATGGAACGCGCGGCGATTCAGTTTTTCGGAAAAACATCCATTTACCCGGCCGTTTAAATGGGACGAATGCAGCGCGCATAAATTTTCGGACCGGGGGGCTCGAAAGGGGATAATTTGCCGTGGTTGATTTATACGAATCGTTTTCATTTGTTTTTTAATGGACACCGCTGTTTGGAGCGTAATGTTTTTTCGACTTTTATGGGTAAATTACAGAGCTGCATTTTGCAAAAATTGTTTTAACAAAGAATTGGCATTTTCAGTGTTCTGCAATTTTTGGGAAATTGTAAAAAATCTACAGAATGTTTGTAAATATCAAGGCGTGAAATTTTTCGTTCAACGAACGACTGTTTCGTTTCTGTAATGTTTGGTATTTTGGTTAAATTGAAAGTTTGCCATGTAAACTATTTCGGCTGAAAATGGAAAAGTTTATTCGCTCGTGTTTGCATTAAATGTATTAGTCGGGTAACAGAATAAATCTGATTGTCGAAAACGCAAATTTAATTCCAGTAGCGCCCCGTTGGTTGGGAGTTAACTTTCCTTTTATTAAATATAGAGCAACTTCCGGTGAAGCGAATTTAATGTTGCCACACCCGAAAATTTCAGCCGCATCACGTTCTATTTCGTTCGAAAAGATTTCCCCTTTTGCTCGAGCTATCGAAAATTTGATATTGCTTTGTTTATTCTCGTTGCCGAAAAATTTCTATTAAAGTCTAGAAAATTGAGAAAATCAATTACGTATCGTGTTCCAATTCTTTTTTCGTACGGCAATATAATATAATAACTTCGTCGGATTGAAATAAATCGCACAACGATATTAACTGCGAAACAACCTTATATTCCCTTGGATAACTGCGTTAGAAAGGAAGTAAATTTGATGCAATCTCATAACCCTCGCATTGTCACGAGACCTCGTAAGGGAGCAGGTTTTACGAGGCAATATATTTAGCACCGATCACCAAACACGTGTCAGGGTATTTTCATTTTAGATGGTGGTGTGTCGTAAAGGGGTAAACTTTCGGGCTATAGCCACCCCCGATTGAATGTAAAAAAGCGAACATACCCCACCTTTGACCCTGCTTCTTTTTCTCGTACCTCGCTTATGGTTCCTCCGTGCCGTGCAGAAACTACGTCGAACGTTTCTTTTTCTTGTTCCTGAATTTTGCACAACTTTTCTGCCACAGTTTGCGCAAACGTGCGCTATCTCACCATGCCGTGTGCACGCTTTACAAGCCTCGCTTACGAGGGGGGAAAAAGCCCGAAATCTCGTCTTACTCACGTCCCTGCGTACCTGTCCCGAACCAATAAAACGCCTCGAGGGTAGATTCTTTTTTATGATTCTTCACCGACTAGATTTTTCTTTCGTTTTATTCGAAACCACCTATCTGTCCCTTCGGCCGCGTTTTAAGGCCACTATAATAAATCCCAATATTGAATATACTCGTGGGAACCAGCCTGGGTCGTGATGCATTTCTGTCTTCCTTTTTTATCCAGAATATTGGGTTCATATTGGCTTTTACTTCGAATTAAATGAACCAGATTCTGCCTCCTTCATGTACGATGTTCCATTATGAATTATTTTATACCAATTTAAGAAAAATTCGTCATTCACTTTTCGTTTCTTAATTTTATATTCTCAGTATTTGAATTATGCTTTGATTACGATATTATTTTCGAAATTTACGTGTAATTTGAGTATTTCATTCGATGGCATTTTGAGATGGAAGGATTCGACGGTTTCCAAGATAATTAGAATAATTTGTGATCGATGAAGCAACTCTGTTCCGCCTCGGAATAGTAAACTTCTCTTAAAATTCAGAGCATCGATTCTTCGAAATTCACCTTTCTCGAGAGTTACACCCCTGATGGAACCGACGATGTTAATCGAGTCTGGTCGGTGGAACAATTGTGGGCCGGTGTCGAAATCGAATTCCCGGATAGAATAACAGAATTTTCATCGATCGCACGCAGATCAGTGGCTCTGTTTTCTGCCGTAGAGTTTTCTACGAAAGGAAAGCTCTCGCTATCGAAAAAAATAAAAGAAAAAAAGGATCGATGAACCAATTAAGCGGCGAGTAATAATGACAGGGAGGGAAGGTACTGATCGATTGCAACCCGTCTGCGAACACGCGTTCCGGTCGAGAGCGGATCGAGGCTGAATACGAGCGAGAACGCGAATGATAATTAACCGTTTCGCAAATACGCTCGGCTTTGGGCGCATTCTATAAGCCAAAAACCTCGATACCAAATCGGGACCCGTTCAAAGTAAAGCAAATAGAGAGGCGAGCGTGGCCCTGGCCTTTCCATAAGGGAATTTGCGTGTACAACGCGTAATGAACGTTGTCGAGAGGCTTGATATGTCGATTACCTGGTCCGCGCCGATTAATACGCCTGGAACCAATCATCGATTTTCAACCGGTTTGTCAAAACGAATCGTGATTTTGTTGTACGTTTTGTCGTTCTGACACTCAATACATTTTTCATCGATGCCTGGCTGTTGTTGGCAGCGGCTGACGCATAAATTTAATAGAGATTTTCAATGAAATAAACCGTGTGATTTAACGTCTACGATCGTTGATTGCCGTGACATTGTAACGACTCGATAAGATTTCAATTGTTCGCTGAACAATTATATATTATTTGAAATATAATTCTTTATCGTGTAACAAACCATTTAATGTATTATTCGGGACGGAAATTTCAAGAAAACTGACAGGTCTTTTTATGGAATTTTCAAAAAGATTTCATGCCAGTTTTTCGAGCACGGTACCCGGTGATTTTTCGCGATGGCAGAATCGATCGTACGCAACGTGGTGGATTGGCGTGGAGCAGAATTTCGCGTATTTGCCGATTCCTCCGGGCGAAAGCGAAACAAACGGATCCCCTGTGTTTAATCATCTGCCTCGACCCGCGTGTCTCCCTCTTATCGACGTCACTGTCCATCGAGTTACCGGCTTAATCGTTACAGTTCCCGAGAGATTGAAAAAAACAAATTAGGCTACTTCACCGCCAGATTTTTCGCGACCAAATTCCATGGGGGTGGTTCCCGGCGAGACAATGAAGGGTATGTTTAACCCCTTCACCCTGGAGGGAACTGTTTGCGAACGTACGATGAATAATTGATATAAAATGTACCGAATTGCAGCAGCATCAATGATTTTTCAGATCAATCAATGTACATAGAATTTTAGGAAGATACAT
The DNA here is from genome assembly GCA_022405125.1 of Anthidium xuezhongi. Taxonomy (NCBI): domain Eukaryota; kingdom Metazoa; phylum Arthropoda; class Insecta; order Hymenoptera; family Megachilidae; genus Anthidium; species Anthidium xuezhongi. The sequence continues at coordinate 3,993,116 of CM039649.1, forward strand.
TGTTTCAAAAGAATTCAGTGAAATATTATTTTCATCGTTTATTACCTCGTTTTGCAAAAATACATCGTATCCGTTCCATTGAGCTAAGCAATATTTCCTCGATAAAATACCTACCTGGTGAAGTTGTGGTCTCACCTGCGAGATTACCGCGTCCAACGGATAAACGACGAGTTTCCTCTTTCGTGATTGGAAAGCGGATGATATCGCGTTTCGTCCAATAATGTAGTTGCCATCTTGGATTAAGGTATTATCACGAGATAACCGAGATAACGTTTCGAAAAAACGTGAACAGAAAGAAAGCTTCAATGCTTAACAATTTCTTGGATCGTACATTTCATCATTATTTTGCAATTAGATTGAAATAAAATATCTTTAAAGAGATGATTGATTTCGGACCTGGAAAGTCTAACGTGATTTCATGACATGAAAGTATTATGAAATAGCGCTTATGGTATTTGAAGCTTAAAGTTTTACCGAAATGACTACATAAATTAATTCATTAATAACTTTGATACAGAGTGTTTGGTTAAAAATTGAATATTCGTTAATAAGCATTTGTTGATTCATTGTTCGTTTCAACAAAGTACCACTGAAATAATATTAAAAATATCGATGAAACGTTTATACAGCTGCTTTTATTAAACTTTCAGCTTTGATTTAATGTACTCCAAGTGTTATTTTGCAATACTTTTAAGTCGTCAAATAGTATTTCTTCTTCAGTCTTCAAATAATTCCTGAAATGATGACAAGGGATCATTGAAATAAATAATCGTACACAAGGAATGCACAAAAAACGTTAATATAATAACAATAATAATATATATAACGTATATGCATGTATACATGGTTCTTATCAACAATTTCATCATTTTGCTTTCCCTAGACTACCCAAAAGTGTCACTGGAAGTGGCACGAGAATCCGTCTCGTTCCTTCCCACTTCGAGAACGTATTTCTCTTCGTGAAAAATCGTTTTCACGATTCTCTGTTCGGAAACGAGCCGGCTTCGTTGCATTTCCCCTAACCTTCCGGCACGTTAGCCGATAATAATGTAATATTTATAATATATTAACATCTTCATTTCTTTTTTTTTTTTTTATTCTTCTTAACTTCTGGACTCGCTTGTATTCGCGTCGCTTATCTAAAACGCAGTTACAAAAGAAGTTGCCCTAAACCTTTTTATTTATCATTATTACAATTTTTTTTTTTAATATTTCTTACTTATATTTATATTTTCTTCGGAAGTTATATAATTTACACGAGGAATCTTCAAAATTTCTGTAATATTTCAGATTGTATTTCTAGAACTCAAAGAGTATCGTTTTGTCGATAAATTTCTTTGCTGGAAATCGTTAGGATAAAATTGAAACGTTTGAAGATCCCCACACTATGTGTAACAAATACGTGTCAAGGTGGAAGAACGATAATACGTGTGACTTGATTATTTACAATATTACGTGTCCACGTGTAAATCAGGCCACCCACCTAGGAATGACCGTCGGATTAATTATTATCGATCTAAGTGTTTCCCATTGCCTACGTTGCTTAACGGTATCGATCGATGCGTTTTTTTTTCTTCTTTTTTTTTACGACTATCGGTGCCTCGTTGACGAACTCACGAGTGCCATTTGAACGCTCGAAGGCTGTTTCGAGTGCCGAAATATCACTGGAAATGACTGGCAGTATGTACGCGAGGAAGGTTCGCAATAAAAATTTTTGTGACGATAGGGAACGATGTTTGTTGGGTCCCCGATGTTTACGAGAACGATAATTCTTTTCCCCTTTCGTGTGTATATACCTGGGCAGTTCATGTGACATTAATGCGTGTCTGTGTTTGATTCCTTTTCGTTAGGTGTACATAAAATATCGTACGATTTAATTGGACTCGATAGTCGAAATCTGTTAACTTATTTTATACGAAACATGGAAATTATCTAACCAGCCTAGGCTTTCAATAAATTAATAACCTTACGATACGAAGTTTCTTCGAAAATCTAAAGAATACAATTCTCAAAACATTGGTGCTTGTTAGGTGTAAAATGGCAGTATTGTGTTGTGAATAACGATGGTAGTTTTAAGGTCTATTCTGGTATAATTAAAACGTGTTAACACTCTGAATATCGTGTCAATTTTAGGGGGAATTTCTATTCAGTCAATTAGGAATAATTTACGAAACAGAAATAATATACCGAACGTAATTGGGAAGATTTCTATAATTTTAACATATTACTCATACGAACATCCTAAATTACGAATGTCCTTCAAAATCTTCTATCAAAACGCTTGAACGTCGAAAGTTGGAAACTTTTGATGTCATCGAGTGTCTCATCGATGTAACCATTCACGATTCGTGTATCTAAAATGATTTCTCGAGTCCCGGGTGTATCACGCGCTCGAAGTATCATACAAAACATGATAAACACCGGAGAACAAGGATGAAAGGGGATAGAAAAGGGGCGAAGAGTTAACAAAAGTCACCAGAGCTGGAAAGCAACCCCTGGAGACAACACACGATTCTCGTGTAGGAAAGAGGGAAAACGAAAAAAAGAAAGAAAGAAAGAAAGAAACGAGAAGAGACGTTTCGTTCGTTCGTCGGGGTTTATTTTTCACGGCCGACCAAGCCGAAGAGGAGACGACGACGACGACGACGACGACGACGGTCGCCAAGGAAAAAGCCTCGCAACGCGGAAGCGAGCGAGACTCGAAGGGTTGGGGGCGAATCAGGGGTGTGGGAGAGAAGGAGAAAAAAAAATGAGAAGTGAAATTTTACGAGCCTTAACCCGTGAGCACGAGAGTAAAACGGCTTTTACGATGCTCCAGAATGAAGGTTTCATTCCATGACACCAGTCATCGAAGTAGCGGAAACGGCATCGGGGATTAACTTGGCCGGAAATGAAGTGTCGTTGCCGAGCGCGGGCGTATCGAGAACTCGATAAAAATAACAAATTGTGGCCGGGAGAATCGTGTTCGGATAAAATCGTGGACGGGAAAGGTGTAACAAATTAAACGGAATGTCGGAATAAACGATTCGCTCTGAAATCGACCGGTTTGATACGACATTAAAGAACTTCAATCACCGTGAGACCGTGAGGGGCACAGAATCACCCCGTTTTTCGAGCGTGTGTATTTTATTCTCATAGGTAAATCACAGTGTTTATTCATCGTAATAACTAAAAATATTTTGTCACTCTATGGAATCCTATTTTCATTTTCTAAACAAATGAAGCTTTACTTCTAAATATGCTTTGGGGTATATCTGCACCTCTTGTGGTCCAGGGAAGGTAGAAGTCTCGTTTTCTATCTTGATATATTATTTAATATGTGTCTCAGCAAACGAATTCTAAGTTATTGGAACGATAATCGTCTCTAAATGGAATGTCTTACCTGAACAGAACAAACAATTTTCTGGTCCTTTGATTCTAGCACTATACTTCAATCCTCTATGACAATTAAAATATTTGTTATCAGTACGTAAACGAACTTATCGTCATTGACTACACAATGGTCCCTCAGAATTCGATTGTTGCACGGTCAACATATGAAATCGTGTCTCTTGAACAATTATTTCGGGGGAAAGAGAGTCGTGAATGAACGATGATGAATACACGCGTCTATTGTTCAGAAAGAATAGTCATAGAGGATTCAAGTCAGACGTGTTCGTTGGACGGACATCCACGCCGTGAAAGATCTCGGGAATCTCTCGCTTCAGAAGCTTTTTTCATGAAAGGAACTGTTGTCTCTCGGACAGAGAGGCACCCTCTTTTGTTTGATACATCTAACATTACACGCGAGGAATGTAATCTAGATGAAGAGTTTATCTCATGATAATGCCGGTGCCGAGCGATCGTTCGTCTTCGTTTTGCGCAGCTTTACCGTTGCGAATATGTTTGTCCTGGAAAAATCGAATGATCAATCGAATCTTACAAATCGTTCGGGCTGCTGTCCAAACTTTCGATCGTTTGCAAAATCAACGACTCAAGGGATCGTAGAATTTTTGGGAATGTTTTGAATAAGAATTTTAGCAAAAATTTGCAAATTTTCAATATTAGAGATTGGAACTTTAGATATTAACGGTCACAGAACCCCTTGAATCGTTGTTCGTAGATTTATTGAGGTTGATAATAATGCTCGACGATCGAAAAAAAGAACTGTGTTCGAATGTTCATAGTAGAATCCCTCCGTTGTTCCCGTTGTTACACCCTTGTATCGCGACGAAAACAAAGGAGCAACGTATAACAATCGGGCAAACATTGACACGATGTTTCATGCGAAACGCAAACGCGAATAAAATAGAAAAGAGGTCCTTCGAGAATTACGATGCCAACAAAAGACTCGTTGCCGTTCGAATCCTATCGGAACGGAAGCAACGAAATTTAACGAAACAAAAGCGTTTCTCGAACAAAATTCCAAGCTGTACAAATATGTGCACAGAAACGTTTTTCACGAAGATTTTTATCGTTTCGATAGACCGGTTAATGAAAGGGGAAATCAACTATCGAACGAGTATAGATAAATATTTTTAAAGTTATGGAAACGGAATATTTTAACACAGAAATATTATATTGAAATACGCTATGATTTGACAGACAGAATTTATGGAGAATGAATTTTCTTTCGGGAAACAATTCACAGCCGTAATTGAAATATCTGTGTTTGCATCGCAAAAGAGATTAATTTTGCGTTTCACAGAGGGAGATGTAATAACGTAAAAAATATTGAAATCGTTTTCGAATTATCCGGTATCGGGCAACAATCGCGGGGAAGAGTAACGATCGCGTTATTATTCGAGGAATTATCGCGTACCGTAGCACTTTGGAATCAATCAAAGCATCAACGAATCGTTGCAGCATCCTGTAACGACAGATCGAACAAGAGTTACGATTGAAGTATCATCCATAACGTTGTTTTTTACCGGCGAAATAACAGGGTGCACGTCAACACGCGTCAAAGTATCGGACGCATTCTGATGCACTCTAACGCGTTCTATCTGATTAATACAAACAAGCGTCGACGAAAGCGCAAACAATATCAGACAACATGAAAACTTGCAAACAAAACATAGGTTTAAATGTTTCGGAGCAAGCAATGGGAATGTACATACATACATATATATATATACGTACACATACATATACGTGTATAGCTCTACGTGGAAGACTTGCGAACGGTCATTCGTGGTGCGAGTATCGATTCGGGTACACAGGTTCTGGGAATGATGATAAAATTGGAATGTAACGATAAACTTAAAAAAAAAGAAAGAAAAAACGAAACAAAATCATAAGGATGAAATTATAAATCGAACTTCAATCATCAAAGGCATACGTCCGACCAGGTAGTCTCCTTTTCTAACTTCGTTCAACGAAAGAAAACTTGAATAAACTTTGAAACATGATCAACTCTCGTATACGCTGATAATATAGTATATATCTATCGATCCTGAAGAACATCGAAGAAAGCACACGATAGATTTATTGCTGCTTCTTCTTCTTTTTCTTGTTCACGGACGCGTCCACACCCCAGAGATCGTACCAAGGTCCGCAAGTATTTTTGTCCCTTTCTCGATCCAAGTCCCTGCGGAGCTTGGTCCTGGGAAGAAGTGTCTTCTCGGCCACCGTTTGGTCCTTGACGACGATACAACTATACGTGGACTCCTCGTCGGACGCCTCTGTCTCGCTGAAATTCTGGGTCATACCATCCTCGTCGTCCGTGTACTTTTTCCTCCTCTCGTTCCTCTTCGCTTCGTTGTTCTCCTTCAGCTCGGCCACGATCATGTTTCGTTTGGCTTCCAGGCTGCGTTTCCGTTCCTTCTCGATGATGGCCTTTCGCGAAACGTTACCCATGAAATAGGATCTCTCCTCCTGGTGCATCCTGTACTCGGACCTCTCGACAGCTTTAGGCCTCTCTGCGGGGGTGGGGAAGTCCTCGAAGTAGTCGGATTTATCCGGCACATGGATCCTTTCCGCGGGCTTAGGTTCGTCCTGACGGGTGTCGTTCGTAATCGTCACGTCGCTGTTTCGCTTCTCCAGACTCTGTCGAGACGTGGGGCTGCCCTCGGGGGTTTGCTTCTTGGTCTCCTCGGAGCTGGCGTTGTCCTCCTTCGTCTCCTTCTTGATCATCTTCGGGATGTCTACCAGCGATCTATGTTGCCAGAGCGCCATACCCTCCAACACTTCGGAGTCCCGCCTGAACCTCCAGAACGACTTGGTTCTCTTCACCAACTTTGGACTCTTGGAGTCCACGTCGAAAGCTCTGCCCGTCTGTATCAAGTGTCCGACTGCAGTCGTTTGACGCGGGAGCAACGGTTTCCGGTTCTCGTCCTTCAGCGTGTTGTTGTTCGTGTCGTTCTTCTCCAAAGTTTGAGGCCCGTTCCTTTGGAACTTCTGCAGATTGCTTTGCGCCAAAGTGTTCTGATAACCGTGCCTTTCGATCACCTTGCTACGCTCCAGTTTCGTCTCGAAATTCGACTCGTAGCCCCTCTCCTTGTCCACCGACACGGTCTCGCGTACAAACTTCGTCTCGCCGTAGATCGCTTCTTCTTTGTCCGAGTAACGACGCTCCCTGTACAGGCTACGAGGTTCGGTGGGTCTCTCTGGCGCCTCCTCGGACGGCGGTCGTGGTCTTTCGAAGCGACGACTCGACGCCCGTTCGATGTTCCTGTTTCTGTCGGGATTCTTCTCGAAGGTTCTCTCCCTCTCGTAGGTGGAGGTCTTCTGGGCCGTCGAGGACGGTTTCTCCAGGTAACGATCCCTCTCACGATCGTACCTTTGAGGCGCGCGATTCCTCTCGCAGTCGTTATATCTCTCGTAAGGCGGAGGAGGTTGTTTCTCCTCTCTGCGCTCGAGGTTTCTGTAATCGTTTCGTCGTTCGATGAATTTCGGAGGACTGTGCTCTCGAGCGTACTTCTGCGCTGTTTGCTCCAATTTCTGAGCGATGTGTTCCACCTTTCTGCCGGTTTCCGGGATAGTTATGGTGCTCTCGTCGTCGGTGCCCGAAGAGGTGGCCGAGGACGTCTTCTCGTTTTCGTATTTCGACTCTTCCTGAGGTAGCTGATGATAACCGCGCCGTGAATTACGCTCCTGACCATCTGTTCTGTCCCCGTAATACTTTTTGTTCTCGTACTTCTGATAATCAATTCTGTTGCTGTAAGTGTCCTCCTCTTCCTCCTCTAATTCGATCTCTTCCTCCTCTGTCTCTTCCTGTTCCTTCGTTCTCTTAACCTCGCGACGTTCCTGCTCGACCTGTTCGTTACTTCTTCTCGCAGGCTTTCGAGACTGCTCCTCGTTGCTCATCATCTTGCTCTTACGGGTCGAATTCACTCGGCCACGATTCTCGTACTCGTTCTTCTGCGATCGTTCTTGCACCTTTTTACCTGATTTTCTGGACGGTCCGTTCTCCAACGTTCCACGATCGGAGAAGTCTCTGTTTTTGCGATCCTGACTGTCGTAATGTCGATTCGAGGCGTATCTCGTGTCCCCGTTCTCGTTGGCCTGATTCGCGTTCGATTCCGCCCAAAGGTCCATCGCGGTTCTATAAAGATGCCAGCTCTTCTCGTCCCTGGGTATCGTCTTCCACGAATCGTTCTCCCAGTCCTTGCTGCTCGATTTCTCCTCCTTCTGATGGTGCTTCACCGTCTCGGTTATTCTATCGGCGCGCGGCTTTCTTCGTCGTTGTCTGCGTTTTCGTTTGGGCTCGGGATAAGTAAAAAAAGACGAGAAAGAGAAGAGAAGAGAAGAGAAGAAGAAGAAAAGTGCAGCGTACAGGAAGAAGAAGAGAACCAAGAGCCAAGAGAGAGTACGTGGGTAGGATGATTAGTTATGCGGTTGGTTTGTTTGAGCTTTTGTGGTCGTGGACTTTTTATGATAGCCAAAGGACGAGGAGGGGGGAAATTATGGTTGCTGGCATCGCCAGGAGCCCGGAGAGGTGAATGATCCACCACCACGTCGTATTTTATTTCCATCGACCACGATAACGCATGCGGAATCTACAAATCAGGAGAGAAAACAACGTCGTGACTTTGAAAACAAGCTTACTGGGTCGGGTATCGATCGATCTCGGGGTGGAACCGTGTTACTTTTATGTATTACACGAGATCTCCTTGCTTTCACTGGGAATTTTTCCATTTTCCGATCGAATCCTTCTTTCAATGTCACGTTAATCTTTTCGATTTACAAGTACTCTGATTTTCATCTAATTAACTAGACATTAAGCAAAAATAATAAAGAAAGCTTTGTACATGTAATCTGAGCATAGAAGATTAATTGGTGTTCCAATATTTACTATTAATTTATTATAGACCTTCGTGCACTAATTACTAATTTTTTATAAACATAAATTTCAAATTAAGTAGTAAAACTTTTTTAAAAAATGAAATAGAATATTGTAATTAGTAGATTTTGAAACACTTGAAAGGGTTGATATTTATTGGGCCATTTATAATAAAACATTAATAAAATTCATGAATTTTACACATGCAAGTAACGTAACATTTGTTTTCTACGGAAACGAGAAATCGAGCAAGAAATGTTTAATTGAGGGGGGGGGAGTCGTTAAGATAAAGAGCTACTGTTCTACGTTCTAATTCCGATCTGTACATTAATTAGAAAGATACCGATAACCAAGACGACGGAAATGCTTAGAGCAGGAACAAAATATACAAAGCTTGAAGTTTACGATAGGCAAAAGCGTTTCTACAAGTTTGCCAACAACTGTCGACTACCCTCGATGAATGTTCGATTAGAGCATTAGTTCTCGGCCCTCTCGTCTCTTTATAAATAAATTCAAAAATGACCACAAAAGGTTCATATTTGATGCATTTTTGAACGAAATAATTGCGGAAAAGAGGGCCGAGAACCATAGCATCAGAGATTCCGAGGTATTTCGGATCAAATTTCATGAGGATCGCTTACCTCATAGCCTCATCATCGCTGTAGTCGATGTCAGGTTGAGCCGGTGGTTCATTTGAGAAACCACTGTCGTTGCTGCTGTGAAGAGACGTGACAACCTGAGGGGGCGGAACGGGTGGAGCAGGTGGTTGTATCCTGCGGCCTCCGGCCAAAACTGTGGGCAACGTGCCCGATGGACGGATCTAAGGTGCACCATGAAAAATTCATTTCATATACGAGGCAGAAAAATATTTGCCATCGTGGGTTGCGTATCACGATTGTGCCACTTTTTAAATTGCATTAAATTCGATGCTTGCAAAGTTTCCCCGCAAACTCAAACATCTCTGCAGCTCGTTACTGACTGAAGGATTTTTAAGTTCGCTGCAGCTTTGCCGCTTCTTTCGATCGTTATTACTTTGATGTTTGAAAGGTAGCAAGAAAACTTTTAAGGAAACGGTATCTTGAAGAATCGTAATTTTTCAAATTGATAACATCAAAGGGGAAAGTTGACAAAGCGTCTGAATGAAATATTTACAGTGTACGTGATACAGGTAAAACGAAATGTTATTTGCTCGAGCGTTGATAAATACACTGCGTGTACATAATGAGAAGTGTTTGGTCGGTAAAGGGTTAAATATAATGCCGGTTACGAGGAGGTATAATTTATTCTCACCGGTTTATTTTGACGTGCAGTGGGCGTCGCCAGATTATGAGAACTGTTGCTATTCTGTACATTAGCAGAGGTGTTGCTGTTGCTGTTGTTGTTACTGTTGTTGACGTTGTTCCCTACCCCATGGAATCCACTCGACACTTCATCCATGCTGCTCGGTGTCACGGGCGGCCGAGAGGGTGGAGGCTTACAGGGTGGAATTGCCTGTGGCTCCGATGCCCGACCATTGTTTGCACCGTGACTCGGCGATCTTCACGTGTTATCGTACATTTCATTTTAGTGATAACGCTAACGACATTGATTGAATCTGAATCGTTGAAAACGTCAAGGGGTAACAGCGTCGTTCGTCAACAGAAAATTCTAGTTCATTCGTGGCGTTGAATTTTTATAAATCGTACGATCTTCCAGTTTAATTCCAATTTAATTCAGTGCGTAAGCAATTAGCCCTGTCGCAGCTTGTTTTTACCGAGAAATTTTTGATAATTTATTTGGGGTATAATCATTCAAGTTTTCGTAATTAATCCTTGACGAGCCTTCGACGTTTCAGAGACAAAATACCTTTATGCTCGTTTTAAGGGCCAAAGTAAGAATCGTTTGAAAGTTTAAACACGGAATTCACATTTTTATACTGCTATTATCTCGAGAAAACGATGGATGGTCGACGGGGTGATTCGATTTTAAGTGTTCGCGGCATAAATTTCTATGGTCGTACCCCGGGGTTCGACCATTGGAACAACGAGATTTAGGAGAGTAAACGCAACAATAACAGCAAGACGAGTACGTTTAATGGGAAATAGCCGTATCGACGTCGGCCATTGCCCCGTTATCGTTCTAGATTAGCGTAATTACATTCGACCCGGTGCAATTGTTAGCAACGAACATCGTAACAAGATCTGTTCTGATATCGTTCGGGTCCAAACCGAAAGCGCACATTTTCCTGCCTCTGGTTAACTTACCCCTGACTATCGTCGATAATAATTTCTGTGTACGCCAGTGGGAACCATCCGGAGCTTTGCGTGCGGAGATTCTCCCCAAATTGCCAGCCCTTCTGACGATCTCCTAATAAGGCAATTTCGGTGAAACAGAAATACCGTTTATGCTCCTTGCTTTCTAACTGAGTCATAATGATAAGAAATTAGATAATCGAGGGAGTTTTCTTGGGACAATATGTCTCGAGATTCGACTTGTGTTACAAATACTCTATAAAATCATCTTATCAGATTCAAACTGATACAGCTTCTAGGTTTTGATGTTTAAAGTTCAGATTTTTAATTCTAAATTTTGTTAGGCTGGCAAAATTTCTTAATCTTCTAGACTTCGAAAATTGTATATCTCAGTAAACTCTCGCACCAAACAAACAAATTTCGTTATTAATCCAACAATTACGCTGTTGTCTAGCAATAACGAACGATATGGTATTATTAGAATTTATCGTAAAAACGTATTCCAGACGTCGTTTGCTAATCTGTCAGTAGAACCGAGATACGTTTTGGTCAGACGTGAGAAAAGCATATCTGAAAACGTGTAGGGGATGCAGAGAGAGAGAGAGAGAGAGAGAGAGAAAGATGGAAGGGGGATGAAAGTGTTCAGACGTATCCAGTACTCACCCATCAACGCGATGAGATCGCCCTCCAGGAAACTCAGCTGATTTTCCCCGGAACTCAAATAGGCAAAGAGAGCTCTCGCGAGGGGTGCGTCTCCCCAGCCACCGGTGCTCATCCCTGTACCGCTGCCACCCCCACCGGCGCTGCCGCTGTTGCGCGACACCGGGGGCGCCATAGACCTCGGCCTTGGCGGTGTTTCCGGGACCTCTGCGAAAATACGGCCAAAGGAACGATTAAGCCGGCTCGTTTCTCTCGTAACTTGCGCGTGGCGCGAGAGGGTATTAGGAACGTTGGACATTCGATTCGAGTGGAAGGGTTTCAATGAATAGGGTTTAACGTCTCTTCAGTCCCGTTTCACGTTAGCTCGTTCCCTATCAAAGTGCGAATCGATTTAATTTCATCTTGCTCGAAGGATTTTTAATCAATTCCGATCGATGTATTGCACGTATCGTTCGTAAGTTGGCGCCTAATTTTAATTGAGGTGTCACAATCGATCCCAGAGTTAATACCCCTCGAACGCGTAAGCTTCGAAAAGACAACAAATCGATGTTTACTCCATTGTATAATCTGCTTATATTGGAGATAATATAGAGAGTTTAATTCATCGATTCATTTGCTCGTCAACCTATTAATGCGAGGATAATGAGAACAATACGAAATTCTGGAGCGATACACAAGTGATATTCAATATTCGATGCAGCGAATCCTGTTGGCCCTCTCCAATTGTTTTGCGAACACTTATCCACCTGAATGTACTGTAATACTTGTGTGCTCGATTCGTTCGATTATTCCTTTTAATTATAATGAGAATAATGCTCGTTTTCTCTATGATTGGAAATTATATTATCAATTCGCTGTGTGATTTATTCTTCGAACAAAGAGAAGATGACCTACCTGGGTCTAAAGATAACGTAGAGGCGTGTAAATTGGCCTCCGACCTTGCTCTAGACAGAGCTGCGGGAAGATGCGAAGTGGGGCCTTGATAAGTGGCGCTTGGCACGTTTCCGGAAGGAGGTCCAGGTCGAAGTTCCAAGCAAGAGCTGTCCATGCTTCTGGTCTTCCTTAATTGCGAGCTCATGGTTAGCTCGGAACCGCCGTTCTCTTCGTCCTCCGGCCAGAACGAAACTTGCTGAACACGATAAATTCAAGAAAATATTGATATCTTTGGTTTCTCGATAAAGGAACGATTAGAATTCCTCGAACGTCTACAAGAAATTAATGGCGATACGATAAGAGGTTAAAGGGAGCTAAACGCAAAATAAATTTCTAAAGGAGCACACAATAACGGAAAAATATTCGAGGCATCGCTCACCCTGAGTCTGGAGGCGAACATGTCTTCCACGGATTGGGGTAAATATTCCCTGGTGGCAGCTACCTCGCGCCACTTATCAACCGAGGGATGAAGAGCGGCTAACGCGACCTCATGAAAACTCGCATAATGTTTTGCCAAGGAACATTGTCGCTCGAGAACAAAGCCATACCTTCTTCGTTCCTGTGTCATCGCCTGGAATAAAAATAAACACCCTGGAAATCTTTTCGAGCCCTTCGCGTTCGCGGACTGGATACTTCGCTAACTCATTTTTATTCGTTCAATTGTCGCGAAAAGATACACGAAAGGTTCGAATATATTTCGAATTCGTGGATGTAAAAAGTATTGAAGCCGGGGTTAGAATATCTCGAGCACACGTGTGTGTCGTTCGTTGGGCAAATATGGATGTTACAGTTGAAAATTTCGATACACGAATCCGTGTTCTACTTTCCAGTCGAAAGCTTGTTCATTACACACTTACGTTCTTTAAACTCTGTTCACAAAAGGCGTCCAGCTTAGACTTCTCCTCCTCGAGGATCTGCATGTTCTTCAGCTCTTTGTCCATCGCCAAGCCACTCTTGCTCGCTCCCCTCGACTTTTTCCTCTGCTTTTTCATGGTTGCTGCCGCTTTGCTGTAAGTTTCGGACCTGGTCTTGTGCTGCTGCAGAAACTTTTTCTGCTCGCTCTGAAATTGAAAGAGAGGCGCAACGGGTGAATAATTTATAACATATTTTTACCGGTCGATTTCGTCGTCGTCGGACACCCACCTGCACCACCTTGGTGTCCTTCTCCAGATTCGTCTCGAGGGGAACCAGCAGGTCGACGTAGAATGCTTTCAGCTAGAAAGGCAAAGGCAAACGGTCGTGTTAGACGGGGAGAACTCGAGACACCGAGGAAATTTTAATGCACGCCAGAACGAATTCGAAACGAGCTTAGGTAACGAGGAACTTCATTTCTCTTTTTTTCTTTCAACGTTTCTTGGGACAGGTGAAAAAAGAGCCACTGGCTCGTTCGTCGCGACACGGGTTCACGAGTTGTTGTTTGACCCGTTTTAAAACTACGTTTAAACGCGTTTCCCTTGTTAGGGAAACGTTCTGGCTATTCGAACAGGGTCTCGCGAAACTGTGTTTATCATCGTAATTTTCGTGGCAGCAAAGTTGTACTTTTCTTGAAAGTTAATGCGTTGATTATTAGAGAAACTATTGCTTATATTTTTTGCTGTAACAATTCTATGGAGATAGGAATGGAAACAAAATCGTTGCTCAGAGAAGCAGTAAAAATTGCAGGAAGCAAAATGATCCGTTGGACGGATATGGAAGTAAAAATCCGAAATTTCAGGGGTTGGAACACTCTGGCCTAAACCAGGGTTGGTGTACGAGGACAAGGATTGATCGACATTTTTGTTTTGTTTGCATACACTCCGAGGCTTAATGGACATTGATTAGAGACAGCCTTCCGATCAGAAATACGTTTCCACGAGTGGGTAGACTTGCACCGATGGTCGATCGCTGCTCGTAAAAAGCGAGCGTCGAAAAGGGAAGAGAAATGCGAGGGCTGAAGTGGCACTGTCGATGCGTTGAAAAGATCCAGCTGCATCCGGGATCTATTTTACGCGATCCGACCTTTCTCTTACTCCCTTGGAACCTCGAGGACTCCGGGAAAATTCTTTATTCCTCAAACGAGCTACGTTTTACCTCGATAGATATTAGGTTACTGCATATTGCATGACCGATTTTGAAACGGGGAAAGTCTGATGCGATTTGGTGACATAAAAGTATCGCAAAGTAGCGTTTGTGGTGCATCAAATTGAAGTTTAAGGTTCTGTGAAAATAACCATGTACAGGTTTCATTAAATTTTTAACATACAGTGACAAATACTTCGTTGAAACGAGGAAGAACTATGGCGAGTGATTCTGTTAGTATCACCCCTTCTAAGATTCTTCAAACGAAGAATTAGTTATTTTGTATTAAGAATATCAACGAAGTATTAATATAGTAATTTTTCTGAAACTGTAAGCTTTAGATTGATATGCCGCAAGTGCTACTTCGCGACACTTTTATGTCATGATTACCATTTCGAAATTGGAACTCGTTCCATTGTCGTTTCTGCTGTTTGGGATATTTTTAGTATGCTTTCGCGAAATGAATTTATTTGTTTACCGTGACAGGGTGGTGTCTATAAAGCTTCCGAGGACGAATTTCTTTCAAAAGTTCGGACCGAACGAAATGTTTGATGGTCAGGGAAATTAAAAAAATATTCAAACGTTATGGAGGGAATAACGTTGGTTTGCTGAAAAACATTGCAAAATGGTGTTATTCTTGTATCACGTTGGACAAACGTCAAACAAATCACAGATTTTTCACGGACCCCCTCTCGAATTCGCTACAACTCTTCTTGAAGCGACACAACACACGAATACCCGTGTTCGTGCGCGCTCGCACGACCGATTTTATACAGGCGTTTGACAGTTTTACGTTCGGCTTTCTCGCCGTACCGTAGAAACTGCGTCGAGTTATTTATTCGTCGGTGCTTTTCTGTTTTCTTCCATTTTTATATCTCGTTTTTCCCAGGCCGCGAAACGATCGAAAGCAAATTTACCAGAAAACTTTTCTCCTCCATTGCTTCGCACGAAGAAAGGCTGCTTTTGTGTCTCCTCCGTTTCTCGCGACGCTCGCTGTTACGCGATGACCCGGTTTTAATTAAGCGGTTCGAGGACGGGGGAAAACACCGGACAATTTTAATGCTACCTACAAAACATTATGATCCGTTTCCGTGTTTCGCGACAGAGTTGCTTATTTCATTGTTTGTTCCTCTTTTCCGCTGTTGTGAAGCCGATGAAACGGGAATCCGCCGGTGTCATCCCTTTGTTTCATGAGATCGTGTGTCAGCACGAGTGCCGATTCGCGTTCGAACGCCAAAACTAGAATTTTAGTCGAATTTCTAACGCAATATTGTACCAATACGAACGAACAATAGCCTTCAAATGAAATTTAACCCTGCTATACGCTTGGAGAAGGAAATTGAGCAAAATTTGACCCTAGTTAATGTTATTTAATTTCTATAAACGAAGCAAAACATTTTTCCCGCCAAACACTTTACGTATCACAAGGAGATAGTTCCCTTATTTATCCCCTCCGCAAAACACGGTCCAGGAGATAGATCTGGGAAAGGCGGGCATTTCAAGACGGATGCGAAAATCCGTGGTAAAAAGCCGAGCGAAGTCACGGACTTTCCGGGTCGAGGCAAACATCCCTGTCTCTCTTTCTCTCTGGTTCTTCCACCCCTCTCCGTCGTCTGTGTGCAAATTTGAACAGCTGAAAACTCGTGTCAGCGCCCTCTGGAGCAACCCTCCATATCCACAAACCTTCGTTTTCGACCTCCAGCTCGAGCGGGTTTGAACCGGATGGTTCGCTTTCATCGAGCCGAATCCTGGCCACTTCCGGCTGCCGTGCGCGTCAATGGAACGTCTAACCTTGCTCGACGAGTACGAGTTTCACGTTCCTCGTTTCAATATTCATTAGCCTGTTCGCAGAACTTTATTTTGTGTGATTTTTTTTTTGTTTTTAAGCAGAGAACTGCATTTTCTATCGAATTAACCAGTCCAATAGCGGTTGCGGTAATTGTAAGTGGGGTCGAATCGATCCTCGACTTGTAATTAAGGGGTAGGCTTGAAAGTTTCGATTGCCCCACTGTACCGTATAGGATGGAGTATTGTTCGGTAATTTTGCTTTTGTACATTTCGCGATTCGATTCGTTTTTACAGTCGCGATCGTGCTCGACGGGGGGTTGAAAGTTCGCTATTCGATATACTCGAAGGTTTAATTCACGGATAAGTGCTTTCGTTCGAAATATATCTTCGATGATCGTTGAACGTACGGAACTAAAATTACGGCGATGCGATAAAAAGCATTTAAGAAGCCCGACAGCTTAGACGCTCCTACGATTAACGATACGGCCTAGAAATTTTCATCCATCAAAAGCGGCGAAGCCTTTCAGCTCGCCATTTCCAATCCTAGAAGCCGGCTCGCGAGAAAGAAAACATCCAGTTACTGAACGGCTTTATGTTCTTAAATAGATTGGCAAAGGGTAGGGTGAGAGGGAGAAAGAGAGAGAGAGAGAGAGAGAGAGGAAGGAAAGGGTTTCGTGGAACAGCGCGTGAAGGGTAACAGGAGGCGAAGATGAATCCTTCGAGTGGTCTGGCTCAAATTCGTGTTGGTTGCATTACCTTTTGAACCTTTTCAACCTATTGCCGATGAAACGATCGTCTGCAGTAAAAAAAGGAAAGAGAAGGGAAAGGGCCGATGGACCCTTTTGCGTAGAATAGTGGCGAATCCAATGGTCCATAGTGAAAGGTCGTGACTCTGGGAGGGTCTTCTATGGTGTTCAACGATATGGTTATTCAATACGACCCTTTGCAAAGTTTTTCAATCGAACCATTATTGGGGGTTCGAAACGACCTCACCCTGCCTGTTTGTTCCATGTTATAAATCTATTTATTTGATCACTGAAAGGATTGAAACAACTTCTCCAAAAGATACATCAAATCAATTTTATGGCGATTACAATTCGCATAGAAACGTTCTCAATTAAAATATTACAATAATAGCTCCAGGAAATCATTTGAATTCGAAGATCCCAGGAAGGGTGAAAGCGAGCCACGAAACGAACGGTGACAGTAGAAATAATTATTCCTCGATTATTGAAATACAAAATGGAACGGCAGTGACCTTTTAAGCAACAAGTTATTTAATGATCCCTCCTCTCTGAAATGCCTTGAAAAGAGCCTTCAAACTTGTCTCGAATGCCTGAGAGTTTTGCAAGTCTGCGAACTTGGGGAAGTAAAAGTTTGCCAAGGTAGGAACCCTCGAAGATGGGAACTTCATTATAAACATCGCGCCTTTGTCGGGATTCGTCTCTCTGATTGATACCGTCAAACGTTGCAAAATGGAAAGTGACCAGGAATTTTCAAGGATCCGTTCGATTACTCTTTTCCGAGACGGTAGGATCCTGGAAGATATGAATCAGCGAAAAGACTACGTCAATACATTAGAAGGTTCTCGAGTTTTTCCTGCCAAGCAAAGCTTTTTGTTCGAGGAATCTCTCTCGTTGGAAGAAAGCCAATCGGCCAAGCCTTGTTTTCCCTTTTTTATTGCGAACGGCGAAAGCGTTCCCGGGACGTGGCAATCGAATCGAAAGTGTTGAATGCGAGCGTACTTTTTGAAAAACATTTCTTACACACCCAGAATCGAGTAAAACAAACTAAAATCGAAGATTGAACTTTTTGTCCAAAGAGATAGGCGTTTAATGTAAAATTGGAATTAAAAATATTTTAACTGGAGAGTGCAGGGTTCAAGCATTAAACTTTTTACAGCTGTATTACTTCGAAATGAAAGTTATAAATATTTTAATTAGAATTTTATCATACGTGGAAATATTAAATTTTTTACATCCGTATTAATTTAAAATTGTTTTTTTTTTTATTTTCCTGCGTTACTTCGCCAGTGATCGCGGCTACGAATTACACGTCACGAGGAACGATATCTCAAAAGTTTCTCTCTCGCCCGGTTTTCCCCGGAGAAACAAACGGAGCCATTCGACCCGGCAACGCCCGATCAATCGATGACAGGCTTCTCTTTTGTAACAATAAGAGGGGAACGGATGGAAAAAAAAAGGAACATCGAAATTTTCATTAATTTTTTCCACCTGTCCTTAGTCTGCGAAAGTCTGTCTAACGATTGATGGAATCAATGAGAACAGGAACCACGATGGAAGCCGGGTGTAATCGAAGAACCATTTTTGGCTCCTTTTGTTTGGAGTCAGCTATAACGCCACTCTTTTGTGAGTCTTTCTTTTATTGAAGCAGGTACTTTTGTGCGATTTATTAGCAGTCAGCTGGTTATTCAGTTATCTTTGTCGCGAACGTACCCATTCAAGTGAACAGTTAATTAGTCCGCGGTGCTTGTTTGGTAATTTCGTTTTGATTGGTTCGATAATTACTTTGCTTGGTGTGATTTTAAACTGGTGGACAATATGTGCTGAATTTGTAAATAAATTCACGTTTCAAGAATTGTTTATGGATTCAAATTGAAATTAATTAGTTAAGCATCAGGCATGAATCAATATTTTGTCAGTGCAATCTTCCGTGTTTATCGATAGACGGGTTTCTTCGTTTAATTTTGTATTCTTCGTGTCACAGATTTTCCAATTACGTTGATTGTCCCAATCAATCTGCTCGATTATTTATTCTCTCCGCTTTAATCCCGACTGTTCGTCGGCAACATTCACGCCTCCGCGTGATAATCGATAAAAATGATAAAAATGCAAATGAAGCCTTGAAAAGCCGAGACTCAATTTGTTCTTCCTCATTTCTTCTTCGTTTTCGTGCCGTTGGTTATTTCAGATATGTATGTTAACCGTGGGAAAAAAAATCATCACAGATTTCATTAAAGCCCTTATCGTTCAACCGCGGTGCGTGCAATTAATTGCGTTGGGTACTAATTTAAACCAACACCGAGACCGATATTAAATATTCCCTACGCCATGATATTTTCACGATAAAGAATTTTATATCACGTTTGTGATAATAGAACTCTATCTCAAATTAAAACGAAAGTATTCATTCCATTCGGCACACAGAGATACCCTAAATAATCACCCAACGAAAGAATTTTTATAATGAAAATTTTCATGAAACAATGTATAATTTACTGTTGATCGATTGACTGCTTTTAATGCATTTAACACACAAACTTTGAAAGTACATATTTGATTTAAAGATTGTTCTTAAAATGGTATATTTTTTCAACCTTTAATCACTGTGATTTAAAATTGAAAATATATTCCATAAAATACAAAATACAAGAATAGTGGGCTCTATTTCTGAATGCAGAAACTATAAATTTAATTTTAACAGGGTCATGTTTGACTCCGCCATGGTGCTCAGGGGTTGAATTTACTGCGCGTTAAAAACCCTATGCAAAGACTCGTGAAACGACGTGATATTTTCTACGTAGGAAAATGTAACGTCGACAAAGAATAAAAATTGAAGGGTTAAAGTCCGTGATGAACGATGCAACAATGAACTATCACGAAAGTAAACAGGAGGGGGATACCTCGTCGCGAGATATATACAGAAAAATTTATCTCCGTGATAGCCGGAACATCTATCTATTCACAGGATCGAAGATCGAGAGGCAATCGGAGCTTCTTCTATTTTCCATCGTCGTCATCGGTGTGTTCTCGTTTCACTTGCATGTTCGATCGATCCTCGAGCGTCGCAGTCGATTTTCAGTCGCGAAGAAAAATGCGATAATGCTTGTGACGCCTTCCAGATATTACCCTTCCAAATTGAATTAGCTCCTTCGATCGGGACGAAGGGAACGGCGTCGT
This sequence comes from Anthidium xuezhongi, assembly GCA_022405125.1. Taxonomy (NCBI): domain Eukaryota; kingdom Metazoa; phylum Arthropoda; class Insecta; order Hymenoptera; family Megachilidae; genus Anthidium; species Anthidium xuezhongi. The sequence goes on from CM039649.1 coordinate 4,012,969, forward strand.
TTATCCAGTTACCTGGACGTCCCGATTGCATCGATAAATGATATTGTCGATAATAAAACGATTGCGAGCTTTCGCATGGAAATATTTGTATTTCCTACGATTTTTCATGGAATATGCTTGTTCGATGTTCGACGCGTTGATTGGTATCGGGATCGTTAATAATTAACCCTTCAAACTTTGTGTAATCGAGTAATTAATAAAATAGAAGTAAAATGGTGTTATTTTTAAGTTAATAACAAATCAAATTGGAAATTTAAATTTCGAGATTAATGGATTGTATCTTTAATAATTGGGAATTTTATAAAATGACAATTTTGATTGTTAATTCACTAGAAATGATAAAAATTTGTTATGATTTATATTGCTAGTATTTATTGTAAATACTGGGAACATTATTCTGTTTATATGGACCACCTTTCAGCGATCCCCCCGTGGCAATCAACGTGATGACAATGTTCTTTTTTTCGATTTCAAATAATAGATTGATTACCAATTATATCGTATATTAATTGGGTATCGGGCACCGTTCCGGGATGGTGCTTTTAAATTACACAATTTTCGTGCGACAATTTTTAATTGGAGATTCGTTAGTTTTTCAAAATTTCAGAAAATTCTGCCAATCAATGTCAACTGAACCGTGGGTAGACTTCAAAGCAAATAAATGATCATAATATTGTGCGAAACGAGAGCGTGCAATGCGTTAAAAAAATGAATAAACAAAATTGACGAATTAAAAAAGAATTCATTAGCGAACGCTGAAACGTCGGCGAATTTAAAACGTCCGTTGCTGTCGAAACCCTTTTAGCATCTTTTTTTCCCCTCTTTTCGACAAATTAAATTACAAAACTGCCAGACCGAAAAATTTCGATAAAGGAGTCGGCTTAACTTTGTTAAAAAACATTTTAACAGGAAAAAATTCACTTTTGCTCGCTCGTGTTCCGGGGCAAAGAAAATCTGAGGTATCATTAATGTCTCGTTAATCTCTTAAAAGGATTCGCATAATTCCAAGTGTCTCGTTAACCCATTTTGCAGTTGTGTTTTCGCTGCATAGAACAGAGTGTCGCGTCTCGTGTACAGAAGGTTACAAATTAAACTTCATAATCCCGGTTGATTAAGTGTAAAATTGCTATTCATTAACACGTTGAACGCCGTGAGGGTCATCAGCGGCCGACATTCGTGTTGCCAGGGGTGCCATCGAGGTCAATGGCGACCTGTAGTATCAGTGTAAACAGAAAATCCCGCTAACAAGCTTAAAATTAAAAAATATTGTGTTTAATTAACACAATATTATTTCTTTCAAGACTTATGAAATATCCCACAAATAGGTATTGGAACGATAACAAATTGATTATTCAACGATATAAATTTCTCTTTTCGTTCGGGTAGCTTCCGAACTGTATCAAATACAAACAACAACATTTCCCGTGTCCGTAATCTCGTTACTTTAAGCGCGTCTCGATCGTTCGTCTTTAAAGCCATAAAACTGATTCCAACGGTTGGACCAAATTGTTCTTCCACTGTATATTTCCGCGCGATTAGGCTCGGCTGGGGTGGTGGAGGCGCGGAGGCGCGAGGCGGAGACTCGAAACGGCGCGAAAGGACATCTTTACGAATGTTGCCAGACAGGAGACCGAGGTCGAGACTGACGTAATCTCCGGGAATGGAAGTAGAGGGTGAAACGAGAGGGTGAAGAAAAGAGAGGAAAAATAAAACGCGAAACGAGGGAGAGGGGGTCGAGGAGAGGAAAGTCGGTGTATGCGCGTTGGTCTGAGACAACGACTTTTTCGTGCGTAAATGGCTTCGGATATGCGTTTCCTGTAACGTACATCCACGCACGTGATGCACAGTGGCGTAGTAAAAACGGTCCCGGGGTCGTCGAGGGCCCCTCGAGGATTCTAAGAAAAGGAAATGCAAACGGCGAGACATATGCGCGAAACGCGGACTGGAAATATTAAATGGATGAAAGTACGCGTAAAATGTGCACGAACGTAAAAGCGGTACGGAAACGAGGGTTTTTCACCGAAGGGGATGATTTGTTCGAAGATTTAAGAGTTGGCGATTTGAAATGTGACGATCGTGGACGGAGAGGAAAAAGAGGGTTAATTTACTATCGTACGTCGGATATAAAATAAAATTTCGTTCATTGCGATTTTCAATTCCTTTTTACGTCTAATTAAGGGTCGTTACAGTAACCTACACATACACCAGCAATATCGTTGACGTTTAAATTGCAATTGGTGTTTAACAAAGTAGATAAAAACTCGCATAATATTTAATCACGCGTTTGACGATCGATATACCATCATCTATCCATTTCTCCAGCAATTGCATTCTTATCTCCGTAAAGTTTCGCGATCATAGCTCTAATACGATGTCGTCCATAGAATCGCCGCTAAATCATCCAATATCGTTCCTCCTGTTTCCGTTCTTCCTCCGAGAGTTATAAAAGCAACTCGCTCGAAAAAGCAAAGGGGAGTCCCGGGGAACGATTACTTTCCGGGCGCCGTTAACGGAAGTTATCGACCACGGTCACGTAAGAAACAATTAGCCGAGAGTCTGTTGTTGCCGTTTTCTGCGGTTTCCGGTTGTCTGCTTTGGCCAACTGGTTCGACAAAGTACACACACGAACGTGGCCCGACATCGGTTGCTCGGTGGCCGCAATTCCGCGAGGATCTGTCGCGCAATAACGACTACCCGTTATTGTTCTTTGTCCGCTCAGGAAGACTGCGAGGGATCAAAGGAAAGTGCCCGATCTTCGATCGTTCGCCGCAGGAAACGGCGCCAACGGGAATCGTTCATAGCGGGATCATTGCCGGGAATATTCTCCATAAAGGAAAACAGGATCAACGGGACTGCGCGTTTCAACGGAAGCGGAAGAAACTGGGTGAATTTTAAACGCTGCTCAGCGGAGGAACTGTTCCAGGGAGCGTAACTTCGAATTTTCTATATTTGCAAAAAGAGACCTGAAAGAAAGAAATTTAAAATTGTTGGAACGGGACCTCCAATGTTTAAGTAAGGGAGTAACGTGGCCGGCTGAAGACTCTGCGGGCCCAGGTTTGAATCTCGGGGATTGAGGTCCGCTTTTTTCCACGATTTCCTACAAAACTTACAACAAAAACTTGATATGTTATCTGGAAGTTGCACGACGTGAGATGTTCCTCTTGAAAACTTTCAAATGATTACGATTTACCGTACGTTGGATAACCACGAGAAAGCTGTAATTTTGCGGGGGTACAATCTCGCAAAATTTTTCTTCCGGCCGTCTCTTAAATCCCATCTCGTCTGATCTGAAGTTCTCGACGGGCAAGCCTGTCCCGCGGGACGAGATTCTCAAAACACGGTAAACCGGTATCAGTGTCCGCGGGGCGAAATCGTAATAACATGTCGTTACAGTTGAAACGAATTTTCACCCTCAAAAGAGACGTCTGCAGGTGTGTAATCTCACCCCTGAGGCAAAGCGAGCCTCGTGCAAGGATCAAAGAGATTTCCATGCGTTCCTGGATGCCCGTACGGAACAAGGGGCGAAGAAACGGGAACGACGAGGAAAGGCAACCCACGAAGCGGGCTTCGGGATAAAAGGAGAAGAAAATTGATGATTACGGGACGAGCGGTAAGAGAGGGAACGAAGTAAATGACCAAACCCCTCTTTTAACTTTCCAATTAATATTCCAACGGGGTTGGAACTTCGCCCTGTCACGAATTCACACCGCTGCCGGTATTTCGTTCTCTCGCGCGTCCTGCATAAATCTTGGCCGCTTTTAATTGCGTCACCGGTTGCCTTTTATTTAAATAATTCGAACGGTCCGTTCGGCGGGACGATTTATTCATTCTTCCTCCGGATCGTGTTATCGTCTAATCTCGCCCACGAATCCCTGGCCCCTTCGCGAATCGTTCTTATGAAGTATTCAAAGTTTGATTTTCACCGCCCTGCTACGAAACCCGATGCAATTTATCCGGGGGAAATCTACATGGATAGGGTGGTGTAGATCCACCGTGTTACAGGGCGCGAGATTTATCGCACCCTCGGTAGAACGACTTGTAACTGTAAATAATTAATAGGATCGTGTCTGCGCGATGTCTTTGGGAATTGTAGAAAGTCTTGTTTGCGTTCTGTCAATATTTTCATGGTTGATCATTTTGGCCTGTTTCCTAAGCTCTGAATTCGGTTCAAGTAATTAACCCTTCGTGATCCAATAATCGTGAAAGATGCGAAAATACTCACGATATTCATTTCCTGTTCCTGGATCTCCTTGTAGACTTCGACGATCCTCATCAGCGCGAATCCTGCAACACAAAACGGATTTCCATCGTTTTCAAATGCTGTTTCGCTACCTGGTTGCGCGGAGACGGGATTTCCCGTCGAAGTATAAAGAGCTTTCCTATCGGTCGTGCGGTTGAAACTTTGCCGCTGAATTATTCAGACGCGGCTGCTGTCGTCGATACTTTAATCCACGGTTAAGGGTATCTCCGGGACGGCGGGAAGGGGCGGAACGGGGGTGCCTCGAAGGGATGAGAAACCGCGAGAGTTGGTGGCGACGCGTTCCAGCGGTTGCGGCTGATTTTCGAGTGACTTTGCCCGAAAAGCTTCCGAAAGCGTGTGGCAGCAAAAAGAAGAGACGAGAAAAGAGAGGAGGGAACGTAACCGCGATCGCAGCGACGCTTTGGGGAAACTCGTTGCTCGAAAGTTGAACCGAAACTTCCGCTCGACCATCCTCCGCGAACCATCCTGAGAAAACTTTACCCCTCGTCTTCTGTCCGCTCCTCTTCTCGATACTTTTCGTCAGTCCATAAGAAATATCTTTGATTCGAAAGGAAAACATTCGAACGACGCGATACGCTTGCGTTTTTTTTTCGCAATTTTCCCATTTTCTTGTCACCTTATGGGTTATATTGGAAAAGACGACGTTGAACGGAGGATAGCATTGGAAAAAAGTGAAATATTCGTAAGTTTGATCGACTAATTAAAGTTTTAATCAAGTTAGATGAACGGCAATCGGCTCTAACTTTAAATTAGATTATTAAGGGATTCTCAATGAAATTGAAGAACTTTTCCTCGGCCAGAAAATCCTCATCGTATAAAAATTCATTGTAATTTGTTTCCGGTGCCTACCGACAGTGTCTTGAAGTTTGATTTTCGTCCACGGTCGCTTTTAGCCAGTTAATTAACGCGTCTGGCGCGATATTCCCACGGGGTTCCTTGTATTCTGTTACCGAGAATCCGCTATCTCGCTAATGCCACGTACACCGAATCTTTTTATAACCCTTCGTTCCCTTGCCCGTACATCAACGTCAGCTTTAATGTATATCCAAGATACATCTCCCCCATTTTTTCTCGTCGTGCATAAATACCTTGACGTGACTCAACTAAAATCCATGGAACAGGTAATATTTCAAGTATCGCGTTGAAACGATACGATGCTACCGGGTGTCACGGCGAGGATCATAATTCAAACGCCTAACGCCTCCGCTATTACGCTAATTACTCGGTCGAAAGTTTCCGAAACTGCAGTCTTATTGTTTCTGCATGAAAACGAAAATATGACGGGGACAAATGGCATTAGGAGGATGAAAATCTTATCACTGGGCTTGTCTCCTCGGGCCCCTTCCCCTCTCAATTTCGAAGTTAATATATGTGGAACGAGGGTAACGCGATGGGACTTCCCGACATATGGGATTTCCTTTCCTCGTTACGTTTAACCCCATGTGAATCGTGCGGGGCTTCTTTCATATCCCGGTTAACTGTTCTTTTAACCCCACGGCTCAAAGGTTTCTCACAAAATACTTGACAAATATTACAAGTTCTTAAATTACACTCAAATTTAAACATTAACTGTAGGGGGATCATTAGTGACAGACGCTGCAATTAACATAGTTCCAATTTATTTTATTAATTTTGTAAAGATGGCAATTCACAGCGATCTGTTAGTTAGTGGAAATTGATTCAAATCGAACAATTCAAACTCGTATTCGCTGAGGGAATTAACGCATTAATCACTTCCCGGCAAATCAAGCCGACGACGACGCTCGACGCGTCAATAGCGTTATCCGCGAGCGTCGTGGAATCAGCGCGGAATTTCAAGATCACAAGGAACCGCGAGTTCCTTGACAGCTGCTTACCATCTCTGGTTTCGACGTAGCTCGGTTGTATTACACGTCGTGCCGCGAATTAATCGTCTGTCTGGAAAACCGGGTTAAGAGAAGACGAGGGTGGTCTCGGCACGCAGGTACGGGAGGGAAATTGCGGCGTGGCGGGTCGAAGGTGAGAAGAAGAGTTAAACGATGGAGGACGCTGTCGTGTGGAAAGGTGTACCGAAAATCGAGAGGGTCGAAAGGGGCGGGTCGACTGCAAAGCGTAGAGGAATCTCGCGGATAAAGGGAAGAAAACGGGCGAGCTTCCACCGTAGTCGTATCTCGGCTATACAGTATCGTAATCCCTCGCCATATGTAAAGCTCCGTGTGGCGGGCTTCGTTTACATGTGCATCTGCATATACATTTCCCGTGGACGTGCCTGTGCGCGTAAATTTACACGGGCTAACCGCAAAAGCGTGCAAAATGCATGAGCATCAAACGATTTCCCGGCCCTTTAAAAGGAGAGTAGTTTAGAAGCTCGATTTTTGAACTTCGGTCGTTAATGAAGACACATTTAAGAAACTTCTTGTAATAAATGAGGATGCAAAGCATGAGAAATGCGAGGCGATCCTTTGGGAGAGACTCGAAGCGCTTTGAATTTGATAAAGTAGTAAGGGTAGAGTTCGCTTTCAACGGTCTAGTGATACTACTCGATCATAAACGCTCCGCGGTTGTATCCAAACCACAAACTGCATTTATTATAAAATTTCTTTATAAAACCATCGATATAGCGCTCAATATTTTACTGTTTCGAGATATTAAAAGCATAATTATCGTAAATCAATAAAAAACGACCAGGAACATTAAAGGTCGCCGAGCACAAGAGTCACATCGTTCCCATGGGTTCCCAAGGGGTCATTTAACATCGTAGCCTTCGACCGGAAACGAGTGGTACTCGCGAATTCGATACAGATAAATTTCCGCCATCAGGTACGCGTGCGTGCACGCACACGGGGCGGCTAGGTGTGAGTAATTTTGGCAACGAAGGTAGGGGGAACGTAACGCGGCGTAACGATGCTTATGGGGTGTTGGTCGGCTATGGTGCGGCTTCGATGGGGTCGGGTTTAATGCCCGATGCAAGGGGTTTAACGCGTAACGTAAACAGCCGACAGTGGTGGATCTACGGCAAGTGAACGGATGGTCGAACATGATTTCGCGAAAACCTCGAGGACGACGGCTTCGAGCTCGCTTCCGATCGACACGCGAAGAAGAAACGCGCCTCCACGGGACACTTGCCGAGAAAATACGACGGCATTTCCGGTCGGATACGGTTCATTGGATTAGCTGCAGTTCTATAGTTATTTCTGCTCGAAACATTGATACACTACCGAGGTATACGGTCTGTAACGCAAAAAGCATGGACACGATATCTCCGCGAAAAACTAATACAGTTTTGCGTTATAAATCTTTCTTTTCTCTTCGAGCGAACACTTCTTTTTATCGAATCTTTCTCAAATAACCTTGATATTAAAAATTTGTACAACAAATAATAAAATTCGATTTAAAATTTTGGATTATGAGATACCGCGTTGCAGTTTCCATATTTCTCGAATACAATGTATCAAAGCTTTTCATTTTTATTTGCCTTTTTATAATGGAGCAGACATTTTCGATTGAATTTGCACAGGGGTACTGGAATTGCCAGTATGACGTATCGTACACACAAATTTTCAAAGGTTCCATATTTTTTTAACCTCCCTTCATTAAACATGAAATTTTGCAAATATCATGTTCATGACCTCGTATTGCGCGCTGCAGAATGTGCATCGTCGGCCATATGATACGCTATGTGCATTCGAAATCGTAAAAATTGCAGGCTTTTTTTTATAAAGAGAAATTACCGGCTTTTGGAAATTGAACGGTGTAGTTGGCATGGTTATTTAATACTAGGAATACCGCGTGTACTGATTGACGAAATTTTTATCTGATCCGTTTATTGGTTTGAATTTTATGAAGCTTTCAATTTGCCGAATTCATTCTTACATACAAAAACAGGGATTATGGGTTCTTTGAAGGATCGAGGAAATATAAATCTCTGACCGTTTGCAATGTTTTTTCAAAACGCGTTCATAAACGAGCACATGTTTTTCCGTCGGAACGCAAACAGCAGAAACTCTGACGCTTAATTACCCGATTGAACGTGCGAATTTAACAGGAAAGCAACGGACCGTTTGAAAAAAATTTCCCGGCGTTCCCGTCCGTTTTTCCAAACGACACCGGTTTTAAAAGCCTTCGTCCAACGAGGGGGAAATAAATATGAAAGAATAACGAGCGAGGAGGAGGATATAAGCGCGTGGCTCCCCGTTTTCCCGGTTATCCGTCCGCCTGTTGTCAGACTTTCGGGTCCGTTCCGCGAGCCAAGATCATAAACATATTCATCCAACGAGGCAACGTTTAAGCCCTTTTGGGTTGGCCGTTCGTGGCCGTGGTTCGCAAAAAACGGCCACGTAAAACATAGCGATGCACGTGACTTGGCGTGCCGTAAAAAAATGTGCAAGAGGAATTTAAGGCGTCGTAAAAACGGGATGGAAAGGGTCCCGCAGCCTATAAAGGGAAGGTGCCCCGTTGAATATTTGATGTCCCAGGAGCGTCCGTGTCGATGCTGGAACCGACGAATGTCCTCGTCTAGCCGTCTCGAACTTTCGTCGCTGAGCTATTCCCTAGGAAAGTTTAGCCGGACGCCAAGCTTTTCCGCTTTCTTCTTTGCGGTCCCCGACCTTTTCTTGCACCGCTCCCCGGAGAACTTTTATACTGCGACTAGTAAGAGTGTTTACACGGTGCATCATTTATGTACAATCGGCAAGTAACGGGAAGTGTTTGTACAGACAGTCCAGTCTGTCTTCGATGGTCTTCGATGTAGATCAGATTCTTAACTGGTCAAGATTTATTTGATTCAGGAAAGATAAAAATATCTAATTATTGTTAGGAGCTGTCTTTGAATAATTGAAAAAGGTTATTGCTCACATTCACGCCATTTGCCACGTAAACTAATCCTACATTTATACGAATTTATTTGAAATCACTAAATATTAATAATTCAATTATTTACTTAATGAAGCGAAGAAAGTGACGTTGAAACTTTGAGCATTAACGAGCTGAACGATTCGAGGCGTTAATCAGAGAGTAAATTTTATTATCAGAATGTACAAGTTGACGTTGCACGAAAGTTTCCATGCAACGAGAAAAGTTACAGGGTTGTAAACGCCGGGAGCCCAGGTGTCCGTTTAAACGTTGCTTTCCGCGAGGGTTGTAAATTTTTAGAACGACGCAACCATTAATTACGCTGAAAGATTGAAGCCTTTGAGCTTCAATCATTTTATTTTCTCGTTAGAAGCTTCCGAGAAATGTCTGAAACTTCTTGGGAGTGGAGCGAGAATTAAAAAAGCAATAACTTTTGGTATATACAATCTTGAAATAGCTTTTCTCGAAGTATGAAAAGAAAGTTTGCCCCCTGCGTATTCTTATTCTGTTGAACAGGCTATCGATAAGTTTCTTTATACATTCTACAATATAAACTGATACAGGCACAAAGGGAAAGAATCGAATGCAAATTCTGCTTATATCTACGGTAGTTTGATATTGATAGCCTTCGATCGCCTTAAGCTTTCTATTCTCTATTTTTATTTGATTCTTTTTCATCCAAAAATTGTCCATTCCATTCGAACGGCACTCTACTTTGCCATGGTTCGTCATTTTGTTACAGATCGAATGGTTCCCGTTCGGAAGGCACTTTAGAATGTATTCAATATTGAAATCGGAATTCTTGGAATCGCATGAATGTCGATCGCTTTAAGTCGGACCTTTGTGTCTTTTGATCTCTCACACTACCGTGTTGCGGCATTGTAGATTCTTTTCGTATTTTTATTCAAGGCAGACCCCTTAAGGTGACGTTTTATTTATAGAATCGTGGACGTTCGATTTATTTTCCTTGCGTTGTACGCGTTCGAAGAGTTAAGGAGTCGCGTTGAAGACTCTTGATAGAAGGAATCGTGATTTACATGCACACGCAAGGTACAATGCTCGGCTGCGCACAATACAGAAACTATTTAAGAGGATTAGTCAATAATCTTGAAAGGAGTTTCCATTCGGGACATCCTCTTAGCATCTTAGAATTTAATTAATATAATCCTTCGCAAATTAGATCGCGTATAAGTAGAACAGGGCCATTGTTGCACGACTTCAGAGCGAATTGTAAATTCCCCGGAAAGGTCAATCTTCGAGGCAAAGCTCGAGTTGTTCATGTTAATTAGCGACGAAAGTTAATGACGTTTCAATTTTCCGTGGAATATTAACAAATTTTATAAATTAAACCACCAGTTGCTGCAATGATTAATACAAGTTATTTCATATTTAATATTTATCAAAGCAACAATAATCGATGCATAATATTTCTTAAAAGGAAAGTTAATTTGATGATGGTTAAAGGGTTCGATAATTAAATGTATCTCGTTGTCGGTCGATTCGTGCACGTTCGACTAAGCAAGCAACGAGAAAAGTGTCGTCTCTTGAACTGCAAGTCAAACAGTTTTTCCAGGATAGGGTGGCTCGCTTTTGATGTGGTACCCCTGCGCTACTAATTAAGATCGAATTCGCAAGGGGGGACTTCGTGAAAACTGAAGACGAAGACAAATAAAATTACCCGACTGTCTGATGACGGTTGACGATATAAAGCAAGCAGAACACGGGGAACGAAGTTCAAGGGACGGGGGTCTCGCGCGGCGCGTAAACACGAAACATCTTTGGGACGTTTAATTAATGAATCAGACTAGAATGTGTACGCGTTTCGCGAAGTGACGAACGTTTTAATCGACCCGGAGACGAAAGATGAAAGCGTCGAAGGACATCGATCTTACGGTGTATTCGAGTTTGATTTGTTAATTAATTTCTTTTCCGTTCAAGCCTTTGATACGATTAATTAAAAACGTGACAAAGAGTTTTATGGTTCGCGGTTTGTAAAGATCGTTATATTTATATTTCTACTCATTTAACTTTACGTTAACATTGAATGCGGCAAGATATAATGGCGACTACAGTTTATCGAATGTCGAGGAAAATTTGACTAAATTGAAAACGAGTTTTTAACGAGACGTCGGAAACAAACAGCGTTTCGGTACGTGGAAAACTCTTTCGCGTTCATAAATGGAAAATTTTAATTTGAAGCAATTATCGCGCCAACCAGAACGGTTATTACTAGTTTTTCTCGGTGGATTTTAATGTCTGTTTCACGAGCTGCTTTGGACAATTGTTATTTTCAGCAGCTTTTATCAACGGTATGATTGTTTTACACGATAAAAACAACAAGTACAAGAACAACAGTATTTCGTATTTCGGGCAAATTCGAAACTGAATCGATGCCGATAATTCTTCATTAATAGGTTTCCCGTGTTCATTAATTCACGTCGTAGAACTGACGCGAGCGGTGCTATTAAAACGAAATAAACCCGGTTGTTGCCTCGCGACTCATGCCCGGATTATTTGTATTACTAATCGCGCGAACCGATCGAAAGGATTCGCTTGCTAATTGATTTTCGTTCAAATCGGATCAGCCCGTAAATAGATTTTAGATTTATTCCTAACGCGTTGGAAAATCGTAAAAGGAACAATCGGCCCACTGTCGAACGACAATTTGTCGAGGCAGACCCTGAACAAACTAACCGAAATCCGATTATCAAACGTCGGCAAGCATCAATCATCCCTCCTAACCGAGGAGCGACATCGATCTACCCCGTAGCCGTGCGATCCCCGCTCGAATCACCGTGGATATCCTTGTTCATCCCTCGATTAGGAAGGGAAACCCGCTGTTATAACCCTTGCCGGCTTTCGCGCGGAAAAAGGAGGGAAAACGAGGCATCGAAGTCGAAAAGTTGCCTCTCCACGAGGACCCGGATAGTTTTCCGCATCTGTGGCCACCATCTACGGGGAAACGGCTGGTGTTTTCCGATGTTAGCCCCCGTTCTCTCTCTCTGTCTGTCTGCAAGGGAGGGGGAAGAAAACGAGGACGGTTTTGGGACGACGAGCAAGGATGAAACAACAATTGTGCGCGAGTTATCCCCGGCGGCTAACTAGTCCTGTCGAGCAGGAAGAAGGGCAAGGCAAACAATTTTCGTCCTGTTCGACCGTCTCGAACTAATTAACGTGGGACATCGCGCAGCCAGTCGCACACGCTCGGATAAAAGCCACGTTACGAAAACTGAGGGATTACCGCGTGACTGGAGACCGACTGATCATTTTGGGGGACGGACAACCCTCTTTCGCGGGACGAGTGGTCGATGCAATCTTAGTAATGGAATTGGCTGATAACAATGCCGAACGTATGCGTTCGGTTTTCTCGATACCTGCGATTACGCTGAGTGGGAAAACTTTGCGATCAACTGTTGGATCTCGGGAAGTTGACGAAGTTTCGAAAGACCCGCGCGTCACACGGTGTATCTTGGGAGCGGAATTCCACGGAACTCGCAAGTTTATTGCCGGCACTGTGTTCATGAAGTTGCACCGAGTAAATGTAACGCGTTATCTGCCACCGCGAAAACTGAAACTTTCACGAAGATGTGAACTGTTTGCGAAGCACGGGGGATGAAGTTAAAGCAGCAGAAGGTGCAAAAAGCATTTGCCGGAATATGGAAAGTCTGATTCAATTTCATGACATGAAAGCGTTGCAAAATGCCGCTTATGGTACATCGATTTAAAGTTTCAAGCTGGATGAAAACGTCTACGCGAACGCCTCGTTAACATATTTTGAAACAAACGGTAAATCAGTTCTAGTGTTATTCTGTTTTGCAATATTCATTAGCTTTTATTAAAACGTTCCATAAATATAATTTCCGGTTGAGGTAATTCTATATTCCGTGTTTAATATTCGAATGCAAACAATTCATCAATGCTGTAAAAGCAGGGACAACAGTCTCGCTTTGCTCGAAACGACGTTCCGCTCGAAAATCCCTCAGCGACACCTCTCTAATCAGCCTCATAACCATCGAGGGATCCCAGAAAACTGTATCGTCTGGCTCGAAGCATTTCATTACGTCGAATCGCATTTTCTTCCGTTGCAATGAAGAAGAAGGAGCGAGCGAACAAACGAAAGGGAAAGGGGGAGAACGAACTGTCTATCGAGCCGAGAGAGGAGCCTAGCGAAGCGGCAAGATCTCGACTCCGCGCGGGTAAATAGTAACAGTGGCGGGATGTTCCCCGTATCAGCGCATTTGAAATGGAAGTACACCCTAAGATCCCGTCGACGCGCCTCCGGAACTCTGTGTGTGTGCGTATCTGTGCGCAAACGAAACCTTAGCGTGTAGCTACGGGCTCGCGCCACCCTTTTGTTTCATAACTCGCTGCGACACGTCTCGATGGCGCCATCTTGGGTTTCATGTTCTCTTTGCTCCCTCTCTACCCTCTCGCGTCGAGCCCCGTGAACACGTACCACGCGTCCTCTCCTTTGTCACGGAATCCCGGTGAAGCGGCGACTTCGTGAACGGCAAAAGTATCGCGTTACCTCCGGCGAACGCGTCAAGAAACGGGGAAAATGGAAAAGCCTAGCGGGAGATGTACGCCACGGATAGGCTTCCCTGGGGAAAACGGCGCCGCGGGGGAAGGTTAGGATTAGAGTTAAGGGTCGGCATCAGATCGGACGCGACAAGTACTCGACTTGGTAATTATATCAGAGCGAGTTGGTTAATTTATCAATTGGATAAAACGGACGACTTTTGAATATTAGAGGAGCGACGAGACGAGTTTTCCCCGCGGCGCTAGTTTTCCTGGGGAAGCCTGTCGTGCCCGATAGCGTGCGAATCGGTAGCGGCGAACAAGAACGGATCGAGATACGGATATTCCAGCGGGTTCCCATTACGGCGAATAATTGACCAAGGGCCATTACGTGGTCGATACTTCATCGAGTGTCCACCAAGAGGGTTTAACCGAGGGTTGCTTGAACTGCATCTGGAGGAGTACTCGAGGCTGGATTCGATTTGACCGAGATAACAGCTCGAGGAGTGTTTTCAATTGTTCACCCTATTGGTCGATTGTGCGACACGAAAAAGAAAAAGGAAACTACGAAGTCCTCTGTAATAAACATCAGTAACATAAATAATAGATGACCTGATATATAATCACGAATAAAATAATTTGCGAAACAACTGGAAAAATAGATAATTAAGACCGATTGTCATTAACGAAGCTTCGCCGACGCGTTTTACTGAAAACAGCTAACGGACAACGAAGTAACGAAAAAACACGAAAACGACGCGACTCGAAAATTGCATTTCCACGCGAAGTTGAAGACAGGAATTCCCACAGCGTGGTAACGTCGCCCATAACATAACCCGTGGTCGTGGTTGCCGGTACAATCCTCTGTGCGCGCATAATTCATCGAACTCGGTCGAATAAAGCTCGTGGAACACCGAGATTACGGCTCATTACACTTTCATCCTGGTTCCCGTCGCGGTATGCAAGGGACGACCTCAAAGATTCGTCGAGCAATAATTTTTCTTCGCGGTCTGGCAGCGGGACGTTCCTCGAGAGCCAACTCGGGTGAAATTCGAGTTCTTCTCCCTCCACTCCCCCCCGAAAGATTTCGGTATTCCGTGGGAGTAATGGTTCATAAGACGAGCCTTGGCTGCGGGACGAAGGGGGATGGGATGCATTCCCGTGGAAGACGGAAGGTAAATTCGTCGGATAAACGCAAGATAGAGCTGTCACGAAGAAGGATGGAGCACGCACGTGCCGGATCCCTCTAGTGTAGTGTTTCGTTATTCAACGTCGTGTAACGCGTTCATCGTTGCTTCCATTCCACGCACGTGTGTATGCGTGTGCCTGCGTACGATATACGCGCACACGTCTATTTGTATCAAAAAGTTTCGCGTTTTTCGCGTACACGTTACGAGGACCCGTGTTCGTTCACGCGCACACGTACGCACGCGTTATTTTTTCGTTATCGATCCTCGGTTTTTTTTCGCGCGTGCTTTTTTTTAATGCAAATATTCGCGTATCCACTTGTCGGTCAGATCGAAAAAAATTAAAATGATAAACGGTAGTACCGGAAGACTCGACCCTGTAACCGAGGATACGGTTTTTTGTTTAAATTTGAAAACAGGTCGAATCGTATCGCGTTTCCGTGCAATTTACAAGATTGATTTTTCTCGCTGTTCAACGGATTGCTCGATTGTTCGTTCCGGTTGAAAATGTGTAACAGTAGTAAGGGATTTTGCATTTACATCGAAATCGTTCGGGACGAACCGCATTTGCTGGAAATTAAATTATAAATTCGAAGGATTCCCGCGGCTTTAGAGTGTTTTCAACGTTTAATACTTTCTCCGGGAGGCGTAAAAGAAGCGAGGAGAATGCTTTAAAGTCGTACCGAGGGATCTTTTTTCAAATTTTTAGTCGTTGAAAACGTCACTGAATCGACGTGACAAGGTTCGTTTAAGCGCATCCTCGCGGAACTGCAAATACTGGCGAACGGATACTTGGCCTCGGTACTCGCTGGATATTATACAGAGGAACTACCATTCCGGGCACGCAAAAAGGTATAAAGCGAAATAAAATAAAGTGTAAGCGAGCTTTTCCTGGGGGAGTGCGATTCTACTTTAGATTAAATTCCGAAGCAGCCTTCCTCCATCCCTCGTGTACAACCTCCCCCCTCGGTAGCCGAGCCCCTGCTTCCTATCTCGTTTCGAAAACTAAGCTTTTCTCGCCTTTTCCGACGATTTTCCGGCGTAACTAACGTTCCCCTTCGTGTTGCACACGGTTTTGCTGTAATTATCGGCCTTGCCAGTTCAGCCGGACAATTCTTTGCCGGTCAAGATTCCTTTCCTTTTCCGGGATCGCTTTTAAACCGAAACTGTTCATTTAAAGAAAGATTTTTGATACCCTCGATATCGTGTGCCCGTTTTATTTATATAGTTTCATTTGTTTTTAATTGCCAGAATCGAGCGTTCACGGGCGCGTGGCGGAATGCTTCGCGATGCGTTAAAATGTTATAAATTTTATATTGCGGTGCTGGCCGGCCGTCGTGCGATCCTCTGAAATTTCTCACGGAACAATACAGGCCGTTTTAAAACGGTCCCGTGAATCCGAGAATCCGTGCAAACCTACGCTCTCGTATCAATTGCAATATGTTAAAACACGCGGCCGGGTCGCGCATGAATTAATCTCGAGTTTTTATCACGGTTCAACTGAGACCGTATCGCGAATACTTTTAGCCGAATGAAACGCGATACGAACCGATCGACGATGATTAATTTCTCGATACATGGGGGTCATTAAGCAAATTAAAATGCACGATGAACGGTACACGTGCACGCGCGCGGAGGATCGAAATGTTTCGATTCCGAAACGCGTACAGTGATTTCATGACATAAAAGTATCGCGAAGCGACACTTATGCTACATCAATTTGAAGCTTAAAATTTAATGAAAATGACTACATAAACGACTCGTCAATATTTTTAATATTCAAGATTACCCAAATTGAAAAACACCGTCGCTATTTTCGCTGGAAGTCTTGAAAATGTTATTCCACGCCGTAAGTAATATATCCAAAGGAACATCAAAGGAATACGATGAATTCCCGACGAACGGTGTTTTAATTCGAACAAAAAGGTAAGCTCGAAGCATTCGGCTACCTTGTCGAGGATCAAAAGGCAAACATACATCAGGGTTCGAACGTTTGCCTTGAAGACGGTGGTCCGTGATGGAGGACGAGGAGGGTGATTATTCTTTATTCCCGTTTCTTGGAGGAACAAGGAAAATTCGGGTGAAGCCGGGACAACGTAACGCGAGGGAGTGGCATTAACAAAAGCACTCGTTAAGGTGATTAACGAGCTGGAGAACACGGCTGGAACGATATACCGGCGTGGACGCTATTAGGGGCTTTATTAATTACCATCCTCGAGTAATTTGCCTGGTGAGCACGTTGCGGACGAATGGAGAAACCGTGAGATGGTTTACTGCCAAGTCAGCCTGACAGATTCCGGTGTTTGTCTTTGCGGCGAGCCCCCCTTTACCCAAAATTTCAACCATCTTGTGTGTACACGTTGCTGGACACGCGTAATAAATGTTTACTTAACGTTTGGCTGCACGCTGTGCTGATCACACCGGTATCGTACCCGCTGGACGATGAATTTTCGGACCTTTGAAATGCGAGAACTGTATTAACTCTACTGTCCTTAATTGGTTACTCCAAAACGTCCCGAAAAGGACATCATTTCCAGACATTTCACTCTTCTATTACTTCTTCACCTTCGTATCGTTGCTAGAATATTTTTCATCGAATAATTTACAGTTTTTAAACTGGAAAGCTACAGACTTGTTAGTGCTCGGCTTCTCGAATAACGGAATGGTAAATTATAAATGGCTTTAAAATGGTAATAAGCCTATAGGAAATTTACATCAGTGCACCGTTATTTTCGTTCGGGGGCAGGCGTTTGTATCGTTAACATATTTTAACGGTAATAATTTCGCGGCAAATAATCCTACAACAGTACATTCGGTTATGCATTCAGCACACAAGAATATGCATCAGATTGGATTACACGCATGACAAGCTTAAACTAACAAGAGGAAAATTGAATGTTCCTTGATTAAAGGACTAACTTCAAAATTAATTATCATCCCGCGGAATTTTTTCCTCCGTCTCCACGGGGTAGGGGTTGATGGATTTAATGTGACATTAAAATTAGGATGGATTGAATTCTAAAATCGTCGCCGACAAAGGATTATTCTGTCGCGACCAATTCACACAAACTCGTCGAATTCGTGGTCGCGTATCGTAATCCTCTTGATTCTCGTTCCAGTTGTAAATTCCCCTCCCTCCTCTGACGGTTATTGGTGGTCCTTTTGATCGGATGTCGCAGAAATTTTGTTACAATGTATTTGTTACATTCGCCGTTGCCCATTACGCGTTTACACAGCCGCTGATAATAATAGGATTTTTATGATATTTGATCAAAGGGGATGCTTTGAAACCGGAATCGAAATTCCACGTTTCGCTGTTTCGATGAATAGAGAAACCTTTTGGCCGAAAAATGAAAACATCAAGGAAAAACTTTCGCGGTATCAGTTTTTGTTCCGATTGAAAATTTTCAGCGACAGGAGAATAATATTTCCAAGCAAATTTTCCGGCTGTGTTTCGTTGGGGAATTTTTCGATCGTTACGGGTTTGTAATTGTCCGTAACCGTCGCAAATTAGGTGTTTGCGGGAAAACCACGGAACTGTGGGAAGCATGAAACGTAGATTAGCAAGCGTTTAATGAAGAGGTTAATAGAATATAGCAGCGTTATAAGCGACCCATAGCTATAGGGGTTTCACTGAAGCGGTTCTCGTTGAAACTGAAACAGCACTATTCTGCTTATATCGTAATTCGCCTCGAATTTCACTATCGGATTCAAACTATCGAAATGTTACTCCGCAAAGTAATATATACGATAACTGTCCGATATTAATACCGTACTGTATGAAAATATATTTTTATAAATATTTCATTTCAAAATTTTATCTTTCTTAATATTCAATTATTCGTGAAAGCTCGCTATTTCTCCAATATTTAATTTTATTAATTAGTCTTGTACGAATTATAGATTATTAATTATGAGGAGAACCTTTAGAACGAAAGTCTATAAACCCTTTCTGATCTGTAGTTGGATCAAAAACAACGTGGAGGAATAAAGAAAATGCTTATGTACAATAAAAATCCATTTCCATGTTAAATAAAACCAACAGTTCAGTTATTTTTCGAGCTATTGTTATATAGTGTCTTGAAAATGGTTGTGGGTAGGCAGAGAGGAACACAGGTGGAATGCGATCCGATGCAGTGTGCATGAATGGTGGGCGCGGTGAAACCGTTCAGCCAGAAGCGTAATTGATTCGGAATTATTGCACACGACATTTGCCCGCGCGCCGATGCAATCGAGTTATGAGTGAAAACTGTGTGTATCGCAGTTACCCCAGAAGGGAGAAAGAAGCGGACGCACGCGACCCTTGTGAACCAGGGATACCCCGGTATTATTGCGTTCGGTTTATTTCATTATAAAATCGAACCAAACACGGTTCGCTGTCTCTGAAAATTGTTTTAACCTTGTTCAAGGAGTATGTTGATTGACATCGAAGTGGTTTCGGAAATAAATTTAGCGGTACACCGTAGTGCACTGCTGTTGTTTCATCTTTTCTTTTTTTCACTATGAAAACTGGTTACGTTTTGCTTTTTTTTTATTTTCCATACAGATATTCGTTTATAACAAAGTGATGGTCGAAAAATGGTTCCCAAAAATTTCATTCGTTTCTTCGCAAGGGTTGTAACCTTTAAAATTAGATAGCACTTCGAGTTTTATTGTTGAATGCACACCTGTCTTTTATCGAAAAAAATTTGTAAATCAGTTTTTTGATTTCGTTCAAGAAAAAATGTTCACAGATCGTAAGTTTTCTCATGGTCGTCCCGGGCAACGGGTGATCCGAACGAAGCAGAACGACCATGGCCATCCAGCGTGATGGGATCAAAGGGAGGCGTGATGGAAAAGGGGGAATGCGGGAAAGAAAAAAATTATTCCGGATTAATTATGCGCAAGTCGGAACACTGTAAACGTACTTTTGAACATGCTTTTCCTCCCTTTGAAACCAGCCACCCGTCTTCTCATCTTCGCGTTCTGCCTTCTTTGTTCT
This sequence comes from Anthidium xuezhongi, assembly GCA_022405125.1. Taxonomy (NCBI): domain Eukaryota; kingdom Metazoa; phylum Arthropoda; class Insecta; order Hymenoptera; family Megachilidae; genus Anthidium; species Anthidium xuezhongi. The sequence continues at coordinate 4,032,746 of CM039649.1, forward strand.
TCCCGTTTTCCGTTAATTTGGCTGGGAATCGAAACTAGGTGCCAGGGAAGTTAATTACGTGTCGGTAGCCTTTGTTTCGTGTTAGGGACACGTTTCAATCCTCTCGATTCGAAGATGTTGTGATATTTTTCTATTTCAATTATAGCTTCACGTACAACTCTCGAACTGGAAACGTTTGACCAAAAGATTTATAATAATCACTCTTCGTTAAGATATTATTATTTTTCTTAAAAATTTGATTAAAATCACCCTTGAAGTTGCGAAATAAAATTTCAACGAGTTCAATTCGAAATTCGTCAATCTGTCCTAAATGTTTAAATGACTGTGATTAATGAAATAAAATACAAACGAACCATCGAAAGGAACATTCGTCGAAATGAATTGAACTATTTGGTTCGAGAAGCGCAAGGTTGCGGTGAACGAGTGAAAATGCTCTTTTTCCGCGCGGAACACATACGAATGATCGCAGAAGCGCTAAATCGAGGCTTTAAACAACGTTCACGGCAGAGGGATAGGCTCGTCATTCACGTGGATTAAAAGCGGCCGCGTGCAAAAGGGGGTGGGGAAGGCTGGTAGGCGGGGGTGGAGAGGCGTTCAGTACTCGAGGGATGGTTTTGGGGGCTTTGGCCACAATCCAGTCACACGCCTGACCAATTCCTTCGCCCTCTCCGCCCACGAGCCGTGTTGTTCGCAGAAAACTCGAGTGTTAAACCGTGCCCGATTCTGTTCCTTTTGAATCGTCGGTGTAATCTGTTAGGTAAAAGTCAAACAATGGATGGAACAACAAAAGGATTGTGGCAGTGTTATGTTTCCAGATTCGAAAACCTGCCAGGCTATCTTTTCCCTTTTTTTCCCAACCATCTGCGTGAAAGGGTTTTACGAATTCTCGTTCACGGTTCTTTTTTGTTTTATCGATTCGCTTTAAGATCGAAACGTTACGATAATATTACGATCAATATTATCATTTATAATTATAACAGAAATTATTGTACCATTCAATCGAAAGCCAGAATTTTCGTGGCAAATGAAAAGCTTATTTATCTGTTTGAATATAAATCATCGCACGATAGGAAATTTTGTATAAACAGAAGTCTGTTGAAACGAAAGAGTAATTCTTTGATAAAACTCTTCCATTGAAAATACTTGGGCAAAGTTTCGAACAGGCTGAAATAGTATCGCTGATAACAGGAAGCGAGCAATTCTTTTGAATGTAAGAAGCGATCGCAAGAAGTTTGAAGCATCGCCACTCAGAGTCAGCAGATCAGTGGGCCAAGTCTCAGGTACCAGTCTAGCCGGTCCGTCGGATCCGTGGGAACAAGGAGCAGGACAACGAAGCAAAATGAACCTGTTTGCCATTTTGGCAGCCTTATCTGCCGTTCCCGTGCCGTTGGCCCATTATACGTGCAACGCCGGCCAGACGCAATTAAGTGAGCCTCGCACCACCAAACGGATACCATTCTCGCCCCATTCCACGGAAGGATCCTCCTGGTTGGTCGCCGGAGAAACGTGCCAGGAGCAAGGACACGACCCGATATCCTTTACGCTCCGTCTATGCTCCTCCTGACGGTATTGCCCACTGTTCTTGACGTGTGAGGCGAATCCTGCTGTCTGGCCGAATGTGGCCACCAGCAAACGTCGTTAACCCTCTCTGACCAGGCGACTGCTGGCAAACCGATGCCATTGTAAATTTCCTGATTAGTTTGTACACGCTTTGCATCGATCCGTTCGCCCGCTCGCTTTGCTCGGCTGCGAATCCGTTGCGGTAAGATCTTTCGACCCGAAGGGCTCGGTCTTGAGGAGATTGATTAATGGACTCCGTTTCCAGACGACCGATCCATGCATCATACTTGTGCCTGACGTAGACTTTGTTAATATATTACCTGACTCCAATGAAAGAAATAACCCCTATCAAAGATTAGGAGTAGCCCTTTTATTTCAATTGTATTGTAGAATAATAATCAGAGGTTGTAGAGTGGTATAAATAATTTTATACAAACTTTTTACATTCATTGCGTCGAAATACCAGATTACAGTGTCGGTGTAGTTTAAATTAAACTGGGTAACGGAAGAGGAAGGGGGGACTTTGAAAGTGCCGTAAGCCTCGCAGGCAACGTCTTCCTTAGCCTAAGGGAAAGGTATGCTCAGGGTGCCGTTTCTAAGTCTTCCTCTGACTGGAGTCTGGGTTTAGTGTGCCGAGCAAGGTGTCGTTTTCTCTATAGAGTTAGGTTTGCTATTCTACGTAGAAAAATGACCAAGTATTTGGCACAATTTGAAGCTACGACTATGATCTGAACCTTGCTCCATTTTGATGTTAGATATTGTCAAAATTAAAGTATTGAAAATGAAAGGTTTGAGTAACTTTTGTAGAGAAAGTTAACGATTTGAAATTAATGCTGACGAAGAAACACCTAATTAGAGAAGCGAAAGAAAAATCGTGAAAGAATGAAATTACCCGCGTGTACAAAGGTTCTGTGTCTCGGCTTCAGATTTTTCAGCGGGACTGGTGCACACAAAGTGCCACTCGTAGCTCTCGGATCGCCCGTTGTGCTACTCGACAGTAATTTTCACATGGTTCGATGGACCACAATGGAACTGCTAGAATGATCGCTCGTTATCAACATCTGAATTGTTGATGCTCGGCTGGATGCATCTCGTTTTCTCGTATATTTAATAACGTCTTCAAGATAAGAGACACTCGTGGACCCCGCTCGACACAGAATCGTGGCAAAAGTATCCTTATTTCCGTACGATGGAACAAGCTACCTATCCAGTTCGAAGTTCAAGGTAAATTTATAGTAAATCTGTAAAACAAACTCTAAGGCCCGAAACTTGTCGATTCGAAAGCTGGAAGTAAAATTTCAAGTTCTTTGGGAATTGATTGAAAAAGAAATGTACAAACAAAGTGGAATCAGCGGTGGGAAAATTCTGGTCGCGTATCACGGTCGAATCGAGCGTCAAATTACAAAGGATAGAATCGAATTACCGAGTGCTAAGCAAATTCCGTTGCAGCGTGCAACGCGCGGCTCGATTTCGCGGTTCGTGAGCCAATATTCGATCCAAGTGCATTCGGTAAACAGCGCAGCTGGGGGGAGGGGTCTGTAGTAGAACCGTCGGTGTTACCAGTCAGCAGCGGATCCTTTCATAGGCTCAGATCACCGCCACAATTGAGACGATGCGTATAACGCCGATGCTTGCAACATCAAAGTGATGAATACGAGTTAATTGCGGCGTGACTATTCAGCTTGGCGTGAAAGCTGAGCAACAGTTTCGCCGAGAATGCGAGCGATGCTCTCTGCGCACGGCTTAGCGGGCGAAACTTTATTTTCGATCGGCCGTGTGGACCGGCAACGATGATGTTACGCTTTGATTTACATTGCCGGTATTAGTTTCGTGTTCTCGTTCGATCGATAGCTTGTGTGAATCCGCGATAAGGGATGCAAAGCATGGGGTTCATACCCGCCCCGACCCGCCGTGAACGTGCCGCCTGAATCGTTGATCCAAAGTGATGATCACCGACAGAGGAAGGCTCTGATTTTGCGCGATTTTATCCGATATCCTTTTCAAAATCATGCGCTCGAGACTTTGATGTTTCGTTTGACGATCATTAATAGTCAGACAAATGTCGCGCATTCAGGAGACTTTGATGTTTTGTTTGAACATCGTTAAACATTATTTGAATTGCGGGGGTTGCAACCACCCTCGAATCTTCGAGTTAGAAATCCTTTAACGAGTATTAATATAATCGTTTGAGAGTTTATAAAATGCTTCATGATCTTGTTGAACTTTTATTTGTTCTCGTTTTGATCAATTTGTGTCGATTTTCCCCGGGATTTTGTTAACCATCGGGTCAAGTCCTACAGGATATCATACATCGAGCGTGTAAACGAACAGTTCACACGGTTAGAAAATACACGGCTACGCAGCCGGTAAAATTTATCGCTCAACACTCTCTGTCTACTAAATAATGAACCTTCGTGAATAAATTACGATGGAACAGGTGTGCAATTTTGCACTAATGGAAGGTAAAATAAAATAGAACGTATTGGATCTGATTTATAGGTTTAATAAAACCTTGATTAACTTTATGATTCAAAGACTCAAAAAAAAAAGAAGAGAACCAAAGCGAGTCAGGATGATTGGAGCGGAGAACGGGGACGAATAAAATTTCTTTGAGCCCCTCGTTGATTTACAAAAAAGATAAATGCCCAGAATTTAGCGGATGAAACGCAAGTGTGCCGAAGTAGAGCGAATCGTCGAGGGGGAAAAAAAGGGAACAAAGGGTTGCAAAGCGGAGCAGAGGGTAACCGAAACATCGAGCAAGTGGCCGAATCCCAGTCCGCGCAGGTTTGAAGATCAGCCTGGATACCGGAGCGGTTTGCTGGCGGTCGGGGGCGCGGCGGACTTAGAAATTAAAATTCCGCGTGACGCTTGTGCCAACGTCCGTGTAAACGCGCTTTAATAATAATGTAAACGCGTAACGAATGGGAGTTAACGCGTGCGGTCACTTTACCGTGAAACGAGGCGACGCGGTATTTTCAGCGTCGAGGCGTCGCCTGGACATCAGGGACGCACGGGACAACCGGGGGATGTTGCGGGAGGGTGGATCGAGCAGGAGAGGTTGGGCGGCCAAAAACGGAGAGGGTCGCAGAGGTTCGTGATAACACGTGGACACCGAAATCCAACCGTGTACCCCCGCGTGTACCCCCGTCGCCTCTGAATTCCAGCTGCGTTCTCTACCCTCCTCCGCACGTCCGTCCACCTATGTAGAAACGTACAAACCCGCGTGGCCGAGGTAATACGCATAATTGCATAAAATTACGGGGTCCAAATTATCGGCCGCTGCTTTAAACGAGCACCGATTACCTCTCCACTTTCCTGAACTTTGAATCATTCTCATAGTTGCAGCCGCGTTCTGATCGATCCCCCGCTAAATCGAGATGCTCCCGTTTCCCGCTCACGTATCGTTTCGCCAACCGTTCGTTAAAGGGTTAATGAGGTTTTTGATACGTTAAGCAAAGAATGACTTTTTTGAGACTATCCATTATTTTCGTTTTAGAAAATGTCCATTAATCGAACTTCTTAGAAAAATCTAAAAATATTCTTAGGTATTTGTTAAATTCTTTTATTTGGAGGGAAAATAATATTTGTACCTGGAATTATAATCGCGTAGGCTTCGATTGATCGTAAGGTAAAGAGACAATTGAATGGACGGTAAGCCTATTAACAAAGTAAGAAGCCGACACAAATTATTCGTGTATGTAACGGGACACGGTTGCAACAGTGTATTGTGTTGATCTCGATCACGTCTGAAATCCTATTTCTCCGCATCGAAAGGCTTTGATCGGATTGTCGCGACTATGCTTCAATTTACCCTATTAAAACCATCCCTGTTCACTGTCGAGTTTGTCAGTTATCAATACACAATGTTCGTTGATTCCCCTCGACGGGATTAATTATATTGAACTATTGTTCCCGATCGACGAATGAAAATTACACAAATTTTTCCTCGAAGAATCGTTCGACAATTTTCCTCTCGAATCGGTACTCGCGCCGCTGATTGATCGTAGAATATTGTTAATTATTATTCAATTTTAATGCCGTACGCGTCGAATCGAGGGGTGGATTTTTAAACGAAATTTCACCGGCTCGTTAAGCGTATCGTAATAAGTGAATTTACAATAATTTGCTATTAATGAAATTACTCGATGTGCACCGATTGTTTGTTCCCTTGTTACGCGGCAATTCGTGCTCGACTAATTGTATAGAAAAGCAAGCAAACTTTCGAATAACCGGCGAACATTTGCCAACAAGGTTTCCTGTTTGTCGCAAATAAACATTATCGATGAATCAACACGATGGACATCGAATAACGAAGTGAACATCGACCTTCCTTCTCTCTGCGAAAAAAGAACTTCTAAATTTATTAAAAAAAACATCTTGCCACTTCAAGTTTCCTCCAGTTCTAGAAATTAATATCGAATCGTTAGCGACAATCTTATTACGGTTTCGAAAGGGGGATGGATTTTCAACGAAAGGAAATTTGCTAGAACGGAAGCAGGGGGTGGTCTGCGATCGATTTTAGGGACGAGGGAGAAAGAGAGAGAGAGAGAAACGGTAGGGAAAAGTCGTGATATTGCCAATTTTGCTATCACGCTTTCATTTCGGCGCCACCCTGCGCTAACATCGTGAGCATCGAATTTTCGCTTCACGCCTCGCGTCGGCCCTGTAAGAGGGAAGGGAAAACGAATTTTCTTCAACATCCTGGTCGTTGTCGTGTCGTAGACGCGTTCGCGAATGTGTTATGTTACGGTAATAGCGCGTAACACGTTCCCAACGATGTACGCCCTTGTGAAAATTATAGAAAAATCCTGGCCCCGTTCGCGTCCCCCCACGGACATTTATCCGGCTGAAAAAACGTCGATAACCTCTTGAAATCCGGATACATCGAAGATATGTAACACCGGTTAAACAGTTTTACACGTCCTGTGTAAATAATGCATGGGACAACAAATATTTACGCAACAAATAATTGGATGTGGACTGGCCGCAATTAAGTAAAATTAGGACAAATGCAACGTGCAGTGGACTTTGCAAACAAATGGGAAAATGGGAATAGCCAAAATAAATACCGCACCGACGAAATTTGCAATGTAAACACGCGAATCCGAAAATCCTGGAATTAGCGACGCTTTCGTGTAAATCTTAATATCGTACAACAGTTAAGCGCGTAATTGGAAAAGCTTCTTTACCGATTAGTTGAAAATTTTCTTCTATTTCATTCCGATTACCGTAAAATTTATTTGAAAATGATTTTAGTAGTTATTCTCTTCCTAAATAGAAATTTTAATCTTCGGAAAGCATATGTACCACGTCATTTTTAAATTTCATTGTAATCGGAAGATGATAGGACGGTTTTATTAAGATTCTTTGTTAATGGAGGATCGCAGACAGCGATCTAGGTCAGCCAAGTGGTATTCAAATGGACGAGAGTTCTCGATCAATCTGTCGAACACGACTTTTCAATTTCCTAGAGGCGTGGTGGTTGCGGGTCAACCATGGTGGTTCGGTGAAACCCCTGAAGAGACCGGTGCCAGGAAATCCTAGCACCGACTTCGGGTTAGAATTAGAAAGGATTATCAGATCAAACGATGGATGCTGACTCTAACCCGCATCGATGAATCTGACTGATGAGGACTGGCTTGATTGAATCGAGTGACCCATTCAGCGATACCGCATCCTAACCCTTTTACAGTCAAAATTTATTTTCCCTGTTCTCGTAGAATCTTTCGTATCAAAAAAGTTAATCGTCTCTAAAGCGTTCACACTTTTTCGTTTTAGTTGAAATAAATTTTGTATGCTCTCAGAATTTTATTAGATCTCGAGTAAACTTTGAATGCTTATTTTACAGAATTATTTATTAAACTTCTGCAATGAAGAATTTTTAATCGAAACACATAACCTTGTGCTGTGCTTGCAACAATTTTTCTAGAAAATATGTACGTAGAAAAGTTGGAAATTTAATTACCAACCCATTTAATATTTATTAGGTCTTAATTCAGCTGAGTTTGATAATAAGGTAGTACTCCAAACTTTGCGCTGTGCTAATTTTATTTCAGTTAAAGTAGATCGAGATTCAGAATTGATGAGTTAACTTGGTAACAATATTAATTTCTTTTTTTAATTGAGTATCAGAATAATTAAAACGTAAACGAAGTAATTGATCGTGGTACATAATCAACGAAAATATTGTTCATATCATAATCCTGCATTATCAGGCGCGTTTAGCGTGTAGTAATCGATAATGAGGCGTTAAAATATGCCAAGTTCAGGAATTCGCGTCTGAACGAGCAGTGTCAGCCAAATTACCGATTCAAGCGATCGACGTCGGCCATAATATTCTCGAAACCGAACCGGTTATTACAGTGATTGGATTTATCAAAAAATCTAGCCACTGATGTACTTTTCGTTTCGAGGCTTCCAAGGGTGCTCGCTTAAAGAGGGAGAACAATGTTCAAAACCCACGCTATTTGAACAGGTCGATTTACTTATGGAAATTGGGGTTTCCTTTCGCAAACGTCCCAGACTTTTGGAAATATTGACTATTAGGATCTAGTTGTCGGCGAAGGATCAGGTAGGAATTGTTTGAACGCGACTTACATTTCGAGATAACTTTTCAATGATCTGAACATCGAAATCATTTCTTCGAAAGACACGCTGGAAAATTTTGTAATTACTAGTCGAGGGACTCCACCATGTGCTGTGGATCTAAGTCTAGGACTGTTTAGGGTTAAGAAATAAGGGGAGAGAAAAAAAAGGCAGTCAAAGCTCAATTTTTAAAGAATTATGTTAGAACATAAAAGCAAATTTTTATATCAAATTTGTGACCGTAATTATTTCGAAAATTGTCACGTCGGAGTGTAAGAAGAAACTCGTTGGAACATAACTTGACAACGATTCACCTTAAAGGATCCTTTGTATTCATGGAATTCATGGAAATAGAAGGAACGCGGTTGCATTCGCAACGCGTTGTGTAACGTAGCCGGTGCTCGTTCTTTTCCCGACGCCATTGAAATAATTAAAAGTTTAATTTAGTTTCGGCGAACGGAGACGGCGGCGGTGAATCGTGTGTCTAAATTGAACGAGTTTGTCCGTCTATCCGTCTGCGACGCGGCGTGTGTCGTTTCGCAGTTGACAAAAGTCCGTCGATTTAAACTTGAGTCCACGGATTCCTGGCTGATCGAGTCTGAAAGGTTCGCAGGAACGGCAAAGGAAAATCCCTGCCCCTATTCAAGGAACGCCTCTCGACGCCAAACTGTCGGAATCGAGCTTGAAATGATCTTCCCGAGAATGCAATAGAAACGAAAGGAGAGCGTAACTTCTGACGTACGACCGGATCGGGCTCGCGACGAAAACGAATCGTATAAAGCGACAGTTATTTCTTGAACAAAACCGTTCCGCGCCTTCGTCCGGGGACTTTTATTTCGTTCGAACGAAATAATTTCGCTCGGGAATGGAATCGAGTTTTTGGTACCCCTGATGATCGGTTAAGGGTAAAAAGCTGTTAGGGCGGTTGCCTACTGAAACGGCAATGCCCCGCCTATCGTTGTTGGATCTGTTCTCCGTGAAACGTGTAACGGCGTTCCGAAAAGTTTGTTTTACACAATCGACACGGGCGCACCTGCGAACCGTTGGGAAAACTGTCAGATTCGATGGCTGCACGGAACAATGGGAAACAAAGACGGCGCAGAATGAAAAAAGCGACATCGGGGCAATCGAAGAAAGTTTCTCCACGATAATTGGAGGGCTGAAATGGGAACCGGTGTAAGTGTTATTCGGGAACACATTGTTGTTCTCACGGAAACTCGAATGAACAAGGGTAGTTTGATACCATATCCACCCTCGATGCTGCATTATTTCTCTTCTCTTTGGTCGTTCAATGTGCCGCACGAAAAATGTTTTCTGAATACTTTTTCAATAAGTTCGATCCTACCGTGTTTCGAGGAATACAGAAATATGTGTCACGACTAAAATGTTCGAGAAAAGGATGAAGCGAACGCGATAAAATTTACGACACGATCGGGGTGTTATTCCGACGGAGAAAATTACTCGTGTTTAATAAAAATCGAGAAAGCGGAACGTTTAGTCAACATCGTCCGGCCGTAAAGTTTCCAAGGCGTGTCTTTAACGAGTGCAAATTGGCGTACACTGGAAAACTGCCAAACAGCCAAAATGGAGGATAATAAGATATTCCGGTCCGTTGGCCATCGATTGTTGTAAGAAGCTTCGAGTGTCCTACGAGTGCAACACTTCCCTGATGAGAGTCAATTTTCCAGAAGTTTACCCCGAACCTATCGCTTGCAGCGAATCCACTTACCCTATAGCAAAATCGAGCTTGTGTCTTCGTTTACCTCGAACAACTCTATCGGTCGAAATTGCACGCAAAAGTTATTCCACCGTCGCTTCCTATTCAACTATCGAATTTTATTAAAATATCTGGAAAGAAAGTATTAAGACTTGCTTCAATTTCTAAACTAAAACTTTCGTAGAATCCATTATCGGGGATGAAAAATTTGAGCTCGTAAATGGTATTAAGAATAATTAACCGCAATAAGAAAAGTGGGCGGATGAAACTTAATTAGAACGAAGCACGCTCTTCCAGGGAAATAAAGCAATTACACATTTGACCGGGGAGAATAGGTACGAAGGATGCCAGGGGAATAATTTATCCGCTTTATTCTTACCCATAACAGGTTAAAACGACAAATAATACGGTAACCCTATTTCGAGGTTGCACACGCGGTGCAGAGTTTAAATTGGAAGATGCCCGAGGGTGTCTCGTATGCAGTTAACAGGGGTTATATCCGAGCCTTGGATATTCTAGCCAACCACCGATTGCAGTTAACTTCGGCCACTATCCGGGAAGTGGAGGAGGGGTGATGCAATGTAGGCATGTTCGAGAATTCGTTTCGTGTTATCTTTGAAAATAGTGCTGCATTCCTGGGATTCTTCCGTTTAATTGCTGTATATCCCGAAACCTACTATAGAGATTTTTTTATATTCGTTTAGAAGAGACGCCACTGAGGCGACGACAGTTTAAATTTCATTTTAGACCCTTTATCATATTCATTTTCTGTATTTTAAACCGTTCATTAAATATAATATACGATTCTTGCAACAAAAAGAGCAGGTGATTAAGATTTTTGGTTTGATTTCTGTTTCAGGCATTTGAGAACTTCAGAAATGGACACCATCCCCCTTCCCTTCTGTATCAAAGTCAATTTCATCAGGATCAATGGTGAGTGCTCATGCATACTTTAAAATTACCTTTTATAAGCGTACGCATGGACAATTATACTAAAACACGGTTCACTTCCACTTTCGGTTCCCAACATAAATAAAATCTTGTCATTGTTATTATTATTATTATTACCAACATTAATAACAATCGTTTTATACAATCTGATTGCATGCAAACACGTTTTATATCACAAAATACGTGTAAACACATCAATAACGCGTATTAAAATTACTAAAACTTTGTGTTTATAATTCTGAATTTACAAAAATGATTGTTATTTAAATTTTACTTTGTTGGAAGCGGTAGATCCTCCTTTACAAAATGACGTTTGTTGCATGTAAATCCGATTATTAGTTGCTGAGAAATCGTCGTTTAAAGCGAAGTGTAATTTCGAGTGTTTTTATATGGTTGTCCCTCTCGCTGGATCGGACCTCTTTCTCGCTCGCTATGAATGACGCGACGAGTCAGCGTGTTTATACTATTTACTATCGTGCGTACGCGCTTCCTGGAAAAAATGTAGGTCAGACGTCTGGCCCCCACCCCATTCACGTCTTCCTGCGTTTACGCGCCAATTCTTTAAACCCTCGTATCTCGGCAACCGGTTGACATATCCAGCTCAAACAAAATTCGTTGTACTTCGTACGCTCTCCTCTAACTTCCTATGCATTTGGTTTCGATATTAAAAAATATTTTTTTTTAAATAAGTAAAATTAATATATAAAATACGTTAGGTTGACCGTGTTTTTGGTACTATTCTACTTTTTATTGCAATAGTAACATACGTTGACTGTCGTGGAGCTTATCAGCACTCAGTGCCATGTTAGCTAATGTTATCTAATAATTAGTCAAAATATAGAGACGATAAATTTTGAATATCTTTGTTTTAATGGACGAACTACGAAGGGATTATACTCTAGAACGTCTATTTTTATACAGTCAATCTTTTTTACTCCCGTTGCAAATACGAAAAGAACGAAAAGAACGAAAAAGAAGTTCTTCTCTGAATGTTGAGATAGCACAAAGCTGTTCTTGAGAGAAATACGAATGAACAGCAAATAAATCGAACTGAATCCCTTCTTTCCACTTGAAAAACAAATAGAACTTTGGTCGCACTTGGGCAGCTTCCTAAGAGCGTCGATCGTGTTCCTTTCTTATTTCGAAACTCTTCTAGTTCGTCCACGAAGGTTACCGACCCGGACTTAATACGTACACTTATCACGCTGCAATGATCCTGTTAGCAACTTTTCTACCCTCTTTCCGTCCAGTCCCGCTGAGTAGGCTAGGCATAAAGGGAGACAGAGACAGGCAGAAAGAGAGACTGTTAAACGGGTGAACCTTTATTGGCTTTGGAAGCCACGAGAGTGCTCGTCCACCGTTCCTCGCGCCGGCAGACCAAACTTTGTCGGAAGCGAACGAGATAAAAAAAATATATATGACTCCCCGAGTCGCCCGTTTCGCGACAAGGGTCACCCTTTGAAATTAACTAACTCGTCGCTGGACGAGTGCTAATTTATTTTAGGAACACGCGGGGGGATGGTATCTCGTCCACTCGAAATTTGTTTAAACTTCAGAGTTGCTTCGCTCGCTAATGCGTCGCGATTGCTCGACAATTTTAAAAAATATTTCGATTCTCTAACCTGACATTCGAACGGTTGAATAGCGTCAATCAGATAGAAATTTTCAAACAGGAATTAAAATATAAAAATACAGCATTTGCATTTATATTATAAGCTAATTAATTTAACATAGACACGTGCATCAGTACCGGCCGATTCCGATCGCGCCCAATATTAATTTACAACAAATTAATAAAGGGCAGTGCCGGTCGCGCGGCCATAATTGAAATAATCCCGGCACAGGTGATATGGTAATTAAGAGGGGCGTCGAAACGAAGACAAAGTCACAGGCTCGATCGTGACTACAAATAAAACTCGAATCGAAATTGAACCGACCCGATTAAACGTCGAACGGAGCAATCAAATTTTCCATCGACCGCCGCGTTGGATGACAATTTATTCGACCGTCTAATGACGCGTCGCACGCTAATTAATAAAGCCTTGTGTCTGCCGTTTAAAAACCGACCGAAGCGTATTCCGTCGGTCGATAATTACGTGACGGATTTTAATTAGCGCGAGGCGAGGAACTCGTACCGTCCGGTTTATCCGTTCGCGGCATTTTGGAATTTCTGTGTTTCCCGAGGGAGACGATGAAAAATGGAGGAAGGTAAAAATAAAAAAAAAAGGAAGTAGTTTGCAGCTCGGGGGTAATAAGAAAATTGCGAAACTTACCGACATCCTTGGAACCGCCCCATGTTCCCAGTTGCGCCTGGCGTGCTAATCGAGACAATGCGTCCACATAGACCCGGGATGCGGCTGCGGCTCCTGGAAAATAATGAAAAACAGGCCAAATATAGATCGCGAACACCAGGTGTATTGCGATTTTCCACGGTTTTCTTGCTTTTCTTTCTCGTTACTTCGACGATAATTCAACGACTCGCGCCGCTACTTTCTCTTTAATTAAAACGGGATAATATACGAGCTCTTAATCGTATGGAAATTTCCACCGATTCATCGAACGGGGAAAAGGGACCAGTTTTAATTTCCATTGGGAAATTGTTCGACGATCGTCGCGTGTTAATATTAACGGCGCGCTTGTTCATCAATACGTAATCGTTTGAATGTAAAAATTGCATAGAGAAATTGTTTCTTAATAAATAATACGTTATTAAATAACCAGTCGAATATAGGAGAAGGGACAAAGTTTTTGAATATTTCAATCTAATATTAAAAAATTTGAAATTTTCTAATACGATACATTAAGTTGGCGCTTAACTTTGCATCTTCAATCTATTACGTAGTAAAATTCAACAAATAATTTGTAATCGCGAATAATAAATTTTGGTATTTCGTTAAAGAAGGCAAAGGAACTATAACTTCATTAACCTATTCCGTATCTCACGCGCAATTACCCCTTTTTCGTCGAAAAATCCGGGGGGTTGAAAGAGAGTCGAGTATTTACCGTACAGGGTAGGCGAATAAAAATGCTGTTAGAAGTGGTCCGGTTATCAATAAAGAACGATCATTTTCCACGAAAGCTCCTCGTTAAAAGCTATGGGGTAGAAAAATTGGGACGGTCCTGGGAAGAACAGGAGAACATTGGAGAAGGGATGAGTGCGCGGTGGAGGATGGATCGGTGGAAATTGGTGGTGTACACCCTGTTTCTTCCGCCAGAGAGAATCCCTCATAAATACGGGGTTGTATGGTTCGTAACTGGCCACCATGGCACAGAATGAGAGAGAGAGAGAGAAAGAGAGAGAAGAGAAAAGACGGGAAAAAGGGGAATGAAAGGTCGGACAAGAGTCGCAGCATAGGAACGTGGCGTATTTGGAAAATAGGAACGGGTCTGTATAAAAGCGTGTACCGGGGTTGTTTTACGGCGAGCCGTGAGCGGATCGTTCTCTTTCAAGATCAGCCTTGTGCTCTTCCGCCAGAAAAGTGGACTCTTCGGATTTAATTGTAACGATGTAAACATCGAAAGAGCCTGGAACTGAAAGCCCAGAAAGCTTTCTTTTCAGGAATAAAAGGCTCCAGGTGTTGTCCCCAATTGAATCGAGCCTGTGTTTTAAATTTCATGAATGGGAATTTTGAAAATCTGCCGACTAGATTTTTAATCAAACAAAATTTTCAGTGACGATTTACACAAATTTTGTCGGATACGAAACTTCGTAATATCTTTGAATAAAAATAAAAATTCAAGTATCGCCAAGAATTCGCTAAATTCGATCGAATCCATTTCTGTCTCTTATTTCGAAAAGTTTCACGTCGCAAAAATTACCACCGTGAACGAAACCGGGAAAATGGTACTTTTTTCTAGGACACATTGTCTGGAATCATCCCCCATCGTATTTTATTCTTTCCCAGTATTTGCGAAACTCTTCATCGAAGGACTTTCTGGTAGAATGGCGGATAAAGAAGGGGAAAAAAAAGAAATAAAGCGGACAACGAGACTAATCCGGTCCAACCATTACGTTTTCCTTGAAGGAAATCGCTCACCCTTCCTATTCACCCCTGTGGAGACAAAAGCGTGGCATTAGACGAGCACCTCGGCCGAATATCAATGCGTTAGGCTACCGAAAAGCTCCGGCATTAAGTCGCACCCTCTACTTTAATCTTTTCCTGCTTCGTTCGGAGAGTTGGTTTCAAACTTGTTCGAGTGCCTGAAAACTTAAAGTTCAGCTTAGCTCCCACACAGACACCTAATTCTCGACGTAATTGCGTTGCAACAAACACAGACAATTTTTCGCTAAAATTCATCGAATAAAAATTTGATAGAAACATTTATTTGACTTGTATCTTAGTTTCTAAAAATATAGTGTTTCTCTTCTAAATTTCTATTTAAAAAAGATATAACATTTTTACAACTCTCCATGTATCGTTAATTTAATTTGCCAGTTAATTAGCCAAGTGTGTCAAGAAAGTGATTCGATCGTGTTCAGTCAACGAATTTCGCCCGATAAACGATTGAAAATTCTAACCGAGTACTTTAAAAGTTTATTTTTGAAAATACTTTCGTGGGGGTCGCGTAGAGTGAATGGTATCTAATTTGCGAAAATAAACATAAGAAATTGGAAGGTAATTGCGCGTCTCGAGTAGAAAAGCCTCGGCTCTCCAATTTGCGCGACGAGATCGGTGGTCGTGAAGAGGGATCGTTTCAGCGAAATCATACGGAATCCGATCCGGGAAGGTTCGAGATCCTGAAGGATCCCGGGGAGTGGAATTTTCAGCGAGCGTGGTCGTCAGGTCCGTGGGCGCGGAAATGAAGCGGAAAAGAGACGCATGTAATCAAGTCGATGTCGGCGCGGAATTTCGAAGAAGGGTCCCCCTCGATACCACTGTGCGTACCATTCGAATATGACACGAGGGGAAGCAGATTTCCCGGGTATTAACAACCCCTACGGTAACCACCATAGACGGTTCTCCCCGCATTTCTTTTATCACCGAGACGTGAATTCTGACCTTACGAACCCGTTGCATGAATGCCGCGCTCCTCAGACTGCCGCGATCTTTCTTCTTTTTCCACTGAACGCTTTCCTTCCTTCTTTTCCGCTTCCCTTCTCGCGATTTTCTCGCGTAAAAACGCGTCTCGCTACCGTGATAATTGCATTCTTCGTCGACAGTGCTGTTCCCCGTCTGTTGGTCCCCCGGATGCAAAAACAATATATATAATCCTTAAATGACAGCCCCAAATTATCATTAATTCTATTTCTTTAAATATTTTTCTTCGAAGACTCGAAAATCTTTCATTTGGAAATTTGATTAATTTAATATTATTTAACTTAGAATTCGATATCTGCGCAACCTTTCATTTACATTTTGGTCAAAGTTGAATACATAATACTCTAAGACCGTTCCTGGTTCTGGTAACTCAGGACCTTCTGCACATTTCACTGGAATATTATCTCAATTAAAATTATTTTGTTTAATACTATCGAGTGTTTGATTGACGAACGTGATTGCTTCTTGCACGATATTTTGCATGGAAGGGAGAAGATCGAATTATTAATAGGGACAGCGGTCTGATTCTCTCGATTATTACAATTTCATCGTTGCCATCCACCCATTTCGATATCGGCCGATAATTGAAGATTAAGCTTCGCGACAAACTTTCGTTGAATAAAACTCGATCGATCGGTTCTTGGAAATTACGTTTCCCAACGAATGTAAATACGATTGGTTCGCGTCAAACTTTGCTCTTTCCTCCTGGGAAGATCGATCAGTCCATTTACATGGAAACATCGTGGAAAACTGCTTTCTTTGAACGAGACTCGATCTAATTTCCCCCGTCTCCGTAACGAAGCGTGAATGTTTCACACTCGATTCGTCTCCGTCATCGAACAAATCTTTCCCTTCTTTTCTCGACAAGAAACACCAGATTACTGGAATATCCAGCAGGATTCAGAGACGATTCAAATCGCTCCTTGTTAACTTTCTGTGATTTTTATACAGTTAGGATAATTCAATTACGTGATCAGTCTTGTTATCCTTCGTTAATATTTGAATTTAATATTCGAGATCTAAATGTGTCAAAAGCTCGAAGCAAAGGATTCTAAAATTATTTCGTCTAGAATTCTTCACGAAACCCGCTGTTTCGTAGGTCTCAGAAACGCTCGCAATTAGCCCTAAAAAACCGCAAAGTCCCGTGTTAACAAGGGAACGAACAATAGAATTCAGTGCAGACGACAAAAAAAATGTATTTTTTCAACTGGTGTTGACGAGGAGATGAACAGGTCGTGGTAATTACTGGGACAAGGGTGAAAGGGTTCCGAAGAAGACACGGTGTGCAATCGAAACCTTCCCCGATAAGGGACGTCGCATTAAATCGTACGCTCGATGGGAGGCTAATTAAGCGTAATCCCGTGGCGCGTAACGCGTCACGCCGCGACGCCGGGCGAATTAACTCGAATTCTCGATGGCTTGACAAAAACCCATCCTCCTACGCCCCGTGAACACCGTAACGAGATGATGTAGTCGTGAAAAACGAAGCTTCTCTTCGTCATAGAGACGAGGGTGGGAGGGGGGTGGTTAAACAGGAAAGAGGGGAGGGTGCTTGGAACGGTCTGAAAGGATGCGACTGAATCAGATTCGTCGTCAACTAATTCGTTTCAAAAACCAGAGGCGACAGAGCCAGTCAATTAGTGCTTTTCCGCCCCGCGTTCTTCCGTGCGATTGCAACAGGAACTACCCTGTTATCCTGGGAGATGTTGTCTTCGAAACACAAGTTTCTCTGTCGGGGCGGTTTTAAACGATCCTGGTGATTTAGTCTATTCAAATTCGGACGTGATCTAGCTCCTCGAAAATAGGGGATTAACAAGAAAAATATAGATACGGTACAAATATTAATTAGGAGATGATTATGTCGGGATATTCCGAGGGAAGATAAAATAATATATCATTGACCTAATCTACTTTAAAAGCAAATTACTGTTTGACGTAGCCCCTAAGGACTATGCTTGTCATTAATGTAGGAAAATTAATTGAAATTTTGTCAATAAATTAAAATGGTTTATTAGTGGAAAACTATTTTTTTTAAATTAAATCTTGATTACACTTTTATCACTCTTGTCAGTCTCTACCGTTCTCTCATTTAGCCAATGTCACATGTGACTCGCACTTCATTAAATCATTTCACTCATGCAATACACAGTTCATGCACACACACCACATTAATTATGTCTCTTAGTGAAACGTATATCAAAATTTTGCGAAATATGCGCCAATATCTCGTTGTAAACCAATTTTCCACGTGTCTCGTTAACTTCGGTACTCCCCGTTCGAATTCGACAATAAAATCACAGAACTGCGAACGATACCGCAACAAAATTCAAGTGAACTATGAAGCACGACTCGTCGGTTTTTCAAGGGTGGCTGGATTTTCCAGCCGTGAAAAACTCGCTCGTTTAATCGAATAGAAAAGGCGTCGTTGAGAACGGAGAGAAACACAGAGGGAACAAGAGGGCGACACGGCGCGAGCGAACGCCTTCCGCGAGCATTTCCTATTCACAGTCGGCTCGGGTTTGTCTATTAACAGTCTAGCCTAGTGCGCCGTGAAAACGAGGCTTTAAGACACTCGAAAAATAGAATCCGACAAAATGAAGCAAGAAAGAAAGAAAGCAGAAAAAAAAGAAAGGGTAGAAAAGAAGAGGTCTCGCAAGTTAGAACCGCCGCGAGGTCAGAGCTTCCTTTTTCTTTTTTTTTCTTTTTACTCTCTCTCTCTCTCTTTGAAAAGAAGTCGAGCGATGAACGTGTTCGTTCGTCGGTTGGTTAGCGAGAAAAAGAGAGAGAGAGAGAGAGAGAAAGGGTGAAAGAAAAGAAAGAAAAAAAGAAAGTTGAAGGAACAGAGACGAGGGTATTTTTTAAAATGAAATTTCTCGTACCGTCGGATAGACGGAAGGGTGGTCTCTCGCGGCTTGGTCTGAAACAATAAATAAAAGACACCCTTGCCCCTTCCTCCCCCGTCCTTCCACCCTCGCGAAAGCCCCCGTTGGCAACAACAGGCCCTCTCGTAACGAGTAACGCCGTGTCGAGGTTGAACCGTTGAGAAGGTCGTAACGCGGCTGAGTTCGCGTTCAAGAGTACCATAATTTACGCTCCACTCGTTTCCTCCTCGCGTATACCTAACGTGTACGAATGAAGCATAAATTCAACCGCACCTTTTTTTCCTCCCCCCCCCCTCCCAGCCGTTTTCTCACCCTTTTCGCCTCTGTCTTCCACCACCGCGAACAGGAAACTTAACGTTTAGCTACGCGAAAGCCCGTGGACGGGAAACAGGAGCGAACCGAGGAGGAGGAGGATGAAACCGAGGAAGGAAACAGAGGAAATGTAGTCGCTCTCCTGTTTCGTCCCTTGGCGTTTTGTTTCTTTACCGGGTGAAACGGGTACGTACAAGTGTTAATTTGGTTAACGCTGGATACGGATATTCTTGTGTCAGACCACGGTCTGTTTAATCTACCTTCCTGTCTTGCTCCTCTGTCTGAAGGAGCGTATTATGATTCATCGCTTCATTCTTTATGCCCGTTTACTGCTATTGAGAGCCATTTGCATCGATGTCTCAATTTTCGTACGATTCAGTATCAACACCAATTTTAATTGGAATTCTTAGGAATTTTATTATATCGAAATTGTACCATGCAGGTACCGATTATCACTTTCTAATATTCGGTTAATATTACTGAAACTATTAAAAGTTTTATAAATTATTCTATCAGTCACGTTATACGCGCTGAGTGCGCGAATAATTAATTTCCTAATTTTCTACCTAATATTATTAGTATAATCGTAAAAGTTCCGTGTAAATGGGATCAATGAAACCGAGATGAAGTGTCGTGCAATTTATGTAACACGAAAGGGCCGGTACTGTTAATGTTTCACCATTATTTGCGTGTTTCCTTTCGGTCGGGAGAAGCTCGAGACCACTTTTTCCACCACTTTTCAGCCTGCTTTAAAACGCGTTATTTATCGACCGGAAGAGAGACGAAGGAAGAAGTGTGGCTGGAAATAAAGAGCGTAAAAAATGCGAACATTATATATTTCACGGGTTTAACTTGGACAACGATAAACATAAGAGTTTTAAGAGAACGTGAACCGAAACACTGTGCCCATTCGGCTCAAGACTTTGAACAAACGTGAAACGATATTCTCAGCTCGACGAATAAAATTCTGTAATTATGGAAGTTTTTAAACCTTTTTTTTCTCGGATTCGATTCAATTTTGCGACAAGTATAAATACAAATTACTTTCTTTCCTTTTATTCCTCGTTACGATTTGTTGAATTTTGCGACACTTAAAAACTCTCAGTCTTCAAAGAATACAAGAAAAGGTACGAAACTCTGATCTTGGTCACATCAGGATTTCGTGAATTTCCACGGCATCGAGAGCTTGGTATTACGCTGGATAACAATAAAGGCAAAAGTTTAGCGGAGAAACGGGAGCAGTGTTTCCGACACGGTTATCGTTAGGGTGTAATCCACGGATGTTCGCTAAAGCTCGCCGCTCTAACGTGAAAACGGCCCGCAATTGTTTCAAAATTATTCGTGACCGGCGGCTGTGCCTTTGTAATTTCATTTTCTTTCGCCGCAACAGGCACGGACCGGGTTGTTCTCGTGCTAAAACCATGGTACAGTTAAGTTCCAATGAATACACGAGAGTAAAAGTCGAGCAGAAGTGTCCGGGAATAAAACGTTCCAGATTGAAACGTGTTAGAATCAAAAGGAATACACCAAATTATTCAAGGTTCAATTAAATAAAATAAGAGCTTAAAGAGTTTATTCTTCTTTGGATATTTAAATTTATTATGGTGTCGTTCTTTGACTATTTGATTGATATAAAAAGCAAAGAATGGTCACGATATTTAATATTTGCTATCGTATACACGATAATGAAGTTTGTATGGTGGCGCTGCTGCTTTATTATAAAATTTGCTCTCTATGTTTAGTCGGACGAAAAAAAAAAAAAAATGATCGTGGAGCAGAAACGAAATAAATGTGACATGGAACTGAATAAAATGGAGGAATAAAACGGTAGCACAATATTTCGCTGCATAATGAAATTTCGTTGTGCACCGAGCATGAAGTTTTTACGGGAACGTTTAATAGCTCGTTTAATTTTACCCTGGCGCTGATATTATTAAATGGAATCGCAGGGATAGTTGCGAGACAACCTATTTTTTCCCTCTTTTCTGAAAGAACGCGAAACAGCCGAGTGGCTGCCGTATTTTATATCGCGTAAAATACACGAATTGTAACGAAATTAGGGGCTTCTCAGAAAATCGAAGAAATCGAACAAAATTATAAATATAATTAAAATTATTGGATTGCACCAATTTTTATTTTTTAATTTTAACAAACCCTCTCTATTTTGAATGTAAACTTAGATACTGGATTCAAAATGTTGTAATACCTTTAATATCGAACCAGTGGCATACACTAGCAAGTTAAGAAATAAACATTTGAAATTTTAAGCGGTACCAACTTTACAATTAACATTGCATTGTGTCGGGTGGGATACCTCGAATATCTGCGATCGTAACGTGGCACGTAATCGAGATTCGATTTGCCAGAAGCATAATAGACCGGTGGCACAACGATCCGGCAATCACGTGCATATGATCTGCTCGTTATATTAACGAAATCATCGGCGTGGCTCGTTCATCGAATCGTCAACTCGATCCGTGATGTTGTAAGGGGATCCAACGAGTCGATTCGGCCAGATCGAGTTTCCCAAATCAGCAGGATCCGTTTCCTGAACGAGCATCGAATCGAGTTCCGTTCGTCCTTCAGGAATGTGCACGCAACTGCTCCCGAACGTTCAGGTTGATCCTTGCTTGGGCGGACAGAGATAAAGCGAAGCAGCGGGAACGAGACCGCCAGTAACAGGGCTGGGAAATGCTGAGCAACCCCTGAAATTGCCCACCCCCTTATTTGCGGCCAGCCTAGCGTGGAGGGTGTATAAAAGGAGGGGGGGAGGTGTAGTCAGCTCGATGGTCGAGTCTTAGAAGCAAAGGCATCAGGAGCTGGGGATCGGTCCGATTGCGAGCGATTTCGTTGCCCTGCGAGTTTCGTCTGGCAACCAAGAAGAGAGGGAGACCGTGTATGGTCCGTGGACCAAGTGTGTTCTTCAAGCTGTCTATCTTGTCCAAGTTGTTCCCAAAGCCAACCAATCATCCTTCGTCTTCGTTCCTTCTTGTCTTCAACTATCGAGAAACTTTCGTCCCCGGGAATGGACGTGTCCTACGGTCTGATGGATCAACCCCGAATCGAGATCGGCCATCTTACTCGAAAACATTTCGATATTGAGTCCGAAGGATGTATGAAGGTGGTGGATCAATGGTGGCAGATCATTCGCTGAAATTATTATTCCACACACGGCATTGTTGCTTCTTCTTTTACTCTTCATCTTCATGACAGCCATTTACTACCTTTTGGAATAGTTTCTGAGATTCGAAGGTTATGGCTAGGTTTGTTATTCTTCGTGAAATAAAAAGCCCGACCAGAGTCGGCGAAAGGTACAATCGAAAACGTTGACGTGTTCGGGTGGCTGCATAACGAGAGCCATTCCTCAAGCACGAAACTTTTGCTGAAATAAATGGCGTCGATGCTTTCTTTTTTTCCCCCGCTCCAACCTTCCAGTTACGATCCGTCAGCGACCGTTTTCCATTCTTGATTTCATCGAGCTACGCGTGTCGAAGTCCCGTCGAATCGACAGTCGAAATATCGATTTTGCCTGATAAATAAAAGTGCACAGAATCGAAAAGGAATTCATCAGGATTCCACGGTTGTTCGATTTCACGCTGGCAAATAATGATCGATGAAATATCATTTCCAAAATTTGCTTAAGCTGAAGTTGTCTCATCGTTTTTATTAAAGCTCAACCTTCAAATTGGTGCACGACAAGTGTCATTTTGTGACACTTTTATGTCATGAAATTATGTCCAAGTATCTTGGTAATTTAGAAAGTTGGAAAGATTTACGTACTTCGATAAAAAACGAATTTAATAGTGCAAGAGCGATCGAATTTATTACGTGGTTCGGATCTAATTTTATCAATCAAAACCACTCGAGAACCTGACGTCGACCATCAGGCCGTGAAATTAAATCTCTGTCCATTAAATCGTTTTAAGCCCCAAAAATCGAAACTTCGCCGCTGTGTCCCGAATTCACTGACCGACAACAGGATCCGTGTAATAAATCTTCCTACTATCGACGCTTTAAAGTCGCCCAGCCCTTTTGTCTCTCTCACTCTCTCTGTCCCTCCCTTTTTTATTTTATTTACACACACGATGCAAGTCACGCGGCTAGGCAATATTGTTTTCCGTGTAATATACTCGATACGAGGATTCCATAAATCATCGCGCAGCGATCGTGAACGGAAGAGCAAAGCAAGTCGCATCGAGCCGTCAATGTTCGGATCAAAAAATCCATTTTTCACGATTTAATACAGCCCGGCGTGAGAATCTTGGGTAACAGCTGCCAATTTTCGTGGAATATATGGGAAAACGGTAAAATTCGTATACGAGACTTACGTGTCGAACAGGAACCTTTTCGTACATTGACACGGATACGTGGTGTACAGTGTCGAGCAGATGTAGGGAAAGGGATTTCGTCTTCCGCCCAAATATTTTTACATTCGTAGGCAATGAGGTTGTAGATGGCTTAATCGAATTTTAACTCTTTGCACTCGACCTAATAATAACTCGAAGTTGAAACTATAAAAATACAAGTAATTACGTGTTTAGTTTAATACAGATCTAACCCGTGTTTAATGCATAGCTATTCTCGAGTATAAAATATGAACTTTGTTTCGTGCGAAATGATAATAAATGACAGATAGGCGGCTTGTAAAAGCCGCGGCTTGAAATAAAGCTCGAATGAACGAGTAAGAAGGGATTCCCTCGTTCCAGCGGGAAGTTTCTTAAGGAACGAACGGATTTACACGTAGAACTTCACACTTCGGTCTGGGAAACACCGGTAGTGGAGAAACTTAGTTTTCCACTCGGTTGCTCGTAAAAATTTTAATACGGTGCACGGAACTTTGCCGCGCTTCTTGCCGCGAGATTCTAATAATAAGAGTACCGGTTCAAACTTTTCTTCCGAGCTTGTTATTTTTCGGTGGGAATATTACACCGTCCCGGTCAAGGTTTGTTTCTTAACCCCTTCAATTGTCTGTTAATTGAAGCGTTTCTCGTATTATCATGAAAAACAATACTCTGGTTCTCGATTGGTATCCTTGTTATAAAAGAACAAACTCCTAGTGAAGTTTTTCTTACCAACAAAGTATCTCAAAATTCAGAAAATTCGAATCGTTATTTGCTATCCAACGGGATAAATGAAATGAGGTTCAAGATCAGGCCGATTATTCGATTTTAAAAGGTAATTACCTTAACGGACCATCGTTTATCATTATCAGGAGCAAAAAGTTTCTGAGGAAAGTTGATTAGTTGTCGGTGTGTTTTATCGTGGCCTGGTACGATCTGTTGGAAACGCTTGCTGCTGCTTTCCTGGCCAAGATTAATGCAGATTAATGGAAATCTTCGATACCGAAAAGTTTTCCTATTACCTTGCTAACAACCATTATTCTCTAACGGAAAGCTACGTAACTTCTGACGCTGCTTTTCGGCCATAAAGATCTTTACCCTTTGGTTACCTGTTCCGCCACGGCGAAACTGCCTCGTCGTGGAATTATCATTATCAACAAAGTAAAAATAACGAATCATCTATCGGTAATAAACCTTCAAAATCTCTTTTACGGGATCTTAATGCAGAAGCAAGGAAGACGTTTAATTTTTAGATCTCGTTTCTTCAACCGTCCTTCATAAAACATGCTTCAGATGAATCATACAGAAATATGTGATTTAATGAGATTTTCTAAGATTTTTAATTGATTTTTAACTCTGAAAGTTGACTGTAAATAGGTATCTTGAATGCTTCTTATTGCATTCCGGATATTCTGTAATATTTACAGCTTTTCTTGCTAGTCAAAGCGTTTCCGCTTCAAGGAAGAACACGAAGAACAGTATGTGCGAGCAGTTCTGCAAACATGAAAGGCAAACAAGAAGCAGGAAGCTTTTTCTGCTTTTCAGCCAATATTAGTTTGCGCTTCTCGGATACGAATTCTGTTGGATTTATTTCAAATATTATTTTAGTTATCATTTTATTCCTAACGGAGAATCGATGGTAAATCTCGTTCCATTCAATATTTATCGTTTGGTAATAACAACTAATCCCATAGAACATTCTGTACATACACTAGCAAAAATTTCATGGCTGTACGTTCTATTTTAAAAATATTTCTACGTATTACAAAGTTATTAATTTTTCAATTAAAATCAGAATTAAAATGGATTGAAACTAGGGTTAATGTTAAAACAAACTTCAAAAAGGGTGAAAAGTATAAATATATAAATTTCTATAAAAGCATATTAATTACTTTAATTTAAAATTGCAAAGTTAGACATGTTGCGAAGAGAAATGTCTCTTCCGTGAGGAATTCTTTATTCGAACGATCCAGTGAGTCACCTTTCGATTCAATAAACCGATAAGTTCGAGTTTGTCACGCAGAGGGTAGCCTGCTTTAATATAGAATAAGGACAACGTCAAGGACGAAGACCTCAACGTCGCCAGGGGGTGGCCGAAGGGGGATGGATGCCAGCACGTCGGGAAATGCTATGCGACGTCGAAGGGGTAGGGATCAAGTAACCCCCCTGAATTCCAACCACCCTCTTTCCGGTTCACGATAAGTCACGCTACCCGTTTGAGCGTGTCATATGCAATAACACACGCGGCGGCACCTTTTCTTCGTTTCTTCTGCTTTGTAACGCGACTTCCGGTTGAAATCAGCGGTCGTTTTTACTCGAACTCGAGGGTTGCGGTTTGAATGGCCCAAGGGTTGCTTTTCGATTTTTAACCCCTCTACTGCGCTTCCTTGAAAATCGAGATTTCTTGTATTTTATCGTAGCATATTTATTTTTCCCACATTCCTCTAAGTTTTTGTAAATTTGTACAATTTGCAGTCAAAATAGATTCTCGATATTAACAATTAATATAATTCTTGGTACATTTTTTCTGGAAGAATTTTCATTCCTTATAATCGATTAAATTTTAATTACACGGATCAATTTTCTTCAAATTCTCAAATTCCCCATGGAACGTTTAATGATAACGAAGAGACGACGGAAAAAGCTGTTTCACCCGGAGGGTAGGTGTTACGAATTAAGAGGTGTCATTTAATTGACACCCTGGCCAGGCTGCGTCTGTCATTTATTCTTCTTCGGTAAAACATTGTCTACCCTTTGTCGCGGCGTGATTGTCTCCGGTGATTACGGTTTCGGGGGGGTTGTTTGCATTTAGGAAGCCATCAACGCTTAATCGCATTCCTTCTCGCCCGGGGAGATTGGAAGTTTCGGGGAGAACCGCTTCCGTAACTTGCTGCATTTACATCGCGCGAGCTAAATAGGCTTTTCGAACGGGGTCGGGGCGTGGAGGGGGCGGGTGGAAAAAAAAACCCCCCTCGCGGAGCAATGAGAATTTCGTCACTTCGAGCGTGTTGAAAACAAATTCAACCATTCGACAGCCGAGAATTTCGCTTGGTAATGAATCGAATTGCAACTCGAATAACACGGAGGGTGGAAAATTGACTTTATCGAGTAAATTTATCCGTTAATCGTGAACAATAATTTTATTGTGATATTATTACGTTAACAAAGAAATTTGAGATTAATTTAGCGTAAAATTATTTATTCGAATAACGAGTGCTTTGATCGAAAATTCTCATTTTACAAACTTCAATAATTCTGCTGAAGAAAGATGGAAATTCAGTTGTTAACTTAATATGATTTGTTTGTTTCGTTGTTGAGTACACGAAACGAAACTTAAAGTTCGATTTTACGTTTCCCGGCGATCGTCGGTGACTCGAATGGGATGTAAAGTTAATCAGAAATCTGTTGAAAGAACCGAACGTTAATTGAAATGTGTCTGGCACGAGCGTAACTGTGGCGAGACACTCGAAACTTCTCTCGCGAAAGAAGAGAAAATTCGATAAACCACAATGGCAAAACTCGTCGGGGGACCATTTTCGTTCCGCGCCGCGTAACTTCCTTTAAAGCCGCCGTGTACCCTTGCATCGACCAAGGGTCCATAAAAGAAGAAGGGAGGAAGGGGGGCGAACAGAGCGAGAGAAAAGGCCGAGGAGGGAAAGGGGTTGGCGGATGTCGCGAAAAACTTTGGCCGCGTTAAAACGAGCCCTCCGCCGCGCATAATTAAGACCAATTAATATTCGTGCCTCGTACTCCGCCGCCCTTATCCCCTACACTTCCGGCGGAGAAACGTTACTTGTGCTCTTCGTCAATGCCGCAATAACTGGAGATCGAGTATGAATAAATTACCCTAAATACGCTCGGCGACTGGTATTTGTTCGCTTCGAAACTTGAACGACACCTTTGGGGGTGAATGGTGAAGAAACAGGGGCGAGTAACGAGCGAATCAAAGATTCTTCATCCTCTTAAACACGGCGATTGTAATCGATATGGTTCACCCTAGCTTCGAGAATGTTTTTAATTTTCTCTATGTTAATTCTCAGTACTTAATTTGTCATAATTTTACAGTAGTATTTTATTTAAAGTGTTTCGAAATATTATTTGAACGTAGGATAGAAAATTTCGAATACAGATTGAAATCTCGTAGTGATATGTTTTTAAGTAATCAATATTTCTTTTGAATTGGACATTGAGAATGGTACTTGGCTGAAGTATCCATCTTGTTGAGCACGAGTGTACACGATGTTTCGCAGGGTCGTGGTAGGGCAAATCCAGAGGGTAGTAACAGGAAATCCTAAATCATCCCCTATTGCAGGCCAGCTTCTTTCTCCCTCGTATTTCCCTTTTCTGATTCTTATTCGCCTGGCTCGACGTTCTCTTCTCGTGGTATCTCTTCTCGTGGAATGATTGTGAGTCGATATATCGTTTACAGAGAGAGAGAGAGAGAGAGAGAGAGAGAGAGAGAGAAAAGAAACGAAACTGCGTTCCCTCTCGCGTATTTCTGAATATCTGTCCGATATATTTTTTAACTTGAGCTCGTCTCGTCTTATCCCGGTTTCGAATCCGCTTCTTCGAATTCCGTCGCGTTTCAAAGCTGCCGAGCATCTCGTGCAACAATTCGTCTCCTTGAAAAATTGCACGTTATTAAACATGAAAGAAGGTAAATAATCTGTTTCAATTTCGTGGAAGCCTGCAAAATGGAGTGAGGGGGCAAATTGCTTTTTCTCCGCGAGCATTCTGTGTTTCAATGGGAAAAATAGAAACGATCCCGTTGCATAAGGAATTGAAATTTCTCGTTCGTCGATAATAAATGTCGTGCAATCATCGAAATGGTTTTTCGCGGTTTCGCCGCTCCCCACGTCCATTTGAATTATCATCGTTTCGTTTGGGAGAAGGATTTCCATTAATATCGTAATTAATTAAAAAAGCGATCGAATTCGAGGTAGCAATTAAATTCACGATTTTGATTATTAAAACTCGGGAATTTTTCTTCGCGATTAAAGTTAATAGAGGATTTATTACGAGTTATTTATAAATAAATATATTCGAATATATCCGACACTTTGGATAATAGGAAGGGTGTCTAGCCGTTTCGTTGGAACGGAATCAATTTCTTGGCTGGTATTCATGCAAACTCCCTCTCTTTAAGCAACGCCACTAAAGCTCGAAAGCAAAAAGCCCGTTCCAACGGGCATCAGCATCACGCCGTTTCGTAGAGCCCCCGAAAATGTCTGCCATTCTTTCTCCATTTCGAATCAGTTTGCACCCCCTGACCTTCCGTCAGCGTGTCGAGTGTCTAGCTTCGAAGATATACGACGGAATCGTACTTTTCCACCCTCATACCACGGTGGGTCCCCGTTGCAACGCCGCCAGACGAACGTTTCTCTCCCCATTATTTGCGCGTCTACTCGTTGGACCCCAACAGCCTAACAATACCGCAATTGTGGAGTTCGCAGTAATATCGTTACACTCGCATTTGCTTGCGAACAGACTGTCGCGTACTTCCGATGAATCATCCCCCACCAATATCTCTCTGCCCCTCCATTTTGCGACCCGTGTCTCTTTTTTCTTTCATTCTTCTCTCCTTTCATCATTGAAATTGTAACGAAACCAAGGATTTGTTTGCCTGACGAGTCGTTTGTTGAACTTGTTTCGTGTTTTATTTGCGATGCCATCGAGCGAAAACCTTTCGACAGGTGAACGTAAGTCGACTTTATTGTTTGCTTCTTCTTACGCGCGGTTTAAGCGATCTATAAAGTGTTCGAAGTAAAAATGTTCAGAGAAAATTGTGACCCAGTTCTGTCAAGTTGGTACCATCGAGTTCAATTAGACAAAATTTATTAGTCGCATATAAAGATTGCCTTTGCTATTATAAATTATTATGAAAAATTCCAATAGTTGCTATTCGAATAGAATTAATACATAAATTTAATTAAACTATGAATCGAGCAGTAAAAACCCCGCATCGTTGGTTTCGATAAAAATATTCGCAAGAAAATTGAAAATAAGGGACAGGGTCGTTCGAGAGGTCTGACCAGTCCGTTTCAAGAGGGTGACACAAAGGCAGGGGTAGAAAGTGTCATGGGTGTGCTGAGAACGAAACGTAAACTTTATTCGCCGAACAATGCCGGCTGTCAGTGTACTATTTTATTATTTTCAGCGAGGCGAGCGTCAGCCTTGCTGCCGTTGTTAGCCCCGGGCAACCCTCGCTAGCTTGCGACAGCAGACGCTTTTAATTTCGTTATTCTGTCACCCTCCTCGCCCCCTAAAGCCTTCGTCTTTTTGTCGGAGCCGCAGTTTGTTCCTTTTGCGGCTTCGAGCCAATCGAGGATCGACAAATCGGTTTAATCACGAATTATGTGATTTCTTTCGGTGCAAAGGGGACAACGTTTTCTTTCGAGCGATGAGATTCGTTCGTTACGCGCGAAAGCCGAACACACGAATTTTATAATACAGATTAACAAAAGCAGCGTTCAAATTAATATGAATTTTTGATTGATCGAAATTAATTTCGGATAAAGGACGCGTTCGTGCGGTGATAACATACAATCATTATCCGAAGAGTAATTTTATATTCCGGTCGAAATTCGGTACCAATAAACTCGATAATATTTGGAAAATTTAAGCCATTGAAACGAAATACGAGTTTTGTAATATAAATTAATACGTTCCAATTACCGACATATGATTTACCGATGTCTTCATTTGACATCAAATCAATAATAATTTCCACGATTATACATCTTTTTGTATTGCCTCAACTTTTGTGTAATCTCATATGATTAAAAACAATTAAAATCCCTCTAAGGATTTCAAATCTGGTCAGTGTTTTCAGGGCTATTGAGAAAATAAATCATTGATAAATATCCAATGAATCACCAGTTATCACGCTGTTATTAACAGCATGAGAGCTCGAATCATAGATTGTAAATTATGCAATGATAACGTCGAAGGATTTTTAATTTGTCCGTCATCGAATTTTCCCCCGCAAACCCAGCGGCTCGCATAATCGCGTCTGCGAATCCGTCTGCCATTGAAAGTCACTTTAAACTCGCTAAAAGGGCGAAGAACCAAAATCGTTTTCCCGTCAAATTCCCGACGATATTCGACGTTAAACCACTCGGCTCGTTCGTCGAGCGTTTCTTAATCGCTCGAGGGTTTGCACCGGGGGTGGACTTTGAGGAAAAGGACAAAAAAAGAAAAGCAAACGAACGAAAGGTATCGCCGAGCGAGAAGATCGAAAGGGTAATCCAGGAAATCTCGAAGCTATCAAGCACAATATTTGAGGATTAATCTGTCTGGAATAATTTCGCCGGGTGCAAAATAAAAGGTGGATATTGTTCTGAGCCATTAATATCGTTCAACCCGTAAATTGGATTAAAGGGGATCCCTTTGGAGATACATTAGGACAACCGATACGTTTTCCCTTCGAAATACAAGGACGGAATGCTGAAAAGCCCTTTGAAACAAATGGCCGATAAAATAATACGTACTTTATTAGTTTATCGATTTTTTTGAGATATCTGCAAAAATTATTGTTCGATAATGATAGAACTCATTAAGCCTTGGAAGTGGTAGGAAAATTTGTCGAACGTTTTCGAAATGTTCTGCATTTTATGAAGATCTTTTAATATCTCGTTCTGGAATTTTAATCGTGTGCTCTAGCAGTATGTCAAACGAGGAAATTGCGTTCCACGATGAA
Source organism: Anthidium xuezhongi (assembly GCA_022405125.1). Taxonomy (NCBI): domain Eukaryota; kingdom Metazoa; phylum Arthropoda; class Insecta; order Hymenoptera; family Megachilidae; genus Anthidium; species Anthidium xuezhongi. The sequence continues at coordinate 4,063,831 of CM039649.1, forward strand.
AAAGAGGCTTCAACATCCGACAGGTTAATAGCTTCTTTATGAACAGACCGATCTTTGTGAACATAGAAAAACGTTTATGCATCATTAAGTGGGAGATTGTATGCAATCTGAAGAAAACTCTTGAAAAAAAGTCATAAAAAATTGTATGAGTTTAATTCCACGTTTCGTATCTATGACTTTTGTAATTTTTGTATTCAGCGATTAATTAATAATAGAGAGTGCATAAAAATGCATAGAACGTTTTTTGGCAAAATATTAAAGAGTTCTTATCGATCGTAGTCAAAATAAAGCACTATCTAAAGATTCTTCTTATAAACGAGATAAGTAAGGTTAAAGCGATTGTTCTGTAAATTTGCAATGAATTAAAAGTTACTGGACGAATTTCTTGAAAAGCAGTAGAACAGAAACGGAATGTTTTTGCGAAAGGGAAATCACGGTTAGCTTGAAGCACCCTCGACGCAGCGTTCAATTTGCTTAACGTCATTTAGCAGTACGTGACAAAGGGCATTACCTCGGTGGAACAGACTTGATAAGAGCAGAACGGTGACGCGAGGAGAACAACAATTACTCGAGTTAAACAAATTTTCGTGTCGTTGAATGAACAAAGGACCGGAGATACCTTCCGTCGCTTTATCATAATGCAAGTCGAGCACCCGGCGTCTCTCGTTCAGAGGGAAAACAACTGCGAAAGCGTTTCTCTTTAAAGATAAAAAGAAAAGAGAGAGAGAGAGAGAGAGAGAGAGAGAGAGAATAGGAAACGAGCTTTCGTGTTTAATAAATATGCGGTAGGTGAAATAAGTCCTCGGTCCCGGGATGAACGAACAAAAGATTTTTCCGTTACCTTTCACCTTATTCGAGGAAATTTATTGTTTCGCTAGAATTGCGATCGTTAAATAAGAAACGTGAGAGACCATGATGTGAATTCTTGTTGATTTAAAATACTTCAAGGAAATACATGGAAATACATGGTCTGAGCTTAATCCTTCTTTGCTGGAAAAGGGGTGCTAACAGCCAACGTGTTAATTCGTTTAATAGAGGGATAATTTGTATTTAAGCCCTAGATGAAGATCGAATTAAATTACTTTTGCAACATTAATGCGAAAATAATTATTTTTCCGTCGTTTTCATCGAAATTCAGGCATTTGTCGGTTACGAAATAAAATCGAACGCACGGGGGTGGAAACAGCGAGATGGAATCACGTATTTAGAAAGGAAAAGAGGTTTCAGGGTGACCAGTAAGTAGGGAAGATTCAATTATTTTTGGTTGGTGAACAGTTCCAAGTAGCCCTTTTCATCGACAGGATGGAAGGGAAGATTCGTATGATATCAAGGTTTCATCCCTGGTAACGATGAAAGGATTCCGGGGCTTTTCATTCTGTCCGACAGTTCTCTCTCTTGATACAAAAGAGCTATTTTACCGAGAAATGTATTATTGCTTGCTGGCTCGTGGTGTATGGTGGCTAAGAATTATCGGGGCTTGTTTCCATTTTCTTTTTACGGGTTGGTTCGAATAGCGTGACTCGACGGAAATAATTCTGTACGAATGAAAGACTTCCGATTGTATCAACACTTTTGTGACTTTGATATTGTCACTTTTTACTTTATCATGTACCAGTTAGAATTTAAAAATTGTTATATTCGGTGGGTGTCACGAAAAAGCAGCTTTTTTCAAACTTTAAATTCAATATTACCAAGCACCCTTTTCCAATATAATAAATAAAAATGAAATTAAATGAATGAGAATAAAATTTCGTACATGTACAAGTTTTATAATAATATAATAATGAATATCATCATTAAATGAATAGAAAATGCTTCTTCGAAGGGAATCTTGGGGGTGCATTAGCTTTCAAAAGAAAATTGTTGTGGAAAACGAGCGCGGGACCGAAGAAAAAAGGAAGACTTGGATAATGGAAAAGGGTGCTAAACATTTTTCTCACCTACATGACCGAAAAAGCTGGAATTATTCAGGCTCTTTAACTCCCTTCAGCATCGTGCATAATAGAATCTATAATGGCGCATCCCGAATCTCCCTTTGGACGTTCTTGAATCTTTTAAAGCGACTGATTGCTTTTACGTTTCGTTCTTGCACGTGTCCGCCCTTCCATTCGAATAAATACTTTTCGTCGAAAGCGGTGGCTGACACTTGCCTCTTTTTTCCCCTTCTATTTCCAGCAGAAGGAGGAGACGTCACGAGGAGGAAATCGGAGAAAATTCAGAGGTTCGATGGGTTTCGAAAGGGATAAAAAGTGTTTTTACGAAATCCCTCGTTCTCTTTACAGATCCCGACAGCTACGAAACCGGTCCGCACTGTCCATTCCATTTTCCACCACCGCAGAAGCTACCGTAATACACCGAGACTCGTAAGTTTCTATCTTTTATCCTAATTTCTACGATTTTTCCAATCCTAAATCTCGATCGATGGTCACTCAGCAAAATATGAAATTTAGTTTTCTAATGTCGTTTGTTTTATAATCCACTTACCCTTTATTAAAACCAAACAAACAGATTGTAACAAGGAACATTTAGATTACAAAATGCTCAGAAGAATTTAATTTTTCAAAGCCTTAATGTTTAATCGGCACTGCAAAGGGTTAAGGTACACATTTAAATGGAAATTATGAGAAATTTCCAAGTTCTAGTTCAAAATGACCCTTCTGATTTTACGACTGCTCTCTTGTGTCTATTCCCGAGCCCCTTAGTTTCAACAAGCTTTGCACAGATACTTCCGGAACGGGAGCAGTCGATATTTCAGTTTGTTCGAGAACGGAAAGTGACACGAGCCTGGTAGCTCATTAGCAGAAGAAAATTGCTTCTAATTATATTTACTTTACCCGGTCGTTTCCTTGAAGCGGAATGAAAACGGTGCTAATTAATTCGTTCGATTCTATAATCGCATCGAATGAAATTAATGAATTATATTTCGCGAAACAATGGCCAACTTAATACGTGTTTAAAAATCTCGATCTAGCAACGGGATTCCATTATTGTTTGCCTCTAATGAATTATTTAGAGACACGAAATTTAACAATGAATCTTATGCAACGCGAATGAATTAATTGTAACGTTTGCCTAATGGTTTTCACCCTGTATTTATTATCGAATGAAGTAAAATTTTAGAGAAATTGATGACCTTTGTTTAAAGAGTTTTTTAAACGAGAAATTCAATATTGTTTCACGAAGTAACGTTTAAGTCGACGACACGGAAAATATTACTTCTGAGGAATTCTAATTAAAATCCGATCTGATAATCTGCCTTCAGGTCTTAAGGAGTTCTTAATGTGAGTTGCAAACAGGAACGAAGGAAGTTCAAATATTCCTTTCTCCAATTTATCATTCCGCGAACTTTCGATGGACTACCTGGAATACTAATTACCCATAATGGATTCCAAGTACATGTTCCAATTTTCAAGCTCAAGAAATAATTAGGCACCGTTTGTATGTTACATATTTCGAGGCGGTAGACACTTTAATTTCTTTCGATTCTTATTAACTTTCGCTATTGAAACTCCTATTATCCGTGAATTATGTGCTAATCGTTTCCTTCGAAAGACGAATTTGATATTGATAAATCGTACTTTCGCTCGGTAGGATTTTTGATAAAGGAACGGTTCAAAATCGATTTAACAGCGAATACCTTACATACTCGTACCGGCATACATCATCCATACCGGGTGTGCTAATGGAACCATTATGGAAACCGATTTCGTGTACGTCCATACATCGATCACTTTTGACTAGACCGAATAGTCTGAACTAATCTTGGTCCAGTTGCGAATTTAATTAAATTTCCAAGACGCAGACCTCGTGGTAATTTCCTATCGTTTGAAATATTCGAAAAATCTTTGCAAACTGTTTTCTTCTAACAATTATCATTATTAATATTAAAGTACCAACGTTGGGCATATCTGCGTCTCTGAATTTCTTAAAATATAATATTTCTAAGTTTCAATATTTCTGTTACAAAAGTAAGGAATAAGAATTTCGAAATTCGACCGACAAAATTTGATCACCAGCAGACGTAATCGAACTATAAAATTGAAAAGAAAAATGTCCCATAGAGTTTCGAGATAATATTATCCCAACTCGTGTGCCCCTCGAAAGTCAACACCTGTCTCGCGCGTGAAAACTTGCATACGTTTATCGAGGGATATTTTCGTTCGCCGAGGTCCATCTTCAATTTAATTCAAGTTTAAAACGCGAACGATTCTTCTAATTTCCATAAAATCAACGTCATCGGAGATGGATGAAAGAGGACACTTCGAATAAGTGGTTATCAACAGTCGGAACGTCTTCCTCTCTCGTTCTGCGATCCTCGAAGGGATTTCCTCCCTTTAAAAAGTCTTGGCCTGCCTTATTACAATCTCGTACCGAAGAACAAACGAGATTTATCATAAACGGACAACTTGCCCGGTGTCCGGAAGCTCGAAAGAGAGGACGAAGTAAAAACTTGGATGGAGAAAAGCAGCGGTTGAAGAGAGAAAGGAGGAGGGGTGGGCAGGGGGTGGCCATAGAATGTAATTTGAAAAGTTTTCTCGTTAAATTGCGCAAAACGCGTGCGGTACGCGGTCACGGGACGCCGAGCATCGCTGACAGAGGCGAAAGTGGACGACCCAGGCTTCGAGGGGACAATGATAGAAGAGAAGGGGGGGGGGATAGGATCGGACTGATTTTAATTACGAAATCCACGCAGGTAAAATGCCCGTCGTTTCGCCTTTTGAACCACCCCCGCGTTTTTACTTTCACCTGTTCCTGAAATTTCAATCGAATCCATCCGCTTTGACTGGCGTCGACCACTTCTGACCCCTGCCGACCATTGATTTTCACTCGGCTCAGTAAAACATCGACGAATATCGAATTACCGATTCGTCCATGAACGTCGAACAACAAACGGAACGTTTAGCTGCTTTTTTTGCCACGATTTTTTATGCGTCTTTACGGAGACCCATGTAAAGGGTGGTCACGTTCGAGGGTTGACTTTGTTTTGGCGCGAGTGAGGATTTTTAATGATTTACGGAAGAAACTTTCACTTAATGCTCTTCATCACAGGCTGAATTAACGGCTAGTGATTATTTATTTAATCAAGGTTGGAAACTGAAGTTACAAATGAAAAGTGTGTTTGGTTTACTGTTATTGGCACGTCTGTGTTCTATGATTTTCTGATGACTCCTCGTCTGATACGAGGTTGTCTGGTCGAGCCTCTCCTCGTCTGCAGAGGGTGGTGATTTTTTGGAGATGTCGAAAGTGGAGTTTTGACTTGATGATAAGTAGTTTTATTATATTTTCTAACAAAAATTAAGCGACCATGTTGTTTTTAAATGAATTGATATATTTTTATCATCTCGTAAGATCGTTTTAATTTTCCCTACGAAAAGGAACGAAAGGATCCACTTGTTCTGTGCGGTCGGTCAAAGCGCGAAGCCATTTACTTACTGGATTCGAAATAATAACAGCTCCACCCCAAAATTACCAGCGACGGGCGTTCTTTTTTTCTGCGCGTGCCTCAGAAAAAAAAGGAGGCAATTCTGACGACCAAACCGGAAAATCGTAACGCGGAGGGAAAGCCGGCGGAACGGGTATGAAAGCAAGACCGCCTGCACCGGCCGAAAGTGGACGACAAAGGAGGGTGAAAGAGGGTCGAGCGAAGGGAAACGAAACGAGAGGGATGAAGAGGTCAGTTTCGTTGTTTTACCGACCGTAGTAATTACGGTTACGGTGTTTTCCGGTGTAAAAAAAGTTGCATCTGACCCTGACATCCACCTGACCCTTCTGTTTTCCCTCCCTTCTTGCGCCAGTCTTCGTGTACGACTCTTCTAACTGTGAATGACACATTTCGAAGAAATCTGTATTTTAATTTATCAAAATGACAAATTTTCACAATTGATATGCAAAAATTGCCAATCTAATAATAATGTTAAATGTTTTTATTTTATGCAAATAACGAGTCCATTTTATTCGATACGGTGAATTTCGAGCGATCGCGGTAAGAAAAACCGTTTCAGAGGGTGCAAACGAGGACGGCACAATAGAGGAAAGGTATCGCGTGTACGCGATTTTGTTCCAAGCTCGCGGAAATGTTGCATATTCAACGCTAAAAGCCACTCCGCTGAGCATTTCGGTCGCGGAGAGGGTGTTTCACCGTTCGCGAAAAAAGTCTTCCATATAACTTTTCTCAATGCAAAAAGCGGTAAGGGTCGTGGGAGTACATCGTTAAAACGTTAATTGCCATTCGACGTGCGTGCCGGTATTGTGCGACGGTGTTTCAGACTCTTTAACAGGCGTTCCTTCTCGTTACGATAATGGCGATGTAAGTGAGAAGAAGGGTACAGGTTTAACACGTTTTTGCGAGAATTCATGGGGCTGTTTTCCTGCATACCAACCAACGGTTACCCGCCCTTCCATCGTGACTCGAATTTTTCTCTATTTTCTTTCTACTTAGCCGTCACGAATACACCTGCTAATCTTTTATAATAACATCGTCAGAACCAGGAATCTAAATTTATGAACCCCCTGCGACGGTAATTTGCTTTTATTTTCATTTCGCGATAATAAGAACGGAGATACCCGTTAGAAGGATAAAATTAAAAATTCTAATTCATTCGTGTCTTTAGAGCGGAGAATCTTGCGAGATAATGTTATTTTTATTTAACGTTTCGCAAAATGGTCTACAGAGCTATTTTCGTCCTGTGTTTCGAATATTTAACGAGAAAGAAATTCTAAAATGTACTAAAAACGAAACGAACAATCACAGAGAGATGTCTTCGAAAAAAGGAGAACGCGTTCTAACCTGGCTGCGAATCGCTCGGGGAATTTAATTAGCTCGTTAATTCGGCGCGCGCCTGCATGGATCCAATCGTTGTAATCGAAGGCGAAAGATAGAAAAAGAAAAGGAAGAAATCCATGATAAGTCGGATCGTTACGAATAGACGCAGCTAACAGATCAGAGGATAATCCAAGTTGGAAGAGGTTTTGAGGGAGGAGCATCGAAGGACCCTCAAAGTAGCTCAACGACTCGTTATAAATTGTCGTCGACTGCTCCGACGTTGGATTCTACAGAGACGCGGGGTAATGGCTCGTTGGTGAAGGTTTTCGATGGTGTGGGGGCCGGTTCCTCTATCGGGAACTTCCTTCCGACCAGGGTAAAGGAACGAACGGAACAAATTAATTCCGTAAGGACGAAAACTCGAGGACAAAGACGTGGCGCAGAATTCAAAGGACCCAATTGGATTCGAGAGATGCTCGATGCAAGCAATTGCCCACTTAACACTGGGAATATCTCTGCCACTCATTGCTGATACAGTGGCGAACTTCACCCTGCGTTGCCCTTTTTACAATTTCCACTTGTCGCCTGAGCTACGAAATTTCAGATTTCTTGGATAATACCGTTCTGTCAATCCTTTGATTTCCAATGGATATTCAAGTGTCACCCATACACGTATATGGGTGACGTGGCAGTCAAGGTGTTAAATTGCTAAGAAAATTATATTTGTAATGTCTAATTTTCAACCGGTTAAATAAAAATAAAATATAGCACAAAATAATCTCTTCAGCGATAAGAAATTTAATGTCACTGATTGATATGCCGTATTTTGAGACCAGCCCCTATTTTTTCTAAATTTGCACAATATTGAGCAGCGAACTCGATACGCGTGCAGGAAGCTTATTAATAAATTTCTTGCCCACCTTTGCGCAACGAGCAAACAATTTCTCGCTGCGTTTCTTGCGGGTCTACGAGGAGCGATGCTCGAATCAACCCCTTTTCGACAACACGCGCTCTAATTACCGTTCTCCGTTGAAATATCATCGATCGCAAGAACGGTCTAATAAGTTCCTCGATTACGAGAATCTTGAAACGAACCGAATAAAGAGAAACAAGGTTCAACGTTCGTTATGTATTTAGGATCACTGTGGCGATGTACGTTACTTGCCCGGCGCGTTCAGGGAATTTCGGGAATCACGATTAAGAGCTCGCGAAACAAGCTTCGAAACTGCGAAGTGGTTGGCCCAGATTTTGCATAATTTATCGCGATCTTACGGAATGTGTTTCGCGTAAGAAGCCAAGTTGGGAAACCGTGAAAGGGAGAAGCGAAGGTAAGATGCTCGCTGGTGTATAAGACGCTTTGAATAAATAAAAATAAGGAGAAAGTGTCGAGGGATTCTTTCCGCGCTTGTTCGCTACCATTTTCGTTCGTTCCCTATTTATTTATACACTTCCGTACCCCAAACAATCGGTAAGTTTGCAATACCGTATCTGATGTTTTCACAATAAAAATTTAAATTAAAGTTTACTCTGCGGGAATGAATTTCAGAAGACAAATTAACCTCTGGAAAAAAAAGAAACGTTCCTACGAGTGTCGCAAGTTGGAATAGTTTCAAGAGATTAGTTCCACTATTCGTAAGTTTAAGTTAGCTACCAGCCGGGAAACGAATGTTCCAACCTTTCGGGTGAGATAATCCGAGAAATATTCGCGATCTTTTATCCTCCATGAATTTCACGCTCCGGGGGAATTTCGCGAGTTACGATTAATAGCTTGTGAAACGAGCTACCCGGCTAATTTATCGCATTATCGCGATGTTGCAGTCCGTTGCGAAATAAAGAAATCTCGCCGGCCCCTTCTGGCCGACGATCTGTTAATTAAAAGTGCGCGTCGATATTTTCAGATATATTTGCCCCCGCGTTCGGTTTACAGCGAGAAAGAGAGAAAACGCAACCCTTTTGATCCCCGCAAACGCTTTCATTAATGTTCCTCGAAGCTGATGGAATATTATAGCCGGCTCGCGCAGACGTTGGAACGAGAAAAAATTAGGGGCGAACAAGGGGGGTAAAATTCCATGGTAGAGCGTGTATTTGCGAAGTATGACGATTGCAACGAGAATTTATTAGGTGTGTTTGCCGAGTAAATACGCGAGGAAAGGAAGCATTTAAGGAAGATATTTACGAGCTTGCTAAGAAAGATGGAAGGTGTCGTGGATTAGTTCCAAATAGAACCCAGAAATATGAAAGTTTGCTCTTCGTTGTTGCAAATATACCTCTGCCTCGACCTCTGAAAATATCTGATAGAAGCTTCAATTATTATGCAATTAATTTATGACGATAGCTTGGCGAAAATAACTACGTAAATGGTTGGAAATTTATCATTACCTATTTCAAATAAAAGCGATTGGAAATCGATAACGAACAATTGATTGATTAGTTGTTTGCTTCGACGAGACGCCATCCATTTTCTGTTAAGAGTATTGACGGTGCATTTACACAGCCATTTTCGTCAAGCTTTAAGCTTCAAATTGATGTGCCATAAGTGCCATTTTGCTGTACTTTTCTGTCATGAAATCGTGTCTAATTATCCATGTTTCGAAAAGATGTTTTCTCATTGAAATCGTTTGCAAACTATTAACGAAATTTTATATTTTTTTTATTAATAAAAGAATAGTTGTTTAAATCAGATAGGATAGAAATTATCACGATATTACCATCGTAAGTCATGGAAACACGTGTGTACCTATTTTTGCCCCATAGACATTTTGCAATCGTTCGTTCAGGATTCACTATAAATTTACAGGAATAAATACGTCGATATTTCTGGCTGATGTCAGCTAGATCTTGAACCTGGAACGTGTATTTCACCCTTTTCCCTGTTTTATCCCTCTAGGTACCCGGTTTTCCCTTTATGCTTTCTTTTGTATATTTTCCGTCCTTCCATTTTCTGTCTAATCCATATTCTAGCGTTAAACGACGCTCCCCTTTTCCCTCATTCTCCCCTTTTCTGTCTCATCAGCATCACCTTTGAACTCGTTTTCTGAATGCAAGATATCCACCCCCTTATCCTTTATTTTTCTGTCTTGACCACCTCGTCTCATTTCTTGCAATTTTATTTTCCCTCAGAAATTCCTGTTTTGTTTTTCATTTCAGCTCCGTGTTTAGGAGCCACCGACATTTTCATCCTGCATATTTTGCATTTATTCATATCTTCCAGGGTTTCCTTTTAAAGTTCCCAGGAGCACCATAAAGAACCCATGAACGTTCCCTTATCGTCTCCTGTTTCCCTTAATCTCCTTCTTTTCTCTGTTCGTAATCTTTCTTTCGTTATCTTTCTATCTTTCGAACTCGATTCGCTCCTCGCTGCTCTTACCTTTATTAACCTTACCCTGTGTTCTCCTCTCGAGCTTCTTTAATTTCTTCGTTAGAGACCATTTGCTCTGACATATTTTTTAGTACGAGCAATGATATTTATTTAAAATCAATCCAAGCTCAAGTTTCGAAGTTTTCTTAAAGGAAAAAAGGGGTTAATACCCCTCGTCTCCTTAACCAGCATCGACCCTATTCGTTATCCGCGGTTCTCCTTTTATCGCGTCCGCGTTCGTGTTTCTCCAGCTACCTTTGTCATCGCGACACCCAACCCCCCGCGCGATTCTCTCGACCTCGGTCACCCTCTGTACCGAGCTTCTATCACAGCCCCCTTGCTCGCCTCGTTCGGGGATGGTGCTAGCATCGCCTCGGCTCGACGCTCGATTCCACGTGTGCGTTTTCACCATGACAAAGCCAGATTTAAGCTCCGCTTACGAGTCGGAGCTTTCCAGCTGGCTCGAATTCGCCCCGGGTTCGCTACACGCCGTTGCTGCATAACGATTTTCCTACCCCCGTGACGTTTTGTTATCAGCCATAATAGACTGCGTTCCACGGGTTCGGAAAAGGGAGCAGGCGGCGGGATTTAGAGAGACACTCGGATGTTTTCGAACGAGAAGGATGGGAGGAAAAAAAGGAAACAACGAGGGCAATCTTTGTGCGTCTCGTAACGAGACACTGGGTCCGTGTCGTTTGCTCGATTAATATTTTTTAATGCATCGAGCAAAATTACTCTTGGAAAGAAAACCGTACAAATTTGGGTAATTTCCTGTACAATGAAATTTTAACGCAAAAATACCACGGACAAGATCACTTTATTCTCAGAATGTACAGCGTTTAATAGCGGAGACTGTCGTGGCGAAGGAATGAAAAGAAGTTCGAGGAGGGTATTAAGAAGATGGAGTCTTTGAAACTCCGCAACTGCCTCGAAAGAATGGTGTAAATTACGAGGAAAGTTGAATAAAGGATTATTCTTTCTTTTTTGACCATTTTACGGTGGACTCGTTTGAAACTTGCTCCATTGAGCGGGTAACCGAGAGTATTTGAGAAATAAACGCTATTTACGTATTCCACGAAAAGAAACGTGGATGGCGAGAAAAGGAGCGATCGGTCGTTGATAGAAAAGTAGGAAACCGAAGGTTGACAACCCTCCGGTGTGCAATTATGACGAGTTGGCGATTCGATCCCGAAACAGGACCCAGGAGACGGCATAAAGCTCACGCCATGCTCGTTTGTTCTTTCTTTCTTCATTTTCGTGACACTTCACGATCGTTCGTCTGTCGCTATTTGTCTTGACGAGATTCGCCGATCCTTTTTGTCCAACCGTCGTTTATCCCCCCGCTCTTGAAGATTCAATTTAATTCACTCACCGTGAAGAGCTTTCAGATACGCTTTGCCGGCATTGATCAGCTGCCTCGCCCCTGGATTGAATTTGTCCAAAATATTCTGAAATCATAAAGTAAAGAGCACGTTTCAAATAAAATTCACATTGTCCTACTAATGGCGTGTATATCTTATCGGAAAAGAGGAATAATTTTAATTTGAAATAACACGACATTGCTTTCGCCTGTTAGAAAATGCTTTGCCAGTTGCTTGACAGCCTGTGAAGGATCACAATGAAAGCGATAATTTAGCAGGGATGGATCGATCAAAATAAACGTGACACGAAATTTCATTATTCAGCGTGCATCGTTGTCGAACATGGATAAGTCATCGATTTTAATCCAGCCTTCGATCCTCGTTAATTCTTGTTCAGTCGCGATTATAATGTTTGACGTTCGGCGCCTCTGGCTGAGATTTTCAGATTACCTACGAAGGGATTTAAAAGCTTCAACGTGGAATGTAAAATAGAATTCGAATTATCGTTGCCTCGGTATTCGTCATCCGATAGTTGATTCGTTACGAGAATAGCCGACTACGCAATCGTCAATCGCGTTTTCGCGCGGCTTCGATCGGACCTTGATCGATAGCTGGCCTGTACGATCGAAACTCTCCAACAACTTTTATATTTTTAAGTAAGGGCGCGGAACATTCTAACTATTTCTTTAAATGAAAAAATGGAGCACGTTTTCTAAACGAAATCTAGCGAACGACTCGACATGGCCATATTGGCGAGTGTTCATGAGCTAATCAAATTACGTCATTACGACGGATTAGTTTCCTGTGCATGAGCAAAAGTCATCCTTCGGTGTTGGAATGCGGTCGACTTTGGCGTAGGTTGCACACTTTGAACGAGGAATTCCCGCTCTTACGAGACAACCTCTGCTATGAAACATTCTTCGCATAACCTTTCCACTTATTTATCATTCTATCGTTCCTTTGTTAGACAGGGATTCTATGTAAATGAAGGAATGCGTGTTTGTTGCGTGTATTATAACGATAAAGTTTAATCGTGAATTTGTCAATCGATGATAATTAATTCTTTGCAGTCTCGCCATTGAATTGAATAGGAATTACAGATAAAGAAAGAGCTACAGCTCAGAATTTTTTTCTTATTTAACCCCTTAACCTATGATTTATCCAATGGGTCAGTTAGAGCTAAGGTCGCGAAGGTAATGCGCGAATCAGGAAACGTGATAGATAGAATATTTGGAAGCGATTGTATGATTGGCAAGGATGAAAACAGCGAGCGAGAAAGAATGAGTGCGAGAGAGACAGAGGATGCGCAAGACGGTAAGCAAGTGTAAGGATGAACGTTAGAATGTGAAAGGAAGCGATAGGGAGTAGTCGAGAAATCAAGCGAATAAAATCTTTTGTGAAAATAATTAGAGCTTTTGGTACCGGTTAAAATATTCACTTCGTTTCTGTACGAGAATATTTGAATTCTAAAATGTTCAATGTTTTGTTTCAGATCCTGGTATACGTGCCATTTGTCAACAAAACATCGGCCTGCGTACGTTGAGATTAGCAGCGTCGAAATTCCAAAGGAAAATATTTCGTCGTAAACGCGAATCATAACAACCCCCGAACGGCCCTGTTCCTCGAGCCCCGCGATAATCCTGAAAACATTGTACAGTCGTTGGGCGAACGCTCGGATTATCGGGCGTATCTACACGAGATCGGTAACCAGAATCCCGCGGATACCAAGCGAAACGGAGCTGAAAAGTAAACTGAAACAATGTCACCGGAAACTTGGTGGGTTGCTCGACGGCGACCAGATGGCCGAATAAACAGGACTCGTTCAAAGGATACGAATAACGAGAGAAGCCGTGGTTTCTACGAGCCATCGAGAAAACGCCTCCGGCATTCCAGCTTTGAACACGATCCTTGTTCGTCTTCCTCTTTATCCGTCTCCGTCTATCTTCTTCTGTCTTCGCGAATCTCCTTTCACCCATTCAAGATGGAGATTCCACGGTATCTTAACCTCGAGGACAAAACAGGATGCTTATTTTGCGGGACAAAGAACGTCCAGCGACTAATTAACGCCAAACTCAGCCGATCATCATTCTCTTCGATAATTGTGAAATGATCGAGAAGAATACGAGTTAGCTTCGTCGCGTTCGAATGCAAGAGGACTGATTAGAGAAGCGGGAACGGCTATTAGGACGCGGATGATCCATCATCCGGTGTCGTTACGCGGTTATCCCGGCAGATGGAAACGGAACAAATCGAACCGCGGAGAATGTTAATAACGGTGCCCCCTGTGTCCCGTGTCTTGTTTAATGAACCGTGAGTTGGAAAAGTGGAGCAATTGGAAACGGGGAACCGAATGACGGCTTCACGGAAAGAGGAGACAGATAACAGCAATTGGCAGTCGTAATATCGTGGTCTGCAATGTCGATGGGTTCGTCGATTTGTTGATAAAGTTCGTGAAGATTTTGAGGAGTCAAATTTACTCTTAATTATACAAAATCTCGATTGATATGAACTATTCGTAACTTGACCTGTCACGTTGGAAGCCCCTATCAAACTTCACACCTCGAAGCAACGATAACGATATGATTATCGTTATCTTTAAACAGAAAATGGCACGAAACAACGTTGTCGATCGAAGAAGCTCCAATCTAATGGATATCAGTAGAAACTCTCGGCTGTTCCATTCAAAGTTGAAATCAGATTTCGAAACTGGAGTTTCCAGCAGTTTCCAAGGAACGACACGAATGTGACTTGCTCATGAGCCAGATAATAGCCGGGTGTCTTCTGGCGAAATGACGATTCCTGCCGGCTTCCTCGATAGAGGAAATGTCCTTGCTTATCACGCCATTATGTAATTTTGCCCGGGACCAGTTGGAATGGTCAAAGGGCTATCTGAACATTGCCAGTCCCACTGGGTGCATCGATGCTGACTCGAATCCGAAATTCCTGTTCCATCGGCGATGATCATAACCGGAAACGCATCATCCACGCGACGTTATGGCAGCCAATTCCGTGGAGGATTCCGCTTCTTAGACAGACACCCAAGTTCCAGCCACCAGATCGGTGAGTAATTATTCAACAATAATTATTATTAAAGGCGCATGCCGAGGTGCAATGATACCTCCATACAAGATACTCGATAATCAATTATTACGAAGCAATTGGTAATTAAATTCGCGATTTTGTAATATTTTTCCTACGGATTTATTCCAATTTGATAACTAACAATCTTTAGTCAAAATATTCTTTTCTCGTATTTCTTGTAATTAAAATTTTTTATATTTCCTTAAATATTATCAAATATTACTTAGACATTTATTACTCCAAATATTATTTCTCAATCTATGAAATTCCTTCGTTTAAAGATTTATCATATCCAGCTTCAACTTAATCAAACGATTGCAAATTTAATTACCAGTCTAATATATTTATTTGTCTCCTTTAACAAAATATCAAAGTATTAAAATATCCAATGCTCGATGGCGTTCGTTCTTCGCGTTATTTTGATAAAACGAATGTCGTTTCTCAACTTTTCGCGTGTGCCACATACAAACACCGTTCCGGCGATAATTTAATGAAATTGTTTATCGTTGCTCGATGACTTGCTCACAATTTTGGATCGCGTTTACCGATGGAACGACGATTCGCAAATTTAACCGCAATCCTTTGGCAGGAAACCGGTTCCCTCGGAAAGCATATCATCCTTGACCTCTCGAGAGCGTTGAAAAAATGTCTAGAAGTACCGTACGTCGTTCCCCGATTGCTAATTTATCGTGTTTCAAAGGGGAAGGGGGAGAATGTTTAAAAAAAATTTGTTTAACATTCTCTTTGTCGACGTTAAAGGAAACATTAATTTCGTATCGGTGGAAAAGGAAGGAATTCCAAATTAAAAAACTCCGCTCGCGGAATCTTTTGCTTTATGCGAATTGTCGTTTCGCGTGCGTCGAGAGTTAGCTTATTTTATGCCGTATTACATTACATTTCTGTAATAAACGGAACCCGGACAAGTAATGGCGTAATATTTCACCGTCGTGTCTGACTGTCGAGTTATTTTTTAGCGGACCAAACATTAGACAAAAATGTTGTGTAATAAAGGAGGCAACGAATTGCACGTCGCACAGGCTCAGAAATAAATCTGGCTTTCAGTTTTGCCTGTATTTTCGCAAAAGCCAAATTCGCTCGTTAGTTTTCGACGAAAGAGCTTAGTTTGCTTATTTATTTGCCTAATTTGCATAATTTTTGACAAAATTTCGTATACATGAATTAAGAAAAAAAAAAAACCATTCGTAACTTTTTTCGGTGTATTTTACGCTTTAAATTTTCAGTAAAATTTTGTGTATCGGATACGAAACCTCTTTGCCCTAAAAAGTAAGGTATCGAGTGTTTTGAGGGGAGGAGGAACCGTACGGATTCGGTTAAGGTGCTTTTATTTCTGTCGCACGAAAGGATTTCTTTATAACTGGCGAAAACAACGATCCCAAGTTTAACGAAAATTGGCTGTCACGTTTCACGATGTCCGAACAAAAGACGGATCGTTATGAAATCGAATAGAACAGAGGCGAATGGTATAGCTCGATTTGAGGCAATACCGTTACAAGTACAACTGTTATATACCGGTCTGCACAATGGTCTGGCGTTGAAAACGTTTTGTTTCTGATAAAAATGCGTTTCCGTATCCTGCTGTTCCTTTTATACACTGTCCCCTTTCTGGTTTACAATAAACAGATCACATATAGCAGACGGACAAAAGAACTTTTTTTTTTGCCGGCAAAAATAAAATGCATCGCAAAAAGTATCGTTAAGAGACGGGACAGACGAAACCTCAGTTCGCTAAACATATTTCGCTCGGTTCGTCAGACGCTACAATAGAAAAAGCTGGATATTAATAAAATAGAGGAATTCTTTAAATTTTTATTCGAAAAACAGTAGAATGTTCTTAATATAATTATTCATAAATGTATAAAAGTTTCGACGTGGTATTAAAAAAGTTAGGTCGAAACAAGTCTAGTTCTTTGATAAATTGGATCCAATGTCCAGAATAACTGGACCGCGTGGGGTCAATAAACTTCCAATCAACGAAGCCTCCAGTGTTTATTATTTCCGTCGCTATCATCGCTAACTAAATTCCACTTTGACTCTTAATTTCACCGCGGCAAGAACCAAACTATTTTTAAAAAATATCACTGACACAAAAAGCATCAGGTCGAATTGGATCTAATGAAGCGTAGCAGACGAAGCATTCAATAATTATTATTTCCATCCTCGACTTTCATCGTCGAATCGAAATTTTCCTCGAATAATTATTCTAATGGAAGTTTCACCGTCTAAAGTATGGTCGTAGCAAAACCACGAGATAACAAGCGGATGACGATCGTCGTAAACCTTGATGACCAACAAGGAAAGTTAATTACCGCGAGCCTGAGTGGAAGGTAATAAAAAAAAAAAGAAGAAAAGAAAAGCAGCGATCGTCAGACTTTTGCGTGTATTCGACGAAAAATTCCACGAACACGAAAGAACATCGGCCAAGGGTGCACACAGGTTGGGAACAAGGCCAATATCGGGCTGGGCAAGGTTAAATTTAACCCGGCACCAATTCCGTTATAGTCCACATAACTGAGCCGGCCAGGTAACCGGCAAGAAAATGGAAGCAACAAGAAGATTTCTCTTATTGGCAACCAGTTGGTCGCGGCGGGACTAAAAAGCGAACGAAAGGAGAGGAGAAGGATGACGGAGACAGGTGTTGAGAAAAGGTGAAGAGAGAAAACGATGCAGAAACCAGGCTAGAAGGCGGAGATGAAGAAGCCAATGAATGTCGACTAACGGTACGCGATGCATGAATTTCGTGTGCAACCAGGTATCGGTGTATACGCTTTTGTACATGCTGTTCGAGCCAGCGTAAATAGGTGCGCCGAGGCGATGGGCATTCAATGCCTCTCTGTTATGAGTCTTCAGGAATCATTTAGTCGTTGTAAAATTTTCAATCGTCTCGTTGCTCGTGCCATTTGTCTAACAGGGGAACGTTCTTTGAACAAATTTCTAAAGCGACATTTAACAAATATTATTTCTGTCGTCGGATTTCGTTACCGGTAGCTTATTTAATTGTTATTGAGACATTCATAAATTTATTATTCTACGGCCGTATCCGCGTGTGTATCTTTTTACACCAGCAATCTTTTAAATTAGAGGCCAAAGGCTATTACGGAAGATCGAAAACGTAATTTCCCTGGTAATATGATTTTTAATGTAAGAAAAATTTATTTCATAAAATACGTAACCGTCAGAGTGTTGACACGCTGATTAAGCAAGAGTCCATTCTCTTTAAATAATTAAATAAAACTTGAAGTATAACGAGCTAAAACAAATTAGAACTGGAAATGTTGTGAAAAGTAATCGGTCCCTGAATTTAACCAAGATTTTAATTTACAACGTCTAAGTTAATATTTTAGTTAATGATATTCTCCTACAATTTGGATCGTTTTACCCTTTGCACTCGAGTGGCGCCCCTAGGGCGACATGTGTAATTTATTTAACGAAAGAAGCATTTATAACTCTTTTCTTTTATTTTGGGAGTTTCACTGAAAAAGAAACTCAGACTTGTATTCTAAAGTTCTAAAGTATTTCGAGTGCAAAGGGTTAATACTCAATAATTACAGTATCATGAAACCTGGTTTTTGGTATAAAATAAAATCTCCTTTAAATTCGTGACAGGGTAAAAACTGTCTCCCTCTCCCAAAATCGAAATTATCTGTGATTGAAATGTGAAGTTTTGCCCCCCTCTCCACGTCGTAGTTCAGCAATTCCGTCCAAACGAGTGTATCGCGTATTTTTCCTTCGAATTTTTCCCTTTTCCTTCGGAGCTTTTCAGCTTCAAAGGGGAAACCCGGGATATCGTTAAACCGATGGCTGGATATATACGAATCGTTGATACAACTGTCGGTCCTTTCCTGGCTCTCTTGTTCCCACACCTACCCGTGGGCTCTTCGATTCTCTATTTGTCTATCCGTGAATTCATCCCTGACTATCTGGGAACGCCATCGGTCGATCTGAATTTCAGATTCGCCGTGGCCGCGTTCCACGGCTAAGTAATGTTCGGGCTCGAAAACGTACGATACGTCAGCCCCCGGGTTTTGTAACGAACGTAATTTTTCGTGTGTCGCTCGGCTGGTATAATAGCGATGATAGATGGCCGTTGACCGGGCTCTCGGAGCTACACGCTTCTCAATAAGCCGACAATGAGTTATATTCCTGTTGAAAGGGCTTTCCAGGATTAACTCGTCCCACGATCGAGGGGATCAAGGGTTTAATGCGGTGACCGCTGAAGGATTGTCATTCTTTGTCTCTGTGCGATACACGACTTTGAATTTCCAACTGATTGTATTATTACTAGAACCACCGTCCAATCTACGCTCTCTTTAAAATTAAAACTACACTAGCATACAATAAACCCACAGTAAATTATTTTGACTTGCTCGGTAGTTCCAGTGTTAATCATAAAATATTTTCAAGGGAATATTTTCATTTCGTGAAACTTTGATTTTATAAAAAAGTATCGAAGGACGTCGTTTCGAATAAACGGCCTCGGACCGACGAGACAGCGAACCGCGTTAAACAAATTTCCTTTGTCAATTTGAAAACGTTCCCGGGTAGAATTGAAACGGAAAAGCGTGCAGGCTCGTTGAAATCGAATCTAACCCGTTCTGTACGCGCGTTCTGTTCGTAAGGATAAAATTCGAATCCGCGGACATTAGTCTCCGGCAAACGAACGCGTTTCGATTACGCTCTAAATCTCCATGGAGAAATCTGTCAAGTCTTGAATAGCGACGCTCAATTTGCCTGGGATGCCGGATAAATTTCTCTCCTATATAAATTCATTGTTCCTCGTAAACTGGATTCGACCGTGCGATCTCGTTTGCCCGAGAAAACGACTCGTAATCGCAAATGGAACAGAAACCGTCCGTGAATCATCGTTCGTTTAAGGGAAGGAAAACTCGTTTTCCATGATTTTTGTGACGCGTCGCATAGGAGCGTGTGGTTGAAAAAACGCGCGGGATCTGGAGCAAGAAAAATATATGGACGAAGGGAAGATATAAAATTAAACTAAACATTCTGAAATGATCCGTTTTTCTATTTCCATAAGGGATTGTTTGTCCAGCTCTTTTGATTCGCCAGTTTTCACAGAAACTTCATTCTTTTGTTTTAAATCAAATTTGAAATACTTGAAATATTAAGCTAGTTTTCGATTGTAATCAAAATATTTGATATTTCATTTTCCTGAATATCAGAAGGGCGATTTCGACCAATGCCAATTTATAATTCTTACTTTTAATTCCCTGTATAAAGGAAAGGGTGGAAAGGGTTTCCTTTTGAATTACGGGCAAATTTTAGTTAAATCCTGGTCAATCCTGACATCTCGATGGAATTAGCCTTCAAGCTTCTAATTATCTTCTTCAATTTCATCGATCCACGTCGGTGTGCACTTTAAATGACCCCGGTGGATTTGAAATTTCTCATCCCTCCGTTCCGTCGACGAACTTCGATCGAGCATTAAATTAAATAATGACAAGAACCGTTTCCGTGACGGATCTGCTCGCGGTTTAAAAACGAATCGTCGAAAGAAAGCGGAAAAAAAAGGGGGGAAAAATGAAGGAGACACGAAGAGAGACGGGATTCGAAGCGAATCCATCGTCCAAACCGGGCGTGTAATTTTGTTTTGAAAAACCCGATGACGATAAATTAATGGATCTCATCGTTAGATGGAACGGCGGACTTCAAAGGCACGTTTGAAATGCACCCCGGATGAAACACGAGGCGAAACGCCGTTTTTCTCTCTTCGTTTTTCCAACCGTGCTGCTTACTATTGGAAATTTTTCCCCAATTAACGAGGAAATCCGTGTTTTACTTTCCTCGATCCACGGCCACCGTGGCTCGAGTTTATCCTGTGACGTCTGAGACGGGCTTGCTTTTGCAAGTTTTTCAACATTTTCCTGTGAAAATGATTTTCATAAATCGGAGTACGCAAAATGTAGGTAATAGAGCGATCAATTTTTCGTCGACTTAGAAAGTCAAGCAAAATAATCGTTAGCTACTTATCTTAAGTTTCGAAGTTTCATTAAATCGAACCAGGCTGAACCTTGATTTCCTTGTTCGAGGCATATGTTATAAATCTCTGTCGTTCACACAAAATTATTCTTGATGTCAATCGTTCGCAAAGGGTTACATTTTAACTTAGAATTTCCTATCTCGTATCATTCTATTCTTCGTCTGGTTTTCTCAATGAATAATTCGATTCCCACGGCACGAATCGAGTTAATCATTAAGCTGCACGTAGAAAATGATCGATCAAATTCGCCCGTAAGGATACTTGCATTTACCGTGAAAGTTATTAGGCGTGATAAAGGTTATTGAAAGAGCCGTAAGACGACAGTGGACAAAAAAGAACGAGGTAAGGAAACCAGTAAAGAGAGAAATGTGGGTCTCTTGGGCACGACCTCTTGATCCTTGCCAGTTGATGAGGGAAAGGGGAGAGGGTCGATTGTCGTGCGCACCTTCTACTCGAAATAAATCTTTGAGAGTTCTACGATAATTTACCGGCTCGTGGTCACCGTTATAGCGAGCCACGTTCACAAAAAGCTCGATCTGGAGGAATTTATCGTGTACCGTGCGGTGAAATGCAACGAGAAGGCTGAAACGTGACTGTATCGCGAAGGTTTCCGTACTTTAAAAATATACTCGCGAAGACGCATCAGTTTTTAATCAGAAATAAACGAAATTGTAGTAAAACCGCCGGCGATATAGCGCATATTTGCGGAGAACTCGGGCTTTTCAATTTTGGGCAAAGTGGATTGACGAAAGCTGAAAAATAACAGATTAGAATTCAACTTCTCGAATGAATATGATAACACCATTTGAGCTTATTTCGTTTATTCGAAACGTTTGGTACTCGTAATCTTTTATAGTGAAAATTTGACACTTTGACAACAAAATAATTCGTCGAAACGCCTCATAGCCGGACTACTAAAGCGTAATCATTTTTAATTGCCAGCCGAGGAACAGATTGCTCGGTGAATAAGCGATTCGGGACGGGGATTGAAAAGGGGGGTGGCGTGATAAAATACGAGGTAGGACTTGATTCGAGTTGGATCGTCATTTCGCAAAGAATTCAATCCCATTCTCAGGAAGTTTGTTTCGATTCTCGTTGATTTTGCTCGCCGGAAGTCATTAGTCACCAGACGGAACGCGAAATTCTTGGATTAAGGAATTCCTGGATAAACTGTTCAACGCAATCCCTCGAATTACGATGAACCGTTAAGAGACAAGATGAAACGGTTTAATTGCAAATGTAATTAATTACATTCTTGCACGTTACCTGCCGCGAAGTGTGTACGGTGAAAGGTAGAGTAATGTTTTATCTTACCGTCGTTCAAAGGATTAATGTCTAGAAATCTTTCCTTTTATCTTTGTCATGAGTTAGCTTTTTATAAGAGGCTTGTGTAAATACTATTAGTCACACCTTTTGTTTCAAGATTTTAATTAGCCATTTGACAGTTGGACGGTATGTTCGGTATTGGACATCAAATTTGAAAGACATTTAAAGACTTTTTGTATTAAATTTATTTAACACTATTATCACTTGATTCCTCTTAAAATACATTCTGAAACAAGGAGAGACTTTTCTGTCCCCAATTAAAATTAAATCTTCTTCTGTCTCAAATTAAAATGAAATATTTGTCACGAATACACAACGAATTGATTGTTGTCGGTAAGCAGCTTATCGATAACAGCTCCGAAGAATCGACTGGTCGGTTCAATCGAGATCGAACGTTCAGATTGCGGAAATGATTCCTCAAACGTCCCATAAATCTGAACCGTTGGACTTGAAATCAATTACACGTTTACCATTTAACCGGTGGCTACCACTCGATGCAGTTCACCAAAGTACTTACTTTGGTTTAAGTATTAAACGGGAGTTTACCTGACAGCTTAGCCAATCGGCTCCCAAGGAGCTCTATGGTTAAACTTCGTTTAACGCTTCAAACTAAGCTAAGGGAGGACTTAGTTCTCAGGGAAACGTACACAATCGTTACAGTCCTCCTAGCCTGTTTAGATCTTGAAACATCTGCGTGGAATCCACGAATAAACTTGACTCGAATAAACTTGAAACCGCAACTTCGAAATTAGTTATTACATCAACTAGTTAATGCAGATATATTCGACCGGCTATGAGATCGTGGTACGTTCATCGTAGATTCAGCATTTCAATCTGATTTTGTAAATAATTTGAGAAAAGTTTTGCTGGGAACTTTTGTCACAAAAAAAGAAACATTTGGAGCAATTTAAAAATCAGGATATTGTGAAAACAGACGTATGTGGTAAGACACACTTAAATTTCAAATGAGCACTTTACACTATTAGCCTAATATTAGCAATACTAAAAGTTTATCTGATTCAATCCAAAATTTAAGGTAGCCAGCGTGTAAATCAATTACGGTAGAAATTGTGGAAAATTTAGAATTATTAAATTTTAACGATTTTGAAGCAGTTAAATTTCGAAACGTCGATTTTTACTTGGACCGTGGAACGGTAATTTCTCTTCCTGTTAACGATAAAAAATGATCGTTTCCAAAGCAGCGTTAAAAGAGAAACGGCATACCGATGGAAAAAAGTCGATTACACGGAGAAGAAGGAAGTGGTTATCGCGTTTTCTCGTGTGCTCGGTTGGAACGATCGGTCGAGAGAAGAGGAAGGAAACAAGGGACAGCAATCGATATACCGTTAGCAAGAAGGAAAGTCGACGTGTCGAACCGGTCCAATTTTCGGGAACATCGGAATTCCAGTAATTGGACTGATTAATAAATCGTCCTGGACCCGATCGGTCCAAACATTTAACGCGTCGGCCATCGATAGTATTTAGCAAAGGCATAACTTTAAATAAACGAGAGAAAAAGAGTTGACAGTAGAATTAAATTGAATGTTGGTCCACTTTTTTAGGTCGGGGTTGTCTTCGACTCGGTTTTTTTAAAATACATTGACGAATAATATTCTTTTCGATGGGCTAGGACTGTTTAGAATACTTTCACGAGGATTTTTACGAAACAACATGGCATTTTTATGGAATTATTTAGTTACACGAGAAATTGTGAGTCAGGTGTTAATGTTTCGAACGACGAAGAGTTAATGTAGTCGTTAGTGAACCTGTTTACTCTGTTACCGCTCCCAAGACCGTGTTCCATAAATACGGATAACGTGTTTATTATACCCCGTTTTCTGATTAGAATTACAAACGGCCCGGGAGGAAAACTAATTCACGTCTGCTTGAATGTTCTTTGAAAATATTGCCGGTGAATAATTGCGGAATTATGAGATAGGTACGTTCAACGTTGGCTAGCTTCGTTCTATTCATCTGGGTAACCTTGTATCCGAATGTGTTGAAAGTGTGCTTCCGTGATGGGCAGAGTTTTAAAGTGAGATGTGTTACAACATTTCGTATAAAAAGAAGGTGATATATTACCTTTGTCTAATTATGTTTCAAGATATTTCAAATAAACGACAGGTTACGCGTTTTCCCTGAGCCCCGAAGTACTCATTCTTTTATTGAACTTATTCTTTCTTCGAGAAACAACGATTTACCAAAGTCCTCCTAAGAGATATCGCAAGATACACCGTTCTTATCTCGACACTCACTGATACGCTTAATCAGTTCATTATCAGCTACAGAAACAAGGAATGAATCATAGTCATGATTGATCAAAGAAAGATTTGACAAAGAACAATAAAAATCACTGTAAATCGACGAATTTATTGCTTGTCTGGTAATAAATATATAAAAAGATTGGTATTTTCTAAATTAACTTTTGTCATTTCGTATTTTGCAATACTATTGCATTCTTTTTATTTTAATGTTACTGTCTCAATATTAATTCTATTGAAAATACTATTTAATATTATTCTTTGCAACCTCTATAATATATGGACACGACCTTCTTATATTTTAATTTAATTTAATTTTCTGATTTCCCACTTGGCGTTATCACAACGGTATCACTGCCGTGTTAGAAACGTCGCGTTGATACTTGACTCGTGCCAGTGTCGAAACAAGTCGATAAAGTGCAAGATGGAAGGAGCTTTAAAAGGCGTTCGAACGATAAAAATCTGGAAGGCAAACAATTTACCGCGAGGTCCTTCGGTCTGTCAGCAATTATGCAATCGAGAAACGAAGGATCTGAGAGGTTCGTCAGAGTGTTGTCCAACGAATTGCCTCTCCAATTTACATAACATGAATATATACGATAAACCGGTGGCAAATTATTATTCGTTGGATCGATTGTCCTAGACTGATGGTTACCCGTTGAACAGCACGAGACATTTTTATCGGATTAGACGGGCCACCGTTGTGCCCGACCCCGAAGTTTTAATCAAATTCGGTTAACGCGGAGGAAGTCCGTTGCTCCGTTTCTATTTCAACAACCACCGAGTAAGATCGTCGAGTTGTTCATATTTATGAGATTTATCCAACTTCTCGTTGAGTAATCCTAACCCTTTCACGTTGAAATAAAATTTCCGAATTTTCCTTTTCGTGGTATTTCCGTGACGACGTGAAAGCTGTATCTCAAATAGAGCATTTCATGGTATTATTTGTTTATAAATTCTGAAAAGAATTTGATTAAAACCTTCTTCGTTTTTTCTTTCAATCCCAATGCAACATCTGTTAAATACTCAAAATATCATTGAAATTTCCCACTCGTGCTACAATTAAATTCTTCTCAATTTCATTCTATTTTAATTTATCTTCTACTACTCTAAAATTGTTCGTCCTCCGATTTGTCAGTATAAGCGAGAACTTCTTTTATCGATCACCAAACCAAACAATCGAGACGATGAGCGAGGGAAAAAAAGGGACCGGCAGAAGGGCAGGAAATAATTTTTGTTCGAAACGTTTCGCGAGGCAAAACTTGAAGAAGTAGAAGTGGAAACACGAAAGATGTCCTTGCCTCGTAGTTCCTGCTGTTCCGTATCCCTGCGCCTTGAACGAGGGATTGAAAGCTATTGAAAGCTACAAAAAGGATACGCGTTTATACAGGAGCGAAGGTGGCGGAGGAGAGGGGGAAAAAAGCGAAGCGCAAATGGAAGAAATCTTACCGGTATCCTGAAATCCTCCGAAACAGAGGGAAGTGTTATTTCTACGTGTCTATCTGTTGCGTCCTTCTCGTGTTTCCTCTTTACAAAAGGCTCGCAAAAAAGCGGGGGAGGAAAGGGCAGCGAAGGGACGAAAGCTTCGTGCGTCTGACGCAGCTGAACTTTTCTACTTCACCTTCCATTTTTATTCAAACGGACCGTAATGCACGATCCTTGTTTCTTAACTCCGACCAAACCGCGCTTTATTATCACAATTCTGTGAAAAAATGTTCGTTTTTCTTGAAGACCGAGTTGCACGGTGCTATTTCAAGTCTTTCCCCTCTGTAATTTAAAGGGAGGACTTGTGGTACCGTGTAAACGAAAATTGATAATTACATCTTCAAGTTCGAGCGACTAATGGGGTTACTAGAGAACACGCGTGGCACGTTATAATTGGAATTATTCAGATTACATTTGTTTCATTTTCCAATTTAAACTTTCCACTTGACGGCTAACGAAATTAATATATTAGGCGATTATTTCACGACTTTGCATGATTCTGTTTCGAAATTATTTGATTTCTACCGCGAACAGTTTTGATACATAGATTATTGTTGTAAATTTAGTTGCAGGTCTAACAAAATTCAGGTACTCAACGTTTTCATCGATTGTGTATTAAATTTATGATGTCAGTTATCGTCCACTTCCATGATACTCGTAATTAATGTTATTTGTTTGTTATATAAAGAGTAAACTTAGCGTGTTATCGCAATTAATTGTTAATCGAGGTTCTCCAATATTTTGGCAAGGCTTTATCGAACGTAAACATCGAAACAGCATTTTCAATGATGGACGAGAAATAATTCTGTCCCGTCGATTGGATGTGTTTTTTCCCGAATGGAAATATAATATTGCCAGTGGGGAGTAAAAAATGATATTTTGAAGAGAATTTGTAGTAATGGCTCTTGATCGTGTATCGCATGTGAAATCTAATACTTCAGATTCCTGCATTTCATTCGGCCACTCAATATTAATCTGGCAAATTGCCGGAATACCAGAGAAAGCTCTTGTACATATGTTTCGTGTGCGTATCAACCGTTTGATATTCGTGAAATTTCACAATTACACGCGTAAATTATTTCTGTCTGTGTAGTGATCGATCGAATGTGATCACTGGCGTCGCGAAAACCGCGCGGATTTATTTCCACGTTAGAGTCGTAAATTCTAGCTTCCTTTTTGAGAAATTCTGTTGTTTCGAGGTGGACGCGGCGGCACCTCTTAATCTTGACGTCGTTGAGATAAACTTTGCAAACGATAAAAGCAAGAATTACCAGCAGACGGATATTCGTTCGATTCGTCGATCTGTATGAAAAGCAGGGTCGACACCCTTGTCTGTACACTTTCGGGAAGTTGGTGACGTTGCGAAAGTTCGTTAACAGGGTGGCAAGTTAGTAATTAATATCATAAACGAATGAAGAAATGTCAGAGGGGTTGCTGGCAGTCTTAACATCGAATTAGCGGCGCGTTTACATGAGCGAAAAGTTCCACGTCAAAAGTGAATTCTTCCGACAAACGAAAGTTGCGGACAAGAAAGTTAAATAAATTGTTTGCCACCTCAGAATCGAGATAGGAAATGAAACAATTGAATTATTATTAAGTTTGATATTTAGTATAAATATTACTTGAATTTTTGAACAAAAATGTTTGTTATTAAAAGTAACTTTTAATTCAATCTTGAAATATTGCAATCAACGCGTTAATTACCATCTGAAAATATTTCTCAAGTCATTTGGAAAAGAAATTTCAAAAATGTAAAGAGCTCAATCTTAAAAACTTTATCACACGTTTCTTATAATCTCCCCGAATTTAAATGGAATAGAAAAGGAGAATGGTGGTTTGTACGTATAAATGTTTGATTACATTTCGAGTGTACCGAAGAAAAACGCGGTCAGAACAAAAGGGATCGTACAAAGTTCACCAGGTGGTATAAATTTTCTCTACGGTAGTTGTACGATATAAAAAAGCCCGGTATTTCTTGCTTCCTAGAACTTGGAGGAGTTACATTTCCGTGTAAACGCCAACTGGAAAATGCATGACAATTTTAAGTCGTCGGGAAAAATTACGGCAAGACTACGTTAACAACTTTTTTCGCGAAACACCGTTGCCTTTAAATTCGTGCCAGTTATTTCCTACCTACGCTCTCATTATAGGTACCAGCTTTCTGAACTGTACATTTTTTAGTTTATCGAAAAAATTCAAATAGAATAATAATTGAAGTTAATACTTTGAAAATTATTAGCAGCTTCTGATTTCTTTCTTGGACCACTAAATTCGGATTATTTATTAAACTACAGGCTTATTTATTAAAGTTTAAAGATATTTATGCGAAGTAAAATTATGCTGTTTTATAAATACTTCAAATTATTACAGAAATAAGTATTCACCGTGTCGTTTCTCCGTTGCTTTTCGTATTCATCGCGGAGAGCGTTTAAAAGCCTCTCGATATCGCAAGTTAGCGATTCACGCTCGTAGCTGGAAAATGCAATTTTATTAGTTGGAAATATTTAATAACGTCGCGCAAGCGAGCCAAGGTAACACCGTGAAAATTCGTGTTTCCCCGTGGTGCTCAAAACACCATGGAAACTTTCGGCTCGATCGTTAGTTTCCGAAACTCGATTTCCGTCGATACTCGACGATGCCTGTCATCCGTCGGAACTTTTAACGCTCGCGCGAATTGCATCGGCGCAAAGCAGATTAACTTGGTACAACGCGAGCGTAGTTTCCACCCCCGCTCGAATTCGTGGGCTTTAACGGGCACGAATTTTCAAGCGGAATCCGCCGGACGGCTAATTATCGCGAACTTCTTTCGAGACGCACAAGTGGTCGGTTAATTAGCCCGGACGGGCATCGAAATCACGCAGAGCGATCTTTTCGGTCGTTTTTTTCCCCCCCGCCCGTTCAACGACTCCTTGAAAGGGTCGCATTCATCGAAGGAGACGAAAGGGACCCCGCGTGAAGGGACCTTTGGTGTTCGATATTTGAAATCGAGTGCATAATATTTTATTGCTTCGATGTACTCTCAGAGTTTTGACCTATATTAAATCACGGCAAGGATTAATGAATTAACGGGCCGTTTGCTGTTGGTTTCGATGCGTTAGCTAATCAATTAATTAATTAAAATAAGAAAAACAGGTTAAATTTGAAAATTGATCATTCGTATTCTTAGTAATTAGAGTTCGAACTTATCTTGTTATATAAAAGTATGGTTCCTTTAAGAAAGTAATTTATTTGATAAGGAAGTCTTGATAATAATTTGATATTTCATATCTGTAGGAATAAATAAAATCTTATCACACGTCTTCACTTCCTTCGTTCTTATGCACAAGTTTCTCTGTAAGTTCTCCTGTTACCAACCACACACTCGTGATTTTATTATTTTGCATCCACTTGATTCCATTCGCTTCCTGATCTGATGCACGGTTTGCAAGTTCATTAAAAATACAGTCAGTACATTTTGAGGAAGGAAATCGTATTTCATATCGTACCGTTTTCTGAATACAAATTATTTTCCTATAATTTTGTTTCCCGTTTTGTTCTTCCGTTATAGAAGACACCAAATTGAAGTTCACCCGGTACACACGTGTCACTTGAAATAACAGTTTCATTAGCAGTAAAACCTGGTCTAAAAAAAAAAAACGGACATCGTTATTATTCCGAACCGGTCGTATGCAGATGAGAAAGGAAGTTCCTTTCTTATTTCATTTGCCGTTTCCGGTCTTGTTTGAACGTAGCAATATCGAAACGTTTCTTTATAAATAACGCAACCCGTGACTTTCTATCTCGCGAACCGCGTGCCAATATATCCCGCAAACACCGTGGTACACGCGATTTTCAGTATGATGAAAAACACGGGATAATAAAAGGTATAAAACTGTAACAAGAGAATATTCAATGCCCAGAGTGCGCTGCACTTTTTCGCCCGTGTAAACATCCGTACAGACGAATTCGCGTCAATTTCACTACTGGAAAATAAATATCGTTCTCAATTCACGTGTTCATTCGCATTTGAATCGCTCAAAACATTTGATCGTTTTAAACGCTCGGCTCGGCTTTCAAATTTTTACAGATTTTTCTTTTTTTTTTATTTCCATGTAAAAGAATCCACCCGGGTTTAGTCACTTCCATTCAGAAAAAGGAAAAAAAGTACTTGATTCCGTTTTGTTCTTTGCACACTCGCATTATTCCGAGCAAATTTGTTTTTTAAATCGTCGTTTAAAACGCCTGAGTTCGCGCGATCGCTCTTCAAAACGGCACAAAGTGTTTTTATAAAAGAGTGATACGATAATTTGGTATAAATTTGTACATTTCATTTGTGGTAACTTCAAAAGGCAATTTTTTAATCGGAGGTAGTGCACTCTGACACCTTTTCCAATTCAACTGTGCCCCTTTAATTCTTTGCAATTCGTTGTCGCTGCAGCAGCGACATCTAAAAGCAACAATTTTTAAAATTGTATTCACGTTTTTTTTTTTAACGACAAAGCAAGACTTTCAATATTACACAGTGTAAATAATCTGGAGTAACCCAAAAATGACTCTGATAAGTCATATTAAAAACTGTTCGGAGTGCAAAGGGTTAACTTGTGTCACTGACTAATTCAAGAAGGTTCTTCGTAAAAGTATTAAAAAGTAGCACGTAGAAATATAAAACGTAGTAAATGATAAATGATGACTAAGAATTGGACACCTCAGTCGCATGACCGAGAAGTCGACTGCAAAAGATTGCTAATCCTTTATGCAAATAGGAACACTTTAGTCATTTGATTGACAAGCCAAAGAAGATTCCCGGGCGAAAGACGTGACAAATTATGAACGATGACTGGAAAGTCGTGACGTTCGAAAATCGAGTAAGGTTATTGGCTAGATAAAGAAGCAGAAAAGTTGGGGGAAAATATAAATGATAACCACAAACAGGACGTTGCAGTCGCGTCACCGGTATGTCGGAGAAGATCGCTCGATGAAAATTGAACACCGTTGTTGCCCCGACGAGGGAATCTTCAAAAGACCTCGAGGACAAAGCGAATAGCCAGGCCAGTGTCTATCCTGTTTGCCAATCGGTCAGTCGTGATCCGGATAGTCCGACAGATTGCTAACAGTGAATCGGTGGAATGCTCTGGCGGAATTACGCAACCAACTAAGTGCCCTGGAGCGACTAGACTTTATACTGTCGCTTGAGAAAGGGATATATACCCTTCTCTTTCGAGTCTCTGCTCCCCCTTCCCCCGCCTCTCCCCCTTTGTGTTACTCTATCATTGTCCGGGTACCGCGATACCCACGTGTCCGTCCTTCTTTCTCTCGATTCGACAGTAGTTTGTACATTCGCCTATTACCGGCCACGTATGCAACAATATCTCCATTCTAATTTGATCAGCGTATATTATTCCGATATTGTGCGTTGATTTAATACGTTGATTGGGCAACGCGGTTGGTATTTTTTTCATAATTCAACGCGCGATAAATCGGAGATTATTTTTTACTCTTCTCGGATTTTGTAACGGGCACGGTCGTTCTCGAATTTTAGGAAACTTTTTTCCCGTTAAAATTACCATTCCGATATTTGTGGTAATTTTATTCGTCTCCGTGGAATAGGTTTCAAATTATTTCGAATTTAACCCAGGCGTTAATCCGGTACCTGTATCGGACCCATATTTCTGAAACAGTTCTGTAATTAGAGTAAGATTCAAACGTAATAACTTTTCTTATTGGCACTCGAATACTGCCATTAACACTTGAAATTTCACAAGAATATAAAAAACTGTTGAAGGAAGCACAGAAATGAGTACCCCGTTGCTCGCGCAAAGGTTAATAGGTAAGCATTAATCACTGACAATTCTGGTGTTGAAAAACATCACCAGTGACCCAGAATCTGTGTACTAATAGCTGTTCCATAAAAGAGGCATTATAAATAACGCTTTAGACATTTTCCTTCTATATGACGAACAATTTCTTTCGAAAAATAATACTATAACGTTGAACGAATTTATTCGATCGAGCCTTCTTGCAACGCTTCCTTTAAATCCGCTTTCAAAATATTAATGCGCAGGCTACAAAGCGTGTTCTAAAACGCGACTAACCCTAGATCCCCCGTTTCATTCAACCTTTACCTTTATCTCTCGATTTAGTATGGTACAATGGCGTGATAATATCAGGAGTAAAAGTCTGGCATTGTTCGAACGATTACGCCCGCCCGCGTAATCCTTAATTGCATTCGCCTACGTGGATCCAAAGGATCCGTTGTTCTACCGGAACTACGACATTGTCCAATCGTCTGTCAGAGGCTCTCGATTACGTAGAATTTCTGGTACGAAGCGCATGGTCCAATAGTTTGTATAAGAACACGTTTCTATAAAGTCTTGGTATTGATTATTTAGAATTTCTTCAGCTTAGAATTTCGGATATGGGGTTTCAAGTTCGTTTAATTAATACTTCGATATGTTAGACAATTAATATCTGAAGAATGAAGACGAAAATAGTAACATTTAGGTATTAATGGGTTAATATACAGAAAATAAAAATATAAATTGCTATCTGGGTGGTCCATCGTCCAAGGGTTAATTAATCGATCCACGGTGTTGGTGATGAGTGAATTAATTAACCGTGATCCACCTTTACAATATTTCACTTCGTCCTGATCCATTAGTTGCCTAATCTCTAGTGTACTCGATTCAATTAAATAATTAAAAAATCGAATACTACTACACGGGAAATGAAATATTGGTATCTGTTATCGATGCAACCGTGGCAAGGCAACGGGATTAATCTCTTGCACTAAATAACACTACTAAATATTCAGAGGCGGCATCTTCTTGCTATCTAACGTAATTGATTAACGGAACATGCATCGATATTCGGTTAAGTAGACGCCCTTTATAATTTATAGACGTCTAACCATTTATAAAGGAAACTCGTAAGACTGCTCGTAAACCTCTTCTTCCGAAGTGTACCTTTTGCAATTAAAATATTTGAAAAAGAAATAACACAAAATTATGTATACAGTTCAACATTTTTTCGAAAAAAAGTAGACTTGATTTAATCTCACTTTCAAGTACAGAATTTCCAGTATCGCAGCTAAACTCGAAGCATTTCCGCCGATAAAATATGCAGAGTTTCAGGTGTGCACATGTTCGTTTGCGTGTGCACCGGGTGCATATGTATAAATCTTTCTTCACGCCTGACTTCTCCGCGCTTAATCAGTCCATCTGAATGTTGACTTATTCGGTTTGATTCATTCCAGTGTGCCAGATACTCGGGGAATAAATTCTAGACTTATCGGAGACAGTAATTGTTTGTCAATTCGAATTTAATTCTGAGTTTAATTGGAACAGCGTTTAATTAATGTTCGGTGCTTTAAAAGCAACGAGTTCGTCGAAAAAAATTATAATTGGATAATAAGCAGTATCGGGATGTTAACTAAAATTTAACCAAGGAACGTAAAGTTGGAAAGGTCATAGGTTCAGTGAAACGTACGATCATCAAAATGTTAATACAGTTGTAAAGTTGCGAGTGTTTCCGAATGAAATGTCATGTAATTCGATATTCTTTCGGGACTATTATCACCGAACAAAATAGGGAACAAACAATGTCGCTTTCATGATAGTCGCCGTGCTAGAAACTCGTCGGTCAACCCAACTATCTGAAACTACCTTTGACCTTTCTCTTGGAATTGCAGCCACGATTGCACAAGCATAATCGACAATAATGATCGGTAAAACTATCCGTTGTCTGTTCTACTTTTGTCGATAAATTGTGTACACGAAAGATTCGATTCTTGCTAACAATATCGTAATGAATTATTAACAACGGTGTATCGTAAACCATTTCTAAGATGAGAAAATAAACTTGTGAATTGAATCGTGAAATAAGCGAAGGAAACGAATGAATTAAAATTATTCATAGGAATTAAAAGATTAGGCCATTGGGTCATGAGGGAACGAAATTAATTGAAATTGTTGCATGGAAATCGGGGGATAATGAGACGGTTGAGCGAGATTCAATTAAAATTCGCGGTAAATTGTTGTAAAAAGGATTATTACACACGCGTAATCGCTGAACCATGTAACGAATGTAAATGAATTCGAGCTCGTCTTTTTCCGGAAGACATTCTTGCGTATTCTCCAATGGCAAACCGAGGACTTTCCACGCTACTTCCAGGAGATCCTTGATCACGATGGAAACCTGTTGGGCGAGTAACCTACCTGAGAACACCTACGACCTTCTCACAGTGCAGTGGTGCACTTTTCGTTGCGCTATCGCATTTTTTTACCCATTTACTCGTTGCAAATTTTTCACCAAATGTGCCTTCTACATTCCTGACCTTTTTCCTCAAGAACAATTACATTCTTTGATTCTTCAAAGTATAATATCCCAATATTTCTAATCTTCCATTTCTAAGTTTCTAAGTTTTCAAAAGGATAATGATCCTTTTCTCAGTTTCTGTTAAAAAAAGTGTAAAATTTATGGCCAGGACGAGAGGATCAAGCTCTCGGTATTAGATTCGCGTAAAGGTCGAAGGATCCGAAGATATTGCTCGCGCCGATAGAGAATCGGATCTACAGAGTTTGTTCACCGGCGCTGGCTCGGGGCGTGATAAAATCGATAAAAAGAATAATTGCTCGGACGGTTGGCTCCCGTTTCGATTACGGTCCTGGACTTACGGTGCAACGTGTTTTAATGCCTACGAGAAGTGGCCGATCTCCTCTCGAACAACCGAGCGAAAGCAACTTTCTCGCCGAGAGCCGCGTGATCTTTCGCTTCACAAGTTCCTCCATCGACGACAATCCTACGCGATTTTCCATTCGACGAACACATATTTCCAACCAGCCACGTTTTTATTTCTTCTTTCGTTCGGTTCCATTAACCCCTTCAAGGCAGACTTTTTCATACCGAGCGTATGAAAAATAATTACAGTTCTAAAACTTAAATCATCCAGTTGCTTACAAAATAGTATCTATGTTACGGTAAACGTGATTAATCCGGTGATTATGTATAATTGCCAGTTATTATATATAATCACCACTAGGTTTATACAATTAAAAATTCAATAAATAGCTATTCTAAGTCACATGGATGTAGCCTAAACGGAATTTGAATAAGGGACTGGCATGCCTTGTCAAGTGAAAGACCTAAGCAGAGAAAATAATTTTATTATTAGAACTCATACAAAAACAAATTAAACCCATTTTCCAGAGAAAAAAAATCATTTTTCCAAATAACGTTTATTGCTACTACTACAAATTATTAAATATTTTAAATTTACTTATTCAGACATATGTCTAAATTCTGATATCAGAACCCTCACCCCAATTATACATAATCACCGAATCAATTACATTAACCGTAACATCTACAATTGTTATAAAACTTGAATCGATTCTAAGAAATAATTGTTTTTTCCATGAGCGAAAAATCGATTAATCTTCGAAGTCATAGATTTTATGAAACGTACATACCTAACATTTTGTAACTGTCGCTCGCGTTATGGTTGCTGTTATCGCGTCTCCGCCGCGATACTCGTTATCGAGCGCACGACCAGGTTCCTTATTATTTCCTATTAAGACCCGTACGTTCCATTCTCGTTGACGAAAAAGTGTTCCTCGTTCAATGTCCCGCGGCATTTAAAAGCAGACGGTGGTATAAAATTTCACGGGATTCGGAGCAGAGCCGTGATAAGACCTGATAGCCCCGGCTTTTTTACCCTCACCTAACCCCCGACCTACAGAGGGCTACCCAAGGTACAATTCTCCGTAGAATGAAAGAAATGCAAAACGAACGAGATTTCTTTTTCCGGCGAACGATTAACCGGAGGAGAAATGATGGTGCGCGGTCTTCTTTATCCACCAAGTTAACTTTTATCGGGAAGACGTTGAATCACTCGTACTATCGGACCCATTTACATCAATGGACCGAGAACGTTCGTGCGTACGCGACGATTGTAGACGATTTACAACGTAGCAGGATTTGTAAAATTTCATTTTTTTGTGTTAGAAATTTCTCGTTTTAAATTTGATATACTTCAACAATCGATAAATAATTATTTGACAAACCTAGAACAGGTAATTTGGAAAAGGGGGTTAAGGTTACGTACGTAATTCGTTATCGCAAGTCTCATAAATATTTTTGCCTGAGCATTCACTGTCTTCGTGGAAGCTCTTCGTTATTTTCCTGCGCCGTTCGTTCGTTCGTTCGTTTTCTTATCTTCGTTTCTCTATGTACAAGTTGGTTTTCGATGATCAGTTAGTAGGTAGAAAATTGAACATCGGAGGAAAGTTTCGATAAACAAGCCACGGAGTATCGATGGTGTGTATTCATTGGGGAGCGAGATTCGAAGAGCAACTTTTACCAGCCGGTACTGTTACAAAACGGGAAACTCGACAAAACGAGCATCACGTTCGCGACGTGTACACTTACTACGAGTGTTTTATTGGTATCCTGGAAACTGGTCGCGATAAGCATATTGGAAGAAAGTTTCGCTGTTTGACCTGCAACGAACGGTATTGCACGGGTAATCCCTGAGAAATGTGTACTTAGCTGCGAACTATCGGGAGTTTATTCAAATTTTGCATAATATACTGTCTTTCCTAATCGTTTCGATTCTATCAGCCTGTAGAGATTTATTTATGTGAAATAATTGAAGGTTTCGAGAAAGAAATACTTAGGATGCTCTATACGATATTTTATTAATTAACTTAATTATGCATTAAAATAGAAATTACCAACTTTCTAAGAATTTCTAAACGAACTTGCTAATCACGGTTTTGGTACAATTTCCATAGACATTTGTTAATAATGTTCATAGTCTTAGTTACGTAAAAATGTTCGAAAGCATAGAAAGTAAGTATGTAATTGCATGTCGGTGTTTAACGTGCATAAAATACACTTTCACGTTGAAAAATATATACATCAAGAGTTTCTTCGTCGCTGCTTGCACACCTCATAAATTTGTTATCGAAAACGAAATTCATGAATCGTGATAGAATTCGCTAAAGTTTGAGTCGGCGTGTTTGTAAATCGTAAAACGGTTGAACCAACGAGGGGAGAAAGACAGGTGGGCGACGGTCTGTGAATTGAAGGAAATTTTGAAACCGTGTTCAGTTCTCGCGCGAAACAAAATTAGTACGATCGAGTTTCGGCTCACGATTCGCCAGAACGAATGCCCGCCGCTCGAGATCTTCTGAAATTTTCGAAATTTGCCTTTCCGAGCAGGAAATGAAACGGAATGGACATTTTCCGGCGGAGCGAACAGCCGGTTTCGCGTTGAATAAGAAGAAAACTCGGTGGCAGATGTAAAGGAAAAGTGGGTCAGAAAGTTTCTCTGTAAAAAGAGGAAAAATATTTCGGAAATTTACACCGTTTACACAGAAGTTTCTAAATTAACCCCCGAAGAACTCTTCGAACTGTAGCAGCAAAAACCTCGTAAATTTCCACTCGTTTTCAATTAAATGTTGTACGTACATATTCCTTTCACGAAGAATTGACGTTTATCTTCTGAAATTGCTCGAAATTCTGGACTTCGATATCAATTTTGAAAATAACCGAGAACGCATCAAGAAACGTGTAAATCATGGAGAGGAACACGAAGGGATGTTCCTTGTTTTTTCTTTAAAAAAAAAAAAAAATATGGGAGCGATTCTTTAGGTGAAGTATAGACGAAACGGATATTTTTCACCGAACTTCTAAGAGATCGAACTGGATCGAGCAAAGGAGCAGCCGGCGAAAGAAGAAAAGAAAGGAAGAAGGAGAAAGAAGATCGGTGAAAATTCGATCTATATCTAGAAATAAGTTATAGAAGGACTAAGAGAAAAAGAGGATCGAGGAAAGTTTTTCCACGTCGGAAACAAGACTCTAATGCTTCAGTTCCGAACTGTCCCCCCGGGCAATTTATATCGGTTCCAGATATGACTCACGGCCAGATTTCACGTTTGTAGGAGGAAATTGCATTATTTGACGCGATAAGTAACGAAGCTGGTTATACTTTATCTTGCAGTTTGTACAGGCTCGTTTGTACGCGTGATTTGTTAAAACAACCGAGTCCAGACTATGCTAACAATCTTGATTAACGCTTTTCAAATATAAAATAAATTTATTTTAAAATTACTACTGTTATCGCACTTAAAATTAATATAGAATTACTAAAAATATAGTTACTAGAAGTATCCAAATTTAGAGTAATAATTAAAGCAATTGCTTTGAAAATTCATCGATCTAATAAAAGTTTCGACTAATGGAAACTTTGATAAATATCTTAGAATATTGTTTTAATTCCTTGGCCTCTCAATATAAAAAATTAATAAAATCCTATCGATGGTAATGGAAGATCAGTTCTATTGATCCGAATGGTGAAAATTCAGTTTTAAAGAGGTATATACATATATAGAAGCGCCTGATTTCCCAAGCACATTACGAAAATTTTCACGATGATTCCTCCCGAATCCTCTTTTCAATTATTAGATCCGGAAGATTGGAAATCCATTATTCTGCCGTTCTATCTTGTATAAACAAAAGCCTCGAACAATCGCGGTGTTCTACCTTGGTAAGCAAGGGGTAAGAGGTGATCTGTAGGAAACTCTGAAAATTCTC
Organism: Anthidium xuezhongi; assembly: GCA_022405125.1. Taxonomy (NCBI): domain Eukaryota; kingdom Metazoa; phylum Arthropoda; class Insecta; order Hymenoptera; family Megachilidae; genus Anthidium; species Anthidium xuezhongi. Next base: position 4,102,055 of record CM039649.1, read on the forward strand.
TGTTTCGAGAGAAGAGAAAAGTAGGATTCGAAAGTGATCGAAGACAATTAAAAACCGCCCAACTTTTTCTTTACTCTCGACTGGTCGATCCTGATTAACAATGAAAGCAGAATCTCTCGATCGGATTAATTAAAATTATTCGACCAGCGCGTTCTTCGTTTCGCTCGAACATTTATCTTCAACGCGCTTGAATTGAAATTTTCAATCACGCCGGCGTCGTTAACATTCTGTAATAGTAATAATTACAGACGGTAACAATTCTGTAATAATTTCTTTTTTCAATTTAGAATACAGGCAACACAGTTTTAAGACTCGACTTAAAGCTGTGTATACAATATTCTTTTTTTCTTCTCGGGTGTTTTACAAACCATTAAATTACGAGATAAGGGATCTGGATACAGCATCCGTCGAATCATTCTACCGTTAATTCCATCTCTGGCTGACGATTGCCTCGATCTCGGCTTTAACGATGTTTATAAAGGCGCGCCATGATTTTATAACGATCAAGAAGAAGAGAAACGAGAGACGTATCAAGCAGAAAGAGTTTCAGAGAGAAAGAGGGTGAAGGAGGAGGACGAAGGGGAACAGAGATTCCATCCAATGCGGTCAGGTCGGAGATGGTCGACTCATAAATATTCATACGGAATTCCTGAAGCCAGGAAAACATCCATTCCTGCAGAAGCGCACGTGTGCCCTTCTGCATTCGGCAATTTCGTGAACCACAGGATGGAAGGGGGGTAAAAACGATGGAAATTACCATAGGCCAATTTCTGATCGACTGGAACGAAAAAAAAAAAAGAAGTGATCTCTCTCGGCTACGTTAGAATGCTTCTGGAAAGTGTGACACGGACCTGGAGAAAGTACTCGATGGTAAAATTCGAGGAATTATCCGATGGTTAATTTGTCAATTAGATTCCAGTTTCTGGTCAACACTAAGTTTCATGTCGGGGATTAAGATTGAAATTTGCAAGTAGAAACTTGTGGAAGAGTTTCTAGGACGTGTATTTATGGTTTGCGAGATTGATTCGATACAGATGGTGATTAGACCATTATTAAAAAACCTAATCGTCACCCGAGGCATAGTGTCCACTTGTGGAATATGCTATCGATAGATCTTGGCGCGAGTTCTACTTTCGAGTGGATACCCATTCTTGCTTATGAAAATTAATCGGAACAGGTTGGCTACCATGAGTGTTACCAGTATCTTGTATAATTGAATAATCAGTTAACCCTGGGTTGAGTCACTTGTGACCCAACTTATTAAATATTAACTTGGACTAAAATTAGGCGCTAAGGTTATTGGCCAGCGGTGACCAGTGCCTCAGATCTTTGTCTAATCGAATGATTAAGAAAAGAAAGTGTAAGATAACCCTTGAATATTGTAAGGTATCAAACTGAAAGTTTAATTTAAAATAAAAATAAAAATTAGTTAATTAACGTGTTAAGCTAACTCAAAGAAATAGAATAACACAGTTCAGGGTATTAATGCTTGAAGATTTATCGCTTTCTTGTTCGGGAAGTTATCGAGTTAATTATTTGAGGGTAAGGGACAATCGTTTTCCGGCTAATTGCCAAGAATATTCTCTATATTTTCATTCCCGGCAATGATAAGGCTACCAACATCGAACTTCCGAGAAGCGAAACTCGTATGTATGCAACGCTATAAAGAGATTCGAGTTACGACAATCGACCGGTTGTTCCTTTTTTTCTGTTTGCCAAACAATTCGCGCAATGACACGTCGTAAAATTTATCTCGTCGTTTTAATGCTGAAGCGGAGACGTTGTTCGGGGAAATCTCGTGACAAATCATGCGTGTACCGTTCTTTTCCAACTGTATTTTCGCCAGGAGAAAAATTCACGCTATTTGTCCCGCGAAAATATTCCGTGTTCTCGTTCGACTTTGCCTGAGTGTCTTTGTAATGTAATGTTAGCCAGCGTACGCGTACGCTGGCTCAACCCTTTCACTGGGACCGACGTGTATTCACGTCTTGAGAAATTAGTTTTGTTAATATTAATACGCTTACTGTCCTCCAATCACCGGAAATATTGCAAATGTGATTTGTAATAAGCAGAGAACTTTAAAATATTAATAATAACTTCATTTATAATAATTCTAGTTGAAAAATAATAAATTAGCAGTATAAAAATAGCATCGATGTTACAAATTTAAGCTACACAAATAATTTTAAAAGTTATAGAAGCAGATGAATTAAAAAATTCAACTGATCATTCTTTCAAACAAAATTCTTTTTGCAAAATTACTCTTATAACTGATATTGAAAAATAAAAACTCAAAAATAGCTATCGTGTCTTTCGTATTTACATACAGAATACGTGTGCACCTTTGTTTGCTCTCTACGAGTGGTTCGATCCGAAATTTTTCAGACAGATACCTGTTCCACCGTGACTCGATTAAAAAAAATGTCCATCCGACTCTGAGAAAAGAGGAAAGCAATAGAAGGTCAGAAAAAAGTACTACAACCGGAATTCAGATTGCCTCATCGAAATAAATCTCCCCCGGATACATATATTCAATAGATTTCGCGAGTTGAGTACCCGCTCATTCCGTTATCGTACCCGTTGGACGTCGATTTTTTTATTTTTATTTTTTTTATTTCTTTTTTTTCTCGTGCGAACCACGGTGGACAACAGTTTCCCCATCTCCGGCAGAAAGTTTGGCATCGCGTTGAAAAATTTGCATGAAGAGACGCACGCGGGTCCATCTTTTGCATAAAGGCAAATTTATAATTGGCCGCGGGCCAATGTCTGCAACGGTTTGCATCCACGTTCGATCCCGTGTAACGCCGCCACGAATTTTGATTTCAATCACCTCCGTGTCGCTGTCTATCGCGAACAATTTGCGGCTAACCGTTTGCGTACAGGGTATTTCGTGAAAATCTTATCCGTATCACGAATTTCGTTCGTCATCGACGAATAAAGTGACAGATAAACCCAACAATCTGGCTGGATTAAGATAAGATAGTTCTTCGTTGTTTTATCAGTTTTAAATGGATTTCACGATAGATAAAGTAGAATTAGCCGCTTATTTTCTTTCTTTTAACGATCGAAAGTTTCGATACCTCCGACATTTCATTCATACGGGTACGATCATTGAGATCTCTGGTAATTGGCATTGCAAAGTTTTTAATTTAGAATAGTGATCGAAAAGATGAGAAAAGAAACTTGATATCGAATTGAAACAATCAACAATCGTTTTTTTAGTTAAAATACGAGAATTTATTTTTGTTATAAAAATTGATTAGACCACCGAAATTGCTATTTTACTGCTTGTCATACCTGCGATGAATAAATGGACAGAGGCAGAACTCTATACCTTTTTATTTTTCATGGTTGCCATTTCGAAAGCCTCAATATATAGCCTCCGGTTACGTCAGTTGCAAGTCTGCTCTTCATATAAACACGTGCCTCGGAGAGCTTGACTACCTTGACAATTAATTGCCAGGGTAGCCCGATACACCTGGATAAGCATCATAAATGCTGGAAATTCGGAAACAACCTCTGTCTACAGAATGTTTGGAAAGGTGGAGGGAAAATTTATATGGTGTGTTAACGAAGTCGAATAGACGAAGGTGTTTGTTCTTCACTATGTGCGAAATTACACTACATTCGTTATGCTTTTCCATTAAGTTGCATTAAAATTATTAACGAAACGTTTACGTAGCCATTTTCCTCATTCTTTAAACTTTAAATTTATGGGTCGTAATTACCATTTTATGAAATAAAGTCTTTCTACCTTTCAAAATAAGTCATCGACTACCTTGCAACAATTATTACATTTTTACACGATTTTGCGTTAAGATTATTAACTAAATATACCATCGGTACCATTTTACGTTTCGAAATCGTGAAACAAATTAAAATGTACTTAATTATCTTTTGGCTTAACCTACAATATAAGTGTCGTACGGGTACATAATATATTCTAAGAGATCATTAATACGACTTCTTCGAAGCAATTGGAAACACGATATTCGACGATTAACGTTGGTTTCGCAATTAATCAGGAAGGAGGTGGTTGGAATCGATGCGCATATCCAACGTTATCGTATCGATGCACATTGGCGTCATTCGAGAAAGGTACAGATAGAGAAAGGAACTAGAAACGGCCAATTAAGGGCGAGGATACCGAGTTCTGCGGCCGCATACCTTTATTCCGACCGGATAACAGAGCCAGCCGACAAATTCTCCGACCACCGTTCATTTTTATCCTCGATTCACCTACCTTGGTCGCAAATTAAGCCCGTTGGAATCGTCGATAACTGTTACAGATTATAGGTCGCGAGGAATCTTTGGGATTCTGTTCCGATATCGTAATTTCGTTATGGAATTTGCGAGGAACGATATCGACTCTTTGCCTCCAGATAATAATCGAACGATTTAAGCTTCGCACTCGATATAATATATAATTTATTAGAGAATGTTACCGTGTAGCAAAATAGTAGAAGAAATTTTAGAGTATAAAAACGATCCGACTTGTTATACTTCGATTTTATCCGCGTTCGCTCTATTTATTAATTTTATGAAATTATTCCTCGTTGCGGTGCACGCAAGTAATCGGAGAAATGAATGCAAAATGATACTTTATCACGCCTTTAAATTAATTGCATTTTTGCATAATACGATATATCATTGTGTGATTTGGTTTCAAAGAAAAATGAGATCGTTTTTATACTGCATGCGAGATTTAATTTCAAGTTTTAAGATTAAAATTAATTTTAAAGTCAGATTACATTATTAGAGAGAGGAAATTAAATAAAAAATCTAACACTTCTAAGGCTATATTATAACGAATTTATTAAGTCGTGAAATTATTGCAATTTTTACTTCGTGCTTTGAGAACACCATAAATGGTAGAGTATTAATAAAAAAAATTTCCTTGAAAATCATGAAAACTTTTCCACGCTTCCGACAAATGAAATTTGTTGAAACTTCAAATTTTTTAATTGTTCGCAAGAATACGCGTTTGTGCAGATTTTTACAGGGAAGAATTCCAACGAATCGCGGAACAGAGAAAGAAAGGAAGTCGGGAAAGGCTCCATAAGCGTGGAATGAAAGGGATCGAAAGAAAGACGAGTGGGAAGAAAGTGAAAATGAAAACGGGTGCAGGTTCGTGTCTCATTCACGCGGTATAACTCCTCGCGGCGGCCATCCACAGAGGCGCTTCATTACTATTTCTATCTCATTAACGGTTTAAAATATCGAGCCACGAAACCGTCGTCTCGCGCGACTGCCGTTTTCGAAAAAATACTTGCCTCATTAATTGGATACGCGTCGCTGACAACGTCGCGGATAGGATTCGCATTAAAGAGCACGATAACGAAAAAGGAAATTGAAAAAAAGATAAAGTTAGCCCGCGTTTATTAACTATTCTCGTACTTTTCGAAGCCCAGACTTGGCTGGCGGCGCCAACAACGATTTTTTATCGAAATTGCATCCAGATTTCGTTATTAACTATTCCCCGGATGGGAGAACGAGTATACGCGCGCATCCCCTTATCCGCCCCCTGTATCAAGATTCTTCGATGCGAGACTTGTTATTATTTTTTCGATAAACTCAGTCAGGATATTTATTTCTATTTCATAATACGCTGTTTTTCATGCCTGAACTCCCTTCTAGCATAATTTCCAAGTGTTTCGTTTTATTATACTCGAGGGATGTTGGAAACGTTAAAAGGGTGAATTTTTTTGCTCAAGATCTGATGAAGAATAAAACATTTATAACCTTTGGATTATGCAATTATTTGTTCAATAATTTTACTTTCTTCATTATTAAAATTGCATTTAAATCTCGACATTTTTATCTATGAATTTTCCTTTCTTTTCCAAGTGATTTTTAATATTTTCCCCGGCTTAATATCGTTCCCAGCAGAGTAATAAGCCTTGAGGAATAAACAAGCAGCATCAAAATCACTCAAACGTTTTTTATCACCCTCGAGTCGTGGCACAATTAAATCCAAAAGGGACTTTATTAAAAAGGGACCGGCAAGCATCCCTCGGATGGCAGATTCTCCCCTACGGGATTACTTAGTTCCGTTTTATTGTAACAGAAATTATTTTGCTCGTTGATACCGCGACACGCTGATGAATTTTCTCCCTTTGGAAAAGATTAACAGTCGGCTATCATGTCATGCATGTAATCCTTAAATGTTCGCAAAAATTCATTATCTATATTATAAAATGGGCGTAATCAAACTCCATTTAATATAAAATTTTCAATTTTCAATTTTGGGCATGCAATTTGATCATTTTCATTGGTAATTATCTTGTCTTTTAAATTGAATTCATTAACAATTTACAACCCAAATATCAATAACGAAATAATATTTACGTAACATTTGTCCAAAAGTAAGGATACTTAATACTTAATGAAACTTTCATAAGCCAATGTGTTAATTAATCGCGAACAGCGGACACTTTGACACTTTAACATTAAATCACGGAGAGACAAGGTTCTTCTGGTCGTGTACGCTGTACAGAATATTAAAAAATGAATCCATTGGACCGTGAAGGGAGGGATGGGACGCAGTGAACGACAAATGGTCATAATGAATGTCCTAATGAATATGCACAATGAGCAGCCCCTCGTTAGGACACGTGCCACGACTGCTTGGCCAACTAAACCACGTTAGTCGCAGTTTACCAGACGTGGCAGGATTTGCTCACCTTTTTAAAGGTTATTAATGGTGTTGTAACCGGCTGCTTTGAAAGCCTTGAACCCCGTCGAGCATACAGCTTATCGTCTCTCTTTCGTTTTTTAGTCGAGCGGATGAGATACCGCTCAATAAGATTAATCTTGGATAAATGTAGACGTTGATATTAGGCGTTTATCTTATACAGTTATATTCATTAAATTTAGATTAATTATTTGGTCTTTCCGTGAAATTTATATTTCAAAATTATTACAATTTTTCAATTATTTATTAATTATTTAACAGCGCTAATACTTTACTATTTTCAATAATTTTCCAACCGCTTACGATTAATAGACCGTGTTAAACCTCGGGATCTTTCGCCAATATTTCGAACAATGGGAAACTCGTGTAATAAGCTCCGCGAAGCGTGTCTCGCGACTCGGTGTGCATCGGAATCGCGGCGATAAGGATGAAATAAAAGCGAAGCCGGTCCTCCGAGGACGTTAATAAATTTCCCTGGGAAATCGCCTCGATAAATCAACGGGCCGAGGTAAATCACACGAGAAAGATTTCGGAAAGAAAAGGAGAAGAAGAGGCGAAATAAGGCGGAAGGGATGGGGTAGCTCTCGCTCGTGTCTCGTTACGATCTCGATTTCCTCGAGACGAACGCGGCGGGAAGGAGGGGGGAGAGAGGACTGTTAGAAAATAACGAGGTAACTACAGGTTAACGGCGTTATCGCATGACGGGGTTTATGGGGTCCCCATCGCCGACAAGCGAGCCCCATGGGCGAGAGTATATCACGAGGCATGCAGTTATGTTTCAACGGGGGTATATTCCGGTGGCTCGCCATAAGGGAAACCGTGGCTGAGAGAAGGATGCCGGTGGATATTAATTGGCTTCCGATCTGCACCGAGACCACCATCGAGACACCCCTTGAAACAGGTGCCCGCGAGGCGTTGCAACCCTTGACCAAACTGCACCGCCGGATGCATGAATGTACGTGTGCACAGGCCACGCTATGTACACAAAGATATACGAGTAATTTATCTGGGACATGTAATAATCCAATCGAATGCAAACAAACAAGTTTATATATATGTTGCGAACTAGCAAGTGACCTAAAAGCTGGATCCAATTACACTGTGTCAAATAATGAATGATCATATACGGTGTCCTCCGGGTATACGTGAACGTTTGTTAAGTACCATACATTTGAATACAAGATGACAAGAATTGAACCTAAACGAAAAATTTTCCAGGAATATATTTTAATTGAATAAAAGCTTCTGGTTAGAACATTGCCCAATTTATTGCTTGGATTATTTATCCACGGTTTTGTTTCGTGCTTTTTTGTTTGGGGGAAAAACGGATCATAACAGTATCCTTTATTTCCTGGCTGGCCAAGCAACGTTAGATCGATTACCCCTGGTGCGAACGGGAAGTCCACCACCCTCGTAAGCTTTTCACCGGTAATTACGTTAATAACTTCAGCGTCCGCAAAATTTATGGTGGTTGGGATGGGTTACGAAGAAAGTGAAAAGGTGGAAAGAGAGTGCTACTAATTCTCGGCCAGGGTGCTGTCTTAACGAACCCATTCACGGTAATCTTAACTCCTTCGGTCATATTTAATTGGACTTCGCCTCCTTTTGAGCCCAGTTTCATTTTAATTTGTCACGTTTTATTAACGATTCCCGATCGGGAACGTGAAAAAGGATTCGATCAAATCGACCCTGTAATCTTTTCTTACGTCGTTTTTCTTCTTCTTTAATTCCTTCGAGCGACAAAGCTTCGTTTTAAAGAGACACGATAATCGGTATAAACAATTTCATAACTCGAATTAAATGCGCCCGGAAGGTTTAAAGAGGCTTTCTCATCTGAAAGAGTTTACGTTCTCTTTTTCACGTCGGATGAACTGAAACCGTCCATTATGTTTGGGAATATAATTAGCTTCATGGAAATCTTGTTTCCGGTGAAACGATGTTTAAAATGTCTCCAAATGGCTCGTTTCTTTTATGCTTCTTTGAAACTCGTGCCTCGAAATTCGTGTTGTCTTCGACCATAACAATCCTTTTATACCAAGATGATATTATGAAATTTGATTGTACCGTTCTTTATAAACTTCCATCGAGGTAAAGAAATTCTTTTCTGTCGACTACAATTTCTTCGAGGGACGGTTGTCCGGACGTTTCCGCAAGAAACTGCATTAATTTAATCGTGAAACGGTTACAGTAAATTCATTGTCCCAGCGATGCATCAGCTATTTTGCATTAATAATATTACCGGAACGTTTATTTAAGAATTTTCTTCAAGTACCACAAGTACCATTTTGTGATAAATTTATGTCACGAAATTGTCTCGTCGAAATCTATCACCTTAATCGCGCACATCATTGGCTAACGAACTTAACCGAGAAGTTAACAACGCACCCCATCATCTTCCCCAATTATTTCGTAGAGAATTCCGTGGTTGTGTAACGATATTCTGTTGTAATATCATTACGCAATTCGTGCACAAAGCTGGAGGTGCGCGAAACAGTTCATCAGCGTAAATCAATTTTATCCGTAAAACCTCGTTCGCGTCAGTAATTTCCCCCATAAACTCGAAGAAAATTTCTTCGTTTCTTCGAAGTCGACGATGTTGTTACATTTTTGTGCTGTAAAACGGAGTAGAAAGTGAATCGTAAAAGAAACAGGAACCGATTATGCTTTCGTCTCGTATTTTCCACGAAAATGATACGTATAATGGGACCAGAAAGGTATTCCACCCCTTCGTACAGGCGGGGGGGGGGGGGGGGTGTTTTAAAGGAAAGCTTGACTGTCGAACGACTAATAAGATTATCCTCCGTCTAATCATTCCCGCTTCCGTGAACGTCGTGCACCGTTTACGATTCTTCATCCCCTGCCACACCCTTGTTGCCTTCCCCCTGCCCCCTTGTCACTTGTATTCGCGACGGATAATTTTCCGAGGCGACACCTAATTATCGGGAAATTCTGCGGCGAACGTGTGTGCGCCACGTAAACGCAGTTTGGGCGACAGATAGAGGATAAATGGATGGATTAACCTGCGCCCTGTACCGAATGGCTTACTTTTGTACATTCAGCTGAATCAAGCCTTTACATACACTCTGTAAACGTGCAACGGTGTTATCATTTTGTGACGAATTTGTCGGGCGCCGCGCCCAAAATAATTTTAGGTGGCAATATGCGTATCGTCGCTTTATCGCGTTAGCATACACGCGGGTGATGTCGCGAATTTAGTTACCCGTTCCGGGTTACATTGAAAGTTAATTGTAGTGAAATGTAAATTAAAATTAACGCGACGGTAACCTTGCTCTGAAGAATATTAAAGGAAATTTTAAATTATTAGAAAGAAAGTTATAATTGATACGAAATTTTTATTTAATGAACTACTATCGATACAAACATTCTGAGAAGCGATCGAAGATGTCCTGGTTGAATACCGGATCAATTAATTTGAAGGAAAGTGTCACAAAACTTTCCTGAAAGCAATTTGTACGCCGGTCGAAGAGAAAACGGAGTAGGTCGAAACGATCTCACGAGATCGGTAGAATCGGATGATGCGTCTTACCTTGTAGATCTCGTCTACGAGTCTAGTGAGTTCCTCGGTTTCCATGGTGTACCCCTTCGATGTCTGAAAGCTGCACTTTAACCGACTTCACGAGATGCTCATATTTTTCCGTCCTTCCGAGACCGGATCTCACGTTAGTCGCTCCACTTTCGCGAGAATCGATTGTTCGACCAACCTTCTTTTCTAATCCTTGGTCGGATCTGTAATTGATAAAATACACAACTTATGTAACTACATTCATCATTGATAAATCGTTCCAACACTTCAAAGACATTTATTTCGAATTTTTAATCAAAATATCTATTTCTAAATTAAAATTAAAAAATTAAAATTGATCTATGTTTGAGGATGTCTTATGCTTCCTAAAATTGATCTTCGATCGAGCAATAAAGAGCTCTCCGCTAGCTTCTATTTGTTTCTCGATTAAAATCATCGCTGATAATTTTCTATCAGTTTTGATATCAATAAAAGTCCGATCAGATACGAATCGATACGAACGCGAGCTTTCCAATAGACTGGAGGAGATAACACGTATGCTCATAAAATTTGAACGGCTCTAAAGTTTTCAGAGCCTCTGGATAACAATATGGTAATGGGGGCTCGTACGTCTGCCGATTTCAACGTTTGAATTAATATAAAGAGGCTTAACAAAGTCGTGCCGGTTGCCAAGCATGCTAATGTATCATACTGATACGGAGTTAAGTGAATTTAACCGGTATTCGCAGGAGAAGTTGGCCCTGGCCAACGAAATTGCACGAATTATCTTCGTTGTACCGAGCCAGGTGCAATAATTCACGTGTAACCGTCGCATTTGGAATAACAATCTACACAAAATCTTTGAGCGGCTGGCTGAACGATGCTTTTATGTTAATTTGAGAGCATTAGAATTCTCGTCGCGTTATACGAAGGACATCAGATGGGCGCCATCGAACGCTCCTTTGTTGCAAATTTCATTTTTCTCGCCAAACGTTCGTTTCACCGCTTCGGAATAATAATTTTCCAATTAAAACCAGCTTTTGGTGGGAACGTTTTTCGTCAAAAATGTTTCTATTATCCCCATCCAGTTTACGCTTTCTATACAAGCAATTAGTTTCGATAACCGTGCAAAGGGATTTCTTTGTGCTCGATCAACGATTCGTAGCATGGAAAGCGTTCGAATTTACTAATTAGCTTGTATTAAAATTCTCGAACGCGTTTTACACTGAAATCCAACCGCGATCGCAACAATTTCGAAACTTTTCCATTCGAGAAAGCAAAGGAACCTTCGGAGCAATTTCGATCCACGTTCATGTGTAACGTGAGCTTCTTTTAATTAAAAGGAAGTTTGATGGAAAAAGCGAATCTCCCTAAGATCTCTGAGTACCAAAAGCAAGCGATGCAGGGGAGTTTCATTCCCCTATGTTCACCCTTGCATTATTACCCTTCACCTTATTTTTATTCTATATAAGTTCGAGGTAAAGTCTGTCATTTTAATTACAAATAAGAAGAATAAGATATTTTTGGTAATATTTAACACGGATAGGATCGAACAGGGAAAAATTTCATTTTGGTAAGAAAAATGACAGGAGCTTATGCTTCGATCTGGTATCGCATGTAATCCACAATCGATCTGCAGGTTTGTGGTTTTTAATGGCGTTGTTACCGATCGATGGAGGGAGAAATCACGTTTTCCAGGGTACTTTCATTCCACAAGGACACCCGGTATGTGTTTGCTGTAAACGCGAGTAGAGGGAGATCAGGCCGGAAAAAGCGGCATAACTTGCTCGTTTTATTTCGCTATAAGACACATGTGCTCGTGTACAGGTGTGAGTGTGTGTGTGTGTGTGTGTCTAGTCAAGGCAGAGCACGCTTAAGGTGTCACGGATCGACGATCGAGAGTCGGTCGGTCGGTTTTCAAGCCGATTCGAGAGCAGCTCCTGATCGAGAAATCGTGAAAGCATAGAACGTGTGCGCACGGGCTAACACGAAGAAGATTTAACGATCTCCTCGATATATATTTTTTTCTTCTCTTTATAGCAAACGTAATGATTCGAACTATTATCAAAAAGGTTAAGATAGATTAATGTTCAGGGCACACGACTGCGCGTTCTGAAAAATGACATCGCGTTTCGAAAAATGATAGGAAAGATTCTGGACGTACTTTGACCAGGATAAAGGTACGAGAAACTCGATCGTAGCGTTGGAAATATTGCAATTGCGCGATTCCCTCCCGTCGCAAAGTGAATTTTGCAGTAACTTTGGAAACGTGGCGATACCCTCTGAAAGCTTTCAAGTGAATTAAATTCTCTCGAAACGTTTACGTTAAAATGTTTCCCTTTAATCTCTCTAATCACATGTGCTAGGCTTGTTCCACGCACACGTTGCGAACTTTCGGAATTTCATTCGATACGCTCGCTCGTTTGCCCTGCTGTTTTATATTTTTTCCCTCTTCCGTGCAGGAAGCTCGATAAACTTGAAATATTTCGTTCCGCGGCGGAGGAACGTGTTTCCTTTGATTCCCGAACGCGATCCCCCGGCTTCGCGATCGAATTAAAATCATAATCGATGATTCTGTGATAGTTGTGATTTTTGCCGATCCCGAGACTCGTGAATCGCCGGCTATAAATTCGGGAAGTTCGCCGCGAGTGTTTGAATGCAGATTTCTGCATAAATGGGAAACGGAATCAGAGAAACTGAAGAAGTTTTCGGGGAAAGGAAGTTCCTTTATCGATTAGCCAATACGAAACAGAGTTACCCTCGAAGGAATATCAAACGAAAACATACGAACATCGTCCACGATAGGATTTTTGTTTAGTGGAACTTGAACAAATACGAAAATATGTATTTTTAATATCGCGATATATTTAACTTACATATTGGATTAAAATTCAATCCGTTTCCAGATAAAAATTCGAGATTATAGTGTTTCCACAATAATTAGATTAGATTATAGAAGAAATTATTTTGCACCGCGATCCAGGGCCGTAGTCCACGTTTCATTTGCACACGGTCGATCCATCATAACCGGGGTCGTATCGGATGCGTTTTATTCGCTTTCATCGTTACGAAATGCATCATTGTTACGCGCGTTACTCGAGGTGCAAGGGAAATATTATTTACCAGAGCGGTCGATAACCCGTATCTTCTCAAATCAACGTTCTGCTCTCACTTTTTCCCGCCTTTCTCCGACGGAATAGAATTTCTCTTCTCGCTGTTTCGTAATGTTAAATAACCAATATCTTTCTCTTGCTCTCGCGCCGAGAGCCGAGCGTAAGAATGCAGTCGCAAGAGGAAAGTGCATTCGAACGGCCTGTGCGTTCGACGCGATTGTATATCCGCTTGGTCGAGCTAGATGTTGCCAAAGGAATATTAAGCACAGACCGTGGAATTTTTATCGGATCGAGCGAATTTAATGCTGCTCCTTCTCTCTGTCCATTCGATTCGGACCATTTATTTTGGATTTTCTCGGAAAACTTTTCCTCGATCAAAGTGCAAATTATTTATCCATATTTCCAGGAAGTTTCGAAATCGATCTAAACAGTCCTAATTACTTCCTCAAAAATAAATGAAATTTCATACGATCACAAAGGGTTAAATAAAATTGTAATCTCAGAGAATACATTTTTAAATTTCTACATTTTTGAAAATATAATATTTCGATATTGTCTAAGTTTCAAAAACGTAGTATTTATTTGTTTAGTTTGCGTTTGAAAAATATGTAATGTTTCCAAACAGAGCGGAAAGGTTAATTGAGGATCAAGGTAATTTGTCACAATCGACACGAACTGGGCGCGAAACTCCCACACGTAAAGGGGTATGACAGGTGCAGGAAGATCGTGTGGAAGGCACACACGAGCACACGCGTTACTGCCTGCAGGATATCAGGACCGTTTTATAACTGTTACGACAGAAGAGGCAGGACGACATTCCATCGTCGGCCCGATTTGAATGCGACCTCACGAACGAATCCCGATAATTCGTTCCGTGGCCGCGCCTTCTTCACATTTTTCCCCCCTTCTTTTCTGCTTCACGAATTCTTTTTGCAAGATTCTTGCTGTAAAAAAAGGTCACCGATCATATCGTAGCAGAATCCATTTTTCTGCATTTTATTTCTTGCCTTCGAAACCGAGCCAAAAAGAAGGAACCGGGACACAACAGCACGCGACCAGGAATCTGTCCTGAATTCCACGAGTTACACGTTTTCTCACGGGGAAAGAAGTGTTTTATCGAGATTCTCAGGGGCCGGAAGTGGGTGCATCGATACGGAAATCGGTTTTCCTTGGTCGGAAAATTTATCGAGCCTTTCGTCTCCGTTGGACAGTTCCCGCTTCCACCTTCTCCAAATTGCTATCGCTATTTATTAACGGTACCGATCCGTCTTCCGGTCGAGTCGAAAATTCCGTCCGGGAATTCCCTCGAGGCGTTTTGTCGTTCCACGGGGTTACATCCGAGTTTCTCCTCGATTTTCATCGGGATAATTAATTCTTTGGAAAAGAAACGCGTTCGACCGTGGCCGATTCAACGTTTTCGTGGAAACGATTCGTTCGTTTTGTTCTTATTCCGAAGCCGGTTACACTTTCGAAAAATTCGAGCAAAACTATTCGAGAATATTCGCTCGACCGCTCTTCGACGAAATTCCTCTAATTTCTTTTTTCGTCGAAAGTTCCCGACCCAGAGGTTGATTTTATTTCCGCCTCTCGCTATCCCGTTCGTTCGATTTTTCACAGTTGGAAAAGTGCACGGCCAGTGTTCTGCTAACGAACAGGTTTACATTCTATAAATGCCAGAGGAATTACCGGCTCGCGGAATGCAAAGGATACAGGCTGATGTCATAGAGAACTTTTGTATTCCGTGTTGCTCTCACGTGGAACAACGTTGTTTGCTTACGATACGAGATACACACTGCACGATAATCTTTGTTGTTGTATGATTTAACTCTCTGTGCGCCCGTGCAATGTATTAACCCCTCGCACACTTGGGATTTTCCGATTATCCGTTAGCAACTCGAGCGTATTCATTCATAAAATAATAAATAATACACGATTCGTAAAATTGATCGTAAGATAGCATTGTTAATCCTTTAAATAATAATCTAGGGTACAAACTTGTTAAATTTTCTAAAAGAGTCCAAGATAGGGTCATTATGAATAACTGTTAATATAGATCTCGAATGGTGACAAATCTCTACGGCTGATTACTCATTTAATCGCTTAATTGTTTCCGGATAAAAGCGCCCTCAGCTCGAAAAATGATGTCATATAATATTCAAATGAATTTAAACGCGTGGCTCATGATCGTAAATTGCGTTTCGTATTTGAAATTCACTCGAAACGGTTTAATTTCCGTCGGTCGCCATTCGGCAGTGTTAATTGAAACAGCTGCTTGCGCCGCGGTACAACGCTATCCTGAGATAATGTGTAACACTAATTAAAACCTTTCGGCGAGTATTTCGCACCGCTTATTGTTTCTTTCTTCGTTTCGTTACGAGGAAACGTAAAATGCAAAATTTATTAGAAAATAAAAACGTTTTCGTTCTTTTGGTCAAAATGACCCGGCACGGGGGCCGATCGAGCGCAGTGGGCTGAAAGTTCGACATCGGATTTCAACGCTATTCGATTTTCCCGTCACGCACCAAGGAAATTAATACCCGGGCCATGAATTATCGGGGGGAAAATTCATCAGCATGAAATCGGTGGAAATTTTCGAAAGCAATCCGATCCGATTTCATTTCTGTATCGACGATAATTTCGCGAACGGGACCATAATTGTCCCGTTTATTTTCCGGGATCGTGCGACAATATCGCGCGCCTCCTCGTTTTTCTCCTTTTCGCGCTCGTCCCTTTCGCGAAATTGAAATAAACACGGATAAACAACGATGCCCGGTGGCAAGAATCGGGTAACTTTATTGTTTTAACGTGGACTCCCCGTTACCATTTTCACCTTGCTCGATTTTCATCCCCCTCCTTACACGTCGTGCGTTCCCAACGATACCGACCCTCCCTCTACGAGCTCGTTGCTTCTGATCATTCCTACTCCACCGTGGCAAGAATATTCGTGACGGTTTTTTGTGTCTTCCGCACGCGAATGATAATACACCCCTTTAAACGAAACCGCGTTATCGATCCTTGCCGGTGCACATGGAACAGAGACGCACCAGCCATTGATTGCGGCTGACAACATTCTTTCTGTACCCGCGCGTCACCAACTTTTCTCTCGTGAAACTGTACTTCTGGTCGCGCGTGTTTGATGTTCGATGTATCTCTGTTTCTTTCATTTTTAATTCCGTCCAGTGGCGGAATCGATCCCCGAAATTAATCCGCGGGGACAACTTTCAACCCGGCTGTTTGTAATATCGGATAGTGATTTTCGCACTTACGGCTCGAAATAATTGAAAATATGTTCACCCTTAGGAAGACAGGTGTTATCAATCTGTCACGATACGAACGTTTATAAAAGGAAGTATTAGAAGCTTTTATATGATCACTGGATATATGAAATCCAGTGAATCATCTTGACCCGGATTTATATCAATTTCAAACCTTCGTCTCCCGTTTTCGATAGATAAGATTCGTTCGTCGGATTATATCGACAGGCCAATATAAAATCTTGTCCTTTCTTTTTTTTTTTCTTTTTTTCGTATAACTGTAGATGTACTGACGATCACTGCGATATATCCAGGTAAAAACGATTATTCCAACGTGAGCGCAACAGCAAACGATGTTTGATTTATGGCCGTACACGCGAGAAATAAATTCACAACTGATCCGTGCCTCGAGTGTGATACGTTCGATCGATATCGGTTCAAAAGTGACAAAAAAAATACATTTTTCCCTTGGATCTTTTCCTTTTCGTATCTATGCATCGAAATCCAAAAAAGACTGCATAGCTAAATTTGTCAGTATTTTATTTCGATCAAAGTATTCGAGGGATTGAGACGTCTTTGGATTACTTTTGTTTGCATTCGTTCAATTTGATTCATTGGTTAAAGGCGACACCTTTATTGTCTGCACTAAGGTTGGTATTTTTATTTGATCGTTGATTAGAAACGAAGCGATAACAGCGGCGGGGATAAAACGGAGTCGCGACGAGAAGAAGGAATATTCATTTTGATTAAGGAAGGAAATTACGATCGGGAGAGGATAAAATGGACCGAGACGAGAACGGATGCGACTTCGAAGGAAATTGTTCTTTATCCGTTTGAAATATAATGTCTGTGCTTTTTCTACGATATGAAGAGCCGCTGACAGAGCTGCTTCATCCCTGAGAATTTACGCCCGGTTGTTTGCTTCTCTCCCGCTTCCCTATCGATCGTGTTAACGCGAAAGCCTTTCGTGTTTCATCGAATAATTTCGACAGGAAATGTATGATCGGTTCCGATCAACCTCCGTGGATAAAGTAACATTCGTTGTTTCTGTGCTCACACAATTTTCTCGTTTGCATTCAGAAACTTTAACTCCCCTCCCCTTCTGGCATAATCTTGTCAAGGATCTACATAAATTTCCCAGGCGTGGAACTCGGGAGTTAAGCACGCAAATTACTCGTTTCTTTCCTTGCTGGAAAACTTTGAATGACCGTGTGCTTTTCTTTTTTTTTTTTATGTGTTTAAACGTAGCAATTGGCGAATCACTAAGCAGAATACCTTTAACGAGACGGAGAATAAAACGATCTTGATTATCGTTTCTTGATCGAGACGCAAACGTTCGCTTCGGCGACAAAAGCCTCGGGTACTCTTAAACAAAAGCGGGCCGTTGCCTGTCGTATTATCGTTCTCGGCTCTCCTCCTCGCTTCCTTCGACTAATTGAAGCTTCCTAATTGCTCTTCGCGACTCTACAGAGGTATCATTCGTGTCCCCCATGATCTCCTATAATTTTGTTTTCAACGTTTCCCCGGCACCGGATCAATTCACCCGAACGAATTATACTTATCGATATTTAAACGAAATATTTTTATAGGATAATTGGAGATTTCGAAACCTTTCATCCGGTCATCGCTAATTAGATAATTGGTACCGATTGAAAATCGATTGGGAGAGTGTTATTTTTGTATTCCCTTTTGTGAGAGTAGTTTAATTTTCAAATTGAAATTCTTTCTCTTCGCGAGAAAATCGAAAGACAAAGAGATCAAATTGGAAAAGAATTAAAGTCCTCGAAGAAACGTTTGAATACAATAGACAATAGCGCGCTTTGTAACATAGAAAGTCTTCGTCGTTTTTTCGCGATAATTTTCCAATTAAGACGTCATCAGTTAAAACGCCGGTCGCTTTCGGTGAAACGTAATATTCGTGCAACCGGTTTATTTGCATAATCAAAAAGGAACGCGACGGGGAAAGCCTTCAAAAGGCGGTTCTAAATAGGAAAAAGCAATCTTCCCCCGGTGGGTTTCGCCTCCAATGCTACGTTATTAACGTACCATCTTACCGCCAGCCGCACCACCTTCTCGAGATTTGAAAAACGATTATTCCTAACTGGACTGCGACTTTTCAATTGCGATTCACGATCGTTCCTGGAAAACTTCATTTTCTTCCCCGTTAATTGGACCGCGTTACGATACGGCCATAATATCTTTATAGCGGGCTCCTATTCCGTTTCTTTTTATTACGACCATCCATCGTTTACAATTCATTTGTATCCGCATTCCTACACGTACAGGGTGTTTCGGATAAATATCAGAAACTTCAAGACCATCCATAAATTAATTACATCTATCAAACTGTTTTTCATTGAATTTTAAGCGATCATTAATCTTCGATGGATACTCTGGGTTCTACACATTTCAAAATTAAATAAAGCGTCAAATGTGTAATTATTAAAAAAAGTACAAGTACAGAAATTCTTGTTCACAGAAGTTACATAGTCTTGAAATTCCCTGAGGTGTATTAATACGATGGATTAACGGCTCCATTAATTTTCCTCTGAATTTCACTCGGAGTTCCTTATTGTTCGAACAGCTGGTGTTTTCGATAGTTTCGATACACAATCGATTGTTGGCGAACGCTTTCGCTTCGAGCTCGCATTGTGATTCGACAGAAATTGAGTTTCAACTTGTGCGTTCCCTCTTCCTCGATAAGAAGCACTTTTCGATTAACGCGAAACACGAAAAAGTTCCCGAAGAAATCCGTTCGGTTCTTTCGTCTTATACCCGGCTATCAATCATTCTGGCGAACATATACGCGTGTCGTACATTTCCTCCTCCGCTGCGAGAAAAGATGAAAACTAAACATTTACCCTCGCAGCCTCGAACCCAACTTTTCAAGCTTGTACGATTTTAAAACGCCGGATTTACGAAGACACTCGCAGATTTTTATTTTCCAGTCGCGCACACGGATACCGGAACGATTTTCCGACTGATTTATACGAAATGATATTTATCGACACTTTCATCTATTCGCGAGTTATTTTTTTTATTTATCGCGTTATAAATTATTCCGCAGTTTTAGCTTTGAGTATAATTTTTGTCTACGATTTTAAGAATTATTAGTTTGATAAATTATAGGTACGTTCGTCGAAGCGCCTATTGTGTCTCATTTTTTCATTTGAAATTTATACGAAGTTATCGGCGAAAAATAGTTTTGTCAATTTTTTTCTCATCTCTCTGAATGCGGTGTGTAACTCCAAATTATTGGAGCGACCGGGACACTAACTGACCGAACGCGTATCGAACGCTGGCAAATGTCAGCTCTAAAACAGAATTTATGTCCTTACAAAATAACAAATAATTCATGGCCCTTGCAAGGGTGTCACACTGAAAAGTCCACCCTATAGTTAAACCATAATATGTGTTTAAATGCACTTTTGTGTTTTCTTATTTGTAGAAATAAGTCAGATATTTAAATATAAAATTCTATAATCAAACTTCACATAATTAAAAAAAAATTATTTTTCTAAAGCAGGAAGTTAATACTAGAATGACTAAACCATAAAAAAATATTGTATCTCAGAATTTTGATTAAATACACCAATTAATTTTCCATTAATAATTTCATTTATTTTCCCAGGTTAATTTTGCTTTGAAACTGGGTATACGTTTACTGACGGTCGTTCTAGTATTCAGCGTGAATTTAAAATTAAGCCAACATTTGCATTGAAACGAAACACATTTTATTTCATAAATTAAATACAATGATAATTTTCATTAATTCGATGACGAAGAAAGCGCTCGATAAAATTGTGCAATTATTTGTTACAGGAGTTCAAGCATCGCAGGATCAGGATTTCGCAGGAAAGATCTGCAAGCAGTTTAATGAAGAGCATCATGAAGCTTATCTGACAAGCGGCAAAATAAAAAAAAAAAGAAATAAAAAGAATTAAAAAAATATATCATTACTCACCTCAGCCACCGGACCGAGCCGGGACTTTCGAAACGAACTATATCAAGAACCTCGAAGAAACAACGATCACAAACGACAAATATCACGTATGTAATTCTATCGATTGTTCACGTGCAAACGAAAGTTCGATTAACAAATGGTAACACGAAAAAAGATCGCGATGATCGGTGATTTACACGGGGAGCGAACGAAAATCAACACGTACGACACGAGGCGCGCGAAGCGACTGAACCTGATCCGAGCTGTGGAGTCGCTGCAGACCAGCCGACTTCGACCGAATCGTATGTACGGTCCTGTTCGTGCAAGATCGTAAGGATTCAACTCCACCACGTTGCAAAACCACGCTACTTTACGGACCCGCGAAATAATCGTGCCAACGACGTTGAGTAGTCAACACGGTCACCCGTCTGTCGCTGTCACTACTCCGCGATGGAGCTACTTAACGGTGAGTGCCAGCGATGAGCAAGTGTCACCTCGTGCACTGTGCGATTTCTTAACGTACCCCGGATCGATAGTCAGTACTTTGGCTAAAAAATTAACAACTCCAATTTTCAGACTTTCAAATTTATTTGAAAGTTAAAAAATTCGACTTTGCCACCTTCAGAGATCGATGACTCTAAATTGGCTGCCATTTTTAATATTTTCTGGAATATAAGTAGTAATATGAAACGCCCTAAATTAACATATTTTTATTGTAAGTACAATCGTACTTAATTAATTAATTCTCATTCTTGGAAAGGAAATTGCGCGAATTCTCAAAGTTTTGTATTTTCATATCGCCTTCTGCGAAAATATTAGGCAAATTGTGAAATTTTATTTTATCCTATAATCCGTTAAAACTTCGGCGCAACATTAATTTCTTCGTTTTTGCACATCGGATATAAATGTATTGCAGTCGTTAATACTCGCTAGCAAATTGATGGAAATCAATGAAATAAACAAGCATGTTTTCATTTTATACCAGTGCTTCAAAAAGAAGGAAAAATATGAAATATTAGTTTCAATACACGTAGCGTTGCGGTAATGGACAGACTAACAATCGCTTTTCAATTTAACCCTTCAGTTTCGTGATGGAAAAATTGTATTTTCTATTGTGCGTTGCGAACTCATCCCGTTTAAACATCAATTATTTACAGAATATTTCGATTGATTTTAGCTTGAAGTTATTAATACAGAATGTATCGTTTAATTGAAAAACAGTTTGAAAAATCTCCAAAGTAATGCCGTTTTTACTATTACAACAAATATAATCGATCAAACAATTAAATTTTACTCAAGCCAGTAATAAAATAGACGAATTTTCAAGTAACAATTTACATTCGTGTCTTGTATATAAATTACGGCTTAGAGGGATCCGATTTGACACCTCTTTCCCTACTCGTGGCTCTGTTATCGTTGCTCGAGTAGCTTCACCGTATCTTCCTCGATAATTTATCTGACCTGGTTTGACCGCAGAGACGCCTTGGTGTTTATGGGGTCACGTCGAAAGGAGGACTCGATGGAGAATTCATTCGGCTCTCATTGGAATGTGGTAAAGGCCGGAATGAAGGTCGAATAAAGACTCTCAACCGGTTGTCACTACTTCCACCTGGCTTCGCGTTTCCAGTATAATGGAGTCGGTGAGTACCCGCATTGTGAAATTTATCTCGCATTAGAACGATACCGAATTTGAATAAAATCGTGACTAGAATCTATTTAGAAAAAAAAAAAAGGTTAAATCGTCCTTTTCGTTCAGAAACTGTTTGGAAATATAGATAAATGAGTTTCAAAATGATGAAGATTTGGTCAATTATGTCTGAAACCTAGAGTTAGAATAAAGTTAGAAAGGAAATTTTAATACAAATTGCTTCTAAATAATTAAGAAATACAAGCAGCCTGTACATATTTTCTTTTCTTTTAATGGACAAGGATTAAATTTTTCATTTGAAGCACTGCAGCAAGCTTTCACTTGGTGTCGGTGAAACTTTAATGATGAAATTCATAAGTCTCATCTACTTTTTCTCGGTAGCTTCCTTATTAAGAAATCGTTAATTGGTCATTCTACGCTGACTTCTTCGAAACTCTCCAAATGGGGTTCTTTTGAAGAAATATCGATTTCCTGTCGCGGCTCGTCAGTGTCTTTACCCCCGAGCCTTGTTGTATGTCCGAGATGATTTCCATAGTATATTCTTTTGGAGCCTTAAAAATTAAAAATTCATCAAAACTAAATAGTAAAATAAATATTGCCATGTTTTTCCTAAAATGTAAAAAAATTCGATCGATAAAGGAACAAAAATACTACGTGCTATCTGTTTTCGAGGCATTTTATTGGAATTGGAATTCAGTGAATCGGTGTTCAAACCTGTTTGCAATACGTATCGATCCCATCGACGGTGATCAAAGCACGAAGAATCGGGGTTTGTATTTTCGTTTGATCGTGGGTTCCTTAAAAAATGTACATTTCGCGGAGTTTGTTATGCAAACGAGCGGAAAGCGTACAGGGACGGGTTTGAATTGGAATCTCCCTGGCGAATCGGGCTGAAAACACTTGGTCGAATAGAACGAACTGTCAAGCGAGGCACGTATGTTCCCTAATTACACGCACGGGACGTGTGCGTACACCGTTTCGAACAGGTCCGAAGGGGGATTCCGCGGGTGTGTAACATCAGTTCGTTACGCATCGGATCGGGCTACAATTTACGTAGTCGTTTACCGTGTACCAACACGCTTGCACGCGTTAATCGCGACTTATTCCGATTCTTCGATTGTACTCGCGTCAACGCTTGCAAATCCGCTTTAATCCACCTCTCTCCTTTCCGGTCATTTTACTCGAATCGCTCGAAATCACAGGGGGTTAGGCGAACTAATTGAAACAGGAACAATTGGGTGTAAATTTTTCTTTCTCTCTTTTTTTTTTTTACCCCAACTCTCATTCAGCCGGTGAATTTTGTTAAAATTTGAATGCAGTTAGAATAAGGCATTTAATCGGGGGCGCGAATTGTCCGGAATTTTAACGCGGTCCACGTAATTTTCTTTCGTTCAATTAACCGATATGTTGCCTCGGGCAATTTGCAGTAAAGAAAAGATAAAATTAAAATCGTTCTTCTATAATTTGGTGTGTTTAAGAATTTTCTTGAATCGTATTGCATCGTTTGAGATTCTCTGAGAGATTATACTTTCTAGTTAATAATTATTCCGTAACTTATTAAATGGAGGAAATTAAAGTCGAAAAAAATGAAAGTTGTTGCGTAGAAATGTGCTTTTTGATGCATCAAAGACTGCTCTTTTCACCGTGACTGCTTTCTTTTTCTCCTGTCTTCCTAGATATTTGTCAGTCCGAAGCTGTTGAGCGAAATGTACAATTTTCTCGTGGTTACAAAGTAACTACAAGGTCTGTGAACGTAGTTCACGGGTGGTTACTTTATAGAATATTTTGAATAATCGGGTATCACGTGAAATTGGATGAATTTATGAATTTACAGAGTCATCTGACGCGATCAATCGAATTGACGCTTCGGGCAACGATGTGAGTTAATCGTGATTTCATCTGATCAGGCTTGATTAAACTTGCTTGCATTCGGCCTTGCCTAACGATCCCTGTTCGTGATAAATTGGACGCGAGGCGTCGAAATTGTTCACGTTGCCGGCAAACATGAATCTTAATTTATTGTTGTTATAATATTAAAGCATCGTTGATTAATTCTCCCTATCGCGAAAGCTCAATTTAATTATTCGAAGTTTGCAACCAGAGCCATTACTGTTTCAATCTATTTTGCTTCATTTTATTATGATAGACATTATATGAATTTTATTTTATAACTAAATTGAATTTTACAATTTTCATTGTTATCCTAGTAAGTTTCTTGTTTTGATTAGTTGTTATTGGGTCTATATTTCTAATGATACAGCTGAGTTATACAAAGAAAAATCACGTTGACAAGACGTAGTACTGTGAACCAGTTTCACGGTACATCAAGATCGTCTCTGGGCTGTGTCGAATTGCAATTTACGAAGTCGTTTGGTCGCGTTTCAACGAGTTAACGCTGCAGGCGACGAGACGGCTTACTCGTCACTCAGTCTGATTAGGCTTGCTTATGCTTCATTAAATTTACCAATGGCTGCTCGAAGGCAAATTGCATTATCCTAAACACGGTATTCAGACAATTTCAAAATTATTCCTTTGCTCGCGTTCAATATCGTAATCAGTCTTGTAATTTTATCGCATAGATCCTAACATAATACTATAAAATTATTGATTTTTCATTGAACTATAAGCATCTTAAGATAAATCAAGTATGCTCTTAAAATTGGTATAAAGTTTATTTAGTTTGAATAATAATAGCTTTAGAAAGTCGTTTAAATATAAAGTTTCGAAGAAAGGTTAAGGGGCGTCGTTAAAGATTCATCACGTTCAGCTAAAACTGATTTGCATGGGGGTTCGTTGCACTTGCGAGCGAACGTTTGCGTGTCGTTCCAGTTCCACTTTAATTTGATCACTGTTCATCAGCTTCAATTGCGTTCCCTTTAATTTGAATAAGTGAAAGTGGCTGTCCTTAATTCATTATTAAATGCCGCACGCTCGTCCCTGTTCGCACTGACATTTTCAATCATTTCAATTATTTAGTCCCTATTTACCGTTTCAAAAGAGCTAACGATACAAAATTTTTCAAAATTTATTTATCACTGTAATATACATTTAGTTGGCTGGGTCACGATTGTTCGGGAGGTCGATAACGTTGAATAGAAATAACAGCGATGCTAATTATCACGGAATTTCTGTCGAAACAGAATTAATATCTCGCAATAGCAATGCCACGGCATAGTTTTCTCTTGCACCGGACCTCACGAATGACTGGAATCCATCCGTCGTCTATTTTGTACGAGACATTTCAGAGATGTCGGTGGAGTTATTAATCAGACATCCTGTAATTGACACCAGTAATTTCCAACATCTTGAGAAGTACGCGAAGCGTCTGGTCGCATGCAAAACTATGGCCGCGAGCGTCGGCTCAAGTTGTCGCAACTTCGTCATCGTTAGGTGTGGTTATTACCTCGTGTTAGGTTAGATACACGCGCAATTTTAGCGGAATATACGATAAACATTCAACTATTTCCTGCGTAAATATTTTACGCGTCGAACGTCTATTAAATTTTTACGCTTCCATTTATTTTTCTAGTTCGTGAAACATTTTTGTAGAAATATATTTTTGTTAGATTTATGGGAAAATTATATTTCAAGCTTAGATAGATTTTCGAAACTGCGTTCATTTGTTTTATTGTTGGTGAAGGGGAAACTATTTTGGTTAGCGACAGTTGTGCACAGGCACTAAACAAGCGGCTTGGAGAAAGTCGGCGAGCAAAAGGCGCGTATCTCGAGCGGATCGTCTTTAAATTACGCTTGCTAAGAGCATAACGCGAACGCGCTAAGATTTCAGTCCCGGCGACTCAAGGCAACATATTTTAACAAGCGAGTGTGAATGGTGCAATTATTTTTGTTAGCTTCGTGCAAAAGTAAGCTTTGCAATATTTCACAATGTATGATCTTCGCACAATCAACAGTCTGTTCATTCATTTCCTAAAATTTTATTTGCATCAATTAACCTGAATCGAAAGTTTCCCGTTCATGGATCCAAAAGAATTCAATAAACCGATAAAATCTTCTTTGTTTTCATTGACAAGTCCTCTTTTACCTTTATGTCGAGATTTTTATTATTCCTCTTTGATGTTTGTTCACATTATCAAGAATAATAGCGCATACCTTAACAAATGCGATACGCACAAATATTTATGTACTAAAATTAGAATTTCAATAAACACGATCCAGATCATTGTAGCTCTCGAGATATGCAAGAATTTCAGAAATGTTTTATACAAACGCTATCCAGCTTGATAAAGGCTGGAATAAAAATTTATCTCGTATTTCGTTGGAGAAAATTCCAAAAATGGATTATTTTTGGTTATCGATATAGCTCTCGTTAAATTGTAATATTAACTCTTTCGTAAGGAACTAATTCGAATTGGATCTTTAGTAATTAATCTAGATTAATCAGTCTAGATTTCTTTTCCAATGAAACTTTTAAAATTTAAACACTTATGATCCATTTACTTTTATTTCTTTCGTTAATCTGCATATTCTCGTATAAATAAGACTTAAATTTAACAGTTTTAAATAGTTAATTATATATGGTACCTCGGAGGTACCACTCGAGTGCAAAGGGTAAAAATATTTCATTCTATTTTAAATAATTTTATTACAAAACATAGTACATACTTCGAAAGGTACCCTTTCGTTTATTAAAGGTCGGTACATGTTTTTTATTCAACATTTGACATAAATTATGTTTACGATCGTGCTAGTTAATAATTTCTGACTCGTGGAAAAGCGATGGAAGGATAAGCTTCGTTCTCGTTTCATTGCACGAGCTGGGTGGATACGAATTAGCCCGGTACGATTGTATAAGTTGCCTGGCGGATACAGGTGCAAAACGTTCCTGTTGGCTCGGGTATTCGGTGTGTTCGTAGGAAACGTGTTTCCCGGAGATAGGTCAAATTGCAAAAGGGTGGCTGAGAAATGTCCGACTCCCCTTAAGAGACGCTGTATCTGCACCGCGATGCTACCTGTGATTCATCGTAGCTATGGTATAACCAAGAAACACGAAGGTACTTAAGACTTAACATCACGAACTAACTTAAGCAATAAGACGCATTGCTTAAGTTCCCGTCCGTGCGATACTTCGTGGTCGAACTTAGAGAACTGGTTGCTTGCCATCTTAACGCTCTCCACTGACTCTCGAACCTTTGCAATTACTTCAGAAAATTTTATTGCACTTTCGGTAGATGAAAATCTTTGAATATTTAAATCATTCACCGCCCGACAAACTTACAGCCTTTTGTCCTTTCGTGTTTTAAAGAAAACATGAGATTTCGGAAAATTTATTATTACAGTTAGTTGCAGATATTGTACTAAAATTGCATCTGCAGTAATTTGAAAATTTCGAACAAAATTTGTATACTTTAATGTTCAGACATTAGAATCTTTAATCGTTAGCGAAGATATTAACTTAGGCCTTTGAAAACATCATTTTTCTTGTTCCGATGATTTTTGAATTACGGTTATTTGTTCTTTTAATTACTAAATAAACTTTGTACGCGCTTTTGGACGGGCGAACGATATTGAAGAATTACGGGAATCAAGGCGACGCGAAAAAATGTTAATTTATGGTTTGATTTATGAGTTGTCCGCTTAATAAAAACATAGTCGTGTGCTCGGTGCTTACGATTAATTCAAGAATACTCTAAACATTCGTCTTTTTGTCTCCGACGAATTTTTATTCATAAAGTAGAACAGATAACACCGTTTGAATTATTAAGTTGAAAGACATTTAAATATATCGGACATGAAAGATTACTTTCCAGAGAAATACTGTCCCCTCGGATATGATTGATGAGTTTCAATGTATTTTTTGAAATCTAAAAAGACAAAACGTTTTAGCGACAGGCATGCAATTAAATAAGATTAATATTTCAGAACGTTATTCTATATTTACACAATTTTACGGTTGTTTTCTGTCGAAAAATTTGAATCATTCTATAGAAATTTTATCAACCACCAGTGTTTTAATTGTTTTTCAATGAACTGCGACTAAAGTGTAACCTTTATATGTTCCATCGATTACGAATAGTCTGTTTTGTATCTTATCAATGCATCTTATCAACTAGTATCTTATCGTTGCTATTAAGTTCATTTTCCTGTTTTGAAAATATCAAGATCTATTCAGTGTAAAATGAATATTTATTCATCTAAATCAATCACTCATATAAATAATATTTCAAATAGCTTCAAGGTGTTAGCGAAGATGTTAAATTGAAAATAGAAATTTAAGAATTATTCAAAATCAAGGTTCCCAATTAATAAACGGAAGTGAACTAAGGAGTTAGCCTACAAAGTTATAACAAAAAATGAATTATATATGGATAATTGTTTCGAGGTCAGACTAAATATAAAATCGTCACTTTACGTGTTTGTATCGATTCGTAAAGGTGTTCCTCGCGAATAACATTCACGTGTCATTAGCACCAATCATCAGGGCAACGGTATGCCAACACGGGATTAGGGCGGAGAGGGACAACCCCTTGTCGCGTGTACGGCCGTCTTGCGAGCCACATTTATTCCACGTGGGTTTGACAGGTCGCTTGATGGATGCCGATGGAACCCTCGGAAGCCAAGGTCCGTGGGTTCTCGATGAAACTCTAATCGAGCCCCGGCTTCTATTGCATTTTCAACCGGTTTGTTGTCGAACTCGTTCGCAATATTTTACGGCTTATTTAACGTTCGTCGACGTCGCAGAGAGGCAGCGAACGGTCACGTGGCGCGTTACACCGACGTTGAAGAGCGTCGTCGATAAGAGGAAAGTAATGGATACAGTAGTTGGCCGGGAAAATTTATTCGCGCCTGAACGAAGACAGGCCCCGGAGCACTGGCGTGACGTTATTGAAACCTTCCCCTCGATCTTGAACAAAGGGATTCGAGTTTTCGTCAGGGATGCAAGCAACCCCCGCCGTCTAAAAAGCCTCGGAGGCGGACTCAATAAGGCTGCGACAGCTTGAGTAAAAAATTGTGTTCTCTTCTTTTTTTCTTCCCTGCCCGCTAACGTAGCGATGTGAACAAACGTATCGTAGACACATTTTGTTTTACACTTTCGTCGAAGCAATCGCGTAGTTTTTTCTTCTTCAAATTTTAATCCTTTGAGGACGGAGGGCTTTTAATCTTGGCACAGTGGACGCACAGAATATTATTTATTTATTATTCTTTGGGTCAAAAATGTAGAACATCATTATGCACGAATTTGTAAGGGTTAAGCTTTAACACCTTGACTGCCACGTCACCCAGGTATGAGTGACACTTGAATTTCCATTAGATACCTTTGCCCATATTATTAGGAATTCTTTCGTTTGTTTGGTAGAAAATATTTCCATTAGATATCAGAAATTATAAAGTTGATCAAAAATAAAATTACCATTAAATAAAATGTTTGGTAGCTGTAACGTGGCAGACAACGCGTTAAATCGATGATCCGTAAATGCAATTCTATAAAAGTTTCACGTCACAAAATTCCCGCGACACTTTCCAGATTTCGTTCGCTCTAAAATTCAATTATCTCGAAAATTGTGAAATGTTACTCCCTAAATGTAGGCTAGCAAACGTCGCCCGGTATCATTGCGCTACGGTATTCTATAAATCTCTAAGTTTCGAGGAAATGAAATCTCGTAGAATCCAAGTATTCCCGTGCACGGTGAAGATATTGCAAAGAGTAGAGGTGAAGCAAGGCACAATGTGGTACAGGTATATTCCGCGAACTTTACCCATTACCTCGCAGATATCGTTGTGCTTAAAGCAAAGTAGGTGCCGGATAAAGTGACAGCGATATTCAAGGTACATTAAAGGCACCTGAACACGAACATTAGACACGGTACGTGTTTGCTAAGGCTTCCACGGCGATATTTGTCTCGTCAAAGTTACCTTCGTAACGTATGCTAATCCTCCTACGGAGGAAATGTGACGTCTTAGTAATGCAGGGATCATTGATCTCGATTACGGTACAATAATTCATACACGTGTTTCAACGTTGAAATTGAATCCATATTTTACTTAAAACATTTCATTAGCAAATATTGAGACAGATAGTGCTAGTTTCAAAGTTTCGTTGGAAAAATGAGAAAAAATTACAATTAGGAAAAATTGTAATTGGAGGAGGATTCTTCGAAGTTTCGAACGTGTTGGGGACACCCGAATTTCATCGCTGGTTTTACGCGTTAGTAAGTTTTCGCAACGTTGTATTTACACGGTGCAAAAAGGGTTTCCCGGTGTTCGGTCAGTTAATATTGGAACTTTGCACGCCGAACAAACAAGTACCGAGAAAATTGTATGCTTTATGTTTGCTACGATAACGTTCCGGTCGGCCCCTTTGAATCTCCGAACAATCCTCTCGATTAAAATTCTAATTGAATTATTTCCTTTGCGTTCGCGCTTCGTTTCGCCGGATGAAACTTTTATTGGATTATAAAAACGTTAATCGAGCTGTTTACGAAAAATATATAATTCAATTTAACGCGAGACATCACTGATTTTGAAAAGGAAGCGCTTCGCGGTTCGATGATTCAATAGGCTCGCGTACAGAAGGAAGAGGGAAAGAGTATTGGAAATGGGTGTAAATAAATAGCGACTATTTTATATTTAAACTATGAATTTTATTTTACTCGGCTTAGAAGGATCTCTCTGGCCGCCGATGACAGACGGTCACCAGCCCTTTGAGCCAAGGGTGCTAGTTAGGTTTTCCGTATGCAGACAATAGACAGTGTCTCCCAACATTAGATTCATTTTTGCTAACTATTAATCCTAATTAATCCAACAAAGAGAGTGTAAATTAAAACGGTAAAAGCCAAAAATTGCCTCGAGTCGGCGCAGAGAATGCAGTTGCGAAACGAAGACGGAGAAAAATGTTCGAATCGATAATGATAGATACAAATAGAAGGAAAAATAATGATGGGTCATCGTTGAATGACTCGAGGAATCCGGTCGTCCTTCTGTTTCCACGATTCTTGCACGAGCACGTTTCAGCGTGGCGTTTTACCTCGCGAACCGTCTTCTCGAGGAGAAGAAGAAAAAAAGAGAAGGACCTCCCGAATTCCGTTCACGATTCCTCCAAGCGACAAAGACGAACGAGTTAGATCGCGAACGATCGGGAAGAGGATGGGTACTTTTCCATCATGCATTATGCAATGTAACGTATTAATAACACGCGGCTTCCGAGCGGATTTTAAAGCGTATGCTAATCGATCGAGACGCTCGTCTTGCCTCTTAATGCCTCGCGCGAGACATAACCTACCGCGGTCGGACGTTTCGCGATCAGTCGTGGGAAAGAAAGCACGTAAACGACACGTGATTTTTTTTCGAAAATTTTCGAAAATGTAGAATTCGGCGTAGCTCGTTTCCTGGTGTCTGACACTCGTCTCATTCCACTGGCTAGTTCGTGATTAACTCGCTGACTGCTACAGTGAAAACAGACTTGTGTGGTCAGACACACTTTAGTTCCAATTATTATAATTTCTGTCGATTAATTTTCAAATGTAACCATTCGAATTACTAGCTCGCACTATTAGTCTAATACTAGCAATGTCCACGGTTTATTTTATCTTTCCTTTTATTAGTTATTTCATTTAAAGTGATCACCATGGCAGTCAACGTGTTAAAAATTTGACTAGATTTGTACTAAATAATTTTCCAAAATACCTACATCGCAGCGCCTTATATTTTTTATCGAAAGCTTTTAATCGTACGTTCTTTCTTTTTTTTTTAATGCTCGTAACTAACTGCAGACTTTACACGCAATGTGCATCAGCGTGAAAAAGCTTTCGATCCAACCATTTCGTTCCTTTCGTCTCGGTTTCTTTCCATCCAACGAAAGCCTATCTTCTCTCGAACGGAGACAGTTATGTAAACGTATATATACGTCCCACTTGGATTGTTCAGCAACGACGAGACGACAAGACGGAATGTCCTACGCGTTTCGCCTCTCCGTTGCGTTCCTCTCGTGCCATTAACGCCGATATTATCTATATATAGGTATTTTGCAATAGGCTTTAGAATCGCTTGTCAGGTAACACCAAATTGAGTCGAAACTCTGACAAGTATCTTAAAATGTCGTATCGGTTTGAAGCTCAGAGTTCAATAAAAACGCTCGCAGAAATGTCTTGTTAATATTCTTGATGAAAAATGGCTGATTCGTTGTTGAAACAAGCAACGAACCATTTGCAAGTTCAACACAGTCTATTGGAGAATATTGATTGTTTCAACGATAAACCAGCTGTGTTGCGTTAAGAATATCGATGAATCGTTTACGTAGCCATTTTTCTGAAACTTTAAGCTTTAAGTTGGTGCATCATAAGTGCCATTTTAAGAAACTTTTCTGTCATGAAATGGTCTTCAGAACGTTTATCTTTGCGAAATCTGACATTGGTTGCTATGCTTCGATGTCAGTCATTTAGTTTGAAGAATATCAACAAAGCGTTTATAGGATTATTTTCTTCAAACTTTAAGCTTTAATTCGATGTACCACAAGCGCTATTCCCCAACACTTTTATGTCACGAAATCTTGACAAACGTTCGACCATCCACGATTCTATAAATAACCCTTTCCATTCGGAGGACGGTCACGCGGAGTCCGTCGTCTACCAAAGGACCATCCTTCGATGGGTCACGCATACACGCGTGAACACCGAGAAACAAGGATAAGGGAGGCGGGGGCGAGGACAAGGCGATCGCGTTACGTAAGGTTTACCAGACATATTGTCGGCTCAATGTTCCATCTACACGATCTCGGTTCACGCAAAGCCCCGTTTGCACACTCTGTTCGCCGTTTCCCCCCCAACCCCTCGGCCCAGGGCTCTCCGCTTCCATTCAATCCGCATTGTTCCTGCAGCCAGGATGCGCCTAAGCGTTATCGGTCCGCCCGCGTGCTGCACGCTTGCTCGCTCGCCTACGTACGCAAACACGCAGGTGTGCCTGTTTGCGTACGCGCGCGTGTCGGTACACGTCGAAGGAGAAGGAGCGGAGCGTTGTGTTCCTCGAAGCCAGATTTTCGGGAATGTTTGTCGTGAACGCGACGCCCGGGGCATGTTCGACGTAGCCATCGCGATAAGGCACGTTTTTCGAATTCGAACGAGGGCCCAGACGTTTTCGAAAGCGCCAGCAAAGGGCGGCTTTTCGAGACAAAAAAGTGCTGTAGTTACTAAAAATTTCACTTGATAGTAATTTTATTTTGGTATTTCTACTTTTCATAAATTCAAATATCTACCAGGAGTATTTTCAATCAAATGAACAAAGAAATTCGTAAGTGACGAGCAGTCAAAGTGATAATAGTGGCACAGTGAACAGAGACGTGTGTGGTCAGACACACTTCGATTTCAATTATTAAGGCTTCTGTCGATTAATTTTCAAACGTAACCATTGAAATTCCTAGAAATATCCGCGGTTTATTCTATCTTTTCTTTCATTAATTATTCAATTGTATAAAACTTACCGGTCACCAGATGAAATTACATCTGTTTTGATGAATTGATTATCAAATTAATATTTGTATCCACACCTTGTTATACGATATTATGCAAAATTATCGTTATAATAGAACACGATTTTCCGTCCGTATGTAAATGACAAAACGATTATCTAGAGGTTACATTTACGATTGTAATTTAAACGATCGTTCGATCTGTTAGCGCACGATATCGAAGATAAATTAAAACGGACTGTTCATCGATGTTACGGAACGTTTGTAAATTTTTAATGACAGACAGACGACCGTTTGTTACATCTTTCACGGGCCGCGAGCCGATTTTTATCGTTCGGAGATTCATTAACGCGGCTTTGTTCGAAATTCAAATCGGGACCGTGCGTCGCGGGCTGGTCGGCGCGGTCAGAAAAACTTAATAAATTATACCCGCTTGCTATTCAGTTTGTTCATAAATCG
This sequence comes from Anthidium xuezhongi, assembly GCA_022405125.1. NCBI lineage: Eukaryota > Metazoa > Arthropoda > Insecta > Hymenoptera > Megachilidae > Anthidium > Anthidium xuezhongi. Next base: position 4,136,108 of record CM039649.1, read on the forward strand.
GTGGAAAAAATGGGCCGACCGGTATGAAATGGAATAAATTCTCGCGACTACTCGTCGAGCAGTCTCTCGTATCCGAAAAAGGGAGAAATAAACAGCCGTAAATTTGTCAGTGTAATTCAGTGAAATTATCGTCGTCCCCTGACAAATGAACAACCTGCGATATTATAAATTTCGTTGCGCGTTCGCGTTTAATATTGTCCGCGAGGATCATTTTTAAACGAACTCCAAATATTTTTACTTGAACTATTTTAAGCTAGTAATCACGCGTATTAACGTTGTATTTGTAGGATTGGAAATATTACAAATTTTTATTTCAAAGTATTCGAAATTTCTGATTTTAAATTTCCAGAGTTGCAAATTTTAATTCTTAATATTTCTGATATTAGAAATCGAAACTTTATTAGTTCCTAATGTTTTAAAATTTAATTCTCTTCCAAAATTTCGGAGGTTTAACCGTTTTGTTTGATTGTCTATCGTCCGTGGGTCTGGTCGGTAGTTTCTAAAAGGTGGACACAGATATCTGTTTCGCGATCTCGCGGTATTCTTTTGTCCGCCGACGGTTGGAAAGAAATTTATGAAAGAAACGTCATTTTTCTGCATCAATAAACGTGTTTTGTCGGGGCACTCGCATATTTCTTCGATCGTGTTAGAGAACGATGCACGGGCGTAAAATATGCTGTACTCTTCTCGTTATGAAATGGCAAGAAAACGCGTTGGTCTGTGACCATGAGGAAACCGCAGAAAGAAAAGGGATTCGCCGGTGAGAGTCGCCGCAGATTTATGAACTTCCCATGGCAATCGTGTTCCCTTGCATATATTCGCATGACTTACCTGTCACATCTTCGAGCTCCACCTTTTTCCCCCGTACCTTCTGCTTTGAATTTAATTCTTTGATCGATATTTTCTACGCGATACAACTACCTTTTCGGTAATCTGTGAATCTTTTAACATTGCAATTCCAAGAAATTAAATAAGTCCACTGTGATTCAATGATCTCTTTCAAATTCTTAATTATTAATATTCTATGGATTTTCCTAATAATTTAAGTGCCAAACAAAACAGTGCTTCAGATGTTTTATTTTAATTCTTTGTGACTTTGCCTAAAGTTACCTTCTTCGTACTTTTATTAAATATTTCTATCTATCTCTGATACTTTTTCTTTAAATCTTATCCACAATTTCCAATACTAATTCTTGTATTAACCACACGATGACACATTTCTAACGTTAATTAACAAAGACCAATGTGTTTTATTTATTTATTTTTTTATTTTTTGCTGTTGTAAGGTTGCTTGTAATTTCTGAACGCGTTTCCTTGCTCGTTATATTCTCTCCTTTTATTCTTTTTCCTCTGCTCTGATACAAGGTATTCTTTACTTCATTAGTGTCTCCGCTATTTCATGGGTAACAGTCGCTGCGAAGAAGATGTAACGATGTTAAAGGAGGATATGAAAGAAGACAGATCACGAAGGGATGGACTCGAAGACGCATCGAATCTCGGATACAATAAAGCAAAGCTCGAGCAATGAGGTAAACCTGACATCTTAATTGAAATCTTTAGTTTAGACTTAACTTGATCGAGTGCAATTTCTATCTCGCAAAATTACAATTGTAAACGTTAGTTATAAATAATATAATAACTATTGTAAAGCTGAATGTATGAATCATGTAGTTTATTGAATAAATGCAGCTTTTTAGTACCATGAACGTTTCTAATTAGTTAACAATCGCGATAAAGCAAGAAAATAATAAATAAAGGCTCTGAAATGTAGTCTTCGAGTCTCGTAATCAAGCGCAGGTTTATATCGATTTATATACTTAAATGATGTTCTAGGATCACCAAATTTGAACTAAAGGAAGGGGAAACTTTATATTATCATAAAAGTATCAATTTGTCACCGTACAAGCTCTATTTTTTATTATTTTTACAATTTTTTTAAAAATTATATTTTCTTACCCCTGGCGCCATCTCCGAACAAAGTGCTGAAACTACTCAAAAATTGACAGGAATCTGCCGTACCTACAATGATTATTTTTTAAGAAAATAATTTTTTGCTGTTTTCGCGTGTTTGAAGCATCTAATCGCTTCTATTTTACACTAATTATCGATTCCAATTGTCCGATTAATCCTAGAAGCCCGAAATATTGAAATATTAAAGATTAAATTGCACATTGAGAGAGTGAGAGGTGAGATTGGCGGACTAGTGTTCACTCTCTCGCACATTGGTGTTGTGCGCAGGCGCGAGTTTGGCGTAGAGAGAGTGAGAGACTAGATGCTCGGACCTCTCACTCCCACACTGTGCGAGAGAGTGAACACTAGTCCGCCAATCTCACCTCTCACTCTCCCAATGTGCGATTTAATCTTTAATATTTCAATATTTCGGGCTTCTAGGATTAATCGGACAATTGGAATCGATAATTAGTGTAAAATAGAAGCGATTAGATGCTTCAAACACGCGAAAACAGCAAAAAATTATTTTCTTAAAAAATAATCATTGTAGGTACGGCAGATTCCTGTCAATTTTTGAGCAGTTTCAGCACTTTGTTCGCAGGTGGCGCCAGGGGTAAAATAAAAAGTCGGTAAAAATTATTTTATTAAAAATCGGCTTTTTAACACCATTACATAAAATATTTTGTTGTTATAAATGTCTCTATAACTTTAGTTTATCCGAAAAGTGGCCTGGTTTTTGAAAAAACACAATTTTCTGTTTCGCTAATTTCGTCGGTAACACTCCATGTACCGTCCTCAGTTGCTCTTTAAAAAAATTGAAAAATAAAGCTTGGACGATATTAAATTCATTATTTTATAATAATACAATGTTTTATCTTTCTACTATTCAAATTAGATGACCCCAGGACTGTATTTAATTATACAAATTGCTTTATCTCTTCATGCCACTCATTTACCTTCGCTACAAACTCTAACAACGTAATATTATAATTATGTAATTATATTAAAATATTATAATTATTATAATTATGCAAATTTTGTTACAATTATTATAATTTTATGGTTTTACAATGAATAATTGTTATGCCTACAAACTTTTATTTTATTTTAGTTCATTTTAATGTATTTTATAATTATTAATTCTTTAATTATTTATTGATTAAATTGTTCTCATTTCTTATACATTTCTTTATTAACTTATTGTACAATATTTCTATTACTGTTTTCAATGTTACTGTTATTTATTAACTATATTATTGGTAAATTCATTAAGGTTGACTATTTTTATCAACTTTACTAAAACATACGTTGCACATGCCCTTCTTAACTTCTTATAAAATATTTGTATTATTATTTTCAATTTTACAATTATATCTTATATACGTTATTGTTATATCTATTAGAATTCATTATTTTTATAACTTTACGTACAGATATGTTACAATTTTTTATATAATTCATTGCGCAATGGTTTCATACTGTAATGTAATGTTTTTATTATAATTTTACATTTTAAAATTATTTTATTATTTATTGCCTTTGTTGGCATCAGTGTATCTTTAAGTAGAACTTGGATAATTTGCAGAGGTGCGTCTATTTAAAGTTAATTATAACATTTTCATAATATTATGATACCGTGTATATAGATTGTATGTATTTGTAGAAACTGTTAATTAATATATGGTTTGTTTTGTCTTTGCACAGATTTGCATGAACGACTTGAACTTGGACTGCATTTGTTAACGCAAATCAGAGACTTGATAATAACACACAGTCTACGAGGCAAGAAATAGTGATCAACGTTAATTGAACATCTTCAGACCTGCAACAGTCATCGAAAAATTACTCCAAAGGATGTGTGTTAAAATTAAGTGTAATTTAGTATGTAATTATAAATGTAAGGAATGAATATATTGTATTACTTATAGTTTAAGATAAAATAATGTAATTAAGCATCTCTGTTGTATGTAACAATAGAAATAAGTTAAAATAATAATTAAGAATGATGAAGATTGATGTATAACTGTGTAATATTTAACAATCTTTCATTTATTATAATTTGTTGCATCTCTGTTGTACGTAACAATAGAAATAAGTTAAAATAATAATTAAGAATGATGAAGATTGATGTATAGTATGTAATATTAAACAATATTTCATTTATTATAATTTGTTGCATCTCTGTTGTATGTAACAATAGAAATAAGTTAAAATAATAATTAAGAATGATGAAGATTGATGTATAAGTGTGTAATATTTAACAATCTTTCATTTATTATAATTTGTTGCATCTCTGTTGTACGTAACAATAGAAATAAGTTAAAATAATAATTAAGAATGATGAAGATTGATGTATAGTATGTAATATTAAACAATATTTCATTTATTATAATTTGTTGCATCTCTATTGTATGTAACAATAGAAATAAGTTAAAATAATAATTAAGAATGATGAAGATTGATGTATAGTATGTAATATTAAACAATATTTCATTTATTATAATTTATTGCATCTCTGTTGTATGTAACAATAGAAATAAGTTAAAATAATAATTAAGAATGATGAAGATTGATGTATAGTATGTAATATTAAACAATATTTCATTTATTATAATTTATTGCATCTCTGTTGTATGTAACAATAGAAATAAGTTAAAATAATAATTAAGAATGATAAAGATTGATGTATAGTATGTAATATTAAACAATATTTCATTTATTATAATTTGTTGCATCTCTGTTGTATGTAACAATAGAAATAAGTTAAAATAATAATTAAGAATGATAAAGATTGATGTATAGTATGTAATATTAAACAATATTTCATTTATTATAATTTGTTGCATCTCTGTTGTATGTAACAATAGAAATAAGTTAAAATAATAATTAAGAATGATAAAGATTGATGTATAGTATGCAATATTAAACAATATTTCATTTATTATAATTTGTTGCATCTCTGTTGTATGTAACAATAGAAATAAGTTAAAATAATAATTAAGAATGATAAAGATTGATGTATAGTATGTAATATTAAACAATATTTCATTTATTATAATTTGTTGCATCTCTATTGTATGTAACAATAGAAATAAGTTAAAATAATAATTAAGAATGATAAAGATTGATGTATAGTATGTAATATTAAACAATATTTCATTTATTATAATTTGTTATATTAAATAGATAGTAAGAATAAGAATAATTGTATTGTTGTATAAATTCTGTAACAAATCTGATTATAAATTAAAATTGTAGAAGTAATGCACAAAATTACAATTGTATGCGTTAGTTATAAGTAATTTAATACTTATTGGAAAGCTCAATGTATAAATCAGTTAGTTTATTGAATAAATGCAGCTTGTTAAAAATAATCCAGAACTTGTTTATTTATTTAAATAAACCTCTCCTGATATCCTTATCCTATAAATAATTTCAGGAAATAATGAAAATTAACATTAGCAAATCGAAGACTATAAAATTTAAATTCACAGAATTTCGCATCCCGAAATTGTATCAGGAGAACATGATGTGCCAGGAGGTATTCTTCGTGTCACTTCCCAGAATTTTAGTGACGTCGAATTCCAGGAATTTCCGGGAACCCCTTTTGCGAAACCAAGTTTCAGATTTAGACTTTATCGAACTCCGAATACCATCATGTGGCACACCGTTGAACTCGTCTCGGTGTCCGCTGTTAGATTCTGAAGAGAAAACTATAGCATCTCATTTAAAAAAACTACATTGACCTTCAGATCTCGCCTATTACCCCACCCAGAGGAAAATAATTATTACCCCATAATGCACCCCATTTTGCCAAGCAACTTTTGTAGGAACACATTTTTAATAACTGCAACTCCTTCCGAAATATCCTGCTGTAATCACTTAAGTTGGACATCCTGTACATTCACCTTTATCGAAACCAAATTCCCGGTTTTGAGAAATGTATCAGGAGAATATGATGTGCCAGGAGGTATTCTTCGTGCCACTTCCCGGAATTTTAGTGACGTCGAATTCCAGGAATTTCCGGGAACCCCTTTTGCGAAACCAAGTTTCAGATTTCGATTAATCGAACTACGAATACCATCATGTGGCACACCGTTGAACTCGTCTCGGTGCCCGCTGTTAGATTCTGAAGAGAAAACTATGGCATCTCATGTAAAAAAACTACATTGACCTTCAGATCTCGTCTATTACCCCACCCAGAGGAAAATAATTATCACCGCATGATGCACCTCATTTTGTCAAGCAACTTTTGTAGGAACACATTTTTAATAACTGCAACTCCTTCCGAAATATCTTGCTGTAATCACTTAAGTTGGACATCCTGTACATTCACCTTTATCGAAACCAAATTCCCGGTTTTGAGAAATGTATCAGGAGAATATGATGTGCCAGGAGGTATTCTTCGTGCCACTTCCCAGAATTTTAGTGACGTCGAATTCCAGGAATTTCCGGGAACTTGGACTCAGAAACCAAGGATTTAATTAATAATCGGAACTTAGATAGCTGTTGTATCGATTTTATTACAAATCCGATTATAAATTAAAGTTGTATACATAGTGCGCAAAATTACAATTATAAACGTTAGTTGTAAATAATTTATTAACTATTCTAAAGCTCAATGTATAATAAATCATTTAGTTTATTGAATAAATGCAGATTTTCAAAAATAACGCAGAACTCGTTTATTTATTTAAATAAACTCCTCCTGATATCCTTATCCTATAAATAATTTCAGGAAATAATGAAAATTAACAATAGCAAATCGAAGACTATAAAATTTAAATTCACAGAATTTCGCATCCCGAAATTGTATCAGGAGAACATGATGTGCCAGGAGGTATTCTTCGTGTCACTTCCCAGAATTTTAGTGACGTCGAATTCCAGGAATTTCCGGGAACCCCTTTTGCGAAACCAAGTTCCAGATTTCGATTAATCGAACGCAGAATATCGACATGTAGCACATCGTTGAACTCGTCTCGGTGCCCGCTGTTAGATTCTGATGAGAAAACTATAGCATCCCATTTAAAAAAACTACATTGACCTTCAGATCTCGTCTATTACTCCACCCAGAGGAAAATAATTATTACCGCATGATGCACCCCATTTTGTCAAGCAACTTTTGTAGGAACACATTTTTAATAACTACAACTCCTTCCGAAATATCCCGCTGTAATCACTTAAGTTGGACACCCTGTATATTCACCTTTATCGAAACCAAATTCCCGGTTTTGAGAAATTGTATCAGGAGAATATGATGTGCCAGGAGGTATTCTTCGTGCCACTTCCCAGAATTTTAGTGACGTCGAATTCCAGGAATTTCCGGGAACCCCTTTTGCGAAACCAAGTTCCAGATTTCGATTAATCGAACGCACAATATCGACATGTAGCACACCGTTGAACTCGTCTCGGTGCCCGCTGTTAGATTCTGATGAGAAAACTATAGCATCCCATTTAAAAAAACTACATTGACCTTCAGATCTCGTCTATTACTCCACCCAGAGGAAAATAATTATTACCGCATGAAGCACCCCATTTTGTCAAGCAACTTTTGTAGGAACACATTTTTAATAACTACAACTCCTTTCGAAATATCCCGCTGTAATCACTTAAGTTGGACACCCTGTAGATTCACCTTTATCGAAACCAAATTCCCGGTTTTGAGAAATTGTATCAGGAGAATATGATGTGCCAGGAGGTATTCTTCGTGCCACTTCCCAGAATTTTAGTGACGTCGAATTCCAGGAATTTCCGGGAACTTGGACTCAGAAACCAAGGATTTAATTAATAATCGGAACTTAGATAGCTGTTGTATCGATTTTATTACAAATCCGATTATAAATTAAAGTTGTATACATAGTGCGCAAAATTACAATTATAAACGTTAGTTGTAAATAATTTAATAACTATTCTAAAGCTCAATGTATAATAAATCATTTAGTTTATTGAATAAATGCAGATTTTCAAAAATAACGCAGAACTCGTTTATTTATTTAAATAAACTCCTCCTGATATCCTTATCCTATAAATAATTTCAGGAAATAATGAAAATTAACAATAGCAAATCGAAGACTATAAAATTTAAATTCACAGAATTTCGCATCCCGAAATTGTATCAGGAGAACATGATGTGCCAGGAGGTATTCTTCGTGTCACTTCCCAGAATTTTAGTGACGTCGAATTCCAGGAATTTCCGGGAACCCCTTTTGCGAAACCAAGTTTCAGATTTCGATTAATCGAACTACGAATACCATCATGTGGCACACCGTTGAACTCGTCTCGGTGCCCGCTGTTAGATTCTGAAGAGAAAACTATAGCATCTCATTTAAAAAAACTACATTGACCTTCAGATCTCGCCTATTACCCCACCCAGAGGAAAATAATTATTACCCCATAATGCACCCCATTTTGCCAAGCAACTTTTGTAGGAACACATTTTTAATAACTGCAACTCCTTCCGAAATATCCTGCTGTAATCACTTAAGTTGGACATCCTGTACATTCACCTTTATCGAAACCAAATTCCCGGTTTTGAGAAATGTATCAGGAGAATATGATGTGCCAGGAGGTATTCTTCGTGCCACTTCCCGGAATTTTAGTGACGTCGAATTCCAGGAATTTCCGGGAACCCCTTTTGCGAAACCAAGTTTCAGATTTCGATTAATCGAACTACGAATACCATCATGTGGCACACCGTTGAACTCGTCTCGGTGCCCGCTGTTAGATTCTGAAGAGAAAACTATAGCATCTCATTTAAAAAAACTACATTGACCTTCAGATCTCGCCTATTACCCCACCCAGAGGAAAATAATTATTACCCCATAATGCACCCCATTTTGCCAAGCAACTCTTGTAGGAACACATTTTTAATAACTGCAACTCCTTCCGAAATATCCTGCTGTAATCACTTAAGTTGGACATCCTGTACATTCACCTTTATCGAAACCAAATTCCCGGTTTTGAGAAATGTATCAGGAGAATATGATGTGCCAGGAGGTATTCTTCGTGCCACTTCCCGGAATTTTAGTGACGTCAAATTCCAGGAATTTCCGGGAACCCCTTTTGCGAAACCAAGTTCCAGATTTCGATTAATCGAACGCAGAATATCGACATGTAGCACATCGTTGAACTCGTCTCGGTGCCCGCTGTTAGATTCTGATGAGAAAACTATAGCATCCCATTTAAAAAAACTACATTGACCTTCAGATCTCGTCTATTACTCCACCCAGAGGAAAATAATTATTACCGCATGATGCACCCCATTTTGTCAAGCAACTTTTGTAGGAACACATTTTTAATAACTACAACTCCTTCCGAAATATCCTGCTGTAATCACTTAAGTTGGACATCCTGTACATTCACCTTTATCGAAACCAAATTCTCGGTTTTGAGAAATGTATCAGGAGAATATGATGTGCCAGGAGGTATTCTTCGTGCCACTTCCTAGAATTTTAGTGACGTCGAATTCCAGGAATTTCCGGGAACTTGGACTCAGAAACCAAGGATTTAATTAATAATCGGAACTTAGATAGCTGTTGTATCGATTTTATAACAAATCCGATTATAAATTAAAGTTGTATACATAGTGCGCAAAATTACAATTATAAACGTTAGTTGTAAATAATTTAATAACTATTCTAAAGCTCAATGTATAATAAATCATTTAGTTTATTGAATAAATGCAGATTTTCAAAAATAACCCAGAACTCGTTTATTTATTTAAATAAACCTCTCTTGATATCCTTATCCCATAAACAATTTCAGAAAATAATGAAAATTAACAATAGCAAATCGAAGACTATAAAATTTAAATTCACAGAATTTCGCATCCCGAAATTGTATCAGGAGAACATGATGTGCCAGGAGGTATTCTTCGTGTCACTTCCCAGAATTTTAGTGACGTCGAATTCCAGGAATTTCCGGGAACCCCTTTTGCGAAACCAAGTTCCAGATTTCGATTAATCGAACGCACAATATCGACATGTAGCACACCGTTGAACTCGTCTCGGTGCCCGCTGTTAGATTCTGATGAGAAAACTATAGCATCCCATTTAAAAAAACTACATTGACCTTCAGATCTCGTCTATTACTCCACCCAGAGGAAAATAATTATTACCGCATGATGCACCCCATTTTGTCAAGCAACTTTTGTAGGAACACATTTTTAATAACTACAACTCCTTCCGAAATATCCCGCTGTAATCACTTAAGTTGGACACCCTGTATATTCACCTTTATCGAAACCAAATTCCCGGTTTTGAGAAATTGTATCAGGAGAATATGATGTGCCAGGAGGTATTCTTCGTGCCACTTCCCAGAATTTTAGTGACGTCGAATTCCAGGAATTTCCGGGAACCCCTTTTGCGAAACCAAGTTCCAGATTTCGATTAATCGAACGCACAATATCGACATGTAGCACACCGTTGAACTCGTCTCGGTGCCCGCTGTTAGATTCTGATGAGAAAACTATAGCATCCCATTTAAAAAAACTACATTGACCTTCAGATCTCGTCTATTACTCCACCCAGAGGAAAATAATTATTACCGCATGAAGCACCCCATTTTGTCAAGCAACTTTTGTAGGAACACATTTTTAATAACTACAACTCCTTTCGAAATATCCCGCTGTAATCACTTAAGTTGGACACCCTGTAGATTCACCTTTATCGAAACCAAATTCCCGGTTTTGAGAAATTGTATCAGGAGAATATGATGTGCCAGGAGGTATTCTTCGTGCCACTTCCCAGAATTTTAGTGACGTCGAATTCCAGGAATTTCCGGGAACTTGGACTCAGAAACCAAGGATTTAATTAATAATCGGAACTTAGATAGCTGTTGTATCGATTTTATTACAAATCCGATTATAAATTAAAGTTGTATACATAGTGCGCAAAATTACAATTATAAACGTTAGTTGTAAATAATTTATTAACTATTCTAAAGCTCAATGTATAATAAATCATTTAGTTTATTGAATAAATGCAGATTTTCAAAAATAACGCAGAACTCGTTTATTTATTTAAATAAACTCCTCCTGATATCCTTATCCTATAAATAATTTCAGGAAATAATGAAAATTAACAATAGCAAATCGAAGACTATAAATTTAAATTCACAGAATTTCGCATCCCGAAATTGTATCAGGAGAACATGATGTGCCAGGAGGTATTCTTCGTGTCACTTCCCAGAATTTTAGTGACGTCGAATTCCAGGAATTTCCGGGAACCCCTTTTGCGAAACCAAGTTCCAGATTTCGATTAATCGAACGCAGAATATCGACATGTAGCACATCGTTGAACTCGTCTCGGTGCCCGCTGTTAGATTCTGATGAGAAAACTATAGCATCCCATTTAAAAAAACTACATTGACCTTCAGATCTCGTCTATTACTCCACCCAGAGGAAAATAATTATTACTGCATGATGCACCCCATTTTGTCAAGCAACTTTTGTAGGAACACATTTTTAATAACTACAACTCCTTCCGAAATATCCGCTGTAATCACTTAAGTTGGACACCCTGTATATTCACCTTTATCGAAACCAAATTCCCGGTTTTGAGAAATTGTATCAGGAGAATATGATGTGCCAGGAGGTATTCTTCGTGCCACTTCCCAGAATTTTAGTGACGTCGAATTCCAGGAATTTCCGGGAACTTGGACTCAGAAACCAAGGATTTAATTAATAATCGGAACTTAGATAGCTGTTGTATCGATTTTATTACAAATCCGATTATAAATTAAAGTTGTATACATAGTGCGCAAAATTACAATTATAAACGTTAGTTGTAAATAATTTATTAACTATTCTAAAGCTCAATGTATAATAAATCATTTAGTTTATTGAATAAATGCAGATTTTCAAAAATAACGCAGAACTCGTTTATTTATTTAAATAAACTCCTCCTGATATCCTTATCCTATAAATAATTTCAGGAAATAATGAAAATTAACAATAGCAAATCGAAGACTATAAAATTTAAATTCACAGAATTTCGCATCCCGAAATTGTATCAGGAGAACATGATGTGCCAGGAGGTATTCTTCGTGTCACTTCCCAGAATTTTAGTGACGTCGAATTCCAGGAATTTCCGGGAACCCCTTTTGCGAAACCAAGTTCCAGATTTCGATTAATCGAACGCAGAATATCGACATGTAGCACATCGTTGAACTCGTCTCGGTGCCCGCTGTTAGATTCTGATGAGAAAACTATAGCATCCCATTTAAAAAAACTACATTGACCTTCAGATCTCGTCTATTACTCCACCCAGAGGAAAATAATTATTACCGCATGATGCACCCCATTTTGTCAAGCAACTTTTGTAGGAACACATTTTTAATAACTACAACTCCTTCCGAAATATCCCGCTGTAATCACTTAAGTTGGACACCCTGTATATTCACCTTTATCGAAACCAAATTCCCGGTTTTGAGAAATTGTATCAGGAGAATATGATGTGCCAGGAGGTATTCTTCGTGCCACTTCCCAGAATTTTAGTGACGTCGAATTCCAGGAATTTCCGGGAACCCCTTTTGCGAAACCAAGTTCCAGATTTCGATTAATCGAACGCACAATATCGACATGTAGCACACCGTTGAACTCGTCTCGGTGCCCGCTGTTAGATTCTGATGAGAAAACTATAGCATCCCATTTAAAAAAACTACATTGACCTTCAGATCTCGTCTATTACTCCACCCAGAGGAAAATAATTATTACCGCATGAAGCACCCCATTTTGTCAAGCAACTTTTGTAGGAACACATTTTTAATAACTACAACTCCTTTCGAAATATCCCGCTGTAATCACTTAAGTTGGACACCCTGTAGATTCACCTTTATCGAAACCAAATTCCCGGTTTTGAGAAATTGTATCAGGAGAATATGATGTGCCAGGAGGTATTCTTCGTGCCACTTCCCAGAATTTTAGTGACGTCGAATTCCAGGAATTTCCGGGAACTTGGACTCAGAAACCAAGGATTTAATTAATAATCGGAACTTAGATAGCTGTTGTATCGATTTTATTACAAATCCGATTATAAATTAAAGTTGTATACATAGTGCGCAAAATTACAATTATAAACGTTAGTTGTAAATAATTTAATAACTATTCTAAAGCTCAATGTATAATAAATCATTTAGTTTATTGAATAAATGCAGATTTTCAAAAATAACGCAGAACTCGTTTATTTATTTAAATAAACTCCTCCTGATATCCTTATCCTATAAATAATTTCAGGAAATAATGAAAATTAACAATAGCAAATCGAAGACTATAAAATTTAAATTCACAGAATTTCGCATCCCGAAATTGTATCAGGAGAACATGATGTGCCAGGAGGTATTCTTCGTGTCACTTCCCAGAATTTTAGTGACGTCGAATTCCAGGAATTTCCGGGAACCCCTTTTGCGAAACCAAGTTCCAGATTTCGATTAATCGAACGCAGAATATCGACATGTAGCACATCGTTGAACTCGTCTCGGTGCCCGCTGTTAGATTCTGATGAGAAAACTATAGCATCCCATTTAAAAAAACTACATTGACCTTCAGATCTCGTCTATTACTCCACCCAGAGGAAAATAATTATTACCGCATGATGCACCCCATTTTGTCAAGCAACTTTTGTAGGAACACATTTTTAATAACTACAACTCCTTCCGAAATATCCCGCTGTAATCACTTAAGTTGGACACCCTGTATATTCACCTTTATCGAAACCAAATTCCCGGTTTTGAGAAATTGTATCAGGAGAATATGATGTGCCAGGAGGTATTCTTCGTGCCACTTCCCAGAATTTTAGTGACGTCGAATTCCAGGAATTTCCGGGAACTTGGACTCAGAAACCAAGGATTTAATTAATAATCGGAACTTAGATAGCTGTTGTATCGATTTTATTACAAATCCGATTATAAATTAAAGTTGTATACATAGTGCGCAAAATTACAATTATAAACGTTAGTTGTAAATAATTTATTAACTATTCTAAAGCTCAATGTATAATAAATCATTTAGTTTATTGAATAAATGCAGATTTTCAAAAATAACGCAGAACTCGTTTATTTATTTAAATAAACTCCTCCTGATATCCTTATCCTATAAATAATTTCAGGAAATAATGAAAATTAACAATAGCAAATCGAAGACTATAAAATTTAAATTCACAGAATTTCGCATCCCGAAATTGTATCAGGAGAACATGATGTGCCAGGAGGTATTCTTCGTGTCACTTCCCAGAATTTTAGTGACGTCGAATTCCAGGAATTTCCGGGAACCCCTTTTGCGAAACCAAGTTCCAGATTTCGATTAATCGAACGCAGAATATCGACATGTAGCACATCGTTGAACTCGTCTCGGTGCCCGCTGTTAGATTCTGATGAGAAAACTATAGCATCCCATTTAAAAAAACTACATTGACCTTCAGATCTCGTCTATTACTCCACCCAGAGGAAAATAATTATTACCGCATGATGCACCCCATTTTGTCAAGCAACTTTTGTAGGAACACATTTTTAATAACTACAACTCCTTCCGAAATATCCCGCTGTAATCACTTAAGTTGGACACCCTGTATATTCACCTTTATCGAAACCAAATTCCCGGTTTTGAGAAATTGTATCAGGAGAATATGATGTGCCAGGAGGTATTCTTCGTGCCACTTCCCAGAATTTTAGTGACGTCGAATTCCAGGAATTTCCGGGAACCCCTTTTGCGAAACCAAGTTCCAGATTTCGATTAATCGAACGCACAATATCGACATGTAGCACACCGTTGAACTCGTCTCGGTGCCCGCTGTTAGATTCTGATGAGAAAACTATAGCATCCCATTTAAAAAAACTACATTGACCTTCAGATCTCGTCTATTACTCCACCCAGAGGAAAATAATTATTACCGCATGAAGCACCCCATTTTGTCAAGCAACTTTTGTAGGAACACATTTTTAATAACTACAACTCCTTTCGAAATATCCCGCTGTAATCACTTAAGTTGGACACCCTGTAGATTCACCTTTATCGAAACCAAATTCCCGGTTTTGAGAAATTGTATCAGGAGAATATGATGTGCCAGGAGGTATTCTTCGTGCCACTTCCCAGAATTTTAGTGACGTCGAATTCCAGGAATTTCCGGGAACTTGGACTCAGAAACCAAGGATTTAATTAATAATCGGAACTTAGATAGCTGTTGTATCGATTTTATAACAAATCCGATTATAAATTAAAGTTGTATACATAGTGCGCAAAATTACAATTATAAACGTTAGTTGTAAATAATTTAATAACTATTCTAAAGCTCAATGTATAATAAATCATTTAGTTTATTGAATAAATGCAGATTTTCAAAAATAACGCAGAACTCGTTTATTTATTTAAATAAACTCCTCCTGATATCCTTATCCTATAAATCATTTCAGGAAATAATGAAAATTAACAATAGCAAATCGAAGACTATAAAATTTAAATTCACAGAATTTCGCATCCCGAAATTGTATCAGGAGAACATGATGTGCCAGGAGGTATTCTTCGTGTCACTTCCCAGAATTTTAGTGACGTCGAATTCCAGGAATTTCCGGGAACCCCTTTTGCGAAACCAAGTTCCAGATTTCGATTAATCGAACGCACAATATCGACATGTAGCACACCGTTGAACTCGTCTCGGTGCCCGCTGTTAGATTCTGATGAGAAAACTATAGCATCCCATTTAAAAAAACTACATTGACCTTCAGATCTCGTCTATTACTCCACCCAGAGGAAAATAATTATTACCGCATGAAGCACCCCATTTTGTCAAGCAACTTTTGTAGGAACACATTTTTAATAACTACAACTCCTTTCGAAATATCCCGCTGTAATCACTTAAGTTGGACACCCTGTAGATTCACCTTTATCGAAACCAAATTCCCGGTTTTGAGAAATTGTATCAGGAGAATATGATGTGCCAGGAGGTATTCTTCGTGCCACTTCCCAGAATTTTAGTGACGTCGAATTCCAGGAATTTCCGGGAACTTGGACTCAGAAACCAAGGATTTAATTAATAATCGGAACTTAGATAGCTGTTGTATCGATTTTATAACAAATCCGATTATAAATTAAAGTTGTATACATAGTGCGCAAAATTACAATTATAAACGTTAGTTGTAAATAATTTAATAACTATTCTAAAGCTCAATGTATAATAAATCATTTAGTTTATTGAATAAATGCAGATTTTCAAAAATAACGCAGAACTCGTTTATTTATTTAAATAAACCTCTCTTGATATCCATATCCCATAAATAATTTCAGAAAATAATGAAAATTAACAATAGCAAATCGAAGACTATAAAATTTAAATTCACAGAATTTCGCATCCCGAAATTGTATCAGGAGAACATGATGTGCCAGGAGGTATTCTTCGTGTCACTTCCCAGAATTTTAGTGACGTCGAATTCCAGGAATTTCCGGGAACTTGGACTCAGAAACCAAGGATTTAATTAATAATCGGAACTTAGATAGCTGTTGTATCGATTTTATTACAAATCCGATTATAAATTAAAGTTGTATACATAGTGCGCAAAATTACAATTATAAACGTTAGTTGTAAATAATTTATTAACTATTCTAAAGCTCAATGTATAATAAATCATTTAGTTTATTGAATAAATGCAGATTTTCAAAAATAACGCAGAACTCGTTTATTTATTTAAATAAACTCCTCCTGATATCCTTATCCTATAAATAATTTCAGGAAATAATGAAAATTAACAATAGCAAATCGAAGACTATAAAATTTAAATTCACAGAATTTCGCATCCCGAAATTGTATCAGGAGAACATGATGTGCCAGGAGGTATTCTTCGTGTCACTTCCCAGAATTTTAGTGACGTCGAATTCCAGGAATTTCCGGGAACCCCTTTTGCGAAACCAAGTTCCAGATTTCGATTAATCGAACGCAGAATATCGACATGTAGCACATCGTTGAACTCGTCTCGGTGCCCGCTGTTAGATTCTGATGAGAAAACTATAGCATCCCATTTAAAAAAACTACATTGACCTTCAGATCTCGTCTATTACTCCACCCAGAGGAAAATAATTATTACCGCATGATGCACCCCATTTTGTCAAGCAACTTTTGTAGGAACACATTTTTAATAACTACAACTCCTTCCGAAATATCCCGCTGTAATCACTTAAGTTGGACACCCTGTATATTCACCTTTATCGAAACCAAATTCCCGGTTTTGAGAAATTGTATCAGGAGAATATGATGTGCCAGGAGGTATTCTTCGTGCCACTTCCCAGAATTTTAGTGACGTCGAATTCCAGGAATTTCCGGGAACCCCTTTTGCGAAACCAAGTTCCAGATTTCGATTAATCGAACGCACAATATCGACATGTAGCACACCGTTGAACTCGTCTCGGTGCCCGCTGTTAGATTCTGATGAGAAAACTATAGCATCCCATTTAAAAAAACTACATTGACCTTCAGATCTCGTCTATTACTCCACCCAGAGGAAAATAATTATTACCGCATGAAGCACCCCATTTTGTCAAGCAACTTTTGTAGGAACACATTTTTAATAACTACAACTCCTTTCGAAATATCCCGCTGTAATCACTTAAGTTGGACACCCTGTAGATTCACCTTTATCGAAACCAAATTCCCGGTTTTGAGAAATTGTATCAGGAGAATATGATGTGCCAGGAGGTATTCTTCGTGCCACTTCCCAGAATTTTAGTGACGTCGAATTCCAGGAATTTCCGGGAACTTGGACTCAGAAACCAAGGATTTAATTAATAATCGGAACTTAGATAGCTGTTGTATCGATTTTATAACAAATCCGATTATAAATTAAAGTTGTATACATAGTGCGCAAAATTACAATTATAAACGTTAGTTGTAAATAATTTAATAACTATTCTAAAGCTCAATGTATAATAAATCATTTAGTTTATTGAATAAATGCAGATTTTCAAAAATAACGCAGAACTCGTTTATTTATTTAAATAAACCTCTCTTGATATCCATATCCCATAAATAATTTCAGAAAATAATGAAAATTAACAATAGCAAATCGAAGACTATAAAATTTAAATTCACAGAATTTCGCATCCCGAAATTGTATCAGGAGAACATGATGTGCCAGGAGGTATTCTTCGTGCCACTTCCCAGAATTTTAGTGACGTCGAATTCCAGGAATTTCCGGGAACTTGGACTCAGAAACCAAGGATTTAATTAATAATCGGAACTTAGATAGCTGTTGTATCGATTTTATTACAAATCCGATTATAAATTAAAGTTGTATACATAGTGCGCAAAATTACAATTATAAACGTTAGTTGTAAATAATTTATTAACTATTCTAAAGCTCAATGTATAATAAATCATTTAGTTTATTGAATAAATGCAGATTTTCAAAAATAACGCAGAACTCGTTTATTTATTTAAATAAACCTCTCTTGATATCCATATCCCATAAATAATTTCAGAAAATAATGAAAATTAACAATAGCAAATCGAAGACTATAAAATTTAAATTCACAGAATTTCGCATCCCGAAATTGTATCAGGAGAACATGATGTGCCAGGAGGTATTCTTCGTGCCACTTCCCAGAATTTTAGTGACGTCGAATTCCAGGAATTTCCGGGAACTTGGACTCAGAAACCAAGGATTTAATTAATAATCGGAACTTAGATAGCTGTTGTATCGATTTTATTACAAATCCGATTATAAATTAAAGTTGTATACATAGTGCGCAAAATTACAATTATAAACGTTAGTTGTAAATAATTTATTAACTATTCTAAAGCTCAATGTATAATAAATCATTTAGTTTATTGAATAAATGCAGATTTTCAAAAATAACGCAGAACTCGTTTATTTATTTAAATAAACCTCTCTTGATATCCATATCCCATAAATAATTTCAGAAAATAATGAAAATTAACAATAGCAAATCGAAGACTATAAAATTTAAATTCACAGAATTTCGCATCCCGAAATTGTATCAGGAGAACATGATGTGCCAGGAGGTATTCTTCGTGTCACTTCCCAGAATTTTAGTGACGTCGAATTCCAGGAATTTCCGGGAACTTGGACTCAGAAACCAAGGATTTAATTAATAATCGGAACTTAGATAGCTGTTGTATCGATTTTATTACAAATCCGATTATAAATTAAAGTTGTATACATAGTGCGCAAAATTACAATTATAAACGTTAGTTGTAAATAATTTATTAACTATTCTAAAGCTCAATGTATAATAAATCATTTAGTTTATTGAATAAATGCAGATTTTCAAAAATAACGCAGAACTCGTTTATTTATTTAAATAAACCTCTCTTGATATCCTTATCCCATAAATAATTTCAGAAAATAATGAAAATTAACAATAGCAAATCGAAGACTATAAAATTTAAATTCACAGAATTTCGCATCCCGAAATTGTATCAGGAGAACATGATGTGCCAGGAGGTATTCTTCGTGTCACTTCCCAGAATTTTAGTGACGTCGAATTCCAGGAATTTCCGGGAACCCCTTTTGCGAAACCAAGTTCCAGATTTCGATTAATCGAACTCAGAATATCGACATGTAGCACATCGTTGAACTCGTCTCTGTGCCCGCTGTTAGATTCTGATGAGAAAACTATAGCATCCCATTTAAAAAAACTACATTGACCTTCAGATCTCGTCTATTACTCAACTCAGATGAAAATAATTATTTACCGCATGAATGCACCCATTTTGTCAAGCAACTTTTGTAGGAACACATTTTTAATAACTACAACTCCTTTCGAAATATCCCGCTGTAATCACTTAAGTTGGACACCCTGTAGATTCACCTTTATCGAAACCAAATTCCCGGTTTTGAGAAATTGTATCAGGAGAATATGATGTGCCAGGAGGTATTCTTCGTGCCACTTCCCAGAATTTTAGTGACGTCGAATTCCAGGAATTTCCGGGAACTTGGACTCAGAAACCAAGGATTTAATTAATAATCGGAACTTAGATAGCTGTTGTATCGATTTTATAACAAATCCGATTATAAATTAAAGTTGTATACATAGTGCGCAAAATTACAATTATAAACGTTAGTTGTAAATAATTTAATAACTATTCTAAAGCTCAATGTATAATAAATCATTTAGTTTATTGAATAAATGCAGATTTTCAAAAATAACGCAGAACTCGTTTATTTATTTAAATAAACCTCTCTTGATATCCATATCCCATAAATAATTTCAGAAAATAATGAAAATTAACAATAGCAAATCGAAGACTATAAAATTTAAATTCACAGAATTTCGCATCCCGAAATTGTATCAGGAGAACATGATGTGCCAGGAGGTATTCTTCGTGCCACTTCCCAGAATTTTAGTGACGTCGAATTCCAGGAATTTCCGGGAACTTGGACTCAGAAACCAAGGATTTAATTAATAATCGGAACTTAGATAGCTGTTGTATCGATTTTATTACAAATCCGATTATAAATTAAAGTTGTATACATAGTGCGCAAAATTACAATTATAAACGTTAGTTGTAAATAATTTATTAACTATTCTAAAGCTCAATGTATAATAAATCATTTAGTTTATTGAATAAATGCAGATTTTCAAAAATAACGCAGAACTCGTTTATTTATTTAAATAAACCTCTCTTGATATCCATATCCCATAAATAATTTCAGAAAATAATGAAAATTAACAATAGCAAATCGAAGACTATAAAATTTAAATTCACAGAATTTCGCATCCCGAAATTGTATCAGGAGAACATGATGTGCCAGGAGGTATTCTTCGTGCCACTTCCCAGAATTTTAGTGACGTCGAATTCCAGTAATTTCCGGGAACCTCTTTTGCGAAACCAAGTTCCAGAATTTCTAAAAATGTATCAGAAGAATAATAGTACCGCCGTATTTCTCTGTATAGAATTTTGCTATAATAGTTTATAATTTTTACTTTATTAGTCATGTTGTAGAGATAGTACGTACTTTGTAAATAGTTATAAATTATACAAGTTATACATTAAGTATTAAAATAATGTAGAAAGAATAGATAAAAATAAACAAATAAAGTGTGATATAAATGTATTTATTTAACATATCTTCCAAAATGGATTCCAAAAATTTCCCACTCCTAAAATCAGAATCTTCGCATAAGAACTTTGTATCAGGAGAACATGATGTGCCAGGAGGTATTCTTCGTGTCACTTCCCAGAATTTTAGTGACGTCGAATTCCAGGAATTTCCGGGAACCCTTTGCGAAACCAAGTTTCAGATTCGATTAATCGAACTCAGATACGACTGTTGCACTCGTTGAATTTGTCTCGATGCCGCTTATAATTCTGAAGAGTAAACTATAGCATCTCATTTAAAAAAACTTACATTGTACCTTCAGATCTCGTCTATTCCCAAGCCAGAGGATAATAATCATTATTTACTGCATGATGCACCCATTTTGCAAGCAACTTTTGCAGGAACACGTTTTTTAATAACTACAACTCCTTCCGATATCATATCCCTATAATCACTTAAGTTGGACACCCTGTACATTCACCTAATCGAAACCAAATTCTCCGATTTTGATGAAATTGTATCAGGAGAACATGATGTGCCAGGAGGTATTCTTCGTGCCACTTCCCAGAATTTTAGTGACGTCGAATTCCAGTAATTTCCGGGAACCTCTTTTGCGAAACCAAGTTCCAGAATTTCTAAAAATGTATCAGAAGAATAATAGTACCGCCGTATTTCTCTGTATAGAATTTTGCTATAATAGTTTATAATTTTTACTTTTATTAGTCAGTGTTTGTAGAGATAGTACGTACTTTGTAAATAGTATAAATTATACAAGTTATACATTAAGTATTAAAATAATGTAGAAAGAAAGATAAAAATAAACAAATAAAGTGTGATATAAATGTATTTATTTAACATACCTTCCAAAATGGATTCCAAAAATTTCCCACTCCTAAAATCAGAATCTTGACATAAGAACTTTGTATCAGGATAATATGATGTGCCAGGAGGTATTCTTCGTTCCACTTCCCAGAATTTTAGTGACGTCGAATTCCAGGAATTTCCGGGATCCCCTTTTGCGAAACCAAGTTCCAGAATTTCTAAAAATGTTGTTTCCTTGTTTGCCGTTAATCCGGCTCGAAGGACCACAATACATTTATATTCAAAAACAGCAGGCAGATCTTCGTTCCTCGAAGTCCAATTTGTTAATTGTAATTTCTAAGTTTCCACTGAAGTACCACAACTCTCTCTTTCAACCAACGTGCACTCGAGCATCTACAACTCGCAAAATAATTAACAAAGAACAGTACAATCTTCTTTAAACACCAAAAGGTACTAAAATTGACAAATCGCAATCCTTTTATCGAAAGCGATATAAAATAGTATAATTTCAAATTATTACTTAACAAAGTGTTGTACGAAAGGAGAAAAATTCAAATCAATGAACGTTCTGACTTACAAAATTAAAAAAAGGGAGAACCTAAATAATACAGGTACCATTGAACAAATCAAGCAAAAAATAAAACATCGTCAAGATGAGTTTCACGTTTTCTTTATTGTTATTAAATTAATATGTTGTTCAAGACTTATACACATATACGCATGTATGTGTGTGTCTGTCCGTGTTTTATGTATGTACGTTTGTGTGTGTGTGTACGATTGTGTGGGATCGTGTCCTAACTAAAAGCGAACGATCGTGCCCGCGTCATTGATCAACCAACCCCTTCTTCGTATCCCTAACCCAAACCCCCCCACCCCCCCCCCCTCTCGTTTGCACACACACACACACACACCCGTATATGTCTATATTACGCACGTATGTATGTATTGTATATAACAGCGACAATTACAATGCATCGTTTATGATCAGTAATAATAATCGTAATCGAAAAACCTTACCCGATTACTAGATGAAAACGAAAAAGAAAAAGACCTGGCGAAGTTAATCGTAATGATCGTTTTATAATAGTACAGTCGTTATTACTCGTAACCCTTAAGTCCATCATGTTTTTTTTTGTCATTTTTTCTTATCTTTCTTTCTTTCTTTTTTTTTTTTTGTTTAATACTTATATCACTCGTTATAGATACAGGGATACAGAAAAATAATACCGCGCGGCTGTGGTGGAATTTTTCCTTCCACTACATTTATATATATGTATACATATATATTCTATGCACAGTGTAAATATGTATATGTATATGTATATATATATATATGTATATTATAAAAGGGGATCGAGGACTGTCATTAGAATTACAATTCTTTACTTCTTTTTTTTACTTTTCTTCGTGTTTCTTCTTCTTCTTTCTTTTTTTTTTTATCTTTCTCACGCAGATTCGCTCTGTCTTCGGTCATCGACCATTCAACGATCGATCTAAAATCATCGATCGTCACGAGAAAATGATTGATGGATCTAGAAGGATATTTAGGTTGTTCCGTATGCTTTTATACTTAAGTTCGTGGAATTGATGAGCATGAAAAAATATAATTTGGTACCGAAATTTCATTTGCAACGCGATATCTCTATAGATATTTTTGTTTAATTACTATTGGCAGCTACATTCATGACACCCAAAGTTTGCTTACAATATCTGCGACAAGAAGAATTTGCATAATTGTGAAATAAGTAGACGGGTATCGAATTTAGTTACTGATCTATTATACGGTTTTTGTTCTACAAATTGTTGCGTTTTAATAGGGCTGTAAATTTATTCCGGCTACAATGGACTCTAGCGATTTTTCTTTCGATTAGATTTTCCCCTCGGGTTACTGTACAATTTTTTCTGATTAATGATAGACGTGTCTTTTAGGTGAAATAGATGAATGGATATTTCAGGGATGTAGCTCAAAAGTGATTGTTTCTTTAATGCCTCTTTGTATGCCAGATGATTGATGCGTTGTCCACCATTACGAGGAGCGAACCATGTGAAAAGCAAAGTATCGATTTGCTTCAAGAATTCAGGTTCGTTAACGCGTCGTACAGAGAAGGAAGACTAATTTTGAACGGCATTATTTTACTAATAATACAAGATAGCAAACTGAAAGATTCATGAAGATTAACTATTCGTTCGCCTGATAATTCAAGTTTCAATATTTATTTTAAAATCTAAGAAAATATACGAGAATAAATTGTCAAAAATTAAATATTGAAATCCAGAATCCTACGTTAAATGTTACAGAAATAATGAAAAATCTGAGAAGCAAAATTTGAAACTGTTACTACACATTAATATAAATATAATATCCATAGAAATAATTATAAGTTTGAATACGAATCCTATAGAATATAGAATTAAAACTAAATTATTTTTAGCCAAATAAACTACATATTACAATAAAATTAAAATTCTGTTAGATCAATTCTCGTGACGATCGACGGAGAATAAAATTTCAGATCCCGTTGTCAATCGTTACGTCGCACCGTCTCATTTTTTTAAACAACATTAGGAGATAAATTGTAGCTTTACTTAACAATCCTACCAGCCGAGCTCGTCTACTTTGATTAGCACGAGATCGGGATATCAATTTTACACACGAGCTGCACTATTTAGGTCCTTGGTCCATTTTCGACGCATACGTTTTATTTACAAGACGTTTATTTACTTTTTTATTATTTTTGGTGCGTGCGTTAACCACTTACTTACTTCACTTTTTTTATTTATTTAATTGTATGCTTAAGGTGTCCTGCTCGCGACGGAATCGAGAGCGAATCGTCGAGAGATCTCAACCTGCGTGTGTTATACAAAGTGTTCTTTCTTTTTTTTCACACGTCGACAAGTGGATATCGAGAGAGAGAGAGAGAGAAAATTAGCTTCAATTAATACTTTTTCTTTTTTTTTTTGTCGGCTCGTGTTTAACGACTGAAAAGCGAGCAACTCGAAAGAATACGATAATCGGATGGTTCTTCGTCGGATTAAACGTTGATCAAGCACTTTATGGCCGAAAACTTTCCCCCAAGACAGAGTTGAAATCAAACTACGAGACTCATTCTTAATCGTAAACTCGATTAACCATTCGTTCTTAATTAACTAATGATATTTTATTCGCGGTGATCCATTCAACTTTGTACATTGGATCGAATCAATCTGAACGCTAAGTATTACAAATTGCAGAGTTTCCAATCGAAGGGAAGTTTTTGTACCGAAAACAAGCAAATACACTCGGATTTGATAGGTAATTCTGATTAATTAATAAACAATATGCCCGTTCTGGACGTTGAAATTTCAATACAAATACCCATCACGGATGTTAATCCGCTTCGATAATTTTTTTACCAGTAGAATCCGAATAATTTCAACGCTAACAAATTCGTACGATGGATAATTAATAATTATAACAGTATGAAACACAAATAAATCTCGTAATATCATTTAAGTGAAATAAGAAACGTTCTAAACATTTCTAATTACGTATAAAATGACATCAATAAATTTGGAATAGCGAATCGTATCTATTTTATCAAAGTATCAAGCTTTTATGTTTTCGTCTACGTTTTGTTACAATAAAACAAAAAGTCTGAACAATCACCGTCGTCTACCACTGAGGAATCGAGTAATACGAGCAAACGAACGATCTTCCCTTCAAAATTCCCGCGGGTCGATGGTTATTTTATTTCGAGAAAAGAAATGCTAATGACTCGTAGTAACCCTTTTCAAGCCTGTCTCAAAAGGTTAAGAGGAGCGTAACGCAGTCAACTCTCATCGTCCCCGGAGGCGAAAGACGATATTCCACCTCGCCGTGATCGGTATGGAAATATCGAAGGTATTCTCAAACGCTTATTTTTTTTTTCCTCGTTCTCACCGTCGCTTTTTTTCAATTTTTTTTTTCTCTTTGTATGGCATGCTATTACCTGTATATGACACATTTACAATAATAACAATATGTTACTCGTCGACAATCGCCACCCCATTCTTTTCTTATACTCGTACCTCTTCATCGTCTCTTCGTCTTTATGTA
The DNA here is from genome assembly GCA_022405125.1 of Anthidium xuezhongi. NCBI lineage: Eukaryota > Metazoa > Arthropoda > Insecta > Hymenoptera > Megachilidae > Anthidium > Anthidium xuezhongi. Next base: position 4,161,999 of record CM039649.1, read on the forward strand.
TACGTGTTTATATATACTCATATTTATATATTTATATATTTATATAATCCGAAAAGTTCAGTGTGTCGCTGGTGTGTGTGTGTTTCATTTTCGAAGGTCCTGGACCCCCCCTTCTGTTCCTTTCTTTCGTTCTCACGTATCTCACACCCCTTTTTCTCGTCTCGTCTCGTCTCGTTCTCACCTGCTCGATCGCGTATCACAAATGTTTCGAATGCATCGTTGAACGTCCGACGTTTCACAGGTCTGTTCTCTTACTTTCTAATCGCGATATTTTCATTTTTAATGCTAACTTTTCAGGCGGCAATCGTTCTATTACCTGTCGATAATTCTGTGATCATTGCTACAGGTTACAGAACAAGGAAATGATTTTAATTTAAAGAAAGCTCCAAATATATTAATTTTGTAGGAAATTAAATGAAAAATTCAAAATTTCAATTTACAGACAACTCTAAATATTCTAGAAATATAAACTTCAAAAAATCTCTAATTTAAATTTGATAAAAGTTTTGATATATTACATTGGTACAATAACAAATGTTCAATCACAGAATTACACGACTGGCGTAATATGCAATCACTTCCTTTTCAAAAAGGAAAATTAAAAGTTTCGTACAATTAAAATGTCGAATGATTTCCTGCCTACTGAAAAATTATTTCGTGATATGATTTCATGTTATGCACGCTTATCTTGTAACCGGCAAAGCATAGAAAGTAATTTTTAGTCTGCTACGAGAAATCAATTCAAAGCAACATTCAAATAATCAAGGTAGACATTTCTTTTAAATTCTATATTAGAAATTTGTATTCCTTCTATTCGTGTACTATATTCTAACAAAAATAAAAAATGAATTTTAAATTTTGAAAGCGCCAATTGAGTTAATGCACAGTAATTTGAATAGATCATTTGTCATTCCTCTAAATGAAATTCACAGATGTCCGAAGTAAATTATGCTACGATCATTCTGTCGGATTGAAATGGTAATTGATATTATCAGATCGTAAGACCAGAGAATTTACTGTTTTCTTTTTCCTTCTTTTTTTACGAAAGAGAAAGTCATCGCTCTTAAAGTCGCGAGAACACGACCTGTCCTTTCCATTAATTCTCGCTTAATCGTTTTCTAATGTTGATTCGTTCACACAGAAACACGTGAATTCGTGCCGACCAGTCGTTAAAGGGGTGTACGAGGCAGAAAAAATTTGTGCATACAGCCTGGCCACAGGCGAGCGTTTAAAAAATATTCAACAGGGAAGCATGAATGACCACAATCGTGATACAAAATACAAGGCAAGATTGGTCAAGATCCGACGAATCGTTTCCCTTCGATAAGCATGGTTTTCGATTATCGTAATCGTCGCGTTCGCTTTTATAATTTTGTCCAAGTGATTATCAATCAAATTAGAAAAAGTTACCAATACTAAATAAGTTTTGCTTTGTTTCAAAGAAAGGAATTTGAAAAGTTTATTTATGCTACATGCTGAATACGTACGAGGATGAAAAACCATGCTATCAAGTTTATGAATTTTAAAATAAAAACGCTAACAGACAATCTGTTATAAACTATACGAAGAGATGTGTTTCGGATAAAGAAATGATGTTTCTGTTTGCACTGGGTATTTCATTTCTCTTCGGTAAATAATTACCAAACGTTATTTAAATAATACTTTTAGAATTTTTTAACTTTAATTAGGTAAAAAGTTAACTCCTTCGACCCCATATCTTAAAATTTATTATACAAAGTTAAGTACTACGATATAATAAATCACAAAGTAGGAAAATCACGGTAATTGAAAGAGAAAAATATAAAAATATTAAAGAACTTAGTTAAATAATACTGTGTTTTCAATAATAAAATCCAACATATCCACGAATTGTTTAAACACGAGCTAATACGTTTGTTAAAACACGCGTTTGCTAATAAGCAAACCCTAAATCTAATAAAACTTGCTTTAATTTAGTTAAGACGTAGATCTACGAAACGATTCGCTCCCCTCGAAGTCTAAACAAATACTGAAGAAGGTCGATGAACCGGTGTGCTGATATTCAGCCTACCCCCAGGTGCAAACAGAAACCCTACGCTTCTTATCCACCGAATATTGTGACCTGTGTAGTCCGTCGACGAGATCAATGAACCCCCTGTCACACGAAAAATGAAACCGCGAAAGATCAAAGTACGACCTCCAATCACTATCTGATTTGCAACGATCTCCACGTTGTGGCACATCACGTTCGCTATTGCTATTTCGTAAGATACTCTCGAATTTATCGTTCACACGCGGGACAAGACGCAAACGAGGACTCATTTTCTCTCAGACATCATCCCCTTACAATTTACGTTACCCGTTATAATAAAATACACATTCACGAAATGTCACAGTGCTTTGTTGTTGCTTCTTTTTTTGTTCTTAAACCTTAAACACGAAACGAACCGTAGCATCTCGTACATCCTCTCCCCCCCATCCGAACCCCATCCGTTTCTCTCGGTATCTCTAATTATATATACAAGGTGGAAATTGATTAAAGTGTCCTCTGATAAATCACGCAATCTCTCTCTTGCACGCCGTTATAAAAAATTGATTCGTTTCTCACCAAGGGTGCTCGATAATCGTTTCGACATTTTCCTCTTCGTCGCCCCGGTCTCCTCGATCCACCGTCGCTTCCGGCCTTAAAAATTAACAGCTCGTCCGATATTCACCTGTAGATGTTAACGCACCTGTGCTGTGCGACGTTATGAAAAATATTCTTGAAGACAATCGTGTGGCCCATCACAGATCGTTCCAGCGTCGGAGGTACGCTCGAAGAAACCAAAGAACAAATCAAATACGTGCACACACACACACGCGCGCATACACGCTCTTTCTTTCGTCGTCTATTTTCATCCCTCGAAAAAATTAAACTTAGTAAGGTCGTTCTTACATCGTGCGTATGTATAATATATATATTTATATATGTATATGTATATGTAACAAGAGTCTCCGTTGCTATGTACACGTGTGTTCAACACTTTGTATCTCGATCATCGAACGAGCAGAGTTCCAAAAGGGGGTGAATGGTACAACGTCGATCGATCGTCCCTCTATTCCCACCACACACATAAGTTCCACACTTGTTCTATTTGCCGACGGGGGGTGAATGATCCACCGTCTAAGCACGATCCAGCTAAGGATCGATGGTCGCTCGGTTAAAGGCGCGTGTGTCTAATATGTACATTCCACCAAGGACCATGCGGGGACAGTCCGCTGGACGAGGGAGCACCGGTGATCCTTGGCTGTTATTTTACTTTTTTTTTTGTTAATAATTTTTTTTTAAGGCAGTGTCGTTCGTCGGCGACGAACACGATCTCCTCCGTATTCGTTGGCAGTAAAAGTCCTGGCGTTTCTCGAACACCGTGCTCTTGTTCATTCTTCAAGACCCCGGCGGTCTTTTGGATCCGATCGCGTCCGCTTGTTCGGCTAACAAAACCAGCAGCAACAGCTGTCTCCAGGTGTTAGCCTGATCCTGGACGAGGATCGAGGACGATTCAAGCTCGATTTCGAAGCACGGTCCCGTGTGTCATACGGGCTCCTCCCGTTTGAAGTTGATGTTCTGCGAGGCGCAGAAGTCGCGCGTGAACGGGATGCAGTTGAACAGCTTGCACACCTCGCACTCGTACACCGGCACGTTGTAGAACAGGGTCAGCAACAGGGTGAACAGGACCACGATCAGGATCAGGCAGACCCAGATTAGCCAGACCTTGCGACGACGATCGTAGTGGCCGAACGAGATGAAAGGCATCAGAGCGTAAGCAGCGAGAAAGCCGAAGATGAAACCGAACAGATGGGCGTAGTTGTCCACCCAGGGAAGAATGCCGAGGATCAACAGACCCAACAGGATGAAGATTAGCTTCGACAGGGCCCGTCGTGGGTGCTTCAACATCGGCCAACAGTGCAACACCTCGACGATCAACGTGGCGAGGAGGGCGAAGTGTGCACCTGCTGGTCCGACCTGGAATCATTCATTCGCGGATACTGTTTCCAACTGTTTCCATTTTATTATCGTTCTCGAATTAAAACTGATACTCGAAACAACTATTCACGAGCCGTGTGTGTTTATCGTAATCGAAGCGGCAAGGAACTCGCTAAGTGCAAACGGCAAGTTTCATAGGACTAATCAAAGAAGGGAACATTAATTAACTGTATATCGCGGAGAGAATTGTACTGTGTATAGAAGGAAGGTGCGTTTAAGCAAATTAATTGGAACAAATTGGACGATATTAGTTCCCGAGGGCCGCTTTCTGTCCACCTTTATTCCCTCTCGAGGCTCTACCAGCAGAATGCACGGTCTTGATAGAAGGGAAACAACGGGAAACGGAACTGACGTATAACTCGGAGTTTAGCAAAGTGTTAAGAGGTAAACTATCGGACGATAAGGCGACGGTAGCGCGCGAACGACGCCGTAAAGGAAACGATTGTTATAGTGTTAACCCCTTTCATGGATATAAGTCACGGTGCAAGCTGGTCCCTGAGCAATTACTTTACCCTGGCGGGTCAAAGCGTCGATTAAATCGACGATATACAATGAAACGCACCGCTAAGCGTCCCGTGAGATTATTCAATTAAAACTTCACCGTGACGAGACTAATAAAACCTCTCCTACCGGCTCGATGAGCAATCGGCCACCGATTTCGTGTTAAATCATCGCTTTTCTCTTTTTAAACGTAATTATAGAAAATTCATTTACATACTTCCGTTTTGTTTTCGACTATACCGTTTTCAAAGTTTAATCGAAGAACAATCTTCTGTTTGCTCGGTGTAATCAATTAAGATGAAATATTGAACTGTTATTTAAGAAAGAACATACCTCTGCTCTGTAAGGAACGAATATCGCGCTGGCCAGGTTTCCAGCTAGTGCCCCGATGAAATAAATCAAAGCGATTCGCAACGAGCCCGTTAGCTTCTCCAAGTCCCGCATCAGGAAATATTGAACCAATAGCGTTATACACAGATGAAGGATTCTGTAATCAAAAGCACACAGGAACGCGAATCAATAAAGTGCTTTCGATAAAATACATCGTACGTTTCACCGACACATAAGGCTGATTAATTTTTGCATCGGCCCTCGAACAGATGTACGCGTAACTGAATATTTTATTTATCATTTAATTTGCGACAGATATCGTTACTTTGATGTATAATATTTAATATTTCAAATGAGAAATAAAAAGATTGAAAGTTACTTCGAAACTAATACCCAATTTAATTTGACTGTTTCCGCTTCCAGACGTTTCAATGGTTTCGCTTAAATTCTTACCCAGCATGAAGAAAAGTGGTAGTGAAGAGTCTGTAGAATTGATCTGGCCATTCTGGATGAAGGAACGGTATCATGCCGCAGACGTCGTGCAAACACTCGACCTGGGAACAGAGGGACGCCTCCTCGTGGAAATAACCGTGCACAAAATCGCAGTACTCTTTCGTGGTGATTCGACACATGCCGTGGATGCCGATACAACAAGGATGCCCTATCACCTCGCACACCATGTGCTCCGCCATTTTATCTTTGTACCGACCCACCGGGAAGTTGATGTTCCCCCGTTGACTCCCGTTTCTACTGTTGATAAGCGTAAAATGTTTTTCTCGATATTAGGCTGTTCACCAGACATAAAATAAGATTTCTCAATTTTGAAATATTGAAACTCCGATCCAATTTCATGACATAAAAATATCAAAAAATATCGCTCGCGATGTATCAATTCGAAGCTTAAGGATCCACGAAAATTATGTTACAAACGGCTCATAAATGTTTTCGCTATAGAATGTATTATTCTTTGTCGGAACAAACAATAAGTTAAATTCAGAGTTTCGGCTATTAGGGAGTTAACTCGAATTGATGCGAACGGAATAAGTTTCATGGAAATTGTGCAAGCTTGAAATAACAACTTTTAACGATTTACCTAAATCGTTGATTGAATGAATTTGTTTTCCGACAAATGGGCCATTTGGTGATGTCATCCGGCCATTCGTACGGCGCGATGCTTGCCGGGGCATCGCAAAACTTTGGATCCAATCCGCACACTGATCCACTTATCCGTCCGCCTGGTCCACTGTCCCCGGGTCCCCATTTCTTCCACGTCGATATCGTATTCTAAATTTTTCATAAATCATCCGTTCTTATCCCCCGTTATCGTAAATAATTCAGAACGAAAAACAGAATATCTTTTAACCCTTCGGTGGCGACGCGCGTGTCTATTTTATAAAATACTCGACAAAAATGCGATTAATAATATTTCTGTATATGCACCACCGGAGAATTACACGTAGTTACAACAGCGTGCAAAATTAAAATAAAAATAAGAGTAATTTGATTAAAATTTACCGTAGCAGTTGATCTCAATCCCCGGACCAATTGGTTTGCAAGAGAGAAGATTATATTATAAAAACGGCACGAGTATATTCGAGAAGGGCGTTTAATCCGCGGGCGATTAGGACTTTTAGAACAGTAATAAAATAAGAACTCACAGAGCAATCAGCTTTGCTGGATTGCACGCAGCCGGAATCGTCGTTCCTGATGCAGCAAGCGGTGTCCCGTTCCCTTTCCCGCCACACGTCGATCTCCTTCAGAATTTTAATATCCCGACGCATACACGGTGCAAACTTTGCGCCCAGATGAATCAAGTCCGCCGCTCTAGGACCGAACCAGAAATTCGCAGGTTCCTGGTAGTCCACTTGTTGCAACGATAAGCTCGTCACTAGAACCTGTAACAGGGCATTCGTCCGGCTGACAATTTCCATCCTTTGAGTCCAAGATAGATATTGGAATACAGTGTGGATAAAATTACTTGGAATTCGAGTAAAATAAAACCAGAGTCTTTGGAAAAAATTGAAGGCAAACTCACCAATCCTGATCTGTGACTGAGATCCATGCCGACGGGTCCAAAACCGTAACACGCCAGTGATATTATCAGAATGAGGATTTGCACTGTGGTGATCCAATACGTGAAGTAAGGTCGATGATCTTCAAAGTCGTCCAGCTGTTTCTTGACATCCGGTTTCTGAGACACGCTCTTTCGAAACGATCTACTGCAATCAGAAACGAAAGAAAACACTCAATTTTTTTTTCGAGTGACATTTGAACTAAATAATAATGATACAACGGGAAGGAATGCACGTTTATCGATAATTACTGCTACTCCACGGCGAACAGAGGATCTTTTGAACGTGAAAGCTGCAGAGTAGAACGATAACCAAAGTATATATCACAGTTGACATTTTTTAAATATCACTTTGCTCCAACAAGACGATTTGCGTCACGGTTCTTTTCATTTCTGACATTTTGCCGCTTGTCCACGTTTGTTATTTGTGTTTCACGTGTATCTCCAACTGGGTCGTAGCTACATAATAAAACCTTCACGCGATCGTTAAAGCGGAATGCAGGAGGGAGGAAGTTGTTTTAATAAAGCCACATTACCATCCCATCCATGGAACGCAGAAATTCGCGAAATGAAACAACCGTCAGGAAGACAAATTCGTGTAGTAAAATTTCCTCGTGGTTTCTGTAACTTGTCTTCCTTTTTTTTTTGTCGGTAATCACCTAATTATAATTGTAAAATTTATTAACAGAGGTAAAAAAAAATAAATTTTAACAAGCGGTTTCCCTTCGCGACGATTCAAAATGAAACTGTTCACAACTTTTGACACCGTGTACCGTTATCATTTCTCGTTTACATATTTTGATGCCGATTCCGATTGTTTTTCTATTCGAGCGATGACGAATTGTTGTCGGATGGGAAATTTTTACGAGCTATGGACAAAAATATCTGGCAATAAAATTATTCATATGGAAATTCATTTATTGACCGTTCCAAAATCAATTTCTTCATCGACGTGGAACGGTGGCATCAATATACAATGACTGTCCGATATCTGATAAACGTACACGCGGAATGCAAAATAAAACTGAAGGGAGAATCGTGATTTTTAGTTTTTTACAATCTCTTCTTTTTCGGCAAATCTATCTACACGCGATGTTAATAACAATATCCATACTGCGGATAAACACAACAATGAAACGTAGCAATAAAATATCATCCATTGAAATTCTGTAATGTTATGTACCCATTGAAATATTTCCGTTATTGTATGGATAAAATATTTAACGGAAATATCCATAAAATATCACGCTTAGAATGTACGCTGTTTTGTATAGATTCCAATCCGTGGACGAATAATTATTTTATAAGCCGAAAACAATGGTACATACATAAAAAGAATAAAAACGTAAAATAAATGCCTGTAAAATTCGATACCCGTGCAAAGTGTATGCGTTGGATGCAAGGAACAGCTATTAAAATTAGTAAAAATCTATGGCCCTGTCATTTTAAAACTGTCCATCCTATTTTCATAAATCTTATACCAGAGGAAAGGGGAGACTTTCTATTTTAAAACGGCATTTGTTTCATGCAAATCGGTGGATCGGTTTTTGAGATATCGTGATCGAAAGGGAAACATATTATTCGATACTTTACTGCCGTTTTTCGCTGCCGCGATCGGACCTCTCACTCGCACTTACTTTCACTGACCACTCGCAAGGTTTACTATCGTTGCCCCGCCCACTGACTGACGCGTGTAGTGTCTTACTACTGTTTACTACGACGCGTACGCACTTCCTGAAAAGAAGGTAGGTCAGGGCGTTCCCGCCAATTTCGGCCGTCATTCATCATTCTGTGCGTATGCGAACTATGTCTCGCGTTTAAAGCCTTATATCTCGGGAACTACTTGAGATATCGATGCGCAACAAAATGCATGGTCAAGGGCACACTTTTCTCTATATTATAGCTTACTATTTGTAACATTTTATGTAATATTATTTTAATAAATAATATGCAATGATAGGATTTATTATCTTTTATATTTTTATGTATTTTTTGTTATATGAACTACTGTATTATTATTATACTACTCATCGAATAAAGAGTTTTTAAAGATTTCGAGAAATATTGTACAACTCACCCTAAGAACCTGCCAACGATTCCCATGCCGTACTGTCGCCTGTTACTGTTGTCGAATATTCGATCGATGGTACTCGGAGAAATTCTCGTGCCACCGGTTAAATCCCTCCTAAGAGTCACCCCCTCGTCCTGCTGCACTCTAGTACCCTCGCCCAACGGGGTATCGTACCTCGACCTGCTCCAACTCGTTTTTCTGTAATCTCTTTCCCGTTGTAGATCATGACACTTCGTACTTGATGTTGGATTTAACTTTCATCCGACATCAAGTATCGAACACAAACAACTTTTAATTCCATCCTCATTTTGTAATTCAATAGCCGAACAATATCGAAATTGTTGCATCGACAATATTACGGCATATTTGCCCGGTCAATTCCTTACAAATTTTTGTGAATTTTAATGCGCCAAGAAGGTATCAGAAAGGGTAGATCGTAAAGATACATAGATTAATAAATACTTGTAAGTTATTCTTTTGAAATAAAACTTTGATTTTTAAAAGTGTGCAAAGAAAAGAATTACGAATTCTTACCTCGAAATGTAATGGTCCCTCGGGATGTGACGAGGTCGCCTGATCTGTCCATCGATCGTCGTCCTCTCGTCTTTCTGCGAGGCGAATCTGCAAAAGATCCTCAGAAAAATGTACCTAGACTCTCTGCTACCATGAAAACCCACGAAAATTGCATCGAAAATTGATCTTACCTAACCAATTCCTCGGACGTTTCACGCTCGGCCGCGGAATCGAGCTGATCCGCAAGTTTCGCGCTCTCCTCTTCGTCTTTGACCAATCCACCGATACCCTGATCGATTTGAGATTGTGACTGTTGCGAGGGTGGCGGTGGAAGCGGGGGTGGAGGCGGTGGTGGTCTATCGAAGAAGGACACTTCTTCCTCCTGACCGTTTTCGAGCGACGACGCGGCCTCTGTCCTCGTCATGTAAGGAATCACGCTTGGTGGAAAGCTTCGCGATTCGGGCCTGGTCTGCGATCTCTCCCGGGATCGTTGTCTTGTCAGCGACTGCAACATAACGTTAATAATTTTGCAAAATATTGCTTTAAACGAACACTAACAGAAAATTCGGAAGAAAACTCTGTTCGAAGTAATCAGTTCTCGGAAACAGTGCTATTGCAAACATAATTATTGCGAACATTCGCGCAGCATTAGCACAGCCGTTGTTAATAACGTTTTACCGTGTATTATTGCATTTATCGGTGTTTATTAATAGTATGCTAATCAGTGCCGCACCTATTTTCACCCTCGAAATAGAAACGTATTCTGGCAGCCATTTACGACGACCCATATACGTGTGCGTGCCATAGCGTTATGGCAGCGGTGGCTAATTTCGAGGAGCGTAACAGCGATTCGTTAATATTAAAACAACGAGACCAGTCTGTTAACAATCTCGCGCCATTCGATCGATCGAAACCGTCGCAACGGTGCTTTACGAATCACGATAACGATCTCAGGAATTATTTTATGCGATTAAACGCGCGATTATTCGCATCAGAAAACGACGCGCCTCGTAATTAGCATCCTTGCGCGCGTTAATTCGTAACCTCGATGAACGCCATTGCGAATGCCTATTATCTCCAACGAATTTAATTACCCCCCGTAAACCGTGTACACGTGAAACGTCTTGGGACGTTACTTCGCTGAAGTTAACGACCTGTCGTGACAGTTTGTCGTTTCTTTCTCGCCCTCGATCGAACCCGTCTTAACTTCGCGCGACACGTTTTAACTTTACGCTAACACTTCAGGTATCTGCGATTCTTGAAGCACTTAAAATACAGTTACGAGGTAAATGCTTCAACGAGAGTACGGAGTATACGAAGGTTTTAGCGTACTTTCCCTGAAATCGATGATTCTTATCGTTTTATATTTCTCTCTGCGTCGAGAATGAAATCACCGAGTAAATTATATTTGTCGATTTCTGCAAAATGTTCCACGAAATTCGCACACGCTTTCCGAATCGTGTCTACGCCATTATGCATGTAGATTTGTATTTAATTACGTGACCACGAGACAACGAACGCTTCTATCGAATGCTCTCGTTAAAACGTGTCGTGCGTGGCGCCAGGGTGATCGATATTAATGACGAATCAATGGTGTAATCCAATATCATCAGTACGGCAGGCTAGCTAACGGACCTCCGGTTATTAAGGTACGCGAATTAATATGAATTATTGCCATACGAACAGCGTTATTCCAATTAAAATCCAACCTAACGTTATCTCAAAAATGAAATTTAACACCGCCTACGGAAACGCTCGTTATACAATTGATATACTTTCTGTATTTCATCGTTTCCTCTGGCTCGGTGATAATCCAAACAGCGGGTCATGCAATTATATTCTTCGCTTACGAAGGCGGAAAAGTCAAGCGGATTTTACAGTCCGGCTCGATCGAACATGAAAATAACAAATTATTCTGTACCCCCTCTCTCTCTCCCTCTCTTTCATTCTGTTGATCCTTTTTTCGGGTTAGCCAGGATTAATCGAGCGGGCGTGTAACAGATGCGATTAAATTGGGTGCCCGGAAAATCTTTTCCACGATGTTTTCTCGGTCGAAACCGGGCCAGAGGAGAACATGTAAAACGAGCTGAAAATTCGCGAGGATTTTATCGACAGGCTAGCGGTTTTCGTTGCTGAAGTTCCTATTTGCAATTTTATCTTAAAGTATTTCATCGATAATTGCTTTGTACTATCAATTATTTCATACACTTCTGGTCACTCGATGTATTGTATTTATCGAACGACTTAACGAAGATAAATGATTAATTGCGATACAGTACTTTTGAAATATCATTTGAATTAATATGTTATTAAAAAAGGAGCAACGTGTATATTATTTTTTTTTGCAGGCAATCGAGTTGAACCGAAAATTCAATATTTAATATTTAAAATTTCGACAGTTAATATTCCAGATTTTTCACAACGGTATGAACTGCTAGAACAATTTTACACAGTAGCTAACCATGAAAATGAAGAATTACCAACGACGTTCTACTTTAAATTCCTTTCTAAAAAAGATTTTAAAGAATTTGTTCAAAGAATTTCCTTTTAACGCGTTCGTTTTTAATCTTCAGTTTCTCGCCCCCCGTTCTAGACATTTATCGTCAACCCCCGATCGACGCCGAGCCCGTCGATAAATATTTGTTTTCACCAGCGAATCGGGCTAATAAACGAAGTACAGTTCTGTTTTTTTTTTTTTGCCTGGTTGTGGGCCTTTCGATATACGGCACTGCTTAATTGCGAGCAAGGACCAACCGATGGGGCAATTAACGGTCGGGGGGACTGGGGTCGTGACAATATAAAATCCCATCAGACGGACTCGATACGGTGCAATAAACATGGAGAATGTTAATTCCGGCATGTCGGGCACGAAATTAAATTCCATTCGATTTTACATTCGACTAGATTCAACCATTCTTCTCGCTGATTGTCGATGTTACATACATCTACTTTCTTCTTATTAATGCTCCGTACAGGCCATTCCATTATTGATTGATCGATCGATCAAATTTGTAGCGCCATCAAAGTATTTTCAAGACGATGACATTAAATGGTGTACTGTATATTTTAACCCTTTGCATTCGAAAACTTTTTTAACATTATTTATCAGCAACTCGAGAATAGTTACTTACAAAATAGCGAGCAACATACCATCGTAGATAAGATAATATTTGGAAGGAAATTTCGAAAAAGGAAAATAACTTAGTTAAATTTCCCTTAAAAATCATCTGCATTCTTTTCACGTCCCCTTAGAAGGGGCAATCGAGTGGAAAGGGTTAAATAAATTTTCAATTCTTTCCTATGCACCTACCCGTTAATAACATTGTATATATATTGACAATTATAATAACAATTTCAATAATATCCAATGATTTTCGATTGGAAGTACCTTCACATCATTTGACGGGCTGTTTTAATCGAACGACCTCAAAACAACCATCGTTTTCATAAATTTCAAAGTGTTCCACGTAGACGATCGTAACACGGCATGCAGCTAATTATTCATTTCGAAGTTTAATTACTCTATTGATCGTTCGGCCGTATTTGCTTTCAATTATACAATACCACTTCGTAAAGCGTTCACGGTTCGCAGTTAGGTCTACTATTAAACTCCCGTTTCCAACCTTCGTGTTGCGTTTGTCTGGTATCAATTTAAAACAGAAAAAAATAAAAATAAAAGGAGAACATTTACTTTAATACCAGCGATCGTGGTTCTCGAACGCGGTGTTCGATACTTTATCGTACAATGATAAAGATAAAATAAATATGGCAATTAAACAATTAAATTTACCATTGGTACGAACGAATTGCAGAGAGGATCGTTATACAACGCGACGCACAGGTTTCTCTGGGTTGCATAAAAATTTCATGCTTTTTGTGCCATTCACGTTGAAAAACGTTGTTAAAGCGACAACTTAAATAAAAAAAAAAGAACATTCCATCTGTTATTCGATGCTATTTTTGGTGCGTTCGACGAACAAAATTTTATTGGAAATAAAATGAAATTGTAGGACAAAAACTACTGGTTATGAAACTGACTGCGGGGAATGAAAAAAGAAAAACAACTGTTTACCACATTTTTTTTTACAGAACTTTAAAATAAACTTTTCTCGGCTGGAAGCAAGCAACGCAAACCCTACAGCACCCAATGGTGCCTTAAATTTATTTCTTAAGCCGACATCTTTCACAACTTTCGCGGAAATAAATCTGCAGTATTCAAGGCAATGGGGAATAGGTCGAAAAATTAGCGTGACCCAAATACGACTCCATTCTGGGATTTATAAAAGGATCGCGATTCTCTTAGCGATTATTAATTTTCCATAGGAACGTAAAGTGCTGTATTAAACCTGTTTTTAAACCAGTTATTCAGATTAAAATTTTGTAAATTTATTTTAAAGTAGATATTTGAATAAAATTTTGCTATTTTGTTAAAATTTTAAAAGATTAGCAAACGAAATGGTTAATTTACAAACTTTGATAGACTGATTTTATGGAGGAACGATATCCATCGTTGGAACAATAACGTGGCTCTCCAAGTAATATTTTACCATGACAAAATAACACTGGGAAATGTCGCATTTTTCTACGTGCATACGGTAGTACCACCATGACGAAAGTAGTATGTGTATTACCCCATTAATTTTTATTTATACAACGACGGAATCGTGTTCACGGAATTTATAGCCGACATTTGATATCGACATTTCGGCCAGAAGACGTATTCCTGCCGGCTTGATACGCCCTTTAACTATCTTCCCTTTCGGTCTACCGGTTTTCTCCACTCGCACTACTCTTCTCGATAATTTAACCAATATTTATATTCCGAATAAATACGATTCCCTCGATCGTAACCAAATGCTTGATACATCGAGATATGCTAAAATGTTTGATTGGCAACTGAGTCGCGGATGTTTACATTTTTATTTTCTACGGAATTATTTATCGGCGTTTGATGAATAATAATTCTGAAACACAATGCAAGCACCGTTCCATTTTATGGTAATTTCAATGATAATATTTGGAATTGCCATCTTGGTACATGAAAATTCATGGTGTTGAATTTTTTTTCTATATTTTTTGGATAATACCCAAGTTAATTGGCTCAGGGAACGACGATTGTTTATGGAACGATGTAACAAACAACGAGTCGATTCGTCTCCTCCAATTACACGTGTGAAACGGTTAAGATCCCGAGGATCGATTAGCGGAGTAACTGATTGTTCCTCGCGCGTTTTATTGAAGGCACGACGGAATTAATAACAGTCAGCATAGTATTTCGCGCCCGGAGCGTGTTGCACGATTTTACACGAAACACGTGCACGCAACCTTGTTGGAAAAGCCGAGCCGAGAGAACCAGGCTTCTCGCTTGGCTTTTTATTAAAATTTATATCGTACAACCGCGACGTAATAAAGAGACCATGGAGTCATTTATTAGCAGATACCTGATAAAACCGTTATTAACTAACATCGGTGTTACCGTAATCAGAACACAACGTTATTAAAGAAATTCCTCTTTTTCACTTTTAAAATTTCAACATTTTTTATAACAGGGTAGAAAAGTAATTTGCCGTCAAATTCTAGACCATGGTGTGGTGCGGTTTGAAAAAATTAGATAACACATTTTTTTGTTTCTACTGGAGTATCGATTGTCGTGTGTTACGAACAAAGGAAATTCTAAATTCTTTAATACAGCGTGCTAATTAATCAATCACGAATAATTCGAAGTCATGATTAAATATTTCGATATTTCCCCTCTCCAGCCCCCCTAAGATCCCGTTCTAAGTTCAATATCATAATTTTGGCAATTTAAATGCATTCGCGTGCGACACAATAGACACGAGCTGATATCTCGCGTCGCGTCCACGCGTTTACGCGTGTTGCATCGAGCTTGCCGAGATATCGTAATGAATTGTATCGATTCTGACCGGTCTGCTCGCGTTTGAATATTTATACTTTCATTACAGTGATACGCGCACGCGTTCGCGAGCGGGTGTACGCGTCGACGACGGCGTTCAACGAGGGAAAATCGAACTGTCTAACGCGGGATCGATTTAAACGCAATTACCTGCCTCGTTACGAGCCGGTCTGACCTGAAAACATGATATTTCCGCGGTACACGTGAAACGTCTACGTGACACGATAATTACCGGGGAAACAAAGAACTGAAATGAAAAAAAAAAAAAGAAGATTAAGCTCTTTTCTCGCTTGTCAATGTTTGTTCAAAGCCGGTGTATCTTCGTTGGCATAAAAATGAATAAATTTCGCGTATCTGTCTTATTTTCTATCGAGGACATTTCTTTCGACGGTTTCATGAAATGTTGACAAAACAAGGGGGTGGTTTTGTTCCACAGAATTTTCTGAATTTTAAATGCGTTTTCTGTAAAATTGAAATTTGATGTCGAACGTCGTGCACCATTGTAAACAGAGAATTTAATTTCGAGAAGATTAAATTTAACCCTGTCGCGGAATTTAAGGGCTGGAAACGTTCCGTGATATATCGTTAATAATTCCGTAACCCGTTCGTTTGTGTACAATACAACTACGACGATGTCTTCGACCAACGTTCAGAGTAAAATTCAAATATTAGCGAGGAAACAACAGCCCGGAGGTGGGCTAAGCTTTCTTCGTTCGAAATAGAGGAAACGCACACACACGAGGAGCCTTCCCGTTTCCCGGCACGACACGGAACAGTTGTCCACCGGAAGTTTGGTCTACTAAAGTTCCTACCGGACCCGGCCGCCGTTCAGCGTATTTCAAAACTTGCCACTTACCTCGGCTACCGGTCCAAACAAGCCGGACAACGACCGACTTATTCTTCCCGTTGCCTCGTAGCCGAGGAAAGTGTGCTGTTTGTACACACAAAGCCCCATTAGAATATTTTACACATGACCTACAAAAGAATAACGCTCCAACGAGTGTTTTTTGCCGTCTCGAGCACCATACTTTCGTTTGTACCCCCATTTTTACGCCACTTTTCTTCCGTCAACGACTGCAATTCAATGCAACTTTTAATTAACACGTTGATCGCCACTTTGACTATACGTGGGCGGCGCTTGAGCTTTACTCGAAACGACGAATTATAGAAATTACGAAATGTCGTGAAAATAATGGATTAATTCGAAAATACGATTAGGATAAAAACATGTGAAGTTAGATAATTTTTTTACCAGAGAAGAAATTTCAAAATCTACTTTTACACAATTTATTCTGATTTTCTCTAAGATTCCATTTAATTTTCTTCCAAATACTTTCAATCACAATTTTTCCCTGTTTAATTGTTCCAACTAATGGAACGGTCGTGAATCGAAATTTGAAAAATTTCAATCAACAATGAACGAAGGTAACGTTTTTTGTACGACGTGCAAGGAAATGGTTCTCGTCTCTATTGAGCACCTAATGAAATTTTTTTTTTTTTTTTTTTTTTTTTATCTCCCCCGTCTATGAAACGCTCCCATCAGTCTATATAGCACGTTATGAGCAAGAACAAAGAACAGGTAATAAAGAAAGACACATGAAGCTAGTGGATCGAAGGGAACAGACAGAATGCCGCTACAATAGAAAGCATTCAAATACAGGAACAATAGGTGAATCCTGTCGGGAATCAATTTCCTCCCTGGCCGTCGAAATTACAACAATGGATCTACATTTATTTAGTGTCGTCGCTGGGTAACACGGGCAAACAATAATCCAGTAATTATGCAAGATTTCGTCGCGAGCGGTTCGGTATTATCCGACGATGACGATTGGTAACATACAATTTCCAATATTTCCCATTTACCAATTTTCAATTAGCTAATATGATATACTTCCTCGTTTTTCATTTCTAATTGTCAATTGCTATTCTAGCCGAAACGTAGTAAAACTATTTTGTCGATAAATAAGGATAAACAGTAAATTTATCAATATTTTAACTCTTTGCACTCGAGGCATTTTTGGATACGTTTAAGTCTAAATACATTTTCCAATTAAGCTTCCAAAATTCGAAAGCCCTATTTTGAAAGAAAAGAATTACAAACGTTTATGATTTACTTTTATTTCTTTCATTAATTTTCTACGTTTTAATATAAACAACTCTTGTACTTTACATTTTAAAATATTTTAGTTAATCACGTATGTCACCCCAGAGGCGCCACTTGAGTGCAAAGTGTTAATGGTCCTTGCAAATTATAATAAACTGTAAGTTTACCGAATGCTGTATTACGTGTTCCCGAATCTCCTTAAATTGAAATTTCATCCTCGTTCTACGATTTCAATTTTCGAACTGTAATTAAAGTAAAACAGAAGCCTTGAAAGGGAAATAATTTCTTCGGTTCCGTTCAATTTCTCGGAACACGTGCTGCCTCGAACGTATTTGATTTATCCGAAAATCGAAACCGGAACGAGGACCGACGTAAAATGTGTCGGGGGGCCGAACGTGGGACGACAAATCGTGCGATCGAACAAATGTTATCCTGGCTGGCAATTATTGTTCCGCACGATCCAATTATAATTCCAATTTTCGTGATATTCGTGGTCAGACACAAAGGGATCCCGTGTTACACGTGTTCCCGACGTGAAAATTGTTAATGTACGTCTATGAATTTTCAAAACAGAACTGGGGCAAAAATATTGAATCGCGAGGAAAGAAAAAGAAAAAAGAAAAACCCTGTGCTAGGAATTCATCCGAGGAACGCGACCCGTTGAAAGTGATCCCTGATTCCAGTGTAATTGAAACGCATCCCCCGTCGGATGGGAAACGAATTATGAAATTCCAGCTTTAATGAATTCCCCTTTTAACGATACACTCATTTATTCCGTATTAACGGGACCAGAGGGGAGCCCAAAGGGACTCGTTCCCGTTTAACAGGATCTCTATCTTTTGTTTCGAATCTAAATACCTGATACTCGAAACCTCGATGTGTTCATTAAAAAAGTATCATAAATTCTTTACGAATTTCATACGCCTCTAATGTTACCCGTACAAAGCGTTATTCTCCGAGAAATTTACAAATAATGATCATTGTGTCTCTTGTATTTATTATATTTAAGAAATAAATATAATCTCTAAAATCATTTGTGCTTTTCTACTCCCGTATCCCTTCCTATCTTTACATTGTCTAACCAACTATTTATAACAAAGGGAACACGAACGAATAAATAAAAGAAATCGACCTAAAAAGTCGACGAGAAATCGAAGCACGACGTGAAACGAATCCCCTTGTGGATCATTCACGATTTCTCGGTATAATCTCGATAGCTTTCATTAAATCCCTTCGCTCGTTCGAATGATTAACGAGGTATAGGGCACCTGTATAATGAATGCACGTTTTAAAAAAGAAGGGCAGAGTGAGGGGGAGGATGGATTTCCGCTCGACGAGACGCACTTTCGTAGGAGTATGCGTTCGCCAAGATCCATTATAGAATTTACATAGCATGCATTTAAATAAAGGTGAATCACCTGGTTATCGGTGTAAGTAAGATCGTGGGTCGCTGTCGTTTCAACCGGCCGGAAATCCGCGTTTAATGGCCCATAATACCTGAAGAATTCTGTTAAATGCACGGGGATATCCATCCGCCAAATGAACCTTCGATCCACGAATATAAAATGTATTGTTTCTTTTTTCTCTATCGATTACGAATACGGAAAAATTTCAATGCGATTCATAAACGTTTAACGATACGCTTAGCAAATTAGTTTGACGATAAACAACTAATTAGACTAAATTTATATGGTAACCTACATTAACGAAGCTACTAGTCTGGAACGAGGAAAAATCATTTTCTTAATGCAAAAACTTATGGATTTTTTATCGGATTTGCTCGTGTTGTCGATTCTACTGTGGGAGAATAGCAATGAGTAGAAGAAAGCAGATGCAGCCGGGAGAAAAACGTCAAAGTGAGTTTACACGATGCCGTTGTCTCTCGTTTAAATCTACTTTCCTTGCCGGGCTTGTTCTTGACAAACTTCTCTTTGTCGTTCGTACACGGAAAGCTTGTGCTCACAGCTCAATTGTGAAACGGCAGAAGTGTCATTCTATCTGTCAAGTCAGACACTAGACTTGTTCTTAGGTGAAAGAAAAAATTACACGAAGTGTCTTCGAGTTAAATGGATCCATCAAGATCTTCTGTTGATTAAAAAATTTTCACGAACGAGAATTCAGGCGAAGTTGTAATAATTGTCGCGTATTTTCTGATGAAATTCAACATCGTTTAAACAAAAACGGGACATGGTTTATAATCGAAAATCGTTCGAATAACGTGTCTAACTCTTTCAACTCGTTCGACTAATTTCTGTTGATTAAAAGCTTCGATCGACACGGGCAAGTTTGTTAAAACGTTCGACTTCATAATTCGATTACAGTGATTAAACGTTCATTATGGTCTTGCGAGAACTTTCACGGTTACGAAAATTTTTCATTTTTATTTGAGAAGCTAGCAACACGATTACCGACCGAATATCTCGCGAAGGACTTAATATTCCAGCACCTTCAATCTTTTACGTACAGGAACAAGAATTTCTTTTTTGTTTTATTTATACTCCAAGGCAAAGATAAATTGACTAATCAGGAAATGTAAAATGAAATAAACCCGGGCGGTTTGAAATTTTGCAAAATTCTTAATTAACACGAGATTAGGGTGGGGATCGGTAATTAACGCAGAAGCTTCGAAATTAGTGGAAGTGGGGGAGGATACAAGTTCGCCAGATATCAAAGCCAATCCGATGCGAGACGATGAACGGATTCCGGAAGGGGTTACCGCTACCTCGTTAGCTTAATGATCCTACAGACTTCCGTCGAAACGTACAACTTAACTCGATGGAAACTTAGCCCCGTTTCGTGGCCGAACAGTGCGTCTTTCGACGATAACGAAACGCTGATTAACTGCTTACTCGTTTGCCTTGATTTCCATCGGTAATAACAGGATACGGGACACGCTTACACCTCGAACGTACCGTTTTCATTTCGTACAAACGATAGACTCTTCGTTCGATTTACCGCGAACGAGAACTCTCGAGATATCGATCAATAGCGAAGTTTTAATATAAAAAGAAACGTATCCATTGAAGTTTTCGAAGTTTTCAATGGGATTTTAGTCGAAGAAATTTTGTATAGTTCGAAGACTCACCTCGACGACGTAATGGAGACCCGAGAGCGTCATTCTGGCCACAGAATCTTTTCGCCTCACTGGTTGCTGCCATCTTCTCAATGTAACACCCTGCACAAATAAGCAGCGATAGAAGTTTCATCGCCAACATTCGGAACCGCTTAAATAATCGATGAAGTTCGAGAAGAAATTTTCAATGGAATCAATTGTTCTCAGTGTTGCGAGAGGGCGAAAGGTTAATAAGCAACAAACTTACTTCTGGCACATCCGTGGTATCCGGCACGTCCCTTGTAATATCGGGATCCGGTGGTCTGTGTTCCGGAACAAGAGCACCGTATTTCCTCGAAGCCATTCTCCGTCTTCGATCCAGCCATCTCTGTCTCTCCATCGCCTCGGACTCCTCGTCCACCCCGAAGAATTGTGCTGTTTCGCGCCTGATGTAGCTGAAACAGAAAATAAAGCATCACTCGAGTTACTCGCTCGACGAAATCACTTCGTGGAATATTTTTCTATCCGTTCGTTTTTCCAACGCGACGACAAATGGAGAAGAAAGACCTCGGACACGATTCGAATTAATTCAATACCCTTGCGTGAAATCGTTTCCAATCGTAATGAAATTTTTACACGAATCCATTATTAAGATGTATAATTTTTGAACGATAGAAAGAAAGTTCACAATAAAAAAATGATATATTTGTAAGAAAAGATTTAGTTCATTGTATTTAAATTAAATGATTAATTATTCGATAACAAAATACTTGTAAAGGAATCAACTTACTTCCTGATGGCCTCTGTGCGACTCATGGTCCTCCTCAACCTGGGCTTCTGAGGCCCAGCGGTGCTGGCGGAGCTGGTGACCTGGACAACAGGTCTTGGTGCAGTTGGTGCTGATACACTTCGGGTGATGTTGGTTCCCGTCGCTGTCCCAGTACCGGCAACGGTACTGGCGCTCGGCAAAGGCATGGTTGTTGTTGTTGTGTTCGGTGCGACTGTCGTTGGGTCCGTTGACGTTGGACCCACGTTTCCCACGGGATACAGACTGATACTTTGGCCATTTTCTGTATCAGGCGCGTTCGTGGAAACCGTGGACGTGCCTGTTGTTCCAGATCCTGATGATGGTTGCCTGCAAAATGAATAAAAATCTATGGTTAGTCGAATTTTTATGGAACCGAGTTAAGCAAACTGTATTTGCAGAAAAATTAAGTTTCTCGATTGAATACGGATAATTGATATTAATTTTTATACTGGACATTTTGATTCTAGTTCGAATAAAAATGACAATAGATTTCTCCCTTCAATTGTTTAAATTTTAGTGGTTTCAAACCCTTCCACCGAGGGTTCGTCGCTCGAAAATGATGGGGAAAAAATCTTTTTGACACGAGGTGGAGAGGAGCCAAGTACCTAAAGAGACTCTTTTATTCTTCGCGGTCAGATCGGAAATCACGACGAGGATAGCACGTTTTCGTGCTTGAATGTGCATGCTTATGAACACGGCGACGTAATCCCGTGCAAAGAAGAAGAGGAAGTATAAGCCGTGTCCAGCCAGAGGAAGCTGGCCGAAAGTGACGGCTCGTAGCCACCCTCTGTACAGGATCCCTATAGAACTTTTCAATTTTATCTGCCTCTCATCTATTCATGACCTGCTGGTTTCGTGTCCCGGCATTCTTTTACGGAATCTCCTTGCTCGAGCTACCACGATTCTGGCAAGAACGACAACAATCGAGGACACCGGTTCCGGAAGTCTGATAAGCGCGACTACGTGCATGAAGATTTCTAAAAGGAAAACGCAAGATTCTGAAGTATCTCTTAAAGCTCTTCTTTGAAAAGATGTCGTGACAAAGAACGATCTTGTTCAGTCGACTGAAATTAATTTTGTTACATTTTTGAAAGTAAACGTCGTAAAAATAAAGCGTCATTTCTGCTGGAAATGAAATTACAAATCATTCGAGCAAACGAAAAAATTATTAGGCAAAATGTTTGAGAGAAAATGTACGGTTATTAGAATATTTTCACGGGCGAAAAATTTCGAGCTTTTCAAAAATTGATTGCCTTCGTAATGAATATTTCGGCGACATCAAAGAGCGAAACGAACCCGCGCGAGAAGTCAGAGGGATGTTTCGAGAATGAATATTGCAACGCTAGACGCGATTTTCACTCGGGCACACGGACGGATCTCGCGTGTGCACACACGTACGAGGGGCCGGGGTGGGGAAAAAAGCGATAGACAGAGGCATAATTGTGTCCCGTGACAATAAAACTCTAATATCCGGCCGGTGGAAACGAGGCGAGCACGATGCATGGCTTACTTTTCTCGAGCGCGAATGTGGGACGTACGAATAGGGAGCAGAAAGCGGAAGGAAATTGGTGGTCGGTCGCTGAGTTTCCTGGCAAATTCCCTTCCTTGTCGATGGAAAAAAAATCCATTACGCTGTTCGTGCTTAAAATTTGTCCGACTGCTCTGATAATTTTCCCTTCGAAATCGAACCTCGAAATCCGGTGACGTTTTAAAAGGAAACCTACATTTATTTTGGGTGGCGTGACAGAAATATTTTGGGAAAAATATTTTAATTGAACAATATCAATTTTAGGATGAAATGTGTGTTTCTGAGTCACTTGATAACATACTATTTAGAAGAATTTTATTTTATTTCTTTGGACTTTGTTATTATTTGTCTGGTCACTTATGCTTATGTTCTATACTACTCGTCTGATCACACATTCGATGTATAACACTCCCTAGACTGATCATTTGTCGACGCTGCACTACTTGTCTGACTACTCGCCACCTTATACTACTTGTTTGGCCACGCACCGACCCTATACTACTTGTCTGACCACCGTCGGTTCCTATTCTACTTGTCTGACTAGTGACGGTCATTACACCACATGTATGACTACTAACGGTCCTTATACTCTTATATCGTCTGATTATTCAATGACCCTAATCTACTCATCTGATTATAAATCTGCCAGCAATTGAGCAAATTTTGTTCCATCGTTAAAATTTGAAACGAAATTGCACAGATCACCGGAAAGATCAAATACGAAGATGTTGAAATTACAAAATTGAGAAATGTGCTACAAGCTGAAAATTTTTATTCACATCCATTGCACTTGAGCGGACTGTTTAATTTCTAAAGGCTGTTTCAATGCGGACGATACCTGGAAATCTCGAGTACATATATCGTTTCGCTGCGTGGTACTTTTTTCTGGCTTTTATATTAAAACACAGCAACTACCAAGCCACCATTCGAATTTGCATACATATTGAAATGGATATTCGGGTACTGAGAATTTATTGTTAGAATGTAATAATCTCTGATTATTCTTGGTGTTCTTGTAATTACCGTTGCAACCTGGATAGCCGATATCTCTAATTACATCGAATATTAATTAATGAAGCAGGATTGAAATGTTTCTCGTCGATTCGACGGCTGTATCGCATTTTGTTAATTGAGTAACAATTCTATGCTCAACAGAAAATCGTAATGGACGGTAACAACACGAATAACTGAATTATTTTCCACGCCAACGATCCCATTCGATCCTATCAAAGTTATAAAATTTTAATTAAAACAATACCCTTACTCTTAGACGTTCCAAGTGTCCCACAAATCATCGTCCGCTATTAACAATAATCGAAACTCTGGTGAAATTGAATGAAATAGTTTCAACAGCGAACAGCAACGGGTCTCCTCGATAAACTAGCCGCTAACTGCGGCGCTGGAAATGAGCATCGAGGTATCTGCATTTAATTTCCGGCCCCGGCGCAACCATAACGAAACGAGCACTGACGTCGGTTCCTGTTTGTCTCGCAACACCTCGACGTATTTATGTCGAAACTTAGGGACCGTGCATCGTGTTTCGAGCACGAACATTTTCGACACCGCGATTCCCGCTCTGTCAACCGTGGCCCACGGAAGGCATTATTTTTCAGACGAACCCGTCACACGACAAAGTTCTTCTTGTTTCGATAAAAGTTCCCCCGAGGACCAGGGAGGAGGAAACGCGGCAGGATGAGCGGAATGAACGTGAAAAACTGCGACAACTTTAATATTTTCGAACGCTCCGCCACGACCCGAGTAATTTATTGGCTCCTCGTGTTTTGCCTTGCCGGTACTTATCACTGTTTGCGCGATTTTTCTCCCAAACAGGAAAGAACGAGATACTTTCAAAGGCAATTATTAAAATAATACGCGACAGGCTTTGATAAAAATATTTGGAACTGAATCGTTTAATTTTGTTCGTATAATTAACGAAAAGTTAAGACGGTAAAGGGTTTTTGTACGTAAATCCTTTATGGGAAAAATTCGCCCCTCCGCGGTTCATGGCGCGAGTCGATCGCGACAGAAAGTCGGGCTCGGGTTAAAAAATAAATAGGAAAGAAAGAAAGGAAAGAGAAAAAAAAGAAAGCGACAAGTGGGTCAAGTTGGCGCAAAGTGCAGTCATTGTTACACGAGGGAACGGCCAAAGCTCACGAAATAAGTGTCTTTAGAATTTCTGCCGACCGGAATCGTGGAAAAAAATGTAACTGGAGCGAGGCGAGCGACGGGAATTATATCGCAGCTGCTTTCTACTTTTTATTTTGGAGCGCGATCATTAGACCAATTAAAGAATCTCATGAATAAAAAATGGGAGGACAGGTGACTTTGAACGACAAAAGCGTCACGACTGCATGC
This sequence comes from Anthidium xuezhongi, assembly GCA_022405125.1. Classification (NCBI taxonomy): domain Eukaryota; kingdom Metazoa; phylum Arthropoda; class Insecta; order Hymenoptera; family Megachilidae; genus Anthidium; species Anthidium xuezhongi. The sequence continues at coordinate 4,187,249 of CM039649.1, forward strand.
AAAGAAAATTGCATTCTTCGCGAATTCTTCGCTGACTGTGTGCGACCGGTGACGATCATTGAAAATTCGTTCTTATATTCGTTAAACGAAAATAATTAACTTTTCTGCATTCGCATTAATTTCCTGTAGAGTTTTATAAAGACAGGAAATATATTGTAGGAAATACCACTTGTCTGATCGCCTATCTTTCGATACGCATTTATTTACGAAATAAAGTGATTGGAAGGAAATAGAGTGTCGATACGTTCTTGATCCACTATATTTCTCAGGAATGGCTAAATATTGGATTTCTATTCGGAATCAATTTAACTCGAGCATTACGCGAAGAAAAATGAAGAAAATATACAACGATCCTTCATAAAAGTTCGACAATAATAAATTTCTATCTCGTTCCTTGCCGATACGAATTTAACGGAACGCGCCTCGCGAAAGCGTCCAGTACGTTTTCTTCTTCATTAAAATGAATAAACAACCCGATGAGTGCCTATAAAATTTGCATAAAGCATAGATAAAGGGAGCCGTAGCAAGATTGTCGTACACCCTTCGAAACACGGTGTATATATATATATATATAGGTATATACCCGGTCGTCTTAGTTCGGTAAATATCGTAAACCGGTGGAGGGAGAGGGGAAATAACACGGTCACACATTTTCCACGATGCTAAAGCGAAAATGAGAAATATTATTCGCCCCTTCTCACCAGCGGAATCAAGTTACCCCGACAGGGTGTGGCGACGCAAGGGTGACTAGAGGCCGTTATTACCCCACTTTTTTTTTTCTTTCCTTCCTTCTTCTTTTTATTTTCTTCAGCGAACATTTGCTCGTGAAAACGGGCATTTTTCACAGGATGACCCTTCAAAGTCCACCATCGAGGGACGAGTGGTAAATCTCGTGCTCGGCCACTTTTGAAAAAAGAGATCCTTCCAATTATTGCAACCGGTTACGGTCGATGTGTTTGGAAACCACTCAGGCTGGTAATTATAAATTTCAGAATTACGTATTCGTCGCTTTCTTGTTCGTGAAATTTACGAATCACGAACCGATAATCGACCTCTTTTGCTCTCATCGTAATTCTTCCCTCGAAAACACGCAATTCTCGGATTAATAATAGCTATTTGTTCGGGTACGATGAAACTCTACGGGTGAATTTCCGGCAACATTAATTAAATTGCATTACCCTCGAATTTACATACGCAGAACGCACGATTTTCCCAACCATATAGCCAGCCGCGTACGTTTCGCAATAAACATCTCTTTCAATTAATTTTCGAAAGATTATGACTGCGTTCCCATAAAAATATAACAAAGCGTATCTGAATTGCGTGAAATTATGTTACGCCGTGCCAGGGGTTTTATGATATTACAATCTTCTCTGGATATTAATATTACTATTATTGAAAATTCAAATTTTAACAGAGTAATAATAGTTTTCTAACAACGATACTATCATATTACCAATACTACTATTATTTTTAATAAAAGAGACGTGTGACCTATACAACTTAATCCCTCGATTCTAATAGACTCTCTTACCAACAATTTCTCTACTGCTCCAATTATAAACGAACAACTACCTCAAAACTATAAACTTGTTGTCACTCGCTATCTTCTCAACGAAACGTGTTCGTTCAAGTGCCGTTCAATTTCGCAATCCGTTCTTTGCACAGAATTTTACACTCCGCGTATATACGCTCGCCAAGGAAGCGTAAAAAAAAAAAAGAGAAAAATATTAAACCAGACCATTCGCCGGTTTTCTAACGAACACAGGCTGCCAGCTATTTTTATTGCGTAACGGTCGGAGAATAGAGACTTCCGGGTTACGGAAATGTATTTTTACGTTCTCATGGACAGTTAACGAAAACAAAGGAAAAGGATATGCATTTTCCGCATAATACGAACTTACAGCGGAGTGTATCGCTTCCCGGTTAGAATCACGGGGAAAAATAAACGTTTTCTCCCATTTCGAGAGAGATTGACCGTAAAAAAAATATATTCCTCAATTTTCGTACAATTTTCAACGATCGTTTGTTTTTCTCGCTCTTTTCTTTTTTTGTTCGTGCGATCGTCTGAATGAACAGCACTTCTTATATTAAAGAAAGAGAGTCGCGTATTGTTTCGTCGAATAAAAGAAGCTTCTCCAAAGGTTTCGTTCGTTGGGAGGGTTTCGTGTTTGATGTAGCTCACGTCCCTTGATAATAACGCTCCTCTAATGGCGACATTAAAACCGTAACGGTGTAATTATAGTGGATTAACGCGTATACGACTCTCTCTCTTTTTTTTTCCTCCCCCTCGTTCGGGGGTAATAGTGCATTTACGTCATACGATTGGAGGTGATGTTTTACGCAATGCGGCTATTGCTGCGCTTGTTTGTGCCATTATTTTAGTAAACGGACGCGAAATACATCACCCTCGTGACAAAAATGTCGTCAGGGTGTCCCAAGGTCTTCGAGGTCCGGTTTTTGGAAGTCTCAGGTCTTCCTTGAATTCCAAGGAACCCAAAGACACCCAACTTCTTATTCTTGGACTGTGAAGTCCATGAGCACCAGTGTCAAAACCCCATATCATTATTAATTCCCTTAGACCCACAGATACCAGTATCGATTCCATATCTTTATGCATTCAGAAACGTTCATACTGAATCGCTTCGAGTATATAAACGTTGAGTGAAAAATTTATAAGACGACACTGCTTGTTTTTTTAAAGACACTCAAAATGTATCAACGAAACGGGCCCATCCCTTGTACATGTTTTACGACAGGAAAATCCCAAGAGTAGGATAAAAGCATGGGTACGGATGAAATTGGCCGTCATTTTGTATATCACACCTCTCGTTCGCGATTTTCACGGATTCCCGTCGGTGATTTAACCAGCTGGCCAGCGTGCTCACAAAGTGGTACTGATTAAGTGGCACCGTTAGTGGGTGGTACTTGAATAACGAACATAATCATTAGTAACGGAAGCAGTTTCCGGTACTCCTGCTAATAACCGGCTCGCACGCGATCGTAATTATTATATGTGGCTTTTGGACGCTCGTGTTGAGGTATGCCGCACACGGCCACCCTATCAATCCCGTTCGCGATAACGAAGAAACGCTAGATAACGAAACCAAAATGGGAGAAGGGGCGGCGAAATAAAAAAAAAAATACAGAGAGAGATATCGAAGCGGTTAATCGACAACGCTCGAATCGTTGCAAGCTGATTTCATGCCCCTCCCCTCCTCTCGCGTATCGATTCGCTTCTGTGGCTACCTGTGCAATTCGTATCCGGCCGTGTCGAAGGGAAATATTTTAATTCGAATTTTTCTTATTTTTCGAACATTAAAATTTCCCGGACACATATCACAAAATTAATTTCAATTAATTACCGTTTATAGAAAATTCTACAGGATGAAGTGAATTTTATCTTTATTAAAAATTAAATACGGAGAGATAGCGGAACAAAAGATGTTATCGTTCGTCCGGATAAAAAAAGAAAAATACAATCCCGTTAGCGTCTTTGACCGTTCAAATTTCATCCCTAAAAGGGACGGGAGGGGTGGAAACGCGGAGCGTCCAGCATAGAAGAGATGGAGCACAGATTAAACGCGATAACATCATCAAAGTGTCCGGCGACGAGGAACTCGGTTAAGCTCAATATGTCCCGACGATGAAGCTCGCTTCCCGAAAATATCGGATACCCGATAAGTGTTGCAGAGAGAACAAAGGATGATACCTTAGAACGGCTATCGGATACGATACAATATTGCTGATGTGTTCGAAATAGAAAACTACGATGTCACTCTGTATCTTCGTTTTATCTGCTCGTTGGGAACCTTTAGCCGTCGCTTTTTAACAAATTTTCACTTGTTTCACGGTAACTCGACAAATTGAACGCTACAATGGCACTTCGATTCTTATTTTTTCAAGAAACATAGAAATAAAATATGTAACTTTATGATTCTCATAATTTTTGTATTGGTAAATACTCAGAGTGAAAATCGATACCCTTTATGGTATATTGTAGTTAAATTTCAATTTTAAATTAAATACACGCGTATCGAATAACAGGATTCTTTACGTGAAACAAAAGCAGCAGAGACACGGATTAAAAGAAACACCGTGGTACACGAAAAATTGAGGGATAAAATTTTCCAAGGATCATAACTTGAACATTTATAATATTAAAACACAGAATCGTTTATCATATATTTCTTTGGTGAATGTAAAGATTCTAAAAGGACGTTTATCGCTAATTTCAAAAGGCAATAAATTTTCGATAGATTTAACAGGCGAGCTTCTATAAAATTGCTCATCTTTTAAGAACAATCTCGTCCCTGATATTTCTTTCATCCTTTTGAGATATGACTAATTTTTCTCTGGAAACTTTTCGATTCAGCAGAAATTCCTGAACGTCTTGGTATCCAGAGATTAAAGCAGATTAGATCAGAAAATGACGACCTTTCGGTCCGACTTTTGCCTCCTCTCGTCTCGTTCACTTCGCTTTCAATTTTCCAGCCATGCCGATGCATTATGTTGCTTCCTTGCCCCTCTACCCCGGTTCGATGACAAAGTGGCCGTCGTAACTCATCCAGAATTGCGTTTCTTTCATGTCTGCGACCCCCAGTCCCCTCCTCCTTTCCCCTGGTAGCATTGTCGTTTCACGATGTGGCCAAAGTATTGCTTGCCCGTTATTATCGGAATCAACCCTCGTACAATTTTCGATTAAAAGATAATTTAAAACTGTACTTCTAAGTTTTCCGAAGTCAATTTAATGCAATAAAATATTTCCAAAAATGAAACTCAGACTCGAGAGAGGGAGAGCAAAAGGTCAAGGAAAACCCAATTGTCAGTCAGTGATTTAAACTCTTCAACGAAAGTTTCTTTTTTTCTTTACCGAGATCATTGATTTTCAAATAGCTCCCTTTTCATTATCTCGCACGTATCACGTTCTGAATACATATCACCGAGGACCTATGGAATTCCTACGTCCTCGGACGTTTAAGGATCCTCCTTTGGGATTCGTAGTCGATCGTAGCGAGTTACGATGTAAAAAGACACGTGCAAGTATCAAGAGGAATTTCCAATGCATCGACCAAGGAGATCCCGTCAAACGGCATTAGAAATTTCTGTCACGCGTCGGGGTCCTTCTCCGGCGATGCTACGATCTGTCTTTATTATCGGACCGAGCTGGAAACTCGGGACGGGGGGATCCTTCAGTGTCGGTAACGATTCGATACGATACGATACGTTTGTGTGTCGTGATTCGATTCGTGCGAATTTTTCTATTTCCTTTGTCGTTTGTCGGGAAACTGTTCCGCGCACACACGTGCGAGACATCCTTCTCATAACAGTTTCAACAACCCATTTTATATTTATCAGAAGAAGCGACTGTTCGCTTTCTTCGTTCCCTGAGATATTTGATCCTTTAAACGAGAGAACCTGCATGAATTATGTATGTTAACCGAACTGTAATTAAACCTTCTAAAATAGAGGACAGCTAGTCGACTGCGATTCCAAAAATAAAAGCTATAATTGCAAGAATCTTTATTTTAATCCTTTGAAAGTAGAACACGTAGAAAGCAGCCATTCAAATATGTATTTTAAACTAAAAACTTCTATTTTCAGCATTCGATCAAAATCAGATTTCAAGATTAATTAACTACTTCTATTATCATTTCGAACCCAACTTTTCTAAACAAGTTGATCTCGTATCGCGGGGAAACACTACCAAAATGTTCGTTAATGAACGTACCTCGCTTTTCATGAATTTCAATTATTAGTCGGACACGGGACAAATATTGAAATGTAAATTACCCCGCCTTTTGTGTTTGACAGATTAATAAAAATGTTAAAGAGCAGAGGGACACGGTTTCGCTGCGTTTGTCGTACGAATCAAAACGACGACGTTGATATTTAATTTCACAGTTTATGCAAAGAGCCGAAGCTCGTTTAGAGAAGAACGCGAATCCTGCCTATCCCATCTACGCCGGGGTAACATCCAATCGCTCCTCCAGGAAGCGTGTTTACACGGCTGCTACTCCGATAAAGTGGCATCAGATGGAAGAGATCATGCAGGACGGAGCTTAGTGGCTCATAAATCATTGACGATATCATTGGAGGAAGTGGATCGATCCATAAGACATTGTCAAGGAAGCTGGTGTTCCATTCCATCGTGATAGCTCATTTCCAGTTTGATATTAATCGTGATACGCGTTTCTGTCTCTCTGATGAATACCGTTAAATAATTTTCGCTCGAGAAAGATTCTTACGAATCCTCTGATCCATATAACTTCTCACTGAACTTAGAATAATTATTTCGCAATTAAATTGTTAAAAATGAAATACACGTATCGAATACACAAAAATAAAATACGAGTTTTGGAAATATATAACAAAAAAATTTCTGTTTTTAAATATATCTACCTGGTAATTCCTTTGAACGTTCGATATCAATTGGGTATTAAATTAAAGTAAACGTTCGAGCAACTTCGAATGTTCCATCGTTGATGAATTAAATAACGAGTATGAAGTGCAGAAAATTCCAAATGTATCGTTGAAATTGAATACATTCGATGAACGAACAACCATCGATACTTTCATCGCACACAGTTATATAAGGCATAAGTTTTACGAACGAATAAAAAAAAATCAAGTACATGAACCGCACGGAAGACTTGCATGTGCGTTTTAACGATATTAATTAGAATCGAGTTTCGGGGTTAGTAAATGTTCCAATCGAAACTCGTTCGGGAATCAATGAAAGTTTAATCGATTAAGCATCCTTGTCGTTGCTCATCATCCTCTATCAATCTCGTTAATAAGTTTTCCAATATTTGCTCGATAACGTCGAAACGGTCAACAAATTTTCGAAATGATCGAGAAGCAATAAAATCAAATACCATTCGCAGAAATTATTCATGGACGATTCAATGATCCAGAAACGTTTCATTTAACTTTTTTCGACAATCACTAAATTTGATAAATTATCGATACAGCCAGAATCAAAGAACCTCGAACACCAAGAACATATATAATTCGAGTATTTCGTTAAATTTCATTAAACACGTTTCGTTGAAGTTACAAAAATATATCGTAAATAAACAGTTCCATTAAGGACCCTCGAGGAGCAATTTTATCAGAAATTTTCAAGGTGGTAACAACGCGAGCATAAAGCCCTCGTCGGGTACCACGAGGGTTAATTATCGTTTTACGACACCTCTACAGAATGTTAAAAAAAAAAAAGAAGAAGAAAGTATATCGCAATAACGAAACGATATTGAACTTGTTGAACAAGGTCGACTCGTTTGGTCAGCATTTTCAGACTAACGGAAAAAAAAAGAGAGGGTAAAGTGAAACCGACGGAAGTGAAAAATAGAAATTATTTTTGTCGCTCGCCGCGCTGCTGGTTAGATAATCCGGGGCTCGGAGATGCAGCTTGCGTGAGCAGAGTGTATTGCGTGACTGTTGGGTCACGCTGGTTTTATACGAGTTAAAGTGGTCTGAAAACAGTTCCGTTTCTCTGCTACACTATTACAAGTTTCCTGCGATCGAATCTGATACAAAATGCACGATAAAACCGTAACAGAACGAAAAAAAACGGTCGAGCTTTTAATCGTTCGATCCTGCTTTCGTTGAATAATTTAAACCATCGATGCTCAAAGTTGCATGCACAAGTTTCACCTCTGATACTAATACAAAAATAACATATTTTTGATCCGAAGCAAATTTGTCTGGTTAATTATAATATGAAATTTTAATTGTAATAATGCACCTCTAGAGCATACCTTAAAAATAGCAAAAAAATGTTGAAGCGAGTTTAAATTTTCAAGTTTCAAACTTCTCTGCTCTTGATTTTGATATATTATAGGACTCGGTGTGTTTAACCGGAACGAAAGGGTTAATATTGTTGCGCGGTGTTCGAGAAACGAGAAGGAGGAGATCCGAAGGGCGAAAGCGATCGAAGGGAAGCGAAGAGTCGTCGAGTTTCCCTCGCGACACGAACAGCCGGGGCGATTGACCTGGCTGACCTGACCCAGAGTTACTTGGGTCATAGTTAGCCGAGGATCGGGTGAAATCGTGGTGGTTCGAGCGTGTTCGCACCACCCTCGGCCAACCTACCAGGAGCGAGGGGTGGTGAACGAGGGGGTGTAGTGGTGTCGCTCGATATTTCCGCGGACGTGCCAGTAGTGCTTGTTCTACGGTCGACGATCACGCTGGCTACCGACACGCGAGAAATCATCTAGATGACAGTATTTCTTCTGTATATCTATTTCCTTTTACTTTTCATCTATTTTTTTTTTTTTTTTTCGATCTGATAGTGTTCCACTGACTACGACAGTTACGAGATCGTATCTTTTTTTCCATCTAGGAAATTGACGCGGAACAATGTACCGCGTGTGATTGGTTTCGAGTCTTCGTTTCATTTATTTAATAAACGCGATTGATCGATAGACTTTCATCATGTTTTATCGCCGCATTTCACGATTCCAGTGCTACGTTGTATATGAAATTATTTTATAAGGAGACAGATATTGTAAAAATGAAAAATAATTGTAGCGAAGGAGACAAAGTTGATGAAATAAAAATATATATAGGTAATGTAAAAGATAATAAAAGATATTTAACCCAGAACAGTATCTTCATTTTCTTTCACGTTTATAAACAGCGATACAGTATTCATTAATTATAATTAAAAAAATATAATAGTATATTAGTGATATCACGTTTCCGTCTTAATTTTCTCTCTCGAATTTAACAACTCCTTCAGAATTATCTGATAATGAGTTTCTTAACGAATAAGAAAAATGTTTTGAACGTAATATTTTACTTATGCACGTAAAGATAAAGAAAGTTGAAGGAATAAAAATGAAATCATGTTCAACGTTGAAATAAGGACGATTAACATTCAAAGTGATGTAAATTCCGCTGTACTGGTCTAATTAAAATTTAAATCGCCGTTATTGATGCAGCACTCGATTGAAATTCTTTAAATATTCTCTCGCAAGCTTACGGATCCTACTGTTTGCTCTTCCGTCTTGGTTTCCGATTCTTCGTCAAAGATATGAACGAGATTTTAACCGCCAATACACGAAAATAATTTATAAGTATTTATGAAAAATTATTTTACTTGTATAAAAAGTCGTCTATGAAATTTTAGAGAAATATTGAAAAAGATTGAGATAAAAATGGAAATTGTTTGGTTAAAGAAGGGTAAATGAAATTATAAGATAGGCGCAACTCTCGTGAAACGTTATATATATAATTATATGATAACGAACACGTACGGGTAATATTTTATTAGCCGGACATTCGAATAGACTAGAATCGGTCATGCAAACTATTCCCAAGCATCGAATTGGTCGCACTCGTTTGATCGTCGACAAAGATGCGCGTCGCATGGAAACTGATAATAATGACGAATGTACATGGCCAGATACTGTCAGTAATTGTAATTCAGCACAACAATGCCGGCTTTGAAACGCTATCTCGTATCGATCTGCACGAAAAACAGGACAAAATGTTTCTCGTCGGATCTGCTATCGTCGCCGGAATTCACTTTTATCGTGGTCGTCTCGCAGAAAAAGAAATTTGCTTTTAAACGAAAGAATTGAATTCGCGATTGAACCTTGTGTTGCATTGAATCAAAAAAACAGATAAAATCAAGTGTGAAATGTACGAGACAATTTTTCAGAAAATCGGTTTAAGCATTGCTTCGAAATATCTTCCATTTACATCAAAACTTGTGAATTTCAACAGACATCGTTTAAACGCTATACGTCGAAAATATAGAAATATAAAGATAAATATGAAAATTGAAAATGTCAAATATGCACGTTACCGTTTCAAAGCAAAAGGAGTAGTAAATGACAAAAAAATCATTCAAGGACGATACAATGATACGAAAGGCAGGGAACGGATTCGAGGGAGGACTCGGTTTCATATTATTATCGAAAGCGATGTACCATTAACGTGGCATTAATGCAAAATTCCCGTGAGTTGGAAAATTTCATATTCCATGCGCGTGCAAAAGTTAAGCACGCCGAGGGATTAACTTCACTTACAACCCAATTTTCCAACTTTGTATATTTCATGCCGTATTGCCGTTACACCGTTCCACCACCGCCACCCCCTCCACGGTTTGTCATATTTTCACCAGTCCCACCCTCCCCCTGCCCATCCCTTTGCGCCACTATTATTACTGTCGTTTTCCCTTTTCATATTGCTTCGTCGACGATTTATTGTCCCGGTTTTCTTTTCTTTATTCTGTATTACTCTCGGTCGAGTTTCGCAGCAAGAAATTGAAACAAACAGCGCACGATACGGACCGGAATATTAATTTCCAAAGGAATATTAACATTAATTACTAATTAGGTGAATTCAATAAATTTGATGAACGGAAGTCGACAAATAAATTTCTATCTCCCATAAATCTCACAATAATTATAATTCTGTTCGGTTTCGTTTAATTCTTTCGCATAAACGCTAATACGCGTTTCTTATGCATTTTAACATGCATTTGGCTCGTTTCTAACTGTAAAATAGTACTAATTTATCGATTTGCAAGGTAATTATTAATATTATTAGTTTATTACTTTATAACGTAACTGGGATATTATTTATTGTGTCGTCTTGGAAGTCTTGATTATTTCCGAGTAACGGAATTATTAATTATCAAAGTCATCTGATAATTTATCACCTCTGTTTCGGATCGATCGAAGTTTAATAATTAACTGAAACGATGATTGATTGACAGCCAGTTCACCAACGACCGCGTTTATATAATTTTCAAAAGGATCAGAAATTCAGCAAGCAATTTGCAAAATGTTGCCGAGTGAAACACCAATCGTGCAATTTAGCGATTCGATCAAAGCGTAACCAGCGTTACGAGAGGATAAATTGATCCCTGGCTGGTGAAATTTTACGCTATTCCTCAAGATACCGCTTTACCAAGATCCAAACATCTGTTTGAAGGTCCAAAATTTCAATTTTAATCTGCACACCTTCGCAAAGGTTTCGTGGATCCGATGAACGCGCGACGAGAAGAAACGAGAACGAATTTCCCTGGGCGGAAATCGTCGACGAGGGCGTGCATAGAAGTTTCCCGGCGAGGAAAAATAACGAGTTGTCGTTGGTATTGTTCGAAAGTTAGTCGCAACAACCGGCTGTAAAACTGCGAGGAAGATACGAAAAAAAAAAAAAAAAAGAGAGACACATATTTCCCCGGTATTAAAGTTTCCATTTGTTCGTCCAAGAAAAGGAAACCTCGCGCTTCACCACGTTACCTAAATCCTTCTTCTTATCAATCCACGGTTCAAAAAACTTACGTCAAAAATTCTTCTGATTTTTCCGCGCGTTCCTCGAAAGCACGAGGAACACGCGGGTCCGAATGAACGCGAGAAATCGAGGAAAGAGGAACAATATGAAAATTCTTTTACGAGATACTTGGAGGGTAGTCGCGCCGCCGCGGATCAACGAAATATCTCGTCTGCTTTTTCTCCCCGGTTTCATCTCACGGTTATCAGGAATTCTTTGCGCTTTTTATTACGCGTCCACGAAGAAGGATCGGATGATGGAAAGTTTCGCAAACACGAAGGGGAAAGGACGTCGGAGGATGTAGCACGCCAGACCGCAGCTAACTTATCCGTGTTAATTATTCAAGCAAGCCAGACACCGACTTGTTTCAGAACTCAAAATCGCGGGGAAACCTTGCCGGATCATGAATAACGCAATGTTTGTATCAGAAGCCGAGGGCACAAAATGCCCCGCGCGTACACCGCCTCGATTCCGACATCTTTTTCGTACGATAAACTAACGCGTGGAAAAAACAATTAACCCCGTCTAACGTTATCGTGGTCCGCGATTAAACTCTGAAAATATTCTATTGTAAAGGAACATTATGCCGAGTTTAAGTGAGCTATATTAAATTTTCGACAGAAACGAAAAGAAAAGTATAATATACCGAGCGTTATACCTTTCAGTCAGCCATTATGCTGCATAAAAGATGCGGTACCATAATTCGTGCGACTTAATTCAGGGTTATTAAACTTGAAAGGGGTACATTATTTACGAGGACCGAATTTCTGATACGGGAAAACGTTGAAATCCGATTTGAATCGCGACCAATGATCAAAGCGACGCGATGGTAATACCATGAGGTTACAGAAAAATTTACAATTATATGAAACACGCGATCTTGTCGTTCCCTACCAGCCTTGGCAAACGGTTACCAACTTTGTCGTAAAAGTTCAGCTTCATCGATCAAATACTTTCAGAACATTCAATCTTTAATTATAGCATCCGTTCTGTCACAATTTAAATAGAATCTATATTTTATAAATTATTAACTTGTGTCATTTTTAAATACACGAATATCGTTTTATTATAATTTTCTTACTTGTCCGATCTTTCGTTCAGTGATTCTACTTGTCTGATAACCTACGGTCCCTGCGACTACAACTTTATTCCCATTAGTCCGTTTACTAATCAAGCACAGTACATTCTACTTATCCGACCGCTTAAGGGCTTAATTCTACTCCATTTGTCTGACCACCCACGGTTACGACCGTATTCTACTTGTCTGACCAGCCAAGTATCCGCCTGTTCGGTTGCTTACGCGCCTAATTCTGCTCCTCGTGTCTGATCACTCGTGATACCACCCTATTCCACTTGTCTGGCTGCTCGCGTCTCGTCGATCCAATTCGCTCGTCTGACCGAGCGTCGATATTCTATTTATGAATAACCTACTTCGGAAATTCCTCGTATAATTCGAAACTCTCACGGTTCCCCCCTCGTTATATATTCTATTATAAAAGGGGAAGATAAGTTTTCTTCTTCTGTTTTTTATTTTATTTTCAAGCGTTCAGAATTAATTTTAATAATTTAACAGGACTGTACTCGCGGGGCTGACGTAAGCAGCGAAGAATTTGGAACGGTCGGGGAAAAACAGGGTAGCAAAGGCAATGTCTTAATGGGTTGAGACTTCGATGGAGGAAGTTAGTTGGCACAAATCGCGTTAACTTACACGCGAAGACTAACTGGATGATAACTGAATGTAGAAACTTCCGGCAGCCTGTCTTCCAGTGGAACTAAAAATTTCACACTCCCTTAAAAGCGACGTCGATGAAAACGAAGCTCGATGGAGCGAGCGTCGGAAGCGTATCCGTTCCAAAGTTTCCGCGAAAGTGTCGATAGAAAGACGGCCAATAGTGTCATGATAAAGAAGTCTCGAACTCGATAAAATATATAAGCACTCGCAATGTTTGCCTTTTCTTTTTTCTTTTCTTTTCTTTCCTATGCAACTTTGCGCAATTTTATCGAGACACCCACCAATTAAACTTCGCTCACGACGTCCACGTAATCCTGGGACGGAAAGAGGTTTTATTGACTTGGAAGTTAACACAATTTCCCTGAGTTACATGTTTGCCCGGCTCGATTTCACCGGATTCTTCTTGCCCTCTTTGTTTTAGCAAACAGAGCTGAAACTTTCTCGTCGTCTGGGGAACTGCGCTTCATTTAACGCGCTGAAACTCGTCGAATTACGAAACAGCGTGTTTTAAGAATAGAACGGAATTTCAGGCATGCTAAGCGACTCCAAGCGACGGAATAAAATGAATATTTTATTACGAAGAATTTCGATGCCAAAATTCAGGGAAGCATTAAAACGAATATCGATTTTTATCGCTTTTTAAACATTTTTCTGGGTACTTGTTTAGTTGGTCGGATGATGGATGGCCCGACAAGAAAGTAAACGGTTCAAGTAATCGATCGTTTACAGGAAGAGGGCGGCGCGGTTAAAACAACAAAGCCAGATAACAGCTACACGCGAATACCTATCCAGCTGTTGAACGATTGTAACCGGAAGTGGAAGGCTTGCTTCCTCGTGACTCTGCCTATCAAGTTGCACACCTGAATTTACGACTCGAGAATACCTTCACTCTATAAATCCAACACGACACCGTCCGGGAGAGGGGGGGGGGGAGCTTGAAAGCCTGCTTATCTGGATATCCGACTATCCGGTTATCAGGATCTCTTGCTCCTTCTCCTTCCGTCGAGCTACCTCTAATTGGCTAGTAAACGAAATTCAACTCGAGCACACCGTCCACACGAAACACGATTACTCCACGTCCAATCGATCTCGCTTAACGACATCCGATACCCGCTTTCTATTTTCGTTCGAACAACCAAAACCTTTCATTCGGGGTGTAATCAAGTTCCTTTGCGACAAAAGATCGCTAATGAAGACTATTATTATACGCCAAGAAATTGAAAACAATAATTTTAGACTCTAAGGAAAGTTGTAAAGTTAATATTACTGTATTTTAAATATTGTGTTCGACATAGATCACTGGTAATCTTTATTGTATATTACAGATAATTTCGTAAGAACTAGAAGAAGGATTTTGGGACAATGTCCAGAGGAGTCTTTGACAATCCAGTCATAAATTCTCAACGTTTGGAACAAGTTTGGCCCAGGGAAGGCTGGTGCCAAGTGAAAGTTGGCCACTTTCACCCCCTCGTTAGGGTGACCAACCAGTCCTCCACGTCGGAGAAACAGGCTTTCCCCAAAGAAAAGTAGGAAGAAACGTCTCTTTTTATAACAGCGAAGAGAAACGGGGGTGTGTAACTTTGTTAAAATAAAATTTGTGTTATTTTATTCCTGACAATTGATTTACCCCTATTCCAAGAAACGTTCATTTCCCATCTTGCGTTATAATATGAGAATATTAACGTTATCAAAAATTTTCTTGAAAGAGAAAAGAGCAAAGAAGGAGACGTAGGCGGTCGGAAGATTAGAAATGGAAGGAGGTTGTTTACCGTAGATTGAAAGGGAAGGGTCTTGATAAAACGGAATGCACTTCGAACCCCTTTGTGCATTATGCGGTAAGACGTGTCGGAAATTGATTATCGCGTTTCCAGAAGGCTGACTAACCATCCGCTGGGATAAATCGATCGTCGTTGGAGGATGATCGTGCCTCGGTAGATAGACAGGAAGGTTTAGGGCACGAACGTTTCATCCTCCGTCAGGGGAGGATGAAAGAACAAGGCAAGGGGGCACCAGGGAAAACGAGAGAAAGAGGGGAAGAGAGAGAGAGAAAAAAAAAGAAGAAATGCTCGTCGATAGTCGAGATAGATAGCCGACGGGATAAGCTCTTTATACCGAAGGATAAATTTAGCGACAAAACTGTTGGATTAAGGAAGCTTTTGACTTCCAATGGAATATTTATGTTCTGTGAAAATCGAGCAACCAATCGTTTAACAAAACTGTGTTTCTTTTTTTTTCTTCTTCTTTTAAAACAAATATCAGAATGAAGCATACCTTTGAAATCGAACGTTTCACGAATTTTATGATCTACTTGTAAACAGCAATTCAAGATTTATTACTCAGATTTTATACAATTTTGATTTGAAATGAAAAATTATAATTCTAAGAAAAATTAAATAAAAATTGTGATAATACGATCTGTATTGCTTCGAACTCTTCGCATTTCATTTTTGTCACAATGAGAGATACCAATTGGAAAATTTGTGAAAAAATAATCGAATGTAACAATGATATTCAAGTATCTCGGTAGTTGCGCGAAAGGAATAAAAATAAGAATGTTAAAAAACGCAACAGTTTATTAGCACCGCCCTAAGGCGAATAGTTTCTATAAAGTAGAAACCAGAAGCAATTTAATTATGCAAATTGGCTAGCAGGCAAACTTCAAACTCCGAGGAAGTTTTCCCAAGGTCTAGAAACGGGAAACACCTTCGTTCCCAAGTACCTGTACCTACTGCTATGAAAATCAAGCGATTTTTAAAGTTCCCTGAAATAATTTCATTTCGTAGACCGGCCATCGTACGAAGTTGGTATTAGAAAACTTTCGGGACAATTAAAAATTTAGATCTGTAGATTTTTACAAATTCGAAGTTAAGGTTTTATTAATCCGACAAAATTTATCTAAATAATTGTGGAATGTAAACAACAAGTTCTTTACTTTAATAATGTACGAATTAATTAAGATCCCGAGATAATTAAGATTAATTTCCAAAGGGGCTCGAGACCAGACCTAGCGGGTCTATTAGTATATTAAATAGTTTATTTTACGTTAACTCATCCATTTTCTAAAAACACCCTCATAGAATCCTATCTCCTTACACGGTCGTAGGATAGTACGCGAATACGCGACATCGATCAAAAATCGTAACGGAGATTTACGACCTCAGTTGACTTGGACACGAAAGCCTATAGTCTCGCCGCGGTCGCGTACATACGTTCAAACAAAGGGAATTTTTAACTGAATCAAAGAGTAATTTTCGATAGAAGAAAATAGATCACTCAAATTGACGATAATGCAAATTTAATACCGGCTTTGCGACGGCCGTAACGATTAACAACAATCGAGGGGAAACAGCCGGCGCAACCGGTAACACGGGCGAACTACGGGAACTGTAAAGAGGGCCTTAACCTGGCTGGTCGAAGTAGCGATTTATCGCCACCGATTTCCATAATATCGATTTTGCATTCGAACTGAGATTAAGATTTCGACGAGATTAACGAGCCACTATTTTGCGACAAGCTCTCTCGACGATTGCGTTTAGAATGTTCCGAGGGGACAAAACTTGTGTCAAAACAATGATAAACTCTATCTTACAACAACCTTTGAAAATAAAATATACTTATACCTAAATTTCAAATTTAATATATGAAATTTTCCAAATTACTACAATTAATTAGCAATACTATTCCAATACCGACATAATTAATATTTTAGAAATGATTAAGAATACCAAAATTTCACAAAAGTAAAAAAATATCAAAGTAAGTAAAAATTACACACGAATTAATTAATTGATTTACAATTAGAAATGATGAAAAGTCATTACACTAATTTTAATGAGAAAAACGATAATAATTTTACTTGGAATATGGTATCTTTAATATGTCCGTTGGGTAGATCAGACTTGGACGTCGATTCAATGAGAAACGCGTATCCGACAGGATGACAGATTTGTGTGGGAACCCGATAATGTACAATACAGTCTGATAACGCGTCGCGTAATTAATCGGTACCTTGTACACCCTCCAGGTGGCAGAAAGGGAATTTCGAGCCGAACTATTGGGAACAATCTCTGTCCAGGACTTCAGTTTGGACAGCTTCTGATCTTGACGAGATTGATTGGCTTTTGCTTCGATACTCTCGTCGATTGTCAATTGTCCAACCATTCGAAATTAACTCTTTAATTATACTTAACCATTCGAAATTGTACGGATTACTTCTAATTGGCCAAACTGTTTTATTTCAATTAATTACGATAAAACTAATTAGAGATTACTGTACGTGATTAACACGTGAATCACAGGGGGGTAATAAATAATTTAAAAAAAGAACGCGTTAATTAATTCAAGAAATTAATCAAGATACAATTCAGGAATGATCGTTAACAGGATAAACGAGTGATACGGTGAAAAATAATTAACTTCAATGCCACCGAAACCTTTTGCCGCGCTTATCGGGCCTGTTCATCGCCAGCTCCCCTAAGATCGTCTCAAAGTGTCGCTTATTTTTAACGAAAAATACACCCTCCCGAATCTCGGGTAATAAATCGTTTCGTATTAATCTGGGAACCCTACTGGCTACGAAATTCGAGCGTCGAAAAATTGGTTTGATACGTTATTGGGAGAGGAAAAATCGTGCATCCGATTCGAAATGAATTTCCGTTCGAGTTACAAAGGCACGTGTACCTTTGGCCGAACCCTCTGTCGAATTTTTTTTTGTTCCTCTACTATGGAGCGAAACTTTTAACGAGCTAAGGGAGAACTGTGAAACACGAGATCCATCGGGGCTGGCCTGTAATCTCCATGGCATAGGCTGCAAACGACGAAACGCAGGAAAACAGAAATCTGTCGAATGGCGGGGCTGGACTATGGCCAACAGTTTATATACACGCCGTTGTGCCGAGCAGGAAGTCGCTTTTAGGCTCTGCTCGAGGAAACGAATTCCGCGACGGTCGATAAAGCGAACTATCAACCCTTTGCACTCGAAGCACTTTTGATCAAACTTTGAAATATTTAAAAGTCTTAATTTGCCATCTTCTAATACAAATAAGACTTCAATTTTGCATATGGTGCCCCGGAGGCACCGCTCGAGTACAAAGAGTTAAATGAATCTCTCGAGTTCTTGAAGTTTAACAATGTCTAATGTTTTCTTTAAGCTGACAAGCAAGTTTGGCGTTTTTCGACTGAAAATTATTTAAACTGACGCCCACACGAAATGCAAAATTTCTACCGATCGTGTGTTTGAAGTTTAATGAAAATATAAAAGAATAAGCTCAAGAGGAACGGTATAAAAGGAACGTGTGAAAAATATTGTTGTTTTCCTCGACAGTTCGAAATAGAGGGAAAACGGATGACTTGAAAACTTATTTGGCGATTTCCCGCAAGTTTCTCATCCTAGCCCCGGGCGTCGTTAATAAACTGACGATTGAAGGGTGGTTCACGAGGGGTGGAAAAGTTGAATCCTCTTTATTACCGGTAGCGTTTAGAGCTTTTAATTGGGATGAATCGATAGGACGCCGTCGAATTTCATCAAACCTTTTACACTTGGCTGGGAATTTAGATTAAAAGTGTGGATGAAATTTAGATCGAATAAGGAATTTGATTAAGATCAAAAGAAAATGTTGTAATTTCGTATTATAAATAAACATACACGTTACGTTCAAATGATTCTAAATTATTTCTTTTTTAATAATGCTTATTTTTGTATTCATCAAACGTTTCGTTTATTCTGCTTAATTTAATTCGCCATCCGGGGCTTTTGTAGCTTCGAACGTATATTAAAATTGTAATAACGACCGAGTGAAAAAAATCAGCGCGTGAAAATGAAATTCTTCGAAAATAGCCAACCTCGAGTGGAATTTCTAGACTCTAATTTCCAGGACAAACAATATGTTAGGACCAAGAATGACGTGGAATGGAAACGCAGGGGTAATAAATTTCTCAAGGAAAGTTAATTAAAACAAAGTTCGTTCTTTCGAGGGTGAAATCCGTGTGCACGTTTAATGCATACGGGGTCAACCGGAATGCACACGCGTGTACGTGGTAAGCAAGTACAGCGTATTCTCAGAAATGCATAATTTGACTATACAGTGTAATGCACTCTTGGTGCTCCATTATCTGATCACGGTGTCTAACCTGTACCGTTGCGCGTTCCATTGTTATGGGGACGAACGTGTGCTGAACCCCCCCGAGAGAGACGTACGATCGTTAAAGAATTTTACCCTCAATAACCGTATTCGTTTATAAATTCCTATCCAACGAAACACACTATTTTTACGAGACTTTTACGGGGTCGAGATAAGAGCCTCTGTTCCCAAATAAACTATTATCGTTGGGAGAATATTCCCCGGGACCCGACTTTATTCGCGAAACCGTGATATTAAATGATTTCACGTTTCGACGAAAGTTTGCACCGCGATGCATCGATGCGGTTGAAATATCGCCGACGATGTAAATTAATATTTATCCGTACTCACTCGTGTCGGTTGATTAAAAAAACGAGACTCGACCTCGAAATCGTAACTCACCTGAAACAGACCAAGCCAGAGGAGCACATTAATATATTTGCCACGTGATACGGGCAACGTAAATAATCATCGCGTAAACGAATCATCGATTTTAATATCACGCATGGAAATGAACATGCACGTTTCGCGTATCGAATAAATTACCGTTCTCACCGTTGTTTGCACAAAGATTCATACGGTAAATGCGAATGGTATGATGTGAAATATGTTTCATAAGAACGTTTGTAGTGCGTCGATTACATTGAACTTAATTAATGAGCTTCAAAATTCATTTTTCGTTTAAAAAACTACCTTACAAAAAGCTGCTACCAACATGTTGACTGCCATGGTGGTTTTTTTTACATTCGAAAATTAATCGATAGAAATTATAATAATTGGAATTTAAGTCTGTCTGACCACACACGACTGTTTTCACTGTGACAGTCAACGTGTTAACCATCATAACTTCAAAATTTTGAACTGATGGAAATTCAGGTGCCACCCATAGATGGGTGACATGGCAGTCAAGGTGTTAATCCAATAATTATCGACTATCGAATATATATTATTTTCTTGAATAGCTCGTTTAAGTAACGAAAAGAATACAGTCTGGTGTATCAATAAAACAATCAACGTCACGTCTCGAAATTATTTCCAAGCAAAGTAAAAAAAGAACAGGCAGCCCGCGTGTGCACGCTGGCGAATTTGAAAATGTTTTTCCATCTTCGGGACAGGTGAAAATTCAGCCAATCGCATTTTCACCGGAAACACCGCAACCGTCAGTTTCATCGTACGACGTCAATCACTAACGCTTTTCACACGGTTGTTTTTCGCTTTTCCATTGTTCGCGTCCAAGAAAACTAAATAACCTGCTTTCGCGCTTCGTTCAATTTCCGCCTTTATGCCTTGCGGAAAGGCGCGATTCAAAATAAATGCCATCAAATTTCGCCCAAATATACCGTAAACGCTCGAAGATTAAAATTCTATTCAGTAGAATTGCTATCAATGAATTTTATCTACTATTTTCACGATATTTCATTATTTCTAATCAACCAACGCGACCAACGTGATAATTAACGTTCAAATATTCTAGTTGTAATCTGCAACGCTAATTAGTTAGAATATTTAATACTAATTTCTAATAATATGGGTGATTTGTAAATAATCAGCTGAAAACAGCGTTAAGCATGCTCGAATTAATTTTTCAATCGGACCTTTTAATCCCGATCCGACCACCGAACTGTGCTTACTCCCGGGTATGTTAAACATTAGGAATCGTTCCAAACGAAATCAAAGCAAACTGGGATCAAATTCACCGATAACCGCAGATTCTGAATTCAGCCAATTGAATGCTGTAATTCCAGCCTTCGTTTATTTCATAAAAAATTCTCTATGAGCAAAATAATCGATAATGCCACCACAGAGCCACGTTTCACGATAAAATACCAATAGTATAAAGTATTGAAATTTGATTGAAAAATAAGGCTCAAAAATGTACTTAATTAAATAAGTGCAAGAAGTTATCAATTAGTCATTAATAGTTTTAACTGCACAACAGATTGTATCCCTCATAATCCAACAGAGAAAACATATTTTCATTGAAATTTTCATATCTTTTAGCATCGTTCTTTTTATTTTGAATCACGGATGTACGTCTGCTAAAGGAACGAATGTGAGTTCAAAAACGAAATTTCAAACTATTTACCTCAAGGAATATTCATTTTTGTCAACAGACGGTATATGGGTGAAAAATGTCGAGGAAATCTCGAGACAAAAGAAAATGCATCTGTCGGATGTGGTGTTGCCATCGTTTCGGAAGAAAGATCGGCTTTCTGGAACGTGCAAGCACGAGAAGCACGACGCGACGCTCCGATGGCAGTCGGCTAATTACTAAATACCATCGTCCGAAACTATGCCGACCATTCATGGAATTCCACGATAGGGCCGCGGTCTCACCGCCAAAACCATATTCTCGCAAGTCTATGGCTCCGATTAGAAATTAGAACGGATCGATTCGTTTGTTCCCCCCATTTACACTGTCACCGGCCGTTAATTAATCATCATCGACCCCGTTCAACGTTTCGATACATTTTAATGAATTAACGTCGTTCGATATCACAACCTTCGCGTTTTTTAACAAATTTTTGAAGTCTTGTTATTATTTACCATGCAAATACTATAAGTTTATCGAAGAGTTTTATTTTACTGTACTGAAACTTTTCAAAAGATAAAACTTTGACATATTGTAAGAATATTATCTAAAAGTAGCATGAAATCTGAGATTTCATTTAAATTGTCCATTTGGATCAAAGCGTTAAACCGTGAAAATCTGTGCGACTGAATTTATGTAATTTTCAAACGGTAAGATTGAAAATGTCACAGACGTAAAAGTAATCAGAGGGGAGCAGTAAAAACAGGATATAAAAATCGCAACACATCCGGTGACTCTGTACTCACTCCGGAGACGATAGATTAAAAAATTTACCGACTATCTCTAATTCAACGAGTCTCTGCTCGATCTCAGATCACGTCTGCTGAGTGTCAGATACAGGGAACGTGCAACGTGCCAAAGAAACGAACAGATACAGGAAAAACTCGATAAAAAGAGGGGCCGAGTGCAGGATGGTAAAAGGAAAGCTCTGTAGAATTTCGAAGATTACACGAACACATTTCGCAAACAAAAGTTGGCCGGATATCTTTCGACAAATAAATTAATTTATTATTTAACGTATTCTACTTTTATCCTTTCGTTCTTTGGAAAAGTGTGCTCGAAAAGTTTTCTGTACTTTTTCGTCCGAAAAATCGGGTAAAGCTAAACTTGAAAATTTCTAATTTTAATGTAATTTTCAACCACGAAGAAATTCTATAATTAATCATTTTTTGTCTAAATTATTCGCTGATACTTGTATAAGGTATTTTTAATGCGAGAAAAGGAGTTTGGCGTAAAACGAAAAGGCGAACCACGTTGATATTAGAGGGAATCATGATCGAACGATAGAGGGGAGGGAATAATTTCACGATACGTTTCATGTGAGAATCAAGACGAACAGCTTCGTGAATTTATCTTCTCGGATATACCGGGAATGCATTTGCATTGAGAAAACTTACGTGACGTTATTACCAAGCATTTTCCCCCGCCGTGTACCAGAAATTTCGTGGAATAATAAAACGTTCGCGATGTTCAAACAAAAAGGGAGATCGATCGGATCGACCGCGTAATTCTTTAATTCCGAAACATCATCGATTTGAACTGAAACTTAAATACGAACCAGAATAATTTCTTTTCGCGGAAATTCAATGAAGCTTGCGCGAAAAAGAAAAATGTTCGTTTCTACAGGAAATGACTTTCTTTACAATTCTTCATGTTCTTCGTTCGCGAACTTCCAACCGTTTTAATTCATTCCACTTTTTGCTCGTCCAACCGCGAATAATATGATCTTCTCAGACATCAATTCCTCTCGCGAGTTCACGGGCAATCGAAAGAAACAAAGATCGTTCTTTCTTGAATCGTACAACGATCGATCAAATCGCTCTCCGATGAGAATAAACAAAAAAAAGAGAACGAGAATACGATTCTACGCGATGTACCTCGTTATTTCGAAACTTCTTAGTAAAAAACAACCCCGTAAAAATGTAGTCATATTTTGTGAGACGAGATAAGAGCAGCAAAACGTTGCGTGCTTTGACTAATAAACTGTATCTCCGGGGAATGAATAGCACAGATAACAAGAATATTTTGCGCATTGTACATCGTAAAAAGGTTCCAATAATTTCGAAGGACTCTTTGTTCGAGGAAAGTGTGCAAAAGCTTTTTACTTGATAAATTTCAAACCGAACCTATTATAAGTACTAACAAACGTTACTAATAATAATACGATACATGGCAAATCGAAAGCTTGAATTTTATTTTAATTCGAAACCGAAGCTTCTAATTTTTAATTTGCTATAATAGTAATAACATTCGAACTTGCCACAGATTTTCTATTAAAACATTCCCATCGATCTACCATAAAAAAAAAATACACGAACAAAATGGATAACAAACTCGATCTCCCTAACGCGCAACTTCAACATCCAGGCTGTTTCACGAATTTTTCAGCAATTTTCAAACGCTGACTGGATTTTTTCAATTTCTACCCTGGAGTACTTTTATCTACACGAAGCTTAAATGAACTTTTTTTTTTCGTCAGAAATACCTTCCACATATCCGATACATGAAATATGAAATTTAAGAGATGTGTGTGATTTTTTATTTCCTCCTACTTCGTTCGACTAAAAATTTCCGTGAATGGTACAGAACCTTAAAAAACTGGAAATTTTTATATCCAATTGAAAAAATTCTAAAATCAAATGGAGGATACCTTGTATCGCAGGTACATGGTCAATTTGGAAGGTGTATTAATAAATATTTCACATCAAAGTGTTGAAATAAAAACAGTATTCAAGGTTTTAGTTCATTAATTAAATTCCACCTAAATTATAAATATTAATAACACGAATAGCTAATCTTGGAATTAAAATTTCAAATATTCTACCTTGTAATACTGACAGAATATTAAGGGTGTTCGAAGTTCTTTCCTTTTTTATTAACTACTCAAACAGCGAGTAATACCATTTAAATTTCAACAAAATACGATCGATTCGTGAGTTTCGACCACTGAACGTCAGAAAACTCGCCGCCCATAAATATGGTTATACAAGCGATTCACGAGCAACGTTGGTAATGCACCTTTTGATGAACTTCAACGGTCTCCACAAAGCCGAGTAAATGACTAGAACGTTAATATTCATTGCGTCATCGTGGCGATCCAATTAGCAGGAAACGCCAAGAATTCTGTCCAACGGCGGAAGCCGAGAATTAACTGGGTTACCCGTGCTTCACAACCCCCTGCCTAATGGTTCACAAAAGAGCCCGATGCCTCTGTACATGTGCCCCGAATGATATCAAACGTTCCTCGACAAAACTAACCGCCAGGACAAAAAAAATACAGCTGAAAGGTATTTCTATATTTTACGAACGATTGAACGAACGACACTTAACATCCGGAAGAAAAAAATAACGAATGAAATCCTTGAATTCCTGAAGGGGACAACTAACCCTTTGAAGCTCTGCCCGCTTTGTTTTTTGCGCTTGTCTAAATAAATTGCTCCGTTTCAACATTTCGTGGATATTTCGAAGTTATAAAGATAAGAAATTGTTAAACAAAGTATTTTCGTAAATATCTTGAGATTTGATAAAATTGTCAACGTATCGATTTGCCATCGGACGAGAGCACGGCTTTAAAAGATATATATCGGTAAAGATGAAGTATCGCATTAAAGAATAGAAAGTCTGTGGATATATCAAGAATAAGAGTACCTTTCAGACACAGTGTATTCATCAAGCTCGTAAACGTTCCTTCTAAAAGCACCTTGTCTGGTTATTATCGACCACGACCACTTCCGGTTATAAACTACATCCAGGTTGGTCGGTTTTTACAGGACGTTGGACGTTTTACACGGCAAATTTTCTTTTCTTTTCGCGTAATTTCCTCCCGTCGAACGATTTGCCCTTAGCTGTATGTCTCCCGAGGGAGGCGAGGACGAACAGAAGCTGAAAAAGGCATCGATTTTCACGGTCGATGAACCGACCACGAATTATCGTCTGTGTACAGCGCCATTTTCTTTTCAACCTCCCTCCCCCTCCTCATCTTCTAAAGCCAAAGGTTGTTCTCAAGCCTTAAAGACGACTAGACGGAAAGCTCGAGATGTACGGAGGTATTATCTTTGAACCATGAGCGTGAGAAGGATAAGTCGCCATAGAAAGAACAAATTTAAAGTGTCCGCGACCCTACGTTGCACTTTGTTTTCGGAATTAAAGTATAGAAAATGTTTCGCGAATATTTATACCCGCAAATAAAAATGGCAATTAACTGCACCTTCGACTACTCTTAACACCATAAATCAGTCTACTTAACCGGCACGGGCTTTTATCCTTGCTCTCGGCAGTTCTCTTTTCATAAATATTTAACAACAATCGCCTTTTGCTTATCCCCGTTAACTCTATTCGGACTTCGTTTAAACGTTTCCCTCCTTGTTTGGAAAGTTTTACGTTTACAAAGGGGTCGTTTTATGGCGGTAAATTTAGTTTAAAATTAACGTGCTTTCCGATTGAAAATTACGTGGAAATTCAATTTATTTTATATTTCGAAGGGACTAAGTTAATTTATAAAATTTAAAAAGGTACAATAAAGCCACATTGGGTGCCATTACCTAATAAACCAATACGAGATTAATTGCAACTATAAATATCCTGTTCAACGAGCGGAGACCTAATATTTATTGATCGATACGAAGTAATATCCAGGATCGCGTGTTCCATTTACCAGGAAATGACGAGGCAACAAATAATTATCCGACGATGTTTTCAAGAGAGGGAAATGACTGAGCTCATTTCTTTCAACGTAGCTGAGAAATGGGCTCGCACTTTTTCTTTATCTTCCCTTCTTCCTTCTTTTTTTCTTCTTTTTTTTTTCTTTGGCTTCCTTCCTATACGTATACGTGTATCCCTGGTACGCTCGACCAACCATTTACTCGCGCTACTGAAAAGCGTGGCACGGTTAATATTCCTTTAAAAATGGATGACGCTTGCCACGATCCTGTGTGCACACGTTCCATTTATTTGCTTCTTTTCAGACGATCGAACGGGGCATTAGTTTTGCCGATAAGTCGGCAACAGTCGTTCACGTGATGGTCAACTCCTTATCGAAATATGATACATGGTGGCCATTTTATGGATCGACCGATTATTTGTTTCGCCGTGACAATTTCCTTTCGTTCCAGTTACAATCTTCTCCAACCAACGACATTTTTAAGTTTCCAAAGAATTTTCCATCGTTTAGGATCGAATTCCAGAAACGAATGAAAGAAATAAACGCCAGGAGACTAATTTCCCTCAAACACATTTTTCCCTGGGAGATACAGTCCCGTGAAAACACGCTCGCCAACACAAACGAACTGGAACGCCTCGTGTTTCTGTTTACGTCCTTTTACGGATGCTGGCCGTAGCCGTTGGTCCTAAAAATGTCCGTGCCTCGGTCACGTAACCGACGAATGTAAAGTTTCACCGTTGGAAAACCGGCACGTGGAGAAGCGCATCGTGCAGATAAATTTTGCCGTGCTCTCCAGCTGCAACCGACGACGTATATATTCGAGGACCGATCAAATTGCGACCGTTCGTTTTTCCTGCCTTGATATGAATGCAAATTATCCTTCCCCTGTCGGACACGAGAAATCGATAGAAAAGGAGGACTTATCCGCGACGTCGACAGAATATCTTCTTGGTTTCCGCTTTAAAAGGTTTATCAATTTTTCGATCGTGGATCGTCGGCAGGAAAAAGTGGGTGAGAATTATAAAATAAATGAGTTGCTCGACGAGTTTCGTGAGGGAAGATACTTTGCAAAATTTAGTAGTCTAAACGTTTACGTCCGAGTAAAATAAGATAAATAAAACGGAAATGGATGTCCATATCGTTTGATGGACGGTAAAACGATATTACCGCTATAAAATTGGAAGTATGGAGAAACAGAGACCATGAAGAATTTTGGAACGAAAAGTACATTTATATGGCTTAATTGTGTTAAATAAGGTATTTTGAGTATAAGTATGTATTAAATTTGAAAATTTATCGATTGTAACAATTAGCACTGTAGTTTTCACTGAAGAATTTTCAATCCCAAAGAGAGGTTACGCGAATTGAATTTTCTACTAAAACGAAACTTAATATTCAGAATAAAATAAAATATTATTACAAAGGTATTTTGTATTAACAACAAACTAAATAAACTTAAGAGATCCATAATGCCGTTAATAAACCGTTCATCGGGAATAACCAATTCACTCTCTTTTAATTACATCCGACACGAACAAAACAATATTAAGCCCGACACGCCGTCATCTCCCAGTCGCATTAAACTATCAAAGGGTTAATCGAATTTCTCTGAATCAACCAGACCCCCGACCGGATCGATTACGTGGAAGCTCGAGTTCCCAATGGATTTGCATCTTGCACAACGTTCATCAGGAATGAACCACTTAGTTCGCCGAGGGACACGCGAAGTCAAAGCGGACCCCCCGTCGCCGCCGAAGGAGAAGCAGAAACGAGGCCTGCCGCCTCTTTGCCAAAATCTGGCGAGCGATTTCAATAATACGGAGCCGAGAGGGTTTCGCTGCGGAAACCGAGGCAGACGGCTTCTTAAAGATTCATGGTTCCTGCCATATTTAAGCCAGAGAAGACCCCTTGAAACAGGCCGGGCTGGCGAACACCCTCCCTCCCCCCGCGTCTTACCAAATCCCTCTTCGGGACCCCGTACGACCACCGCACAAAGCTCTCCCTTTGTCCGTTCTTCGAGTTCTCGACTTTATAATTCACACTCACCGACATCGTGTGCCCCCTCCTCCTCTCTTATCCCCGTCGGATTCTTCGGCTACCGTCGCGAAAACGGGAGCTTCTAGCCGCGATGAAAGAGTATGAATAACGCGACGGGGACCGCGAGCGACTACGACACAAAAGTAAACGGCGGTAGGAAAACCGAAACCGCGTTTACCATCCCTTGGATGACTGGGCGAGAGCAGAATTTCAGTTGGTCGGGGGGCGAGATTTCGAAGAAACGGCTGAAAGCGTGTCGGGGAATGATGGATATTAGCATTTAGCAGAAGCTACTTTCTTTTCAGACTTTCTATCCGCTCTTGAATCTA
The DNA here is from genome assembly GCA_022405125.1 of Anthidium xuezhongi. NCBI lineage: Eukaryota > Metazoa > Arthropoda > Insecta > Hymenoptera > Megachilidae > Anthidium > Anthidium xuezhongi. The sequence continues at coordinate 4,215,510 of CM039649.1, forward strand.
GCTAATTTAAACGAAGCCTTTGGATTTGTGGTTTTGAGGCAGGTTTACCGTACACTTTGGTAATAGAAATGGAAATGAGAAATATTTGAACTTGGCGATCTTTAATGGAATAATATAGAAGGTACATATCGACCTGGGTGAAATTTTCTTAATTTTCCCACAGAAGTTGCAGAGTTACCGCATTAAAGTGTATATATTTCAATTTGCAATTCCTTGTAATGCAATTGCTTAAATTAACCCAAAAATGTAGACCCAACGTCATACTTGATATTTTGTAATTTTTGAAATAAAAATAAAAACAAATTGAAAAGAGATAGCAAGAAGTTGTAGGTTTCTGTGAATTCGCGAAATCGTAATCATCCTCCTTAAAGCTCCGTTAATTTCCCCGGCATAATTCTCCCAATTTATACACTCAATGATTGCGCGGAACAGTTCTGCAACGGAGCCGGAGCTCGAGGAAATTCCAAGATAAAATACGGGCGCAATAAACAGAGAAGAAGATTGCACTCGAAATGGCATCGTTACACCTTGCTCGAGATCTTTGAACACGAGGGAGCACAGTTTAACCGACGCTCTCTCGTCGCATGTAAAGAAACTTTCTTACCCGACGAAACTGCGAATGATTGTGCTCTGATGTTTCTCTGACGCGGAATACTCGGAAACTTCGTATAAGCATCACAAAGTTCAAACTTTATACTCCGGTTTCTTTTATTCTTTTGCGATTGTTACGTCTCGATGGTACAAACTTTACGGCTGCTATTTTATCCGCTTGACAATTATTTATTAACTCGATAATGCCAACGTTTCCAACGCCAAGAAATTCTTTTTACGTACATCGATACGTTTCTATTACCGATCTTTCTGTCGCAGCAATAATTATTATAAAAGTCAAGGTTTCAACCGATCAACGAATTTTGTAACATACAATTTGTACGACAAGTGTTAAATTGACAGTATTTTTTAAATTGAAATCTCTTTCTTTTTAATAGAATATTTGATTAAATAGGTGTGAAAGCTGTAATTGGCTCGGGAGTAAAGTATCAAGTAGTATAGGTCAACGATAACAGAGTCGGACTCGGTAAACGCATCATTGTTTTCGTGTACGATGGAAATAACGATGGAAATTTGCAAAATTCCTCTCATGAAACGATTTAACGCGGATGGCAACGATATCCGAAAGGCAAACGAACCGTTTTCAATGTTCGCGCGATCACGTAATCCCCCTGTTTAAAATAAACAAACGATTCGGTGTGCAACCGAGCGAAATTTCCCGCGTCAGAAACACTGGCCGGTGACGTTTATCCCGGAAGAAAATGGATCCTCGAACCGGATATCCGCGACAGAGTCCGTAGCAACCATTTCGGCACGGAAGGAACCACCAAGTGGAGAGGATCGATGGTATCGACAGCCTGTCCTCGACCATCTCCCCCGCCGATACAATCCCAACCGGACGTCCGTTCTGAAAACTAGATGCCTGATGATCCGAGCTTCGACCAAATCGAACCTGTTCGACCTGCGCTTACCGGCTTCAACGTACATCTGTCTTCTTCTGCCTTTTCAACATATACGTGCTTCTGGGTTCGCTGATGCGTCAAATTTGAATCTGATCGAGTTCTAAAAAAGCCCTCGGACGATCATTCCATAAAATGTTTCGTTTAACTTGAACAACTTAATTTGTCTCGTAATAAATAAAAAATAGTGGAGATCAAAGACTTTTTATTCAGGTGCCGAAATCTTTTAATTTTAATTTTTACTTTATTTAAAAGCGATCCTAATATTGTAATTGATAATATTAAATTCATAATTAAAGATATCGATTCATTCTCTAATTATAAAAATAATTGATTCGATTAATTTAGGTGAGATACTGATATACTATCAATAAAATCATATCGATATTGTCAATAATTATTGACGAATTGCATCTGTCTCGTACGTTCGGTATTTATCGGCAATGCAATCAATTTTAAATTAGGATTAAATGGTATCTGAGAAAAATCAAGCTCTACATTATTATACTTACAGCCAGTGTTTTCAATCTGTTTCTACGTGCATTCAATAACATCGACAAAAATATATTGATCGTCCGAGAGCCTTTCAAGAGTCGCAGGAAATTGAAAGGACGATATTGATTTTGATAAAGGAATTCTTCAAAAGAAGTTTTAAGGGAGAACGAAAGGGTGCAGAGTTTCTAGCAATTTCCTTTGAACCGCTTCGAAAATACGATTTGATTTCGTTTGATTTTTTGGAAAGCTACGGCTGTCATCCGCTATCACTTTTATCACAAGATCAAGCAACATTTAAATTTTAGTAGGAGACCGATTGCAATCCCGCGGAAAATAGGTCAGCCATCGAGTCGAGGGAACGTCATCGATATCGTGTGACAGGCAAATGATCCGACATCATTTCTCCTATCACGAATATGTAAAATTCACGTGAAACGATCCGTTCGGAATAACACGCGAAAGCAACCAATTCTGATAAATTTATTTCTATTGTAGAATTTATCATCCCAAACAAATGATGTAAAAAAAAACAAACACACAGAATTTCTGAACCTTTCAAAAAATACACAGAGCACCAAAAATAAAATTCAAACTTTGAATTTCTAATTTTACAATTATTTCTTCAAATATCTACTAAAATTACATCTGTCAGTTACTGCAGGATCAAAATTTCCAAATTTATTTCTACAAGTCGTAGAAGCGTCCAAAAAGTGACACTTTCAGAAAAATATGAAAGATTGTTAAAATATGGAAACGGAACAAAACCCCACCAATTTCCTGTTCATCCAAACCGTCCCATTGTTCTGGCAACATTTTTTGTTTTTTTTTCGTTTTTATTCACAATTCGGCAGGAACAATCAACGTTGCTTCGAAAATATATCCCGGTTGCATGGAAAACAAACGGGGAGGACGGTCAAAGTTTTATCATCGGGATCGTTTCGTGGTGAATTTCGGCGAAACACGGCGAATGCAACCGACAGACACATAAAATCGTAGAATTTGTGGTTAACCGGGAAGAACGAGAGAGACGTGGTAAGACCGGAAAAGGAGAAAACTCGACGGAAAACAAGTCCTTTGGCGCGGGCGTAAAACCAGCCAACGCCGATCCATTAAGGTCCGTGAGATAGGGCGAGATACAAAAGATTGCTCTCGGGGAGGGATTAACCTTTCCCCAGGAGGATTTTTACCCTTCCATGGCTCCTCTTTCCTTACCTGAACGTGTGTCCACCAAACCAGCTAAAATAACCGAACGTACGCCCACGCACACAGATGTGCCATTACATTATTAACCCTCGGTCAATTACCGAACCGACCTACCAAATCTGTACAAAAATAATTTAGATAAAATTAGGTACTTTGATTCTTCGGTAAATAATTATAGAAATATTTTAAAGCGTAAAAATTGAAATTAGATTTAAGTTTAAATCATTTCTATGCCACCTTGTTAAACCATTAATTACTATTTTTAAAGTAACACTTCCCTCTTTCGGAATATCTCTAAAGTCCTATCGATAAATCCTCGAATACTTATTTTGCCAAAACTTGTCGGCCCGATAAAAGTACATTCCAAGGATCAAAGTCGATGAAGAATTACGACGCACGATTCTCGCAAAAGTTTCATCCCCCGGAACATCCTCGTACTACTTATAAACTATGAAATGAACTATCGAAATCTAAAGTTATCCTAGCGGATCGGTTCTATCCGCCGCGAAAACTTGACGATAATCTAACAGGAAACTGGCGCTTTTCAAATTTGACGAGGATCGCGTGCGCGGCAAGTATCCCCTCGAGAAAACGACTGATGTAATTTACAACGACACTTCCAGAATGACTTTCTGACACTTTACAAAGAACTCGCTTCATATACTTCGTGAAATTCGCTTGTCTCTCTCTATTTCTGCTCGGCCCCCCCCCCCCCCCGCTCGATGCACACGTAACTTATTCCGGGAAAGTTACACGACATTCGAATCAAACTTTCGCGAAAACTCGTGTCAGACGTAGTCTCGTGTAAGACGTGTTCTCTCTCTCCCCTCCCCTCCTCCCACGATTTTTTTGGGAGTGGATCCAGGAAAATCTCGGGTCTTTCGAAAAAAAGGGATTAATTAGACGTGAAATCGAGGAGTTTCCCGGCGTAGGCGTGAGATTTCGAATCGAAACTTTTCGAACCGGCTTGAAAATTATCGCGAGCCTTCGAAAGCTCGTTGATTTTTCCTCTCAAAGGGCGCGAGGGCATTAATTTCCTCGCGTACCGTTAACGAGTGGCACGTATTAATTAGTTCTCTTTACGAATCGTACACCTTCCCCCCCGGCTTGTGTCATGCTAATTAATCCATCGGGAAAATTTCTAGTGTTCCCCGCGCAAAAAATCTCGATGGTCCATCTAATTGATCCAATTGTTTAATCAGGACATGATCAATGGACGAGCCTTCGAGTACTCGCGTAAACTTACCAGCAACTGAAGAGAGCGATAAGAAAGTCGTAGAAAATTAATTCCCTTTTCAAAAATCTAACTTTTCAAACTGTATCGAATAATTATTTTCGGTATTGAAAATTGTTCAGATTTTGGAAGGAAAAGAATATTCGACCGGTGTTCGACAATTCGAAAGGGCGGGAAATTTCGATCGGACGAAGTTTACAGGCAACGCTATCTCTGTCATGAAACGAACAGCGTCCGATAAAAACGCGTACAACGAGTTTCGCAATCCGGACTTCTATTTTCCGCGGGTATAACGAATGTAAATCTACCGTTTGTTCGTTCGACTGCGGAATCGTTTGTCGCGATTCTCCATGCGACTTGACTCGTTCTATTTCGCTCGTTCGATTTTTCCCCTTGTAACTACACGGAAACAACCATGGCATCGTTCAAAGGGTCCCAGGAATTGAATCCTCCACCCCCTCTTTCTATTTACACGAATTTTCCTTACACACGAACCACTTAACAGACAACATTTTCGAATTTCCATAAACGGTAAAAGAGTTAAAGCACCGAAAGCGTTTCCCGAAGAATTTCTTCGAAGAGATATCAAAGCAAAGAATCGTAGTGCCATAAACCGAGGGAGAGATCGCCATTAGAATTCGTAAAATCGTAAAGGAAGGCTCGATGTTTAAACCGTATCCAGGCTACTCTAGCCTCCCCCCGTTGCTTTTATCAGCCATCATCTGTTTCAAGTATCACGGATAGGCTTTTCTTTAAACACGTTTTCAGCAAGTTTACGCTCGTCCTTGCCTCGAACCGTGTTTTACGAGCATAATGGAACGAGCACCATTACCGTTCAAATCTCTCTCTCTATTTTTTTTCTCTTTTTTTCAACTGGAAGACGAATGGACACCGAAGTTTGCCCCGTCTGTTGGGCACTGAGCTCCGTTTTATTACACCAATTTCGGTCTACGTCATGTGTTCCCATGAATAGCTATGTAGTATTTCCTTTCTTCTTTTTTTTTTTTTTCAACCGAGGAACCAATTCGATTCCTACTCTTACCTTTTCCCCCTACGTATTTTTCCCCCTTTATCGCGAGAAACGGCAACTCTTGCCCGACGATCCTGCCAGAATATTACCAACTTTTTTGTTTCCGAAACGATCGTAGAATTTTTATGGACTCGAAATCGCGGAAAGATACTCCGAATCGTTTTCGAATTGTAATATTCTACCAATAAATCGTATATTATCGTATAAAAAAGAAAAAGATAGGAACGAGACTTTCTGGATGTCGTTGCTTGGACGTCCTCGAAACGGTCTTACTTTCGACACAAAAGAGAAATGGATGATTTCAATTTCGTAGTCGATAATGTACAGACACGGGAACGGTATTACAGACCATTACTCTCTGTTCCACGGAAAATCTCGGTACTCCGTTCGCAAAAGCTACAACGATCAGCAGAATCCCGGTTAGGAATGTTCTTCCCCGTGTTCGTTCTCTTATTTTTCCCTCGTGTCCGCACTTTTCTCCCTTTCGAACACAGTCACGACGAATCGTTTCTGGAACGGTGACTAGAGCTGCTCTAATCAATGACGTATCCTTCGCTTGTTCGAAAACTTTTCGAAACTTCGTTCCCGTGATTTCGACAAAAATAAGAATTTCGCAAAAACAGCTTTGACTGGTAAAAAATCATTTACCCTCTGTTGGATTATTTCTAAAATAATCCTTCAGCAAAAAGGAGTCTTGAAAACGTTTTCCAAGATGTACAAACGTCCGACAAAGTAATAAAGTTAAAATTAAAAGAAGATATTTCCAATATCTCCGAGGACATATTCTGCTAATACTGAATACCTTAGTGCAGATTTTTAATTAACATCTTGCTCGTAAGGATAATAACTTTTGCAGCGTATTATCGTTCCGCAAAGGACTTGGAGCGAGAGTACAAGAGGACTTTCGTGGAATTTCATAATACAAGGATAAAGCCGGGGCCCAAGTCGGACGGTGAGAAGGGAAAACAGTACGAGTATCCAGTCGATGAAATTTTAATCCAATTAGAGCTCATCGTCGTTTCCGTTTCCGTTTCTTCCGTTCGAGCTACCGTCTAACTCCATTTACACTCGCGTGGCCTCTCTTTAAAGCTAAAATCAATAATCGTCGAGCGGCGAGAACGATCGTTCAAGATAACTCCCCGGGATAATGACACGACGATCGCATGAATAATAGTCGACGACGATTCTTTCAGGCGTTCGGGCTCGAATTTGTAAGGCAAAATCGGTTGCCACCAGGCTAATCGATAGGCGGACCAGTTTTCTTTTCCTCTCCTTTTTAACGACTCCGTTCTTAATAGTCTTCCGGGTTAAAGAGTCACCGAGCACTCCGAATACATTTGCACTTTGTCACCGGCAAAACGAGAAACGATCGCGAAGTTCATACAAAGTTTCGTTCCTGTTTCCGAGGAGTTCCGTTGAGCGACGATGTTTCAAGCATTCCGTTGGAAAACATCGCGAAACTTAATAAAATGGCCGAAATTCTTGTTAACGAAAAGGGATGAGATTCTTGCGATGAAAGTTTCACGAAATGGCGCTTATGGTTTGATTAAAATAACCGCGTATGTGTCACATCGATAGCATTGTCGGTATAAAATCTAACCACGCTCCAATCGAATCAATCTTCGTATTAATACCTATTAAGAATATCGATGAATTTGATCAAAGTTGAAGCTTCAAACTGGTATGGTATGAGTAACGTTTCGCATCACTTTTATGTCATGAAATCGAGCCAGAATCCCGACCATTTGATATACAACGATCCAATAGATGGGCAAGCAATCAAAGCGGAGATTTCAAGTCCGGAGTAACACGAGCGCGGTGTTAATTCGTCTAAACCATCAGAAATTGAAGTTTCCGTCTATTTCGATGAATCGAACCTATCAAACCAATCAGACGTCCATCCGTCCTTTTCCGTTCCCCGATACACCGACACAAAGTGACCGAAGAAGAGCGTGGAACGAAGCGGTTCGCGGTAAATAATTCAGTCAGCGGACAATGCAATGTATCGATCACAAATCCCTTTCGACGTACGTGCAACGATGGATTCGGTCGAACAAAATCCTTGAAAATCGGGGGATACTTCAAAATTTACGTGCCAACGAAATTTCGAGACGTAAAGCATGGATTTAACACATTTGCATCATAAGGAAATATGAAAAAAAGGCCTTTGTCACCAAACTTAAGAACAAAAATGACTGCACATAAAAGAACTTCATATTTCAGTATTATAAGAAAAAATAAATTGTCGAGAATGTTTATTAGTAATTTAGTAGGTCATTTTTTTTAGCTAACGAATACTGATAGTGACCAGGAAAATTGAGCGTATATATACGCTAATGATGCAAATGGGTTAATGGATGTGCGAGCGAAAGGGTTAACTAGCATTGCCCTTGTCAACACTGTTAATAAGAAGCAAAGAAATTAACGAGGAGGGAAAAGGAGAACGAAACGAGCCGAGCCGAGCCGAGCGGGAAACAGGCAATTCCTGAAATACGAGGTTGGACCGCCATCCTTGTATCTCTCCGCCCTCTCTTTCGCCCAGCCTGAATCTCTCGTTGAATCCTTTGAGATGCAGCGTGGAAAAGTCAAAGAAGCCTATGAAAAGGTTGCGAGCGGCTGTTCCCTTCTCCAGCGTTTCGTTTTAATACTTCAGCGACTATTCTCGGCGAAGAATGTTTCCAACGTCTATGGAATTCGAGGATACACGGCGCTTACGTTGCTTCTCGAGAGGAACTGGAGAACGACAGGATAGGAGGGAAATGACTGAAGAAACTTGGAGAATGGATGCAGATACGCGAGAGAAACGCAGCCAAGGCACACGTCGACGGTGCATTATCGATTTACCCGGAGCCCTGCAGCGACATTTTCTACGCCGTAAAATGCACCCCCCCAAATGAACTTCTGTGTCTCGTGTACCGATCCCAGACCGTGTACATTCTCTCTTCTACCAGTTTACGAAAAGATGTCGTCTTTGTTTATAAACACGAGTCGACTCGAAGTACTATCCCAATATGTAAACGCAAATTTAATTGTAATGTAATTAAAAGTATATAGATATAGAATGACACTTAGCAAAAAAAGATAGCAAAGTTTTGAGTTTACAAAAGAAAGTTACCATATTCCAAATTCCCCTACACCCAAATTAATTTATAAGTAAATTTTCATTCCCAAACATCCCTAAATGCCAAGAACGTTCACTCTATATATTATTCTTTCAATGAACACTTTAACAAATAAATTGGAAGCGTTTGGGGTGGTTTTACCCCGTTTTCGATCGGTACCTCCGGTAATTACAGACATCAGCTGGCAGCCACAGCGTCGTATGCAACAAAGCGTAGGATTTTTTCGTTCAGGAAGAAATCCCCGGTTCGTTTCCTCCGAGATTACCCTCAGACATGTTCATTGTCTCGTGTCGGTCCACATTTATTCGCCGTGGTCACCGCAATGCCGTCATTTATCCGGCCACCCTGCTCATGGGGTTTGCCTCGTTTATCCGTGACCAACGGGAACCACATTTTTCAACGTTTAACGACACCCCCTGACAATAATTAATTAACCCGACCCCGGATGCTCTCCGAGAAGGAAAAAAAAAGATCGCTTCACCCTGATGACCGTACATCTGCTTTATCTCAGACACGACTCGGGTGCTTTTTGTTGATGGTTTTCGGGATTAAATATGTAGATTAAAGTCCACCATCTTCTTACGTTTCCACTTTTATGAGGGATAATTTTTTGTTGCAGCGTTTGACTTCTTTCTCGTCGCTTCGAATTAGATGGACTTTCTTCCTTTTATTTATGATAAAGATTGAATTTCAGTTGTTTATTTATAAAAAGTGATCAAAATTACTGGATCCTAATCTCTTTTACGATATCCGTACAAGTTTAAATCGAAATGATGAATTTCCAAGTTAAAAGGAACGAAATCCTAATTTATGTTACGAAACTATCACATCTTAATTAAATCTGGAAGTGTTGTGTCGCGGAAAAATGTATTGTTTTATGAAATCATCGAAAGAAAAGGATCGTTTGATATATTTATTAATTCGCTTCGAGGAGCGAATCGTGACGAATTTATTTCGATATTTTCCGCGAGTTATATACAAAACGTCGCGTGCTTTCAAGAATTGATCCGAAATTCGATTTCGAGCACGATGCATCGACAGAGAGGGAGAGTTGCGTGATTTGCATTCCCCTCGAAAACAAGATTGTCTACGGTTGAACGTGGCCGACCACCCCTTCGGGTCCCGTTGGATTCACTGTGTTACGAAAAAAAAAGGGGGGGGGGAGGAGAGGCCTGACTTTCGCGCGGTTCCATGAATATTTCATATGTATCTCTCTCGTCGTGTATCGAAAACTTCGCCCCCTCTCCCTTCCTATTTTTTTCTCCCTACCCACACCCCCGTATACGTTTGCTTTGTACGATAGCCTTCTTTCGTCACAGAATGAAAAAAGCCGGCTGCGTGTGCGTCGCATAATTTCGCGGTTCGTTCTCGTTCCGCTTCGAGCCCTTGCAATACCCTTTTTGGATACCCTTTTTGGATACCCTTTTCTTAGAGACACGGGAATGCTTCTTCCGTCGACGGATGTATTTTTTCCCCTCCCTCCCCCATCGTAATTACCGACAAAGCCGGCAAAACTATACACCTCTCCCCTGTTCTTTCACGATGGAAATTAACGGGGTATAATGAAAGGCCTCTTTCAACCCTCTGTATCTTTCGCCTATCCCTTTTATATGCGCGCGGAACCCGTGCAATTACCCTGGTAAATGTGTATTTAAAAATCTAAAGCGAAAAAGAAAATGTTCGAAACTCGAAGGTGCCTGAATACTGACACAACGAAGGTGCAAAGTGTTATGGTTTGAAGAAATTTATTTGTTTGAATTTAATGTAAAAAAAACGATATTACTTTCCGGTCCCCATAATATTATATATATATCTAAAGTGTGTAGAGCTTTCCGATAAACATATATTCTCAGCGCAAAGTAAGAGATTATCCAAGTGTGTGACATCGATTTTGAATTTAATACGAAACTCATAATAAATCATGAATAAATATCTGTAAGGCTAAATTTTCATCTTCAAATTTTACAATAAAACGAAACTGTGAGCATTTAAATTTGAAAACAAAGAGCCGATATGTCTCTGCCAAACAACGTGTAATAAATCTAATGCCATAATCGATCAAGATTACAGGATTAACAAACCAAACAGGATTTCGCAACGAATCTCACTCTTCTTTTTTCAGAATCAATAAATCAGAATTTAAATCGTCGTTCCAGTATATCGTACCGACAATAAGTAACACGTCCTTGAACGTTTTCCAATCCCCCTTAATATTATTCAAACCACGATCACGCGGAATCTCCCATCAATATACAAAATTTTTATTCAGAATTCCATCTGCAGCGTCTAACGACTGCAACCGACACCGGTTGCAAATAAACCACGGAATCGACGACGAGAAAGTTTGGGATTCTACTTCGGCAAGGATTGCAAGAAGACAACGTGTATAAGGGTGGCCGAAGAACAACCACCGAGACATTATACAGTCGACGCGAAAGTTGCCGAGTGTTTGCGGATGGTTCGAAGATATTTCCGGTGGCTTTATTCAAATCACTGAAATAAATAATGAAGAAGCAACCGCCGCCAATACGGCAGCATCGATCGTTTTCGAAAACTTGCCTTGTTTGAAGCAACCGTACGGCCAAATAAAGAACAAAATATGCGCCGTTCGTGTCGACGTTGAGAAAAGTCCTGCATTTGATATACCTCCAGCAAAAAGTGAACAGGGAATTGTTATTAAAATGACAAATAGGTAGGTTAACCTATCAGCTGGAGCTAAATATGCATTGCTCCAATGTTAAAATAAATTAACACTATTCCTACCACGACCGGTCAAACTTCACGACTTTTCCTAAAATTCATTTATAATACTTTTTTCAATATTCTCTTCTTTTTTATTGTTTGTTTTCTGAGCAAAATTTCTACCTTGTCTTATTCAAAACGACCGGTCATTTGATCGGTGATATATATTTCACTCCTGACAAGCTTGACTATATAAACTGCAATTAGAATTAAATTTAAAACAGAGTTTTAATTAAAATATAAAGTATAGAGGTCACGTACGAAATTTAGGGTGCGTCACGAGCATGACACGATATTGTAGGGTAAGGGGTTAAGAGAAAAAGAATTATTTTTTTAAATTACCAACTACTGTGGAATTTTAATTTACGTTTAAACCCTTTACTAATTTACGTTAAAATTATAGAAAGAAAAGTGGAGTCAAGGATCGAAGGAAATAACGAACATTTCTTCTTACAACCCCTAATTTTCTTCCATACTCTACACAGATGTCCCTTTAGCTTCTGTTGCCGTGCAGAATTGATGGCCAATTAAATTTTCATCGAGTTTCTTTAAAAGCAAACTATTCCCTTTCAGCGTTGTTGCCCGTTAAAAATGCAACAACCGCCGCGAGTTATTCGTGACGGCGGCTAGGAATACGCTGTCGGAAGTTAACAACGCCAAGTTTCGAAGGAGACACCTGCTACTGTACGCCTAATTCCCAGGCCAGTCGTTCACACGACGCTCGCTTTTCCGCTTTCGACCTTTCCCCTTCCCTCGCTTAATTCCGAAATCAGTTTCGTCGAGCAGTTCAAATAACTTATTCGAAAGTTCGCCGCGAGAGAATATTCTTCCCTCTCGGGAGAGAGAGCCAAGAAATCGAAAATATTCGTCTACGGGACGAGGTAATCGAAATTTTCAAAGTTTTACGTCCGCTCGCGTTTGTTTCAAACGCGTCGAGTGTTTCACAGAAGGAATACTTTGAAATTAATTATTATATCTAGTGGCTGCGGTTTGGTTCTTCCGTGTTCGACAAAGTTCTACGAAACGTCCGTGGAACCGCGAGAGAGAGGAGTAAATCAAACGCACGTGTATCAGAGCAAACCACTCTCGCCACCGGAAATGAGATCAACACAACCATGCATCACCGTCGACGACGATGTACATTACCGTCAGATGTATTAGGCGATCGTTCACACAGTGCTAATCACTGTGCATCCAAGACTGACGACGCACCATATGCGTCCTACACTCCATATCCGAGATTAACCGTGACACATTGTGTACCCTGTACACTGTTTACACGAGAAAATGGACGTACGTGTCTCGAAAAACGAACGACGCCTCTTGTAATATTTATATTAAAAGTGACACGTACTACGCGTTCGATAGTAACATAGAATTTGCAATATTTTATTTTTCTGCTGTGCAATTCTATCAATATTTAATTTTATGCATCGCTGGATCCGGATAGGTATCCGATATTGGAATATTTTACATTAGAATTATGAATTTACGTGTTAAAAGAAATTGAGTTTATGCAGGAATTGTAGAAAAATAAAATAACATAGTGACTGATCTCGAATGTTTGAAAGGAAACACAGTCGTTTAAAATAATTACAGGTCGTAAAGGTGACGTAATGAGTACAAGTATGGTAATCTTGTTTCTGTTACTCACATTCTGATGTCGAGGTAAAGGAGAAACAGCTAGAAAGGCATCGTCGACTTCGGGGACGCGTTTCGCGGGATACTTAAAACTGTTTCACTTCCGGTTCTGTTTACGTCCGTAAAAAATTACACGTTTCACCGTACAAAGTCATTTTCGTTCTCCGCGAGCAAAGCAGTACAATATTCGAACTTATACGGTTTTGAAACTAAGTTAGGGTAGTTTCTTGGAATGGTTCAATTCGTTTGAATTTAAGGAACGCGATGTAACGAGAAGAATGCGGTTTCGTGCTCTTGAATATACTCGCAGTGGACGGTTCAGAGATACTGTAAGCAACTTTGATTCTACGTTTCGTAGCCGAGGTCTTTGTTGATGCTTTGTAATCCCTCGCAAAATAAAGCAAAAGTCCTGACTCTCGACATGCAAAGGATATCCTTGAACGCGATTTCAAAGGTTCCTGCCATGAATGGAAGTTTTGCGCAGCAAAATTTTACCAAGTGTTTATACAAGCAGACAGATTTAAAATAAGACGCTTTGAAACTATTCTTTTCTGTTGAATATTTACTTTGGATCATATACGGAGGTTAAAGTTGGTAACTGATCGAATATTTAAGGTGTTGATGTTTTTTCAGAAAAAAAATACAAGGTCTCACTCGCGAACGTGTTTGGGCGTGTCAAAGATATGAATTAGCCTCTGAGTCACGGTAATCTTTAAAGGAAAACACTGCTTTCCTTCTCATCCGAGAGTCATATCAATGTTATGATCTTATCGCGTGGTATGCGTAACATAATCTTGCAAGATAGCAATACAGCTTACACGAAAAATATTCCATCGTTAGCACTGAATATTTCATGTTCGTAAATAAAACGTTACAATATTTTATTCAAATATTGTATATGTCCGAGTATGTTATTACGCGAAAGCGTAATATTTAAAATTTCCATAAAATTTTATCAAATTTATACGTATAGGCTCAATTTATATCAGCACTTGCAAGATTAAAAGAAAGAGAATAATGTTTTAATATATTTTAGAACCCCGCGCGTCACTGGTCAGCCATTTTGCTGTGTCTCTTTCTAACCAACGCATGACCTGTCCAAGTCGAATAAAGACGTGAAAACCATTCCAAGAAATATGATAACTGTACTAAAAAGGCAATAGCCTTTTCAAATGATATAATTGATTTGAAATTGTATTCAGGATAGGGAACAATTTATTAAATGATCGAGGAGAAACAACTTTAAACGCTTACCAATACTGCTTTGGCTCAATGGACGCTCTTGATACGATTAAGCACGCGTGGAATTTATCTCGATTATGCACCACTGTTAATAGAAATCACACTTAGCGAACGAGTACCGTGTACTTCGAACTTCTATCGTTAAAATACGTCACATACCGACGATAATTACGCGTTATATTAATTAGAACGATCGAAAAAATTAACGACGCGATCGGCTACATGTGCCACTAACCATAGTTCGTGATGAACTGCGCACAACGGATGCGCAGTGGACCGGCACACGTGCAGGCTCATGGCAGCTACGTTCGAACGCTCACCGAGGACAGGCGTACCTTGTTTCAAAACATCTTTAATCTGTTCCAAGAATTCGTAGGGCGAGGCTGGCCAACGATCTTTCCAAATCAAAACAGAAGTTCCCTGTTTGTTTTGATTTTTCTTTCGCGCATACCGAAGGATAGGCGAATACATTTTCGTACAATTGTTATTAAGATACTCAATTTAAATTTACTGGCTGAATCAGATCTTGATTCGAATCTAATTTCAAATTTAGATAATAGATTTATAATTATAATTGTAGATTTGTAATTGAATCTTATTTATTGATATAATAACGATACAAAATTATATTTGGTCTATAGGTAATATATTATTAATGCACTGTAATGTATTTCATTTTTAAACATTTGTGGAATGTGAAAATGATTTTACTTGAAATGGAAGAAACAGTATTTTATGGTATCACTGTAAGGTTAACGATAGGAAAGGGTCAAGAACCGAGAGAGGGGGGGGAGTATCGAGGACACTGACAGATTTCCAGGTGAAAGGCATCCACGACAAAGAGAACATGACCTCAATGGCGCATTATTTTCTCAGTTCTCCGATGCAACTTTAAATATATTCGATTTTAAAACAACTTCTAAGAGTAGCAAAAATATAATTAAGTATTTTTGAGTTTAGTATGCACTCTGAAGGTATTCCAGAAGGGACTGCGAAATTGTTAAACACATTAACTCCGAATTTCGGAGGCGACCCGTGTGGCCCTAATTTAATTACGTCTGGACTAATCGAAGCTGTGGACAATTAATTAGCAATATGCCAGACATCTCGCGTGGAAATCCGACAGGTGGACACGTCAGTCTAAGTTCTGAATACCGATTAGGCCTATCAAATGCAACAAATGGTCGAAATTTATTTCACGAATCCTTCCTCTAAACGAAAATGAGTTCGTTCATTTTTCCTTAATCGAATCGCCTCTTCGGTTTCTTAAACCCAAATTTAGCCCATTTAAGAAACGTAAATACCATGTATATTTTTGAAATATTTTTTCATCAATTTAAATAGTCCAACAGGTCTGACAAAATATCATTTACACCAAAGACTTCAAATTCATTAAAGTTCGACTAAGGATCGATCGCGAGTTCGTAAAGCATATAAATTCAAACTTCAAAGCACTTATTCGTGTTGTTACAACCGAAAGAAATCAAGCATCGAACTTTGCCGCGGATTTAAATTTGAAAAACGACCATAGCTTCTTGTAGACTGAATATTTTTCTGCTGTGCACTCGAAAGAATCTACAAGATTCGGAAATTCATGCAGAAGGTCTCGAAATATGGTGTATGCATGAAACGTGATACACCGGTACCTCCGAAGAAGTTCCTCGCTACCATGAAATGTTACACCTACACGAATTCCGTTACCAGAATCCTAAGTAACATTACAGATTCTACAATATACGTATGGAGAACGTGCGTGAACACAAATTTTATTCTCTGCAATTTTTAAGTAAATGTTGTTTGATAGTGTGAAAATTATACGGTACAAAATTCTGTCAAATATTTTTAACCCTTTAAAATTTTTATCATATCATTTACTAAACCCAAAAATATTTAATTTCAAAGTAGATAAGATAATATAGTACTGGGAATATTTGTTTTATTTAAATTATATTTGGAAGGAAACATGGAAAAATACAAATAAATTAATTATAGTTAGGGTTAATTATAGAAAGGGTTAATTTTAAGACTATTACAAGCAAAATAAAATTGAAAAATATGAATTTTCGAATCCTATCCATGATGAAGAAAGTTCAAGTTCAACAAGAAATAAAACTCCTATACAATATCATTTAATAACGGAATACGATAAATATAAATTGTACGTTCGGTTGCAGCACGAACAATGTCATTGTTCAAAGTCAGGACTGTCCCTGTTATCGGGCAGCTGATTTGCACGTTACATTGCAATGGTAAATTCGAACAATTCATATGGGCGCATTTAGGGCACAACGCCTACATGGACGACTTATTTATACCGAATACAAATTGATATGTGTACATCCATCATCAAATCGGGGCTATGTACATGTGGCTGACGTTGATGATTAGCATTCGAGCCGAGTGTTCAACTCAATCGATCGTCGAAAATTCTGGTACGATTAGTATCGAGAGAATATCCTGATAATCGAGGAATGCTCACAAAATATTGCTTGTCTGTCAAATATTCGAATTGTGTCAAAAAAAAAAAATCTTAATAAATTCATTCTAAGAAAATTAAAAATCAAAACTTTGATAATTAAAAATTACGATTGTGTATCCTGAATCGAAAACGAATTTGAAATTTCTGTGCAAGATACGTCTAGCATCAAGGAGTATCGATACTGAATAATTTATGGAGATTCTTACAGATGTCCTGGCACCTGTTTAAACACGAAGACACTCCATCTCATCCGCCAAACACACCGAACAATGATTTATCCGGAGTTCAGTTTGATGGATGACCTGTCGAACTTTATCACCGCGAATATGGAGATCCTGACGAGATTTCGGTGCATCGACATAAATTGGCAAAGACGAATCATTTATTTCAAAATCACAAGATTGATAAACTTACCGCGCGAATTAATATTTGAATCACACAAAATACACCACAATTGGAATTATAAAAATATTACAATTTTAAGTCTAATATTATCCCATTCCTAACTTTACCTTTCTTCAAAAACAAAGTACAATACCCACGTGATAAATTCCAAGCGGTTTTTAAATAATTTCCATCTTCCGAGCCCTGTCCATAAAATTTATCGGGATAGTTGTAAAGCCATCGCGAGAAAAGTGATTAAACCTATCGATACTTGGCTGTTTTTCATTCTGCTCTCGTAACGCGAACGTGTATGATATCGGAAAATTTTCTACGGTTATTGGAAATAACGTTTCGAAGCTGTCCGGGATACCCAGGTGCTTCTAGAGCATTAAATTCGCCCGTTATTTGAATAATCTTTTGGAAGTTCTTCTTTTTTTTTTTATTATTTTTACCCGTTGGTTCTGTTCATTTCACGGACGGGACGTTTTATACGCAAAGATTTATAGTTTCGTGGAAGTTCGAGCCTTAGAAAGGAAAATTGGGAACCTCGTGGACCCGGAAAAGGGAAAACCGGTGAAAACGGGCAGAGAAACGAATTCCATCCGAAAATGGGATAAAGAAGAATTCACGGAAGTTCTTAAATGGTTTAGAAGATGTAACGACACGATAAAAAATGAAGCGAATTTATGGAACGCCTTAAATCTTTTTGGGTCAGTTGCTTAAATGATTAAATGTACGTTTAAATCACCCTCGAAACGAGAACCGCTTTTGTCGTTACGTGTCACGCTATATATCAATGGAATTGCCTGAAAGCTTCAGGTTCGTTTCTCTCCGCTAAAATAACGAAAGATTAACGCAAAACACGAACCTGACCTGGAAGACACGGGACAACGTTCGTCCATTAAGGACCACGGTCTTTCCTTTTCCTTTAATCGTGGTTATGAAAGAAATTCCATTAATTTGACTAACAATCAGTTTACCATTACCTCTTCTTCCGTCTAAACTGCTATTTTTTAGAACTGAAGAACTGTTGAATAATTACAGATTATGCTAAATTTTCACTTGTCAAAAATAAAATTATTACCAAATGAAATTTTTAATAGCTGCAGCGTGGCAGTTAATGTGTTAACGAGCCATCGATTCGACGATCGATCGAGGCAGGAAATTCATTCGACAAGTGTAATCCGTCGTTCGATCGGATTGACTTCTTTTTTCAACCCCTACGATCGCCGTCGTTAAGCTGAGGAGTTAGCCGAAAGTATGTTAAACTCAAGAGCGAAGCAATTTCAATTTATTCCCGCCATGCTTTCCTTGGCGGGAAGGAATTATTTTGTCGGTGGGATCAGTAACTAATTAAAAGTTTCGCCTCTTCCGGCCAGCCGACTCAATCAACGACAAACTAACAAGGGATGACGGTCTCCTTTATCTAGACTTAGCTTAGACACGGGGAACGTATCAGTATTCATTATACGGGGCCAGCGGTAAACTCGAAACTGCGACAGGACACCCCGACATCCGTCGGGAAATGTCCTGAATTTGTAAACAATTTCCTCTCATTGTTACCCGATAAACTGCTTCTCGAGGAATCCCAGCGTTTCCAATTGGCAATCAGAAAATTAAACGAATCAGAACATTAAATTAAGTATGAATATTACAAATGTACTTTAAAAAGTTGGTAGTTGTCTACTACTTCCACTGGTAATCTTCTTACCTTCGTTTCTCGATAAAATGTTCGAAATTTTATCGAGCCAGAGAATTTGTAAAAATATTTTGAAAATAAAATCGAGGACACGAGGGCAGGAAAATTTGAGCGCGTAACAGAAGGAAACGATCGGAAAAGTGGAACGTAGACGTCCCTCAGCGCGCAAGAAATGTACGATGATAAAAGTCATGAGACAGACAATTTTTGTACCGTGGCGAAATTTATTACGTCGTTGCCGTAAATTATTCGGCGCGCAATAAATATCTGGTTCCACACTGAATTCAGCAATGTCACAAACACGACTGGTCCGATGTCTTGCGATTTATGGAGTAGTAAAGCCACCCCCTGGTCAATGTTTGCAACCCCCCCTCCTCCCCCCCCCCCCCCCCGTACAGATATCCTCCCTCCCAGTTTAGTTTATGCTGTTGCGGCACAGAATAGCGTATGACAATGGCTCGATGTTACAAATGATTTCTGACGCCGTTTACACGGCGAGCCGATGCAATGGACTTACCATAAATAAAATAAATCTACTTTGATACAGCCGGGAAATTTAATGCTAATAGTAAATTTTCCAACTTTGCTCGAACGTTTGGAACATTATTTCGAGCACGAAGTATCGTATTTCTCGCGAGCCTTTGCTTAATCATTGTTATTAAAAAAAAAAGAAAAAGAAAATTGAGCTGCAAAATGCCTAGATTTGTCGAGGGAAAAGTTGGAGATCCTTGAGATAAATTTACGGAGCAGACACACGATGAAATTCTGGGTACATCGTTTTCAAAATTAAGAAGATATTCGTGCAAGTCAGGGAAGAAGTTTATATTCTTGAAGCGTGAATCATAGTGTGAACAAGCAATTCCTTGCGCCAAGGATGTCTCTCAATTTATATTCCCTGATTTCCGGCTCAGTGTCGGAATAGCATCTCAAGCCTGTGCAATCTGTACCCGTAGGTCCTTTGAGAAGGAGGTTACGAAGGACCTACTCGATTATCGGGAGTAATTAAACTCACCGTCTGGATTGCCATCCGGAACGCATAATTAGGAGCTCGGAATTCGTGCACCCATTAACTCCTCAGATCCCTTCAAAGGATCGGGGAATCCATCAGCCAATGGAACGGCAAAAAGAAAAAAAACAATTAACGATTCACTAAATTCGACGATCAACTTTAAAACAAACTTTCGATATTCATTTAATCGAATATAAAAGATAAACAGTGACGTTAATATTGAAATATTAATACAAAACCAGACCATATTGCTAATAATTGGGGGTACAGAAAATTTGCAATACCAATTTAAAATTTTATTAGAATTTCAAGTTTGATCCTTCAGTTTATGATTTTTTTTTTAAATTACGAGCCCGGCTCCGCATTATAAAAGCAAGGGGTTAAAATGACCGAAGTTTCCTAAATGAGACTCCAGGACGGTATCAAGTAACATTTTCCACCCCGCGAACGAGCCTGATAAAATTTAGACAACACGGTTTTACAATTAATCGAGATAACTCATCGTTAACACCGGCTGTCCAATTTTGACGAAAAAAAACGAAAGAGCTACGGGAGAAAGATTTTTAATAAAAGAAGGTTGCACGAGAGGACGGCCATTTAATAACCATAATCGTCCTGTTTTTTTCGAAAAAAACACCGATCGTTCGTAGGCGGGTCACGAGCGGGCAATTTTCGAGGCAAGAGAAATAAAAAGGCTTAATTGAAAGCGACAGGGATGGGTCTCGCGTAGGAAACGAGCCGGTGTCAGGTTGCAATTTCGTACGACGAAGGACGCGACATAATTACCGAACTTGCCAACGGCACGTGGAAGCTCGTTGTTTCCGGAAGACAACGCCAGACGGTGTTCCCTTTATGACTTCCGCCTCGTTTCTGACACAAGATCCACAGGATCTTACCCTAAAACCGTACCCGGCTACCGTTTACTACCGCAGCAAATTATTATTTCATAACGTGATACGAGTTTTATTAGCCCATTCGGGAACAAATTTCTTTGAATTATACGATACAATCCTACTGGTCATTTAAAATGCTATAAACGTGATTCCGTTCCAGAATGAGTCAAAAATTAACTATGAAAATTTTAACTTGTTTTAATCTACCCTAACCCTAACTCGAACAAGGTATTCATTTAACAACTGAAGGGCTGTGGCTGGAATTATTTTTAATGAAATCGCTACTTTTCGAAAGTTATGAGTCAATTTAAAAGCTAACATGTATTTAATTCAATGCTTTAATTAAAAAATCCTCGAGAGCCGTACGCGTTGAACATTGATAAAAATTGTTACGGATTCGTGAAATATTCGAAAAGTCACGCCTTCAGCGATTCACGCTCGGTTGTATAGGATTTTAAATTCACCGGTCCCATCAAAAGTTTCTTCGTGTGGCGAGTGTTTCATTAGTTTCGTTGAAGCAGCATGCAACGATGTTGATTTTATGCGAACTGCACCGAGGCTAATGCACAATGCGTTTCAGGAAAAAAAAGAAAGGGAGAGAGAAGAAAAGGGAAAAAATCCCTGAGAGGCAGGAGGTAATACTTTTTTTTTTCTTTTCGCCCGGAAACGATTGTTGTTAACGAGTTTCATTTTGGCCGAGCAAAAAGCGCCGGCTGCAAAATGAAAGAAACAGCTTTTCGCGATATCCTTTGCGATGGGGAAATGTTGTTCCATGATTATTTGCAGACATCTAGAACATTATTTGCCACCACAAGGAAAAGTAAACAGACGAGAATAACATCGCGGAAAATTTTCAGAATTTCTTTCGTTTGTGGAAAAAAATCCGTAAAAAGATGATTAATATCCTAGATTAAATCGCATTTGTACAGCTGCATTACTAGAGCTTTAATAAGCTAATTATTGCGAGGGTCATTAGCAATTTTTGCCTCAAAATTTGCACATCCCAATTAATTGATTTAAATAGAAACTTAAAAAACTGGAAAATTGTACAATGCAAATTTCTCCTAATATCCAGTGTGTATTTGTTTCTTCCTTGCAAAGATTATTAATAAATAATAAAAGATCCTGCTAATAACATAAGATATTAAAGAAATGTTTTAAATTAAAAGCTAAGGTATCAGACTAAAATGAAACTTTGGAAGATAAACTTTTCACACGATATAAACCCGGATTAAGAGTCCTGTATCTTCTTTTGATCTAATAAAGATAATCGTTGGCAAACTTTCTGTTCGGAACATTTCTCTCAATGGTCGAACGGCGCCTTATTAGATAGAAGTTTCACAACAACCGGACGACTCTTCCCGACTGCCGTAATTATACGGCTGTAATCGTAACTCAGGTAATTCTCGAAATATCTACGCATCTCTCTAATCGCACCGTTAATCCGGCCGTGTCGCGGCCGATCGAACTTCGCCGATGTCGGTCCTTCTGGTTGTTAACACAAGCGAACCAGCGAGGGTAACCGGGTCTGATCTAAACGAAAATTCTCATGCATGAAAGAGGAAACCTAACAAGCAAGTTTCTTCGAGTTCCACCAAGTCTATTCCCTGATCAAACACGTGCTTAAATCGCTTGTCACTTTTCTCGCTCGTTTCCAAAACTTTCTGCTTGATTATGCAAGGTGGAGTGTCTGTTGCCATTATATCGATTTGCCGCATGATTTCATGCGGAGACAGAGATTGGGTCGAAGAAAGTTTTTTAACAAGAACACAGGACCTTCGAAAATAACAATTATACAACGTTCTGTTGTATACGGTTTCAGCCCACACCACGTTTTTCCCTGACGACGTTTCTGCGGGTGAGCTAACCCCAGGAACCGGGCAATCTAATTCGACAAACTTTTGTACTTGCATACAATTCAACAGTTGACATACTCTTGAAGAGAAATCGACAAAGGCGAACTTTCAAACAAATAAATGAATAAAGAATTGAGAAACAACGCAAAGTCGGGAGGTCGTGTGTTGAAATTAGCAAAGTGGAATTTTTTCGGCAAACTTTTTCGGTTCGATCGAACGAAGAAAGGACACAATCGGCTTGACCAGCACAAAGCTTTGGGCAAACTCGCGCAGAGTATTCGCGAGGGTAAAGCCGATATCCGAAAGCAAACTGAATGCTCAGCGGAACGAGCGTGCCGACGTAATCTCTTCTAGTCCTTTCAGGACCGAAAGGAATCACCCTTCTACGCCACGGTTTTCACGCGAACTACCCTACCGGCTTCATTGTACCCTCCCCCTCCTCAAAATGTTTCGGTACACTCGTTCGAACTCGAGACAGTATCCGTCTGTTTTCCGGCGTGAACATTCATCCGGCGTCGTTTCATCACTTTAATTAAACAGCTCTCGAGTTAACAGGAAATTGCCGGTAACGAGACGTGATTAAAATGACCCTTTGTCGTCCCGTCTCGCGAGACTATCGGATGCTTTCGAATCGTTTGCTTTCTAATTTGTCTTATTTCCATCGTGTTGGCCAATTTTCTACCAATTTTCTCAAAGTCTACCATTTTTTCGAAAATAAATAAAAGATTCAGGAACATCTTACGTAGATTGAAACCCATTTTAAAAACCAAAGCTGGCCGAGTTGAATATTTTTGGACAAAAATTAACAGCAAAGTGACACTGTTTGAGAAACAGCCTAAGTAAAAGGGAGAGGAGGATAGAAACGAACAGGATGAAAGCTAAGGTATTTAAAACTGCGGTGTCTTGCGTGTCTCGAGGAGAAATAAAGGATGAAAACGAACAAAATTTTCAGCAACTAGAACGGCCGAGAAAGCAGGTAGACTTACGTAGATTCCGGCTTTATTCTTTCTCTGGTTTGAAAATGCTTTTCTGATGAAAAGCGTGCATGCAAATCGGAGACAATGCGTGTGAAAAATCTGCAAGGTTCCGTGGCCGGGTACCGGAGCGGAAAGCTACGGATTGTAATGCATCATTGACTTTGAAAAACGCGAGGAAAAGGAAGACAGTCAGAGAGACGAGCGAGCCGATGAAGATGAAAAAATAAAGTGGGCCACGATACTCCATTAACCTGATTACTGCCACGAAAGTAACGACCCTTTCTATGCTCTCGCGGCTTCCGCGCCGTAGCTAAATGTGGACACGGCCTATATTCCAGTTCATTTTCGACTAACGTTCCTTTTAAAAACACCGATCCACCTTTAGACGTTGAACAAAGTCCTCTTGGACACCTGATGAACTTTTTCCCCCGCGACGTTTCAGCCCCGTACTAACCCCGCGATCGCTGCCAACATCCGCGCCGCGTATTTGATACGAGTTTCGCGATTTCCGTGATTATTAACGCCGCGATTACCGTCGGCGCTAATACCGTGATTTTAATATTAACGCCGTGCCGATCGTTCACGATAATTTCGATATCAAAGCCGCGATTAGCCGACTGTACGCTCGCGCGACTCCAAAGCAGGTTAAAGACTTAAATTTCGATTGTAATGGAAAATTAACGATGGACTAAAATAAGTAACGCCTGACGGGAAAAAAAGGAAGCGATCAATAATCGATAGCGATCAAAGGTATCGATCGTACAAACATTCCCGGGACGAAATGAAATTCCCATGCAACGTCTAATACGTTTCAATTTAAAGTTTCGCCGTTGAATTTAATCAATTTTATCCGGAGGTTCGATATACCGTAAATTTGCGGGGTTAACGATCAAAAATTTAACGCGAGGTCAGTATCGGAATATTAAGAGCAATATAAATTCACGCACAACGCGGCCTCGCCGTGGAAAGTTAACGCCGTGTGTCGGGCTTGTTGAATCCCCGGGAACTTTAATATCGAAGGAAAATGAAATTAACTTACGCCGAACCCGGGGTATCTCCCTACCGAAAGCCGTTTCTCTTCGCCGTGAAATAACACAGAGTCCCTCCCTCCCCCTCGCTTATAAATAACGACTCGTCCAGCAATTAAAGCTCGCCTATTCTAATTCGTGAGCTTTATCATAAAGGCGTATGATTACGAGGTACACGTATATTATCCGGGATCCTCTGTACTTCTTAATCCTCGGAGCTACACGGGCTCGCCTCTTCTCCATTCGTGCAATATCCTTTCATCCGTTCGCTGACTTTCATTTGTGCTGCAATTAATTCTTTTCGTTTTTTCCCCCCTTTCCCTCTTTAGCCACGGAATTTTACCCTCTGCTTGCTAAGATTAACGTAATACGTTCGTATTCAAAAGACTCTTTTGTTACGCTGACGTTACGGGAAGAGAAATCGTCGGTCTCGCCTTCCCGGTATCGCGGAAACACGATTTAATTCCGTGATTATCGACGTTGATCGAAAAGGCTAATTAAAACTTTTGCCCTTTCTCACCGTCGCGTTATGAACGCGCGTTAAAACGGTGATTTATTTCAAAATTATTTGTAACGTGGTTTTATTAACACTAGAACTACCAAAGGAGTCAAAATGACTTTTATTTTGCATCAAAAAATTTATTCTAACTCATCCCTGCTTCATTCCTTATTTATTTAGTTTTCTATTTTATTTTCAGTTTAAAAAGGATTGAACGTCGGTAGTTCTAGTGTTAAGACATTAACACCTTGACTGACACAGTGGAAACAGACGTGTGTGGTCAGACACAGTGAAATTCCAATTATTAAGAATTCTACCGATTAATTTTCAAATGTAAAAATTGAAATTACTACTTTACACTATTAGTCTAATACTAGCAACATACACGATTTATTTTATCTGTTCTTTTATTAATTATTCAATTATAGATAATTTGAGGCGCCAGTGACCACCATGGCAGACAACGTGTTAACTACTACGGAGGATACTACGAACATCCCTTCGGTTCGATACTTTTCTATAAGCTATATAATATCGAAATTTGATGACAAATTATATACGTCCTCGTGTAAAGGATAAAACACTCAGATAAATGCATGCAAAATCAGACTCACCAGGAGGACTGCGTGGGTATCGATGGCAGAGCGCCGGGCGGCAACGATCTCCTGATGGCCTGGCAGCATGATCTCCCGTTTCCGGTCGCCACATTGCAGCAAGAGGGTGGATTGGTGCACACGTGTCGAGCCACGACACCGGTGGACGTGGTGGGAAATTCGACGGCCGAGGCTCGCACCTTGGGTCTTAACAACGGTGATATCGAGAAGCCATCCCTTTGATTGGACGCGGAGCTGCTGGAGCTGCTGGATCCGGGACTGCCGCCCAGACGACCGGGTGACGCGTAAGCAAAACCGCGAAGCCGGAAGTGGGATTGATGGTACGGGTAGCCGGCGGGCGGTGGTAGCCGATAATGATGGTGGAAGCCGAGATCCCGTCTCATGTACGGATCGCCAGGGTCGTTGGTGGGCACGTAACGATCGGTGGGCGTGTGAGCCGACGGCGGTACGTACCTGTCCACGTATCTGTCGGGATAGAGCACCTCCGGTGGCGGTTGAGGCACGTATCGTTCGACCGGCGTGTGAGCGGTCGGTGGTACGTAGCTTCCGGTCGTGCTGGACGAGCCGTAAGTACGATCGGTGGAAGTGGCGGCGACGACGGAGGTGCCGCAGGACGAGATTGGCGTTATGCGACCGGTATATCGATCCTTAGGCTTCGGCAGAGACAGGTACTTGTCCGCAGCGCGTGCCGGAGAGTATCGATCAGCCGCAGAATGGAAACGATCAGGAGTAGCGGTCGAAGATGTGAATCGATCGCTGCCGCCGACAGGATTCGTGAATCTGTCGTAGCGATCCTGGCCCAGTCTGTCGAACTGATCCCCGGGATTGGCAACGTTGTAACGCTCGTTACTGTAGTTCTGCATAGACTTTGACACCTGAAGATACTTGTCCACGCCGGTTTTGCTTGTAGCCTGATAGCTGGAGGTTCCTGTTCCCGTCGCGGTTCCGGTTCCGCCTCTGAGAGCGGAGTTCGCCGTTTCGGGAGTGGGCGAGATGGATGTGAATCGATCGTTGGACGTGGACGATTGCGTGGCGGTCGTGTTCGTGTAAGAGGAATGATACCTGGCGACGGTGTCGCTGGAGGAGGAGGATGAGGAGGAGGTAGCCGAGAGCAATCGTTCCGTCGACGAACCGGACACGACGTACCTGGAATCGTTCGTGGCGAGTCTGCCATCGTGACTTGGCGACGAGTTGGCCAAATAGCGATCGGTGGACACGCAGAATCTATCGTTGGCTCGGGACTGACCGCAGCGTTGTATCGCGAGCTCGTTGAAGCGATCGCTGGTGCCGACGTATCTGGACTGAGTGTTTCCCACCTCCTGGAAGCTGGAGTACCTGCTGAAATCCGTGGGCACCGGCGATCCGTTCGATCGATCCGTATACTTCTGGCAAACCGTCTCGACGCCTCGATCCGTGTACAAACGTCTCTGCTCGTTGCCGTTGCTCGACGATTGCAGAGACCTCTCCGTCGACGAGTATCGCTGATGCGAGGCCTCGGGATTCGGCGAGCTCGCGAGGAATCTCTCAGCGCTGGACGACATCGTCGAATAACGATCATGATGGACGCTCGATGCCGTCTCCTGTCTGTGGTATCGTTCGTGAACCGGCGAATCGCCGATGTACCTGTCCGTCGTCGATTTGCCGGCGAACCTCTCCGGTACAGGAGCGTGTACAGGCGACGAAGAGAGCAATCTGTCCGCGGAGATGGCGCCATATCTCGATCCGGCGGACTCCTTGCCGGTGGACGTGTACACGCCACCCCGGTCGCTTTGTAGACCTGCGGCTTGCAAGCTTCCCAGCACCGGCGACGAGCCGGACAACAGTCGATCGTTGGTTCCAGCGTATCGTTGCTGATCTTTGGACTCGTGCATGCCGCTCGACGACTGCTGATTGGCCAATAATCGTTCCGCCGATGAGAATCGTTCCTTAGCTGGCATCGGGGAGGCTGGTGCTGTGCCGCCGCCATATCTGGCGCTTGGAGAACTTGGGGGCAGAATCCGATCAGCAGCAGAATAACCAGCCAGACTCTGGGTCGAGGCATACTTCTCGCTCGGGCTGGGCGAGAGGGGCGGCGGTGGCACGAAGCGATCGTTCGCGGGCGCCGGCGACGGCGGAGAGGGAAATGTCTCTGACGAGAACGGACTGGTCGCGCAACCGGATACCAGGATGTTGGCGTTCGCGTACTCGTTCCCCGTCGACACCAGCTCGTTGCCCCCGTGATGGAATCGTAGCTCGCCACCGGGAGCCGGCTGGAAACGCTCGCTCGGGGCCAACGACAATCTTTGCTCGCCGTGTAGACCGGCCAGCTCGTTGAACCGTGGAAAACGCTCACCCAACACGTTCTGAGACAATGTTTGCCCGGTCGACGCGGCCGATCTAGCCGGGTTATACTGATGGTGCGTTTGCAGAGACGACTGACCGCCGTATCTCTCTTGATTCTGATAATGGCCGAATCGCTCGCAGCTCGACTGTATCGAACGTGTTTCCGCGCAGGATTTTGGGAAATCATCGATCGATGGCTTGTCGGTTGACTTGTCTTGTCGCTCGATACCGGACATCCGTTCACGGCCTCCATAATCAACGTGCTCGTTACCTTGGCTCGGTTGCTCGGGCTGGTAACGATCTTGACCAGAGGCGTTTGACGTATTAGCGACGGATCGTGAGTCCGTCTGTTGTTGCTGTTGTTGTTGTTGTTGCTGCTGCTGTTGCTGCTGCTGCTGTTGCTTGTAACAATCTGAGGTGGCGTTCGAACCGATCTGGGAGCCCACGTTTCCGGATGTCCCGGCGTTCGATCCTGGAACCGGAGATGACGAGGGCCCGTACTGAGTGATCGGATGTTGGTGCAGTAGGAGACGTTCTCTTCGGCCATAGTCGTCGTCTGTCGGCATCCTGGTGGCCCGGGGCCCGCTGTCAGGACATCTGAAACATCCACACGTCTTAAGGTTAATTAACAGAAATTGAACTTTAACCTTTGTTGCAAGAAATAAATGCCAACTTGGTACTCCGTAAACAGAATCTTGTGCAACCTGTTTCATATCGAAACAGAAATTAATGATTGTTAGCGGAATCGATTTAAAGTATCCAAACGATGAAATATAATGTAGAAATATGAGCCAGAGGTAGGCAGAAATTGCCTGTTACGTTGCATTAAAACACGGCCTCGTATAATCGATTGCAAATTAATTGGGACCACGGTTGGCCGCGTTTCGCTATGCTGAAACATGTCCGAACGAGTGACGCGTGCGGTCGTACGTAACCACCGGCAAGCCTGCAGCGAATTGCTGCGAAACACAACGATTTCATCGATCACTGCTTAAATCCCCTAAAGGGTATCGAATGGCACGGCTGTTCGGCCCATGAAACTTTCGCTACGAGTGAACGTAAAAGCAGAACCGAGTCCACCCTATCTCTATTTTTACTGCCTCCGATTTCGCCTCGTCACGACCATTTTTTCCATTCAATCGAATCACCTCCCTCTATTCTTTATTACAACAAACATTTAACGTATCACCTATTACTTCATTTTCTCAAATTAACCGTCCCTTATTTTATCAAATCGATAGATTTTATATTTAACACGTTGTTATTTCGATATGTTATGAATTGAAATAGAAATAATGTTTTATCGACTGTGTAGAAATTGCAAGTGGAAACGTTAAGATAACCAGAATCACGCACTAAGTAGAAAGTGTCGGCGTATGCTCAGACACGAGACCCAGAAACCCGCCGGTTCATTTTTTCCTTTCGCTAATTTAACGGGATCGCATTCGGTAATTCAAGCCTGACCACGAGTCGCAATTAGATTAAGCGTTTTCGCCCGGAATATAACGAGGGACGAAAAGTATGATAAAACACAGTAATTAATCTTTATTCGCCCGTCACCGAAGAAATTAATTAAGAGATGTATCTGGTTCATAAAAGAATCAGCTCGAGTGCCGCTCAATTATCTTCCCGTTTAACCGACCACACCTTCGCCCGGGAAAATTTAATTGCCAACTGATTAAGCAACACGGTGATTACACGGGCCGTGAGCGTCGAGTTTCTCCTTTTCGGTTTGTCGGCAAATCATTTCCGGCCCGAAAACGATACGAAATTCCGACCGCCGAGTTAACAGATTAGTAATTCGATCATATGCCGGCTACAAAAGGCGCGAGCGGAGAAAGGGGATAATTGACCCCATATTAGAAGCGAAGGCGGAACCTGCAATCACTCGGGGAGCAGAACGAACGGTGTAATTGATCCCGACGTTTCCTCGTGAAAGATGATGGCTCGGTTGAAACATCGATTATCTTATTCCTGTTATTTGTACACGTACCGTTTAATCGCCGAGTGTATATTTTATAATCATGCTCGCCACTTCTCGGTTGCCATTTCGCCTTCGTTAAGGGGTTATACCTAGTCAGGCGACCGAAAAAAAAGCGATTTTTCAAGTATCTTTTTTTAAGAGATTTGCATTTATTTTAATGAATGTTTTTGCATTAAATTGAGTTAATCTTAGCGTATACACTCGTATCTTCGTTAACAAAAATGAGTCATCTAATCCAGGACCATATAATAAGTCCTTTTTGGGATAAATTCGAGAGTATGTACTCAACGAAAATGCGAAAACTGGAAAACCGATTTTTTTGAAAATTCTAACTAGGTATAACCCGTTAAGTTCAACCATTTGCGGATGAAACATTTCTAATCTTGACAAGTTTGAAGTAGATTAAGTAACAATTCTATTTCTTGAAAATAAATGACCAAAAAGATCTTTGTTTCTTTTTTTAACATTCTTATAGAAAACAGAGACGTCCGAGAGGTCTGCAATGCGTCTATTAGGAGGCATCCTGACGGTGGTAAAAGTTTGCAGAAGGTGGAAATGGCACGCGTTGCCGACATCGTAAAGATAAAACACAGCTGGCGAACAATTCACCGGCCACTTATATGTTCTTTTTTACATTTACCGCAGATCGTGTAATATCAGCCGAGGAAAACCTGTTAATTCTCCTTACGTGGCAGAAAATACGATTCCCCGGTGCTATTCGTTCTTGATATCCACTTTCGTACATAAAAATTCACCCACTAAATTGCATTATCATCGTAGATCCAATCTTCTAGGATTAATTTTTCCAATCGTCCGAACTTCGCTTAAAAGATCAAAATCGCATAGAGATACTTTTAAAAAATGAAAGAATAATAATTAACCCCTTATCTTAAAAAAAGTAATTTAAGAAAATTAATTTCATTGACGCACGAGATTATGGATCAGAGAGATTCGACGTAAGGTCGGGGGTTTCGGAAGTCTGAGAACGGCGTTCTGATCGACGTTCTCGATCACGAAATCGCAGTGTTTACACGGGAACGGCAATTCCTCGGCGATCAAACAAGGGGAACAAGCTGGAATTCCAGGAAACGACGCGGTTGTTTGCGGAGGCAAAAATTAATTAAACCGGCAAGCAGCTGGTGGCGCGTGAACGGGCAACGTGGAAAGCGTCCAAGCTGACCAAATACATCGCGTATTTCACTCGCTTCTCGTTTTTACTTTATTGCACGAAGAATAACGCGGACGACGTTGCGGTAAGTTTTTGCAATTAGCGAGTTCGCCACCGTTTCACGGATCCCCCCTTCTCCCGATTGCTTTTCAGACCCGATTTTCACGGCCTACCATACATCCTACCGTTCAAACAAATATTGTATATTCGGATCGTTTTTTGAATAACGTTGGTTTAGTGACTGAACAAAGTTTGGTCGAAATCGATCAAAGGGTTCGAGTGTTAGCAGGGAATACAGAGACGGTTGTTACAGCTGTATGGAAAAGGGTGAAATCGAGGGTAGAGGATAGAAAGTTGCATTGCAGCTTGTGTTATCTGAAGGGTGTTAGGAAGGAATTATACACTATTCGGTCTGTATAGGTACGCGAAGCTTAAGCGTTAAATTGGCAACATAATCAGATATTCTACTTAATATAGTGGTATATTCGATATAGAGATTTGGGAAATAATTGCGATAAAATGTGAAACTTAAGACTTATTTATATTAGAACCCAGCAAATTAACGAAAGGAATAAAAGTAAATAGATTCTAAGTACTTGTAACTCTTTTCTTCCAGAATAAAGCTTTTATATTTTCAAAGTTTCATTGGAAAAGAAATCTAATCGTGCAAAGGGTTAAATATACATAATATAAGTGAAAATTATGAAATAAATTCTTGTGTTCGCAATTTTTTTCGATAAAATAACGTAAAGCGGTTGATCGAAACCTGCGAAAACAAACAGGTAATCTTCTAAGACAAGGTTTTCATTCAATCTCTTCCATTTTCGTTCCACGACACGCTGGAAAGAGAGTGGCTCCCTACGGAATTCGAAACGATGTTCATACGATAGGTAATCGGGTTGTCGAACGCATTATTTCGTCCGTCGGGGAATATTCGCTGTAGGAGATCCAGCGTTCCCGCCGTCATATCCTCTGGATCGTCCGAAATTCGAGGATCGAGGGGGGTGCGTCAAGTCGCGCACCATCCATTTCACGAACGTCGAGGAATGACATATTCTCAGGTTCCCATCGGGGCCGAGAGGGGGCGAGAGAGCCAGGGTGTGGGTCACACGAGGGGACACACGCGACACGTGTCACCTGCACGTACGCGCGTCAACCGAGGCGTCAACTGCCGGATAAAACCATTTGTCAAATCTCCTTCCACGGATCCCTGGCTACGTCCTGCCAGTTAGATATTCCGCGCGCCGAGAATTCCGTGAATTTTCATCCGGGAATCTTCGAACGTTATCCGACGGGAAAGAAAACACCAAACCGATTGATTCGAGCTGTTCGACCGTGTCCCAGGACCGGGAACCCGAACCGATGCTACGGTTCCTCGTCGAGTCGGAAAGGGGAAGTGAATTTTTGGGACGAAACCGGGCGAAGGGTGACGAGATTGCCGGCGATCGACTCCAGGAATTTTTATAAATTCCTCTCCATCAGGGAACGGTGGCTGATGTTTTTCGAACCTCGATCACTGAAAACATTCACAAATACCGTCCGCCACTAGTTTTGTTTCCACGACTCCTCTTATAGGGAGATACCGATCCTACACTATTTATATCATTAGTGTAGTATCGTAGTTTAGAATACAGAGCGGTGGGTATTTCCAAAGGCTGGAAAAGGGCCTTGGGACCAGACCCAAGGGCTGTCAAGTGTTTAGGAGGGTGACGAATGTGTGGTGGTGGGAGCAGGGTGTGAATAAGGGCATTTTTGAGAAACGTGAAAGACCTGTGCACTGCGAGCTATAGTTTTAATAAACCGTATATAACCATTTATTTTAACACTACATTAACAACGTTGGACAGTGAAAAAACTGAGTTTAACAAAATTCGTTCCTTCCACGTTGACGAAAGCAAAATTCATTAACGAACGAGCAAATGTACCGACCCTAAGTGAACGAATTCAAAGGTTAGGTTAGACAGCAATTACAGCAGCGACATCGAGCAACATCGTGCAGCAGAATTGTTTCGAGTTGTCGGAGGAATTGCGTTCGAAAAACTGCAGAGTCGGGCAACAAAAACCATTTGTGTTCGGCGAGAAGGGGGGTTGCGAGAGCTGGGGGTGGGTTTTAAGGTACGTCCACGAAAAGAAAATGACGCGGTGTGTTCTTCGGTCGGTTACAAACGGCGAACGAACGTGGCTCCGGTTCGCGATAAAAGTCGCCAAG
This sequence comes from Anthidium xuezhongi, assembly GCA_022405125.1. Lineage (NCBI taxonomy): Eukaryota > Metazoa > Arthropoda > Insecta > Hymenoptera > Megachilidae > Anthidium > Anthidium xuezhongi. The sequence continues at coordinate 4,248,851 of CM039649.1, forward strand.
AAATTTGCCACGCCGCTATCTCGCTCGTGGCCAAGTCGTTCGTATGACGATGAAAAGAGCCACGGCTGGGAAGGACGAGCAAGAAAAAGATGCAAATTTTCCGGGTAACTGCCTCCGCGAAAATAACGTCCAAACGAGAGCAGCTCGGTTTTATTTCGCGAACACTTTCGCTTCCTACCAACTTTAATGTTCCCGAACAGTCACACTGATTTTCCAATAGTCAATGTTTTAGCAAACTAATACGCTTTGCGGTGTTTAAACATTTGATTATGTAAAAATAGAAGTTACGGAAAGTCACTCTCTGTTCTGCCACACTATAAAAACTACTGTAAAGTCCTGGTACTCTATATTTTTTTAGAATAACCATTAATAATTGATCACCTATCAAAACAATAAAAATCGTAGTAATTAAGAAAGAAAAGAATACCCGAATATAACACATTCGTGACAATTTTAGGTGATTGTAATTCATTGCAAGTGATTGAAGCGTAAAATCGAACTCAAGCATGTTCTTTAAATAACAAATTGATGATCGTCGATTCTGAAAACAGGTCAGCAGAAAACACCACCACAGGCGTAACGAGCCGAACGAGTACAAAGAAATAAACTGTCTCTCTCTCTGGGAAATCACGAGCGAAAATCACGTTGCCCGTCCCGGATGACAGCAATCGAAATTCTATGAGTTCGCCCTCCCCCCCTCGTTTCCTCCAACACTTCGGCCGCACTTACGCTCGATTGCGAATTAATTAACTTACACGGCGCAAACCGAAACAAAACGCGTATAATTCAAGTATTATCCAATAACGGAAGCTGACGGTTACTGTATAACTGTTCGACCGGTAAATTTCTAGCGGATTGCCGTTCAACGATCGTGCAACGATTTCGTTTACACTTTTAATGGTTTTACAAACTGAATCAACCGCTACAATAAAAAAGAAAGCAATTTTAATTAATCGCACTCGTGCACGCGCAGTGTGAAAATTTAATGGATCAATTTTCCTTGCGACGATACTTGAGATATTACAAATTGGATGGTTAGAGTTGCACTCCGATATCGAGGTACTTCTTTAATTTAAGGATGCCAGGCCAGAATTTGAGATATCGATATTTCATTAATCTAAGATCGCAGTTACAAGGGTTGTACTCGAAATATTTATATTCCAAATGCCTAAGATTAACATTCCCAACATAATCTTTTCCATATAAAAATTGTTGTATAATCTTGTAATACTAATGCGCTAAAAATGTTTGAAGTTGATAACATTTATATATTTTGAATAAAAAAAAAAAATGGTAAAACGCCATATTTTTCAGCTCTTAATCAAAGATAGCGAACCGTTAATCCGTCGCAAGTAACAAGAAGGTTTATTTTATCGGGACTCGCGAAAATCTGAATCTCGAGAGGGTAAGAAACAGAAGAGGGGATGAAACGGTCTTATCTGGCGTGGATATCGGATTTCAAACGAGAGGCAAAGCATACTAAACGCGACACCGGGGAGCACGTCGCAACCTATGTCATGCAGAAACGAAGAAGAGCTCACTCGTCGATGTGACGAGAGTAAATGGCTTTAGCGGTGTCGTCAACGGCTCGATGACAGAAATAAGAGATAAAAAATGAGGAACCGGTGACACGCGAAGCTTGGCCCGCTGAAAAAGGACGCTGCTTCCTCGAGGAACCACTTCAAAATGCCACGAGGGTGCTAGTTATTTTAGATTGGGAAGAATTTTATGTTTCGGATGTATAAAGGTCATGCAAGCAGCGTTGAAAACCCAGTCGTCGACGCTCGTCAATTTTTCAGACATTTGATTATTTTTGTTTTAATTAAGACGTTAATTAATATGATGGGCATTTGTAACCAATGTTATGAATTCAACACTTATAATAATTTTATTTTTAACAAACTTTATATTCTGTTTCCATAATATTTTGCGACGATTTTTAATAGAAATTCAAGTGTCACCCATATAAAGTGTCAATTTGATGAAACAAGGAAAATTCCAAATATTCAATTTTTGAAATAATCAATTAACAGAAGATACATGGAATCGATCAGATGATAGACAATTTCAGAATTGGATGTCAAGATGATACACGAAACGCCGAATTCAATTGCATCGGGAGGGGTAATGGAAAAGGGTGAGACTCAATATCGTTTGGAAAAGGATTTTTAGCAAGGGACGGGTGATTGGGTATAACGCACGGATTTACCTCGTAATAAAAGGACCATTCTCCCAGATGGCTCGGAAACGTTCTCGAATAACGACGCGACTACTTTCCTCGGAAGAGGTTTCGAACGAGAAAGTATACCAGAGAAAAAGATCGTTTCGAATTCTGCCTTGTAAATCGATGGGATCCGCCGAATATATGATTCAACAATGACATTATTTTGTCTTTCGATTGTCACTCGAAGTGCTAAGGGCAATATTCGAAATATTAATATTCCATTAACCCGAGATAGCAAGGATAATATTCCATAATTGAGATAATGGCCACTGAGAGCCTCTATAATAACCGCAGTATAAAAATAAAATCGATTTCGTCTCACCTGTACAATTTCATCTAAGTGTCGTACAGTTTCCCTGAAATTACTTTTGCAAAAACCTAATCTCGTTGGGGAGAGATTAACCGACTCGTCAAGTTGAAAACATCGGTTTGAAGTATCGTCGAGGATCGTCGAGACACGGCACGGTCTATTATGTAGGACCGCACAGGCGGGGTGTCTGCCTATTCATCGTGTTATACTACTTCGGCCCTATTGAAACGTATCCAGCGACGGAACCGCGCGAGAAAACATCGGTCCAATTTTCAGAAAATCTCGTCGACAATATATCCGTTGGCATCCAGGGACGGTTAATGAGGCCGGAAATAAGAGATGGCAAATTACTGTAGGGCGTCGACGTCGACGTCGTTGGTGGCCACTACCGCGTATCGATTGTGCGGCCGATACGTCCGAGGTCGTTTCCTTTCGTTGCTTTTGTTGCACGGTTCACGGCTTCCCACAGCCGTGGGTTAACGAGCTCGATGAAAAAATAAAAAAAATAAAAAAAAAATAGGTGTACGCACCCTTTGCAACGAACCCCCGTAATTCCATTGTGACGAGATTCGAATGCGTTTCGAAAAATCTCCAAGTTGATATTTCGTTTGTGAGGCATTGTCGACCCTTTGATCGAATCATTTCCAGAATTGTGGGTAGCCGAATGATCGAAAGGGGCATGAACGTTCGAGGAATCAGAGTTTCGCGATCGATCAAGGAAATCGTATTCGAAGATTCTAATAGCCGGCTAGGATTCCTTCGAGATTGCTATTAATTCGTTCAACGAACTGATCCGCATCTTTTACGAGCGTCTATCCTCGGTCGCTTGGCACGACTTTGTCCGACACTTGGCCCCACTCCAAATTGAATCCATTTAAATACTTGGCCTTCTTGCGCCTTCTGGCACCTTTTAATTCCCGATTTTATGAGTTCCTTCGATCGTTAAAAGCCCTTGCTGAAAACCTATTAATGCACACCGCTATCTACCTTTCGCGTGATCGTCTCTTTCGTTCTTTTGAATTTTTTATCGTTCACAAACGCGAAATTTAATCGTTCTCGACAAAGAAACACGAAAATCGAAATTTGAACGAGCAACCGTGTACCACGCCATCCTCTTACGGCCATTTTCGGCTGGGAAGCTAAAGGAACGCGGAAACGGCGACTCGGCAATATACGACGAAGGGAAGAGGATCCGGTCGAGATAAGAAGAAGGCAAGCTTACGGATGAAATACAGAAAGGAAAGGCGATTGTCAAGAAATAGGACCGTTTTAGGACCGTTTTCCACCGGGTGTCCTCGTTCCGTGCATAACAAAGGAACGCCGCATGACCCAAGAATAACCTTCCCGGAAGGAGTAGCAGGACACTTAAATCTTTTTGTCGTTCGTTACCAAAGGACCGTCCTAAACAAACGCGATTTCACGATTCTTGTTCATAATTGAAACTTATTGCGATTCCCTGTTTGATCATGCACAAGATAATAGCCAGTTAAAATACATTGCTTTTGGAATTCTATGCTTTGTTACGAAGACAATATTGGAGTTGGATTTTAGAATTATATTAGCTTGTTTTGTGGCGGTACTGATACGATCGAGAACATAAATTTCATAAAATTATGCTGCTGGGTACTTATGTTTAACAAAGTGATTGCCACAGTGGATACAGACGTGTGTGGCCTTGAAGTACGAAGTTCAAGGTTTCAGAGATGTGGTGGAAGCTAGGAAACGTTTGAACAAATCTGAATGTTAGGCATTTTTGTTGGATTTTCCGAGTATAGTGTATTATGAAAAACGATCTAAGGTCTGCCAACCATATAATAGTGTTTTTAGCTTAAGCAAGCAAGCCTAAAGGGAAAATATCAAATTTTTACGGTGGAGGTCGAAAGATCGTTTCCTCGCAACGGGGACCACGTTCATCGGATTTATTGCCGAAAAGTTGCGTCAAATGGATTTTCGCGTTGTCATCGCAGCCTTGAAGCCGAGGCAACGGCGGCACATCCCGTCGGGATCCACGGAACGACGCCGACAAAACGAACTTTGTATCCGGAAAAGCGTGCACGTATATTGAGAGCGCATCAAAAGCTCTCCATAGCAGAAACGGCTATTCTACGGGTGGAGACGTCTCGAATCGACATGCCAACCAGCCCGGAATCGAAAAATCTCCACCATCGTAAACCATTCGAATTCCTTTCCACGGGAATTCCTCTCGATTCCTTACAGACTGGCTGCCGTTGCTCGAATTCCGTGCCAATCGATCGTTTGACTGTTGAATAAATTCTGTGCGCGGGTCATCGATTACGGAAGACGTTCGTTCGAAAGAAAATTAATAGAGAATTAAAAATCAATACCTCGTAATTAAGTGCCCGGAGGGCGGTGATGAAATATTCAAATTTCGAGCCGATTGATAAGTCTATAGACGCTTCGCGGCCTTTTAATCCATCGCCGTTTTAAACCTTCTAAATCGAATTAAACGAAATTCAAAGTCGAGTTAAAAATTCTATTTTAAACGCAAATTGGATATTAATCCTAATAAATACCAAACTTTTCAAGTATTTTTCGAAGCTTAATGGATTTTATTTTCGAACGGAGAAAGAACAATTCCAGAATCACGGCGAGCAATTTCAAGCGGAACCGGGACTGCGACAACTGATTTACACGTACGGAACACGGGAGGGATCGGGAAAAAGGCCGATCGAGCAGATTTTCTTCACGCGGCGCGGACACCGGGCTACGACCGCAGACTGCCGGAACGACGACACGATAAAACGAAAACGAGCTTTGTATTGGAAATCGCGTAAATTCCCTCGTAAAAGTGGGTGCAACGACACCGAACCAGAAGTAACGACGAATCCACGGGTCAGAAACGCTTGGTGAAACTGCGTTCGCCGACACTTTTTACAAGAACAAACGTTGACACCCTATACACTCTACCGATCTGTATCCGGCTATCAAATATACACGGGTTAACTCGTGTTTCTTTGTTCGGGGAATATTTTCTTTTATCGATATGAATTTTTCGATTTTGCTCAAATCTGCAGTTACTTTAAGATTCTCCAGTCCCGTTTTCTTAAACTGGTGAAATAAAGACTTTGAAACTTTTGCATCGACTTTACATTATAAATATTACAAATTTATCCAAAAGTCGATGACGATTGAAACTTGGACTTTCAATTTCTATTTTGTCAAATTAAAGAAATAAAACTTTGACGAACGTCGAAATTTTAAACAAAATTGTAATTAGCGGAGGCGAAAAACGCCTCCTACTGAGAAGAGTATAAATATCAATGTTCGAGATGTTTTAATATGTTTTTTGATAAGATTTCGACACTTTAGGACTTTGTTACGTTTGGAGTTGTCGTTGGTTTGAGAGTTCGAGTATTTGGAGCTTTGTGTATACTATATAACTGTAAGTATTAGTGGAAATATATCATGTCCATTATTTATTTTTATTTTCATTTTCTTTTTGCACCCCAACCTACCATTTGGAAATTTTTGCCTATCTGTTCGAACGGTCGGCGACGCACGGTGCTAGACGAATGACAAACGCGGCTACGAGAAAAGGATCGCGCATTTGCATGATAACGCAATTCGACGAATGTAACATTAATTACACAACGTTCGCCTATTAATTATTAACCGTCATCTTCGAAAATGATCGTTGTAGCTGGTCGCTTGGTAAAATAACGAGCGATTTCGAGTCGAAGCGTGGATAATTCACGCTGATAGATTTACTTCTCGTTTCCCTTTACGGTCTCGGCCGCATAATAACCGGCTCGTATTAAATCAATGCTGGAGGCGCCATTTATTCCAGCTACGCGAAATGACCCAAGTTAACAGTGGAACCGAAACGGTGTGCAGCTGCGCGGACATTGCCGGCTAAATGGCCATCATTAGTGATGTATGAAGCTTCGAAAACAGTGGAATAGCCGAACGATTCGAGCGGGGAGATCGAATCTTGAAAGATAAATGGCCGAAGAATTTAGACCAACAATGAGGCCAACCTTTCCAATGCAACGGTATTTTTAATCCGGTTCAGGCTTGAAACCTTATTAACGCCGAAACGATTTAACCTATCAAGATGATACATTTCCGATTTCTTATTTTCCATTAGCGAATTTATTAACACTATTCCTACCACGTCTGGTCAAATGATCGTTTTTAAAATTTCGATTAGAACTTCCTATGTACAACGTGATTGCATCGCCTTCAAACTTCACGACTTTTCCTAAAATGTACTTATAAATTTAGTAAGTATTGTAAAACTCAATGTACAAATCATTTAGGATATCGAGTTTGCCAAATTGTATCAGGAGAACATGATGTCCCAGGACACTCTTCGTGTCATTCCTTGGAATTTTCACGAGGTCAAATTAAGTGCCTTCGTTCCAAATCTAACATTTATCGAAACAAAGAGCAACTGTTGTTTGAATAATATTATTATTTAACGTTAAAAGCCACAATTTTACTAATGCAAAGTAAGGAACAATTTTTATTTTTAAAAAGAAAAGTATTGGTGGTAAGTTCGAATTTCAGTCTGAAATTATAAAATTAAGTTCATAATTAGTCCAGATCGATCGATGGCATTAGTTTGTAGAGGCAGCCGTGATTCCATCGCGATCTTTTTACAAGTAACTCACTTTACAGCATCGAAAGAATTTTCTTTGTAGCCTAAAGTGCTTTGAGCTTTCAACGTGCTACTTTCTGATACCATGCACGATCCGTTGGTTTGTGTGCGGAGCAAGTTTTATTGCTATTAAGGGAATTCAATGTTCGCCAAGTGTGCACTGTGGATTCTCGTCTCTTGGTCTTTTATGGTAACCAGCGTGCGGGATGTTGTCTTCTTCGTGCCGGTTGTTCCACGATACATAAACGTTGTCTCTCAAATTCGAGAAACTCCTCGAGCACTCATTTTAGTGGCAATTCTCGAGATTAGAACGCGATGGGTATAAAATGCTTCTTTCTGCGATAAATTATTCATGCGATCACTTTTGAACGACAATTTTCCACAAACGAACGTTCTCCGCTTTATTGGAGGAAGTCGCGAGCTTCCTTTTCTACGATTGCCGAAACTGTCTATTTATGCAGCCGTAGCTTAAATTAATATATCGATGATAAATATCACGTTGGATGACACTAATTCAAGACCTCCATAAATCTCGTACCGCTGGGTAGCAACCACGGTCGGCCCGGTTATTTATGGGAGTCGATAAATAAGAAGAAAGTATAATAAGCGACACGCAGAACCCACCCCCTGTTCGACCACCCCTCTTTCGACCGGCATCCGTCGTCGATTGCTTTCCTGATTCGTGTCCACCGTGTTTCAGACCTGGACTCCGATAAATTATTGTCCCTTTTCAACGGGGACATTCTCCCCGCAGTGTTTTAGGCCGATGGGGGGAACCCGTGGACCAAAGGGTGCACACGATGACGGATCATCGAGTGAATAAAAATATCGAGGGGAAGAATTCTCAAACTTTCCTTCCTTATTTCTTTGAAAGATCTTTGGTGAACTCGAGGTCTTAGAGTTCACTGTTTTTGGGATCGTTTGGGGCCGTTTCGACCCTAATTTGGACCCTTTTTGTGCATTTGTTAGTTCTTGAAGGAACAAAGTTGTAAACGTTGGAGTGGTAGATTAAAAATGAATAAAAATCAATATAATGTAGGTTCAAAATTATTATGAAATTCGGGCACACCCGTGACCCATAATGTTCGCATTAACATTGCAGCAAAATGAAAAACTGAAAGTTTCTTATAATTTTTTACACGTAGCGCGAAACGTGCTAAATATAAAACAGTGACTAGCAAAAATTCAAGAAGACGGCAACAGAGGTCCGATGTAAAAGAAGAGGAAACATCGGGAAACAATTTGAAACGAAAGAAGACTAAAGTGGAAAGAAAATTAAATTCTAAAGCGAATCAGCGTGAATCTCAAACAAGGAACGCTCGTTTCCTTCGGACTAGTTTCCTCGACCTTCTTTTCCCTGTTTATCCTCCGTGCCTTCCATACAGACATCTATGAAACAAGAAGAGCAGCTTCGAACAACCTTCAGAAAAAAAAAAATCCATTTTCCCATCTGAAGGGAACACAAAAGAGGGGCGGTTGTTGAAAGTTCATCGCGAATAAACGTCGATGCTTACACGACGTTCCTTTAAACGTTAATTGATCGAACTGCGCTGTAGATAAATCTGAAAAAAATCGGTCGAGACGAAGGAGAATCGACGAACTCGATAAATAATATCGAACGACCCAGTTTCCCGGGCATAGAACGCGGAGAAAATGGTAGAAACAAACGACACTTGACGAACAGTTTTTAACAACAGACATTACGCGATCAACGAACGAAGAAGGGTTCGTGTTATCTTTGTCTAGGCGATAATTCAACGAGATTTTTACTCTATCATCGAAATCCTGGATTCCGGGAAACGATGCTTATTCCTCGATAAACAGTTTTCAGTATTTAGGACGACTATTAATATCGTTTCCCAGCGTCGCCTCGGGACTAAACGTGGCATTGATAGATTGACTACGATTCTTATCGTCGAAAGAAAGACGGCTAAACGTGCAACTCCTGCCCGAGCTACGTATGACCTACTATTTACACACACTACTGGCAATCTTAATTTCAAATATCTTCCAACGATTTTAGAACCGTTCGAACAAAAAAGGTTCCAATCCTAACACGTTTCAGCAAAGAATTTATTCTGGTCCATTTCACGATTTGGTGACACAAAGGTACCTTAAAATGGCACATCCAATTAAAGTTTGGAGTTTGAAGATGACTGTAATTAATGGTATAAGAATTCCATCGATATTCTTAACACTTTGACTGCCACCCTGCAGCTATTACAAATTTCATTTGATAATAATTTTATTCTGTTTCCACAATATTTTGCTATTTCTGTTATCGATAATTTAAAATATTTACCAAAATATTTTCCACCAAATAAACGATTTAATGGAAATTCAAGTATCACCCATTTGGACTTATTGATATAATGGCTAAATTATTTCGGACACAGTGCATCCAACAGTACCCTGAACTCAATAATTCCCTCGATCGACCAAAAATTTTCCAACACGAGAATGTTCGTGTATCCATGCGAAATTAAAGTGTACAAAGAGAAAAGAGTCCCTGTAAAAGTGTAATAAGCAGAGAAACGAAAGATGAATCGTATAAATCAAACGACCAATGAAGTAGAAAAAAATAACGCGGTAACCGTTTCCGTTTTAATTATCCCGGTGAATTAATGGTCGAATAGCACAGGCTGCTCCGGAGGGCTGGTGCACGCGAACGCATCCACCCCGGCATATACAGGTACGTCGTGCCGCCTGTAATTACTACAAAACGGAAGCTGTACGCTGTCGGTAAGATCGTGCTTCCTGTAGCCGCAGTAGCAGCCTCGTTAGCCGTTCGCTACGTGATATTGTTTCCCATAGACACGGGCATAGGCCTGGTGCATACGCGTAAAACACCTCCACGCACACACGCGCGCACCTGTATCGCCGGGTAATCAGCCCGCGCGTGTGCGCGCGAATGTGTTCAGTTCAGGGAACAACTACGTCGAAAGTTACACCTTGGTGTTTACGAGCACGTTATCACGAAACTTCCGACATAAAACGCCCCCCTCGATGCACTTTGCGCGCTACATCGAGTGTCATTCAGCGAACGGTTACGTGTATTTCGATCTGAAACGAGGACTTTTTTTTCCCTTTTGACGAATTTATACGGCGAAAAGGCGGAGAGAACTTATTAAAGGGGCAGAGTTGTTGAAGCCAGTTTCGTGCGAGAAATAATATTTCTCAGTTGCGATACATCGATATTGTATGGGCGCGCAATGTTCGCGCTCGATTGCCGAACCGTTGCGCGTAAAGCAGGTGATGCGACCCTAAATACGGATACAAAAGAAAATTTGGTCTGGTAAAAGAAGACCATAGAAGCGAGTAGATTTGTATGACAGAGTTCCAGAGAACTCAAACTTCCTTGAAATATAAAATTTCGAAATTCCTAAATTCCTGAAACTGTAATATTTCGTTTCTAGAGTTCTATTAAAAAATACAACGTTTGCAGCATCAAAATCATGAATTGTTTAAGATTAGTAAATGATATGCCAGGTGAGTACTGCATACAATGTCTGATCTTTGACGAGGTAAAACGTTTCTGTACGCTACTTGAGTATAGACGATAAAAACCATGGAATTACGAAGAAGGAAAAAAAGAGAGAAAGTAATATGTAAAGGAGATGCTGACGTGCGTCACGGTTCGTGACACGGGATGATCACGATCATATTGATACGCCGAATGCACGCGAGCCAATATTATTGTACCAAATTTGAACCGGAACTTGATTCCGTGCAAATCAATTGACCTGACCCATCCGACCAGTTTTACGAGATACACTGACTGTCGAAAAATCGGTCGCACACCCTTTGTGTTTGCCCTGTTACGTGGCCGGGTAATCGTTTAAATTTTCAACGAACCCTAAAACTGCTAGCAGGATAAAAGGATTCTCTGCGGTGTACCCCTTACAATTTCACTGAGTGCACAATTTAATCATGAAGATAAAAATAACAAAGTTTCGAAAATCATCGTAATGGCACTTTCCAATCATTCTTTGAAACGTCTTTGTACAGTTTTGTTCGATGTGTTCTTTGAACAAAATTTACTTTGAACATTTTTAATTCCTATTGGATAAAATGGAATTAAGTGAATTCAAACTTAAATTCGAGACTACGATGCACATTTTATTTATTAAGAGAAGATTTAACGATTGACTTAATTGTTTATTGAATATGCAGAAAATTCGTTGGTCGAATTTAGTTTGATAGAAGCTATCAACATTTCTGTAACAGACGTAATGTGTATTTGCATGGATTACTAGTTCAACTTCGCCGCACTGCAATTCCCATTGCTAAATTCGCTAAACTTTGTATTAGACACGATTTAACTAACGTTTCGGCAAACGCTGTCTTAAGCAATTTGCAACTGCATTTACCTAATATTCGTAACATTTCGAAAAATAAATAGATCCTACTCGAAATCCGTGTGAACGTTTTAAAACACGCACGAATATCCAGTTCATTTTTCATTCCATTAAATGAACGACAATTTGTTACTTTGATCGAATTTTCCATCGAATGTAAAAGCAAATTCTTTCATTGGCGGGAATAAAAAGCGATACAAAAAGGGTCGAAGGTTTATCGGCATTAAAAGGTTCTCCGATATTTAATCGAGTTCCAGCATTATTTTTCGAATACCACCGCGCAAGAGTTAATTAAAATTTGTAATATTGTTGCCGACAATAGCGACGGTTCGATATTTCGCAGTTTTAACTTTGACGCAACGCAAAGGTCCCTGCGTAATTTGATTGCTCGACAAACTTTCAACAATGACTTTCACCGTTCATCGATGACAGATTGTAGCGACATTTTTTTTTCAGCTTTCACGCGAAAGTGTCGGTGTAAAAAGAACAAGATTGTTTGCAAAAAAAAATATACTCGAAAAAGCTTTTCACGCACAATTCAAATTGAACATTAAACGATATTTTAATAATAATTTCAATTCGTTTCCCTGGGAAACTATGAAAATTTCTTAAAAGATTCATTTTATAGAAATTTAAGATAAGTAAAATTAAATGCAAATTGTAAAATATTAATACAAGTTGGTGTAATATTAATAATTAGTATTTGTTCACAGTTTTTTCGTTGATTAATGGAAAAAAGGTTTTCTTCGAAAATTCTACTTCTAACATAACGAAAGCAACGAACGAGTTTGTAGAAAAATAAATCTCCGAAAAGATGGTATGCAAATTCCGGCTGAACGCGACACGCACCTTCGACAAAGGAGCAAATGATTTATGAGAGCTGCATGTAATCGTCAAGTTTCAGACGGCAGGAAAGGGATGGAAGGGGGCAGAAGGGGGAGGGCTGTCAGCAAGTGCATGCATCAACTGATCGTTAAAAGCGATGACAAAGAGTGACACTGGCTTTCTGGTTGACGGGAACCAGCCCTTAGTATCGGCCCTCAAAACGCCAGTCACCCATACATACATTCATGCCCACACATATATACGTATATGTACATACGTGGACAGAAAACTTCTTGGTAAGCGTTTCCACGATATCTGCCGTTATCAATCGCATCCGGACACGTTTCGTGCGAGTCTACCTTTCATTTCCGCCAACGAAATCATTAATCTCGATAACTCGCGCCACAATTTATATCTACCTTGCCACGCAATCGAAATCATCTGGAAGCTTGTTTTACCAGTAATTTATTGACAAATGAAAAAAAATATCGGATAATTGTATTCGATGTTTGAAACATTGTTGATATTTTGATACGAAACAAAATTATATAAAAAAAAAAGAATTGAAATAATAAACTCGCGTTGTTTCCAGGACCACGTAGCATCCAGGTTTGTTAAATCGTATCGCGAATCGAACAAACATAAAATCGTGTGGTTAATTAAGGCCACCGTTCCGCCGCGTTAATTGCCGCTCGTTAATGGCGATCACGATGATATCGAGCGATTTAAAAAGACATCAGAAACGTCGGGAGATTGAACGCGGTGGCAGTATCGTGTAAGATAGCGATGCTCCGCTTTCTTTTCTTTCTTTGAAACAGCGTGAAATTTACGGGCACGTGCTTTTTGCGTATACCTCAGGGCTGTACTATAAATCGCGAAAAGTCGCGATAACAACTCTCGCACGAGTCCATCCTGCTACCGCTCGGCCACCACCTACGTGTATACACCATCAGCCATTACTAATGCGATGATTTTATCAAAATAACGTATGGCGCCGGGCCCTGTACGTGACGATATTGTTATACCCAATAAACTCGTATTTAGAGACGTTTCGAGTCGTAGAAATATCTTTGGAAATTAATTCAAATATCCAATTTATTTTATACAGGTTAGAGAAATATACCAACATTTTTCTTTAATTAACTGTATAAAGAAGGATAGGTATAAGGAAATTAAAAGAATTTCTAATTTTCTGAATAAATTTTAAATAAATAGATTTGGTTACTAGGTGATGAACATTCTATTGTAATTGATATTTACGTGTATACATATCTAAATATTGAAATATCAAATACTGGAAGTGCTGATACAATTATGTCTTCTCAAAGTAATTATATGTTATCTGATCATCTAATATTTGATTTGCCAATCAAAATTTGTCAACTATTAACACCCTAGCTTTCAAGTAAATTGTGTTAATTGGTATCTTATTTATTACTTTCAAAGTGCTTCGATATTTTCATAATCCATAATTCTTGTTTCAGAAGAAAGAAATTCGAGATTGACCCGGAACCCACCGATTTCGTGAGACAATCTAACCCTCGCTAATCTCGAGGTATTGTTAGAGATTGATTAAGGTTAGAAGGGAGGGAGGAGAGAATGAAGATGTTGTAAGTTCGTGAAAAGTCCAAGGTAGTAGGAGTTTCGTCTTCTCGGTGAGTTAAAGGGTGATTCGCGTGACTAGGTCGACAACCTCCAATTTCGTTCATTTTTCTTTCCCCATTCTGGGAGGAGGGGGTGAGGTCTTATCCACCTTCTGTCTACGGGCCGTGCGCCCAACATATCAGACCAACCTTAAATCTCGCGCATTACGAATTTTCCAGCGATAACACGACGTTTCAGGCTTCGATTGCAAGCCGATTTCTTTGGAACGAGCAAGATAAATGAACCTACGGGTCGAAGGTTAAATACCGCTAATCATTTCGCGTTTTTACCCAGAACGTGACGTGTGACTCATTTGCATACGATACAATCGGTATTTCTTTAAGGCAAAGTTTCTTTGCCCTGAAAATTTGACTAATTCGCTTTCAGTCTAACCGTTACTAACCTATGTTGGATATCGTTTGTAGATAATTTAGCTTAGATAAGTCTAAACTCTGCCTCATTTAAACGCGAAATAACGTTTACTCCGTGCAAAAGGGAATCGATTTCTAGGGGCAGAAGTCGCCTGGGTTCTGTTTCGATCGACACTCGACGGGCTAATTTATCCGCGTGACTCTTTAATTAAGAGATCTGTTCCATCCGATCGGACAACCGTTAGCTTCGAGCTAATTTCACGGATGTACCACGATCGAGGAACGCGGTCTTTTCTAGCAGGTTTAAGGGCTTTGCATTCATCCGGAATCGTGTGGCTCGCTTGAATACCGCTTTAACACGTTTCCGAACAACCTGACATCGCTCTAATTAGAATTATGAAGTAGGCATGTACAAACGTGTAATCCGAATTCTATTTTCTTTACTATAAACAATTTGCAAAAATACATGGCTAGTAAAATTTATTTTATAAACGGTTGCCTGTATCGTTTAACCCTTTGCACTCCACTCTCAGCAACCTCTAGAAGCAACCATTTTTAAAAATGCATTCACATTTCTTTTTTTTTTAATGACAAAGCAAGGTTTTCAATATTCCACAGTGTAAATCTGACTCAGAGTTGTTGATAGGTAATATTAAAAACTGTTCGAAGTGCAAAGGGTGTTTATGAGGATGAAAAGCAAGAAAATTTCATTTGACTAATTACAGTTGTAAATATAGTGGATCTATGGTACATGTGTCTTCGAGTGCAATTGTAGTATGGGTAATGACCGAGCATAGAATATAGGACAGGAGAAATTTCATCAATTAACCGTATCTGTTCCAGACCAACATTTCGATCCCAATTTCCTAGCAAACAGAGTCTAACCAACAACCTATATCACACTGTTTCCCAAGGTCTCAATATCTCCTGCAAATATATGACTGTTAAATTAAACAAAGATATCGTTCCATTTAACTTTGTTACAAAATATTTTCAATTCAATTTTTCTAGTGTTAATTCGAACCTGTTTATGATTTGGTAAAACTCAGTAAACTTCGGTAACTTAATCAGATCAGTTTAACAAATTTTCAAGCTATCAATTTAATCAAAGTTTCGCTTAGAATTTTCTTCAATTTTTTTTTTTCAGGAACAATTAATTTATATCATATAATACAAATTGTATTAACAGACTTCGTTTGCTTTGAAATATTAACAACGTTGATCGGCAGACAACGCGTTAAAGTCGTGAACAAAAGAAAAGTCAGATCGTCAAGCTCGTGCCTGGTATGGCAAACTTATTTTCAAAGTGTCCCCGATGCTACCGGTGTTCCGGAAACTTCAGAAACGATTTAGTAGTTATGCAAGGACGTTGTAATCCCGTTGGCGGTTATACATTGCGAGAGGAAGAGCCTGCAGTCGGACACCGTGGCTCCTTAATTAATTAACGTTAATTAACAAACATGCTCGACTACCGTGACGCAACACCGTGGTTTCTCGTTCGTTCTGCCTGCCCCTTGCCCCCTCTGCTCTACCGCCGTCTCTCTTTCTCTCTGTTTAGAATTCTCAAGGGACTACAACGACGTGCAGTTTCGTGCAATTCACGTCCAACTGGATTCAACGTGAACATCTTTCTATGCAATGATGTGTTATGACGTAATTATCTGTTCGCGATATTTTAACGGGAAGGAGTTCATTGTCAATCGATAACTTGTACGACCGTTAATTTACCCAGATGTTAACCCTCGAGCCACAACTTAACCCTTTGCGCACGAGTGGCGCCCCTGGGGCGACCTACGTGATTAACTAGAATATTAATGAAGGAAATAAAAGTAAATAGATCGTAAATATTTCTAATTCTTTTCTTTTAAAATAAGGCTTCCGAATTATGGAAGCTTTACTGGAAAACTATTTAGGTTTAATTGTATCCAAAACACAAGTGTCATTCCCTGACCCACAACAATTCCTACAATTCCTACGAAGAAACACCTTGACATCTTTTCGAGAATCAACAAATTTCTAATTAATCAGGAGAACGAATAAGGACAGGTATAGCCTCGGTTTCGAAATGTCCCTTCACCCCCTTCGGTTTCTAACAAGACGGAGGGCGGGGAGGGGTGGTGGACGACAGTAAGTCTCGTTCGTTTCCTTTGGAACGGAAGTAATCGAAATTCGATCCGGCCAGGATCAGAAACGTGGCGGTGACGAGGGGGGGGTGGGGGTGGGATCGGTTATCGGGTTCTTTGGTCGAAACGGCGGGCAAGGGTGGGGCGCGGATTGGGAACCGAGGGCGAAAGTAATTCGATTCTGTTGCCTCGAACATATTGGATGATTGGAGGGAAATTTATGTGATTCGAGTGGGGAAACTGAGTTTCGACTTTGTTAGCTGGAAGTTTAGTGATGCGGTCGGGGAGGAGGGTGAACGATGCCAGGAAATTACACTACCGACTACTGCTTCCTTCTGTGTTTTGCCGACTTCTCAATACACACCGCTGTGTAACTTTTAAACGAGAAATTTAACTTGTCTTATATTTTTCAACGTTCCAATTCATTCTATAATTCTAAAGTTAGAATAATATTTAATTCTAGTGTCGGAGACCAGTTAGGCAGTGAAATAAAATAAAAGTTTAGCGATATTTAATAGTGAAAAAAACTTTATTAACTCTTATGCACCATGGAAGGGCACGTCCGTACGGTTCAGAAACCTGGTTGAAATTGTGCGTACGCAACATCTAGGAAAATAGCGGGAAACGTTCCGCTTTTTCTCGGGGCGACACGGTGCATCGCATTTTCCGGTATTAATAATTATTAATATCACGGAAAGGACGAAACGTTGACGGCACAACGATCCCGTTAATCTACAACCGGTGGCGGCGCGGAGTTTAAGTGACCCAGTTTTCCAGGGAACGCGCGCCTTGAAAGCTTGCGAAAGTATGGATTTGGATTTTGACGCGCACTCGCAATGCGCTTTTGATGCATTTCCCTGCCTACCCGGCTACCTTAATTGACGAACAGCCTCTTGTTTTCAACCGTGCTGCCATTCCGACACAATATACCAAAAACCTCGTTCGACAACGGATCGTCGCGGAAAATGCGACCAAAATAAATCGACGAGGTAAAAACAGGCAACCCGTTAATGCTTTAATAAAACAGAGATAATCGATGGTCATCCTAATTTTAACGAACGTTCCAGTTAACGCTTAATCATCACCGCGGGATCGAAAGTATCTTTATTGGAAATAAATGTATAAGTTTTTTATTTAAAATTAGACAATGTTTATTATAACACCTAACTCTAACCCCAATATTTCAAAAACAATTGTGCTGTCATGGTGGTCACCTTTGACTGGTGCCTGAAATTTTCTATAATCGAATAATTAATAAAAGAAAAAATAAAATAAACCTTAATGGTGTAAAGTAGTAATTTAAATGGTTACATTTGAAAATTAATCGACAGAAGCCTTAATAATTGTGACAGTCGACGCATTAAAGTATTCGTATTCTTATCGAGTTTCCTTCTACCGTGTTCTCCAAAATACGCGACGACTCGAGTAACATTGTTCCCCGAGCAAACCGTCGTTTGTTTCCATAGAATCTAGGGCCAAGTGTAACCAAGGGACGAAGAAGTAGTTCATTAAGCATCACCTTGGAAAGGAACGAGCCAACGAGATGTTTCACATCGACCTTGTCCTCATCCTCGCCGACCAACTTGTCTCTCGTTCTTTTTGGAAGCCTCCGGGGAGCTTTCCAGATGCTTTGTATTTACCGAGCGTACGTAGATGCATCCAAGATGTATGATCGAGCAGGAAAAACCCAGCAAGTTCCGCTGTCGCGTTTAAATTGAAAATACGAGCCCTAACAAAGCAACGTGGGAACTTTATTTTAAAAATTATTTGACCTGCGTTTAAGCAAAGTTGATATTGTTGATAAATTAATTTTTTCTTCGACTTGAGGCTAATACGATATCACAAATATTTTGTGGACGAGTGGAAAGTTTCGTGCGCGTTTAGGAAATAGCGAGGAGGGTTTAAACGCTCGTAAAGGAATAAAAAACATCGCGAGGGTATTCAGGGGGACGGAATAACGTATTCCATAAAG
This sequence comes from Anthidium xuezhongi, assembly GCA_022405125.1. Classification (NCBI taxonomy): domain Eukaryota; kingdom Metazoa; phylum Arthropoda; class Insecta; order Hymenoptera; family Megachilidae; genus Anthidium; species Anthidium xuezhongi. Next base: position 4,267,299 of record CM039649.1, read on the forward strand.
ATCGCTCGAAACCGAGCGAACGCTCCTTCATTCACCGTGGACCCAAATGAATTTCCACGCTCATAATCTGTGCAATACGGCGGAAACAGGTAAACGCAAACGCGGCAAAGGTAAATGGAATATTTTTTTCTTCTGCGTGCACTGAAAAATTCTATGCATCCGCGAGTGGATCCGTACAACACGAAAATTGTTGCCTCGCTCTTCCTTGCGGGATAAAAAGGCCAGTCGTCGTAAAATTTGTCCGGACGGAAAGGGAAATTTTGCTTCCTTCCTGTTCGTTCTATTTTGCGCGAACACTATCATCCGATGTGCGATAAAGAATTGATGTAAACGCGGAAAACGTTTCAGACAAATTCCTGGAAGGAAAACATCCAGTCAATCGTATATCCTCCCGGGATATTTCTCCTGGATGTCTCGTGAAAATAAAAACGTGTCTCTCTATAAATTGATTTGCGACCGAATACGACTTCCTGAGGAGTATTAAATATAAATCAATCGAAGAAAGTTTCACTCCTTTTGAATTTATTACAATTTCTTCATTTACTTATTTAGCGACAGCTAGTTAGAGGTCATACAAAACTAAATCAAATTGATTGAATTCGGGTAAAAAGCTTGCTAAGAAGGAAATACGATTTATTACATCGATATGGATATATTTGATATTAGTTTTGCAGACCTGGAAAATATCTGTCTTGGCCTGAATGGCGAATTGAAGTTAACCGATGCAAGATATTTGGCCATTTATTACCTTATGCAGTAAACTACGCTCTTTGAGGGAATTTGGATTTAGTTTTAACAATAGCGAGGAATACTCATGGTCTGAGTGACTTATTGGAGGAATCAATGTTGGATTTTCTCCAGAAGTGATGTATGCTTGTTGGAATAAGGGGCCAGATAGGGGATGTGTATTCAAGATGCGGTCTAAAGCGCAATATAATAGCCTCACCGTCGAAATATTCTTGAACAAAACCTAAGACTCTCGAGGATACGTTGCTAATTGTTGCTAATTCTTACCATAAGGGGTCATTTGACAGGTGTCGTGTCCTTTCTTGTACGTTTAGTATTAACTCTACTTTGTGATATTTTCGTATTATGAAATTGAACTTCAAAACGCAAGTTTTGAACTTTTATGCAATTCAACGCCCCTTGGAACTGTTAGAATTGTCACGTACATGACCGCGGTGTAATTCAACGATAACTGCAGATGGATTGTTCGAAACACGGATCTCAGTGTACTCAGGCAAAGTTCAAAGGAAGTTGGGATGTATGGTAATGGTTTCTGGATCGGGCAAAGGTGGCGTTGGTCGTCGTCGAACGAAATTGTCATGTACCGAGTTCTCGATTCGCCGAGTAATCCGGAAATTGCAGGTACGCTGAGAGCGATACGTCAATTCTCAGCGAGGCAATCTCTTCGGGCCGGTACGCATCGGCCAGGACACGCTCCGTTGCCAATTAATTTGCCGCCGATCGAATTGATTTCGATACTCGGCGCACCGGAGTTACTCCGCTATGCGTATCGGAATCACCGGCCTCGAAAGCTTCCTACTGACGTGCACGGGACAGTTGTCAATTAATCGGCGTGCCACCCATTAGTTTCCCCCGTACAACCTATAATGTCTCTGCCTCTGCTCTACCTTCGCCAGAATGCATATTCCGACGAGAATGACATACTATCGCGACCGCCATTCGATACACCATGCAAATTCCCTTTGAAACGGACCGCACTGGTAAAATAAGCGGTTTGTTTCGAACCTTGTGTGTTTATAAGCGCTATCGTTAGGGGATACCTAACAATTTCTATCTTTTGGGTAAGAGTCAGGATTAGGGCTAGTTTTCTAACGAGTTCGAGGATTTAGTTTTATTTATTTTTCTTAAAAATCACAAAAAAGAGGAGACAACGGAGTGCAAAGGGTTAAATTTTATACCAAAAATAAAAAGCTCTATCTTCCTTCCTGACTCCTTTTTATAAGTATTTTCAAAAAGACTGTCTACCTTGAGCTCATAGAAAACTCAGTTAATCTACTCGACTTTTGAGATTTTCATACAAACGTAAATGTAATCAGTGTACTATTTAATGCACAAAGAGCGGCTTATATGAATACATGTTTTTTAAAGGAGAAAATATTCCAAAAATTACATCCCTCTTAGAGGTGTACCTTTGGTACTTTAAATTAGACTCCGGGAAAACTGTTAAATATTCATAGCCGAAGGAAAACACGAAAATCAAAGTATCAAGGCTTCGAATAGAAGCTATAATTCTTCTTTTTAATCGACGTTGAGTGCCTAAACAACATTGCGATTGTTGACTTCCAGGGGGAGTATTAATTATTTTCCCCATTTCGCCCCAATCCTACAATACCTTCAATACATTTCTGTTTACAACTTCAGTCACGATACTTATTGAACACACCCTGTATTACGCGTTAACATTCGACGCGTTGATTCATAAACGCCCGATGTACAGGCCGTGACGCGTTCGTCGGATCGCATGACACAGAATGGTTAATATTGCAAACAATTTTGTCAGCATAACTGATTAGTCAATAATTCCCCGGCAGCTAATTGTGAGCTCTATCGTCGGCAAACGTTTGCCGCGCACGACGCGTCTCGCGTGTCCATCGACGCGTGCCGATCGCGAATAAACGCGAGCGAACCAACGAAAGACGGAACGCGATCTCTGCTTCGATTCCCGTATTTCGTTTCGTTTTTTTTTCCCCTCCCCGAAGCGAGACATGCGATCGCATTATTATTTCTCGCGTGCCCGATTCGTTCCCGGGACTCCAGATCCCCCGGCGAGATTCCAGACGCTCGCGAATGTTAATTATCTCAACGGCGATAAAATACTTTCGTAAGATCTCGCGCGATAAACCGCGCCGGGAAACTCGAGACCGTCGAACAAACGAACAAACAAGCAAGTTTCGCTGTTCGAACCGTTACTCTTTCGAGCTGCGTTATTAAACAATCCACGAGCTGCTGTTAAATATACACAGAAGTCCTCCGAGCTGTGTAATCCTCGAGGATAAATACAATGATCGTGTTAGCTACGCGTTCGAGGAGATAAAGCGATGGAAAATTTACGAGACTAGTAGTTCAATTTTCAGGTTTATACAAACGCTGGAAAGTCTGACAGGATTTGATAAAAGCGCTGTAAATTGGTCACAAGTACAGTTTTTCTAACTACCCTAATGGTAGTCCTTTTTATCAAACGTTTAACTTTAAATTAATGTACCACAAGTGACATTTGAAGATACCGTTCTGCCATGAAATCCTACCAAATTTTTCACGAATTTAGTATTAAACATATTAAACATTTTCAATAAATGTAAAATATTCTCGCGAAGAATCGAGTATAATAGAGGGCTCGGAAATGCCATGAATTAGTTTCTGTTCAACTTCCTGACGATCCTCGAAACTCCATCGGTGCATCCTTATTAATATGTTCAACAAACAAGCGAACAGGTTCTTTGGAATTGCCGTTCTTCCGGCCAACTTCCTGTCCCATTGAATTGATTCTCTCCGCCGGGCTCTCCCAACTATATCTCTTTCGAAGTTCATTCGTGTCTGTGAATCGGCTCGCGTATAATTGTACGCATCGCACAATATCGCGTGCGCGCCGCTAGAGAATGGCCAATTCAAAGTTTCGACAACCAACGAGAAATTACCTTCGATCGAACACCGGACAAGATATATTTGTCCGACATCCGAGTAACCAGCGATTCTTAACGACATTAAATAAGTCTTGGTTCTAACACAATTGAAATTAACGATATTCGAGCAAAATTGGGAAGTTAACTCTTTGCACTCGAGTGGCTTCCGTGAAAATGTGAAATTTGACTGTTATTTATATTATAACATAGGAAATTAGTGAAAGCATTTGTGATTCTTCGTTTCATAAACAGGGCTTTTAAATTTTGGAAAATTCACTGAAAAAGAAATCTAGACTCGATCAATGTTTCGAATGCAAAGGGTTAAACTTCAAAGTCAGAAGATGAACAATTTTATACGATAAACTAGAACTTCTGATTCAATATTGAATTTGTTTACTTCAATTAAAGCAATCAACACGATGATGGATAAGGTTATTGAACGTATATCCAGAAGTCTATTACATGGTAGACAGGAACAATTTACAAATCCAAAGCTTAGTATCTATCGACAGACAGAACAATTGGTTGCAGGATATGTATGGCTTCGAAACCAGATACAACAATCCAATCAAATAACTCTTTCTTCCTTTTGCTCGGCTCTGAGATTAACAGAGCGGTCTGCTAACAAAACTAACAGCGTTCCTCAGCATAGACGATACCCTATGATATAGTAGAACTTTCCAGTATACTATCGCAGTTTGAATCTGGCTTAGTCCACGTCTAACACAATCTAGATCCCAGATCTAATACAAGCTACGCGAAATTTCGGGGGATATGAACGTCGATTACACCTGACGTATCTGGGATTCGTATAACTTGCTTCTGATTAGAAGCCGGAAGCTCCAGAACTTAGAAACTTGGAAGCTTAAAAATTGAACTTGTTTTGTAGCAGATCCGTCTATCTCGTTAGAAATGATTTAAAATGCTTTCCGAATTTTGTAAATGTCATTTTTAGTTTGGTTCTTGTCGGCTTTCTCCTAAACCTTAACAAATTCGTCAAATTGACCCGCGATACTTTTGCTCGGCGCTAAAAGGGTTAAAGGCTTAAATTTTACTGCAATCGCGGACAAAAATCTACGAAACATTTTCATTTTTTCGAATAAAACAATCGCTCCATTGTTGAACTTTTCACGAAAATGGGCAATCCTTTGTGCCGGATGATACGCGACCCGCCTCGATTGATTTCGCGCTGTAAACAGGGCTTGAAAGCGTTCGAAGGACACGACGGGAACAATGTATTTAATGGGTCGCGAAAAAATCATCGTTAAACGGTCCTTTCAGAATGTTTCAGCAGGAATTCACGGCGTTAAAGGCAAACGCGTAAGAGGAAGTAAATCGTAGGAAGATCCTCTCGGCTCGGTCCAACCGGAACGAGGAAATTACTTCTGGACAAAAGTTTACGCACGTCGGACCGACGGTGACAAGTCGTACAACTTCTGACAGTCAAGGGGATGAAGAAACTTTCTTTTGATCGATGAAATCTAGTTAAAACGGCACCTTCGAGTATCCCCTCGAGAAAACTGAAATCGAAAATCAACTTACAACCAACTGCGTGAAATTCTGTAATTGCTTTCCGGTTAGGTGTAACAAGAATTTCTATCTACGCTATTAAAATTGTATTATAACTTCGCGGCATCGAACCGAGGTTAATTAGATTTTCTTCTTTTACATTGTTATTCTGGAACGTTAATAAAAATAACTGTCTGAAAGACAATAGAAAGTTTTGCCGCGTTCATAACAGCGGTTGGAGGGAATGTTGATTTTGGAAATTAGTTCCACCATGAATTTGTCTATCTTGAACAGCGATAAAATTCTTAATGCGAGAAGTTCTGCGTGGAGGGTCAAGAAATTTCGCGTTCGGTTCAACGAGTTTATCGAATAAGTTCCTTGTACGACCCCTTCGAGAAGCCGCACGGAGAAATAAAATTGCTACCGGTAATTAGGATTTACGATCGAGATTATGGTCGAAATAATTATCGGGAAGAGAGTACGAAAGACTGTAACGCGGTCGTGTGATTCAATTTTCGTTTGATGGTATCGCACGCGTTCAATTTGCTCGCCGAATTCCTATTTACGTATCTGGATCACCGACACGAAACTGTTTCTATTAATTGAACAAGATCAATCGAATATTCTGGGAACCGATAGCCTCGCATTTACGACCATCGCGGTACGAATCTCACGAAATGACGTGTTTGCTAAAGACCCGTCTTGATTTACCATTTCCCTTTAAATAGGCACGCTTCGAATTACGAAATGAAATCGTAATTACAATGTTACGTGAACGATCTAAGAAAAATGTTTAATGTGACGTTGGCTAAATGAGAGAAAATGAGATATCGAAATGTCGCGTAAATACAGATATTGTAATCAAGATTTGATATTAATTAAAAGAAGAGTTTTCCACTAATAAACCATTTCAATTTATTTGAAACTATTAAAATATTATTTTTGATGCCCTCGTGTGACAAAAGAGGACACGAAACGTTTCTAAATAAAAAAGGTTCAAAGAGTCTTGTTGCCATATGATAAATCAACGACGCGAGCAGTTATTTAATCGCGAAAAAAGAGTTCCTCTTCCGACAGTGTCGCCGGGACAAGCCGCGAGAAAAGAAAGCGTCGCGTTGATCGACATAAATGGAGCAGCCTGTAGGTGGCTGTTAAAGCGGAAAAGAGAAAGAGCGAGGAAGCGGCGGAGAGGGGTTGTAGAGGGACAGGGGGATGCTGGAGGGGGGTAGTAAGGTCGATCAATATCAAGCTAAGCGTTCTCCACCTACGGACATTCCCCACCCAACGAGCGTCTCGGTCAAAACGACATATCGCGATCCCAGATGAACGGATTTCACGGTGGATCCGCGGTGCAAGAGGTGTTCGGTAATTTCGTGTAATCAAGAAAACTTGTTCGCCTAACATTCCGCCGACCAGAAGTTAGAAAAGTTTGATGAAACTCGTCGTCCCCGCCGCTTTTATCTCCCTGCGTTTCGCCGCGAGCAACGAGGAAATTTCATCGTGTCATCCCCGTCGGCCGACAGTTCCGTGAACCCAAAAACTATCGTGCTTTAGCCTCATGAACCTAACCACACGCTTTTTCTCTCCTCCTAAAGATTCAACAACAGCTTCTGATTCGCTTCTGAATTTATTCTGAAAAGGGTACAGGATCGTAGAAAAAATATAAATAATTGGTTAGGCAAGTGGTAGGACGAAGGGTAGTCAGTGGTAGGCACGATGGTAATCAGTCAAGTGGGATATCGATAATATGTAGTCGGACAAGTAGAATATGTCATGCGGTCAGACAAGTGGTATATGCGATGTGATCGGACAAGGGGTGAACAGCCAATATTTCGTACAATAGTAATCAGTCAAGTAGAATATGGTTAATATGTAGCCAGACAAGTAGAGTATACCAGGTGATCAGATATCGTATGATCAGACGAATGGTATGTGGACGTATGTGGTCAGACGATGAAAGAATAGTAATAATCAGTAAAGTAGAATATGGTCGATGTGCAATAAGGCAAGGAGTATATGCCAGTTAGTCAGACACCACTGACGTATAGTGGGTACATAATCAAGTAGTACACGGTCAATATCCAGTCAGACAAGTACTGTAAGTACGTGGCCAGACAAGTGGTATGTCGGAGGTAGTCGCGCAAGTAGAATACGGTATTTAGTCAGACAAGCAGTAATGTCGGTAGATCGTCAGGCGAGTAGAATACGATGGGCGGTCCAACAAGTAGTAGACACAGTCGGACTACTAAAACACGTCCAACACAACCAAAAAGCCGGTGTGCGTAATAAATAACCCGGCAAGTAATGCACGGTACGTGGTTAACCAAGTAGTATAAGTCAATATACGAGTCGTTAATCCTGAAACCTTCTCTTGCTCCAAAAATAAACAATTCTCAACTGAATCGTTTAGAACAAATTCTACGATTGTAAAGCACTATGATTATACGAAATTGTAATAACTTTTTCACGAACGGAAATCAACTAACTAGTAAATGCATTAAGGAAGGATACAAAGATCGTTATTGTCCGGGATTCAGACGAGATTCGATCGAAATTAATCGTCTGCGTTTATCGCGCGACGTTAATTGTCCCCTTTTAACGCCGGTTAATGGATCGTTCGACGAGGGTTCGCTCAATCGGCGGCGCGGTGTCGGTAATTAAAGCGAATCTAGGAGATAATCGGATGCAAGGAAAAAGAATAACGAAGAACTCGAAATTTCGCGGCAATTAAAAGTATTTACAAACGAGCCGCCGATGCGGATTGAATGCGTTATAACGACGGAAACAGGGGGTGGAGGCAAAGGGGAAACGTAAAAGTACAGGAACGTGAATACGACGAGCAAAAAAAGAACGAATCTTAACGTGTAATTATAATACTTGACTCGCATCGTGCCGTTTGATAATTGTCATTAAAGAAAAGAACGCGATTACGCGCATTGTTCGTCCGGGGTTGTTAATTTTCCGCGCCAAAGGGAAAATTTTTAATTCGGTGCCTTCATGAAAATTTCGAATGAAAAATCGACGGCACGAGATAGCAAAGCGTGCAAATGAAAATTAAACATTCGGATCGTCAAGATTCTGTTTACCGTAAAATCAGCGGCGTTTTACTTACATTCAGGCGACGCTGCGATGTATTTCATATGTTTGTTCGACAATCGACACGTACCTGAAACACACACACGAAACGGAATATTAAAAATCAGCTCTCTTTGGCGCGCGGACAAAATAGAAAATTAAACTGTACGCTTTCGCGATCGCGTTTCATTCAGAAAAGAAAATTGCATCCGACTGAAACAAAAATGAAAAATAAAAAACTGGCGACCAAATAACCGGAGAAAATACACGTTCGAGTTCGCGAGGGTATGTTAATCGATCGTTTTGTTAAGTGTATTGGTATCGAGAGCGCAAGCAACTGTCGCGTCGAGCATAATAGAATGTAAACACTGTGACGTCGCCAAAATGGCATGCGAACGGCGTATGCAAACCGGCAGCTATGCACAATCTATTTCGAGTATGTACACACGCGGGCAAAAGAGAAAACTACCGGCAAAGAAACGAAAAGACGACTTTTCCCGTGCTCGAGTACTTTTTTTATGATCTGCAAGAGGAAAAGCAATCGCCAAATTGTGCAGAGTTTGGTCGAAATTGTAGACTTCACGTTTGTGCTTGGATTCGGTGCCGAGCACTTTTATTTCAGAGTTTGAATTTTTTTATAATTACCGGTATTTTTATTTTCTGAATCGATATTATCGGAATTTATAATCTTTTGTAAGGATCTTTAATTTTTAAATAAAGGATAATGTATTAATAGAAAATTGACGTTTATAGCGTGATATATTTAAATTTCAACCACGAATATTATCGCAAGTTCCCGAACGGATGATTTTCGTGATTCATCTGTGCATTCCCCTGGTAAATTTTTAATTTTCCTTGCTCCCTACAATACATATTTTTCGAAGATCATAAAACCGCCGCTATTAAAACGCAGGCACCGCATTCTGGGCCATACATTCTATTTTTCATTCGACGATAAAATTTTTAGTAGCAGCCAGTCAACGGAATTCATTGCTCTTCCATTATTCGAGGAAAAAATAAAAAAAAAAGAGGACAAAGAGAAGGAACGGAACGAAATACGAATGCTACGGAATAAAAATCTTCTTCCGGTAATGCCTGAACAGAACAGGAAGCGTTATCGATCAGTTAATAATACCAGCTAGTGTCTAATTTTTCATCAATGTTTCAAAAACTTAATAACTTGATTACTATACATTTAAAGCGACAGATATTTCTGAAATTATATTAAAATTCGACGGTAACACTTGGATACCAGTTATAAAATAAATTTAATGAATATTTCAATTCACTACTTCGAATTTAACTGACTGCTACGACAAGCTATCGACAATTACATTAAATGGTAATTTTATTTTTAGTCTGTTCGATTTATCTCTATCATTTATGATTTTAAAAATTCCTTGGTTATAGTTTAAAATATTTCTAATAAAGGATTTTTCTAGAAATTTAAGTGCCATAACTAAATAATATTTTATTACGAATACAGGATGGACGAAAGCCGATAGAATTTCCCTTTGAGAATAATTGAAACGGCAGGATATCTGGTCAGCCAAATGGTACAAGCTGCTCGGGCAGCCGCGAACATAGATATTTACGCAGCTATCCTATTAGCCAGCCATTCAAACTCCGATTATCGAACCCAAGAAACAAATGCTATCTGTTCACATAAGCCACCTGAACACGCTGGTCCTTTGTTCCATGAAAACTAGCCACCGATATAATCCAGAGTAGAAACGAACGAAATCGATAGGAACCAGCTAAATCTAATCATTCGTGAATATATTACACCATTCCAAAAATATTCCTCATGAAAAGAGTAGACTTTCAATTTCAGTTCAAAGTTTTATAAAAGTCCCCACAGACCACTTCAGTGAAGTGTACAAATGATACAGTGTCACCCATATGAGGGTGACATGACGGTCAAAGTGTTAAATAAATTTAGAAAATATTTAGACGACTGTGTTGTAGTTGGCGAGAATCTGATTCTCGAGGGATGGGGTGGAACACTGCTGGAATGACAGTGGGAGGGTCTTTAGATACCTGCGGAGTTGCACAACCACGGCGATGATCCATACTCTGGAAAAACGTATCAGTACGATAATAGTTTAAGAAAAAGAATCGATATTAGTCGGATGGTAAATCGGAGCCGACAAAGGGAAACTTCCTCATGGCGGAGCAAGTGTACCATAGAAAAAAAAAAATAGATTGAAAGGATATTTATGATCGAGAAAGCAGAGAATTTCCATCGTTCCGAGAGACGTACGGTTGGCACCGTACGATTCCATGGGCAAAGCCCCGGGGCTATCCTGCTGAGAGGGTAGTTTCCGAAGGGTGGACCACCGTAGCGTGGATATTTACGGGTCACCGTGTACGTATTTCGTCGGTGATTGGTGGAACACGTTTTCGTAGGGCATGCCATGGGTCGACGAAAGAATTGAACCACTCGTCGATGCCAGCTCTTTGTCCGAGATTTTACTTCCAACCCTCCTCTGTTCCGGATGCAAGCCCCTCTCTTTCTCCCCCCCCCCCCCCCCTCGTGCAACGTACATCCTTTTGTTCGATCGTAATTTATGTTCCTTTTATCCCCCTCCGTCGATTGTTGTTATTATCTTTATCGTTTCGATTTATCATGACGGTCATTTTGAAAAAACCTTTAGAACCGACGTTATTATTATTATTATCGGTTGCTTTTCATTTGTTACGATAATTTTCTGAAAGGCAAGGAATTTTGATAAAATTCCTTCTAAAAATTCCAGTGGAGACAGAATTTCTTTGAAGATAAGAAGAAACACGGTCGCTTCGTTTTCAAAAACATTATCGGTGTAATAGAAGGCGAGAAACCGTTTTATTTCGAGATAAAGTGAAATTCATGCGACGACACGAATCCAGCGGATCAAGTAATTCTTGTGAAAACGCGGCGAACTCCGTGCTGGAAATTACACGCGCCATTATTTTTCGTTTCGTGACCGTACACACAATTTCTGTGAATTTTGTCGCAAAAATGCCGTTAAGTTTCTATGATCTTACGCGCCATTAATTTTAAGTAGCGAGCAACGTTAAGGTATTCCGCTTGCGTTAAGGATATTTATACAACGATCCTAATGTATTCACGAGATGAAGGTTCTTTACCAAACAGGCTAACTAGAGAGTTAATAAAGAGGACAAAGGGGGTGCACTTCGTGTACACCGTTTCGCGTACGCACCTCGTTTCTCGTGAAATTACATCGTTCCCCATTTTTTCCGCGAGGCTCTCGTTCGTTCCGTATCGCGTTCAATGTAAAACGTTCTCTTACAACGAGCCACCGGGCATTTACAAAGGCCCGGTAACAAAGTTAACCACCTACTCAGGCCAGAATTCTAGCTTCGAACAAAAGGCGAAGTTTTAGTCAAGGTAATGTAATGACGTCTTACATCTGTTGCTGGGAGCCTCGTCCTTAAAAGCTTTGCTTTTAACAGGGGCCTGGGTGGAAAAGCTCGACACGCGATAACGATTAATAACATCTATCCACCTTATTAGTCGGATTCGACGTGTCTCTTTCGCGCACCTGTGTCGCTTTACTTTAAGAACACCAAATCGATGCTACCAAATATTTTTGCAACCACTGTCACTGGCGAAATATTACCTTCCAGAAGTTTTTGGATTAATAATTTGAAAAATAATTTCAATATCTGACTATTCTTGGAGTTTCTTGTAAGAAAATTGTGAACTAATCAATTTGTAAAATGAGATTTAAAAGCAAGACTTTTGAGTGAAAGATATTGAAAATTGAATTGGCCAGAAGAAAGTTGAAATGTTTCATTTTGAAAGATGGAAAGAGGTAATGGAAAAGCGTGTAATCCCTGAAGAGGGGAAAGCTGAAAAGTGGATAGAATAAGTCTTGCAGGTAATACAATTTGTATAATTGTTGAGACTGTAGATATTTTAGAACGTCAGAATTTGCGATTTTTCATAGTAAGAAGCAAGAAGCATTCTCATCTTGTGCCACTTTCGGCGGGGACCGCAACGCAATCCACATTTATGAAACATTTTCATCCAAGCTCTTCTGGTTGGCCCTTTGTATTTTGCCCACCACCGGAAGAACGACGCGTACCGAACACAATGGAGTCGTCAGTGTCTTCGTCAAAATCTCTATTCAATTTTGAAGGAACCTTCTCCGCCGTAATAACACGATATTCCATAACTAACGCTCCAGCGTTATTGTTTCCCTTTCCGTGCAATTATTCCCTGACTCGTGCCCGGCTAATGGCCGAATAATTCTATCTAATACAATCAAATCTTGAAACCCTTAATTATTATATATACATTTTTAAATATTCTTCATCCTGGCGTGTAAAATGTAACGATCGATCCCCGTGAAGTATAACGCCGAGCGTAGCGGTAATAAATAATATCGCGGAAAAGGGTTGGGTGGGCCACGGCGAAGGGCGATGGCAGTTGTACGTCTACTACAAACACGAACGTGAACGCACACACGACGACTGTCGGTCGCATTAATTCTCCTGGATTAATTGCGCTCATTAATGCACGACATTACGACTGCAAGCAACGCGATTCAACGATTCGGATAATCAGGGAGGATCGCAGTCGATTGGCGAGCAATCGATGCCCGACTGTTCTTTAATGATCAATTTTATGCGTGAAATTTGTTTGCTGTGTAATCAAATTAAAGCACGATACATGCAGAAGGGCACAAAATTCAATTTTTTTTGTCAATTAAAGAAAAGCTACATTTCAAACGCAAGGGAATTTCTTTTCGTTGAATAATTAATAGGATTGTACATAATGATCGAATCAATTACAAAATTATTTTTCGTATTAAAATTCAACTTTTAACGATCGACGATAATATTATCGAATCCGATTGGTGCTGATATCCCCGCGTTGATTACGTTCATTATAATTAGTTCTGTCGACGTAGGAAAAATACGCAATCACCGGCGAAATTTACGGCGAACGTTGTTGGAACGCATTAACATTTTTCCCTGTCGTTGTTGTCCCGAATTTTATACGCAACCCGGCTACGATGCCGGTATAATTAATTCAACGAATCGAACGCGTCTAATTCGATTCTGTGATTAACGTTCATGCCCGATAAACTACTATTTCAATTCGTTTCGAGCAAATCTCCTCGTTATTATACTCATATAATTGCAGGTTTTATAGTAGAAATATTTAAAAATATTATACTTCAAAGTATCCAAGCTTTAAAAAATACAATGTACTTGTAAATTTCTAATTGCTTAAAATTTCTAATAGAAATCTCTTAACTTCTGGCGATATAATATTCAAAAATTTCAAGGATCCTAAAAATATAATATTAGAAGGTGAAACTAAAAAATCGACCAAGGAATATATTTCAGTGATAATATTTGGAACGAGCTATTTTCCAAACCAGGAAGCGTAATTCGCGAAAACTTTCTTCAAAACTAATGGCACAAGCAACCCGGGGGAAGTTTCAAAGAAAAAATGGACCCTCGTCTATCCGAAATATATCGGCGTCTCGATATTCCAGAAATTTACGGTGTTCAATTAGTGTCGCTACAACTTTCCCGATTCTAAAGGGTTCATCTTGAAAATAACTTCCAATCTTTTTCCACCAAAGTAAATTAACGTCCACCGATCGAAAATCGATACGATCAAATTACAGAACAATATTTTATCGAATTTTTCTGTACGAGTGTCCAAGGTTTGTTGCCTGGCACGGTAATTCAATAATTTGTATGCAAACTTTGTTGCGCTAAGAGAAATTTACAACGGCAGCTACGTGGCAGAGGCCAAGCGCAAGAAAGTAACATAAATTTTAATTACGAGCAAATCATAACTCCAAGTTTTGTTCTTTGTTTCGTGCTTAAGAACAGCTGACAAAACAAACGTAGCTCACTCTTGTTACTATTCTGTACACCAATGTTGCTATTAATCTAACACCAAATTCAATTTGTTCGATTGATCAGTCTGTCAAACTAGCAACGACGATCAAATAAATTTCAAAATTACTTTACAACTTACTTAACGAAAATAAAACGTTAGAAACATAAAACTTGCAAAAATAAACTGAAAAATCACTACTACATAAACCTCACAGGGCCCCCATAGGCAGAGAAAATACAAATAATACATTATCGAACCATCAAAGTCCATTTCATCCCCCTCGGTACATAAAAATTTCCACTCGAGTCACGTACACCCCTATATTTTCCGTCGTTTCATCCAGTTTTTACCTTGGACCCTCACGAAATCCAGCCTGGCCTACTAATGCCTACAAGCATGACTGTGCAAGTCATTTGCGAACCCCTCGAGCATCCACCACACCTCCTCCCCCTCCCCTCCTAGCCTCAGCCAACATACAAGACCTAAACAATTATCGCATTGTTCGCGAAAATGTATCGATCGTCCTTGTATCAGATTCAGCGGCACGAGAACACGCAATACAATCGTCTTGTTCCGAGGAGGAGCTCGTTAATTACGGAAAATAATTGGCCGGCAAGTCGGGCCAGACAGCGAGGGGTAGGGTAAGGATGGGGAGAGGGGTTGTCTGGCCTGGAGATAAGGATTCGAGACAACTCGAGAGGGGAACGGAAGAAGTTTCATCGTGAATACGAAGCAAGATAGAGAGAGGGGTTTCGCAAAGGGTGTCTAGGAGTGAAAGTTTTTTTTCTTAAGTCCGTGAGAGAGGGATGATCGGAAGAGATAGGTAGGGGGAGGGAGTGAAATTCATTTCCCTAATGGAGGAAGGAATATCGCGTCTAACGATGCCGCCGACTAAACAACCCTCATCCACTCTTACCCCGGTGCTTCACCCTTGCCGATCTTCTTCATCGTCCGTCGTTCCCGTTGCAACTTTTACCCGGCCAATTTTCAAGATGTTCACGAATTTCCTCGAAAACAGAGCCGTGATAACGGTTAACAAGATGATTTCAAGCTCGTACAACGAGGCGAAGTGTCGAGGGCACGAGTTGCTTCCGAGACGATGCTCAACCCTTTCGAACGATCGGGGTAAAAGTAGTTAAAGTTCTTAAACTGCTACCTTCGAAAATTATTATTTTTGCTAATTAATACTTGACTTATAATAAGAATTAGTCACCTAACTACCCTTAGGCTAGTATACGAGTAATTAGCCAGTTAACAGAAAGATTGAAATCTCTTTAATTCTAATATTCTACGAAAGCTGGAGAATTCGATCCTGCCGTGCAGAAAAATATTCATCGAAAGAGTAACGATATTTGCCCGTGTTCTGGGAGGATATCGTGAAAACTGGAGAGATGGCAATAAAGCGTCGATCGGTGAGAAACGTAACACCCCGTTTGGCCGTCGATTTCGGGGGCATTATCAATGACTGCAGATGCTTTCGAACGGGCGGTTTGTTTTACGATCGATATTATTCGCCGGTCGGTTGGGTACACCAGGTGGGGCATGTGATAAATGAACTGCGGAACCATGAGCTTTTCGTTGGGAAAAACTTCCGTAGTCCCTTTTGTATCTGTCGGTGGATACAGGCTATTTCGCGGAAGACTGACTTCGAATTTAACCTTCGTTCCTTGTTTATTATCCTTCGTTTAGTCCTCACGGAACGGCGGACCGAGGTAAATGCGAATCCTTCCCCCCGTTATGTGCTAAGCTTTCGGTTATCTGGAACCGCTCGATTTAGCAACGCTTCTTATCGAGACCACCCCCCCCCCCCCCTCTTGCTTCGTTCTTTCAAATGAACAGAACTAAAGTTCTCTCGTTTTCTCTCTCTCCCCCCCTCTTTATCTCTTTCTCCAATACTTTTACGCTCTCATGGCGAAAGGATAGAATTTTCCGCGATTCGATACACCGGAAAAGCCGAGCACCAACCTTTCACCCTGTTAATTGCTATTGAAGTTTTCCATTGGATATCAAAAGGAAGAGCCTTACAGTCTGATGAGCACATTTGAATAATAATTTCTTAAATAACAACCGACAGTTAGTCCGGCAAATGGCACGGAAGCGAAAGGTTCTTACAATGAACATTGAAAGGAGGCGTGCCGTTAATCCCTTAAAATTTCATTGTACCTAGCTCTCGATTGTTTTTCATTTATTTGCCTGACGAATTGCTCGATATTCAGGATCGATGCGCAAACGGTATCGGTGTTTGAAGAATTTGGTGTCGATTTACGATATCGGTACGGTACGAAGTTGATAGGAGCGTCCTGTCAAAGGTATCATAATTTACGAACTGGAATCGATAGTATTGGATCAGTCATTGATTCGATCGCTAATGATGGTTTTCTATTACTATTTAACCCTTTGCACTCGAGTGGTGCCTCCGGGACACCGTATGCAACTAGAATATTTTAAAATGTGAAATTTAAGCCTTATTTATATTTTAAGACGGCAAATTAAACATAAGGCCAAAATAGGGCTTTTAAATTTTCAAAGTTTCATTGGAAAAGAAATCTAGACTTAATCATCTTAATTAATATCCAAAAATGTTTCGAGTGCAAAGGGAGTGGCAACGTTTTAAGAAATAAAAATGGAACTGAATAATAAGATATAGCAAAGAACTTCTTATAACAAAGTGTTTATTAAGAAAAATTGTCTAAACAGCGAAATAATCTTGTTTACACCAATGAAAAAGTATCGATGGCTAAATCGATGATTGATTAAACGAAAGAAACGTTGAAAGTTTCCGTTCAGGTATCCGTTGGCGAAAACTTTCGCGGGAATCTTTTTCATCTCTCGCTACTTTAAACCGATTAGACGTAGCGAAACATTTTTGTTGCTCCTCCTACGGTGAAACTACTCGACAAGAATGAGAATCGAAAAGTTTCGAAACTGGATCAGCTGGCTGTTCAGCAACGACTTGAAAAACTCGTTCAAGTGTCGGGGTCGACAAAGGCGCCGCCGACTACCGAACCCCCGCCCGTTACCACGGGGTCACGGGTCATTCGTATAGTATTTCGATGGTACCGGGCCAAGACTGTCGCCCGCACCTATGAAACTTCGTTTTACAGACACTTACTCGATTTTCACCATCCATTTTCACCCCATTTATATCGTATACACGAACGCTTTAAACGAACATACTACTTTCGTTCAGGAAAGTTTCGCGATAAACTCGTCCACGAAAAAGAGACTGACAAAATCTGATATCCAGTCCTTTTATAATACCGAGACACCTTTGTTTTTGATATGAGAATATTTGCCAAACGAAATTTCTTCTACCTGATAATATGATTAGACTTTGCTGGAAATAGCACCCCCCCCCCCCCCCCAATTTAAGAGAAAACGGCCCTTTAACTCCACGAATCCACACCGATTCATACTTTGATCAAATTTCCAGTAACAATACAACAAATTTGCTTGACAAATATACGATCGATCGTTTTTAATTAAAGGTACAGGTTACATCGTTTTCATTTCGATGTACAATTTGTTGGTCCGATGAAACAAATACGATGCTCGTTCACGAGAGGAATCCTGCACGAAGTGGAAAAAAAATATTCGTAAACGAAAGGAGAGGCGGAGAGAGCAAAAGCGGAGGAGTGCAATCCAGAACAATTCAGCAAAGGTATTACGCCGGACGTGGAAGAGACCAGCATTTTCTGGAAAATGAAACTGAACACACCGTTGCCGTATCATCGTAAGGATGGAGAATGGCTGTGGGTGAAAAGCAGTTATCTTCGTGGAAGAAATTGCTTTCGGTTTTATCACGCGGTCACGATTGATATAGATTGATGGTTCGTTGCTTCTCTCATTCTGTGGATGGAAGCGAATCATGTGGGTTGCTCAAAGTTCGTCCATTGAGAAGCAAAGTGGTCCCCGAAAGAACCCTCGAATTTATTCTCCTGCGCACGATACCATGAAATTTTGATACTTATTTCGCTTCGTTTACAAAATTTCCTCCATTCGCGTCGAGCTCATCAAATTAATTCGATTTCACCCTCGTGCAAATCAAATATTTTATATTTCTGTCATTCGTTAAGCTACAAATTGATTTCATCCCCATTTTCATCCCTTAACCTTTGGACAGTAGAAGACAGATCAATATTAACCCCATCTGACAAGCTACATACTTTGACTAAAATTAGGAATACTAAAATTAGAATATTCTATATCAGACACAGTAATATTTTGAAACTTGAAAAATAAAAATTGATTCTAATAATCGATTCCACTCGTAAGCGATATTCTGAGCGATGAGGGGAAGCAGATGGAAATTTATTAGCCAGCCGAAGACAGCAACAATGGACGATTCGCGTTAAGCCGCCTTCACACATGATGTCTCGACAATAGGCACATTTTGGGTAAGAGCATTGTTACTACGCTACCTTATACAGGGAGCATTGTTCGAAAGGTTGATCCTCGTCGAGCGACAGACACCGGGGTTCGACGATGAGCGAAGTTCGTCGACGCGGACCGAAAAGGGACAGAGAGACATTCGTGGTAAGGGGTGAGTTTTGGGGGGTGGTGGCGGAGGGACAAGGAACGTCTAGTAGCCGGCTACTGACAAATGGTTCTGTTTACAATGGCTGTAACCGAGCTGCGAGCATCAGCGATTGTGCAGCCACGGTTAGAAACGTATAATGGAGAAAATCCCACCCCCTATATCCCCCGACTGAACCCTGGACCGAAGATAAGGCTACGCTGACTACTCGCTCGTTTCGATACTCGAAAACGACGTCCCGTTTCCGCTCTATTCCAGACGCAAACATCCGCCAACCCCCCCTTAGACTCGATCATCCCCCTCGTAAAAACCTCTCAAGGCTATCCAACCCCGAGAAAACTTTCCTCGCATATCTTACACGGACGGCAATGTTTACCCAGTTACAATTCTCAATACATTTCGCGAATCTTGAGAATGTTCAAGAAAAATAGCAGAGGAATCCGCTGGATAGGTAGCACTCAACGTTTTCACGATTCCAACCCTCTGTGAACAGAGCACTTCTGAGCTTGTCACAAATAAAACAAGTAATAATTCCATTATTTCAAATTTCTATTTTCCATGAAGGGTTAGAAGATTCCTTATATCATTTTCAAGAGTAAATTTAACACGTTGATTGCCATGGTGGTCACCGATGACCGGCGCCTTAAATTTTAAATAATTGAATAATTAATAAGAGAAAAAGTCAAATAAATTCTGAATATAGCTAATATTAGGCTAATAGTGTAAAGTACTTGAATGGTGATGTTTGAAAGTTAGTAGATAGAAATTATAATAATTGGAATTTAAGTGTGTCTGACCACACACGTCTGTTTTCACTGTGCCAGTCAATGTATTAATACCACAAGTATGATTTACCCCAAATGTAACGTAAATCTCACTTCAGTCTCCCCTGTTGAATTTTAGATCGTTTGCAATAAAACATATTTTACATTCTTCCCAGACATAGAAGAGACGGCACTGCAAATGTTAATTTATTTTCCTGTGACACCGAATTTTTAACATTTCCCCAATTTCGAAGATTCGTTGGAACGTACATCCGGAAGTGCTATTAATTTTTCCTTTTCTCGTACATATATCTCGGTCAAGTTATTCAAAACGCGTGAGAGCGATTTCGTTGGTCGTCTTACTTGAACTCGGATCCAACGAGACTCCCGAAACACGGAAATGTCACGAATTGCAGGGGGAGTAAGGTGGGGTGGAGGTAAGATTGAATGAGCCATGCAGAATGTTCGTGCAATTTACCGAGCAGAGTAATTCTACTACGGATTTCAGACAATTTAAATTGTCTTCTGCGGATGAAAGAACATTATGGGACGGGTCGGGACGCAAGGACCTACTTTCCCGGTAAATTACTATCGTGAATCGCGGACTTCACCTTTAGGATGCAATTTACCGGGAATATAAGTCTTCCTGGTATCGACGTGTAATGCGCTACCATCCGGAGAATACGATTCGATCCGTCGAGCCTCGAACGGTATCATCCTTTGCCCTCTCGATCAACAGTTCCGATATTTCGACAAAGAGTAATGGGGAAATCATTGTTTCCTGAACGTTTTAAAATTCCTCGACGAGACAGCCTTAGATAGCGTGTTAAACTGTATCATCTTCACTGATGTATAACCGATAGCGTATCGGTAGTTTCCGGATAAAACATCGATACCTCTTTTCGAGGACTATAATTTTAGCGCGTAAAATTTCTTCGAGTTTCAATTTTACCCTACCCTACCCCTAGCCAAGGAGTAGAAATTAGAAAAATCGAATGAAATGATAACATTATCGGTTACATCGTGGCAATTTCAAAGTGGAATAAATTATCCGGGCAAAATGTGAATTCAGATGAAATTCAATCCAGTAATTTGATATTTTATCGCGTAAATGTTTCCTCGATTACGTGAATAATTAATCAGAATTGTATGGAAGGGTGGGGAGGAAAAAATTGTAAGCCATTAATTCGTTGCGCTGGCGGCACGAAATTGGATGGAATAAAATCAGCGTCGTGAAAGAAATTCCATTTAACGCGATGAAATTCCAGCGAACGCCGATGAAAATGTAGATTCTCGTATCAAGAACGACACGGAGGCTTGAATAAATTCAGAGAAACTTGAAAGTTCGAAAGAGTACAATTTCTCCCTTTTCTTCGGGGGGACGTAATACAATTTTTAACGTAAATCGGCAGCCTCGCTTAAACAGTTTTCGCTGTGCAATTTAACGTCCCTTATAAATCGCTTTTAGTCTCAATTTTATCGACGAGGGTGCATGCCACGATCGACTCCATTGTATATTAGTATACTTTACATAATATTTTATAATGCGAATAAAGACATGTTTTTATTAAAATTGCACATAAAATTTAATGAACACATTAACCATCGAACCATATTATTTTAATTGGTTCATCGAAATAAATCATTCTTTTTTATCAAGTTTCAACATTAATTATTTAAATCATTACTGTATTAATTTATTGTTATCATGCTTTAAAAAGAATGTTCTCAGTCCGGATAAGTAATCACAGTGTCAGTTGATTTCGATCTGATTAATATATTGATTACATTTTCCGGATGCTGAATCTTGTTACAATTAAATAAATTATTTCATTCAGACGCGGTATTTATATGTACGTATTTCGCTTTATCCAAATAATTATTCTACCTCTCATGAATTAATTATCTCCAGTAGCTGTATGTAGCCGGCGATAAATACATGGATCTTTGAACTGATCATATTCTGATGATAAAATCCGATCCCGAAATAACTACCCCCACAATGTAATAAAGCAGATTTCGAACCGAATGATCCGTCTCGATTCAACCTCGAATTATTCTTGAATTTTTATGGAAATAATTAATACTTTGAAACATGTTCAAAAATTGTATATTGTATAGGAATGCTGAAGAAATTTTTTTATTACAATTAATTAATAATTATATCAGGACTCACGAATGTTAAAAGAAGATAATTGACCAAAAATCCTGACAATTAAAATGAACTTTATGATCGCTGAAGCATCTCCTTTCATCTCTAAACAGAGCAGCTAACCATCGAAAACTTTGCCCCTAGAAAGTATTTCAACTTTGTCGGGCATTTTAATAATTTCGAATCCAAACGCGAATTCTTTTCTCCGAATACCTTATCGATCAACCTTTGACCCTCGTTCCGTGCCCTTCTAATAGGAATTCCGCAAGTGTTATTTAACGATATTAAAATGAAAATATTTTAATGATATTCCATATGAAAACACTCGTGTCGCGTTGAAACATTGAATTTTCATCGCGGAACGCATCACGTACTTAGGTTTTTAGGTCGTGTACGCATAAATTAAAAGATTCACGATACGTGACCGAAATTATCGCGCCTTCTCGTTTTTACGTATCGAAAAGGGTGCTCGTGAAAGATCGAACATTCGGGGATAAAAGGTGTGTGCCAACATAATCGATGATCAACTGATATCGATGGTCATGTTCTAAAGGTGCTGGTAAAGCAAAACCCACGGTAAACGATCAGAAAATATAATATAATAATGGAGATTATGTTTTAGATTGGATACATTTGTAACTATCTTAAAATTAAAATTTAGAATTTAATTACATTACTTATGACTCAACTTAATATTAATTTAGACGGAATACAACAAGGGTCGTTCGATGGATAATCGAATCACGCGTCCCTTTGATCTTTATCCCGTTCCCGAGTCGTATCCTTTCGCGAGCCCCCTCGTAAATTATGCAAAATCTTTAGCCCCCGGTAAAATTCAAATGCACACGATGGCCAACGTTTAACCTGGTTTTAACTTCCGGCAAATTACATTTTCCCTGGTTGCTACCTATTAATCGCGACGGTATCAAACATTCCCTTCAAACGTTGCCGCAACACGCTTTTAGTTAAATCATTTTTAACCGTCCCGTTTTAATTAAACGTATGCCGCGATGTTTTCGAGTAACAACGTGATTTCGTTAAACGGTGACCAAAATGGAGAGCAGAGAGAAGAGAAAATTATACTAATAACCAAGAGTCTATGTTTCTAAATTATAATTATAAATAACTATCAGGTTTTATGTTTCTATAAATGTAATATTATAGTAAACATTTATTGCAATCCTATAATATAATTCTTCAATTTTTATTTAACGGTATAAATTTCCACCTCTACCGAAAGGGCCAATAAACCCCCGTAATTTCTCCAATTCACACGTCGTATCCCGACAAGGGCCCGTAATCGCGATCGAAGTTTCTGAGAAAACGATAAAAAGATAAAAACCCGATCGTTCTATTCGCGCGGGCTGAAGGGAAACTCATTTGTCCGATCCTGAAATGAATCGATCGCCGCCCTTATCTATGCTCTTGCCGTTTCATCGAACGCGTAAAAGAAAAAAAAGAAAGGTACACGCGGCGGGGGGTCGTTTTTGACGTTCTTCGGCCACGACGAAAGCACAGAAAACAGAAGAGAAGGAATCAATTTTCCCTGGCAGCTGCGAGTCCGCGCAATTAACCATCGAATGAGAATTTCACGGTTCGGCTCCTGGATACCAGGAACCGTGATTCTTTTTTTCTTCCTCTCCTCCCTTGTATCCGGTAAACTACAATATCGAGCGACGGTGGGAAAATCCGACTGGTCGAACATAATAGATGAAAAGCGAGAAAAGGAGGGAAAACGCGATCCGCGGAGCGCGGTTCATTTTAAATCCACTGATTGATGAACTGACCCCGCGCCCCCCTATCCCTGACAAACCTTTAAATTACCAAGTTTGCTGCCAATCGCGAGGGAACTGTATTCTTTTTAGATCCTGTTTACTCCAAACGGTGATTAAATATAATTATTTGATTGCAAACTGTTCAACGAACAAGTTGCTACCAATTGTTATATCGTTGATTAAAAATGAAAACTTGTTAAACATTCATTTGTTTGAATTCAATACAAAAAAAACGACATTACTTTTCGGTACCCCTAATATTTGAGAAAGTAACAAGTTTTTTTGTAATCTATGAACATTTTCATGTTGGAAAATAATTGAAAATGATTGAATATTGACATTAACTATATTTACTAAGTTAGACTAATTCCAATTGTCACGACTTTTCTACCGTGTCGTCTCGACGCTGTTTTCCGACTGACTTGGTGGCCTTTTGTTTTTACCCTTCGGCCAAAGGTCTTTGACCCTTTTCTTTCTCTTCTTTGGACCTTAAAAACCAAATAAATCGTCGACTCGCCGACGTGAACCGTTTAACGGGAAACCTTAAATCTAAACTTGTTTCGTCGTTTATTTTAGCACCCGACAAATATATATCAAACCAGACGAAAATTAATTAAAGAAACTGAGTAAACAGAGTTTTCGAATTGTTTAAATACAGACAGAGGAGTAAAATTTGAATAAGAATAAAATGCTTCGATAAATCCCTTCGGACTATGAATTCAAAGCATCGCGGCTCACCGAACGCATTTCGTTTTCTATGTTAATTAATGGAAGAAGTCGTAACTTGCGAACCCTTCTGAATTCGCAATCGCCACTCCCCAACAATTACGACCCTTCGCTCGAAGAAACGACTAAACCCGAACGACTTTCATTTTCACCACTATTCGAATCGGAAATGAAGTCGAACGCCCCCTCCGTCCCTTTTCTTCTTTTCTTTCAATCAAACTAAAGAGTCTACGATTCCTGAACCTCCACAAAAATAATCCTATTCGGCTTACAGTAGTTTCATTTTTCAATTGAAATTTGACATTATATGAAATTGATATGATATTAACAATGCCTGGAATTTTTTAGAAATACATTAACACCAGAACTACCAAACCAGTCAAAATAACAGATTTTATTACAAAATATAGTAGAATACTTTATTCTATTTCTATTTTATTTTCTACTTAAAAATAAAATTTCTTTTCCAATGAAACTTTGAAAATTTAAAAGCCTTAATTTGGGAGAAAAGTGCTACAAACATAAATAAACCTTAAACAAAGCTTAAATTTCAAAGAGTTAATAAAAAACTACTCTATCTGTAAAAATGTTAAGTCCTGAAATTTTGTAACCAAAGACAAAATAATATCCAAAGAAATATTTAAAGAGCACCGTTGGGGGGGTTAAAACCGAATTCCTCAGGCTCCCTTCAAGTCGCGAAACATAAAATACAGCCCCTTTCCGCTATCGTTCCATTCGTAAGAATTCTTTCAAGAAAGCCATGAATTACGCGTCTTTCCTCTACAACGCCCCTACTACCCACAAAAACCGACTAATGGATGTTTTCCCATTAATCATCGCGTTCAAGCTCGTGGTCGGTGTAATTTCTAAACGACCCTGCTTATTGTCGTTCGCGATTCGTTTCACAAACGCGCGCCCGCACACACACACACACACACCTACACATACACCCTCTGTATTCTTCGAATGGTTGCAGAGGAAGTCAACGAACATTAATGCGACTTTCGTGCAATCACCAGAGATTAATTCCCCCCCATCCCGGTTTTCCTATTCGCTGTCGACCGACAAAGGATCTTGGCCTGACTGGTTTTAATAGAATCGTAGCTGAGACAAGACTCCCGGGGATCCATTATGGGCTTGACGAAGGAGAAAAAGGGGTTGGAAAAGGGCGTACCTAAATACTCTCCTTTTATCGAGCCTTTTAATTCGCTCGAAAAGTGTCATCGCCTGACGATGATCCCAGAGTCTATCATGCTCGAATAAATTTCACCGAGCCCCCAAACTTCATTTATTTTCGTGCCTCGAACGATCGATCGATGAAACATTGCTTACGAATAATTGCAAAGAAGAGTTTTATTTTGGCAAAATAAGGACCGACGTTTAATTTGCAATTTTTTTTATTGGACTGACTATTCATTTGTAACCTACCCCTGGAATGATTAAAATTGACATTTGTTTAATTCTATGAAATAACTTCTTATTGATCTCTTGAAAATTTATTTAATTTTGTTAACAATAACAGTAACAACAATATTATCCTTTCCTATCATTTCTAATCAAGACTATATTTTATTTATTTTTAAATCACTTAAAAATGATCGGACATTAGATAAAAAGGAGACCAAAAATAACAATAATTGTGTAATGAATTTGCTCGAATCATATTCGAATCGAACAGATATTTAAAAATAGAATTAATAAGTACCGATCTTGTATCTATGAGGTTAATTACTCGTATAGTGTAACGACCAATTACAACTACCCATTATGTCGCTCTATTTATTATGTAATGTTTATTGCTCTCCAGAGCGCAATCCGTACCGTGCACATTATAAATGCAAATGAATCGCCTGCAGTGTTCTTCGAATACACCGCATAATACTGTATGCATAAAATTATATCGAATTTAATCGCGTACGAGTCGAAAAGAATACCAAAGACAAAAACAAACCATTCCTTTCTTTTTTCATTTTCACTCGTTAATGAAATCTCGAAAGCGTTTCAGTTTCATTCCCAGAAATTAAAAAGTAAACATTCAAATTCAGGTTTGAATTTTTCTACTTTGATTTATTTTTAATTAAAATTTCATCGAGCGTCACCCTAGTGTTCTTTAATAAAAATCTCATGTAATCTCGTGGAAGTTAATTATGTTTACCGAGGAAAGAACGTATTCGTACAAGTATTTTAAATCGAGATTTAAAAAATTACCATCTTCTCTTTGGACCTCATGTGTAATTAAAAAAGAAACTTTGAAATTTTTTCTTCCTTCTGATACCATCTTTAATTAAAATTTAAAGCATCGTTTGTGTAAAATTCTTCAATGAAATTTCGACTAAAATGTATACAACTCTTATGTTGAAGGATTCTTCAACGAAACCCCGAGTGTTTCAAGAAACGACCCTCCAATTTAAAAGCAAAAGCACTTCCCAGAGTCGGAATACGTGCACCACGAGAAGCGCTACACCGAAAATTGGTAAATTCCTAATGATCCTTGCTAATTACCACCCATGGATTGTCTTTCGCCGCGTTGCAGCCCCCATTTACCCCGGTTTCGAATCAACCCTTCGTTAGCATATTCCTTCGATTATCATATTAATGTCTCTATTAATGAAAATTTCATATTTTCCTTAGAAAAGTTGCGGTTAAATCTTAACGATCCACCTCCCCTACCACCACTGTATCTTTACGCTTTACCTTCTTCCTGTATGCTCTTCCATGCTTCCTGAAGTTCAAACACCATAGTTGGCTAACTACCGTTCGAGTTTCTATACGATTACAGAACATACAAAGTTTACCCCGATGATTCAAAACTTGGAATTGCAAAATGTATCCAGAATGTTCGCCGATTAAGATCTTTGAATTTAACCGCGATTATTTTAATTCCAATGTGTTATTTTATTAAATAATTCATCATTTACCTAGTTGCAGTAATTGTAAGAACATCCACAGTGAAATGAAAATGATACTTTGTATTAACCCTTTGCACCCGAGTGGCGCTTCTGGGGCGACATATGCAATTAATTAGAATATTCAAATATAGCAAATTAATAGATTATAAACATTTGTAATTCTTTGCTTTCAAATTTTAGGGCTTTTGAATTCTGTAAGATTCACTGAAAAGTAAATCTAGACTCGGTCGTATCCAAAAATGTTTCGAGTGCAAAGGGTTAATTTAAAAAAAATGTTGGATAAAAATTCTTGAAGAATTGTAAAATTTCTCTAAAAGACAGCACTGCGTATGAATAAGGGGAAAGAATGTCCTCTTTATTACACGATCGTCGAGTAACTCGGTCTATTTGACTGGGACTTAAAAAATTCCCAGTTTCAACCCCGTCCACGTTGGATGTCGTTTAAGTTTCATTTATCCGGTAAAGGGTAATGCGCGTACGGCGGGGGAGTAAGTTCTTTTGAAGGAAACAGAAAGGCTTGCATCTCTTACCTGTTCTGTTGTTCGTCGACAGTGACAGACGGGAGGAGGGTTGTTAGAGGTTGGCCGAGGCAACGGGGGGGTTGCTCGCCCCGTCGCGATGCTCACCGGCCCTCGAATCGCTCGAGACCGGCCAGACCCTCTTTCGCCTCCTTTGATCTGCCAGCAAGCCCCGAAACGTACGCTACGCCATGCTCCGCGCTCCTGCTCTTCAATTCATCCCCTGCTTCCTCCTTCGGCCTACGCATGCCAACAATTCTGCGAACAGAACAGACACCAGCACACGTGAAAATCCACCCAGACAACCTTCTCCTCTTTCTTTCTTTTCTCAACCGACAATGAAACGGATCTGTCTCGACCGGAAGACAAAGCGAATTTATTTAACCGAACTCTCCCCTTCTTCTATTTTTTTATTTCAAGGCGATATCTTTTAGATGGAAAATAATGGAACAGGAAATTTCTTTTTTTGCAAAATTAACACTAGAACTACCAAGGGGGTCAAAATAACTTGCTGTAGCTTTTTTATTTTGCATTATAAAATTTATTGTAACCTGGCTTTTGTCGAGATAAACATTTATTGTATATAATAATTTATGTTTCATCCCTTATTAATCTTATTTGTTATTCTATTTCCAATTTAGAAATAATGGTACACGGAGCATCGGTAGTTTTAGTATTAAAATGTTCATAACTTTTACGATTTTGATTTGCTAGTGTTTACTGCGTGATAAATCGTGCCTCTGGAACAGTCATTAATCCTGTTTATTATTTCAAAGGATAATATAAATTGTAATACAGGTAAATGTTATCGTAAATGATATACTGCAATTAGCGCCGCCGTTATTAAGTAATCGTCGCAATCGGCAATTCGCGATTAATAACAATATCAATGTAAATTGTGTATTTTTGCAGATGAAAGCATTCATCGTTAAATAATTAACTGATAATAACAAACGGCATAATGTGCAGAATAAATAGCGAATTTCGAGTTCAGCAACGATCAACTGTCCCGATTAAAAATATCAGGGATGATCGTTTAATTTGAAATATTCATTTTTTTTAAACGTTCGATCGTTCTTGTTTTTTTATGATCGAAATCGATTCGAAAACCGTCCACGGGATTTGACATTAATTTCTTTTCGAAAACCAGACGTTTTTCATGAAAAATTTATTACCGGCTGGTAACATAGAATAATTAAAGGAATGTAGCTGGTTTTGACGTTTCGATATTCCGAATTCTGACGGATCCGCGCAAATTCCAAGGGGTTGGTATTACGGTTCACGCAATCCCCGTCATTTCAACCGTCACGATTCGAAACGCGTACCAAAACAAATCTTCCTCTCGAAATGAGCGACCGGTGTTGCTTTCACAGGCTGCTGGTAATTACGTCTCAACATCTGACAGTTATTACGACCTCTACCGAAACCCTTGTATACCGGAACCATGCTGAATTCGTGGATATTAAACGAAGAACATTAAAACAAAACGCGCCATCAAGAAATTTCATAATTAATAATATCCGAACCGACTCGTTCAAGTACGTCATCCTTTCAATTTCCCTTCGATATCCAAGCTACAAATATCCATGGAAATTTTGATCAAAAATAAGATTATGAATATTCTATAAATTGTCACGGAAAGGGCAGGGGTGTCTCTCGAATCGGCGGTAACGATCGATACTTCCATCAGAAAAGGTAAACGTTGGTTCTGTTGATCCAATCCGAGCCTCCCTTAACCACGATACACATAACTTCCCATTAGTTGGCAGGATGTATCACAGAAGGGGGGATACACGAAGCTGCACCGGCAACGATATAAAAATTTATCTAGTTTTTCGAGGCGTGGAAGGGAAAGAAAGAAAGCACCCTATCCTTCTCAATTTCTTCTCGCCGATGCAACCCCCTCAGACAGAATAGAAAAGCTCGGCTGCGGAGAAAACCTTTGGCGACCCTGTCTCGTCCCTGAAATATCCTTCTCGGCTAAGAAAAGAACGTGCTCGGTAAACGACGTAACTTTTATCGACGAGCATCATCTCGACTTTGCAAACTGAATTGTTACAAGGAAAACGGGCGTCGACTGATGGCCAGAAGGTTGAAAGAGGTTCGATGTCGTTTAAACTTCTACGAGGGGGTAGGGTGCGACGCTCGACACCTCCTTCTCTTTAGCCGACCCTCTTGCGGAGGATCGCCCCGGGGCCGATGGTAGTCGTGAAAAATAATGACACCGTGCACACGAGGTGAGAAGGATAGAAAGGGTCGAGCGATGCATTCGTTGCCTCGAACGAAACATTTGCGCACCTTTTCGGGTAAACGTTGCCTAATGGAATGGAAAAAGAGCAAGCGTTTGTTCCAACAGGGAAAAAGCAGACTTTGCCGTACCATTCCATTATGCAAATGCAGTCGATCCGGTGTAATTGATCGTATAACGAATCGTCCCGAAGTGGAAGGCCGGCTCCATTTCGCTATCGAATTCTATCAGTCGATATACGAAAGACCATCCACGCTTTATTCGCTAACTTTTATCAATCGTACACGGATTTTTGGAAATAAAAATTAACCATCGACGTTTGCGGGGGATAAGTAATGCTTTAACGGGTATTTGTAGACGGAATTGCGAATCGAAAACATCGATAAGGTTTAATCAACGAATCCGCAACAGGGCAAAAGTTACAGCGTGATTCAATCAAACTTTGTTGGATATTTCAATAACGGACGATTGAATTTCAGAGGGGAACATGTGTGCGAGCGGGACACACGTCACGCCCTTAAAAACTCATATCGTTACTGTTCCGGTTAAAGTTTTCGAATCGACGAGTTTTCGAGAGGACATCGAAACGATTCTCCCGTTTCGTTACCAATTGAACCGAGGGTTACGATACAAAACGAAATCCTATCAAAATAAATATAATGAATCTAATTAACTGAAACCGCTGGCGCCACAGAAATTCTTTTGTTTTCAAGGTCTGAAAATTATTTAAATGGCCAATTATATTTTGCGGTAACAATTTTGTTAACAGAAAAATAACAGAAAAAGATCTCCCCGTTCGGTTGGCTAAGTGTTAAAACAAAGCGATGCAATATTCGCCGAAACGTGATTCCACCAGAAATTATTACGGTTCGAGCTCGAAATTAGCAAAATAATATTGCAAAAACAAATTCCATCGCTGGCTTCCATTCGTAAACGTTTGCAGCGTTTCGACGGTTGATTTGTCGCAAAATATGAAAATTCCACGGAACGTTGTTCCCGCATGCAAATTTCTCAACGTTCGAGAAAGCGAGGAGGGTTGGCGGTCGAGCAATTAGCAAGCTACGAATGAATGGGTCGAATAGCTGTCGCGACGAGCCGTAATTCGTAGAAAATCAACGAGAAAACCGGGCTATGATAAATTATTGTTCGCACAATAGGGCTGAGGACCTCGAAGAGTGTTCATAGCCGAGAACGTCAGAGTATCTCATCCGACATTCCAAAGGAGTCGGAATACTTTTTCCTTGTCTTCGACGAAAGAAAATGACAAACTTTCATTCCGTCGATGGATCTTGCCTCCCCCTATCCGCGAATCAAACTTTTTAATGGAAAAGACGAGACGAGACGTCGAACAGGAAATTATTTTTTCCAAAAAAAATGACATCCAGAGTTTCCCATCCACTTTACTTGACCCGTGCCGCCAGGAAGAGGGTGGCTTAGAAAGGGTGGCGGTCGGACGAGGTGATTTACATCGTGGAAGGTGTCAAGGGAAAACCAGGAATATTACCGGTTCTACAGGATGTGGTCATGAATTATCCCACGAGTTGCGTGAAATATCTTCGGACAGGTTTAGGACGCGCCTCTAAGACCTTAATGCCATTAGAAATTTCACTGCGGGAGCGTAGTGAGTTGAATTTAAGCTGAAGAAATATTTTCTTCGTCGCCGAGTAAAACGCACGAGATTTCCTTTGATATTCAGAAAAGTGGCGAGCAGAAGGAAAGTACTTCAAGATTTTATATTTTCCTGCATTGTTTACGAAGATTTTAATATCAAGACTAAATCCTGTTGCGTCGCGAGCCTGACTCCGGGTAAACGAAATAATTTAGAAATAGTTTATTACCAGCCTGCAACGGGCGCCAATGTTGTACAGCTGGTCACCAAATGCGAAATGTGAGCGTAACCCCAACAATTGGAGCGAGGAGCTCCATGCGATACCACCCGTATCACGTGCCTTCCGATACTGAAACGTTTTCTTCGAGGAAACATGACTCATAGTTTGTCAGCTCTCGTACAATATTGGGAGGTGTGACAAACAAGGGGATTCGGACGATTATTTATGATCGAGCGGTTTGGGCTACGAACGGTCTGCAGGCGTGCCTGTTTAGTTTTAAGTCGTCTACGAACGATGTTTACGATAGAAGAGAGAGAGAGTGAGTGTGAAAGAATGGGGATAAGGGTATTCGAAAGCGGAAAAACAGTCAGTGCGGATTTGGCGATCGTATAGAGTACAGTATAGCAAACAGTATAGGAAATAGCATAGAAAATAGTGTAGAACATAATGTAGAGAATAGTATAGTAAATAGTGTAAAGAATAGTGTAGGCTAATTTAATTGTAATAAATATATTCAGCACATTGCGATTGCATGCGCATTTGCTCTTCCGAACCTCCCAATCCCACAATATCGACACTAGAGACAGCATTAATTATTTAATAATTAATTATTTCACCACCGAAACTAGTCTTCTCAATTCCTTAAACTCGAGACTTAACAAAATTTCATTAAATCCTTGATCCTGTTTGCAAGATAACCATTTACAAATTCAAAAATTAATTAGGAAATTTGTCAACTGTTCAGTTTTGGAAACGATGAATAATAGAAATATCAAGGTATTGTACAGATTGTAGATACAATTTGTTAAAAGTAAAATTCAGAAAGAAGAGGAATTCACGGAAAGAAAGTTGACCGGTAAAACGAGAAATTTTCCCATCTTATGGATTAGAAATGTAAAGCTCGTTTTTATTAGAGCGAATAAGAGACGATAATAAGGTTTGTAACAGCTTCGTTGCCGGGAGAGTGAATCTGTTGTAACGACGACACCGTCTACCCAAAATTCTTCCTTCTGGATCTAGAGATAAGGCATCCTGCATTCTCACGGGATTACCGTAATGTCCTGTTCTCCTTATCCTTTCTTCCTGACTTCGCCCAACGACTTCCCAAATATTACGCATACATGCATGCACGTATAAGCTTCAACGTTGTTTCGTAAAACGTACTGGAATTGTTTCGTTTCTTTTTCCATGTGAATTAAAATTAACATAATTTTCAATTGTAGGCAAAAATATTATACTTCAATAAGTTTTCTTAAAGAAAACGCGATCTTCGTTTAATTTTTTTGCAGATATGACCTTTCCCCTTCAAATCTTGATTACACCCATTGAATAAATCATAGGTTAAGGGGTTAATCGCTGAACTTTATTACAAAAAACACTTTATAGATAAAGAAAGTTGAATATCGATTTCGAATCGAACAGAGAGTTAAGAAGGAAGAAAAAGTAGGCTACTTTACTGGCCGAGAATCTAAGGGAACGAATCGGTGTGTTGAGAAATGAAGCATCGAATAAGTTTCTGTTTGCCGTGGCAATTTCTTATTTCCAGATTTATCCGTGGCAACCGCGAAGCGAAAAAGTATTCTCATAAGGAAATAGCATAAATTTGTGGACGACAGTAAATCAGGTGAAGTAAAGACCGTTTGTTTGTCGCGCAAAACTTGTCCCAGTAAACGTTCCAGTCACCCCTGCGATCGATCCTCGGGCAAATATCTGACCCACTATCAATCCTTTTCAACAGAATTTTTCTTCGAATTTAGGACAGTGAAATTTCAAATTCAAATTCAAAAATTTATTCCAAAGAAATGACAGAAAGTTAACTTTATAGAACCTAGGATCAGTAATTAATGATGTACCATGCAATATGGGATTAACGTGTTGTCAATTTCAAGCATTCTGTTTCCCATTTTACATCATAAATACAATACTGCTCCTCTTGTTTTATTAATTATCCACCAGTTAGCAACAATCTTCCAACAGAATCTCAAATTTAACACCGAAGAGAATAGTGCCTAGGAGATTTTCAAGAAAGCCTAGCCTTTCAGTTCTCGAATTTTGAGACCAACATTCAATGAATGTTTCTAAAAATCATAGGCCACAGTTCGCCAAGGTTTATCCTCCCACAACACATGGCTGTTATACGATCTCCATGCGAATTATTGGAACGTACGGTATGAGGAAGGTCGCATAGATCGGTCGGTGTTCGATTTTCCGTTGAATAACGATGCAGCTCGTTCGGTCGCAATATCCTAATGTCCTATCGAGTTCTCGAATAAAACCTGGCCAACAGGATCCACGGATCACGTGAATACGCTTTGCCATACCGGGCACGGAACTGTGCGTTCTATATCCGGTTTACAGATCGATGAATGCCCACGAACGACACCATTTCAAGGCATGATACTCGAGTTTCCGATTACGTTAGACGCGCGGAAATAAGTAAACAGAACGTGGATCACAGAATTATGTATAATTTATAGAAAATCTCGAGAATAATGATTAGACGCTTAATTTAACACCTTATCAACTAATTAGATTTTTATCACTAGAAGTACCAAAGGGGTCAAAATGACTCATTCCACATTTTTTATTTTGTATTAGAAAATTTACCAAGACGTTTTTGCCAAAGTGTAAGTTGTCAAAATAAAATAATTCTGTAATATGAAAATATTAGAATATTTTAATAGTATGTTATAACAGTAATAAATATAACTCTGTATTATAATTCATGTTTCATCCCTTATTTATTTCCAATTTAAAATGAAGTGTAGATTAATTAGACTAATATTTCTCTTATTTTGAAAGAGTGTCTGATAACTGTGATAAGTTAAATTTAGCTTATAATTATCGCGAAGCAAAAGGTTCGATTCAAGCTTGATCATTACACGGATAAGAAAGATACAAGGCAAGCAATATCGTTTCTACATCGTGTACTAATTGTTCTGCAAGAACTGAGATCAAAGTTTACCTTTTCACACAATTTCTGTCGAAACTTTTGAGAAAAACGATATCGACTTAAGAAAGCAAGTGTTCCAGTTCGAGAAGCTTTGGTTTCTCTTTTGTTCGACTGGCTCGGAGCTTCATAATTCTCGAATGTTGACAATTTCGAAAAAGGAGAGACTGAAAACTGCACCTAGGATCGATAACTAAGCAGGGAAACTTTTATAATTAAGCTCGAACCTTACAGTTCAGACGAAATCGACTACGGAATAGTTCATAACGATGCTTTCATGAAGTCGTAACCAAATTTTCCACTTAATCGCGGATGAAATTTCCCTTTAAAAGCGTTTGAGGTGTCGTTGTCGCAAATTGTACAAACATTCGCAGATTATAAACAGTGTCAATGGCATATCAATTATTCCTCATACTATATTATCTTATTTACGGTGGTACGTCATTCGCTACTTTGTAATTAATTATTTTTGAGTTGCTAGTAAATAAACTGAACAAAATTTCCCAGTGCAAAGAGCTAATTACTGAAACGGTGCTACCAATAATTAATTAATAATTGCAATCTACGCAAACGGAGAAATATTTGAATAATTCTATCCTCTAATTGTTTAACGTGTCTGCTACATAAATTCATCGAGTATCGATGAATCGAAATGTCAAAGTATCAAGTAAATAATGCCGGAGAAAATCGAAGCGCGAGATTTACTTAGGAGAAGGGGGAGGGGCGGGGGTATTTAAATTTTTTATCAACGATCGCAAAATCATCGAGGAACAAAAGAATTTCCACGGTATCAAACGAACATCAACATCGTTCGAATCACTCGTTTTTTGCAAACATGAACTTTTGACCCGATTTTTGCCTGCAACTCTTGCCACATTCTCGAGTATATTTGAGAAAGTAAATCGACCGTCTACGAGGAACGATTTATCGAAATACAACCCGACCGTGTTACCGGGTGGGGGGCTAAAGGGGCTTTAACGACCCGAATATTTGCCCGCCGCTAGATGCTTGAACCTGTAACAACACTACACCCTGATACAAACTGCGAAGTAATTAAAGAATCACCCGTTTACTCGGTATACATCAACTTAGCTACCAATAAAACCCTTCCAATATTCGAAAGGGTTATTTACCATAAAGTTTCCTAGCTACGGTCAAGGGTTGATCTTTTGTTCGCGTCTGATTGATACAATATCATTATCGTATTACCAATTATTCCGTGATAATGAAGCGTAGATAAATGCCAGATCTAGTTCTGCGGCTTGCAATCGGGCTGCAATCCAGACCAACATAATTACATAAAGCTAACGAGACCGATACACGCCCCGGGGACTAACAACACTCGTTCCAAAACACTCGTCGCTGCGTTAGGTATGGCCTGATAACAGTATTTCAGTCGTACAATATTCCACCCCCGACGCGTGTCAATCAACCCCGATGGATCAATCGTGGGTAAATGTTTGAATTGGAAATCATCCAAGTAGACGGTATCGTTGGGGGTCATTAACCTTTCGCAAAATAATTTCGTTTCTATACGAACTCGGGGGCACCCTCGATTCGATCAATTTTACCATGCCGGTTCGCGTTTCATACAAATCCCATCATTCGATCCCCCTGCCCCCTCGATTTTACAATCGAGATTCGAATGCTGGTTGGATCCAAATTTGAAATTCGAATATTTGAATTATCAGTGAAACACGAATTTCTAGACACGAATGTTGCAATATTTAAATGCCAGTCAATTTTGGGATTCGAATGGTAATAAAATTCAAAGTTTCCAATATTCGAATACTGGTAAAATTCAAAATTTCGAATTCTAATAAAACTTCGAGTAGAAGAGTTACGAATGCTTTTTTTTTTTTAAATAAACCCGTACAAGAGCGATTTTAAAGTCAAAAGCTTAAAAAACACGCGATTTAAATAGCAAGCTGTAATTTTTAGGATCTTCCTCTGTTTTTTTATTTGTTACCGCGTTTACCTGCAAATTTATTCTCGATCTCGTCCGGAAAATACTCGAAAGCGGGTAACCCTGTTTCGAAATTTCGCGAGTGCATTCTATTGATTTTTTGGGGGGCGAAAACCTGTATTTATTCGGGATTAATTGATATTTAGATTTTTTCGATTGGTGAAGTATTTGTCGGACGCTTTTCGGGGAGAATCGAGCGTGACGCTGATTTGGAAAAAAGCGGCTTTCGGCCACGAATTAGGTAAAAACCGGTCAGAGGTTGTTTGTATCCTCTTTTTTTTTTACCACCTTTTTTCGTCGATGCTACCGTAAAAGTGGAATCGGATAATCGTCGGGTAGTTTCGCGAGTCCTCGCTTCGTTTTTAACAAAATTTACCTTTATGCGATTAACTGGATAATCCTTGCGTTTGCAACAAAATGCGCAGTCTCTATATTCGCTGTTTAAAATTCATTAAAGGACAATTTTCATCTCCTGTTATAATTTTAACAATTGTTTAATTATTTTCTGCCAAGAACTCGTACAAATAGTGTAAAGTACTCATTCGAATGGTTACATTTGAAAATTAATCAATAGAAATCGTAATTATTGGAATTTAAGTGTGTCTGACCACACACGTATGTTTTCCCTGTGGCAGTCAAAGTGTTAAAGATTCGACAATACGTATATTTATTTTGTGATATAACCAAAAAAATAAAGAGAATCCATGCTCAATTTTTAACCCTAATCAAAAACGCAACAGTAGAATAAAAAGAAAAATTATTAAAGAGAAAACGAGCAGAGAGGAGGAGAGACCGTTGTTTAAGACACGAATGACAAGGAAAACTGTTGTCTGTACATATTTTTAACACTATAAAACTAGTTATTTTTTTTTTTCTAACTTTCCTAGCATCGCTTTCTTGAGTTCCACTCACGGTGTTTCCTCTATAATTTGAGAGCATCCAGGAACACTCGAGAGACTTCCTTTCGGGGTGCACTTTATTCCCCACTGAAATTTCTCAACTTGTTCATTAAAATTCCGCGTGTTTTACGAGACTGGCCAACTTCCTTAGCCAACCCGCGCGACGAACTTGTTTCATTACTCCTTTTTACGACGACAGATTATTTTCAAAATTGTATAACTCAAAGATTTTTTCAAGGAGAATTTTGAAACTGAAGGTGTAAAATTATAAATTCTTTTATTTGGATCAGCTACAACTTAGATGAAAGACAGTAATTAATTAATCATGATAAAGGAAGGGGAGAAGGGACTGAATATTCAAACTTGATAATTACTTTGATAATTAATAATTGTGAAAAATTTGCAAGACGATGATTACAGAGGGATGTCTATCGGTGTAATTCTAATCAGTAAACATTTAAATGCAACTCCAACAAAGACTCCCCTAGGGCGCAGGGATTATTAATCTCTGGACAAACAATGCTAACGAAGGACGAGCCGAGTTATGTACATAAATGTAGGGATCTCGTAAAGTCGGGATTGTCTCGGCGAGTAATCAATCTCGCAGAAACGACACCCTATATTCGGTGTAATAGAACATTTTCGAATAATCGTGGATTCTACGAATCCTATTCTTCGAATTAGGACCACTGCAATCGAAAATCTACTCAACGCTTCAGAAGCTTGAATTTAAACGCGTGATTCGAAACAAAAGGTGGCGTGCATATTTGTTTTTTGAGGAGGTTTATTTACGAGAGGAGCAAGACACAAATATGCGGTCCGGCTGAATGGTCGAATTTGGAAATTGAGTGAAAAGCGAAGGCACTGCGGAGCCAGAGGGAACTGAAGAGAACGCGGCAAAAAGCTTTAAGCAGACCGAGGGAAACGAGAATTCCATTTGCCGCGAATCTAATTCACGATGCTGGAAAATAATACCACTCTGGTCTGTATCAAAATTGAACGCAATGAAGAGCGAGGAGGTTCTTTTCTGTCTTCTTAATCTCATCGCAGAGCTTTAAAAAAATTCTGGGAAAATTCCATCCAAATATCATTCCTAACAAAACATGAACCCTAATTATTATAAACTACACGTTTCATGTCCCTATAAATTTTTGAAAATATATTTTTTTCAAGGTTAACCCTTCCAAAAATAAATCTACAATTTCTCCAGTATTTAAAAGTAAATTGAAGTACAAATTGGCTAGTGTTTATTATTTCTAATTTTAAGGTAGGGTATTTAATGATTATTTAAATGCACGGCCGCCGAATGGAACACGCGAGGAATAAAGTAATTTGTATTTCTGTAAACAAAAGGGGGTTGAAATTTTGTTTAAACAGCAACGAAATTATAGAGGGTGAACTCGCGAAGTCGTTCAGATTCGCAGGCTCGATTAAAAGAAACGGCCAGCAGCTTCGTGGAAAATGAAAGAACGGGCAGATCTCGCTCGCGATAGACTCGAAAAGAAAGAAAGGGAAATGAAAAAGGGGAGAAAAAAGTTCAATTTTCTGCGATAGCATTCGCGGTACAACGCGAACTCGCAAAAAACTGGCCGAATGATTATCCGTTAATTAAAACTCCACGTGAAACGCACGCGAAACTGAAAGTATACGAAATTAATGATTCTTCCCATAATTATTTCGTCTTTCGAATTTACAAATGGTACGTTCCGTGATTAACGTCAAAGCGTGTTTATTCCATAAATACACGCGCGTTTGATTAAAACCTATTTTATTTACAAACGCTACAAACTCTGTGTTCTCACGTGGTTTCGTTAATTTGTTGCACACCTGCCGCTATTTATTGCCAATTTCCAACAATATTTGGTACAAAATTCGGTGCTATTCGTTTCATTTTTCGCGAAATATTCGGAGCACCTTTGACGACGCATAGACTTCCAACACCTCAAGTTTTCTATAATCGAATAATTAATAAAAGGAGAGATAAAATATACCGTAGATATTGCTAGTATTCTCCTAATAGTGCAAACTAGTAATCTGAACGATTACATTTGAAAATTAATCGACAGAAGCCTTAATAATTGGAATTAAAGTGTGTCTGACCACACACGTCTGTTTTCACTGTGGCCCCAATTTTTGTACGATCAAATACATAATAAAAGAAAGGACGAACTGTGAATAAGAGGTTGAAATTTGGAAATTTTTCTTCTTATTTCTTTCAAATTTACCCGTGAAAGGAGAAAACACTCCGTATAACGATTCGGGGCGACTTTGCTGAAAGTAGAAAAGCGTTAACCTACATGCCCATTCGCACGGCAAATCATATTCAGTTGGCAAAATGAAAACTGTCCGTGATACATCCACGTCTCTGGATGTTCACCTACGGCCTAACCGTATGAATACCCTTCTGTGTTTACGCTTTCGCACGTTTATTGATAAAACGTCCAAACGAGCGACCAAGGTGGTCGATATGGAACAAAACAGAAACGAGAACGAAAGAGAAGAATGATTTTTCAGTTCGTCCTTACATCACGTGAAATTCGCGAACATTTGTTCTTGGAAACGTTCCCGTGTGTCCTGTTTCCTTGATAAATCGTGGCCAACCATGATATTCAAGAGGATGAAAGGGGATGCACGGGGGGGTTGGAATGGAACCTTGAACGGTATCGATGACAAACGAGTAATCGAGAAACGAATCACTTTGCACGCGCACAGAGAAACGGAGAAGCCTTTCAAGGGTGTTTCGATGATTTTATTTTGCGTTAAAGTTACCAAACTTGCGTTCCATATTTTCATAGACAAAGGGTTTGATTTGAAGAGGAAGACACGGTACGAGGTAATTTCACAACGAAACAACGTGTTACAGAATTTGAACACCGAATTGTTACTATTTACGTCACAATAACGTTAAGTTGTTAAATACGAACACGTTGAATAAACACACGAGGAACACACTGTTGTGGTTTATTGATTTTTTTTTTGAGTCACCACTCTATATCGCGCCGCATTAACAGGCATTAATTTTGCTGTCGTTGCGGACTGCAACAATAAATTGTGCCGGTAATTAAACCGTCTGGAGGGAACAAAAACGAAAAGAAAAACTCCTTTCAGTGCAAAAGTTGCCTTTCTATCCGAAACTCGAGTAATATAAAATTCCGTTTCCTTTTTTTACCAACAAGAATATGACTGCTGCTGCTACCACTAGTTCAAGTCCTATTTTGCTACCAGAATTGAAAACTTTTGGACAATTTTCTTGTATAAAATTAATAACAGAAGAGTTAACCATAGCAAACATTAAGGATGGACAACTAATTTTCAAACTTAAACTCTAAATTCTCTGCTTTGCATTATTCCTTCGATATCGTATCACACCTGGTCCTAGCAACCAATTTGTCAATCCTGGACAAAAAATAACAAAATTATCCGTCGAGTTTTCATCGCTGACCGACGATACATCACAGAGCCTGTGGATTTCTAAGCGACGTTGACTTTCAATTTACATTCCCAATAATTCGGTTTCCTGTGCAGTTATGCAGGTACCTATGCCCGCAACGTATGTCACGTACACAGTTGAACACGTGTTACGTGAACTACTACTGTATAAAGGGTTGTATGGTAGGAGAACGGATTTGGGAGATGGTAGGAGAAACTGGAATGCCGCCAGCTTTCCATGTTCGATGATTTCGCGTTAAACTTAAAATGTACAGGTCGCTCGGTGGTTGTCGCGAGAACGGCGAACCAGGGTTTATCAAAGTTGCGATAAACGGACATTTTATTAAACAGACTTGCCGCGAGAGCCTATCCGACGTTACATTATAAAGAAGACGGAAGTACATAAAACTTTCTCCATAAAAGTCCCTCGTAAAAAAGCGTTAACTATCCATCGCTATGAATAGTTAAACAGTAAAAAGTTTAAGTACCAGACGTGATTATTATCAACAGAATTAAACAATGTAGCGTTCCTCTAATGTAAATTATTTGCTCAATTGTTAAAATATACAAAAATCATAATTTAAACATATGTAAAAATCTTAAATGCATCAATCGGTGTAAAAATTTTTCTGCATAATACAAATTTATACAGAAGATGCTTTTTAACTCTGTAATTGTTCAAGGAGAATTTAATGTATTTACAATCCTGATTAGCTTAAATCAACACGTTCCAAATGATTTTTAAAGTACATCTTAAGACTGATTCTTTGAACGTGTCTGACAACGAACAGCTGTTTCCACTTGCGCCTGACACGAGCGCAATGCACAGAAATAAAAGTGTATACAAACGGTTTTCTTAATAAAACATACATATTCGAAATTTTCCTTCGATAAAACTAAACAGTAGCATCATAAATAAAAAGAGTTAATAAAGCATCTTGTGAAACGTAACGGATCCGCCTGCACGATGAATAAAAATACACACGGAAGGGATCACGTTTACAAACGAATCGCGAGGCTCGATCAAATAATAGTAACGAAGAAAACACACCTTGTGTATTTAACACCGTGTGTTTACGGTATAAAAATACATTGATTAATTTGTACATAAGACATATTATATATTTGACAAGGCGATAAGGAACGTTTGTACAAGCGATCCCTTTTGATTGTGTTCATCGTTGTGAACAGCCGAAAATAAAAAAGAAATGATAACAGGTACTCACGAGTGTTCGATGGTTAGGTGTAACGTGCGCAG
Organism: Anthidium xuezhongi; assembly: GCA_022405125.1. Lineage (NCBI taxonomy): Eukaryota > Metazoa > Arthropoda > Insecta > Hymenoptera > Megachilidae > Anthidium > Anthidium xuezhongi. Next base: position 4,309,359 of record CM039649.1, read on the forward strand.
CACAGCTAATCCTCGTCAAAACGGCGATAAAAACGGCACACACTCGTAGCACTGATCCAGCACAAAAAACCAGTTCACTTTGGTCAAATAATCGCACGAAACATCTACCAACTACCCCGAAGGATTCCATTCAGGATTACGGGAAAAAAAAGAAACAAGATCCAGTCACTTTGTCTCCATCGCGTGGACTCCGTTTCAGTTCATTCTTACTTCACCATTTCATCCACTTCTATTTATTTATCTGCCTGCAATACAATTCACCACCATGTACAGGTTGTAACAACATAACGGTGCGAACGAGCACGCAAAAACACTTTTTTTGTTAGGTTAACAGGGACACGAGTGTCCCGCTCGTTTCCCGCGTTTTAGTGACGAATAACAATAACTTACTTGGTGGACCGTGTCCATGGCACGACTTCATAACCTCTTCGTCGATCACACCACGTCCTCCATTTGTCATCACGTTGCAAGCAAGTCCGCGGAAGCAGGGCCGTTCGCGGCCGCGAGGTGACCACGAAACGAGGTTAATGGCACTCCCGATCAGCTGCGCTACCCTCGCAAATCAATCAGTAATATGCAAGAAATAAAGAAAAGAAAAGAAAATGAAAAAAAAAAGGAAAGAATCGTGAACACGGTCACGATACGGCACCAGTTTTTTCGTGAACCCGTCGATTTTCAGCAACAACAGGGACGGCACTTATGGTAACCCACTTTCGAGCGACATCGTTTTTTTTCTCTCTTCCCCTTTGTCCAAAGTGGATCCTCGATTATTATCGAATTACGTACATCCGGTGGCTTCCACGGATCATCAATCTATAGGTTCTTACGATCACTGTCAATTTCCAACACTGCCACTCGTACACGACCAGCTGACAGCGTCGAGATGGTGACGAGGAAAGCAGCCCTCGCTTTGCTCCATTTCAACAACGATTTTAGGGAAACATGTTATCACATTACCTTTCCGCGCACCGTTCCCGATCGTCCCTCGAATCGGATGATAATCCCGTGGGCATCGTGAACAATTCTCCGTGTAGACGGGCACAAAAACAGCGAACGTACGATGAGAATGGTGCACACATCGAATAACCTCGCGCAGCCAAAATGGTGGACGACACTCCCGTGTTCCGCTTTACCTCGATCGCCACCGTGGCCTCCGTCCTTTTTTCCTTGATTTAACAAACGTCAGGCGCGGGCACAGCTTCCAAAATCGCACAACAGTAGCACGAATCTTAAACAGAATCACACTATCGAACTGTAAAAATTGTGAAAGATTATGTTGCGAGTCGAGTGCACTGGAACCGCCTTTTGGTGCACAACACAACACACCACCTACACGTAAAGTGGACCACCCGGCTGGCGGGTTTACGCGTTCGTTTTCTCGGCTTCGCGTCCCTTCACGCTTGATCCCTGACGACGTGCGTTGGCTTCGTGGACTCGAAAAAGGGCTTTGGCCCGGTCACCTGATCGTGGCGTGGAAAAAAGCTCCACGAAAGACGACAGCTTCGAGAGGCTCCTCGTTGAGGGCATTCCAGCGCAGGCAGGGTGGACCGAAACGAACGCCACGCCATCTGACGACTTAACCGTTCACCTGACGACTGCCATGGCCGCGCAACCAACCCTCGCGTCAATAACAATTGAATGACATACAACTCGTGTCTCGCTGCACCGACCGCATCGAACCGCACCAACGTCATTCTTCCATCAGCCGGTTCCCTTCATTTCTGGAAGAAGATCGACGACACGAGATCGATATTATTTTCTTGATGTGTTTCGGTTCGCGATTTCATACGTTTCTTTTTTTTCCGTTAACCGCGAACGGAACTACAAGTGGCGGCTGCGCGATTCGAACTGAGCACAGCTTCGCATGGGAACCGCGACCCGATGACGGAAACGCACGAATTCGAACGAACGTACCCGTGACGGGTCTCGTCGAATCTCGTGACACCTACGAACAATATATCGAAGTTTCAACTCGAATGCCCGTCGAATTAAGGAGTGAAAAGTATCGTACGGTCAGACAGCGACCTATTCGTTCGAAAAGTGGTTCGAACCAATGTAAACTGCGACCGGAAAAGAAATATAATATCAACATAAGATTGATTGTTAATCAACAATTGATATTACTTTGTCTATCGTATGCTACGTAATAAGATGATTTTAAACACAACTCGCTACCCTTTAATTGATTTTAAACGTAACGCCATTTGGTACTTTCGTCGCTTTTTATAGCCAATCTTTTATAACTGATTCAATACCTCTGTTACTCAAATTTTGTTTGAATTTAACTTGAAATTTGTATCCTATACCTTATGTTACAATTAAACAACAAATAAATTGTGAAAGTCGTTTAAAAGTAACATGGTATTACTGTTACCACAATTATTAAAGGAATAAAGGAATATTATACTAAAAATTTATAGTAAACTTTGCATGGCGTTGTAATGTTCATAATTCCAGTCCCGCGTTTCCTCTTCTTCTTCTCCCCTGTCCATGGAAATAGTTGCAACCTCTGATTCCTGAAACATTATTTCACATTATTTCTTTTGAACACAATGGTAATTTAGTAAATATACATACCGGTTCTTGGATCAATGATCGAAGATAATTAAGCTCGTGATCTTTCTCCAGTAGCCACTGATTACGCTCTTGACATCTTTTGTAATGCAATAACCAAAATCCAAGATAACCAACCGGATCGTACGGTTTTTTCGCCACTATTTCCTTAATTGCCATTTTTAACGGTATTTGAAAATGTTCCTTTAACCATTTACCATCGAAAGACAATTCTATCTCCTCCGTCATGTCACTGCTGGAACATTCTGACTCGTCTTCTTCCTTCACTTCTTCTTTGCTGGTATCTTTCACAATAAAATTTTGATCTATCGTCAAACAGGTTTCGAGTTTTCGGCATTTTCTGATTCTGCTCGTATTTTACTTACCCAATCCTGTTTGTACACAATCTTCAACCTTCTTATCTTTATCAGTGTCACTGTCTTTTTCAGAGCCTTTCTCAAGCTTGTCATTTACTTCGTCACAAACCTCTGGTTTGGTGGTGAAAGGTACGCATTGACGATGCTCCGGCATTAAAGTTGTTATTAACATCTCTTTCACGGTCTCTTTACTGGTAAAAGTAACAAGTAATTGTTTATCAAAGTAATGTCTAATGTATTAACCTTTGTTTTACCTTTTATCTCCCTGATCCTGAATTCTTCTTCCAATTGTTTTCGCAAAAATGTTCAAAGGATCCGGGATACTCGTATCGCTCACGAACATCTCTTTCTTTTCCATCTTAGAAGAGTTTTATTCTGAAACGAATAAAATAACATCGAGTAACAGACGATCTGCGTTTGATGAATACACCGGATGAACAATAAAATTTATTTGCCCTATTTTTCCAAATATTAAAAACATATATAAAAATATTTCGTTGAATTGTTAGTTATTTTCAGAACAATCGTCTAGAATCCCATTCACACGACTAACATATCAAAACAATATTTGTCTTCAATATTCATATGAAAACAACTGGTAATACATCGCGCAGCTCATATACCGCAGCAAAAATAATTGCATGCGTACGCGATAAATATAGCAGAGCATTTTTAGTTATAAAACCTCTGTATTTTTCCATATTTAGAAACAATTACGGATGCGTAGCACGGTGCCGGTTGAATCATGGAACGCATTCGCGGGATCCTTGCGTCAATCTTTCAAGCAGGGTGCAATAAATTTCAGAACTGAAACAGTGGCTCCTAATATTGTCATTTGCGATGCGCTATTTATGACGTGATTTAGCGATAACAACTGTGCAACTGTCAATCACGGCTCGCCCGATGTTTACGTAACCTGGTGTTTTTGCAGAAAAGTTGAGCCAGCGGTCTGGTTAAAAGCAGAAAAGGATAGTTACAGATAAGAAAAATGCGATGGTAGGAAATTTTCGAGATAACGATTTTTTATGGGCCCGGCTCGAAGACAAACACATGTGGCACACATAATGATCAAATTCTTACATGCAGAGCATAAATATATCAGCTGGTCTTATCGAAATGCAAATCTCACGGTCTCGACTAGGATCTTCCTGGTATAAGTTCCATCGAACCGCATGAATCAGTTTGGAAAACATCTTCCGGGCAGGCAAAGCAACCGTTTGCTTCCTGTACATCTCGTTCGACGACCAGGACCGAGATGCCCCATGAGAATTTCAAGAAAAGAAGAGATAAAAGGATTACGCTTTGGCCACAATGGCTGGCTGCTTGCACGCGTAAGTAGAAAGCAAACAACTTTAAAGCGATCCCTTTTTTTTCCTTTTATCGCTTTACGACCTGATGATTCCTCAACAATCCTGTGTCTAATTAATAAGCTTGGCCCTACTCAATACTTCGCCGCTGCATTAAGAATCCTGTGGCTTCGCAGGGCTTCTTATTTCACTTATTTTAATACGTTGAATACTGTAAAGGTGAACGATGATCGACATTAGAATGAATTATAATTAACTCATGAAAGGTTGTATAACATTGACTTGACATTCAACGTGTTCAAAATAAAAAAAAGAAATAAGATCATTACCTCATAATTGGTGACAGTTCATGTGCAAGATATTTGCTTGACGCGAAACTCGATTAAGATGCTCTAGCATAATTGCTGGCACATCGAGATGCACCGGTGTCCCGTACATCAAGGTGCTTGTAGAGTCATGCCTATGAATGAGCTAATGAAATTACTCTCGCATCCGTTGACACAACTGTTTCATGGCCGTTTGTGACAGTCAGCTTAGTTGTTATCGGAAGTGGCCTCGCGAATGGCTGGGCATCACCGTACTTGGCTCAACTGACATCAACGGAAGCGAACATGCCTTTGAGACTGACAGACACCGAAGCATCCTGGGTGGCATCCCTTTTAAATCTTGGCCGGCTCACCGGCGCTTTGCCCAGTGCACTGTGTCAAGGTAAGGTCGTTTCTTCATTGTCAGACGGAAAGTTTGTCTGGTAAGCTCCGTTAATCCTTCTGCCACATATAATAATCGAAAAACGCTCACGTAATACAGCCGGTACAACCTTTTTCTCAACTTTTGTTCTTCCGTTGCATAAACTTTATTTCGCGTGATCATTTCGGACGATTATCGTAACCTCCTATCGTATCCTCTCTTGCAGCGCACAGTCAAGCGACCAAGCATGGCAAACAATGGTGTTCAACATTTGTTTATCCAGAATTCGATAAGAACAAGGCAGCCACGACTCAGCACTAGTAGAAAAACATGAAAGAGCCGTGCGGAGCCGATATTTGTAAAACAAGTAACAAAGAGAGTAAACTGAACTTAAACTCACGGAAATATGTTTGAATAAGATATAAAAAAAAATGTCTGCGATCCCAGCGAGAGATCATTAGTCCTGAGTTGTGGTGATCTTGTTCTCAGGAAAGTGTAACTTTAACATGTAGCAACGTCATCTTCAGAGTACGTTGGACGAAAGAAGGTGCTCCTGTTAAGTGGAGTACCGTTGGCTGCTAGCTGGGTGTTCAGTATTTGCGCCACATCAGTCGCCTGGCTATACACCTCGAGATTCTGCTCGGGAATCGGCTCTGGAATGATATGGTGCGCTTTATCCTTGTATTTAAGCGAGATCGCTGATCCCAGCATCCGTGGATCACTGGTAAATCCTTATTAACTTAATCTACGTTGTCGACTTAATTCTAACGTCTTACATATCTAGTTAGCACAATAATACCGTATAACATACAAGTTCTATGAAAATAGGCGTCACGCGAAAGGCGTACTAATTAACGCGTTAATTAATCTTAGTAGAATTCGAAAATTCTCTATTGTATCGATTCGTTCTGATAAATATCACGCCTGTGGTCACGTCTTTAGATATCCTTGAACGTGAATGCAAATTCCGTCGGTATGTTCTTGGGAAATGCAATGGGTCCTTATCTGTCCATGGAGATGTTCGGATACGTGAGCCTTGTTCCGAATATCCTCTTCATGATCCTCTTCAGCATGATACCCGAATCACCCTACCATTACCTCCAATATGGGGATATCGACAAGGCTGAGGAATCCTTGAAGTGGTTCAGGCGAGAAACTGACGTCAAAGCTGAGATCCGTGAGCTTCAGGAATTCGTCGAGGGGACTAAAACTAATATTTTCATGAAACTGAAGGAATTTCTTATACCACGTAATACATAATTTCTTTATCCACACGTTCAACGAACGTGTAACCAAATATACGTTGTATTACGTATTCTTTTACATATTTATACGTTTCTTTTATTTTAGATAACTTCAAGAAGACTTTGATCGTGATAGGTCTCTACTTCTTCTCTTACATGACCGGCTACAACGCTCTGAACTCTTACGCGGAAATAATCCTTACAAGAGGTAAGATCAACGTGCAGCCCAGTCTGGTGGTGATGATCCTCGGGTTCACAACGATCGTGGCCGGTTTAGCAGCCACGTTTCTGGCTGACAAATTCGACAGAAGACGCTTTTTGATCATCTCCGGCGTAGGAACGTCCATATCCTTAGCAATGCTAGGCCTACACTTTCATCTTCTTTCCTTGGACTACAACGGGGCAAACCTGACGTGGTTACCTATACTCTCTATGCTAATGTTCAATCTGTCCATGTCCTCCGGACTACAGGCTATCCCCAGCACATTATTGGGCGAAATGTTCACGGCGAACATGAAAAATATAGCCTCGATGTGCGTGAACGCTAACAACTCGTTAATGTCCTTCACCAGCGCCAAAACTTATCAGCCATTTTTAGATCTAGTTGGTGAAAAATATGTATACTGGACTTACAGTTTTTGCTCGATATTCTCGGTACCGTACGTCCTCCTCTTGGTCCCGGAAACAACGGGCAAAAGTCTCTTAGAAATTCAACAAGCTACAAAAAAATAAAAGGACTGATTTTATTTAACTACGTTACAATATCATGTATAATTTCTTTGTCAACATAGCGGTAATTATTGCTCGATATATATATATGTTGAAAACTTAATTGTTATGTATTACGTTAAGAAATTTATTCTAGTTTATGTAGATAATTTTTTATATAATGAGTGAGAAACTAACAATATTAAACTCTTGTCTCAGAAATAATTCATAATTTTACGTACAAATTATATAATTATAATAACATTTTTTACCGTTTATCCATTTTGAATCATAGACCGTTGCATTCATTTCCATATATTCGATATATAGTATATAACTGTAATATCTACGATTCCACTCGTTTTAAAAAACAACCTTCTCTGAAACAATCGAATATATGTGTTTAATTATATAGAACTCATATATGATAACTTAAAAAAGTAACTTATAACTTAATTACCGGAGTAAAATTAAATTTGTTTTCGTATCTAATGTTCATATTGCATCGAAAGTAAATGTTGCCCTCAATATCCAGCCTAAGAACTCTCATCGGTTGCAAATTACTTAAGACTCGTGTGTATTAACCAATTAATTTATTATAATCAAATTATACTTACATATAAATTCCTGGCAACTTATTTAACTATTTTCTGCGTTATAAGAAGGAAATAACGCTTATTTCCATAAGTTTTAGCGGGAAACTCTGCTGTAATAATTTTATTCGTATTAACTTTGCAATTTCAATTGCAATGGCAGCACTATCGTTTGAGATTGAGACTTCTCGAGCAAACTTCATTGCGTTTAAATTTTGAATTTGTTCTTCCGGTCTAACCTGTGTAGTCTAATGATATTTAAAAAGTGCATTGATAATTTTGCTGATTTTATAGAAGATATTAATTGGTAAAAGTTTAACAATTTTATAGCATTTCATCTTGCTGTTTATAATTCATCAATGAAGAAAACACGGGCTACAACAAAGAAAAGAAACAAAGATGATTTCAATGATGACGAGGCGGGAACGAGAGCAGAGGTTTGCCAATATTCAATTTTATAAGAAATATAAAAATTCTTTATACAAAGCAATGATAATTTTCACCAGGATTCTGAACAGCATGTAGAGGTTCAAAATTTACAAAATCAAAAACTGAATAACATGTTAGAACCACCATCTGAAGATGCTAAAAATTCTGATGAAAAACCAAAAAGTAAACTTAACTTAAAGAGTCTGAAAGATAGTAAGTTAACTTGGTATGAAATGAATACTAAAGTTAACATTAAAATATTTATTATTGTATAACATCTTAACGTAGGGAATAAAAGAGGTAATGAGGAATTTGAACCAAATATACCTCCTCCAAAAAATAAACTTAGAGCAGTGGTGGATCTTAAAATGATGAGGGAGGAACTAAAACAATTAGAGGATCCACCAGTAAGTGCATGGGAGCAGGAAATATCTTCCAATAGATTACCGTATTCTTTCTTTGATTCTCCTTGTGAAAAATTAGCTCAAAATTTATTAGGTAATTTAAATAGACATTTTGTTGTATTAGTCTTTATTAAATGAACATCTGTCACTTAGCCCATATATTGTATTCAGGAAAGATACTAGTCCGTTACTTAGAAAATGGAACTATTTTAAAGGGTAGAATTGTTGAAACAGAAAGTTATTTAGGAACAATTGATAAGGCATCTCATACATATCAAAATAAAGTTACCCCTCGTAATATACCAATGTATATGCCACCAGGCACTATATATGTGTATATGACATATGGAATGTATCATTGTTTCAATATATCTAGCCAAGGTGAGTTTGGTATTTCTAATATCTACTTTAAGGAATGTCTAGATTTAGAATAAGTTGTAATCAAGAGTAGCTAGTACTTTAACAAGAAATATTTAGAATCAGGAGGATATGTGCTAGTTAAAGCAGTGGAACCCTTGCTTGGTCTTGATTATATGGAATTATTAAGAAACATGAAATACGAAAAGAATAAAAAAGAAAAGAAAATTATGGAAAATGTTTGTACCTTCAAAAGATACGAGCTTTGTAATAGTCCATTCAAGATTTGCATAGCATTTGTTATTGATGCAAATGATTTCAATCAGAAAAAGATTTTCGAATGTAACAATTTGTGGATAGAGTATGATCCTCACATAAAATCCACTACTATTGTAGCTACAGATTCCTATGATGCTTTTAAACAAAAGATATGCAGATATTACGTGTTAGGAAGTACTAGTGTCAGCCACAGAGATATCAAATCTGAAGAGCATGCTTATAACATTTAAGCCTTTCTTTCTTCTAATATTCTTCCACATAGAAATCTCATGGTAAGATTTTAGGTGAGGGGTGTGCTGTTCTGGTAAGGGCTGTTGAGCCCTTACAGGGTATGGAACAAATGACTAATCAACGAACTTCAAAAGGATCATCAAGTACATCTAAGAAGGTTTTAAAAAACTTTAAGACACACGAATTGTGCAATGGTCCATCAAAATTATGTATGGCTTTTCAACTGCATAAAAATCACAGCAAATACTCTTTGTGCACCTGGAAAAGTTTGTGGATTGAAAATGGTGATGTGGAGGACATAAAAATTGTCAAATGTCGTAGAATAGGGATAGACAATTATGGAGAAGAATGGACAAACAAGCCGTTGCGATATTACATTCACGGTAACAAAGCAGTAAGTAAACGAAACAAAGATGCTGAACAACTTTTAGGACTGAATTAAATTCTAATCAATGCAATGCAAGCCAAATTTATTAAGAATATTTAATATATAGCACGTGTTTATATTTCTATAATCGCATTTTTATTTTTAAATTTACAAATAATTATGATACAGGTTTAAAATAAATAGTTTACACATTCAATAAGATATAATACATACTCTGTTTGTTAGAAATAATAATCGTGGTAAATAAATGTAACATGTGTTGAGACATGTTTGGAAGTATTTTACAAACAGGTAATGCTTTTCTTACTCATGCCCATTCCTTCATTACTCTTTCATAGTCTTCTTCCTCGATGAATGGTTTGTCTATAGACCTGCAACATTTAGATTTAGTATAATGTTAAAATAATTATCTGTAACCCCATAGCAAGACTCACTCTATCATAAGCTCTCCACAATATAAACATTCAGAGGCCACTAATTCGTCGATTTCAGCCTTGATTTGATCTTTGGTAGATAAAGACACAGACGCAACCGATGTTGTATCTTCAGGTCTGTTCGAAAGAGCAGTAAGTTGCCTTTGAAGGTCTGCCAGCTTTGTCCTCTGACTCATTGACAGCATAGGTGTCAGTGCAGCTACCAAGCAATTGTTATGAAATCTGTGTCCACAGGGAAATACGTAAAACGGTCGCTGTAACAACTGCACGTCGCAAGTGTTGCATGTGTCTTTTGCATGTACAAAAGTGCATCTAAGAAAGAAAATCAGTTGCATTATATTATTAAATTATCCAACACCATTTTGCTAATTACCTCGTTCTAAATTCTTGTATGTCTTTTCTGATAAGTTCAGCTGCTTTCGTTGCTTCTTGCATTTCTTCTTTGAGATCCTGAATGTGTTGATTATACTCCTGTAAATTAAATAGAAATACATGATTGTATTTATCTTGAAGTGATCGCATGTATATTATATGTATAATTATTTCACCTGTAACGAATTGCAAATAGCATCTTTAAAGTGATCAATGGTAACAAAGTCCGAAAAGAACGGTAGAATGTCCTCTATTCTAACTATATCACAGTGCTGTAGAAATTCCATTACCTGTTGTATATCATCCTTTTCTTGAACAACGTGTTCAGCTGAAATTAGGATAGGTATAGATCGGATCGGATCGAATTAAAGGGTACCTTTAATAATTACCAATTTTTAACCACAACTTTTTCCTTAATTCATTATCGTGATCAGAAGGCATGGCGGCTATTTGTTTTGCAAGATCGACGCTAATTGTTAGAGCCAAATCGACCGCGGTTGTCCAGAGTCCAAGTAAGGCAGACAATTGTACGCAAGCTTCGGTTAATCCAACTTCTTGACACAATCTTAAGGCATAATGCACATCGTAATGTACCATGTTTATATCTTGTCCTGAAATAAATTGAAATGTTACTTGCTCAAACATTCTTTTATTGTATTTAAAATAAGAAGTCTGGAAGTACCTTGAGAACTAATATATCGCATCACTTCATCCTGTTTATGACGAGCATACAACGATAGTAGAAAATTGTGTATCGCTTGTTCCTGGCAGCTTTGTTTGTACACACAAAATTCCAGATATCTGATCACTTCTTTTGCCTGTGACAATACATGTTATTAAAAGTATGAAATAATTGATGTAAAAATCAAACATAAGTTATGTCTTACATGTTTTTCATCACTGTTACAAGATACCAAAGCTGGAAGAAGCTTGGATGGTTTCAACAAAGAACCCTGCGATATCAAAGCGGTCACTGCAGGACGTGGCAATTCTTGTAAAAGAATACCCGAAAATTGATAAAATAGATCTTTATTGTTTTGACTTTTCAAGACTTCAAGGGCTTCCAAGTAATTGTTCTTATACAAATGTTGACGTATCACTTCTTCATAATTGCAATGCATTATTGTTAATCGAATAAGATTATCTTTATCGCCGTGGCTCGCCATTAAATCATATATGGTGCTGCGGTTTTGTTTTATGCATTCCTGAAACAAAAATAATCTTCTACTTATAAGCAAACATTTTTCTTAATTAATAGTTTTTTTAATTAATACCTCAACTTTTGGTATTGCAAGAAAACTATCGAATTGCTTCTGCAATTCTAAGTACTGAGAATCGTGTAAATATGATGTATTGTTACTCCGCAGTACACCCATTTGGTTCATAAATAATTCAATGACCCATACAACGATCATAGTTGTTTGTGTTTTATCTTGTGTCTTCAGCCCTTCGAGTTTCTAAACATAAAGTTTATTTATATGCATTGTTTCAAACATTTATATTCAAAGTAAAATAACAAATGCCTCACCTTCTTAAGGAATGTTTTTAAAGCCTCTATTTGCCATTCTTGAAGAAATTTTAAAGAAATTTCTTCGAATGATGAGTGAGTGTCTGCATAGATCAGAGCACTCTTTTCATACCTATAAATTAGTATTTAAATAAGCTTGTCAAGATATCATAGAAGCAAATAAACTTACTCTTTATTTTTAAATAACATTTCCGCTTGTTTCACAAGTACTTGATCTATGTGTGCTGGATTATCTTTACAATATTGTTTTGCAAGCTCAAATTCACCTTTATCAACATAAACCTGTAAAATGTTATGTATATTTATAAAATAGAAAAATATTTTATGAAATCCATTAACTTACCTGCCAAACGTTTCTGTCTTCTTTGTTAACTTTGTATTTGAATACTGCTCTTTCGCTATATGCCCATATAGAACGCGTTACGTAATCTTTAGTGATATTAAGTAATTTTCCAACAGCCTACAAACATTAAAGCTATCTTTTCAATTATATTACTTGGTAATAAATTACTTAATAATAAATGATATTTGCACCGCGCAATATTTGTTCTCTTTACGTACGTCGTTGTAAATATCCTCGAATATTAGCTCCTGATTTAAGAGAGATATGCCTTTTACGCGATCCGTGTATAATAATAACGCATGGAATTCTGTTAAAACGAAAGATAATGGTACAGATGTGGTTTGCGATATATTGATTCCCATGAGACTCGCTTCAGGGCAAGTTAACATCTGTTGATTGATCAACACGTTTTTGAGATCTACTTTTGCATCAACCTGTATACATCCAAATAATATAAAAGTTAATTATATGTGTATATAATAAATAGTAATAAAATATTACCTGAGCATACAGAATACCAGTTTCAGTTAACCAGCCAAATGATTTTGGCAAAGCACCAATTGAAGGATAATAAAATTGCATCTTAGAATAAGACAAGGAACTCATTACTTCGTTAAAACTTTCTGCAAAAATAATACTTGTATTATTATGTATAAGTAACTTTAACAAAATATGCTTACCCTCCACATTCAAATATTTGTTAAACACTTGTTGTAATAGAGGTTTCTCTTCTGGGTTTTGTACTGTTCCAATATATTGATAAATGCGCATGAGAGTGGTAACAATAATGATGTATTTGTCAGTATTTGGTACTTTATGAAACTCTAAACCAGTAATTGGTGGATTACTATCTTTTCCTATGTCAAATACCTAAAATATTTTACAAATGATACATGACACGATAATGCTGTGCATTGTTTATAATGATATACTATATGCATGATATGAGAACAGCCCAATAGTAACAAGCACAGAATAATCAAAAACTGGTGAACAACATTTTTTTTTTTCCAAAAGTTTAGAATCACATACGTGTATTTTAAGCCTACAAACAATTTACACGTGCGTAAAGTATAACTTCCAACTCACCAATCCTTCTACCTCTTTGGTACCATAAAGAGGTAAATAGTTAGGAAGCTTTGGACATAATGAATAATGGTATGAGGGGAATGGTTCTACTACCGTGAAATGATAATGTATACTAATAGTGATATAAATAAGAACTAGCTTCTGAATTTAGTTTATACCTGTCTCCAATACTGTTCCAAACTTGTGTTAAATATTTTATCACCATCCAAACCAATTTCTGTCTCAAAAATCAGACCTTTAGAAGTTCCCAAAAGAATTGGACCTGTAGTAGTCTCTGAAGTGTTTAAAAAGTTCCATCCAATAGCAGTAATTTCATGTCCTTTGAATTTCCCTGCCTAAATGAATAAATCTTTAAGATCATGATTCTTTTATTGTACTTATTTATTTTGATGTGATATTTATTGTATTTATTTATTTTGTTTACCTGTTTTAGTTTTGTTGTTTTCCTGTGCAAATAAAACAATTCAGATGGAGGATTATTCTGATGTTTTGGGACTAAGGCTATCAGTAAATGATTACCCAAAGGATCAAGAAATATCCCTGACATCTTCATATTTACTGCATATTTACTTATATCAATTTCTGTAATCATTGTTTTCAATCAGTTTTTATTTTATATTATTTCAGTTATAAGAAAAATACCTTCTGGTGTATCTGGATGCTTCATATCAATTCGGAGGAGAATGTTATTAGCCATAGCAATAACAATGATATTGTTATTAACAACAAGGTGTATAATTTTATCAGGTGGTAAAAAATTAACTTTTTGTTTTATAAAAATTGGCCCATCATCTTGTAACTTCATTTGAATAAACCCTGCTGTGCTCTAAACAAGATTGGTAAATGTTAATTTGGATATTTTTATGTTACAGGCAAAAGTAAAAAGTAATTCATATATTTTAAATTGACACTTACAATATCAGGTCGAATTGGTGGTACATAAACTTGTTTGGATCTCTGAGAAGCTTGCTCATACTGATCAAACATTGATGTCATTTTGCTGATTTCTTTCAACCAACTGCTTTATTACGGTAAAAAATACATGAATCTTATTTGTTTTACAGTTTAAACATAAAACAAGCACAATACTGTATAGCCTTTACACATTATATTAAAATAGAACATCAACTATGAAAATAACATTATTTGAATTACATTTATTATTTGGTTTCTGCACTAATGTGCTTTAATGATGTCGTACAGTAAAGCTGTTCTGTAAAATTTTACACATAAGAATTAATCTTAACTTTTGCATCATTCAATATAAATATAGTTATACGTTACTTTTCAATAAAATAGGTAGAATATCCCACAAATATGAAATAAATTTATAATGTTTTGTGGACATAAACTGACAGTAGTAACTTCAACTGTATTGGTAGCATTGATGCAGGTGAATATCTCAGGACCATATGATATAGTTAGAAAACAGATAAAACTGAGTACCAAAATCAAATAATGTGATATTTTATTATAGTTGTTGTTTTAGTTTAATACAGTAATAATTAGCAGTAAATGACAATTCATGTATATATTTTATTTTATTGTATTCTCTTGTAATACACATCAGGCTAACATTGTTCATGGTGAAGCTGATTTTAATTCGCGCCCACTCCCACGTGCAGCGCTAGTGTCAAGTTATTCACAAAGAATGGCGATTGTTTCATTTACGGACTCTTGACACACTTAACGACCGATTCTTAAAACGCGACGCGAACCTTTAGTCACTTGAAAAATTAAACAAACCTTTGCCAACATCATTGTGCAATGAATTCAAGCCTTGTCGTCCATTTCGAATTGTAACATTTGTGGCAGAATTCCTTATCATATTAAAAGCAAGGGATCCAACCTTCAATCTTGTTCCCAAATAACAAGTAGATTATTTTTATTTAATTAAAAATAAATTTATCTATAATTTTGAAAATATATATTTTGTATCGTCTATTAAATATCCCATTTTATTTATTTAACTTATGAATAACATTAAAAATAAATGAAACCATCGATTTTATTTTGTTTAACTATAAAATAAATTGTCAATTTTTGTCTAATAAAATGTCGAATTAGACTTCAAATATTTTTTTTTATGATGTATACAGATTTATTTTAATTCTCGAATCAGGAGCGTAGAATCGAGTTTCCAATATTGACGACAGCGGTCCATTTCTTCGAACGATTTCCAACGAGCGAAATGGTGCCGACGATGCCGCCTGATTCACATAAAATTTCGTTGAAGATCATTGAGGCGATAAAACAACACCCGGTTTTGTATAGTGCCGAAGTAAAGGGTTCTTCCGTGAAACTTCAAGAATTCCGGCAGAAGGTTTGGAAGAGGATTTCCGATGAACTTGGCCTTGATCGTACGAATTCATTATCTTCTTTTATTTTTGTTTGTTAATAATTTTATGTTTACTAATATATAAATTTTGGTTTTTATCAATAAAGTATCTATTTTAATTTTTGTATCAAATTTTTTACATTGTGCGAAATAAATTTTGATCGCTTCTTTTATTTTCCTTTTTTTTTTCTATTTAAATTGAATTCAAATTTGTTATTAGTATGTTTATTTCAGTTTTAAATGTTTTTTGTATTAATTCTATTATTATTTTATATGTACTATAAATAAGAATAAAATATTAGTTTTTACAGAATAGAATATGTAAATCTAATTGAAATTTTCTATGTTTAGCCACATGGGTGAGATTAAGATGGAAAAATTTAAGAGATACCTACTGCCGTATACTTAAGTACAAAAACAAAACAGAGAAAGGAGTTCGCAGAAAAAAATGGATCTTTGAAGATCATCTTAGCTTTTTAAAATTCCCGTAAGATTTTCTATTGATATAACATTTAATAACAATTTTGATATGTTTATGTAATTGTATGTTATTAATTATGTATTTAAGTAAAGAATATTAAATGTAAACAGACATGTTTCAGGTATGAGTCTGATTACCAACCACAGAGTGTAGAGTTAACTGAAGACTACATTCAAGATATAAATGCTGGTGGTATCAGTTCTGAAGGTTTATTAGAGCAATTAGAAGATCGTAATGATGAAGATTACAGCGAATATTTGGAGGTGTTGGAGGAAACAACAGCAGATCCAATTTTAGACCACAATTCTGTGGAGCTGAATGACAATGTAAATAATGTAATAAAGAATGTAGAGATAGAAAAAACGATACAACATGACATTGACACATATGCACAACATATTCAGTCAAAGTATAGGAAAATAAGACCAAAGAAAATGAAATTTGAATCTCTGGAAGTGCCTACAACTTATAGTATCTTAAAAACATCATCCTTTAAAAATAAAACCACTGATGCACCAATTTTTGTTAACACACCAACAAGTAGTCCTGTAAAAAATACTTCTAAAATAGAAGTAAGTTCAACACAATTACCTTTACTAAACACTGTGATTTTATTATATTAGTAGCATAAATGTTTTTATTTTTTTAGGAAACACAAAATAATTATGACCAAGTCTATTTAGCACCAGAAGGGAAAAGCAGTATAGAACTGTTTTTTGAAAGTATGGCACAAACTGTTAAAAGACTCCCTCCAAAAGCACAAGCAGATATTAAAATGGATATCTGTAAAATAGTAACAGAGGCAGAATTAAGATACTCTGGACGCTCTACACCCCAAAGTACTCAACAGTTCATTGCACCTCCTGGAATGATTCCTAAGTTGGTTCTCATTCCATGCAGTATGATTGATGGACAAAATCACAAAGGTTGATGATTTTTAATTCCTTCCTAATGGAAGAGTTGTTATGATTCACTACTAAAAGGAATTTAGTTGAATTCTTTATAAAAGGATGCCAGATGATCAAAATAGTTCAAGAAAATATAACAACCATTAAAACAAGTAACCTTCTTTTATAAAGATAGTTTTTCTATTTAATTCTTTGCGGCACAGGAAAATTTTTTGAATTTTTTGCAAAATTTCAAGGTGGGATTAAAAATGTCCCACCATGCATTGCGGTGGATCAAAAAGGTGGGACACTCTTAATCCCACCGTGCCCCAAAGAGTTAATGCAGCGTTTCATAGTTTTGTAAATTGAACTGAAAAAAGAAGCTGTACTACTTCTGTACATAAATATCATTATATTTTAAGCAATTGTTATATATAAAAATACATATTTTAATAAAAAAATTGTTACTAATTTCTGTTTGTATCCAATTATTTGATTTCCTTAAATAATATTAAATTTATGTATTAATTGTACTAATCTGTATTTTATGCATAAAGTATATTGCTTTCAAAAAGATATTGTTATAATTGTTATGAACTGTAAATATATTTAAATTGGTGTTATAAAGTAAAAATAAAAGTACAAGTTCGTTGATAACGCTTATCAATAACTGTTATTTTATATATATTTGTTTTGCAACAATATTTCGAATATGATAATTA
This sequence comes from Anthidium xuezhongi, assembly GCA_022405125.1. NCBI lineage: Eukaryota > Metazoa > Arthropoda > Insecta > Hymenoptera > Megachilidae > Anthidium > Anthidium xuezhongi. The sequence goes on from CM039649.1 coordinate 4,327,110, forward strand.
AAAAATTACTTGTTTTATATTGTTTATTTAAGGTCAATATGTGTCTTCCTATGTTTCAAAATCATAGCAAATGAGATAAAAATACACGGTAGAGATAAAACGAAGTTGACCAGCGAGTTCACGCTGACGGAATATAAAAATGTTTCTTAAACTCTTGTACATTTGACTTGTATCATTTCTGTAAAAGTTGCAGAGATTATCTCTATGTGTTTAATAATTACAACACGGTTACTATTAACATAAATATGTTACGCTATTTTGTTAGACATAGAGGACAAATTAGTTTTTCACAAAAATGTGCATTTTGTCAAACGAGAAGAACTTTTGCAGAAAAGGTAAAAATATTAAATAATATTTTAAGGTTAACATTTCAATTCAAATTCAAAGTTACCATAATTGAAATTTGTTTATTTTAATTGTGTTTTATTGTCTATTATTACTGACCCTAATTTTGCTTTTACCGTTTATTGATATTAATCATTTGTACCATTATTGAATATTTTATTCTTTAAGGTTTTGTAAAATATATTTACAATATATTTTATAATTTCTTTCCACCTTCTTAGGACAGCAATGACAAAAGTTTACAGGAGGGCAAATCTTCTGGTTTATTAACTAAAAAAAACTTAAAAGATACTATAACTTCAGTGAAAAATGCCCTTAAACCATGGACAGATGACGATAGTGTATTAATGGAATGGATGAGACGTCCTCCACTAATTCGAAAACAATGCGATGTTGTAATAATTGGAGGAGGAGTGATAGGTAGTTCAATAGCTTACTGGTTGAAGAAACGAATTTTTAAAGATCTTACAGTTTTAGTCATTGAAAGGGATCCCATGGTAAGTTTGTTAGCAGTAAAAATAAAAGGTTCACTTTTATATTTAATGTAAAATCTAATTCAAAATATAATCAGGATTCACTTAATAACACAATTCAATTATTTCCAGTATTCTACAGCATCAACAGTTCTTTCTGTGGGAGGATTGCGTCAACAATTTTCTCTCGAAGAAAATATTGAAATGTCTCTGTTTGGTGCAGAATTTATACGCAATATTAATGATTACTTGTACGTTCATGGAGATTCCCCAGTAGAATCATACTTTCATCCTTACGGGTATTTGATGTTAGCATCTGAGAGCGGTGCTGATAACTTAGTAAAGAATTCTAAATTACAAAATTTTCTTGGAGCAAAAAATATTTTATTAACAGCTGACAAATTGAAAAGTATGTTCCCTTGGTTAAATACAGATGATATCAAAATGGGTTGTTTGGGATTAGAGAAAGAAGGATGGTTCGATCCGTGGTCGCTTCTTTGCGCTTTCAAGAAAAAGGCAATGGTTTTGGGAGCGGAATATATTACTGCCGAAGCTCTGGGATTTACTTATAAAGATCCAACAATGCACAACATTGATAGATTGAATGAATTAATTGTAAGCTTTCAGCTGAATTACATTTATTTTAATTTCGTTTATAATTTCCTCTTAAATTATATTGATCTATTAAAACTACATTCTATACAAAAAATTTATTAATAGATAAAAACACCAGAGGGTGAAATAAATAACATATTATTCTCGCGAGCTGTTGTGGCTGCAGGTGCATTCAGTGGAGAAGTTGCAAAAATGGCTAAAGTTGGCACAGAAGATGGAATTCGAAGCATATCGTTGCCTGTTGAACCAAGGTAATTATTTTATAATAATTCTGAATCATAAAATTGAAATATTAATGTTCATCTTTAATATAAACATTATTAAATATTTGTTAAATTAATTTTTTATTTTATAGGAAAAGATACGTTTATTGTTTCCACTGTAATAATGGACCAGGTTTAAATACTCCATTAACAATAGATTATACAGGGACATATTTTAGGTGAGACTTAGTTATAAAATACAAAATTTTCATATGAAATGATATGTTAGACGTACTTTATTATGTTTCAAATTTCTATTTTGTTAAATGCTTGTACTTCATACAAATATAACAATAGTTTATACTTGCTACTAATTAAATTTTACTATTTTTAGAAGAGACGGTTTGGGTGGCAATTATATTTGCGGAAGATCACCAGAAGAAGACGAAGAACCTTCGCCCGAAAATTTAAACGTTGATTACAATTATTTCGAAGATCAAGTTTGGCCAAGGCTTGCTCACAGGGTTAATACTTTCGAAACGTTAAAGGTATATTTCAACTTTACAGATTATTTAAAATTATTTTTTTAAAGCTTATACAACACCACTTTTGTGTTATAAATAATTATTTTATTGCATATTGAGTTCTATAAAATTTTGATATTATAGTTAAAATCCTCTTGGGCGGGATATTACGAATATAATACTTTTGATCAAAACGGAATAATTGGAAACCATCCATATTATCCTAACTTATTCTTTGCGACCGGATTTAGTGGACATGGAATTCAACAAGCACCAGCAGTGGGCAGAGCCATTTCAGAGTTAATTCTCGATGGTACTTTCCAAACAATTGATTTATCAAATCTCGGTTTTGAGAGATTTATTACTGGTACAACTATGCGCGAGGTTCACATTGTTTAATTTTTGCTGACATGTTAGTTTATGATTATGTATTGCAAAATACAGAATATGATTATTGCTAACTTGTTAACTAAGTTAACTAGGAAAAATGATAAATTTCAAAATTTATTTTGACTATGATAAATGTACATATTATGGATTTTTTTAAACATAAATGTAATATAAATGTAGTATTTGTAAGTAGACCGATAATATTTATACATTTATGAAAATATATATATGAAACACATACAAATCTTGTGCTATACTATTGAGATGTATAGACTATGGTAATTATTTAAATGTAGTAAATGCTCATCCATAGCGAATAAATATTTCTTTTCTTGTATCAAATATTTATTAATTATTTATTAATTTTATACATCTATAATTTAAAAGAAAGTAGTAGTATATTTCTAGACAAAATGACAAATCATGTTTTAAAAAATTTAATATCTTTATTCGTTATCATCAGTTTCATAATTACAAAAAATCCCATTCAATGACTAAACAAAATTTTAAGCATTATCATTCAGTCGAATCATTCTTTCTTTTCTTCTTATTCTCGTAATGTTGTATTTTACTTTCCAAGCTTTCTGTAAATAAAATTTATGTTTAATATAGACATGTTTTCAAAATGATCACAGTAAAAATTGAAGAGTTTTGTTACTCACCACAAGTTATTCGTTTCATAAGTGGCTGATACATTTTAGATTGTACACCGAGAAGTAAACAGTCATTTTGAAAAGACAAATTCTTGCAGTTTGTTGAATCTTCCAAACTTAATAGCATGTTTTCAATCATAGCTGATCTAATAAAATTAAAACAATTGATTGTCAAAAGCTATTATAGGCACACAAATTAGATTTAAATAATGAAGAAACCAATATGTACTTTACTGTATGAAGAGTCCAATCTTTCTGTAATACTTTAATTGTATTTAGTAATTCCTGTTCATCAACATACCACTGTTTAGCTTCATATTCACAGTACCATAAATTTAATGGAACTTCATGAGCTAAATTGTATTGAGGTTTTCTAGGATACTTTGATATATCTAAAAGTTCTGTAAACACTTCTGGTTTTTCTTTTCCTTGACCGACAAGTAACAAAACACCCATTAAGCAACGAATTTGATGCCATAAAAATGCTTGACTTGTTATGATTAATTGGCACATATCATATCCTACGGAACATCTTTTGTGTATAATGTTACATAGAGAATATTAAAAAATGTTGATAACAAAATTGTTTTGTTTCTTGTGAAACACTCTAAGATAAGTTTTAAATAAATTAATTAATCAATAAAAATATTACTATTATATGCTGTATTACTATTATATTGTTGCATTAATTTAAAAATAATAATCACCTGAAACATTTTTAAAATTTTTACGGTATAGAGATATTTCTGCATTTACTACTGTTCTCATATAATTTGTAACACCATTGGCAACATCCATTTTACAAATATTTCGAAAATCATGTTCCCCTATTATGTATTTAACAGCTTTGTCCATAGCATCTATATTTAAATTTCCTCTTGGAAAAAAATACTTGTATGTCCGAAACTTACAATCAAATCTTGCTGAGAAATCATTTGATACTGGACACCATGCAGTACATCTTATATCAGAAGGAAGTATTCTATTTAATATTTTACAATAAGGAAGTTCATCCTCCAATTTATTCTGATCTTCTGGCTTTAATTTGCTTCTAATATCTAATGAGATCACTTGAGAAAATGAACTGACACCTTTGTCAGTTCTACCACATCTGTGATAATTTGAAGTTTCTCTTGATTCTATACAACAACTTTTTATTAATGCTGCAAACATATGTTGTTCTATTGTATCATCGGTGTTCTCTTGTACAACAAACCCATTATAATTCCATCCAAGATAATAGAATTTTAAAAGTATGTGTCTTTTGTGACATCTGAAATTGAATTAAAAGTATAATTTATGTCATTATTTGATCATAATATTTATAGTGCCCACTTAATTACACATAATTATATACTTTGAAAAATCAAATGGTTTTTGTGATTTAAAAACAGTAATTCTGTCTTTGGATTTTTCACTTCCTTTGTTAATTGTTGCTTCTAATTGTTTATTCCTTTCTTCTAACTGTATTATTTTTTCTATCAGTTCCTGAAAAATAACATTTATAATAAATTACATGTGACTTTTTTTAAATATAAATGTATGAAAATTGCCCTTTTTACTTAAAAACTTCAAACTTTAAAAGCAATTGTACTTACAGTTTTATCAAGTAATAGAAGCTTCTCTTTTTCTAAATTTTCCCCTTTTTTTCTTTTACACATAATTGACATTTTGTTACACTATCATGTAATAAAAAACACTACCTCTGTCTTCTCAACTAAAAAATGTATGTGATACAATTTTATCATTACAATTATTATCACCTCAGTTTGCAATCATTAATATTAATATTCATAAAGTTGATCAAATAATTATAAAAATATAAATATTTGAACTGTAAGTTTCAATATAACCTTAAAGTACAAAATTCATAGCAAGACAGTACTTTTTATTCCAAAAAAAGTACTAATAGTAGCTTTTCTAATTACAGATTTTTTTATACAAAAATATATTGAAAAATTGACCTAAACATTATTTGATTGCTTTTATTGTTAAACAAATCTGAATACAAAGTTTTTAAACATGTGTAACTACAAGTATGTTACCATTCAGTTACTTAGGATATAAATTTCAGTCAATATATTCTTTTTATAATTATTTATTTTGTAAAAATACAAATTATTAGTGTTTTTTGCAACTAAAGCTAGCCCTATTTCAAAATTCAGAAGTAAAAATTAGATGCTGCAAATTTCTATATTCATAATAAACTTTTGCAAATTTATGCTATTTTACTTTTTTTTTTTTTGCAGATAAGACTTTACACTGTTGCATACATTAGGGGTAAGTTGTTTTTCTTAACTCTTATATACATTATTACTTTTACAATAGAATGTAAGTATTAGAGTAACATTACAAGAAACATAGATAATTGGTATTCTAATAAATGTATAAACATATAGGCAGGGAAAAAAATGAAAACTTAAATATAGTTGGTATGAAAGTTCATTATTTAAACAACCTCAGCAGGTCTTTGTCCTGCTACAGCTCTGTGATTTTTAGATAAATAGTCTGCAAATTCTTGATATGGTGCTTTTCTGAGAGCCTGATCATGCCAGAGATCTGGTGTCAGATATGCATATGTCTTGGCAATCGCTGCGTACGTTGCTTTAGCGAAATTACCAAGCGTGCACGTAGATCCCCTGGCGGACGTGTAACAGTCCTCTATGCCAGCCATCTGCAAAAGCTTCTTGGGTACAGGTGCAGAGACGATGCCTGTACCTCTTGGTGCCGGAATCAAACGTACTTGAACTGATCCACATTTACCAGTAACTTTACAGGGTACAGTATGAGGATCACCGATCTTATTTCCCCAATAACCACGGCGTACTGGTACCACAGAAAGTTTGGCCAGTATTATGGCACCACGAATGGCAGTGGCTACTTCTTTAGAACATTTCACGCCCAGACCAATGTGGCCTTTGTAGTCACCAATGGCTACAAAAGCCTGAAACATTAATAAAAATCGTTAATATACAGAATGTCCACGCAACTGGAACAGGCTGTACTTCCTAAACGGCTGGGAAGATGTTAGAAGTAAAAGTTAAGTGGCATCAGAAGAATGCAACTGCACTTTTTCTTTACTGGGAACCTATATTTTTGACTGCATCAATCGATGTAGTTTCTTATACTCTGCATAAAAGTGCTAATATTCTTATGTTCTAAACTTATTCGTTTGGAATTTATTGAAGCTAAAACTTTTTTGAATTATTTCGGTTACTCGGCAAGCATTCCGCAGTGCCTACATGATATTTCATTACAATGTTTGTAAACATGAAGCGGCAGCTCGTACCAGGCACCGTAAGATTAAGATGCCTATCAGTAGTTTTTCGGTACCCGGGCGTGACGGTCTATCAACCTAGTGTTTCAAAATCGTGGCATTTACGAATAGTGAACGAGCCGACATGTTCATTTTGTTTAACAAGTGCAACCAAAATGGTGCTGAGGCTGCAAGGCTGTATTGAGAGACACATTCCAATCGGCATCAGTCCCCACGTTCGTCTTTGTAACGTAAGTACTCCAGTATACTTATCGAGAGACCGAAATAATTCAAAGAAGTTTTAGTTTCGATAACTTCCAAACGAATAAGTTTAGGGCATAAGCATGTTAGCACTTTTATTGATTGATGCAGTCAAAAATATAGGTTCCCATTAAAGAAAAAGTGCAGTTGCATTTTTCTGATGCCATTTAACTTTTACCTCTAACATCTTCTGCTATTCCAAGCCATTTAGGAGGTACAACTTGTTCTATTTGCTTGGGACACCCTGTATACTCTTTTCAAAAAAAGATCATATTAATTAAGACAGCATAATTTATGTAAATAGTGTAACTGCAACATCATTTACCTTGAAACGTGTACGTTGACCAGCTCGAGTCTGTTTCTGTACAGGCATAATTTTCAAAACTTCATCTTTTAATTCTGGTCCAAGAAATCTGTCAATTATTTCATATTCTTTGATTGGCAAAGAGAAAAGATAAATATGTTCCAGTGATTCAATTTTCCCATCTTTAATAAGCCGACCAAGCTTGGTTACTGGAATCCATTCCTTGCTATCCTCTTTACCACGTCCACGTCCACGACCTCTTCCTCTACCTCCACGGCCCCTACCTCTTGGACCTCCACGATCACCTCCACGAGAGCCAAATCCACCACGGAAACCTCCACGGTTGGCTGGAGCATTGTCCGCCATTCTGTAATGTTTAAAAAAATGTTAAATTTAATCACTGAGCACTAAACATAAAAGTTTTTAGTTAAACATTGTTATAATTACCATTAATTTATTTATTACAATGTCATGTTGCTATTAGCATTTAGCTTTTTGTTTTTAAATAAACATGCAAGTTAATTGTAATTTAACATTTATCATTAAACTACAATGTTAGTTTATTCTCTAAACACGTGGCTTTGACAATTGTCAAATTTGCTTTACTTATCAAATAACAACTTTATTTCTTTAGATAACTTTACAATTTACAAAAAGGTTTAATATCAAATAATTATTATTACAATCAAATTAAACAAAACTAATGTAAAACATACTTACATCGTTTCTTTCCTCTGTTTACGGTTGCGGAAGAAAGAATGAGCGTTCTTCTTGAAATTATCGGGTAGAAAGCGATTCGATATATCGAAACATCACGACTGCTATTTGAATATTTGTTTCAATTTCGAACAAAATATATTCTTGTAATATACATTGAATAAATGCAGCTTTTTAGTACCATGTGTCATTTTGAAATTTTCTTGATTAAATTCCTTAAAAAGGTTTATTTATTCAATTCCTACTTGATTATGAGACTGGGAGAACTCGTGTATAATTTCTGATAGTTTAGATAAACGAAAAACCTTCATTTAAGAACTACAGAAGTGATTTTTGAGCACTTATAATAGTAGCAGAGTATTCCCCAAAGTTATTAATTTTTTACAGCTTAAAAAACATCTTAAATTAATAAAATGCTGTACACAATCGTACTGAAAGCATTGAAAATGATAAAATTAGAACGATATCCATGTTAATAGCTTTGAATCGTTTATTATACAACTTTAAAAGTTATATTAATGAAGAAAAGACATAAATGTAGGTTTTTCTCTTATTGAAACAATCAGAAATTATACACCAGTTCTTCTAGTTTAATAATTAAAGCAAAAGTTTAATTAATAAACCTTTATAAGGAATTTAATTAAGAAATATCAAAATAGTACATTACTCATTTTGAAAAGCCCGCCATTTTTAACGATGTTTCGGAAGTCTAACATTTAATCTTTAATATTTCAATATTTCGGGCTTCTAGGATTAATCGGACAATTGGAATCGATAATTAGTGTAAAATAGAAGCGATTAGATGCTTCAAACACGCGAAAACAGCAAAAAATTATTTTCTTAAAAAATAATCATTGTAGGTACGGCAGATTCCTGTCAATTTTTGAGCAGTTTCAGCACTTTGTTCGCAGGTGGCGCCAGGGGTAAAATAAAAAGTCGGTAAAAATTATTTTATTAAAAATCGGCTTTTTAACACCATTACATAAAATATTTTGTTGTTATAAATGTCTCTATAACTTTAGTTTATCCGAAAAGTGGCCTGGTTTTTGAAAAAACACAATTTTCTGTTTCGCTAATTTCGTCGGTAACACCCCATGTACCGTCTTCAGTTGCTCTTTAAAAAAATTGAAAAATAAAGCTTGAACGATATTAAATTCATTATTTTATAATAATACAATGTTTTATCTTTCTACTATTCAAATTAGATAATCCCAGGACTTAACGCTTCTTGTTCTACCGAGGCGCTTGTCTCGGGACGACTAGGCTCGACGCTACACTGACGGTACTGAGTGCGCGTCCGAGACGATTGGTCAGTATTTTGCTAAATAATTCAAAAACGAAGCCCCATCCGATATTTTTGCAAAGGAAATTGTTGTTCAGAATAGTCTCAGCTACCTCCCATTTCCGGCTCCTACAGGAGTTCTGGGACACTCTATATTTAGTAATTACACAATTTTATTAATATTAATAATTGCAGTTGTATATAAAATAATAACTTGGCCATAAATAAAAAGGATCAGTAGCAAACAAAAAAGAACAAAACATTTACGTAAAAATATTTATTTCGGTTAAACAATTATTTACTTTTATAAAATAAACATTCGTAATAACATATAATAGTAATACATGTTTAGAAAAATATTATATACTTAATTCTTAGTTAAATTACTTACTAAAACAACAACAGTAATTTCAATACATTTTATAAAATGAATTGCATTTTCAATTTTATTATTAACATTGGAAACCATGAAATGTTTAAAAGGGAAACTCTGGGTGTCGTCGAATCCCTTTAAAGAAACTAAAATCACAAATTCTACCAGCTTCTCCACAATCAAGAGCTTTTAATTTTTCTATATCTTCCGGGTTAAGTGTCCAATCAAATATCTGCATATTTTCTTTGATTCTTTGGATATTTGTGCTTTTTGGAATGGCTACTATTCTATTTTGAATAATGTATCGCAATAAAATTTGTGCAGGCGATTTGTTATGATTCTTTGCTATTTGTAATACTACTTCATTCTGTAGCAAATCAGGAACTTCGTTTTCTTTATTCATCAGTTTTACGAAATTCCGTGTACCAAGCGGAGAATAAGCTGTTACTGGAATGTTTTTGCTTTTGCAATAATTTATCTGCAAAATATTATGAATATATTAAAACTTAATCAGTAAATGCAAATGTAATGTTTATAAAAATAAAGAAATTTAAATTTAAATTTAAAAAAGAGATAATTAGATGAATTTTCAATTGAACGTTGGCGCCAAAAGTGATAATTTTGAATAAAAAGTGACTTACTAATTCTCTTTGTTGAAAATGAACATGATATTCAATTTGTAACATTGAAATATTTATTTTCGCGTTACTTAATACTCGTTCAATCTGTTTAATGTTAAAATTCGACAATCCAATTGCTTTGGTGAGTCCACGTTCAACTTGTTTCTCCATCTCAGCCCAAACTTTCACGAAATCAGTGTTTGGATCAATTCTCATTTGTCCATCTTTATCGATCGGGTGTAAATCGTCCCCGACTTCTTCGAATCCAAACGGAACATGAATCAAATAAAGATCTAGATAATCTAACTGCAGATCTTGCAAAGATTTTTTGATCCATTTTTCGACGTGTTCTGGTCTGTTTCCCGCCGCAGGAAGCTAAAACGTAATTATACAAAAGTAGTATTTTTAATATTTGAAAAGTACTAATGTAACAATCACGGTAACAACTGTTTTATGGTATATTATAAATTTTTTAATATTAATGCTTTATTATTACGTAATTACCTTTGTAACAATGAATACTTCCGATCGTTTAAGTTTCCCAGAATCGAACCATTTTTTAAGAACTTTACCAATTGCCTTTTCGTTCTCGTAGGCTGCTGCTGTATCGATATGTCTGTATCCCGCTTTTAAAGCAGCATCCAAAGCATTCATTAATTCTTCTTCATTTGCCTTGAACAAAATAATTCATATAAATATGTTGTACAGATCAATGCCCTGAGTTAATTTCATACATGCGCGCTAATTTGACTTTGGTACATAATACGCATAAACAGAAACTTCAGATTAAAAAATTAAAAAAATATATCTTTTACTCACAATTTTATGTAATCAATCAAATTAATGGAAATATTCAATTTGAGACTATAGACATAATATTTAGATAAATGTTTGGTAATAATTTATAAAACTATTAAATAGATCATTTAGACGTTTTCCACAGTATTAAAGATAACAGATCAAAGTTTTATACAAGTATGCAAAATTTATATATGAAAGTAAGGGCAGTTGCTTTTATCTATTTTATTATGTATTCGATTGAAGTGATTTTTTTACAAAAGTAGGTGGTAGTAGGAACCTAAGTTCAAATCATCAAAAAGAAAACAATCCTCCACAAGGTATTATTTTTTCTATATTTTAAATATTAACATTTTATACTTAATATTGATAAAATATCATACATATTTTGAATATAAAGATGCACAAATTGTAATAATTTTGGAAAGTTAATAAACAGAAAGTTGCATGTAAAAAAGTAAGGTTAGAATCTAAATGCAGTAGGCTGTATACACACACACATTATCATTTGTATTCAAATCATGAAACGCAAAAGATTCTAAGAGTTTTTAATATTTGTTCATTTTCGTAATAATTGTTTAGAAAATGGATGGTTTTAGATGAAAATGATTTTGAGTTTGATGGCCTGGATATTAGTACAACTTATGTTAACTTTATTCTCCTGTGCTGTTGCTTATAAAAACAGTAGTGATTATTTATTTTTTAACAATTACAAGTCATTGCAATTGATAAAGCCATCCACTTTCTCAATAATTACCTTATTGTAAAGTACTTTTTTTATAAATGATAAAGTAAATTCTTTTGTTAAAACAAATTAAATTTACATTATCTGATAGTAAAAAATGAAAACTTTTAATTTATCTAAAGAATAAATTTAAAAATTTAAATATTATTATCGTTGTATACAACTCATGAAAATTTTAAGAACCGCAGCGTTTCCGTCTAACTTTAATGATAATACTAAGTTAAAAATAAATTTTTGCTTACGAGTTTATGACATAACCGGTCTGAATTTTAATTAAAATATATGTATTTTTTTTACTAATCATACCTGCCATGTGCCGAAGCCGAGAATTGGTATTAATTGTCCGTTCGGAAGTAAAATACTGTCACTCTTGTTCATCGTGTCTGTACTGTAGAACTGTCAGCACGTAAATGAATGGAAAATGTTGACTGCTACCTTCACCTGAAGCATTTATCCTTTCTAATTAACATATCTGCAATATATTGAAATGCTTTGGTACTTCAAGGTTCAGAAACATATATAGAATACAGCAATTATTACGGTTCTTGAAACGGGGAATTACTCTTAAAGAATTGATTTTCGATTTTTTGTTTTTTTATCGATTCGATATCGATTCTTTGTCAATTCAAATATTACCATGAGATTTGCCCATAGTTGGATTAAATATTCAATTAGTTAGTTAAAGTATACAAGCAATACACGCAATATAAATAATATTTGAATCAAAAGCGGAACCACTGACGTAATTAAAGACGAAAGCGGTCCTAGGCCTCTCGAAATTATTATAAATACACAAACATCCGCCGACTCATAAAATGTTATCTTTAACTAATAATGATTATAATTAATTTCAGGTGGTTGGTGAATATGAAAATACTGAAGCAAACAAGAAATACAAATAGCAATAATTGAGTGATGTATCACTGTGTAAATTGCGGAGCTGAGGTGGAAGAACTTTACAGAAGATACTGTCCAAACGTTTTAAAACTTTTGAAATGTGTACGTAATATGTTCTATAAATTTACTTACGCGCAAAGATTGTTCCGTTATTTATATAAATAACAATTTTGCTTCTTTTTTTATCTATATTTTTTAATACAGACTTAGAAACTGTACTCTATAGAATTTCAGCCTTCAAGCTCGAATGATTTTTAAGAGAATAAATCTTCAAGGATCAAAAAGTAAGGCATAATCATTGCAACGTGGATTCGTAGATAATACAAATTTTCCATTCAAATAATAAAAGAGTCATTATTATATTTAAAGATTGACACGTGATCTTAACTATATTTTTTTGTGTTATCGCAATGACGAATGAATATTAATGTAATTTAACCATTTTGTTATCTTATAACTTTTGTCCGTAATATTTTCTTATCTTTCATATTTTTTAATATACTTAAGCATTTAATTATAAATCGAATATCCTGTATATCTTAATTTTTTTCGTATCTCCGGGTCATATTGAGGAAAAGCGGTCTACAAGATGCTGAGAATGTGATAGCCTGAGGCTTCTATGAACTCGAAATAACCGACTTTCTCCGGTACAGGGCTAGACATTTTGATGCCACTAGGGCAACTATATTTTATCATTCATTCCTGAGGGAAATTAACTCGTTTTATCAAAATAATTGTCTGATAAACTTAACATTTCGATTATTTTTTACTAGTAAACTCTTGATCCTTTTTTAAATATTCAACGATTAAAAATTAATTTTAAGATCAAGAATCAATTACCTCTGTTATTTACCTATATTCTACCTATTCTTACCTATATTTACTTATATTCTACAAAAAAAGAACATTGTAAAATGATAGCTGATAACCGGTTTGTGGGATATACTTGTAAATACTGAATAAATCATTAACTCACTTTTGTAATGTTTCAACTGTATCTGTTTCAGGATGCATGCGGTCATTCGGCCGATAAGTACATCGAATACGATCCGGTTATAATCTTGGTCGATTTAATACTACTCGAAAAGAAAGCATACAGGCATCTGCTTTATAATTGCAATCTTAAGTCCTGTTGGAAACTCTTAATAATTCTTTGGCTGGTCGAGTCCTTTCGAAGCCTCTCTTTATGCAATGATAACAAAAAGTCTACCGAAATATCAAGAACATACCCGTCTAATTTCGAGAAGCATTGCAATCTCTATTTGATCCTGCTGCAGACCGCTTTCTCTTTCGCTTCGTTCATCCTTGTTGTGATCCTTCTAACCAAAATCAAGTGGTACATTTATCCGAAAAGTCGAAATAAATGCAGCGTGACGCATCTAACGAAAGCCTTAGTGATAGGTGGATCCGGGAAATTGTTGGGATTATTGGAAATCACTTGGGGACACATTTTTCTGGCGCCTCATTATTTCCTCATCTTGGGATACACCCTCCTGTGTATGCTCACTGCTTATTCGGGTAAGGGATCTTTTTACATCTAAAAAATATTATGAGACGCGTTAATGAACAGAAGTATTGATACAGTTACATGACTTACATTAATTATGTATTCATAACTTGTATAATTGTACTTTTGTACACTTTCAGTGATCACCAATAGCGGGAAAATGGAATCGTTAATCATTCTGGAAGCGGGAATAGTAATTTACAGCTATTCGTCTAACTTCTTCACTACAACATTTGAAGCTTTAGAATTAGTCTAATTATTTATTTTTTCATTTTGGTTTTATAATCTTATTTATACTGAAATAACATTAAGTTAAACTAAATAAATACATTATATTTTGTAATATATATTTAACATTCTTTAAGAGGTACGATACTCCATCCAAGGACTAATCTATCAAAACCTGAAGAGAACAAATTACAGACTCCGCTATCTTCTACCCAAGCTACTGATGAAACCATTCTTCTATGACCCTAAAATTAAATTCAAAATAATAATAGGCTAATATTTAGTAATTTGATTCGTTTAATGTGTACAGGATAAGAAAACAGTACCATTTACACCCTTAGTTAAATTGCAACTAACCTGTCTACTTGTTCTAGGCAATCTAGCTAATCGCTGACCACCGAGATCAAACAATCTAATCTGTCGATTATCGTGTGGAATTGCAACAATGCCAGTACTCGAAACTGATAATCGATTAGCAGCACTGTCACCTCTAATCGTAGCCAAAGGACTTCGTATATTTCGCAATTCCCATATCTTTACGCTTCGATCGTCCGATCCTGAGACGATTTTGTCCTCGCGGGTAAAAACAGCCGATGTTACCGTTCTGTATTAACAAAATTTTATTATCTATTACATTTGACCTACCTGTAAGTCTTAAAACTTATTACCTTACTATATTAATAGTATATTATTTATTTAACTCATACGAAACATGAAAGCAATAGAAAACTAATTTACTCTGTATGTGCCTGAAAAACGGAAACTGAGTGAATAGGTTCCCTGAAATCCCACAAGCGGAAAGTACTGTCTTTGCTTGAGGTGACACAAAGTCTTTGGGTATGATGTGTCGAAACATGAGAAAGTTCTTGATCGTGTCCGCACATGGTATGAATAATCTCTCCAGTTTCCACGTCGTACAAATTCGCGGTTCGATCCCAAGAAGCAGTCACAACTTGTTCTGCATCGGGTAACCAGTCCGCAGCCATTACGACGCCTACGTGGCCTAACAATTCTCGTACTGGAGTTCTGTAATGTTCAATAACATTTCTTATACATCAAATTGAACTTATTAATTTATTTTTCATTCATTTTCATTCATTTTTATTTTATATACATTAATGAAACAATTTTAAAAATGAAGATTACTTTTTATCAATTGTAGTAGTTCTTAATAGAGATTTCAAACTTAAAGAATAGAATTTCTTTGTGAAATAATTTGCTAGTATATGTATAGTAATTAAATAATGTAGAGAATTAATTTTGCATACACCACCTTAAAGTGGGAGGTTCTTCCTGTTCTTCATTCATAGGAATTGAACTGCTAAGATTCCTGTCACTATTCAATCCAGACAGATCTTCAGACGAATTCTGTCTTTTAGGAAAGTCCCAATCAACAGCAGCTTGCCATACATGAACAGAATTATCCCCACTGGATGTAAGTGCTAGTTCCTTTGTGGGATGAAAACGCACGGAGTTAACGGAACCGGAATGACCTAGGAGTCGAATAATTTTTTAATAACTTTTGAATTGATTTAAACGACAGAATAAAAGTTTATAGCCATATATAATTGAATAAATGAGGCAGATACCAATATATTGCAAAAGACAACGTCCACTATCCACAGCCCAGACTCTAGCACTGTGATCAGCAGAGGCTGTAGCAATAATTTGACCTGATCTTCCAACTGATACCTCCCAGACACCATCCCGATGTCCAGAATATTCTCTTTGCATGCTACATGTCATTGTTGGTGTTTTAAAGCTAGAAACTATTTTACTGGTTTGCGCTTTCAACTTATTAGAAGTTGTTTTTGTCTTTGGTGCTGAATTCCCTGCCATGGCTGAAATATCAGATGGATTATTCTAGTAGATAAACTACAAATGAATAAAAGGCATTAATATTTTAAATATGAACATCTTAATAATTTAGTTGAATAATTATTTGAAACATAACAAATATATCATAATTTTTTGATCATAAGTACTCTTACATTTTTGTTTGGAAAAACTTTTTGTATCTGGAAAGTCTGCAACATCTCCAAGAGGTAAGCTCCGTTCTCCAGAACCATAACATTCTCTTTCAAACCTCTCATTA
Source organism: Anthidium xuezhongi (assembly GCA_022405125.1). Lineage (NCBI taxonomy): Eukaryota > Metazoa > Arthropoda > Insecta > Hymenoptera > Megachilidae > Anthidium > Anthidium xuezhongi. Next base: position 4,343,396 of record CM039649.1, read on the forward strand.
AGGGTATCTATTTTCTCTTGTACTACAATAATAAACATTATCTTTTAATTATTATAACAACATAAAATATCTTGCATATAAGAGTTAATTGCATAATGGATTATTAATATAAAGTAAATAATGTTAAATTCATACATCCTAAATTTTCAGTATAAAGAGCCTCAAACTCTTTCTCTATCTGTTGAAACAAATCAAACAGTCGACATCGTACAGCTGGTGGTAATACATTATCATCAAGATCTGTACGAAAAGCTGCATAATGCTGTGCATTTGGTTGCAATGGAGTAGATCCACTTTGTGATTGCAACTCTGTATCTGTACTACTTTGTACTCTTGGAATAGAAATACGTTTGATTTTTCCAGAACTCTTATTTCCAGTTGTCACAGATGGTTCTCCTGGCATTTTTCACTCTGAAATTCCATTAACAAATATACATTGGTCAAAGAGAACAAATTTTATATTAAAACTTCATAAAATAGAATGAAATGTAAGTATGTAAAATACTTAATAACAGATTTTATTTTAATAACAGATACTTGATAGAAAGTTCAATACTTAACTGAACTACTTATAAAGAAAACATAAGTTGTATAATACTGCAAATATTTGTTACATAATTATTAGAAAGTTCATCCTTTCAAAATATGACAAGACATTTAAATTGAAATAAAGGATACCTATGAAAGCTAAACAGATGTAAAAATATATGAATATATTAATATAAGATATTTAACAACAATGATCATTATACTTATACAATGAAAACCTTGAACAGACGACAATAACCTATGGTTCATCAATTTTATTTTGTTTTACATTAAAGGTATTGTGCAGAAAATATCATTCAAAGCAATATAAAAATAAGTAAAAATAAAAATAGATACTTACTGTGTATATGTGTTTCTTGTGTTTAAACAAAAACAAATGTATGTCACCATACAATCTCAAGCAATCATAATTATATCTTTTATATTTAGTATAAAGAAACAATGATAAAATGTAACTTTTATACAATAAATTATAATTATTCAACAATTATTTAAGTTATATGGGCATAACATATTTATCCACATATGCGTGCATGCATACTACACACGTAAATTTGCTACAGAAAATATAAAAAAAACATAATCAGTATAAATTAAATACTGTGCGATAAATCGTTTCAAAACAATGGAAGTGCATAATATTTAAGTGATTGGTTATACTGTACTCCTCTTACCATACTACCTTGTAGTTATAAAGTTTGTCACTCACTTGTTCAAAAGTAATTTAAAGTAAAATATTTGTAACTAAAATACATCAAAATTATTAATTAATGAGTAACAACGTAAAAACTACAATTTATACATCATAACAAATCAAATTTACGCGACAAATTCAGTTGTCAACTGAATTTGTCATAAGCATATTTGTCATATTCACGCACGCGCTCAGAAAGCACGTATATATACCTACGCATAAAGTTAATTAAAAAAATAATATGCATCAATTGAATTTAATAATGTTAAATATTGAAGAAAAATAATAATAACCTATTTTATTTGATTTATGTTATTGACAATTAAAATTAATGTGTTGAAAGATAAATTATATACTTTTAAATTTATTTGTTCAATAAATAATGAAGTTTTTTTAATAATGTAGAAAATACATTTAATATATTATATTTAATATAAATATAAATATCAATATCAATATTTATAGTTCATGTCATATTTAACTATTTATACTCTACCTACCTCTTTATTTTTTGAAGTTGAGATTTAATAATGTAACAAAAATCTTAAAAAACTATTATTATAAATTTTTATTTATATAGTAATTTTCAGTACAATGTTTTAAGTAGTTTCAGAAAATTATGAAAGGAACAGGATTTGGCATATTTATTTTATATTTTAAATGACACTATAATGTGTCAAATAGACAATTATTTACAATTTACATCACTTTTGACACAATAATATTTCACTGAAGGATTGGAAAGTAAATGAACAACTTTCAAATAAATACATTTTAATTAACATATCTTATTTTACATTCGAATAGTGAATAAGACAATTATGAATTATCCAATTAGCAGGAGGAACAAAAAACGGAACTTCCGTTCTTTTCTTAAATTGTTGTATACTACTAAAATTCAAAAGCTTAATGCTATATCTTTTTTTTTTTGTCGTGTTCTCTCTGTGCGTTTATTTCATCAACTCTTCTGGTAAATTATAATTATTGCCAAAAGAATAGCAAACTGAGTGGACAAATAAACATATTTCCAGTGTTGTAACCAATAAATATAACGTCAAAGTGTGATCACACTTTCGCGACCTGCTCCCACTCCAATCCATTTAACTGAAACATTAATATTTAATGTTAAAATTATTACTTTTACCCTTAACGATTAATTTATAGAACAAATAATAAAATTTGTAAGTGTATTACCTGGTACATTAAGATAATTTTCTATTAATTGTACATATTTTCTGGCATTGGGAGGCAATTTTTCCAAAGAACGGACACCCTTGGTCATAGATTGCCAACCGTCCATCGTCTTATAAATTACCTCTACTTTTGCTAATTCAGAAGTACTACTTGGAAAATAATCTATTTCTTTGCCATTTAATCGATATCCTACACCAACTTGAATTTGTTGAAGTGTATCTAAGATATCTAATTTTGTTAGAGATAATGCTGTATACCTATAAATATTATTTTTATTACAAATATATAATTATACGCTAGTGCATACTTAATAAACCAAAAATATTTTGTATGACTACATTTCGCTTACCCATTAACCATAGCAGTAAATTTAAGAAGAGTTAAATCTAGCCAACCGCAACGCCTTTTTCTATTTGTTGTAACTCCAAATTCGTGTCCTTTCTTTTGTAAAAACTCGCCTGTAGCGTCTAAAAGTTCGGTAGGGAATGGACCATCCCCTACTCTTGTGGTGTACGCTTTAACTACACCGACGACTTCCCCAATATATAATGGGGGAATCCCAAGTCCAGTACAAACACCACCTATACTACAGTTGGAACTGGTAACATAGGGATATGTCCCAAAATCAATATCCAGCATCGCAGCATTTGCACCTTCAACTAATACTTTTTTCCCTTCGCGTAATGCTTGATGTAAATACTGAACTGTCTCCTTTACCATAGGTCTTATTCTTTCTGCATACCTGAAAAGAACACAAGGTATCATTTCCATTGTTAGGGTTTCATTAAATTATCTTAATCATATTTCACATTTTATTTGCAGTCATAAATATGAAAATACCCACTCTTTGTGTCGTTGAAGCTCTGCTTTCACATCAACTTGAAGTGCTGGGAACATCTTCTGATACGATGTCACCAATGATTCAAATTTTTGTGAAAATTTATCAAAATCTCCAAGAAGATCACCGATCCTAAGTCCATTTCTAGCAGCTTTGCTTGAATACGTTGGTCCAATTCCTTTCTTAGTGGTACCTAAAGACTGTGTACCTTTTTCTAGTTCTTGAAGACCATCAACTTGTTGATGAAAATCAAATACTATGTGTGCGCGATCGGAGATCACCAATCGTTCCTGCCAGTTTTTCAAACCTTTTGCTTCATTACTCTCCAGTTCTTCAAACAGACCTGGTAAATGTATTACTACCCCATTTCCTGAAACAATGATAAAAAATAGCATTGAGCATTATTGTATATCATTTAATTACTTTAAAATAATGTATGGTGACATGATAGAAAGGTGTAATATATCTTTTTATTACAATACTAAGAAAGAAAGAAATTGCATGATACAATTATAATAGCATGATTTCAATTCATTTTAATATATACAGGTTGTTGTCAACAAGGTTTAGATAAATGTGTGATAAAAAATACATCTTTTCTATTTGATATCGAATATTTGTTCTACAACATTTGCAGAAATTAAAGACTAAAAGTTTTTCGGTCATTATTTGTTTCATTTCCTAAGTTTGTATCATTTTTAAAGCGAGCTCGAAGCGGATACGCTAGCTTGCGGGCATCTGGCGGACGAAGCACGGAGTTGCTTCGTGAGGTGTCGACAATGCTCGTGTGCATCCGGCGGATGCCCGCAGACGGGCGTGTGACGTTGGCCGCTGGTCTATAACGGGCGTTGAGCAGAGAGACGTTACTAACCATGTCGAATACAGATGGCCGTAATTCGACAAGAGTGATCCTCGAAGAGCTTGACGCCGAGCTATTTATCGAGGAGGTAAAAAAATTTCCTGAAATATGGGACTTAAATTCGGAGGAGAATAGGGATAAAAAGAAAAAGAACGCGGCATGGGAGAAAATATGTGAGAAATTTTGTGTGAATTTCGGGGAAAAAACTGAAGAAGAGAAACAAGATCTCGGTAATGTAATGTATAATTAATTATTACATTTCGGATAAAGCTTGTTTTGTTTTGATAACTTGCGCGTATCATTTATAAAATTAATTAAGTTCATTTGTTTATTTTTTACTTTGCCGTATTAACCTTGCATCAATATAAATGACATGAATGTTGAAGTTTTCAAAATTTTTAAATCCCCTTCTACGATTAGTGTATTTTCAAATTTATATCCATCTTATCTCGCAGCAAAACTAGAATGTTGTTTATCATTTTTTTAAAATTTAAATTTTTAAATGTAAAACTATCAGGCATTTAAACAAATAATTATAATCCGAATCAACTACAGTCAACAAAAGTTATGGAACACAATTATGTACATTGCACCACGCATGTGCGGCGCTATCAGTGGTGCTTAAATGCTAAATACAATATAGTTTTATCACGCTTGCAATTCGTTCAATTTCAGCGTTGTATTACTCCAAGATTTATTATATTTTTGTTTTTCTAATTGCCCTTTATAACATTTTTCACAATAGAAACTATGAATTAGAAAATAACTTTCAGTTATCATGACTGTAAAATGTTTATCAGTGATAATTGCTTGTTGGTATTTGAGAATCACTGGTGGCACTACTGGTGGCGCCACTTAGAATCTCCTTATCATACGGTGCGATTAGATTTTACAAGTCAGTAAAAAATATCTAAAAAGCATTGTAATTAATAGGTATTTTTACAACTTTAGCGTATTAGATATTCATAAGGTAATAAAAATCGATATCAGTAATTGATAATTTGATAAAAGATAACAGCATTTTCATAGCTTGCAGTGCGAATGTTGTTTCAAATTCCTATACATTCTTCTTTTTAGTTAAATATTTTTGAAAACAGTGTCATGAAAGAAATGATTTTTAAATTTATCAACAAAAACATTATTAGAGAGGGGGATAATAACTCTGTTTCTAACCTAATTCGTATCACTCGTAAAATTTTTAGTAAGGCGGAAGTAACATTTTCTCTCGTAAGGGATTTCATTCAGAAACGTTCAATATGATAAACACAAATACTTATAATATTATAAAATTGAAAAATTATGCTAGTACAAAATACATAATTATTAGCATTTTAATCCTCGAGTGACGGACCATGAAGATATCCAACAATTTAAATTGAATTTCTGATTATTTTTGAAATTTCAAAGCATTTCTCTAAATATTTCATCCAATATTTTGCATAAAATTTAGATTTATATAAAAATGTAAAAATTTGTAGTTATTGGCGCTAAACACTAATAATTAATACATGCGCTATTTCAGTTATCGGTAGGCTTGTTGTGTACAGTCGCTGATATATTCTAGAGTTAAAAGTAATTTTATGACTTTCACTATCAAGTAAAAATAGAAATTATCGGTTTTTTATTCCTATTTTGTTGTTTTTACTTCAGTGAAGAAACACATGAACAGGTGGCGAAATATACGCGATCAGTATCTGAGAACCGTTCGCAAAAAGAGAAGGTACAGCAATCACAACAGGCAATACATTTACGCTCGACGATTATCCTTTCTACAAGACCTGGACAAAGCTGGGGCAACGGCGTCCTATATGGACGGTGACGAAGAAGCACCGGCTACCGACGACGATCAAATGAATATACCCTTTGTCACCAGCATGGAGGAAGAGCCGTTAATAAAACGCGAGCCGTGTTTAGTCAATCATTTGCAAACACCAGTTCCTTGTAGCGTCGAGGAAATTGACGACGATAAATCGTTCTTCAATTCTATACTTCCTTTGATACGATCGTTCAATATCGAGCAGAAAATTGAATTCAGATGCGAGGTATTGAAGCTTATAAAGAGAGTCAGGACATGAGACATTCCTTGACATCGCATGCACACATCACATCCACGTGACACAGTATCCTGTGTATATATTTTTATATGTATATATATATATCGTGATTCTTGTATCGTTGTACATATTTTGTTAAGATTACTATGTAATAAGAAAATGCTGTGAAGTACGAGAACTATTTAAGTTTAGGTCATTGAAAGGTAGACGAATTATAGCGAAAATGATACGAACCAAAGTTTAAAAAAATCGACAATTGTAAAAAGTTCTGTTCTTTATAGGAACTTGATTCACGATTCTACCTCTTTCAAGTCTTCGACGAGTATTCTACAATACTCTTCTAGTGTAATATAGTACTTTTATGGTATGTACATGTCGATATATCGTTCCTAGACTGTGGATCTTTGTGCAGCTGAAATCAACCCTTTTACAATTTGGTAATAATTTTATATATTTTACAAATGTGTTGTATGATTCAATATTGCGCATAAAAATCCGCAGTCTAATTATGACACAGTGAAAATGTAATTTCTTCTGCTAACTTATTTATTTTAGAACAATTTTTTCTTTTCTAATGAGAAATAAAAATCGAATGAATTATTGATTATTGATTAGAAACTGAGAACTAACCCTTTCATTATTTCGTTTCAGAATGGCACACGTTCTTTAAAGAATTTCAAGAATTATTAATAAAACATACTAAATAATTTTTGTCCAGAATCTAAAAGTGACAGTACTTTATAATTAGTAAAATTAATTGGAGGCCTAAACATGCCAATAACCATGAAGGGGTTAATGTACAAGTGACATTACTTGTTTTTATCTTTTAGCACTGATATTATTTTCAATACTATTTTCAAGAATCAAACGCAATTGAAAAGTAATCAAGTAGTTGTTACACCTTCTATTTTGAAATTCATAAATCAATCGATATCGTCGGTAGGAATCGATTGGAAGGATTATTTGAATTATTCATTGGGTACGATTATACGTAGAAGTGGATGATACGCAAATTTTGCACGGTTCAGGAAGTTGATTTAAAAAAGGGGTTTGATATTTGCCTTCTAAATATGCCTAAAGAGGACCCAAATAAATGGTAAAATATTGAACAAAATTGTTCAATGTCTATTTAAAAATGCTTATGAAATTCCACACAATCAACCAAGATATTTCACACCCAACATATTTCCACTAATTCCATAATTTGTATTTTTTAGCCGAGAGAGCATAATATAGAAATTTATCATTTACACGTGATTTCTTGGAGATGTTATATCTTATAATTTTTCATAATTGAAGTTGGTATTTCAAGTGCAAAAGGTTAACGATTTCTTCTTATTATCCGAATTACAAAAGCGAAACACGTACATATTACATTGAATACATACATACAGGAGACAAACTGTGTAGAAAACGGTGCAGTTAATATGTTACTGTATGACAGACGCGGTTAATTAACATTCGAACAATATAGTGATTAAACACTCCGCGAAAATAGTGAACAATTGTTTTACTCTTTCAGTAACAAAGCTAATAACAATTACTAATTTATTCCGAAGAATTTTAAATATCGTTTATTATGTACTGAATGGATTCATATGAAATTTAGTTAACAACAGAAGTTAATTTATATAGTAAAATTTCACTTGCAAGTAACTTTGATAAATATCTCTGTATTGTACACGGTAAATGTATATGTTATTCTAATTTTCATTTATAAGCGAAACGGAACACCAGGACATAGTATGCGAAATTAATGAAGTGTTAAACATAGATGCGATCGAGAATTTTCTGAATTCTTAAAATACACATATACGTATGAATACCGTGCGAATAACGTAAAACAGAACGCTCAAATTCACTTTTTTTTTAACTTAAAGATACCAAAAGAGCACGCGCGGGACATAATTTAAATAATTCTCAAGTTCAAATTTTTTTCTAAATTATATTACCACTTTTTATAACAGAATAACTTTTTAAATGATCTATTCACCTTAAATAAACATTTATTACGATAATATAAGTAAGTATATTTATTTACTTTTATGTATGATAAAAAATATCATATCGTAAGTAATATATTTTATAATTTTTGGTTTTATTTCTTAGAAAAGTTAATGTTGATTGGGTCGTATCTGATTCAGCTATGGTTTTATAAGTTATTCTGTTTCAAAGGGTACACGAATACAATTAGCGACAGAGCCATATGTTTGTATCTAATTCCACAGTGTAATATCTTATATGAACACCAATTTAACTCCGTGTCAGAATGTAACGTTAAATCATCCTTGAAAATTTATTAAAGCCTTACGTCAATCGTTATTGAAGAACAAATAAACGGACACGTCTAAAGTACTTGTTATGATAATAAAATAGGCTGAGACAATGACGTTCTAAAATTGGTTAATTAATTTATAAATGTTCATTTAAGATTATAATAATAATAATAATAATAATAATAATAGAATTTCAATAATTTTCAATATTTTGTTCTTGGTGAATGTTTAAATCATGCCCTATGAATCTTTTAGTATCTTTAATGTTATAATAATATGGCATTTCTTGTTTTGTAGAATTATTTATTCTGCAAAAAAAAAAAAAAAAAATATATTTCTAAAACACATTTCTAAAAATATAATATTAACAAGAAGTGAAAAGTTAACATAATTCTACCATTTTCTACGAAAAGAAATGTTACCCTGTAAATTCATTTAATTACAATTATTTTGTTTTCAATATTATAACTGTCTTTTTATTATTTGCAAAAATCGAGTTTATCCACAAGAACCTACTACATAATTTATCAATATATTTTCCAATAAATAAACATGTTAAAAAAAAAAAACTAACTTTCAACTTTAAAATTGTTTAGAATTCATTTGAAATATTTGTCAAAATCGTCAATAATATCCTCGATATGGATCGATTTAAATGAAACATTCCATAGAATGTTTTTTAAAAGAAGAAATAATTCTTCGATAAAAGAAGAGACATTTCAAATTCAAAATGAATGTTTGAGACGCTCCGTTTCACGAAACTCGATTTTATCAGAACTATCGACATAATATTGCAGACCACCATGATCGAAAGATAATTACCTATAACCGAAGTGCATCTAGGATTCATTATTCCACTGGGCAGAAGATGGAAATGGAACTCCGCATCGTCTACTACTACAGTATGCCCGGCATTGTTTCCTCCCTGCAAAATGAAAATTTTCCTTTTGCTCCCTGCAGATACTCTTGTTTTTTTTTTTTTTGCTGTATCTTTAATTTGTGTTCCATAATTTTGTTCATCGTTTTTTTAACGAAAAAAGACTTCGAACCAGAGGCCACAATATTTTTTTAACATTGATCTATAATTCATTTTTTGATTCTGGTTTTTAAGAAATTTAATTCTGAAGAAATAAAAGTTGGATTTTCAAGTTTGAAATTGTTTTGTGGTTAAATATAAACCAGTAAGTAGTAATAACTGGTAATAGTTATTCGGTTTCTGTTAACACGAAATCACTGTATGGACTCCGTCCAATTTTTTTTATATTTGTGCTGGCGATTATGAAAGTGGTGTAAGTTAAAATTCTAAAAATAATGAATTTTTTTATTCATTCTGTAAAATTAATCGATGTTACAAAATAAATGAAAAATTCATTATTTTTAGAATGCAGACTCATATTATTTTCACAATTAATGCAATCACCCTTTAAAAATATAGTATTTCGAAATTTCTAAGTCGCTAAAAATATAATATTCCTTTTCTTAGGTTTTTACACGAAAAAAATATAATATTTCCAGCCAGAGTGAAAGAGTTAAGATATAATAATTAATGGTGATCGAAATGAATGAATAATTCAATTAACTTCAAATTCGAATAAAAATTTCAAGTTATGTAATTAATTTATGAAGGCGATTGATATACTATGTAACAAGGAATATTGTTATCAAATTTTGTAATTAAATTACGATAAAAAAATTCACATCATTATGCAATATCTTCATGATTATTGAAGCTATACTTCAAATTTGATAAGAAATGACAAACACAATTATGAAAAGGGTTTAAGAATTCTTTTTATAGAAATGCATGTTTCTAATTAATTTATTTCTTTTCCAGAAAAACAAAGTCACACAACGAGGGATTAAATAGAAGGTTATCGACTAAAATTCCAAAAGAATTTGCAACTCTGAGGTCTTATATAACTTTATAAATGCTGACTGTACTCTATCATAAATTCGAACCTCCCATGAAACATTAATCTAACTATTATAATTTTCTTTTCAGAGCTGCCTTCGATTCACTGACATCGCATAATCAGACACCGCAGATTTAAAACGCTAAATCAGCTCAGTTTCGTATTAACTTGTCTTGTCTCAAAGTCTTCTTTTTCTGCGAAATTTGAATATTTTGAGGTGAGTTAAAAATCTGTTCGTTAATATTCATTTTTTGAACGATTTACTATCAGTATTTTACATAAAATTAAAATTAAAACCTTTGAAATCTTTCAAAGAACTTTGAAATAAAAGAATTTATTTCTGAATAACAAAAGTACTGAATATTATTGGAATTTAATTTAATAATAATATACTATATTTTATATATTTAATTTTTCCTTGACTTTAATTCATTCGTTTAATTGAGATTAATATTCACCCGTTCGGTTTGACATTAATTTATCGATGCGAACTACTCATTTATGTAAAATCATACAAACCATTTGTATGGTTTAACTGCTTTAGTTGTAATTTTAAATTTCGTCAGAATTTGTCTGCCGGTGCTAACAGGCCACCTATTAAATTACGAATCAGTCATTTCTAGTTAATATTAAAGTATACTTTAAATAAATTTGAATAAATATAAGAAGTACTCTAATAATAATTGATTAATTAATTAAATGAACCGACTAAAGTTTTCCTTTTCAAATACAAAATGCCAAATTCAAATCGAAAAAAATATTTAATTATTTTTTGTTAATTATTGAAATTTAATTCTGTTTTTTGAACTCGTATCTCACTTCCCATAACATCATAGATTTCAAAAACATAATATAAATTATTATTCATTATTTATGTATAGATTTATCTAATTCTGCACTAAATATGAGAACATTTTATTCATTTTAAATGTGTAGTCTTCATTCGTTGCTATTCTTATTCTTTTTAATTATACATTTAATAAAATTGCTTCCATTCGAACTGAAAATAGAAATTATGCAGCATATCGTTGCATACTAAATGTGAAATTATAAAAGTGGAAGTAAGCACCCGATTTTATCTTATGTAATATTGTCAACTAGTGCCAAGAGACACAAAAGACTTGATATAATGGATTGCTAGAAATAATGTGTTAAACGCATCATTTTCCTTGTATTGGGTAATGTACATAAAACACGTTAATTTACGACTTTTTTTTCTAACAAAAATTTGTATTTATTTTCAGGTACCCACATCGATTCTTCGAAACATTCTACAGAAGATATTCGGTCATTCTTTTTTTAAATATTATTCTTGTAAGTACTTGTTATTTGATATTAATACACAAATTTAATTTAATTCAAATAGAATGAAAAATATTAAAGTTGAAAAGCAAATTTACAAAATTAAATTTATATACATACATTCTTTTAAAATAAAATCTAATAGCATTTATAAATATATATAAAATAATTCATATAAAAATACAATTTAATAGTTTAATGCATTTGTCTTTTAAAATCTATCATTCGATTGCGTGTACCTTTTCATATTATTTCTTAAACTTTCTTTTTTCCATTAATTGTTTACAAGGAACTTAAGGTGAGCAAGTTAATCGATTCAATCCGTGCGTAATGTCGGAGGTAAGCAATTGTTAAATCATTCTGAAGGATTGTAAGGAAAATAACGGCGTCCGATATTGTAAATAACATACAAAGTTAGGAAAAATTCCGCAACCTACATCAGATAAGAAACAACATGGTAATTAAATTTCAAGGAGAAAAGAGAATGAAAACCGCGTTATCCCACGCAATTAAATCAACACTTTTGCTACTTCAACATTATCATTCTGCACAGTAATGAACAGCAATACAGATACCCGTTGTATTAACTCGAAAACAATGATAAGACTGAACAAATATTCATGGTTTTTCTTTTCATTTGCAAAGGTAAATTAATATTTAATCCTTTATCCCTTAATTTCTGTATCTTGTTTAATTTAAAAATTATTTATTGTGATTTTCTGATTTAAAGAATCATTTTTAGTCATTTTTATTAAGTTGCTGTACATCAAAAGCAAACTTCGAACGATAGAAAATCAGATGCAATTTGATGACATCAAATTACCGCATAATAGTGCCTATTGTACATCAATTTGAAGCTTAAAGTTTGATCAATACGACCCTATTAACATTTCATCAATATTCTTAATACAAAATGGCTGAGGCTTCGTTGGAACAAATAAAAATTCCATTCCAAGAATCGTTGTCTATTTCAACAAAGAACTATTTGAACTTTTATCAAGAATATTGATAACACTTCTATTAATTAATTGTTATTAAACTTTATATTTTAAAATGATGTGCAGTAAATACTATTTTGCAAAACTTTTAAGCCATCAAATCTTATTAGACTTCGAGATTAGCCATTCTTTGATTTAACTGGCAACCAGCCATTTTATATTAAAAATACTAATGAAATATTTATATGATTATTTTCATCAAACTTTAAGCTTCAAATTGGTACGTCATATGCACTATTTCGTGATACTTTTCTGTCATCAAATGCTGTTAGACTCAATACGTTTCGAGATTAGTCATCCTTTGCTGTAATTGGCAATCAGCCATTTTATATTAAGAACTCTAATGAAGAGTTTGTATAGTTCTTTTCATTAAATTTGAAGCTTCGAATTGTTATGCCGTATATCCCATTTGGTGGTACTTTTCTGTTATCAAATCCTGTTTGACTTTACACATTTCGAAATTTATCATTTAATATACAACAATCTAGTATTTTTCTTTCAATGAATTTTAATAGATCGATCAAATTATACACTCTACAAATTCTTTAATTTTGTGCAACGTAATAATGGCCTTTAATCATTGAACCAATGAAACATCAATTTTCTCGTGAACAATGCGACACTAATCGAAGACAACGATAATTGATGCGCCAGAAAGATGAACTATTTAACAAGAAGACTGCAATGCGCATAATCGTTATACTATTAGAAACATGCAAAAGTTTAAATCTCATTTTAAAAGTTTCTACCTCATTTTCATGTCAAATATAATTGCCTTCATTTTCTCTAATTTGGCTACCAGTCGCTTAATGATACAAAAAGGCGGGAATTGATTTGAATTTAATGCAGTGACGGCCGCATATCGCGTGGCAACTTTATACATTTTAAATTGCTTAGTTTCTAGATTACTATAAAACTATATTCAGAGCTGCAAAATTAATCTATTGACTGGGATTAGTACTTAATAGAATAGATTAAAATAAGGTAAAAGATAATGGCGCGAAAGATTAAACTTTGAGAAAAGACGTAAACTTTATAAATAATATATATGGGGTGAATTTTGAAACACAACTATTTCCAATAATTATAAAATCATTTGCTATAAGAAGAAAGATTTCAAATTGCATAGTTTCTAAGGGGATACACAGTTCCCTAATCAATTTAATGCTATCTCATTCTTTTATCAAGATATCTTCAATTTTTTTTTACTGAGCAAAGATAGTTTATTATTTACAAGTAAAGTATAAAGTTATAAAAGAATCATCAAATCTAATGAATAAAAACTAAACAATATAATTAATAAATTTAACAAAACATAGTTATCACCTTGAGAAACTTAATTCTTGATTTTTTAATTGTTATTAAAATATTAATTACAAATCGTAAAATTAAAAAAATTGTACATTCCCTTTAGGAACAAATTATGTGCGAATACATTACAATACATGGTTTTAAGAATGCTGATAACAAGCTGATAAATATGAATCATAACATTCCAAAAACATGGTATAAAATAATCAAAAGGAATTTATATATCACAAGATACATGGGGATTTCATTACAACTTATCATTTCTTAAACATGCTAAATGTAATTTTAAAATATATTAAGTATTTAAAGTAGTTAGGATGTATTTTACATATACAAAGATCAATTATCATATATAGTGCATCATTAATGTGATGTTGATATTAACAAAGACACGATTACACTATAACAGTTAATTTTCAGTGCAATGTATGCAAACAATAAACATTTCTTTGTATGCTATATAATTAAAAATTATCTACACTGTTTAAACAATACAGTTTAATGTATTAATAATAAATATAAACTGCTTCATTTATACATATAATACAATTTCATACACGTACATATAAATTATAGTACATTTTTCACATATATGTTGCAACGAAGAGATTTTAAATTTCAATGTCAATTGCAATAGTTGTTACATAATAATACATATGTTCCTGAGAATGTTGTATGTATCAATGTATATATAGATTGCATACCGTTTTATACATTTTGCATTACAAGGAAATATAATCATCATAGTATAAAGGTGTATTTAACATACTATCATTAAATAACAAATTTGTAATTACAAATCGTGAGACATTATACAAAAAGAATAAAAATTTAAATAAGAATGCATATGCAAATAGGTAAAAAAGTGGAAAAGTGGAAAAGTGGAAAAGTTGAAATAAAAGTGTACTATTATATTCACCGTAATATAAAAATGGTAATATAAAATAATACAGTAGTATATAATACAAAATTCGTATGGTAAAATAATAAATAAAGTTAAAATACGAAAATTGTTAAAGGAGAGCTTATCAATTCAGGAATTAAATTATAACCTATCAAATATTTATTAACCGTAAAATTAAAATAATAGACATATAAAATAATTATCGGCTATATAAAATGAAAAATATTAAAATAGAGAAGAAACACTAACAATCACGTGACATAGACGAGAAAAATAGAGAAGCGGAAATGTTTTTTTTACGATTTAAAATGAGGTAACATAACCAGAAAAACATAATGAAAATGTTTAAACGAAGGAAATAGTATTGCAATATATTTATGTCGACAGGAAATGGCAACTTCTTTTGTTTAGAACGAATAAGTGTTTGAACGTTTGTATTGAAAAAAAGGCGGACGGGAACGTAAAAATGGCGGACTCACCTGACACCTGCAGACGACGTCAGCATCCATGGCAAGCATATCAACGACCTTGCCTTTACCTTCATCACCCCATTGCGCTCCGAGAACGACAGTAACTTTTGCCGAATCGTTTGATATACATTGCTTTTTTCGTGGAGAAGCAAGAACGCCGTCCCCGTTCGCTTGTTGGATGGAACGCTGCATCTTTTGTATACGAAAAATATTCGTAAGTTTTCGAGCGATTGAACAAACTGCGCGCGCACCATACAACACGGAAACCGTCGCGCGACTGCTCAAACATAAAATGGTAGAACCGTTTAGCTGTCTTTATATCTATCCGTCGAACGTAAGGACATCTGGGGAGAGAAAAACTAAATATTGCATAAACGAAAGATTAGAGATTCGTTCAGAATCATCGTGGTACAGTATAAATTTAAATCTCATTGTCAATGTTAAATAAAGCGGACGATCAAAGTATTAGAGTCACCTGCATATTAACTTTATCGTTACTTTTTAACTGTACTTCGTAGAATTACAGAAGTTTGTTTATTTCATATACTTTTAATGGGCAATGTTATTATAATTTTAATTCTAAACAAATACTACAAAATGTACTTTTCGTATTATGATTTTGAAGATTTAATTATTCATTGCACAACTTGTAATCTTCAATTGGTGAACTGGAATTTGGAAAATTCTCAAAATGTTTTGAAATTTGAAATCATAATGTTCAAAAATTATTAGTAAAAGTTAAAAAAGTTTATTATAATTGTTAAAGTAATGTGTAATACATCTGTTATTTATTATTACACCAGTATAATGTTCTGACAATACCTTTAGTTTTTAAAAAAGATATATTTTAGTAGTGGAAATATGCAAATCATAGCATATAAATAATTTAATAATTTAATTGATGTAATGAAATCTTAATTTGAAATTATTTATTGAAAACTTATTTCATTTTAATATGATTGTAACTGATATCTTTATAGTACAAAAGTAACATTAGAAAAGTATTCTAGTTACATTCCATAAAATATAAAATATTAAAAATAAACTTCTATTATAAATATAAATTAGACAATAAATATATTTCTTCTTATATGCTAGTACAAAACTCACGGCGCTCTCTGGCACGTCTGTTTTGAAACCAAATCTTTATCTGAAACAAACAAAGTTATAATTATATGAAAAATATATTTAGTACAATTATTTAAAAAATATAAAATTTTATTGTGGACAAATTTTCCATAATATATTCTATTTATTAAGAAATTAATACATTGATTAAAAAATAATTACATACTGAATAACACTGATAACAAAATGGAAATTTACCCTATTAGGCGGTAATTTTAAAACGTCAGATATATCCAGCACATCGTTTTTTGATAAATAAGCAGAATTTTGAAATTTCTGTTCAAGAAAATCGAGCTGGAACATTGAAAACGGTATTCTTGGATAAAAACTCGGCTTTCGTTTATTTTTACCGATCGTTGGTTTTCTAGGTATTTTTGGCGGTCTGTATCTCGTACAATGAAGCCATTCTAACTTCTCTATATCTCGTATCACTTCCGGTTTTTCCGTTTTGCCTCTGGAAAATTCTGTGCCTCCCTTATTTCGATTTTCAAACAAATGTTTATTATGTGTCGTGTCAAATTTTCCATTCAAATTACACCTTAAAGTTTTATATTGTTTCTCTAATCCACTACAATTTTTATTCGAATATTTGATACAACCATCATTAAATTGATCACTTTGGTTATGTTTCAATTGTGTTTTCTGTTCCGTATTCAATTCTTTGTCGAAGGTCTTGCAATAATTATTTTCAAATGTTTGTTCACAATTTGTATCGATTTCTTCGGGTTCAAAGCTTTTAGAATTTATTGCGCGCCCGTTTTGAACACATCGAACATCTGATGGCGCGTTCGTGTCGTTTGAATTCAATTTTTCTCGCTCAGAACATTCTGAAATATTCCTATCACTTTCATTATCGATGTGCAGTTTATTTTCGTTTCGATTGTATTCAAAACTGGCGGCAGCTATCGAATTATTACGACATTCGTTTGAAAATATTTCAGAATTTGTTTTACATTTTTTCTTCGCGTCTGTGTCACTTTTTTTTCGAAAATTTATATCACGATCATCCATTTCACTTAGTTTATCATTTATTTCTTGCTCCGACGTTGTACAACCTCCTTCAAAATTATTTTTAGTAGAGGAATCCTCACGTTCTTCCGTTCGAACACCGAGCTGACATGTTTTTTCGTTTTGAACGAACGAATTTTGTCGTTTGTCCGCCAAAATACTCTCGATACTGAAATCTCTCGTTTCTCGTGTCGGCATCATGTCGAAACATCGACTGTAGCCGCTTAATAAACTCCTCTTTTATATATCACCCTAAAGTACGACCCCCGAATTTTGCCAACTTGCGGTTGCTGTGGTTCGGTTTCGAATTAAACGCATAGTTGAACTTTTGATGTTATCTTGTCCGACCAGTGTTACGACCTACCAGCGACTTTCAACCTTAACTTTCTTTGCACAATCGAATTTTGCTCGCAAGATATTGTATTTCTTGTTTTTCTTCGCGTGACACCGAGATTACACTTCCGTCCCTCCAACATTAATTATTATTTCCTCCTTGCTTTATTGCTTTCAATAATCATTATTTTTATTTGTTTAAGATTCCAATCCTTGGACATCAAAATATAAAGGTTTGAATTACGATTGATCCAGGTTTCAATTAATAAATGCAATAATAAAAATTGGTAACAGCAATTATATCATTACTGATATAGTAATAACTTGATTTATTTTTCATTCGGGATTGTTGAGCAGTTGACAGGAAATAAATTGAAGGGATTGCAATGAAAGGAATCATGAAGGTAATACGACAATTATAAATTATAAGGGAGGAAAGTAGAATCGGGTTGATAAACACTGCTCAACTGGTAGTACTCTAAAATATCATGTAATCTAGAACACATTATCCATGGAAGTATCGATCGGTGTCCTTTAATAACAATGTAATTGATACTCCTGTAGGGAGAGAGGAGAAAAAATCAGTTCAAGCGTGGATACATCCCTTATGCATTGATTTGAATGGGGCAGATGGAATGCAAGGGGGGTACGTGTAATTGGACCGACCGTGGAGTATCAGGATTATCCGATGAACACCGCAAAGGGAACATATAAATATTTAGACGTTTTTACGTCACTTGTAATAATACACTTGAATTGGCAAACGCTTATGAACGGAGGCGTTTTTTGAATGTACAGTAAAGGACCCTCGAATTCGCGGTTCGACGGAGTTGTGTTTAAATACGTAATTTTTCTTTAATCATTCTGCATTATCGCCGAAGACAGATAACTCTTTTGACGAATCATGAGAAGATGATTAACAGCATATAGATCTTATAATTTCATTATTTATAACTTATGTATTATCACGGACGAAATATACCTCGATCGTTCATGTAAAAGTATTGGCTAAATAAAAATTGGAGGAATAAATTTGAAAATATACTCGCCCGCCGATCGGACCTCCCACTCCCTCCACAGCAATCTCGCAAAATTACAATTGTAAACGTTAGTTATAAATAATATAATAACTATTGTAAAGCTGAATGTATGAATCATGTAGTTTATTGAATAAATGCAGCTTTTTAGTACCATGAACGTTTCTAATTAGTTAACAATCGCGATAAAGCAAGAAAATAATAAATAAAGGCTCTGAAATGTAGTCTTCGAGTCTCGTAATCAAGCGCAGGTTTATATCGATTTATATACTTAAATGATGTTCTAGGATCACCAAATTTGAACTAAAGGAAGGGGAAACTTTATATTATCATAAAAGTATCAATTTGTCACCGTACAAGCTCTATTTTTTATTATTTTTACAATTTTTTTAAAAATTATATTTTCTTACCCCTGGCGCCATCTCCGAACAAAGTGCTGAAACTACTCAAAAATTGACAGGAATCTGCCGTACCTACAATGATTATTTTTTAAGAAAATAATTTTTTGCTGTTTTCGCGTGTTTGAAGCATCTAATCGCTTCTATTTTACACTAATTATCGATTCCAATTGTCCGATTAATCCTAGAAGCCCGAAATATTGAAATATTAAAGATTAAATTGCACATTGAGAGAGTGAGAGGTGAGATTGGCGGACTAGTGTTCACTCTCTCGCACATTGGTGTTGTGCGCAGGCGCGAGTTTGGCGTAGAGAGAGTGAGAGACTAGATGCTCGGACCTCTCACTCCCACACTGTGCGAGAGAGTGAACACTAGTCCGCCAATCTCACCTCTCACTTTCCCAATGTGCAATTTAATCTTTAATATTTTAATATTTCGGGCTTCTAGGATTAATCGGACAATTGGAATCGATAATTAGTGTAAAATAGAAGCGATTAGATGCTTCAAACACGCGAAAACAGCAAAAAATTATTTTCTTAAAAAATAATCATTGTAGGTACGGCAGATTCCTGTCAATTTTTGAGCAGTTTCAGCACTTTGTTCGCAGGTGGCGCCAGGGGTAAAATAAAAAGTCGGTAAAAATTATTTTATTAAAAATCGGCTTTTTAACACCATTACATAAAATATTTTGTTGTTATAAATGTCTCTATAACTTTAGTTTATCCGAAAAGTGGCCTGGTTTTTGAAAAAACACAATTTTCTGTTTCGCTAATTTCGTCGGTAACACTCCATGTACCGTCCTCAGTTGCTCTTTAAAAAAATTGAAAAATAAAGCTTGGACGATATTAAATTCATTATTTTATAATAATACAATGTTTTATCTTTCTACTATTCAAATTAGATGACCCCAGGACTGTATTTAATTATACAAATTGCTTTATCTCTTCATGCCGCTCATTTACCTTCGCTACAAACTCTAACAACGTAATATTATAATTATGTAATTATATTAAAATATTATAATTATTATAATTATGCAAATTTTGTTACAATTATTATAATTTTATGGTTTTACAATGAATAATTGTTATGCCTACAAACTTTTATTTTATTTTAGTTCATTTTAATGTATTTTATAATTATTAATTCTTTAATTATTTATTGATTAAATTGTTCTCATTTCTTATACATTTCTTTATTAACTTATTGTACAGTATTTCTATTACTGTTTTCAATGTTACTGTTATTTATTAACTATATTATTGGTAAATTCATTAAGGTTGACTATTTTTATCAACTTTACTAAAACATACGTTGCACATGCCCTTCTTAACTTCTTATAAAATATTTGTATTATTATTTTCAATTTTACAATTATATCTTATATACGTTATTGTTATATCTATTAGAATTCATTATTTTTATAACTTTACGTACAGATATGTTACAATTTTTTATATAATTCATTGCGCAATGGTTTCATACTGTAATGTAATGTTTTTATTATAATTTTACATTTTAAAATTATTTTATTATTTATTGCCTTTGTTGGCATCAGTGTATCTTTAAGTAGAACTTGGATAATTTGCAGAGGTGCGTCTATTTAAAGTTAATTATAACATTTTCATAATATTATGATACCGTGTATATAGATTGTATGTATTTGTAGAAACTGTTAATTAATATATGGTTTGTTTTGTCTTTGCACAGATTTGCATGAACGACTTGAACTTGGACTGCATTTGTTAACGCAAATCAGAGACTTGATAATAACACACAGTCTACGAGGCAAGAAATAGTGATCAACGTTAATTGAACATCTTCAGACCTGCAACAGTCATCGAAAAATTACTCCAAAGGATGTGTGTTAAAATTAAGTGTAATTTAGTATGTAATTATAAATGTAAGGAATGAATATATTGTATTACTTATAGTTTAAGATAAAATAATGTAATTAAGCATCTCTGTTGTACGTAACAATAGAAATAAGTTAAAATAATAATTAAGAATGATGAAGATTGATGTATAAGTATGTAATATTAAACAATCTTTCATTTATTATAATTTGTTGCATCTCTGTTGTATGTAACAATAGAAATAAGTTAAAATAATAATTAAGAATGATGAAGATTGATGTATAGTATGTAATATTAAACAATATTTCATTTATTATAATTTGTTGCATCTCTGTTGTATGTAACAATAGAAATAAGTTAAAATAATAATTAAGAATGATGAAGATTGATGTATAGTATGTAATATTAAACAATATTTCATTTATTATAATTTGTTGCATCTCTGTTGTATGTAACAATAGAAATAAGTTAAAATAATAATTAAGAATGATGAAGATTGATGTATAGTATGTAATATTAAACAATATTTCATTTATTATAATTTGTTGCATCTCTGTTGTATGTAACAATAGAAATTAGTTAAAATAATAATTAAGAATGATAAAGATTGATGTATAGTATGTAATATTAAACAATATTTCATTTATTATAATTTGTTGCATCTCTGTTGTATGTAACAATAGAAATAAGTTAAAATAATAATTAAGAATGATGAAGATTGATGTATAGTATGAAATATTAAACAATATTTCATTTATTATAATTTGTTATATTAAATAGATAGTAAGAATAAGAATAATTGTATTGTTGTATAAATTCTGTAACAAATCTGATTATAAATTAGAATTGTATAAGTAATGCACAAAATTACAATTGTATGCGTTAGTTATAAGTAATTAAATACTTATTGGAAAGCTCAATGTATAAATCAGTTAGTTTATTGAATAAATGCAGCTTGTTAAAAATAATCCAGAACTTGTTTATTTATTTAAATAAACCTCTCCTGATATCCTTATTCTATAAATAATTTCAGGAAATAATGAAAATTAACAATAGCAAATCGAAGACTATAAAATTTAAATTCACAGAATTTCGCATCCCGAAATTGTATCAGGAGAACATGATGTGCCAGGAGGTATTCTTCGTGTCACTTCCCAGAATTTTAGTGACGTCGAATTCCAGGAATTTCCGGGAACCCCTTTTGCGAAACCTAGTTTCAGATTTAGACTCTATCGAACTCCGAATACCATCATGTGGCACACCGTTGAACTCGTCTCGGTGCCCGCTGTTAGATTCTGAAGAGAAAACTATAGCATCTCATTTAAAAAAACTACATTGACCTACAGATCTCGTCTATTACCCCACCCAGAGGAAAATAATTATTACCCCATAATGCACCCCATTTTGCCAAGCAACTTTTGTAGGAACACATTTTTAATAACTGCAACTCCTTCCGAAACATCCTGCTGTAATCACTTAAGTTGGACATCCTGTACATTCACCTTTATCGAAACCAAATTCCAGGTTTTGAGAAATGTATCAGGAGAATATGATGTGCCAGGAGGTATTCTTCGTGCCACTTCCCAGAATTTTAGTGACGTCGAATTCCAAGAATTTCCGGGAACTTGGACTCAGAAACCAGGGATTTAATTAATAATCGGAACTTAGATAGCTGTTGTATCGATTCTATAACAAATCCGATTATAAATTAAAGTTGTATACATAGTGCGCAAAATTACAATTATAAACGTTAGTTGTAAATAATTTAATAACTATTCTAAAGCTCAATGTATAATAAATCATTTAGTTTATTGAATAAATGCAGATTTTCAAAAATAACCCAGAACTCGTTTATTTATTTAAATAAACCTCTCTTGATATCCTTATCCCATAAATAATTTCAGAAAATAATGAAAATTAACAATAGCAAATCGAAGACTATAAAATTTAAATTCACAGAATTTCGGATCCCGAAATTGTATCAGGAGAACATGATGTGCCAGGAGGTATTCTTCGTGTCACTTCCCAGAATTTTAGTGACGTCGAATTCCAGGAATTTCCGGGAACTTGGACTCAGAAACCAAGGATTTAATTAATAATCGGAACTTAGATAGCTGTTGTATCGATTCTATAACAAATCCGATTATAAATTAAAGTTGTATACATAGTGCGCAAAATTACAATTATAAACGTTAGTTGTAAATAATTTAATAACTATTCTAAAGCTCAATGTATAATAAATCATTTAGTTTATTGAATAAATGCAGATTTTCAAAAATAACCCAGAACTCGTTTATTTATTTAAATAAACCTCTCTTGATATCCTTATCCCATAAATAATTTCAGAAAATAATGAAAATTAACAATAGCAAATCGAAGACTATAAAATTTAAATTCACAGAATTTCGCATCCCGAAATTGTATCAGGAGAACATGATGTGCCAGGAGGTATTGTTCGTGTCACTTCCCAGAATTTTAGTGACGTCGAATTCCAGGAATTTCCGGGAACTTGGACTCAGAAACCAAGGATTTAATTAATAATCGGAACTTAGATAGCTGTTGTATCGATTTTATAACAAATCCGATTATAAATTAAAGTTGTATACATAGTGCGCAAAATTACAATTATAAACGTTAGTTGTAAATAATTTAATAACTATTCTAAAGCTCAATGTATAATAAATCATTTAGTTTATTGAATAAATGCAGATTTTCAAAAATAACCCAGAACTCGTTTATTTATTTAAATAAACCTCTCTTGATATCCTTATCCCATAAATAATTTCAGAAAATAATGAAAATTAACAATAGCAAATCGAAGACTATAAAATTTAAATTCACAGAATTTCGCATCCCGAAATTGTATCAGGAGAACATGATGTGCCAGGAGGTATTCTTCGTGTCACTTCCCAGAATTTTAGTGACGTCGAATTCCAGGAATTTCCGGGAACTTGGACTCAGAAACCAAGGATTTAATTAATAATCGGAACTTAGATAGCTGTTGTATCGATTTTATAACAAATCCGATTATAAATTAAAGTTGTATACATAGTGCGCAAAATTACAATTATAAACGTTAGTTGTAAATAATTTAATAACTATTCTAAAGCTCAATGTATAATAAATCATTTAGTTTATTGAATAAATGCAGATTTTCAAAAATAACCCAGAACTCGTTTATTTATTTAAATAAACCTCTCTTGATATCCTTATCCCATAAATAATTTCAGAAAATAATGAAAATTAACAATAGCAAATCGAAGACTATAAAATTTAAATTCACAGAATTTCGCATCCCGAAATTGTATCAGGAGAACATGATGTGCCAGGAGGTATTGTTCGTGTCACTTCCCAGAATTTTAGTGACGTCGAATTCCAGGAAATTCCGGGAACTTGGACTCAGAAACCAGGGATTTAATTAATAATCGGAACTTAGATAGCTGTTGTATCGATTCTATAACAAATCCGATTATAAATTAAAGTTGTATACATAGTGCGCAAAATTACAATTATAAACGTTAGTTGTAAATAATTTAATAACTATTCTAAAGCTCAATGTATAATAAATCATTTAGTTTATTGAATAAATGCAGATTTTCAAAAATAACCCAGAACTCGTTTATTTATTTAAATAAACCTCTCTTGATATCCTTATCCCATAAATAATTTCAGAAAATAATGAAAATTAACAATAGCAAATCGAAGACTATAAAATTTAAATTCACAGAATTTCGCATCCCGAAATTGTATCAGGAGAACATGATGTGCCAGGAGGTATTCTTCGTGTCACTTCCCAGAATTTTAGTGACGTCGAATTCCAGGAATTTCCGGGAACCCCTTTTGCGAAACCAAGTTTCAGATTTAGACTTTATCGAACTCCGAATACCATCATGTGGCACACCGTTGAATTCGTCTCGGTGCCCGCTGTTAGATTCTGAAGAGGAAGCTACAGCATCTCATTTAAAAAAACTACATTGACCTTCAGATCTCGTCTATTACCCCACCCAGAGGAAAATACTTATTACCGCATGATGCACCCCATTTTGTCAAGCAACTTTTGTAGGAACACATTTTTAATGACTGCAACTCCTTCCGAAATATCCTGCTGTAATCACTTAAGTTGGACACCCTGTACATTCACCTTTATCGAAACCAAATTCCCGGTTTTGAGAAATGTATCAGAAGAATATGATGTGCCAGGAGGTATTCTTCGTGCCACTTCCCGGAATTTTAGTGACGTCAAATTCCAAGAATTCCTGGAAATCGTTTATAACGAATTTTGCTCTTCTCTGTACCAAACCAATATTTTTCGTTTCTTTTTCTACGTTTGTATTTCGAAACTTCTGTGCAATGTTTTTCTACATTATTTTTTGCTTTTTAAGTGAAATTTTGTAAGGGCTGGATAAGGGAGTTAGGTTTATAAATGAATATACAATTGCTTTAGTTTAACTCTATGTTTATTGAAAATTCTTTGAATTATACATGTTACTTAAATATTACATTCACAATTCTAACGCACTTTTAACTACTAACTGTAAAACTTACTTAAATATTACATTCATAACTTCAATGCACTTATAATTACAAATTGTAAAATTTACTTAAATATTACATACACAATTCTAATGCACTTATAACTACTAACTGTAAAACTTACTTAAATATTAGATTCTTAACTTTAATGCACTTATAATTACAAATTGTAAAACTTACATATCAGTATTTTTACATACAACATATTTTTATAATTATTTAACATATAGCTTAAGCGCAGTAAAATATTCTTATGAAATAAAGACATTCTACAATTAAATATGTACTTATATATTCAGTATAACTATTGAAGAACAGTTTACTCTCCATAGATAAATCCTTTCCATTGTTTATTGGTAAAATGAAATTGGACTCAGAAACCAAGGATCTCAAGTTTGCAGATTTGTATTAGGAGAACATGATGTGTCAGGAAGTATTTTTCGTGCCATTTCTTGAAATTTTAGTAGTGTCCAATTCCAAAAATTACCGAATACTGATATCTGAGAAACTGCCAGAAAGTTTCCCGTTGATTTAATGATGTTAATGTGCAGCTTATGTGGCGTAGAAATGTATAACAAATACATCTTCTAATCTGCAACACAGCAAAATACATTATTATTAACTACTTGAATAAAATTATAATACTTTATACTTACATACGATAGGACAAAAGTGATCAGTTTCAATCAGATTTGAATTTGATGGATTATGTTTACTCTCAGTAGATAAATCCTTCCCATTGTTTACTGGTAACATGAAACTAGACTCAGAAACCAATGATCTCGAGTTTGCAAAATTGTATTTCTCTAGTCATGTATCATTAAACTAAGGCAGCTTGTACATAAAATTACAGGGGCTTAGTCATAACCTCACACAAAAGGGATGAACGTAACTACCCGACCATTAATGAATAATAGAAAACGTAGAAGCACTGGCTAATTTGGTATCGAATTTTACATTTTCGAACACGAAAAACCGATCTACAATAGTCTGAACCTCGAATAACTCATACTATTAATTATTATAACGCAACGATTAAAAATTATACATCACAGCCTGCGCTGGTACGCCAATGCACCAGCGAGAGGAAAGACTCCGCGAGAGCGTCACCCCTCTCACTCGCTCCAAGCCTACACAGTACGCTAATGCGTAAGAGGGAGAGAACACTCGTGCGCCATTGGGACCTCTCACTCTCACAATGTGCGAGAGAGTGAACACTAGTCCGCCATTCGGACCTCTCACTCCCACAATGTGCGAGAGAGTAAACACCAGTCCGCCAATTCGGACCTTTCACTCTCTCAATGTGCGAGAGAGTGAACACTAGTCCGCCATTCGGACCTCTCACTCCCACAATGTGCGAGAGAGTGAACACTAGTCCGCCATTCGGACCTCTCACTCCCACAATGTGCGAGAGAGTGAACACTAGTCCGCCATTCGGACCTCTCACTCCCACAATGTGCGAGAGAGTGAACACTAGTCCGCCAATCTCACCTCTCACTCTCCCAATGTGCGATTTAATCTTTAATATTTCAATATTTCGGGCTTCTAGGATTAATCGGACAATTGGAATCGATAATTAGTGTAAAATAGAAGCGATTAGATGCTTCAAACACGCGAAAACAGCAAAAAATTATTTTCTTAAAAAATAATCATTGTAGGTACGGCAGATTCCTGTCAATTTTTGAGCAGTTTCAGCACTTTGTTCGCAGGTGGCGCCAGGGGTAAAATAAAAAGTCGGTAAAAATTATTTTATTAAAAATTGGCTTTTTAACACCATTACATAAAATATTTTGTTGTTATAAATGTCTCTATAACTTTAGTTTATCCGAAAAGTGGCCTGGTTTTTGAAAAAACACAATTTTCTGTTTCGCTAATTTCGTCGGTAACACTCCATGTACCGTCCTCAGTTGCTCTTTAAAAAAATTGAAAAATAAAGCTTGGACGATATTAAATTCATTATTTTATAATAATACAATGTTTTATCTTTCTACTATTCAAATTAGATGACCCCAGGACTGTATTTAATTATACAAATTGCTTTATCTCTTCATGCCGCTCATTTACCTTCGCTACAAACTCTAACAACGTAATATTATAATTATGTAATTATATTAAAATATTATAATTATTATAATTATGCAAATTTTGTTACAATTATTATAATTTTATGGTTTTACAATGAATAATTGTTATGCCTACAAACTTTTATTTTATTTTAGTTCATTTTAATGTATTTTATAATTATTAATTCTTTAATTATTTATTGATTAAATTGTAATTAAATTAATTCTCATTGCGTAACACGGATTCTAATTATTTGGCTTGTAATTTTCATTAATAGATTAATAGTTATTAAGAAATTAAGCAAGTGTTCAATATCGTCGTATATACCCTTGATATGACGTACTCCCTAATTTTCATTAATTTCTCGAACTCAAGGAATATTTTGTGAACTTTTATGATTGTATTACAAAAAGGAAAGTCTCTAGAAATTTCTAATATCGATTTTATACAGACCTGCTGTACCAATAACGTCCAATAATTAATAATTAATTAAGTATGTATTATTATTTAATTTTACTGTTTGATTTGTACACTATTGAGCAATATATTTATACAACTTACACAAATACATGTGTAAGTTTAATAAACTCTAATTTATTACAATATATACATTTAAACATTTCTTACAATTTAAGCAGTTTATTGGAATAAACTGCATCCAAAAATTTTAATTTGTATACTATTGAAAAACTGAGGCTCGTTTTAAAATTTCTCTAACTTCTTCATTTTCTGATGTATCACTTAAGTAAGGTGGTGTAAATTCACGATAAGCCAAACAAATCCGTCTAGATTTTATATCTTCTCTTAACACACAATGTTCCCATTTATACCTAAAAAAATATGTAAATTTAATATACTGAAAATGATCAGCTGATTCTAAAAGTAACATTAATTATATGTATCAAGTGATATAATTCTTTTACCTTGCATCACCATAAAGAACCATAAGAGATCCTGCTGGCATTGGCAGTCTTATTACTACATCTTCATTACTTTCGTTATTTACATCAAATTTTAAGTCTTTGCATGTTGTAGAATACTCTGCAGTACTACTCAAATTGTACTTTGTATCTAGACCATGATACGGAGTCATAGTTAAAACTGAGTCACCCATGACATTAACAGTAACTATCCTTTCACCCCAAATCCAGCAATCATCAATATGGGGATCTATGGAAGCTCCTCGTGATGGATCATATTCTAATGTGCATTGTTCTATTGTTTGAAAATCAGTAAGTATAGGTACTTTAGATAATTTTTCTTGTACAAATTGAGTAGACTTTGGGAAACCATTGAAAGAACCCAAACGAAGCTTTCTTTTCTTAAAATTGCATTTTGGACCAAAGTTCTGAAATTTAAACATTATATTTTCAATTATTTAATCTGTTAATAATCATGAAATAATCTGTGTTTCTTTAGATTAGTGTTAAATATTTATAATTAGTATCATAGAATTTTATGATTTACTAATTATTATAAAAATAAATACATGTAAATTATTTATTTAAAATACCTGTTTTCTTCTTCCACTTTGAGAAGCTTCCCAAGGAATAATGTCCAGTGCTTTTGCCAGTGAAGTTGTTTCCCAAAAATTGAGAAAATCTAACTATTTGGTTATAAGAAATTATATTACATTTAAATTAATTGTTTAATTGTTTATGAAAATAATTACAACATATTATATTCTAAAGAAATACCTGTATGTATACACCAGGAAATTCTATGGCTTGTCCCTGGTGATTAGGATGGTTTTTGTATAAATCAGCATCCCACCCAGGCCACGATTTATCACAATATGGGCAGTAAACATAACTCGAACACTTCTAAAATATTAAATAATTATAGTTCATTATTGCAGTAACATTAAACAGAAAATGAAAACATTTTACATTTTGTATAAATAAGAAAAATAAACAAATAAAAAAATGTATGTATTTGATATATAAATTAACAAGTCAATAATTTTATATATACATATTAATAAGAATTATGTTAAAATACACAAAGTAACATTTGCTAACATTAGTACATAATATTGATTGTGCCTTGTTAATAATTAATTTCAATAAGATAAATAATTTTCTAATTAATAACTAAACTTTAATAAAAATTGTATAGTAGAACATAAATCTAACAGACATAACCTCTAAATAAGCCTTGAAGTCGGGTTTCACAATGTTGTATTCAGCTTCGCAAAGAAGACAGGATCTTATTCCTTTGCAACCACATGGTCGAACTGTTTCCATTTTTCCAAACATAAAGTAATTAAAATTTAATCAACTACTACTAAACATATCACTAAAAAACTAATTTGAAACCTTGTGTTGATTATGAATAATCAATAGACATATCTATTGATACACAACAGCGCCTCTTGGCACCTATATTGGAACTAACTTCAATACATATATAAAATTTGAATACAGCTTCAAATCAAATTAATACAAAATTAGACAAATATTAAATAAAAAACAATACAAAAACAATCAGGTACTTGTATAATATTGTGAGGAATACATTTTTTATGTTGGCAAAGCGTTGAAAATATTTTTTTATTAAACTTACACTTATAATGTTTCAAGAACAGATTATATTTTTTGATATCAGGGATACTTAAACTGGTGCCAGCGTTTGAAGGAAAATAAAAGTTCCTTCACATTCTTCAATATAATTTATTAACCTGTACTCGTCTATGTACAAGACTGCACCTGCTAAACATTCCTTTCTATGATACAAGACAGAGGTCCACTTACGAATAAAATTGCATTTCATCACCAAACTCGATACATTGCAATCAATTTTTTTAATCGCATTAGATTAAAAAAAAAGAGACAAAATAAAAGGAAAATCCCAGACTACTATTTACAAAAATAATTGATCAATTATATAGGATCGACTGATTATTGATCAATCAATTCATTAAAAAATTTACAATTGCTAGTTCAATAAAATTCATCATTTACATTCAAGTTTCTATTAATCAATTATATTCCAATTCAAACATTCGTGATTGATGTAATAAGCATAGAAACAAATATTTCTTACGGCCTTATTAATTATTTACACATAGTCGTTTATTAGATAAAAAGCCAGTCAATGAGATACAGATGTCTCTTTCCGACCAATAACCAATCAATAATCACTCATTATTCGATGATTAAGTAATTAATTTTCAGCACTAACTGTGAGGTCTTCAGTGAAAGACCGACAATAGTGCCACGATTAATTAATTAATCCAAAACGTAATCGATCAATTCATGGCAAATTTCCTTTAAATTAATTAAAAGAAAGGAATACAATTTAAAGCACCCTAAAATGTCTGTCCTTAAAAATTGTGCTTCGACTTACAAAATTCGCTGCGATTTTTATTAAACTTTTTTTTTTTGTTCACTATCTGAATCGATCATATGTACTCGCACAATATTCGTCACTTCGTCGATGAAGTAAATTTATCTTTTATCACGGTCGACTATATGTGTAGTCATTTTTACGTGCATTATTAACGTTGCAATTTTTTTTTAAATAGCTTTCTAGTATCGCTTTTCTCGGGGGCTTTCTGTCGTGCACGGAAATTAAGAAAAATGACTAAAAGTATCACACAAATTTGAAACTAACTAAACGTAGTTCCATGCTCGAATACTTAACGATTGGATTCTTCTCGTGAATTGAACTTTTCTCAGTAACAAAACGCGATGCATGTTAATAACAAGTGAATCGAACGTTTTCATAGAAACAACTTAAAATTCATTTCGAAACGAACGAAATGCCAATATCATTTTATAAAAATCGCATGAAATGAAATATGCAGCATTTCATAATTACAATGGCGTAAACATTCTACTTATTTTTAAGTATTAACTACAACATTATGTTATTTTCTACACAATGCAAATTAATTTATATGATACACTTCCTATTCCCGTTTTGGTTTCTTTTTTTATGTATGTATAAACTAATAATTTCAAATTATATATTTTCACGCACCTTGACTGACCTTCATTTTGATCATGAACACTGAAAATAAATTGTATACAAATTCTTTGCCTTTTTAAACTAAAATCGTTTAAAAAAGTTTCGTCTGTTTTTCAAATACGAATCATTCGCTTATAACAAAAAGAAGTATCTGCCGTGAAATAGCTGTCCTGTTAAAACGAATAAAGAGGTTGTTCACGTTGTTTGTAACTGTAGATCGTCGGAGCGTTGAAAAAATAAACGTTAAAAAAATTATAACTATTAAGTTATACAATTAAATATAATACTGTAAGTTTTGGAATAAACTAGATTGTTTTTTGTACTACATACCATTTTTTCACATTTTGGTAGCAGAGGTTCAATGGTAGACATGTTTTTTAATGTTTGAAACATTTTTCAATATTTAAGTAGAAAAATTTGTACAGAACTTTAAAAAACCATTGATGATAAAGGAATGTTGAACTATTACTAAATAATAATGAAATTATTACTTATGAACACTTTTGATTAAGTCAGAAACGAATAAAAGCAGTTACCATGAAAGTTGTACATTTTATATAAAATATGTTCCTGTAATAAAAATATGTAGTATACTTTGACTTACTTCTACTACATTGATCTACTAACAATTTTAGTAATTATCGTAACACGATAAAATCATGCAAAGATAATAAATGATCTAACCCCTATAATGTATTTGAAACATTTTTGATTATACTTGAAAATGATTTTTCGATTATTTTATATTCACACGTTAAAATTTACGTATAAAATTGAAAAATATCAAAAGAGTCGATTAATAATATTCGATAAAATAATATCGCGAAGCAGATTCAACAGAAGAAAAAGATTAAACTGTCCATTTTACCATCGCTCCGACAATCTTCCATTACCTTCTATTACAACCTTATTTGAACTTTTCAAAATATACATAAAGCGTAATGAAACAATGCTTCAAAGTAATCCACCCTTTCGCCCAAACAGAAGCGAGCTAATAGTTCCCAAAGCGGATTGCGCAGGAGATTCTTTCGTAACCGTGACAGGAACTGCAGATGTAACCTGTCCAAGATCGGGTCTTGTGGCCCTAGCACCAGTTCTCCTTTGTCTGTTCGGCATCGATTCGTCCTGTTGCTTCCCGAATAGTTTTCGTTTCGTCGACGCAGGATCATTTGAAGTGGAAGATGGCGAAAGTTTCTCTTGACTTCCACTCGAGGACATAGAGTTTTTCAGGAAGGTTAATTGAGCCATAGGACTTTCTGTGGCACGTCTGGTGTACAGGGACCCTTGAAACGCTAATGGAGAGATGGAAGAGCCGACCGTTGTAGCCATTATGGTATCGATACCGATTCTTTCAAGCTTTTCCACTAAACGGATGCCGGTAAGCGCTTTTTTATCGGACCTCGAGATTACCGTTCGTTTCCTTTGTACCTGCTGAAAAATATTGAAATAAATTGAATTTGTACATAAATATTAAATAGTATCATTTGCATACCTCTGGCTCTCCACCAAACGTCCTCTTTAGTAATTCTGCTCCGCTGGAGAATAATCCCAGGGAGAATCCACTGTCTCGAGTTGGTGAACTAGATCGACTTTTTGGAGGACTAGCATCAGGACTGTTACAAGGTGTTGCGGTAGGCGTGAAATTCCTTTCTTCGCTTGGCGTTCTCGCAGAAGAAGGCGTTACTGCTTTTATACCTGTTTTTATGGAATAGTTTTAAATATAATTTTCTTTAAACTGTTTTAAGTATTTTAAATTATATGTTCGATAAACACCTCTTTCGTTCAGCATTTTTGCAAGTCCAAGAGTCGTCGAAAATGTCGAAGTTGAATTCCGTCTACTTAAAGTCCGCGGAGTACTCATTCCAGAATTCAAAGCGCTACTAGGTGCAGTTGCGACTCTACTACCCACAATACTTGGAGTTACGCTCGTGTGATCATCGGGATGAAGTACAGTACTATTAGTGAAGGTATATATGGAGCCCGTGTCTTGAAACAGTTTCCCGGGATTCATATATTCCTCATCTTCTTCAAGGTCACTTAATGTGAAAGTGACAAGGCCTAAGTCTTCTAAGCCGCGTCCTCCACGTGTTTTAACTCCTGGTCGTTCCTCCAAAAGACCACCTTTAAGAACACAAAACATTATTTCATTTTTACTAAAATTATATTTCCTGAATATTTAATATCTATTGTAAGATTTACAAAATATTACCTAAAGTAGGCGTAGCCAACTGAGTCCAATGATGCAGTGTCTGCGAACCCTCGATAGGTTTCACTATTTGCAATTTTTCAGGAATCCTCCACGCGTTTCCGCTGCTGTAACCGCTCAAGTTTCCACTGCTTCCCGTGGACATAATACTGTCCGGAGTTCTACAACCGAGCGGCACGAAGGTCGAGGGTGAATGAGCTCCGGTATCGTAATCGTAATTGTAGCCTGTGCCGGTGCTAAGGCATGCACGCCTTGTGAGAACTTCTGCGGGTGTCAATCTACGAAGAGCTGCTTCAAGGTCCGCCGCTCCGGGAGCTCCTGGTACTCCCGTCTTCTGCGGGCCCCTAAAAGTGTACAGAGATGTTGATTTAATTTATAGTTTAATGCTTCACAGTTAAAAAAAAAGCAGTAGCATTTATACCAGGGGTAGTCAACCTTTTGTATCTCTGTTAGTAGTACAATTTCCTAACCGCCCACTGGTTCCACAGTAATGGTGGTTTATAAAGTAGGGAAGTATAAAATTT
This sequence comes from Anthidium xuezhongi, assembly GCA_022405125.1. NCBI lineage: Eukaryota > Metazoa > Arthropoda > Insecta > Hymenoptera > Megachilidae > Anthidium > Anthidium xuezhongi. Next base: position 4,377,817 of record CM039649.1, read on the forward strand.
CCATTTCAATGTTTTTAAAAAGTCAATTAAATTTAAAAAAAAGGAAAGTCGGACAAAACTGGAAGCTGGAACGCCCACTAATAGGCGGTAGGGTCCAGGTTGACTACCATTGATTTATACGGTTCAGTAGTTCTTATTTTATATTCTGGCAATGGAAGTGAGACACGTACGGGTAATCTTCTGAATCCATGATAAGAGAGCCTTCTGATGAATCGCTTTGTCCGGCGGAATCCAAACTGGGGTACATGGATGCAAGAGGTCGAATTTGTCCGCAACTCATACGCGGTCCAGTAGAACCGGTAGACAAAGTTGATGTAGTCATCGAACCGATTCTTGGGAACTGATTGTTCTCAGTCGAGTAAGAGTTTCTTGAAGCGCTTCTCACCGTTTCGAAAACTTTCTTGTAGGTTGGTCTGTGGATTGAAATTTCAAGTTTATATTAAGTATCAGTATCATTAACATTGAACAAAAGCGTATGCCTTGTAAGATAACAAGTTAAGTTGAATTACTTGGGCGATTTTTTAACCTTTTGTGACTGCCACAGTGGAAACAGACGTGTGTGGTAAGACACATTGAAATTCCAATTATTACGAATTCTATCGATTGGTTTTCAAATGTAACCATTTAAATTACCACTTTACACTATTAGTCTAATATTAGTGACATCCATGATTTGTTTTATCTTTTCTTTCATTAATTATTCGATTATAGAAAATTTAATTAGACCACCATGGCAATCAACGTGTTCATAATATTCCAGTAAGAAACACGATTGTATTTCATGTGTTTTGAAATGGTTAAACGAAAGATAAAGGAAGAACGTACATCCTATCGGCACTGATTCCAGAATCTAAGCTGAGCTCGGAGTAAAGGGACGATTCCAATTCAGAAGCGATAGAATCTGGTTGCGGAGCGGCACCCATCGAGGGGAATAAAGATCCTCCTCTGACTGTTGGCATTCCTCTTTTTCGTTGTTTTCGGAGCTGTTCTTGAGTTTCGGCTAATAAATTCACCACCTTGTAAAACAAAACAATAACATTATTAGTTTTATACAAAACAAGTTTAAAAAATTCAAATTAATCATTTAATAACAATTAAAGATAATTCCTTTGATAATCTAATACAAAACTTGATAATTTTTTGGTATTAAGATTCTGCGTTAAAAGAAGGAGATCTTAAAAGATACAAAGGTAATTCGGCCGTTTGTGTTTGGCTCGGGGACACACCTCCGCGTATCGATCTTTGAATTCGGCTAGCTCGCTCGCCAGGGTGTTCTGATTATCTCTAGTGATGAGCAAAGTAGTCCCCATTTCATCATGTTCGGCTATCAATTGCGCCAGTCTTAATTCCGTTTCAGCTAATTTTGCAGTCAGACTGACAATTTGTTCGTGTTGTAATCGATTCTCCTCCTTTTGCCTTTCAAGCTCTTCTGCTATTCCGTCTACTTCCATATTTGCGCTTGCTATAAATAAGAAATTAAGTTTCTATTATTTCAAACATTCCAGTTTCTTTGAAATTATTACATTGTTATAATATAAACAATAGCTACTGAATGGCAGTATAGTATAGAAATAGCAGCATCATTAATATTACTATACTACTGATAGAAGTAACACTAGAGTAACTACCGAATTACTAATACAATATATAGTTCTATTATTATCATTAGCAGTATGGTAATAGTAATAATACTGTTACACAGCTATTCAGTATGCCGAGAATATATGAATAAAATAGCATTGTAAATATAATCCTAATTAACATTTCCACTGATTTTTATAGCATCTGTATTTATGTTAAACAGTGCAGATTTAATTCTTCACGACTAACCGAGTTGAGCGGCGATATCTTTCACAAGCTTTGCTTCTTGCTCCTCCGAGTGATCAGCATCGTGCATCAATCTGGTAAATTCGGTTCTTAACTGCTTGTTTTCATCTTCGAGGGAGCTGATCTTCTTCTGCATCATATCCAGACTGATGCCACGTAGTCCGGTGGGCGTGCTCGCTTCGGAGCTCGTCTCCTCGGCATCGTTTGTTAGTATCTGAATTATTTCTGTTTTCTTCGAAAGTTCATGGGTGAGCTGAGTGATCCTCTCGTTGGCTTCCTTCAAGTCGGACTCTAAACTGGTGACCGTGGCTTCGAGTTTTTGGTTGTGCGATAATAATTCTTTGCCGATACGCGCGGTCAGTTCCAAGTCCTTCTCTTTCTAAAAATCAAGAAACATTCGACGTTTTTCTTTTTTATTTCCCGTTTAGTTATGGGATTATGTTTTTACTCGTATATTAAAAAGGAATTATTAATTATTATATGAACAGCATTTTGATATTTTTTTAAAAATTATTTATTAACTTTACTATCTATTTCTATCTTTGTTTTTATTGTTACTGACTAACTTTTGTAACGAAAATTGAAGGACAGAAAGACTTCGTTGAAGTAAAGATAAAAAATAAATTTGCTTTAACAATTATTTAAAGCAATTTTGCAAGAATCGTTAACCGATGCGTGGTCTATCGTTGGTTGGCGATTACGTAACTGAAAACGTGTGATTTCAAAAAATTTTCAAACAAAATATGTATAAAATTTTGTGTAAATTTTGGCCACTTTGAAATACATTATTTACGAGCATTTGGTAAATTTTCCACCGTTTTAAAAACTAAAAAAATCCAGTCAAAAAAAAGACCTTCCTGCTCGGTGTTACCACATACCAATATTTTTTTAATGTACCAAAGATTAATAAACAAAAATACTTTCATAATTTGGACAGAGAAGAGTTAAACGCACGAAGAATTATGATTTGTGAGAAAAATTGATGACGTGTGTAACCTAACAATATAAATTTGATCAGATAGGATTTTTAAGTAATTTAATATGTATTATAATAATATTCTTATGTTTAACAATTCTTAAATCACTTTTCTATAATTTTGTAGGGTAAGTAATAAAACTGCAAAAAATTCATACTTTGTATTAATTAATATAAGAGATATTAAATAATAATTGACCAAGCCAAATTACTATGATTTGTTACAGTTTTAAATAACGTGGTTCTGTACCTTTATCAGATCTCACAGAAGGCACAAGCGCTCATGAAGTGTATAATTACGGTTTATAGTGGATTAGAAAAGGAAGATAAAAGTTCATTGAATACAAATCGTCACACTTACCTCCTCTAGAAGCCTTGTAACTGCTTCTATATCATTATAGGTCTTGGTCATTTGGCTCACCCGGCTGCTACATAGAACTGAAATAAAAAAAAATAACGATTTACATAATTAAAAAAATGATAATAAAAAAGGACACTATTTTATAATATTGGAACGCAACAAATATCACGTGAGTGTATCAGCTAATATTTCAAAGCAGTAAATAATTAAAAGAGATAAATGTACAAGCAGCACGAACAATAAATCAAAGGGCATTAATACAAAAGTAACGTGTGAACCTACGAAGGTTTATACATAATTATATTAATCAATAAGTCAACTATACTTATTATTTGCGAAAATCCATGTATTAATACATCAATTATGATTTAAGACAATTGGGTGTTTAAGCAACTTTTTAATTAAAATTGTGAATAAAAGTTGTTTGGGAATAATGAGTAACACTTTAGTCGAGTAAACTTAGAATTAAAAAATTTATTTGATTATATTTAAAATTTGTATTAGAACGTTATTCGAATAAAAAGTTACTTGTTATTTACTAGTGATTTCCTCTTATTCGCATTTTATAGTGTTACTCGAATAATGTATTATTCATTATTCAGAGATACGCCCAACCTTGGTATTTAATTAGCACTCCCTTACAACGATATAATTAACTGCAGCATCTAATATATTTTACAAGATTTGTTACGTGAAAGCTATTAGTCATTTATTATGTCTAATTAATTAACACGTTGACCGCTATGATGATCAATTACGACCAGTGCATTAAACTTTGTATAACTGAATAATTAGTAATAAAACAAAAACATACATTGATGTTAAATTAATAATTTAATAATAATAACAGTTCGAATTTGGAAATTAATCGATCGTGTTTTTAACAATTAGTAGACAGTGGATTTTTATACAAATATCTATTTTTTTCCTTCAAATGATTAAAAGTAATAGGTCAATTCGTAAATTTCATGTATTTCATAAACTTTTGAAATTCACTTCAGTTTTATACACGTACCATATATTTTACATAATTTTTCTGCAATCTAATACATTATAAAAATCCAAAGTCCAATAATTAGTATTTTAACGTGTTAACGTGTTAATAGATAATTGTAATAATACATGTATGATTGAAGTGGTACGAAATACAATTGTGTTTGTGTCACGTGAAATACCGGTATCATTTATTGACTTAGCCTTTTGTTTTTTATCTGTTAGTGGGTGCCTAATTGCGTACGTATATTTGAAGATGCAAATGAATGAGAATCGACTGGTCATATACGACGTTTATGTACTTTGCTACAATGGTCTGTGTGCTTTAAATATCTTTGTTAGCGAGTATAATGGGATTCAATGTCTGGGACAAACATTTCTCTGAAAACCTTTTGAGACAACTTGTTTTCAAGGCTCTAAATGAACGATGTTCATTATTTTTCCATCAATTCCGCAAAATTTCATTTTAATCCTTTTCTGTCCAATGATGTCACATGGCGACATTTTCTGTAATTTGCAATTTGGACTGAAAAGGTTTCAGACAATCACTAAACTGTGCAAATAATAAAAAATATTTAATTTTTAGCGAGCTTCTTCCAAAATATAAAATGTACCAAAAGCACGATATTTTTGAAGAAAATTTCATTTTTTAAAGATTGATATATTTATTATTTATTTATAAGGCATATTTTTATTAAATGATGGAATTCTTCCTTGAATAAGAATTTGATTATTAAATACACCAATGTGGTACAATATTTAATATATTTAACATATAATAACAATATTAATAACGTGTTATATAACAAATGATTTTTAGAGTAGGTATAAACGAACTTTACAAAATTATTTATTATTATATGATTTTTACATATTTTTACATGTATCTAGAAAAGTTTATGTACAATTTATTTAAACATATTTCGGCTGAAAACTAACATAAAACTGTACACACAGATCTACAAAATTTGTTAATAACACATTTAATAATATTTTTAACACTAAAACAATTTAAGAAATTTATACTTCACCCGCACGTTGTATTTGTTTATTATACTGGATATTAATTTTATTATTCTAATGGTAATGATAGAAATATATTTTAAAGACTGCAACTATATAAAATTTGTATCGTTTAATTGAATTAATAATGGACAGTGAGCAAGTTAAAGTAGTGGTTAACGATAACTTCTTAAAAATTTAAAATTTTTCTCAAATGTTTACTAAGGTTTTCCATGCAATTTCATTGCTGCAACATAGAAATGCATTTATGAATCATTTATTAGCCCGTGTTCAGGAAAGCAATAACTTTCATTTAGTAAATTTGAAGAGTACTGTACAGTTTCATAGCTTTCAAAAAATTATAATACAATTTGCAACTGAAAAACTAACAATTAAATTTCATACATACTGTATCATTAAATAACTTTATAAATTAAAAAAATATATACTGTACACATAATTTTCACATAAATAGTTCTTTCAACTTCCTGCTGGAAATATTTTCTTTTTATTTTTGTAATTAGGGAAAGAAATATTATTAACATACTTTTTTTTATTCATTTGGAATGAAATAATTAATACTTTACAAAAAAATGACGAAAAAACATATATATATATATATATAAACAATGAAGCACTTTTGTTTTCTACAAATTTTGATCAAGTGTTATGCTAATTATAACAAAAATCAAAGCAACAATTTTTACTCTACATTATAGTGCTCCAGATAAAAAAAAGCGTGCATAAATTTGATTATGTGATAATTAGCGGTGCTTGCGTTTCAAGAACATACAAAATAAGAATCGATAACATTAAATAACTAATAACGTGATAAAATTAATTTAATAATGATTCAACAATATCAATATTAAAATTGGTTTTAGCACACGAAACACATTTTCAAGAATAACTTTGTTCTTACAAGTAACAAAAATATTTTAGGAACTAATTGAAAATCATTTAATGAATGAATTTTCAACATTTTAAAAGCACGTTTCGTTAATAAAATATACTTATTAATGATATATAAAATAAATATCAACGGGTGTTACAGTATTTATAGTACAATTGGAAAGGGGGTTAATGTTTGTAAAATACTTGCAAAGAAAATTACTTAATAGTCCCTTAAAGAATTGCTATTTTATGTACACCCTAAAGTCGAGAAGGAAATTCCTAAGACGATGAGAGCCTTGGGACAAATCTAAAATTAAAAGGGGCCCTTTGAAATTTTTGGCATTGCAAACTTCGACCAAATGACATTGCTCTTTCACCCTTTTCACCAAGAGATATAAACGGACAAGGTCAAGAGCGAGAAGCCGAGAAACAAATAGGAAAAGCGAAACAAGGATACAGCACGCAAATGAGTCACGGAAATTCTTGAGGAAGGAGTTAAATCACGTGCATTCTCAAACTGGTTACAATTCATGTAAAATAATTTATTATGGACTGTTCAAAATTATTAGATAAGATAAGTGAATATTCTTATTAATTATTATGTTCAATTATTAGGAATGTGCAAAAGTTTTTATCTATCGCGTACAAATTATGATATGAAATATTCAACCCTTAATCGCAATACTTTGTAAATTACAAAACTAACTTTGTACTTTTTTAATGAATAAGTAATGCACTTAGAAAACAAAAATTAATTAAGAAAAGTATTCAGATAAAAGAATACCTTCAAAAAATAAGAACAGGCGCCTCACGATGAGAGAAACACATTGTGAATAATATTTAATCACCGATATCTGAACTCATCCTATACTTTATGATAATATTCCAATTAACAGAGATAATATTAAATGCTCCGAACGGAAAGTTCAATGTGGATCGTATGACCCCACGTAGCAGGGAACGTGTTAAGTGCTATTTTAACACGTTACATGCGGGTTTAAGCAAGTATGTTATAAATATATCCCAGAGATCTTAATCCTTTATTGCGTGTCCCTTTCAATTATGAAGAAAGATACATTTCTGAACAAACTCTATTCAGAGATTCAACAATTCACTTAAATACGTTTGGTATGGAAGAAACATCATTCACAATTTTCAAATATACATGTATATAAATGATCAAGGTATTATTAAAAAGCATTCGTATCTTGGAGTAGAATAAAAGTAAAATAAAAATAGGTTAAAAATGTTCACCCTCTATATAGTAACCGGTTGCTTAAGAAAGCAGAAAATATAATGCTTTTGTATTATTTTTTACTAAAATTATCATTGCTTTGTTGTAAATTTTTCTATAATAAATTTCCAGAATATGAACTTCAAAAACCTCAAAAACTTCAAAAACTTCTATATGCATGTGTAGAAGGACAACTTATGGACTACCCTGCATCAAAGAAGCAGTGTACAACATTTTCTATTTTTCTAGAGAAGGGATCCCTAATTCTTTAATCTCTTCTTCTTTCTACACAACAAAAAGATCGATAATAAATAATTTAGGGTGTCAAATTTCTTTAAATTCATAAGTGGATATAAAATTCAGAAAGAACGATCCGGCGTTAAAGGGTTAACATTCTAATCAAATGCACCCAAGGGATAAAAAGTACAATTTTTTAAAAAGATTTAGAATCAAGCAGTTGTGTTACACACGGAAACTTTTTGTACAAAGTATCAACGAAATTGAATACATACAAAAAACAAAAACTGATAAGTCGAAATAAAAGAAAAGAAGCTTAAGCCGTTCTCAGTCGTTCCTGGCGATATGAAAATTACTGACAGGAAACACAGGTGCAAGATGGCTCCGACGGCGAAGATGCCAGCAGGAAAATCGGCGTGGGTAACCCGGTGCAACCGGTGCACCCCCAACACCTTGCTGGTATCGAAGAGGAACTAGGACAGTTCCCTCCAAGAAATCCGTCGTTATCCGGTGAATCCTCATTTAAGGGTTTGATGTCCTCGTCGTACTCATAAGGATCATCTTCTTGGGGATCCGGTTGCTCCTGGTCGGAAGATTCTTCCGGTTCCAGGAGCGTATTGTTTGAAATGGTTTTTTCTTCCTCCGCCAGGATCGGCCAGGAACCCAGGGAGGATCGGGAGAAACAGCTGATTCGTTAGCTGTATTTATTTTTTACGATTCGTATTTATTTCCAGGACCTTCTCTCGACTCTTAAATGAACTTATTAATACCTCGTTGTACAGTATGCAATAGTTTCTTCAAAACTACGGTTGATGAAAATTATTAAAAACTATTAGTTTAAATTTCGATAGTCCACTTAAAAGTTAAACGAATTTCAAGCTACATTACGTTATTTCGTTTCTTTCTATCTTCGATTTCAAATGATCACCGATTTTATTTCCTTAATAAAAAGTTCATTTTATCTTGGAATTCAATTTTATTTCTATTTTCCCTTTGTATGGAACTCTCTGTTCCTTCAAATATTATTTTCTAGTATATTATACTTTTTTATTGACGTTCGAACGAACCCAAATAGTTATTTAAACAAAGTTCTTCAAAACACTATTGTTATCAATCAATTATCCAAATAATAGAATATATTTCGCCCTTTCTCAAAGAAAAAATTGAGAAATTTATTTCAACTTTTTATTAATAATTCAGTCATTCAGAATGACTGTTACTTTTTAATAACAATTTAGAAATAGAATGACAATGTTACTTTTTAATATGAAGTGATCGTATCGTATGAAGGCCCTGGAATTATATTATAAAATATACTTGGACAAAGAGAATGCAAATCGTGATACCTGAATGAACAACGTACCAGATGGAAAATCATTGCCATTTGAAAACGTATACAGACAAAGACTAATTGCAAGTACATGAAACAGTTCATATTTAATCTCTTATACTATATGTCTTTGTGATAACACTAAGCTTATTGTATGAAACAAAATCAATTTTACTAATATGATATATTGATCAATACTCATTAACAAAATTGTTTCATGTAACAGTGTTAATGTTATTGATCTCAGGAATTTCTAAATGCTGAAAGGTGTCTACAGCTCAAGGGAAGGTCACTTAATGTCCATTTAAAAGAAAGTTTAAAAACAAACTAGTTTTTCTTAGGGAAAGTACAGGTATGGCAGGGATGAGTGATAGGAAATGTAGGTGAATGCAGGAGCGAATGGGGAAGAGGGGGTTAGGGATAGGATTAGGTATGTACACTACTGCTCAAAAGCTTCTGCCTATCTATACCTTCTACACGACAATTTTTATCAGTTTTTAATTTTATGAAAATCGATTAAATTTTTTTGTTAATCTTTTAAAATTCATAAAATCATTATACGATTATAAAAAACATTGTTTTTTTTTTTAATTTTATGGAAATTGTTTTGATATACAACATTTGATATACAATTCCTATCCTTTTTCCCCCATATATTTTAGTATATGGGGTATTTTATTTGAATAAACATTCAATCATTCAAGAAAATATATAAAAAAACGTGAACGTTTCGAATTAATTTTGTAACATTTTATTATTTCAAAATAAATGATGGCTGCTATATATTACAACATAGTATTGTCCCCTTTATGCCAAACCCATAATTGCATAATTCTATGAATTTCAAATCCCCTTCTTTTAAATTCTATAAACGTGAACTCTGCAAGTTATGTAGGACACCCTGCATTTTACGATAGGTGAATACTTTTGGTCGGTAGTGTATACAGGTAGAAGAATGTTGGTATGCAGGTGTGAGTAGCAGCTGGTAAGAGGATAAAAGAGATTGTAAAAGATGTAAACCCATAAGGGACACACGAATAGATTCTATTCTATTTCTATTCACGCGATATAGTAATACAGAGATCTACAAATTTAAAAATAGGTAAAATAAACAATCAATATTAAAAATAACTGAGCGCTATTTACCAGGTATTAGAAATAAGAAGCTACGTGACTTGTTCGGATAAAGGATAAAATGAATCACACTCGAACGAAAAGACATTTCAAGAAAAGACATTATTTAAACCCGGATATTAATTATAGATAGAATGATTTATTCATTAGAAGAACATGTACCTATGCACTTTAATTTTTCAGTGATTTTTCGTTACGGACAAAATAAATATTTGTCTTGGTATAAAGTACTTGAAATACTTTAATATTTATGATTTATTGTGAATTCATTGATCAATTAAAATTTTGCATAATTATAGAAAACCTGGAATTAAGGGGTCTTATTTCTAAAAAAAATAAGGGCAAGATTGATATACTGAAGGTTTTTTGAATGTTTCATTTAATCATGTAAATGTCAATTGAAATTGTAACTGAACATGTCCCAGTGGTAAAATGATAGCTTTCAAATCAGGGTCAGGAGTTCAAGTCTCTCACAGCATACCTTCTCCTCCTATCTTATTCTATTTTTCAATGAGACCGATTGAAAACGTACAAGAGCAATTAACAAGAATAATTAAATTTTCTTCGTTATAAAAATTACTTCAATTCTTAAAATAACAAATGAATTTTGCGTTTATTTATAATTCAGAAATTCTTTATTTGTTCCTGATTTTGTTAGCTTTTTAATCGAAATAAAAGCACTGCTGCAAAATATACATAATTTAACAGATTTTAAATAAATCTTAAGAAGTTTTTGTGTAGTTGAAATATAAGGCTTGGCTAAGATTAAGGATACAGAATTTTTTCTTTTCTTTTATTATGGAAATAAAATAGCCGGGGAAAAAAATACACAGTAGAACTCAAACTTGTGATTTTTTTTTTTGAAAGGTATTACCTTATCACCAAGCTGCTTTCAATTATCATTTTAATTTACATACAAATGATAAAGCAAATATTTTTTCCTTATTTTTGAAACTAAAACTGTAAATCTATTGTTTATAAACTTTTATATTATTATAATAATTCTTAAGATAAATTTTGAATAAATTATTGAGGTATAATATAAACTCAAATAATGGACAAATTTTAATTTTTAAAAAATGTGTTTATATCCTATCAATTATTTAACCTTTGTAGCTGCAGAATTAAAGTTAAATCGATGAATTCATGGTCGTGCTCTCCCTTTGTTAATAATGTAAAATTAATAATAAATGAAAAAAAAAATAAAAAATAAACGGGTGCAAACTCTAATTTATTTACTTGCGATTATTTTAACAATGGCCTGCACAAATTATTCCATTAAAATAAGATAAAATCTAGCGTAAGTGTTTAAAGATATTCTCTTGTGACCTACCCTTGGGATTCCTAAGGTTAACTTTACAACGTTCCGACAAATGTGATACCTCTTTAGGCTTCATCTCGTTAATTTTCAATGCAACAGTCGAAACTAACCGCAAAAACTCCTGACGTAATGTCTTAGGTGGTAACGTAGCAGGTGATTATTGATTTTTCCACAGTTCAAGCTTGCATAAGAACATGCACTGGAGTGATAAACAGAGTACGCGGCACTCTCATCTTTTATTTATAGAAGAACAAAGATGTAACTACGCGACGACGATACTTATCCACTTGTGTGACTAACTTTACACTTTACTTATACACTGTCATTTCTTTACATCGATTCCCGACTGGCGCTCCATTTCAACGACGTTTATACCGTGAAAGAAAATTATATTCAACAGAATCGAGTTTAATTAATCTTTTTACGTTCCATTGTGCCATTATTTCTCAGAAAGAAACTCAAAACGTCTACACATAGAGCAATGTTGAAATAATACCTCAGGATTATTGTGGAAAAAAAATTGTCAAATAATTAAACATGTTTGAAGAATCGATAATTGATTAAGAATAACCGGGATATCAAATATATAATTTGAGAAATTAAGAAGTGACGTAATAATGATATTATTATAAATAATAAAAGAAAAGAATCGTAATTCGGTGTAAATGATACTATTACGCTAATCTGGAAGGTTACATAATGCAAAGAGAGACTTAACCTATAAATATAATCTCCTAATCGTCATAAATCGTGAAACATGATTCCACGAAGAAACCATAAGCCTTTTATCAAACTCTTTTCCTCATCTTAATTCGTGTTGTGTAGCTTTGTATCGATATGTCAATAAACAAATAAACATTACGATAATTTACCATTGTTTTGATCTTAAATTGTTTTTCCTGATCGAATATAATCACAAAATAAATAACAACTAATCTCACTTTAATCAATGATAGATTGTATAAATGAAAATATGCTGTTAAAAATATTTGTAAATATAGAAAAATTAAAAGGTAAGCAATAAAATTTAAGAAACTGAAAGTAAATACAAATCAGTCAACATTTATTGTATATACATTTTTTAAATATGCTTTGACTTTTTTAAACAAATTATTTAGTTCTTGAAAATATACGAATGAAGTAATTCAATATAAAACACGTTTTCGATTTATCGCATACGCTTCTTTGATAGGGGGGGAAAAAAAATAAAAATAAACAAAAGGGTTAAAGGCTGGATGGAGCTTTAAAAATGGCGTCCACGCAGAAAGCTTACGTAGTAAATTGCGAAAAGATATTAAACTATTATGTATGTTAAAACGCCTAACCAAAACGAGTTGCACTGATTTGCTATTGTTTTTCATTCCCTTAATATTTCTTTTTCTAATTGTTCAAAATTTAAGAATTATTGTCCAAGTATATTTTACAATGAAGAGACATAGACTTTAAAAAATGATAGCTGTAACTAGCGGAAATGTATACAAAGTTTATAAACGATATACATTTCAGGAATTATTGGGAAAAACTTGATTTTAAAATAAATACTTACCATTCAACACACTAATTCTTTGCCTCTGACGTCAGAGGATTCACCGGGCACATTTCACTGGTATTCTTGAAGCTCGTAAAGTTTAACAACTAATTATTCAAACAAACACCAATTAATACATTGACCGATTGTCCACGAACGTCGGGCGACAAAATAATTGCTCTTTTTCATTAAGAAACATGAAAGAAGAGAGAAATGAAATAAACGACGAAATTACTACGGCGCCATGACGCATAGCTGTCAGAGTAGGCTGCGCGCGCAAGATGCGCATAATTCGACGAGAGGGAAATTCGAATAGTAGAAGACTAAATATCAACAAATTCTATACGACTAAATAAACTGAGGTTAAACCAGGAATAAAAACAGCAAATATAATTTAACCAAAGGAAAATTTTAACTGTAGAGAATTAATTGCAAAATTCTATTAAAATATTGAACAACTTCGTTATATTAAAAAAGAAAATAGAAAATATTTAACCAGAAGGAAATTCGAATAATGAAAAAAACATGCAATTAATCTATTTGCATTTAACACTGTACAAATTATGATTCAATTTACAATTAAAAGAAAAGATTCTCACTAAAACAAAGTTATTTAGTGAGTAATAATATTACTGAGAAAAAATACCAACCAGTGCATTATTTAATACATAATATAATTTCAAGAAGACCTGCTCTACATACACTACTTTACGATATTGATTTATTAACTACCAAAAGGAATGTCAGTAACAGGAACTCGTACAATTGACGGATTGTCGATAATGTGAATAGTACGATTTCCGAGTCCAACAATTCTAATGAACAAAGAGCACCCGCCTGCTGTTGATTTTTCCGATAACTTTACAATAAGCTACGATCTGTTCGAAAGGCAAAACTATTAATAACCCACCAAAAATTTCTGGCACGTTGCCTCGAGGCACAAGTTCACGAATTTCCAGCGGTTTTTGCCATTCCCTTTCATTTGGAAATTAAGAATCGTAAATCTGATCAGTGGTCAACGCAACATGTGAATTATTTTTCAAATACCGCAAGTTTTACTATCTATAACCGTGATTGTTCTTTTCTTAGATCCTCCAATCGTATCGAATACATTCGACACGTTTTCTATTCATAACGTTATAACCCCACCGTCTTTTCCTTCACTCAGAAGGATAGACGCTTCTTTAGATCATCTATTTTCATCTAATTCGCTAAGAGCATAGGCGAAACGATCAATAAGATAAATTATTCATATCCTACCTCGATTGATAAGCATCGTTTTAATAACCCTGATATAAATCTTCCCGTGTTTCGATTTGGCAACGTGAAACAAAAAGTCCGACACTATCCCATCCCCTTCGTGTATGTCCGTCTCCGCCAGGATCTCCTTCAGCGCCTCGACCTTCTCTTCCGGCGTGCTCTCGTCGTTCAGCAACTTTTTGTCCAAACATTCTACCACGCTGAAATCTTCCCAGACTTCCGGCGTGTCGTCCTCGCAGGACTTTCTCGAGGATTCGAGATCGAGGAAACCGGAAGTGTCTAGGCCGGCGTACGAGACGTCCAGAGCCAAACTGTTGAACGTTGGCACCCGCGGAGGGCTCGAATGATCGTCACGATTCTTCGACTTCCGCGACTCGTCGGACTCCTTCGAGGATTCGTTCATTTTGTCCGAAGTCCTCGATTTCTATAAATACTTTTCTTTGAAAATTTTCAACGGATTGCCGCGCGTTTCCGATTTCGACGTTCCGGAAGTCAACGGATTATTATCACTCGCGGCATCCTTGTTCTTGCGAGAAGCACTTTCTTGTCTGGCAACGATACGCTCTAAAAGACTTTCGCTCGAAGCGGAATCGTCTTGAGAACGTTCGATTGTCTTCCAAGATGAATCTTCCTGGGAATCCTCCAACGTTCTCTGGGAATCTTTCTCTGACACAACGCCGCTTCCTCGGCCACGCTCGTCCGGGATACTTTTACCCGTTTCCCGTGAGACATTTTGAAAAACGTCCTTCGATATCGATGCCGATCTTCCGGTTTTCAAGGAAGATCGCTCGGAGATTCTATCGTTGCTCATATCACCATAACTGCCATCCGATCTGAACGCGTTCGGAGATTTTCAATGTTTCCGGTTTTACGAAAGTACGAGGAGTCCTCTAGAATTGGAGAAACTTTTATTCGCCACGTTTCTACCACTCCTCGTTCTCCTTTCCGTCGCGGCGATTAATTCGTTTACTGTTAAATGATACACTTTTCAAACGATAATCAAATAGGTCGATGCTTTTTTTCTTTTTTCGTAAATTAATGGCAACGATAATTACGAAAGCGTATTATATTTCGTTGGTGAGCAGGGAAAATAATGTGAGTCGAATTTTGGTCAAAAATAGGGTTACTTTCTAATAAAGTTTTACGAATTATTTTATTCTTAGTCGTTCTTAATAATAAAGATAGAACAAACTTTGTAAATAATATAAGGTTAAATAACTTCTTTGGTATATACAGTATTTTAGAGTTAAATCTGTTATTTGTTAAAAAATGGAATAGCAAATAAATAGTGGTCTCTAAGAATTATGAAATTAAAAAAGAAATTATATGATACAATAATATTCCTATATTTAGCTACGAAGCTTTCATAGCAATTTTATAGTACGTTTAATATAATATAAATTTAATACAGATTTTAATCTTTTCTGCTTTTTAAAACTTTTTCTTAAAATAAATTATTTAGTCATACATACTTATTTTTTGCAATGCATAAACAATTTATGAATTCATTTAAATAATCAAAAATTGTTTTCTGATTCGACTGATAAAAGTAATTTTATTCAGCAGTGATTGATCATATTGTTAATTAATATAAAGTCATTTCGATCTGTCGATTCGAAACGATTTTATTGAAAGACGAGAACTGCGACGATATCTTTCATATCAAAAATAGCATGCACAGATTAGAAAACAATTAAGAGCGTATCATGGTTCTGGGAAGAAAAAAGGACTTGTTTCATTTCATATAAAACAGAATGCGCATTGGTAAACTGATAAGGCGAAACGATCGATTAGAAGCTCAAATACGTGCAATCGATTGATCGATAAAAATTCTGTGAATAGCGATAAAACCAGCGATTAAATATTACTTCTCTATTAATTTGCACTTCCATTCCATTTAAACGAATTAATTAATAAAATACAAAAACATTAAAGTATGGAAACAATGTAAAAAGTTAATATTGCTATTCATCTGGTATTCTGTGTACGTAATAACGAGTGAAAATCGACCATACGGTACTTCCGGTAATTACCGATTAATTACGTATTAATTAAATGAAAGGCAATAACGTGACGTGAAAGAGCCTGAACGAAATTTTTTTTTAAACAATAAACCATAGTATCTCACGTTTTCTTTCACGGTATCGTTCGATTCACGGATCTGTGAGAAAGTAATTTCAACTATGCCAGAGGAAATGTCCCGAAAGGATTACACGGTTTTTCTTTAACAAGGCGAACCTGATCACCTAACGATTATTACATAATCATCTAACGGAATCGGATACAACACTTGGGAAATTTCATTTCATTGTTGCCTGTGCATTATATGGCAAATTAACGGTTGCCGAGTTTCCAGAAAGGGAAGGGACAAGACATACCTTTTCAATTGAAATGTTTAAATGGTTAAGAAATATCTTGGGAAATTTGTGTTTTTGGGGTTTTCATAGGCTTTCAATGGAAATCAAGGGACTTTCTAATCGCTTTGAAAGAACATTAGAGGTTTTGGTGAAATATATAATTTATATACATTCTAAATGAAAAGAACGAAGTTAAAAAGAATCAAAGAATCATTTTGGCTTACAATAAACTGTACAAAATTTATTTAAAATTTTTATCAAATTATCTGTTTGTTAAATCTCTAATCATTTAATCTTCTATCTATAAGTGTTCCACTGATTAATTCATAACTGATATTTGAAACACAATCATGTAAATCTGACATTTTTGTTTCTTGATACATGATATATATATATAAATAAAAAAACAAACTTATATTTCTGTAAATAATATTAAGTAAGAATTTCTATTCAACAATGGAAAGCTATTAATAATAGTACTCGTACCTTTGGACTGCAATTAAAAGGAAAAACTGAAATTTGTCATCTTCTGTTATCTATGTCTTGTTTACAAAGATAAAAGATGCTACAAAGTTATGTAATACTGGTGCATAAAAATCGTAGACAATTCATAACAAATTAAATGAGCCAAATAAAAGTTCTACAATACTGCTAATTATGGAACGCAATCAATTTTTCAAGTTTAAAGAGAATCAAAGAATTTATATACGACCATCATAATATCATAAATATATAATATAAACTTTAATTAAAATGGATCTAATTTCAATTATTCATTCTTTATATTAGTAATGCTTTAATGTATTAATACACAAAACTTATAAATTCTTATTTTAAAAACTTGCAAAGTATGCTTTACCCTTACATTCTTAACCTAACTTTAGCATGACACACCTCTTTAACAAATGATTTAACTTATTGTTTGATTTAATTAACAGAAGGATATCTTTCAATATGAATGTTTAATTCTTTATTCTAACAAAAAATATAAATCAATGAGATTCAATAACTAAAACATCGTTTCCGGCTAATGCCTATCCTAACCTAAATAAAATGTACAAAACAGCACGATCTGTTCAAAATTGACGACTCCACTGCACATTTACTATTGTTATGAAAGTAATATTTCCTTGCAGATGTTACATAAAGTTTTAATAAACACTTTTCCTTCATAAGAAATTAGACGCAGAGCTAATACGACATGTGTAAGTTGCATATAGTTATGATTTTGTCAATATATCCCTTATGACCTAACTGTATACCTATCATAACATACTTTATAACGTATAGTTGTTAATATTTTATGTTTTACCTTTATTTTTAAGAACGACAGGTAATTAGCATTTCCAATTTTCGTTGCAGCATTAATTCACGACAAAAATATCAAAGACATATTGAGGACCAAATTTAGTTACTGATAAAATTAAAAATTTGTTACGAATAACGAACAAAAGTTAGCACATTTGAATTACCAGTACACGATATGAATAAGAATGTATAATGAAAAAACAGCACTCCGATACGTCAGTTTACTTCATTATTCCGCACAAACGTTATTTCACAAAAAATACACTTTTTTAATAAATAACATTGCACAAACGTACGTTAGTTAGTTTGAAACACAAGATTAGACAGATTCTTTCACATTATGACGACAAACACGCAGAACGTCCTTCCAACGTGGAGGACGAGCGGCGACTAAAGTACACCTATGAAATTTCCAGCTGCAGTGCTGGGTTCAGCGCTCTAATTGGTTGAGAACACTTTCAGGCTGCTGTTATGATTGGACGCTCTGAGAATGATCGCCTAATTACATGTGACTCGTTATCAATGAAGCGAAAAATATTATTTTAAATAAAGAACGAACGTTTCTAAAAATATTGTTGTAAATAGTGTTTTCACAAACTCTGCTTTAAAATATTCTTCCATACAAGTTTTAAACTCTAGAAAATATTCAGCTATTTATTTTAAAATGGTAAAGTTCTAGTCTAGTTTCTTCAATTATTTTAAATTCAAATAGATTCCCGCCTTTAAGTGGTTAAAAGGCCGCTTTTCAAATTTATGAAATTTAATTTTGTGTAAAAATGAAATAAGAATGTTTACAATTTTCTAATGGATCTAAGTGATTACAATTATGGTTGTAGAATTAATATTATGTTAATTTTATATAATACATTTTATACGAATTCTCGAGAACGTTTATATAAATTTAATGTTGACAATGATTTAGTTCAGCTCAAAATGATTAAAATTATATTATACCGGTATTTGGAAAAGAAGATAAGGAGGTGAAACATGTAAATTGATTATTTTGTGTAATACTTTAAAATAATTTAAAAACAAAAATCGATAAGTGAAAATTCCTATAGGATTAACGCATTATATAAACACATGACACATGTTCGTACGTTCTTTTCAAAAAATGTATTTCGAATAATATAAACATACTTTACCTCATCAATAAATAATGATATTTATTAAAAATTTAAGCTTCTGTACCGATATTAACGTAGCTTTTATAAATGACTCACATGATTTAATGACGTTTTATTTATTGTCGCAAACCCAAAGCGTTCTAGGAAATGAATGAATCGATAATTTTGAGATTCAAAGACCGTCATAAATTAACGATAACAAGTAAATCATTTAGGTACACTTTTATCGTTAAAAATATTACCGTATCGAAACAGAAAAAAAAATAGACCAAGTTGTAAATGTGATTTACGAGACTGATAATTAATTTACAATTTTTTTATTGCAAACAATGTTAAACCACAACTTCTTAATCGCAAATCTTTAACGATGGCGCGCAATAATGTCGAAAATCGCAGAGGGAAATAAGTTGAATTATTTCTTTATATGCGTTTTAAAACTTAAAGATGAATTATATTTTGTAATTTATTGTCAGGAGAGAAATACTAATTTTTGAAATTGGTAAAAATAAACAAAGAACGATCAGATGAAAATTCTTTTCATTCAAACAACCTTGTTTGAATGAATCAAAACAACGTTGTTATATTCAATGTAATAGGGTTGGAATTTCTATGGGTCCAAAATTATAAAATAGAGGACACTTACCTGACTTGAACAAAACAACAGAAACAATAAAAAGCAGTGAAAACTATAATAAACAATTACTTACTGAAATAGTTGAGTGTCTCCCGGATTTGGTCCGGTGATAATTTTAAGTCGGTATCGACTGATTTTAGGGCCGGCGATGGAATGAACCAATCAGCGTTCTCGTATCCTGCACAGAATAAAAAGTAAATAAAATTAGTAAGACAATTCGAAAAATTGATATACAGTAGAACCTTTTTTATCCAAATTAATACATTGTCAGCTGGTAGTAAAACACATTATGAATAGGAAATTATTTATATAACAAAATATGATAAATAAAGAAGCATAATGTGCTGCTTAAAGAAAAGTATATTTCTAATTTTATTTTTAAAAAATTGTGATTTTAAATATTTTTATAAATATTTACCTTGAAATTGGGTAAGGGTATCGGCACGTAGACGATACCTAGGTATTTGTTCCTCTAACAAACTGATGATCTCGACTTCCGGTAATTCATCGCCACTGCATACCTCTGCAACAGATTTCATTTTACTTTTACATCGAAATTTTATTACACATTTCGCTAAATTTTCATGATTCATCAAAGATACACTATAAGTAATTAAAAATTTCAAATTTTGTCTCGGTATTCAATAAAATAAAAGAGCAGTACAATTTTGTATAAAATTTATATCACCAGTATTTATTACAAAATTTTGTAACCAAAAAATTTCATATAATTTTAAAACAATATTTAGAAAAGATTACAATATATAGAATAAATATGGAAAGGTTTAAAATTATATTCGAGAAATCTATCGTTCGAGGATTAATAAACAAAAATTTACTGATCCATAACTTTTACAAAACATAACATCCGCTTAAGAATATTTTACGCGCTAAACCTGAACTTTATAGGCTGTATGTTGCAACGCGTTCATAAAATGACTTTTATAATGGTTTCCCATAAAAAAATGATGATGACAATAAGGCTGGAAAGTGACTATTTTCCATATCCAACTCGATTTCTCATATCACGGCCATTGAACCACGATACGCATGCTTACAAAGACAAGATCTATGATGCATTGATAGGAGTCGTGTTTCTCAAATTTTTATCAAAAAATTGTTTAAATAAAAGATTCGAAAATCAATATCATGCGATAACTTAATAATATGCATCACTGTTTAGCACTGATAATGTTACAATTTAAAAACTTTTCAGTTAGCTTTTACCGAATACAAGGTTACTACTATGTTTATAGTTTTATAAAACCATAATAATTAATTAATAACAATAATAATAATTTTTACTTTACATTACTTCTAGTTTATAAATTTTTCTACTATTAGTATTTTAAGTTTGTATATTTAATTTTGATTGAAATATTATACTTTTTCTTGGTCAGGGTCATGATTTTACCCAAGTTCCGTTATTCGAGCATTAATAACAATAATTAACAAGGCTTACATTTAGTATTTTTAAAAATGTACATTTTAAAGTCTTTCTTGTAAAATTGATGTTCTTATCGAGTTACAACACCATCGATGCTAAGTATATTTAAACCGACTCATTGTAACATTGCAATACGGAAATATTTAACTAAATCAAATTATGATGCAGTAACAAAACCTTGATGATCTATAAACAATTGTTTGCTATTGAGAAACACTGGTGTATTCGATTCTATCGTACGCCGTCAGACTAAAGTACCTGGAAGTATAAAGCCGTTTATGTACATCGTCATTCGATCTGATAGACAACAATCCGGCTAATAATGTAGGTAATTAATAAAATGCGCGATTTTTCCGGTCGTTTTGCATTCATGCAATTAGCGTCATGCAACAGTATCTTTGAATTCGTTACCTTCCATGAAAATAAAAACAGATTATTAAAATATAATTTCTTATCCTAGTTATTGAAACAGTTAGAAATAATTTCGAAAGAAACCTCTATTTAACACCTCAAGAACCTGTACATTTTGCAAAATAAAATGCTATATTTTCAAAGAATATTATACGAAGGAGGTGGAACTTAAGGGGTTAAATAAACAGAATTTTGAGCAAATGACACTTTTTTAATTAGGAAAACTGCAATTCAATATTAAAAGTATTTTGAAAGTTACGGCAATTCATGTATTTGTTAAGAAAAATCGAATCGTAGCAGATTCAAATTAAAAATTGGTTTAAAAATCTACTAAAAAAATTTATTAAAACCCCACATTAATCACCGGATGACAGACTAGTTATGATCTTTTAAGAACAAATATGTCACTGGAAGAGCGATCATTCGCTTTCTATATATAAAAAATGTCGATCAAACAATTGCATACATTTATCAGTTCTTATCAATATTATTTTATGTGCTCGATAACATTGTTTGTATTGAAAATATATAGATGGCGTTCTTATTTCCCCATTGTCTTTCATTTTCTTCCTCAAAATTAAAACCTCGACCATGTAATGTTGAAAGAAATATTTAAAAAAGTACATTTTTCTTTGCAAGAATGATTAATTAGAGGAGTAACAATTCGTGTACTTTTTGCTGCTATAGATACAGACCTATGGAAATATTTTTTGTTTTATTTATTTTTATCAAGGCTGTGAAGTATTATCCAGTTTATCTTATCCCCGATTATTAAAAATGAAAGTGTATTGTTATATTCTTTTGTACTTAACAAATGCAGTAGTACGCAGAATCGAACGATCTATCACTACGTATTATTAAAGAGTGGAATTTAATTTTGTTATCGCGATAAGAATAAAAGAAATGTATTTTCGAAATTTTTAAGTGATACTTAACCCTTGAACGGCAGACTACTGAGATAACGACTTGAATTTAACTTTTTACCTTATTTTCTTACCGTTTCACAAATGTTTTAGTATTAATTCAAATATTATTTAGTAGTGTGTGAAATTTTTCTATTTAAAAATTGTTATATTCGACTTTAAACAAAATATAATTGGATTGTCCTGGATTCGGGTCACGATCGACTCGGCATTTGCTTTCTGGAACTAAATAATAAAAAATAGATGTGAACACGATTTCTGTTAAAACTTATACTCATACGTACTTATTTTTTTAAACTACTAATTTAAAAAATAGAAATTATATTTTGAGTTAATAACAGAGAATGAGGGATTAACTGCATTGAAATTTTACAATTGGATATAAACTTTTGTTATCAGAAACAATGGAAAAATTTGATAAAATAAAAAATATTTAGCTAATTGTAAGATCAAAAGTTGCGACACGTTATGCATTAAAGTTGCTGGTGCTGCCACATAGCAGTTGCTACACGTAACAGAATGCTAAACGCAGTCGATAAGTAAGTGCACTTCCGCTAAAAAAAATTCAAAATACTCTAATAAAAATTGTATAATAGACGAAACAAAAGACTGTCTGAAATTATTAAGATATTTAGAAGAAAGTAGTTGTCTATTTGTATTTTACACTATTATTAAGGGTAGATACAAGTTTCTATCATTTAAGGCAAACTTCTTTATTAATATCTAATATTTATTAAGTTTTATCAGTATTTTTACTGATAAAAATTAAATTTTCTTTCATATTTTGAATTACTAACATAACTTTTACCTCTCCTAATAATTATATCTATCACACTAACTCTCTGCAATAATTTTTAGTAATTATTTTATATCAATTTTTAATAATTTTATACCTCAGATTTTGTACGTTTTTTCAAGTTTAATTATTACTACTTCTCAAAATAAAAAACCTGACATCGTAGAAATTCCCAAAGCTTAATCCTTTAACATCTACATAGTGTAACATATATAACATAACATTTTCGAATGCATAAAGAAATTGGTAATAAATAATTTAGGGTACCAAATGTCCTTAATTTTCTAGCATCGTAAGAACTGTCTATGATCCATAAACAGACTATTGTGACGTATATACTTTAATTAACTACAAGAAATTATTTCTTCCCCGGGATGAACGATACGCCGTTAAAGGGTTAAGTGGGCTATACTGGATACAGTTATCTCATAATAAAAACGATATAAAAGATCGTACCATCTCTCCACTTGTTAAGAATGCTCTCCTTTTTCTCGAGAATCTTTTTAAGCCGTGCAAGGCCAACGGGCCGTTTTGAATCACCACCTCCGAGGTACATAATCCTTAATTCCAACCCTCAATAACGTTTACTCATTTTTTCCGCACATACCTCTGTCCAGTTCGATACGATCACTTTATTTCTAAATTCTTCGAGGCACAAATGCTACGTTATTCAATCGATACGCTCATTCATTTCTAAAAATGAATGAACGTTATTCAACTTTTCGACGTTACACGAACGGGGTGAACAAAGTTATTGTATAACCGTTCGAGCAGAAACTTGCATAACGTACGAAGGAAAATGAAATATTATCCGGTTAAAATTGAACTTTGTAATACCGTGTGCATTTCAATGAAAATATTAGCGCCGTCTTTGTACACGAAACGAGTTTGTCGTATCACGTTACAATTTTTTTGTATTATTTAAAATTTCACAAAACACTTCCCAGATTTTTATCGAGATTTGTTATGATTTAGTGTTTTAGATAAGTGGCGAATTAATTTGTAGGGTAATATGTTTGCGAAAATAGAATTGAAGAGAGTGAAAGAAACGATCGCGCGGTTTCACGAGTCGAATTAGAACTTTGGTGTACAGAGAGAGGCAGAACAAAATAGCACGATTCTATTGGCTCCTGGCCAATCTAGTTTCTTTACGAACCCTGAATAGATCGATATTAAAAAGATCGATTTCTACAAATTTTCTATTCGAGTACTTTTTTCTTTTCAATCGCTTTCTTAAGGGTGGTTCGATTTAACCCTTTCGAAGGCAACTGACTTCGATAGAAGTTTTGATATGTAAAACTTTTATTCGTCAAATTTATAGTAATAATAAATTGATATAAATTAAATTAAACGTTTTAATTCTAAAATATAAGAAAAAAGTATTCACAAATTTTACACCGCTAAGTGTTGACTTTTTTCATTAGAAAGTAATAATACAAAGTAACAATATGTCCCAGTTCTTTTTTTCAGGTTTAATCATAAATGTACCATTAATTGAAAGGGTTAATAAAATTTGTTGTTCGTTTATGGAATAGCAAATTGATCTAGTGATGAACGAACGGATTACTACGTTAGGAGAGCATAAAATGACCGACCCTTTGTAGGTCGGTTATTCTTGGAGCCACGCAACAAAGTGCGTTAGTTATTTCGGCATCACCGTCAGAATGGTAAAATTGTATTAGCAGCTGATTCAAAACCCTGTGTTTATTTTGAATATTTATCTCTAGCCCGATTAAACTCGCCGAAGTGATAGATTCCAGATTTTTTCACTTCAAATCCCTGACAAGGAGTGATTCTACATGAAAGAATAAGTCTAAAACGTAGAATAAAATTTGTTTATACTCGAATAAAAATTTATAAAAATTCTTCGAAATATTTGTAAGGTAGATTGCAATTTTATCAACTTTTTCATAAACTTCATAATTAACACATGTCATAAATTAATAAAATCTGTTCTCAGCCAGTGTTCTTTATCATATTGTCATTTAATTAAAATTATCACATTAGTATTTCCAGAATTTCATCAAGAATATTGAATAATAACGTATTTTAACAATATTTTTGAAAATGGACTTCTTTACAAACGTGTAATTTTTCATCTTGGCCAGTGATATTCACACAAGAAAGATTATTCATATGTGTTAGTTTGACGACTTGAACATCCATGGCAATGATAATGATGACGGCAACAACGACCACGACAACGATGATGATCCTGAAGATAATGATGATGATAATGACCGAGAGAAGTAATCATCATTTGCCAGCAGTGAATGTGGTTTGTCATGGTGGTTCACGGACCACCATAAAATACTCGTCCTCGTGAACGGAGAGGATAGTCCCTTCTTCGAGTTCACCAAGATTAGAGCACTTCTTCAACGTGCACATCATTTTCCGATAGTTCATTTCGAATTACAAGTTCTAATCGTTGTGAAATCATTTCGTTCAGTGTTAAAAGTGTTATTAAATAATTTTGCAAAGAATTCGCTTTTTTAATTCATCCTTTAGAGACGATTTGTAATTCTTCGTGGTTCGAAAGGCGGGTAAGTCGCTGAATTTCTACTTTCAATGCGAATTTTTGAAATATTTTAATACTGTCGATCTGGACAGTGATATTATATTTTTTAATAGAAATTAAACTAAGAAGTATAGAAATATAGAAATATAGGAATATTAAACAAAGAAATATTATTAGAAATTTAGGAATAATACATTTTTAAAAACCAGATACTTAGGAATATTACATTTTAGGAATATTTTAAATTATACTTTGTCGATGAAAATTTAAGAAAATCAACAATAATTTAATAGTAATTTAACTGATACAATACAGTACAATTAAACAACCTTTTCACAAGAATAATTGCATAATTGTGTAAATGATTGGATAAACTAAATAAAAATATTTCATAAATTGCGTTCAATAAAATACGACCAAAAAAAGTCGCTGATAAAATGCTGTACAAATGGAAAGGGTTAGATCATTCATTTATCTTATCTATTCGCATCAGAAGCTGATAATCTGCTCATTTCACCATATTATCATCAGAGAAATCAATATCAGAAATATAGTTATAATATTAATTGTCAAATGTCCTGGAGCTAGTTTTATATTTATCAAGTAATCTTGATTGAATCGATTGTTTCCCTCACAAGTAAAATACATACTTGATCTCTATCATGCTGATTTCTTATTCTTACCCTGATTTGTTGAAAATTCTCAGATCTTAATTAGAGTACATTCAGATTAGACAAGTAACAAGAGCCAGCAGTTAGCTGGAACAGCTGGGTTTCTTGCCCTGCTTGTACCAGCTGTGTCACGAAAAGAAAATTTTCTGTTCTTGCAACATATCTGGGTCAGATACGTATCTAGTTCGAACGCATCTTTACAGTAATGTCTCTTCACTTGGCAAAACTCCGGGACCATCGAGTAACAAGTATACAGGGTGATTCTGTTACTAGTAAACTCCAAAGGAAACTGTTCTTCTTTTCCTTGCTCCAAAATATCTCGAACCTACCTATTGACAAATGGCCACAATGTACTACTACAGTATGTTCGCAGTTTGGGCCTAGAAGTCTGTGCCTCGAATACGCTGTCGTCCTCCTATGGGGTGGCGAAGACATCCTTTGGAGTTTACTAGCGAGAGAATCACCCTGTAGAATAAACAGGACAAACGTTCACATGATTTGCAAAAAATGTTGATCCAGCACAACGGCGACAAAGAAAGAAAATTATAATATAGCGAGAACTTGAGTGGGGATAGCCAGGTAGAGAGACTTCATTGTACGTGGCTTCAACGTGCTTCGATAACGTGTGCTATCAATTGGTTTCGTGGATCAAAAGATGAAGATGTGGTTACTCACCAGTAATGGTTTCTGCGTCCCTGGTGGTTATCGGAGGTGGAGTAACAGGGGTTTGTACTCGATTTCTGGGCGATCGAAGGACCTGCAGGGCGGCCCTTGCCGTAGGCGAGACTTTGAGAGCGGTGGCTTTCGATCGTATCGAAGCCTCGGGCCCCTTCGGAGCTGCATCTTCCACGGCGGCCAGCTTGGACGCTGTGGCGACGAACGATATCGTCTCGCCTTCCTTCAAAACAAAATAAACATCACGTTACGCCTTGCGCGAACTTACGATCTTCGATCGTGTTTCCAAACAAAAGGATATTAATCTGACGGTGAATACACTGGCGAACACCTGAACTTCCCTGGGAACGATGGCGATTAACCTAGCTCATCATCTATTTTACCTCGTTAGTATATTAGCTAACCAACTTACTAATTATAAGTCAAATACTTGCCACAATTAATTCACATCTAACCTGGGTATAATTCCTAGTAACTTTCAAGTATAAGACGAGTGATGAAGGTATTTTTATCTAGTAATTTTAATTGAAAATGTGTATTGATTTGAAAGTGTCTAAAAAATGTAGGACTCCAATGGTTTTGTAATATTTTTGCAAAAGTAGTAAAACTTGTTCAATGAAATTTTGTATGTTTATCTGAATTCCTAAATTTTTAGCACTTCTATGTTAATTTATGTTTCTAAAATAATAATTAATGCAACAAATTTGCAATATTAGTTTCCATCGAAGCTATAATATATGGTTGTTTTTACTAGGGTTAAGAAAATAATTAAGAGTGGTAAAATTAAAGAAAAAATTCAAGATAAAATCTTTGTATTACCTAACGCGATTCTACTTGCTTGACGTAGACTGTTTTTTTGCTAAAATCTATATTTATAGTGATCTGCATGAGTGTTTTTTAAAAAAAAAAGAAGAAGAATCAGTTACGAGTAACAATATTCCCTCGGGCTACATCATCTTCATAAATAGAACGTATTTGGTTTCTGTCGCATTTTTATCCGTCCGATAATAGAACAAATGTGGAAAATACATGGTGTATCTTAGTTTCCACCTTCAAAATTTATTTTCGTAAACTAAGAAAAAGCATAAAACTTATAAAGAAAAAGTAAAAAATAAGAAAACTTGAGATAGGGTCATACCTGATCATTTTCAGATTGGTACGTGCTTGGTAATAAACCTTTATTCATTTCTAAAATTATTGATTTTTTGAGAAATTTCTTTCGGGGTTTTCCCGTTTTGATTAATAAACTTTTTTGTAATTTAAGTTAAAACTTTGATTCTCTTTCTTCTAGATTTATATTAGCTAGTATTCGAGACATAAACTGATTGATTTGCAGCGGAAGACAAGCCGTTGTGGTCCTACTGATACCGGAAGTACCAGGGGTTTAGCGCTCCACCAGCAATTACTCTGAATCGCTTCAAATATACACGGTGTCTATAAACTTCTACCAGTTCTAAACAATTGCTGCACGATAAACAGTTAATTTACTATATTTTAATATAAAGAAAATTTGAATTTCTTATTTTTACACCCCTTGAGTGCAAAAATTTAAAGAATAAAAATTGACTTATAAAAGAATGTTATGTACACGTATATTGTATGTTTCTAAAAAATATTTAGCCACGAAAGGATTCCATGAAAGGCCATACTTTTGTTCCAGTATAATGAAACAGCAAAAGCAAGGATGAACTCAAAACTGTACTTTCAAATGACCTTAACCATCTAACCTAGCATGACGAATTAATTCGTTACCAAAGTAATCAACCTTTGGTAGGCAATAGTATATTTACCAAAAGATCTATTAATATATTTTTGTTAAAAAGAATTTCTTACGAGTTAACATTTTTTATTTCATTTCTGTTTACATACTAATTCCAATTTTAAAATTATCAATTTTATTATAAAAATTCTCCCCCAGTAATCTTTCTTTTGATATAAAAAAAAATCTGAAACTAAAAATTCCCTTAAAATTCACGTAACATTTATTACAAATAATACTAATTTCTTTTGACAATTTATGTTAATATATGTATATGAAGATATGTAGTTTTCACGCGTTTTTTTTTAATTCCTTGGCTCTCTACACCGCGGAAGAATCGGAAGGTTAAACGAATGCAACGTTGCAAAAAAACAAATAGCAGAACCACAGAAAGACATAATTTCTTGTTCTTTTATCTTCTTTATTTAAATGTATGTTAAGAACTGTCACCTTTAAGTATCAATGCACTGTTGTACCGAGATATACGTATTAATTTTCATACACATAGTTCAACATGAGAGAAACCATTTACTTTAAAGCTGGTATACCACTGTTACGATGATTCTGCCTATTAACAGAAACATGACAGTAGTTGTTGAAGATATGATGAGCTGAATTAATGATGCAAGTACGCGCAAGTGTACTGAAACAAATGGTCGACTTTGAGACGAATTCAAACAAGCTGCAGAAGTGTTTAAACAATTAAAGTTGGCAATTTTAAAGAAACAAAAAACTTCATGCTTGCAATTTTTCATTCATACAGTACTACTTAAAAGTGTGTACCGTTTCGAATGCGTTTTTTTCTTTTAACTTGAAAAATACAAAGCTACCTTTAACCCATTAATAACCAACATGTTTTATGGGTTTTGTGTAATAAATTTTTATGACTTTTTTACTATTTACTTGTTTTATTTCAATGTTTGTTATTAGAATTTAACGAGTTAAACGAACTTTAATATTCTCACTTCAGATTCAAGATTCGAATACTGTTATATCATATTCTTCACTGTTGAAAATGAAATATTATTTGAAAAGTTTTAGAAATTTTCAGAATTTTTATTAATCATCGAAGCCATTCAAAACTGTATAATATTTAAAAATTTGCAACAAAAAGTATCCAAACGGATTCAAAAGATCACTATCATTGGTATTGCCTGTTATTTTCTACCGTCATAAATCAATAATTTTGTAAAAAAAAATACCACGAGAATTTGTTAATAAATTATTAAGCTTGTCTTTATATGTACTATCAAATAATCTGAGGAAAAAATGAACTTATTCCTAGTAAAATATCTCCAAAGGTATGGAAATGACAAACAAAATATTTCGACAAAAATGAGACGAGAGAGACAAACAAGTGCTGATACTTATGTGGCATTTCAATGACCTTAGAGAATCCTGTCAAGGTCATAGTTCAATTTTTAAACTTTTTATGGATTAATTTTTCGAACCATTTTTTGATGAATTAAATGATCTGCTTCCAAAAAAATTATTAACTATTAATGCTAATTAAAATTAAATAATTCAGCCTTACAGAATTATGATAATATAATAATTATAATTCTGAATTTTTAATTACTATGTATGTATATAATTAAAATCGATAATTACTATCAATCTTTTTTTTTTTTCAAGAAATGTTATTTTTTATTTTAAAGTATGTCACAAAGAAACAATCAGATAATTTTGACATGTAGATTGTGACAAACAGTTAGCAGATATTAAGGAACATTCGTTGATCCTCTGGTTAGCTGTTTGACTGGATCATACGTGACTGCGGTCACGTTCACCTGCTTTATGTATTTTGTAATAATTGTCAGTCGCATTCACGTGATATTATAATGGAAATGTACACCGATTAAGATAAATATCTTTTTACACAGAATATATATATACACGTATATTCTTTAATACGTTAATAACTTGACATGAAGAAAAACATCTAAACAAAAATTTTCCTAATGATCTTATCATTGATACAATATCATATCGCGATAAGAATAAAATGAAGCAATGCAAACTTTTAATTGCTACAAAATTACAAATCTTTTTTAAATATATCAATCTTCTACATGTTTGTAATCACAGATTACAGTAAAATATATTATACTGGATGTTATTATAAATTAAATCACGTTTCTCGAATTTATCGAAAATCATATTAATAATATTCACATTTTAATGATATTAAAATTTTGAAATATATTATAATTCCTAATTTTTATTTGTTCTCAAATTATAGATTATGTTTAACAAACTTAATTTGTATTATTTTTACAACTGATTGGGAATGAAGGAAAAATCCACATTTTTCTTCAACAGTAAAATACAATTCCCTGCTGCTGTGATAATAAAAGTGAAGTTCAATATATTCAGCCGTTCATTTGTCTCGCTTTTATCATTTTACAATATCAACACATTTCGAAAATAAAAAAATATTAAATAAAATAAATACTACTATTAAAATAAAAATAAAATGCAGTTTTTTGAGCTGATTGAGCTTCATCTCATTTTTATTATTTTTTTAATACTGTTATGCATGAAAAAAGATGTTACTTAATAAAAATAAGCTGTATACTCCTTATAATCCATATTTGTTAAATAAAAAAAAAAAAAGAAACTTACAAAAGAGTGGGATGAAGATAGATTACGATCACTGACCAATTGCGGATACGAATTAGTTTTAGAGCCCATATTACGTGGAAAAACTCCATCGCTCTCCTTCTCGCAACTTGAATTATTTTGCTTCCAAATACGTCTAGCGGAATTTCGCCTCGCCTCCGCAAATGCAATTCCCCTGAGCAACATTTGCCTCGAAACGATTGCAAACAATCACCTCAAAGAATATTTTCCACTACACATATGTCTGTCCCTCAACATAAAATTCAGTTTTCGTCACTGCTCTATCGATGTGTTCCTTTTATTCACCAGGGCAATTGTTTCCCTTTTTTTTCTCTCTTAACACCAAAGACAAACTCAAAAGAACAAAAATTAATCTCAAAATGCAGCTTTTTACACAGAATTACAAAGTTACAATGAACTATAAAAATTTGTGTAAAGTTTTTGTTAAATTATGTAAATTTTGATATTTTTTTTTGGGAAGAGTTAAACGGCCTTAATGATCCCTCTGACGATCCGAAGGATACTGCGAGGCTTATGGATTATCAAGACTTGCTTAACTTTCACTTCTTTCTTATGGTGTTTGAATGAAACGTCAGAAAATAAAAGGAACACAGATGTCGTGAAACTTTTGAGTGGAACCGGCAACTTCTGACCAACTTCTGGACACCTATGTTCCCCAACGAACGAGGCTACCTTTCTTCCCGTGACTCTTATCATTTCACACAAACATGATAACCGGTACAGTCAACTTCGAAAATCCACCAATTTTTCAACACCTTTTGTCGCAAAAATTACGATTAAATTTACCTCACGTGAACAGAATCAAAGATAATAAAATAAACGATCATGATTTTGGCAATATAAATATCAAATTATAACGTTACACTTTGACAAAGTAATTAGAGTTCAAAAATTACATATAGCATTATAAACAAAAGAATATAATAAAATTTAACTATGCTGCTTTGAAATAAAAGCTTGAAGAAATTATGAATGAAATTCATTAAGACTTCTAAAGGATAATACACTGTAATTAATTACAATAAGAAAGTGGAACAAAATATAATTCTACAAGGTAGAGTTGAAAATAAATTAATTGCTAATTTTACTAGAATTTATAAACAATTTTACCATCAAGGATTATTTAAAATATGTGTCAATGTACTATATAAAGAATAAGAGAGAATTTTAAATGCCAAAAGAAACTGTTAATACTGCTAATTTATTCTATTCATTTTGGTTTTCTTTATGGGACTATACCATTCTAATTATCTATATTAAGATTAAAGTAACAGGTGTATGAAATGGTGCAACAGTACTGTTAATCTTTCAGTGGTTAATATTACTTCCAATTGTTCAGTAATTACATCTATTTGTGAGTGACTGTTTTCTTTTATGTTAAACGGTAAGGAAAAATCTTAATTCTTAACAACCTTTCATTACAATTTCTATCCTATAACCTACTAGTTTGATTAAGAATTCACCATCTTCATTAAATTTTTATGAATTATTGTGATGTAAATACTCTAGTACATTATAAAACATTATCAGAGTGAACACGAAAAGAAACAATAAAGAAATTAATTGTTTATAGCTCATTACTTAAAACAGGTTTATTAAAATTATGTTATTTAATTTGTCAATCGGTTCAGTTAGCAGCTTAAAGTTATTTAAAAGTGATAAATATCATTTAAAAACTTACCGTGACGTAGTATAATAGTTTTGGTTTCCGCTAGGGAAACCACGATGATCACCAAAAGAAAATAATACACAAATCCTGCAACAATAAAAATGTTATGGTTATTTCACTGATACGTTCATTCGTTTAACAAATTTTACTAAAATACATTACTATAAAATTATTGATCATAATTAAGTATATTCAATAATTTGACAGATCTATATCGTATAATCTAAAGTATCATCTTTAGATCTACATGATTAGAAATCTGCGTAAATGATAATATTCTTAATTATAAAACTTAATTATTCTAATTTTAATTATTAATATGTGAATTGCAAAATTAAATCATTTATATTGAACTGAATTCTTGATTAGTATTGAATATTAATATTTTATTGCAACAATTCTTTTATCAAATTCATCTTTAAACAATCATTAAAATATGTAAATATTATTTGAACAATTTATATGTATCTTTCAAATTAATCTTATGTTTTATTTTGAAAATGTCTAATGTTATAAAAAAAAGTATAATACTATTATTTTAATCATTTTTTCAATGATTTTTGTATTAAAACATTTAACAATATTTGTAATTATGAAAACAAACAACCAACAAGTTAAATTTATATAGTTTATCTCACATTTAAAAATACAAAACTAATTATTCTACATGAATTGATTTATTCTTTTCAATACATTATGTAAATAAATAAGTTAACAATATCATTCATATTTGTGTCAAATAAAATTGCAAAAATGCATTTGTAAGAAAGGATAACCTAATAAAAGTTAAGATTATCGCTCGATCGCTAACATACAATTTTAAAGAAGAACATCATAACATCTCAATATTTTACAAGATTTTGAGAAATGACAATCAAATCTCTTAATTATCGAACAGTTTGTTATATTCGTTGTTTCATAGGAAAACGAAATTCGAGGACAATATATCGATTGAGTTGTCCGCAGTAACCTTTCACAACGAGGTTAAAAACAATGATCACAGTGCTTTCATTAATGTCTATTTTTCATTAATTTCATTTATTTGCAACACATATTCATTGAAGAAATATTTAAAAAAAAGAAACAAACCGAAAGTCTAAATGAAATATAAAAAAAAACACAAGTCTCACCTGTCTTTCTGACATTTTCTGCTTGCGTCACATAATTGTTAGTTTTCTGGATTTATCATGCGTTTTTCTTTAATCTTTTTCACATTTGTTGCGATAAAGTGAGCGGAAAATTTTGATCAAGAACTATTTTGCGAAGAAAATTTGGCCGTTCATGACGGCCCGAAGCTGTCCGAAGCTACGAGGACGAGCATATACCGGGTAATAAAATTTACTTGAATATAGAATACGACGGTTTACGGAAATGCTGTCTACAATCACGGACGCATTTTCCATATATTTTCTTTTACGATAATAAAGTTCTTCTTTGTAATCACAATTTATCTTTCGAAAGATAATGATAGAAATGATTAATGGTATAAGACAACTATTCAAGTTTCGAATTACAATATTTGGTTTGAGTGATTCATTTTTATCAGTTTAATTTTTGGTATTACCGTCGATAATATAGTTTGATATTAATACATGATTGATTAATATTATTTTTCATTGCGTTAATTTTTTATTTTTGCTACTTTATGTCTTATTAACTTTATTTAATAACGCGAAGGTAAGTCAACGCATTATTGTTATTATTTAAAAAAAATACTTATGAAATTTATTTTTTGTAAAAGCAGTATAATTTAAAATACAATAATTATAAAACACTTAACAAATACTCATGATAATTATATATATATATTATATATATTATTTGTTACATTTTAGTGAAACTTTTGATAAAATATTTAATATATCAGTAATTAATTTTTTAAATATTTTAATGTGTTACAGATCTTATGAAGTTAATGAATATTCGTGTAAAAGCATTGATTACATTTATAAAAGTAAAACACGAAAATAAAATTAATGCTCTGTAAATGTTTTTTAAATCTTTTGTATGTATAAATGTAACAAAAAAGCATCAATTAGACCAAAACTATATTTTTTCCTATAATATAACAATTTTATTAAACTATATGCATGATTAATAATAGTAGATTAGCAAGTTTTTTAATTTTAGCAAACATGTTTGTTTTTAGAAATTTTTATTACAAAATGTTCGATTTAACATAAAAAGTACTAGATAAAAATCTAATATTTTGTATGTAATTAAAAATTTTAACAATACTTATACTGTTTTCTTTTATTCAAATTATTTTTTAGTAAATGAACATTAATGGTTATCATTATATATCAATATACAAAATTTCAACAAAATTATATTATCATTAATGGAGAATAATATACTGTCATTTTATTAAAAAAAAAAAAAAACAGAACATAAAAGGAAACAAAAAAACCTCTAGACAGCTGTTCTGGTAACTTAATGAATTTAAATATTTTTCTAGAAAATGTAGAAATCTCATTTTAATATATTATATTGGAATATAAATAGTAATAATTTTGCTCATATTCATTTCACTAACGTAATATAAATACAGTATATAATTTTTGAAAAATCAGCGTTTATATTATTTATCGTTTAAATGTTGGTAAGCCGTCTATCGATTCTCCCCACGTACACACCTCCTCTTCAGTCATCGATTGCACTTTTTGCACCTACCATTTTTTTTCCAGAGTAATGAGAGCCTCATCTCAAATCAGTAGCACGAGAGTGCACTAAAACAGGCCACCCTCACCTGCGTAACCACCCTCACCCTCTTCGTCTCGATGAATCTTCCATATTCAATATATTTCGAAAATTTTTAAAGTGTCTCCTGCAAGAAAGAAAGACAAAGAAAAATACACTCGAAGTCAAAGTGTGCGACGAAGAAAGAACAACGCTGCCATCAGTAAGAAAGAAAAAGAGGAAAAACGATAGAAGTAGAAGAAGGTGACAGTAAGAAAGAGACGGATAGAGGGTGGGTGGTGGGGGGCTCTCGGCTTAAGTGAGAGGGAGAGAGAGGAGGTTGAAGGGAGTCGAGCGAGGAGAATGACGGATAGCCAGCAGCAGTTTTGCTTGCGTTGGAACAACTTTCAAGCTAATATCACCAGCCAATTCGAGGCTCTCAGAGATGACGAGGATTTCGTCGATGTCACCTTCGCCTGCGATGGTAGGCGTCTCCAGGCGCACAAGGTTGTCCTCTCCGCGTGCAGCCCTTACTTCAAGGAGTTGTTCAAGGTTAGAAAACCTTCCCCGTCTTCTCTCCTCGGTGCTAGTTCCTCGATGTCTTCTCCCCCTCCTCCTCCCCCTCCATTCCCCTTAACCGATCATTTTTACATTCTTTAAGAATCATGCTTTGATTTAAATGTAGTCGTTTTATAATTCTTATTTAATATCTTTATGCATATGTTGTACGACAATATATTGCAATGCTCTTACACGTTCTTGTAAATGCTTTACATAGGAATACATTGTTTTACATGTTATTTATTTATTAGGAATCAATACCTACTTGGATTGATTTGTGTGTGATGAATAACAATGTAATTTTATGTAAATTTGATTGTATTTAATACCTTAGTTGTTTGTCCAATAAATTTTGTTGGTTTGCTAAATGCAGTTCTGAAACATAGGATACAAAAATTCTTCTAAGAGTATAATGTTTCAATAGTGAATAACATATCACTTTTTGAATGTATTTGTAACATTTATGAAATTCCATTTGCATCAGAATCAATTATAAGATCAGTAGTATCTATAATGTAACAGAAATTTGATAGTAAGTTGAACATGATGAGTTATGTTTCATTTTCTTTTTTATATTTTGTTATGGATTTAAATGTATTGAGATTTAATGATAATTGTATAGTCTTTTATGTAATAAATGCCTAAATGTTTTATTTTAATTTTTAATTTTCTAAGCAGTTTATAAATTAGTTTCCTAATTCTAAGAAGTTGTTGAACGTGTTGCTTACATATGAATATGGTTATATTATACATATACATTTCATATATCTTATTAATTTATATAAGAAATAAAGAATTAATAAAGAATTTTATATTGAAGAGAGATAAGGTCCAATGGAAATAGAATTCTATGTAAAGCATGTTTAATTAGAATGGCATTATTACTTAATTTTCATAAAAATATGTGTTTAATGTTAAATACACCAATAAATATTTAAAATATTATAAATAACAAATTTCTCATGTTGAATATATTTACATTTTGAATTGTATTTTCTGAAAGCAATATCTTGCTTATTTAAGGATAGCAAAGATGTTTTAGTTACAATTGGGATGTATTCTACTATTTAAAGCAATAAGTGTTATAAAAAATTAGTTTAAATATATTTTCACTGCTTATTGTTATAAATTATGTAATACATCCAAATTATTTTAAATTCATATTTGATCTTTTATAAGAAGTAAAGTACAAAATGTATAATTATATGTTTGCACATATTATGAGTTTCTAACAAAAATAGAACTTAAAACTGTTCTGCTAAATGTTTATTTTTTTAACTACTAATAAACCTTATTATATTGTTGCTTAGTGTTTTTAGAATAAATATATCACTGATTTCAATTTTTATTTAATTAATTTATTATTTTATGTATTAATAATAAAATAAATGCAAAACATAATACAAATATCTGTTTACAGACAAATCCATGCAAGCATCCGATAATATTTATGCGTGATGTGGAATTCGAACATCTGCAGTCACTTTTGGAATTCATGTATGCTGGGGAGGTTAACATATCTCAAGCAGAATTACCTACATTTTTACGAACTGCTGAGTCTCTGCAAATCCGTGGCCTCACCGACTCTCAAAGTAATCAGCACAATAGCGAAAAGGTTTGTTTCTCAAAGAATATAAGTAATATATTTCTTTATTTAGGTAGATTTTAGTGAGAATTAAATAATACAGTAAAATATTACAGAATAATGCATTAATAACTATTAAGTAATTAATATTACAGAATTATGCATTAATAACTATTAAATAATTAATATTACAGAATTATGCATTCATATCATTTGTTGGTTTTAGCATTTGAAAACAAACAACATACACGCATCAAACGGCCGTGGGCTGATCTCACCAAATTTAGAGGAGGACCGTAGCAAAACTCCACCAGCCTCAAGTCCTCCACCATTAAAAAGGCTGTGCAAACGAAGTGATTCGCCTCAGATATCTAGTCCAGTACCAGCTGCGGTGGCCTGTCCAACTGGAACGCCACGCACACGGCCATTAATCGAGCCACAGGTTCAACTTGACTGCTATAAAGATCTCGATATTGTTGAGGTTAGTTTGTTTACTTACGTTTTCACGGTTAGTACTTTTCGTTCCTCGAAGTTTATAATACCATTTTTCGTTCGTAATAGATAAATAACATATGTTACATGAGCAGGATTATCATACAGCTTTTATATTTTAGCCAAAAATAGAATTACCAGAATATGGAAGCGATGATGATTGTTCTCCAAAGCAGGAGGTTAATGCACTGCCAAGTGGTTTTCTTAGTCTTGATGGTGGCATGGAAGTTTTACCATCGTATCCTTCTTCTTACCAGGGTAATTACAAACAAAATTGGCTATTAAATAATTTTAATAATTTTTACAATCTTTTTGTTGCATTACAGTGGAAAGAATATTTTCTTCATTAAAAGAGGTACAGATCTATATTTTCCAATGTAAATATTTTTCTAGGAGGAGGTGCAGGGGGTGGAGGAGGAGGCGGTGGCGGCGGGAGTAGTGGACCATTAGAGGGTGGAATGCCAGGACCATCTCATGCCGGCAGTACAGAGCTAAATCAAGAGCAACAAGGTAAGTGGATTGTCCGTCCCAATCCTAATTCTTTGGTAGTTGCGAGCACCATTACAAACAGCAACAACCTAGCCGATCATGTCGGAGAGAATTTTTTGGATGCGAATATAAAGACGGAAGGAGAAGGGGAACTTCGGTTTGAAATGGTAAGCTCGTGTAGCTCGGTAGCTCTTGCTAGGCGGTAGGAGAGAAAGGGAAAGAAAGACATAGAGAGAATGCGCGTATGTGTGTGCAAATATGAAAAAAAAAAGACAGGAGAGAGAGGAAGAGAAAGAAAGAAAAAGAAGAGACATTTGACACTCGGAGGCGATCTGATAATTTCATCCAGGCGGAGTGCAGTTTGCGGCTGTTGTGTGAGAAAGTCAGCTGCGCGTGCATACTCGGGCTCTCTACCTGTCCATTTTATTTGCCAGAGTTGGAGGTGATAATGTAAGATTATAATAATTTTCTTTTTTCTTTTTTTTAAATAATATTTAAATGTCTTTAAAAATACTTGTATTAATAATTATAAAGAATCAGTACTATACACTTCTGAGTGTAGTGACTTTACAAATCATGATTAATTTTTGTTGTTAAATGTTGAACATTTTTGTCAGTTCATTAAATATTTAAACGTAATTTCATAAATTAAAAGAAAATGAAAATATTGAAAAGGTAAGAAATAAAATAGTTTGAAT
Organism: Anthidium xuezhongi; assembly: GCA_022405125.1. NCBI lineage: Eukaryota > Metazoa > Arthropoda > Insecta > Hymenoptera > Megachilidae > Anthidium > Anthidium xuezhongi. The sequence goes on from CM039649.1 coordinate 4,417,356, forward strand.
GTCAAAAAGAAATAAATCCCTCCGTCTGGCAAAATTGCCTGCCCGTTGCTTCCACGTTTTCCGTTTTTGTCCTGTAGAAGCCACGCCAATTGGAGGCTATGAAATAGTTTCTCAGGGTTAGTTGTTTTAATCTTTTGAAACATATTAAAACAAATGTTTTTATTTTAAATTCATATAGATTTTTTATTATATATTTCAATTAAAACAATATATTTTTTTTAATTTCGTTATTATAATTATTTAAAAATATATGTTTTATCTAATTGGCGTTGTTTTTTCTGTGTACTCATGTTTGTCCTATGGCAGAACACCCTAACTTGACATACATAGCAGAGCAATTGCTTAATGCTAAATTTTGTTGTAAGCTTTTTGGTTAAGGTTAGTGTTTAATTATGGTGTTTTAATTTTTTTAAAAATGTCTTTGGCTTCACTAATCATATTCGACTGCATTAAATCATTAAACCAACGATACGAAATTCTAAAACGATACGAATTCAATTGTTCTTAATTATTTCAATTTTAGTATGAGTTTTTAATATTAAAAAATGTTGTTTTAAATACGTATATAGTTACAAAATATTACTTTTATTATCTTTTAATTTTAATCGTGGTTTTACAGTTTAAGTTTGGTATAAGTTATATAAATTAAACTTTTTAATTTTATTTATTATTTATCATCAGTTTAAAGTTTAATTATCGATATTGTCTATATAAATGATCGTATAGTAGAAAGAGTTATATAAACAAACGGTCTATTTGTTATTATGACTTTGTGAAAATAATAGGTTTCAAAAGATTTGAAATAAATGAAATTGTACATGTCAAGGGAAGTTTTTGAAACATAAAGGGTGTTGTTGTCAAGAAACAATTGTAGAATAATTTCGGAGGATGCAGCGCGAACTCTCACGCCTCATGTTCCCAATAACACACGCTTACCATTTGTCTCCGATGTGTGTGCGTTGATAACGCGCAATATCATGGTGCGCACGACAGATAGTAGTGGGATCAGATAACAGTTTTTGAATTTCTTTTAAAATACAGTAAATGAAATTATAAATTGTTATATTGAAAATTAGTATTATGTTAAATATTACGTTATTCAGGACTGCTTTGTCTTTACTCATTAGAGTCTTGAGTATAATTTTTGAAAAACGGGGTAATTTTTGTATTTATTTCTATAGAGAAGTTTTCAAATGGTATATTGTAAAGAATATCTAAAAAAATATATAAGATATAATTTAATATAATTTTTATTTTCATATTTTTATTTAACATGTTTAATATAGTGAACTGATATTTGAATTAAAATAATTTAATGCTATACATATATTTTTTTCGTAAATAAATAAACGAAAGATTATTCGAACAGTTCATATTTTAAAATTAAAAGATTACAAAATATTTATTAATCAAGTCATTTAAATGTAGTTACATTTAGTGGCAATCTACTTGAGATATTGAAAGTGATCCCAGTACTAAATTAGGTAAAGTGTATAGTGGTCGTGCGGCTAGGGTTTCTCAGCTGGTTGTTGCTGTCCGGTGGTGGCTGGCAAATCGGAGACCCCACCCATAAATCCATTCAAAAAAACAGCAAAAGATTAACTTCCTTCTCCGTGCTGCCTCTACCGGGTTAGAGCAAGTTGTGTGTGTGTTGCAGCTGACCTACGCAAACTGCACTCGTTGGACCCACGCCCTTGTCCTGTCTGCAACCGCATGTACAGTAACTTGTCGAACCTGCGTCAGCACATGCGCCTGATCCACAACCCTCAGAGTGTCACATGCCCCCTCTGTAACAAGCCATTCAAGACCAAGCTCTACCTGAAGCGCCACTTGGTCAGCTTCCATGAGCTCAGCGTGGCAGACAGGCATCGTCAGGAAGAGATCTATCAGCAGCAACCAAAAGCACAACAGCAAAGCGGAGCTCAAACACATCTACAAATCCAGGCACAACAGACTGATGCTGTCAAATCGTTTTCTGCGCCGAGAGTCCCGGTCGAAGAGAGCACAGGAGCAGTGACTTTGGAGAACAAGTCAAGAGCATTCCAAGATGGTGCTTACGAGGTCAATCAGACCAATGTTGAATCAAAGCACTTTCAAAGCAGCATGATGCAATTTGATGCTGCATACCACTAACGCGCCTTAGTTTCTTCAGCCCATATGTGACAGTTTTTTGGTTGAGTAGACTTAATGCCAGTTACTGGCAACTGAAAACTGCAAATGAAGTTGAATGTGGTCTTTCAAAGAGAAACTTACGTGCAGTGAAGAGATCAAAGATATGTGCTGTGATGGAGTATATTTAAAATATCACAGAAATTTATGAATTTTTAACAGTATTTAATACTTGCAATTGATACTTGCAAAGATACATTTTTTATTCTTTCATTTATGAAGTTCTTTCATATAGCATAAAAGCTTATTCAATTCTAAAGAAAAAAAGTAGGAAAACTATAAACTATGGATTGTAAATATTACTTTATGTAATCATTTTATATTCTTTTGGCAGATGCTTCTTAAGAGAGCTAAATGTGAGATACTCACATTTATTTCACGCAGTTAGATTATTTGAATTTACTCAGTTTAATTTAATTCAATGAGAAACAGTATTCTTATTTATGAAATATTTACAAAAAGCGTTTAATAATTTTTACAAGATATTGCACTCCTAGTTTATCAGCAATTGGAAAATACGAAGATCGGAAACTCGTTATAACATTATATTACAATAATACCGATGCACTGATCATATATTACTTTTAACAAAGTAATATTGAAAAGTTACTCTAAAACCTCCATACAGCACATCGCTTTAACGCAGTAATCTCTTCACAGCACCTTACAGTAATTAACGAAACAGTAGTCCTTAAAGGACATTACGCAAAAGGTACCGTGCCTATTCGTCGTAAGGAAATGCGTGAGAGAGTATCCTTAAACAGAGAGAATGAAAATGAAACAGAAAAAAAAAGAAATAGAAAGAAACCACAGAATCGCCGCAAGTGGAGCAGCCATCCCACCTCGTACTGATTATTCCGCGAGCCAGGATAACTTGTTGTTTTATTTGATGCTATACAGTGTTATACAGACTACAGATATTTACAACGATATTATATTCTTACAGAGGATTATATTTACTTTATTGATTACGTCACACGTCTGGGTGCACACGCACAGAAACCCCCAGAATGACGTACGAACATATTATATTTTTCACCGCGTAGCAGTTTAACGGTGCAATAGACAGCCAACCGATTTTACAGCTCAAACAGATTTACAGAGAATTTATTATTGACAGTTATCGATGGGAAACCGTCGTGATGCAGCAGATTGAATTTAATATATTATAAGAGGCTTGTGTCTGAGGTGGCTTTTCTTGGAAATTTTCTTACATGCTCTAATGTGATTTTATAGAGCTGAATTAATCAGATTTTGTTCTTTCACGTTGTCAGCTAGGTAAATTTTTCTTCAACAAACTTTCATATTTCTATAAATTATTATGTTTCATTTTTTTGAATTTAATACTAGTTAATTGTTTTCAAAGTATTATTTTTCTTTTTTAAAAATTATTGCAAACAGTATTATTATTATGGAGCTTTTTCCTATTGCAGAAATTTTCTTTTTATTGTTGTGTTCAATATAATTGCTTTTTATACATGTGAGTGAATGTATGTTGGTAGATTGAAGTTTTCTACGAATGTTTATGATGTAATGTCTGTGACTGATAATGACTAACTTCGTCCTGTTTCCATATTCTTCTAATTTCTTAAGCCAACAAGTTATCTTCTTTTCTTCATATTTGATGTCGAGGTCACCAGGTATGGCTACATTAGTATGTTATTTATTTCGTCAATCAGTGCTATATCTAGTCTATTCTCTATTGCTTTGTCTGCTAATATATTTTTTATGTTGGGTCTTATATGATTGGCTATGGCGTGTATTTGTAACATGTGAGTTTGAATTTGTATGTGTGCATGGGTTTGATGTGTATAATTTTCATAATTCTATTTCAGTTTATATCCTGACATCAAGGTTGCACCTTCTGTTCTCCATCATGTGTTCTTTTGTTGCTTCCTGCGTTTATTAGTTAGTCTTGAATAGCTAATAGCAAATTCTTTTATTTTCATGCAAACGACACCTTCTTTGACCAGTTGCAAATCATGTGTGTGTTTGATACCTTTGTATCAATAAGCTCTGAGCATTTGTAGGTGAATGTGAAGGTTGGAAGGCATATAATTTTAGTCTATTCTGGTACACAATTTCTTTTTGTATGAAGTTGCTAATTCTTGAATGAAAGTAAAATATGAGTGTCGTTATTCGTTTCTTGTGGAGTATTTCCTTCTTCTAGTTTTTTTTTTATTATTGTTATTGTTAGTTTGGCCTCAGTAATAAAACTACGCTTACAAAATTTGTTACTTTATTGGTACTGCAATTGACAACGTTTAAAAGTTGTATTATAGAATAATTTGTTTCAAGTTGCTTAAAAAGTATTATTATATAACATTAATTGATTGGGTCAATTAATAACATTAGTTATATTTTACGACTATACATTAACGTATTTTGTACCAATTAACGATTCGAGATACGAGTTAACACAGGTGACGGTATATTTTAAGTCACATTCATTCAATTTTGTTCACTAGTATCTTGAAACGTTTTTGCTGCTCTATAATCGCGAACTGTGAAATATTCTTTTACGTTTAGCTCAAGGTTCGTTTGACGTTGATTGCAAAGTTTGTAAAAAGTTACGTACTCATGCACACGCGCATACGTATGTATAAACTTGTTTAACAATTAATGAATTGTTGAAAGAGATAAAGCCATCTTAGACATCGCCGAACTCCATAGCCATAGTACCACACAGTACAACTCAGGATCTTTTATATTATATTTTACAGATGACAATAGTTCCGTGAGCGCGATCTCTTCGACAAATTTTTCGTTTTTACACTTTGCATCAGAGCCTAGAACTTTCAATGATTCGACAATCATTTAGTTAATCATAATTTCTATTAGAACTTCGACGATTATTCGAAGAAGATTTCGTTTAATCGTATTCGGTTGATGGAATTTTTATTCTTTTCTACTGTTCATCTTTTGTGTGTACATTAAGGGGTAAATTAGTCTTCCCTAGGAAAAATGGTGACCTAGAGGAAGGAGGTTCCATCATAGGGAAGCCTAGTATGCCCAAAGGTGTGTACAAGTCATCATTTTTATCATTTTTAAACGATCGAATCATTTTTCGCACAGCATATGGTGTTTGTTTATTTAATCACAAGTCAACAATTCTGAGTAATCGTACAAGTTATTGAAAGTTTTCTGAAAGGTTCTGAGCTCGAAGAAATATCGAAATGTTTCTCGAATTGATCGCACCGTTCACACAGGCTCCTTACCTCACGATTTACAATCAAATCATAGATGCAGCTATATATTATTATAATAAGTATATTTACATACCGTTTTACAATAGTGCCGGAGTCGCAACGACTGCGACTAATCAAATTAACAAAAAGAGATTAAAAGTAAAAAAAAAAAAGAGGAAGAAGAAGGATTTAAAAAAAAAAAAGAAAGAGAAAGATAACCAGACGCATTAGAACCACGAACAGAGATGGGAAAACACAACCGATTCCAATATTTTCGTCTCGTACGTGGATAATTTTTCTTTTTTCTTATTGTTACACAACTTTTTCCAGAGAGAAAGAGAGAGAGCTTCGTGCCCAGCGCATAGTTTTTACTGAATCTAAGATTAGGATGTAAATGTTGCATATCATGTTATTAAGATTGTTGTACTGACAGCCTGTTGCAAACTTCGGTCTGTGGTTCCTTTTCACCTTCTGATCTAATTTCACATTTCTTTTTTTTCCAAATATTTAACAAACAGAAAGTTATTTCAATTCAATTCTTCGCGATCGAAACGTTTGCAAACTTAACAGTGCATACACAGAATAATGTTTAAGTTAAAATATGTAATAATTCTTTTTTGTTTTCAAAGTACACATTACAAAATTTCTACTTTTCATATTTATAGTTTGTATCAGGAATATAGTAAAATATTTAGTGAATTTATATACGTAAAGGGTTAAAAGGACATTTTCAGAATTTACATTACAATGTAATAATTCCAAAAAGTATTCAGATCAAGTGCTAGAATGATTTGGAATATAATTGCTTCATTTTTCAGTTTATGCTTTCTGTTTGTTACAATATTAATTTAATATCAATGCTATTTAATCTTTTCATATTAATTTAACAAACTTTTAAATACTAATTTTGAAACTTACGTAGCATTAATTTAACATTAATGCTACATAACTTTCTATTATTATTATTTTATAAAAGTTTCTAATATTAATCAACTACAATGACTATTTAATATTAATTTTAAAAATTAAGTAGTGTTAATTTACTGTCAATGCTATATAACTTTCTGTTATTAATTTAGAAAAGTTTCCAACATTATTTAACCAGTAACTTTTCAATATTAATTTTAAAAGCTAAGTGGTATTAATTTAATACCGATGTTACTTGACTTTTTAATATTAATTAACTCATAACTTTGTAATATTAATTTTAAAAGTTAAGCAACATTAATTTGTCATTAGTGCTACTTAATTTTTCTTTTTTTTTTTTGTATTTATTTTCATCGTCAATCTTTGATTTACGAAATGATTTCTACAGATTGGATCCACAGTCCGAGATTCATATTCATTATACATTTATCGCACATACATACACATAGCCAGAATCAAACAGAAAAACAGCGAGCCGCAAAGATATAGAAATACATACATAGAACAGTTAAAGCAGAATTGATGAATTGAAACAAGAAGGAAAATGCAAAGCAGACAATTATACAGGGACATCATCATTTTTTTTTTCCAACTCGCAATCTTTCGCTGGGCATTAAAAGTGATATACCAAAATGATCAGCCGATTAGTTGATTGATTAATTGATTCGTTGATTCGTTCAATTCATCCATCGAACATTCCAATAGAAAATGCAGTTTTTCCATTTTTCCATCAGATACCGCCGAATAATTAACTAATTAACAGCAAAGAGAAAAAAAAGCAAACGCAAACGAAATTTCCAAAAAAAAAAATTCATTGTCTAGGGAATCGTCTATGTCTGGAGAAAGCACCTTTTTGCAAGATTCTTATTATTCATTTAATTTAAAAGATCTTTCCTTTAACCGGTGGGCGATTTGAAAATTGGAAAGTTGAAATGCTTCCTTGAGTTTAAGGAGTGAACGTGAACAAGTCTGAAATACGCGCAAAAAAGAAGTCTATCAAAAATTGGGGGCGTGTTCGAAACCGAAGAAACCTGGAATTTCAATACGAAATCAAAAAACTTTATCGAAGTGCAGGACCACGAAATTAATCGATTCGGATCATAGGACTAAATTGAAAATACAAAACATTTCAATTCGAAAGCTATAAACTTTCTAATTTTCGATTCAACTATATATCTTCTTTAATCAATCGAAGGAACAAAAGAATATGAAAAAAAAAAATACCAAAAAAAAATATATACATTCGACGAGTAGTTACGGATATTAACATTCCTGTTACTTTTTTTTACATCGATCGGTTCATTTCGCTCGTTATTTATTTTGTATTATTATTTATTCACGACGTAATTAGTAAAAATATCTCTTAAGGTACATTCAGAAGAACTTTTCGATTAAACTTTAGGTTTCTCCTTGTTTTCTTACTCTACTTTTTATTTTTTATTTTTTTTTTCCAAGGGAACTGTATTTGTTTAGTTGTTGTATATATTGTAAATTATAGTGACTTGTGTACTCGAGAGTTAGCAATTAATCGTAGGATTAAGAGTCGGATTAATTGGTTTCTCGTTCGGAGTTGATTAGTAGTTCTTCCATTTTGGAGACGAATGGAAACTAGATTTTTTTAAAAAGAATTATAAGAATATAAAGAACGAAATCTAGTCAGATTAAGGTTTCTTGAAAAAAAAAAAAAAAAACAGAAAAATTGAGAAACGAATTCAATTAATTTTTTCAGGGTGCCAAAAGAAAAGACAGAAAAAAAGAATGTGCTAGTTTCTAAACTTGTATTAGTGATAGTTTTTATTATAAGAAAAAAAAGAAAACGAACGATACGTCCATATTTTATATTTTTTATAATCACAAAAAATTGTTCAAATTTTTATATTAATGGAATTATGGGAAATACTTTTTGCAAACTTATGATCTTTTTTAAACTTAGTTTTTAAAACACAGATATTTTCATTTATGAAAGTTCAAAATTGTACTTCTTTTTCTAATTATTAATTTAAGAAACTAATTTCACGTTCCAACTTAATTAAATGTGGCCAATCGTCTTTAAAGTATAAAGACAAATCGAATATTTAATTATTTCGATTTTTGGCACCGTCTGAAGAAATTGAGGTAATTTTGAGATACTGTTCGAAGTAAGTGATATTTAAATGAAAGAAAAAGTATATTGTGAAGATGTACTTCACTGAAATTGCGACCATAGAATTTGCTAATTGTATAACAAATTAATCTCGTATTTCTTAGTTCTTTTCTCTCCTTCTCTTTCGGATGTTCGATATATTTATTTATACTTGTGCGTTTGAGAAAAATATACGAATATAAATAAATATATGTATATCAACATTCTTTCTTCTATGACAACTATATATCTATTATTATCGTGTCTAATGTAAGGGATTTTCTACTTGATAGCGTACTCAAACGACCAGTATTTCACTATATTTTTTAATAGTGATTTTTATAACTGTAAAGGCGGAATAGTCGATAGTGCAATCTCTGGAGCGTCAGTGTAGTTAGTGCGTCAGTATTAAAGGACAAAAAGAAAAACCGCATAAGGATGTACGACATTTTTTTTGTTTGTTAATCGTGTATTTTTGCCTTTTGCGTTAACGATCGAATTTGCAAAAATATCCTAATCGTTTTAAAATAATGAGTCGAATATTGTTAGTCGAGCTTACGTTTTTTACAATTAATATTAATCGCAAATGTGATAATTTTCTTAATTTTTTTTTTTTTTACGAGAGGCAATTGAAACGATGAATTACGAAATCGTGAATTTTTTTGATCGAAGTAATTATTTTTATATAATTGCTTTATAAAAGTATTGATTCGCTAATGCTGTATCCATGGCTAGAGCAATTATTATTAATTAGATAGGGTGAGCATGGTTTTCGGGAAAAATTTATTAAAACGAGCATATTTTGTACTAAAAGATCGATTAGTATTCATCATACCAAGTAATTAAACTTACAGTAGAATGTATTAAAAATTATTTCATTATTTTTCGTCCAAAATGAATAATTTTGATCTCAGCTAAAATTAATTTAAATATAAGTTTCTTTTCGTGAAGATCATCTAACATTCGAGGCATTCGTTTTAATAAGTTTTTTGTTTTTTAATTCAACGAATTTGTAAAGTATTTTCTTTTTTTTTATTTATCTGAATTTTTTCTTTTCGTTTTATAGTTTAGGAAAGTAATATACACCACTTTATTACGAAATAGGCACTACTAGATAAGATATTTATCTATTGATATTCATCTTAAAAAAAAAAGTAACGTAAATTATCCGGGCAATAGTCGTCTAACAAAAAAAAAAAATAATAAAAATGATAGCTGTAAATTATTGCTTTCTACGTTAAATAAGAAATCTGGTTGCAAATTTCAGTGAAAAACAGGAATTTACCGAACGAGAATCCAAAATTGATACAACCGCAAACAACAGTTTTTGAAAATTTACTGTAGGCGATCTCTTATCTTTTTTCCTTTTATCAATCGAGACTTCAAATTGAAATTAAGCTTTTGCAAGAAAATTCTTCGGATTTATTTTCTTAATCGATTCAGGCGTTTTGGCTTTAGGCTTGTTTGGTCAGCGACTCGAACGAATTAGAATTAAAAGATTTTTATGCAGAAAAACGATAATCGTACCGTGTACAATTTTCCAACAATTTCGATTCAATTGTACACCGATGTTACGAGAAATGCGTAGATCTCCTCAGAACTTTTCTAGACTAGTTGTAAACATTGAAGCTAAGCATTTTTGGAATAAGTAGAGGCTACCGTTCTTCAGGATTTTTTGCAAAAAGAAAGAAACGGCGAATTAGGACACAGAATTTTCCGAAAGAAAATTTGGAAAATTTTCTATTCAGAAAAGTATGAAATAATTTGGATATTGAAAATCAAAGGAAGGAACGTTCTTCAAAGTTTCTGCAATGTTATTTTGCAGAGAAAACGAAAATATTGCATTTGATGGCGTTTGCAAAGAAACTGAAGAAAGTTAGGATTGTAATTTTTTTGCCAATATATATTCAAAAGACAAATTCTGAATATTCGATCTTAAGCCTTTGATAGTTTTTTCGGGAGTTAATGCAAATATATCGTACTTCAAGGATTTTGTAACGAGTTACGATATAATTAGATTCAAAAGGTTTTTACCGAAAAATGTCGTAAAAGATTAGATTGTAGAATTTTTACCGAGAATTCGAAGATAAAAATTGGGCTTCTGGATTTTTTGCAAAACAAAGCACAGAAGAAGAAAAAAATGGAACTGAGACTCTACGAATAATCCTGTGAAGATTTTCGCGAAAAATTTCGATGGAAGAAAAAATCGAAGGATGTAAAATATAGCGTAGATTATCTTTGAATACGAATTAGACGATAAAAAAAAGTGATTAAAAGATGAAAATTTGAGAAATATTTTTCAAAAGGATCAAGGAATTTTTTGCAAAAGATCTGTGGAGTCGATTCGATCCAGTTAGGTATCCGAAATAAAATAAAAAAAAAAAAGAAGAAGAAGAAGAAGAAGTAAAATTCCATGAAATTAATCGTTCAAATTAAAAAAATTCTAAAATTTCTACAAGGAATTAATGATATTGATGAACGAACGAAAGAAAAATTAAGGGAATTGGAATTGAAATTTTTGATGTATTTTCTCATTCAGAACAAAGAAAAATAGAAAAAAAAAATACTTGCCTGTATATAGAAGAAGAAGAAGAAGAAGAAGAAAAAAAAAGATCACTTTTAAGTGAAATTTGCTTCGAATTTTCTCGTTCCTGGTGTAGAAATCTTTCACGCTTAAAATCCAAGCGAATTTATTTAGTAGGAGCTATTATTATCATAAACTGTCCCGAGTGATATAGCATAGCTATTTAACAAAATACGAGTAATTCATAGCTATTCACACGAACGACTGAATAATCGCTTTCTTTTTCTTTTACCTTCGTTACACAACAAGATATAAAAATAAGCTTTTGTACTTAGGGGTAATTCTGAACAGATAATTGTAATTATCTTTTAAGTGTACATTTTGTTCTTTTTTTTTTATTTATATTAAACATTAAACAAAGCGGTACGCTTGTAAGTGGATAATTCTTTATTGAATTAAAAGGTCTTTTTTCTTTCACTGTTTAAAAATAATATATCGCTACTTGGCATTTATAGTGGCACAATTTATAAAATTTCAAAAATCTACATTGCTAAAGTTTTAATCCTTTTTACAGGTTTTTATTTATTTTTATGCTACACGTAAAGCATTTTGCACTAATTTCTATAATAATTAATGCAAAAGACGAAAATTTATTTGAATTTAAAGTAGTTATACTAAAATTTTGGAAAAGGTACTCAAACTTTTGTATATCAAATTTCAAAAATTAATATTCTTTTAATTGTGACCACCATCAGTGCCAAAAAGTGATATTCTCTGTTCCTTGTCAGCGTTATCAGGTCAAGAGAATGGTAGTAGAGAGGAAATTACTATAGTTAATGAACTAGTGACGTCACGACTCGTACTATACCTAGATAAAAGTAGGGGAACGAATGGTTTTCTATTGGACGTTAGTCACGTGTACGCTCTCTACGATATAATGGAAATAACATGACGTCACTGTTTCCATTACGAGGGAACTCACCTGACAACGCTGCTTATAATTTTCTGACGTATGTGGTTGAAATACATGTGATAAGTAGAAAATAAGTATTACATTAAAATGATAATTATGATTAATTTTATTTCTTGACGTTCATTATGATTATACATTATCCACTTACTTGTAATTTTATTTAACACGTTGATTACCATGGGAGTCATTATTATAAATAATAATTAACCCTTAAATACCGTGGTGTGGTCAATTATTAATTTATAATTAAATCTTTACATTTCAAAAGTAAATAGTGATATACATTGTTCAATGTATTGTTACCTTAACTTTTATGTAAAAAATATTTCAGTGCTGCAGGTAACCCTCGTATAACACGATGTTTGTAAACCTAAAAATGACGAAAACCTGGAACCAAGATTTCCTGTAACAAATTAACAGATTTTGCGATAGAAATTTATTGTTATTGTTATGTTTAATTAAATACTGTTAGGTATAAGAAGAAAATTTGCTCATTCTTGGAATTTAAGTTCATTATTTCACATAACCGTGTTGTACGAAGGTTACCTGTATTTATATGTTGTAAAGGTACAGTGTTTTAATGTTCGTTTTCACTGCGGCAGTCAACGTGTTAATGTAAAAAGAATAAGTATATTTTCCTAGATATAAAATAGAATAGTTATTTCTTTCACCGTAACAGAAGCGTAGAAAGGACGAAAGAATTTTTTTATGGGGCGTTCATTTTCAATAAATAATTGCATAATTAAGTATTTACAGTGGACAATTATCTGTACAGATTGAACTTCGAAAATAGAACAGGGAAGAATACATTGTAAACCGATTGCAGTCAAAATGTATTTAAAGAAAAAAGAATTCTTTTGTATTATTTAAAAAAATGTAACATATATAATTTATGGTCGAAATAATTTGCCTAAGTACGTTAATTTTTAATTAATTGATGAATTGTAAACAATAGGTAATTAAAAATCGTACGAAGAATATCGAAATATCGCATTTCAACGATAATTAATTATTTATTGTTAATCCTAGATGATTAACTTATCTGTGGATACTATTTTTTATTCAACAGCACAAAATAAATGTAATTGAAAATCTATTTTCAATTATTGGAATTATTAATTAAAACATTTGATATTGATATTTCGTTCATTTATACGAGTTAACTTACAATAGTTAGTTATCTAGGGTTCGAAATTGACGATTGTTTAAATTATCGATTAAAAACTTCCGACTGCAAGTGGTTAAGAAATTTATCGATAAAGTTCCTTTTCTGATTACACATTAAATCGCATAACTGATTAATCCTTTTCTTGATCGATTCCTTAATCGAGAAAAACCCAAGTTACCGCCACATATGATAAATTATTTTATTAATCCATCAATTGTTTGATCAAGCAATATGTGTCCGGAAACAAACTTTTCTTTGTGAATTTTCATTCGAGTTCCTATTTTTTATTTAATTCTTCCCCACTTTGGCAGAAAATTGTAACAATAAACAATCATGTTTTTTTATTCGATTTGTGATGTTTTATACGTGGTTCTTTTTCTAGCGAAACCTAAATAAACCATTTTCTATACATTAACAAACTGCTGGTGACGAAAGGTCATTTTTTTTTATACCAAATTGTTTAACTTGGTACACCTTTTTTATGCTTGATTTAAAGATAGAAAAAAGAAATTAATTTTGAACCACTTCCAATTGAAAACAAAGAAGAATATTAACAGTCGAAATAAATAAATATTAATGTATTAGGTATTAACATTTAATTGTTCATAAATCGAATAAAAATGCAATACAAAAATCAAATAAATAATATTCTAAAGAAACCACGCACTCTTAGGAGAACAACTTACTCAGAAATAAAGAAATCAACGTTAAAGAATGATTTAAATTCATGTAAAATGCTTCTGTTTTATTTTATGGTTTTCTGTCTGATCAAAATCCCATTTCAAAGTATAAACGTGAGTAATACTTGAAGAAACATTTTTCTTGGTGAAGAAAAATCTGTTTCGGGAAAGGTATTTAATATAGGTAACTATCGTGATTGGAACATTGATACGCATACACATTTGAGTATGTGAGTTTGTTATACAATAATTATTAATGGTTTTTTTTTCTCTTTTTAGTTCGTGTGTTTGTACCAGTGTTCTGATTTGCGTTAATTGTATGCGACCTTTTAATTGTCAGCGAGAAGATAAGTGAATAAAGATATTCAAATTTGTACGACAGCCTCGATATCCTTATTTTGTACTTTATACTTCAACCCTTTCCAGGGCAAATTGTTTGACACTGATTTATACCATTTTTCTGCGTACTTGGAGACTTGTGGGTTACTTGGGCACAAGGTCTGTGGATAAATGACATCTACTTGAAAGTTATTATATTTTTTATTTCAATAAATGACAAACTTGGGTTTTAATTAATTTTATTATTAAATAAATATTTCAATTTAATTGTTAAGTAATTCTTGAAATAAAAGTATGGTTACATATATTAATATTCTTAAGCTGGTAAAAAGATGAAATATTACGAAAATTGATTGTTTTAATTAAGTTTCTTTGAATAACGAGGGATCTAAGATTATTGAAATAGGTATAGAAAAAACCTGTATAGAAAATGTTATTATCAGAAAAGACATCGTCTTGATAGAAAAGAACTGTAAAGAAAATATTTTCTGCGTCAAATGATCAACTAATTGTAAATTTTACTTTTTAAGCAATAATTGCAGAGAGAATATTGTGCTCTTTCTCTGTCCTCTCTATCTTCATTGTTCAGTTAAATGATATATTACCTATCTTCAGGTAAATATATCATAGAAAAGTTTATATAGCAATGTTATGATAATTTTATTATTATAAAAAAAGTATAAGTTAGCATATTAATTAATCTGAAATCAATTTACAAAAGATAAGATGAATTTCATTAACTCTTAAATATGAATTTCTAGAGAAATTTAAGCGTTAAATGGTACATTCACAAAAATTTTCAGATTCAAGTGAAGAAAAAAGATAAAGATGCATAAATATGTGGTTTGAATATACTTTAGGTCGAAGGGTACGTCGCGGCAGGCCGCGGCTTGGAACAAGGGGTGGAAAACATGGATCACCCTCTATGCAGAGCAATTCACCCTCGAGGAGTGAGTGGTTACCCTTGGACATGAGAACTACACCTCCTGCTGCGATGCCTGCTTTCCGTGGTTTTGAGGAATCCTCCTCCGATGGCGTGGTAATGTTTTCTCCATTCTGAAAAAACAATAAAAGTCTATCAGAAAAATCTTTTCAAAACTACAGATTTATTTTCTATAATATTATATCTAGAATCATTTTATGTTAATAAGTTCTACTGGGTGAAAATTTAATTCCACAATCTTGCATTTTAACCCTTTGGTGTTGATTGATATCTTGAATTTTCAATTAGAAATTGAATTTCAACATTTTTCTTCTATTAACGAATTGATCAAAGAAAATTTATAAGTATTTGTAGTCTTTTATGATTTTGAAAAGATTTATTGTTAAAAATGAGTAAAACTCAGTTTGTTTAGAATCTTATTAATGAATACTTTTTGTTCTTGTCAGGTACACTTGGGGGAGGGTATAGCAGTTTGCGAGGAACAACTGAGGGCTGTGAAATGGAGTGATTACAGAAAATTGACCCGTGGTCTGGCAGCAATTTTGTTCAGCCCCACCGAGTTAGCCACATGCTCGGTCACAGGGCAACGATGGAGTCGAGCTGGAACTGCAACCGAGAGACCAGTGAAACCTGCGCTAGATAAAGCCAAAGTTCAGGCTATTATATGTAAGTATTTATATTTATATTTTATTGTTAATAAAATCATGGACACTATCGCCAACAAACAGTCCAAGCACGTACAATCTGTTCATCTACTTAGCACAAAAACTAATTGCTCTTCAATTACCACTGCCAAATGTACATGGTTCCATGTCACTCCTATCTGGGTGGCGTATGAACCTTCAAAAGGACTTGTCATTTGTTTTAATGGGAACAATCTTGTTTAGTTATGAATAAAGGAAAGGAATTCTTTTTCCAACAAATGGAATATTAGTTGAAGGCAGTGATAACTAACGTGGGGACGCGGTCGGTGACGGCGACGTCGAGGCGAAGAACTCAGTCGCAAGTCGAATGTCGAACCCTACTGTTGTCAAACAGTCGTGTCGAGACGTGTCGATCAGTCGTGTTAATAAGTCGCGTTAATAAGTCGTGTCGAGTCGTGTCGATGTGTCGAGTCTATAAATTGTGTTAATTAATAATCGAATTTTTCGTATTTTATTAAAATATATATTTTATCGATATTTTAAAGCCTACGTGACATCGAGGTTTCCCACAGTCGACGTGAGCAGTGTAAAACAAGTGTTGGCTTACAAGTGCAAAGAAAACTCGACGGCACTCAAGATGAAGTCTATTAGATACATTTGGTGAGTCTATTTTAATTTTCGATTTATCTTTTTACCATTTATCCTCTTCGCTACATGGTGTTCCATTTAAATCTCTCCGAACAAACATCATGAAAGTTGTAGTCTTAAACGAAACTTGTAAAATATTAAGAGGGACAGGTAGCATTGAAATTTTTTAAATTAAATTCGATTCAATTTCAACATTTAATCAATAGTTACTGAGATATTCGAACCAAACTTTTTAATCCAGAAATATTGAATATAACTCTTCGCAGGCAATATAGGACACATTTATCTTTTCCTGTTTTAAGGTTTTAAATTCTAAGGTATTTACCAGAGTACCTGTTACAACAATCAATTATCTGTTATATTAAACATTAGGAAAACATCTTTGACAGTACAGTTTTGATCCGTAATAAGCAACACGCTCGGGTCTTGACAGTTTTGATTAAAACTCAATATTAAATTTAATTCTAATTGCAAGTTATGTAGTCGAGGCTTGTTAAGCGTGAAATACCTATATATAATGTATCGATTTCCTTCATTTGTTTTAACAAATTTATTTTGATTTATTTTGCGGGCAACATCAAACGAAAAAGTGGGGATAGAGATTTGCTTATTTCGAGCCAGAAAACTGTTGTTTATCACGGATCAAGACCGTATGAGTATAAATTTGGAAGGTTTAAGGACTTTATACGAGTGATCGATCTCCAAAACAAATTGCATTATAGCGACAATTAAATGTGAATGAAGAAAAGGCAAAAAATGTAGAAAGATTGATGATATCTGTTCACAGCGAGAGACAGGAAACAGAAAGATTACCGAGAGCAAATCCGGAGGATAAGTGAGAGGTTATAGGGGTGCGTTGAACGTGCAACTAAAACCATTTTCAAAGAACAACGCAGCGTTCATTTGACTCTGCTGATTGCTAGCGACTATTATTTCCGCTTCGTCCATTCTTAGCTGCCAGCTATTCCACAATACGATCTTCTGCGATCAGGCTGGCTATGCCTTCTAATCACCTCCAGCTTTGATATCTTTCAATGGAATCGTTTGAAAGTTTCAACTGGAAGGTTCGAGTAATGTATGTGCCGTGTTATTTTGAGGATTCTACTTGCAATTGGAACAACGAAGCTCGTAGGATTAATTTGTTAAGTTTATGATATCAATTGTGCAATGTGATGATCAGGGTTCAATTTCCTGGTCGCTTTTTGAGGGTATGGAGATGAGGGAAACGTTTTCTTCTTTGTAAAGATAGTCTTTGAGTGCATCTCTAGAAGTGATGAGGCTTTTCTTCAAGAATTTGGACCTGTTAGGTGAATTGGTCAGTGTCATTTAATCCTTTAACGTTCAGATATTTCTCATGGAAGGAAGAACTACTTCTTGTGGTTAATTGAAGAAGTTTATCTTCTTAGCTGCAATGATTAATTTACAATTGTTATAAATATTAGGACCTTTAATTCTTGTAAAATTAGGAAATTTAATAGCATAGGGGCCCAATGTGTGCTCTGTAGGATTAAACTATTTTATTTAACATTTTTCCTGTTTTTCAAGATACGAGAAAATTGATAAAATTTGAAATATCTGAAATAATTTAATTCATCCTAATTACTTTTAAATAATACGATAATTGGGTTCGAGGGATAGCTTTTTTATGATGCTAAAAGCATCAGTGGTCTTCTTAGCCATATTGAGCGTTAAAGGGTTAAATCTGACAAAGAACTCCCTTGAATGGGAAAGAAATTTTAACCAAGGGTAAAGGAACCATCCAAGTCCAAAGATGATAATTAAAATCTTAAATTTAATGGTTCAACAAACATACAAGAATGGTTGAAATATGAACAAATTAGCGGAAAATATCGCAGATATAAAAACGATTAAGTTTTAAGATGATTTAAATTCTAAAGAAACTAACTAAATGGAGAAAATGAACGCAGCATATTTAAAAAAAAAAAAAAGAACCATCCCTGGAAGATCAGTGCGACCGATCTTAAAATCCATAGGAATCGTTAAACGATATAAAATTCTCAATAATAGGGAAAGGGTAGAAAAAAAAAAAACGAAGAGTTAAATTCGTTAATTATTAAGAGTAAACGGATATAGCACTAGCGACCCCCTTTAGAAAGGCATTAAACAAGTTAAATTAGGATAATAAAGGAACGGATTGAATTTATGCCTGATTAATTTTTAATTAACTTTATATCTAGGGAAACAAACTAATACAATTTATGTTTCTTTATAACGAAAGCTTAAAAAAAAAAAAGAAAGAAGGGAAGGGTTGAACGTTGAGTCGGCATGGATTGGTATCTATAAGTAGATACCACTGATTAGTGGCAGCAACAGGAAGAATTATTAATGCTAATTAATATTCAGAAACGTATCGTTCGTTTCATTTAATATTTTATCTTTGATTCACACTTTGAAACAGAAACATTGAAGAAATAGTGATTGAATTTTAATCGATTCAATTTTTCATATTTTTTTATCAAAGGAACTATTAAATTGGCAATTAATTATGCACCCTTCACATTGTTCCCCTACAAAATGGTATATAAAAACTGAACAGACAACAGTTCACAATAAAAATAACCACCATTCGAATTAATGATCTCTTCTATATTTATAATAATTTTTGTATCTATATAGAATTGAATCTGAATAATTTTAACACAGAATAGGGAGGGCTTGCAAAATTTAATTGCCAATATGATATGACTTTTAATTCAACTATTATGAAATTGTTTAAAAGAATGTTTGTAAATACTCCTTAATTGCATTAGAAATATTTTTAAAAGGCAATTGTCCAGTAACGTACGTTTGCATAAGATTTCAATAACGAACGCACCAGTCGTAAGTGTATCAATGAATCGATTACTATTTTTCTTTTTTTGCAAAGTTTTCTGTAACAATTTCATGCTGTTTACGAATCGAATTAACGGTAAAAGAAAGAAAGAAAAAAAAAAAGGGAAAAACTACCGGATAACAAGGGTAGTCACTTTCGTATAGATAAACGCCTAAGATTTAAACAGATAAGTAGACAAATGAACCGAATATAATTCAAAGAAATGATTACATTCATTTCTTGATATAAATATAAATAAATAAATAAATTCATATTTGTGTATGTACATGTATACACGTGCAACGTGTAACGTGTATACAGGTACGTACATATACATATATATATATATATATATACATAAATAATTATATTGAATTATTATTATTAACGAGGATAGATGAGAACTTATATATTATTTGTTGGGAGAGCATATATTATACGATATTTAATATATTTAGGATATTTATTTGTTGATTTGGTGATAATATATGTGTACATATATGTATACATACGCAGTATATGTATATGTATATAATATAGATGAAATATATATATATATATATACATATATATATATATACACACATAAATAGTTAAATAATTTTTACAAGGCCTACGAAAGGTTTAAACAAATGAAACATGGTATTTCGACGGGGAAAGAATTGATTGATCAATTTTTTTTAATCATTTAAAGTTTCACTTTTATCCGTTGACTTCTGAATTTAATTAAAAAGCTCGGATTATATTATTAATATTCCACATGATTTCGTTTCATTACTGAGATCGAAACGTTCTTTCAGTTTTTTTTTTAAAACAAAAATTATCCTTATTTCGTTGTTGATGTATTTTCTGTGATGTTCTATGTAAAAGTACGATTAACGAGTGATCAGCGCATCGAAACGAAAGAGAAGTGCAATTAATTATTATTCCATAATTGGTATTAAATAAGCAGAGCCTATATAGCGAAATGTTGATCGAATAACGCGGGGCCTAAAAAGAATACGCGTTCGAAACGTTTTATTTTGATAATTTTTACCAAATAAGACCTTAGATAATTGTTTGCAAATGAAAATGGATCGATCTCGGTAAAATTGTTTTTAAAATGAAAGTATTTGTTAGATATTTTATTTAAAACTAGTGCAATATACGTTTATCGTTGAAGTTTTACTTCTTTAGGAAATTCTTTTGAAAAACCGCGCATTTGAAACTTGTTCGATTTCCCGCCATTGGGGACGGCAAGTGGTTTCGAGATGATTTAGAAATCTTTCTTGTATCTAGATGAAATTTTCGTTATTTATTTAAACGTTGCAGAATATCTATAAACAATGAAATGTACAGATAGGATCATTAATTATTAAAACTTCGTTGTTGTAATTAATAGTCTGTTGTTTATTAAAGTATTCGATTTCTTTTTTTTTTTTTTTTCGAGTTAAATTGTGCAATTAAAAAGAAAAAAAGAATCGATCGATCGATCGTGCAACAAAACAAAAGAAATATCGACGTTGAAAATTTGAAGGGAAGATTTTACACGTTAAGAGGATGAACTTAGCAATAAATTTTCTAAACTAGCGAGTAGTGTTCAAAGTTAACGCGGGGGAAAAAAGAGTCTTTAAAATTTGGTCGACGATGTTTTCGAATATTCGTACGTTTTAACTGAAAGTTATCTGAACGAATAGTTCATTTTTACAGTCGTAAGCTGATCATCAGAACAGACGTAATTGCTTATAAATGTCTAGTCAAGTAAATGAGGTAAAAAAAAAAGAAACACACAGTGGAAATTACGAAACGATTTTGAGCAATAAGTTTTATAAACATTTTTCAAAAAGCTTACAAACAATTTTTAAATTCGTTCGATTAACAAACGATAAATATAATTTTATCGCGACTTTATTGAATTTCAAATTCTTCATTGCTTTCTGTATAAAATTTTTCTGAAACGAGAATACGAAAGAAAAGATTATTTTATCGAGATCATAATTGTTACGTTGCTTTTATTTTTCGTATAATTAAATGATTTGTAAATAAACGATTAATACTGCTGATAATAATTATTATTATAATACGTATCGATATGATAATAATAATTATTGTTAAGTAATTAGAGGTAACGAAAGAAAACCCTTGTGATGGATGGTTGCATTAATAATGAATAATTAACAAATGATTAATCAACGCGTCCGTATGAGCTTTAATTATTGTTAATTATTGATTATCAGGTGATCGACAAATTAGTCACTGATCAACGAGCTAATTTACTTAGGGCTGAGAATTCGCGGAAATTTTAAATCTTAGATGAAATAGGTAAACGCGGTAAGGTGTTAGTTGTTCGATAATTTTCCTTTCTTTCCTTGATTTTCATGGAAAATCATGGTCAAGCGATTAAATATCAATCGCCTTGAACACATACGCGTACACATTCGATTATTAGCCAGAGAATAATACGAGAAATTTAATATGGTGGAAATAAATGAGGCTGTAAGTGCCAAAATTAAATTTCTGAACTAAATAATTTTATTCATTGACAAAATTTATCAAAACTTATTCTGTATGATACCTTCTATCTTGCTCTTAAAGAAAGCTTAAAAATTTTCTAGTTTTATTCAAACTGAATTATTTCAAGTGATTTAGAAAACTAGTCATGTAACATAAGTTCTGTAACGCTTATTAAAATTATTCATACAATTTTTAATTCACTAATATTATAATATTACAATAAAATTGCACTTATAGCCTTTTTTATTTTCACCCTTCAGTTAGGTTTCATTCATGAAGTCAAATTAATCATCAGAAAGGATAATTTTATTGCTGGTAACCCTTTTATAGCACAAGAATCTATAGCCTGTTGTATAATTACAGCAGAAATTTGACAAAATTTCAGACATCTCATTTCCAAAAATGATAAAAATGACAGACAGTTGAAAAATTTGTAATGATTTCAAAAGTGTATAAACTTGAAAGTAAATCAATGTAAATAGGAGGTCTGCCCTGCCCTACTCTTCGTATAACATTCTAATTCAAAATAATAATGATAGAGTGTATGTAAACTAAAAATAAAAATCACTTTTTAATTTATAACTTAAAAACTGTGTACAAAGATTTTGAAGTACAATTTAATAATTTTATTATATACTATAAAAGTACCACGATTTTTAGACCATGTAGTGAGAACCGTGTTCATAAGGTACGTGTTATAGGAGGGTTACCTAAAATCCATTTCGACGCTAAGTGAAAGTAAGAAAAAAATAAAAATAAAAAAGAAGAAAAGGGTTCAAATAGTTTTGGTAAACAATTTTAAAATTAATCATGAAGAATGATGCATAAATAGATGGAAAGAACTTTGCGACCAAGAAAGATGCGTGAATTTTTTGTTAACAAAAAAAAAAAAATAATATGCATAAATATAGTGGGGGTAAAAAATAGGGAGACATGTGTGCGTGTGTGAGAAAAGAGAACAGAAAAATTTATACAGATATACGAATAATCTAGATACCAGATAACGAAATGACATACTCCATGCCTTACATAGAATTATCTAAGCCTAAGTAGATGTATCTAATTAGTTGTATTAATTCAAATTGATTAAGAAAAGGGGATGATCAACGACGTGCTAAATAGTCAATAAAATCATCTACTTATAAATTTTATATCTAACATTTTCGTTTTTCATTTTATCAATTATTTATAGTGTTTATCTTTTCATGAAAATAAAATTATTTAGTTACTTGCAATATTTTAAATAAAAATGATCAATTTTCAAGTTGAAAGATATAGAGTTACAATTTTTGGTTTGTTAGGAACTTATGTTACAATTTAATAAATCTGCCATTAGAGTATATGATACATGGTTTAATTCGATGGTTTGGAATAAATATTTGTTTACATTTGGAAAAAGGAATTTATAAGGAACTATCATGAAAATTCTCTTTTATTCTATTTTATTATTGTATACGCTATTGCATAAAAAGATGTTGCTAAGAATATTTTTAATTATAAAAATAATGAGACATTTTAGGTAAATATACTATTTTTTTAGAAATTGTTTAAAAAAGAGATCAGAGAAATTGTGTGAACAAGTATTCGTAGAAAATGGACGATAATTAAAGTTATTGCAATTGTTTGTTTAAGAATAAACAAAATCGTGAATCAAACCATTTTCTTAATCAATTTGTATCCCCAATTAGAGTGGAAAGTGGCGCTGATTAATTACCAACAGTCTTAGAAATTTGCAAATTCAAAATTGTACAAATTTGATATATTATTCAAACGAAGTATGAAATCTAAACAATTTTGCGTCGATTTTTCTTTTAATTTATTTCTCATCGTGTTACATTAAAAACATTTAACGATTTCCTAAAGAATTTTGTAGCATATAAAAAATCCATAAATTCATCAACTAATTAAATTAAATAGAAACATTAAATCTCGATACTTTTGCAAAAGAAGAATATAAAGATTTTTAGGTCCCTTGTGAAAGTTAAAAATATAAAAATTTGATAATTGATTATAAAATGATGTATAAACAATTTAATTTCTTAATTGATGGTTTATTTCCCCAAAGAAAGACTTTTTACATAGTTACCGTGTGATAAGACAGATATAGGAGTAATAAATATTTATTCACTGTAACAGTGTTTATTTATACGAAATGAATATTTTAAACAAAAGATAAGAAATTCATTAATTTATTCCTTTATCGATAAATTATTGAACATGATTATTTTCAAATTTATGTCCAAACAATTAACAAACGGTTTAACAGATTGAAAATTATAAAGAGGTTCTGAATTGTTTATTGAGAAACAATTTACTTATTACATTTCTACGAACAAGTAGGAAAAACAAAGAGGATATAGTTACCTAAGTTGAATCTTTTAGCGTTTCTTTCTTCTGATCACCGAATAAATCAGATCGAGGAGCTGTTGTTCGTTTATCTGAAAGTAATATAATTGCTTAAACAATACGTAGACATTCTGGAAATGGGTGTTCATTCGCATGTAGGTTCATGTGTATCGATTATACAATATTATACGGATGTTTCTCAATCGTGGATCGAAGAAAAGCTTCTAATTAAACGTGGACGTTTCTTAATTAAATTCCACGATCGTGTTTCAAGGAATAAAATTTCATGCTTTCCTGATTCGTCGGTTGAGAAACATCGATTATTTTGACTCCTTCGTACTGTTTCGTTACTTATTACACAAACGTTCGATTGAAATTGAATTTCGAAACTTGTATCGCTTGTTTGTTTCGCTTGTACTTGTGTCATTTTTAGACAGACAATCTAACATTGTTTCGAACATTCTGTTGAAGGGGTTGCAGCAATGAGGAGACGATTTTAATGAACCAAAGAAAAATTAATTAATCAATTTTGGTAGTGATTAACTTTTCCATAGAATACTGATCTATAAATGAAGCCTTTGAATTATATATTAGAATTTTCAAATAGAATACTTTCGTGTATTAAACTTCCAGATATGTTTAAT
Organism: Anthidium xuezhongi; assembly: GCA_022405125.1. NCBI lineage: Eukaryota > Metazoa > Arthropoda > Insecta > Hymenoptera > Megachilidae > Anthidium > Anthidium xuezhongi. The sequence continues at coordinate 4,441,997 of CM039649.1, forward strand.
TTTATTTGATTCAATAAATATTGCTTAATAATGGCTTAAGCGTGATAAAAATATGTTTTTAAGTTTCTATGGTCCTTAAAGTATTATTTGGAAGTTTCAGAGTTTCTAAAAACATAATATTTCAAAGTTTTCACAAATTAATTTATTATTAATACATTTTTTAACTGGAACGAAATCCTTAATCTTTACTTTTGCATAAAACAAATACATTTTCCTTTACCCGTGACAAAAGCTGTGCAAGGAATAGAGCTGCCTTCTAATTGCTGCAAATCCTTTAATTATTAATCGTAAGATTGTTTACGAGGTAAAATTCGTTGAAATAAAATTTCCACGAGAATCGAGATAAAAATGGAACAGCTTCCACGAAAGAAATAAAAGGAGTCGAAATGTTTGCGTGTCACGTGGGAAAATTGTTAAGAAAGCTTCTCAGTGATCTAAGAAATTTTATTTACCGTTCAATCAATTACATTTATTCCTTATCATTCTTGTTTCGTCTTTTTGACATCGAACTATTGTTATTTAAAGTATAAGCTGTTATCCTGTGATGAATCAACGGTAGATAGAATTCGATTTTAACGAAGTTGCTTTAACCCTTCAAAACGAAACAATTTAACGCGTTGAGTGCCATTGCGAATGCTGGCAGCGTTGTCTCGCGAGGGAAAACGTGCCAATAGAAAATGAAATACAACTGTTTTCCCCTCCCCTACTTCCATTTGTTTGTAACACCAATGGTACCACTTTAAAGCAACGAAGGAATGCAATTATATTGTTGAATTGATTTATGGTGCGTTAATTTTGATTTCTACCGTTGAATCGAAAAAGTATAGGAATTTAACCCTTTCGCAAATATGGACAATTATACTGTCTGCCTCGGTTAATTAAAATGCCCCATCTGATGATTACTTCGTTTTCCAAGATATTATAAAGTACATGGAATTAAAACGTCGTGTGTTTTGTAGGAATTTAAAAGTAATTTAATTTATAATTTATCCCTAATTCTTAATTGACCCAACAGGGGTAACATAACAAACGTGTAATTCAAAGAAAATTTGTTAAAACAGTATTTTAAAAACCTTTTTAAAATACGTATCGAGTTCAAGAATTTAACCCTGGGTCTGTGGTATTATTTAAATATTTCATATTTAATAGTAGAAAATTAAAAAAATTCAGTCTAAACTGTAGTCCCTCCTCACGGTTCGTCGTCCAAAAGGTTGTTAATGTATAAAGGTGTAAAGGCGAAAGGGTTAAACAATGAAAATGTTAAAATTGTAAAAATTAGGTCGAAAGAGATGGATTCGTACAATTCGACCCACGTGAGAAAGCAGATAAACTTGAAGTGATGGCGATACCAATGGTCTTCTCTTGAAAGTAGAAAATTATAAAAAAAAAAAAGAACACACATACACACAGATGAATAAAAATCAAGAGAAGTACTCGCGGTTGTGATAAGCTACTAGTTAAGTTACGATTACTTGATTTACTAATTGATTAATTAGATGATCGTCCTAACCGGTTAGTGCGGCTTCATTGTCCTGATTTGTTGTTGTCATTTCTTTTATTCTTTCCTGTGTTATTTTTAATAAATTCACGGATTATTTTGTTTAAACATCTGTCTGTTTATTTATTTACCCCCTTCTACGTGTTCCTTTTTTTAATCTCCCTCAATCCACTCAATTGGGTGATGAAATTTTAACCCTTCACCCCATTATTTTCTTTCTATTTATTATTATTTCTCTTTAACGAAGAAATAAATTAACACATTGTTAACGAAAGAAAGTAAAAGGAATTAATTACGACAACTTGTATTATATCAATTTACTACTTATATTATATTAAAATTATTATTGCAAAATTGTTACGAAAAGCTGTTACGAAAAATTGTTTTACAATACAATTTTTCTTTGAATTTTATCACTTTTTTCTGGATTCGCTACTCGGATACAATCGTTTCATTTAACAAATTAATTTTATCACGTGCTATATACAGTTTTCTTTAATTTCTCATCACTTCAACTATATAAATAATTTTGTAAATTTATAGTTTTCTTATAATATTATATTTATAGCGTTGATCGCCAGAGAATATAGGTATTAAATACCGCTAGTATTAAAAATAGTATTAAAAAATAATATATTTATTGCATAATTTTTCACAGTATAACGTCAACAATGTGTTAAATGCAAAGAATATTGAAACAAATTTTTGACAGTATTAAACTGTGTATTATTTATTGTGAAAATAGAACGGTGAAAGGAAAAATCAATCTTAAACTACTATTTCGGTTTGCATCGATTATTTAATATACAACTGAATCATTTATTATTATAACCTTTTCTATAGAATAAAATTAAGCACAGTAGGTGTTGATAGGTTAGTGCACAATGTACGATGGTGTTAACGTTCTACCTCTTTTTAAATAGGAACAAATATTTCATAGTTTTTAGTAGAGATTTATATAAGTGATTGTATAGACAATTATCAGTGAATCTAATTTTTTCTTTCAAACAATTTCAACAAGTTATCACAATACTTTTTAATATTTAAGATACAATTTTTCTAATGGAATACTATTTAAAGATGATACATTTTGTGCAATGCTTGAAAATTTATATAGGAGTTTTAAATTTTGTTTTATACAGTGTTTAATTTTTACACCTGATGTGTTAAACAGAGAAAGGTATCGGTAGGTTTTATCAAAGATTTTAATTTTACCATTGCTAAATTACTTCTATACTTTTGTTCATTGTATTAATTATACTTAATTAAAATCCGTGGTACAATGAGACATGAGAACATTTTGTGTAAAAATAAGTCGAAATTATTTTTGTTTTAATTACTTGTTAATTTTATTTCAATCAATTTTATTTAAATTTGTGGTTACTGATTTGAAAAAATAATGATGTTTATCCTTTTAGTGACAAAATAAACGAAACACCTTCTCTAGAAAATGAAATTCAGTACGAAAAATATTTATTTAACAATTTTGATTTATTTTCCCACGGATTATTACCTCTTCGTTATACCACAAATTTTCTTTAGTAATGTTCAAATTACTGAATCTTGCGATTTGTTACGAACTGATAAATAATTGTTGCTAGAAAATAACTTTTAGATAATAACGACAGAGATGATGGTATACTAATTAACATGAAACATTAACCATGTTATTCAGCGCCATTTCTCACAGTATCCCGAGTCAATGAACGAAATAATAGCAATAAAAAAGAAAACAAGAAATGATTGTTAAGCGATCACTATCCAATATATTGTTAATGATAATTAGTTATAAACAATTGATCGAGCTGTGAAAATTAAAAAAAAAAAAGATGAAATTAACGAAGCGAGTGAACGGTTCAATTCTATCGATTTCAATCGCCTTTGTCTCAACAATTTAATCAACTAACAAATGAGAATATAATCTTCTTGAAAGATATTCTAAGAATTTCTTTTCCTTAGTCGTTTTTCGCAAAATTGTGGTCCTTCTGTTGCATTTCTGTATTGAAATTAAAAAGAAACCTAGTTTTTGGATTGCTATGTATTAAATGGATTTAATATATAAATATTAAATATTATTTAACACTTAATATTATTATTTAGTATTTAATATTTAACATTTAGTATCATTTACTATTTAATATTCAATATGATATACTTAATGTTATTGTGTAACAATTAATTTTAAACATCTAATATTCCTATTAAATATTTACTACTTATACATCAAATAATATCGAATATTTATATATTAAATGTACAATTTCATCGCGCTTCTTCTGTTATTATATATTCAAAAGACTCGATGTTAGGTGAAAGGCAAAGAAGAACAACAATTAGCGAAACTCGAACAAATATAATTAAAAGTTAAATAAAAGAATCGTTCGACACGATAATACCATGTAATTGTGATAAAACGAGAAGAACCGTAATGCGAAAGAAAGGCGAAAATTACCAATTAATTAGTTGATTAACGAACACATAGAAGTAGGTAATTTTTTTAGATGAACATGAAAAAAAAAAAATAAGATACAGGGAATTTCTGTACATACGCGTATAAGAAAGATTAAAAAAAAAACGAGAAAAGGATTAAAAAAAAAATGTTACAATTGTACGCGTGTATGTGTAAAAAAACATATATATATATATACATTGTGTATATACATAATGTATATATATATTAAACAAAACGAGATTTTATCCACGAGAGAAACAAGTGATTATTACAGTTGATTAAGGGTTGTATTAATCGACACACACACACACTCACACACACAATTTAGATAACGATATAGAGAGGTATGCAGTATATTAATTAAATTAAACATTAGAGTAATTAATACCGAGATTATAATTAATTGAAGATGCATACGAATGCGTGTATACATTTAAACAGCAGCAACGTAAACGATATGTACTTGTATACATAAATATTATTATTATTATTAATATTATTATATATTATACATACAAATATATTATATTGTATACACATTAGTGAATGTTCAATATTGAAATAAAAAGCATATACGTTGTTTACACTACATGTTGTTTCTTACCTGTGTCTTATTTCATTCCTTTGTGTTATTTTTCATCATGAAAGCTTATTATTATCTTTTTTGTTCTTGGTAATTCAGTGTTGTAGTGTTTAAATTTTTGTATTAGATCGAAAACAGCGCTACTTGTAGTGCCCGGCGGAACTAATTTCGTGATATAAATGTATTTATTTAACATACCTTCCAAAATGGATTCCAAAAATTTCCCACTCCTAAAATCAGAATCTTGACATAAGAACTTTGTATCAGGAGAATATGATGTGCCAGGAGGTATTCTTCGTGCCACTTCCCAGAATTTTAGTGACGTCGAATTCCAGGAATTTCCGGGAACTTGGACTCAGAAACCAGGAATTTAATTAATAATCGGAACTTAGATACCTGTTGTATCGATTCTATAACAAATCCGATTATAAATTAAAGTTGTATACATAGTGCGCAAAATTACAATTATAAACGTTAGTTGTAAATAACTTAATAACTATTCTAAAGCTCAATGTATAATAAATCATTTAGTTTATTGAATAAATGCAGATTTTCAAAAATAACCCAGAACTCGTTTATTTATTTAAATAAACCTCTCTTCATATCCTTATCCCAGAAATAATTTAAGAAAATAATGAAAATTAACAATAGCAAATCGAAGACTATAAAATTTAAATTCACAGAATTTCGGATCCCGAAATTGTATCAGGAGAACATGATGTGCCAGGAGGTATTCTTCGTGCCACTTCTCAGAATTTTAGTGACGTCGAATTCCAGGAATTTCCGGGAACCCCTTTTGCGAAACCAAGTTCCAGATTTCGATTAATCGAACTCCGAATACCATCATGTGGCATACCGTTGAATTCGTCTCGGTGTCCGCTATCGGATTCTGAAGAGAAAACTATAGCATCTCATTTAAAAAAACTACATTGACCTTCAGATCTCGTCTATTACCCCACCCAGAGGAAAATACTTACTACCGCATGATGCACCCCATTTTGTCAAGCAACTTTTGTAGGAACATATTTTTAATAACTACAACTCCTTCCGAAATATCCTGCTGTAATCACTTAAGTTGGACACCCTGTACATTCACCTTTATCGAAACCAAATTCCCGGTTTTGAGAAATGTATCAGGAGAATATGATGTGCCAGGAGGTATTCTTCGTGCCACTTCCCAGAATTTTAGTGACGTCGAATTCCAGGAATTTCCGGGAACCCCTTTTGCGAAACCAAGTTCCAGATTTCGATTAATCGAACTCCGAATACCATCATGTGGCATACCGTTGAATTCGTCTCGGTGTCCGCTATCGGATTCTGAAGAGAAAACTATAGCATCTCATTTAAAAAAACTACATTGACCTTCAGATCTCGTCTATTACCCCACCCAGAGGAAAATACTTACTACCGCATGATGCACCCCATTTTGTCAAGCAACTTTTGTAGGAACATATTTTTAATAACTACAACTCCTTCCGAAATATCCTGCTGTAATCACTTAAGTTGGACACCCTGTACATTCACCTTTATCGAAACCAAATTCCCGGTTTTGAGAAATGTATCAGGAGAATATGATGTGCCAGGAGGTATTCTTCGTGCCACTTCCCAGAATTTTAGTGACGTCGAATTCCAGGAATTTCCGGGAACTTGGATAATTTAATTAATAATCGGAACTTAGATAGCTGTTGTATCGATTCTATAACAAATCCGATTATAAATTAAAGTTGTATACATAGTGCGCAAAATTACAATTATAAACGTTAGTTGTAAATAACTTAATAACTATTCTAAAGCTCAATGTATAATGAATCATTTAGTTTATTGAATAAATGCAGATTTTCAAAAATAACCCAGAACTCGTTTATTTATTTAAATAAACCTCTCTTCATATCCTTATCCCAGAAATAATTTAAGAAAATAATGAAAATTAACAATAGCAAATCGAAGACTATAAAATTTAAATTCACAGAATTTCGGATCCCGAAATTGTATCAGGAGAACATGATGTGCCAGGAGGTATTCTTCGTGCCACTTCTCAGAATTTTAGTGACGTCGAATTCCAGGAATTTCCGGGAACCCCTTTTGCGAAACCAAGTTCCAGATTTCGATTAATCGAACTCCGAATACCATCATGTGGCATACCGTTGAATTCGTCTCGGTGTCCGCTATCGGATTCTGAAGAGAAAACTATAGCATCTCATTTAAAAAAACTACATTGACCTTCAGATCTCGTCTATTACCCCACCCAGAGGAAAATACTTACTACCGCATGATGCACCCCATTTTGTCAAGCAACTTTTGTAGGAACATATTTTTAATAACTACAACTCCTTCCGAAATATCCTGCTGTAATCACTTAAGTTGGACACCCTGTACATTCACCTTTATCGAAACCAAATTCCCGGTTTTGAGAAATGTATCAGGAGAATATGATGTGCCAGGAGGTATTCTTCGTGCCACTTCCCAGAATTTTAGTGACGTCGAATTCCAGGAATTTCCGGGAACCCCTTTTGCGAAACCAAGTTCCAGATTTCGATTAATCGAACTCCGAATACCATCATGTGGCATACCGTTGAATTCGTCTCGGTGTCCGCTATCGGATTCTGAAGAGAAAACTATAGCATCTCATTTAAAAAAACTACATTGACCTTCAGATCTCGTCTATTACCCCACCCAGAGGAAAATACTTACTACCGCATGATGCACCCCATTTTGTCAAGCAACTTTTGTAGGAACATATTTTTAATAACTACAACTCCTTCCGAAATATCCTGCTGTAATCACTTAAGTTGGACACCCTGTACATTCACCTTTATCGAAACCAAATTCCCGGTTTTGAGAAATGTATCAGGAGAATATGATGTGCCAGGAGGTATTCTTCGTGCCACTTCTCAGAATTTTAGTGACGTCGAATTCCAGGAATTTCCGGGAACCCCTTTTGCGAAACCAAGTTCCAGATTTCGATTAATCGAACTCCGAATACCATCATGTGGCATACCGTTGAATTCGTCTCGGTGTCCGCTATCGGATTCTGAAGAGAAAACTATAGCATCTCATTTAAAAAAACTACATTGACCTTCAGATCTCGTCTATTACCCCACCCAGAGGAAAATACTTACTACCGCATGATGCACCCCATTTTGTCAAGCAACTTTTGTAGGAACATATTTTTAATAACTACAACTCCTTCCGAAATATCCTGCTGTAATCACTTAAGTGGGACACCCTGTACATTCACCTTTATCGAAACCAAATTCCCGGTTTTGAGAAATGTATCAGGAGAATATGATGTGCCAGGAGGTATTCTTCGAGCCACTTCCCAGAATTTTAGTGACGTCGAATTCCAGGAATTTCCGGGAACTTGGATAATTTAATTAATAATCGGAACTTAGATAGCTGTTGTATCGATTCTATAACAAATCCGATTATAAATTAAAGTTGTATACATAGTGCGCAAAATTACAATTATAAACGTTAGTTGTAAATAATTTAATAACTATTCTAAAGCTCAATGTATAATAAATCATTTAGTTTATTGAATAAATGCAGATTTTCAAAAATAACCCAGAACTCGTTTATTTATTTAAATAAACCTCTCTTGATATCCTTATCCCATAAATAATTTCAGAAAATAATGAAAATTAACAATAGCAAATCGAAGACTATAAAATTTAAATTCACAGAATTTCGGATCCCGAAATTGTATCAGGAGAACATGATGTGCCAGGAGGTATTCTTCGTGCCACTTCTCAGAATTTTAGTGACGTCGAATTCCAGGAATTTCCGGGAACCCCTTTTGCGAAACCAAGTTCCAGATTTCGATTAATCGAACTCCGAATACCATCATGTGGCATACCGTTGAATTCGTCTCGGTGTCCGCTATCGGATTCTGAAGAGAAAACTATAGCATCTCATTTAAAAAAACTACATTGACCTTCAGATCTCGTCTATTACCCCACCCAGAGGAAAATACTTACTACCGCATGATGCACCCCATTTTGTCAAGCAACTTTTGTAGGAACATATTTTTAATAACTACAACTCCTTCCGAAATATCCTGCTGTAATCACTTAAGTGGGACACCCTGTACATTCACCTTTATCGAAACCAAATTCCCGGTTTTGAGAAATGTATCAGGAGAATATGATGTGCCAGGAGGTATTCTTCGTGCCACTTCCCAGAATTTTAGTGACGTCGAATTCCAGGAATTTCCGGGAACTTGGATAATTTAATTAATAATCGGAACTTAGATAGCTGTTGTATCGATTCTATAACAAATCCGATTATAAATTAAAGTTGTATACATAGTGCGCAAAATTACAATTATAAACGTTAGTTGTAAATAATTTAATAACTATTCTAAAGCTCAATGTATAATAAATCATTTAGTTTATTGAATAAATGCAGATTTTCAAAAATAACCCAGAACTCGTTTATTTATTTAAATAAACCTCTCTTGATATCCTTATCCCATAAATAATTTCAGAAAATAATGAAAATTAACAATAGCAAATCGAAGACTATAAAATTTAAATTCACAGAATTTCGGATCCCGAAATTGTATCAGGAGAACATGATGTGCCAGGAGGTATTCTTCGTGCCACTTCTCAGAATTTTAGTGACGTCGAATTCCAGGAATTTCCGGGAACCCCTTTTGCGAAACCAAGTTCCAGATTTCGATTAATCGAACTCCGAATACCATCATGTGGCATACCGTTGAATTCGTCTCGGTGTCCGCTATCGGATTCTGAAGAGAAAACTATAGCATCTCATTTAAAAAAACTACATTGACCTTCAGATCTCGTCTATTACCCCACCCAGAGGAAAATACTTACTACCGCATGATGCACCCCATTTTGTCAAGCAACTTTTGTAGGAACATATTTTTAATAACTACAACTCCTTCCGAAATATCCTGCTGTAATCACTTAAGTGGGACACCCTGTACATTCACCTTTATCGAAACCAAATTCCCGGTTTTGAGAAATGTATCAGGAGAATATGATGTGCCAGGAGGTATTCTTCGAGCCACTTACCAGAATTTTAGTGACGTCGAATTCCAGGAATTTCCGGGAACTTGGATAATTTAATTAATAATCGGAACTTAGATAGCTGTTGTATCGATTCTATAACAAATCCGATTATAAATTAAAGTTGTATGCATAGTGCGCAAAATTACAATTATAAACGTTAGTTGTAAATAATTTAATAACTATTCTAAAGCTCAATGTATAATAAATCATTTAGTTTATTGAATAAATGCAGATTTTCAAAAATAACCCAGAACTCGTTTATTTATTTAAATAAACCTCTCTTGATATCCTTATCCCATAAATAATTTCAGAAAATAATGAAAATTAACAATAGCAAATCGAAGACTATAAAATTTAAATTCACAGAATTTCGGATCCCGAAATTGTATCAGGAGAACATGATGTGCCAGGAGGTATTCTTCGTGCCACTTCTCAGAATATTAGTGACGTCGAATTCCAGGAATTTCCGGGAACCCCTTTTGCGAAACCAAGTTCCAGATTTCGATTAATCGAACTCCGAATACCATCATGTGGCACACCGTTGAATTCGTCTCGGTGTCCGCTATCGGATTCTGAAGAGAAAACTATAGCATATCATTTAAAAAAACTACATTGACCTTCAGATCTCGTCTATTACCCCACCCAGAGGAAAATACTTACTACCGCATGATGCACCCCATTTTGTCAAGCAACTTTTGTAGGAACATATTTTTAATAACTACAACTCCTTCCGAAATATCCTGCTGTAATCACTTAAGTGGGACACCCTGTACATTCACCTTTATCGAAACCAAATTCCCGGTTTTGAGAAATGTATCAGGAGAATATGATGTGCCAGGAGGTATTCTTCGAGCCACTTCCCAGAATTTTAGTGACGTCGAATTCCAGGAATTTCCGGGAACTTGGATAATTTAATTAATAATCGGAACTTAGATAGCTGTTGTATCGATTCTATAACAAATCCGATTATAAATTAAAGTTGTATGCATAGTGCGCAAAATTACAATTATAAACGTTAGTTGTAAATAATTTAATAACTATTCTAAAGCTCAATGTATAATAAATCATTTAGTTTATTGAATAAATGCAGATTTTCAAAAATAACCCAGAACTCGTTTATTTATTTAAATAAACCTCTCTTGATATCCTTATCCCATAAATAATTTCAGAAAATAATGAAAATTAACAATAGCAAATCGAAGACTATAAAATTTAAATTCACAGAATTTCGCATCCCGAAATTGTATCAGGAGAACATGATGTGCCAGGAGGTATTCTTCGTGTCACTTCCCAGAATTTTGGTGACGTCGAATTCCAGGAATTTCCGGGAACTTGGACTCAGAAACCAGGGATTTAATTAATAATCGGAACTTAGATACCTGTTGTATCGATTCTATAACAAATCCGATTATAAATTAAAGTTGTATGCATAGTGCGCAAAATTACAATTATAAACGTTAGTTGTAAATAATTTAATAACTATTCTAAAGCTCAATGTATAATAAATCATTTAGTTTATTGAATAAATGCAGATTTTCAAAAATAACCCAGAACTCGTTTATTTATTTAAATAAACCTCTCTTGATATCCTTATCCCATAAATAATTTCAGAAAATAATGAAAATTAACAATAGCAAATCGAAGACTATAAAATTTAAATTCACAGAATTTCGCATCCCGAAATTGTATCAGGAGAACATGATGTGCCAGGAGGTATTCTTCGTGTCACTTCCCAGAATTTTAGTGACGTCGAATTCCAGGAATTTCTGGAAACCGTTTGTACCGAATTTTATTCTTCTCTGTATCAAACCGATATTTTTCGTTTCTTTTTCTACTTTTGTATTTCGAAACTTCTGTGCAATGTTTTTCCACATTATTTCTTGCTTTTTAAATGAAATTTTGTAAGGGCTGAATAAGGGAGTTAGGTTTATAAATGAATAAACAATTGCTTTAGTTTAACTCTATGTTTATTGAAAATTCTTTCAATTATACATGTTACATAAATGTTACATTGTTAATTCTAATGCACTTATAACTACTAACTGTAAAACTTACTTAAATATTAGATTCTTAACTTTAACGCACTTATAATTACAAAATGTAAAATTTACTTAAATATTACATTCACAATTCTAACGCATTTATAACTATTAACTGTAAAAACTTACTTAAGTATTAGATTCTTAACTTTAACACACTTATAATTACAAATTGTACAATTTACTTAAATATTACATTCACAATTCTAACGCATTTATAACTATTAACTGTAAAAACTTACTTAAGTATTAGATTCTTAACTTTAACACACTTATAATTACAAATTGTACAATTTACTTAAATATTACATTCACAATTCTAGCGCACTTATAACTACTAACTGTAAAACTTAGTTAAATATTAGATTCTTAACTTTAACGCACTTATAATTACAAATTGTAAAATTTACTTAAATATTACATTCACAATTCTAACGCATTTATAACTATTAACTGTAAAAACTTACTTAAGTATTAGATTCTTAACTTTAACACACTTATAATTACAAATTGTACAATTTACTTAAATATTACATTCACAATTCTAGCGCACTTATAACTACTAACTGTAAAACTTAGTTAAATATTAGATTCTTAACTTTAACGCACTTATAATTACAAAATGTAAAATTTACTTAAATATTACATTCACAATTCTAACGCATTTATAACTATTAACTGTAAAAACTTACTTAAGTATTAGATTCTTAACTTTAACACACTTATAATTACAAATTGTACAATTTACTTAAATATTACATTCACAATTCTAGCGCACTTATAACTACTAACTGTAAAACTTAGTTAAATATTAGATTCTTAACTTTAACGCACTTATAATTACAAATTGTAAAATTTACTTAAATATTACATTCACAATTCTAAAGCACTTATAACTACTAACTGTAAAACTTACTTAAATATTACATTCTTAACTTTAATGCACTTATAATTACAAATTGTAAAATTTGCTTAAATATTACATTCACAATTCTAAAGCACTTACAACTACTAACTGTAAAACTTACTTAAATATTAGATTCTTAACTTTAACGCACTTATAATTACAAATTGTAAAACTTACATATCAGTATTTTTACATACAACATATTTTTATAATTATTTAACATATAGCTTAAGCGCAGTACAATATTCTTATGAAATAAAGACATTCTACAATTACATATGTACTTATATATTCAGTATAACTATTGAAGAACAGTTTACTCTCCGTAGATAAATCCTTTCCATTGTTTATTGGTAAAATGAAATTAGACTCAGAAACCAAGGATCTCAAGTTTGCAGATTTGTATTAGGAGAACATGATGTGACAGGAAGTATTTTTTGTGCCATTTCTTGAAATTTTAGTAGTGTCCAATTTCAAACATTACCGAATACTGATATCTGAGAAACTGCCAGAAAGTTTCCCGTTGATTTAATGATGTTAATGTGCAGCTTATGTGCCGTAGAAATGTACAACAAATACATCTTCTAATCTGTAACACAGAAAAATACGTTATTATTAACTTCTTGAATAAAATTATAATACTTTATACTTACATACGATATAACAAAATTGATCATGTTCAATCAGATTTGAATTTGATGGGTTATGTTTAGTTGTGATTTTCCTTACTTGTTCATTTTCGAAACGATGGAAGAATATTTGAAGAGCACTCGTCGACGAAATTGAGACGTCAACTGGAAACAAATGTTCTAAATGAATAAAGGTATGTGTTTATTTGGCAGAGAGAGCCTTGATTCGAGCGTGCAATTATGATTCCTCGCCCGGCACAAGAATGTAAACACGGCTCGAAATATTATCGTTAAATCCAAATAAAAAAAATCGGGGTATTCTTCGTATGACTTCCCGAAATTACTGGGAACTTAGATACCTGTTATACAAATTCTATAACAAATCTGATTATAAATTAAAGTTGTATAAATAGCACCAAGTATCACGCCTCTTACTCACTTCACGCCAAACTTGCGACTGCGCACAACTCCAATGTAAGAGCGAGAGAGAAGAGTATATCAAGCGAGCATCTTACTTCTCACTCGCTCCGCGTCTATGTAAGAGCGAGAGAGAAGAGTATAACCAGCGAGCATCTTACCTCTCACTCGCTCCGCGTCTATGTAAGAGCGATAGAGAAGAGTATACAGCGAGCATCTTACCTCTCACTCGCTCCGCGTCATTGTAAGAGCGAGAGAGAAGAGTATACAGCGAGCATCTTACCTCTCACTCGCTCCGCGTCTATGTAAGAGCGAGAGAGAAGAGTATATCAAGCGAGCATCTTACCTTTCACTCGCTCCGCGTCTATGTAAGAGCGAGAGAGAAGAGTATAACGAGCGAGCATCTTACCTCTCACTCGCTCCGCGTCATTGTAAGAGCGAGAGAGAAGAGTATACAGCGAGCATCTTACCTCTCACTCGCTCCGCGTCATTGTAAGAGCGAGAGAGAAGAGTATAACGAGCGAGCATCTTACCTCTCACTCGCTCCGCGTCATTGTAAGAGCGAGAGAGAAGAGTATACAGCGAGCATCTTACCTCTCACTCGCTCCGCGTCATTGTAAGAGCGAGAGAGAAGAGTATACAGCGAGCATCTTACCTCTCACTCGCTCCGCGTCATTGTAAGAGCGAGAGAGAAGAGTATACAGCGAGCATCTTACCTCTCACTCGCTCCGCGTCATTGTAAGAGCGAGAGAGAAGAGTATAACGAGCGAGCATCTTACCTCTCACTCGCTCCGCGTCATTGTAAGAGCGAGAGAGAAGAGTATACAGCGAGCATCTTACCTCTCACTCGCTCCGCGTCATTGTAAGAGCGAGAGAGAAGAGTATACAGCGAGCATCTTACCTCTCACTCGCTCCGCGTCATTGTAAGAGCGAGAGAGAAGAGTATACAGCGAGCATCTTACCTCTCACTCGCTCCGCGTCATTGTAAGAGCGAGAGAGAAGAGTATACAGCGAGCATCTTACCTCTCACTCGCTCCGCGTCATTGTAAGAGCGAGAGAGAAGAGTATACAGCGAGCATCTTACCTCTCACTCGCTCCGCGTCATTGTAAGAGCGAGAGAGAAGAGTATACAGCGAGCATCTTACCTCTCACTCGCTCCGCGTCATTGTAAGAGCGAGAGAGAAGAGTATAACGAGCGAGCATCTTACCTCTCACTCGCTCCGCGTCATTGTAAGAGCGAGAGAGAAGAGTATAACGAGCGAGCATCTTACCTCTCACTCGCTCCGCGTCATTGTAAGAGCGAGAGAGAAGAGTATACAGCGAGCATCTTACTTCTCACTCGCTCCGCGTCTATGTAAGAGCGAGAGAGAAGAGTATAACAAGCGAGCATCTTACCTCTCACTCGCTCCGCGTCTATGTAAGAGCGAGAGAGAAGAGTATAGTGCATCTTACCTCTCACTTCCTCCGCGGGAAAATCCGCGCCTGCGCACCACCTCAATGTGCGAGTGAGAATACCGAGCATCTAGCCTCTCACTCACTCCACGCCAAACTCGCGCCTGCGCACAACACCAATGTAAGAGCGAGAGAACACTCGTTCGCCGATCGGACCTCTCACTCCCTCCGCAGCAATCTGTCAAAATTACAATTGCAAACGTTAGGTATAAATAATTTAATAACCATTGTAAAGTTGAATGTATAAATCATGTAGTTTATTGAATAAATGCAGCTTTTTAGTGCCAGGAATGTTTCTAAATAGTTAACAATCGCGAAAATGCAAGAAAATAATAAATAAAGGCCCTGAAATAGAATAAGATAGTAGAAGTGGCGAATAAAACGGAAGGAGATAGAGTTACCGAATGGAGAAACCGATAGTTATTGAATTATACGTTTATTCCTATTAAAAACTGAATTTTCTATTTTGTTATTTCTCCCGCTAATTGCTAGATGGCGTCACTTGTACCTTCTTAGGGCCGTGCCAAATTTAAAGTGAAAAAATAATTGAAAATAAAGCTTGTATAATGTTTCTAATTTATTAAATCAGTTTTTTAATTATTTGATTTGCCTTACAAATGCTCTAGGAATTAAATAGTACTTATATTTTGATTAATAATATGAAAGACTGTTGCAGTACGTGAATCTTTTATTGCATTATTCTTTTTTTACATAAATTTACAATTATCTACAGTAGTAGTCGGTGTAATAGTGTATTTAATTATTAATTGTTGTTGTTTTGAATATACCTTAGTGCAAATTCTCGTGTTGTACGAGACTCTATCTTAGTCGTTATCAGTGGATTTTCTCGAACTTTGTACCCAAATACATACTATAGTATGTACTATTTTATAATAAACTGTTTACATGTTAATAAAACAACATTTTATTTTACCATCGAGCAATCAAGCGTTTTCACAAAGACCTTATTGATAAAATACATAAATTATTTTCTTACTTAATTATCAAACCGTTCTATAAGTAATGCGAATATAACAACAACCTGATAATAAAACAATAAAATATACGCAAATAAATCATGTTTTGTATTAATGGCGATTACTGTGCATCGTAAATAAATTTAATACAATAATTTGTGTTTTTCGGTAAAGTTGTAATTTTGAGGTTAAACATGTTGCGTATCGGAACTCGGAAATTGTGTTCGATTCAAATTTTGAATAAAAATTCAAAATTTAACATTAAACAGGTCAGAAATCTGAATTTACTTGAATATCAGAGCAAGGAACTACTTAAAAACTGCGGTATTTCTGTACAAAATTTTGTCATAGTGGATGATGTAAATAAAACAAACTCCAGTCTAGAAAAATTACGTTAGTATTTTATAATAATATATTTAAATTATTTTAGTGAATAATATTTCATTGTTTCATTGTTTTAATTTGTTGTAATATGTGAATAAACATATGGCTATTGTGTTCTATAATTTTTGTTTTTGCAATCTTATTTTGCTATCCTGTTCATTTCCTATAACATTATTATTTTTTGTATAGTGTGAAACATTTAATTATACTCATTACCTCTTTTATAAATCAAATTTATATATTATGTATTATTAAACACACATCCTATGTTTTTAAATGCATCTAAATGTATTTAAATTATTCAATATTCTAAATTATAAAATAGTATATGAAATTTAAATATATTTAGCAGAAAGTTTTAATCTAAATTTTTAGTTTATAAAATATCAAGTAGTCTTGAAATTAAAAATGTATATAATAATATTAATAATTTCAAAATTTTATGAACTATTTTTTAAATAAATTTCAGAATTTTTGAGGTACGTAAATTGTTTATCATAAGAAAAAGTTTTCTCAGTTATACTATACCTAGTAAAAATTATATTTTTGTTTTCTAATTATAACGGACACAAGAATGAATAGTTTATATTTAAATGTATAAAGTATATTTATTGTGCTTGTATTGCATGTATGATTAAATATAATATTTTATTTCATTTTCTTTTATAGATGCAGATGAGTATGTTGTAAAAGCTCAAGTGTTAGCCGGTGGCCGTGGAAAAGGCTGGTTTAACAATGGCTTTAAAGGAGGTGTGCACGTTACAAAAGAGTAAGTAAAAGTGCATAAGTATAAACCATATAAATTGTAATAATCAAATTTATTGCATATTCTCTAATAGCGGTAAAGCTGTTAAGGAAATTGTGAAAAATATGTTGGGTCACCGGCTCATTACCAAGCAAACTTCAACAGATGGCATACTAGTACAAAAAGTTATGATAGCAGAATCTGTAAATATTGCACGTGAAACGTATGTTTGTATTCTTTTGGATAGACAGCACAATGGTCCTGTATTAATTGCTTCACCGGCAGGTGGTATGGACATTGAAACAGTTGCCGAAGAAAGTCCAGAATTAATTAAAACAATACCACTAGACATATACCATGGCATCGATGACGATATTGCTAAAGTTGTTAGCGCCTTTCTTGGTTTCACGGATCTCACTATGCAAGAGCAAGCGATGAACGAATTAAAGAATTTGTGGAAACTGTTTGTAGATATTGATGCGTTGCAAATTGAAATTAATCCGTTTGTCGAAACCACGGATAAACAAGTTATAGCTGTTGATGCAAAAATAACATTTGATGACAATGCTCGATTTAGGCATGAGGATTTGTTTGCTTTGGAGAATGATGATACAAAAGATCCTAGAGAAGTAGCTGCAGTACAGTTCAATCTGAATTACATTGCCATGGATGGCAATATAGGATGTTTAGGTACATTTTCTAAAAAACTGTGTTGAAAATTTGTAAATTAATATTACAGCAAATTAGGAGTTTACATAAAAAATATTTTGCATTCAATTTAAATTTATGTTTAGTTAATGGTGCTGGCTTAGCTATGGCTACCATGGATATAATTAAACTGAATGGTGGATCTCCAGCCAATTTCTTAGATGTGGGTGGAAGCGTTAAAGAGGATCAAGTTTATCAAGCATTCAAAATTCTAAGCGAAGGTATGTATTGCAATGAGCATTGAAATGAATAGTTACATTTTATTTAATTTTATTTGATACCCTTAGATCCTAACGTAAAAGTAATTCTTGTAAATGTGTTTGGTGGAATTGTAAATTGCGCTACAATAGCAAAAGGGATTATTACTGCGTCCCATAACTTGCAACTTAAAGTTCCACTTGTTGTTAGGCTAGAAGGTAATTCTTTTATTGCTTTATCTTTTAATTTAAACGCAGCTTACTTAGTTTCGTTTATTCAGTTACATAGTTTATTAATAATTATCCTTTCTTTTTTTTAAATCAGGTACTAATGTAACAGAAGCTAAGAAGCTTCTTGCAGAAAGTGGTTTATCAATTCTTACAGCAGGTGATTTAGATGAGGCTGCAAAGAAAGCAGTCGTTTCCGTAAAAGCTTAAACGCAACAACTATATTTTATATATCTTTTCAATGTTAACAATTTATGAACGCAAGGAAATATTATGAAATATGAATGTTCATATAATTTTTATAAATAATTCCCATAAAGTATGAGAATTATTTTCTTTGATAATTTGTATTTTATTTAATAAAAGAATTGTTTTTTGGCAATCAAGAAATGTTACATTCCGTTTTTTTTTTTAATATTGGAAATTTTAAAATACTCAAGGACTTTATGTGTTTTGCTCAAAAATAAAACTAATTCGTTTTAACGAGCCTCCTGCAACCGTCGGGGGTCTGTTGAAGACTAAATCCGCCGGTGGATATCTAAGAAAATTTACACCGTATCCGAAAGAAGATTGAAACCTGTTTCGCAAGGGGAACAGTATTTTGGCCGCAACGCTGGCCGGGAAATAAATCAATTTTAAGTGGCCCCGCGGCATTCCCGAGCGTGTTTTAATTGGGAATTAGTCACTATGTCTTTACACTTGTTCGATATCGAGGGTCTGGTTACTTTGAATTATTTCGAGATTATGTTACTTTTGTAGCTCACCTCGGTGACGTAAATTTTCGGTTCCACGAAATTCCAGGTGATTTAAAACCTCCGCGGCGAGCTGAAACATTTAAAACAGAAGATATACAAACCGTAAAGGAATCGCAATAAGAATAAATTACACGAACAATTATATATTCATTTATCAAATTTATTAGCAAGTTGGGGAATGGAATTAAAAGTGGTCTATCTAAAGGGCCGAATACATTTTGTGTAAGTGAGACAAAAAACTATTATTATTGTTGTTAACTTCAACCCTCTCGATTTGGCTAGAAATATTATACTCTTAGAAATATAGAAATTTAGCAGCATTGTATTTTTGAATCTAATTCTCGAGGACTAAAAGTTAATTGTTGCTTGCCCCTAGGCAATTTATTAAATGATCTAAAATCTTCAAAATTTCATACATATCATAATAATTTACAAAAATAGAGAAATAACGATAAACGGGGTATTTAAATCAAGAATGCATATCTTTCAAAATTACCCAAGCACATTATTTAATAAACTAATTTTTCGAACTTCACGAAAAGTTGGTTCAATTTTAAGAAAGGTATCCCGTTCCACAGGGTGTCTCTATTGTTCCGCATACCAGCGTATGAATATAGAAGGGACACCTTTGCGTACCCCTAATAATAATTACGGATAGAAATAGAGAGAGGAGGAGCAGAAAAGAAATAGAAAATATAAGGGAAGAATTGGACAGATCAACGTGCACGTATATATACGTATACATGTATATAGTTCTTCTTTGCTCATAGAGTAGGAGGGTGTTGAAGAGAGGGTGTTGAAGAGGGGACAGCTATTCTCGGAGTTCGTCGCTACGTTTTCCCTCTCTTCCAAATTCGGCGCCAGTAAACGTCAGTAAAGCTTTGTAAATCGCAACGAATAGTGTAAAAAATTCCTTCTGTAGTTTTTTCTTTCTTTTTTTTTAATCGTTCAAGTCTCGATTGCAAATTTTTCCGCCCGGTGATCTTTTCTTCGTGTCGTTAACAATTTTCGTGTGCGTTGAAAAGTGCAACAGTGTGAGTCACGTTTCCGGGAGGATTCATAAATAGTGCGAATACAAGTTACTGCTAGTTTTACATCAATTTGTGAACAAGGTAGTGATAATACCTGTTGTAACGATCCTTAAATTGCTCGATCCAAAGAGAATAAGAAGAATATCGCAACTGCCCTATGTATCTTTATTTATCAATCATCTTTAAACGATACTGTTTATATAAAGAAGAAAAGAACATAAAATTATGAAAGGATCAATGAAATTGTTATATTCTTTGATTAGATATTATTTTTAAGTACACACCAAGATCGGATCAAATGTTTAAATGCATATTTTGTTAAAAAATTAACGTAATAGAATTTCAAAAGTATTTCTGCTTTTTAAAGATAATTGATAAATAAAAATATTAAGTGTCATTCAGAATAATAGTAACGTGTTCCAAAATTTGATTATAAATCAAATATTTATTATACGTTCATAATAATTTTAGTTTTATATATTTGAAAAGAAATGAATTATGCAAGTTATGGTATTATTATAATAAATTAATTAATTAGTAAAGAAGGAATTAATGAAGTTACGTTATCAGAGGAAATCAGAATTTTTTATCTTCGTTCTTTGCATTCAATTCGGATCTCGTTTTCTGTATTTATAGCTATGAAACAGACATACTGCTCGTAGTGTCAATGTCTACTGTATCCCTCAAATAGTATTAGGCAAATTTTTCTTCATACATTAAATAATAAATTCATTTGTTCATAAGAATAACATTTTGCACTTGAATAAAATTATATTAATAGGGGAACGAATGATAAACACTCTTTTGTTTTATTTTTCTCTTACTTTTCAATTGATAATAAATGAAATTAGCAAACGATAATTAAAAAGTAAACAGAATTTTATTTACGATTAAAAATTCGTTCCATTATTTTAAATAATGTTCTTCTTCTATTTAAATAATTGTACAAATTTATTCGGTAATGCCCAATACTGTTTTTGTATAATTACGATTAACAGAGAGCCCCCTTATAACACGGTATTTCTTTACCTTCAAAACCAAAATAATAGCTTCTGTGGAAAAAGTATTTAACTACTTATAGTTATTGTTGCTTATTTTATTAGACATAAGAAGAGAATATCATATTTTATTCGTTCTTGGAACTTAACGATCGTGTCATACGAGGGCTATCACTAACTCGAAAATTGAAAAAATTACAAAACTATTTACTATATAATTTTCTTTCGCTGCCAAAACTCAGGGAATGAAATTAACCCTTAACAATTTCCTTGTACAATAAAACAAAATCATAATACAAAGCCTGTTTTTATAAGAACTAGTATTTACAAGTTTTAATTAAAAAATTGTCTTCATTATTAAAAATAGTTACACAATTTCGATTTTTGTCGTGTATTATCAGTATTGTTCGATTGTAAACGTTGCGTAATCAGATAACAATAAGCGATCGACTAAGCAAACAATTTTATATCAATTAACGCACAACAAATATGTGCAGCGCTTTGTACATTCGTTGCAGCTAAAAATAACAGGACAATGGGTATTGGAAAGTATAATCTATCCGTAATTAGTTTAATTCATGTTTTGCAAGTTCAATCACCGTCATACCTTACTAGCAATCTTTATTGTTCGCTGTGCAATTTACATAAATTTACGATAAATAATAATTCGAAACTCGATTTGCATATTAATCCTTTTGGTCCTGTACATTTGTACATTAAATTGTTTATCTCGGTATTCAAATGTGGATAAAATAATCTCGTTCGAAACACTTTAATTTACGGACTATGATTGTCCACAGTAGTTACTTGCAAATATATTTCATAAAAGTGAATATTTATTTAAATTGAATTAATTTTCTTAACTTGATCGACGTCAACGTACAAATTTTATAAACAGTAGAGTAAGGGGTGGTAATATGACTCCTCAATTCTAAATTTCCCTTTGACATTAATCAAACTAATATGTTAAATTCATGATATACTGTATAAGTAATGAAGCTTGTAACCTTCTTGGATTTCCAAATTTAGATCACTTTTTAAATGTCAATGTTTCTAGAAAAAGAAAAAAAAAGAAATGGTAAGCAGAAATAAATTTCCTGTACAATATTCAAAAGTCCAATGGTACGATAGAGAATTATATAAATTTTTAAATAATTTATATCGACACTTGTTAAAGCATGCTTAGCTTAAAGATTTAGGGGAGAGCTGCTTTGATCTCCATGATTCAAAGAAGGGTTAAAACTGACTAATAGATCAAAATAATGAGAGTTGCATGGTACAATTAATGTTTATAGGAAAAGCTGGTAAACTTTTATATTTACCTACACGTGTCAACTGCTGTTGCATCAATTACTAGTCAGAAGTAAAAACGAAAAAGGCTTTAACCTAAATATCACGTAGCTGTCATTAATTATAAACGTCAGTAACATAACTACGATGTATACGGTGTGGCTTCTGTTTCCAACCCTTTGCAGTTCAAATTTAATAAACTCTTTCTATCAATTTTGGTGAATTTCTAATCATTGAGACATTAAAAAGAAATGTTATATGGAGATTAATCAAATTATCTTAATCTTTTTGCTCATTTTTCATAGTCAATGTAATTGGCTATTTTTACAACTTATTTTATGAAAGAAATCGACAAAATATTGTTCTCTTCTAATATTTTAATTTATTATATGTTCCAATGTTTATTTCACTTCTTGTTCTCATTACGAAATTATTTTTTAATTCGAACAGCATTTTCAATGAAAAAATTGATTTTTGGACGTAATATTGGACCTTGAAAAAAAAGATGTATGTTTGTGCATTCTAAAAATATCTTGGCACTAAACTTTTGAGACGTTTGCCGTGATTTAACTGTCGTGAAACCGATTAATTTTCCATTATATTTATCAAGTATAAGGCAACCAAGATTTGACAGATTTCATAGATTTTTGCAATCCAGGAAGGCGAGAATTATTTTTAAATTCAAGATTCGATCTTATTTTTACTCCGTTCAATGGTGTCCGACTTTGGACCAAAATTATCCTAGTGCCCAAAATACTTGTTTTTTAAATGGCACTCGTCTCTGTCTATTCTTTGTTACGGCACTGCTTTAGAATATAAGTTCTACGATATAAGAGCAATAAACACAGTGTGTGTAAACAGATTAGGTAAATATTGTCGACCTGTTCTCTGCCAGTATCGTACATACCAAGGACTAAAAATTTGGGACACTTTCCCCAAAAAAATTATTCAACAAACTTACATTCCTGTAATAATGCGTACAGAGCGTTACAAAATAAATTTCCACTCTTAAATTACTTTAGTTTCATATATCGAAACACACTTTGATATAATAAAAAATAAACGACTTATGGAAGTGTACAAATGTGTACAGTGACGAGGATGTTGGTCTTTCCTAGGGAAAATGGTGATCCTAGGGGCAGAGTCCCCTCTACTCGTCTTGTATTCGAAAGTTACTAAGTCTTATACTAATCTATCGTCTTACATTACTAGATGACTAATTCAGTAATTTCGAAATGACTAGACTCTTAACTTGGCAACTGGCAATTACTAAACTACTAATTTTATCTGCTAATTAGTAAACTACCAAATCACAAAGTTGCCAATCCTGCAGTGACTGTTACCAACTCAATTTTCCGCGAAATTTCTTTCACCCACGGTCCCATTCTCCCATGACAAGCCCACGATGCTCCGCGATGTACACTTCTTGCGACACCCAGTAGCCTTACGGGTACGGCGGGAAAACTTGAATAGTCCGGTATGAGAAGAGATGCAGATACAAAGGAAAGTGGAGAAAAAGGGAAAGCGAATGAATGTTGTGCGTGTGTCTGTCTATGTAATGAAAGTATGATGACGGGAGGTGAGGCGGGGAGGTGAGATGACTGCGCAGAACGTGTGCACGCACACCAAGGTGAATTTCCACCACCATTTCTGCTCACTATCACAACTGTATGGTCCCGTAGGAACGAGCCGGCCGATAAAATGGGCGAGAACGATAAGTCAGTCAAGACCGAGAACGCCGAGGAGAAAGACTACGAGATGTTCGAGCAAGATTTGCAGGAGGACGCACAATGGAAACGTATACAGCAGAACACGTTCACGAGATGGGCGAACGAGAGGCTGAAGGCGGCGAACAAACACATCGATGATCTCGAGTCTGATCTGTCGGACGGGCTTCGATTGATCTCCTTGATCGAGGTGCTTGCACAGAAGAAACTTCCGAAACACTCTCAACGGCCCACTTTCAGATCCCAGAAGCTGGAAAACGTGTCGGTGGCTCTGAAATTTTTGGACGACGAAGGGATCAAGATCGTCAACATCGGTGAGTGATCGTTTCTTCCACTACAAAATTCTCAACTCTTCCCTGTGATTGATCCCCGAATACCGTGACCCGGAAAACATGAACATCGTGTGGAGTACTTTGGAACCGGTGGAATTTGTCAAATAAAACAACTATTTTCTTCAATTCGTTAGTCATTCCATGGGGGGATGAGAAGGATAAAACGTGTAATATTCATTTTTGAAAAGTGTCCGTCCGATTAATGGTGAACAGTGATTAATCTGCATAATTTGAGCCTAGGTCAACAGTTTAGCTAGCCTGTGCAGATTTGGAGCTGAATGTGTAGCTCGTGCTTTGAACATAAAGAATTTGCACGGGTAGCGAATTACCTGCGTGAAATTGCTTGAATATTTCACGGATTCGCTGGTATAACATTTGTTGATTACAATCGCCGGGTTCTTGATTTTTTCTTATTTACGACTTACTAAGGTGTATTCAAATTCTTATGCATTTTTCGTACATTTTTCGTATTCGTATCATTGTGTCACTCTAAACTTGTATAATTTGGATCTTTGCAAAGGAATTTTTGATATAGTAGAATTTGAATTTAATAAAATACTAAGCAATGAGAACCACTGTAAAGGTAAACTCGCAACAGAAGATGTCTCGACCCGCGAAAAGTCGAGAACAAATACAAAGTAGTTTAAAGAAAACAACACAGTATAAAACAACACAATTGCTCGTACATTCAAATTTAATTTCTTCATTTATTATTCGAAACACACACCACATGTTTAAACTAGATATACAAAGTAATACAATTTTATGATAAATGCCGGGAGTTTAAAAAACATCTTTAATAAAAAAATGTGTGCCTCAAAGAGTTAACATTACTTTTTTATCGATTATTTAATTGTTAGTAGCGACATACATCATTAATTCAGTTACTATTCCCATTTAAAGAATTCATTTATTCATCTTCTGACTCTTTATAAATCTCTTTCGAATTAATAATTGGATCTATTATAGCAGCAAAGGAAAGTATAAAATTATATTTTATTTGCAATAACTCCAGTGAGCTAGTATAACTACGTTTAAATCGGAAGAACTCCAAATTCAAAGGGTCAAATATCTGAACCACCTCGTGGTCATTACAATTTCGAAACGTCATTAGTTGTTACATCAAAATTTCACTAATAGACTGCAGAATTATCCGCAAAATTCTTCAACTAATTATCCTTATTAATATGCTTTGTGATTTACACTGACTGTCTTCTGGGCCCCCTTTTGGTTAACCCTTCTAAACAAATGATGAACTTATTTTCCTTGCGAAAGATATGAATCCCTTTCCAAAAAGAATTCCCGTTAAATCTCACTAATTAGGGGTTAAAAATGAACACCGTAGTGCATAAACGTCCAAGATGATTATAAAATTTGCAAAAGCTTATTTTTATAAAAGATCAATAACAGGAGTTACTCCACTATCATTTTGAACCTCTTATACGCGGTATAGTTCGCAGCTACAAGATTCTGTTTGATCCAGCTGTAAAATTTCTTCGGAATCGTTGCGCGATACCTGGTGCCACCAGGTTGGTATGGGTCAGAAATGACACGAGCACCGTCTTTCATGGTCCGTCATCCGTGGTTTAACGTAATCGCACTGAATAACATATTCTGTATTACCTCATACGTGTATTAACCCCTGGATGACACATACTTAGAAACTTACACGGTCAGTGGATGCAAGGTCGCCTCGATTCAAGTCCTCGTTATACAGGGTGTCCCAAAGTTAAACGATCAAACGTCACCGGTGCAAAAGTAACGAAAAGAAAGGTTACATTAATTGCAACTAACGGATTAATTGCCGCGGTGAAAATGAGCTTTCGTGGCCTCTTAACCCGTTATCTTATCAGCAGTTACATCAGTCGGAGCTGATTCATCTTTGCAACGTTAAGGGAATTGCCGGATGAAATTCAAGGGTTACAAAAAATGTTTATAAATGGTTCGAAAAATCGAATTCTAATGGTTAATTAATACGATGTGGCTGTCGGGTGTGATTGCTAAAGGTCATAGGCACATCTCCTGTTTATCCTATTGAATAACCTTTCACCTCTGGGAGAGACCTATTTTTCTATAAATCTATATATATATATATATAGATATATATATATTTTCTATAAAATATTATTAAAAATGTTCAGTTTTAAAAATAGCTATAAAAATGACTATCTTATGTTTTAATCAAATTTGTTTACAATCATGCACCTTCGAAAACTAACTACCTGAAGTGGTTTCTTGACCCTGGCTATTTAAACTGACTTGTCTCGCTTAGGAGACAGTTGCCAAAATTGTACACTAGAAATATTTTATGTCGGACATTTCCTATTTGGCACTAATTTCTTCGCCATTTAATACAATTTGAATTGCAATTTGATGTTTCATACTCTTATTGTGTTACACATCGAATCTTTTGCCAAGAATACTTCAATGAGTTTCAATTTCTTCCTGTAATCTAACACAACAGTTTGCAACACTGATACATGTATAATTTATGTATTGCACGTTTCATTTGTCAATTGTATGGATTAATTAATTTACTTTATACAATTATTATATTGGGGATGGATTAAAAATATATAACCATTTTAAATTAAAGTATCTTTTTTAACGATTTAATTATTATAGAGAAAATATAAAGTAATTAGGAATGTACGTTTACTGTGCTGAAAGATATAAATATTACTAAAAAAACAATATCGATGAAAAGCGAATAAATCAATTTATTCTCCGATTTTTCTTGGCCAATAAACGTTAGTTCCGTATGAGTACCATTTAGTGCCATAAATTGCCACCTGTTTCACAGCAGGTACTTAGTTCCTGATTTATCCAATTTCCAATAAATCAATGTCTCAAAGAAAAAGAAATATGAGGAAGCGAACATAAGTTGGCAATTTTTAAATATCTTATCAAGTTTTTGAAAAAAGAAAAATCGTGGACATACTACCATTATAGAAATGCTATAAATTAGTAGATTAAAAGTCGAAATTTGAAAATTAATTATTTGTATCCTTAATCTTGTTACTATTAACTATAACAGCGAAATAAATAGCGACAAAAATATTTCACTTGTGTTAATATACAAATTCAAATAACTCAATCACAGTAGTGTTTAGTGGTAAATTTGGCTATAATGAAAGGGTTAATAATTAGACTTTTCAATCTGTTTTACCGCACATGTCCATTTTTATTGCGGCGGTGAACGTCTTAGAAGTTCTAGTCCGTCTTACTACACATGTCCATTTTCACTGTGGCCACAAATGGCCGAGTTTGCTTCAAGTTTCCCCCTCCTCAAACCCCCTCATATAGATTGTGATCTGAATCCAACGTCGAACACGTTGGTAATTATCGGTAATTACAATTTCTTAAGAAACAGTCACGTAACAAAAATATTAGTGTTTAACCCTCCATCTACAATTTTTATACTTGTTATACTAGTTATAAAATTACAGAAAATAGAAAAATCTTTTATTGGATAAAATTAAATAGCATTGAATTATTATTTATAAATATTTCATAGGAGCGTGCTGGTAGTCTATCTTGACCGTTCCTGTTTAATCTTTTTAGTACTCTTCAATCGTTAATGCTAACTAGACGTGTCACGTATACGTTCAGTCTTATCTTTCGTAGGAATAAAAGGCACGTGTGACACGTTCTTTGCCATTACAATAAATAATAACTGATAAGAGACTATGTTGAACTACATTGTGTAGTGATTATAGATTTCTGGTTTTGTTTTCGGTGAACAGTTGATAGATTTTCTTCTGTTTTTTAACTTACTAATTGTCACCGTCTACGTGTTTGTTATACAATGAATATTGTAGTATAATATTGCATAAAATCATTAATTCGAACGCTATTATCGCACCTAATGCATTTATCTCACTGTGAACCATCGATGATCCCAGTGGCGGAGGGATGCATTTGATTCATATTGCGTTTGCATTTCCAGTAGCTTTTACTAAGTTATTATTTTAATTTTTCGGTAGTTAAAATAAATTAAATATATTTATTTAATTTTAATTTAAGCATCTACAGTTGAATGTATTTGATTGTCTGAACTGAAATATCTAAAATTTGATTCGAGTATCTGAAGTTGAACGTATTTTATTTTGATTATTTAAAATATAAATCTGAACTTATTTTATTTTTATGGCCGTGGATCATTAACTTGCACCAAAGTTTACCTGAATTATGATGAAAGAAAGGGAAAGCAGATAGAGGTATCGGGTGAAGGTCAAATTTGCTCAGGTATGAAACGGGACGTCATCTTCGGTTTCAGTTTGCATACCATACTCGTTATTACCCTGATAAGATTACTTTCACGAAAATTCATTTGCGCTTTCTCGTTTATCGCAAGATTCAAAGAATAATATTATATTTATTCTAAATAAGACGTATTTTGATTTATTGAAATGATAACGATGCAAGTTCCAAAATTATCGTCCAGAAAGTATACGGAAGGTGATAATATTCTTATCATCTTATCAATGCATTCCATTTTCAGTACAACATTCATTTGCTTATCGTTGTATCAAGTATTATGTATATTTCTATAAATATAGTATTTTGAAATTTTTAAGTTGCTAAAAATATAATATTCCTTCTCTTTAATATCTGTTTAAAATAAAGGGTTAACAGAAATGCACCAGTGCACTCAGGGGCTAATGTAACTGTGATAAAAAATGGAAGACAATAGTTTACAAACTGAATTTTAGTGCTATTAACAACTTCATCACGAAAAATACCAATGAAAACCTTCATAGTCTATTTATAACTCAAACTTTCTACATATTTGGGTTATTGCAGCAATTTAAAGGGCTGATATGCAACAAAATTAATATTAAAGAATCCTGTAACTGCAACAGTGTAAGGACAGAGTAACGTTCCTTTTCCGAGAGAAGGATTCAATTCAGTCCATGACAAAACAGTTGAAAGCCGTGACGAAGGTCAGAGGTGACTCAACGAAGTATTGAAAACATGTAGATCAGTATCTTCCGTGCAAATATACCTGGCCATATCTGAAAGGTGATTTGACAAGTGTCTGCCAGTATTTATTCATTTCATTGGAAGAATGTAATTCCTGCCTCGAATTTCTTTATATTTCATATTTAACCGACTGTACCTTAGATACATTGATACAGATTAAGAATAGCAGGTTCAAACTTCTTATGAATGTTCTTGACAAATTTTTTATACGGAACCTTCGTGAATCACCTCTGAATCATTAATTAATTATTCGACATTTGAAAATTCTGACGTGAGTATAATAATTGTCAATTCTAATCACCTGAGGGATTTTCTTATAACTTAAGTCACTAGCGGGAAGGTGCAAGCTAAAAATCCCCCAAAGTCAAAAATTTGGACCAAAAATTTTGTTTGACCGATACCATTCATCGAATGATCGGTTTTATTGCAAGGTGTGCATCGTCTGGACTTGATACGTTCAAAGAAATAGGCCGGCCAGAAAAAGGAGTTAGGACCTATAAGATCGGAGATGGTTTGGAGGTCATCTCTTGGCCGATGCGCGCTCAGCTCCATGACGCAACCGGTTAGCCATCAATGACGTCATCGTCTAAACACGCGGTGAAATACGGTCGAGGGGAACACGTCATGCACACTTGTGTTAAGGAGCAAATGCTACTGACAACTGAATACGTGCGCAGAGACAGTCAATTTTATCGAGCACCAAACAAACCGCACCTGTGTATGTGTGTGTGTGTGTGTGTGTCTTCAGGTCAGATAACGCGAAGATACGCTGTTGGTCAATATTACCAGTCCATCTAGCTTTTGGGTGGTTTTGGACCATTAAATCGGTTCGAAGTTGAAATGATCTTCTTTTTTCTTAGATATTTCAGAAAAAAGTAATTCTTGATAGTAGAAATGTCAGACAAGTCAGGATAATTTGCTCCAGGTGTCTTATTTTAAATTACAAAATTTCTCAAGATATTTTTGTTAAAAAACTTCCCAGCCTAGCAATTTAACTTTTATAATAAATGGAATGTAGACTGTAGATAAGAGAGTAAAACAATATTGTTAGAATGCAATCAGTTAAAGTGAATTTGTCCCAAGTTACACTAAAAAAACGCTACGAATTTATGTCGTAATTTACTGTGAAATTGATTCTATGTTACGTATTTGGAGAATTAAGGTAATCACCTTCGAAACGACTCCCTTGGGAACCAACGGAGGCCTTTTTCCTGCTCCTTCAAGCAGTGTTGGGAGCCTTCGTTCTTTGGAGCGTTCAGTGGTTCTGTCACGGACTGTTGAATCTTTTCAATTGTATGAAAAAGACAAGTTTTAAGATGAGATTCTTAATCTCTGGGAATAAAAAGAAGTCGCAAGGATGCAGTTCCAGGAAATAAAGGAACTGAACCAATATCTGCTATGAATGAACGAATGCATTTTATTTTCCCGAGTATTTAATCTAAATTATTTTAACCTTTTTTCTAAACTCCTAATTAATTTTTTTAGTCAAGTATTGATTGATTGATTGACTTTGAAAGTCAAGTATTACTTGTGCCAACCCTTTATTAATATTTCTAAATACCACAAAAATAAATATACCTGTATATATAGTATGCAGTGTATTTTTAAACAAAACTTGATTCTAGAAAAGTAGCATTCCCTGAGTTATTTATTTTCTCCCTTTGATATTTTGTTGTAACTGCACTGGTAACGGAGTCACGATCTAAAACAATTGCGCGTACCACCTTGTATACCGGATCCGTGTAAATAGCAGGCAAGAAACATAAGATCTTCATTGTTTTGTAGTGCGACCAATGTAATCTCGTCTGAAACAAGAACCTATTGTGCAGGCAAGGTCCTCGTTATACTATAATTCGTTTAATTATTCTTTTTCGAACGACCGGTTAACACGAATCTTAATAACTATTGGGTTATAAAAGAAGTTCGAACTTCGTTCAATTGAAATGAAATAATTCAGAGCGTTAATTTCAAATAATGCAATAATATCGTTGAAACAAATGAGACATAAAAATCTTGAAGTCATTTCGTTCAATTTTCGATAAGATATTTTGATTGAAGGGGATACACACCTGTCTGACGATTTTATGAAGAATTTATTTCTGGGTAATTATTGAGTAAAATGTTTCGATCTTTTTTTAGAAGATATACGTCTAACTTTCGCCTCCATTCTGAATTTTTTGGATTAAAAATAATTCAAAATGGTAGAATTATCTTCTATCTCTTAAACCACCTATACGGGGTACCGATTGCTATCAATGTAAAGGATCGGTACGTAAAATTTAAAGTTCCTTTTGATTTATGAATGGAAATGTATTATCTACAATAGAACTTAAGAGTATTTCAACATCTGAATTGTTTAAATTTCGACAACCGGTTGAAGTTGATTTTTCTTTCGCAAAAAGAGGCGTTTCTACAGTTATCACAATTTCTACAAATCCTTTGGTTTTATCGTTCGTAAAATATTTTTATTCGTAAACGGCAAAGAATTTTTCGTTTTACGCATTCCAGCCCCCGACACATCTCAGCGCACGCGGTTCAACAGACGACAAATGATTCCGCAATTTTCTAGCGTTTTCCTTTAAAAAGGATTGAAATATTTTCCTCGATAATTACCCGGGAAAAAATTCCTCGAAAAGAATGGAATTTTTTGATTGATCCAACGGGTGTACCTCTTCGGCGGGTGTTTATTTTTGCCGGTGACTGTATATCAATTGTTCGTCAGTGCATCGGTTTACACACGTTTTGTTCAAGCGAGATCACGAACAAGAGGTTAAGATTGCTCGAAATACTTTCGATGAGAGTTGTTACGCCAACGGTTTTCCGCTTGCTATTTTGTTACTCGCGCGGAGACAATGTCGCGCTAAAAATACCAACACCAAGTCACGTTCGTCTAAATTCGTCCGGTAAAATGCATATATTCGACGTTTCGATTTCTCTAGTTATGACCCCTCCGTGTCTTTGGATTTTCGACTTGGCACCGAACGTTCGAATAATCGAGACGATAAAGTCCGGGATGACTCATCGGCGGTGACGAAATTAATGCGTGATTAATGAAATCCGAAATAATCACGAGGGTATTGATTACGCGTGAACGTACGCTATAAGATTGCAAATGACACTGTTTCTATTTATGGAATTTATGTAAACCTTGTTACAAGAAAAATAAGGAAGAAGAATGAAGATTAATACGAGAATGTAACACTGATTTTTCATACAGGAAAAAAATATAATAAGTCTCTAATACTTTTTTTTGGCCTTAATGAACCCAGATGCAAATACACGCGTCCTACTAAATGATTGACACAGAGAGGGAAGGGGGCAATGAGGGTGATTGCCCTCTTGAAGGTTTACAATGTTAAAAACAGAATCACAAAATATTTTATATTTGTTTTTCATAGCCATTTTAATATTTTATTCTGTTTAATTTAGTCGATCTTGTACATCATTTTAAATAAAATACTACTTTTTAGTAAAATTCTACAAATTGAACGTTTCAAAGACAATTTCTAAAATATTAAAGTATTGAAAATAAGAATTGTTAAAAGTACATTTTCAGTTCACATAAAGGAAAATTTCGATTAATTTCGAAGAAGAATAAAAAGAGAAAGATTATTCATAATAAGACGCAACGTAAGTAAGTGACGTGGGTTCCAATTGTAACTTTAATTCATATTCATATTCTTACACATCTCATATTAACGTCTCATGTTAAGGTTAAATAATTTTTTCCCAGAATGAAGAAGTTGATTCACTTCGATGTAGTAAGCGTTATTTCTCAACTGTTGTATCATTATGCAGTTATTTCCTTCCGGTATAATTGGAAATATGTAGTTTTATAAGTTTTAAAATACATACGTACTGGGTTTGTACATAAATTCGTATAATTTATTTTTTTCAATCAAATTTATTGAATAATTGGGTAATTACCTTTTATCATAAAAATATTTATGTAATTTTATTGTAATAAATCATTTTAATTTAATTGCAAGAATTTAATTCTATTATAATATTTAAAATATAAGCAGATAAAGACGTTATGTCATGAATTAATTATTTGGAACAGAACTGATCTAAGTAAATAAATTTACTATAAATAATTATGCTTAAAACACAACAGAAAGGTATGCCTTTTAATTAAACTGCAGCATTGGTATTAATAATCTTTGTTTAATGCCATATTGAATTATGAATTTCATTTTTGAAGAATTCTTTATTCTTTAAATAAATATTTCAAGTCAGTCAATTAACTAATTGAATACAGATAATTTCATATGGTACAATCTGGAATTGGGGATATGAATATTATTGAAGTTCTATTAATAATTCAGAATATATTAAATTGAGGTATTAACACGGTCGCTACCAGCAATAATTCTAACAGTATTAACCCAGGTTTACCCTTTAATAAAAATTTAATTATTAAATGATTTTTTCTCATTCCTAACAAGTATCAGTGCAACTATAAATTTATCAATGATATTTGATTATTGTTTGACAGATTCATCAGACATAGTAGACTGCAAATTAAAACTGATCCTTGGGCTAATATGGACCCTGATCCTTCACTATTCCATTTCGATGCCGATGTGGGAGGGAGAGGAAAGCAACGGATCCGACAAACGTGCATCGCCGAAACAAAGATTAATGCGTTGGATCCAGTCGAAACTTCCGGATCTGCAGATTAACAATTTCACTACCGATTGGAACGACGGACGTGCCGTCGGTGCCCTCGTGGATGCTGTTGCCCCAGGTCTTTGCCCAGACTGGCCAGACTGGAATCCAACTGACGCGATACAAAATGCTTCCGAAGCGATGGGACTTGCCGATGACTGGCTCAATATACCACAGGTTTTTATTTTGTGTTTATTAAGAACAATTAATCTGTTTTAGAAGAAAACCCTAGGCTTTTCTGGAGAAAATATATACATTATCTTTCTAGAAGATGACTGAATTCTCCCTAATATTCCTAGTAAATTGTCGAGCACCATAAGTTTCCATAGGGATAAACTCGTCTTACTCCGATTTAGTAATTTATTCACTTATTTATAAATTTAACAATTAATTTAGTAATGATTGTATTAGTATGTATGTAAGAATTGGTTAATGTACTAACATACTAAACTTTTATTTATAAATTTAGTATTTACTATTACTGAATTAAATCACCTGTTTTGAAATTTCCAACGTTTAGCTTAATCTAGGTTTAAATTTTTCCCATTTTCCCTAGAAAAGCCTAGTATGTACGACAGCGTGCTTGAAGTATGATTGTAGAAGAACGAATAAACAAATATTTTGTTTAGCAAGGAGAAATGAATGAACGTAGTGGTTTTGGATTTTCTTCTAGCTCATCAAACCGGAGGAACTTGTGAATCCAAATATAGATGAAATGTCAATGATGACGTACCTGTCCCAGTATCCAAGCGCGAAATTAAAACCAGGAGCACCGCTTCGACCACGTACTAATCGAAACAGGTAAGCAAGGTTTTTTTTTTAAATATCATTTGCAGCAATCGAAGACGAAGATTTTGAGATTCTTTAAAACACAAAGTAGTTACTCCCCGGAAAAAACGAAAGCGAGAGATGTAGAAGGTACGATTTAAAAGATAACGAGATAGAAAAATGTAATTATTAGGTGTAATTTTATTTGTATATCCTACTTGTGAAGTTTTTTGAAAAGATTAATATATGATTAATAAATTTCTTTTATTTCTCGGTTGCAGCGGCCCGCTACCGCGGTAAGTCGCGCAAAAATCATAATAGTTGTGCAAAATTTGTTGTTATTTAATTTCCAATTATTTTGTTAGAATACAACAGACAAATACAGGATGTTCAATGTGATTTGAGCCACTTTAATCATCCCTGTTATTTGGTAAAATATAACAATGTTTATTAACGAAAGTGCATCTCTAATTTTATTCAAATTTACTATTTTAGTAATATAACAGTAATAACTTTTTATTGAGATAAAAGAATTTCAGAGATTTCTACTTCTTTTTTAATCGAATTGCATTTCTTGTTTTTTATACAAACCAGTTCTAGGAAATATCTTGCATAAATTATTATAATTTTGTAATTAAAAATATTCCACCAAACGACTGACCATTTTAATATTGTAATCAAACACTTTTCGAGGCAGAACCAAATTTTGATGTAACGTTTATAAATAAACTATTCTTCTATTTTGACAAATGACAGAGACTAATTAAGGTGCTCAAGTTAGATGGGACACCCAGTATATTTTATTTCGTGTTTCGCTTTAACAAACTGCGCAAGTAATCCAAAGTTGTAATTTTTTTAAAGCTGCAACGCAAACTGCATGGCAAATAGTTATTGTTGTCAGTAAAATTGTTGCTTAGAACTTTAGCTTATTAATTTCTACGTGCAAGAATATTCAAATAGAAAACAAAATTTATGATTCACTTTACTTGCAAGTTCTGATAATTACTTATTATTAATTTGAAAAAAAGATTTCTCAAAGTTAGTATTTTTCTCTTTGTCTATAAATTATGGATTTTAAAGCAATATTAATCCGAAGATGCATTCAGATTAGTGAAATATTGCTTTGGGGTCAAAGTTACCCCAAGTCATGGTAATTTTATTCCAAATTTTTCTAATTTTTTTTTAAAGTGTTTTGATATTAAGTAAGTCTTATATTGCTCACTGAAATGTATTAATTAAATAATTTTTGTGCCGTTAAAATGACAGTTGTTCAAAATGACAGAAATTCTGCTACAAAGTTCTCTTTAATTAACGATCATTTATTTCAAAAGCACTGTGATAAAATAAAGAAACAATAAGACAGAGAATAACGATACTGCAGTTAAAATATTCTAAATATAAGAAAGTTTATTTTATCACCACATCTGACCTTAAATGACCTTTTAATGATAGCTTGCGGAAGTTGTCTAAGTAAGTAACAGCTATTACACTAAAGATAAAAGATGCAGAATTCTATTTAAAAAACACGAAGCTGACCTTCGAAGTCTTCACTGAAAACCCACACAGTAAAGATATCATATTATGTCACCCTATGAGTCGTACAAGCTTTTTATGGAACATTTTTCATTATTATTACAAACGATAAAAGTATCTTCTACGAACGAAATTATTTTTCCGTTCATTGTGAATTATTATTCTAATTAGAAAACCTTTCAACTTCAAGAAGCAAAATGGAAAATATACTGGAAGAACATTAAATATTTAATCTACAGTTAGGTTCTATTTTGCGATCAAATAAATGAAATCCACTGCAGTAAATAAGTTAACTGTACTTGATTGGAGGAATATGAGAAAATTGGAGAAAAGTGGAAAATAATGTTCAAGATAAGGGTGCTACAAGCAACTTGGAGGATGCATTTTCTTCCAGGTAGCGAAGGTACCCTTCCTGAAGATACGAATCGAGAAAATTTCCAAATTACTGACCATGGTCCGACCCATTATGATGGTTTGATAGTGAGCCTGAAGCTTTTAGCTAATTGTAAATTTAGGAAATGGTTAATGGAAAAGTCAACAGTGTCTATGTCGGATGACATCAAAATGTCATTTTCTGACAGAAGTGGAGTTACAAGGTTTCCTAATTAGGGTGCTGTGTTATCCTTCTATCTTCTGATAGTGAATCAAACGATACCTAAATGTGACACAAACATTTCTGGCCAATTATTCTTTTACAAATTCGTTACTTTTATAATAAAATTAGAAGATGTAAAAGAATATTAATCCTTTGAATTCCTTTCAGTTTTGTTCATAGTATAAAAGTTAGATCATTATCATTTTCTGCTTTTAACCCTTATGCAGGCAATTAGGTACCCCGATGTCCCTTGAAGCTTAATATTCAACATTATTTTGCACAAATTTTTATTTTAAGAAGGAGTCCCGAGTGTTTTGCGACAGCAATACAAAAACTATTGAATGTAAATACGGAAATGAGTATCCACAAGTGCGCAAGGATTAATTGGTGTGTAATTTCTGTCATAGAGTACGAGTTTATGGTCCAGGTATTGAACCAAGCGGTCCAGTGGTAGGGGCACCGGCTAACTTTACTGTTGAAACATTTTCTGCCGGCAAAGGAAATGTCGACGTCATCGTGGAGGAACCAGATGGAAACAAAATACCCGTAAGAACAATTGGTGTAACTAAGTAGGCGCCAGACCCCCTTTCTCAGAAATTAGCGACATATAAAGAAAGAAACTTTTATAAAGTCCGAAGTGGAATAAATATTCGAGTATCGTGCTCGTATTATATTAATTATACACGCGAGTTCTTATCTGCGATGTGGTTGACCACCGCACAGGAAATAGTTACACTCATTAGATATTCAGCCTATGAATTAATCAAAAAACAAGATACGTATAATGTAATAGTTATTTTTACGTCACTATGTATATAAAATTTCAAATTATCTATAACACTACGAGTAAACAGCAAAAGATTTCGAAAGAAGAACCAACGTTTCACTTCCCTCGTTATTTTTTATTCAATCTACCAACGACACTCCTAAACTTTCGGATTAGACCTCGTAAAGCTCGATGTAATAACAATCCACTTTCCTTTTATTAAAGGTCGACGTTCACTTCAATAAGGACAAGAATCTCACCCACACCGTATCGTACACCCCAAAGAAGGAAGGACCGCATAAAATAAAGATACTGTTCGCTGGTAAAGAAATTCCAAAGAGCCCTTACGTGGTCAACGTGGAAGCACAGGCGGGCGATCCAGGAAAAGTGACAGCAAGCGGTCCTGGATTACAACCGGAGGGTGTTATAGTCAACAAACCCACTTTCTTCGAGATAAACACGAAGGACGCCGGTCGTGGTATACCGGAAGTGGTCATACTGGATCCTCAGGTAAAACATCATTCGATCGAAATGATGAAGCTTTTGGCTCATTCGAAAACTGTGATTCTCAGGGCTTGAAGACGACAGTGCCCGTGAAAGTACGACAAACGTTACCGGATGTATGGAGATGCGATTACACGTCTCCGGTGACGGGTCTGCATTCGGTGAATATATTCTTCGCCGGTAAATTGATTCCTGGAAGTCCTTGCGGCGTTAACGTGGGCCTCGCCTCGGACGCTAAAAAATGCAGAGCGTACGGCCGAGGACTGTTACCGAACGGGGTTCGGGTGCAGGACGACGCGGATTTCGTTATCTCGACGAAGGGTGCCGGCGAGGACGTGCCCGCCGTCAAAGTCATCGGTCCCGGAGGGGTGAATCGTCCCGTGAAGTAAGTTATCCGGATCCTTAACCCTTTCGTTACTAGAGGCGATTATAATCGATTATAATCTCTGTTTTGGAGAAAGTTTGTTTCTTCAAAAGCCACCCTTAAAGTAGCTCGGGGTGCACCGTACTCGCGCCGTGCACAGTTTTACAGAAACCGCCCGTAGCGAAAGGGTTAAATCCTGATTGGAGTTCGCGAATCAAGTTTTGCATGCTTTCCGCGTATTTCGCCTGCATAAACATCCGCAGTTTAATAACGTTCTTCCAGTATGACCAAGATCGACGACAAAACGTACGAGTGCCACTACACGCCGATAAAAGAGGGACGACACGTGGTGATGATAACGTACGGCGGACAGGAGATTCACAAGTCACCCTTCGAGGTGAACGTGGGTCCTTACAAAGAGTCGGCGATCAGAGCTTTCGGCCCGGGCCTCCACAGCGGGGTCGTCGATTACCCCGCGAAATTCACCGTGGACACCAACGGGGAAACGGGGGGTCTTGGATTTTCCATCGAAGGTCCATCGAAAGCGAAGATCGCCTGTCACGATAATGGCGATGGAACGGCGGATGTGTCTTATTTGCCCACCGCACCGGGTCGATACGCGGTTCATATACTCTGCGACAACGAGGACATTCCGAAATCGCCGTATGTCGCGAATATCATACCGAAGCCTGACTTCGACCCTGACAAGGTTTGTTCTTCCCTTTGTTACGATAGAATTTTTCTTCTTCCAATAATCTTGAACTCATTATCGGAGCCAGTCCTCCAAGTGACTTTAAAAAGGTCTCCTTTGGATTTATAATTGTTTTATTTTAAACGAGTTAAGATTGTAGGATAACCTAATCTAAATTGTCTCCTAATACTGTGTCTATACTTGAGGAAAATTCACAAGAAGAAACTTATTAGGTCGAAGTGTATGGTCCCGGAGTTCAAGCAAAATCCATTCCCAGCGGAAAACAAACATCTTTCACGGTGGATGTTAAAAAGGCTGGACAGGCACCCCTGGAGGTAGCCATTCAAGATGCTTTGGGAAGGGACGTTCCAGTTCAACTGGACGACAAACACGATGGCACTGTGCAGTGCAATTATACTCCGACGTCTGGATCGCAGCACGTCATTATGGTAAATTAATAATTGCCCTAACTAACCTTGCCAAACTAATTAAAGAAGAAGAACCAAGTGAAACTACTAAATTTTAATACCAAAGCATACTATTATCATTTGCGATTTTAGGTCAATTATGGCGGCGTAGCCACGAAAGATTCACCCTATAGAATGAAAGTGGAAGCGCCCTTAAATCCAGCTATGGTACAAGCCTTTGGACCAGGCCTCGAAAAGGGGGTGAAATCGAATACGCCTACACACTTCAACATCGACTGTCGCGAAGCTGGCCCGGGTGATCTTCATGTCAGTATGATAAATCCCGAGGGAAGGGAAATTCTATTCTCCATAACGGACAACGAGGACGGTATATACACCGTCGATTACGTCGCACCTCAGCCGGGAACTTACATGGTGCATTTGAATTATGGAGGACTGAAAGTACCCCATAGTCCGATAAAGATAAACGTCCAACCACGTGTCGATGTCTCGAAGATCAAAGTCGACGGTCTTGCTCGAAGTAAGTACGAAATTATTTTTCTTTTTTACTTTTTATGACGATATCACGATACGTATTATGTTTTGCAAAATGATTTTACCGCAGTAGGAAGTGAATTAAGAAACGATCAATTAATATAGGCCCTAATAATGTAAAATCCCTAATAGTTCTTCGTATATTTGAATGTTGGATTTACTTGAATTATTCAAACTTCGAATTGAAATTCTACAAGGTGTCGCCTGAATGTGTACCTTAACTCTTTGAGTGTAGATCTCTACAGATTTAGGTGATAAAAATGATTTCAAAGTAGCTATAGAAATCAACATCAACTAAAGAGGAAAAGCCTTAAATTTTATAACACCAGTGAAATCTTATAGAAATTGTACTTAAAGTCTGCTTAAAGCGCCAATAATTATCACCTGACGCGTATACGCGTCCCCAGCACTCAAAGGGTTAACTATCACTACCATACGAACACGGCAAACGAGTCGAAAGACCGAAACGAAAGAACGAAAATCAGAAAAGGCTTGAATGGTGTCGTAGCGGCTCCGGTGAACAGTTTGCAGCAGTTTCGTGTGATAACCCAGGACGCGGGGAAGGCAGCCGACTTCCAGGTGGTGATCACGTCACCATCAGGAAATCGCGTCAAGGCCCACGTGGTGCCGACCCACGACGGTTACCTGGTGAACTTTACGCCGACGGAGCTCGGCGAATATCTTTTGGGAATCACATTTGGCGGAGAGCCTATATCGAATCAGCCCTACTGTCTGACTTGCGTGCACGGGTCCGATCCTGGCAAGGTACGGGCATCGGGGCCGGGTTTGTCCCACGGGATAGTCAACAGACCCGCCGAGTTCGTGATCGACACTCGCGGAGCTGGACAGGGTGGCCTCGGGGTCACCGTCGAGGGTCCTTGCGAGGCTGCGATTAATTGCCGGGATAATGGAGATGGGACCTGTTCGGTCGCCTATCTGCCGACGGAAGTCGGCGATTACGGCATCAATATCACGTTTAACGAGAAGCATATCCCTGGATCACCTTTCCAGGCTATCGTTGTTAAGGACGCTGACGTGTCAAAGATAAAAGTCACTGGGAACGGCATTCAACCGAACGGTACCGTTTATCC
Source organism: Anthidium xuezhongi (assembly GCA_022405125.1). Lineage (NCBI taxonomy): Eukaryota > Metazoa > Arthropoda > Insecta > Hymenoptera > Megachilidae > Anthidium > Anthidium xuezhongi. The sequence continues at coordinate 4,483,310 of CM039649.1, forward strand.
TGTTGTTCTAAGCTGATGCTTTGATTTTGAGTGTTTTATACCCTTCCCACTTTTTTTTTTTGCAACGCTACACGTTGTTAGCGAAAGGGATGAAACTATTTTGTGCACAATAATTGATAGTTTGAGGACTGCTACAATTTTCTATTAATTTTTGTATCTAGCAGATAGAAGTTTTAATTTGCCTCTTAAATTAGCATTATTTGTAATTATTATTAGGTTTTATAATTTTCATACATTTATACAAAGCAATGCACCGTTTTGTTTTTATTTATGCTTATTAGACAGGAGTTTAATAGAATGCGTTGAATGGAGTGGCGTGAAGATGTTTGATGTGTATAGCATGTTTATATAAAATTTAATTATGTTATACATAAATATGAACTAACACTTTAAACTGTCAAAATATGATTTCTGTATTAAATTCTTTTGATAGTCAAATTGTCAATGTAAGTAGTATTGTCAAATGTTTACAATAAGCTACTGTATAAATGACAAATTTTAATCTTTTATTATTTCAGCTAAGAAGTAATTGTAAATTCTTTTAGTTGTAAGCACATGTATTATTATTACTTCAAAATAATTATTTAAACTTTGAATTCTTTTTATTGATATAAGAGATTTGAAGTTTCTAGGTGACAAATGTAACAAATGCATCGTTTGCTGTGTGGTTTTTGCTAATAATTTATAATCTGTAATTTTAGTTTTATTAGAATGTAAGCACTTTATTTTATTTTTATAGCAATGTCATATTTTAATTTACGTTACGCGTGCACTGTTAATGAAGTTCTAGTTTCTTTTTAGAAGTAAATTAATTTAATTTAAAATTGTAATTACATCTTTATTATAATGATTGTAAATACTTTGGACCAATTCAAAATAATTTTTAAAAAATCTTTAAACATTTAATTTTTGTAAATTTCAGGTATATGCGTCGATCACTCGACAGAATTCACGATAGACACACGAGGAATTGGAAAAATGGAGAACGATGTTAACAAGGTTTCGTGTACAATTAACAATCCCAGTGGTGCTACAACCGACAAAATAATTATTCCTCAAGGGGATGGTACCTATTTAGTTAGGTACATACCGTTCGAAGAGGGTCGACATTCAGTGGATATACTTTATGACAATATTCCTGTACCTGGTTCACCATTTACTGTGAACGTTCAACGTATGTCTGATCCTAGTAAATGTAGAGCGTACGGGCCTGGTTTGCAAAAAGGACACGTAAACAAAATCAATACGTTCACCATAGAAACAAAGGGTGGGTAATTTGAATATTTTATTGATCATATTTATTGTTAAGGATTATTTAAAAGTCTAGGGTTCAATAGCAGAAGAAATTGGTCTTTTATGTTGCTATTTAAATTCCCAAATTTCAGCTTAATTAATAAATTTGCTAAGGGTAGTTTATATTACTTTTTACTGTTTGACAACAACTTTTAATAAATGGAGTTTGGAACTAGATGAATATAAAATATCTTAAGAAGATTAAGAATTGAAGGATTTACAGTTAGAAGAAAATAATTTCTATTGTTAAAAAGAAAGATATATAAAATTTAGTATGATTCAAAAAATTTATTTCTACTTTACTGTCCTATAAATCAAGAAATTAGAAAAGTCACTGAAACATCTCAAACTATCTATAAATGTTTAGATGCCGGTAAGGGTGGTCTGGATCTATCGGTGGAGGGTAGCAACGAGGTAAAAGTAACTTGCAAAGACAATTACAACGGATCCTGCAGCGTGGAATACACCACAACCGAACCGGGAGATTACGAATTCTCGATAAAGTTCGCGGACCAACACATCCCTGGATCTCCCTTCCAAATACCGATCGTGGACGACAAGGAAACTAGCAAAGTGACCGCGTACGGTGCCGGATTGGAGTCTGTACGAGAAAATGTACCAGCAAAATTTGTGGTTAACACTTGGAAATGCAATCCGGCACAGTTGGACATTACCCTGAAGACCGACAAGGGCCAAGTTCAGAATCCCATAATTAAGGACCGTGGGGACGGTTTATACGAAGTGATGTATCAACCACCACCGGCTGGAAGCAACTTGCAAGTGCGAGTGACTTATGATGGTCAAGATATATCCGGAAGTCCCTTCAAACCGAAGGTTTTACCGACTGTTGAACCCAACAAAGTCGTATTATCGGGTCCTGGAGTGGCATCTGTGTGCACTGCCTCGTTCCCGGTTGATTTTGTGGTGGATACCTCTAAAGCCGGCTATGGGGACCTCGAAGTCCAAGTTTTGGTAAGTGAACAACGGTATTAGACGTAATTAAATATTTGAATATTTTGACAATTAAAAAAGGCACTATATAAATATTTTTAAAATACGGCATTTCGTTCCGTGTTATTTGTATACTGTTACGAATTAGTATCGTCTAATCACGAACACTCAGAATTACAATTAAACATCTATTATTACAACTAAACATCAAGAGTTTAAAATTTCAGCTTTCGGGGTTTGCATTCATAAAAATAAAAATAAGTGTCTATTTTTAGGGTCCAGATCAAATTCCACGTAGGGTTGAAATTCAAGATTTAGGCGATGGAAAATACAAGGCAACCTATTTGCCCGACGACTGTGGTCGTTACAAGATCAACGTTAAGTACGGAGGTAAAGAAGTGCCCGGATGTCCTATCAACGTTCAAAGCGTTTCAACCGGGAAAGCTGACCAGTGCAAGATCAAAGAGGGTATTCAACACACTCTCGCTCAAGGGGAAGAATATTGTATCACTGTGGATACAGAAAACGCGGGACGAGGTGCAGTAACCTGTCGTATACGGTCTACTTCCGGAAGGTAAGTTGTTTATTATTTTCAAAGAACAAAATAGAGTCAATATTGTTAAGCTAACCATTGGTCTTTAGTTTTAAAAGAGGTTTTTTGTATTTTTTTTAAGTTTCAAAACTGTATGGATTGGATTTGAGTATAATTGTTTCAATTAAAATATACTCGTTTGATCAGGTTCCTAAAACACGATCGATTTCATTGCAAATATTTTTCGATAAGATCAGTTTTGAATAAACTGGAGATCTCTCTGTCTAATGGATTGAAAATATTATCTTACAGATCTTTGATATTTTACAAATTCTGAATACCATTATTATTTAATATATTACAAATGCATAATATTTCATAGTTCAACCTTGTATACTTAATCTTCACCTTTATTTTAATTTTGTAAGTAAAAAATGTTACATAATGGTAAATCCATTTTGCTCCTTGGATCTTTTAAATCACCGACGTTGGGAGTAAAAAAATTCGTTATATTTATGAATAAAAATAATATCTGCAGTGTAAAATAAGATTTCTTTTCAACTCTGGTATGAGAAAAGTCAATCGTGACCTAGGTCTAGAAAAACTATAACGATATATCAAACAAAATTAAATGCACCATTTTTTAAACAAAACACTTTCGTGTATTAGAAATTTTTTTTTTTTTTGATAAGGTAAGCTAAGATATCTAATATTTTATTACAAGATGACAGCAGAAAATTTGAAAGAGAAAAATAAATTTGGATATCAAATTTAGTTTAATCTCTTGCCATCCAAGAATTTATTAGTTCATTTTTTACAACACTTTGGAATTGGTATTTTATTAATAAAGAGGGATATTTCATCTTCAAAGCATCTCCACTTCTGATTAGAATTTTTTTTTTTTTTCAAATCTTATGTCACACTGTAGGTAATATATATTTATTTATAAATCAACAGGAATTCTTTGATTCAGATATACGTGCGAAAATTATGTTCACACACACATCTGCTGTATCGCAAAGAAACAGAAAGAACGGTAACTTCTATAAATATAGCTGACACGACGACATATACATATTGAGAGGACGTCGTTAGGAAATCGGATCAACAAGGCTCAACATCAATAAATTTACTATTTAAAAATAAATATCGGGGTCGAAATGAAGTTTTTAAAATAACATAGACGACATGTAACAAATAGTTGAGAAGCAAGAGGGATATATCAAGTTAACTGCAGTTGAAACAAAAAATTGATGAAATCTATATGTCTCTAATAATAATAGAACAAATCCTTTGACACGCTATTATGTAGAGTTTGAAATATTTTATTAATCAAAGGTTCTACGATATTTGACAAAATAGTGGAATTTCACATGGACGATAAATAACTTGTATTTACTAGTTATTAGAGATATGAGACTGAGAAGTGCCAAGTATTTAGAAAATAAAACTTAATTAATTGTGAACCATATGAAAAGTTATGTGTCATCTAAATATTCTTAACATGGAATTTAAAGTGTTAATGGAAGTCAGCTCTAATGAAATACGATTTTTTCAATTTTCATTTCTGGCTTAGAAAAGAAGGAATGAAAAGTGACTTTCAAGATTTTAAATATTTACCACACAACTTTAAAGTGCATTCATACTATGAAAGCACTTGCACATTTATTCTTGGAACAAACGAGGAAACTGTTCTAGTATCGATAATGCTGAGTACGAGTGTAGGCGTTTATGGTTGCGCAAACCGACAATTGAATCACATGCCCCGGAAATCAGAGCACTTCATTTTTAATCCGTTTACACTTCGTAAACGGAGCCAGAAATTGTAGAGGAATTTTCGAATTCTAGAATCATAAGGAAGTAACACCAGACTGTTTTATTTTATTCAAGAACACCTCGGTTGAATAATAATAATTTAAAAGAAGCTATAAAATTGAAATATTCCACTCGGCAAGATCCATTAATTCCATAATATATTCGTTCGTAAATGCGTTAAAGTTTTCCTAATAAAAAGGAACAGTCATTGAAACTTTAAAGAAATCAGCCTGAGAATTATTGTTTAGAAATGGAATATCTATGCCAATTTATTTCCTATCCTCTGTTCATCTACCTTTCGATTTTATTTTTAATTTAAAATCAATAGTTCTGGTATGAACACGTTTGCTACCAGTGTATTTTCCATATAAGATCCTAATTCTTTAATTTGTATGTATGCTTAAAAACTAATAGTGTGATGTGGTCTGAAATTATTTTATTCTATATAATTAATTTCCATTCAATTGAGTGCTGGTAGCTAACGTGTTAATATTTTTAATAAAAGTTGAAACTAATGTTGATTGTAATATATTTTTTTGTTTTTAGTGAGGTCGTGGATATTGATATTGAAGATAACGGGGATGGCACAGTTAGCATTTATTACACCGTCGTTGATGCTGGCGATTACACCCTTAGCATCAAATTTGGTGGTCAACCGATACCGGAGGGATTTTATACGTTCACGGTAAGTAATAATTACTATCAATCACAATTTTATTCTTTCTAACCTTCTAACTTTGATTATTTTTATAAAATTTTGAAGTATTCTTGTTTCATGCTCTATAATAAAATGAAACGAAACGCACGGTGAGTTTAACACAGTTTGATTTTATTTTAAAAATTGCGAAATTAATTGAAAATATAGAACGGATATTAGGAGAACAATAGAAATAGAAGATATTATAGAAGGGTTCCACTTTGATTTACGTACAACTTAAACGCGTACTAACTATCGTTCGTTTTAACCCTATCTAATTCTGTTAAAAGAATTAATTAAAATAAAAGTTTAAACGAAGTATAATATTTAAAACCATTATATGATTGTACAATGATATTCGTGGTCACTATGCTCGCTCCAAATGATGAAAAAATACAACTAATCCCTGTGTCGCTTTGGACCATTCGTCCTACGACATGATGGGGATCGGAGGAACCATAAAGCATGCGACTCACCGTTCGTTGACTCGCATCAATGTACTCGCTGTGTATCTTTGGGATGACTCGTACTACTCCCACGCGATGTTGTCCATTGTACGCCGGGGTTAGGGTCATCTGCATTCATCTGAAAGAAGAACCACACTCTAGTCAGTATATATTCTTAATCGTGTTAATTGTTTCATCAGATACAATAACTAATGAGTTCTTATAAATGAAAGAACTGAGCATGTATAATTGCGAAAAGAAATACGAAACTATATGCTTTAATACATTAGCAAATATGTTTATTGCATCAAAAAGATGTAACAATAGATATCGAAACGTACAAAGAATCACACTATATACTAATACATCTGTGTACATCTTGTCACATTCGAATGCAAATGTGTACACACCCAATCACACTGGAATGCAGACGTGCACATGTCCAATCAGGTGGTAATTCACGGCAGAAAATGCAGCAATGCACCCCCATGCAGATGTGCAATAGCGCAACAGAACACACTAGATAACCGTACACAATAACACACAGAGACAAATACACGATTCTTAAGGAGATGCGAATTCCTCGACAGTCGCGGCAAAACTGATACGATTTGTCCCTGATCTAGGTCAAACCGTTAATAAGGACCTTTAAGGGGTGCTCGGAATGTTTTGTTTACCTCTACGGTTTACCGGCTGCGCTCGGCTGCGCCTGCAGCGAGCATGGGACTGATGTATTCAAATTTATTTTAATACGATTTTCAATTTTAACATCATTTATTGACAATCTCAATCATTCGTTTTGATAATAATTTATAAAGAAGTCGCATTAGACGTATACAAGAATTTTGAATGCTTATAAGCATTATTAAAATTATATTAATAATTCCAAATACCAAACTAAAACGGTAAATATAAAAAGAATATAGAGTATAAAAACGTTAACAGATATTAATATCATGGTAAAGAATATTTTTGTAATTTGTACATGTTAACATTCTATCAAAGAAATAGTATGCTAGTTAACATATACCACTATCAATCACCAAATTGAAAATTAGGAAGCAGGATTAGGTTTTACCCTTGTATTGAGCCTAAGGATTAAAAAACGTTCCAAAATGAAATAAATCACGAGAATATTGTCATCTAAATGAATTATTAACTATTGTCATCAATGATCCTTGATTTCTTGTTCAAAGTACTAATTAATCTCCCAAATTTTATTTATATTCAGTGAAATGCATTCGCCAATCCAAACAAACAATTAATGTTCGAAGATTCGAATTGCATGACTCGTCATGCGACTTTTGCACGTAATAAACGTATGCTTAAAATTAAAAGCAAGCTGGCAAACGTTCCCCACAATAAATATCAAATACTCTGCACCTGCTCAAGAACAGGGAAGAAGGAGAATATTGGTGAGCGGCATTGTAACAGGCCACAGAGAATCTGTCTTTTGTTAGATTTTGGTCGAAGATACACTATGCTTATCCTTCGTACAAAATGGTGGGGTGCTAGGTGTCTAACTATAGAGGCACAGTATACTATAGGATTGTATTGTCGTCTTTAGCCTCCAGCGAGACAGTTCGCCTCGAGGATTCATTCGAATAGTTACTGTCTGATTTTGACATTGCTCGAGACGCTTCCTTTATGTGGATTTTTTGACGGCCGATCGTACACCTTGACACGTAATATCAGATAAACGAGATTGCCGCATGAGTTTCAATCGAGTCTCATAGGTACGTAGACGGTCGAAAAAAGCATGAAAAATCAGTCGTTTGCATGTATCGGTGAATAAAATTCAATCGAATTAAAATAATACAATATTTTAGGAATATTCTGTACGTACGTGTTTGGATATTTTTGAAAAATTTATTTTGACATGGCGAATTTTATTAGAATACTGATAAATATTAATTTACATTTAGTAAGTTATGAATATTTTTGGTTGGAAGCGGTTTCTTTTATTTTTAATAATATTTTTTGTATTCTATTTATTTTAAATTGTATACTTTAAGCTCTGAATTTCTTTCATTGCAATATTGCAATATTTTAAGTTAAAATTCTGAAGTATAAATTATGAATTTTATTTGCTGCAGTATTAGAATATTGTAAGTCAAATTTTGGAACTTTTAAATGAAAATTTTTGTTACGAACTAATTCAAGTTTAAATATTATAGTTAACAATAATCGAGTAATTACTAAATACTTAATATTCTTATATAAAATATTCTTAACATGAATGACATTTGTGAAAGCTTTGAATACTCGAAGAATATCATAAATTTTCATCAACTAATAATAGAATAACAGTGGAACACATTATTCTATCTCCAGTGTCGAAAAAAATAGACGTAGCATTTGACACTTTAAAGAATAACACATTGATTTATGTCTACACATGTTCAGAATTAAATATAAATCTTAAATGAATATGTTCACAATTAACCATCCACTTCTTTCTGACCTTTTTTTATGTAACAGCAAATTTTTTCTGTCAATAAATATTTAAATAAGTATAGTTAAGGAGACTCAGTTAAGGGGTTGAAAAAAAGGAAGGATATAAGAAGGTGAGGTTAGTTATATATAAATCATGGAAGCAACATGTGGTAGATCACAGATTAAGACATGATTTTAATAAACCATCCGGGAAAAGGAAGAATTTTTAGAATACAAGAAGAGTGAGGGGGAGCCAAAATGAGTGACAATAAATAGGATCACAGACAAACAAGAAAAGGAAGAAAAGAGAGAGAAGTAGACCAACCCCGGAAGAGAATAAACAAAAAGGAAGTAAGAAGCTGACGGAAAATCTAAAAAACGACCTCAGAGGGGGATTGGATCAAATGACGATTGCGAATTAAGGAAGAAAATAGATAAAAAAGACCAAGAGGAGAGCTGCATGGTTAAGATAATAACAAAGCAAATGAAATGATTGAAAAAATGATAACTAATTACGTTACCAAAATTGATTACAATATCAATCTGAGGCATCAGATTAAAGAAAAATGGAATAAATTTTATCGACGATTCAACTGATATATTAAATTATTCGATAACGAGATAGAAATCACTTGAAGCTTTGAAAAATTCCCAAAATTCCTTATGGACCCGGTGCTTTCACAATCGTTGTTTACGTCTGGTCTTAAGACAAAAATTTCTTTTTACTTTCCGGAATGTTAACGATTAAATTGGCCGTGGTAAAAATATCGTCCGTTTACTTACAGTTCCTGCAAAAACATTTGGACGTTTGTCAGATCGCGTTGCTCCACTGCAAAAGCAAATCAGTTAATTGTCTTTTAACTTGTCTAAAGCTCACAGAAACATCTGTGCCTCGGTTTCAAAGCCGCGATACCGTATATATATATCGCGATATAAATGATGCTTAGGAAATTTTATGTGAATTCTACCGAATCTGATATTTCGTCAGCCCTCGGATTTAGTGATAGATCACAAGAATAACGGCGAAAACATGTGTTTCGAATGCGATCAAATATTTTAACACCGATCGACAGTTTAATTCTGTAATACGGATAATAGTGATAGATATTTTTTTTATTTAATATCCGACATTTCAAAGTCTACGAAATACAAATTCTGAATGATTTCTTTCCAAAAACATTCTACGGGGAAGTAACCGATATCACAGAAACAGGAATACGATCTTTGGCCATAATTTTAGCAGGATAATCCCGGGTGATGTAAAATTATCTGTTCGAGTTATGATGGGCGTTAAACGGGGAATATAGAAAGGGGATGACGCGAAAGACGGCACGATTGTCGTGCAAGCAGAGAAGACCATTAAGAATTTTATGTGAATTTATTGCCCGATCCAATTTGAAATCCAACACGTATCTGGTACACGGTCCGTCTCTTAGACTATTTTGAGTGCAAGTCAGGCTTTCCCAAATTTATAAACAGAAACGTTCGAAGTAGGTGGAAGACGACGGCGGGTATTGAATTAATAGGAGAGATTGCATTACACATTTCTCTTCGTGTTGTCCGATGTCTTATTTGTTCAACGCGATAATCGATTCAATTTCTAACTATTTGTCGATTGGAAACGATCAAAGAAACATATTTCTTCAATTATTCAATCGGGAGGAACGATAAGTCACCAAGAAAGTAATTATTAATAGTAAAAAGATTAATTTAAACCTTTAACACTGAACCATTATTTCAGAAAAAAAGCATATACATGTATTTTATGTATTTAATTCTAAGACTCTTTCCTATCTTCGTTTCAATTAATTATTTTATCGATTAAAACGTGTTTGGACCTGTAGTAATTATATCACATTCGATATTATTAATTATTATATTAATTTATTTCTAAATAACTAAAGAAATACATATTTTAATGTTTTTTCTTTCTAATTTCCAGACGAAAATTGTCATCAACATCTGTAATTGACAAATTATAACGTTTAACTTAATTAAAGATATCTCACATGGGCTTGCTCGTATGGGACACCCTAAGATCTGATTAACTGTAGCAGTTAAGCACCTAACCAATGTTTTCAAATCAATGAAACTGACAGTAACACTTCGAAATTAATGCAATTAACTGGATACGAACGACAAGCATTTTAATTAAATACTTTAATCAATTAATACATTGAAGTTTTCATTTATAATAATGTTTATCTTCCATGTGTTAAACTATTCCTTTAATAGAAAAATCCTGGTCTTAATCATTATTTGCAATCTGCATGCTAACCCTTCCCAGGACAAATTAATTAATTAAACAAACAACTATAAATAAATCAATTATTCTAAAACTGGGGATACATACTCCTATCTGAGAAAGGGTTAAAGTGACAATTAGAAGCAGTGAGAAATAGTTGAAATTATTTTGGAATAACAGAAGCAGTAAGGAACAATCGAAAATAGAAACAACTGTTGAAGTCGCTTGATTAAGGGTGTTGTACCTACTAATGTGGTGCAATTAATCACCTTTACTCTTTTATAAGGTGGGTGGGTGGGTGGGGGGCTAGTCTGCTATTATGGTAGCATCGAATTCAGCATTGTGCTCGAAATTATCGCCAGTTAGCAGGAGTTTCGTGAGGGCTACCGTACTAGCTGGTTCCTGCTGTCGTATATCTCTGCCAAAACACTAAACGCACAACCTAAGGTACGCATTTACCACCGGAGTGATTTAAACGCGAAACACGACGATGTTGCGGACAAGACAGGGAAATCGTTTCAGGTTATTAAGGGGATTGGGATCATCATGATTCAACCATCCTTTTGGACCACCATTGATCGCACTTTGCAGAATTTACATTGCATTGTGGCCGAACTACTAAACAATGGAACTACCGTACAACACGGTTAATACATTGTGTATTTTCTCCCAGAACGAAACAGAATGAATAATTTTGAGAATAAAATAATTTCGTTTAAAGGATCTAAACCACAAGATAAAATATTTCTGTTTAAACGATCTGAAGAGGGTTTGATGTGTTTAATACTTTAAGAACGAACAGGATGGAAATATTCGGTAGCACTAATGCGCTAGGAAAATACGTGACAAGGAGCACATTTGTTTATGATGATCCTAATGAATTTCTCATGCCCCATACGTTTTGCAATAATTCTGTCGGCGTTACATAATAAATTCTTTACACGCAGCGCTGTTTGGCTTAGTACCAGCATCAAAATACTTAGATTCTATCGTAATGAGCTGTGACCATACGCTATTGCTTGTTTCAGGAATTCCTAGCCTGCACTTATGAATAACTTCCATAGCTGCTGTTTAAATTTTCGTTTTAATCCTCAAACGACGAGCCTGGGTTAATCATGACTCAGATTTCACTTAGACTTCAGAAATAATCCAATAATAATTTGTACAAATTTTTAAAGAAAAATGTTCCGTGGGTTGCTACATAATATTAAGAAATTTGGAAAATTCGTCCAAGAGCTGATACGTTGATTGTCACAGTGAAAAAGACGATGTATGATCAGACACTTGATCAGTGATTACTTAATTACCATAGTAGGTACTAAATTACTTTCTTTCTAAAAAATCTCTTCACAAATGATCCAAGCAATAATTAATTCTTCAATTAATTATCACTGATCGTATAAAAGAAGAAAATATTATTTGCAATACGTGTATATTAACGGTCAATGATATTGGTAATGTGATTATTCAAATATGATTTCATGAAACTATGAATAACCAAGATTTTTTAGTATACTTCCTTTACGAACATAAACGTGGCAAATATCCAGTGAAAACTGCATGGAAAAATAAATTTACTCGTTTGATCAAGTTACGTAAATTGAAACTAGGTAAAATTTCAATGTTTTTGAAAATTTATTTAAAAGATGACATTTTATACGTACCAACTTCATTACTTGAAATTATTATCATTTAGGATAAGATAAATTTGGAAAATGGTTAAAATTACTTAAAAAAACATTAAAGACAAGGATTTATACTTTATAAAAATATTACTAAAATAATATTTCATTAATATCAATATTTTACTAACAGTGTAAAAATTAACCAACTCTAGACCAGTAGAAAATATTAAATATTACAGTAATCAAGAGTAAGTGTTAAAAAAAAAATGTGGAATACCTTGAAATTACAACCTTTAAAAGTATAATTCATACAAGATACGTCAAGTGAAAATAAAATAAAGTAATAAAGTAAAATCAGTTGATTAATTTACATTCACACTATTGTCGTTTATTCTATTGATAATGATCGTACGTACAAATTACAGCTTTAAACATTAATTATCAATCTGTCTTACCGCACAGATAAATTTTCACTGTGCCTGTTGACGTGTTAATTGTGCACGTCGGTACTCCACTGTGTCTGACTATAGACGTCTGCTTTCACTGTGGCAGTTAAAGCATTAACACGCTAGCGGCCGCAAGTAGAAATAGCCGTAACTAGTCTGGCGCCTTACAGGGTGGCCCGCGCAGCTCTTATAATTTATAACTCGTTTCTTATTGCGATTAGAAAAAAATATTAAAGGGCAAAATTGACTAACGCAGATAATACTACATTTGTAGGATCTCACATTTATTATATACACGATAATGTGTGTTTATTTAACAATTATATTACTTTCAAACGAAACTATCTATCTTTTCAGACATCAATCAGTTCTTTGGATGATATGTTTCGTGTAGATTGTGTTTTCTTATTGTGAAACAATATTGAAAATTTATGTTTCAGGCATCGGAGGAGTATCGCGAGCATAGTACACACAAAACTCACAGAGCGAAGAAGACACGTCAAAGACAGGAGCAACGTGTCGAACAGCATAGTTCGACTGTACAAGAAAGTTCCAGCGTATCAAAGAAGAACTTCAACGTAATTCGATTAAATAACATCCCTCTACCAGTAGCCGGCGGCTCCGTAACATGTAAGTAATTAACAGCCTGACCCTTTCGATCTTATTGAATTACTCAGCTCTCGAAAGTTTGAAATCTTTTCCTTTAAAATTATTTGGAATGCAAATTCGTCAAATTCAGTGAATTATTTTAACATAATTTATTGAATTAAAAGGATATTTAGGATTAACGTACCCTCAATAATATTCAACCTGATTCATACATTAAAAAAAAGATTATATTCCAAATTTTTTGGAAAATCGTGCCACCCGTAGGTTATTTATAAACTACTAATATTTAAAAGATATTAGATAAAAAGAATATTGATTTTTTATTATTATGAAACTTTGAATAGCACTAATATTAAGTCACTGATATGCTAAATATTGAAATTAAATTTTAGAAATGAATCCTTAACGATTAGTATTTCGATCATCTTTATTGTGATGAAATATTGCATTATCGTGACTTTTGGCAGTAAATTTAAACATAAACGAATTTTATGCATCAAAGAAGATTCAATTTTAATTTAGAATGTCCCGACAAATACTATTGGAGGCTGTTCAAGGATATTTTGTTCGTCTAGGATCAGACGTTTCTCAGACAAGAAATACTTTGACTATCAAAATACCTGAATTTTTGAAACTTTTGAAATGTTTTTGAACTGCATTGTGTTATCTAATCATCTATTAAATGACCATAATAGATACGCAAGGAAAAATAATTATTAGTGTTTGAATACTTTTGCAAAGTTCCATTTTTCTAATATTATAAATAGGCAAATAGCTATTTTGTCACAATATTTTGTTATTTCATTAGTAATACTATCACTAGTGTTCTCAATTAAGTACCTGTTCCACTACCTGTTACGAGTATTCCTAATTAACATTTTTCTACGTTGCAGTTGATGAAAATTTCATTATAAACTATTATTATTTTCGACAAACTTTATTTCCATTATTCACAGTTTTAAGTATTCAATTGGAATATTTTCAATTAAATAAAAGATGATTTCTTATGGAAATTCGTGGCAATTAAAGTGATTTGGCAGGGAAATCGTGGGAGCAAAAGCAGATCAGAAGGGAAAAGAGAAATATGTATGTAGAGAGAGAGAGAGAGAGAGAGAGAAACATGCGGACAGCTGTGCGTTGAAGGAAGGTGATGATATTAATACTAGATGATTAAGTGACTCCGGATGTGCGGAACTGCATTCGTCACTGGCCCCAAAAATCGGGGCTCGAATTTCAAAATTGTTTAACCAGGACGATAGAAGTGTTCAGAAGTATTATACTCTTGTTCCCATAATATCTTTAATTGGTTTCAAATCATTTTTTTTAATAGTTTGCAAATCAAATACTAATATAATATAAAATTTTAAGAACAAACATTTACATATATTAATGCTATTTAATTTTATTTGGAATGAACTGTATGGTAATAAAATACAGTCATAGTATTCTGAATTTTAAAAAATGGCTTTTCACTTTGGATATACCAGATATTATTTTATAAGTTTTCAATAAACACTTACAAATTTTCTTCTATTAAACGATACTTAACAAATGACACTACATACAACACTAATAGGCAAGATGCTATTATTCGAAACGAACCTTAACGAGGCTGCATTCTTAAAATTGCTAATCGAGGCAACAAAGTTTGCCGACGAGATTCTTACATGAAAACCTTGATTGCACTTGTCCGATGTCGATATGTTCGGGACGATTTAATGTTTAATTAAGCAAAAGTGGCACGAACAACGCAACGCCGTTTAAATTCATCGTGACACGGTTGTTTGCAATTAGTCAAGAGGGCCGTAGCTCGATTTCTCATGTTACTCGTGTTACTCGTGTTACCCTTGGCACGCGTTTTACGCGTATAGACTAACCGATCCGGTCGCGAACGCTCGGCCACTTCCTGCGCAAAGTGGAAACAGCTACCAGGATTTTACGAGCCAGCCAAATTCCTTCTGTCTATCTTAAGAATTCCGGGATTCTTTCGGCGTGATAAAGAATTACATAATCGACGATGCATATTAATCACCAACTTGAATCGAGGAGCTTAAAATAATTTTCAATTCCACGTCCTATTATGAGAAACTATTAAAACATTTAAAATGTTAAATTATAGATTATTCTAGGGGTTCAATTGTAAATTAGAATTGTCTTTGTTGAATAGGAAATTCCATTGAATAATTTAATATGAAATGTAATGTAAATTATTATACTAAATAGGAGATCTTGTGAAATATTTGCAAAACGTTAAAATGTAACTTAATTTGTCAAACTTGCAATAAGGTTGGCAGATCATTATATATTATTAGATAATTCTATGTCAAACGTTTCAGATGTTAAATTACATCAAATAGCAAATTTTGTGAAATATTTTTATGAAACAATTAAAATTTATTGACTGTTAAATTCAATGTAAGGTGTTGACATCTTAAAAAGATTAAAGTTTATTAATCGTTAGGTAATTAATTATCGAGCTTAGAGGATGATAAATTATTTTAAGCGATAAGTTTTTGAAATACTTTCTTGGTTTAAAATAGTATCATTGAAACGGTAACCAATCAGGACAATCGAGTGAATGAATAGATTTAGTAGTAGAGTGACTAAGGGATTCGTTCGATCTAAAAATATAGGGCCATTAGACCTGAATTATTAACTCGAGAATATTGCCAAGAACCAATCAAATATCTTATATTACTAGCTACTTAGCACGTTACATCCGTGGTCAAACACTGTCAAATATGAAGTATACTGTCTCATATAATATTCTCTGAATAATTAATTGCTGTACAAGTAACAGTACAAAGTAGAAAACGATTTGAACTCTTTAAATTATATTCTTAATTTTTATTACCATTTCAGTATGTCTAATTCAAGTAAACACGTTAATAAAAAATCTCTAATTATTCCAGATAGATAATTGAAATATTAATAAAACTACATTAATAATTTGATCTATCAAACTAATACCTTCAATTAGAAAAAATAGTACTAATAACCTTTAATACGTTATAGGGCAGAAATATTACCAAACATCATGAAATATAAAAAATATTCCAACGAGAATTGCCTAATTAATAATGGTAAATTATGGTAGTAGTAGCCAAGAAAGGGACTCAGTTTTACAATTATAGCTTATCTAACCCCTGTACCCATCCTCTAATTCATCTATCTTTTACTCTCATTTTATTCCTACTTTCTAATTCTAGATTATTAGATTCTGCATGACCTACACTGCTTTACTCTATCCTGTATTATATATATAATATCACAGTATTAATACTGTTAGGAGTTTTCAAAGGACTCCATCCTCTATAAATATTACAATTCTTAGTAATTTTGTTAGTGCTTGATATCAAACTACAACGTCAATTAAAACAAAAGTGATAAGAATGATCTTGAATACCTCCAATATATAAAAATATTAATAAATATTTGAAACCGGAATATTGGTCACCGAAATGTAATGGGTCAATTTTGCAAAATAGAACAATCGTACTCTGGATACCTGTTGTAACATTCATCTATCGAGGGGCGGGGCTTTGTCACGCCCGATTGCGTAATTTACCGGCGCAAGAAAGATGAAAATAAGAAATTCATTCCGTTGCGATCGCGAGGAATCAGTGACAGAGATAGAAAGATTTATTAGGGACAGGAGGACCGGGGCACGTGATGCTAAGACAGCCGGACGGTTAGGTGTGTTTCTGGAAAAGAGGAAAAATAAAAAAAAAAAAATAAAAAAAAAATAAAAAAAAGGAGAAAGAAGAAGGAAGAGAAGGGTCTCCCAGGCAACTCTGGCATCGTTAGCTCCGGCTACCAGCGGAGAATCTTCTTTTGCCCGCTCGATCGTCAGTCGCGCCAGAGATGTGCCCTCGAGAAGTCGATTAACGTTGTGATTCGGCTGGAAAGAAAATCTGGGAGAACGTTCTCGTTTCGTATCACGTCGGAGAAGAAATCCAGAGGATTTCTCACGGTGTACAGATCTGTTTCGGTCGGTCTTTTCCTCCTGCCACGATTTGAACCTGCGCTTTCGACCTTCGCTTTAGTCTGAACGATCGTCTCCTGCGTTTTTTCATTCTTCTTTCGTCTTTGCCGTGTACGATTTGAGAATTTTCATCGGTTTCAAAGATAATATTGTGTTTATATGCACCACCGTTGAATCATCTTATGACACGAAAACTATTGGGTAGATTTGGAACGAATTGTGCAAGCGAAAGATTTGGGGGAAATAGCGTATCGTTCGATATAAATGGTATCGAAAGGATAACCAAGTGCTGGGAATCTATTTCTTATCGAGGTTATGCAGTTTGCATTATTTTTGATATTCCAAAAATAACAGGAAAAGGGACAGTAACAGTTTTTGGTACGATATGACTTTCTGGAAATAGTACCTTTTCGTTCGTCGAGCAAACGTGTTTCGAATTATTCCAAAACGATCGAAATTACTCGGTCGTAGCATTTGAATAAGGTTTTTGATTTGCATTTTAAAAGCAGAAATAACTTTTTAAATAAAAAGTTTCTACATAACGTAAAGTACACATTTTCATATAATCTATAACACAAATCATAAAAAAAATTGATAATGTAATTACAGAAATTGTAATAATACGTCCTGGAAATATAAATTTTAATAAATGCGACAAAATTTGTACT
The DNA here is from genome assembly GCA_022405125.1 of Anthidium xuezhongi. Lineage (NCBI taxonomy): Eukaryota > Metazoa > Arthropoda > Insecta > Hymenoptera > Megachilidae > Anthidium > Anthidium xuezhongi. The sequence continues at coordinate 4,501,058 of CM039649.1, forward strand.
TTTAGTTTTAGTGAGCATGTAAAGGATTAACATGGCACTCGGAGTGTTAAAAAAAAGTCAAGTTCTACATTTTTTCACGATCTACCCTGCAATTTCTTTTCTAAATAAATTTTAATTCAGAAAGTGATTAGCATTAAGTATCGGGGGTATATTACCCAGTATAAAAATAAAATTTTCTTCTATTGTCCATCAGACGATATTAATTCCAGGGTTTTATTAATGTATTATAAGTGTCTTAAGATTTTTAAACGGTGGATTATTGCGAACAGGTCACGATCGGTCGAAAAATCGTTTCTTCTTTTATCGAATGACTATCCTATGCACATTTATTATACACAGTGTTAGAAAAAAGTCATCGTACATCGTGGAACATTGATTTCAAGTGACTATAATTAGTAGTATCGTTTTCATCTAACACATTAAACAAAAATTATCATACCTCATTGATTAATCAAAAATACATTACTATATATAAATGTTACTAATAATTTTCTAATTTTATTTTTAAAAAATTATTTTATTTAAGATATTTCAATCGAAAAATGTTGTGGATTTGTAGTAGTAATCGTGACATTAATTCTTTTGAATTCGGATAATATGTAGAATTGCAAACAAAATTTTCACAAAGTTTACTTTAAAAAATTATTATAAAATATTAGCAATTAATAGCAATTTAGGAATTCATTAGTTTAATTCTGTCCAGCTTCTAATATGCCTGCGACACCGTGTAATAATAGTCGTACTTTGACGAGCAACGAAGGTTACTCAAGTAACATGCATAGATTTTAATGACACGTTAAATAAAATTATTCAATATCAGTAATGAACTGAATTAAAACAATTTCTTTCACATTCAAATGCTACACTAATTATTTAACATTCTGGAAACGGAGGAATAAAATTTAACCAATAGCACAGTTTCTCCTAAATTCCACAATGTACGAACACTTATTTTCATCACTGAATTTTTTTTAATACGAAAAATAATTTCTAAAAGTGCTACGAAGGAAGAAAAGAAAAATTTGCGAATAAAAGAAGAAAGGATCTCCCAGTCACAAAAGTAACGTAAACATTTTTATTCCTGAATTTTTTTAGTGGTAAAGTGATTCATTCATAAATATCTTCAGTTAATTAATGTCTATTTTTATTGATTAATTTTAAGAGTTGTTGAAAGAAACACTCTTTGTAGAAAAATCAACGAGTTTAATATACAGTATTGAACAAGTACTGTACCAGTGTTTATAAAAATTAATTATACAAATTTTATTTCATTTTCACCAAGGAAAATACTGTGCTTACGTTTCGTTTCGCGACAGAGGGTAGGGAGTGAAAACACGGGGTGTCAAAGAAGTTATTCTTAGAAATGTCGGAAACTTTACGATACACTTTCGTTTCAAACTCTTTTTTTCCATCTTTAAAGTTTTGCTCATCGAAATTCCAAAGATTCGCATACCGATGTCACGATCCTCTCGTTTCGCGTTAATTTAAAGGCAATAATTTGTTGCGAATTATTGATACTTTTCTCTTTGCTCGATACAAACTTTAGACTGCAGGCATCGCTTAATTTGAAATAATTTCTTTAACAATAGAGGAAACATAATTGAACTTGAAATATCTGAGCTGTTCGTTTGTCAAATTGAATAACTTTATAATAAAATGTTTCAAATTGGTCAGATATTGTGCAATCTTTAAAATAATCATAATTGAATTTTAAAAGAAATTATTTATTAATTTTTAGTCAATTATTAATCCTGATATAGTAACAATTTTTGTTAATACCCAAATAGAAATCAATGTCAATTAATTTTTAATCAAAATTTAAATGTAACTCCATTCATTATTATTGGATATTAATGACAAATTTTTGTAATTAAGTGGTGTTAAGTCTAAGTTGGCACTAAAATTTCAATAAATTCAAACTATGAAGTTAATCACTTTGGCCGATGATAGCTCATTTCTTTTGTTTCCCAATAATTTAAGTAATGGTAGTGTCAATGTCTAAAGTCACACAATACACCTGCTTGTTATTAATTTCAAATTATAATATTGCACTCGGTATTCAATTTTGATATTTTTTGTTTAATCAATGAATACACGTTGTCCGTCTCAAACATAATATAATTATCTTTTCTCTATCACAAGATGGTTGCACAAATCTGGAAGCTATTATACTGCACTATATGAAATATCCAATCTTGTATCAATTTTCTAAACCTTCAACAAATATTTATATCCCTGGGATATTTTCGATATCACTTGAAAGTTTCAAATTGTTGTTATAAAACCAATATCACTCGTAATTTTAGGTTACCTTTTCATAAACAAAAAACGGATAAAAATGTTTATATGTGATCACCTTTTAATTTAAAATTCATTTAAATCAATAACCTTTTGTTTCGTTTAAAATATAATAAAACAGTGAAAAAAAATTGTAGGTCAACTTCTGTGGGGTCATTTTAAAGGGGATACTTTTCTTTATAACTTCATATTAACATAAATTGCAAAGAAAAATTTGTCATTGAAAATTTGTTATTTTTAAAAAAATAACAAGATTGCAAAAAGGATATTTCATGCTTTAAAACGAGCCTATCAAGACTGTCGTATGATACTTTTTTTTACAATGTTATAGCAGTTGGAAGATCGATTTTAGTGCTATTTTAATTTTGCCAAGTAGTGTATTTTTTAGTATGACTGGTATTTCGCGATAGAAATTTTTAACTGTCCTCCAGAAAAAGAAATCTAACGGGATTAAGCCTGGCGAACGGGTTGGCCACGAGACTGATCCTCCACGTCCTATATTCTAAATATAAGAATGTTTATTTTACCACCACATTTAATGATGGCTCCCGGAAGTTGTCCAAGCAATAGCCATTGCATTAAAAATTAAATAAAATTAAATATTTCAGGTTACTTGTATCTTTTTATAATTGTGCGCAGAGAAATGCAAGAGAAATTTTGCCAGAATACCTTGTATAGTTGTTTGTATACGGACGACGAAGATCTTTGCACGCCCTAATAATAACGCAATTATTGATATTGAACGAAATTCTCAGGAACTTCGGGATATTAGGTCATCCCATAAATTCGTGCCACGTTTCGTTTACACTTTCGATATATTTTCTAAACACGAAATGATCAGATGCGTATGAAATTTTATTGCATACCAATACACCCCTTCCATTTAAACAGTTTTTGGTATCGATACTGTCAAGTATTTAATCTTATTTAAATACATAGCTGAGGATAAGTTGCAGAGGTCTTAAAAATGATAGAAAAAGATAGTATTTGTTTCGTTTTCTAAAACTGTATTCTATAAAAAAACACTTCAATTGTTTAACTGGGGTCGTATCAAAAGACAAACGTTTAGATCGAGATACTGATATTCAAAGTAGTAGTAAATAACATTTTTATTAGACTAATAAAAAGAACACTCCATAAGTTTTGAAAGTAACTTGATAAACAAATAAAATTTGATATTATAGCTCATTTTCGCAAATTTTAGACATCTGACGTTTGGTAACTTAAAAACAATTTGAACTAAAATAACTGAGTGATTTCTTTTTACTACCAGTAATCTTTTAACTTTTTATCTTTCTATCTAAAACTGTTCAATCTTCTTCTACTTCATTTTTTATGAAGTGTATAACGAAGACCAGTGACAAAATTATTCACGAGCAGAGGGTGCAACTGTTTTCTTTTTGTATCCGATCAGCTTCGAGTTGAAAATAAACGAATCTCGATAATTTTGCGACAGATCGCGCGTATAAAATTACGTTAATCGTGTCAGAGTGAGTCGACCGAGTTGAAGCTTTGTGATAATGGTTTGGGAGGAAGAGGAGGTCGAAACCACGTGGCAGGAGGTGTCGACCTTCTACAGGCAAGGATTGAAGAGTATCACGTGCAGTCAGTACGATTATGCTGAACGCGGACCCGTATGTTACACCAGGATTGAACCCGAGAACCAGGAAACGCCGCCAGGACTCGATTTCTCTCCGTTAAACTTTCAGAGTCTTTTCTACGTGCAAACGAAAAAAGGTTTCACTGTCCAGGAAATTCTGTCAGGTCGTTCATTCGGTTCCGAGGATCGAAAACTGTCCACTTTTAGACTATCGAGTCCAAAAACGCATTATTCATTGGCAAAATGTAAATTTGATACTTTGACTGTCGTGTTTCATGGGTGACACTTAAATTTTTATAGAAATCTGTCACCCACATTACTTGGAATTCTTTTAGTTACCTCTTATTAAAAGTACTGAGTACTTGAAATTACGAAGGATAGAAGTATTGATATATTATAAAAATAATAAATACTATTCGTTGGAGATAAAGGTTGGAGATATCGGAAAAGTGGGAGAAGATAATAAGAATTGATGACAATTGTTTTATTTAAATAAATACTGTAGGTATCATTAATTTCATACTTCTTTGAAATTAAAAGATCTGAAGAACTTAATGAACGATCTAATATACTGCCCATCTGTCTATCACTAATCATCGACGAATTATTTTAAACCCAAAAGTCAATTATGTTACTTCATCTTTAATAGGACTAAATTTTTTAATGTTCTTCGTGAAGTGATCAAAATAAGAGTACCGGGTTAATAAATGATATTGAGTACTTCATAGACCAAAGTGATTAATCCCTTCTTTGAATTGTTTTAAAATTTCAGTGCCAAAGCACTTTCTCTAATTTTTGTTTTATGGATTTAATCAGTTTGGCAAATGAGCGGCTCAAGTTTATTATAAACCAAACAGTTACTACTTTGATCCATTCAATCATTAATTATCCATATAAAATGAACAAAAATTGGTGCAGCAATGTAAAAAATATTTTAGAAGAATTCTAAAGGTTAGGCATGAAGTTCTTCCCAATAATAAGTTATGAAATAATTTTATAAATCAAAGTTTATGCACGGATCGAAAGGGTTAAATGTATTTCAACGAGAAATTGATCAAATTATTTAATTAATTATAGTGTTTCGCAAGGCAATTGTCAATGTATCGTTTTATTTCAGCGGAAGTAAAGATGCCAAGCGGAAATGTGGATAAACCAGTGATCGAGGATAATCATGATGGCACCGTGTCCCTTAAATATGATCCAAGGGAGGAAGGACAGCATGAAATTTCTGTCAAATTCAATGGCGAACATGTTCAAGGTATAAATAACTAGTTTGTCGAAGAAAAAACAAACAAGGTAGTTCAAACGAGACTGAGGAATACAAAACTTGAATAATTTAAATAAGGGACATGCTGAATCTATTATAATCCTATCGGTATTTGATTAATTGACTAATAATATAATTTCCTTTTTACTGATTAGGTTCGCCGTTCAGATTCCACGTGGATTCCCTAGCAAGCGGTTACGTGACAGCCTATGGCCCAGGTTTAATCTATGGTGTTTGCGGTGAACCCGCGAACTTCACCATTTCCACAAAAGGAGCTGGAGCTGGTGGTCTTTCGTTAGCAGTCGAAGGACCCAGCAAAGCTGAAATATCCTGCCACGACAACAAGGATGGAACCGTTTCAGTTTCCTATCTACCAACCGCTCCAGGGGAATACAAAATCACTGTTAAATTTGGCGACAAATATATCAAGGGCAGTCCCTATGTTGCCAAAATTACAGGTACAAAATTCAATGTATTTCATTCGGTTTTTCAAAAATTAATTCAACCCCAATTGTATTTAAAAAACATAAAAGCGCGCAGAAGATGGAAATTTAAAGCCAATTTTGCAATGTTTTCTGTATAAAGGAAATATTGTAATTTAATACATATCCAATTTATAGCTCGCGCAAATGTTATCATTTTAATTAATTAAGTTTTGATTGGTTTTTCTTTTACAAATACAGGTATTTTTGAACGTACGTGAAATACATTTTAATTGTTCAAATGTAGAAATATCTATGCTTGTATCAAGCACAAATTAATTGAATTAATTAAAACATTTGAAATCACTATTTCAACTCAAATTAACTTTGACGACAGATCATGGAGAGAGCTACCAACTTGAATTAAATTTTGAAGAATTTTTCATTGTAATTTCTGAAATTTTTAAATATTTTACTGCCTAACAATCGAAGCTAATTGATATCATGTATTAATAATATCCTTTACCTCAAGAATGATCAATAATCGATAAATATTCCTTAAAAATCATTTTTCTTGCCCCCAAAAAATCTTAAACGAAGCAAAACGATTCAAACAACCAAAAAACAGCAACTACTAAAAATTCTGCTACCAATTTCCTAGGCGAGGGTCGCAAGAGGAACCAAATCTCCGTGGGTTCGTCGAGCGAGGTTCAACTACCCGGAAAGGTGACCGATTCCGACATCAGGTCGCTGAACGCCTCCATCACAGCGCCCAGCGGCCTGGAGGAGCCATGTTTCCTGAAGATGTTGCCCAACGGCAACATGTGCGTGTCATTCACCCCCAGAGAGGCTGGCGAGCACACGGTCGCCGTGAAGAAGATGGGCAAACACATCCCCAACTCGCCGTTCAAGATCGACGTGAAAGACCGAGAAGTGGGCGACGCCAAAAAGGTCAAGGTGTCAGGCCCGGGCCTGAAGGAGGGCAAAACGCACGTGGAGAACAATTTCTCGATCGATACGAGGAACGCCGGCTTCGGTGGTCTCTCGTTGTCCATGGAGGGACCCAGCAAGGCTGAGATCCAGTGCAAGGACAACGAGGACGGCACCCTCAACATCTCCTACAAGCCCACGGAGCCCGGCTACTACATCATGAACCTGAAGTTCGCCGACCACCACGTGGAGGGCTCGCCCTTCACCGTGAAGGTAACCGGCGAGGGTAGCAATCGTCAGAGGGAGAAGATCCAACGACAGAGGGAAGCTGTGCCCATCACTGAAGTCGGTAGCCAGTGCAAGTTGACCTTCAAGATGCCTGGCATCACGTCGTTCGACCTTGCGGCCACTGTCACCTCGCCTGGAGGCGTCACCGGGGACGCGGAGATCAAGGAAGTCGAGGACGGTTTATACGCGGTAGCGTTCGTGCCCAAGGAGCTCGGGGTGCACACCGTGTCGGTTCGATACAGGGAAATGCACATCCCTGGCTCGCCCTTCCAGTTCACCGTGGGTCCACTGAGGGATGGCGGGGCTCATCGAGTGCACGCCGGTGGCCCTGGCTTGGAAAGGGGCGAACAGGGCGAACCTTGCGAGTTCAACATCTGGACCAGGGAGGCTGGAGCTGGAACTCTGGCCGTGTCGGTCGAGGGACCTAGCAAGGCTCAGATCGACTTCAAGGACAGGAAAGACGGCAGCTGTTACGTCAGTTACGTCGTCTCTGAACCTGGTGAGTTTTTCTTATACTTCATGGTCCCTCTTGATCTTTTCAGACTTAATGGCATCACAGTGATACCATCATTATGAAGTAATTCTACAGCTCTTTAACCCTTATTTACTTCTTTCATGAATATAAATACGTGAGAAGATTTATTTTTTAATTAGGAAGTTTCTTGCACCTTTGTGTCACATAACTGGTACGTTTTGATTCCAAACGTTTTAAGGTTAAGGTCATTTCTACTACTGATAGTAGAAAAATTTAATTTAATTTATTTAGGAACGTCCTGACAATTAGAATACCAAAATGAATCTAAATACATTGTTTCAATTCTGAAGTGAATCTAAATTTTAATTTGGAATTTCAACATTTTTGTAATGGTGAATGTCTTTATTATTTAATATAGATTTTCGATTTATGGGGAAGAGTTTTGGCTTTTTATTGCTTAGCAACTGATTCTTGGAAATGTGCCAGCATGGCAAGTATTTGAAAATAATAATAGTTGGACAAATTGGTGACTCGGTGATTCAGAAATTCCAGAAATTCTAAACATTCATTCTGTAGTGTTCATGTTTAAAGCAGTTCTAAAAAAGCTCGAATTTACGGAATTTTAAAATAAAAGAAAAATTCAATATCGATTTTCTGATACTTTACTCTATTTATAAAAATAGAAATCTAGAAAATTAACAACTTTACGAGTTTATACATTTCATATTTCCTTGGTTGATAAATTATAAAAATCTTTTTAAAAATTAATCAATAGTACCCTTATCAATTAATTAGTGTTTTAACATTTAAAAATTTAAACACTGAACCACTTCTATATTCTTTTCAAGAAGAATATGTAATAATTTCACAAATTCATAAATAAATTATGTACATTTTAATATTGTGATTATTCGCGTGTTTCAAAATAATTTAAATATATTCAAGAAATATCTAAATATGATAGCAGACGGCTATTAATAACTTATTTTATATAGTTTGAAAAATATTCTATGAAAAGAAAAACTATATTTTTAGAAATATCTAACAACGAAATTAATTTCCGACCAGGCCTCGTCTCTTTTTTGTCATTTTTGCAACGATCGTCCTCGGTTTAATTACCGACGGTATAAATCAAACGAGGGAGGGGGATAGAGCAATTTAATTCTGTAACGGATAAATCAAAAGAAATCGTACGACATCGGTAATGAAACCAATCCCAAAGTGTTCTAAGACCTTCTTAAATATCCACTTGTCACGAATCATGGATGCCTGCCAACACGAAGGATCTATATTTTAGTTGGTTCAGTAACATTGTACTTTGCTCAGAATGTTTAATCACGTTTAAAGTGATGTGTGTAAACATGTACTTGAAATAGTGGTTACTTAACCCCCCAGCTTTTCATTGTTCCCCATTCCATTCGAAAATAGAACATGACAAACGAAACTGAAACTTCTCAAAGTAACGAATGGAGGCTTTGATATACTTCCTAGTGACATTGTAATACACTTTCTTGTCACATTCTTAATACTATTTATCAGAAGGCTATTAATAGGCTTTACAATGTTACTGATTATTGACTGAAATTTATGACACCTAAAATATTTATTATTCAATAAAAATGAAAAAAAAGGGGGGGAATTATGAATTATTTTGTAATTCGAATGAATTTTTATTTCAACATTTTAAGAATTTTAAGAATTTTTAAAATAAATCATGGGTCTTCTATCTTAAGTTGCAGAAATTATTACCGTGCGTTCTTATCTAATTATTCTTAGAATTTATTTTCAACTTAGAAGTAGAGACAGATTCAATGCCAATTCTAATATTAAAAAACAGAGTTTAATGAGTCAGCAGTAACAGTTCAGTATCAAAATAACTAATCAACCCTTTAGTAACTTATTTTGCAAAAATTGTCAAAGGAATTAATACAAAAAAAGCAATATTGCAACTTTTTCTTCAAAAATTTATCATTTTGATTTCTAAAAGCCAACAAAAGGAATTCCCCAAATCTTAAACCGTGTTATACGAGGATTATCAGAAACCAAACCGTATCTATCCTATACCCTAATTAATAATAAAATGTACAAACAACCTGCATGGCTTCATGAGCAAAAAGTCAATTTATAATGGAAGAATTTCCAAAAGCAAACGTGTCAATCATTCCCAAAGTATTGTTACAAATTCTCCCCCCTTCTCGGTGCACTATATCATTCAAGCACCGTGACAACTGTGTAATCATATCCGCGGATGAATGAGACGTCTTAACGATATCATCAAGTCTTGCGACGTTCGGATATTCCGGATCAAAGAACATCGCGCGTATTCGGGCAACCCGGTGGACAAGGACCGTCGGCGTCGGTCTCTCGAAAATCCCAAAATACCTTCTGCTATATTTGCGTCTAAGGCGGATTCATATTTTGACGGGCAGCGTTGCTGGACATGAATTAGTGTGGCCGTTATATTTGGACGGTGTGCATCAAATGAGGGTTGGGCGTCAGAAAAGGAAAAGGACAGAGTACCGGCCAGAAGAGAGAAAGAGAGAAAGCGTGGGCGAATCGGGATCAGAAGTCAGAATCAGGCCGAGGAAAATAGCGGTTCGCGTTCAGCCCGCGTTCAGTTCATCATCTTCCTCCTTTTTATCTTTCTTCTTCTTTCGCTTCCCTCGTACCGTTCGAATTTCTTCCTTCGATCCTCGTTTCCTACATCCCCTTTCTCTTCGATTTTATCGAGGACTCGAAGAGAAATAATCTTATTTGATCTTCTGATTTTTTCGTATAATGAACGAATAAGGGTGATCGTAAACAATGAGCACCTACACTGCCACCATGCAGCTAGTGCTCACAGGAAACGAGCACGATGACTGCGATGATAATGGTCGGATCTTGGTGTGATGATACTTTGAAGTACGTTGATAATTATATGGATCTGTTGAGTGATTGTTCTTTTTTCGATTTTCAGGCGAATACAGGGTTGGAATGAAGTTCAACGATCAGCATATACCCGACTCCCCGCACAAGGTTTACATATCACCGGCGATGGGCGACGCTCATAAGCTCGAGGTGGCGCAGTTTCCGGAATCCGATATTCAGCCGGACAAACCAGCCACCTTCCTTGTTCGTAAAAACGGCGCCAAGGGTGAACTAGACGCGAAGGTAATGTTCCTTTTTTCGTTGCAAATGTTCCTTTCATTTTCAAATTATTAAATAATTCTGCAAACGTGTTGATTTTTCTTCTTATATTTGACACAGAAGATTTTTGAATAATTTTTTAACGAAAAGAAGCGCTACTCGATTTTCGGGTGTAAGAGGTACTATTAAATTTTTGTCGAACGTCCAACATTCTTTATCGAGCATTTTTTCGAAGGCCTTCGTCATTCTTGGAAACCTCTACGATTTTAGTAACCGAGTCCTTGCGAAAAGCAGCTGCTGTAAATAACTTCCTCTTGTGAAACAACGATGTCGTGTCATATCGCGTAGGTTCTCGCCACATGTTGCCAGTCGGAATGATTCATTCTGAATCAGTTCAATACAATTTATCCTTATTGTTAATAGATGCACAAAAAAGAAACTTGAAATATCAGTGGTGTGTGACTGTATTGTAGTGATTATGGATTGGGGTCCAAGAGATAGCGAATAACTTTGTAAAAATTTCAAAATAAAGGTAAAAGTCAAACAAGATTGGAAGATTTTGAAAAGTACATTTTTAAAGTCAGGGCCCGCTTGCTACAAAAGAAACTGATAACCTAATACGTCACTGCTTTCGACTTATTTTTAATTTTAACGTGTAATCGATGGTAATTAGAAAATGCTCCACTTTTTTACAGATCGTATCGCCGAACGGAGTAGAGGATGACTGTTTCATTCAGTCCATCGATACCGACACGTACTCCGTGCGATTCATGGCGCGAGAAAACGGCATCCACAATATTCACGTTAAGTTTAACGGCGTCCACATAACTGGCAGCCCCTTCCGCATCAAAGTGGGAAAAGTGGATGCCGATCCGGCTGCGATACACGCTTTCGGAAACGGTTTAAAGGAGATCAAAACCGGTCAGAAAACCGACTTCATCATCGACACCTGCAACGCCGGAAGCGGGGCGCTTAACGTGACCATCGATGGTCCGAGCAAGGTCGCGATGGACTGCACGGAAGTCGAGGAGGGTTACAAAGTTAGGTACACACCTTTGGTACCCGGTGATTATTACATCAGTATCAAATACAATGGATACCACATCGTGGGTTCACCGTTCAAGGTTGCTTGCACTGGTTAGTACCATTATTGATAAACCAAACATTTTTATCAATTTTAAATTTATCAGGAATTTTATTCAAAAATAAAATATGACAAAAAACCCTTAACCCTTTGCGCTCGAGTTCCTTTTAATTTCATGTACAAGAAATTATTTCATTTTGAACAAGTCCTCAACATTGATATCAATGAAAATTCAGAATTATTCTACTGTTTTCAATTAGATTAGTAATATTAATCAAGTTTTACACAGTATAAATGCATATTATTATAGTATTTGCCTCTAAGTTTTAATCCTTTCAGTGGTAAGTTCTTTAAATAAACGTATCATATGTTCTACTAAATTCATTTTTATTCCATTTAGAAATTAAAACACTTTCATTACGAATCGAATGCTAGACAATTAAATAATAAACATTAATAAACATCAAACGTGTACATATATACGTGTACACACTTTAATCCTTCGTAGCACTTAAAGGATTAATAAACTTTCATTTTCACTTTATTAATGTTTTGATTTTAGGTGCCGATCTGGCGGAAAGAGGCGCACAAGAATCAAGTTCGATCCTCGTCGAAACTGTTCAAAAAATATCAAAATCGAAACAAACTGGGCCAGTCTTACCTTTGTTCAAATCTGATGCCAGCAAAGTTACGAGCAAAGGCATGGGTCTGAAGAAGGCATATCTAGGAAAACAAAATCAGTTCACTGTTAATGCTAGCGATGCAGGTAAAGTATCCTTAATAATTAAATTACTTTCGTATAATAAAAAAACTTCCAATACCAATAATTTCCCTACTATAATTACAAATATCTATTATTCAAAAATACTAATAAGTGGTCTATATTATTACAATTTTTATTTATATCATTGAAATTGTATTCGAACTTCATATTACAAATAATTGAAAAGAATTGAATTTTAAACACCTGACACAACGAGGGACTAAATAATGTAGTACACATTTTAACAAGTACCTCAGAATATTTAAAAATTTTTTTTTAATTCAAAACAACCCAGTTTGCCTAACAAACTTAAAATATCCAAATTAATTAGGATTTTCAAATCCTAAATCTGTCTGATACTAATTTCTGTTTCTTTTTCTATCCAGGCAATAACATTTTATATGTTGGCGTGTATGGACCTAAAGGACCCTGCGACGAGGTGTTCATGAAGCACACGGGGCGCAATAATTACACCGTTAATTACATGGTCCGAGAAAGGGGAGAGTACATAGTTATTGTAAAATGGGGTGACGACCACATCCCTGGATCACCGTACAAGGTCGAAGTGTAAAACGTTTCTACGAAAGAGGAACAAGAAAACGAAATACCGCGGCCAAACTCTAATTATTCAACGATTCTTTACATGTATTCTTGATGATCATCCGTTATAGCATCTATTTATTTTAAACATTAGCAGAAGAAAGTGTATTCTTATACGATGGAACGCGTGTGCGGATAACGAACATTCTTTTTAGGATACATGATGTCTAATCACGAAAAATTTGTCTTCCTGTAATTGTAATTCTTTTAAAGTTCGATCGGAAGTTGTTGCATATTCTTCCAAAAAGAAAGGGAAAAAAAAAAGGCAATTACAACTTTTCACATTTTTATTCTGACTACTTCACTGCGTCAATTACGATTCTAATATTAAAGTGAAAAAAAAAAATTAGAGAAGAAAGAACCATGTATAAAATAAGAACGATAAACGCTGAAACGATGGAGGTAAAAGTACCAATTGTCTTATCGTCATTTACTTTAATATCGTGTGTTACATTGAGAGGGATTTGAACATTCAAGATACTAGTCGAAGTACAAATAAGCTTCTTCCTTAGAATAGTACTTTAGACGCGAGTTTAAAGCTTTGTCAGTTGTGTCTGTATCTGTCCTTGTGACTTATTTGTCCTCCTACATTTAATCCTCGGATATCTATGTATGTATACAATCGTAACATCGAAGCTACGTAAGCCCCAATCCCTTTTTTTGGTCAAACTGTGTGTTTACTAAAGCCTTATCGTTATAATTGAAGAAAGTGAGACAGAGAGAATGGTACAAAGATAGAAACTAGTTTGCAAGTTAAAATTTTTGCTGGTAGACTATATTTATTTCTGGTAAGAATAATTTTGCAACGATAAATGTTCTAGATTATTCCAAATATTTAAAAGTAATTCTTTCTATGCATGTTATGGAATTGTAAGAATTTGTATCATGACCAACTGAACGACTAGAATTGTTCTTAAAAAGACATATCACAGGTCTATAAGAAAAAATCTATGGTAATTGATTAGTTAATATATCACAGTTACTTTGCAATTTTAATTTTACTTTATGTAGATTTGTTTTGAGATACAGATAATCGCTATTCTTCGATTATAACAATAAATAAGCATTTCTCAAAAATGTTTATAGGATATAATCAAACATATTGCAGCCAAAAGTGTAATGAAAATGTAAAATATAATGGTACATATGTAGCTTCGTTGTCATTGTTAATAATGTTGCCAGTGTACTGTGTTCATCGGGTAATTAAATGTTAGATCTGAATGATTATAAAGAAGTTAAGAGACGAGGGCAAATAAGTTGACCACTTGTGTTTGAAAAACTAAGAAAATAAAAAACAATACCAACTGTGCCTTCCATTCTAGTTTCAGATAAATTTATTCTATTAAAATGTGCTCTAAATGTACTGTTAGTCTCTCTATTGCGTGATATGTCACTTTAATGTAATTATATCGAACAAAAGTGCAAACTAAAAGCATTGATTATTATAAAACATACAAGAAATGAAATAAACAATATGTTTATTAATGATTCATCAAGTGTACTTCATTGTTGTACCAACAATTATAATAATAAAACATACCCGATCTATTCTAATATTCAGTGGTGTACTCAGGATTGAACGTATACAAATATTTTAATGCAAATTCAACAGAATTCATTAAGCAATTATAAAAATTGATATAAATAATAAAATCCAAGTAACGTTACTTTATACAGAGTTCTTAATTAGAAAAGTAATTAACATTTTAGGGGATGTTTGGGTCCCCTTGCCCCCCTTGGGTGCACCACTTTTGATATTATGCAGTATCAGAAGATAAATTATTTGATAATGTTATACAAATTGATCAGTGCTAAGCATAAATGAATATTTTACTCACGGTGGTGATTAAAACGGCAGGATTTCTTGTGAAACGTGCTCGGTATCGCGGTTCGCCATCGGAGCTGATGTAAACACTGTGTCGTTGGAACCGGCCGTGCAACAACTGAATGCCCGAACGGTAGGTAGACTCGCATCGAACAGGAAGTAAACAATCCGTAGCCTGTCATCGTTGAGTGTATCGCAAATGTAACCATGAATAATAACACAGGTGTCCCTTATCGCAAAGGGCGAAGAATTAATGGCAACACGTTTACGCTTGCTTGTACCCTTTTTAAATAATTATAACGGACACTAGGGGGCACTTTTTCGCGCGGCGCTTTTTAATACGATTCAAGTTTGCGCGGGTTCTACTCAAACGCCTTGTTTGTAATCGTATAACTTTTTAAACGCGTTTTATTCACATTTATGTAGCTTTTTTAAATAAAACTCTTCATTTATTTTGTTACAGTTTATTAATACTCATTTTTCTTTCAGTTTATTTATTTATTATAATGGATATGTGCATGTGGGTCCTATTAAATAAAATATTTCAGTGCTTTAAATATTACATTGTAAAAAATTATTTTGAATTATTTCTTGTGTAGTTTTCATGTTTTTAAAATAAAAGTTTCATATTTTATTGCTGGTCAATATTTGTGCGACTCTTTTTACACGATATGCTTTGGTCGTAAAAAAGAGGATGCTGATATAAATTTTGAAAAAACCATGGAATGAAAACCTTATGGTATATCGTTTTTGGAGTTTTTTCAAATTTAAACGTTTATTGATCATTCGTTTTGCAAAATCTGATTGTAATTATTAACCGTGACTGCCACAAGAGATAAGCTACAAAAATAAAACCTTTTTTATTGGAAAGCATTCTTTTTTTCAAGTTTTAAAGTAAATAGTTTGAAGCCAACATGAAGTAACTTGATTGTAAATGTACTGAATTACAGAATAATTAATCAACAATTCATTTCTTGTTTTTACTAAATATATAAAAAGGAATCATTTCAGTTTCGTCATTATTTTAATCTGAATTCAAGAAAATTAATTCTAAAGGAATGGAAAATCAATGGAAAGATACTTTTCAAGCTTTGAACTATAATTAAAGTCTGTTAGTTTGATAATGCTAGTAAAAAGTAAGAGTGTTTGTTCTATTTTTATTTATTTATCTCCTTAATCTGAAAGACACTATATGTTATCACGGTCCATCGTTCGCAGACCATTGAAATAAACTATACGCCCTGACATTTTAACATACTGTACAATTTTCTGCATTTTGTACATATACTCTTTAGCAGGACATTCGTTTTGCAAGTAGTAATTCTTGAATATCAAGGCAAATGAGGGGACCTTTTTTCTCTCCATCATTATTTTCCATGGGAAGGGTAAAGCACTATCAAACTAACATACTACTGTGTTCATAGTAAACTCCAAACTGTTTCGAAACATAAGATCGATAAGACAGCTCTATCTTTCCCTGACGTTGTTTCAATTGTTCAATTTTTTGAAGGAGCTTCCTTCACTCCCGGTATAAATGAGTTTATCGATAGATTGAAGATATCCACAGAAAACCATGACCAATACTAATCTCCAGTCAAGATTAAACTATCAAAAACAGAATTTTCCTTCTCTAAACGATAAAATTTTCTTGCTAACCTGATCGATCAGCCTATCGTCGCTCATAATTATGAAATTGCAACGACGCCAAAATGGTGGACTGTGCTAAACGAAATAAGAGGCAAAGATGCAAAGTCGGATGGAATCGCGAGTGTCTGTAGAAAAGATAACAAGCCGGGCTGTCTATCCGCAAAGTGAAGGATGAAAAGAAGGGAAATAACCTTCTCCCCTCCGAAATTTGGTTTGGCCGGTTCGTGTAGTGAAGTTATCGGTGGTCGTAAGTGGGTAAGCGGTTAGATAGATCGGCGGATAGGTGGAAGAGGTCCTACGAGCTTCGAATCCTGTCCGTTTCGATAGGATGGTAGGCGGTCGCATCCGGTTTCATAGCTCCCTTTTGCTCGAGTTCGCAGGCGTCGAAAACAGGTGCTTGACTTGCGCCGTCGTATCGCCACCCGTTTTCGCTTTTCCTCTCAGAAACACCGCCCTTCATCGTGCCGATGCCACCGCCTCCGACGCCTCCGACCTTGCGTCGCGACGCCTCGCGTCGCTTCCAATCGTCGGAGGATCAGGCGACTCCAATAAAACACCTTGCCTTTTCCCTCTTTCGATTCGCCACCTTGAGGTGGATACAAGAAAGAAACCACTTCTGTCCGACGATGTTTGTACCTCTCTTATGAATAAATTCTCTGTACGAGACTATATTGATGTCTTTACTTCTTTTTCAGAAGCATTTAAATCGATTTGTAACCCTTTCACCGTGAAAGGTTCTGTCTCAGTTTGCATAAATTAATAATAAAGACGTTAAAAATTGTCTTTAGAATGAAGAAATTAATAATATTCTATCTTTGAAAGCAATTCTAAGTCAGAACATGTGTAAAAATGCATAAGAAACGCGTATTAAAATTACTAAAAGTTTAAACCACTGCCAACAAAAAACTGTTTGGAATATTTTGCATAAGATTAGTTTGTAAGAAAGTAGGAACTTTCCTTTTTAATTCAGTTTTTGTTTCATGCCGATATCTTTATCCGTTCCTGAGATATCGTCGTTGGAAGACATACATAATTTTTCATAGAAATTCGCTCGCCGTCTCACTCGCACCCGGTCAGCCCTTGTCTAAACGTCTGGTCACGCTAGACAATGTTTACGTCTACCCCTTTAATATACTACGAATTTCTTTGCAATTCCTGGAAAAAAGTCTGGCGGCGCCAGACAGGGAAACCCCTTCTCCCTTCCGGGTGGCGGCAAGCGCTTTGTAAACTTTGAAGCCCTATATCTCAGGAACTAATTGAGATATCGAGATGCAACAAATTGCGTTGTTATCTACACGCGTCCCTCTATCTTTTAAGCTACATATCATGTAACATTTTACATGTTTTCTTATATCTGTTACTATGTTATTTTACACTGTTTGAGATATGGTAGCATCGTTCAAGGAATATATATTAGATAAATATAAGAAAGTATTTTAGATGAAAATTTTGTTTTAGAGTTTGAACATATTGTCAAAATTTGTAATTTAACACACTGATTGCTGTAGTGAAAATATAAATATCCTTTGGTGTTATCCTTTGTTGTAATTGACTATTATATTCCGCATGTGAATTCATTTTCTTTTCATTTGTAATTAAAATCGTGATAATTTCAATTATCAGAATCGATCAAATTTTTCATCAGAACTTTGTATTATAAATATTCGATTTTAAATTAGTCTGGACCATATCGATTCAAATTCAGTGCAACCGATATTTTGTATTCAAACAATCACGTCAGTTATATGACACAAATTTGACGGACAAATTTCGAAACATTCGCCACATATTTTTCTTTATTCGATTATATCGAACGAAA
This sequence comes from Anthidium xuezhongi, assembly GCA_022405125.1. Classification (NCBI taxonomy): domain Eukaryota; kingdom Metazoa; phylum Arthropoda; class Insecta; order Hymenoptera; family Megachilidae; genus Anthidium; species Anthidium xuezhongi. The sequence continues at coordinate 4,519,205 of CM039649.1, forward strand.
TTTTTTAAACCGATTGTTTCAATTATTCAACACAAAGGCTGACGAACGGAATAATATGATATTTATTATTGGAACAAACGAAAATAATCCGTATTAATTTATCGAAAATTAAATTACACGAAAACAATGGTGTAACAAAAATGAGATTGCAATTTTCGTATATATAGGAAGCTTTAATATTACAATCATTTTAAATCAAAACTGAAAAACGAACTTTAGATTACGTAATCCTTTTTTCTGTAAAAAAAAGATTATTCCTGTAATCAATCATGAATACAATAATACGTGATGAATCAATAAAAGTAATTAATTAATGGATAAATAATCGTTTTTTGTTAGAAAAAAGGTCCTCTCGTAAATTTTATTCGTTATTATAAAATCATTTTAAATTCTTATCAACGGCGTCGAGTCCGAGGGTTAAAATAATGACAATTCCGACTGATACCGAGTCCCTCGATCCACTATGGTTTTATCTTAAAACGCGAATTATTTACCAGCTTATCTTTCTCCTTAATGAATGGCTGAATTAAAATTTTCTTCTTATCATGAGTGTTCCGAGAGATGTCAATTAATTTTTACGTATCTCTTTTATGCAATGCCCTCAAAGATACTCATTTATAGAGAACACCCTGCACAGTTTCATCCAACCGACTGCATCTCTGTGGTGTCCGTCATCGATGAACCCCGCGACAATCAACGCGTTAAGGAACATCGCTGATCATCCAAGTAGAACGAACGCGTATAACACGGTCAGAAGTTCGAAGGCGATAAAAAAGAGAGGGAGGAGAGGTCGGAAGTGGTGACCCGTGGAAGATGGTAACACAACACGTGAACTAAAAGAGGTCAACCGGTGGAGGCAGGTGGTGGAGGTTGGAAAGCATAGGCGGAGCCTTCAGTTCCGCCTCCACTTACAATCCCACCTCTTTCCCGGACCTTTTCCAACCTTCACTTCTCCTCCCTCTACGGAATTTTTTTTCTTTTTTTTATTTTGTTCCTAGGGTCACATCGTTTTAACCCCCTCCACCTTACCTCCTTCTCCCCTTTTTCCCCGTACTCTCTGTCTTTCAGCCGAGCTCCAGGAATCCGCCGTCCCCTTTCGTTGGAAATGGCCGGATCCATACGCGAAAAGTGTACCTGGGTAGCCCCCAATCCGGTGTACCTAGCCATTTTCCAGTTCCACCTTGGCGCCAGGACGCTCTCGAGCAGAAGGTTACAGCCATTTTGCGGTTGCTTTTATCGCCGTGGCGAAAAACCAACCTTGTTGCCATCGTTTTTCCCGACGGTTCTAGCCGGTTGCTAATTTAATCATACTTCTTTCTCGCCGCGTTAACGAGAGGAAACGGGAAGAGGACCTTCTGCCAGCCGGCGACTGCGTCCATTTCCGGCAGGGAAAGCAGACGCCTTTAAAGTGGACGTAATTTGGTTTATGGCGACGTTGGACGATACCCACGACGCCATTTTGGTGTTAATTTGGAAACCGGTGGGTTTCAACTCCTTTTATGGTACCCGCGAAGTATATTCGAGATTGAGGACGTTGAAAAAAGGCACCGTAATTTTTATCTTTGAATGCACAATTATTAAATAACCTTGATTGCAAACGGCGTATATGTACGCCTGATAAATTACCTTCAATTTTTCAATTTTGTGCCAGATAATAAATTCTAGAACAATATAAACATTTTACGTATATTCTTCCATTTATAAATTACAAGACAACTTAACATTTACAAATATTAGATTGCAAATTTAATTATTCATTGTATAAACAAAACTAAAATAAATGATGTCATTGCTGTGAATTGTTAAAATAAAATCTTTTAATAACAGTTATTTTGTATTAATATATGAAGATATTTGTATGAAATATTGAAAAGATATTTAAAACATTATTTAATGTCGTGAATGACTGGCATGCACGGTTGTGAACATTTATACAACAAAACTTGTCAATATGAACAATTTTCCTATGCGATATTAATTTAAATACTAACAGGTTTCTTTATCAGCCAATATAAAGTGTTGATTATCAAAGATTTGAAATTTTATATGTATTTATTTACATCGATAAACGATCACACGAGTTTTTTTTAACGAGTATAATTGGACATTCGTTTTTTGTTCGATATCGATTGAATTTGTATTTAATTACATGGGAAAATATCTGCAATTTAATATTAATTGTTTCATATCATTGGTTTTACGTGTACACTCTTGTTTATAAATTACAGGGCACTTTAATATTTTTAAATAAATCCAGATTTGATTGCAGATTTAATTAATTGTTAGCAATCATTGCAATAAAACGAAGAATTAAAATACAGGTGATAGAAATCTGAAAAATGTTAAGGTCAAGTGAATGTAATTTGTTCAAAATAGTTTTGTTTTAAACTTATTAAAATGCTTTGGTCGAAGTGCAAGTTGACTTCTATCAAAATAAAAAATTATTCTGTAATCCATGTTTCAAACTTTATTCATTTTTAATTAAAAATTAAGGGTAATAACTTATTACAATAAAGCAAAGTTAATCAATTAACTCGTTTCATCTACGTTTACTTAGAAATGTTTTCACCGTGTTAATATTGAAACTGAACAAAAGAGGTATGGTACGTACCATTTCCGTTTCCACGTAGTTGCCTTGAAGAGTTTCCTTGAACGCACCGGCCAGAGGACGAAGAAGAATGACAGATTGATCGTAAACGAGTGTTCTACATTCTATGATCGCTTTATTTAGATTACAGAACAATGGTTGCGACATTGGAAAGTCGACTTCTCCTGTCTGCCTCGATTTGTTCGTATATTTACAAGCACGTCCTCGAGGTACGCGAGGAAATGCACGTCCAATCTAAACTCTTGATCGAAAGAGAAAATGGGGACAAAGTTAGTTGTCCTTCCGGTCTGTTGCACCACGCTCGATCTCTGTTACTCTGAAACCCCTTCAGACCCTCCATACACAACGTTTATTTTGTTCAAAATTCAAAAATGTACAATAAATTCAATTTTAGATTCCAAAAACGACGTTGGTATTGTTATCTGTTGATATCATTCGAGTTATGATAAAAATAAGTAAATAAATTAATAAATTACATTTTATAAGGGTCTCAAGGGGTTAAAATGTTTGGTAATCTGAACCCTTTGCGCTCGAAGGTTTTTAAATTTGATCTATTATTTATTGTTATTTTCTCAGAATTGGCAATTATTCCCTTCTAAATTAAATAGTCGATTTCGAAATATAGTATGACGTACAGTAGCATAAGAGGCATATTAATTTGAAGCTTAATTAATTAATAGCTTCTAATAACATGTTATAAGAAGGCTTGGGTATAAGAATACCAGGTTATAGGTAATATCTTGTTGTAGAAGGATTTATTTAATTTTTGACCCCAAGGATATTATAAGAAAACCCCAATTCTCGAATTGTATTAAATCAAAACTACTACTTCCACGTTTCAAATCGACTATTCAATATTATTTTAGATCCGAATTTATCAAAATCGAACGACGTTTAAATAAAACAATTATTCTTCGAGCGCAAAAGATTGAATAAAAAAAATCGTAGAGTTTCGTCGGCAGTTTTCAGATCGAACGTCCCTTTTTATTTAAAACCCTTTTATTTCCCCTCAAGAAACTCGATCTCCGAAACGATACAGGGCCACGACTACAAGATCTATTTGAATTTGAAAATTTGAATCTCGTCTTTGCGACTCGATTCACCGAACCGTCCTTCAGTCATCTTCTTCGTGAATTATGCAGGCTCCTCGTTACGTTATTACATTAAACAGAGAAGGTGTTGACGTACTTAATGACACTCGTGAAATAAGCAACAAGGATCTTCAAGAGAATTCTATTTTCTTTTCTTCTCCCTTCTTTTTCAGCTATCGTCATAAATATCGATCGAAATAAATAACATTCAGCGGACATAGATTCGAAAATATCGCGTACAAGCTCGCAGAAAATTTGTTTCTCTATCGACGTGCCTTTTCCAAAATCCGAGAATTTTTTCAGACGAATCGTTCGAACAAAATGAAACGCAAATTTTGGTGTACCGACACATTGTTGACCGACGTTTAGCTGTAAAAAGTATCGGCCGCGTCCGGGCAAAATTTGTAGTTTCTATCGAAGAATGGTAATTATTTACAAGATTTAGCGAATTTAACGGGACATGTAATATCTGAAACTTGGTAACTTGTTGTCAAAAATAATTAGAGAAGAGAATCAGAATTAAGTTAAAGCTTCTGAAATTGAAGGGTTGATATTTGTTATTTTATTTCGTGAATAAAAATCTTTGAATTTTAAAGGTGATATTACTTTACCGGCCAATAATGTGTTAATACGGATTTTGTCAGGAATTAATGTCGCCCTGTTACGCTAGTCTAACGTATGAACTGCTAAAAATACGGAAATACTAGGTTTATAATACTTATCGTTAGAAATCAAACGTATATCCGTCCTTTTGCTGAAAATTCGAAACAAACAGAACTTGATTAAAGACTTACAGTTTCACCTTTCAACAGAATTCGTCAACAATGATTTTCGTCCATTCTTTCAGGGAACTTTTCTCGGAAACATACTCGTTGATTGTACAATGTGTTCATAAAAAAATAATAAGGTTTCCCAAGTGTCTAAATTATTTTGTAATAATTAGTACAGAAAAGAGAAGCAAATAGTGTTAATAATTTGATTAAATATTAATCAAAATTGTAAAATTTGTATTAAAAGTAATAATAAATATTAATAGTAATTGTTTTAATAGTAAAACAAAACCATTGTTATAATGGTTCGTTTTCGAGTTTAGTAAGGATTAAATTTTTAATTCCAGTATAATACAGAAATGAATTTGAAAATGTCAGGCTTCGAATCTCTGATTAATAATTTTGTCAAAAATTCATAGATGATCAATTTAATTTGATTCTTCATAAAAAAAAATTCTAAGGGACTTTGAAATTAATATGCATATCCGTGAAACCTCATTATTTTTCAACCCTTGTATGGACAACCAGGTACCCAGATATCCATTGGAATTTTAATATTTAAAATCTGTTATATTAATCTTTACTTTGAATTTTATGATATTTTCACTAGAATATAAAACATGGATAGTTAGGTGCATGGTTGTCCATGCTACCATCCTTAGTTCAATCGTCCCATCTAACATTTCGAAATACGAAGGTTTATTATTTAAAATAATTTAGACGAATAAATATTTTGAAGTGCATACTATTTTGGAAAATGAAAAATGTTAGACACAACACTTTAATAAAAGAGGGCAGTATATAAGGATTAATGAACACATTATTATAGCTGGCATGTATGTATAGTGTCTAATATTGTTAGCTGGTGAAACGAACGCAGTGAACCGTAGACACAGATTACAATCTCTTCCAGAGAAGAGGATTAAGGGAGAAACAGTAGATCCGGCGAATTTAAGGTAGACACTAATCCTTCGAAGTATGTAACACCTAGAAATTCAGGTACGCGCGAGTTAGTTCTCGATTCCAATCAGTCTCGATTGCTAATCACCATCGATCTCGTACAATTCCATACTAAAAAGGCATACCGTTCAGCGAATTTCATCTGTCTGCTCTCGCAACTATTAATCAATTTGAAATTATTCAATATTTTCAAAAGCCAAGTCATCTTCAATTTCAATAATTGAAATTCAAAATAATTAACAACATCAACGACGTATTAAAAAATGATCAAAATCAGGGAATGACTTCGTTGTTACGAATATTTATCTCTGAAAAATGCAAATAGACAAAAAGAATCGTTACGAACTTACCATGTCGTGCTTGAGAAAGCTGAGTAATCGCAAGACAATTGGATAACCGTGGTCCAGTAAAAGTAATCACAATAATTAAAATAAGAAACAAGGTGATCGGTTGTTCGATCGGGATACCATTCACGCGCACCCTTCACGGTTTAATCTACTAAACGCTACAGTGCGTAACGGTACATGGTGAATCTAAAGGAGTTTTCGTTTTAGTTTAGCGGGACGCACAATATTATGTACAGATATTTACAACGGTTACGGAGCATCTAGAACGATTTTACAGCGACCGATTTCTTCCACCGATTATACCGAGCAATCGATGACCTCTCGTTTGGCACGCGATTCCATTCACATGTAGATACGTCGCAAGTCGGAGGGCGACGTTATCATGTTGCACTGCGGGCACAGCTTTTTCGCACCCTGAAAGCCACAACAACACTATCTTCTGCACGTTCCTTCGGACTTATCTTTAGGTGCAACAGTAAAAAAGATTAACTTTGCGATAGGGTTAAACCGTCGCTAATTTTTCCAAACGAAATCGTACGTTAAATCCACAACCGGGGATCATTGTGAAGAGTGAAGTCTCTATTTTTCCTTAAAAATTTGACAAAATCTTTGGAGCTTCAGAAACGTTTCTGGGGGTATCAAATTATTTAGAATTCCAAGACCGAAACCTCCCCTTCACAACAACCCTCTAGAAGTTCCGCTCGATTTCTTATTGGGTAGTCGAAGAATAAATGAATAAAATGTATTCGCTTTTGCAATAAAACAAATCGTATTGCTATTTCAGAAGATGACGCGAAACAGAATTTGTTACTACAATAATTTAATTTATTTACAACTTACCAGTGTGTGTAACCAGCATTGCTCACAATGCACGTGCCAGCAGCAGACAGAAGTCACCGGTTTTTTATACTGCTCCTAGGAACATAAATAAATCACGACTGTCTTCAACCGAGAAACAACGAAGCAAATCATCTATTTTTTCATTTTCCATCGCACAAAATATTTATTCTTTGCAATAAAAATATTTATTACTTTGTTGCACAGTTTTACGACTCTTTAAAACTTCCAAAGCATAAAATATGATTAACTTTTAGAAATTCTTAGGAATTTAAAGTATTTGAAAAATTGGGCAAACTTAGAACCCTGAAGACCCTGGCGTATAGTGCATTAGGTATTAACCCCACTCAATTTTAAATTTAATTGTAATTGCAGTTTATATAGTCAAGGTTTGCCAAGCGTAAAATATACATAGTTTAAAAAATCACAGGTTAAGGGGTTAAAGGGTTATAACGAATAGGTGGTAGAAACCATCACCAAAGAATTGGGAGCCAATCGTTTAATAACAATTGCAAAATTGCTAAAAACTTACCATGCAGATAAGACACTTGAATGGTTGGCTGCGCATTTCAGCCTCCAGTTCTCGGATTCGACCCTTGAGGGCTTCGATCACCGGAGACTCACCGTCCCTCTTGGGCGACGAGGATACGCCTTCGTCCTGCTCGTTCTGGCCCAGGGAGCCGGTGGTGCCCGGTTCGGGCTTCACCTCGACCAAACTTTGCCCGATTTGATCGGGTGTGTGCGACGCGTGCGGTGTGTGAGGGGTGTTTGGCGCGTTCGGGGAAATTACGGCCTCTCGAAGAGCGTCCCTCTCCTTCTGCTCCTTCGGGGTGCCCTCCATACGAGGGGTGATCACGTCGGCCTCGGAATATTGCGCGGGTCCAAATTCGGCCACGTCGTCGCCGTCGACCACCAGATCCATGTCCTCGTCCTCCTGTTGATTCGATCCGCCGTTTCCGCCGGCGGATGAACGGTTGCTCGACGTCGACAAACCTACGGCTTCAAACGCGTCCAAACCGCTTTAACAACCTAACATCTCCGTGCAAAAGTTTCATTTGATGGCTTGTGAGGTTGTGGCAACAACAATTAGAATATTTTTATAATATTTCTTTGTTATAAAGTAATGAGGAAGGAAGAAAATGAAATTCACCAAAGAATCCACCAACAAGCATGGAGGTTGCTCGCACTCTTCTCTGTCCGGCCCACTCGTACTCCTCGAAAGTTTCAGCATCGCCTTCCACGTCCACCTCTTCTTCGTCTAAATTGTTTTGGTTCGCGGGATTACTACTGTTATGTTTCTTCAAACATATTTCGACATGCTGATTCAATTCTTCAGGGGTGCCGGACAGTCGTTTGCTGCAAACTGGACACGAAGGCTCGTCCGCTTTTCTTTTTCGATTCTTCACACGGATCCTAGCCTGATGGCATAAGAAGGGATGATTATCAGAGGTGGTTTAACCTTTTTGTTCCAAAAAATATACATATACAACCTTGATAATAAAATATTATTTGGAAGATTCTAAATTTTCTCAAAATACCTGTCTGTTAGCCTTGATCCTTTTGTAAGTCTCCCATCGTCCATGAGGCGTTCCGTCAGCAGCCGATGGTGCGTGGAGCATTGGTCCATGGGGATGATCCTGAGAGTGTCCTGGGGGCAAGCTCGACCTCGACGCTCGTGCTCGCGACGAAGTCGAGGATATTTTGTAAAGTCGATCGAGCTCCTGGGCAAAATGCTGCTCCAGTTCCTGTGGCCTCACTGTGACACCGCATGCTGGACAGCAGGATGGGTCCGAAGGAAATTTCTTCTTACCTGCAACAGAATAATTAGCAACATATCAAGTTTGAGTCTTTCAATTCAAAGACTAAATTTTCAAGGTTAATACTACATTATAAAACTCAAATTAGAATTTTAATTTTCATCAAAAATATTGTTTGTATCAAAAAATCCTCTGAAATAAATTAAGGTTTTAACAGAATCAATTTCTTTTATTTATTGTGCTATTTTTTTTTGTTACAACTGATAGAATTTTTAAGTCTGAATCATCTCCACAATTAAAAGAAACATCTATCATACGAATCGTTCAAAAGAATTATGAGCCTCGAAAATGTTAGCTTACAAAGAAAATTCCGGATGCTGGAGTCAAATAAACTCCATTGACTTCTTACACCTGTTAATCCGCTTTTACGTTAACATACGAAGTTTAACAAAACTTGTTTAAGAAATGAATCACTAGTTTCTTGGTTCTAGCCTGACTAAAAGTTTCCATTGTTTTCAAACAAACTTTCTTTCATGTATATTTTACAGACGATAAAATATTTTTAATAAATATTTCCATAACGAAGAAATGTTTGAAGGTTGCAAATTTAGTTACAGATCTAATTATTTCATGTTGGCAAGGATCATTTTAACGAAGAATATAGGAACGCTTTCAAGGATCAAAGAAGGCTTGATAACGATAGAAAAGGTATCCTTTTTTTCCTTGTAGAGGGTTTGTAAGAATCGTAAGTTACTCGGACAGGAAGAATGTTGTCTCGGGATGGTGGAGTGTGCTCCTTCCGTTTCTGGCCGTCGTTTATTTGGAGAATGCCAACCGGCTATTTTCCAGCCGTTTAACATATCCTGAAGCGTTTCCCCCCTTCCCTCCCCCAAATTTCTTTCTCTCTCTCTCTCTCTCTTTTCTTTTTTCGACCACGTCGTTCGCCTTCTCTGTTCATTTTCTTCCAGCTTTTGTCGGTGCCCGACTCCGTTCCTCCTTTTCCCCTTTCAATTAGGTACACTCGCAAATTTATGTCCGTGTCCCACCCTCCCCCACACTCGATATTCCGTTTTCCTTTCTTTATTGAAACAGACACCTTCTGCTTCCTTTATAGGCATTGCGGAATTGCCCCCCGATTGGAAATAATCGCGATGCAAAATACACCGGTGATGCGCATTTGTTTCGAGATCCCCTTATACAGGGTGTCCCTTTATAAAAATGCCATTCAACCCTTAAACGAGTGATCTCTCAACTGTTAATCAGAGCTAATCAGAGCTCGATTAATGAAAAAATTAAAACATTATCTTTGATTGTTGGTATTTAATTAAAAATGCAATTGTGTTGTAAAACGAACTAGTTTTAATAAACGTACATTTACAGACATATGATGGAAAATTATGATTAATGTAAAACTGGAATATCAATCATAATAACTGATTATTAAATAATCAGTAATCATTAATTAATGCATGAGAGATGTAACCAAAATTATTGAAATCAAAGGTCGTGATTAATTCAATAATTATTAATCACAAAATGATTACACCTTTGATCATGATTTGATCAGTAATAATACTGTGAATATTTTTTCGAAAATCCACATTTATTAATATATAATATCGTATAATATATCGTTCAATTTACAATATATATTTTTAATAAAATGTAAATTAATCATTAAATGATCGTACAAAAGTTATTACCGATTCCTTTAAATTATATTATTACAGTTACTACGATTAGATTCAATAACTAATTACATAAATAATTTAATTCATTTTTACAACGAAACTTCCAAAAACCAAAAGTTCTATTCTTAAAATAAAAAAGTCCTCTGCAAAATACTTGAATCACAAATGATTAAAAATGATGACCTCTTTTGGCGGATCTGTATTTTAATAACAGGGCACCCTTGCGGCATAGGCAAGAGAATCTTTTTTTTATATCGCTCTTCTAGGCCCGGTGTCTGTTTTAATTAAAGATACGCGACCACTCTATCTTCCGTGGCCGTTCTAAAGTGTAAATGATAACGCGGTTATGGTCACGGTCACGGGAGAGATAGCCCCGCGAAAAAAGGGGAAGAAGCATTGTCGTTTAATCAAAACGAGGGTGAACGGGGGGTTGACGATGGCGTAAAGGGACGAAAGTGGCTAAGGAAATGAGAAGAAGAAAGCGCGAAGGGGACATGAAGAGATCAACTTTGTCGAGAAACGCGAATGGAGACAATTACAACACTGACGAAATATTTCTTCGAGCGACGAGGGTAAAACTACCCTCGGCTCTTTAACCTGGACCAATTCTAACCCTACTAAAACGTACACTGCCATAGAACATTATTTACATCGACGAAGAAAAAATATCATATTTATCCCGTAACGATTCTCTAAATTGTGTAAAGCGTTTTTATTTTCATCTTTTGACAAACGGTCCCGTTTATTCCGATCCCGAATAATGATCGATCAAAAGCACGGCCGTGCACAAATTCCCTAACTTTAATGATTATACGTACGACTCGGGAATAAATCAAACGTTGCCCATAAGTTATGCGGGAATAAAATGAAACAGAACGAAAAAGCAAAGAAAGAATTTTATAGCCGGCGCTTTAACGCGGTACGAATTAATCATCGATATTCATTCGCACGTACACGTTCTATTTTTCGCGAATAAATTAAACGTCATAACACTTTCGACACGGCGAAACGCCGATTCGTTCGCCATTTCACAAGCTACGGTCCTTGTACATTCTCACGGGGGTATATCCGCGGTATCGTCGTATCTCATACGGATGTGTTGATGAAAAATTCAAGAAAGAAGGATCCCCGTTTCCTATATCATTGAAGTACAAGCTGCAGGTAATTAGCTGGGAGTTTGTGCAGTATTTACGGCCATTTAATCCGGATAGAGCAATTAGTATATATCGATGGTGCCAGGTTGGTGGTTACAGATGTAGGATAGACCCCTACCTACCACGTATAATCCGGTTTTAATTAAATAACTGAGTCTCTCTCTTTCTCCCTGTCGTTCTCCGCGCTCCCTCCCCTCTCCGCTCCTCCTCTTTCTGCCACATCTACCCCTACCATCGTTTCTCTCATCCATTTCCTCTCCAACATTTTACCACGAAAGAATCTCAAACGATTGCTTGCTTGCGTTTGAAAAGAAACTCGTTTAAAGTCGTGAAGTTTTCGATTTTTAATCTTGATCGAATAAAAAGCGAAATTTTTTCATTAATTGATATTTTCCGTACGCTGGTTGTGTCGATGATTTTACGAGGATTCTTGACTCTTTATAAAACTAATTATTCCTTATAAATTCTTGGCGATTGGGAAAGTTACTTGGGGTAAAATGAAGAGAAAATTAAAAGAATTTGGTATCGCGATTTTTTCGTACTGTTGGGAATAATGTGTCATTTATGTTATTCTAGGTGTTAAGGGGTTAAGCCTTTTAATTACCATGGTTCAGAGATTGAAAACCGATAGTGGCATTATTCTGTGTTTTTTATTTCTATTTCTATTTTATGTAAGTGACATTGTTCTGTAATTTTTCTTTTTCTTTAATTTTTTATAGAAAAGGTATATACTGTACAGTGTTCAAAGATATTAAAAAAATGTTAATAAATATTCTACTGTTTATGGCAGGCCAATGTTTCTACTCTTGTTTAAAGAAATCCAAGACTTTAATTAGAACTTTAAAAATGAAAGGATACCTCAGAAACCTGCATTCTAAATATTGTATCAAAGTAAAATACGCTATAAAGTAGACAAATTTATTGCTATCAGATTTTCGAATGTGAACTAACGTTTAATTATTTATTTCTAATTGCCTCGAGAGAGAGAAACTACTAGCACGACCACCTTCAGGCAGGAATCCGAAAGAAACGTACAAGAAGAGAAATTTCGAAGAGCATGCAGACTGCATCCGATACTCGAACGACGGAAAAATTGGAAATTCAAGTCGGCGATAAGTGTGGTGAAACATATCGTTCGATATGGCTCGTTGGGTAGAAAGGGTTGTGTCGGTGGTTTCGCGGCGTGGCATCACCATCGTCGATTCTCTCAGGCATTTAACCGCAACTGTTGTCGGCTGGATGGGCTGGGTTACTGTCCCTAAACACACCGCCATGAACAACCCAACTTTGCAAAAACGATCTTTTACTAATTCCATTCATACATCTTCTGTCTGCCCCCCCAAAAAAATGCTAGCCATAATTCATTTTCAAATTTATCCCAGTCATTTCAACCTAGATCCACATTGATCTAACCTAGGCATAAAGCGTGATTTTTGAAACTGAATCTAAAAGAAAAATTTGAAAAAGGACACAGATTAAATTCTTAAGGACTGTAACGAAAATTATAAAGAGGACGTCCCTTAAAGTGCGAGACCCAGGGCGGTAATTGTTCAATGCGGCCCTGGTACAAATATTACAAGCTTAGTAAGTGGACTTCAGCGATTTCTTGATCTTTTATGAGATGCTGAAGGACAAACGCATCTGGCGTGTAACGATCATCCGACTTGCATACAAAGTCTCCCTAATAGAGACACGTTACGTACAGAAATGATCGCTTGGCATTTTCATTACCGGCGTAGAACTCTGATCGTTCTGGGTCTGTTTTTGTCGTTCACGATAACAAGTTCATTTGAAAATTCACGTCGTGCCGGGGAGAGATGCGAGAAAAGGATCGCCGTGGAATGGTTCGCCTTGGCATGTTTAAGAACTGGTTTCCCAGGATGTTTTATCATTTTACTCTTATCTTCCTTAATTTTCATTTCTTTCGGATAAGGTAATTTCGGTGCCGTAAAGATTCCGGTACTTTAACGTTGTTAAATGAAGAATAAAAAAAACATTGATCTGGGAGTATGTTTACCCTTTATGAATAAAATTTGAAACAACTGCGATGCAGGAATAAATTTTATACACCTGATGAATGAAAGGACTGTGTAATTTTATTTTGAATATTTTGGTGTGGTTACTAAGAAATTTTTACATGGTATCAATTTGAAGGGTAAAGATTAATGAAAGTGATTATACAAATTTTTTGATTAACCTTTAGGTGCCATTGCAGAGTCAGATTCGAAATTGTCAACTTAAATAATATCTTTATGCACGATAATGAAACTGATGCTTGGTGCCAATAATTAGGGATAACAATGTCATTTAACACAGTTAGGAGATTAGAAGATCTGCAGTCTAGTAATAATTGTTATCGATGCATGTACGGTTGCAACAGGGAAGACAACACAAGCAAGCGAATGAATGGGACGAGCAGAAGAAAAGAAAGGAATACGAGCGCAACGATGTTCATCTCGTCGATGAAATATTGAAATAGCCGTTTGGCCGTTCTCGTAGAACGTAATGGGGCGGCAGTTCATGAAGTGGTAAGAATCGCGATCGTATTGAGGCGATCATTATTGGTACAGTTTATCTCCTATACCGATGAAAACGCACCTGCCCGTACGAACGATTTCGATCTTAATCGACCACTTAATTATCTCAATACGAATCGAACGTTTCGAGTAGTTAATCCTTTCATAGACCGAAAGGATAACCGAACTTATTCTTCTGGACAAGTACAATATAACACTCTGTGCCTTTGTTATACACTATTGAGAATCATATGTAGATTTATCTATGGAATTTGTCACCATTCGCCTTACTCTTGGATTCATTTTAATTCATTAGTAAGCTAATCAGTTCATTCTGAAATAATTATTAAGCTTAAGGATAGAATCTAAGTTCAGCTTAACTTAGATTAGAATAATTATCACGTTTAGTATAATACAGGTTTAACTCAGGTCAAAATCAAACTTAACCTACTCTAGATTAGAATTTAAAGTATTTACAACCAATACACTAGAAAAGGTTGAATACGAAACTATCTCGTTAAATATTTCATACATGATTCCACTGACATTTATGTCTCAATTAAAAACCAGTGTACAAAGTCGAACATCCCGTATCATTGGTCTGTACTTGTTACAATAACTGCGGTACAGTCACGAGCTTCAATATGGCTAAAGGGTGAGCCATAAGTTTGGTCATTAAGGATGTAAGGGTTCAAGGAGGTTCCTGATTACTCTGCATGCACCAGCTTTCATAAGCAGAAACTTCCTGAAAGGATCTTGTCTACAGTCAAGCGCCCCTTCGTGCATATTGAATTTTCCAAATCTCCTTCATTGTATTTCATTAGAGAAACTCTATCGTATTAGTACAATTTTATCATGTTGCTATAAAAGACGATAAAGATTAATTGATGACTGTTGTAACAAACACACCGTACATCCACCCTCCAGAGCTACTCGGTCCAAGTGATTAATTAATACAAATTTTGATCAATATTTCGGTTGGTATGATACTTCGGTCATTCACTGTTACGTCAGTTTACCTTGGAACAATAAATGTTCTATCCAATATCATTTCAGTTCCCCGTTTCGCGCCGTAATTCCAACCCTGTCCTCTCGATGTACGTATTTCTTTACCCCGCCCGTGTCGTCTCTCTTTCTCCCACGTCTCTTACAAATTTAGCCACCGTTCATTTCTCTCTTGAGCTCCATCCGGTAAAGAAGTATTCCACTTCCACGTGACACACGTTGTCGGGCAAAGAAATTCGCGCATAAATTCAGGCCGTGCAAAGAAGAAGCATCGAGGGTCTCCTAATTCGCTTTTACAACTTCCAGTGGGTCTTCGGTGTACATCAGACCTGCGATTGAAACTTTACGACTCGAGCTGTTTCTTAGATATACGTCAAAACTCAAGATTTCGTGGAAATTTTCAGCAAAACTAATTTAGACCTTTATAGGGACATACGTGATTTAATCAAGAATTCTTTGAACACGAAATTCGAATTTTATTTGGGTTGGATAGTGGCGAATTGGCTAAAGGTGTGCATTTATAGGTTTATAAAGCTTTGTAACTTTTTAAATTTAAATAGTTTTGTTTGTGTGTCTATCGTTCATTAATTAAAATTCCATATCCTGAGTATTATTTCACAACCATCCAATTTCCTGTTTATCTAAATTTCAAAAAGTAACTACGTACGAAAGGGACGTCTTAAAGCTTGAAAGACGGTATCCAGAGTATCGGGTAAAAGAAATTGAAGAATAAATCGGAAACAGTTGGTACATTGTATTTATGAAACAAGAAGAAGAAAAGCTTAGTCCACTCTTGGTCCTTCGGAGAGCATTGTTTTGGTTGCTCGTTCGAGTGGTCTGTATCCACGCGGATTGTCCGATTTGCAACCCCTCGGGTGTTCGCACACGCTTAATATCAAAGAATTTTCCTGTTCCGTGGCGACGAAGACGAAAGGGCGGGGGGATCAACAAAGAGAAGAGGGCACGCAGTTTTTGGGAAAAAGGCGGACGGATGGTAATCTTTCCTTTGGCCGATGTGCAGGATCACGCGCCACCGCGTTCGCATCCCCTCGTCCCTTCATATATAGACATTCCTTTCTTCCATCGGTCCTTCCTTCCTTCCTCTCCCTGCCACATCCTGTCCTTCTGACTTCTCACACGACCGCTGACAACTACCTTCTTCTATAAATCCAATCATTCCGTTTCCTATTATTTCGTCCTTTATTCGCGTCGAAGCGAACGAATAATTTTTCTTTCGTCATTGATTTTTAAGAAATTTTGAAACTTTGAAGACTCATAACTTTAATCTAAAATATTGCAGGAGGAAGGTAACTATCGTTCAAAAATTCTAATCCACTTATCAGAATGTTTACTATATTATTCTATTGCTTGTTAGATGAAATATTTAAAACTTAAATTACACAGAAATATATAAAAATCTTGTGCGAGGACCTCGGATTACCAACGATTTTCTGATCATCGAGACAAAACGTAAAGATACAGAAGCAAAAGAAGATATACGGACAGGGGGCGTAAGGGGAACAGAGGGGGGATTAGGGGCAAAGAACAAGAGAATAAGTTTGGCCAAGTGGCTTCGGGTCCTGTTGTGTAAATGAGGGATCGTAAAGAAAGCTACACCATATCAGCTACACCTCGGACACCTACTGAAACGTGGCCGCTGCTTGGACCCCCTGCCGCACGGCGTCCCTTAAATCACGGCTGTTTGTAATTAAGTGAATGAATGGCCTGTATCAGAGTTAATATTTGCGACGTGACGTATGACGCTGCCACAGAGACAAATCCCTTATATATCATCGCTACGCTTTATATAAGTGGGCCTCTCTTCGCGATTTAACCGCTCCTCTATTGCTCCAAGTACTGTTGCATGTTGCCGCGGTGCCGATCGCCCTCGTTAATTTAACTTCTCTAATGTTACGGACGTCGAAACCGCGATCGACAACTACCTTCGATACCGTACTCGTCCATAGAAACGGCACAACCTCAAGAAAGATGGCCCCGGCGCGTTAAACATATCAAGGATATTAATTTCTTAGCTTCATGCCTCGATCCTTCTTTTCCTCCTTCGTGCTCCCCCTATTAACCCCTCGTGCATTGAACAGAAATATAAACCCAGGTATTTAATTCTAAACTTTTAGAAATAAAAATAAAGATCAGAAGCTTTATTTTTATCGCACACAAAGTTTCTTAATTGTTATTATTAAACAATCAATAAGGATTAAAACCATTATTCAATTCTTCTTTCCATGTGTTCGAACAGTTTCAAAAATATAAATTTGTATTCGAAAGAAACCCTTGAAAGAAATCAATCTTTATGGGAATAGAGGTGCAGATGAAAATTGATCCTTTTGGGTACAACGACCTTACAATTTGTATCCAACATCAAAGAAATATATAGTTATTTTTGACGAAAATTTTTTACGACCCACCCCGTATAAAAAGCCATTGAATAAGATATTCCCGTTTGCCGGACGTGTTTATGAATATTGGCACGCTGGCGAACGAGTTGTTTCGGGCGTTACAATGTACGTGTTGTAACATTCAAACTACAGACTATAATACGTACAAAGTCAAGTTCGAGGTTGTAACATAAGTCTTTCGTGAAACATATTTCGATATGCATCCTACACATACCAGGTGTCCCGTTTCAATCAAGTCATCCCATTTGAACAAATATTTTTAACATTCAAAAGACAAACGCCCTATTTAGAAACAACTGAAGATAAACCGAAATCTGAATCGGCAATGGTCCAAAAACTGGTGATAAGGAAACTCGTCCTAATCAATGAACTAATAAAATGTGTTCTATTATAAATAAAAAGGACATCCTATTGCGACGATCCTCGACTACCACGTTTCCTTTCATGTCAATTTTCAAAGTCAACAGTTCATTAATTATGGGGAAAAAAAAGAAGAAGAATGATAAATTAGAACAGACGTTTCTTTTTATCCATTCAAGGTTCTAAAATTCTTTCAATGCGAACGTTCTGTTCTGGGACGGATCCGAAGGACACGAAGCGTAAGAGAGGCAGCGAACAAAAGAATAAAGAAGGTAGGAAAGGGACGACAGGAGGAATCCAAGGATTTACTGGCCCAAAACGAGTCGTCGTCCATTTGCCAATGTAAATCCACAGAAGCTACGGCGAATCTTTTTCTCTATGGTGCCGCGGTTGACCCGCTGTTTCTCGCCGCAAGGTGGCCACTTTGCCAGATAAAGAAGATAAGGATGAAGCGGACGAACGAGGTTGCCGGCCAACAGAACATTTTTTATGAAGTAGATTTCTACCGTTGTGTTATAGTATCGGACAACACGAGCCGGGGCCCTCCTGCTACCTTTACCCTTTCCCGTCCCCTTAAGTCTTTCGGATTTAAATCACCCCTGTGTTTTCAACATTATCTCCATGAAAGTTCACGTTGGATTATACAAATTTCACAGAGCACATCAAATGTATGAAATCCTCAGGAAAATGATATAGGATGGTATGTTTAAACAGTGAACTTAATATTTCAAAATATATAAATAGTGTCCTTATAGAAAATTTATTTGTTAAGAAAATTAAATTAATAAACTATTTCAAGTATTGTATTTGTTTTAATAACTAATTCTTATCTGATCTATCAAATGCCAGGTATAATTAAAAAATGACTAATTTTGTAGCATACACGAAATCAAATTATCAGACTAATTTCATTATAAATACACTAATAATAAAATTTGAATATTATCGCTGTGGAATTTTTATTGCAAATAATATTTTTAACATAGATAATTTAATACTGTAATAAAAATCTGAATATAACTGCATAAAACTGATTAAACGGAAAAGAATTGAAAGACCACATACATCTTAAACACCGTAACAAGCTTGATAAAGTTTTACACATTCAGTCCGCAGCCCGTGTTATGGGCGGTATCGTTATCCGCACAAGACAATAGAGATATCTGCTTGTGCATCAAGACGAAATACAGCGTCAGATAGGAACATTATTATCGCAAGAAATCATTAAACCTTCTACCTCACCCGAACAAGCCGTTTTTATTGATTGTATCGAAAAAACAAGCGTTGGCGTATGATAATACGTTTTCATTCGTCGAACGAGAAATCTGTGAGTGATAAGCGACCGTTTCTTCATCTCGAATAAATAAATAAACTTTGTTGAATTTTTCAAATAATCGAATTTATTAGACCGCCATATATAAACCCCTAGACCGGGGAGCGGACAGCTGGTCATTTATGACCAACAATAAAATTTCCACAGCCCTCAGAACTAGTTTCCCTATTAGGATTATGTTGTTTTAACCAGAGAACCATCAAACGACGGATCAAAAATCACCTGGAGTCAAAGATGAGGGGGGTTGAAAAAAGAACAGTGGCAACAGTTGGATCTCTTATCCGACGTCGGACAAGCTGATCCACGGTTAAATTCAGCAAGGACCCGTCACTTCCGGGAAGGAAAAATCTTGACCAGGAACAGGACACGTCATACGGCGGGCGTAACGTAAACGTTACGGGTGGCGGTCGGTTCTTTGATATCGGTGAAGCGTGAGGACATTACGGCAGACGAACGAACGAACGAATGAACGAACGAACAAACGAATGGACGAACGGACAGACGGACGAGCTGACGAGGGGTCTGGTTATGATTGTGATATTACAGTTGGTACATAGTCTCTCGGAATGTTGCCTGGCCTCTCTGTATCTCTGTCCCTGTTACTATCCTCTGTCCTATACATCTATTTCTCTACCGTTCGCTCGCCCTCTCTTTGTTCCTTCGTTCTCTGTCTTCGTTCAGCAACCGTGTAACACAGGGTTTCCGCCTATGCGCGTTCTACGCGGGTGCATGCCTGCCCATCAAGCCCCGCAACGCGAAGCTAATCAAACAAGCCAACCCACTGTGCGAATATTAATTAAACTCTCCGTTACGCCTGAATAGCGTGTGTGCAGAGAGCGAAAGAAGAAACAGGGCAAAGGTACGCGCAGGAGGATACACACCCTCAGCCACCTCAAACCCTCCGCACCGTTTTGCCCGTGTGATGAACACCTACGGACATCGCACCTGTCCACAAAGCTTTCCCTGAAATATCAATGCTCTGCGCTACAAAGTGGAACATTACACAAGATGCTCATTAATACGTTCTGTATCCGCGAGCTCCACGCTCGTCCTCGTTTAATTAGTGACTTCTGGACGCGCAACGTGTCGTTTTAGTTTTATCACTGTTCAATTTAACAGCTCCGTAGCGTTTCATTTAGTATAATTATACTTTTGAAAAGGAGGAAGTGAAATGATGTTTCTCTTTGTTTGACAAGAATCATTTGTTTCATAGAAATCGTCAAAGAAAATTGACTTTGGGAAAAAATTGTGGATATTTGGTTTTTTCTAAGGGAACATAAGGGGCGAAGACTTTAGTGTTTGTTTTATGCTTGAAAGCTATAAATTACTAATTATTCAGTTAATAATTAGTGGGATACTGAATTACTGAATACGTAATTTAGCAATTTAGTAATCGGTAATTATTAAAGTCGAGCTGGTTAATCTAATAATTGTAATTTCGAAATTATTAATTTAATTATTACTGATTGCTAAATATTACGTTATTAAAATAGTAAACCACGAAATTATCTATTATTAAAATACCAAATTATTAATGTTGATAATAATGGCAATAGTTCCTGAACTACTTATTACTAAATTAATGAATCATTGAATAATTAACTTAATAATCTGTTAAGTACTCTTACCAAATTAATATTATTAAAAACATCTTCGAAATGTCTACATTCGTTAAGATATTCTTGTTTATTAGGTAAAATATTATTGAAGCTCGATCCCAAGATTTTTTAATAATCCATAAAAAAAATGAATGATTCCAATGGTACAAGACGACCGTGAATCCAATAAGTGACGGGTAAAAATGAAAAAATTAAGCGATATCGACAGGTGGATCCGTCAGGAACAAGATTGTTGGCGAACGAGCCAGTTACAGGTACGAACGCCGTGAAACTCTTATATAGATGTAAGATTTCAGACGTTGTAAACAGTATATGGCTCGTTGTAAAGGCGGCTTCTTTGATACCATGGACCCCATAATGCTTCGATACATACATAGAGCCTCCATCATAAATACCACAATCCCTTTACCCCGTCGCTGGCCAACTATCTTTCCTGCATCATCCTGTTAATTCTTTTCCCTCCTTTCTCTATAAATTAGCTTCCATCGTCCCCGATGCAAAACTCTGTCGGCCATCCTAAACTCTGTCCTCGGATCTCGCAGTTTAATTACACCGTCGTAAAACAGGACTATAAGACTGACTTTTCGGCCTATCGTTGCCTGGTTTACGTTCTTGTCACGACTGAGTCTACCTTATAGCCAACAGGAACGCGACTTGTCGGTAGAATTCCTTTGCTTCCAGATGTTGATGAACCGTCGAATGAGCATCTTCGTATACATACGTATGAAAGATCATCGTGGATCGTTCTAAATCAAACTTTGCCTTATACTTTTCGAGGACGATGATTGTAATTCAATCACGAACAGGATCGATCTTCCATAATTGTTTGTTGAAATGGGATGCGCACATATTGGTATACAAATGAAACGCAAGATTCATTGAAATAAAAGTTCATTTGTTACTGGAGTAAGGGAAGAATACCTCATCATTCGTTTCAATACTTCAAAATAACATTACACACTGTGTAATTGAGTTGGTTAATTTAATAACAAAGTTAGATAATCGATGACCAGGTAAATTATTGTGACAAGGTAAAGTTCATGGTAATTTTCAAGTACAAGACAAATAATGGCCCCTTTTTATATCTGTAGTACCATTTTTCCCATAAAAATTTAAAAACTACATTATGTATCCTTAAACAATTTGCACAGAATGCTTACTTTACTATTAACAAAATTTCAACAAATAATAGTTTATGATTTGTAACGACTATTTGTGTTAGACGCATTATATTCGCGATAAAAGGGCTGAAAAACGACAAAAATCGTTTCCCAGCAATAAAAATATTGCAATATTGTATTGTAATAAAATATACCGATACGATTTAGGAGAGAAAAAAAAATTATTCATTGTAATTACACGATCAGATGATCCTGGATCGTCCGAACGTATAAATTTTTTTAATCTGTCACAGGATAACGCAGTTACATAAATAAACCTAAAAAATGTTATACTTTTTTCTCTATAAATCATTCTTATTTTCTCGTGACTCCAAAAGGCGCATTTATTTCCATACGATTTATTGGTTTTCAGGTTCCTTTACATTCTTGTCACAAAATTCACTCGATTTTATCTACAAGACAAATAAAAAACGGTCGCGAAGTGCGACATTTATTGCTCTGGATTAACTGCAATTTTTTTTTTCAAAATTACTACAAATATTTAGCTACTGAAATAAATTCCACTCTTTAGGTTCAATTTCAAATTAGTTATTTTATTGTAAACGATGCATGGATGTTCTCTGCATCGACCATAAATGAAAACTGACGATTTCCTAAGACTAATAATAATTTTCTCGTTAATTTGAGCGAATTATTGTGTGGACACATAGGTTTATTTAATAATCTACCTTATTAACCTTTGCACAGTGAATTGCTGAAACAGCGACAATTTAAATTTTCTTTGAATTAATTTCTGTATCTTCTTTTAACAAAAATATTATATTTTTCCTAGGTTTAACAACTGATTAAAAAAACGGTCTCAAAGAATAAAATACCTCAGTTAAAAAATGAATAATCCTGAGATTTTTGTACAAAAACTGTGTAGCAAAATGTAAAAGGAAGTCAATAGAAATATGACGATCATGGTAGACTACAGTTCGAGCTCTCAGAAGAGTTATGTACATGTACAAAACATAACTTTTATCGAGGACACCTTCACCATTCATTTCACCTGTACTGGGTAACAACGCTTTTGATATTTTCTCGATTTACCTTTGACCTTCGACGTTGTTTTCAGTCGTTTATCATTGTGAGTGGCGAAATTTTTCCATAGGGAAAAATATTACTCTATGATTTCGCTATTTATTATTCATACCCTCGAATAATCCCTGGAATACAGTGAAGAACTCATAACATTATTTGCCATATGGGCAAGTCTCGATTTTAAGAAGCTTTCAAGAAATTATTGAATGACCTAATAAATAAACGTAACTCTGTTGCTTGGACACGGCATTTTTTATTAACCTAACGACCATGTTATATGGGGAGATTTCCAGGGGGTAGTTATGAAATACGACTAAACGAAAGAAGTATTCTATCCGCGAATATACTCAACAAATTTCTTACTTTCCTTCCCTAAAAAATGAACAATTATATTTTAAAAATTGCAATCAGAATTTTATAGCGACGACGAGTGTTACAAAACCAATAAAACTTTTTAATACCATTCCAAGTTTCTTTCCCGCCACGAACTTATATTATAAGCTATTAAATATTCAATAGCAATAATTGCAAAATCTACCAGCTGCTGATAGAAACCTATTCGTTCAAGCAACTTTCCTCCGTTACATGCGTACAGTGATCGTTCTGTAGTCGCCATTAAGCGACGGGGTTTGGGTCAACCACGACCCAGACCAAGGAAGAATACAATCACCCTATCAAGGTTAGATTTACAAACTTTGAACGAAGATAACAGAAACAAAGTCTAAGAAATCTCTAAATTAAAATTGTGGCTGTCTAAGTGGTTCATTCTCAGAGGGTTAAATTGAAATCGAAGAATCCTGTACTCACAGTGTAAGTCCCAGAGAAAGGCCAGATTGAAATTGTGGTACATCCCAAAATTTCGCAATCCGAGGACTGAAGGTGACCATTCACGAAAGGGTCGGAAAGCGTCGTACCGAGTAACTTGACTAGTGCACCATCGAAACCGAACTAATAATGGCATGCTCGTCTGTCAGGGTGACTTGGTTGACTGTTCGGAATCGACGGGGAAAGGGAGGAGCTAAAACCTAGGGTGAAAGCGGTTTTCGGGTACCCCTGTTGGCACCAGTCTCTCCAATAAGATTTGTAGACGCTTCTATGGATGTATCCGGCGATCCGAAACATTTCTTTTTCTTTCTCTCCCTTTATTTGCGGGCACCGTTTTTATGTTTACGTTCTGATTACGCGAAACGAGATTCTGTCCTCCCTTTGGATCGTTCGTTTAGTTCGTCGATGAAGCTTTAAGCGGTAAACAGTACCGTTTAATTCTGCGACGAGCAGCGAAATTGTATCAGAGAGTATGTCATTTTATTTTATTAATCTTCGTGTGGATATTAATTATCGAGATTCAGAGATATTTCGGATTTATTTTAACGTTACCTTCACACGAAGTAGGAATAAAAGGACAGGATATGTAATGAAGTTATGATACACATGATATGAATATAATTATTCAGATACTTAGAATTTTCAGTTTTCTTTTTTAAAGAAAATAACATACACCCAATTATGTTAATTATTCATATATTTTGTTCCACTTCTTCATTTCGTGCTGCATACATTTGTTAATTCACGTTCTAATAAATGATAGAATCCCAGTAACTGTATTTGCAATGAAAACGTATAAAAAAATAAAATATTAAAGGAAGTTATCAAAATAGCACAGGTTTTCATGGAACCTTGATACAATATAAAATTCGAAAAGGTATAATACAGCAGGAAATATTTCGTTCGCGGTCATCATTCACGATGAAAGGCTGAAAACAGCCCCCAAAGTTGGGGTTGTAAAATATATGTGATTGAATATCCCGGTGCCTATTCGTTGTACGAAAAATATTTAATAGTACCTACCATTCGTGTGTTCCTAAATTTTATATTTGCATAGGTAAATAAATACTTTGAAAATTCCATTGTAAAATAGTAGTAAAAATATAAATCCCGAAATAGCATTAGTCCACTTTTTAACTTCCTAAATTCAATACAATCGAAAGGATATT
This sequence comes from Anthidium xuezhongi, assembly GCA_022405125.1. Taxonomy (NCBI): domain Eukaryota; kingdom Metazoa; phylum Arthropoda; class Insecta; order Hymenoptera; family Megachilidae; genus Anthidium; species Anthidium xuezhongi. The sequence continues at coordinate 4,543,868 of CM039649.1, forward strand.
TATTTTATGAAAGTATCAAGCATCCCTATGAGCCACTACCAGCTGACTGACTGACTGACTGACTGACTGACTGACTGACTCTCTCGTGGTAACCGGCCGTGCACAAAAGGGCGGCTTTATGCGAGCCTACAGATTAGTGGACTTATATACAAAGTCATTCATGTCGAGCAAAGAGCCAAATATCCCTGGTCAACTCCCCCCCAGGCCCGCTATCATCATTGTTCACACCTATTGCATGTTCAGAACCGGGTGTTCGTCACGTACCGGAACCCTCTGCCACGAGAACCACCCGGTAATCTTGCTAATACAGATGTCAGCGGCGCGTACACGGATACGGGGATACCTTTCTTCCCTTTCAACAATTCTCTACCTTCATTTTCCGACCCCCTTATCCAGCCCTGCCACTCTGACACTTGTTCTGCTATTTGCAATTACTGATTTTTTTATTTATGACTGCTTTTGTCACATCTTTGGTGGGTTATTTATAACATAGCGTTGCAATAATTATGAAATATAGTATTACTCAATGTAATATTATTTAATAGAGTACTACTCATTATAGTATTAGAAATCTGATTAGAAATCTCCTTTTAAAACAGGATCTGTACGGTTAAAAACTTGGAAGATCCCCTTAATATTATTGTAACAAATTAAAATAACAAACTTTATTTTATGAGGAATCAAATAATTTTTTCTCGATATTACAGAATACAAAATTGTTAAGGTTTCAGGAAGAAAGCATTTAATTTTGACGGCTTTTTGTCGTGGAACGTAAGTTTGTACAAATTGATCGACACTGAATGGAAGAAGGATGTCCATTCAAGGTTTGCCGGTGTCGTAGGAAAATATCAGGACGGCGTGTTTCATTCAAGATAGGTTTATTCAGTAAATCCGTTCACAAGGACTTTCACAGTGACGTGAAAGGATCCAAGGCAGGATTATACAGTCAAAAGTCAGATGTCGAATTTATCGGTACATCGAGCAGAATGCAGCGGCGCATCTAAAGGCTTCCGGTTTTTCGAACACCTGCCCCCGTTTCCCGGCACCCTGCACCCTTCACAGTGGCGTAGAAACAATCTCACGGGGGGAAAAAATCAAAAGGAAAAAACGTACCTTGTTTTTTTTTTACAATATCTATATACCTACTATTGTTAGTATTAAAATTTACTTTCATAAAAATTAACATAAATGTTTTTTTTTTTTAAATTTAAGTTGGAGAAAATTAATATATATTTATAAATAAATAGTGCTACACGTAAAATAATAATAAATAATGTATAATACGTGTAGTATTATTTACTTATAAGTACATTAAAATTTTTCTAATTAAAATATTTAATTGTATATAATACTTTGTATAAAAAAGTAATAAATAAATGTGATTTTTATTTACGAAACTTGTTTACGGGAATCCATGGGGCATCGTTAAAACCGAAACTTTCTCATTTTCTTAAATTGGAGATCAATTACATTTTATTTCGCGTCGTTCTTAAAATTCTCCACAAGAATTAAACGATCTTATTTCAACTTTGTTTCCCAACGAGCAATTAAACGCGAATTTGCTGGAAACATTGGGATACGGTAAAAAGAACGATCGGGAAGGTTTTGATTCTTCTTAAATAATGAATTTTCAAGTCGGTGGGTAGGTTATTTAAATTCCACGCGCAAAACGTAAAACGAGTGCACGGCTCGAATATATTAATGGGGATGCATTAATATGCGAAACGTCAAGTTATAGCCAAAATTGCAACCATAAATGTAAATTTGCAGCAAAATAAGTTTTTAGTTTGCATTATTGTAATACAGTATAATTGGACACATATCAAACATAAAACGGAGAACATAGGATATGAAATTGAAGAGGTATGCACACAATCCCGATCAAAGTCCCCGGTATTAATTAACATACAGATTCGATTAAACGCGCAGAATATTATTCAGGATCAGCGTTTGCGGTTTTATGGGTGTGTTTTATGGATACGAGCCACGATGTGCCTTTATGTCGACAAAAATCAATACAATTTTGAATTTATCTGGTTCAACAATGTATCAAAAGGAGTATCAATCGTTTGTACGTATGTGTATGTTTAAATAATTGCCCCGATCTTTTTCATTTTATTTTTATTTCATTTAAATCTTAAATTTTTTACTTTACCTTTATTTTAGTTGAATCTGACATTTTTTTGTGTTAAATATATCACTTTTTATTGGTAATAAATAGATTCACCCTAGATTCTAGGGACAAAATAGTCACCTTGTCAATTTCGATAATAAATATTATACCATTTTTCAATATAAATATTACAAATTTATACTCTGGCTGTGCCACAGAAATTGTACCTTTTCAAAAATTTACACAACACTCAATATAATCAATAATACTTATAAAAAAAATGTTTTAATTGCTACATCAAAATCCTCATAACGATATTAATGATAGTTCTGTTACGAAACTGATAGATTTCGCAAGATCTGTTGAAACCTTGGCTTTATTTTTTATATTAAATTTAAAACGATATTGTGTTTCAAGAAAATGTGGTCGAAGTATCTTAAATTTCAAGACATGCGGCAGGTATTTCTTTTTGCATGCGGATAGTTTGAACTTACTGCAAGAACGTGTACTTGCGGTTTTTAATTTGTCTTGCTTATTTTCAACTGCTCCGTTCAGGAAACATAGATAATGCGGTTAACATCGGATGCCTTATAATATTCTCGACCATTTCAACGTATTACTTACCGTATTGATCTTTAATTAAAGATGGAGTTATTCATTTGTAAAAGTCAGCAAATTGTATCAGTTTCAAAGTAGCATTTCCTTTTATAAGTAGAAGTACGTATACATGGATAGCAACGTAAATAATTTTGAATACTGGAAGGTTAAAAAGTAATGACCTACATTCTAATGGTAGCCATTAGAAGTAATTCTAATCCTTGAATGTTACCCCAAGAAAAAGCTAAGTACTATACAAATATTTAAGTATACTTTTTAGAAATTTTAAGATTTCAGTTTAATTAATATCCCTGATAATTATGATAAAAAGAAACTAATTACTGTTATCTTAAAACCCTCTCAAAGTCATCTAATTTTTATTAAAATAGTTCTCGTCTCGACAAATAAGAAAGATAATCGAGGTTTCTAGCGCCGTAATCGTCGTGACTGAACATTGACGAAATTAAATTTCAACGTGGGCTAAGTTTAAAGGATCGGGCCGGCGTTCTCGCTTAAAATTAGTCACTAAAATTAGGGTTAAGATGTACTTTAATATCTATAGGCAGCTGCTTAAAGGAATGGCTCGTTACCAGCAGCGTAGTCGCACTTGAGGCGCAGTTGAGGGGAGGATAATAATAAGGACAAGACTGAAGGATATTAGTCGGTACCGGCTTTTACCCGAGCCCTGAAATCTTAACCCTCCCACGGGTTAACTACAGTGGTTAAATTTTACCTAATTGTTTGTTACCAACACCCTGTCGTGGAATACGAAAACATGTCCTTAATATGATCTTTTGGTAGCTGATTTATTGCCTATTTACAAATTTGGATAATTTCCTGAATTATCTGTTTTTTAAACATTGATGGGGTAATAAAAGATTGCATAGAACCTCCTGGGACATTCATAATACAAAGAGGAATTAAATACAAGAATTTTTCCAAAACTAATAAAATATTTTTCTTATTTTATTAAATTTACTTCTAAAAATTATTTAAATATTGAAATCCAAAAAAAAAATGAATACCTTTAAAATATATTCACAGTCCACGACGAACGTGTTAAAAGAATCAGGAAAAAATTTGTTTTTCTGTATTTGCCTGTCGAAAAGTTTTACAACACCGTTCGAAGGTGCTCCAGACGCATCCTTGAAACGTCCTGTACCAATAAAACGAGGATATCTGGTACTGCAATACCGTATCGAGCGAGCGGTCGCTATTAATTAATCCTTTAGTATCCCCCATCGCGGGAGTAGTTGGGCGGCGTTGGTTCGGCTCAAAAGAATTATACGAAGAAACAAAAAGAGATGGAAATTTAACGCAAGAAGAGAGGCATCGAGACGGTTTCGCTACTTTGTAACCATTCAGAATTCGTTGTACGAGCCTTTTAACAGCCCTCTAATCGACCCTGCTAAACCAACGAGGCCATTCCATCCGCCCCTACCTTTCCCGATACAAGTGTTCCTGCATAACTCCATCTCGAAATGGGCGGTAAGAACGTTGTACCAAACTGGACAACACTGTTCTCTTACGAAAAGGAGAAACGCAGTTTTTTTTCCCCTTGCATTTGTACGTATTTATACCTTCCTGTCGTATAATTGCATGTACGGCGATGGAAGAAAGTTTTAATTGAGGCCGTCGATGGAAAACGGACGTGTAAGCATTTATATTTATCTTAGGTACGTGCGATGTGTATACTGTTGTTATTTTTCTATCTTTCATATAGATTGAATTAACAAAACTCAGGATTAGTTCAATATATTAGAAAATATAAAGCATCAGGAAATCGAAGTATGCTCATCTGATTCAATTCTTAAAATATAATCAATTTTATTGATTACTAACCTAGTAACTGGTATAAATTTTGACAAACAAACACCCTGCCATGAAAAATTTATTTCACAAGATTCATGGAATGTTCAAAAAAAAGAAACGAGTTGATAATCCTTCAGAAAAATAAAAGAAGGAGGATACGTCGATATTTTGAAGTATCCTGTAGATTTTAGCATCAGTATGCATTTGTACTAACCGGCACTCAATCCGTACTTTTATGCGCTCATAAGTTTCCACGCTCGGTCGCCCTTTGTCCTTCTTCCCGTGGGGTTCTGTCTCGGCCATGCTATTTCCCCCCGTTTTGATTTCTTCCAAATTCGCGAATAAAAGTTTACACCGCGAGCGTTCTCTCGCGAGGGCATCATAAAATCGGGATTCAATATCGTAAGGATACGAGGAAGAGGGTGTGGGTTCAACGAGCACCGGGAAAAGGGTGGCTCGATGTATGTATGCATGCTCGATTTTGACAGAGCCACCTATGTGTCATACGAATGTTACTATCTGCTCGTTTCTTCTGTCAGATGCTCGTATCACAGGCATAATTTATTACAAAATTGTAGAAATTAATTGGACGTAAATGATAATGGTATCAACCCAATAATTTATAAATTTTATATCATGAATTAATAATTATAACACGATTAATTTCACACAGGGGCAACATTAACCCTCTGTCGTTGGAATATATTTAGCCAACACCCTTTCACAATTTTAAAAATCGTTCCTTACATAAAAAAGATAACGAACACTGCAACTTACACTGCCATCTTCTTTTCAGTAGAAACATTACAGATTTCAGTTTAAAGGGTTAAAATGCAGGTTCAATTACCAGAAAGAAATTTTGTCGGGAATCAAATATTGGATTATACCGAATTTTAATTAGTTTTAATTAACGACCAGCTTGCATCATATGTAGCACCACGTTATTACAAACATTTTCAGCAGACTGTTTGTTAAATAATCGGAGCTTGAAGTCTGTGCACCTTCAAGCATAAAATTAAAAAAGAAACAAAAAAAAAATGAAAGATGCGTGGTTGCGTGTTCGTCTCTCTGTGCATGGTCGTCTCCTTTTCGAACCCCTCTTCGTGATCCTCGACTCTTGAGAATGCTCGTGTAGGTAGTTTTACACGGTCGTAAAAGACGGGCGTTTTAATACAATTTACAGGAAAGTATCAAGCTGGCGCATCCCAATCCGCTCTACTGGGTGTACCAAACGACATCGACCAACTCTCATTAACCCTTCACAGAAAAACTAATTTCGAACTGATTCATATCGAATACTAACAAAACTTTAGAAAAAGAAAATTTACAATTCCATCCTTTTTAATTTAAAAATGTCTAATTTTAACTTCAATATAATACTAATATTAAATATTTAAATTATAAGATTTGTATACAAAGTATTTAAAAAATAAATAATGGCATACTAAATGATAATTTGTTTTAAAAAAATGAACAATCACTATTTCCATAATTTCAACTCTGGTAACATTTCCCACGAACATAGTGCAAGGTGGCGAAGAGGGAAAACTTTCTGGGAACGTGCAATACTACAATTTATTCGTTCACGGTGAGTTAATTAACGAGAGTAAAAATTCCAACGGGTATTCCGTTCGCAACACGGAGAGTGCTGAATAATCCCGGACGACGAGGAGAGTTCGTAATTGGTCGAAGGGATATTCCTCGAGTCGTCCCGATTGAAAAAGAAGCTGAAAGAAGTTTGATGGCGAAACGATTTGTACGCCGCGGAAATAAACGGCGATCTTTAATCGAAGGATCGGGACCGTGTCCGGTGGAAATTGTAATCGTCGGTATACTTTGTATCGGGGCGCAAAAAGGTAATACCATTAACGAGATCTTTAACGACCCGGGGCCAACAGAATTCGAGCCGTTCCCCGGTGAACGCCTAATCACCTTCTCACGGATTACGATTTAAGGTTGGTAACGGTTAAGGAATCGCCGGGGCTGCTCTCGTCGACATCAGATGCAATATTTTCCGATGTTTACGAGGCAAACCTAAGCAGACGGGGATCAAGGATACGCCGTACCTGGAGCGACACATCGGCTCCTTCGGATACACACGAACCGGAGCGAAATTTCGTTTTAAAGAAGCGGGCCTCGCCGCCTTGCTCGACTACGCCCTTGCCTCCCTTCACTTGCTAATTGTCGCTTATTAAAATCGCTCGTTCCCGTTACAATGTCCGGAGGACCGTGTTCTTTGATTCGCCTCGAGGAAGCGCCGAGCCGGCCAGGAACGCCCCGTTCTTAAGCGATTGTCGCTCAACAATCATCGAGAAAGATATTTCGCGGTGCTTTTAAAATCCCCGCCGACCGCAAAGTGTCAAAGAAATGGGAAGATATCGACATTCGGAATATTTTATCTTGCGTCCGCAGGAACTTCGAGCGACTGGGTTTAGGGGAGGATCTAGGAAGATTCTTAAAGTACGAACTGGCACACTGTATTTTTCTTTCTGTTTAAGAAAGATCGCATATTTTCTTCATTCTTCTTCTCATTATTTGAAATCAGAAATTTGTATATTAAAAAGGGTTAACTGCCAAGAGTTTCAGAATTAAAATAGTTGTTGAGTGGAATGAATAAAAAAAGAAGACTGTACAAGGGGCGAGAGGATGATCGCGCAAGTGCACATTGACGTATCGCCATAAAATTAACACATTCTTCTCACTCCACCGGCAGATTGGCGACAATCATGAAATAATGCGGCCCGTGCCACCAACCGTACGCTCCAAATTGCGTGGTCGATGTTGTGGTTTGTCGTAACCCCTTTCCACCCCATACATATCCTCCACTGTGAAGCGCTACTTCCGCTACTGCTGCCATTTTCCTTTACTGTCTTCACCGCTTTCCAAAATACCGCGATAAAACTCTTTCGTACCATTAATTATCAAACTGAACGACCTTAGTTAATAAAATGTTATCATAGCGCCAAAAATAACCGAGGAACGTTTAAATAGTTTATTGGACCATTTTCACTGATTAATAATCAATGTTTCGATTAATAATTGCGAGAGCATTGTCTGACCAGTTTTCAATATTTTTCTCCATTAAAATAACTTAGAAATGTTTATATTAAATGGTTTTTTAGCTGTTAAAATTTCTAACACTTTCAGATTGAAAACTTATAATAGTGTAATAGCTAGCTCGAATTACTGCCACCCCAGCGATCTGTCTGTTTAAATGTCGATCCAGCGGTCACGTTAACAGAGATCTCAGTTTCGATTTTTCAAAAACTTAGGACCGTGCTGAAGGATATCGTCGTTAATCAAGTCGTTACGTAGAATCCTGTCGGTAAATGTTTTCGCATCCGACATACCTTGATTCCTCGTATCCCTACCCGTTATCAGGGATGAATCCATCCATAACCGCTTACGAGAGATTGCAATACTTCGGCGATATTACATTTTTCACGCATGTCGCTTTTCACTTAATAGAAATTATCCGGCACACGCGGTATTTAACCCTTTCACAGCTGACTGCTACCGAGACGGCAGTAATTTCAATTTCAATTTTTTATCTTTGAAACTGCAATCAAAATACCGGTTTCAAATACACACGATATTTTTGTACTGTTAGAAACAGTGAAAAGTTTAATTATGATCGCTGAATTTCTCAAATTATTTAATACGCGAATAAGAAATATACTGTAATTCTAATTTATCAAAATTTTCAAATAATTTTCTTTTTCGAAGCGCATGTTAATTACTTAAATGACAAAATTTCTTTAAAAAGTGTAGTCTGATTACTGAACTTTGATAAGAAGGAAATCACGTTCCTTCAAAATTGCTACTAAAAATAATTGATTTATAATACAATGTAATTTTGAATAGGATGATCCCATACCTTCGCCCGGCAATAAGAAACTTGAGAAATTAGATGGGGACGAACATCGTAGGAGAAGAAAGAAAAATATGATGCACCGAATGGTGAGAAAAAGTGAAAAGTACGATAATTTAGTAATAAAGCAATGCGTGGCTCGAAACTGAATCAAGCTGTTGAGATTGGAATTCGTGTCGGAGGATCGGCATGTCTGGGACGACCCGCTAATAAATAAATCGACAGGACATTTCGTCGTGGCTCGTCAACGAGCGAGAAACTCGATGGTCTCCCGACAGGAGCATCGGGGAAACAAAAAAGGAGCCGGGGATAATTAATAATTCGCCCGTTGCACGCCAATTTGTCCGCCGCGAGACAAATTCCACCGTTACCACTCGACTTTTTTACGAAATACTCTTCTTGTAGAATCGCCACCCTATCCTCGACCCTACTTTGATTGTTACACGTCAGATTTTCTTCAACGACACGCCGATTGTAAGCATTGAGGAAGAATTTATAACAAAATTACGAATTGTCGACTTGTCGTTGAGAAAATTTGCAATAGATCGAGTGTTGATTACGGCACTGATTATTTGATAAAATTGAGATATTAGAAATCAATAAAATGAAGACACTACATTAATTTTCTTTGGTTTGCCCTATCTATCCCCTATCTATAAAAAGAATTAATTGATATACAATACAATTTTTCTCACTACTACCCTACTTTTATTAAATTTTAATCCTATTATAATTTCGTCCTTTAATAAAGTAATTTATCTATCACGAGTATAGCAATTTCTTATCACGAACTGATCAAAGGAAATATATTTAAAACCACATTATTTTTAAGTAAACAGAATACGTTGAAAAGAATTGTAGTGAACGATTAACGGGCAGGATATTAATAAAAAATAATTGATCTGCTTTTGTTCCCAATAAATTGTCCCGTTTACGCGACGCATGGACGGTTGGCAAATTTTCGACGATAGAAAATATTCTTCGGCCGTTGAACACTGTTTCAACGAGTGTTATTAGCAGGTGAAAATCGCGGTGTGGCCAGCGATAAATTGCCAGCCGGAAATTTTAGCGCCTATAAATTATCTTTCAGCAGGATGCTTCCATTTTTCGCGGTATTTATTTGCAAGGAACAAAATACGATGAATGAATTACTAACTGGCCGTGAAATTTCGCGAATTTTTCTCGCAATAACATTTTTCAGCCGATAAAAAAGCATATTACACGATGACAAATGGAAAACAACGATATTGGGTAAAGATGCATCGACGAGCTATGATTCCTTTTAATAGAATTATATTGTATCTGTAGTACTTCCATCTTTTGTTATTTTTATACTATTGGCACAATTATTTATCAGTGAAGTGCAGATGTTTGTGCACTTAAGATGCATAATGCAAATAGATTAAGGTGCAATCTATTTTTTATTATTAATTACTAGATTATAAAAACTTATATGTATTGGCATTTTGGGATAATAAAATACCTAGTTGAGTTTGTTTTAAATAAAATACCTCCTATTTTGCTTTTCATTTGATAAAAATAAGATAAAAAAATTAATTCATCGCCATAAAGATATATACTCAGCAGTCTATAAATTCTATTTTATGTTATTTCTAATTCTCAAAGCTGTAAAAATGAAAAAACACATTGCACAAATTACGAATGTTGAATGTTTCAGATTATTTAAGCTTTGTTTAAACCATACGTGTATGGCTGTTACATTAATCATGATTCGTTTAAATAAAAAAATATTTTGAATAATAAAAAAAAAAAAAGAAAACACCCAAAGCTATAATTTCATATGGAAAATAAAAATCAACAGCCATATCCATAAAAAAAGTTTGTTTTCCAAAAGTTATACAGTCTCGAATATAATACAACTTTTGTTTGACGCAATTTTTTTAGTAAAATTCATGGAAAAATCTGGGAATTTCGTGGCAACATTTATGTGGTACACCCTTTATGATGAATTACACTGAAGCAGCGAAAAGTAGCGTTGACAATTTCATAAAAATAAAGCATGTTGATAAAATTTCAACTTTTTTTTTACACTGAACTAAAGCAGGGAGAAAATGTATTTTTTTTAATGTATTAAAATTATTCCCAGTAGATCTGTAAAAATATGAAATTTTTATGTTACATATATTATTTTACAATTTAGTGTAGATCCAAGATCTTCTATTTAAATTTTACTTTTAATAAATTGCCATTATTTGATTTTTTAGAATTACTGAAAATTCGTACGTTACACCGAAGACAATATATTTTTATTTAAAATAATTGTTATGTTCCATATTTCAGACAATCTTATGATTGAGTATAAATGAACAAAGTTGCATTGTACATGGAATTACATAAAAGTTAAAAAATAAATTTTGAAAGTTTACAAAGGTATAACATTTAAAAATTTCTAAGATCTTAAAACAAAAAAAGGGTTAAAGAAAGGGTTAAATGGACACTTGCGTTATCTACCAAACTCCTAAACTATCCGGACGGACAAAAGAAGAAGTAAAAGAACTCGAACCGATAGTTTAATGACGCTCTTAACGCGAAATTTGATTAAGCGGCAAGAGTTAACGTCCCATAACAATAAGACAATCCCAATTGTCACCCCCTTTCTTTTTCGGACCAGTTAACGGCGACGGTGATTCTTATCGGGGGGGTAGTTTCAGCCCCCGCGTACGCGAACGGAATCGCGTTTGTTCGGGAGATTACGTTACACTGGAACGAAATTCAACGACTGTACTTGGCAACGAAGTAATTCGAGGCAGTCCTTAACCGACCCCCTTCTTCTTTTCTGTCTCCCCCCTCGCCCGGTATGGTTATCCCTTTCTCGAACACTATCTACGCAGGCTTGCTTCTGGCTGTTCCACCGCCGCCACCGTGGCAGTATATCAACAATGATAGTTATACACGTACGTTATAATCGTAAATTAGCCGCGGCAACATAATATATTCGTGGGCTGGTTGGTTCGCGCGTATCTGTTTTATGCGATTATTATATACGACAGCAGCAGTCATACCTGGTGCTGCTGCCGCTGCTGCCTATCTTTCTTTTTTTTTTTTTAATTCTTCTTCTCATTTCTTTTTTTCCCCTTTACCTCCATTTCGACTCTCTTTTGCACGCTATACAACGATTCGGCCACAACTCAAATCACACGGGACACCCTACGTCGGTTGCTTCACTGTCCGGCGAAAGTTAATTGACCGACATTTTTTTCACCGGTGAAAAATCCTTCGCTAAACTTTATTTTGTGACAACGAAACTTATTAATCCTATTTCTATCATTTTTAATTGTCTTTTGGGGGAAAGAATTCATAATCGAAGTTTAGATACACGTAGATTTAATTAGGTTAATTATTGGTTTATCGCTTGGTACCGAAATGGTACCGGAGGGTAAGGTATCCCACTGTTCGACATAATAGTGAAAAGTTACCACTAATTGTGGATACCTATGATAATTAAGCTGGCCCATCGTCAATTAATAAGTTTGCAATGAATAATTAATAATTTAGAAATTTGGTAACTTGGTAACCAGTAATTCAGAAAAATAAAATCTCCTAGGAAATCTCTTCCGAAAATTTTCTCTGGGAAAACTTTCATCCCTCCCGAGAGTGTCTCCTCAGCATCGCCATTTTCCCTAGGAAAGTCTATACCGCTCAACAGTATATACATTATGCAAACAATTTCACGCATAAAAAACAGGAAATGCACGACATTCGCCTCGCAAAATGCAAAACGACCGTTCCCTCTAACCAAAAAATGAAAGATCAGGCAGTAAACCCGAGACTCGAGCGTCGTACCGGGCACGGAATAAAATTAAGAAGACATCTATCCCGAGCATCGACGTAGGGGTTCCCAATGAAGATGTCCAGAAGGATGTACCATAGTACAGCGAAATGGGGAGGCGAGCAGGGGAATACAGCCTGTTTCACGGAAACCACGCCGCAGAAACGCATACTTGGCTTGATCGTGTTGATGATCGTGTTGTTTGTTCCCGAGAAACTTCTTAATCCTCCTTCCTCGCCAGCGAGAAATAATTTGCTCGCGAAAAAGGAGGCTCGGGCTTATTTGCATGTACACCCGGGACGCGGATTACAACGTAAGCGGTCTTGCATCGTACGTGGATCCCCGGGGAGGGAGGGCGATAAGGGGGGGACTTCTTCTTCGCGCCCGGTAATATTTTAATGGTCACGGCAAGATTGCTGTACCATCGTTAAATCATACCCAGCTCGCTGTTGCGCCTCCTTCTCGCCTTCGTTCCTCTTTTCCTTGCCTTCCCTCTTGCACCAGCGCCGCGGACTGCCGCGTGCGTCTCCGGGTATCACATCCTCATTACGGATTATTCATTAATCGGGTAGCCCGAGTACCTCGTACCCCGTTTGAGTTATACACGCACGATCTGGCACCTTCGTTCTCACGCGGGGAGGGGAAGTCACAGGGGGGTATATACCCTTTGCGTTTTACGCGCCGACGTTTACATTTACCTAGTGTTGTCGCGGGACACGGATAGTATTTCACGTTATCGCACGACATGTTTGGTACTTTGGTTAGAATTATATAAAGAGCATCGTCATTATCCACCCACGAGCCGGGGACGAGGTAACGGCGATTTTTCACACGCGTTGCGTCACACGGAAACGATTTCTCGAAGAGCGTCGAGGTTCAAGTAATTATTCGGTTCGTTCAATTCCATTTGGGATGCGTGAAAGATTAAATTTTGACGATGGATTTTGGATTCGATGAGTATAGGTACAGACGATATAAATTGCATCGTAAACTCTTTCTTTTTAATTAATGAATAGTGTACATTTTCTAGGCTTGGGTCACGATTGCCCAATTTCATTCGAGCAAATGCAGAATGGGGAATGGTAATTGGCAACAGATATTATTTGCTGTATTCTTTTTCCGTCTAGTCGTATGGCCCCTTCAGGAAAGCGGTAAGACCCCACGTCGCGATTCTTTCGATTTCTCGGAAGGTTTCGAATTTCTCGCGAGCCATAAGCTCAATGTAATCTGCCATTGGCATCGATTCGTCTTTCGTTTTTCAGTTCAAGAGCTTAACACGACCTTAAATAATTCTTCAAGAACTTGCCCTCATAGTTAGTGGTTTTCTTCATTACCATTAATTATTACAACTTTATTACATTTAATTAAGTTAAAGGGACAATATTTGATAGATAGTAATAGATAAGTATTCGACCCTATAAAGTTCCTAAACAAACCCAGAAAAAATTCTAAACAACTGCACAACTTGAAAGAAACTCTGACAAACATTTCAGAATTTGATAATATCCTTTTAAAAACCCATAACAATAAAATGACACAAATGACCTGGTTTAAAATATGTGTACCTACGAAGGGTTAAAAATCATGGAAAAAAGAGAAAAATGAAATAGACACATCCATTGGCTTTATGATCCCATTGTTACGTCGCGACAAGATGAAAGCGTTCCAAGATGGTGTACGCAGAAGGAGAATGCCAGAGGCGAAAGAAGGGACGAAGAAGAAAGCGGGTTACGAAGGCGAGCAGGAGGATGGAATGCAGACGCGTGTAAGCAGGGAAACCGCTGTTATCGAATCGTCGAGCAGAAAATCGTCGCGAGTCGCGCGCGGTTCCAAAGAGGAGCCGCACACCTTTTTTTGCGGCAATGATCGCAATTGGAAGCAGCCGTGAGCCGATTCGATACTCTGGCTACCATTCGGTTTCCTCTCGAATCGTCTCGGGAACCGGTTGTCATTGAGCGCAAGAAACATCTTTTCGCTACCGCACCGGACAGCTGTACGCCCTATCGATGACAGTTACATGTCAATACGCGATCGAAGACGGTCGAGACCATCTTCTGCTTTCCGGAAAAAAACCATCCCCGAGAGCCGTGCACCGGCAACGTCTGTCCCTCGAATTCATTTTATGCGAATCAAATTTCTTTTTTGGCAGAAAATCGGTTCGCCACGTTTGTTGTTATGTGTCAACCCCCTATATATAAAATATGTATCTCAGAATATCATTTTAATTCAATGATATTTCATTATAAAATTTCATTTTAGAAGACAGGAAATATTTATATAATAATAATTGCTTAATTTTATAGAGATAGATAGTTGTAAAAAAATATCTAGCAGACAAATTTAATTATTATGCTATAACAACGTATCTATATAAAATATCTAAGTAACTGGCATTGCCAGTTCTCGAATTTTTTAATAATAACAAAATCGTGTGCGATTAAATTTCACCCATGATGTCCTTTGGGGGTTAAAAAAAGATGGCGAAATAAGGCAATATAAATGGTGAAAATTCTAAACAAAAAGTAATCTCAGAAAGCATTTTGTAACCCTCTGAATGTCATGCTCGCGAGCAATTACAGTCTCATCAATCTTATAATTTATTTACGACCCGAATAAAGCTTCGCTTGGTCCAATCGAAACGAGATTTTGACTTTAAAAGGCGAAGGTTGTCTTTTTTCAAGAGAAACTTGTCAGGAATCCTATTCACATAATACATCCTGCTGCGAGAGCAACGACGATAAATGTTCGGATCTCTGGCAAGAAAAATAGCACGTACATGGCGAGTATGGGCAAGTTAACTGGATAACTGAAAAGTTTCTTTTCCTGGAAGCGGAATTCATCTTATCCGTCGTTGGACTCGGGGATCGACGTCTTGACAAGTTCTTCCTGTTTTGACGAGCACCGCTTTCTTCAACTTTTTCTCCTTCTTTTTCCCTCGCTCGGTTTGACTTTAAATAATATTTTGACATGTGGAAGAAATAATATAAGAAATAATTGCTCTCAACGATCAACTATTAAATACACAGACACAACTTTGCTTTCTAATTCAATGAAAATATGAAATAAGTAAAAATGTATAAATATTACTAAGAAATAAGGTTTCAGTCTAATTCGTCTATTATGATTGGTAAATCCTCCACGATAAAATTTCTATCATAAATTTCAAAGTTCCTTCTTCATCTTTTATTTGATTTAATGCAAAGTTAAATCATTTTTATAGTGCAGAAATTATTTGACCCAGTTCTATCGATAAAATCTCAAAAATATTATTCAGAACCTAAGGCATCGACTTACCGATGACAATCATTTTCTACATAAATAAACGAGAAAAACCAGTGGCCAAGAATCTGACTCTGACAATGATTACGTTTCGTTCATCATCGTCCCCGGATTCATACACGTCGACGATCGAAGTTTCACACTGTATCTCGTGTTATTGTCAACCGGCATTGATAAACGCGCTAATGCATTCTGTCCGCTTCGATTTTCCATCGGTACGCGTGATCTTTACAGCGAGCAGCGGAAAGACGGAGGAGTTCGGGGCTGACAAGGAGATCCGAGGAAAATCAGTTGAAGCGGAGATATATCCTAGATGGATTGTCCCAGGCTAATGACGTTCGTAGTACCCCGGGACTGGACGAGTTGTCGAGGGTGTCCAGAGGGCAGGGACGAGAGGAAGAAGAGGACTAGGAGCTGTCAACGCTGCCATGTGTCACTCACGTCACTCCCTTCGACTGCTCTGTTGTTCCGAGGCTCGGTCTGCTACTCCACTTAGCCGACAGTCGGACCTGTCGTGTCCCCTCTGTTCGCTGCTGTAACTAACACCTTGTATTCGTCACCCCTCCGTCTGTTACCGAATGAATGAAAAAAAAAAAAAGAACTAAGAAGAAGAAAAAAGAAAAAAAAGAAAACCGGAAGCCAGTCGAGAAATTGTCTTGAAACAACGCGAACAACTGTCCCCTCGGTTGGCTATAAGTGGCCAGCGAGACTTGCAGCACGCGTTACTTCGGTATTTCATCGAGGTTACAGCTGCTGTTGGTTCACTTTCTTTGTAGCATGCTTCCCGTTCGTAACTGGGAGGAATGGTCGGTATATTCGCGGAACCAAGGGGGAGGGTAGGAGAAACTATGCGGTTAGCCCTCTATCTTGATATATCTTTTAATTCTTTGAATTGAACGGTTTCTTCAGCAATAATTCGAAGCAAAATTTGTGTTTTACACCTTCACAGAGATCTGAAGCCCTGGCCGACTCTATCGAACGATAACTCGTGGATTGATTAGCCAATTAACCTTTACGTGAACAATGAAGTATCGAGGAATCTATTTCAACTTCAACATTTCAAACTGCTTGTAACAATTTCTATGCTGAACATGAGAATTGTATTAGAAGTAGAGAAATATAAAAATAGATTGTAAGATAACTTTGTAGGGTTTTCTTCTTTCATTGAAATAAAGTTTTTTAATTAAAATGAGGAATTTTCTAATTGCATATATTTCGTGTTTTTTGTATGAACAATACCTTAAAGGGAGGAACGTAGACTGATTAAATTGAAGTAATTAAATGGATGTTTACCGATGTAATTGTTTCTGATTAAAAGTTGGACCTTCAATGAACAAACAACAAGAATTTTTATTTCGATTTTAATTGCATTTCAGATCATTTTTATTTGAAATTTCTCATGTTTAACGTTGCATCTGTTGCAGAGCCGGGCAATTTTCAAATAATTATTTCGTTCTCGAACACACAATAATTGTGCCATTCTATTTTAAGAAATAATTGTTAAAATAATTATCTGATTTTCTATACCGTAAAATAATGAAATACTCGAAATCAATATTCAAAATAAAATGGCAAAAAGATGTACAAAAAACTGCTTATTTCCAATTTCAATTTCAACACCTGATCTACATCATATCAGTTATCAAACGTCCTTTTATCTTCGAGGCAAGATGGTCCGTTAATTGCCGAATAAATAAATTAGAACCAAGACGCGCGCGTACAAGAAGGACGAGAACCCTTGACTCTTTTCGAAGGATTTACCACTGGAGGAAGCGAGAAGTTGAAGAGAGGAGGAGGAGGGGGAAGTTCCTGGTCTTTGCAAAACGAGCAATTTATTCTGTTAAGAGTGCCGACTGAGACGCGCAATCATGGGCTCGGTCGAAGTTTGCCCGCTTAAATGGCCATGCTTCCGAACTGGGGTGGCTAATCTTCCAGCGAATGAGCAGCAACGGAACCCAGAGGGCTCTTCAACGGCGAGAAAGGAACAGTTTGATGGAGGGTGATCGCTGAAGAAACGAAAAGGACGGAACGGAAGACGGCTAATACTTCCGTATCAGCTTTGACAGCGAAAGAACTGTGAAATATCCTTGCGTATGATTTATCGTTTCATCGACGATTTGCATATCCTTCCAGACGCTGGTCCTGTATCTTCTTTGATACAATCCTTTCGTTGTTCGTCGCTTCATCCAGCTCAGTTTTCCCACACGATTTAAAAGGTTTAATTATAAAATGAATGGATCAATCAGAAGGATTATCAAACTGGAGGAGACTACGTTGGCCAAAGAGTATTCTATCGGCGGTGGAATAAAGTGTTCCAGGGTCGGCGCGAATATGAAAAAGGCACGAGGGGGACAGATAGTGGAAAGTTTGAAAAATAAATAACAAGGTGCTAAGCGATGAAAAGAGGACGTCGTCCCCCTCCGCGAGCGAGAAAGAGGAGGAAGGAAGATCGGGGAACTGAAATCCGTCGGTGATCCGTTCAGAGAACGAGACAGAGGGGTAGGGAAACAGAGAGGGGGAACCCCTGGGCTGGCTGCGGTCGAAAGGCCTGTTTAACAGATTTAAAAAATCACCAATAATTCCAAGTAGGGAGGCTGTTTGCTCGGCCGGAGGGGTAAGGTATGTAACTACCGAGCGGAGCAAGTGAGACCTCTGCGGGGATGCCAGCGAGAATGTCATTTTTCATTTTAATGGTGGCTTCTTTTCGCTTTGCCTCTCTCTCTCTCTCTCTCTTCGTCCCCCGTCCTTAGGCCACCATTCTTAGCCTTTCACTCTTATTTTCATCCCGGCCCACGTTTCCCCCTCCCCGTTACCGTTTTATTTGTTTCTCTTCTTCAACGATCGTTCCATGCTCCTTTCATCCAACGGCCTCATCTTCCGGTTACTTTGTGCCTCTTTCTCTCTCTGTTCCATTCTTTTTCGTCCTGTTCCTTGTGGTCGTCGTCTCCTCCGCTTCCTATTCTTCTTGTTACTCCTCGGTTCAACAGCTTTCTTTTATCCCGGCGCGAACGTCTTAATAGCCTGCGGCTTCTCTTCGCGCCCACTGACACCCCACCACCGCACCCTTACGCCCATCCCTCCGCTCCTTTCTTCTCGTCTCTCCTGGATACCGACTCCCGGTGACGTTCGCGTCGAAAACCGGTGTAACTGTATCGATCTAATTTCCCCCCTCGATTACACCCTGACCCCTTCGTCAACAATATTTATATTTTAAGGATCTGAATGATTTTTGGGACCACCTGTTTTGCAACGACCAATATTTATAGGGAATAGGAGCATTGAAGTATCGGAAAATTAATTTGTTTGAGTACTTCGTAATATTAATTAGGACACAATATATTTAAGACTTTGGACTTCTTTTTAATTTTGAGCCGCGGATCGCCCACTTTGCATCGATCAAAGCGCACGAACCGTCCAGGGACTATAATTTCTGGGAAGTTCGGCCAGTTATAAGGACTCTCGGTCTCTGTTTCATTCTTTGCTGGTCGAACACATGGGACAACCGGTTAGAAAGAGAGAAAGGGGGGGAAAAAAATGCACACGCGTCTCTCGATATCCATTCGTGTCAGTGGGGTGGCGAGCATAATGGCAGATTGTACGAAAAGTCTGATTTATCACTCGCATCGCCCCGGGGGTATTTATATTGGGAGACGTAACGAAATGCGACATAATAGCTCTCGCCCATGGAACCCCGATGCATCCTGTAAGCCTTGTAACAGCGTGACAAGACCGCTTACATCCTGAAATAGGCTCCTCTTTACCGGGGTAACTGCTTCGCTTATTATTTTCGCGATAGACCGTTCCATTTCGCGGTGCAGTTCCTTCCACCTCGAAACGAGACCTTTCAGATGGTTGTCAACAGTACCGATTCTCTCGTAACAAATTACTTCAATTAACCCTTCTGTCATGAGTGGAGAATTTAGAAATTTTTAAGTGTTGGACTTTTGGGAAGTTTCAAATCTCGGAACAAAATTAGAATTTTTGTACCTAATAACACCAATAAATTTAAAATGCAATACCACGAAGGGTATAATGATCTTTGGCAGACAATAAAATAAAAATTATTAGATTTTGTATTAATTCTTTATATATTATCCATTGATTTCATTGAAAATTGTTTAGAATGGGATTTATTATGTTTTAACGTCTAAAATATCAACTCATTTTTTTTTTCGTATAAATACGATTGTTCTCAAAGTATCGTGAAAATTGCCAGGAAAAAACTTTGGATCGGTCCCAGAAAAAGTATAAGAAGAAGAGATAGGGTGGCGAAGAAGAGTAGAATTCTATCGAAAGACCATTTCCCCGACGATGTTCCGAGTGTTCCCGGGAAAACAGGAATGGGGTCAGGGGTATGCGGGGCGAAAATTGGGTGTCACAAACCGGCAGGGGAACCGAAAGAAGGAGAGACAGAGACGGGGGGAACGCTACATCGTGGAGTGAATGTCATTTATACCGGACGATGCGGCACACATTGTTAGCCGCGATGACGGGAACAGGATCCCTGTCAGGTATTGTATATTTTTTGGATCGCGATTTAGCCGTGATGTACGGCTGCGGCTTTGCGCGTTACACTAGACATATACGCTCGTTCGTCCATTAGGTTATAGCGTTATTACGTGTACATACGTGTACGCGATACCACTTATCCGAAAAACGCATCGCGACCGCTGCTATCCTCGTGTTCTTCCCGATCCGAACAAATTATGTTTGCCATCACCGACGGGCAAATTTATTTTTTACATTTCTACCACCCCTATAACTTTGCACCCAAAGTACTGTAGCCGTTTCATTTATTTGTATCAGCTATGTTGAAGGATATTTTCTTTCTAATATGAGAATCAGAAAAGGGTAGCTAATAGAAGAAGTGTTACCTGTGCAAGTCAAAGACCATTTTGCTTCGATAAACTTTGAAAGGTTAGATAATGATCGATTCTTTGGAGAACGTTAAAGTCCGTGTTGGTTTTGACACGGAACCAGAAGAGATGAAATCTGCACGATGCAAGAGCCAGGTACACGGTTGCAAATGCAACAAGACGTTCGCGACCAGAGCTAGTAAGCCTCCTTAAGTCCGTAACTCTGCCGTGATTTGTATCCTCCCTTGGTCTGTCCCTTTCCTCTGTTACGCAGAGAACGCGTATTCTCTGCCCTCCCCCTACACGTATCCAGCTCGTCTCTCCACTGGCAGCCTACCGAGCAATTAACAAGTCCCCCTCGAGGGCTAATCCCGCTAATCCCTTGACTGATGCCACCCCCCCCCCGCCCTCCTCCCCCACCCAAACCTTTCACCCCGTTCCACGTCCCTGCTCCTCTGGCCTTCCTTCCTTCACCTTCGTCCAGGATACCGTCGGCTACCAGCATCCACCGTGTTCAAAGGATCCTCGGATGTCCGACGTTCAATACGGGACTTTCAACGATAGCCACGGATCCTGGTCACGCCACTTAATCCTCGTTAGAAGAAGACTCACAGTAGCTGGACGACTCTCTTTCTTCGTGATTGTTCGTACTTGGCTGCTCGCTGGACTTCATCAATTTTTCACGAGTGACGGAAATGACGACACGTCGGTAGGGCGAGACATGGATAAAATTTGAACGTGCTATTACTTTCAAGAATTTTGGCCTTGTATTGCACAAGTATTAATATTACTCGACTTTTCAATGGCAGAGACTGGATCAATCGTGAAAATGTTCAATAATTGGGAAACCCATCGATGTAGCAAGAACTTTAGAAGTTCTGATAATTCATTAATTGATTAATTTTGATCTAATAACACTGCGATTTACTACTGTTTACTGATACATTTTTGGTGAAATTTTATCTAATTTGATATATAAATAAAGTTCTATCAACGTTTGTGTTTATTCATTCATATAAACGAAAAAATTCGTAGTGACATTTAATAAAAGAACATGAAACTCCCCTAGGGGTATTGATCGCGGTTTTAGCTCAATCATCGTGGACACTCATCATTCTACATTATTATCCTTCCGCCGCAAAGCCATTTGCAAGGTACCCTTAGGGGCAAGGATTATAAGAAGAACCTTAGAAAAATCACTTATCGGCTTCGTTTGGGGTTTACGAGATTTAGTGCTACTCGAGTGGAGACTGTTAATGGGAAAATTATCGTTCCCCCATTCTTTTCTTTTTTCGTTACGATACCAATCATTCCATTTATTATCGTTGAAACTTATGTCCTCGTTTATATCTATTTTATTGAATATTCATTCCTCATTTGATATTTCTGATACTAAACAACATTCAATATAAAGCTGATTTAAATTAATTAAATTATACAGCTGTGAGAATTTATTTGTTTTGAAACTTTCATATTTTAGAAATCGGATCAAAAAACGAGTCTCATGATTGTACAATCGGATAATTAAAATGAAACTTAGTAATTTAAGAATATTATAAAAAAATCTATGGTGTTAAAACTTAATTAGAATTTTTTATATCATATCACGTTTTAACTCAAAAGGAAATTAAAACGAAAACAGTTATATTACAATTAATGTTAATGTAACGGTCGATCAAAGGAGAAAAAGGGAAGGTGACACGGGGATAAAGAGGCACGGTACCCGTGAAAGAACGAGCGAGGTAAAATACCCTAAAAGCAATCAGCTGGAAGCAATAACGATGATTTACAGCAAACAGCCAACAGCTTAGGTGTTTACAGGGGTTTTTCGTGTCGCCATGTAAGAAGAACACGGGGTGAAACGATTCCGTGAAGGTACAAAGCGGTTCAAGTTTGCAGCCAAGTTATTTACGCCTCATATCTTTCAGTTTGACGAATATAAACGTCCAAGATCTACCCTGTGTTCGGTCTTACACCAACAAACGGTCTTTAACTTAATATCTGTATTAAGTTCAAATTTAAAATAAACAATCGGATTAACCCTCCTCCGGACCTTTGAGTTATTATATTTCTAGAATTGATAAGTTATAATCAAGTTTGTTCTTCAAGAAAGCTTAACCCTTTCCACTCGGATGTCCCTTCTGAGGGGACATAACAAGAATGTAGGCTATTTTTATAAATTTTGATTCAAATATCATTTAAATTTTATACTGCAACATAGAAATCTGAAATGTTCTAAATTAAACTCAGTTTTACGACAAAGAAAGACACATATTAAAAAGCCTTATCGGGAAAGCCTATAGTTCGATATTGAATTTTCAGCAAAATTTTTGTCGTTCTTCTCCAACAAAGAATTTATGACATCGATGGAATGTATACACGTTAAGAGTATAACAGGACTTTCAAACAGGAGGATTTTATCGTGGTGTTTTCTGCCTACTGAATAACACCGCCACTATAAACTATAAACCTTGGCTAAGACCTGAATAACGACAGCGAACGGTGTCCAATAAAAAATAATAAAAGGAGGAACCTGGCAGAACCTTCGAGCCGTATGGAGAAAAGAAAGACATCATCAGGGTTCCTTTCTGATCGGACAATAGTCGAAGAAGGATCTTCACCTTCCGTTCGTGATTTTCGTTTCAATTATTCGACGTTTTACAACCTTGCTTGTAAAAATTTCTACGGATGATTCGATTTAGTGACACTCAAAGAGTCCACGTGGATATAAAATAAAAAATGGTAATCGTCAAAATTAATCGGACAATTTATGACGTAAATTGGCAGAGGAAAAAGAAACCTGGGACAAATAATTTAACGTTCTACAAAACATTACTTTTTTAATTCTCCAATTTCTAAAGTTTCTATCTACTAATAAAATAAAAAACATAATTCAATAATCTTTCAAAATTTTTAAATGAACTATAATGTACCCGATCAAATTTTACCTAAATCATTTTAAAATTTAATTCTATTCTGAAATTAGAATAAATATTAGAATATTTATTCCAAGACAGAAGTCTTTGAAAATATTGTTTAATCATGAAAATACCTTTAAAAGTATAAAAACGTATCTGTTTATATAAATACAGAAAACTTATTTAAATTGATTGTTGGATAGCGAAATAACGTAGAAACGTGCAAATTTATTGACCACAAAGTTTCAATGTACGAGAGATTATTGATCTGATCGTTCAGAAAACCTGTTCTTTTTTAATAACCTCGGGTCGGAAAGACGTAGATAAGGATTTCATTTATTAAAGCAAGATTCATCTGCCATCGAGCTCTCCTGATGATACAGGTATATATCACTATCCTCAGGTCTAATAAAGTGATATAACAAGAAACTAGAAATGTTTGGTCCATCTGGTTATATGTTTCTTCGTGTAAATTGAAAGAAACCACAATGCACACTTTTTAATGTATACCCTCCTCGTTTTATAACCTTCTGTAAAAGATTTGATGACATCATCCATAAATGTCTGCCGTATAATTGTCCATTTCCACTGAAATATTGTACCCTAACGTTCATTTAATAATGTTCATAAACCTAGATTCTTCGAAATCATTGGAAAAGAAAAATATCAGATGGATCATCATATCCTTGTGAAAATAAATACTTTTTATCACTGTCGAATTATATTTGTATGGCGAATTTCTTGGAATTAAAATTATAATTACTTGATTAATATTCTTCTTTATGGAGACTACAGTTGTCCACCCCCAAATTTTTGAATTAAGAATACTTCAAAATCTATGCACACTTCTATTATTCCAATAAGAATTAAAATAACGTAATAGCAGAAATGTAATTTTTAAGCCCTTAAATTCCTTAAAAAAATATTCAATAAATGATAATCTAGATGTTATTTAAAGAATTACCTATTACGAAACACTTTATATCGAATCATTGCCAAATCAAACGTTTTTCGTTAAATTTACTAACGAAAGAATTGATTAGCGAGCGGATATTCATTCAAAACAAATTAAATTTAAACACTTATATTCCGTCGAAACGAAACAATAAAATTGAACAAAAATGACCTACTTCTTGCTCGTCAGAGAACGAGCGCAATCTCTGCACAATAAATTATTTTTAATATTAACAGCTTTGATATTTCATTATATCTAATTAATCGCATTGAATAAAAATATTTGGAATTTTCAATTGTTCCGAATATCGTGTCCCGTGCCGTACCAAAATTTTATTCCAATAAAAGCCACATGTCCGATTATTTCACAAAGGATAATAATAAAAAAAAAAAAAGAATTTCAACGGACAATACCCCGGCAGATTAACAAATGGCAGATACCCAAAAAGTGTTATCTTTTATGGACAATACAAGAAAGAGCCCTGCACGTTACGAAATTTATATTATACTGATAAACAAATTCTTTTTGAAACGTTCCGGTCATTTTTGTGGACAAAAACATCAATGGAACCGACCGGTGGTTCTATTCAGGATAACGTTGAAAGAGCGGGAAGAGATGTTAGAGTAAAATGGTCAAATGTACACGTATTTTGAGCAACGTGTTTCGCTTTTCGATGATCCGAGCCCGGCTTTGATGCGTCAAAGTTATGGTTATTGAGACAAAACGATCGTCGATGCAGGTACACGAAGTAGGGACAGAGGGGTTGAGAGGAGGGGGGATGGCTCAGAATAGGGTGACCACAGTGAATCGGCAGCAGATGGCGGGCATCAACGTTGGCAAATTGTAAATTAACGGGACATCAGTCCACTTTTACCCTCCCCCCCTCTGCAACGAGCTTCATGGTCAAGTTTGCCAATAAGAGACGCCGTGCACCCCTACCTTCCGCCGCTTTTTTGCCAGTTTTCAATCTTCTTCTGGGATGCTGCACGATTCGTCGTCGCAACGTTACCACGACATGATCAAGAAACTTTGACAAGACGACGCGGAAAGATACGACAAGTTGAAACAGTTGTTGGACAACAAACTATGATAAGTTGCTAACGTTTCTTTCCTTTTACCTTTAAAAGAGGGTGGCAGGAAATGGCTAACTTTATTTTATTTTAACACGGCAGCCAAGTGTTAAAGGATTCAATAAGAAATTCTATTATCACCAATGTTATTTGACCACCACACTCCTTTTGCAAAAGGACTAAATTTTGTTTTTGTACCTTTCGATAAAACTGACAAATACAAGATTTCATTAAACATTTAAACTCCAGCCAAATCCTATATAGCTAAGCTTCCATCATTAACAACTGCCAAAAGAACTTTGTTACGTCGTCCACAAAAATTCAACCCTAAGAGGGTTAACAGTGTAACGGTATAAAATCGGACGAAATTCGATCCAAAAGTGTAAAACTTCAATTTTAATAAGAACAGCAGAACTGGGAGCAAGGTTGAGCGTGAAAATAGAAAAGGTCCTTTCGGTGATGGAAAGATCAAGAGCAACGCTCGGACGAGAAAGAAGAGGAAGCTCGGTCGATTTGGTAGATTCTGGGGGCCCTGTGGTGAGCCACGAAGAGGTGCTCAGAAACAAATCGACCGGGTCCAGAGAAAGGAAGAGAGGAGTAGGAGGAGGAGGAGGAAGTTTACGATATCCAGAGAGGCCACTTTTTCTCCGTCCTTCGCTACGCTTTTGCATGCGGATGGTAAGAGAGGACGGAACGATGGCCAACGGAGGACGGGGGGCGGATAAAAAGGTGAAACAAAAAGCCGATTATGTAACCCGCGGGATGAAATACGGATGTTGGCAGCGAGGGGAGGGCAGAGCGTCGGCCCCGACACAATAGGGTAATTTTCACGCGAGATTTGGGAGGCGATTTCGCGAGAGAAGGAGCCTCCGACAACATCTTCCATCCACCCACCGACGGAACGTTGTCCTTTTTTTTCCCGCCCCGGTTACGATTCTTCTTTCTTTCTCCTTCTTTCTCGATAAGCCGTCTCCCCCTCCGCCTAACCACTCCTACCCTCCTGTAACTCCGCTACCAACCCCCGTAGGGTCCATGCGCGTGAGATACGACCGTCGGGGCTATTTCAATGTACCGACGCGTTTGTTATTTCGACCAGTTTGTTATTCAGAACCGGCAACGCGAGCCTCCACGACAAATAGTCCTCCTTCCACCCCTGCCACACTTCGCTTCACCTCTCACCTTATGCCAGAACTCTTCCACGTTTCTTTCGTCGTGGTCATGCAATTCATCCCCCCACAGTTTCAACGTCTTCTTCCGTTTAACACTATTTTTCACCAAAAGGGATCATCCCCTATCGTTTGAATATAAATAATGAAATGGCAAAAATGAAAAGTGGAATCTTTTGAGAAAAGTCTTTGATCTTGTTGGTGCCAGTGAAAACAGACGTGTGTGGTAAGACACACTTAAATTCCAATCATTATAATTCATATCGATTAATTTTCAAATGTAACCGTTCATATGAGAACTTTACACTATTAGTAATACTCGGAACTTATTTGACTTTTTCTTTTATTAATTATTCGAGTATTTAAAATTTAAGGCGCCTGTCACCGGTGACCACCATGGCAGCCAACGTGTTAATCGGTGAAGACTTCTTGAAGAATATATAGTATAAAAGTAAGAAAATAATCTCGGCAAGGAACATCTTGTATATTTTATCCTGGACACGTCAGGATATAGAACACTGTTATTACCTATTAATAAAACGCGTGCTGTCAAAGCGTGATCATTTGCTAGGCAAAGTCGACGACGTGACCGAGTCGCGCGCGAGCCCCGAGTAGCATCGGGAAAAGGCGTTACGACTTTTCGCGAAATTTTATAAAACTTTTATGTATAACGTGAAATCGTTTCGCGTCGATAACCAGAAACGCGTACGATCCCATAAAACCGGATTTCTTTACGAATACAATTTCCTGTGCGGCAATTGCGTCGAAAGGTACCCGAGTGTTCCCTTCTTTCTGTTTCTTTCATTCTTTTTTTCTTCTCTATCTTTCTTTCTTTCTTTGCTTGGCCGCCTCTCACCCCAATCGCATATCCCACCTACTTACGGTACGTGTCGCCGGTATAAAGATAAAATCGTCGCCGATGAAAACGAGCTGACATTCTACCACTTTGACGACTATGAGATCACTTACCTGTAACAGAGAAGAGAAACGTGTTATTAGCTCGGGGGCCGTTGTAACGATTCAATAACTCCTACTCTGGCCTACAAAACGCCCGGTTGCAGGACACACGTACCGGGTGTTTTAACAAATATACTTTCGAACAATCCTTGCGACGTTACGGGATCGAACAGTCCCGTATTTCCCTCGAATAAATTCAACCACTGTATAAGAAAGCATACGCTAAAGGCAATGTTGAATAAATACCTGAATTTGAATAATATTCATATTACGGAAGCTGAAATTTTATCCACGATAAGTTTCATAATATATCTTGATAAATTCTAAAGTGATTCAACTACCCTCTATTTCAGTGAATTCTGAAAGGGTTAAATTTAAAGATAGATACACGAGGTTGTTAAAGTGAATGAAATTCGAAAAAAGGAAAGAATGTATCGTAAGGAAAAAATTGTAGGAAAGAAGATGAAAAAGTGAATGGAATATTTGTTACGGAAAAGAGATATTGGAACGGGGTGAGAGAAGGAGAGGAGGACGGAGATTTAGGCGTGTAATTGGCTCAGCTGGTGTTGACGCGATCCTATCATCAATACCTCATCAGCCGCCCCCGGGAAACCTGTATCTTCTCTCTCGTCTTCCACCCTCCCGCCTCTATGACCCTACACTGGTTACCTCCATCGGGATTCCCATCGTAGGTGCAACGAATATCAAGTAGTCGTTCTTGAAAAGTGGAATTCGCGGAAAGTTACTTAAACTTGTTTCGATAGATAGATGATAATTGCGATAAAATATTTATTCACAATGATACGAAAACCTTGTTTTAAAATGTAACCCTTCCCTCATTTTCAAATATAAGAAGGCGGTATAAATTTATTAATTAGATAAGTGAATGTATACCCAAGCAATAAAATTTGTGGGGACATTGATAAAATAATATTTCAAGCTTTTTATGAAAAATCATTTATTATTCCACGGCCAAGAATGAAATATTTTGTTACTAAAATGTTAGAGTAGTTAATCGCACGGGGGTTAATTAACGACTAAATGAAAAGTAAAAGCCTGAAATACTCTGACTTCTATTCAGAATTTTTGTCAAAAAACAAATATCAATTATCGTATCTTTATGCACCATTAATGTGCAAAATTATTCGAACAATTATGGAGTCCAGTGGAAAGATAGACGTTGCAGAGTGGCATGTAGAAGAGCAGATTGGCGATGTCAGGTACGTATCCGGTTCTGAGTTTATCGAGGGACGTCATGCATGTAGCGGATTAACCCTCAGGCTAACCTCCACACTTATAGATGCAAATCACAGACAATGTGCACAATTCAGAATTTATACACAAGTTTAGTACAAACGATCGAATGACTGACAATTTCATCCGTATCAAAATTTCCCCCTATTTATATATTTCATATCTTATTCGTGACTTTTGCATGTTTGATAACGTTGCATCCTATTATTAACCCTTTCATTGCGATAAACAACCCTGATTGATTTTGAAGAGCAAAAATGAACTAAATTTAAAAATATAAATACTCCCATTTGTAATTTTAAGTATCTGTTACAAATGAAAAAATTCCTAATAATATAGGTAATGAATTTTGATGCAAATTCGAGTATCAACCAAATATAGGGTAAAATCGTGTAACTAAATGGAAAACTACCCTTTTTAATCGCATTAATTTTGCACACCCGTGTATCGTATTTGTAAACGATCTGACGATAAGTGTTCGACGAAGGAACAGCAAGTTCCGTGGATTGATCGTTTCTCATCCCCTCCATCGGGGCGTTAATGACTATGATGACGATGATGATGCTACTGTTCCCGGTGGCCAGCAGTGGCCGGTCTGTTGGTGTCGTTATTGCCGTTGCCAGGTCAAGCAAGAGAGGCAGCAAATATGGGAGTGCTAATACCCAATCACGCCGCTTCCTCCGGCACGATACGTTCGATCGGCTAATTTTCCATAATTAATCCACGATAAAGTCGTCACCAAACGACAGGCACCGACCGATGCAGCTCGCGGTTCGTTTGCGCGAACGTCCAAAAAGACTTTATCGATTGCCCCCTGTCAGTTATCCAACCAATATGCCCGTACACGATTCTAAATAAAGTGTACGTAACATTCTAAACATTCTTTTTGCGAGTACAGAATATTTATTACCGATCTTTCAATGTGTCGATAATGATTGGGATTAAACTTGAAATATGGCTGTATCAAAAATATGAAATTTTGTCATATTTGAAGTGTAGGATGTGCGTGTGTGGCACGATATTATAAGGCAAGGGGTTAATATTAACCCTTCGGGCTCGTGTGGCGCCTCTGGGATGCCATGTGTAATTTACTGAAATGTTTTGAAATGAGATATTCAAGTTTCGTTTAGAATACAGTAAACTATTAAGCGACTATTTTTTTGTTTACACAAACACAGTGTAAGGTAGCGAGAAAGTTAAACAACAATTAATAACAGAAAAGGTAGCAATAATTTTAATTTAATTGCAGACTCTTTCCTACTTTTATTAACCAAACTTCAAAATACTATTTATCAATTTATTTTAAATTTATTTTAAATTTATTTTTAAATTCAGATAAGTTGACGAGTATAAAAAACATTTGATCACCTTCACGAGTCACTGTACTATATCATCCGAACGTGAAAATTACAAAGTAGATAAAAGCTCCCGTTGTCCGAGCGATACGAACAAAAGAGAGAAAAAAAAAGTTTGTGCTGTCAGGTAGACGGAATATATCCTTTTTCCTCAAAGAAATCTCATTTCGCAGGCGAGTCTCGAACGGACTAGGATTTCTGGCCATGCCGGCCACCGACCATTCCCGAGATGCGCCTCCACGTGAAGAAGAAACAAATCCGTGAACATCGAGTTAACCTCTTCCCACCCTGTATCTCCCCCCCACCTCCCGTCATCCCTATACAGATGTATACACTCACACATCGAGACGTTACCGTACGTACAATAAGGTAAAGTCTCATCATCCGCGGGATTTACCCGTGATAACACGTGCATCCTCGTTCCCCCCAGGGACAAAGATCCTGCACGGTTTTACGAGCGTCTGACGGTGTTGGACAGAACCACTGAAATACCGATGGAACAACACTGCTAAACGCCGTTATTCGTCATCTTTGACCCGTACTGGGCGGGGGCATCTTGTTTTATCCTTCCCGAGGTGTTTCGACGATGTTTACAGATACCACGCAAAGTGTTATTTATACAAATTTTTGTACGAACAATGTTGAATGTTCGCGGGTTATGTGGGCGGTTGGTGCAAAATTTAATTTCTATTTTCACCGTCGAACGTTTTAAACATCTTGAAATAATTACTGACTGTCAAAAAACGTTTGCAAGCCCAAGTGCATAAATAAAATATTCAAATATTTTTGACTCAGTGTTTTAGTACATCTCTGAAATATATATATTAAATATTTTATACTTTGATATAAGGAGATATGAAACTGGTACGGATTATAGTTTAATCTCGATTAGATAGAAAGAAAAAAAAGGGGGTTGATCAAAACCGGGTGTAAATAAAATTAATTTTGTATCGTTAATAGGAAACGAACGTCTGTCGGACGGTTCGATAATATAATCCAAAGTCGCTTCGATACAATAATAGCGGTGTTTACGGCAGCGTCGGGAATGACAGAGGGTTGGATGGACGAAAATGAGGGCGTGCGTGACCGCGGATCAACGCGGAGCGCCTTTTAATTTAGACAAATCGTCCCGATTAGCATAACGGGATAAATTATACTCGAGAACCCAACCGGATGGGGTGACGAGACTACCGAATCCTGGAGGCACGTTCAACGTTGGATGATCCATTGGTTAGCCTGGAATCGTGGACAGAACCATTTCCACACTGTCCCTCTTCACCCCCTGCCTTCTTTGTGCCATCAATTCTGCATCGTGGGATTAGAAATCCAAATCGAAACATTTATTAACATTTATGGAACCGAAATTTTCTTTTAATGAAAATAGTGGTCTCCACTTTTCAAAAATTTGTAGGTCCAATACAGTAATCAAATTTTGAACACGTTTAAATTTTACAAAAATAGAAGTTTTGGATATTTTGGTGCTGTGTCAAGGCACTTTAAAAAAAATTAAATTTATAAAATTTATTAAAATACCTTTGTATTAAGAAATGAAGAATTCAGTTTAAAAACGAACTGAACTCACTGAACTTTGAAAATATTAAAGAAGAGAATCTGTTAGGAACATGAAAATTTCGGAGCATTATATTTCTAGAAACTTAGTTATGTAAAATAATAAAATAAAATATTTTATGTAAGAATTTAAGCATCCAATTACAGTTCAATCATAGTCTCAGTAAAGATCATTTCGTTTCTTAAACGGCATACTCCTTTCTCTCCAGAAAATTAAAAGCCTGTTGTTTAAAACTTCATTTCAAATTCTAAAGTCGTAAAACGGACACTGATGCGCAGTTTATCAACGATCAAATTCATTACGAGTTCCGTTAGTTCGCTCACCGACCAATTTCCCGGCGATATTAATTAACAAGCCAAATGTACAATAGAGCATCGCGTACCCCGCCTGCATTTATGATAGCGGACGCGTTCTGGTAGTTACCCGGGGCTCGCGGACTTCCGGTACCAGTGACGACCTCTTCCATAAGTGCCGGAAGTTTTGAAGTCCCTCGAAACCCTTTCCCACAATTTCTCCCATTTCTAACAAATCCAATTTCCAAATAATAGAAAAGTATACAAAA
This sequence comes from Anthidium xuezhongi, assembly GCA_022405125.1. Classification (NCBI taxonomy): domain Eukaryota; kingdom Metazoa; phylum Arthropoda; class Insecta; order Hymenoptera; family Megachilidae; genus Anthidium; species Anthidium xuezhongi. Next base: position 4,575,993 of record CM039649.1, read on the forward strand.
GTGAACACAAATGAAAAATTGTTAAATCATTTATTATGGAATCGTTGAAATTTTTATAAACAACACTTTGCAGAATAATTTTAAACAAACGAAGCGATTTTATACGGTGGATTATTAATTGACATGGACGTTGCTTCAGTTTAATGGGAACAGGAATTCGTTTTTTGGAAAAGAAAAATCAAGTAGAGCCGAAGACGTAGAAACGGTTTTTATACCAAAATTATTTTTATATAAGGCTCCTTGATGCGTTACTAAAAACTTGATGCTAATAAAGTACTGAAAAAGACCCTGATCGTTTGGCTACCTTGGCTAATTACGAGTGGCGAATGGGGATGGTTTGACGTGTTCCTTTACCTGATCAAGGAATTAACTGTCCTTTTGGTCTGACCGGCGGATTTTATTCACTCATTTAGCTCAGTCCCTTTTAATATACCCTTTTCCAGATGTAAAACGTTAATAACGGATACAATAAATTATCTTGTAATGAATATTCCAATATAATTGTAAATAAATGAAGAAAATGAAAGAATAGAGAATAGACATAGAACTATCATACTCAGATAATAAAATACCTTCTTTTCAGTAGCCCGTCCGTCCGCGGATTGAATTGACAATTTCGAATTCTGATTAAAATCAATTATTCTACAAATATCTTAAAGTGAAACCTTCCGATGGTATTACTTTGATAATTATTTCTTTTGCCAGATTCAAAGTACAAACGTAGTGAATTTTGTATCAACTCAAATATGTAACTCGACATTTTTCATATTTTCAAATGTTATCCCAGATATTGGATATAACGGGTTAAATTATTATTTCAAACAGCTGTTTCTTATTCTCAGGTCTGACTTCTTATTCGCACACGTCGGAACGCTTCTCGATATAACTGATAATAAATATATAAAGATCCCGACAAAAACCGACAAAAAGAACTCTTATTCCGAGCAACTGTTATAAAGAATTGAAATTTCTGTTCGTACTTATTTCGATTCTAGTCATCTTGAAATATGCACGGCACATGGTAGGCTACCTTTTATCTCAAATTAAATAACCATCCAAAGATACAAAAATATCCTGTCATTTCGTTTCCGTTAATTTAAGGACCGAGAAAAGCAATCAACTCCTGTCTTTCGATTTAAATTCAATCGTTTACAACCGCGTTCCGTCGAAGCTGGAAAGTCGAGAGTTTCCTGAAGACTGATACGTTTGGGAGCCGTGGTCGCCGTGTTAAATGGGTCCGTGGTCGTCATCCTGGCCGAAGCGGCGGGTCCAACTTTTATTATCTTCGGCGAGGTCCGCTCAAGGCGACGCTTCGAAACGACCGACAGAGGAGTTTTTTAAGGATCACCGGTATAAACGCGGACAGCAAAAGCTCGGCTCGGCTATGTGTGGCCGTGTCTATAAGATGTACGCTGTCTCTTCTCTCCTCCTCCCCGCGCTTCAGCAACTCTTTCACCTCGCGAAAGACCAAACGATACTACCCTCAGGATTTTACGGCTTTTTGACGGACCACATCTCACGCCGACCAACGACAAGTCAGCCTTACGGCGCGCTTAGCAACAAACTTGCAAATTTGCAGGCGCGCACAACGGGTGATGATACAACGGGTGTTTCGAATCTATCGATTTCTCCCTCCTGTTAACCCTTACCGTCTCAGGATACGAAATATCAACAGGTATTGGGGCGAGAGATCTTATTACCTTTGGAAATTTTCAGATATTGTACTTTAAGAAACTCTGAGATGGCAAATTTTGAGAATTTGGAAATTTGGATGGTTTCTTGTTTTTTTAGATGAAAGGAAATTTAAGATTTCAGGACAAAAACCAAGTTTTCTGTGCCATTTGCTAAAAACCATATTGAATTTCGAGTATTAGCTAAAAAAACGATATTGTCCAATATAAAATATCGATCGAATTTATGAAAATTGAAGGGCAGAAATTAAAATTACGCTATTTTTAGTCTGTTAATTAAATTCATGATCATAAATTAGAAATCGGACATGCTAACGAGCCCGGTTGCGGTATTCAGTTTACAACATGCTGTTAGTAAAAATGTATAAAATTCAACGGGGTTTACATTTATTAAATAATTATTTATACGAAAAAATGATTATCCGGCGACATTTCATACCCATCAAGCTTTCGCGTTCGAGCACGATGATTTATATTTATCGTCGTCCTTTCGAGAGGAGGGACAGGGGGAATTTCTTAAAAGGGAACGTATCGCGTCAAGTATAAAACTCAAGCGAAAAATTCGTCGATTTGGTCGCCTTTCGGTTCCGAGGGGCCTCGGTTCGCCCGATCGATCGTTAAATTTCCCGCTTAATTGTCGTGTCAAACCAGTACTGTAAACTGCCGGCTTCTATACTTTCTCGACTCGCCTGTCGGCGATCTTTCGAGACCAAATGAGAAGTAACACGAAGCTAAACACATCGTGAATTTACAAAATTCCAAAACAAACTAAACCGCTCACATTTTATGCAAATTCTAATCTCCGTGCTCGTAAATACTAGTTGAATTTATTTTCATAATAAAAGTGTCTATTCCAACCGCTGCGATGGGATACTTTTCAATGGAAAATTAAGTGACACACGTTCAATTAATTTCTACCATAAATTCTTTAGAAAATTTATTTGATTCGTAGGAATTTTTCCATTTTATTTAATTCTAATTCTCCTTAGGGGAGATGAAAAGAATGCAGATGACTTTTAAGAGAAATAAGTTCCCTTCCAAATATCATTAAAATAGAATTAAACTATTCCTAATACTATATCATTTTATCTACAGTGTGTGCTTTGTAACTAAGTAAATAATCTGAAAAAATTCTTTTCAGGATAATAAATATTCGAAACGATACAGTAGCAGAGAGTTGATTCAGAAGATCAAACAGGGCCTCCAATCTACATTTTTTTTTAAATTGAAAATAAAATAGAAAACTAAATCAATAAGGATACTAGAATGATGCTTCATCTTAATAAAAATCAGCTTACATTTCGACAAGAGAGTCTTGATAAATTTTGTAACACAAAATAAAAAATTTGGTGGGTTCACTGTCAAATGAAGTTTTTTCTAAACCCTTCCCCCTTTCGATCGTATTCCTCGAACACCCTGTATATAACCAGATCGAGTAATTTCTCGTAAAATACGTGTACTTCAAGCTATTATGTGAAGCAACAATTTTGCGATGTCTTCTCAATGTCTGTCTCGGATACCCTGTGTCTGTTAATGTTCGCCCGGAATGAAAGCCAGCATTTCTACATAAAGAGAGAAAGACAGACATTTTCAACGGATAAAGTCTTTCGAAAAAAAAGAGGGGAAAAAGGAGAAGAAGGAAACGTTTCAGAACGCCTCAATGCCATCGCAAATCCGCATCGAAATATTATGGATATTGAAAGCAAGCAACTTTATCGATGCTCAACTGTACCACACCATAAATGCGAACTAGTTGGCTCCGGAGTCGATACGTTTATTTTCGCTCGTCAGACGGAGACGAGTGGATGCAACAAAGTCGTTCGTTACAGGATTACGATACGTTATAACGTACTGTTAAAAAGATTTCACCGTTACACGAACCATCAAGGAACTTCCACTCGTCCTATTCCAGATCAACATGTTTACAAAGTAACAAGTTTCATCGCGTAAAAATGATCACGTCAATTTATATTCAACCGACGGACGTAAATTTCAGTAAAATATGAATTCTTTTCCTTGCAAAGCAATCTTTTTTTTCTTTTCAATGTAATATATTTCTTCTTGTTCAATTTAATCAAGCGTAAATGATTGTTCGAATCGGGAATACGATACGAATTTATGCACGGACGTTGGAGATCGTGCGGACGCGATTTCGATGCAAGTTTTATACAACTAATAAATGTGCTGTTATTTATCCGGGCTTGGGATAAAAGGGGTGCTCGAATTCTTTTAGTATCTGTTAGGACGAAGAAATGTTGATATTTATCGAATAAATTATACGTTTATGTGTAATGTGTTTAGAATTAAAATTTGTAATGATATTAATATATTTGAATCAGGAAAAAGATAAATATTCAGTGTTTGCGATAAATTTGAATGTTATTTTATTCAAAATTGCAATTTGGAAAATTGCAGAAAATTCTTGAAAGTAAGTTGAAATTTAAATTACAAATTCTAAGGCTTGTGTGCATAAAATATAAAAAATTTGTAAAAGAGGTGTACCCATTTTGATAATTATAATTAAGTAAATAATTTTAATATTATTCACAAAAATTTAAGAACTGATGACATCAATTATTGACTGTAATGATAATATTATCATAAAATTAATTAATTTTCTTATTTAGGAGATTTCCTTTATATACATTAATTAAATTGGTTTAAGCAGAATGATTTATAATAACCTTTAAGAGTTAATTAAGTGATATCGACTGCAGGTGTCAAGAATGCTAATTACTGTATCAAGTTTCAAATTCTACAGGCTGTCCTGAAATTAACTACCTACTTCCATAAATTTCTAATTGTATTTTACAAATTTTTGTAATTAAACAGCACCATACATAAATCATAATTTAAATATTTCATTTTAATGAAGGTATAGAAATAAATATGACAAACTATTAATTGATTAAAAACACCAAAGATTTCTGGGACCGTATCTGTTATAACAATAACATTTCAATTTTATCCAGATACTGTCTAATCACTGCAGAACGTGTAATCACACATGTTTTAGTAACCACAATATCCCATCTCCATAATAACTGTTATATTTCACGGACAGAAATATTATGGAAAATGTATGGAGGAACATTCGTCACCCGAATTTATCGAAATAATATAAAATATTCGACAGGCCAGCAATTAAAAGCGGCAATTGTTAATCCGTGGCAGGAAATCGATCAAGGTTTAATAAAAAGACTTATTAACATTATGGAAAGTAAAATTTCCAATTAATTAATCATAACGAAGCATTAACTTATTACTAACGATAATTTTCATTGCAATTACTTATTACACGAATTATCTTTCATAATGAACTTGTATTTTTTCTTTATTCGCGAAATATCATGAAAAATGTATTCATAAATTGTACGATATTGATTCGAAATAAAAACAGTCATAAAAGCATGACATTAAATAAAAAATATACAAACAATTTATCATTCAAATTGTAATTCTTTGTGTTCTTATAAAATTTAATCTTGAAAATATTTCATACATTTAAAAGGTTTCAATTTAAAACCAGGGTTAAACCAGTTTATTTAAAAATTCCACAATCATATGTATACCGACGGTGTGCAAGGGGGTTGGTTCTCAAAGAAATATATCTTTGCAGGATAGAATAATTTTGATCGAGCAATAAGGTCGCAAGAAAACCGGGATTTCCCGTTTCGCAAAAGGGCGAAAAGGTATCGGCAGGCCGATTCGCGAAAGCTTCCGGGATATCGCCTGGAGCTGGTGATATTCCCCGGGTCTAGGGAGCCGCGGATATTCAAATGTCAACGGGGATCAACGAGCTGACACGTTTTAGCGGTCGGAAATATTGTTCGCGGTTGTATTCGCATCGCGACGCCGTCCACCGTCGAGGACAGAAAGCTCTGTTTTGGATAGGGGATGAAACCGACGAACGAATCGCGACAAAAAAGGGGGATGGGAGCGGCGGGCGGAGGGGACGGTGTCGCGTCGTAAGAAATACACGCCGGTATCGTTTACCCGGATATATCTCTTTATTCCGGCACGGCTTAACGATTCAATAACCGATCGGAATCGGGCGTGCTGATGCAGAAATACGTCGGCCACGTATTTTGCATCGAAAGTGTTTTCCCGCCATTGTTATCTGTCATCGACGGGATCCGACTGTCCTCCGACACTTTTCGATCGGCACCCCTTGGTCCCGACAATACCACCCCTCCGCCTTCTTCTTCCTCTTTTAAGATTCCTCGTTATCGACCATCTATTTTTATGTAATTGACACCTACCCTTCACAATATTTCAGACAACTTTCTGAATCTTTTCACATCTTAATTATCAAAATTTATAAGTACGTGTATCATTACAAAGTAATGAACAACATATCATTCTAAATAAGATAATATAGTATTAGGAAACTTTGTTAAAATTACAATCTCTATTTTACAAAAATGCGTTCAAAATACGAATCTTAAAGAAAAAAGAATCGATCACGAAGGTGGATTTCGTGAGACCTCGAAGGGCAAGAAGGGTTTTTAAAGGTTTAAAAGACTTCCGTCGAGGCACGGGAAGACGCTACACGTCGATGCGACGCTTCGGGAAAATTAAATGATTATGGGTAAACGATATCAAAGTGGAGACGAGGAGTGTGGAAAAGAGGGTACGTGTATTTCAATTCTTCAGCCTGACGAGGCCGCAAGATTGCGTATTTTTAGCAGAAAGAGGAACGGATCCGCCGGACCTCTTTCTTCGACGCCCCCGAGCGGATTTCGCCTTCCGTTTCGTTTCACGCCGCGACGATTCGCCGGAACGAGCGTACCACGCTTAACCGTTCCGCTCGAAACACATTTTTCCTTGATCTTCTCTTACGCTTTTCCGATTTCAAACCCTCGCCCCGTCTTACGTATTCCTTGATAAATCACGAACGCCAACGTCAACGATTAACGCAATTCCTTTTTCTTTTTAACTTCAAAAACAATCGTCTTCTTTGGTAATTCACAGAAGGTTTGAAAAAATGAGGGGTTAAAGGGATTTTGTATCAAAGACAAATTTTTATCCATAATATTTTTTAGAATATTTGCGACAATGGAGTAGATTTACTTCTTTTACTGTTGATTATTTAATTGATTTCTTTATTTATTTTTGTATTATATATTCTTCAAATTTGATCATTGTACCCACAAAATTGACAAAGTTATGGTAAATTTGATGGATTGATATTAGATTGATTGAAATTCGTTTCTGCTGCTGTGTTTAATAAAAAAATATTCACACTACGTGGATGTTCATGCGCAATAAAATTATTTAAATTTACTACAGAAAATTATTTGAAATACGAATTTTGAATAACAATGATTAAATTTATACCACTTTGTTTTATACTGTTCCTTTGTTATCTACGTTATTTTTTCATACATATTTGATAATGGGTGAGTAACAAAAGGATTGAAGAGAAATGTTTCTTGTCATCTTTTTCTTTATTATTACCACATTTTTCTTTCTCACACAATTAAAGATCGAAACAATCATATTTTTTATTTTCAATGAAATCACGATACGATTGTCCACGAAAGATTCGATCGGAATGAAAAATCAATTACAAAGCGAGTCGAAGGGACTGATTTGCAACAAAGTTAAAGACTGTGAAGGAACGAACGAACGGGGGGGATGCATAGAGGGATCATTTGGTCGAATCTAGTTACGCGTAACGGTATTTCCATGTGCATGAATATTTTCGGTCGAGCGAATCGTATAATGTCACTGCGGCTGAACCGCATCCAGATTACGAATTAATTGCTGCGCGATGAAATCAAAACATCCACCTCCGCTTATAATTAATGTTATTCTGTCGTGTAAAGGATGGTTCACCGCAGGTAAATCGTGCGACTGAACGCGCAAGTAAATTCGTGTGATCCATGACCGTTTTCGACGAATGCGGGAACACAACATCGTTCCTGCTTTGTGTATGTACCATCAAACAATGCCGTTCAAAAGTTTCGTTACTCTTTCAATTTAAAAATTTACTTTTATCATAACGCTTCAAACAAAAATGAAACCAAATCAGAAGAACTAGTCTTCTAGACTTTTCTATCCGGATCTGTGATGTAAGTTTAAAATACATCTTTTGTAAGTCGAATGGAGAATTTAGTTTGGCTGCGAAGCTACTATACACCGAACGAGTCAGCGAGAAAGACAATTAGTAGAATAGCTACTCGAACCACGATCAATTGGATAACAGGATTAGCTCGGCTCGTTTTGCGGTTTCCACCCTACTTTCCTATCTTTCTTATCTGCCCTTCTGTGACCCAACGTTCTGCCCTGTTTCTTCAACACTACAACGTTTCTTCTTCATTAAAGAAGGCTAAACGCTCGCGAAGAAATTCTGACTGGTGTACCTTTTAATTTAATCCTTCGCCACTCTTGTGTTTTACACAAAATCTAAGTAATTACCGAAGACAATTTATCTCTTACTATTCTAATGAAATCTTTTAAAACATAGCAGTTCAAATATTTCTGCAGAAGAAACTGCACTCTGGTCTCCAAGAGGAAAATGGTATCGAGTAGCAGGGCACAGGGTCTTTCTAATCGACGTTTCATAAATCACGGGTGAAGAAACGTTCGGGCGGACAGGGAAATTTGCAAAGGATCCGAGTTTTAACGGGAATCGGACGTGGGGAGTGACGGGACACGGATACGTGTGTACACGTTAGGTAGGTAGGTTATATAGGGTATCGAGTTTGATTTACATCTAGCCCCGTAATCGAGGAAAGATTAGACAGCAGCCAGCTGCCGGGTCAGCGCGTCGACCAGGCTGCGAGGGTGTACGTGAAACGAGCCTTGTCGAAACGTAACGCGTACCGATGCTCGCTAATCACCCTCCTGACACTTCGGCTTAAGCCTACGCGCCGAACCCCTGTCCGAACTTACCGCTGCGCTTTTTTTTTCTGCGACGTCATTCATAAAAGCCGCAGATTTTCCGACCTACAACCCGAACCCTTGAATCTCCATCAGCCAATTCCACGTCAGACTTTTACGCTCCTTGATCCCCGCTTGATCGCCCGGCTATTTCTGTCACAGGCCGCGGTCGATACGTGAAATCCTTCCCAAACGCTCGATTTATGAACACGTTGTTGTTTTGTGCGACGAATAAAGCTCCGTTTATAGCAGAATGTACAGATAATGTGACATTTACTACACCCCACCGTTATTGTTGTTGATTTCGAATAAAAAGCTGATCGTGGTTGATTTATTTCAACCCTTAAGTAGACTATGAAGGCTGTTGCGATCATACGTAGTTTTATACCGATAATTTTGATTACTTTTCTGTATTTTCTGAAGTTTGAAATATTTTATATCACTCAAGCAAGATTAAAATATCATACGAGTTTTATCATTCAATTATTTCACAGTTTTAAAAATAAATAAAATTGGTCTCTGGCCTTGTATAATATACAAATCAAAACTTCACATTTTATTGAATTTTATTCTTTTAAATACTTTCTCTGATTTAATCAACGTTATATTTACTTGAAATTCCTCAAATTACTAGAAAATAGCGAAGGTGTTTAAGGCATTAAAGCAGCGTGACAACTCTATGCGCCCAAGCATCTTTGAAGGCTAATCCTTCCCGCATGATACTAAGACCTCAGGCGATTGACCATTACCGTACCCACATGGTTTCCTATCAAACTAACCAGCTTTCGAAGGAGGAAATCTTTTCTAATCCAACGTTTCTTTCGTCTCGAATGATCGAAGAGCGACCTATCAGTAACCTATCTTATAATTCAATTATGGCAATCTTGATTCGTATTTTCATTGCAACCGAATGTTAAGATTAAAAATGATAAATCATAAATTTTCACTCATCCTCATTTTTTTTCACACCTGATAGATGCCCATAATAAAAAAAATTCATATTTTTTTGAATTGTATCATGTTCGAAACACACGAGCGATACATCGAGCAGTGTTACATCAATATTTTTGAAGAAGACGGTAACAGAAGCACAAGAACACACCGTTTACGTTTTCAACAGCGATTCGTCGTACAGCCGAAGAGGGTTGAAGTGGCGAATGTCAAACGCGTATAATAGCGCGAGAGTAAGGGGTGACTGAGAGCGGCCAGTGAGGATGAAGAGCGAGGGTGGAGGAGGGTCGACGACGGGGTGAACGATGCCTGGTATAAGTCAGAATGCGGACAAGCGTGTGGTTTCGGGGGTGAGAAGTTTAAATGGCTCGTCCGTATGGTGCTTCTCCATCCCCCTTATCCGTCTCTCTAACCCCATCCTCTCTGGATCCGCACGTCCGCGGCTGTAACAACCCCCTACCCCCGTACCCCCGTGGCCTTCTATCTTTCGGCTTCGAACATCTAATTTTAACTCGCCGAATCACACTTCACCTTTATTCCGCATTCCCGCTGGATTCCACGGGAACACTCGAAAAGTATTACCGCTATCGTTGACATTATAGAATCGTAACTTCAACCACCCCATAAATTTTGCAACTTCGAATCCTTCACTCAAGAATCCTATACCCATCAAGGGAATATTAATTTTTCCAATAATAAGAGAGGGCTACTTTTATTTGCTATAATTATTACTTTAAGAATTTTTCCTGATTTTCAATATAGCAGGGTAGAATAATTATCTTGTGCTATTAATTTATTTCTAAAATTAGGTACTGTTCTGTTGGACAAAATATTTATAATCGAATGTCGAAACAAAAATTCATAAGATTGATTTTCTGAAATAAATAAATAACATAGGTATAGTTTTCCCGTGAAATGCCTCAATTTTTTAACCGATAACTGGACGAACGTTTCAAGGGATCAGAAGGGGATTGATGGCGATCAGAAACACGTGTCCATCGCGGAAAACTTTACGGTGTAATAAAGAGTTGGTTGTCTCCGTGGCTGGCAGGGGGATGAACTTTCGTGTGACGAGGTTGTACGTGGAAAGACGAAACCAGGCATCATTCGGCCCCCCGTTCAACCCCTCCGGCCGTTCCTCGGCAGTGATTTAAGTAGCAGGCTAACATAGTAACTTCCTAACGCGCACAGATGCGACAAATCGACAGAAGTTCTGCCGCCTCGAGACGCCGGCGTCTTTGCTCCTCGATTTTCTCGTTAAGGAGCTGTCGTCTCAGGTGATACTAACCGTTAAGTTTACTAATAACATCCTTTTGGAACAATCGAACTTGCGAAAAATCACGAATTCAAATTTCTTCTCAAGTAATTTTGCAAAATACCCTCGTAATTTCAATTCAAAATCAAACTTTGAATAAAGATTTGCCTTCGTCATTAAACTATAAAAATGATAGAAAATTGACATTTATACTCCCCCCAAAGTGCTGTAACCCTAGATCGAGTCGCTGTGTGTTTTTTTGTTTTCTCTGTTAGTTAAAACCTTTCGTTCCGGTAGCAAAACCGTATTATATTTGCAGGGGGGGGGGGGAGGGGGAGAGAAACGGCACACGACGATGATCGACAGAGCGGTACACGTAATAGCTTTATAAATTCGTGCCTCTATATACACCCGCTGTACTTATGTTTCCTATGTACGCGCACGTGCTCGCGTGTGTCCCTAGTAAATAAATACGCGGAAGCACGTATTATTCATCGAGCATCGAAGTGGAGAGTATTATGGAATTTATTTAATCCACCGGCCGCTCACTGACTTTGTCGCATATAAATGTGGCAATTGCAATCGATCATTATATCTCCATCCCCCCTGTGCTCACCCCTTTCCGCTGACTCTTGTAAACGAAAACGTTCGTTAGCGTGATCTTCAAACGAGAATTTCGACGAAATTTCATTTCAAACGTACAATATCTGTTTTTTGTTCCCCCGCACGGTCACCCTCTGCTTTTTTTTTCTCTCTATTTCCCCCCCCCCCCCCCCCCCCCCCCCCACGGTACGAACAGAATTTTTCGTCGGGGCTGGTTTCTTTTTCTCTCGCAGAGGCGAAAACGGATTCGCCAAAGTTCGGGAAGAACCGAGGGGGTGGGGGGAGGTAATTAATTTTAATCAAGTAGCCGTTAGCGGGCCGGTAATGGTGTAACCGGGCGAAAGGTCTGTCACGGAATTTATTTTCCAGGAGATATTTCGAAAATTCCAACACGTTGTCGCATAATATGACAATTGGTCGGTTTTATCGAGCGTTTTGCTCGATTTATTAATTTCTACCCGAGTTTAATCCTTTGAAGTGCCGGCGAAACTATTCGGTGAATATTAAAATATCCTAGTGTGTGCACGCACACGGCCGTACACCGTTCACGGTGTACACAGATAATTTCGGGGGCTATCTCTCTCTCTCTCTCTCTCGCTGTGCTTTCAGCAAGAAAATTTTTCCAACAGACGCGTAAATTCAGTATTTCATCATTCTCTTTTGTTCTGTTAATCCTTCGCGCTTGTACGCTTGCATTTTTTATATCATGTATTCCTTTCACCCTTCCCCCCCCCCCCCCTTCCTCGTCGTTGCTTTTGCACGCGTGTTAATCAATCGTTCGTTAAAGATATCTCCGGTCGATGTTTAAATTTTAATCATTTGCCAGAATCGTGTAATTACTCTTGTTCGCAATTAATCGACGTCCCACGGGATGAATTTTATTTTAAAATCGTTCGCGAACCACTATTCCGTAACCGGATTAATATTTATAATTCTCAAAATGTACACGGCGAAAATTAATGAACTTACGTGTAATTAGTTCATAATTCGTTGATGTTTTAGAGGTAAATAAGCTTATGCGAAACATTGTTGGATCGATTAAATATGAGTAATCTAATGTTACATTTATTTCATACGAAGAATGCAATTATTTTACTTAACGATTTTGTTTCAATGTCTTCAAATATGATTCAATTTTTATTTTCTTACTGTAAGAAACATTTGTACAATTTGCTCGAATTAAAAGTAAATATTTATTGTCACGCGGGCAGTCAAAATGAAAAATGATTGAAAAATGAAATAGAGTTTAAATACCTCGCAAATAACCGCGAAAAAGAAAAAGAAGAAATGTCAGGGCAAACCGTGTCGTTTACCTGGCTCTGTATTTTTCCAACTTATCGAATTTCGAATTACACGAGCGCGAAATCAAAGGAGCGGCGGTACCGTCCGCGTAACGTAGACGCAAAGAACGCGTCAAAACAGGGAAAAAGAGGGAAATCGAGGGGGTGGAGGGTTTCCCGGTCGACGATTTACACCCGCCGTTACAAAAATCGTATGGCAAACACCCTTGGTGGGTTTCGTGTGCTCGTTCTTCCAGCACGTTTCATCCCCCTCGCTGTCAGACGACTGACAGTGCTCCTCTCTTCTCCCTGTTCGCCTTCCTCTCTCCCCCCTCCCGCCCCAACGTCGTCGTCTACTCTCGAAAATTTCCCTTCTTTCGTAATTTTATTCATTTTTCTTGCCAGCGATCCTACGGTCTTCTGTTTGCTTATGGAAATATCCCGGTGCCGACCGTTTTCTCCTCTCTTATTCCGGCCAACACTTTTCAACCCTTCGTGTATATTTCGCGCCCGAAACCCCGCCTCTCCCGCTCGCGAATTGTCTGAATATTATTAGTAATTAACGAAAGGAACGGGAACGGGCGCGCCAACAGATCCGGGCGCGTAGCCGCGCAAAATGATTTTATTATCGAAAACTTTCCCACCGGCGGGATCTCGTCTCGGCATGAAAAATGTCTAATTCCCTGGGAACTTTCGCGGAACTCGTTACCGCGCCCGGTTTTATGCGTGTCCTAACGAAATCCGATCTCAATATATGAATCGTCGGGAACTCGGTCTATGATCAGTTGAGGGCGACTAGGGGTTTTCTAACTCGCGGACGTAAAAAGTAAACGAAATCTGGATTTCTAGGCAGCAGTAATGATAATTAAATTTCATTTTTGATACGAGTATCTGAGCGAATAAATGAAACACTACGAATTTACGTTTCGGTGGAATACAATTAACCCTTAGGGCAACGAAAGCATTTGTAACTTTTTTTCTTTTAAAACAGTGCTCTCGTATTTTGGGAGCTTCACTGGACTTAATTGTATTCAAAAGTGCTTCAACGAAAGCGTCACAAAATAAATACGAGTATCTTTTTTAAATACAACCGACAATGACGTGTTCCCGTCCATTCCTGTCACTAAAAGGTTTAATACTCTGTCAAGGACCAGAAGGAAAAAAAAAAGACCAAAGGGACGACCTGAACGAGGATTGAAGGGGTGGACGCAAATGATAAATGCAAAAATGAGGGTTCGAAGTGAAAACGGCATAGCCCAGGATCATCGCAGATGTTGAAAAAAAGACGAAGAAAAAAAAAAATAGGAAAATTCGAATTTTCCATTGTGGGTGTAAAATGAGTAGCCGAGTCATTCGTTTGCGTTCACGGCCGAACGATCGCTCGTGGGTCAATCAGTGTGTTCGCACATATGCAAAAGTTGAGGGAGGGGTAAGAGGAAGAGTAGCAGTCATTGGGGGGGAGAAGGTGGGGGAAAGGGTGTCGAGAGGGGGCAAAAGGGAGGGTGAGAGATTGCTTTAAATCCGATAGCTCTATGCAGCAAGCGACCACTGGCATTTATTAATTAATAACAAATGTATTCTGCGATGAGTTCAACGTCAAATAAAATGATATTCCTGTCGAGTAATCCGACGTGTTCCCTCGATGCGTCCGGGAAACAAGAACCGCCGATTCGATAGCCATTTCTCGTTCGATTAATCGCCGGATATCCGTGGAACGCGAAGACGAACGATTCTTTTCAACGCAGGCGTCGAAGTTATTTTTAGAGGGTCAAAAATATTTTAGAAATTAGCACAAATCGCATATTCTCTATAGTTATAATTGCTAGTGTCGACTATAATTATTTATAATAGGTACTAGGTACTTGAATCTTCAAAAAATTAAAGAATTCTCACGTTATTCATAATATGTATATATTAACACGTTGACTGCAACGGTGGTAGTGGAATAATTAACACTAGATTTACCGAGGTTCAACCTCCACTAAATGATTCTTTTGGCAAAAGTATTTCGATCAATTTTGCAATATAAAATAAAAAATCAGAAACAAGTCGATTTGACCCATTTGGTAGGTCTACTGTTAACCCTTTGCAGTCGAGTGGCACCCCTGGGGCAACACGTGCACAAATAACTAGAATATTTTAAAATGTAAAATTCAAGTTATTTATATCGACATTTTTTTTTATAAAATAGAGCATTCAAATTTTCAAAGCTTCATTGGGAAAGAAATCAAGATTGAATCGTACGCAATAATGCATCGGGTGCAAAGGGTTAGTAAAAGAAAAGGTAAAATAAACTATGGATATCGCTAATATTGAGCTAATAATTTAAAATACCAATCTAATTCTTAATAATTAGAATTTATATGTGTCTCACTGTGACAGCCAACGAAGGTATAAGCAATGGAAGGATTAAGTATCATAAAAAGGAGTTGCAACTCGGTATGGATTGAAGTCAAACATCATAGAAATGTTAATTAAGGATCAAAGTAGATTTCGTTTGGAAATTTCACCATTTTTTTTTTTTTTTTTTTTTGGGACGCAAAGAGAATCACAGGAGATGGTCAACAACTGTTCCGGAATAACGTTGTCAATTGAAATATCTGCTTTCAGCGGGGCTGAAATTTAACCTGGCGCTGGATTGTGTGTCGTACGAAAGCTTTTGCGAAAGTATCGACGGCCCTAGTCCGACTTGGCACCGGCCACGCGTCACGAATTTCAAATGTCGAAAACCTGATATAGCAAGCGTTATCGCGAATAATGGTGAGACCGTTGACAGAGCCGACGGTACAGGGACAGTGTACTTTTCGCCATGGAACCGAATCAAAGCGAAACATTCGAGCCCGAATATTCCTGTTGATACGTTACACGGATACGGATCCCGATCAGACATCAGCTAACTAATTCGAGTAAATTTCACAGCGATCAATTATTTCGAATTTCCCCAGTGCGAGAAAAGACGCAGTAGCGAAGATACGTGTTATTTGTATAAGCCTCGATAAAGATAATTATAGTGTACAACAGCGCACCTGCTAACGGTTACAATTTTAACCTATCGAGTAGTTCCAAGTTTTCATGTTTTTAGTATCATCATAAAATAGAGGTACCGCTCTTTACTTTTGTTTTTGGTGTTCCGCGTTTCAGACACTACTTGAACAATTGTTTTGTAACGTATATCGTTGAACTAACTCCAGTCCCTCTTATAAAAAGAAAACACACACATACACAAGCTTGTTTTTTGATACATTTTTACTTTGGCAGATATAAAACCACAAATAATATTGCTGAAAAGCACATGGAAACTAACTTTTGGTTCACTCGTTTCCTTTTTTTTTTATTTTTTTTATTTTTTTTTTGTTATGGGTCACTTGCAATATTCTGTCTGGCATCAATTTTCAAACGTTTGAAAACCAACACCCGTTGCAAAACGCACGAATTCTCGTATTATTTATACATTAATTAATTTGCTTTAAGTACTGGCTATAAAATGCACTATAAAATTAATATGATTTCGGTAACAAGAGCGGCTGTAAAAAGCGTCATACAAACAATACCGAATAACGTTTATGAATTCTTTTCGGGCTTTAAAAGTACCGGTTACGTTGCACCCAGTTTTTACGATATTCGAAATATTTTATATATCAATGATATTCGACGACATTTAATTCTACCGGGGAATTTCATTTTATGTAAATGCAATACATATTCTTTCATCGCGTTTGAAGAATTTTATAATCAATATAAAGTATCGATTTTTACAAAAATTCAAATTATTTGCCTTAAAAGAAGGAAAGAATTTTATTTCACGAATAAAATTATTGAGAACATAATAAGTTTGTAGAAAAAGAAACTCGGGGCTCACACTAATTAAACATTTTGCAATATTGTAGAATAATATTGATATTAATAAAATTTAAGAGTTTATGTTTACCACCCAATAATATCGATTATTTTATAACAAATTATCTATAAATTTATAAATTTGAAAATTATTTAGACTTTATAAGACCAGAAGGTTTAGTTTACCTACAGTTAATCTACAAAGTGCCAAAGGGTTGAATGATATTTTATAAATGTTGATTTAATTCACAAAGCCTACTTTAATGCTTGTTAAATATTTAAAGAAAAAGGGAATATTGTAAATATCCATCGATCTGAACAAATGATACCAGTATAACAAATTGCGATCAATCGAAAAAGGCAATCTTTCCGGCAAAGTTCGAAAGGTGAGTAATTAATTCGATTGATTCATTGATACAGATTACGGTGGCGGAAAGTCGAATGGGTCTAGAAATTATTGCCGCAATAATTTTCGTTTAACGCCACATATTTTTCCCCGATGGCCCCCGTTTTTTTCTTTCTATTATATATTTATTAAAACAATCGGATAATTCATGCACACGTGCAATTTCACGCAGTCATAAGATAAGATTTTAGTGTTTTTTCATCGTCGAAAATATTTACGTTACACCTGCTAACTAAATATTGCAAAAACGTGGCGTCGATATATTCCTTAATTCGACGATAAAGCTTTCGACCGCGCGTTATTTGATAAAACAACAAGTTTCGGGGCAATAAATTTGTATAAATTCTTCTATGATAAATATGGAGCGTTGTATCAAACATTTTGGGGAATGAATATAATTGTTTAGGGTAAATTCCCAAATTTCGTTGAAAGAAATAAATGTTTGTATTATTCGAAACAGGGAATGTTTCTGGGGACACCTTATCGTTCGTGTTCGGAAACGCGGAAAATCCGGGTTACAGGAGGGTCGGGCACCATTTCCACCCTCTCGAACTATCAGAAAATTTCATAATTTTTTCAATTTCCAGCCTCTGCCGGGGGACACGCGGCAGTGTCGTTACATAATGCCTGGACAGATTTGCACGACCGAACAGTGGCTATCAGTTTTTCATGTTGAAATAATCCTCTCAATGGCTACGTCACACCGCGTCACGAGGCGAAAAAGGGCAGCACGTGTTCCAGGTGAATTTCATCTCTGGTCACGGGCCGTCCACTCGTGATGGTGCTCGTACAGTTACATTCGCACATATAGGGGAAACACAGGTCACCATAAAAGCAACCCGTACCTCACCCTACTGGCTGCCCGAAACTGTTTCCAAATAAAAAGAAAAATATGGCCTGTGTAATGTATGGATTATAAAAGGATCGATCTCCCCTGTTTCGCGTCGTCAATATTTATGTTATTTCGTGAAAATGAAATTCAACCATGCATAAGTTCCAACCTGACCCCCTCTTTTGTTGACACCATGCGCCGTTCGACACCGTGAACACTTTATACAAACGTGTTTCGACTATGTCTTTCTTTTGCTGGCTCTCAATAATCATTTTTGAAATATCAAAAGTCTTACATTAATGTAAGTTCTTTGATCATTAATGGCGAAGAAATATGTAAATTGCACTTGACGAATTTGTCAAGTTATCAATTATGCTAATTAAGTGAGAGAAAGTAATCTATCCTTGGTCGGATTAATTCGAAGGAATTAAATAATTAATTTTTAGTTTTCTTGGTAAATAATATTATCAGATTTATATGGAAGTTGTAGTTCTAGGACACTAAGGATCTAGTCTGTTCTTTGTACGTGGTAATCTAAACTTAACTTTCCCGTTTATCTTCATTCAATATTGTTATACATATATTTTTGACAGTAAAGGGTTAGTAGTACTGTCTAAAAGTAATAAAAACATCCAAGTGTTCATCGATCATTTCAGACGAGCGGTGAACAAAATTTAATTATCAAACTGATTGAAGTATCTGCTATTTTTACCAACACAAATTCCTTGAAAAAAGAATATTTTTTGTTTCTAATAAGTTATTAGCTACTCTGCTGTTTTTGTTGACGAATACAATGATCGTACTGGAACACCGAGGTGATTTTAAATTTCATCGGGATTTCAAGTCATTTGTATTAATAAATACGTTTTATCGAAGTTCGTAATTTCGAGGAAAGTTGTAAACGGTAATTACAACGCAAATCACGATTGAAGTTTAACACTGAAGTCATGAAAAACAGTATTACAGTAATAACTTTTAACGTGGGATAAGAGTATTATTAATATTTGTAGGTTTTCACGTTTATATAATAGTACGTATAGTATACCAGGTTATACGAGGGTGTAAAAAACACGACTATCAATCGATGCAGTTTCTTGTACTCTAATAAAAGTGCTAATATGCTTATGCCCTAAACTTATTCGTTTGGAAGTTATCGAAGCTAAAACTTCCCTGAATTATTTCGCTCTCTCTAAGTGTAATGGAGTACTTACGTTACGAAGACGAACGTGGAGGCTGATGCCGATTGGGATGTGTCTCTCGATACAGCCTTGCAGCCTCGGCACCATTTTGGTTGCACTTGTTAAACAAAATGAACGTATCTTCTCGATTCGCTATTCGCAAATGCCACAATTTCGAAACACTAGGTTGATAGACCGTCGCGCTCGGGTACCGAATAACTATTGATAGACATCTTAATCTTACGGTGCCTGGTACGAGCTGCCGCTTCATGTTTATAAACATTGCAATGGAACATCACGTACGCACTCCGGAATGCTTGCCGAGTAACCGAAATAATTCAAACAAGTTTTAGCTTCAATAACTTCCAAACGAATAAGTTTAGGGCTGCGAGAACGAGCGTTCTAAGGCTTTTGAAGGACAGTGTACGTTGACCGAGTGCACGCGATTGAACGACCACGGGAAAACTTTGTCGACCTCGAACCCAAATTCGCGATTAGGGCTGTTAATTGTGCATTACCAACAGATGCAACGTGTATCGCGGCCACTCAAGTACAAAGGGCCGACCGCACCGTTCTGTTCGCCAGCAACCTAATCAATGCACATTTCGCCGGTGATTTCCGTAATTGTGGCAACGTATTCGAACGTCCTGTCCTGCTCAGAAATGGATAAACAAACGAACGGATGAGTGACAGAGACCACTGGCGGTCGAGTTTCGTCTTCAAAAAAATGTTCAAATGTTCAAATTATAGAACTTTTTGGATGATTATTCTGCGATTAATAATAAAATTAATTTAGCTGATATTGTTTAAAATTAGAAATTTCAAATACCTGTTATCTAATTTACACAATTATTTATCCTATGGCACAAGAAGAGGGTAGCCACCCTTTAGACAAAATGTAGTTGCAAAGTTCTACGCCTTTTACCAACAGCTTGCCGTGTAACCACGAAGATGACTATTGGTTTACAACGAGGAACATGATTCTTTCGTTTTATTCAGGAACGCGGTCGCGTGTTGCTGAAGTCGCCTGCGTGTTTCCAAGAATCATCTTCGAAAGGCAGCGGTTTATGATCTGACCTGCGATGGTCAAGCCTCAGCTGCACGTTTTTCAACGTTAAGTGTTCCTTTTATCACTTTAAAAATCTTCAAAAGTCTTGGCCATGCAAAGATTTTCTTTATTAACCCATTAATACCTGAGGGTGCGTATAAAATTATTTTTGTTTGTTCTGTTTGTGTTAAATAATGGATCTTCATTTTTCATAAATACTTCATAATGTTATGCCTACACGATTCGTGTAATTCCAAATTACTAAAATTACAATTTAAATTCAATTTTACACCCCTTTCCATCTTCAGTTTCGAATCTTTAAGATACTTTTTTAATCTAGACCCAGCATCCACCATCAGTGTTGAATTAGGTATTATCGTACACGTTGTACACATAATGGTCTACAAGCAATTAGTAGTGGAAGATTCAAGCGACCAACCATTAGAGACACGAGAGGGGTACGCGGGGGAAAAATAAGCGAATCGAAACGGGGCGGTCGTTGCTCGATGGAGGATGAAGAGCACCGGCAGGGGTGGGTCAGAGAACGAATTAGAAGAATTTCGCCATAAAAACCAGTTTTCAAGGGGGGGTCAGGCGGGCGGGAAGGAGAGGGTTGGTAGAATACCGCGGAATATCGGTGTCGGTGGTATTGTACGGTAGCCGATATTAAAATGCCGGTGATTGATGTGTGTACCGTGCCGAGCGGGTGTACCGTCGCGTTACGATACACACCACGGCGATATGGGTGGAGGCACGGCCAATGGGAATCTCACCCCTACGCACCTTGCTCGAATACACGGGGCCGTCATAACGGCATGATATTGCATCTTCGTATGGCCCGCAGGATTCTAAGTTTTCTTTTGTGATCCATCGAACGGTGGCCAAACTTTCCATGCTCCAAAAAAAAAAAAAACATAGAATAAAGAATACGACGATCGGTATTTATATCTGCGTAAATCATCGAGCCATTGTACGATGCCATTCCTCCCCCCGCTCAGCTCGACCGTCTTCTTTCTGGCATCTTTCCGCTCTTTTAGAAGGGGACATACCTAGTAAATCTTACGACTATAGCATTCGGTAGCCTTGCCCCGCTCGTTTTTCTTCTTTTAATTTATAATATCAATTTATTTCGATCAACCCACGTGAATACGGTTTGGTTTGATCGCCGAACAGCTGGATACCGTTGCCATAGTACTATTTATAGAGACACGGAAATATGCTCCTCGAATTATTCGGACGGTATCATAATATGCTAATAATACATTTCTTGTCGACGAAGGTGTATTGAATATTTCGATTCGAAATTTATGACACTATTCTAAAAGCTGATTTAAGAAAAACTTACAAGTTTCGACAGAGTATTTATTTGGTTTGCGAACTGTTAATTTCTTGATACTCGATGAAGACAGTGGTGGAAGCGATGGCCATCCGAATGCGAGAACACTAAAATCGACATTCGAGGCAAACTGGCAGGGAGCATCGCGTTATCATCAGCTGTTACCTGGCCGGCCATTAGCGATAAATTGACAGGCAAACACGGAATTGATTTTAGCACCGCAAAACTCGGTTTCTGCGGTGTCTCGTCACCCACACTTAACCGTTCGGCCGTTTCGCGTTTCCGCTCGCGAGCGGAAACGGCTCGAAAGCTTCGCGTAATAAATCGATGTAAACGCGGCCGACGACAGGAACGAGAAACTAGAGACAAATCATCCTGTGCGCCAGGCGATCCAACCGAACAGGACACACACGCATACGGACAGGCGAAACAAAAAAAAAAGGGGAAAAAAGAGAGAGAGAGCGGGTATCCAACGATCGAGTGTTATCAAAACAGCGTTTGTCAATGAAACGAAAATATTGCGAGACCGGTCGAACGGTACCCCCCCGCGAGAAAAACTACGACGAAGCCTCGATTATCCGCCACTGTCCGCTAATCGACAAACCGATCCATGAAAAACAATCCAAAATTTATCGTTTTCTTTTTTTTTTTACTTTTGTATACACAGCGAGCTGTTCTAATATGAAACAGGTGGTCTATTCGAAATGCTATGATATTAACTCTTCCACTATTTTTCCTTTTTTTCTATAGTAGAAATTAAGGAAATACTATATAATTTTATATATTAGTTAAATTTTTCATCCTCAGACTGATTCGTTGAATTTCCAGGTTCAGAATGATCCCCGGCTGATATTATATTTGACAGGACATATTAACTAATATCGAAAATAAAAGGGGATGAATAATATGTCCGAGTGGAAAGGCAATTTTCCCCTGTCCACGATTACACGTGTCTTAGTTTGTTCAACGAGAAGGAACGAAACGATATCGCCGAGTTAGCAGTCGTATTCCTAGTATTATCAGGTTGGAATGTCGCTGTAATAAATGGTGGAATCATCCCCCACCCAACGGTCGCGAGGCACAAACAATCCCCAACCGCGATTCACCCTTATATTGTTACTCGAACAAAGAGTCGCGCCATGGATGACTTGTGCTATGTGCTTTATGGTAACCACCCCTTATTCGATGTTCCCATCCTCGTTCGAATTGCCGCGAAAATCAGGGTTATCCAAAGTACAATCTACACATGATAGTTTTTTAGGTTTTTTCAACCCTTTGTTGTACAATTTTAATAAAAAACATCTGTTCTTGACCTTTCATCAAAGCACACCGCGGTCAAAGTATTGAGTACAATAAAAAGTCCTTTCCGAACCTGAAACCGAGTCCCTACCCAAAATCTTCAACTTCCAATTAAAACCAGCGTAAACGCGACGAAGCTGTTTATTAAATAATCAATTTGATTGTTCATCCACGGGACTGTTTCTCCGACAGCCACGGCAAAGGGGAAATAAAGCGTAGCGAGAAAATTTATCCGCCGGACACGTATCCCCGGGTGCGGTATCACGACGTTTTCCATCTTTTCCTCGGCTCCATAACTTCTTTTCAGGTGATTTTTTCATTAAACCGGCGTTACTATTATTACCGAAACGGGGGGCAGAGGGGGGAAGGAGACGCAGGGCGAGATATAATGTAACCGCGGGAACCGAGAGCAGTCGGTGACAAACGTTCCTCCTTTTCTCGGTGTAAACGGCGCGAGCAGAGAGCCGCGGCGTGCTGGCGCGGTCCGCTTCGCTTTTTGCGCGGCGACGCACACACGAACGGGCCCGGGACGTACGTGCGCAGCCTGTGTACCGTGGCAATATGGAAGATCATATGTCATGCAGAAGCCCGTTGGAGGAGAGGGTGGTAGCGAGAGTCCACGCACGCCCTCGTTGTCTTCGTTTGCACACAAAAGCGAGAGCGTAAAGGAGAAACAGAAACGTACAGGGGTAGGGTGAGTCGGTGGTGGTTGGTGTGCCGGGAAACAAGCCATGCGCGGGGGCAAGGGGGGAGGGAGAGGGTGTAGGTCGGGAAGGCTGAACCCTCTCGGTACACACGCGGTCATAATCTGTGTGCACGCGAGCGTGTTTGGCACACTCGCACCGGCGGAGATTGAATTCCAGCAAACGGCGATGTAACGTCGCCGGAAACGAATAAGCCAAATAAAATAAATACCAAGGGCTTTCAGCGTGGTGCCCCGGCGCGGTCACGACTCCGCGCGGCCGTGCGTGCCCGTATACGCGGCTGCGTTTGTTTGCACGCAAGCTCGCGGACTTTATGCGCCAGCCCCGTACACCGACTGTGCACACCTTGCGTGTAGGTGCGAGCACGGGCACGCGGACGCCCGCGTGTGGGTGCGTTACTGCCGAGCGTGTGGCTTATTAATCTGACGCTAAAGCGATAAAGCGGCTGCCCACGCGACAGCTACGATAGTACTTCATACGAGCACGACGCGACGTCTCTCTCTCTGATTCCTCTTTCTCCCTCACGGTCGACCGTTCGATCTCTGCCCATCTACTACCAAGCACTAACGATTCTCCCGATTATCGTTATTATCGTCCTCCTAAGACCTCGAGCGTTTTGTTACCTCGGTCAATCTCTTTTGGAATTTTATCTAAATGCAATAGAATTACGATTATTCGGCGCGCTCGAGACTTCCGGGGATGCTGGATCATTGGACTGGGTTCTTAATATGTATAGGTGACACTTGAAGTTCCATTAGAAAGTGTCAACTATATTATTAGGTATTAGAAATAAGGTAGGGGTATCATGAAACAGATTTTAAAATTTTAATCTATAAAGTAGAAGGTTCAATGAATTGAACTGTAACGCTGAGCAAATGAATTAATTAGGCATCGAATTACAAGTAAATAGTTTATTCTGCGCTTCAGTTTAATCCCGCAATCAAGTTCAACAGGTAGACGAGTTAAATTATTGGTTTGTGTTAAACAAAATACAATGTTATTCTTGAATGTTTTGTACATTGTATCGCTGATTAAAAACAACCATACCTAATATGACACCCTTAATAACGGAGAATCATCATAATATTGGGTGAATAAAGAACTTAAAGTTATGAAAAAATTAATTTTTTATCTAATATTTTGGTTTGCTAACCCTTTTTCACCCCAAGTATTCGATATATTACCCACCCTTTCTTTGCTATATCAATAGTTTACCATTTCAATTTTAGTTGGAATAAACACTTAAAATTCAACTTACTAATAGTACGAGTCTGACTCGTCGTCAAAACATGGCAAGGGGTTAATAAAAAAATATCTAGGTTGTCGAAGTATATTTTACTGCAAAAGTGGAGCAACATATTTTCTGTCCCTTTAAAGAACCTTTTACAATAAAACACCGTAATGCAAATTAAATAACGAAAGCGCAGAAGGAACGATCGGCGGTAGGGCGGTTAGAGAGGATGTCAGAGAGCGAAAAGCGTTAGCGAGGAAAGTAAATCAGTGGGAATCCCCCCGTAGCCGCGGTTACGGATCGCACATGTGTGTAGATTTAACATCGCACATGCGAACCGTTCCGTGTTCCATGCGGCGTTATCATTTCGAAAATCTCTAAACAGCTCTCTCGTTGTAGCTCGCAAAAGCCAGCCGCTATCCGTCACAGCCGCTATCTCCTGTGTCGCCTTTGCCGCGGCTCCAAAGCCAGGATTGTTTCGCGCCTCCGTCCTCTTCTTTTTCACGCGTACCGCGCGCCACGGCGGAGTTTAAAAGAAAATTGGTGAAAATTTAAAGCTTTCACCCTTAACGCGTTCGCCGGTTACCGGCCAGGGTTAGGGAAACCGGGCAGAGGGATGGCTGACTGTTATCGGGGGATGCTTATCGTGTGTGAGGGGCTTACGTGGATTGCGCGTCGACAACCGGCGACCGTGTCTCGCACACAAAGTCAGGATACTGCCAAATGTACTCTCTCTCTCACCCAATCACCGACAACTATGACCCCGATATCGCACGGACCACCCCCCCCCCCCCCACCCTCCCTACCTCCCCGGTTTGTTGCCTCTACCATGGCTGGTTACGACCTGCTGACAAATAGTAACGTATCGCGATTATACGCTGTGTTTGCACCGGCATCCATCCACGATGAAAGATGTCGCGTGTTTTAACGCGAACGGGCGCCAACACGCGGCCAAACACGGAGGGTGCACCCTGCCTTACCCCTTCAACGATGCAATGTTTATGCAAGAAGGTTTACTGACTGTTATAAAGAGGGTTGGTCAATTTGGGAAGCTGAGAATTGGTTAAACACCAGAAACAGTAGGAGGAGACATTTGGGACTACGGTGAGGAAAATTTCGTTTTTTACTACTGCAAGTGAACCGATTTCAGATTGACTGGTATGTAGATGGTAAGCAATATTCGATAACAATATTCAAGAATTTATATTATATAAAAGTATTAATGGTATATATAAAAATTGCACTAGAGCCTATTAAACCGAATGATTTAAGTAGTACGAACTACAGAAAAGTCAACTTATTCCTAATGTAAACGGTAGAACTATCGATGAAGTAAAAAAATAAAAATATACTAGCACACAAAGCAAGTTATACTCTTTTGATAAAAATATTTTAATAAATTTTGTAATTCAAAAATATCATATAATTTTATTTAAGTGAAACTGTATTATTTTTGTTTAAATTGGTTAATGTGAATTCACTTCAACTGATGAAGATATTAATTAAAAATAAAGCATTTCAAATGGGCGTCTTGGACTTTTGTCTATCAAATAAGGAATTTCGTGTCAATTCTTTCTTGACTTCGGAAGACAGTAAAGGCGAGAGTGATGATAATCCTTAACGACAGCGTTTCATTTACGGAAAGAGCATAGTGGTTCTTTCAATCGATTACCAACACGGTAGATGTCCTGTAATAGCATCTCAGGATTGCAGTTTGATTCGATTAATCGAAGCAACGCGTCATCACATATTTATGGTGACAACCGTAATTTAATTGAAATTTCCTCTTCCTTGTCAATTCAAGCTACGCAGTTCTCTATTCTAATTTTCGCTGAATATTTAATTAATCCTTTCATTCAAAT
Organism: Anthidium xuezhongi; assembly: GCA_022405125.1. NCBI lineage: Eukaryota > Metazoa > Arthropoda > Insecta > Hymenoptera > Megachilidae > Anthidium > Anthidium xuezhongi. Next base: position 4,602,394 of record CM039649.1, read on the forward strand.
TTTATAAGGTCATAGAACCTTTGATATATTTTTCAATAACAAATCTTTATTAACTCAAATTTTAATTAATTTTTTCGTATAATTTTACTACATTTTTGCCAAAATTGTATTTACAAAATGAAATAACCGAATATCTCAGTTACCCTTACGGCTTGAAAGAAAACATTTTTAATAATTAATCACTGAACTTTTTGTATTTGAATCTCAATAAATTCTGTAGCACAAAGAGATCTGGAACGAGTGATTTTGATCCGTCTGGTGGTTCTACCGTCAGGACAACTCAGCCCGGTTCCGTTGACAATTTCGAAGCGGCGAAACGGTGTCGACGGTTCTTTTTTTCGACGGATAAATTAAGTAGGTCAGTAGCAGTACGTGTGCATGTAGATAGAATGCGGTGAAAAGCATCAAAAACGCGTTGTTATGCGATTTTAACTAGCAGAGATGCGGTCGGCCCGCGCGAGCCGCGTTTTATTCGCGACGTATATACACGTGCCGCCGATATACCTCGATAACGAGTTGCAAAAAAAAAGAAAAAAGAGGAGGGAAGAGAAAAAAAAAGCGCCATAACGAAAAAATGCAGGTTATATAGGAAATGGATATTGAAACGTGTATTTGCTGAAAAAAAGGAAAGTGGGGACCGGATATTGAAATATGTTTTCAACCAGACTGTTTTCGATCGACCCGGTCGATTTTGAACAAAGCAAACAAATCAGCAGGGAACGCAAAACATTTCCCATGCACGAAAGGGTGTCTGTAACGCTCGGCCTTTTTTGTTACCGGCCTAGATTATGTTCGACACGCGCCTCCATTCAAAACTGGACGGGTCCATTCTAATTTTTCAAAATTCGACAAATTCCTTTCCCTTTTACTTCGTTGCAAAGGAATCCATAGCCTGGGACAGTTGAAACTGGATTTTTGTAACATTTGGCACAGTAAAACATAAAAGCGGTTAATAGTTGGTGATCCTCAAGAAATATTTTACAAGCCCCTTGGTTGATAATCAATGCTTTCATTTCTTTGGGGATGCACTTTTTATTTACACTTCTATGTTACTTAATTCTGAATTTTAATTATTTTTAATAACGACGGTTTATGATAGTCTAGTTTATTTTATATGAAATAACATGATTCGTTTAAAACTTTGTTTGGCATAATCAATGAATCAGTTATTTAAATAATACAGTAAATTCTGTAAAAATAACAAGATTAAAGGTATTTATTATTAGATTTCTTTGCAGGCATGACAACAACGTTATGCTTGGTGGAGGGGTAGAATACTTGAAGGGAAAGTGGACAAAGAAGAAGCACGAGGCAGTTGCTCGATATTTTAATAAAGAATATTGCACGACGTCGCGCACTCACTTAGTCACTCTGAACGATTACGTTAAATTAACAGGTTTCGCCTTATTCCCTGCCGTCTGAAAAGAAGAAAATACCCATGAACCCGGTACACCTTCTCCCCCCATCGTATCCTCTCGATTTTAATTACCGATTTAATTATTCCTGCCCGAAGAAATCTACTTCGTCGTACCATCGCTTTATAATCTTGCGACACGTTGCAATTCTTTTATACCTTCTGTCGTCATAATAATTAACCCCTTCTCAAACTTTATTCTTTAATTTATTCAGCATTATTTGATACTAATTGAATTAAATTTTATATCTTATTTAAAAACAAAAACAGAAAGTTTTCAATGTATCATAGAAGAGAATTAATGTTAAAATTGTAGAAAATATAACAATTATAATAAAATACCAGCATGATACAAATCGAAAAATAATTGAAAGATAAATCGATCATTTGTAATAAAAATATTTTATCTAATAATCCTTGTAGCAAATTTGACGAAATTTGTGGGGGAATGGGACCACGACAAAATCGCAATATTACACAGAATAATTTTCATAAAAGCAACACCATCAATTCTGCAAGGATTACTTTTTTATGATAAAACAAAAAAAGATTTGCAAGTTATATGCGGATAAAATCGAGCCGTGCGAAGAATATGTTTGGAAATTATTAAGCAATCCGAAATGGGAACAAAACACCGGAACAGGGTAAATAAAATTCTATAAATTCAACGGATTGATGCAACGAAAGGTTAAAAAATGCACGGACAGAGGGAGGACGGGCGGGAGGTAGGTACAACAGGGACGAAAAGCGCACTCTCTCCTTCTCGCGCACGTTCGAATGCAGAAGGGGGGGGTTGGTACCGTTTACAAAAGCTGTCTATAACTCGCACGATTAAAAACACGTTGCACAGCAAAACTCCGCGGTTCATTTTAATACGGGCGAAATGCAACAGAGCAAAAACTACAGCTAAAATATGCCGGAACGATGCATAATGCATTCTCTGATAAAATATGAATTTATGCGCATGCTGAGTTGCACTGTTTCGATCCGATCGGCGATTAAAAAGCTCCTCTGACCCTCCCCCCCGCTCCTGTAATGCGTAATTTTCATGGAATAATTCAGATTAAATTTTGAAGCGGTCGGAATACACGCACGCGCGCTTGCACGCAAATATCATCGAGTGTGCGGATCCATTCGAAAAACACAAAGGGCATTTTTCCTTGTTATTGCCTGAAACTCGTAAAAATCTGTCGCAACGTATTATGAATATATCTCGTTCCAATGTTATATATATATATATTTTGATTACCGAAATACATATCGAACCTTGATCGAATAATGTAAATTTAATTCTTTATCTTGTTTCATTTTAATTTTTGGAATCTACGATTGACTTTGGACCGCGGGGGTTACACGAAGAGGACCGGGGGTCGAAGGTCGCGTGGGAACTCGACGAGAAGTCGGCGACGTTTTCATCGCCGATGCTGAAAAGAAGGCCGTACTAGGAAAGGCAGTAACGCGGGACCGAAATTGACCAGAAGGAAATTAAAGAAGCAACATCATGGTAGCCGTTAAAATTTATATATTCTCCGGGTTGGCCAGTCGCGATCCGCGGGAGATCCTTAAAAATGCTTCCCGCGGTCTACCGACGCGGAAGAAGCGGCTTTAATCGGCGATCTCTTCTCGTGCCGAAACGCTCGCCTGTGGCCAACGTACGTAAACGACCTTCCTTTGCGCCGTTCCGTTTCACCACCGTACCATAATAACCCCCATCAAAACCGTCTAATGTCCGTTTTACGTTGCAACTGCTATCTTTGTAACTTCCTTCGCCCTCCTACTCCCTCGAGCATCCGTCCCGTGACCAAGGGGAACAACCCGTGTCCTTGTACGGTGCAACAAGTACCCACTTCGATAATTTATAACTATTGCAAATTACGGTGCTTAAGATTTAGAATTGAATAACTTGGAGATACGAGACGACGAATAAAACGATCACGAATGCAACAAAGTTTGGAACCGTGATCGAAATTTTTTCTTTTCTCTTTGAATGTACCGAAGGTTTTCGGTTGGCTGTCATTTTTAAACCAAATAACATAAGAAAATGATGTTGTCGTTTTTTAAATAAAATGGTATTGTTCGAATAATGGTAAATTTATTGGTAAACTAATCAAAAATTAATATTTGATAAGATATTTAAAATAATATTTTTCCCTTCAAATATCTTAGAAATATTTCAAATATCTATGTAAAATATTTCATAACCATTCATTCTTTTCTTCTTGAATAATTAAGCTATGTAAAGAGATAAGCAGATTTACGTAAAAAGACTAGTCAAAGGGTGGAAAGCCGAGGTTGTCCGTAATAGGTCTTAACCAGTTCGTAAGATCTCCGGATAACAATGAATTACATTATTTAATCGACGAGGTCACCCTTAAATAAAATATTTTCACTTCTTATCTCCGTATTTCGTGTCTCATTCTTGGCAGCCAAGGTCGTAAGCGAAGAAACACCCCCCTGCCCAGAGTGGCACGGAATATTTAATTAGTTTTTCCAGCCGACAGTTGCCGCCCATAAATGTTAATTGCAGATGAAGTGGTAATAAGAAGCCACCCCCGGGTTCTCATCGGGGCCAACCTTGCAACCCTTCTCCTACCCCCTTCATTCTTACGTCGTTTAACGAGTACCCGCAGAAAACATTATCCAAACGAAACCTACTCTCAAGACATTTTTTCCCTCGTTTACGACCTCGCCGACATCTTGCTAGCCACGATTCTTACACCTCCGATTCGAATTACTGCTGTAATCTTTGCGAGATTTATTTCACTTTTCCTTATCGCCTTTCTTTTATTACAACGATATATCTTGTCTTCGTTCGTTCTTGAAACCCTATACAAGGCGACGATTATTTGCCATGAAAATTAGAAACTCCGGATAATCAAACGAAAAATAATAATTCGATAAGGAAAGGTTTGATTTCGAAGCTTTGTTTTGAAATTGTTTGTCCCGATTTTGAAGTTTCGACGGATATCGGGGGTGTCAAGATGAAAACACAGTTTCCGTCCTGTATTGCCAACGCTTCCAGCTAATCCTGACGAGTTCGAAATCGTGGAAAAATCGTTTGAAGCCCGGGCGTGAAGCGAAGAGAAAGCGGAGAAAAATCAGTGACGATCCTCGCCGGGCGATAGAGGGATGGGGGATGTGTATGGCCGGAGGGGTCGTAGCAGCAAAGGCGGAAAGAACGGAATTTAATTAAGTAAAATTACTGTCGCGAGAAGAGGCGAGAAGCAAACTGACGGAGAAGAGGCCGAAGGGGGATGTTGGCCGAAAAGGTGGCGCGATGCAAGACGTTACAGAACGGGGGCTGAAGCGAAGAGGGGAGAGAAAAGAACGGCATAATGATCTCATCCCTCGATAAAAACGTAGCAATAGAAGATAAACGAATTCAAGCAAAGCGGAAACCTCGTTTTCTCTACACTTTAACCCTTAACATCGTCCTCTCCATAATTCATGACCACTGGCCACCACATAAGTTATTTGCTGCGCTAAATATTTAAAAGTTTTAACAATAAAAATTAAAATTCGAAGGGAAATCAAATTCTAAGAGTAATATTAGCGCTAACGATAAGTTTTGAAAAAAAGTTAGTTATGCTTGAAATCTAAAATTTGCAATTTTGCAACAATACCATCGTTCCTTCCTGCCAACCTATATACTCGTCTAGATCGTGTTAGACGGAAGAGAAACAGAGCGAGAACTAAATAGGATCCTCGGAATTACCCTCTTCGTCTCGAGCAGAACGCGTTCATCCCGCAGGATTCCCATGCAATCATGCGGAACGACCATTTACGCCGCGTTTATGAAAAATAATATCTCCGTTCTGGCAGGATCAACATCGTTTCAGCGCCGCGACGCGATCAAGGATCACGGCGAAGCCGAAACGAGTCATTCGTTGTTCTCTCTTTTGAACTCGCGGCGTTTCACACGAGCTGACTCATGCGGATCCTCCTGTTTCATCGTCGAATGCATAATTTAGAAGCTTTTGAAACGGAGAATGCCGAGCACCGTACGACGTGTCCCAAGATCGAAATTCTTCGTATCAACTTATGAACGAAAAGGATATTTTTATACCATTGAAATTTTGTGATTTTTTGATGTACATTAAAAAAAAAAAAAAAATGAACGAGAACACATACTAATTTTTGCAAATAGTTCGTTAGAAAAAAAAATAGAAATTTAATTTTAATTTCTAACGATAAGCAAGCTAAGGGGTTAACAGTATCATCGGAACGCCCAGGTGCTTAGCTGCCTGATGTACACCCACTGTACATTACCGGCATTAACCAGCCTAGAGTCACCTGACGAAAGCACAAGCCCGTTCGCAATCGGTCTTGTTAGATTTGTGGACACGAAGATGAGCATAGCTCGTAGGCTTAGTATGTGCAAACGGGCAAGTCGATCTTGTAGCTGGATTTCGGGGATCAATGGCTACCGATAAGCCTTTCGATACTAGAGCTACCCTAAAAGTGTTATCTCTAGACTGCGGATCTTTCGTATAAATATAAATTCAACCATTTTCAGTTTTCAGATTTTTCACACTTTTCTATTCTACGAAGTTCTTATCGTTTAATTTGTTTTCAAAGCCCCTAATAGGTTATAGCAAATAAATAATACGAAACGTTTAATTAATAAAACAATTCTATCCTAAATAAATTAGAAGAAAAGTATTTTGACTGCACGAATATATTTCTTAAGACTTTGACTGTCATCCATATATGAGTGACACTTAAGTCTCCACTAAATCTCGTCGTCTATATTACTTGGAATTCCTTTTTTATTTATGAATAATAAAAATACCCAAAATTTGTCAAAAATAAAATTATTACCAAATGAAATGTTTAATAGATGCAGCATGACAGTCAAAGTGTTAATCGATTATCGTTGACGAAATATCAGCGAGATCGGATTATTATTCTTGCGATTGTTCAATTTCCGGTAGAACGAGCGAGCAAATAGACGATAGTAAATTTTTGGCTAATCTTGTCACCCTGCAACGCCACATTAGCCTAGCGATCAAAGTTTGTTAAGCCTACTATATATCAGCACTCGGATGGGAAACGTTAGAATTTGACGATGTAAAGGATTAACGATGATTTGTCGATTCGTGGACGTGTTACGTCGCTTGTTAATTACGATGAAATCTCGTTAATGTCCATTCATTTGAACACAAAACAAGAACCCGTAATTATTACCATAAATAAAAGTAAAATCGAATCAGATATATACAGTAAAATTGATTAACGAGTTAGCAGTATTTAGGTTTGTTAAGGAAGCACTGTTATTCGTGAGCCTTTTCAATCCCAGATAGAACGTTTTGTTCGTTAAAGAAACAAGAATTGGCAGGACTTTTGAGGAATTTTGACGATCAACACTGATAATTAATCCTTTGAGTATGGAACTTTATGGATTTAACTTTCAAAAATTGAACGATACCTAAATCTTCTATTATTAATAACTTTCAAAAGAAAACTTGGTACACTGTTCGCAAGAAGTTAGTCTTGAAAGGGTTATCTCCACGAAAATGAAATTAAAATGTAATTTTAATTATAGCCTCGGTTAAAATAATTATAAGAGCTTAAGTACACATAATCCATACCAATAACACATAAAATGTTTCCATAACATTCAAAGGGTTAATCTTGCAAAGTATCGACACATGGGTGTCCCAAGATCACATCAGAGGACCTACGATCGACCCTTTGATGATTCAAGAATTTCGTTTCAGTGTCACCGAATGATTTCGAGAATGTTTTGAATACACCCTGCAAACATGGTTAGAAAATAGTGAAACGTGAAGCAGCCGAAACGAAACGATACGGATCGGGAAGGGTTAAAAAACACGTTGAATCGAGGGTGTGCACGTTCTAGCTGGTAGAAGATAAAGAAAGCAAGGGTAATGAAGATGGCTGGTAGGCCTACCTTGGTCGAATACAAGGCAGCGGGTGGTCTTGGCAGCGAGTCCCGGGGGCAGAGCGAACCTGTAGGCTCGGCCCAGCGACAACCCTAACCCTAGCCCGAGCGCCTCCGCGCCGCATCGGCCCCCGAACACAGGCCCCACTAGAATCACCCACATAATAACGGTCATCAGTCATCGTCATCAGAAAATACATTTATAATATAATTATACATTGTATACATAGATATCGCACACGCACAATCATTCATGCAAACCCTTTCGTTCGATCCTTTCGCTGTCAATAAGATTTATTCGGGTCTAAGGTTCCAACCCTGCTCGGGTCACGTATGGATTCTGACAAGATCCGATCTTTTATTTTAACCCTCGAACGACGAAGCCAAACGTGGATAAATCGAGTGTTCAAAGAAATATTTTGAAATTCTTAAAATGAAAAGGAAAACATCTCTGCCAGCTCTCCTCGTGGTCCGTCGTCGGAAGGTTAACAAGAATTACTTTATTCAGCCGGTTGAAAATCATTTTATCGAACGATTGAACATATCTACGTCTGGTTGGATTAAAAACAAGCAACGTCTAGTAATTACCGTTATAAATTTATCGCGAGATAATTTTTAACTAATTTTCATCGCGCGTACCGATCCATAAATCGCAAACGATAAAATAATTTGAAATATTCAGCATACCGTGGATAATGTTACGGCAACTAATAATCGCAGCATATTAAGCGGAACGTCGATGAATTCTTTTACATTTAATCAATTTCTTTCCATCGTTCGCGCAGTCATTTTCATGGTAAACCGGCTGACGAACGTAATCTCAAAAGATCTTTGGATATTTGAAATTCATTACGATTTAATATATAGATATCAGTACACTCTCGTCAAGTTTACGAGATTATTACATCGCTTTTCAGTCCAAAGCCAGCACGTGCCAGACGGTTGATTATGAAAGACCTCTTCCCCCCCCCCCCCCTCTCTGTCCCCTGTGTGTATCAAACAACCCCACAATATAAATCCATATTGACGAAATTAAAAGTACGATCAGTTGTTAATAATAACCCGCAAAGACCATCCCTTTTGCTGATATAAAACAGCGATGCACAACAGATACGAATTCCATATGCTTTAATATCCGTTCAAAAATTTCGTACAATGTTAATTAAATTCGAACGCGCAGTTTGCACCCTTATATGCTTCCATCTATCTTTTTGAAGGTTCTTCATTTTAATATAAAATTAAATCAGATCAATCAATTAAATAGAATGTATAACGATCCTATTTTCAACAATCCCTTTATAATAACATCCGAAGATGATTAGTCCCATTACAAAAATCGCTTCGAAGAGAAAGATACCTTTATGATCTCTTAGACGGAAACAGACGCAATATGCCTAAGTCACAATCTAAATTCATGTTCGAGGAGGATAAATACAGCGGGCATAATGCCGACGGCTTAACACACTTTTAAAATTCATCCTTTGAGATGCAGAGCGGCGAGAAGCTCCTTTTCTACTTCGTTCGTTCCCTTCTTCAGGAACCTTTGACTTTTAGGTAGCTTACATGCTGATTAAGACACCCGATACAATTAGGCAACGGAAAGAACCTCAAAAGACGGGCTCCTTTCTTTACCTCCGCCTTCGGGAACTTAAGACCTAAGAACGTTTCACGGCTACCCTGACCGAGAAAATGTTCTCTTCGAATTCCCAAGAAAAATTGTTACCACATCCCCACCATGAAACGTACAATTTTCATATGAAAGGACTTTGTTTTAAAGTCCTTTATGTCTTTCCTCGTTCGACTACATGGAATCGTAAACTGATCATACATCGCACCTTGCTATTTTATATTTCTTTTTGTATCATGTTCAAATCACGAAATTAACGATCGAAGGTTGATTGGTTTTCAGAAATAAATATATCGTAAGAAGAAGAAGCAGAATTTTGCAGACAGGCGGTTGAAAATCGTGAGAGTAAATAAGGGATACTCGATCCCGTTAAGAAACAAGAATACCCCGCAGAATTTTACATGATCCTGTGATGTACAGGGTGTCAGGGATACAGTCGAGGCGCAGGGTAGAAATCGAAACGACCAGCAGTTCAAACAGGAAAGGAACAACGTCAGTGCTTGCACCGAGGCCAAAGCAGAGGAGTCTCGCTTTCTCAATGAATTATTCAAGCTTCTTGATCCGGTCTCTCAACCGTATAAACCGACAGACGGATTCCCGTCTCCTCCCAATCAACCAGCTACCGATTTTTTCCCCTCCCTCTGCTTCCACCCTTTTTTTCCCTTTGTCTCCCCCTTCTGATTCCGCCAGCATCTTTCTCCTCGTCTCTTCTCGCGAGTACGCTGACCAGATTAAGATCGCAGGATCGACTGTCAGCTGCGGTGATCGCGATGCCCGACAATCGCACGCTTCGAAATCGTTTCCTGCGCCATGTTAGGAGATCGCTACTTTCTCGTTGATCCTTTAACATTTCCGTTCCATGTTTCTCTTTTTTGCCGCGCGAGTCGTTGGAAAACATAGAAGAGACTTTCTTTCGCGTATTTAGTACCGTGTATCATTGTAATTTACACGTTAATAGGTCAATTATAGCTTAATCCTTTCCACTATAGACGTAAAAAACTATGGTCTCACATAAGAAGCCGTTACAGAACATCTTTCCAAGAGCATTTAATATTAAATAACTTGAAAATAGTTTGAAATATTTTGCACAAATAAAACTTTTAAAGGGTTTGCTTAAATTTTTATACCAAATCGAGGCAGAGAGTTGTCGATGGACCACAGAGTGTTAAAACAAAATTAACAACCGTGTTTTCACATGGAATGACTCGTACACGAAGATGAGTTCAGTCATTCGCAAAACTAAGCATCGCCTCGAAGAAAGAGAAGCGTGATACCAAGGGGAAAAGTGGTAGAAGACGAGACGTTCAGACTGGAATCAGCCAGTGGATTGTGTTGCGTCAAGTTAGCCGGCTCAGATCTTGGCGTGAGATCTTGTTATCCCAGCACGAACGAACAATGAAATGAACAGATGAAATAAGAATTTTGTTCGTATACAAAAATGAAAATTTTTATTCGAAAACAGCAGTGACTTTCCTGGAATTCGTTTGAAGATGCGACAGAAACTATCAGAGATATCAGTGACAAAAGATGCTCAGGATTAACAAATCTTTTTGATATCGTGAAGAAGATTTAATAGACACTTCTGAATAAAAATCAAGGGGTTAACTGTTCTTTGAATGGATATTAATTACATTTTTTGTTTATGTAATTTCATAAATTTCATGCAAAGATCAAAGAGCAAGAACGACATATTACACGTCGAGAGAGATCGTTCCTTCGATTAGTTTTAAAGTCAAGAGAGAATGAAGAGGAGAAAAGTGAACGAGAGCCATCGAGGTTGTTGGATGATAATCAACGTCGATTTTCACTGTAACAGCCGGCGTGTATCGATTGTGGAAAGACTAATGGCCAGCGTGGTTAACCGTATTATCCCACGGCGGAAGTTCGCCAGTACAAACGGGGACATAAAAGCGGCGGCTCCCGAATCGTCCGTTTCAATATTAGTTTAACAATTACGGCTACAGAATCCGACACGTTCATGCCATGCCTATGTCTATTACAGTAAGAAACTTGTGCTCACAATTAACATTAAAACCTACAATTTTTAAAAAAATCAAAAAATATAAGCACTGTTATTCTATCAACTGATAGCAATGAAAAATTGAGAGAATTTATCGAATTTTAACACTTTAGTGTTATATTTAACAACATTGAAGGGAACCTTGAAAACTTATTCGAAAAGAAAGACAGGAAAAATTCACCGCCATTTAAAGATTTGCATTGAATTCACTAATAATGAAAGTAATTTTGTTACCAATCAGTCAAAGTTGACAAAATTTCATAATCTTAAGATCTTCTATCATGCATAGCCAAACAATGTTCGTAATAAGTGGAACGTGGTTTGTTAGTATTTCCATATATTCATGTTTCAAACGAGCCAGCCCTCCAGATTGTCGGATCTCGAGGAAACGAGGACGGGGAGAGCGGGTCGTTGGATTCTTTATTAATTTTACAACTTTTTCATAAAGCAACGGGGCAGCAAAGGACTGATACACTCGGGCATAGTTTAGTGGATATTGACGGTTGGACCCAGACGTCGCCCCGGCCTCGTTGCGCACAATGGATGTTGGCCAGCCGGTTTCCTCGGTTTCGGATAGAAATTCCCAAGATTTTTCAGCCACGGAACTTCTGGCGACCGGACAGCAGATTGGTGATCGAACGAAAGCGAGAGTCGACGAAGGATGGCCCAAAGTTTCTCAGGGCGTTCAAGTTTCACGGTGGTTGATATTTCATACACAGAGTAGGCGTAATGGGGTACTCCTCGGTCACGTCGACCTGTTCACTACCCAACTTCAACCTATATTGTTCGCGTATTATTACTGCCTATCCACCACCACCATGCTCTACACCCCATTGAGTAAAAGTGTGGTTTCGCGTCCGGCTCCAAGCGTTCGACTGTAAAGCTTCCCTACACTCTTCGTCCTTTTTATTTTTGTCTCCACCTTTCATCGATCCTTCTGCCCAACAACCATCAAGAATATGCAAAAGTTCCCAGAAACTGTACCAAACTGAGAAATCAGAAAAAAAATGCTACCTCTAACCTGATGTATAGTAGTCTGATTATAAAATTTGTTTTTTTCTTCGATCGAATTATAATTTTCAAGCTCCAGGTGGCTGACAACCGCCACGAAAACGGTACAAACGATCCGGAGAGTTGATTTAATTAGATAAGGTAGAACGAGCAGGCGGAAAAAGATGGTTTCTGGTGGTATCATTAGCGTCAAGACGGTGCTCTCGAGATTTTGCAAGATCGTTGGTAGCCGGATAGAAGGGAAGCCGGAGAAGAGGAGGAAAAATAAGAAGAAGCAGGAGGTATCGAACAGCTCGTAAAGTAAGTGGCTCGGTGTCGCGGGGACAGCCAGAGAAAATACAGGCAAAGTCAAACACAAGCCGCCTGTGTCCTCTTTTGCATTAAACGCGCATTCCGTGGTGAACGATTAAGACCTAAGGAGAAACACCGCTTGTCCGTGGGCAAACGTTGGACCCTGAAGAAACCAAGCAACGAATGAATGTCCTTATTGTGTGCCTCTACCGTGAGAACTCCAGGCACGCGCTTCTCAACGTGAATTCGATATAATTAAATAAATTATACCGGCCTGGGAGAGCTCACCTTCTCCCTGAGATACCATCGTTAACATTTTTCCATCTCTCTTCTTCAGCTTCTTCTTCGTCGTCGTCTTCTTAATTTGAAACACCGCAGATTGTTGTAGACGCGCGACTAACAGAATCATCGATACAGAGAAAGGTGAGTTTGTAGCTAAAAATATGCCTCGATACATATCGCGTTACTTCCCTTCAACTAGTATTACTCTCAGCGTTTATGTACAACAAACTACTCTTAAAGCTGACGTATCGTGAGACTGAAAAACTGTGGAACGGGTAATTCGAGAAGAGAAACCATATTGCATACCGTGGTGACTATCGTGTCGCTAAAACGGGCCTTCTTACATCATCCTGGGGATAATTGAATGTTTCCTTGTTAAACGACCAAGCAACCTCGATACTACCCTCCTTCCTTTCTATTATGTTAACCCTTAAGCAGTGAATACGTGAATATTTTTTCGAACAAGGTATAGTTTGAAAGGTACTAGGGTGTGGAACTGCAAATGGGTCATCCTGTACAGGACTACCCATTAAAACAAGGAAATTGCATTTTATAATAAACAGCGAATGAACTAAGGCGCTGCAGTCAGAAATATTAAAAACAAAAGAAAATTGGAATATTTAATAAAGAGAAATTGTTTGGAAAATGAAATGAACGATAAAGTTAATTTGCAAAGAATAAATGATAAAAGCGATGAAATAAATATGAAAGTACATAGAACCAGCCGGGGATGAGAACAGGTTGGTAGAAATACTTTGCTTTATCGGGGATCTCGTACAGAATGGTAGAGAACAAGCTGTCTGCTAATGCTCGTGTAATCCCATAAGCGGCATAAGTCCCGATGACTGGTCGGAATAATACCGATAGGCCGTTCCTACCCTCCTTGTTCTGCTCGAATACGCGTGTACCCGCTTCAATGCTGTCCCGTGGCACGCAACCCTTTCTAACGAAGCTTACCAATTTTCCTAGTTAACTTTGCCCAACAAAATTTCACCTTGGGCCAAGGTGTTATTCTTTCTTAGATTTTTATGGCAAGGAAGCTTTAAGGGAAGGATTCAAGAAGGATTTAAAATTTTCAATTTAATCTCGGAATTTAATTAACGAGATGCGATAAATATTTGAAGAAACCACTATCAAAATTATAACAAAGTTTCTATTAGCCTAAGGGGTTAAAAGCCTTCGACGTCCAGACACCGCTCACTGAAGAAATGAATTAAAACATCACCGTTACAATAATTTTCCTATAAATCACAAAAATGGTTCACGATGCTTCTCACTTGAAGCCATTTGGAAAATGAACAAACTCAGGGAGTTAAATTTTTGTTCAACGCGATTGCAAAGGAATAAAGTGTTCCACGGGGGTGTGGAGACACCATGGAGAGCCCTATATCGATGTTTAGAATCTTCTTATCGTTTAAAGTGTACGAACGGGAATTTTTCCAGCCAAGGGACGCGCTTTTTCTCCTTTAACGAGGATTCCCGTCCGTTAAACAGTCGGTTGAACGTAGCAAGAGTAGTACAGGGAACCCTCTTTCGCTCTCTTCAAGCCGACTCTCGAGCAAGCTCGACGACGCTCCAGTGGTAGCAGGGGAATCGGTTGCGAGGATATCTTTTCCCTGTAATTAATTTAAGAGGGCTCGCTCGAGGTACTCTCGGCAAGCGATGTCTGACTAGATTCTAGCCAGGAGCTTCATGGCATCTCGCGGATCACCGAGAAAACGAAGAGGGGTCGTAGCGTACTGCTCTTCTTCCTTATCACCCGTTCAACCCCAATACTTCGCAACACTTTTCTTCCTCCTATTTCCATTCGTTTATTTCGCTTCTTGCGTTATTTCCTTTTTATTTGCACGGGAAAAGAGGACATTAGACGGTGGAATACTCTGGAGCGTACAAGGGTGCATCTTGCAAAGTTAACTGTAAATCGCATGCTGTGTTCTTGCTTGAATTGGTCTTGAAATTTGATCATTTTTATTGTGAATGTACATTCAGCCATGGGTATTCTTCAGAAAGCGAATTTCCAAACGATAAGTTAATATTGGAATTAAACAAATTAAAATGTGAAAAGAATACACTTTCTTCAAATTTTCAAATAGTACTTTTTAAATCTTACATGGGTATTGATAGGCTAATAATAAAACTGTTGGTTTCATCACGAAGTATAAGTCAAAGACACGGTGTTCAATAAAATAATTAGTGAGCTAACTATGACTGAGGATTATTCGACGAATGAAATATAAATGATGACAGAGGGTCTTATTACTTAACACTGGAGAATGAAAAGAGATTGCGATAATTAGTAATTTTTAAATGTCAGAGGCTTGCAAATTGTGTAGCTTTGAACCAGTGAGCGATTAACCATCAATAATCTGATAAAAAATATGCTTTAAATCAAAATTAATCAGTCTTCAGTTACAGTTAATTTAATAATTTAATATGGTTTCGATTGTGAAATGACTGAATTCAAAGTTGGGAAATTATACATTTTATTTCGATCAAATTGCATATTTAAAATAAAACATCAAATTTAATAAAATTAATAAAAATTCTACTATATAACAATTCTACCATACATCAAAATCGAAAACTTTTTCTATCATTTCGATATATAAAAATCTGGAGATTGAATATTTGTACATGGATAGTATTAAGCTGTAAATTGATTAATTAATTATTCATTCTCTGCCTGACTTTCTACAATATATTTCGAAATTTATATATGTAGCAAAAAGAATGATGTAAGAAATCATGAATATTTAATATTGTCCAGGTGTTAATAATCAATTGAGCCTCATTACGGTGGAACAATTTCTTACACTTTATACCATAAACTTGATTTATCCTGGACTGATATGAATTAATTTAATCGTTTCAATAATAAATATCACTTGCTGAATAAATTCCCACAAGACTGAAAGTTTACAAGGCTTAATTAATCGAACAGAAACTTTTTATGAAAAAGTAGTTAGGTAACTATTTTATCAGATTTCAATTATTTATTATATAGTAAAACCAATCCCTATTTTTACAACACGATCTTTACTTTATTTAGAACTGATGTTATTAAAAGAATATTAAACAAAAAGATGAAGGTTGCAGATTTTTTACCTTTCTGACTCGAGTAAAAACTAATTTAACTATTTTAATACTGTGAGGTGATTGTAGAATAATTATTCTAATTACCTGAACACTTTGATGCCTATGTCATTGAATATCTTATTTCACGTAGAAAAATGACAGAAATGGCACAAAATTAGTATCGTTTAATAACCGAGTTTATTTATTTGTTTCGCCGATTATACATTTATAGATTAATTAAGCTCTTAGAAGAAAACAGCAGATCGAAGTTCAAATTTGATATGATTTCATTACTTTAAATCGGAAAAAATTTTTAAATATCTATAAAAAGTTCCTGTCACGTTACCCAATACTTTTGTCAAGTATTCAAAACTCCTAACGATAAAATTAAAAATCTGCAGGTGAATCAAGTCCCATAAATATACATTCGCACGGAAGCAAAAAAATCAATTTATCGATAGAGTAGAATTCTGAAGGACCAGTTGGACGAATTCAATTGTTGAATTAATGGACAGAATAAAAGCGTAAAGCTGCGGAGTGGCTTTTAATACGAGATCGCGAGGTAGTTTCGAATTGTCGCGGGTTATAAGACGGCGGTGTTAAGCCCGTGTTACCGAAAAGGGAGACGCGGCAGAAAGATGGGGTACAAAAGGGAGGGGGGGAAGAAGAGGAAGAAGAAGAAAGATCGAGAGATGCCAGGTACTCAGGAAGCTGGAAGTGCAGGAGAAGAGGAGCAACGCGAAAGGGAGCGCGTGGTAATCCAAGATTTATCCTCGCAGACTCTGACAGCGAGGAGACTCTGCTGGTTCTAGCGCGATTTAAGGGCTACCGGATTCCTTTGCCTTCACGGCACTGGCTACCGGGCCCGGAGACAAGCAAAAAACAAACAGCTTTCCGAAAAAAAAGTCACACCCCACCGTTTTATTTCCACGACATCGATAAACTCGATGATACACGGTTGCGGTGAAGATCAGTTTGTATCCGCGTAAATTGTTGCTCCCTTCAGCAATAAATCGTCAGATTTTTTTTATTAATACTCAGTCATTAATTCTGTGCCTAAGAGTTTTAACACGTAAAGCTTTGATATATTACAGAACTTTTTACAAATCTTTGCCCGGGAACCGGTTAAAAAAACATTTCAAAATTCCTATCTGTAACTCGATCATAGTCGAGCGACAAGAGTCCTTCCTCCGCTGAAAGTATATGCAATTTTATCTAAAAACGAAGGGGACGTAAAACTATAGCCGCTGACAAGCTACCGAAGCGAACAAAGTGACGTAGGGCAAGGATAAAATTAAACAAGAAGCACGCGTACAGGAAAAAATGAAGGTAAAAGGGTTTCGACGCGAGATGATATATGAATTCATGCATCTCATCGAACGGAAATCTAGCAATTACACGTGTTCGTGAATACCACCTCGACCGTATAATCTTCTCGCGATGCGATCGAGTGGAGAGAAGGCGGTGAAGGAGGTTGGAGGTGGGCAGAGTCAAAGCATGATAAATCGTCGCGGCGAATGGTAGCCAGCCAATCTGCTCGATTAAAGTGAAATATATGGCAGCTTTAATTACGAAGAGATTTCGGTACGCGACTGGCCAAAGTATTATGCAGGTAAGAGAGAGAGAGAGAGAGAGAGAGAGAAGGGAGAGGGAGAGGATGGTAGAACGGTAAGAAGGAGAATAGCTTGTAGAGAATGGTCAGGAAAGGGAGACGATGGATGCAAGAGGGGCGACCTCTCGGATGCATTATTCATGGAGTGTGAGAAGATACGATATGATCCAATATGTGGCTTCGCCCCCATACTCGCTAAACGTGCTAAACCTGAGAGGATGTTCGAGCAACACCCCCCTCCTAATCTGCTGAAAATTGGTCCAGGAATTTTCGAGTAATTTCACGTACAAAGATGGCTTTCTCGCGCACCGTCGACAGACCCTCTTATTCTTACATCCATCCATAACGAGCCTGTTCTATTAAATTGATGTGAAAATGTTAAACACCTGCTTTGTATCATTTTTTTTTCTTTTATACAAATTTTATTATCAACAAAACCTATACCTTATCCTCTACCTTACTGAAACTTGTATATTAAAAATAACTATTTATTATGCAGTACTAATGAGATTTGTATCTTTATAATTAGAAACTTTGTTGTGAGTTTAAAATAAAATAAGGTGAAGCCTGGAAAAATATATTTGCCTAGAAGGATCGCAGTATTTTATAGAAGAACAAGAAAAGAAAATTTTATCTATTTGCGAACGGAAGTTTCTTTTCTGGTTAGGGTTGTTGAAGAAACTTGAAACTCGCAAGGATTACGCATCATCATCGAAGAACGTTCACCGGTATACTCGAGTTTGCGCGAAGAAGCTTCAAGAGCTTCCGGTGGCGTGAACCGACCGACAGAAAGAGCTTCGCCACCGGCAAGAGGAACTTTGAAATGAAAAATAAACGGTGCGAGATGACAAGCAGAGATCCAGGTGGTTCAATGTTCTGACAGTTTTCACGCGCAAACAAACATACGAGGATTACTTCGAAAGCTTTACACCTTTTCGTATACAGGCCACTTCAAAGGTGCCCGAATAACTTTTTCAAATCTTGACATGATCGTAGATTATGCGAGCGATTATAGGATTACATAGGATTACATAGGATGACAACAGATAATATGGATAATATTCCAATCACCGTACAACGAAAGTAAAGAAACTTGAAGTCTTTGTTTTTGATTTTGTTTTGTTTCATTTGATGCTCTGATTGAAATTTGGAAAGTGTCATTTTTTAACTTTGCCAATTTTTAAATAGCTAACAATATAAAACCACGTAGTAACGTTAAATGTATTTTTCGATAAAAATATTAAACAGAAGTGGACAAATTTTTATAAAAAGAAATTCTATGTCACACCCCAACTCATTATTAAGAATATTTTATAAATAATGAAAATAATATAGTACCTATTGAAAAAATGATCAATTTTTTAAAAATAAACTCGATGTTAGTAATTGATGTTAGTAATTGATGTTGGTTGACGTCATACAAAGTCAGATAATAATCATAATATAACCACAAACGAGGCGATTTCTCACGTATATTTGACTTCGTGATTATCACCGCAGCCTTCATTAAAAATTGAACCATTGACGCACCGTTTATCGTTAGAGTAACCAATGGCTGGTGGCACAGAATTAATTTATTCAAATAATAGAAAGATAAAGCAAACAAATTCTGAATAGTGATTCGAAATAATTAGTCGAAGCATTAGACTCACAGCGATTAATCTTTAATATCCCAGATAATCCGTATTATTATCCGCCGCACTAATTATGGCTGTTTCTACTGTGGCGGTCAATAAATGTTAATAAACCTCGTTCGTCAGATGTAAGTTGTATCAAGTTGTTTCGTAATGATTATAATTTATGGACATATATTATCTTAACTAATTATTTATACAATAGGCAGTGGACAATCGCTTGTTAATATTAAATATTCGAAGTTGTTAAATCTTGCTGGGACTAAAATTTTATAATAATATTGACCCAACCTATCAAATTCATATGAGAATACTTTAATTAAAATTAGACTGTGAATTTTTTATATAAAAAAATGTTGATATATAATATACTTTTGTTCATTTTTTAAATATAACACTGGTTACCATTTTACAAACGTAAAAATCGATGATATTTATCGAGCACCGATCTCTGATGAATTATTTACTTTTATCCAAAGTGCTGTATTTGCTTAACTCATTTTACGACGCCTTTAACAACAAAAACAACGAATATCCTTATTCACCCCTGGCATGAAAGTTGAAATTGCAGGCCGGATACCATGGTGTCGCGCGATTCGTAGTGTTGTAACAGCGAGATGCATAGTGGCAGTTGCAAGGCATGGCAGAGAAATCGAGCCAGCAGCGGCAAAACGTATTAACACACAATGAGATAGTTTTGTTCCTTGGAAGCCGTGCGCTCCTTGTTCCAAGCACGTTCCATACCACGGACATTCGTCTACCTGGTGTCCAAACATTTGTTACGTGTGATCTCGAACCAACCTTACCCCCTTTTTTTGGAATAACGCACCTAACATTACAGTACACTCTGTTATCCTCGATTTTATTCACGATTTCAGTGAAATTTTATAGGTCGGTGTATATTAAATGTTGTCTTTTAAAATACACTTTTCTAAATATAACAATGTCTATATAGTTGATTAATTAACAGAAAAAATTATCAAAGGAGATCACTAACAACTGGTACTACAACAAAATCGAATAACTAAGAAATGATTCAACATCTTAAACATTAATCCTATAAGGTAACAAAATCAATGAACTAACTGTACTACAATCTCATTCGTTAATTTCGTTTGATATAAAAAGTGGCGAAATCTGTTTAAAATCGCGATTCAACGACAAAACCCGAATTGAGGAGAAAAATCCTGAACGAATACTTCGCGAACACCGCTTACATGGGAGATTCACAAAAGGAAGACAGGCCTGTTGGGTATCTCTTTTGCACGAAACTCGCTGGGGACCATTGTGCGCGGACGTTTTGATAAATTACCGAATAATTGTCAAATGTTAGAAAACGACAAAGCCTCGAGGCCAACACACGCAGAAAAAAAATGAAAGCAGCTCCGTAAGTTGCAACAGTCGTACACTGTCTCTATTATAACACGTAAGAACGTTGTTCGAGAGCGGACCAATGTGATATTCAACTTCATGTTCAACCCTTTGACGGATGAGACGTTCGTGGCCATCGTTTTGGGACGAGATCAAGCCAGGTTCTTGTTCAGAACCATACTTCGAAAAGTAGTACAGCAGAAATAAAAAAACTAAATACTATAATCAGAAACGTTCGTACAAATTGAATGTAATAATCAAACAATGATACCTCATTAAATAATTTATATTTTAATTACATTTTGAAGCAAATCAAAACTCGAGATATTTCTATTTTGTCATTTTCGTGATTCTGATTACAAAATCCTATAAATTATCATTTTCAATTAAGACAATAATCATTAGAACGAATAACCTGTTATATTGTAATAATGTAAATCGAACGATCAAAATTTTGCCCTTAATTCCTAATAACTTAAATACCAACCCCTCCACAATATGAAAAGCCAGGAATTCATTGGAATTTCGAATAACTATATTAAAGAATTGATAAAAGGCAACCCCTTTCAATATAGTAAGCGAATTAGAAATATAACAATTAGAGACCCAGAAATCTAATAATTGATAAGAGAGTAGCCTAGCGCTGCCTTCAAATTCGTTGATTGAATTTTTATCGTATCTGACAATTTCCCAACAGGTCGTACTCCAGGATTCGAGGAAATTGGTCAGGTGGTCAAGAGCGAAAGGGTTCAATACCGGCAGTGAATCAGTTACCGACGCAGGCACGGCAAATAATATAGTTGAACGGTGAAAACTAGCGACAGAAAGAGACGAGGGACGAGGAGAAGAAGAGGATGAAGAAGAAGAGGGGAAAATAAAGAAGAGAGAGAGAGAGAGAGAGAGAGGAAAAAAGAGAGGCGGGTAACCTCTCTGGGATACTTCGGGCAGAACCAGGGCCCCGGTAGTCTCTTTGACACGGTCCTATCGGGCTAACGCGATTAAGTAATTAGGGGATTTTTAATCTTGTCCCTCTTTCGCCCTCGTTTTGGCGCCGGTCACGAGCCGGCGAAAAAATAAATAAACTCGAAGCCGTGCCGCCGTTCACGAATTAAATCGCTGATGAAGAGCTCCCCCTCCCCCCCTGCCGTCTCTCCGCGATGCTCTTTTTCCTCCTCCGAAACTCCTCTCTTTCGTCACGTTTCGTCTCGTTTCGTTTGAATCGATAAATTATCTTCGACCGACCTGATACCAACTTCCAATCTTGCTCCGCGTCTTCTCTCACGATAATTAAAAATTTGTTAATCGTAAAGAAAATTCTAGATAACAGAAAAATAAATATGTGAAAAGTTTGTAAAGCGTTAAACTAAATACAACTTCTCTACCACTGTTTATTAAAAATTGATCAATCGTATGGGAATGATTAACCCTTATATTTAAAAATGTACAAATCAACATGGAACTATCAGAAAATTTAACTAAGCATAAATTTGTTTAAAATACAAATTAGAGCGAAATATTCAAATATGGAGGAGCTGAATTACCTTAAATATAGATCTAAGGGTTAAACGTAAATATCGATGGAAGGGAAAAAGAAGAGTCCACGTGTTCCATATGCAAAGAGGAAGAATCCGCGAGGATGATGAATGTCGCAACGTGAACAGCTCTCGGTAGCACTAACGATAATACCAATGTCAGTGAAGAAGGAAGCTGGTAGCGAGAGTGAGGAGGGTGGCGGAGGGTCAGACAGTGACAAACCGCCTTGGCCCGCTGTGATTTCAGTTAATTGTCGACGGGGCCATTTCTCACTCCACGGGCTGGGCTTCTGCCCGCTCGACGACGTTGTAAATATCCCGAAAGGCGCCACGAGAAGTAAAGGGCTAAAGGTGGAACGTCTTACTCCGGTAGGCTTAGCTCGGCCTGGCTTAACCTTTCCGCCCCCTCTCTAATTCGTCTCTTACTCTCCTTTTCTGTATCTTTCTGAAAACGACCTCGTTGTGTCCTACGGACAAAGAGGTGCGCTAAGCCGCTTCACGATTCACTCTAACCGATATTTTACCCCCAACGTTATTTCTTCTCTGCGTTATTTCGAATCCCAACAACCGATAAGAATAGCATCGCGCATTGTTCCAATGTTCACGTTAATTTAACCCTTCTGTGGATTTTCAAGTTTAGAACATTTTTAGAGATCATTAATTCTGGAATTTGAAGACCTTTTGAAGAACTTTTAATTTTGCATCTTTTAAAGAATAATAACTTTGATAATTTTGTAGGTATCTAGACAGACGAATCTATTTTTGATGTATCGTACGTTGCATCTATTTTTCGAAAAAACATCGTCCCAGGAGGACCATTTTCCGGGAATGTCTTTGAACGTGGATTAGGGGAAGTTGCGTGATCGGCTGTCCGAAATCGTCACCCTACGAGAAAAATGAGAAGCAAGAGAAGGGCTGAGGCGAAAAGCGGGGAAAGAAACAGAAAGCAGCTAAACGACCGAACAATTTTGCTTTGAGCTTCTAATAATACCCAACCTATTGGCTCTTGTTGGTATTTTTATGACCCACCATATATACAGATATAGACCTCTATCCGTACTTGTACGAGCTTCTGACGGTAAAAAAAAGACGATATAACACTGGACAAATAGCTTTCAGCCAGAAAAGCCCTATTGTCGACAAACCAACCATACCTACATCCTTTTTTTTTCGAGGTCCAATACCTTAGCCGAGGAAAAGTATGATTTTTAATACCGTACAATCACATTGTGTTCAAAATCATGTTCATAATTAAAATGACTGATTAATTGAAATACTTTGAAAGTATAGTAAATACTACTATAATTGGCCAATTATTTTGTAATTAACTTATTTCAGATTTTATTTTTGTTCCCTTTACTTCTATTTCTTAAATACGAAAAATTTCAATCCAAAATTCAAAAATTATGGTACACATACGTTTCGAGAGAAACGTCAAATTTCATCCGCGCTGTCAAGGACCCACGCGAAAGGGTTGAGATGAGGAGGCTCGAGCTGGCGCGTAATTAAATCGTTAAAAAAAAATCAAACAAAGACTAAATTGGCGACGTAGGATTGCTTGCGTGGCTAGTTGGCCATAAAACGTTGGTCGAGCAAGTGTGTCGTGACTAGTCGACCGCAGTTATTACAAACGAATATACGACACGTGGTCGTGCCGCGTACCGCTGTACACGGGCTGATGGTGACAGTTCAATCCGAACTTTGGCGTTCGGCGGTCAGAAATGCTGGCCGCAAACCGCACGCGTGATTTCAGCCTCTCTTTGCCCCTACCGAATCACCGCCGCCGTTTCTCCGTCGGCATTTTTCACAATCCTTCTGGTCCCCACCCTCTCTGACCACCTCTTAACTCGTTACCGGAACACGACCATAATTTCACCTACTTGATCGTTTCTGCGACTCACTTTCTAAACCGACCAGCGAGCAAACATGTTTCCAACGTTAAGATATCAAAATTGCCTCAGGAGGAAGTTATCTCTTCAAACGAGATAAGCTTAACTTCCTATTTGAAATATAACTGTACCCCAAAGCATTGTTTCTATTTTTCAAAATAATCAAATAATTGAAGTTGAAACACGCTGTAGATTTCTTCGTAGAAAAGTAATAAATGGACAGTCGCTACCTGTTTCTTCGTTATTTATTACTAAAAAGTATCAAAGTCGGCCGCGGCTTGGACATCCTGGATTCTCTTCGAAAGTTTTCAATAGTAATTGACGTATCATAAATCCACGCGAGTCCTAAGCCATTTCAAATTAAACTGTTTCAAACTTTTCATTGGCGTTTTTACACCCCTCAGCACGGCGCTTTACAAGCATGTTTTATTATCTAACACTGACACGACACTCAAACGGAGTTAATCGCCTAAGAGGAAATTTCAAATCACTGGTTTCTAAACGAGAACCTACAAGTCTATAATTCAGTTTTTATTACTTCATATTGCGATTGGAAAATAAAATGTTAACTTTAGTTTCTCGAATGGAATGATCGATATTTGGGTAACTGGATAATAAGCCAACGTCCACTTAGCAGTCACAGTTCACCCTCCCCAAATTTCCATCCTCATTTTTCCAAAATACGAGATGTAAGGCAAAGAGAAAAACCAGACTGAACTTACACACACTGTTCTATCAAATAGTTCTCGAAAAAATATTTGATACGAATCTTATTTTAGCTGCCAACGTTCACATCGAGGGGGTAAAAATAGCCCTTGAAGGAGGGTGAAAAACATACTTGTTATCACAAAACAGTTTGTAATTAATAATACTGACATAATATTAAACTTTACGTTGCACCCCTCTAATGAATGACACCCCGTCGTTCAAGATCTATCACGATGCATATAACGAGACAAATCGTCGCCGCGTTGTAGAGAGGACAATATTTCTAAGGGAATTTGATTGAATCGAATCGCAAGCAACGTCTCCAGAAACGATATCAATTTGTCGACAGTGGGCAGATGATCGACGGCGCGTCCGCGGGTGCACGGCGAAGGGGAAGAGGAAGAGGAAAAGGAAGGCGGAATGGCAGTAGTGCAGATTGCCAATTTCCCACAGGCGTTGTGCGTAGGTGCGCAACCGGTTAACGGGTTGGGAGATGAAGTGCGCGAACGAACGAGATTCGGAGAGAGGCGAAGCGGAGGCTGATGTGCGGTCGAACAGATTAATATGCGCGAGGCTCGCACGCTTCAAACCCCCCTCTAACCAGCTTCCTCCCTGGTGCCGCAGGCCCTCCTGGAACCTCTGTCCTTCGGTTTCAGCCGCGTGCTGCACCCTCGTCCTTTCATTCCTCTGGCTGCTCCCATTTGCGAAACGTACAATACGTGCGTGAACACGTAGAACTACGTATGTCCACGATCGCGCGAGCTACGAGTGTGCCACCCCCGCGCCTCCACCCTTCCCTCCCTCTCTTATGACCGTTTAGTAATTTCTGTCACGAGTCCGGTGCTCAGCGCGGAACGTCAACGCGGCCCGTTTACTGCAAAACGCTTCAACCACCCCCCTGCCCCTCTGAAGCGTGCACACATCTAAACCCGCCATTTTTCCTTTCATCGTCTCGCTTTCTCTCGTTCGTTCCGCTCACGTATGCGCCGGAGGATTCGCATACGAATCCGTGGAACGCATCTCCGAGAAAATTCGCGCCGACTACGAATGCGTCGCGAACAGCGGCTCTCAAATTGCATCGGCCACGTGACGTTTAACGCGTTAGAGCGAACAAATTGATTGGCTATAACTGCGACGTCCCTATCCCCCTGTGCCCGCATCGCTTCTTCCTCGCGCACCCCTCTTTAGGTTACGAACGCACGATTTCGAGAACTTAAACCCTTGCACGGTGGATGCGACTGTACATGAGATCATTTATTTTTTAATCCGGAGTCTACTGTATTATACAGGGAATAACCCTATTTCACCCTTAAGTTAGTTATCGAATTTTGACAAACTTCTGTATAGAAAGTGTAACAGAATTTCAAAGAATGTCCAAGGAACAAACTGCAGCGCCCGCAGGCTGCGCACAGGAAGAGGATAATTGCAGACAGGTGCAGTAGCAGCGGGACCAGACGTCCGTCTGGTCTGATATCAAGAACATAAAGGAGTCGTCGCGTGTACGATAACGAAGAGGACTCCTCCCTCACCACGCCCAGGTCCTCGCAAAGAGGTTCCTACCTCTAGATCCACCCACGTGGCGGATAACTTCTCTCCCTCCATCTCTGTCTGGCCACGTATCTCTCTCTCTCCTTATCACGGCGGCGGTTACGAGCCACCTTCTTCCACGACGACGTCGTCGAGAGGAACTCGTCTAGGAGGCGGAGCATCTATTTCTATCGGTGGCGAAACGTGGGTGGACGAGGAGGCAGGGATCGTTAAGCGTCGCGACGCTCCTGAAAGAGTAGGAGAATACGCGCGTAGGAATATACCCTCTGGGTGGGACAGCCTGAGAGAAACTCGGAGAGAAAGTCCCTATATATGTGTGTGTGTGTGTGTGCGGGTTTCTGTGTGCAGAACCATCGCCATGACGATTTTGCTCGCTTCTTCCTGTATGCTTGCATAACCCTCTCTTCTCGTAAACTACGTTGCAACCAACTGGAAATACAGTTTCCAAGGCGAGAAGCGGCTAAACGAAAATAAAAAAGAGAAGAGGGGAAAGAGGTACACGATCCGCTGGAAGCGTCGCCACCGAATTTAACGGCGCGAATACCGCAAACGGCGGATAAGACAAGTAGCGTGGGTAACGCGATACTCGGACAAAACCAGACTGATCTTTTCGTGTTTCATTTCCTTTATTTTCCACGGTAGATTGGATTGAAGATCGTACAACCAGTGTACATGAACCTCCCCCTTCGGGTTATTCGAACAAATTGCTTTTTTGTTTTTTATTAAAAAAAAAATGTAGTTTTTTTATTTCTTAAAGTGGATAGAATTGAATTTTGGATTGTGCATGCTTTAATCCATTTCACTACGACTACCTTTGAGGGTTAATAGAAATATTACTAGATTCGTGAAACTTTAAACAAACATGTACAGGAAACAATCGTTCAACATTCATATTTGTAAATATAAAATACATTTTAACTTTAGAATGATATGATTTGGTAGTTACGGTAAAATATGCCCCTACTTGAACATCATAGATCGATTTAAGCACTCGAATGGTATTAATCGAGAAATGTCGATTAATGAATCGAGTACGTAATGTTAATCTGTTAAAATTTTGCAGAAAATATCAACCATGATATTCATTTCATCTTCTTTCAATTACTTCATCATATTAACCCCTTCTTTTAAATGTAATTTGGACTGGACATGATTATATTTTCGAAGTAGTCAGTCTTCAAGAAGAAAGAAAAATTATAATGTGCAATGATAAATTAAACTGCCAAGTTACTGATTTCCTAACTTACTAAAGTTAGTAATTTAGTGTTTGAATAGTCGGTAATTTAGCAGTTCACTAATTTAAGAATCAGCGTTAAAAACGACGTCTTGGTAATTAATAAACGTAGCTAATTAAGCTTTTGATTTTATCGCAAGAAATGAAAAATGTCGAAAACACGAAGTGGTTCTAATTCAACAGTCAGGAACCGTATAAGTATCCGGGTAACCTGAAACGGTTGTCGCGCAGGACTACAGCGAGTCGACGGCTACACACTCGGATAAGGCAAGAAGTGTGTACGCGCGCGCAAATATGCAATGGAGGTGAGGAGGAGGGCGAGGAAATACAGGTACCTAGAGAGAAAACGCAGTCCTTTCGATTGCGCAAGGACCCAGGCGGAGAAGTCTGTATCCAATGCACATGCAGCTCGTATATAGAGCTCCGCCTAGTTGGCTGCAGTTGAAAGGAGGAAGACACCGAGTCTCAGTTATTTTACTGCATACAACCCAGCCACCAATGCTGAGCTACCTTCCACTCTCCTACTTCTTCTCCCATTCTGATACCGACCGTATATACACGCTATCACGGGAGGAGCGTACTCGACGTCGTCGCAGTTGCACGTTGCACCTGCTTGCCCTCTGCTCTCCTATAATAAATCGAACCTCTCCCTCTTTTACCGCGGTTATTCTCCTCCCTTCGACGTCGTAGCCGGCCACCATTTTCGAGGAACGGGCGCACTTTATATCGAAGATGAAACGAGAAATACCATTTCAAGCCTTTGCTCCTCAAACCTGCCTACCGGCGGGGGCGCGGAGGGGGTTAAATGCAGATTTCTTTGGCAGAAAATTTTACTTGGGATTTCTTGCGTCGAATAATGGTCGACAGTTGAAATTCAATGAGCACGCGAGAAATAGTATACGTCGGGACATTCGATACAGTCGTGAATATTAAGAACTACCCACAATCCAGATCACTATTGATCGTGCTGCTAAATGAGAATCGTATGTCACTGCACACCTGAGACTTGAGACTCGGGTCACCTCATCAACGATGTCGTGTCTTCGATTGATTACGTAAATAGGTCTATTCATGAATCATTCAATTCCTTTCGATTAGAAATAAAAATACGCACAAATGGACAAGGCGCTGTGCAGGTCTCAGAACAGGTAATTTAAGACGACACAAAGGTAAAGGACTAATGCTAGCTTCACTTATCCTTGGTTTAAAAGTATTACTCGAATTTAGATCTCAAAACTTTAAACTTGTCATCGTACACCCTGTATCCAGGAAGCTTCAAAAAATGCTTGATAAAAAATTACCTAAATTTCTGTGAAAGTAAATTAATTTCGCAGCAGGTTTTCAGTAGCAAGAAATATTTAAAAACAAATATTTTAGATTTGCATTCAATTTTAATATAAAATTGCAAACTTCTACCACTGACTGCGATATTTTACTGTAACAACATTTTACCGCATTAAAATTTTAAAAAAGTCGAAGATTCCAAAAATTATTCGACATATATGTAATTTTGTAATTCTTCTTTTGAGCATACCGCATAAAATGAAGGAAAACGTATCGTAATAAAATAATTAATACGATATTACAGATTTTGTACGTAATAACAGGATATATTGTAGCATTTTTAAAGAACGAACGTACAGAGGAAAGGAAATCAAACACCGGATGTATTTCGATCTATTCGCGAAATTGTGTTACATTTTCCGCGGTACAATTATCGCAAACACCCATACGCGAGAGTATCGACAACTCATTACGAGGAACTTTCCATCCATCCGTAGCGAGAAAAGGCGCGTAACGCGAAACTCATTACGATGCGTGAATAACAAGCCCCAGTATAGATTACCGGATTACAAACGAAGTAGAATTATTGAGTTACAAATGACCGGCATTCCATTGCCTGCTGCCCGGCCATGATACGATGAATAGTGGATAACGAAACCCCCTAGTACCTTATTTTCCTTTTTTCCCCGTTTTGCTATTAACCCCCCCCCCCCCCCCTATAACGCAAATTTTCTGCCTTTTCAAACAAAAATAGTAAGACATTTTTAGAAGTACACAGATTTCTACTCAATATTTGGTATGTAAGCCATCATAGCACGGTCAGAATTAATTTCTGAGAAAGCATACTTGTAATGAATTGAAAAAGGTGTAGCAGAAAATTGTAAATTTGATTTTGACAAGACTAAACTAATTTCTTGACAAAAATTTAGTTATATATTAATTGCAATAACTTCCAAAACAATTGCGATATTAAATCCTACATTTCCCAGTTATAATTAAAATAATTAAGTTTCGAATATCCAAGACACAAAATGATTATACATTTTAATATCAACCACTAATAATGAATACTCATTGTAGGCAATGCTTACAGATCCAAGCAATAGTGTAAATTAATATGGAGTAAACGTGATCGAAAGGTGCAGCATGGGCGCTGAAAAGAAAAAAAAAAACTGTCCATACCAGGATATAAAATGCAGCCTTGTGGGCACCTGCGCGCGATCGAGAGAGAAGGGAATGACGGTTGTGTCTTTGACCCATATTACCGTCAAAAATTTTTAATTGCATTTTTTCAATCGTCACAGGGTGAAAGAGGGGTGCCTTATGGGCTCTACCAATCTGAAGCTGGCCACCCGAGGGGTAACTCGACTGTACGCCCTCGCCCTTACGATCACACGTTATTACCGGCATATCCGGTGTCCGAACCATTGTTCTGATATTCGTTTGCATTTGGCGTGATAGCATGGCAACGAATCACGACAACGCGGACCAATTACCGGTCGCTTTTCCGAGACAATAAAACGTCATGTACGGTCAAACTTTAGGACACACCATTCTCATTTTTTTGTATAAGCATCTGGTAAAATTTGCAATCGCGAATATAATTAAAATTGTTGCTACAAACATTTCAAAATTTTTGGGTTTTAGTATGCAATAGATTGCCTCTAGGTCAATATTTCTTTTATATATTAACAAAAAACCTTAAGTGTCCGGTGCTGGGGGAACTCGCCCTATCCTGGTTTAACCCTTTACCACTTCGAGTGTCCGAAAGAATCGATAATGAATAATTCAGGGTCAGAAATTGGTTAAATTTTCCAGATGACTCCTTGAATAATATTTGCGATAGCTAGGAAAACAATTATGACGAAGGTATCTTAATTTATTGCAAGAAACAATATTTCTTTCTTGAGCGATGTTAAAATTCGAAGAATTTTGAAAATTTCTTTTCATCGTGACACGAGACTAGCATAATATTTTCAATGTTCATACTAGTCTGCGTGGAACATACATATTCAAACATTTGACGGGACAAGAAAGGTGCAGACTTTTCGGCTGGTTGGCAGTCGGTCTCGTCGTCGTTTTACGGCCACCGACCACAGAGCCTATCCTCCTCTCATTTGTATTCCTTGAACGAACAACCGGCCACGCCGCGATTTACTATCACGTCCTACGAATTATTTGGTAATCAAATTTTTCCACCCTCCTCCTCTTAGCTCGCGAGAAACGACCGGAAGGGTGGACGTCGCGCGGAACCTTTTACAATGATTTCTCTATTTTACGGTGGCTGCGTGAGACGCCCATTAGCAATCCCAAAGCAAACGTGCTACGAAAAACCATTCCGACCAACGTTTTCCCACTTTTACGCGAGCATACGTCTTTGTAATCGACGTCGTTTTAAATGTTACCCAAAACTAGTGATATTTTTTTAAATGAAAGAAATTTAAACAAATTTTTGGTAACATTAACCCTCTTAACCCTGACCCTTAGTTAGGTACTCGTTTCTGTATTCCCTTTTATACTATTCGATCTTAAATGAAACACTGAGTGTTGTAAAAACAGAAGTAATAAATCTAGCACCATTTTTTATGAAATACCTTGTACATCAAAATCGATTATTTTCTTGCAAAATGTTTGCTCAACTGATCAATAACAGGAGAAAAATCCTCGAACGAAAAATACACAATATTCTTCAATCATACAAATGTCTGCAACTTTCACACAATTTATTTTAATTTATACACAAGCATTTAAATGAAGTTTTATTTCACAGAAAAATGGAAAGCTATTAGCCAGCAGGTTTCTACGTTTTGCACGACTGAAATTAAATTTTGATCCGAGACTTTTTATTACACCGTTGCATTAACATATCATTTATTTTATAGAGGAAATAATATTTCAAATTCAGCTAAAAAATACCAAGAATGTTGCAATTTAGCTTATGTATATGAGGAGCGGTCGATTTTCTTTCTTTTCTTTAATCGAAGCGAAATTTTCGATCCAGATGTTTTTTGTCCCGCATACAATTATATTTTATTAGGTAAGAAGACCGTTATATTATGTTTGCTGGCTTTTTAAGGAAGAAGTCAATCACTATATAGGAATTTAACGTTCATCTAACTGACCTTGCAGGTGTGTATATCAAGAAAAACGAAGATAAAGGAATTTTATACATTACGCACAGAAGATGTTATAAAAGTTAACACTCCAAGCTTAAAGTGTCGTCGAATCCGGTCTAATTAATTCTTGTCACGTCTCGCGATAGCTGTGCAAAACGATCAAATGAAAATTAATATGCAATAACGAAACGGTGAAATAAAATGCGGATCGTGTGTACCAACGATCGACTACAAACTGCATTTTCGCACGAAACAGTGAAAAGTGCATCGTCGTGCGCTCACACAGCCGCACGCGCATCGTTTATCACTAAATTGTCGATTCGTATGGATTTTGTGTTCTCATAAAAACTACCGTGCTAATCCGGACAGCAAAGAATTTCATAGACAATTAAGAATTCTTCAAAGACAATTAAACGGCAATATTCATGAAACGTTGCGAAGTAGTGTATTGCACTTGATCCATGGATCTTTTTGTAAAACCCTTTTACAATCACATTGTACACACAGGTGTAGTAAATAGTTCGTCATTTATTTTCTAAAATGGTTCGAAGATAAAGATTTTGAACATTCGAAGACAAAAGGTGTAGCAAATAAAAATTCGACGATAAAAGCAAATGTAAAGTGGAACGATGGCAATCGTCTGCGCGCGACGATAATTACCAGGTAATTGGAGCCGGTGCGAACGAAAAATACAATAGTCACGATACAAATTACGACGTAATCTATACGCAATCCGGTTGTAATGTTGCAAACGTTTCTGCAAAAGTTGCACAATGGAATTAGCGAAAAATACGCGGATAACTGGAGAATTCGAAGGTAATCGGTTCTCTGAATAGTATATCGCGATAACTCGATAAATTTTATACCGAATCGTGGTAATATGCATGCATGAGCCCCTCCCTCCCCCACCCGTTGTACGTGGAATATAGTACGCGAGTGTACAGTTTAGTTAGCCGCCGGGAGAAGAGGTAAAATTGTCCCGTTCGCCAGATTGTTTGAACGTTTTGCGATGAGTTTATTCGAGTTATCAATTTCCTGACAAATATCTGCATTTCCGTATTCCTATCTGTTTCGCCCAACCCTTTCGCCTTCCTCCTTTTTGTCCCTGTTTTGTGATTACAATACAATCGAATCGATTCCGACGCGAAATGCACACGTTCCGCCCCTTTCCAACCCCGTACGCAAACTGGCAAAAATATCAATTCGTAAAAAGTGACGGAATCAAATGTCCTCGATCTTTAATCATTTCACGTTTTAACAATATTTTAATTATACTTCTCCTGAGATTTTCTTACAGAAACTTCAAAAGTTCTGTATCAAATTATTTTGGGACAATGCGACAGTACAAAGTCGCCCTTAATATTATAGTATTTTTAAATGATATTTAAACAATAGAAAAGAAACTGAAGTATGGCCTATATTATTATAAAAGAAAAAATAATAAAAAAATTGCATTTTAATTGAGTTATTAATGTTATTAAGAACAGTGAACGGGTGAAAAATGTATAAAATAAAGAGCTTATTTCTTCAATATAATTGTGAATGAGGATATTAAGCAATAATTAGTTAAATATCGTGGTATTTGAATACGAATATGGATTATTCAGTTGGAAATTTTTCCTCGTCCGCCAAAATCAAATAGAGACAGTGTAAATTCGCGAGTAGAGTAGTAAATGAGACTATTTACCAAGATTCTCTGGCAATCGTGATTATGAACATATTTTATGCATTGGTATACATTGATATGTTGAAAGCCGATCGTCGATCCAGCTATCTAAAAAGGGCGAACGTCCGTCCGATCATTTACGATGCATCGTCGAGTTTAAAACACACACGAACGGTTCACAGACGCAGATTAAATTATTTGCTGATCATTTCACCATTTTCCCCGCAAATTCTCCAACCTCGATTACGCAATTAATTTCCACGAATTAAAAAAACCGTACGCACATAGACGCGGACCAAAGGTCCGATTTCGATGTTTCATTAACGTATAATTACAAATTTTATATTTAAACAAGATGTTTCGGAACACAAACCGGAATGGCTGGTAATTCGAAAGGAGTTTATTAATTGTTAGGCTAATCACGCTGATCAATTATCAAAAATTACTGGAATTTACTTTATGTTTCTTTGGGAGTAAGAACGAATTAAGAAAATTAACTTCATCGTCGATAGAATGGAATCGATATTAGCGAGCCAGCTAAACAGAAATTATGGAATAAACTTTTGATTCGAAAACCGCTCGTACAGAATTTCACGCAATCGGTGGTGTCCTTTCTATTTTAACGCACACGAACCACCACAAAGCGAATACGTACTAATTAGCAGATGGCTAACGTCACAGGGTTCGCCACAGTCAAAGGACATCGTTACCCAGGCGCTGGTCATTGGAAAAAAAAAAGGAAAAGAAAAAATAAAAAATAAAACTAAAAAGCAGCTTGACGCCCAAGGTTGCACACTTTCGACCTTTCCCAACCCTTTCTTTTTTCTTCCTCGCCTCTCGCAATCAAACGAAAATTAGCCACGTTAGAGAGAGAGAGAGCACCGCAATAAAAAAAAAAATCTCGACCTCTACGTGCTTTTTTCGGTTTTAACAAGAGGGAATTTACAAAGCGGACAGTTAGTCGACGATTCCTCCAGGTCGAGGAGAAAGGGGGAGACGGAAACAGGTATGAGAAATGCTCGATAAACAGCCAGCTCGCGAAAGAGAGGCGAGATCGTAACCAAGAAAAA
Source organism: Anthidium xuezhongi (assembly GCA_022405125.1). NCBI lineage: Eukaryota > Metazoa > Arthropoda > Insecta > Hymenoptera > Megachilidae > Anthidium > Anthidium xuezhongi. The sequence continues at coordinate 4,636,683 of CM039649.1, forward strand.
TGAATGGCTCAATTTTTCGGTAATTAAGACTGTAGAGAAAAATAAGCAAACACACGGAAACAAAATCCCCCGCACGAGTCTTCTTCGGATGCGGCACAGCTGTTGCTCGAACCCCCTACCGTTTCCACCCTCTTTTCCTCGAGAATTCAAATAAACGACTTAGGTAGATTAAGCATACAAATCTCCGCGGTTCCTCCTCTGCAAATTCCTCTATATACATATATGTTTCAGCTGCTCTTTGTGTACACAGCCTTTGTCAACTTAAAAATCATGAAACCGACCGGCTGCGTTATTAAACGCGGCCATCTACTAAGACAGTCTGTATACCGTTGTCGCAAACGATTCGCTACTAATTGTCAAGTATATTTAAAACGCGTACTAAGAAATGAACAATTTTTAGAGGTCGTATTTTAGACTTCCTCTTATCGTTTCATTAACACTAGAACTATCAATGTTTTATTTATATACATTTACTTTTAAGTTGGAAATAAGATATAAAAATAAATGACTAATTTCAAACAATTTTTTAATTTAAAATAAAAAGCCTAAAACCAGCCATTTTGATTGGTAGTTCTGGTGTTGCTTATTGCGGTTCATCTTATCTTTATCATCTGACGAATAGTACAGACCAACGTTTTCCAACCCGTAAACCAAGTTTTAATATCCTTAAGTGTTTTTAATAATGTAATTCAAACTACTTTACTAAAGTAGCCTATATATATATATAAGTAAATAAATAATCAAGATTATTGATTCTATATTTAAAAATTATTGGGTGGTATGATAAAAAAGTCGAGAAACGTTGGTATGCGTAGTTCGAAGAAACTTGAAGTAAATAAATAATAATAATAATTAAATGAAAAGACTCACGTCTATACGGTCGTCCTTCCTCAGGTGTGGAGCGCTCGGTGTTCTCGGAGCCGGGGGTTGCGTTCGTGTCGCGATCCTCGTCGTCAGGAGTGGCGCCACGATTGGGAAGCGATACGGTCCCTGTTCCGGTTCCCGTGACCGTAGGCGATCGGCTGGTCGAACCAGCCGGGCTCTGAGGTGCCACTTCTTGCCCCCCAGCGGCGTTCCCCGCGCCCCCCGCGACGCCACCGATACTGGACGACGCGCCGGAAACAGACACGACACCGCCTCCGCTGGTCGAAGGTAACGAGGACGGCGAAAACATGTTCGACATGCTCGAGAGGGAACTGATGCTTGGCAATCCGGCCCCGGTCACCGGTCCGTTTCCGGTTTCCACCTTCATACACTTGTTTGGCGGGGCAAAGGCCGACGGGCCGAACGGCCTGAACCCTCCGAACGGTAAACGATGATCCAAAGGATGCAGAAACTGAGGGGACAAGTGGAGCATATGATGCAAACCGTAGCCCAGAGATGCCGCCGGGCTGAATGGCACCTGTAGATCCTCCGAGTCTGTCACCTGGACGGAAATACGATATCGTCGATTATAATCGTGATGTCTATCGTCGATGTTTAGAAAAGAGTGACATAGTCAACGCTTTGACTATCGTGATGAAGTCGCTATTAGTTTAACTGTATTAGTATTTCTGTCGTTCATAATTTCAAATATCTAATATAAAATAATTATTCAAGAATTTTTAATAATATTAGGGCTACGGGAGTCAAAGTGTTAAACTGAGCTTCAGGTATTAAACACACCACCCTTAAGTTATGTATTAATGAAAGGTAGGAAGTTCGTTTAATGCACCAGACACACCTATATCACTTTAATTAATATATACGTCCAGTGTTATAGCAAATAAAGTAACACATGTAGGAAATCGTGGAAAAAAGCGGACTCAATTCCCGGGATTCGAACCCGGGCCCGCAGAGTCGTGACAGCCGCCACGACCATCCGCCACTATTCTTTCTTCCACGACTCCTCTTATGGGGGCCTATAGAGGTCCCGTTCCTACACACATAAATTGTAGGCTGTGTATAAAATTTTACACGCGCTCAAAAATCATGAATGCTGATAGTCGGTAATCAAATTACTGCCGATTGAACGGCGATTGATGTCGTTGATGTGCGATCGCTACTTCGACAATTCGAATATATGTTAAATTCTAAAATCGTAATTTATTTTACAACAATTCTGAAGGGTCACCTATACAATACGAAAGGAACATTCAAATTTGAAACGACGTTTTGAATGCGGACGGATAGGACATCCAGCAAAAACATGTTGGTATCGAAGGAGCGAGAAGGACGGAAGCAGCCAGAACACAATCAATGGGTATTCACTTTAAAGGATAATGACGATCGCAGTGTCAGATTTAAAGCACGAATAGTAGCATCTGGGTATAATCAAATTAAACATCCGGATTACAGTGAGTCTTATCTACCAGTGATATCAATGGAAGCACGGCTTCCATTAAGTTTCAGAAAGAGGAAAACATTATCCAAGCAACGAATTCATTGTATTTTAAATTCTGCAATCGCTAATGAGTCAGGGTATCGTACTTCCACAACGTTGAAATATATTATATTATATTATTCACATTATTATTAGGCTTCAACTGAATGCTATTATTTCTAACAAATAATTTATCAATTATCAAATCTTTAATTAGACGCTTTCGGCTGTTTTCTCGAAATTATGAAGTTCAATTTAATGGGTAATTTTTTGCATTTAATTGTGAGAAATCTGAACATTTTAATGAACGCAACAAAGATGGACGTAATTTACATTATAACAGGTAGAGATTTTAATTGGCATACATGAATCTATCTTTAATAAATCAATTTTAATTATTTACTTATTTTTCGGCGAAATAATTATATATGTGAATATCACAATCAAAATATAATGCAGAAAATAATTAATGATCAAATTTTCAATGTTGTAACTGATCTATCCTTCGTTTCATTCTATAATATAATATATACAATATAAAGATTGTAATAAAGTTTTAAAAAAAGTAAAGAAAGTAGTTCTCTATTTTCAAGATCCTTAATGGAATGTCTCTTATTTCTAATATTTTGACAAATTACAATATAAATTTCTTTAAAAATTTCTATAATTAAATACAAGGTTAATTTTCAGTATTTGAGTTCATAGCAACTAGTGGTTAACTATCAAGAGGTGCTTAATTAATAAAAAATAATTTTTTTTAAAAAGAGGTAATTGTACTCGCGATTAAATCCCTTATTAAAACGAACGTACAATAACGTAAATAAATATTTCTAGAATAATTGATCGCGTTGAAAATCATTATCACGATATCACGCGGTTTTACCTTTCTTCTTTTTTTGACATGCCGTGTCAGAATTCATGGATAAAAGTTATCGTATTATACGAGTGAATATCTCATTGACAGTATGCGGGTATCCGTATGAATTCGAGCACACTGAAATAGCGTATAACACCGAAGCAATATGGCATTATACTGTTAATAACGCGAAACCACTGTGTGTTATAATAATCCGTCAAAACGCAAAGCTTTCTCCTCCCTCCTTCCCTCTCTCTCTGTACACCGTCGGTTGTATCATTCAATTCGCCGTGATTGACGAGTCTATTAAGCTCACATAGTAAATGGCTGGATGGAAGTGAACGAGTTCTGTTCTGTAACGTTTGTAATGACGAAACATCGGGCCACGGTAAATGTCATCCCTGCGAATGTAATAGATCGCGATAATAGAACCTCCAAGTCTTTGAAATATTTAATAACGTCCCCGGTATTTCGCGATCTATGATATCTGTGATCAACTATGGTATTACAGAAGTATGATTTATTAACCTTAGTTTCATTTACAGTCCGCATTAAGGGTGTACACCTGTTACGCGACTTCAAAGAAACAGATACGTTTCAGATTTATTTTTTGACTAAGCTGACTTTGATATCTATCTTCTAATTTTTTAATTAAAAGTAGCGGAATTATTCGCTATCTCTTGAACTATGTACAGTGTCGATTAAGCTGGTATTTCCTTAGGTGTTCAATAATTAATAGGTAATAATGCTGATTTAATAATTTAGTAATTTAGTAATTCAGTAATTATTAATTACTAAAGACCTAACCCAGGTTTATGGTACAGTAATCGCTTATTGCTAAATTATGAATTAATTTTTGTAATGAACAATGGGTTCGATTTACTATTGTGCTTAGTAACTTTGTAATATGAAATGAATACTGAAACATTATTATTTTTCGTAGGGTAGGTTTCCTTTTGACTTATCAATAGAAATTTTGATTAAAAAATGATGCTATAATTAGACAAAATCAACACGGTTTAAACCAAATCGTTTCCACTTTAATGTTTCATTGATTTTTAATCAAATCTTACACCGGATAACAATGTTCTAGTTAGATCATTTTTATTTTCTATAATATTTATGTTCCACCGCATATTGAGCCGCACATATAATATATTTACTGACACGGTGTAACATCATACGTGCCGCAACATTGGTATTTAATTAATTGCAACTCAATATTGACTAACCATTGCCTTATAATACATCATATTTTCCAAACGCACACTAAACATCGTCACGTCGTTAAACATTTCATATTTATAACCGTGCCAATATTAACTATTCGGTGATCAATGATAGATAGATGATAATATTTTATCGAGTCAAAAGATTCATAAAAACGCGAGCAATATTTTTATGTAAAAAAAAAAAAAAAAAACAGGAATCTGTTGTATTTTAAAGAGAAATGGAAACGTTCCTACGTATTAGCGATCGAAAATCGAGTATTAATATTTGAACAATGCTTACGCATTATCAGATCAATATTCCTGCTCACGTAGCTACTGTCTCTCTCGCTCTCTGCACGGCATCCGTTTCATACCGTTCTTCAATACCGTTTCATCGTATTTGCACAACTTTAGAACTTTACCCTTTACCAGATACGTTTCGAAATCAATCGTAGAAAATATCAATGCTTCCACCGTTTTCTAACAATTCGTCGAATTGAAATTTAACGATTCTGAATTCAAAATCGGTCGAGACTATTTTTTAACGCGTTAATTGCAATTACCTGGTCATTCAAAATTAACACTTTCAGTTCTCATTCAAACAAAAAGATGCTACAATTTTACTAGTACTGATTATAAATAATATTTGCGCTTTCGGTGTTAAATATTAGCGATATATAAATTATAAGAAGTTGACAACGTTAAATAGAGAATATTCAATATTATTTATAATAAAATTTACAAATATAAATTCCAATAAATCCTAGAAAAATTGTATCATCCCCTTTGTATTCCCAAGTTCATAAATCCTAAAAATTAACCCCAATTTAATACAAAGGGTTGAATTTCAACGCAACTCTATACGGAACACAGTGAAATCTGGGTGAAAATTGAAAAAAAAAAAGGAACAGAACAGTTTCATCGACGATCAACGAAATAAACTTTTCATAGGTCCAATAATGACGGCAACGACAACTTAAACGAGAATCGGTACCGCACGATTAGTTGATTATTCTTTTATAAGAGGAAATGAGGTTCCCGCAAGCTACGTTTCCTATCTCCGTTCGATCGGTGATTTATTAGCTATTCATTATTCTTTTTAATTACACAAGGACAGGGATGGCACTTCTTTTTTTTTTTCGCGCTAATGACTCGAACGCGTTTTCGCGTTTACACAAATGTTTTTTTCGCCCCACCCTATTCTTCCCGTCGCTTCCCCCCCGCCCGTTTGTCGTTTTGTCCCTTTTCGTTCGCAATCGCGGGCGGAACGATTAATTTCCAACGAAATTATCTCATTTCTTTAGCGACACCGAATGTTGATATGCTGCCATGTTTTATTATTCGATTGCAATCAATCGTCCACGGGTACGTGTCTCGAAAGGCAGCCGAGGCTTTGTTTTTATTCCGTGCCGTACGTTGCAATCGGTTTCAATAATGCAATACACCTCTGCGACATGTATTTAAACGAGCTCATTAATAAGCACTTTGAAAACATACATTTTTCAACGTTTTCCACGAATATTATTTCATTATCTCATCGTGTCGAACAATTGTTTCCATTTCCTCTCTCCCTCTCGCATTTATTTAACAATATAAATATCGTATCTTTCGTTTCCTACCCGTTTAAATAATTAATTAACAAAAATAGCTTTCAGTTAGAAAGATCTTTCATTTTTTTCTTTAATGTATGGTAAATATTTGATGACGATGGGCATAGGGTTACGATAAGAACAAAAAATGTATCGCGTGCTTACGGTGTTTAGCGACGATCGACTATTTCGATCATCAATCATTACGAGAAAACTGTGACCATCAAGCAAATGATTATCTAGCACGGCTAGTGCGTCACGATTTACGGATTCGTTCACATCGGCGTGTTCACAGACATATTCGCAACAAAATCCCTATTTAGAGCGTGCATTAATTAGCATTGGTGTGCATAAAGCGGCTACCAGTCGAAGCGATTGCAAGCGATTACAGCTGGCCCATTGAAATTAACATTTTTCCAAGCATAAAGATTGGACGGCTCCCTTTTATTACTCGACATGCTTGTATAGGCACACGAAATCGTAATGAATTAAAAAGAAATGGGGGGGGAAAAAAATAGAAACACGAACGGTGGCTTTTTTTGCTAATTTTGACGATTTACAGCCAATTTTTTCCAAATCGGACACTTTGTCGCATAAATTTATCAACCCTTTAAATACACAACATATTTTTTTATTTTAAATTCTTTTTCCTATAACGAAAATTTGGTATAACTACACCTCCTAGTTTCAAGAAATTTACATTAAAGATATTAATTATTGTTTCCTTTATTCTAAAAAAAAAAAAAAACAGTTGGAAAAATTGATAAATAAAATATGGAGATATTCTTTTTTCATCCTTCTTTGAAATTCTTCACAGTGTCTTGATATAAATAAAAGATAAGAAAAAGAAATCAGCAAAATAACTCGTTTTCTTTTTTTATATTTTCAGCAATATTTGTAACACGAAGAGAAGATAAAAGGACTGTATTTTTTGGTAAAATCTAGTGCACTTTTTGAACCATATCACTGTCAATATTTGTCAACGCTAGCTCGGACAGAGACAGTCGAAACGAACTTTCAAAATCGATTTTCTCGGAAAGAAAGTCCATAACGAAAAAATATTATACTTTCATACAGAATCATCACTTTATTTTACAATCCTGTTCAAATAAAATTAGAAAAATTCTCAGAAAAGAATACAAACTTAACGAAACATTGAAAAGTACTTAATTATTGACACCATAATTCATTATGTGTGCTCCGTTTATTAAGAATTTAATTCAAATTTAGATATATAAATTTAAAAATAAAAAAGGTTTCTAATATTAGCCAAAAATATTTAAAATAATAACACAGAATCTGGAAAATGCAAATTAAATTTAAATTAATTACTGCCTTAGTAATCAACCACCCAAGGCAAGTTGAAAAGTAAGCGTTTAAATATTTTACAACATTGAATCACATTTATAGTCAGAGATAAATTGTAAATTACACAATCGAGTTCATATTTATGAACAAGTGGTGGAACACTTCAGTGCTAGATTTGACGTAACGAAAGGGTTTACTTGTTTAACATGTTATTACTAAGTTATCCGGAAAACCTGTGCCGATTTCCGATAGGCAATGATGAAAGGTTCGCGGTACAATCTAAATAGCGACATTCTATCTCGCATTTAACACGAAGATTGTGGTTAGCTGATAATAAAATCCGCAGATAACATCTAATGTTTCTACTTTATAGGGAAACTGCAAACCAGACTTGTACGGTAGACGTGAGAAGTATTTGAAAAATTGTTCAATCTAATTAGAAATGATACGATTTAGTATTAAATGGCACGAAAACTGACGTAATTTAAATACTTTTCAACCAATTATTGTGAATAAACACGCGATGAATAATAATTATGCAAATAGTAATATCTTAGTTTTGAATGAAATAAAGAGAAAGAACTTGAACACTGGTTTCGCCCAAACTTTGCAACATTATAGAGGGGATAAAAAAAGACCAGAAAAATATGTAAATTTTCAATAGGGCTTCAAATATTATTAGCGTAAAGATCTTGGCTGGGTCTCTACAACTCGAGAAAGGATTAACACTTTGACTCCCATGACACCCCTATACGATACTCGAACTCCGATAGAAATTCGTCATCTACATTATGAGGTATTTTTTCAATTACAAATTAGAGACAATTACATGAAATATTCCAAGTTGTTAGTAATAAAAATAACGAAATACTGTAAAGGTAACAGATAAAATTTGTTAAGCATAAACGTTCTATTCCAGTGCAACAATCAAAGTGTTAACGCTAGAACCACCGGCGTTCGATGTTTCTTGCTTTTAAATTGAAAATAAATAAAGGGTGAATTATTTAAAGTAAGAAATCTGAAGCAAGTCGTTTCGACCCGTTCGGTAATTCTAGCGTTAATCATCGTACCTTGGTATAATCATCTAGTAACATCGCCATTCTTTCTACAGAAGCCAAACATGCTACGACGAAAGGATGATTTTGGAAGGAAAATAAAAGCGAGTTTTGCGAGGGGGATTCGCGCGTTAATCGTCCTTGTCCCAAATATCATTTTCACCATCTAGCGCGGGGGTAAACGCGGGTAGAGAAGCAAACAGACAGGCTTAGGTTTGTGCATGGGTAAGGATAATGGGACACTAACTTGTGGATTGAAGGGTCTTTGCATTCTCAGAGCTTCCGGCAGCCCCCCGGCCTGTGAAAATACGACCATGGATGTCGTCGGTAGATGATTCGGCACATACGCAGAATTATCCATCTAGAACAGATATAATCGGCGTGTTCCATTTCTCTGTCTCGCTCAATCCTCTTCCTTGGACACTTGCCACGTGAATTTATCCGCGAATCTACCCGGTACAAGTCGCGAACTTGGCGAACGAAGTTGTCGGAAAAGAATTGAAGTGCAACCGTCGATGATGACCATCGGTCAATTACAAGGGCTAACACCGTTTACATCGAATCGAATTTCTTCAACGCAGTTTGCAGGAGGTGTTCGATGATAATTAACCCCTTGCCGTACTTTGAGGAGTCAGACCTGATTTTTATTCTTATTACAATTGAATTTTAACCCTTTGCTGAGATTTCATTTAAATCATTCCCTAAGTAATCTAGTTCTTAGAATTTTTCAAATAAAAACTGCAAGATCATTTAATTTAATTATTTAATTATGAACTATGGTAACTTAAGATAAATCTCTAACTTTCGAAACGTATGAATGTTTCATTTGTTTTATCCTTTTTAATCTTTCTAGGAAGCTCTAGTGATCAAAGTAAAATATTTCTGCGATTAATTTACGGAACGACTACTTACAAATGATGTGTCTTACAGAAATATTGCAATGTTTATTATTTTTCACTTCAGCACCCTTCTCACTATTCTAGAAATGTGATATTTCAAAGAGTGATCCAATATTTTCGAGACCAACTGTAGGTGCGCAAACATTCGCGATCTAATTGTAAGAAATTCGAATCGATGATCAACGGTATGGCCCCTGTATTAATTCTGTCAAAATTTGTTCAATGTTTTTGATGTTTAAGGAATGTTTGAATTAGTAATGGTTCCTCGGACTTCTGTCTGTTCTAATTTTATTAAAAGTCTAATCGCTTAATCCTCTTCTCTCCTTTTCGGGTAATTCTATGCCTGAACTAATATTATTTTAAGTTCTTGGGGAATCAATTTGTAATTGATACATTTTTAACAAATAATTCACAGGTGTTGAAGGACTGCTGATTAGAAGTGTTTAAAAACAATTCAAACGCGACAAAGTCGATTACTCGACCGTTTCATTGCCGATTTCAATTTGCTTCTTGTCTTTCAACGACGGCTATCGAATTTGATCCACGAAGTGGCTACATCGATCGCGATTCTATCGACTTTTCTGTTTCTCGAATCGAATACGCGTCGAGGAGCGCGCGTCGGATCGAAAAGAAGCCGAGGAACCAAAGAACGCGACGCGTGCTCGCAATCTAACCAATGAAATTTCTAAATAATTATATTTTTCGTGTATCAATTTTATATAATAAAGTATCTAATTTGAGATGCGAGCAAATAGTCAAACATTGCGGCTTAATATTAACTTTCGGACGGTTCACTGTGCAAATTTTTGCATATTTTCAATTCTTTTTGTTCTGTTGACTGTCGATCGGCAAATGTTACAGCATTTTGCAATTTTTTAAATATAATATCATGGTTTATTCGTACTTTGCCGCTCAAAAGGCCTAATACACTTGTGATACTTGAGATTTGTGCAACTTTGATCAAATAATAATCGATGGAAAGCTGAGAAGATAATGATATTTAAAAATACGACAAAAATGGAATCAAGTATCAAATTTTCAGAAAAATTGAAATTGATCACACTTGTCTTTTAGATGAAATATTAAATGTGTTATTGGCTTAATTGTATAAGATTGTTCCATAAATCTAAGCCATCTTTTACACTAATATTCAAAGTAAAATACAGAACCTTCTCTTCTTAAATCTTCATCGCATGAAAATGTTCTGTAAATTCTTATTTTCTATATAAATATTCAATCAAAAATTCTTTGCGAATTATTGGAACTGGTTAGTGCAATAAGACATAAATTTTATTTGTATTTAATTGCTTAGAGAGGTTAAGAAGAATACAAATGAAGCATGGCAGGAACTTATGGAATAACCTGATGATATAATTCGATACATATTCGAAGCCATTTGAGGGGTTTAAAAGACTATAATATGAAAGAAAAATTGCACTATAAAAGAAAATTGCAAAATGCATTGATGTTTCGTTAAAGTCAATATCTTCGTTTCATTGTCGATATTAAATAAGCATCGAGCAAACATATCTGCATGTGACAACGTGCAAAACCGAACGCTTGCAACGCATCGATGCAACAGGCTATCTTTGTTTTGATCGCTTCCTGATATTCGACAATGAATCGAAATAAAATCTGTGTACACAAATCGGTACGTGTCCAGGAAGAGTATATAAATGGATATATTAATCACCACCACGCGTACATTTTGCTGTACACCAAAAATGTCACTGCACGAAATACGTCCGTTCGAAAACATTCACTCTACTTCCACGATTCTCATTGTCCTTTGATCCGTCACTTGAGAACTGTGCCGTTATCACCAACGGTTCGCACTAATATCCGCATAAATCGATCGTCGGTGAGCGAACGTCACGAGGAATCCGTTCAAAAAAGGCGCGTTAGCAGGCGAGGAACAACCTAACCTCAATGCGGCGGTTGTCACGCGGTTCGACGTTCGCGCGTTTCGTTTCACGTCAAACGGTGTACAAGTTATTTGACAGCCGTTAAAACGTATCACACGAGGCACGTTGATCGTGTTAAAACGTGTTTAAAAGCATTCGTTTGATAATTAACGGGACGACAACGTTGTGACTTCATTCAAATTCAAACAAGCCGTGTAATTCCCGCCACGACGTATCACTCTGACCTAACCTCTCGACGAGTGACAATACCCGACGAGTGCGTCAACCAGTGGCTCGGTTCACCCCATGTAACGAGTCTCTGATAATGCACTAAACGTGGTGAGCCGGGTACGAGAGAAAAAGGGGTGAGTACGAGAGGAAGGCGGCAAGACCGTGCGAGCAACCTCGTGGACATGCGAGTGCAGACTGATTGGAGTGTGAGGGTACTTACCCACAAGTTGTGAGAGCGGTGGCGGTGGCGGCGGCGGTGGTGGAGGCGAGGTAGAGGCGTGGAGAAACAAACCGGCGGCGGTGCTGGCGTGCGCGCGTGTTTTCCGCCGCCATTACTGGCGCCACTGTAGCGTCATAGCTATGGCCGCGCATGCGCGGCATGCGCACACGCTCGATGCGCAACCACCGCCGCGACGTACCGAGATTCAATCGTGCGCCGACAGCGCGATAAGCAGCACCTCGAAATGTTTGATCCATGTCGTGAAATTTTTAATCAAGCCTGCGGCAACAATTATTCTCCTCTATATTCTTCGTACAAATATTCTTATACTTAAAGTATATTTCGTAGTGATTTATCAGTAAATTTAAATTATTACTTAGTAACTTCAATTTTATTTGAAGTTTTCTATTAAATTTTCTTATTGGAAGTATATTTGTTAATAGTTTAGTGATTTTCATTGATTTTGGATTTTTTAAATAAGAGGTTTCATTTTCAAAATTTTATACGTGTTTATCTTGTGTGAATAATTGCCGTGAAAATTGTGTGTTTCATTTGTATTATCCAATTTGTCATTTCTTAAAATAAGAAGAGTGTAGCTTTTATAATTTTGATTTGAGGTCAATAAAACGTGTAAGTGAAATTGTGAAGTTTCTGTTAAAATATTATTTTATCCTTAGAATAATAATTTGTCAATAATAATAAAGGATAATACTTCTTTGAAGGTTTTTAATTGAAGAAATTATTTAATGCCTAAACAAGATTGACTTATTAAAAAAATTAAAATATAGAATAGATGAAATAATTGAAGTTTGAACAGACAGAAGTAATTATTAAATAACATATTAAATTGCAATCAAATTGGATCATTATTTGTAACTTTTACCATTGTATGCCATAATAACAGTGCAGTGTTAATGTAAAAAAACGATAACGAATTTTAAAATATACAAAAATTACAATGTATCCAGCAATTCAGAAAGAAAAAAGAAAATTGAAATATTTTAAATATTAAATAATAGTATTAGTATTAATCTATGTACAATAGATTTTGACTTTGTTAAAAAGAAAATGATAACTGCAATGCAATGATATTTAGTGTATAAAATCTTTACTGTTAAATTTATATATGTGTATATGTATTTTCTAGTAGGTATGCAATTTTTTTATTTCCATATTTGAATTAATAATTTAATATTTCCTATAATTATAAATACAAGTACATAAATAACAATTTATTATTCACACAGAAAATATACAAAACTGAAGAAATTTTGATATTTTATAAATAATTAGTACCTGAGATTTAAACTCTTTTATCGACTTCATAATTTCAAAATTATTGAAACAACTACGGCAACTATTCACTTAATAATCAAGAATAATTATGTAATTACAAAATGACAAGCAGCAAATGATAGTTACTAAAAAAAACCATTAAATAAATAACTCTTGTGGTATATTTTCAATGCCCACAAAGGTACATCGTGCTCCCCTCTATCGTGGGGAAGCACAAACGCAATCTTATTGATCCAAATTTTTCTCTTTTATAATATGCAAATATCTTCTGTTTAAATAACCTAATTACTTCAATTAATAATACAAAATATAATCCAACTATCACTGCATTAATTAGTTTATAAATGAACCTGTCACAAACCGAGTAGTTCCAGTTTCTAAGTTTCTTTTTAAGTATCACCGCTAAGAACTTGATTAATACTTAACTTCCACTAAATGATAAAAATTCTTTCACTACATAATAGTGCAATAGTTAATACAGGGTGTCCCAGAACTCCTGTAGGAGCCGGAAATAGGGGGTAGCTGAGACTATTTTGAACAACAATTTCCTTTGCAAAAATATCGGATGGGGCTTCGTTTTTGAATTATTAAGCAAAAACACTGACCCATCAGAGCGCGTCTTGGGCGCGCGCTCAGTACCGACAGTGTAGCGTCGAGCCTAGTCGCCCCGGGACAAGCGCCTCGGTAGAACAAGAAGCGTTAAGCACAAGTAATATTGGACATAAAAGTAAAAAACAAATGGTAGAATGTTATGAGAGTAATCGTACCTTAGAATAAAGGGAATGACTGAATGGCTGGATATCCCAACAGAAGGAATAAGTAAAAATTGCAGAATATTTTTCGGTACTATAAATACAGTCCTGGGGTCATCTAATTTGAATAGTAGAAAGATAAAACACTGTATTATTATAAAATAATGAATTTAATATCGTTCAAGCCTTATTTTCAATTTTTTTAAAGAGCAACTGAGGACGGTACATTGTCGGGGAAACTTTATCCAATAGAAGAGATAGGTACGAATTTTGAAATAAAAATTTTGTAATTATAGTGTAGAGGTATTCATCAGTTAGAACACCTAAATGATTAGGGTTTTTAAAGCTAATTTTAAGAAAATTTGTGTATTAGAGAGAGGAGACTGCATCGAAATTGCAGTGAAATTAATATCGAAATGGCACAAACCCTCGAACACGTCAAGCATTAACAGAATAAGAAATGGAAGGATATTACTTGTAATTACCATTAGGAATTATAATTGACCATAATTAATTGAAATTTGTTGAGATTAAAATACTGAAACAAATGTTAAATATACCATTTTTATAGCACTGTTATATTAAGAGAAATATATACTCTCCGTTGTATTTTCTTCATTTTGCAAGAACTAAATGATAAAAAATACTTAAATTGTTTATATTTAATGATTTTTTTCATTAAAATCGTTGTATTTTGCATAAATAATTAAAAATTAAAAAATATTTTTAAATTTTTACCTCTAGCGCCATCTCTTCGAAAAGTGCTGAAACTGCTCAAAAATTGACAGGAATCTGCCGTACCTACAATGATTATTTTTTAAGAAAATAATTTTTTGCTGTTTTCGCGTGTTTGAAGCATCTAATCGCTTCTATTTTACACTAATTATCGATTCCAATTGTCCGATTAATCCTAGAAGCCCGAAATATTGAAATATTAAAGATTAAATCGCACATTGAGAGAGTGAGAGGTCCGAATGGCGGACGAGTGTTCTCTCCCTCTTACGCATTAGCATACTGCGTTGGCTTAGTGCGAGTGAGAGGGGTGACGCTCTCGCGGAGTCTTTTAATCGTTGCGTTACAATAATTAATAGTATGAGTTATTCGAGGTTCAGACTATTGTAGATCGGTTTTTCGTGTTCGAAAATGTGAAATTCGATACCAAATTAGCCAGTGCTTCTACGTTTTCTATTATTTATTAATGGTCGGGTAGTTACGTTCATCCCTTTTGTGTGAGGTTATGACTAAGTCCCTGTAATTTTATGTACAAGCTGCCTTAGTTTAATGATACATAACTAGATAAATACAATTTTGCAAACTCGAGATCCTTGGTTTCTGAGTCTAGTTTCATGTTACCAGTAAACAATGGGAAGGATTTATCTACTGAGAGTAAACATAATCCATCAAATTCAAACCTGATTGAAAATGATCAATTTTGTTATATCGTATGTAAGTATAAAGTATTATAATTTTATTCAAGTAGTTAATAATAACGTATTTTGCTGTGTTGCAGATTAGAAGATGTATTTGTTATACATTTCTACGCCACATAAGCTGCGCATTAACATCATTAAATCAACGGGAAACTTTCTGGCAGATTCTCCTATATCAGTGTTCGGTAATTTTTGGAATTGGACACTACTAAAATTTCAAGAAATGGCACGAAGAATACTTCCTGCCACATCATGTTCTCCTAATACAAATCTGCAAACTTGAGATCATTGGTTTCTGAGTCCAATTTCATTTTACCAATAAACAACGGAAAGGATTTATCTACGGAGAGTAAACTGTTCTTCAATAGTTATACTGAATATATAAGTACATATGTAATTGTAAATGTCTTTATTTTATAAGAATATTGTACGGCGCTTAAGCTATATCTTAAATAATTATAAAAATATGTTGTATGTAAAAATACTGATATGTAACTTTTACAATTTGTAATTATAAGTGCGTTAAAGTTAAGAATCTAATATTTAAGTAAGTTTTACAGTTAGTAGGTATAAGTGCGTTAGAATTGTGAATGTAATATTTAAGTAAGTTTTACAGTTAGTAGTTATAAGTGCGTTAGAATTGTGAATGTAATATTTAAGTAAGTTTTACAGTTAATAGGTATAAGTGCGTTAGAATTGTGAATGTAATATTTAAGTAAATTTTACAATTTGTAATTATAAGTGCATGGAAGTTATGAATGTAATATTTAAGTAAGTTTTACAGTTAGTAGTTATAAGTGCATTAGAATTGTGTATGTAATATTTAAGTAAATTTTACAATTTGTAATTATAAGTGCATGGAAGTTATGAATGTAATATTTAAGTAAGTTTTACAGTTAGTAGTTATAAGTGCATTAGAATTGTGTATGTAATATTTAAGTAAATTTTACAATTTGTAATTATAAGTGCATGGAAGTTATGAATGTAATATTTAAGTAAGTTTTACAGTTAGTAGTTATAAGTGCATTAGAATTGTGTATGTAATATTTAAGTAAATTTTACAATTTGTAATTATAAGTGCATGGAAGTTATGAATGTAATATTTAAGTAAGTTTTACAGTTAGTAGTTAGAAGTGCGTTAGAATTGTGAATGTAATATTTAAGTAAATTTTATAATTTGTAATTATAAGTGCGTTAAAGTTAAGAATCTAATATTTAAGTAAGTTTTACAGTTAGTAGTTATAAGTGCGTTAGAATTAATAATGTAACATTTATGTAACATGTATAATTGAAAGAATTTTCAATAAATATAGAGTTAAACTAAAGCAATTGTTTATTCATTTATAAACCTAACTCCCTTATCCAGCCCTTACAAAATTTCACTTAAAAAGCAAGAAATAATGTATAAAAACATTGCACAGAAGTTTCGAAATACAAAAGTAGAAGAAGAAACGAAAAATATCGGTTTGATACAGAGAAGAACAAAATTCGGTACAAACGGTTTCCAGGAATTCCTGGAATTCGACGTCACTAAAATTCTGGGAAGTGACACGAAGAATACCTCCTGGCACATCATGTTCTCCTGATACAATTTCGGGATCCGAAATTCTGTGAATTTAAATTTTATAGTCTTCGATTTGCTATTGTTAATTTTCATTATTTTCTGAAATTATTTATAGGATAAGGATATCAAGAGAGGTTTATTTAAATATATAAACGAGTTCTGGGTTATTTTTGAAAATCTGCATTTATTCAATAAACTAAATGATTTATTATACATTGAGCTTTAGAATAGTTATTAAATTATTTACAACTAACGTTTATAATTGTAATTTTGCGCACTATGTATACAACTTTAATCTATAATCGGATTTGTTATAGAATCGATACAACAGCTATCTAAGTTCCGATTATTAATTAAATCCCTGGTTTCTGAGTCCAAGTTCCCGGAAATTCCTGGAATTCGACGTCACTAAAATTCTGGGAAGTGACACGAAGAATACCTCCTGGCACATCATGTTCTCCTGATACAATTTCGGGATCCGAAATTCTGTGAATTTAAATTTTATAGTCTTCGATTTGCTATTGTTAATTTTCATTATTTTCTGAAATTATTTATAGGATAAGGATATCAAGAGAGGTTTATTTAAATAAATAAACGAGTTCTGGGTTATTTTTGAAAATCTGCATTTATTCAATAAACTAAATGATTTATTATACATTGAGCTTTAGAATAGTTATTAAATTATTTACAACTAACGTTTACAATTGTAATTTTGCGCACTATCTATACAATTTTAATTTATAATCGGATTTGTTATAGAATCGATACAACAGCTATCTAAGTTCCGATTATTAATTAAATCCCTGGTTTCTGAGTCCAAGTTCCCGGAAATTCCTGGAATTCGACGTCACTAAAATTCGGGGAAGTGATACGAAGAATACCTCCTGGCACATCATGTTCTCCTGTTACAATTTCGGGATGCGAAATTCTGTGAATTTAAATTTTATAGTCTTCGATTTGCTATTGTTAATTTTCATTATTTTCTGAAATTATTTATAGGATAAGGATATCAAGAGAGGTTTATTTAAATAAATAAACGAGTTCTGGGTTATTTTTGAAAATCTGCATTTATTCAATAAACTAAATGATTTATTATACATTGAGCTTTAGAATAGTTATTAAATTATTTACAACTAACGTTTACAATTGTAATTTTGCGCACTATCTATACAATTTTAATTTATAATCGGATTTGTTATAGAATCGATACAACAGCTATCTAAGTTCCGATTATTAATTAAATCCCTGGTTTCTGAGTCCAAGTTCCCGGAAATTCCTGGAATTCGACGTCACTAAAATTCGGGGAAGTGATACGAAGAATACCTCCTGGCACATCATGTTCTCCTGTTACAATTTCGGGATGCGAAATTCTGTGAATTTAAATTTTATAGTCTTCGATTTGCTATTGTTAATTTTCATTATTTTCTGAAATTATTTATAGGATAAGGATATCAAGAGAGGTTTATTTAAATAAATAAACGAGTTCTGGGTTATTTTTGAAAATCTGCATTTATTCAATAAACTAAATGATTTATTATACATTGAGCTTTAGAATAGTTATTAAATTATTTACAACTAACGTTTACAATTGTAATTTTGCGCACTATCTATACAATTTTAATTTATAATCGGATTTGTTATAGAATCGATACAACAGCTATCTAAGTTCCGATTATTAATTAAATCCCTGGTTTCTGAGTCCAAGTTCCCGGAAATTCCTGGAATTCGACGTCACTAAAATTCTGGGAAGTGATACGAAGAATACCTCCTGGCACATCATGTTCTCCTGATACAATTTCGGGATCCGAAATTCTGTGAATTTAAATTTTATAGTCTTCGATTTGCTATTGTTAATTTTCATTATTTTCTGAAATTATTTATAGGATAAGGATATCAAGAGAGGTTTATTTAAATAAATAAACGAGTTCTGGGTTATTTTTGAAAATCTGCATTTATTCAATAAACTAAATGATTTATTATACATTGAGCTTTAGAATAGTTATTAAATTATTTACAACTAACGTTTACAATTGTAATTTTGCGCACTATCTATACAATTTTAATTTATAATCGGATTTGTTATAGAATCGATACAACAGCTATCTAAGTTCCGATTATTAATTAAATCCCTGGTTTCTGAGTCCAAGTTCCCGGAAATTCCTGGAATTCGACGTCACTAAAATTCTGGGAAGTGACACGAAGAATACCTCCTGGCACATCATGTTCTCCTGATACAATTTCGGGATGCGAAATTCTGTGAATTTAAATTTTATAGTCTTCGATTTGCTATTGTTAATTTTCATTATTTTCTGAAATTATTTATGGGATAAGGATATCAAGAGAGGTTTATTTAAATAAATAAACGAGTTCTGGGTTATTTTTGAAAATCTGCATTTATTCAATAAACTAAATGATTTATTATACATTGAGCTTTAGAATAGTTATTAAAT
The DNA here is from genome assembly GCA_022405125.1 of Anthidium xuezhongi. Classification (NCBI taxonomy): domain Eukaryota; kingdom Metazoa; phylum Arthropoda; class Insecta; order Hymenoptera; family Megachilidae; genus Anthidium; species Anthidium xuezhongi. The sequence goes on from CM039649.1 coordinate 4,655,810, forward strand.
TATTTACAACTAACGTATATAATTGTAATTTTGCGCACTATGTATACAACTTTAATTTATAATCGGATTTGTTATAGAATCGATACAACAGCTATCTAAGTTCCGATTATTAATTAAATCCGATTATTAATTAATTAATTAAAGAAAGAAAGATAAAAATAAACAAATAAAGTGTGATATAAATGTATTTATTTAACATACCTTCCAAAATGGTTTCCAAAAATTTCGCACTCCTAAAATCAGAATCTTGACATAAGAACTTTGTATCAGGAGAATATGATGTGCCAGGAGGTATTCTTCGTGCCACTTCCCAGAATTTTGGTGACGTCGAATTCCAGGAATTTCCGGGAACCCCTTTTGCGAAACCAAGCCCCAGATTTCGATTAATCGAACTGCGAATATCGACATGTGGCACACCGTTGAATTCGTCTCGGTGCCCGCTGTTAGATTCTGAAGAGGAAGCTACAGCATCTCATTTAAAAAAACTACATTGACCTTCAGATCTCGTCTATTACCCCACCCAGAGGAAAATACTTATTACCGCATGATGCACCCCATTTTGTCAAGCAACTTTTGTAGGAACACATTTTTAATAACTACAACTCCTTCCGAAATATCCTGCTGTAATCACTTAAGTTGGACACCCTGTACATTCACGTTTATCGAAACCAAATTCCCGGTTTTGAGAAATGTATCAGGAGAATATGATGTGCCAGGAGGTATTCTTCGTGCCACTTCCCGGAATTTTAGTGACGTCAAATTCCAGGAATTCCTGGAAACCGTTTGTACCGAATTTTGTTCTTCTCTGTATCAAACCGATATTTTTCGTTTCTTCTTCTACTTTTGTATTTCGAAACTTCTGTGCAATGTTTTTATACATTATTTCTTGCTTTTTAAGTAAAATTTTGTAAGGGCTGGATAAGGGAGTTAGGTTTATAAATGAATAAACAATTGCTTTAGTTTAACTCTATATTTATTGAAAATTCTTTCAATTATACATGTTACATAAATGTTACATTGTTAATTCTAACGCACTTATAACTACTAACTGTAAAACTTACTTAAATATTAGATTCTTAACTTTAACGCACTTATAATTACAAATTATAAAATTTACTTAAATATTACATTCACAATTCTAACGCACTTCTAACTACTAACTGTAAAACTTACTTAAATATTACATTCATAACTTCCATGCACTTATAATTACAAATTGTAAAATTTACTTAAATATTACATACACAATTCTAATGCACTTATAACTACTAACTGTAAAACTTACTTAAATATTAGATTCTTAACTTTAACGCACTTATAATTACAAATTATAAAATTTACTTAAATATTACATTCACAATTCTAACGCACTTCTAACTACTAACTGTAAAACTTACTTAAATATTACATTCATAACTTCCATGCACTTATAATTACAAATTGTAAAATTTACTTAAATATTACATACACAATTCTAATGCACTTATAACTACTAACTGTAAAACTTACTTAAATATTAGATTCTTAACTTTAACGCACTTATAATTACAAATTGTAAAAGTTACATATCAGTATTTTTACATACAACATATTTTTATAATTATTTAAGATATAGCTTAAGCGCCGTACAATATTCTTATAAAATAAAGACATTTACAATTACATATGTACTTATATATTCAGTATAACTATTGAAGAACAGTTTACTCTCCGTAGATAAATCCTTTCCATTGTTTATTGGTAAAATGAAATTAGACTCAGAAACCAAGGATCTCAAGTTTGCAGATTTGTAGTAGGAGAACATGATGTGACAGGAAGTATTCTTCATGCCATTTCTTGAAATTTTAGTAGTGTCCAATTCCAAAAATTACCGAACACTGATATAGGAGAATCTGCCAGAAAGTTTCCCGTTGATTTAATGATGTTAATGCGCAGCTTATGTGGCGTAGAAATGTATAACAAATACATCTTCTAATCTGCAACACAGCAAAATACGTTATTATTAACTACTTGAATAAAATTATAATACTTTATACTTACATACGATATAACAAAATTGATCATTTTCAATCAGGTTTGAATTTGATGGATTATGTTTACTCTCAGTAGATAAATCCTTCCCATTGTTTACTGGTAACATGAAACTAGACTCAGAAACCAAGGATCTCGAGTTTGCAAAATTGTATTTATCTAGTTATGTATCATTAAACTAAGGCAGCTTGTACATAAAATTACAGGGACTTAGTCATAACCTCACACAAAAGGGATGAACGTAACTACCCGACCATTAATAAATAATAGAAAACGTAGAAGCACTGGCTAATTTGGTATCGAATTTCACATTTTCGAACACGAAAAACCGATCTACAATAGTCTGAACCTCGAATAACTCATACTATTAATTATTGTAACGCAACGATTAAAAGACTCCGCGAGAGCGTCACCCCTCTCACTCGCACTAAGCCAACGCAGTATGCTAATGCGTAAGAGGGAGAGAACACTAGTCCGTCAATTTCACCTCTCACTCCCTCAATGTGCGAGTGAGAGCACCGAGCATCTAGTCTCTCACTCCCTCTAAGTGAAACTCGCGTCTGCGCACATCACCAATGTGCGAGAGAGTGAACACTAGTTCGCCATTCGGACCTCTCACTCCCAGAATGTGCGAGAGAGTGAACACTAGTCCGTCAATTTCACCTCTCACTCCCTCAATGTGCGAGTGAGAGCACCGAGCATCTAGTCTCTCACTCCCTCTACGCCAAACTCGCGCCTGCGCACAACACCAATGTGCGAGAGAGTGAACACTAGTTCGCCATTCGGACCTCTCACTCCCAGAATGTGCGAGAGAGTGAACACTAGTCCGTCAATCTCACCTCTCACTCCCTCAATGTGCGAGTGAGAGCACCGAGCATCTAGTCTCTCACTCCCTCTACGCCAAACTCGCGCCTGCGCACAACACCAATGTGCGAGAGAGTGAACACTAGTTCGCCATTCGGACCTCTCACTCCCAGAATGTGCGAGAGAGTGAACACTAGTCCGTCAATCTCACCTCTCACTCCCTCAATGTGCGAGTGAGAGCACCGAGCATCTAGTCTCTCACTCCCTCTACGCCAAACTCGCGCCTGCGCACAACACCAATGTGCGAGAGAGTGAACACTAGTCCGCCATTCGGACCTCTCACTCTCTCAATGTGCGATTTAATCTTTAATATTTCAATATTTCGGGCTTCTAGGATTAATCGGACAATTGGAATCGATAATTAGTGTAAAATAGAAGCGATTAGATGCTTCAAACACGCGAAAACAGCAAAAAATTATTTTCTTAAAAAATAATCATTGTAGGTACGGCAGATTCCTGTCAATTTTTGAGCAGTTTCAGCACTTTTCGAAGAGATGGCGCTAGAGGTAAAAATTTAAAAATATTTTTTAATTTTTAATTATTTATGCAAAATACAACGATTTTAATGAAAAAAATCATTAAATATAAACAATTTAAGTATTTTTTATCATTTAGTTCTTGCAAAATGAAGAAAATACAACGGAGAGTATATATTTCTCTTAATATAACAGTGCTATAAAAATGGTATATTTAACATTTGTTTCAGTATTTTAATCTCAACAAATTTCAATTAATTATGATCAATTATAATTCCTAATGGTAATTACAAGTTATATCCTTCCATTTCTTATTTTGTTAATGCTTGACGTGTTCGAGGGTTTGTGCCATTTTGATATTAATTTCACTGCAATTTCGATGCAGTCTCCTGTAATACATAAATTTTCTTAAAATTAGCATTAAAAACCCTAATCATTTAGGTGTTCTAACTGATGAATACCTCTACACTATAATTACAAAATTTTTATTTCAAAATTCGTACCTATCTCTTCTATTGGATAAAGTTTCCTCGACAATGTACCGTCCTCAGTTGCTCTTTAAAAAAATTGAAAATAAGGCTTGAACGATATTAAATTCATTATTTTATAATAATACAATGTTTTATCTTTCTACTATTCAAATTAGATGACCCCAGGACTGTATTTATAGTACCGAAAAATATTCTCCAATTTTTACTTATTCCTTCTGTTGGGATATCCAGCCATTCAGTCATTCCCTTTATTCTAAGGTACGATTACTCTCATAACATTCTACCATTTGTTTTTTACTTTTATGTTCAATATTACTTGTGTTTAACGCTTCCTGTTCTACCGAGGCGCTTGTCCCGGGGCGACTAGGCTCGACGCTACACTGACGGTACTGAGCGCGCGCCCGAGACGCGCTCTGATTGGTCAGTGTTTTTGCTTAATAATTCAAAAACGAAGCCCCATCCGATATTTTTGCAAAGGAAATTGTTGTTCAGAATAGTCTCAGCTACCCCCCATTTCCGGCTCCTACAAGAGTTCTGGGACACCCGTATAATGTGCTGAAATATTGTGCAGCCCTTCTTTTACACGACTTTTAATTTTATACGCGTTTCAAACATGGTACCAATGGCGCTACCTAATGGCAAACAGGACAACTAACAAAGCCGAAAATTTAATTGCCTAAAATAAAGCTTCTACAGCACATATCTACAGTACATATTAAAAATATAAAAATATGAAAGAATTTGCACTAAGGTATATTCTCGTGTTGTATAGGACTCTATCAGTGGATTTTCTCGAACTTTGTACCCAAATACATACTATAGTATGTACTATTTTATAATAAACTGTTTACATGTTAATAAAACAACATTTTATTTTACCATCGAGCAATCAAGCGTTTTCACAAAGACCTTATTGATAAAATACGTAAATTATTTTCTTACTTAATTTGCTATATTCTAATATAACTTAAATTTTACATTTTATAATATTTTTATACGTTACATATGCCGCCTTAGAGGCGCCATTTGAGTTCAAAGGGTTAATATTGACGTTGTTCGATTATTGCCTTTTCTGATCATGATACTTCTGAGCAAAAAGTAAAACCAAAGATATGGACATTCTACAAAATTTCAAGGAACAATATTCTATAAAAAGAAACAAAAATGGTGAATCCTGTAATTTCTTTATAAACGAAATAAGGAAGAAGGAGTTGATTTGGAAAGAGAATGTTTTTGTTTTTTCATAATACTCGAAGATGAGTTCAAAATATTCACCTATCATCCAACATTAACTTATTGAATAAACTAATACGAAAAGAAAGAGACATATACAATTATCGAAGAGCTACGGAAGTTCATTTTTTTCTTTCCTCAGCCTAACATCCGGCATTTGACAGCCCCGCAGTCAAAATCGACATATTTCTTCAGCACGCTCACATACATACGATAAAAATATACAATTTTGTTTGAAAATAGATCGATATAATATTTTCATAAAAAAAAATATTAATGAGGACGAAACAAACGAGAATAAAATTGTAAAAGGAGAATCATTCGGCTATAAGTACACGACAAACTGTATATCCTATTTTTCCAAAATGATGTACAAATAAAACAGTTTATACAGTGCTTAACCGTACTGTATCAGATTAAAAAGCGCATCGACGTTTTCCTTTTCGGACTCCTGTTGCTGTACAACTTGCGTAACATCCTGGGTAAGAAGGACCTGTTCTATCAGTATCGTCTCCGTATCTAGATGTTCAGAGACCGGAACAGTTTCCTCTTTAGCCTCTTGTTGGGGATCGTTGGACTTTATCGTGGCTTTCCTCCGTTTCGCTCTGGGTCTGTCGGTATGTATTCTCATGTGCCGTCGCAGATCGTACTTGCCGACGAAACGGGCGCTGCAGGTCTCGCAAGCGAACGGTTTACCGCCTGTGTGAGTCCACATGTGGCGCCTGAGCGCGGCGCTGAACGTAAACGCTATACCGCACACGTTACAAACGTACGGTTTTTCCCCGGTGTGTAACAGGCTGTGATCCCTCAGGGTGGCCCTCTGGTTGAATCGCTTTCCGCATACCTCACACGTGTAACTGCGCGGATTCGAGTGAATCCTCACGTGATTTAGCAGATTTCCCTGTTGGGAAAACGATCTGCCGCACACGTCGCACTTGAACGGTTTTTCGCCGGTATGGACACGCATGTGCGTTTCCAGGGTGCGATTATTCAGGAACCTCTTTCCGCACACCTTGCAGGGGTACTTGGGCAAATGAAGGCCTTGAGGATCCAGATGGGTAATCAAGTGGCGCTTGTAATTACCCTTGTGATTGAACAAGCGGGGACACTGGCTACAGGCGTAAGGCGCTCCCCGTATATGGGTGGCGATGTGAGACTCCAGCTCCGATTTCACCTTAAACCTCGAGCCGCACTTTGGACATCGGTGCCTGGGAAAGTCCGTGTGGCACACCATGTGCCTCTTCAGGTACCTCTTCATCGTGTACGCTTTGTTACATATGAAGCAGGAATAGGGAAACTGACCCGTGTGGGTCTTCACGTGCGCTCGCAGATCGCGATGACTCTCGCAATCCTTTTCGCACACCACGCAAAAGAACGGTCCGCTGCTAGGCACGTGGTTGTCTATGGTGTGCAACAGAACACCGGTTAACTTGTCGTAATTCTGCAAGCACAACGTGCACTGATACTGTATCACATCGTTCTCGAGTTTGATCTCTTTTATTCGGGTGATCGTATCGTTTAAGCTACCTAATATATTGTCTTTCGGGTCGACGAAATAATCCGAATCCGAGTCGTCGCTCTCTTCCGCCCGTTGGTTCGATTTCAGCGAAACTTTTCGGCCGTTACTTCCGTTTACCCTTTCTTCCGGAATCGTTGATTTCCAGGTCGTCTCCCCTTTGCTCTCCGTCTCCTCGATTTTCTCGTCGCACACCGTTATGAGAAACTCTTCGTTATTCGTCGAGTCGTGTAAACTCTCGCCGTTACACTCGGACTCGATCATTTTTTTCCCGTTTTCTAATTTGATGGCGGCATCGCAGGACAACGGGTTGTCGTGCTGCAAGGACACTTCCTCCTCGGGTATGTACATTATCGTATAATCTAACTGTTGAGATTCTAAGATCTTCGAAATCTCTACGGGTATCTCGCTGTTCAATCGCTTGTCCTGATCGGTTTCCGCCCCGGACAGCTTGGAAATAATGATACCCCTCAGTTCGGACATTTCGGTTTTATTAAAATCTGCGTTCTCGTCCACCAACTGGGACACATCGAGCTCCAACGTTTGTTCCTCCTTACAGTTCGCGTTAATTTCCTCGACTAAAAACTCGTTGGAATCGTCCGTACTACACCCTGCCTTAACGTCTTTATGCTTATCATCTAACAATTTTACCGCCAATGATTCGTTTGGCTGTTCCGCACATTCCTGTTCGAAATCGTTGCCCATTGCTTCTTCCTGAAAGGCAATACGAACCAATTCGAAACGGTGTTGTTGCATCCAAATAATGCTTAAGTATATGCGATCATAAAAGGGTTTATGGAGTCAAAGAAACGTAGCGAGCTGTACAATTGGATCAATACGAGAAACTATATAGCCTACATAAAATAATATTCAGAAAATGACGTGTCAAGGATTGTTCTATAACATGTGCCATTCAAGAAAACAATTAATAATGTAAATTCAACCACTAACATTTAATATCACATTCTCTATCGAAATCATTCAACTATCAGTAGAATTTTTAACAATAACTGACGTAATTGTTATTAACTGAAGAGGAATACATTTCAGTGAAAATATTATTACTATACTTGAAAATAATAATTCACATTGATTGTTATTTACCATTAATAAATGTTAATAATCTAAACGTTATAATCAATTTGAGTTATTTATGATGTCTCTCATGAAATTAATGTGAAGTTATAAAATATTTCTTTAATATTTGATCAGAGTTGTAAGTAAAGTTTTAATTATTTTATATCAAAGAAAAAGCAGATAATTGAGTTAAACCACACAAAACTTTCAATCAACACTTCATACTCAATATAAAATAACATACAACTTACCTTTATGGGATAACGAATATGTGTTTCAAACATCTTACGAAGTTTTTTTTCAGTAGCCTGAACTTGTAGTTTGAAATCATAAAATGCATCAGTGCGATAAGCACATTTTGCACAAAGCATATTTGGCAAACCATCAAATCTATCAATCTACAAGAAAGAAATGAATCTTTAAAATATTGGTTAAATTAATTACTCATAACTGAGTTTATAATTTTTTGTAATATTGTAGATTTTATTTACAGAGTTATACCTTTCAAAAGAACATACAAGTATGCTTACATAATACTATTATATTTTTTTAACAATATCAAATTACACTAAAATTAAATGATTAGATATAACTGCAAATTAGGTTCTTTGATTATCTTATAATTGCTTATAGTTTCATAACACGTTACATACCTCACAGATAATTAACAATTCTAAATTCTGTTAACTTTTACTTTGAATAATATCTGATCCTATTTAAATATTATATCTATGCAGCTCTGTCTAAAATGCAAGACACAGAAATTATATCTAAAAAGTAGATCTTTGATGATAGCAGTTTGAGGTTAGTTTGTGAAATTACGGATATAAAATCAACCGCGACAAAAGATTAATCGAATCAGTAAAGAATCGAAAAATATACAAGGAAAATGTTTTACTACTAACTTGTATAGACGCAAGTTCGGCAAGTTTATCAGGTAAATTTTTCTGACTAATTGTGTCGTCATCGTACATAGGAAGAAGAACGCCGTCAACTTTCATGCACGCACGACACATATCGGCACAACTAATTTCCCAGCTCATTGTTATCTTAAATACTGCAATACACGTTTAATGATATTTTCACAGCGCTTTTCGTTTCCTAGAAATAGATACATTTCACATTTCGCGGTAAGCGTCTTACTTCCTATCGAATATAGCCGTCAACATAAAATCCAATTATTAACTGTAGATAGAGCTTGCAGTCTGCACGTGTCCTTCCTGGCCTAACTTAACAATACTGTAGCGCCATCTGACGTCTGTCGCTTGAAACACAAACACAAAGTTTAAAAAATGTTAACATTAAACATTTATACATATACGCGTATTTCAGGAATTTTATTTTGATAAAATAAAAGTTACGATTGTCACTTTTAATCAGAATTTATTAGAAGAGAACAAATATGAACTTTGCTATCTGAATAGAATACGTGCTATTCGCAGAAGTACTTGCAGTTTAAAAGTACTTTAAAGTAAAGTAGATGATTTGAAAAATTAAATGAAAGCTATAGGTGATTACAAATTGTTTTTAATTCTGTTTTAATTCAATTAACATTGATCATGTTAAAATTGTAACAGATAATTAAATTTGTACTTCTGGACGTTGCAAAATTAAGAAAACTAATTTTGTGTGGTTAACAATGTATATTTCATAACATAAAACGTAATAGTATAGGACTCTGAGGATCCACTGTGCGCTCAGTGAAGTTCATAGAATTTGGCTATAAATATCAAATGAATTCGACAGTGCCAATTATAACGTAATTACTTCATTAAAATGGATTCTTTTTTTCAGGACTGCTGTAGGTTACAATTAGCCAAGTTGAAAGTAGCTTATCACAGCATGTCGAGAATCAAGACTATCGGTTGCCCGAGGGATAAAGGTGGCAAACTGTTCTAAAGTCACGTAGGTGATAATAAAAATAGTTGGAGTCACCTTGATACGACGGGACTTTCGTATATAAATTATCTGAAAGCTTTTTTGCAAAAAAGGATGTTCTCCGTAATAGAAATAAAAAAAAGGATTGCTCAATTTAATAACACTATTTAAGGAAATTATATTTCATGCGAAAAGATAAAAATACACCGGAATTATAAAAGCAGTTATGTAGCAGACAACAAAGGCAACATTTATTTACGGCGCAGTGCAAAATTATTATTAAAACTTTCATATAATTTTAAATCTTTCAGAAAATCTTTTACACCGTGTTTTTAGTAACAAACTGAAATCTTAAACGTATTTTACACTTGGAGAAAATGTTTCGTGACAGTGTATCACGATTGTCCGCAACAGCCTCAAAACACTTGAGATACAGTTTCGACACACTTTTGGCTATAAACTTCCTCAATCGGTTATAGACAGGTAAATAAAATAAGAAATATGATATTTTCTATCAAGCTTCTTTGAATTCTAAGCTGATAATTCAGTATAATATCGGCCAAAAGATTGATTAATAAATATATTTGTCAGCAACCTTACAATGAAAAAAATGAGCAAAATTTAAAGAAATCTGATAAATGAAATCTATTTTAATCCACTAATGCTTTAAAAAGGACTGTTCTATACTTATGAAGTATTTTACTAGTGAAATAGATTCTTGCCATTTAATTTAAATCTATTACTCAAGATGTCAACGAAAAGCGGAAGTCCAAAGATTATTATTCCGGTTAAAATAAAATATATTTTTCAGTTTCTAAAGTAATATCTACTTTTATCAAAGGATATCCTTGCAGCGTAAGACGGTCCCTTCGAAAAATAAATTAACAAGTAGGTTAAAAGCCCATGTCTTTCTACATATTTAATGCATCCGCTCGGGTCACCGGTGATCACTAATAAAAATTTAATTTAGTCAAATAATTAACAAGCTAACATTGTAAGAACGGAAAGAGCACCATCAAATTACACAACTAATTTAATACAGTAAAACCATGATTATTTTGAAATGAATTAATTTGAAACTTAAACGTTCGGAAACAACTTGTTTCTTCAAATAATAACATTACATTGATTCTTCACATATAGCATTTATTTTATCTTCATGTAATGGAATGTTATCAAGATAGGAGCATTAAAATACGACGTTCTAAGGAATAATCCAAGAATAACGAACCGACGAATTTTTAATATAGACATTCATATTCTTCTTTAATTATGCTAGATATTCCGACACTCAAGCTTTTAATTTCCGAACGACGGATATCCTGCGGCTGACATGTCCAATAAATGAAGGGTTGTTTTAAGCCACAAAAAAAAAAAAAATGTTTATTCAACTAGGGAGAAGGAATCTTATAATTTTTATGAATAAATATAAGTATTTACGTATTGCTTAAATCTTCAATAGTCGAAATTTGTTCATTTTAATTTTTACTTTATTTAAAAACGTTCCAATCTGCACGGTTAATTATTTGTGTCTGATATTATACTCATAATTATCGAGCACTCGGTGCATTATACGTGTTCGTGTAACAATAAATCGAAGTAATTACTGTTATTACTGTAATTACTGATTTTTATTGTAAAAATCAAAAATTACGTTGTCATTTGTTTCAATTTCGTTTCAATCACTTTGATTGATGTCGCGTATCGCAGTGCTGCACAGTGGAAACCAAATCAGCAATTTGTCACTGTTTTTAAATAACGTACAATTTTAATACAATTTAACAATGTTTTATATTAAAAATATATATATTTTATTCCATAACGTTTTAATAACTGAACAATCGTTGTATTTCATAACTTGAAAAGTTTTATTGTATCTACCAAAATAAATATTTTTATCAAATTATTAAATACATCAAACTTGTCCCTCCGTTGAATTTGTAAAGATCTTTCATATCAACAGTTCTTCACTGTCCAAAATTTTTCTCAAACCTATTTGTTCAAATTTTGTTTCAATTTCTAAATCGTAGCGAGGTTACTGATGCGTGGTTTATTAGCGGTCAAAACTCATTACGAGTTCAGTTACCTCCCTCGCTATCCAATTTCCTAGCAACACCAACCCATTAACGTGCCAGTTTTTCTTCCGTTTGCAACTAGAAAATGATTAAACGTTTTTTCCATAAATTTGTTGTATGTGGATACTATCATCCCTAAATTTTTAATAATGTACACTTCTGTTCGAGTTAACGTATTAGAAGGATTTAAGTTATCGTTTTATTGGTTCTGAAACTGTTTAGAAAATATAGGAAGCCTTAAGTTATATTCAATTTTTACGAAAACTTTCCAATCTTTTATTAATCATTCATTGATACATGAATCAATTTGGAAACTTCGTTGCTCTATGAATATTTCAGTTTCAGATTTTATATCAAAAATCAATCTTTCATATTTTATAACCAAAAGTATTTTTAATCTACCGATGAAAATTCACGAGTTCCGATGCATGTATGAACCTTCACGTATTTTAAGTACGGTATTAATTTTGCTTAATAACTTTGGGTCGTGCTATTCATTAGATACTACAAAGAGAAATAAATCAAGCTATGAAACATTCGCGACATTGTTTGAAATAACAGTTTATAAAGTATAGGTATAGAAAGCATAGAATGTGCTGAAATGATTGATTACCAGAAATAATAACTCTCCGCTCTCAATTATTTGCTGCTCTCGTGTGTAATTACCACCCTCGATTTCCCTTTTTCATCCATAGATACAGCTAAGCAACTTTTATTCCACGAATCATGCCATGAAAAATTGTTAGGTGTTTCTTGCGAAAGAATGTTTGAATAATAACTGGCCAACAAATACGATCATTTCGTATATTAAAAATAAGAATCATTTATGAAAGAAGTGGTTGCACAATGTGTTGCAAAGAATGTAATTAGGAGGCGTTTACAATATTTTTAAAACATGACTAACAGGACCATAACAAGACAAAGTTTAAATAACTTTTACATCGCAATCTATATTTTTTATCAACTTTTTGTGAAAAATCTCTAATATTTTATTCGTGTAAGAATACACGTGCATCTTGATAGCTTAGGTAACAATTTACCACATTTTTGTTTATAAATGTTTCATTTTTACAGAAGTGCTAGCTTGGTGATTGGCACATGAAAGATTGAGCGTTTCTCTTACAATCCGCCCCAACCTGTAGAAAGCTATAAGATCCAAAGGAAAACTAACATTGCTCGACGAAAGGAATGGTAGTCCATCATCAATCTCTCAAGAATTGCCAGCCATACTTGATACATTTGTCTGTTACTGTAATGTACAGCCTTGTTCATAACTCGTGGCCTCTAGTTTCAGTTCTATGCTCAAATAATTTTAGCAAACATTCATTTTATTAATTTCTTACACTAAATAGGTACAGGTTTTAAACGTTAGAAATTTGTGTCTACGATATTTCAATTCTTCTTTTTATCGTTGTACGTTCTTCGATTGAACGATTTAAACTTTTTAATTAATTCAATTGCTAATTACTGTAGCCATTAGTGTGTAAGTTATAGTTTAGAACCCCGACCTCAATACTCACTTTTGTTACCAGTAATTACCATTTCTTAACTCGTAACTCTTAATTGGAATTCGATTACACCGAACCTTGTAATTATGTTATAAATGCAATTCTGAACAATATGGTAATGTAATTGAACGAGAAATTTGAGTTATGAATTGCGGTTTAACCCAAATCGTATTGTAATTGTAATTTATGAAATTAATTCAACTGTAATTCTACCAAATTCTTACAGCGACTACTTTCGGGGTTTAATCCAACCCCAAATGATAATGAATAATTGTCCAAAACAATTATATACAAGTAATTCAAACGTTTTTAGAAAATTAGTTTCCCTGGCTTATTTTATCGCCAATAGGTTTTTATCGCTACTGATTGCTCTGAACTTCGGAGAATTCAATGGATTCGGCGAAATTCAATGGACATTGAATTCCTCTACGCGACGAAGCACTGACACATATTTCGCCCATAACGAGACAATTTCCGTTCAAAAATCAGGTGACAATTTTTGCATCCGTTCCATTCTTTTTTCATTTGAAAAGTCAAATTTCCAACAAAGGGAATCGGTCACCACTCCATTCTGGGGATTCAAAGAATCGTAATGAGCTGTTTAAAAGCCATCCCGAAGAATGATTTCCCTGGAGCGTTTCAACGACTTTTGGAACGTTGCAGACTGTTTATTGAAAGGGGAAGAGATTGTGCAGGGAATTGTTTTAATAAAATTTATGGTGATACTGAATTATTCCAGAAACTTTCCTGCGAAATATACCAGAGAAGTTGTGTCCACGTGTTGTGATACAATCTGTACAATATTATCCCTCAGATGACGGATTATAGAGGGAGATGGTAATTTAAATTGAATTTTGGACTGGTATTCTACGTTTAAGTTTCAAAGTTTCCACCTCGTCGCGTAAAAGTAACTCTACCCTTTAGGTACAGTTACGCTTGTTTTGCAAATTAAGACAAAAATAAGGAATATATTTTGTGGAAGTATTAACGAAAGTTTGAATGACAGCAATGACTTTGAGAAATCTGTTAAAAGCTCTGCTTTGAAAAGCACCATGATTTTGAAAAGCACTTTGAACCTTTGATTTCATTTTGTTTTTATTTTATATTTATATTTTACCCGAAGTTCACTTGATGCTATGTGCACCATTCAAATAAATGAATTCATGCACAAAACCTACACCAATAAACCATATCTGATCCATACGCAAAAATCTATTCAAACAAATCAGTACCCAAAGGGTTAATCCATCCCCTTCTATTATACAACTGTTCGACGCTCTGATGATACGATTGTCAGATTACTGTAATACCATAATTCAATTTTGCCACGAAGCTGTTTAAATAAAACAGTCGTCGATCGAATCCGACCGGATTAATGGTCAAGCGTGCAGGATCTGGTTTGCTCGGTTTCGGCCAACAAAATACATAAAGGTGACGGCCTGCAATTGCTGCGATAAGCAAAATCGAAGCCCGTACGGTGTCGGTTCCGTAGGAAAATAGAGGAAGAAAGTCAGAAGGCGAATAAGAAAAGTTATCGAGTGCTGTTTTCGTGGCTCATCTCACGATGAAAAGTCGATCGGTCGAGAGGAGAGGATCAACACCTCTTTTTCGAAACGTACCACCGGCCCATCCCTAGGCAGCTCGTAGCTCGATCGACGCATGCGCCCCTACGCCCCCGGCTATAAGAATCCGTTCGTCACTGGTAGCGACTTTAGTCTACCCCGTGGTAGCAACCGCGTCTGCCGTCAGTATTTCGCCCTCTGGTTCGAGCCCTTTCGTTGATGACGTCCCCGCTATGTTGCTTCTTTCGTATCAGTGACAAAGAACGAACCGCTAAGCAAGGAAAGAACAGAGAGAGACAGTGTGCGCGCGAAAGAGAGAGAGAAGGGGGTGTGGGAAATAGAGAAGGGTAGAAAAAAAAACGAGATCGGCTTCTCCTCTTTTCTCCATACCCCTTTTCGAAAAGAGAGAGAGAGAGAGCGAGAGAGAGAGAGAGAGAGAAAGAGAGCGAAAAAGAGAGGGAGGGAAGAGGATCGTCAACGTCAGCAAACGGACGTGGGTATCCTAAACGAAGCCAGTGTACGTTCACAACGAAAGAAATGCTCGTACCTATGTAGTGGTTGCCCGTTTTGTTGCCTGTAGTGACTGTGACCATGGTTTCTGCGCTTCAACCGGGAATAGTATCCCTTTGGAATTCCTATCGACGGACCGTTCCTTCCTGATGGAAACTAGTAAATACAGGCATCGTCGTGTCGTAACGGAACAGATAAAGAAAACAAAAAAGAGCAAGCAACCCTTTTAACCGTTTCGATTAACGAACACCGGGAAAGGGAAAAGGTGTTCGGTTGCTGTTTTCTGTACACCGACCGCACGTTTTGACTCGTGTCAATTATGTTTCCTCTGTCACCGAGTGCTAAACGTACCCGTGGCGATATTAGCCTCGGTTCGTTATCGTCAAAAGCTGTACCTTTTAATGGAAACTTCCGTAACGTGTTTCGCTACGTCGCGATTTTTATTTGATATTTTTTTTTTCCGCTCAGTTAATCGAGTTCGGTAGCACACGTCCCACGGTACAGTCGAAAGTTTTTTTTTAAATCTTGAAAGTTCGTTAATAATCTTCGCAAAGGGGAAATAACGTTTGCCGTGAAATATTTTTGTACGACAGAAACTTTTTTCTACCACGGCGAACCCATGTAGATTATTTTAACCTTTGGACGACGGAACCCGGAGAGAGGCAACAATTTCAACCGGGTCTTCAGGCTGTTCTTCAGTTTCCGCTTTGAAATTTTAAAGGTTCGTAGTTGTTGCGTTTGAAAATTTGATACGTCTAGTTCTGGGTCATAATCGGCGCGGCTTTGAATAATGAATCGAGCACAGTTTTAGAGGGGTGTACAAAAAACGGCACGCCGAACGGTGAAAACGAAAGCAAGTCGAGAAAATTGTTCATTAATTACTTAATCAAAACGGTTTTCCGATAAAACCGACCAAACATTGCTTCGGTTTATTTGTCATTCGATCAAATGTTTCAATTTACTATTTTCCATTCCAAGTAATATCGAAAGTAGGATCCTGTAGCACCCGGAGCACAGTATCCCGCAATTTAAACGATCTCTTTCCAGAAAGAATTGAAACGTTCGCGTTCGCTGGAATGTCTGTTAATAATTGCATTTCGATCGTTGCGAACATTTACCTTCTCGTTTATTCTTAATAATTTCTTCTTCTGTGTATGCGTGCGAATGCAAAGCATCCTTTTCGTTTGCAAGTTTTATTACTTTAACTGTTAAATACAATGCTATTCAGAAGTTTTTGCATTATTTAATTTCCATTATTTTGTACATACGTTGCAAGCATTTTGTAGCAAACTCGTTTTTCAAATAAAACAGATGTAAAAGAATGAGACACAATTTCTCGAAAATTTGTTGTTCATTTATTTCGTTGAAGCTGCTCTGTTTTTTAACGTTTATATTTGCATAGAAATTCTTTGTAATCGATGTAAATAAAATTGCTATTTGTTTATTTCTTCGTTGCATAATTTTTTAGTAGTTAGAGCGCATCTTGCTTCTATTAATTAGGAGTATGCAAAAGTTACTATCGTTTACGAATGTTACTGAAATTATGTTGGAAATTTCAAATAAACGAAGGTGGCAAATTGAAAAAAATATCGCCTAATAAAAATTAATAAATATTAACAAAGATTGCTTTATTTTTGCATACGCCTAATATAATAGTAACATGGAAGTTAATATTAATATTTAAAATGTACCAAAACCACGAATATTATCTGTAATGCACTTGGAACTTTATTTCAAAAATGAATACGAAATACAAATCTTTTTTTCAATTTTTCAAGTAAAAGTAAAGTACAAATAACTGACTAAGTATACTTTACAAATATGAAATTTCTATGGCTATAAGAAATTATAATAATTACAGTTTTATTCTCAAAGAGTTAAAAGTTTTTTCTATGCATTATACGATGGTGATTTTTAAATAGAAAAAAAATACTCGATTTATTTATAACACACTTTGTTCAGAAGTTTTCGAATTTCATGACAGCTTTTGCATGGAACACCCGGTATATAATACTATTTCACAGTTGGGGAGTACAGAGGAAACAGGCGCATTGTCCTTTTCAGGAAATTTTACAGTAAATAAACTTTTCTTTTTAAAGGCTCATAAAATGCAGATGTTTATTTTTTCTTATTTTCGAAAAAAAAAAGAACTTGACATTACGCTTTCTTTCTTCGTATCCTTTGGTTTCATAGCAGTTAAAATTTGTTTTAATCATTAAAATGATTATGTGTATGAGAACTCAACATCTGTATTTAAATTAAAGTTACTATTTCGTGCAGTAACTATATTCTGTTTATTTTCGTTCTATCAATGCCATAGAAACTGATTAAATAATTGGACAATTTAATACACTGTATTTTAAATTACTTACACAACACTTTAATCAATTTACTAATGCCATGTTTAATTAAAATATAAAGTACAAATTTTATTCATATTAAAATATAGAAAATGAACCCTTTTGCTGCCACTGTTCTTGTCTCAGAACATTTCTGTACCTTTCTAAACTAAATTATTTAACTTAATACACAAACGTAATTGAAATAATTTTGTCCGGCAAATTTGATTTACAATGAACTATTTTTATATTTAGCCGCCATTGGTAGCGAGAGGGTTAACAAGGGGAATAAAGATCGATAGATTCGTAAATATTTACACCATTTCCGAAAAGGTACTGTTGGCTTCTAATAATTGGGCCAAAGGAGAGTTAAGAATTAAGATTTTTTAAGAGTGACACAAGCGTGCAATGTATACCTATAAATTACAAGATAATTTTAAACAAGAAGAGCACCGAACCGTATCTAAACATTGAGTTTAAACGTGTTCGTTTGGATTCAGTGACGAGAAATGCAATCAAGTTTATGTACTTGCGTCTGGCTACCTCGATTGCAGTTGAAACTTTGACACTAAACTGTTGTTGTCCCACGGTAGAGATTCATTGTTTAACTCAGCTAAATCCACCGAACAAACAGAAAAGAATTCAAGACCGTCTCTCTCTTGTGTTTTCGTCGAATGGAAGGTGTTAGAAACCTGGCAATCTACGCGAACCTTAAATCAAATAGGTACGATGCAATTTGTCCGACGTTTCTGCACTGTTAACTTAAAGTAGCTTCAAGATTGTGGATAACATTTCAAGGTATATGTGTCGCCAAAACAGTGGTATATCTCTAATTTGATCAAAAACAGTTATACTTTTGATACGCGTACATTTTAACCCTCCAGAACTCGAATTCTAAATAAAATTTTCTTTTCTAAATTTTTGTCAAATTCTAATTTTTGATATATCGATATTGGGCTGGAATTGGGATTGTTCTGGATTATTCGTACAAAATGTAATTCAATTTTTTGAACACACATCCGTAAAGGAAGTAGCCGTAGGAATGCCTGAATTTATTAACCAATGATGGATTGCTTTTCTGGTCACAACTAATACCAATCGGTCATATTTATCGACGATAGACCAACATTGACGTAAGAGAGAGTCAATATTTGTATAACATACTGTATACAGGGAGTTCGAAAACGGTTGGCACGACTGGACACAAATCAACTGTTTTCAACCTTCGTACATTTTTAAAGAGCAAAATTTGGTTTCCGTTTGAAATCAGATCCTAAGCTTTTTTTATTGCAATCGTGATAACAGCCTCGAATGGGTTAAGCGACGTTGAATTAATAGCATAGAAAACGGTAG
Source organism: Anthidium xuezhongi (assembly GCA_022405125.1). Lineage (NCBI taxonomy): Eukaryota > Metazoa > Arthropoda > Insecta > Hymenoptera > Megachilidae > Anthidium > Anthidium xuezhongi. Next base: position 4,674,723 of record CM039649.1, read on the forward strand.
GGGAGCAAAAAGATAATTTTATTTCTTGGCAAAATTTTGTCGGGGATCGAATGTCTGCCGAAAGTGCTATTTTAGATACACATTTTCTCCGGACTCGCCGTCAGTTCCACGTGGTTTCGTACATAGGTAGAAAGAGTTTAGTTTCCATTAGTCGTATACTTTCCGGCCTTGAGGATAAATTTACTCGGATCAACATACCGCTATTTTATGGATACATATACGCACCATATCGACATTTATTCTACATTGTTCATCGTTAAACAATCGAACCGAGCCGAATAACATTCGTGGTGTGCTATTAGCTTCGTATAATTCTAATCAATGATCATTCAATGTGTAATATTGAGATTCATGAATAAATTGATTCCTTGATTTGTAACAGGGTGCGAAATCTTTTAAACGTTTGCCAAATGTTTTACACAAAAGTTATGCAAGAAAACATAAACAACTCGTTTCAAGCAAATTGATATTACTTTTACTTTTACTTAACGAAGTTCGAGATAATGGCCGGAAATATTGTTTCAACCAGCTATTTCTTATTTTTAATTTTAAATGAAACTCGCCCAAATCTGATTAAAGAGTCTGAACTAGTTCTGGTGAACTGAAATGCTTTGTATACGTACGTCGATGTAGAGTACCAGATACGAACCTCTAATTTGTATTGATAGATTTTCATCAATATTTCACGAACAAAAAGCATGCGAAGAATTAATAATATTTAAAATATACAAAGGCTTTTTATCGTCATTTATGGTTAGTTAATTAATGCATCAAACTTTCTGAAAGATGGCAGTGACAGTGAATATTACGGTTGCGCTCAATCAGGATTACTTTTCGAGTTAAGCCTGTCATTAAAAGCTTTTTAGAAGCTTGTACCAGGGTTTTAATGTTCCTCGGTGTATACATTAAGAATGTAATTAGGATGTTTTTAGATTGAAGACTTGCTACTGATTTAGTGAATTTTAACTGATGCTGAAACTTCGAACAGACTATGTTGCTGAGTTCTTGAGCGTGTCGTTAATTAATGACAAGTTCTTAATGTATACAAGATCCGTCAGTAAAACATTTGTACCAAGACAGTTATAAATTTTCTCTAACTTATCAATTCTACGAACATTCAAAGAGATTTTTCAATAGAAAGGTGTTTCTAATTGAATAGAAATTCTTTGACTACAGATCATTCTACGTAAAAAGCAACTGAAACTTTCTTGAAAATCACAGCTATTGATAAAACAGTTTACGACCTTTAACGTAATGTACACGAATCTACAGGAGCAAAATAAAGAAATTAAAATTTGCTTGAACGGTATTATTAGCGCGTGTTTTGCGTTGCTTGTCAACGCGATAAGGTAACGGTGTGAATTTTAAATCGTACCATAGGTTCGTTTCATGCTATTGAATGCGTGACCTGATTAAAGTAGTGGTAGAAGCGAAGTAATAATCAATCACATGTTATTGTCAATTCGTAAATATCGTAGGTGGAAAAATCTGGTGCCGGTGCGTGCCGATAGTAAATGAGAGTACTGTTCTGTTTCATCGAGTGTGCACAACAATAATTACACCTAAATACATTTCTGCTCGACCGCGTACAATGTTTGTTACCTTTATAAGATCGATAATTTAATTTAAATTTGAAGAACAACATCTTGAACAACGCATTGCTATTTAAATTTGTATTATGGAGTTCATTGAGTCTGTAATTGTATGAATTCTTTGATATCAGAAAAAAGATTACCGAGAAAATTAAATATAATGGTTTCAGTAATTTATGACATAAAATAACCAATTTTCAAATAATAATTACTGCATACCGCAATAAATGAAAGTAAATTAACCCTTTCACCTCGAAGAACATACGAAGAACGTTATAATATATTTTTTGGTTTTTAAATTTCTAAAAATATTATTTACAAGTTCCAAAGTTTCTAATTTATCTAAGTTCTTTTTTTAATTTCTGTTTAAAAGGACAGAGTTACGGGACATCGACGTAAAAAATGACGTGTCAAAGCCAGGAATACATCGAAGTATTAGTTATAAAATATAAACTAGAAATTTATCTATGACTTATACACATTATTTAAAAAAGAATAGATTCGTAGTCGTGGTAATTCAATGTCTAACCGGCTGCTCCAACGCCTTTATACCCGAAAGCAGCTGTTACGGTAAAGTAGATAAATCCTCCTGAAACTTTAACATTATATCTCCTCTAAACTATTGGGCGAGTACGCCCAGAACCATATGTATAAGGGGATTTGTAACAAATGATCTATCAGAATACAAGAGGTTATTAAAATCATGAACCCGATGTTCTGAGGACCTTGTTAATCGCTTAGGGTTTAAACTTTAAACACAGAACTTGAAAGTCGAATATCTAGTAAGTTTCAATCCTTTATGTCACAAAAGTGCAATTCCAGATTGAAAAATGGTAAAGGACACTTCGTTTTCTTTCGCCATTAAAAATGTTCAATTTTCAGTGTCTAAATTTTGAAAGATGTCAATACAATAATGTCAATATTTATTAACTAATATTCTTGTTATATTCTTTGATTACTTTTAAGAAAAGTTGATAGTTTCATGAATGTAAAATGTTTTACTATGAAATTATTGAGCGTTAAATTTGTATCTAAGTTCACTTTGACGGGAAACAGGGAATGAGATTTAAAGGGGTGTTAAAAGGGTTATCAATCTAAATCTGTTGTCTTCGTAGCGCGAGCAAGGTCGAAGTTTGGTGATTTAAGAAAACGAGCTCTAAAGTTAAAAGTTGTAGCTCATTCAATTTAATCAACGCCAGAACCATACAGAGCTTCTTTCTTTGCAACAAAGGCCTCTTCCTCGACTAGTCCCGTCCTCCCGGGAACAGTTTGCACCTCCTTTGTTGCCTTTAAGGCTTTGAAGTCCAATATTCATTCTCGGCCATATTCAATGCTCGCACAACTTAAGGATCGCTTTAGACCTTCTGAACAGCTTTATTTCGATCATCAAATGTGTCAACAGCAATGAAAACAGCGATGCTTATAGTTGTAGGTGAATGAAAAAACACGGTTATATTAATCCTTGGACAAAGGACCGTAAAAACAGCGAAAATTTATTTTCCAATTATTAAATCATCTTAAATATTATTTCTCCAATACACGAAAGTCCTGAATCTCAATTTATTTCCTAAATCTTTAAATAATGTCTTTCCAATATACGTACAAATCTTTCGTTAAGTATCCGGGTCACCGTTAATACAACGTTCGAGGATCAGCCGGGGAAAAATAGACAAAGGTTTGGATTATAAAAGGCAGAGTAATATGTTGGGTGCACGCAGCTTTGGGTATTAATAGGGTTGAAGATGCATACGTACATACGAACCGTTAATTCTACAGTGTATGGGTTCGGCTGCAGGATATCTCTGTAGCGATACGCCGGAGAAGAGCATCGAATCTCTCATTATTGTTTTGTGTATATACATCCCTCTAAGCATCGTTCTAAAAGCTCATTCCGGTTTAATTCCCTGAACAAAAGAGTAAGTGCCACTATTACATCATGAGGTACGAAAGCGTTGCACTGTAATTCTTGTTTCAAAGTAGAATGGCTCGGAATTGATCATAAATCAATATACCTACGTCAGAAGGTGCAGAAATTGCGACTACTTTTATTTTTTTAAAATAGCACCTTAATTCATCAGTTCCAGAAAAATCAAATTTATGAAATTGGACATTCAATATTTTTGAAAATTGATAAACATTATAAGCATCTTTATTAGTTCAACATCCAGCAGTTTATGAAATCATTTCGAAACCCGATAAATTAATTTTGTAAGTGTTGACCAGAAGAATAAGACGGCGGTCAGCCCTGTCGAAGCCGTAGACGAATAAAAGTGACATTAAACGAGTTAAGATTGTTAAACCTAACCCTTTCTTGAAGTTTACAGCAGCAGTTACTAGTAAGAGCCCAGGAGAATGGGCCTTTTATGTCTACTTGAGAAGTTAATGCGAATTTTTGACAACCATTCAAACACTTGTAAATTGATTGGCTACAATGTTATCCATGAACTAGCAACTCCTACTGTAGTTGTCCTAATCAATGAGCGCGTAGAGACATCCCCCAGAAACCTACCGATTTTCTAAATTATTTGTTATGACCGTCAGAAAATAAAAAGACAGAATTTATCAGTCATTTGATCAGTAAAGATATATTATAACAAATTGGATTGGTAGTTATTCGTGAAATTATCTTAGCATTCATCTCAGCACCAAGTTTCTTTCGAAACGTTATTCTTGAATTAAAATAATTTTAATTTGTCCTGTGATTATCGTTATAATATCAAATTTGTACAAATAAATGAAATATTTGCGAAAATACGCGACTAATATTTCTGTCTTAGAATGTGCGTCAATTAAGCGGATCTTGATGAAAGGGGTTGGCAGTAACTGAGTCTCGGTAAAAAGGACCGTCTGTAATCGGATCTCATTGTCAGTAATAGGTACCGCTAGCCATCTGGTCTAACAATTAGTTAATAGGCCTGACAGTTTTTGGGAGGCAGTTGTTTGGACAAAGTGGCAGCTTAGAGATAATTGGGTTGCTTGCGGGCTATAATTAATTATTAATCTATTCTTTGGGTCCAATGTACAAAACTGTTCCTTTAAGAACAAGATGTTAAATAATTATATGAAGTTAGGGTAAAATATTCTCTTTCAAATTAATTATATAAATCATAAATAATAAATAAATTAATAAATTAAATTTATGTTGTTACATTATATTTATGCATCTAGAAAATATACTTGGAAGTTCTATATTTTTGTTTAAAAACTGGCTTTTATAGAAAATAATGGGCTCTATCAGAAATAAATTCAAACAAAATATAGTTTAAAAAAATATAGTTAAAATTTTTAAAAAATGTAACTTTTCATTTATTTTATACTGTATCGATTGCTCTTAACTACAATTTTTCCGCGTTTACCTAATCCTTCGTTTAACTTGTTTCAAATATCACAATCCGGTTTCCATACGTTCTTTTTTTTTTCAAGCGATTGATGCACCCCATTTTTAATCGTCTATAGAGATACAAATACTTGTATGTGTCACGATCACTGTCGCTTATGTAACTCATGTGTCCTGCATTATGCAACTCTTCCGATCGAGGAGACATTTCACGGATACCGTCAACTTCCATTTTTCCTGAACTATCCTGCTCATGATTTATTGTGCATTGCTTCGCGTGTTCTTTCTTCCGTTCCTTGGAATCCTCGTTTCCGGATGTGTCCCCGCGATGCGAACACACGTGGCAAATAGAACTGCACCCGTTGGTCTGACAGGGCAGAATTTCTTTCCCAGATTTGACAATTCAACGATGAAAAACAAAACGAAAAATTATTCCGCGTTTAAAAAAGAATTAAATTTAAACATATTTTAAAACACCCATATGTAAAACAATGTTCTCGTGACGTGGAATGATGATTCAATAATAATTAATGATTAATGTATTATAGTAATATTTCATTTAATGCGAATGAAAAAGGTATTATCAAAAATGTGAAGATTTTTGGTTACTGGACAACCGAAGTCTTATTTGCTCTTTGCTAAGAAGCTCAATGAATAATTCATTTCATGCGATCACTATGAAGGTTTATTGTCAGCAATTGAAGCGATTATGGTTGGCATTGGAGGAGAAATGATGGTATTTGTTGAAGAAGAAACGCGTCCTTTTTCATCAGGACAAGTTTCGACCACGTGTGGCAAATCAGACTAAAAAGTGGAACAGTTCGGATGGGAAAGAATGGTTCCTTCCGTCGTATCCTCCAGGAATGGCTCCATCGGTCTACCACCTTTTTAGGAGTTTGCAAGGCCAGTTTAAAGAGAAAAATGTTTGAAATGTTGACGAAAGTAGAAAGGACCCTAATCTAATCTTTTACCTTAAAATTGCACGACTTTGTCAAAAGGAAAATGGAACAATTGGCATAAAGATACAGAAACGCTTTGGTTCAAATATTTCAGTAGAAAAATAATTCTTGTATTATTACTTAAATACTATTTCCCTATCTTTGGAATCTTTTTTAAAAATTTGTTATACCTAACGTTAATTAAGAACTTTTCAAGAGTTAAAAAGTTAAAAAGAGTTAGTGCTCTTTCGGTGCTCCTTAGACTATTCAATTTACTCCTTATATTATTATTCAAGTCTCTGGCTGTCTTGAATCGCTAGTTCCCAACATTCTCTGTTCTTGTGCATATATTTACGAGAATGAATCTTCGATCGAAGTTTCAAAGGGTATGGCAATTAGCCTGATTGGCCCACCTACTGAAAGTGCCAAAACACATTCGCATACATATGTATGTATGCATCTTCTTGGATCGTCGATCAAATACAGGGCTACAAGGGTGTTCATAAATTTCCGTCTTTTTCAACAATTACTAAACGACATTAACTTCTTTCATTTAGAATATGATTTAAAAAAGTGCTTAGGGTTGTAGGGTCAATGTTGATTCCAATTTCTAATTCTAAACTATGGTGGTTAACAAATGTTTTCTCAAATATTCAACGTGATTCGCGAACTCAACTTTCAGGACTGTTTTCATTATTCGATCGTCGATAAAGAACGAAATACTTCAAATATTTTTTCAAGTTCAACTTCGTCCCGGAACTACGTCAAAATCGAAGTAGAACATTTAGATAACGTTGCTGAAAGGAGGATAGCGCATCGAGCGATAGGCGTCTCTTCGTTTACTGTGAAGTGGAAGAAGATAATGACTTGCTATCTGCAGAAGCAATTTTGCAGCACTTATGAAATTGGTCCTGAAAACTAATTGCAAGATCTGATCATATGATCACTGCAGTCGACTGTTTGCAGTCATAAGTGACAACCGAGCGTTTTTAATTTTCAAGTTAACCGGAAATATTTAATAATTTTTTAGAGAAAACATTCTACTTTTGCGAGATCTTCGAATTTTTATCATAGATTTATGGGATTCAAACTAAGAACTCAACTAAGTACTCTTTTAACGGTAAATTAACTAAACAGAGTGTCCATTTAAAAGAATTCATCTCGAATAATTCATGCAGAACTCGTTTCTTTCGCTTTCGAATCTCCTCCATCTGGTGTAATCATTTTGATATCGTTTTGAAGTAAACTTCGATTGTTTTGCAAGTAGAAAGTTTCCATGTTTGTGATGAATCTTCACCTTCCGCTTTCCCAAGTCCTCGACAGCGTGCCTTATCGCTCCAGTTAAAATCATAACTTTGAATCGTCGAAACCGTATTCTACACGTACCGGTGAAACTTAAATCACAAGTTTCTCACAACAATCCATCGAGGGCTTGCCAAAAAGGCTATAATAATCCATGAAATTGTAAATTAGGCCCGTTTAATGCGAAAATATTTCATAAAATACGAAATATTCATAGCCATAATATTTTTCCGTGAGAGCGGATATTTAAAATTATTGATGGCTATGATGTTATCGCCGATCGAACCTTTATCACCGATTATCGCTTGTCCCATCTATTAATATCCCGCGCATCGAGATAGGCCGAAAGTACATTCGATACACCGTACATTTGGCAAAAGTCAGATTCCAAATATGTCCCAGTGATACGACTGTGATACGACGGAAAGTTCTTTTCGCTGGCCGTCTGCCATACAAGTTCAAATGCTATAAATTTCTCGCAGCAGGATCGAAGTTGGGTAAACGAAATGAAATTAGATATCAGGTATCCTTAAAGAAGCAAAGGTTCTGCCTCGTGAAACGAATGCCCGATGTTTCTGTGAAGTTTCATTTTCAACGAATCATTTATGAGAAGGTACAAAGAACAACGAGCGTAGATTGATAAAACGGAAGCAGGATAGTTGATATGTCATCTGAACCGTGCTTCCTACTTTGCTTGCAGAATTTCAAAAGCCGGGGGATCAAAGAGATTTAAAGGAGAGACCTTGTTAGCAGTTAGCTAAACTTTTGCTGGGACAGAGAACGTCCTTTTTTCTTTTTTTTTTTTTAATTGGAAAAAGGTACGAGGAGTAACTTCTAATAACGAAGAAAGAAATTGATTTCGAGGCCATGATTAAATGATTCTGGGCTGGATCCGGTATTCCGTATTGCTTTTCAAATGCATACCCCTCGTTTCTTGTTCATTTCTTGGAGGAATAGTTTGAAAAATTAAAATGTTAATTGTTACATGTTTCCAGTATTGAAACGTAATCTAAATATATGTATATAGAAAATTATAAATGATTTTTTTAACAATAATATTGCAAATAATTGTGCAATAAGCTTCATGTAACGCGGCACTTTAACGTGGTTTGAAACTTGAGAAAATCCTCCCATAAGATTTAATAATTTTATTAAATCTTAATTTTATTAAATTTTATTAAAAAAAAAATTTTATTAAATTTTAACATTATTGGGATATATTATGTATTGGACAAAGTATGACAATTTGAAAAATATAAGAGGCCTACAATAAAAGTTCCATATGAATTCTTTACGAGTTAACTGCCTAAAGCTCAGTCCCTTTATTGTAATAGCATGACATACTGTATGAAACAGAAGTTGGATTAAAGTTCGAACGGGAATCAAGCGTATCCTATAAATTAAAGCGTCACTCTTTGGCGTCTGTCAGAACACGTTAGATATAATGAAACGTTCGTTTCTACTTCAGTAGTAGTTTGACTGTAAAGCGTTTGCTCTTATCTACTGCTCAACCTTTAGTTCCAATCTGATCATCTTCCACCCACCCTACTGCCGTTTCGAACGACCGATTAACTCTTTTTATCTTGAAGCCATTTACGGTCGAACGTGTTCGAGATTTCGATTGATAAAAATATCGAAGCTGTCTTGAACACTTCCAACATCCGGTGCACAAGGTGGTTCGTAACTAACGAATTCCACCAACGAAAATAAAATAAACAATGAAATAAACTTTTTACATCGAGACGAATGGTGTTTCATTTCACTAATGTTTCATTTCTGTCTGAAATATTTTTTGTAATATGTTTTTGTTTTACTATGAACGGATCGATTTAAATTGGGCACCCTGTACACGTTGCTCAAGTTTCACAATTTAGAGCGGCAAGTTTAGAACACCGACGATTTCTTTGTACCATTGTTCGTTCAGTATAAATTACGAGTGATGGCGAAGAAGTACCTGGGCACAATTGTGGAAAGACGCCATACTTTTGTCGCGGGGAACCGCGGAAAGAAAACTCGGAGGAACTTTGCTCAAGCACTGTCGGAACTTCGCGTCGCTATCAATTTATCACTTTACGATTACCATTTATTCAGGTCGTTCAATGAACTGTTAGGGGAGGAAAGTTTTCGAGGGACGTAGAAATAAAAGAATCGTTTAGAAATGGGTTTGCTTCCATTTTTTCTCGCGTTGGAATTCAAAAATCATCAGACTTCCCTACTCAAAATATAAGAACATTGCTTTTTTGCAAAACTATTTAATGTATTGCCAAAGTTTGCTTTCATAAAATTTCCAAAATACATCGAAATAATGCTGGAACGGAATTCTAAAATAAAGTTATCTTTTAAGATATCTTAATCTTACCAATTTCGGCACCCTTTTAAAAAATGTACTTATTTACTTCTACGCATTTTTTCCTTTTGACCCCCCCACCCCAAAGGAGGTTTATTTATTCGTCCTTGTTAGTGTACTTAAGTTAATGAATATTAAATTAACTTGTCGATTTATTGATCAAATAAAATCTTTTGCGACCAATTTTCTTTGTGTTTGATCAATCCAAGTAGTTTTTTTAGAATCAACAGAAAACAATTGGCAAACTATTGTTTGAACGAATCGATCGCAAGCCAAGCATTTTTTTTTTTACGGGCTTTTCAATACATCGTCCTGTCGGTGTGGAAGCATTGTCTTGGAATATATATGCTGTGACAACAGTACCTTCATCATACTCATTAATTCGGCTTTTTATTAACTCAGAATAATTAGCGGTGCTTATTTTAACCTGGTTAAAATCAATTTCTGTTTTCTCATTATATTCGGTTTCTGTTCGGATTATTGTTCCTTCTTCAATCATTCTATGTTCCATTTTTACTACCGTTTGCCTGTGATTCTGGCACGAAAAAACAAATGGTATACAGGGTGTATCGTGTAGAATTATGGGAATGAATTTTTTAAGGTTCGGAAATTTGTAATCCCTAATTCTTTTTTAAATAAAATGGTGAATAAATAAATCAGAATAAATATTAGTTATAATTGTAATTCATTGTATTACATATTCAAACTTTTGACTATTTTATAATGGCAAAACTAAAATTATTTTATACACAAAAACGACAAATAATGTGCCACTAAAGATATTAATATTAATATTACAATTCTTCTGTCAATTCAATTGACTGTTTTTAAAGAAATTTTGTACCTTGTTTGAAATAAAAATAAAATAATTTTCCCGTTCTTAATATTTATTTTATATTTTTTAATACCCTTTGGTCATTTCCAAAAAAGTTTTCCTTTAACCGTAAGTATCATAAAAATATTTATATTTTTCATTCAAAACGATGGTATTTCCGTAGTTTCATCCAATATGTAATAATTCAAAAGTTTTACCGATACTTGTGAAAATGTGTCAACACGCTCTAAACGAGGGGCTGTCGAGTATTTATATGTAGATGCCTCTTATGTATTTCAAAAATATTTTATCTATTGCCACCACTATAAATACAGGGTGATACAATTGAAATTTTGCACCTAATTATTTTCTAAATTACGAGTCGTTTTAAATATTTCAAACAGATCTGAAGTTGATTGCTACATTTTCCTATATTTCAAGTTCATTTATGAATTTCATGAAGATATGGAACTTCACGGAAAATTTGTTTCTATAGTAAGGAATTTGATCTATCGTTATTTTAGTGCGACGGGGTGTGGGCCAGATAATGTAACGTGGTCACTAATAACCTATGAAGTAAACTAGGTCACCAGTAATCTATGAAGCTCTCTGATGGAAGTAAAAATCATATTGGCAATTTACAGACTCAGTAACATAAAATAAAGAAGAATGTAATAAAAATGATGAGCAATTAAAATGGAATAAAGTACATGATGTATCTGATGTTAACTATCATTGTATAAAGAACCGTAATATTTCTAGTGTCTTCTTTTATTCTTTCAATACTCTTATAATTCTTATATTTTCTAGAATCACAAGGATGTAACTAGTTTTATTTGTAAAGTTCCTTTTAAAAATGATATTTTTCATTTTATATTTCTTTCGTTTAATCAAATACGATACAACAGACGTTGAAATCGTGCAAAATATTATATCTTTGAAACCTCGAATCAATTTATGATTTTATGATTAAATTTCGTTTGTAGACGAATATCAGCCAGCGTTACTCGATACGTTTGAGAATTCAAGCGGTGGATATGTACCCCGTTCCAGGTTTCAGTCATACTGGAGAATCGTTTTGGCGACCCGAAGCAATCCTTCGATAGGGTGCGACTACGAATTTCCATTTCCCTTTTCCGGCAGAAAACATTCGCTGCCAAATGATGAAACTCTATTCTCGTTTCGTATTTGCTCAAACTTTACCCTCTTTAGCTAGCAATCATCGAGTACTTAATTTCAATATTATATTTTTCTTAATTCCACATTTTCATTCGTATCGTTGCAAAAATTGTGCAAAAGTTTTTACAACGGTTTGAACCCGACTGTGTACAGTAAAAAAAAAAGAGTAATGTATTTTCATTTGCGAATCAAAAGGAATTTCTGGTTTCGCGCATTCCAATCCGTGACAGCGATAGCAAACTGTAACAAATATTCCAGCGCACCCTGATCAAAAAATAGGGCGAAACTTCGCCCCTTTGTAGTATTTTCAGTTTAAAAAAAATCGAATATAAAGGCGGACGATATATGTATATTCTCTAATAAGATTGAAGCGTTTCGCTTACAAATTACTGAGAAAAAAATTCCCAAATAATCCACTTTTCTATTATTTTCGTCTCGTTTCAGGTGGTGGAGGGTTGCAATCTCAATGAACAAGATGACCGTAGGAAGGATTTTAACATGGATATCGTATTCTCTGGTGGTGAGCGAGTGTCACAATCGAAAGGGGCATGACGAAGATGGCTCGAAGCTAATACGTATCAACGGTGACATAATCCTTGGTGGAATCTTCCCTATGCACGAGCAGGTAAGTTTCCATCGAATTCTATAATTGATTATTTGAAACACGCGAAGAAGGAAAGTATAACCGTCAAGTCTATTGTGTTCGTAGCTTCATTGTCCTAGAGAATTTCATTACTTCCTAACTTCGGTAGAAAGGGAATTAAACCACTTATTACGTTTCTGAAACTTACAGAAACTTTCTAATAGCCTTACTTTCGAGAAATTCAATTTTCACCAGTACTTCCGACCAGATGCTCCCCGGTTATCGATGCAAATTTCGAATATTTTTAATATGTTACAGACAGTTTGGTTGCACTTTTTGTGAAACTAGGTACTTTTCGCAGGAAACAAGATTAAAATAAATTTTTTATGCTTCACCGCAGAGAAAATGTATGTTCACGCGTTAACCCGATGGTTTTTGGTGAAAATATTGCACTCTCTTTTGTTAGAAATTAAAAAAAAAATGCTATGTCCTTAGAAACTTTGAAATTTGCGAATAATAATTTCTTGAAAGGATTAATTATACAAGATAAGAAATAACTGTGTTAGTACTTTCGTTACGATACACGGTTGAAAAAAATTGTTCTATTTCGAAGTGTGTCTGGGTATATTCTCAATTTACATTTACTTTTTCGGCTAGGTGATTATTATATCTATGTTTCTCATGATTTATAGAATATCGTTGTAACAAAATGTTCTTCCTTTATCCGGATTAAAAAAAAAAGGAAACAGGCAAAATTGTGATAACGTAATAACGACTACGATTGAATTCCTATTGTTTGATCTGTCTGTATTTACACAGGCCGTGGCAGGATAAATGGTACAGCCGAATAAAGGTACGGAGGATTTCTGCAAATATAAAAAACCCGGAAATATACAATAGGATTTCATCAGAAACTTCCTTTTCAAGAAAATTCAATTTGGAAGTTTGTCGTGTACACGTTTCTTATCCCCAGGCTTTATATTTGTGTTAATAAATGCTAGCAGTGTCAGAAAAAATACTGACAATACATTTTTCAAAAGAATCTATTGTGGATACTATACATTATTGTAAACATCTGCAATTTATATACTTTTTATAGACAAATAATTCATTTAACAATGGCATCACAACAATACTTTAATAAATTTCAAATGAAATTCAATTTTGAAAATTGTAAAAAAGAAATTGAAACAATAATAATTTCTTAAATTATTTATATCTTATAAATGACATAATTATTCTTATAGTATTGTCAATAAACTTGCAAACACTGCCTCATTATAAACTGACTTTAATTATTAAACTTCAACAATTTTCCCATAACAAATATATGTATGCACAGGCACCTACCCGCCGAGGGGAATGCTTGATCATTATAATTTCCCGAAACAAATAACTCTAATAATTTTGTAACAAACTTTGCTCGGGTAAACAACGTGTCTCGTCTTACTTTTAATGTTACCCAATTTGGGTAACTAATTTAATACACTCAGCTCCGAGAGTGACTATATTTTTCCTGGAGTTTGTGCTTTTGCCGAGATTCGGGATTTTCTGAATCACTGAATATTTTATGTATCCTCTTTCACAAATTTTCGGGAATTTCAAAGTTTTAAAACGATTGTTTGGTTAGGAAGAAGATTTCTTACGATAAGGAGAAGAAAACAAATTGGGGCAAAAGATCAAACAATAATGCAAGGATTGAACTAATTGGATGGCGTCAACAGAGGAAGGATCTTATCCCTTTCCAACCCAAAAATGTAGAAAAAATTAATAAATAAACCTTGGGGAATGTTCAGATTTCATCTTCTGCTAAATGCCATGTCAAATATATTTTTCGAAAATTCTTTCTAAAATCTCTACCGACGTTTTCAATCTTCATTTCTATTACGTCTGATCCAATATTCTATTACATCACTGAGTCAATGCACCCTCAGGATCCACCGCACTTAAAATTGATATTGATCTAAATCTGGACTTTATGGTGACCGTTTCCGAAGTTTTAGTACACCATAAGTTTATTGGCTGTATCTTTTCATGCGAGATAAAATCCTCGTTAAAATCAATTTTTGCCACCGACCCTTCTAAATTTTCGTTAACGATACCAGCATGTTTGTCAACACGAAATTGAACATATTATCAGGAATAAAAATGTGCTTTTTTAAATGCAATTATTTCGATTTTGATACGGTTATTTAAATCCAGTTTCATTGTAAAAGCAATTTCGCGGTAAAATGCGATTGTATTTAATTCCAAAACAATGGACTATGGGAAATTAGTTATTTTTCTTTTATTACAGTTTTGAAATTTCAAAACACCCATTGATCACTATTTCCGCAACTTCTCGAATACATTCTGTTCCTAACTGTATTTTATATCGTTGCTTTTCCTCGAGTAGATCGAAGTAGTCGATATGTCCTGTTTGAAACGGAACATTGTCCTTTTTCATGCCAGGTAGATATCGAATTTCTAACTAAAAGGCGAGAACTCTATACACTGCAAACAATTTTCTATATATATATATATATATATACAGGGTGTCCCAGAACTCCTGTAGGAGCCGGAAATGGAGGGTAGCTGAGACTATTCTGAACAACAATTTTCTTTGCAAAACTATCGGATGGGGCTTCGTTTTTGAATTATTAAGCAAAAACACTGACCAATTAGAGTGCGTCTCGGGCGCGCGCTCAGTACCGTCAGTGTAGCGTCGAGCCTAGTCGCCCCGGAACAAGCGCCTACGTAGAACAAGAAGCGTTAAGTCCTGGGATCATCTAATTTGAATAGTAGAAAGATAAAACATTGTATTATTATAAAATAATGAATTTAATATCGTTCAAGCTTTATTTTTCAATTTTTTTAAAGAGCAACTGAGGACGGTACATTGTCGAGGAAACTTTATCCAATAGAAGAGATAGGTACGAATTTTGAAATAAAAATTTTGTAATTATAGTGTAGAGGTATTCATCAGTTAGAACACCTAAATGATTAGGGTTTTTAAAGCTAATTTTAAGAAAATTTGTGTATTAGAGGAGACTGCATCGAAATTGCAGTGAAATTAATATCGAAATGGCACAAACCCTCGAACACGTCAAGCATTAACAGAATAAGAAATGGAAGGATATTACTTGTAATTACCATTAGGAATTATAATTGACCATAATTAATTGAAATTTGTTGAGATTAAAATACTGAAACAAATGTTAAATATACCATTTTTATAGCACTGTTATATTAAGAGAAATATATACTCTCCGTTGTATTTTCTTCATTTTGCAATAACTAAATGATAAAAAATACTTAAATTGTTTATATTTAATGATTTTTTTTATTAAAATCGTTGTATTTTGCATAAATAATTAAAAATTAAAAAATATTTTTAAATTTTTACCTCTAGCGCCATCTCTTCGAAAAGTGCTGAAACTGCTCAAAAATTGACAGGAATCTGCCGTACCTACAATGATTATTTTTTAAGAAAATAATTTTTTGCTGTTTTCGCGTGTTTGAAGCATCTAATCGCTTCTATTTTACACTAATTATCGATTCCAATTGTCCGATTAATCCTAGAAGCCCGAAATATTGAAATATTAAAGATTAAATCGCACATTGAGAGAGTGAGAGGTGAGATTGGCGTACTAGTGTTCACCCTCTCGCACATTGGTGTTGTGCGCAGGCGCGAGTTTGGCGTAGAGAGAGTGAGAGACTAGATGCTCGGACCTCTCACTCCCACAATGTGCGAGAGAGTGAACACTAGTCCGTCAATTTCACCTCTCACTCCCTCAATGTGCGAGTGAGAGCACCGAGCATCTAGTCTCTCACTCTCTCTACGCCAAACTCGCGCCTGCGCATAACACCAATGTGCGAGAGGGTGAACACTAGTCCGCCATTCGGACCTCTCACTCTCTCAATGTGCGATTTAATCTTTAATATTTCAATATTTCGGGCTTCTAGGATTAATCGGACAATTGGAATCGATAATTAGTGTAAAATAGAAGCGATTAGATGCTTCAAACACGCGAAAACAGCAAAAAATTATTTTCTTAAAAAATAATCATTGTAGGTACGGCAGATTCCTGTCAATTTTTGAGTAGTTTCAGCACTTTGTTCGGAGATGGCGCCAGGGGTAAGAAAATATAATTTTTAAAAAAATTGTAAAAATAATAAAAAATAGAGCTTGTACGGTGACAAATTGATACTTTTATGATAATATAAAGTTTCCCCTTCCTTTAGTTCAAATTTGGTGATCCTAGAACATCATTTAAGTATATAAATCGATATAAACCTGCGCTTGATTACGAGACTCGAAGACTACATTTCAGAGCCTTTATTTATTATTTTCTTGCTTTATCGCGATTGTTAACTAATTAGAAACGTTCATGGTACTAAAAAGCTGCATTTATTCAATAAACTACATGATTCATACATTCAGCTTTACAATAGTTATTATATTATTTATAACTAACGTTTACAATTGTAATTTTGCGAGATTGCTGTGGAGGGAGTGGGAGATCCGATCGGCGTACTTATTCCTTCTGTTGGGATATCCAGCCATTCAGTCATTCCCTTTATTCTAAGGTACGATTACTCTCATAACATTCTACCATTTGTTTTTTACTTTTATGTTCAATATTACTTGTGTTTAACGCTTCCTGTTCTACCGAGGCGCTTGTCCCGGGGCGACTAGGCTCGACGCTACACTGACGGTACTGAGCGCGCGCCCGAGACGCGCTCTGATTGCCCAGTGTTTTTGCTAAATAATTCAAAAACGAAGCCCCATCCGATATTTTTGCAAAGGAAATTGTTGTTCAGAATAGTCTCAGCTACCCCCCATTTCCGGCTCCTACAGGAGTTCTGGGACACCCTGTATATTAACTTTTTTTTTTATATGTGAAAACGAATGGATTTCAAACATTCTGAAGTACTTTGTCGTCCACTTAAGTGGTGCAAATTGTCGTCACAAATTTTGATAACTTGGCAGAAACTTTCTTATAACTAACTGACAGAGGAAAAATATAGGGCACTCTGACATTTTTTTCAATAAGGATTTATTAGCTTTATTGTGTTTGTTTTATTCCTTGACTGGTGCATGCTGAGCCAATTAAGACCAAACCAATTATATTTGTATAAAGGGCTTTAATTAAAATCATATTTCTAAATGAAGTATGTTATGTATTGAAAAAATGATATTTATAGCAATATTTTAACAGTCAGAGAAATTCCATTTTTTTCTTTCTTAATTGCAATTTGTTTTAAAATCTTTCGTTCAGCTTTCAATTGCACGTATGCTTTTAATTTATTTTAAAAGAATCTCGAGCGGATGATAAGTTGACCCATATAAAAGATTTAAACTCACTCAGCAAAAAAGTAAGAAACACTTAATATTCCTTCAAATTCTAATTCTAAATGCATAAATTCCCTACAAATAAATAATATCTTGATTCCTTTTAGAAAAAAATCCGATTCTTCGTTAATTAAAAAGTAAGTTTTTATATCTTTTCTAAAGGGTTAACCCTTGTCCATGTTGCCATAACACGGTGTTAGAGCTCATCCACCGAATTCTATTGACGACATTCCGCATAAACGTCAGGGACAAGAATTCCCTACAGATTCTCAATTGGGTTGAAGTCCGGTGAACGAGATGGCCGGGCCATGACGTCACCATTATGGTCTTCGAGCTTTCTTTGTGTTCCCTCTTGTGTGGACGAGGGTATTGTCCTGTTCGAAAATAAACTTAATACTGGGAAAGCGATAAACGCGGAGCACTAAATCGTCCTTAGAAACTGATCGATAGCCAATATCATTCGTTTTGACTACGGTTCTTGGCCGCGGTAGTAGCTTAACCCTTTGACTCTGGCGTACATTGAAAACAAATAACTTTTGTTGAAATTTAAAACGAAAAGTATTTCTAACGGTTTCTTAAGAACAAGATAAACCAAAGAGGCGGAGAGAAAGGGATACACATTTTGATTGGAACAATTTACACTGCATTTTCGTGAAATTCATTTTGAAAAAGAGACGAGTTCCTCTCGTGGACACTGAATTCCTAAACGAGACCTTGGAGGTTCGTAAACCTTTAATATCTTCGTGATCCCGAATATTATTGGATTGTTCGACTACCGAAATGTTTCTACGTATAGTACAACCATTCGATAAATTCTTGATCCTTTTCGACAGTAAACTGTACGTTTCGACGATGCTGGATCGGTTCAAAATTTTGTCTCTAGGTAGCTACTAAATAAATCACAGAAATACGTCTTTCACGAATACCATTGTATGATTGCACAATGATATCCGTGATCACTATGCTAGCTTCAAACGAGAAAAAATACACCCAATCCCCATGTCGTTTCGGACCATTCATCCTACGACACGATAGGGACAGGAGGAATGATATATTATGCGACTCACTGTTCGTTGACTCGCACCACTGCATTCGCTATGCATCTTTGAGCTGACTCGTACTACTGCGATGCACCACTGCAATGCACCGTTCTCCATTGTGTGCTCAAAATTAGGATCATCTGCATTCACCAGCAACAAGGACCTCGTCTGAAAATTGATAATTATAAAGCTTAACAAATCTCTCTCGCCAGTTTATGTTTCTAATTGTGTTAATTCAGTAGCTAGCGAACTCATATCAATAAAAAGATTAAGGATAAATGCCTATAGTAGCTATTGCAGCGAAAAATCAAATGCTTTTAGCAGAGGCACAAGTCTTTCTGAAGAAGGTACAAGTAACGAAGTTACGTGAATAAATTTATTGAACATTATGGTGGTCAATGTAGGTGATACCATTCGAAAAAAACGTCACGAGTTTTGAAAATCCATTGCTAACAGTCGACCGAACAATGCGAAAACATTGCTCAGTATATCACGTAGTGCAACGACGTGCGTTTGTAAACAAAACCCGAAGTACGGTACGATTTGTATAACTTGTTATTGCAGCACTGCCACGCCCTAAAAGCATTTCTCCATTCCATTTCTATAGTAGTTTTGTTGATTAGTATTGAAAGAAATTGATTTTTCGCTGCAGTAGCTGCGACGCGAATGCTTTACTGCGTTAAAAAGTATATCGAAACGTACAGCGACGCGTGTTCAAATGTACGGAAAGCTACACCAAGACAAATTGGAACGTATTTCAGAACGTATACGGAAACGTATTACAAAATGTACCGTATCGTGAACAGATACGTACACAATTTTATCCATACGGGAATTCGCAGAAGATAGCGTAATAATACACCCCCATATAAATTAGGTACACTCACCATTACGCATGGTAACACATAGGGGACTGCGTGCATTCACACCAGGTTTAAAAATTCGTTGGGAACAACTGAACGCCTCGACACACGCGATAGAACTGATTAAATTCAATCCCCTTCGAGTTTGAACTCTTAATAATAACAACGATCAAGATGCTCGGTCGTCTGTTTACTTGGTCGGATTGTATCCACCGCGCGCTGCACCCTACCTGAACCCGACGATGAGATCATCCTATTCAAATTTGTTCTCAAAGTTTAAATTATTACTATATTACTGTTAATCTCAAACCGTGAATACATTGCACATTGTTTTAAAGTATATTTTTACGATACATTAAATAATAATTATTGTGTCTTAATATAAGTATGTTCCTATGCGTATTTATTTTCATAACAATAATTAGAATTGTAATTACGAGTATTCTTTGATTTTAAAATTAATAAATATTGTTCCAATTATCTTGTAATTACATTGTTATTAAATACGTGCATTCGTATCTGATACATGTAACGTTTCCAGAGTTTGTTACTCCGCGAAACAGTCTCTACATCGAGACATAAATTATTACAAAGGAAATATCAACTTTGAATTAGTCGATAATGGAATTTCTCTTATTGCCTGATCCTTTGTTACCCTACGAATAAAGTTTCAACACGCTTCTTGATTCATTCATGATTCCTTTAATCGAGCCGTGGCTTGAGAATTCCTTTCTTTTCAAGAAGCTTTGCAAAGACCTGAATAAATGATAATTGGAAGGTACTACATAGGTCTGGGGAGAATAGGACGAGCGGTTAACCAATTCCCAAACCAAACTCATTATTTTTTCATGTGCCCTCAAGGATACGAACGGTCTGGCGTTATCTTGTCGAAGGATAACACCTCTGTTCTTTTAGAATTGTCTCTTGCTTCTCGATCCAGTTCTGGTAATTGATTGCAATACTTATCACGGATCAAGTTCACCTGGATCGTAAAAGTTTGAACGGTCAGATCCTTTTCCGTCTCATTGGATACACAGCCTTCTTTGTTTTTATATAAATCAATCGTTTATAATCAATTATTTGTTTCATTTCATTAGAAATAGCAAATAGTATGATACTTTATTCGATATTTCACGTGTTAAACGTATTCTTTTATTAAAAATATTGATTGGCAAATATAATTAATATAAAGCAGTGATGCGGTTCATTGACATAAAATCGAACTGATTTCAATTAAGTGGATTATGAAATATATATTTTTGAGGTCATTGGTTTCAAAATCAAAGTTAACAATGAAATTTAAAGAATGTAGGAGCTGCTCGATAGCTGCTCGAGCAAGTATTCCATCGAGTAAACAGCATTATTTTACCGCGACAGTGATTGAGAAACGCTTCAAACAGCTTTGCGACAGTTGTTAAAAGCCCGACAACACTAAGACGTCAAGGAAGGTTTCCCCAAAAGGGATATGATTTATTAGTTCGTTAATTTGGATTACCGGGATTATTGGAAACGCGGATCCGACGCAAAGCGGGGAAACCTCTGGGAATGGAACCGCGGCAGCCGAACCCCGATGTAAAACCAGGAAACTGCACGGGGATGAAACTTTCGATGCAAAACCGAAAAGTTACCAGGATGAGAATTTACGGACGAACCGGACGTATAATCGAGTAGCTCCTAGAAAGTTGGAAAAATCACCGACGTATCCGGATGCTGTACGTGGACGTACTTGAAGAGAAGTCCAGTCGCTGGGATTATCAGTTAGGCCTCGTGGCAGTAATTGCAATTTTGATATAACTTGCAAAGAATTGTGTCGATCGGTTATTAACATTTTTGTTATATATATTGATGTGTGAACAGAAATGGGTATAATTTTGTTTAAACTTTATTATCAAATTAAAAATGGGAATGTAGGGGAAACTGAAAAGGCGTACCCGTTCATTGCGTTTTCTTGTAGCTTCATGAAATCCTATCCTTCAGGCAATATTTTTCTTTCGAGATAAAAGAAAGTGATACTTGTCCTATCATCGAGGCAACTTAAGAATCTGGACGTTATTCTCGAGGAAGAGAAATGATAAAAAATAGAAAGATCACAGGGACTCTTACGTTTATCATAACCAAAGAGATTAATTTAAAATTGAAAAATTAGTTCTTCCTTTGGAACGAAGAAATTTCTACGATAAAACGATCAGGGATCGCTAGTTTCTGATATTGATCCAGTTCCTTCGGTAATTTGTCATTTACCTCGCAGACGTTGAATCGATTAATTCCTCTCCCTCCTTCCCTGATCGCCAAGCTGTTTTTGATCATGATTCAATAAACCTTTTTTCTTTGAACCTTATGTATTCTGTGGTTTCTAACGACTTCGATGTCTTCCCGCATTTCGATCAATCTTCTTACATTCCGTTCTTTAAAATTCGAGGACCTTTAGAGAAGCATCTGCAAATATGAACAGGACTCAAAGGCCTTTTTTATTTAAATCTTGACATTTCGTTTCAGTTTTTCGACGCAATCGCACACCTGCCGCGATGAATATTTATCATTCCGCTGCTTAAATTCAGGATACTTTTATACCGGAGCGAAAACTACGCATAGACATTTGAATATAATTATTAACATCTCAGCACAGAGGGTGGTTAGGCAAACGTCTTTCATAAATTTACTTTTACACGAAATAATTTTAAAAAGGGAAAGCTTAAATTTTATAATAAAAGTAGGTTATAGATAAATCTCACAAGTAACCAAATAGGTTTTCCTGTAATCTTGTGAAGATCGCGATTTATATTTTATCAAAATATATTCGAAATATAAACGTTCTTCTGTTATAATAACTTTATCATTTGTTACGGTAGCATTAAGAAAAGATCGACTCTGTTGTCGGGAAAGAAGAGAAAAACGTTACGGAAAACTTATTCTATGTGTTTTCCTTCGACAATTCATACGGTACTGGTCAAGTTTTTTTAAGTTCGCCGTGTTTCCGTAAACCTCGTCGTACGACAAACTTCGAGATTCGGACCGAGTTCGCGAATAGTTTGGTAAACACACGGATTCCACCGATCGCCGTGGAACTTCGCGACTTAGCAAACGATCCGAGAACCCGGATCTTATTTTAGAAATTTTGCACGCCTCAATTTCAGAGACGATTCGTTTCCGAATTAATCGTTTGATCGCGTTAATCGATTGCACTTATTGTCGATAAGCTTCCGTGATCGTTCACCACAGCTGACCTGATTTGAATGAATTGAAAATTTACAACAATCCAGGATACTTCGATTAATTACAGAGTTTTTGAGTTTCCGTTAAGAACTGAATGGTGCTTGTTCTTTAATACCAGCGTGAATCATAAAGTTCGCGGAATGAAAAAGAAGGGAAAGATTGGGGGTTCTATTGTGCGGCTCCTTTTGATTATAAATACCAAGTTTTATCTCGATCGAGTAATTAGACTAGGAGTTGTCGCCTAATGAACGGGTCGATCAGGAAGAAGCGTCAATTACAACCACAACACTTCTGAATGCGATCACGAGAAAGCTTAATTTGAAGTTAAAATATTATTTTGTACTATTATTATTATTATTATTATTTTATTATTTTTTTTATTTTTGATAAAATAATAGAGTTCTCTTTTCTTACATCGCCATTTTTCCTCGCGGATAAACAGAGCACCGATAACGTCAGAAATTCAAACCTATAACGTTGAAAAAACAACTTTGTTAGCATCGAATAGCTCCCCTTTTAAACCGGGCAACTTTTACTGTTATCAGTTTTTCGTAGACTTCCAGTACAACAAAGGTGTTCCGGTGTATTGTTTCGATCGCTTCATCCTGTGCGATACTGAAATATTTTTCTCCCGGCGATCATTTTTGAAAAGGCAATTTTGTGAACGAACGATTATTGTAACGTTCTGGGTCTCTATTATACATGTATTTTATTCATAGATAGCGATATTTTTATTCATAGGTGTCGGGCTCGATCGGTCAATCACCGTGCGGAGCGGTGAAAGAAGAAAAAGGAATGCAACGCTTGGAGGCGATGCTGTATGCCCTCGACGAGATAAATTCAGACAATGATTTATTACCGAACACCACCCTAGGTGCCCTTATCCTCGACTCGTGCAGCAGCGACACATACGCCCTTGATCAGAGCATGGAATTCGTCAGGTCCTATATGAATCAGGTGGGTCCATTTCAACGTTCAAAGAGGATGTCTGAACGTTTAATGTGAATAACCCGAAACGTCATGAGGCTTTTTAAACGGTAAATGTGTGGGGTATTGACGCGAGTACACTCAGCATACGTACATACTTAATCATTGGGTAAAAGTGTTTCTGTACAGCGCGGTGTGCACCTACGTACTTTATACGTCAACAACAGTTGGGTAATGTCTCAGAAAGTTAGTAAACTACGTTATGGAGGGTATACTTTATTGACGGCAATGCAATGGAAGGAAAGCGAGTGCCCTCTCGTCAAACTAGGTTAACGCGTTGAGTGGTTACATTTCACTTTGTTCACGATACTGTAAATAATTGCCTTTTCGAAATATTTTCGTACACACCAAAGTTATTATTCAACCTATGACTATGACGGCTTAGAATCGGAATTATATGGTAAGTCAACGTCGTGGGTTGACAGGGCAGCAAAACTTTCGACATAAACAGTATTGCATAAAGTATAAAATAACACATTTTGTTTTTTATTTATTATCCAAATTATTTCAGTCGATAGGAAAGATAATTCTCAGTGTCAATGAAAATGTTGATGCGTTGATTGCCTACCTATTAATTTTTAAATTAATATTAGAACATTCTACGTAAGCAATTATTGGAATGCAATATTTAAAAAATCAATAGCTCGCGAGGTATTCCAAATTTGTATACAGAACAAGTCGTGTGTGAATTTGAAATATCTCATAAAACGATTTTTCTGATATTGCACTCTAATACCTTTTACGGTGGAATATTTTTAAAAATCAACCTATGTCAAATACTACGCTGTTCCATTGAAAGAACAACCTATATATGACCTCCAGGGAGATGAACCACCCCTAAGAATTGAAATACAAAAATGTAGGAATTATGAGGTTTGATAAATTGATAATAATTTTATCAACATAATTACAGCTTCGAACTGCTGGACATATTATTACTAATTTTAGTTCATCTTAAATAAAAATGATCACTATTCACGTAGCGAGTTATTATGCAAATTAAGTTTATGTTACAAGGTTATAATATATTCTAAAAGTTTCATAACTCTTCTTACGGACTTCGGGGGATGGTTTCATCCCATTTCCTCTAAAATAAACTCTAAAATCAATGTAGTCAGATTAAAATTTTTTTTTTTTTTTAATATCGTAACATTCATCAAATTTCCAAACGTGTAAAGGACGTGCGACAGATAAATTACGGCGCAGCTTACAAGTTTTACTAATTGGATCCGGAAGGAGCTTCTTTAATTCGCGTCAGTTTTAAAAAATGTTACTTGTGCGTCAAGCTGGCTACGACACTAAGGATAAGTTGGTGAAATTAATCGTTATTCATCGCGTGACTGCAAAAAGAAAGCTTGAAACCCGTTTGTTCCGAAACGATATTTTTCACACCGAGGGTACATTTTTCTCGACGAATCGGCTTAAAAGTTTTCCAGACATACGGGGTACTTTTTAAGGTAACGTTTATTGCACGATTATTTATAACAGCTATATTTTGAATCAAATCTGGTGCTGACAGCTCGGCAAATAATATCAACCCACTAGATTTGGTAACTACTTTATCAAAATCACCTACTTCGAGCCTTTTTATTTTAAATTATAATGCACATACTTGTTGGCATTTGTTAGGAATTATTGTACATGATAATTTGTATTTCGTTCTTTATTCATTTTGTTTATTTTATTTTCAATTTAACAGTTTAATTCAATTAAAACAGTTATTGAATTATTAATAAAATTCGTTTGAACGCTTGAGGGGTCAGATTGTATATCTATTTCCGAATATTTTTCTTTGAAACGCTCTTTGAAATATCTTTCGGAATATTCAAAAGCGCTGCGCGAACGCGAAGAATAAGCGGAACATGTACAATAGCATACAAAAACATGCACGCATGATTTTTCTTCTATTCATTTTTTAGGACATAACAGAATACAAATGTGAAAACGACAAGCCGCCGATGTATATGCCCCACGAACCCGTCACGGGTGTAATAGGAGCATCCTTCAGCGTAGTCTCGATTATGGTTGCAAATATTTTGAGGCTGTTTAAGGTCAGTACTTGAAATGTCTTTTATTAATATTACAATATTCGTTACTATTAATCTAAGCTAAACCTAAGTTATAATTCTGGAGTATTAATGATACTAGTGACACTAATTATATTAGTGAAGTTTCCTCCCTCTGTATCGCCATTTTTTCAGGAAAAGCCTATAATTCACGGTACTCTTTTTTACATTTAAAACGATGGATCAGGAGATATAAATAAATATATGATAATTACTCTGACTGCAGATACCGCAAATAAGCTATGCATCAACGAGCACTGAACTGTCGGATAAAAGTCGCTTCGAATATTTCAGTAGAGTGGTACCGCCAGATAATTTTCAAGCTCAAGCGATGGTGGAAATCATTCATCAACTCGGCTGGAAGTATGTTTCCACGGTTGCAGTTGAGGGTGATTACGGAGAAAAGGTAATTAAGTCTTGTACACTCTTCATGCGAAGAAAAAAAACGTTTCATTTTTCAGCAGTTATTCTAACGTTCGCTTTATCATTGCAACATCTAGACATTAACCTCCGAGTGCAGGATTTTTTGCTAATCTAACGAGATACTTTTAATTGGTCATTTTTTCGTTTAAAATTTTGTAAATGGTACCCAGTTTATTATTAAGAAATTAACGTCTTTAGTAATAAAGTAATATGTACCTATCATACATATTCATTCATCATAACGTGCAATTTCTATATTTTTAATAATGTTCATACAGAGAGCTAATTATCTTCAAATAACCTCAACATAATTTGTCTTTCGATTCACTAATTCTGACTATCAAAAACGTATATTGCGAAATTTCTGTATTTTTACAATTTTCTAAGTTTCTAAAAATACATCTCTATTTTTAGTTTCTCTTAATCCTCGGGCGACAGATCGTGGAGAGAGCTAACACTAGACTATTCTTCCTTCTCATTTCCGAAATTTCAAACAGTTTCTTGAAATTTATTTCTTGCAATATACGAAAGTTTTGTGCTTAGAAAACAATCTAAAATTGGTACCAAGAATATCACAATATTCATTTCCGAATTAAGATTATAATATAATTAAATGATCTATTTTTTAACAGACACTGTCTTAATACTTGAAACGTTGTATCGTGTATTAGGATAGAAATCATTGTTTCTTCGTTATTTTCTTTTCAGGGCATCGCAAGTTTTAGCTCATTGTCGATGGAATACGGTATCTGCATAGCAGTGAGCGAGAAAATTTTAAGAAACGCGAAAACGGAGGATTTTGATAAAATTGTCGAACGACTGAACTCGAAGCATAACGCTAGGGGGGTTGTTCTATTCGTGGACGAGGATAATATAAGGTAATAATTGATCTCTCTGCCATCAATCGTTTTTATACGAACGTTCCAAGGAAATCATTAATCAAACCTTCAAACTTCGTCGACCGCTCCAATGTTATCCAGATCCTTTTACCTAAAAGTGTCAGGGGTTGATTCAATACTATCGAATTTGCAAGATATATTGTACACCCCGTACATACACACGTACATAAACCTGAATCTTTTCGTACAAAAATGTAAAATAAATCAATGAATCATAGAGTGATTCATTTTATTATTTATGGACATCGATCATTTTAAACGTTTGCTTCCTTAAGCCAAGTTTAAACCAAGTTTAAGAAGCACAGATCCGCGCCTTAAATAATGCATTTGAAATACTGTATAATTAATTAATACTTGGAACAATCAAAATTCAGCGGGAAATAGAATGGTTATAGGTGTTAATGATGGAATTAATTTAACTTCGTATTCTCATAAAACGATTCATAATTAAGTTGGCAAAAGTTTCCCCACTAAAATATGCAACAGATACTTATGAAAATTCATACTGTGCCGTTTAAATGGAACATCTGCCATCTAAATTGCCTATCTTAATTATCTCCGTTATTTTTCACGATCGAGAAGAATTGGAGAATTTTTAGAGGTTTCATCAACTCCATTCTTTCGAATAATAACCCTTCGAAACGTTTTATGCGAAACAATTATGATTGTTCATTAACATCAAGTAACTTTTTATATATCTTTATGAGATAAGCAAATTAGGTGACTCGTTCTGTGTCGACATTATTAACATGGTATGTTATTTTCTTTTTTATAACAAAAATGAATATTTTCGTTTTCAGAAAGCTTCTCCAAGCGAGTATTAAAGCTAATCGTACAGGTCATTTCATGTGGATAGGTAGTGATTCATGGGGCGCCAAAGTGTATCCAGTAAGGGATCAAGAATTTGCAGCTGAAGGAGCAATAACAATCTTACCTAACAGAACGTCTCTTCAAGGTAAATAATGATCATGCATATTTTCAATTTTTTTTTCAAGATTATATAAGTCTATTTGTTTAATATATTGGGTTGTAACATAACTTCGAATCGTTTTGTTATTTTTAATAAAATAATTGTGAACTTTTAAGATAAAAAGAGTTAGTTTAAAGCTTTCCTTTCCAATATAATTTTAGTGTCTTAGTAATTTCATAAATATTCGCAAAGTACAAAACAAATAGACTTATATAGTACTTATACGTACAAACATTTAAATTAGAACAATTAAATAATTTGACAGAAAAATTGTACGCAAAATTTCATTTAATTTCGCTCTACTTTCCTCTACGTATAACCATATTGCATTCGACGACTGGTCTGCTCACGCGGTTCAAAGAAACATAAATTTTAACGATAATTTACGTAACTACGTTACGTTACGTGTTACTAATTTTCTTTGAAACGAGAAAAATTGAACGAAAAAATGGCAGATAAAATTCCCCTACGATAATTCTCGCCGTAAAGAAGCGTAGCAGACTTAAATTAAGCAGCTTAAATTTCGCCCGAGCGATTCACGGCTGAAAAAGGACATCGATTGAAAGTATAATTGGGTAGAAACTTTAACAGACTGTTTTAACGTTTCCTTTACTTTCATAAGAATTTAATGGCTCTAAAACGAGTTGATTTTCATTTATGTATCAAATATTCTTACGACCACTACATCGTGGCTTGGTTTAATTAAAACCAAGCTGGCCAAGTTAGTTAACGTTCCTTATCGATGTTCGATTTCTTGCAAAGACAACCTTAACACATCGATTCAATTATAAATATAGTTTTAATTACTAGGGATACGTAAAAATTTCCATGATTCTTGTTAATCAATATTTTACCTAATACTTTGTATTAATATTTCTCAGATTTATTCATTAATATTTTAATGCGTACGTGATATTTACCTCGGAAAGTATTTTTCATCAACATTTATTAAATACTTTCATTTCATTTTAATACTCGTCAATTTATCGAAATTTTATTATTAATATGGAATGATATTTGAACATGATATTTAAAACAGGAAGATATTAAAAATAAATTAATGAAACGGATAATATGAACCGATTAAATTCTAATATTCGAGAAATTAAAATGAATGAATGAAACAATGATCATTTTTTAATGGAATTTGTTAAATAAATAAAAGGTTCAATATAATATGGATGTAACTTCCGTCATTGATTTTCTGAGAGAAACAAGCTTTTATGAAATTTCACCCTAATTAAAATTATGTATTTACACATCACTGTTATTTTGTCTGACACAGTTGTTATTATATATCCCGTCGAAAAATTCTAACAAATAACAATCAATAACTTTGATAAGGCTAGTCTATCGAATAGTTTCAAATAAACCGATATTCATAGGTTTCGACAATTATTATTTAAATCTTCGTCCAAGGGTGGACAACGAATGCAACGGTCAAACCGAGAATAACGTGCCACACAAACAGTTAGCTGGAAAAATGGTGAACTGTCGAAATCTTTGGTTCCGCGAATTTTGGTCCCAACACCATAAATGCAGTTTCAATGAAAATTTCACGGGTACGGCCCAATGCACCGGCACCGAGGAATTAATCGATTACGAACAGGAGGGTTTAGTGCCATTCGTAGGTGAGTAAAGTTCTTTTTTTTTTATTTCGCCACTTTAAAACATTCCTTCGGCGCGGTGCTTTAACGAACGATTTAAACATTCTATTACATTGAAATTGATATTTACTGTAATTTATATAAAATGTTATAATACTGAGAATTTGATCGAAGATCTTCTGCTTCGACACTCGTTTCGTTTGTTTAAACGTAATTTAGATTTGCTTTCGATTAAATATCAATCATAAAGATAAATATTGAATCGGAATACCCGACTGATTTCAGTCGATGCTGTTTATGCAATGGCACACGGTGTTCATAATTTAATTGAAGAAGAATGTGTGAACGATGGGGGGAATGTTCATTATCTGTGTGAAAATCTTCGTCCAGCACCTGATGGACAGAAACTTCTTCGACACATTCGAAATATTAGTTTTATCGGTAAGCAGGAATTATATTATTGATTCTAATATTAACACTATCCCAATGGATGATATTATTAATAATATAGTGTCATTTTTCGAACAACGTATTGCACCTTTTCCAAATTTTCTGACAGGACAAAAATATCTTTTCTTTATTAAACTTCACCCTAATTACAAGATAGACATTTTTGAAAAAAAATTGTTAAAATTATTACTTGATATTTTTAGTCACTTTACAAATATTTTAAAGAACTTTCACATCCAATTTCTCATATAAAGAAACGTTACTTCGTGTTTTTCTTCCTTCTCTATCAATTAAAAAGAAATGTTCAAACGTTTCCGTTCATTCGATAATTAATTGATGCAAGGTATAGGTATTGGCACTGTCGTAAAGTATTAAACGAGTATCGATTTCGTTTAATACTCTACATGTTCAATTCCGTTTGATATGGTCTCATAACTTGCCGGACGGAATCGATGGTATCGATTTAGTATTAGCCCAATCACCGATCACAATTATAATTTTATATTGTCCTACATTTCATACGTGCACGTATGGTTTATTTTCGAGAAGTCGTTCGATATTAATTACTCATGAATAGATAATCTTTATGTTAATACTGGAACATTAATTATCATTCGAACGTTGATTAAAATGACACTCGATAATCAAAATTAATCCGTAACTACTACATCTTAGTAATAGAAAATTAACACCTTATCTTTTTTAATATCTTTTTCTTTTTTCATTTGCTTCATATCTTTTTTTGAAACTTTGAAACTTAAAGGTGTAATTTTAAAATATTTATATTATTCTTGGTACTGCGAGCATTCTGAGGAGCGAAAGAATTAAACGTTAAACATTTCCGTTCTGAAACATTATCTTTTTTACTAAATGCACGTTTTATTCAAACAACATTCAGGTCGCCAGGGTACTGAAATTAAATTTAAATCCGACGGCGACGCTTACGGATTTTATAACATATATCAGTATCAAAGGAAGGAAGATGGACGTTTTGATTACGTCCTTATCGGCACATGGAAAGAGGAGTAAGTATTTACCTACAAACAAAATAATGTATTCATTACACATCAGATAAGCTGTACGGTACTTGTTGACAAACCAAGAATTAAACGGCAACCTGAAATAGAATATTCAATTTTAAAAACGTTCTTTTTAGATTATCGCTGGATATTAACATGACAAAATGGGCAGGAGGTGTTGGTGAGATGCACATTCCACGAAGTTTGTGCAGCGATAACTGCCCGCTGGGACATGTTCGTAATTTTCAGGCAAGTAACGGGGGAGATTGTTCAAATTATTTAGTTCTGGGTTTTACGTGACGGAAAATCACAGTTATAACTCAGTTAATCAACCCTTACAGTTAATCTAATCCGACCTATTTTAAGAACGTTGAAAACATATTAAAATGCTTTAAAATATTGACAATACAGGTATTCGATAAATTGGCAACATATTCGTATTAAATATTACCAATCAATAGACAGTAAAAGACCAAATATAATAAAAATTCAATTCTTAATGGGTTAAAGCGAAGCAAATTATAAATCATTCAACTTCTGATTGTGAAATATAATACACTTATCAGTCGATTAGAAAAAACGAACGTTTTTCATACAATATCTGTGGCGGCTTAAACGTTATTTTTCCACAAACTTCCACCCCGATTGGATCACTAAGCCGGTATTGTTTACGAAAATATTCCTGTAGTAAATCCATTCATTCATCCACAATGCCCTTATATCTCTTTGCCGACCTGAGGGATTAAGTTCAAGGCCGCGCTTCCGCGTTGGATAAAGTTCGACTCGCCAATTTGGCTTATCTGTTGCTTCTCCGATGTGGGGACATTGTTCCCTTATTCCATGAATGTATATTGATTAGGTCTTTCAGCCCCTCGTTGAATAGAACTTACAACGATTTTGATATCTCTCAGTTGTAAAGGATCTGCTGGTACTGTTGGAGAGGGGATGGATACGCATGAAAAACTCTTCATACAAAACTCTTTTTAAATAAATTAATATTAAAAGTTTGTCCAATTATAATTGGCGAAAAATTCGATAAATATTAGTAAAATTATAATAATCTTTGTTATCTTTTCTAATAACAATTTATAAATAATTTTAGGACAAAATTGTTGAATGAAATTGATTTTTCGATGTAATCGAATGAAATCGATAAATATTATAATATACTGAGTTTTTATTTTTTATACTTTAATTGTGATTAAAATTGTGATTAATTGAAATATTTTGGGTTCATGATCGTAGGCGATTTTAGGATTTTAATTGTGTTACATATAAAAATTGCACGTGGATCATTTTGTGTTCGTGTACCATTTTCAGGAAGCTTGTTGCTGGAATTGTGTGGCCTGTGGAAAAGATGCTTACGTCTTCAACGATACCTGCAACAGCTGCGGTCCAGGATATGCTCCTGACGAGACGATGACAAGCTGCATCAAACTTACAGCCGAAGTAATTCCGTGGTCTAGTCCTTGGGCCTTGGTACCGTTGATATTTGCTTCCATTGGTATATTAAGTACCTTGTTCACCACGGTGGTGTTCATCCGGTACGTGAACAGCCATAAAGTCCAAGTGACAATTTAATAAATCATACTTTTGCACGGTGCGATAAGCAAGACATACCTATTAAACATTTACCAACTGATTTTATTACATCTCAGTTTTAACAGAACCCCAGTAATCATGGCATCGGGACGAGAATTGTGCTACGTGCTGTTGGTGGGAATTCTGTCCTGCTATGGAATGAGCTTCGTGATATTAAGCAAACCAACAACGTGGAATTGTACTTATCTGAGAATCGGTCTGGGCCTGTGTTTAAGTATCTGTTATAGTGCGATATTAACGAAAACGAACCGGATATCGCGCATATTTAATCAAGGAACGAAAAGTATAAAAAGACCATCCTACACGTCACCGAAGAGCCAAGTCGTGATTGCTATTGGTGAGTTTACAATTTTCAAAGGCAAGGTTTAATAAAACCATCTACAACGTTTCAAACATCCTCACATTAGTTTTTGTGACAGTCTGTTAAAATATTCCATCTTTCTCCAATAGTACAGTGTCGAGCATTACAGACTTCGCTAGGAAAAATGGTGAATCCATTCGAAAATGATTTCATAATTCGATAGACAGTTATTATAACCCTTGACGGTTTTATAAAGTTTCAATACTTCATTTCTGTCACCGCCATTCTTCCAAAGCAAGCCTAGGGTGCTCGACGCTGTACATTGCTATACGTTGTTATTACAAATACTTCACTGTTGTAACTACGTAAACGGTGAACCTTGATATGCTATTATGTGGTTCCCGTTTTTATAGGGATCACTGCAGTGCAGTTAATCGGTGCCATCGTCTGGCTAATTATCGAACCACCGGACACCACGGAGATCCATCCGTATCCGTTGTCAGCGGTGCTCACGTGCCGTGTATCCACGTTCTCGTTAATGATGTCCCTTGTATATAACATGTTCCTGATACTCATGTGCACTCTGTACGCGTTCAAAACACGTAAGATACCGGAGAATTTCAACGAGGCTAAATACATTGGTTTTACAATGTATTCGACATGCATTGTATGGTTAGCTTTTGTGCCCATCTACTTTGGCTCGAACAATGACTATAAGGTCGGTATTTTTAACCGTTAAGAATTGTCTTGAAACCATTTTACTCGATCCACTATATTTTCATATGATTATTTCATTTTCATTATCGTGTTATTTTTAATTAAACCGATGCATCAATTCGGAATTTATTCACTATATGAAAAAATGGATTGGGAAGAAATAAAATGATTTTAATCCTATTAGGTATTTTCTTTCTAAATTTCTAAATGTATTATTTGAAAGTTTTAGAGTTTCTAAGAATATAATATTGCAAAATTTCTGAGATCTTAAAAATTGTAACCGCCTTTTCGGGGGAGGCGACGAAGAACCATCCCTGGGTGGATAGGACGGTAAGGGACACCCGTCTACCACGCGTCCGACGAGATCCTCTTGAGATATCTATGAGAGGAGATATCTATGGCACCATTTTCCCTAGGGAAATCTACTATGCCTGACAGTGTATAAAGAAACTAACCATCCAATTCCTCTTTAAACCATTTTTTCATACAGCGAATACTATACGGCTAATTAGCATTTATGAATTAAAATTAGATACTCCATAATAATGCTTTTTTTATACTGTACATAGTGTGTAGGATGTTTAGCTAATTTTCTTACCAAATATTTTATAATCAATTTTCTTTTTGTTTCAATGTTAAACAGATTGTTTAAAATAATTTATCCAATAACTACTATACATTTCATTTTGTTTCTTTCATCCCTCATATAAACTATATTTATGTTTAAAATGCACCTTTTAAAATCTTTTACATTTTTTAACGTGAATATTGTTTATGTTATACACATTCTCCTTTTTTCATTATACAAAGTGTGATGAAGTTTTTACTACCAAATATATCTTGAAAATTGAAGAAATTGAAGATCTGTGAAGTATCAACAGATATTGTTAACGTGTTAATATGTTACCTATAAGTTTTCTTCCCTGAAAATTATAATTTTGAATTTCTCAACTCTTATTTCAGTCTCGGATGAAAACTTTACCACACTTTTCATTATTTGTACAAAAGTTACGATACTTAATTCATTTATAAACACCATCTGTACAAGATTAAAGTGAAAATTGAAAGATCATTATCTTTTGTTTATTTCATTTTTCAAACCTGAAACAAGGAACAAATAAAGGTAAATTTTCAGGTACAAATAGCAAGCATGTGCATGTGCATCAACATCTCTGCTTCAGTAGCTCTCGGTTGCCTGTTTACGCCAAAGGTATATTTGGTACTTTTTCAACCCTACAAGAATGTTCGACCCGGACATGCCAATGTAAGTATCGTTTCTTTTCAAAATGTGACTATGAAAACAAAAAACCCCGATTAAATGAAATTTTTAATGACCTTCGTGATTTGAACAGAAGGGTGGAGGAAAAATTACTTTAGGTACAT
Source organism: Anthidium xuezhongi (assembly GCA_022405125.1). NCBI lineage: Eukaryota > Metazoa > Arthropoda > Insecta > Hymenoptera > Megachilidae > Anthidium > Anthidium xuezhongi. Next base: position 4,709,690 of record CM039649.1, read on the forward strand.
GCTGATTTTGATCAAATTTCAAAATTACTTTACGCGTGCATCATTAGTCATATCGAAAAAGTAAAAATAATTGTCAAAGTTAAAATTAATTGAACATACGTCTCGAAAATTTTATGTAAAAATGTACTATTTGTGTACAATGGTGAACACCATAGATTTTTTCATGGAAATGGTAACATAAGGATTGTACATGCAAGTTATTAGATTATTAATTGGTTATTGAATCAACTAACTTTTAACGAAGTAATCTTTTAGCGTGAAGACCACTTTCCTGGTGAAGCCATTTTCCCTAGGAAAGTCTGTGCCCGTCACTGCACATCTTATATGGGTGAATCCAGAAACCCAGCTTGGAAGAGGCAACATTTATAAGAGCATATTTTTATCCAAACATTGAATGCAATTACAAACTAAAATTTATAATAAATTAAAGTTAATATTATATGAATTTTGTATTGAAATGTTTAATTCTATAATCCATTGCCTCTTTTCTGGATCCACCATCAACATCTTGTAACTATCTTCACGTTTTGCTTTATATTTTATATTAAGTACCGGAAAAAGTACCGAAAGTACCAAATGAAAAGAATCTTTTTATTTCGGGTCTGTGACAAAAATCCCGCGTGATCTTTTTCCGGTGCCTGATAATTGAATAGGTCGTTATCCTGATCCGTGTTTGATGAGTGTACTTTGTAGTTTTCGATGTAAAATTGAACGCACCGTTTTAGACTGGACCACTACCGAGCAGTAATCGTGTACCGAACAGTATGCGATTTTCTGTGGCTCGCAGTCAAACGATGCAGAGCATGACCTCGTGTTCACGGAGCAGTCCGCTGGGATCACGTACAGGTCAGGATGAAGTGAAACATGCCAACGGTGAGACACAAGCACTGGCAAGCCCGTCTGTCGAGGAGACCTCGGTAAGCTAGGTCCCTCTCATACACCTCCCTCCCTGTCTAGAGTGTCAGGCGAGAATTCGTGAGACCGTGGTGGAGGTGTATGACGACGATGAAGAAGATCGCAAGCTTTCCACTGTCCAAGAAGTTTCAGAATCGAGAGACATATCCAGTCCTTCGATGTTCAATGACAACTGCCGAAACGTAAGCCGCAAATCGATCTCCAGCGATTCGGATCAGGTAATTTATATTTCATTCAATTTCATAGATACCTGTTAACCTTTTAATAACATATTGTCGTCAATCAAAATAAATCAAGATTTTTTTAGAATAATATCGATCAAAAGATTAAGTGGCACATGTACTTGCCAGTAGCTAATAAAGGGTAAACATTTGTGAAAATAAAAACGCAATACAAAAAAGTTTTGTAAAAATTACAATTCGCATAAAGAAAAATGGTACTACCTTCGATTTCTAATTTGTAATTGAAATTCGCTTAAAAAAAAAACAAGTGAAATTATCTAATTTGTATTTTTGTTATTGTTTCGAGTCGACTGATACAACACGTAAGAATCGCATGGAAACTATCAGTTGCATCTCCGACAAAGTGATGTCCCATAAGCTGGACTGAACAGATTTTCCAACGAAGATCGAAAACCTTCCACGTGAACAGCAAATCACTGACCTTCCCCGATTTTTCATCATAAATTATAAGAGTCATCGGCGAGACGTAGGTACACGTGCAAAGTAATGTCTCCTCTTCGTACTTGATCAACAAACAGTGCCAAAATACTTTTTTAACCTCGCAGTTTATTTAGAAAATCATCGATCAATCGATCCGCTAAATCGTACACGTAGGTTAATTAGGAGAAATCTAATTTGTACCATAAAATGGTAGTATTACCATTAAAAATTGAAACCTTAAACGCAAAGGTACCAATCAAAAAAATTTAAATTCCTTTTCAATACATTGAATATTTTAATATGCTGACTTGTTGTGTACTTTAGAAAGTTTATACGAAAAAGTTAGAAATAACATTCTGTTGGATATGCAGGATGAACCAATAAAGACTACCACCTGAAATGTTGAATTAATAAAACTGTAAATCCGATTGAACTCTTAAAATACAAAGATTTAATTTCCTTGTGAGCATTTCTTTCCATGAAGTTAGTAGATGAAGAGTTATTTCAAGTTATTGTTTTTGTTGGCCCACCCTGTATACATTCGAATTTGCAAAATGAAACTGTTACCTCAATTTCCGCTTCAAATAACGTTTCTTCACCCTCGAATGTAGATTACACTTAGTATAATGTAGAATACGTGATCATTCATATCGACAGACAAAAATTTCTCACATTCGTTAATTGTACAATATTTTCTAGCGTATACTGTATTTATGAATGTATTTAATAACAGTGAATCAAAATATGATGCAAGAAACATGGTAAAAAATGAAAAAGTATACATTTTTCTCAATTACTTTTGAAACGTGAATCTTTTTAACAAAATAATGAATAAATCAAAATTTATACTTGCCCCGCAGAACGATCAATAAAAAGTGAAAGATCGATAGAAAATTTTTAAATAAAGATAAAATTATACCCTCTAGTTGGTAATTTGATCGAAAATATATAATTTTTTGATCGTGTAGCTTTCTTTTTTATACGAATCTATCGATGTAATACTTTTGTTTGATAAAATTACCTAGTAAGATAATGTAACGGAGAAAAGGTCAGGTGTCAATTATTCCAAAAAGTTCTTCAATAATAGAATTGTATGATTCAGAAAATTTTGTTTAATAAAAATACGAAAAGCTTGCAATATCATTCGAGAGAACCAAAGATTGAAATATCATGACTGTACTAACATTCCAAGATTTAGTTACTGCGTTTCTTGCATTTGCATACAAGTTGCATAGAAAAAAAAAAGCAAAAGGACTTTATGAGTTACCGTGCTCAGTGGTGGATGCAGAAACCTTGCTTGGAGGAGATGAGATTAATAAAAACATATTTTTCATTTATTTGTTACTATTTGTTACCAAATCATTTTAAAGACAAAAGTGAACAAAATTGAAATCTAATAAAATTAATATACTAACGACATTAATGATTCTGTTGTATTAAAATAATTCTGAACAACAAATAGGGAAGTTGCTATGAAAGTTGAATTTCTAAATACAATAATTATAACTTCTTTTACATTTTTTAAATCGTTAATTTTCATTTTATCATCTTCCGGATCTGCCACTGTGATTTTATGTGGCACGGTAGGTTCGTCAAAGTCCATAATTACATGTTATTAATAAAATAAAATAATATTGGAAATGACATGTCCAACGCAGTAAAGATGCATAAACTCTTACAAAGACATATAACTGCCGACTCTAAAAATCAAATAGTGGTTCAAAAAGTAAAAATTAGTCATAGGTACGCGTGTGCGTGGGCGTGTGCGTGTGCGTGTGTACGTTTGAACGTGGATTTTTAACAAAATGAGTGCCAAGATTGAGAAATTACATGAATAAAAAAAGAAAAAAAGATAAGGCCTGTTGGACGTTGAACACTACATGCGCTCGTTTAGTTATTTATATTAATAACTATCAAATTATTGGTATTAATTATATGTATATATAAGTGTTTGTTTATTTATCATATAGGCATTGTACAAATCTATTGCTGTTAATTTTGCCTGTTAAAGATATTGTATATTACATATTTTAAATTCGTTACGAAGTTGACAGAATATTAAATCTAGCATCGAAATTCGACTAAATATTGTGAGAAATAATGAAATGAATTTTAGAATTATTAGTTACATTCGTCATATCTTACACGTGTCTAAATAGATTGTATAATTATTAATAAGATTGAACGCCTTTGGGTGAATCGAATAATTAATCGCAATATTTTGCAGTGGCTATCACGTTGATTGCTACGGCGGAAACATACGTTAAAATATCAATTATTAATGATACAATATTTGTAACATCATGTTAAGCTCTTCAAAATTTCCCATACTTTTTCTCTTTACTATTTTTTCAAATAGATAACCCATCGTGGGCAGAAATGAAATTTGACTTTCAATCAAACTTGTATTTTGTCTATTAAGGATTTTAGATGTTTGAAGTACCGTGGAAACTATTTCATAATTCTCTCAATTTTTTGAAAATTTGAAACGCTGAAAAAATGAAGTACAATCCAGTTTACCCACAGAAAGTTTCCTAATTATAATTAAAACAATTATTCATTACATCTCAGTACTTAAGTTCTTTGAAACTAATTTCAAAATGATTTTACAAATGAAAGATTCTGTGTTTACAAATGGTTAAATTAATGTAAAATTTGAAACATAACATGCAGATGACCATCATGGCAATCAACGTGTTAATGAACCAAAGTATGAATAACATAGTCATTCTATATTCTAAAATGGCAAAGCTAGTCTACTCGAACTGAGTGTTAACGATCGAACATCATTTGTTAGAAATATTACGTATACTTGGATAAAAACGGGACTTTGATTAAACAATAAGTCGTACGAAAAGCAAAAGTCAACCACGGTTGTTCACAATCTAATCTACGCATAGATTAAGTCACGAAATGGTAGACAACGAAAACTATAGACTCAACAAGAACGTTTTGTCGTCTAGGAAGAATAACTCCATTTGAATGAAAAGAAAATACTCGTAAAGTAAGCGACAGGTATAAGACTTAAAAAGTCGTACGATTCCAATGATTGCGAGAATGAAAATAAAAACGATCCCGAACCGCATCTAAGATTTATTATCAATCAATAGATAACTTTATCCAACTCTCAGTGTGCTTTGGAATTTGTAAAGATTGTTATATAGCGAGTAAATACATCAGTAATTAGACGATTTAAACTCGAACACACCTGAACAGCTTCTTTGAACAATTAACGAAATGGTGACCTGATGGATAATTGAAAGAAAACTAATAGTTTATTTTATGTTTCAATTATCGTACTGATCTGTGCAAGGAATGATACAAACATTTGGAGATTTTATATATAAATTATTTATTTGTTTCAATTTAATTTAGACTTTTTAAATCGTTCGTTTTAATAAAAGTGAAATTAATTAAAGAAGACAAATTCAATTGTTTAATTCTTGAAAGATTTAAAATTTAAAGTCACCAAACTCTCTGATCACGCCTGGTATCGACGTGTTATTCGATTTTTAAGAAAGATTCGATTATATCTAGGTAACTATGTACAATTTGTTACATGTTTGTATGTTTAGATCGAATATATATAAAATTATACATATAATGAAAAAATGAAGAAACGATACTATTAATGTATACATAGAATAACGAAGGTACGAATTATAAACATTTCTTGTTTTTCAAATACAATTTTATAATCTGGTGCCAATCGGTCGAGTTTATTGTAACCCGAACTTTTGTAAGATAAACTTAACGATGTTCAAATCAATAAATAACCACCCAAACTGTATTTCTTTGTTATTATTTATTGCTTAACAAACTGCTTTATTATTTCCCCGTCGAATAAAATATTACATCAAATCGTGTAACAACATGTCAATTGGAATAAACAGTTTTATACATAGGCGACTGATAATAAATAATAGAAGCTGTATTAGCAAATTGAACAACATCTTTGATTACATTTCTCTTTTTTCTTCTTGTCTTTTCCTTTTAGCTTACAATGATTTAACATACATGCACATGATGACGTATAAAAATAAAAAAGAACAACAATATACAATAAATTGTTAGAATATCTTCAACAAAGTCGTAATTCTATGAGATTCCAATTATTTGGGGATTATGAGACCTTTCAGGCAATCGAAACTGTTGCCATCAGGATGGACAGTGAATATACTGCCATCCTCCCCTCGAACACGTAAATATCCGTACTCGTCTATACCTAATATTTTAACATTTTGTGACACACCTGATGATGATAACACCGTCACTTCTGCATCGCTGCAATAATAAATATTAATTCTAACTTGCCCTTTGGATTGCACTGAAACTATGATACCAATGATAACACGAATAAGGGAAAAATACTTATTTAGAAGTTGAAAAGTCTTACGTGTGCAGCCAATACGTGTAATAAGCATCCAAGAAGAGATCTACTTCACCATTTTGTACAATGTCCAACCATTTTTCAATGGCGTTAAATACAACGGCAAAAAATAGTTCATACGATATACTTTTTAGTTTCTTTTTATATTTTTCATTCACTATATTAACTACATCGTTAATGCAACACGTAGGATTTTGATTAAATAAGTTCACACCAACTCCTAGAACGTATCAAATATTATGCATTCTGTTCTAGGATTAAGAAATCGTTTTATAATTTTGAAAACTTTGTTACTTTATGAAAGTTATGTAAAATTTGTATTTAATTAAAAAATCATTTTTTCTCAATTTCTATATTCAAATGAATCATTTTGTTGTAATATTTATTGCCGAGAAGAGTACAGTGCATTCTAATTTGAAATCCAATATATAAAATATAATTTTATAATAAATATTCGTGTGTACTTACCCACATTACAAATATGAAGGTCTGATACGATGTGTGTGTTTACTATCATACCCCCAATTTTGATACAATCTTCAATATAAATATCATTAGGCCATTTTAATCTGAGATCAATCTCCTGTTATTAAAAATTAACATTATGTTCTTGCTAATTTACGTCCCTTCAAATGATATATTTTCAATATTTCTAAATATTGAAAGCGGTATAAAAGAAATGAAAAGAGTGAGCGAATACTTTAATAACTGACTGTATATTATTTAAGTAAAATTTCTTCTAACGAAAAGAGGGTTGGGAGTGAAAAGAGTTGAAGAAACGCCGGCATAAATATTACGAAAACACCAACCTCGTATCCAGGCAAAGATTTAATTGCTGATACGATTGCAACAGAAACTAAATGTTGCAAAATCGAAATACGATTTCCAAGTACTGTATTAGCAGGCACGTGAAGTTGCAGGGAGAACATTGCGCATCCGTCTGGGCTCAACCATTTGTTTTGTCCTCTCCCTTAATTGCATAAATTAATTATATTCTTATATAAATTAACTCGACTCGGTTCAAAGAATAATTTTGGCTAAATAATTAAACATAAATGAATGGATTAATCTTTTAAAATATACCCGAGTTCATACGTTACCGTACATGTACCTGTACAATGTGTACAAAGAATACAAAATAAATCAAAGTTCACTTATGAATAAAAACAAATAAACAACAGAATCAAGACTGAATAAGGGGAGATGTCTGAAAGATACTTGAAATATTAAAAATTAACCACGTATCCTTCACAAACACGAAATGATTGGTCCTTAAAGGGTTAATAGATATATGTATTAGGCACGTACCTCGTCCTAATGTTTGTTGGCGAACGATAACAGCCAATCCATGCTGTAACTTATGACCGTTGAATACATGCATCGACGATGTCATTGTATCTGCATATATCACTAAACGACCTAAATCTTTTGTAGTTAAATTCTGTAAGAAAAACGGATAATATACGCGTTGAACACATCAACCTTTCGTTGAAAATATTACCTCAAAATATTCGACGGTCGAGAAATTGTCAGGACACTGATGCAGCATGATCGGAAGAAACGATGACGATGCTGAACGAGGAACCGTGCTACCACGACAAAACTGAATCTCTAATTTTGACATTTTTAAAGTGTCGTCTGACTTCATGATGTCCTTCAGCCGTTCTAACATTTCTAATTTCAACTGTAAAAATACATTTATTATTTAATATTCTAAAGATTTTGGAGATCTAATTTGTGGCGAGGGTCGGAGGCCAAGGTAACTATCGTTTTCTTGTTTGTCTTTTAATTTCCTTTTCAGAGATGACTGGGATGTGAATATGATACAGAAATAAATAAAATAGAGTTCTTTTATAACGGAGCTTTCGTTTCTAAAATTAGGATTTATCCGTTTGATATATCTCGCACCTCGTGTCGTCCCAAGAAGAATGCTGGTGTGTAAGTAGTAGACACCTGCGAGGCGCTGCAAAGTTCTATTCCAAGATGTACCTTCAACAAATCTTTGAATATTTCCAGCCTGATCGCGTTACTTTCCTTCAGTGCATTAAATTTACTCTCCTCGAGTTCGTATTGCATCGGATCCACTTCCAGATGTATTTGAGAAAAAACAACTTTACCGCCGCTTCCTGCCAATGTGGCCAATAAAATGCTGGGCGTGTACCACGTTTCTTCTGCTCCCAACACTTTCACGTCGAACGAATGCAGATTCCCTTTCTTATCTTTCACGCTTGCCGAACTTGGAGGGGACACGTTGGACACTCTGAAAGTGAACTTTTGAAACTTCTCAAATCATAACAACATTGCCGAATTATCACAGCTAATTGTCTAGAAAAGCTAGAGTTATCGTAAACGGTACACTCACTTAATAGCTTATGAAAACAAGATATCCAATAAAGTGAATTATCGAAATCTGAGGTTTACACACTCCTTCGCAAACAAATTACTATTTTTCAAACCAGGGTGTTAAAGGATTGGCGTTAAAGTGCCATCATTTAGCAGCAGAATTTGATATATAGTTTAATTTTATCTGAATTTTAATCAAATACCACTTCTCACAATCTTTTCTTTCTTACAATGACAGGTAAGCGTCTTACTTGATGTCCTCGTGGTCCTGAGAAAACCTCGTCCTTACGGGCGACGCTTGATAACAGAAGATGTGATGCATCATGCGTACATGCTTCCACTTCCCGTAAGAAAAGTGTACGAGTTCGTTTTCACGAACTTCCGCCGTTTTGAATGAGGGGAGTAAAATGTGAATGATGTCGGAACACAAAGCGAGCAGTTTACCACCGCGAAGAATGTATTCGACAATCTGATTTCCGATCTCGTTACCGACATTTCCGCAAACAACGACCAAAGCTGCGTTTTCTATCCAACAGTCGTGGCACGCTTCTTTTGGAGTCAACGTGTAAATAGTGTATCTGTTTGTAACAAGAAAATGTTGTAATGCTGAGACATAAAAAGTACTTGCTGTAAAAAGTATTAAAAGATTAGATTCAGAGATGAGATGAGGAAATAATTATCGCAGTATTAAAAATTACGAATCCTTATTATTATAAACGTGATAAAAGAAAATGGTCGTACTTATCGGTGCCGAGAGATTCCTCTAATACATCCTTCACGTTATTGCGTGCAATGACACTGTCAGCGTATATTAGAATATTTGGTGGTTTCACACCCTTGTTTAACAACTGTGTAATTTCCCTTGTAGAACTTCTGAAAAGTAATAATACAATTCCTTGTGTTTTCCTTAAAGTTACTTCCTTAAAGTTAATTCACTCGTCCCTTATTAATTCTTTATAGTAACTTAACATAAATTTTCAACAATCTTCTTTTTAATTTGCAATCGATATTTGCGAGGCATGGTTAGCCGAAGAGAGAAGAGGCTACTTACTTATTTTCTTGTAACATACTTACTTGAAACTAGGCGTGGATAGTGCTACATTGCTGTCCTTAGTATCGTAGAAAGTTGTTGGTTTCGGTTTACTTGTATCTTTGATATCAGTGTACGAAGCTTGTCTAAACTGCTTAATCTGTGATATTTCTTCGGAATTATCAAGCACATCAAGCGATTTACTATGGGAACGCGATACACCTTGAAATTCAATCAGATCATCGGTGGAATCTTGCATCGTATTCGATAACAGATCACTCTCTTGTTGAGATGCTTTTGTAGAAACTGGCGTCGAAACTTGACTTCTGCTTGTACTTTCTATCATTCATTAAAAATTCATTCTTGTTAGCCATAGAATTTCAAAATGCAAATATATCTCTAATTTACCTAAAGTTTCACTTGAAACCGCTGGTTGAGTAAACTGTACTTCTGGACTAATCGTTGTGTTTTCCGGATACACTATTACAGCCGGAAGCTCTTTCACTTCAACTGGTTTACATTGTTCCGTGGCTATTTTGGCAGTGTTGCTTAACGATCTTAATCTTTCTATGTGCATTTCCCAGTCTGCTTTATCTATAAATTCTTATCAAAAGATAATATATGAGATGTATAGCCTTTACTTTTAATGGTTGCTTGTTAATATTATAATCGTTTTATTACAAGTATGCTTGTACATAAACAGCTCTTATAAAATGTTATATATTAGTTCAGACAAAGAATTATGCACACAATATACAATGAAGCATTATAAGTTACTTTCTTTAAATAACTTTAAAAATATTTCTGTACATTGTAGGTCTTTTAAACGTTTCACGCACATTGTACAAACAAATAAGCATGTTTTCCTTAGGAAATTTTATTCCTAAACGTTCATTGATATACATACAGTTACTCGCAGTTGTATTCGTACACCTTTCTAAGCAGAATAATTTTATTAAAATCGGACCAAACGATTTAGTTTTCTTGAGAAGCTAGAAGGATTATTTTTCTAGACATGCTTTGTGATTAAGAGAAAGAATTGCAACGGGTCGGAATTATGAAAGGAAGGTTGATTTTAAAACTTTCTTATCTAAGCCTATAATGAAAATATCAAAAATAGTTTTGTCAACGGAAAAGAAAAGATTGCCAAGTTATCGAGTAAAACAAATTTAATAAACGAAAATTAAAATATATAAATAAATAACGGATTAATTAATAATACGGATGGATTAATAAGTAGAATTTAAATAAATAACTAAATTTCTCGATCGATCATAAAATTAAAAAGAAATATAATTGTCTTCTGAATGGTTTCGTATAACTTTAATAATATTTAGGAAATAAGTTCTATAAGATAATTAAAAAATCAAAATGATTGAAAAGAAAGGAAAATTTTAGTAAATTATAGAATTAGTAAAATTTTGATACCATGCATCGTTACAGTGACACTTAAGCAAATTACATTATGAATTAGGGAAGATATAAAGAAATTAAATTACCAAATGTCTGCTTTCTTTTGATATTTCATTCGTTCACTTTTAAAGTGTCTTCAAATCATCATCTTACACAAACAGAACACAAATTTAATGAAACCAAAAATATTTTTGAAAACGTTACGCTCTTATTCTAAATAAACATTTCTCAAAACATTTTCTGAAATAAAAGAAGGGAAATATTATTTCGATGCGTTAATATGTTACACTTTAATATACTAAATGAAACAATATATCTTTAATAATTGTAATACTTCGTGGACGAATTTAGTATCTGTAATATTCAATATTGATACTGTTTAATTAATATCAAATTACTAAACGACTTGAGACATTTTTTTAAAGCTAGAAAGATTATTTTAGAAAAATACAATTTATCGAAAGTATGCTCGACAATGTACCTTATGTGCTTTATAATAATAACGAAAAGGTTGTAATTATTCCTTCTAGATTCCAAGAAATGAATTTACGTGGCCCACCCTTTATATCTGCAAAATTAATTTCCATATTCGATTATAACTTAAAACGAGATAACAATATTAACGATATTTGAACTGAATAGCTGTAAAAAGGCAAACCAATAACGCATTCACGATACACATACACATATAAAGCAATATCGTTTTGAGAAAAATAACTTAAGACTATATCGATTAACATTAACTGATCATTTAAAATTCTTACTTTTAGTTGGAGGCGAATTCAATAAGTCGTTATTGTAAAGGCAAGGTTTTCCTGATATCAAGACAGCTGAAAGAATATACAGCTACTTTAGTCTGAAAACATTTTAATAAACATACTCGACGTTCTTACGTACTTTCTATACGTTTCAGTAACAAGCCGTTATTAATGTAACATTGACCCTCCATCGCTGCGATAAAAAGTTTCGCGACCATATCTAAATCAGATTCTATGATTAAATCAATATTTTTATCGGCCGTCCATGTAATAATTATACCATAATCTTCAACCTAAAAGATACAATTTATTTGAAAATTAAAAATCTTTTTATGTTTACTTTTATATCGTTCAGTTTAGATTGAATTATTTTATTAAACAATATTATTGTTTGTAGTAATTGTACATTTATATAATTTACAATGTTTCATTGATTCGAAAAGAATAGCTAAACCAATCTCACCCCAATAAAAAGATAATGATATAATTAGAAAAATGGATGAGATTGATTTCGTCAAATCTATTTTTGTTAATAACTTTTTAGAAAAGAACGAATAATGGCTGAAATCTCTTGAGAATTATTCAGGACTGTGACCTTCACAACATATGTACATATATCAAGTTTAAGATCATTGGGATTAGGTCCATTTTTGAGTAATTTTGCTACATTAAATGAATACTATCACTATATATGTAACCACTAATACTACATAACCCATTAAATTATGAAATACATTAATACTTCTAATTACCAAAATAATTGTATAAAAAATAGAAATCAATTTCTATGTACTGTTTCTATCCAAATAAAATAAAGATAAATGTAAAACAAGCATAGTTTCTTCCATCAAATGACCAAGTTCAGAATAGTAGTTATATTAATTGAAAATGGTACCTTTGTGGCTTTAGTCGTTGCCGTGGGCTTATAACTCTCAAGATCAGCTTCAACAAGAATATAAAGCTTGTATTCTGAATGGAACAATGTTCCACAATGATTGTTCGTATACAACGGAAAGTACGTTTTCTCGTACTGATACGTTAACCAACTCGAGATGTCAACTTTTTGCTGGTGAAATATTAATTAATTTAGTCTTTAATTCAATACGCTGTTATTTATAGTATATATATTTCTAATATTATGATTGCTTAATGCATACTTGGGGATATATCGTGCACAATCTTGAATCACCACGATACCATAACAACTCTTCGAGTCTAGCATCATTTTTATTCTCACACAAACACGAAGTCATAAATTCATCGTTCTCGTAATCGTCTGCGTACGATTTTGATTCTTAAAATAATAAATAAAATTTTATTACGTATTTCTATCACTTCTAATTTCATACATAATATCATTAACACGTTAACCGCCATATTGGTCCCTTTAGGCTGATGACCTCTCGTTCAGGAGGCATTGGTTCTCGAAGATCAGCAGTGTCAAGTTTGGATTTTATTAAAACGTTTTAAACATAACTATGGCTTTCCTTTATAATTATTTTAAAGAATTACAACTTTCTTTGTTAAATTGTTAACTATTCTTCAAATGTTCTTGAATTTTTATTGTGACGCATTAACATTTTGTTACATATTGTTCATTATATTTAAGTGTATTGTTTATTTCTTTAAATCAACGTGGCGTTTAACGTGTTGAAAAGGTGCTCGCATTTTACATTTTGTGATTAAACAATAAAATATAAAATAAATTAAATACTTCATTCCAATTTGCGATGCAACGTAAGTATAGGATGATAAATAAACCGACAAATGTTTGTTACAATTAGTTTTGTATAATTAAATATTTAAATTTGTTTTAAATATTAAATGTTTTTTACTTTACTACATTTAATTCAATAAATAACAATTATATAATCACTTTATAATTTTTTTAATTTCTTCTTATTAAATATTTTTTAGCGTTACTTTTGTATTTTGAATCTTTGTCGAAGATTTATTACTCACCCTGTACTTAAATTAATTATTAAAATTATAGTTTGTACAAAATATAAAAAATGTGTTTTATAGCGTGTTCCAAAATAATTTGTAAAATGGCAATATGTAGTGGAACCTCGGCTACCGCTTCTACAGCCACCATTTTGCCGCAACAATTGTTAAAAATTGGGTCCTGTTATTTTATGGTAAGTTTAATTATTTTGTATATTCTTCATAAACAATTGTTAAGAGTTTTAATATTATAATTTTAATTTTATGCAAACATAAAACACATTGTTTGATAGAGGTTCCACTATATATTTTGATAACCAAACAAATAATAACGTCTTATTACCTACTTTCAATCAGTTATTATTTTATAAATAAACTAAACGTGAACCGACTTTTATCTTATAAATATAAGTTTTATTAAAGCTGAATACTTCATATTATCTATAAGTACAATACAAGCATAATTATACAATTACATGAAACCAATAACGAGGCAAATAACAGTTGTGTATGAATTTTATTTCATGTATTTATATATACATTTTGTACATATGTAAATATAATGTTAAATTAATATTGTTAAACAAATAACAAATAAAACTTATAAATAACAACTAAATAAGTTCTACCTATAATAAAATCAATATAAAAGACCACATTTATAAATAATATTTTTTTCATCTAATAAAATAAACTTATATTAAAAACTCAAATTAGTATGACAAAACAATATTTATAAGAAACATAATTTATAGCTTAATCATTTGATGATAATTTAACAATTTAACGATTCTTTACAACAATATACATATAATACAAGTAATAGAACATTAATGGTTACCTACTAAATGTATATATATGATGTATGAAAATAAGTATGTAAAGTACTCGTAAACTACTTAAAAAAAATTATTTAGTATTTTCCTATAATCTCAACCCAACTCAAATGTATTGAAAATAAAACAAGTGAACAGAACTAATATCAGAAATCTTTTATATAAATAATGCATCATTAACATAGAAGTCATTCTATGAAAATTATTTAATTATATTAAAATTAACTTGGGTGGAGATAACAAATTATGTTGCTATTTTTTTCAGTATTAAAATATATAACAAAACGTACAAAATAAAATACAAATTTATAAGATCACCTTACATTTTTACACGGTTATGATGAAAATATATTGTTTAATATCATTTAAAGTGAACTGATAATATTTAAATAAAAGAAATGTAGGGGAATAACAAATAAATACAGTAATTATTGTAACACAATAACAAAACAAATAAGAGCTCTTAATAAAAGATGAAAATTATTTCAATAAGTTCTAGAGTCTGAAGTCAGTGAATTCATTCTTGTTTCGCATTATTATCCAACAATCTAAGTTTTGTGCATGTCTAGTGTATGTAAACATGTAAGTTTATAGTATAATATATAAGAACAAAAAGGAAACAGAATCAATTTGCAGTATACATATAAGGTCTAACTGTATAAACCGCATCATGCAGAATCATTAAAATAAAATTGCATAGTAACTATACATCTCATACACTTATTATAATAATTTTCTTACTACCTAATGCAATATAAATAATTAAATGTATTAAGTAAACAAGTTAATTTAAACTGCAATTTTTATAATAATTACTATTACTTCATAATTATACAATTATAATATAAATGTAATTTAAATGTATTTGCCATTTGAAAACTTAAAATTTGAATAGTTGTAAATTAGAATATTTACAGATTGAATGTTGTATGTTGTAATTTACTTTTATTATGTTTTATGTTGCTTTATTTATTTATTTATATTTTAAATCAGTAACTAACTAATATTAGAAAACTTATTACAAAAAAGTATAATTTATACAACACTGCATAAATAGAGTAAAAATTTTTGAACAATTTTAAAATATAATTAAAGCGAAGCTTCTAAAAGTATCAAAGATAAAGAAAATATTTCATATTGCATCACATTATAATTATATTATATTGCATTACATTATGTCATATAATATTATTTTATACATTACCTTTGCAAGAATTTAATGATGTTTTGTTATAAAACATAACTGATGGGTAATTGACTGTATTTCCTTGAAACAATCTGTACAAATGTGTTTTTAAGAACAAAATTCTTCTTGATTGAATTGATGTTGCTATCAGATAGAAAAATGTTAAGATCATCTTGGTAAAATTGTATTTTCCTGTTTACTGCAGTAACTTACTATAAACTCCTGAAACAATGAATATTTATTTCATGCTTTTAAATACTTTCATTTATAATTTCAGTTTACTTCTAAAATTTAATTTTTAATACAATGTTTAAAAAGTTTATTTCTAACACTCAATAAAATTTGACCTTGAATATCATTGAATGACCTTAACATCATAAAACATTGAGTTCATTTTCTATGCTAAAAAGCCATACAAAAAGAAATAGATGGCTTCAGTTTAGAAAATAAATGTATAACTATTTGTAATTAAACATTAAATAACACTCTGTCTTTCTCAGCTAAATTATTTTACATTCAAATGAGACTAATAGATTTGTCTATTATTTATAAACGCTGAATCAATAAAATGGATTTGTTTTAATATACTTTACGAAACAATATTTTATGTTTAAAATTTTGAAAAGAAATTCTATTTACAAATGATTAAATATCAAAACTACTTTCATATGAAATAACATTATTAACTATATTTAATTTCTGATCAAGGTATTGTTTATTAAATAAACTTTGACCTATCATAATACACAATACGTACAAAGTTTAAAATGAATGTTTAAATTAAATTACTATTCCTTTAATACCTTTAAACAACTGTATTCAAATAAACATATAGATTATATTAACAAATGTAGATAAAACAGTATATTTAAATGTTTCATTCTTATCTCATATAAGATCAAACATAACCTACAAGTGATAGATTTTAAACATTTAAAATATATTACAGAATACTAATCTAAATCAGTTTGCCCGTCTTTTATAATGATGATATCTTTCTTTTACAGAAATTTTGTCTTATGTAATAATAATTACTAAACGTTTAGGAAAATATAAATTCTTTCTGGCAGAAGTATTAAGAATTACATACTTATTTTTAAATATTACCTTTTATCCACAAGGTTAGAAACAAATGCATTAGTTAATAATTTAGGATACAATCGAACATCCATACATTAAAATTTAAGAACATTATTCAACATACACACACTAATTTATTGACGCTTGAAATATAGTTCAATTGTTACGGATACCATCGCAGATGGCGCTACAGAAAAAATAAAAAAAGAAGTAAAGAATTGCGACATTATTTGAATTACTATTTCACGAAAAATTGATATAATTATCTTTAACTTAATTTATGGATGAAAAACTTAATAAACAAACGTGTCTCTACCTCTTGTAAGATCAATAGGTCAAAATTTTGCTTGTATCTTTGAGCTTTTCGAAATTTCGATACAAAACAGAATTATTTACCTGTACAGGTGAACGTAAGACAGTTCTTTTCAATAGTAAATTTTTTGTTAGTTTCAATGTCGTAAAGTATTTGAAACAAGGGGCAAAAATAAGAAACCTACAGTTTTTAAACTCTAATGACCTCTGCGTTAAAATATTCTTAAGGAAACATAGATTAATGTGTAACTATCATAAAAAAAAAATGAAAGCAACGAAAAAAGGGATAATAAAAGTGGTATTATTACATTTTATAATATTTCATAATATTTCTGGTTAATGATGTATATTTCTTCAATAATGTATTATACATACATTCAATAATGTATATTTCTGTTTATGCTGTAGTGTAATTTTGTTATTTATTCATCCACATCACACATGGTAATCATGACAAATTCCATCAATAAAGACGTTCTTCGGTTGAATCTTGTTCTTCTGTTGAATATTTGGATCGTTATTTTTTTATAAAAGGAAATCAGTTTCCTCCAATGTTTTTCTAGAATTCATATAACAATAAATAAGAATGTATTAAGAAAATTATGGATATACATACAGTGTGTCTCAAAAACAATGTACACCTCAAAAACGACAGATTCTCCATACCAATACAAACTAAAAATTCCTTTCTTATCCTTTTTGCAATTAAAAATTTGAAAATAGATTACTTGTTCATCAGTCAATTTTCTGATTTTCAATTGCTTATACATTCAAAATGGAGCCATAGATTGCAAAAAGGCGAAAGAATCTTCTAATTGTTTTGATACACAAAATTTATAGTTTTTAGGATGTTATTTATAAAATTAAGTACTTACATTTCTTTGAAGTGTAACTTTTCTGCTATCAGAGCAAGCTGTCTAATATTTCGAATAGTGGCCGCAGCAGCAATTTGCACTTCCTGATCGTCCGATCCTACCAATCGTAATACATGCTGCAACAATGATAATAAAACACTATTTGATCATGCTCGTTTTAAGAAATCAGAAACTACTAGAATATAATCAACTTAACAATTCGTAGCAAGTTTCGTGAAACAGGTTATTGACCATATGAATTTTGCCCAATTATAGTGTAATAATATTCTTCAACTTAAATAAATCCATCGTTTATAACACTAACATTAAAAGTATCCATATTATTCAATCATATGCAAATGACCATATGCAATTTATCAAATCAGTTATCATTTTTCTTGATTTAAATAGTTAGAATTCTTTATCAGTATTAATTGATCATATTGAAAGATTAGGCTAGTGTAATTATGGCAACTTTAAGAGACTTTAGAAGGACGATCGAAAGAAGGTCATAAAAAGGGGAAGGATCGTATGGTCTAATGGGAGAATCTAGAGAAGGGTGCAGAAGGGTGCGAATGAGAATTGTAGAACAGTAAGACGTGGGATCAGATTTTTATATCATAGTTTGCTGTATAGCTTCGGCCTTTATTTATCCCGTAATAATAAATAATTATTACACTAGGTTAAAGGTTGATATAAAACGGAATTATTATACCTTTATGATGCCAGAAGAATGCATGGTGATACAATTTTCAGGATTTTTGCTTAAATGATACGCAGCTACACAAGCACCTCTAAGAACATTCTTATCTTTGCTGGTCATGTACTGAATAAGTGGTGCGACAGCATCTAACTGGCCAAATTTAAAACTATTTTCTTCCCAATTGCTGCAGTAAGCTATTGCTAGAGTCAAAGTCGCGCGTAAATTATCATTTTCCTAGAAAACACAGAATATTTGATTACATACGTATTTCATTCGTATGGAGAATCGACTTAGACAGATCAAAATATTTTCAATGCAAATTCAATAAAAAAAAACATATTAAGAAGTTGTTATCAGTTTTCTGAATAAAATTATAAAACAACGACCTAAATTTCTCGAACGACCTAATATCTTAAGAAACAAGTGTACTGAATGAAAATTGTCAAAATTACCGTTTCAACTAATTTTGACAATTCCTCCACCACGCCATGGTCACTCAAAATACCCAGATTTTCTGGATCCGTGGCGATTTCAGCAATGGTAGCGCACACAGCGGTCAATACTTCCACATCCTTGCTCTGAAGAAGGTTGACCGTTAATTCCAATCCACCCACGAACGCCCGTACCATTTCCGGAGAATCTTTAGCGTATTTGATGCAAGGGACCAACGCGATACAGGCATTTCTTTTAATCGTATTGTTAGGGTGCTTCAGTAGCGACCAAACCAAACGGACACCGTCCAGAATGTGTTCGGGGTCGTTAATAATATCCATGCATTGTTCATTTTGTGCACACTCCTTGACCACCAGTGGTATATTTTCCAACAGGGGTTCGTGTGTTGAACTTAATAATTTGATCTACGAATAAATTGCAATTTGTCCAAAGCTTTAGTTATGTTAACTAATATTTTGACATTTTTTAGAAGAATGAAAATTAAACTACCCTTAGCTCAAAATCGATCCAGGCATCAAAATCTATAGTTTAACTTTGTCTTTTCTTTTATTAATTTCGCTATTACACTCCGAAGATTGTTCAGGTCAGACTAGTAGCCCAAAATGAACGGAAATAAACATAATTACCAACTTTGGTAAGCCGTCGTTGATCCTCAGTATGTCCCTGTTAGCTGGTTTCTTACAACATTCAGCCAGTGCCCCTACCACGTGTGCCAGAACGTCCTCGTCTTCGTGTTCTTCCAAAAACGGGACCAACATCGCCACTAAACCATTCTGATCGAACCTCGCCACATTTTCCGGGCTTATAGCACATTTCCAAATTCCACCCGTGACAGCAGCCAGCAAACGCTTATTCGCGCAAACATCTTTGTCTTGTAAGAGTTTACATAGAAAATTTAGACCGGTTGCTTCTCGAACAACGTCCCTTGCTATTTTGTTCTCACCGCAATGGAATATAGCCAATGCACAGTTTTCCCTTAATTTAACGTCCTTGGCTTTCTTTAAGTGTCTTACTACGGCGTTTACTACTTGTGTCTGTTCAAACGATTCTTGAAAAATTGTCTGTAAATACAATGGAGGTTTTATAGCTGAAAGGTTGAACGCAAAGACCGAATTTTAAAACGTTAAAATGTTTAACTGTATCGCGTACCAGAGTTGCACACTGTTGAACAGCGCCTATCATGGGTGTTATTAGAGCAGTGCACTTTGATTTCAAAAAACGATCCATAATCTTCACCGCTCCATATGTATGGAGCTGTACTTTTATTTTCGGGCTGCTGCTTATAGAATCCAAAACCTTGGCACAACCTATCGCAACTGCGAGCAACTCCGCATCAGTTTCGTTCAAAACATCGGAGGATTGTTTCAGAATATGGTCTGGTACGTCCATTACGTCCAACTGTTAAACGTTAAAAATGTTGCTCTTCTCAATTTTCTTCAATCATGGAATAATAATCAGAAATTAACAGGAGTTTCAAAAAGGATCTTACTATCTCATTGAGGGTGTTCAAGCAGAACAAAAATTAAAGAATACTGAAAATATTTTCAAAATTATTTTCCTAAGAAAAAGATATTTTTGTCATCGATTCGTGTTAAAATACTAACATCGTGAAATTCATTATCTTTAATACAATTATTAATGAAAAATTATGAAAAAGGAAACAGTATGATCCGATTAATAAGAAATGCACAGAAATACTCACGATAAGAGGTATACCACCACGAATGCGTATTTGTTTCCTCGCTTTTCTAATTCGCGCAATGATAGCCATGGTCTCAGTAGCCAGGACCTTCATTATCAAAACAGATAATATTAAACAGGTAACGATGGGTTGACAAAAGGAATAGATTTCATATAATTGCATAGGTATCAATTGAACCCACCTGAATGTTTCTAGCCGGATGCTTTAACATGTTAATTAACGGTGATACGATACCAAGGTCGATCAGGTAACGTTGCATATCCGGGCAGGTTGCAATTTGAAGTAAAACCGTCAAAGAACCGTTCTGACATTTTAAATCTTTCGTCTCGAGCAAATTTACTAGAATTTCTAAACCTCCCATTCCTTGAATGGCTCTTTGGATAATCTGTTCATAAGAAAAAAAAAAAAATAATAAATTAGGAAGTAACTTTGTATATGCACACTGTAGAGTAAAATTGATAAAATTAAGAAATTAACAGGAAGACAGGAATTTTTAATTATTAACACTTTAACTATCATGTCGAAAATATTGAAAATTTTAATAGGTTTCATTGTTAACAAATTTTATTTATTATTTTCTTAATACCTCGTTGTTTCTCTTATTTATCATTTCAAGTATTTGTTTAGATAACAAAATCCACTATTAAAAAGTATTCGTTTGAGTTTTTAAAAAAAGAGAAAAATTGTTCAAAAAGTTCCCTTTATTCGATATATGTATCTCATCGAATAAATAAAATTCTGAAAATATTATATGCCTAGTAGATAAAACAATAAATGAACATTAAAAATACAATGGTGTAATTTCTGTTTATAATTACTCTTTTGAAAATGAGATATTATTATATAAACAGAAGACAATAAAGGTGAAAATTCAAGAAAAATAATTTTCTTGTCGAAATTATTGTTTTCGATGAAATTACACGAGTAGAAACGACAAATGTATAAATTACCCTACTACGAAGGTCGTAATCCTTCAAAAGGCAAAGGGCCACCATGGTCGCTGTTTGATTGCCCGCTTTCATGTACCTGATAAGCTTCTGTATATGCCAGAATTCTGAGGGCACTTCGGATACATCGTCCTTCAGGAGTTTCAGTTCGTCGTCGCTATCAGTTTCGGACTCATCGTCGGAACTTTTCTCCTCTTCCTTCTCGTTGATGTAACAAACTCGAGGACCGTATGGTTCCCCCGTTACTATCGATATTAAGGGTTTTTGCGGCTCGTCCGAGTCTAATAGCTCGGGGATATCTGGTTCGATCCTTTTTTACATCGAAATCGAGTTATTAAATAAGCAATGTAATTTTATTGAAATTAAATCTTATCGTTTCACTTTTCTCAAACGAATTTACCAAGAGTCTGACACGTTTTTTTGAAATTCAAAGTTTTGTGAAATATAAAGTATTGAATAATTTAAAACTCACACAGGTAATTGCTCGAGGGATATCTGTTTACCTTCCTTCTTACCCTTTTTCGGTGGCATGGTTCTTCAATTATAATTGTGAAAAGCAACTAAAACTACATACACTTTATTTTCTTCAGGGAGACACCTTTGCTATCGCTAACCTCTTCATCGAATGCGAAGGTATCGATCAAACAATTGTTTAAAATACGAAGCTTGTGTACATCTTCAGGTTGCAAATACAATATTATGTCCCTTTTCTTGTTCATTTTGTTCGGGTATAAATATTTGTCAATACAACGTTAAGACAAATAAGAAAACTTGAAATATTGCAGATTCAGTGTAGGTTTAACTTAATTGAATTAAATGAACAAAATCGAATCAAACGATCCTCGACTATGCCTGTTATATTTCAAATGAAACTTAAAATTTAATTTTGTTAAAAATATGAAGGTGTTCATTTCTAAAGGGATAAATTCGTGCGTTTCTCCCACAGATTTTTCTTTTCTTTTTAAAGAGAAAATACTATTTAAAATTGTAAAAATGAAAATTGATTTGGTAAAGGTTAAAATTTCTCTAAAATTATCTACTTTATTATACTTTGGAAAATATTCTATTTAAAAAGGACGTGTCCTACATCCTTCAAACAGAAATGATATTTATTTTCCTTTCGTTTTTACCACCACCTTCTAAATTTACAACATCAGAGATAAAACAGTATTCATATGTTCATAAATAAATTTGATAAAGACTGAAATATTTTAGTTTTTTCTGCAACAGTGGCGTTCGTGGATTAGCGATAAAATGAAACGATTTGAACTCTTCCCAAATAAATTGTCAGGCAAAAGATTAAAATATATATCAATTTATTTTAGCGATTTATATCAGGTTTCGTTCACGCGAGTGTGAAATATTCTGAACATAGTTGCACTTTGACGAACGATATTTACTTTCATAAAATAATATTCTGTCTATACATGTACGTGTAAATGTCAAAAAGGATGTACAGATGTTTGTACAGTCCTTTGCTCAAAATTTTAGGTTAAAGGTGTACAAAATTCCAGTTGATTCGTTAAATTTCCTTATGAGATTATCCATTTAATTAATAATATTCAATGGCTCTCGACAGGTGAAAAAGGTTATTAATGAAATGTAAAACAACGCGTGCGATCAAAGCTTTCTTACGCCTTGGTAAATCGATAGGTAACCATTAATTAAGTTGGTTGGATCATTTATTAAAAATATTCAATACAAGAATAAATAGTATTAAACGTTGTAGGATGTGGAACTTAACAGACAAAGGTGGATGTAAAGAACATTTAGAATCGTAAAATTATTAAAGTCAAATGTTTCGAATACACATATATGCTACTCCATTTTCAGTGGTTTTGCTTTTGATATCCTTATCAGTTTGGCTTTGTGTATGTCGCTGGGGATTTCGATATAATTTAAAAGATCGAGAAGTAATTATCTAAAGGGTTAACGTATACTAAAATTGAAATTAACAATGTTTCATCATAATATGTAAATCGTATTAAAATGCAATTCAATAGTAGTTTAAGTTTGATGTTTAATAACGTTGATCATATGTTTGAATAATTAATATTTAGATCCTTTCCTGTTTAATCTTGTACTACATCGTAATTACTTTACTGAACATGCTTTTCTTGGGTCACATGCAATTTTATTGTGATTATCCAACAAAAAATTAAAGATCATTGATCAGTGATTATGGTAAGTATGAATACTGTTTAGAAATTTAATGATTTTTGCTCCTTTTAATATTGAAATTGTTATTATCATTATAAACATATAAATCAATTATTATGACGTATGTACCTTTAATAACACATTATTTTAAACAAATTTTTTCTTAGTTTATTGTGCGTCAATGTTTTGGTCCCTTTAAATGAACCGCGCTTAGAAGTCGATCGATACTTATCGAAGCAGCGTTTAAATACCTCTGCTGTGCTTTGTAGGTTAAATTTGAAATTTCTTGGTTGTTTAAAGTTTATTAAAAGAATTGTGCGCATATATATTAAAAATACAAGGTACACCACAATTATTTTATCAGTTTTCATTTATTTTAATCATGAACTGGAAAAACTGATAAATTATTTACAATACTTGCTCTTAAAGCTTACTTAACCTCTAAATATTTAATTTTTTGGGTATGGTTCATTTTAATGTTGAAATAAGATAAAAACTGTAAAAATAAAATTATTTTCAATATTTGAATTACTTATTGTCTCAATGATTTTATACAATTAGAATAATAAAATAATAAGCATTTGTATTGTAAATGAAATATTAAATCATGATTAAAAATGTTAGATCATATATTTATTAATTATGTATACAAACTAAAGTGTAAAATAGCAAATAATTAAAAATCATCTGTGTGGGAATCTTTTGTTTCAGATGGGTATGCCACATCATGCTCAATTTTTAGCCCGTACAGTCATGGTCCAAAATAATAACATTGAACAAGCAGCTCGTTTATTAAATAACATATTAGGAAAAGAAGAAATTTTGACCCAATACAGACGTAGCAGATATTATGAAACACCTTCACAAACAAGACGAAGAGTAAATTATGAAAAGTGTAGAGCCATTTATGATGAAGATATGGAAAGAAAAATTAACTTCATTTTAAGAACTAACAGAAAAGATCCATACCCTGGTTGTGCATAAATTACATTTATACTATACTTGAACGCTATTAACACTTATGAATGTGTTTAAATAGTACTTCATGGTAAAGTAGTTGTATGTTTATGTATCAATACAGATTGGCATAAATTAAAGTACTATTAGGAATTTGTTGAAACTTATATTTTCAATAAATTGGAATATAAATATGATAATGATCTACAATACAATACAATCCCTAACGAATTGTATATAGAAAAATGTTAAGAACTATTCTTTTGTAAATAATAAATATTGTGACAAATAAATTAACCAAAGGACTCTTAATTTTTGAATTGCAAAATTTTAAATTGTATTTTGTGTTTATGAAAGAGGATTGTGATTGTTAATATTAAACATGTTTCTTTATTCAAATGCATATTTGGTAAAAACATTATAGAATTAAGTAATAATGATTAATTAACAGGTATTAAAAAAGGAATAATAAAATTTGCTTATATCCTAAGATACGAAAGAGATGTGTGATGTTGATATGTTTACGAGGATATTCACCTGGCGAGGGTTTTGTGCGTTATGTTTACTGGCAAAATGTCAGGATATCCTCCTACGACTTATTATTCAACCAGGTTTCAAAATAAACCCGGAAGGCGGTTAGATTCGCGCGTTTTGACTACCGGAAGTGTACGCGACTTGTAAGGTCAAGTTCTGCATTTAGAGGACGCCTAAGAATGCAACGGACTTGCGACATAAATCTCTAACTTTGTGCCAACCTGGTAATCAGTCTCCAATTTTTTATATAAAAAATAACAGTTGAACACCTGTTAAAACGGTTTTAAAAAAAAGAAACCATAAGAATACTTCCTTTAAATTGAAAATAAAATAAAAAACAAAATGTTGTATTTGGTTCCAGTTCAATGACCAGAGCTATGAAAATATAATGGAGGGCATCCAGAGGCTGCACCCAACAATGCAATTTTAATAAAAGATCGTAATAGGATTATTAATGATGAATAATGTAACTGTGAGAAGAAAAATCAGCAAAAACGATGATTCCACCGACGACTTTAGATGGTAACCATTACTTTCTTTTTCCTCTATGCTGGAGTACTTGGCACTATCCTCCATTCGTTTCTGCTATCTATTCAATTTCCGCCAAGTTAGCGGACTGGTTGCCAAGAAAACCGACGAAACGTTTTGTGTTCTGGCCTTTTTCGTTTAAAGTGGAAAGTTAGGAAAGTAAACGCGGAGTTGCGGAAAAATAATTTCGGAAGGTCCTTTTTATTTTTGTGTTTTCTTTCATTTTGTGTTTTCTTTCATTCTGTTTTCTTTCATTTTCACGATTATTAGTTATTTAGATACATTCCTGGTACTTTTATTTAAAGCATAATATCACCACAATACGTTTATTAAGTCCTGACAGGCAGAAAAGTTCAGTTTTTGTAGGAGTGATTTGCACAGAATTTAATTCGTTAGTTCCGCCATCTGGCCGCTAGATGGCGCCACTTGTACCGTTTTTGGTGGCGCTGAGTTAAAAATGCAAAAATAATAAAAAATAAAGCTTCCACAGCATTGAATTGATTATTTTATAATAAAATAATGTCTCCGCTAGCTATTGTATAAGTTAGATGGCCGTAGAACTTCATTTACTTAACAAAATTCATCTTTTACGGGAATGGTATATGTACTACATATAGTTCGATTAGTTCGGTAGCGCTATCGCGAGTCCATGGACTGCATGTTTTTTCAATTTCGTTAATTAACACCTTTTGGAATCACTCATGACACTTTTCTGATAGATTTTTGGATGTAGAATACAATGCACGCGTCGAAAGTGCCAAAAAGTTGCTCATTTTTCGAAAAAACGCGATTTTTGTATGGATATCTAGATATCTAGAATAAAACTTGGAAACAAGAAAATTAACTTCTCCTTAAAAAATGAACTGTATTCTCTTCATGTCCCATCAGAAGGTGCAATTAAGCGTGAACGATTAAATTTTCAATAGCTTTAGTGTGGCAAACAACGTATTAAATCGTAAGGGCCAAGGCTACAACCCCACCAGCCCCACAACCCCGACGAACAGTCATACGTAGTCGATAAGTCGTCGATGTAAATAAATTCCTGAACACCTGGTCCGAGTACCTCCTCGCATATTATGTTCTCCTGATACAGTTTCGAAATTTCGAAATATTTAAACATTTATCTTGTATCGGGAGAATATAATAGCAAAGATGGTAGTACAATGTATTAGGAACTTATTTTACGCTTTTTATTATTTTTTAAAGGTGTATAATTTATTATACAGACTGTAGCATATTAATTGATCAATTTCAAGAAAC
Source organism: Anthidium xuezhongi (assembly GCA_022405125.1). Taxonomy (NCBI): domain Eukaryota; kingdom Metazoa; phylum Arthropoda; class Insecta; order Hymenoptera; family Megachilidae; genus Anthidium; species Anthidium xuezhongi. The sequence continues at coordinate 4,736,657 of CM039649.1, forward strand.
TAAACAACCAATACAATTCAATAGCATCAAAGTACCACCAGGTATGTTAACCTTAGCCTCTCTGATGTCTGAATTTGACCCTGGATAAACCTGAGAGGAAGTTGCGAATTTCAACTTACAATTAAGATGGATAGGTCGGAAGCAAGCAAAGTGTAGTGGAAACGAAGGAACGAAACAGACAGGATCCCAGGAGGGAGAGAGAAATCCAGTTGCAGGCAAACTGTCTTGCCAGGGATTCAGAGATAGTTCAGGATCGGGATTCCCAGGAGTTAGGCTAAACCGCGAAACGTCTTCTGTCCTCTGATTTTAAAGGGTCTTTCGATAAAAACGATAGTACTTTGAATCGAAATCAAACGAAAAATACTGCTTCATTCTAAAATACATTATACAATATCATTAAATGATCACATCATCATCCCAGTATCAGCGACGTGCACCCTTTAATTTACCTCTCCTTTTATTAAACATTCGATTATACAAAATTTCAGACGACCATCGACGACCGCCAAGTGTTAAACAAGAAAAATACGAATATTCGAAAAGTGTGTCAACGCAGAAAGATCGTTCGATTCAATTCCCCGCCGAACAACGCTAGTCAGGTTGATGTACAAAAGCAAGACACGATCCCCCATGCATATTCCAGGCTAGAGTTCGAAAATTACTTTGAAGCGTGTAGTTACTGTGCCGAAGCTTGGTTTTAAATATTCCAATTTGGCGGAACACTTCGATCATGATTGAAATACTGGCAAACTGTAAGCGTGGTCTGGAAGGTAAACGAGCTTTAGATAATGGAAGTACGCGAAAACTTTTGCATCGTCGAGTTTCAACAACTTGGCTCCCCTGACTTATCGCAGCTGTACAAACTGCATAATAAGAATTATACACAAAATCGAGAGGCGAGATGTTTCGTTTCGACACTTTATATGCACCGGAAGTCTGTTAATCGGCATTTAGATACTACGGGTAAAACAGGGCAACACCTTTGTTGGATGAAATGACTACTATCTTTATTACTCTCCCGATAGCTCTTTTTCCGCCTCGATGAGCCTCCACCATGTAGCGCGTTTTCTGTCAACACTCCTCGAGGGTGCGTGACGGTTAGGCGAGGGCTAATCTCGTTTAGACCGAACGGCGCCACCGAATATACATGTGTACAATGCTTATCCTAATTGCCGTTCTGTCCGTGCGAGAAATGTCGTGTCTAGATCGGTATTTTCGTCCAATTGGCTGGCTACGGTCGCCATAGTTACTAATATTGTTAATATTCGAGAATTATTTGACACTAAATCTAGGTTAAGTTTGGATTACGTCAAACATGACGAGTACCCGGCTTGGTAATTATTTGAATGTGAATCGATTAATTTGGTGATAATAATTATGTAGTCCTTCTATACACTTCATTGAGACGACTATTTTTCATAGTCGTCGAGCATGGTTGTCACTTGAAGAAAGCCAGAGCGATCATAAAGTTTGGGTTAATTCCAACTTGTGAAGTTTTTTCAAGAGTTACACGGTTACATCCCCCGCTGAGATATAGATATTGTCCTGAAAGTTTGTTGATATCCAGCTCCGGATTCATTAAATCATTTCGAGCGTCACAAACAGGAAGGAACTTCTTCTTGGACTCGAACTAAGTTTCGTATCATCTTTAAATAAAATTATGTATGAAGAGGTATGTAGCACTGTGATTTCATATTATTCCGATCTCGTTTAGAAATCTTTGGGCGAAGGTGTAGAAGGTTCAGAAGAAATGAATTCATTTTATATTCAAAATTTACTAATAAATTAGTAATTTATTAAATTACTAAATTACTAAATATTAATTACAGAATTTCTAAATTCCTAAATACTGAAATTAGTAAATTAGTAAACTCTTGAATTACTAAATTGCTAAATCGCTAAATTCCTAAATTCCTAGATTAGTAAATTACCCAATTACCAAATTACTAAATTTCTAAATTGCTAAATTGCTAAACTGCTAAATTACTAAATCAGCCAATTCGTTTTGAAATAATTACGAGTTCCCAGTAATTTTCAAACTCTAATCTTAAACCAGTCATCGTTTTGTTATTCGATTATAATAACATTAACTTCCGATGGTTTTATTACAGTTATTCGAAGATTAATGACTTTCCAACGAATCGTTCGTTAATAAATGACAGTTACAGACTAACGGCGATAACATCGTTGCTCTATTACACGAGTTTCACCAAACATCATTCAAATCCAATCAGTGAAATTATCGTGACGAAACATCGAACCCGATTTGCGTACCTACATATGTAAATACGTCTTTGATATCACGGTTTCGCGTCAGCGGTCTCCTGATAATATCCGTACTCGTGATTCGCGAATATTAACCGATTACGTGTTCACTGTTCCGTGTCACGTACAAAAAAAAAAAAAAAAAAAAAAAAAATCGCCCGGCACTTCCTAATAGTTCACATGATGCGAATGATAACCGTAAATAAAATATTTTATACGGGACGATGAATTTAATCGCTCCGTTTCTGTACGTTCGCGTCGGTTTCCAGATAAAACGATTCGAATAAAACATGAAATCACTTTCAGAAATCACAGGGTGTTTCGGTAGAATGTACACGCGTTTCGATACAGTGATAAAACTAGGAAGAGCGCCAAGGGACCCTGACACCGTTAAGAAACGAATCAATTTTCAAATTATCGCTCGATTAATCGAGGAGCTTTGTAATAAAAGAAAAGAGAATTGAATTTTTCGCGCGAATAGATTATGATAATACTACGTATAATTTATTACGTAAATATAGGGGTTGCAAATTCTTTTTTCGTGTTATACCTTTATATGATATTAAAATACCTTTATACGTTTTGATTCTTATCACCAAGAATTATAATTGTAGATTATAAATATTTTTTAAATTCGAGTTCCAAGTTGCTTCGTTCCTTCGCTTTTTATACTTTCACCTGATTGAAGCATTTTTATTAAGATACTAAAACACCTGTTATGTATATTACATACGTATCACTGCTACGCGACGACTTTTTGAATGTTACATAACTTTTCTTAATGTTTGAAAGGCGACTGCTGGATATTTCAATTAAAATCAGACCACCACGATTTTTCATTTCTTAAGAGGGTATAATTTAAATTACTGCTGTCTTCATCCACCGCTTCTACGTTCGACCGGAATCTTACACAAGCAATGGATTGCAAAATGCATTATGACAGCATCACCTTTGGAAATAGGTTAAAACAGGAACGAGGATGAACTGTTACAACGAATGTGTACACTTTTCTACGAGAAAGAAAGGAAACGACACAAGTAAATAGAGATTCAAAGGGATATGGGGCGCCGCGACGTCGCCGACGAAACGGCAATATCGAATGACGTGAGCCGATAATGCTGCTCAAATATTGCGGCCAAGGATGGGGTGATGGCGAAGAAAAACTCTTCCTTTTTTTATTGAAATTCTTGATAGTCCACAATCTTCACGCTATTTCTTTTTTTCATATTTTTAACTGCACAATATAAGAAACTGACATTTCAACCCTTAATTACTGCAAATGTTTCGTGTGGCTAGCGTCGACTTTCTGATACTTTTATTTAGATACTTTTACTATTTAAACAGTAACGCAATTGATATTAAAAGTTTGACATAATTTAACACGTATATTAGTTAAAAGTTAATTACACAGAATTAAAAACGTGTAATGACATATACTAAAATTTGAATCATTAGGAATTTAATTAATTAAGTTTCAAATTTGATTATTCAATTTGGAACCTTGCGTTTCCATTAGCAACTCAAAAATACTTAGTTACAAAGTAGCAAACAATGTACCATTGTAGATAAGGTAACATAGTATCCACGGTTTATCTCATGTTACTTTTTTGTCATAAGAATACCAACAGAATCATAATTAATTATTAAATGTTTTAATTTGTAAAATGTATAAATGGAATTAACCAATTAATTTCCAAGGATCATTGTTTACTATAATTTAATTGACCTGTAATACTATCATTATAATAATACCATGAACATTTAATTAAGATAAATGGTCGGTGAACAGAATACAAATTTTGCATCATAAAAGACGGGTTAATAATTACGGAAAATTCAATTTAAAAAATGACCGTGTTCACACCATACTGAAATAATAAATAGAACGAATTCGGCATTAATTTAATTTAACGAGTGTTCATTAATTGCAAACCCAGTTGAATGTCTGGAATTTTCTCCGAGTATAAGCATGCAGTTTTCGTATTTTAGATTTCGTTGATCAGAACTCGTTAAAAATTTATACAAAATATAATTGTTCGAGAACGGCAAAGCGTTATCACTGATAACATTCAAATGTAGTAATTACTTTGCAATCGGGAGATTATTATAAGCAATTCAAATCAATAATTGACCGTTTGAATGTCATCGTTTATGGTTGCATTATTATGTATACATCTGTGTTTGATAGTTGAATATTTTAAAGTAATATCAATCAGCTGTTCTACGTTAAACCACTAAAAAAAATCATAAATATGCTGTGCAAGATTAAAAGGTTATAATATAAAAGTATGGGATGGGTTGTATATCATACATTATGCATTGCGAGTTGCTGCTTTATTTTATAAATTATGCAGGTAGTGATTAAATGGGACTTACTCTCATCGATAGGTCAGAATCATCAAAAATGACGTCAATAGATATTCATTGGTAGAAAACTTCAAAAGATGTTTATCGTTTGAGTACATGTCAATCAGTACAAAAGATGATGCATTTGAGACAATAAATTAATCAAACACCAGAGACGAGAAGTTTTAATAAAAACAAAATGTATGCCTGTTTAGTTTGACTCTTAGAGTCAGTTCTTCCATTCATGAATTAAACAACACATCGTTAAAACTTACCTTAACTCGTAAACCAAGTTTTATTTATTTTTCCATCAATTAAATTTCGGCTAAACGTTTTTGTCACGTTTAGACAGACGCGCTGTAAACGAGACGTCAGACGAATAACTTTCGAAATTGAATTCATCTTATGTATATTCATATTTATTACTTCGTTTTAACGAGATAGACGGAGCCGATGAAAGCGAAACGGAGCTTAATTGAAATTTCGAAACGATATCTTCCTTTCTGATTATATTTTAAGGAAGAAACTGCGTTGTCGGAATCAAAACTATATTTTTCGAGATTTCACACCGATCTTGGCTTGTTTAAAATAGAATTGTTATTTTATACGCATCGATTCTTCGCGTTATGTTAAAAAAAAAAAATACCATTGTGAAGTTTTGAAGCTTCTTCAAATTCAACTTCTGAGCTCTTAAAAACATAGTTTTCCTTGTTTTAATATTTGCTACGAAGTCGCGTTACTTTCAGCCGAGACGAAAGGGGTAGATAGGACTTCTATAAAGAATAAAATGAGAAGAGGTTTGCTTGACATTTTTTTGCTTTTCATTAAATTCGAAGACACTTCAGTCGGCAAAAGAAAAGTAAAAAGTTGGGTTTGAATTTTTATTGGAAAGTTTTATCATTTCTTTCAGAAACTTTTAATATATTGCATTTCTGGCAATAAGTTAGTTAAAATCTTTGATTTAGTAGTTTCACAAGTGATTACTGTCATGATTTTCAAGTTCCAAATGTTTTGTACATCGTCTGGAATTGTTTAAACATTCATATAACTGGACTTCCGAATGAAATTTATCGTACAAATAAAAATGATATTAAAAAAGTAAACCTTGTCTTTGTCCTCTGTACTAGCTTAAGTTCATACCGCTACTTTTTTCTAAACGTAACAAAAAACAGTGACATTAATATTGTCCGTCTAAGCACCTTTCTTTACTTGCAGTATTTGCATATTTTACAACTTTATTGTTAGATGCAGTTCCAAAGTGATAGTTTTTGTTGTCTTTTATAACAGGATCGTTGGAAAATTTTAGTTTTAAAATGTATTGCAAGTACTATTTAACATCTATTATTAATACTAACAAGAATTTATAATAATGTTCAATGTAACTCATTTTTTTTGTTTTATTCTAAAAGATATTACACTTCTGAAACTAAAATTAATCGCTTTGTCCAATTACCTTTCTTCTTGAATTTGATGTCTTTAATTCGACTGGCAAGGAAACGTAGGCACGATTTAAAATTACAGCAAAAATTGAGTTCTCATATGAACAGAAAATGATCACAAATTTAATTTAGAGGGATAAATTGTCTATCAAAGGATACAAGATCCTGCCCGTGGTAAAATTAGAACAATGACACGTGGCTTCTGCTCATAGACGGGGCAGAATTCGCGTAGGGTCGTAAAACTTTACGAGTCTCGCTTTTGCCCCGATCCGCAACCACCCCGGGTTGTTTTCTGATGCGAAAACCTTGTCGTTCCCGATACACCGCGTTTACCTTTATTTCTTTTTATTTAATTCTTTATTAGACCGAACTGCACCCGCCAACGGCGAAAATTCGCTACCGCTGTTATTTCGTACGAATTCGGCACAGACACGTTGCACGATTAAAACTCGATCCCCCGTTAAACACGGCGAATGCATGTCTGGACTTTCGATCCTTGTGTAACGTAAGTATCCGTGTGGAATGATCAAGGACCAAAGTAGAGAATGACATCTACTGATCACGGTATAAAAAATTATTGCATAAAAATGTTAAATGTCTCTTAGATAAACTGACGTGTTTGTCTAAAAAAGAAAGAATAGTAGAATCTGCACGTGCGATGTTGGCAGTTCAATCATTTCGATCGGTTAAAAAAAGGGAACAATTAGTGCTGACTAATACGAAGTCTGGTTGGTTGAATTTAATATAATCTTAGACACAGTATCAACAATCATTGTCAATCGATCGTACGATTTCCTGGGGAAATTGGTGCTCCAAATATTCGTCTTAATACCCAAAGGTTACTAGCTCGATAATTAATTCAGCCTAATCACTAGGCTGTTAAGTTCAATAATTATTATTATTAAGTATTTAGTACTAATTATTTCAAATTTACACTAATATCAACGCTAATAGGTGTAACAGATGTAGTCAATACACGATACATGGATTTTAGTTACGATTTATCTGAATTATTTCCCAAAATTATTCTGTTCCCGTGCGGATAGAATTCTCAATTAAGCTTCGCCTTGGTCACCGGTTTGATGTAATCAAATTGGGAATTTGCATATTCCGAATTCGACCAACTAGAAAAACAGGACGCTGAAGTTGCATAGACGTATGGACGTACGTGCAAAATGGATTCATCGTGTATTTACTGGAATTTTCATGCTCAATTAAAAAAGCAGCGAAAGGTTGAACGGTGGCGAAGGTAAAAGGGACGGACGCGAGATTTCTTCGATAAATATTTTCGATTTTCGTATGCAGCGATAAAAATGAATGAATGAACTCTTATCTTTATCTCGTGTATCAAGAAACTGTAATCTTGTAACTTTGTTCCTCGCTTTAAAGAGGGTGATAAGGGTTTTTTAATTAAAACGTTTCTTGGGCGAAACGCCACACTAGCCGGCAAATCTCCCCGACGTATTCCCGGTTCCCTGGTAAACGTAATCTACTTACAGGGACCAATCCTCTTCTCACGTCACCGTTACGAATCTCTGTTCCTGTATCGATTAGAATTACGTATTTGTTACGTACAGTTCGTCTGCTTGTTTCGTTCTGTGTACCTTTAAATAATGTTAAGTATTGTCGATCGCAATAACACAACTTCGTTCGATGTTCGAATAGATAATAATTGAGTAATCACGGATACAATTGATACAATTGATAACGGAAATTGACTATCGGGGGGGCTCAATGAATACTGATTGCAGCATAACAAGAATCCGAAAAAACATGCGCGGACGAAAGGGTACAGATCGAAAATAATAATATACTTTGATAACAGGGTGGTACGATCGAACGTAGCTGTAATATCTGATAAACAAATTGATAAACGTACGGATTAACTTATTAATACTCGAAGTTACGTGTACGTAAAATTGGTGCTGTAAATTTTCATTTTTCTTGACGACTCATCTCTTTATCATCACTTGTATCGTATTTTCGATTTTTGGGAATCAATGGATTAATGGATTAATACCTGAACATACGTTTCCAAGATTGTATGACATAAGGTGTTTATGGAATACATTGGTTACAAATTGGTTAATTTTCTATATATTTTTATATATATCAATACGAAATTAAACATTCTTAGAAAATGAAATTGCCTCACTTTTGTAATCGAATCATCACAGTTATTACATACAAACATTTTCTTGTTATTGAAATAACGCGCGAAGCAATCGTTATCTATCGTTTGGAAATCAATTTCAGCAAATTGCTATAAACAAACATGTTGGTTACGACGGAATCGTGCAATAATAATATAAGTATTTTTGTTATTGTTAAGATTAATCATTTCACTGTAACATTCCTATTTTAGCGGCATTTGACGTCTGCTTGCCCCGTTTTTATGGCAACAGCCGTGTAAACAGTTTCATTTTTAGGAGGAACGAAACGAAACTTTCGAGAAATCATGGGCTTAGAATTTGTGATTTTTACATCAGTGATAACGAACGCTCACGGCAGTCGAAAAAATGATCGGAGACAAAATCGCAAGAATTATTGGACAAAAACTCGGTTGTATTTGCTTCAGAACTTGTTTGAACACTGAATGTTGCTCAAACAACTGTCGTTAAACGGTTACTTACACGCCATTGGGTAGGTTTTTTTGTCAAAAAATCGAAATTTATTCATGCTTTTAATATCATTGTACAACGTTCCTGTTAAAAAATTATTATGTTTTTCTGACCACCGTACTCCAGAGAATTAACTTGAAAATAAAATGTACAAAGTAATGAATAAAGATTACAATTTTTTATACAATATTTTATAGGCAAAAATGCTTCTTGCCTTGTACTGCACAATTAAAAATTTTATGATATTCACTAATGATAAAAAGGATGGAGAAAATAATCAATTTATTATTCATCGAAGAGTTTCCAGGAAATTTTAACATTTCGGCAGTCATTTATTTTATGGGCTCTGTGACTTCTGAAATTTTAATCATTTCCTTTTGATGCTCAACTAAAGATTGTTACCTAAATTATACTTAAGAGTTTCAGTTCATATTTTATCAGTTTTTTCTCTTTTTGGTGTAGGATTAATTGATTTGACAAATGAGTGACTTAACTTCCGTACCCTATAACAGTCATTCAGAATAGATCCTTCATAACTGTTTGAAGAATCAAAATAGGCGTCATAATTATTTTCAACCTTTGGTTAGGAATTGCATATCCCACAGTGTGTGTCATTTCTAAATATTGGTTTTATTAATCACTCGGATGTAAAGTGTCGCTATAGAAATTCTTCTAAGTTATTATACTAATCCATTTAGAGGTAATCTGAGCGGAAACCATGCAGCGGGTATAATATCATGAAATATGCGTAAATTGCTAAGAATTTTTCGGTGGACATGGAATTCCATCTGACGTATTGTATTAGTCTGATCAGGAACGAAGTTGCGTCACGCGACAACCAGGCGTGTCAGTATTCCGCCTAAATCCGCTAATTACCTGTCACTATTGTCCATCAACAATGAAACCCTGTTCTTAATTAAATTCTATTCTCCAGGCAACAGAAGGTCTTACTGTCGGTATTCTGTGCGAAGGCATTCAATTAATGATCTCGCGCATAGCCTCGAACGAAAGCTATAATGATAGCGGCGCCAGCGTTAGTTCGGCAGAAAACAAGATAGAACGTCATAGTTGTGCGCGAAAAGAGAAAGAAGCAGTTCTCTCTTACGCCCCACCAAACAAGTCCAGTGGCGTGAGCGATCCGCGCATGCGCACTCGGCGCACGCCTTTAAAGCTTCGTACCGCCAAAAAGCATTCCCATGAGTCAGTTGTGCTCAACCGGTCGCGAATTGCGGACTGCACGGTGTCGAGTATATTGATTTTACCTCTTGGTACGTTGAAATACGTTTGCCATACACCGAACGAATCGCGCGTGACGCGTTTATTCTGTTTTAATCGACGTTCCTTCACGGGGGGAATTATAAGGACAATCGTTTAGCTGCGAGGAACCCCAGTGTTCAAGGAACAGTCGATTACTGGTGCGCGAAACTGTTTCAAGATTTGCATATTGCTACTTCGTTCAAGTGAACCGAATACGTGACAGAAACGTCGTCAAAGGACATTAGAAATGAGAAAGCTCATGGAGAAGCAGCTGTCCTGGCTTGCCCTGTTGATGACTGCATTCTACTCTTGTAAGTAACTACCAATGATTCGTTTCGTTTTTTCTTTCGAACGTTGTTCGGATCGAACGCGTATCCTCAAAGTTCGATGAAACGTTGATGTTTTATGTGAAAAAATTCGAGTTTGTGAAACGACGTGTGCGATACGGTTACGTCGAAGCGACGGCGACACAATATTCGTTCGGAGCGATTTCGCGAAGTTAACAATCCGTTTTGAGTGCAGCAGGTTCGAACGATTGGCTTGGTATTGGAAGCATCGTCAGTGCGCGTTCTATCTTTAGCTATTTTCGGCCTATTCCTGGCGTGTTTTGCGATTATATATTCTCGATAGCCAAGGCATCGGAATCTCGTGAAGCAACTGCGCCTCGTGAATTTGTAAATTTTGTTTACTACTTCCGCGAGATCTCGGTGACTAACGATTAACTGACCTACACAGCAGTCGTCTTATCCTTGATTTCATTCAATCAGCAACATCTGGTGCGCAACATATCAGCCGCATAAACAGACCAATTTGCGAGTTTCGACATCGAGCTCGATTATCGTCTATGCTTACGATCTCGTTCTGTTACGTTCACGAGTTACAAGTGTTTCAAAACATTCAGAATTGACAGAATTATATTTTTTTATTGATCAATTGAGCAGACAGTTATTTCTAGTCGAAAATGTTTCTATCCCATATGTTCTTGTGTTTGAATACGATACCTTCGTTGTATCGACGTGTTGGTGTCGCGATATGGATTTGAAAGAAAAAAAAAGAAAAGGAAATTGTGAATTTGGCTATGATTGTTGAAGGGAAAGAAAATGATCGCGAAATTCTAGAATGGTCGTTTTAGAACAAGAACGTACGATCGGTCGGTTTTCTTGCAGTGCGATACTAAAATAACACGATACTTACCACGTGGGTGAGTCTCTCCGTTACATCGTACGAGATGACGTCGCGATCGTTGATTGGACGACGGGATGGGCGTGCGCCTGGCCTTACCTTAAGACCACGTAGCGATAGCTTCGAACCTCTTTAGAAAGCTCAAACAATTTAATTATTTAACTTTCCCTTTTCTTTTTTCACAAACATAGTCGTATCTTGGGTTTAGTTTTAAGATATAAAAATTTATTGATTCTGTTTTAAGTAGGTAGAATAATAAAAAATGCAAATTTTAAGGTTACGTATTCGCAGATTTAAAAATTAAGCATTTTTAGCATACTTTGTAAGTTAATTTGGTGCTATATCGGCTTTCTGGCTAAATGACTTTGGAATTAATTGACATTTAATTAAGATTTTAATTCAAGGAAAGTGTAGCTTAAATCCGATTTAAATTCGAATGAAATTAGTAAACTCAAATATTTTTAGTATAATTTTTAGGTATATTGGATTTCGGGGTACTATATTTAGTTTCAATTCGAATTTAAAAGAGATACATGTAATTTAAATCAGACTCCAATTTAAATTTGAGGAAACTTTAGACCAAATTTAATTGAACTATAATATAATACAACACTAATCTGTAATATATTCTCAAAATACTCGATTTTAAATATTAGTAACTTCTCAACGAGTGGATTGGTAAATTTAAAATTAGTATTTTTGGGTTTCACGAGTCGAGAACTATCAGGAGTTATATAAAAGTTTAGCTGGGTTTTGTTATCTCACATTCGAAAGTATTTTTATTGAGGTACATTTTAAAATGACCTTTTGTAAATATTTTATGAAAATTATGTTTATTCAATACGTATATAGCTAGAAACGGGGAGTGCTTCGATACATTTCAGAGCTGAAGCATATCAAAAATTCAAATCAAATTTTAATAATCCACTACGCAAATATACCGATTAGTATTCGGTATTTATGAATAACAAAACGTATAAATCACGTTCTTTATTCGAAGCGAATAAACGAAAAGATATGTTAACACTTTAATTGAATTGTATGAAAGGGAAAACCTGCTTGATAAGTCAGTTCAAATAAGGAAAACCGTATTTCCTCAGTGACCTAATATGTAAGTGCATCGCTTGGAGTCAATATCGATACCAGATCAAAGAACAAAATTAATTATTTTATACCGAATTAATATATGAACCCCTTCGTTCAATCAGAAATATTAGATATACTTTTTAAGAAATTAGGTTACTACAAGATTCCTAAGTTCCTGAAAGCACTATACGTTTATTTTCTCAATTTCTAAGAATTCAGATTTCTAGTTAAAAAATGTCCAGTTTGCTAAAAACATAATATCTTTTTTCCTAATTTCTAATTTCTAACCGGAACGAAAGGGTTAATCGGTGTCTCGGTTACGTCGCTATGTCAACGATAAGCGTACACACGAAACGAAACACGTCAAGGTTTTCGTCGATCCGCGTAAACGATGCTTATATTCAAGACTCAAAAAACATCCTCGGCTTCTTTTTCTCTGTTGGCCGTTCTCTGTCGCGAGGAGAGCCGGTTTCTTGCTGTGCATTCCATCGTGTTTGAGTACCCCGCCTTTCGTAACCGGCCTCTCGTATAGGTGTGCACACGCGAACAGCCAAGATAGACGGATGTCCGGTCATCAGTCTCTTTCTTCTTCCGCAGGGACTCGTTATTCCCGGAATGCAAATTGGAATCACGCGATATTCAGATTCAACCATTGTATCTTGAATTTGCCACTCATCATTCTGTTAACACATTATCCTCCCTCCTCAAGTCAAATAAATAACCATTCTCCACTTGTATCTCAGTGGTAGCTAAACATTAGGAGCAAACTCTGATTTCGTTTTATACATCAATTTTCGTTACTTCGACTGGCTTCTGAATAAATAAATCCCTTGATTTACGAATTAAATAAAAGCCATCTTCAAATACTATTTCTTTGCTGATTCAGCATTTGTGTAAAAATGATAAGAAATGATAGTTCCTGAAATAGCTTCAGGGGTATTAAACTCTCGAAGGTGATTTCATCCCTTAAACTTGAATATTCGTCTTTTATGTTTATCCATTGTACGAATTTACAAAGGTTTCTGTTAAATATTATTGAAAGGGCTCCTTTGAACGGAAAGATTGAAAGAAAAGGCATGTTTTTCGGTCAAAAAATACCAGTAGTTTGTTAGTGATTTTACAGGCTTTGAAACTTCCCATGCTCGATAAACCTTAGAGCTTGTTGTAAACCAAGTACCCGTTGAAAGTGCGTAATTATGCGATGTTCTTAAGAAAAATCTTTCTTTTTTGCTACACTCACAATGATCATGCTTCTTTTCTTTTTTCAAAAGAATCTTGTTAGTTGCGAGTCAAAGGATTCGTAACCGAAGTTGTGGAACGAGTGTATTATGCAAAGTATTGAGCAATGAATACCATGCGAATACCCCTTTTTTCCATTATACGTAAAAAAAAAGAACGTGATCTTAGACCCCAGCAATTGGATAAATGAATTTTAATGTGTACTTTGCCTACCGAAAACCTATCAACTTGGCTTTCCGGTGCCATCGATCGTTGACTGGAAATTAATTAACTAGAAATCGAATATATTGAATTGCAGTATAAGCTTCGTGATTGCATTTTTGCGTACGTTGCAATACATTTCAAGTAAAATAGTGATGAATTCTTACATCAAAGCTGTTACATTATTTCCAAGATTCCTAGGTAAAAGTGCTAATTAGAAATATTACTAATATTATTAATATTTAACAATTACTGGCCACTAAACTTAGATTACTTTGAACTAAAGTCCATGAGGAAAAATGAAGTGTACGTAAATATTCCCTTTAATACACACACTCAAAATCGTAGATTCTAGCATATACGTTCTTTTTTTTTCTAATATTGATAAGGACAAGTCGAATAAAGTAGTATTCTTTATGGATGAAACGGTGAACGGATAAAGCAAAGTGGGCAGAATTTAATTACGTCGAGGGGATTCTTCAAGAAGCTGTTCGTTAGGGAAGGTATTGGGATAGGTCAGTGCTTTGGCCGAGTCTTTCGCATTTCATTCGACTGATACTCTCGACTTTATACCTTAATCTCGGCTCTCGAAGTTCGCGCCAGCCATCGAAACTTTGTTCCTTGAACTATTGTTACGAATAACGATGCAGCTAGGATATACATTCGCCGGTTTACAAGTGGCCCCGTGTTTATTTTACTACCTCTGTTTCGTTGGAACAACTTCTACCCTTTGTTTCTTTATTTCATTCGACTTTTTTTTTTCGAACGAGGCGTAATCAACACGACCATCGGGCAATCCCCGGGTGAATATGGAAAATAATAAACCCGAAACTTTGTGCGGTATTCCGATCATCTTGATTTCGAGGCGCATCGATTGTATTGTTTCCGTTCGTTTATCTGTTCTATTCGTTTTGTTTCGCCTTTTTTTTTTCTTTTCGTTCTCGATCGAACGGAAAATCAGATTACGTTTGCTCCGGTCTGTAAATTTATTGTACCGCACATCCAGAACGTCCAAATTCCTGCAGATCGAAATAACTCGTTCGTTCCGACAAAGTTTTGTTTTCAATTCCTTAGAATTCGAAATTCGTATCGAAAACAGAATCGAAATACCGAGAGGAGATATTGCAAAGGGAGAAAGCAATTATCGCGAAGAGTTAATAAATGTCCGACACGATGCGAGCATTAAGTTTCCTTGGACATTTCAGAATTGAAAATTTGATATGAATCATTGATCGAACAATGTTTGTTCCTGTGTGTTTCTTTAATAAAGCTCGAAGCACATTTCCGTGAAATTCACTCATTTTAAAATTAATCCGTGTTATTAATTTCAATAGCGTTTCACCTGTGTTGAATAAGAGAGCGGTATAATTTAGTATTTTCGAGGTATTGAATATTGCCGCGTGATTAATATGCCCGAGAATTTTAGATATCTCTCCCGTTTTTCATGATTAATATTAAACTTAAAAGTACGATCGCTTTTTTCACCGTAAAATGATTTACTACCTCGCGCGATATCGTTCCTGTCCGAAATGAATAGTTTCTGGTTCAGTGACGTAGAAACTTGATTTGGAGCTTATTCCCCTTCGCTTTTCTTTGTCGAAGCATTTTCAGAATAAAGACACTTCCGTTTGATAGGTTGTTTTGGCGTAGTAACCGGACTCGTACGAAACACCGTATAAATCCAGTGTATTGCATTGTGAAAAGTTGAATATCAACAATTTGCTTTTGTTGATTAAATATCAAGCGTATGCGAAGGTTTTCACCTACGACGTGGTCAAAATATTAGGAATTATTTTTTTTTAAATTACCAATATAATTTCAATAATATTCGTAAATTTTAATCCCTTGTACACATCAGGTTGGTACATATAAAGTTTCATTTTTTCAAATATGATATGTATTCAACTAAAGTAATTGGAACGCGTCTCATTAATAAATTTTCAAGAATCGAAATTCAACAGTTTTTGCTCCATTACTGTCAACTTTTTATTCACGAAAAAAAGATTACCGGTAAATCTCTCTTATTCATTGATTCAAATCGTTTCTAACTAATCGTACACGCGTGGCGAAAGATACTTTCTTTTTTTACATACGATTTAATTAATCGGTAACTGATTAATGAACAGCATTTACTATTCGAGATAAATCTTCATAAAAGCGTTATCATTCTGAAAGGAGTTCGTGAAAAACGTCGTGAATTAACAACGGTCTAATTTCGTATCGGACTAGCGACGATGGAAATAATTTGTCGGTCCATTTCACGGAATCGTTCTTTAATTTAATGATGCTGATACGCTCCTACGGTCTGACAATTCTCCCGTGTGCCACTTTGACTTTTTACAATTTATTTTGCTTTTCGCCCGTCCTCCGAAAATGCAAACTCGTAGCGGGCCATTATCTCTCACGGACGGATTGTAATTTGCTCGATGAAAAGGTCATTCCGTATCCGGTCCATGTGCGCGCGTTATCTTCATTATTGTCATTCCCACTGTGATGAAATTCGCTCAGATACTGACAGCGTACGATGACAACGTTATCATCGTCGTTTTGTCTGTGGAAGATAACGAATGTCGGGACGACGAACTTTTGCTCTAGGTATTCAGTGATTTTTATGACAATTCGGTCATTTAGATTTCCTGTTTAAATAGCAAGTAACGGAAATGGGAAAATCTTAAAAATGAAAGAAGGCTTTGGGTAAATATATATTTAATGTACACGCGGGTATTCGTTTTTCAAGGGCGTATATGTACGTTCTTCGTATCAAAAGGGTTAATATCTCGATGTTGTATCCAAGGTGATTATTAATAGCTGACCTCTCCCGTGTTGCGCAGCCTGTATAGAAACAGCTTGCGAATCAATACGAACTGATTGTTATTATTTGTATTGTTCGATGTTAACGATGTTGCGATTCGATCGCTTGGAATCTCTCGTGTTTGATATTGTTGCGTCTGCATTAATTCGACGTACTGTGAAAATAACAGTGTTTGTTTGAACATACAGTTACCTACATTTTCAGTCATGCTATGCTCAGTACGTTTTCGTCTTTTGTTTTTGATACTTTTGTTGCGCCGCGAATTCAACGAGTTAATTTTAGAGGAATTTGGTGGCAGGTTATATATTATTTGTTCGTGTATGTTAGTTATGTATTAAAAAGGCATAGGATCAGTATTGGCTACAGTTTGTTATATTTCTAGTTCAGGAATTAGGGATTGCAATTTCCTTTCCTAGAATAAATTATTTAAAATTACTCTGCGCCAGTTCTTTTGTAAGCTTTTTAGTGGTTGTTGGTATATCACTGTAAAAATTAAGGGTGAAAAAACAGTGACTTTGTTTACATGTTATATCAGTCAGTTTTCTAATGATCAATCGTTTGCTTGCGTAAATAGGAGACTGAAACGCGTCTGTGACGCACGATAGTGTTGCTTCGCATCGAATAAAGTTTTCAGTCGTTTCATTATTGAATATTGGGTTTCTTGGATATTGCAAATTCGATAATTCAATAATTAGTATTATTGTGACTTATACATAGCAAGTAAATTGTAACGTTGTGTTGCAAATTAGGAATAAAAGTGCATTCAAATTGTTTCTCCGTTTCTTTTCGAAAACAATCTCTATAAAAATATTTGAGAAAGAGCACAAAATTGAATTGAAACTGTTGAATTCGAAACGAACGAAAATCCTCTGTTACGTCAGTGTCATAAATTTTTGACGATAAAATTTCTTCGTACTTTGAAAAGTGGAGGAAATAATTAGGACGATGGTGTAGGGTGACTCATGCAGTGGCCGAAGGATAAACTACAAACAGTCGATTTCGTTATGTTACGATCCCAGACGGGCTATTACAGGATCATTAACAGATTTCATTAACCTAATGCACCCTTGTGGTCTGGACTGGTGGTGTTGTTCAGCTTCTGTTCGCGACGTTCCCCCGTAACCACCTTCATTACTATTGTGGGACCTTCGGACCTAATAATAAGAGGAGTCGCGGGGATCGGGGATGCGCAGCAGTGGACAAGATAGCTAACTACAGTGCGGAAGGTCAGAGTCGGATTTTCGCTACCGGTTAATCCTATTTTCCACGAATTTCTACCAGGGTTCTCGATTTCAACCTTCTAGCTGAGTAGACAAAAATTACCACACCACCCCCCCCAGATATAAGATGCTCCAAGAGATGGGATAGTCGAGGATATCGATTTGGGAACCTATCGTTTTTTACAAAAATATTCATTCATTTTTTACCCTATCTTACAAACCGTGAAACTGTAATTTATTTAATCTTTGAAACGTTAAGCTTTTTATCGATGTCTAATAAAAATAGGAAATATACGAAATGAATGAGAGATGTTTCGCAATTCGAATGATTTGCAACGTTTGCCAGCGAAACGTTAAAACTGTAAATCTTTGATCGCGTGAACGTTTAATGTTTATTCATCGATGCATTTATTAATTCTGAGTAGACGTTCAGAGGCGTTGCTCTTCTAACTGTTTCGTTTGTTCTTTTCACGACTAGGGAAAAGGTAAAATGTACTTATAGCTGTTGCTACTAAGCGAATAGATAAATGCGGCTGTTCCGTACGTAATACCGATTACTTGTATCTGGAACGGTCTGAGTTCAGTCTGCCCGGTACGAGTGATAAGAGAAACATTCATTACCTCGTAAACAATTCCATTGCAACCGACATGTGTCCATCGTGTTATCGTGATTAGTTGTTTGCCAATTAGGTTATTATCGTACGAGTAATTTTTATGCAATCGTCCGTGCGGTTGCGTCTGGCGTGTATCAATCGGACTGATTAAAACGAGGAAGTCTAGCCTGAGAAAATTGCGTAATTATCGAATCTATTAACTTAAATTATTCTACAGCTTGCGCTCTGTATCCATACGATTGTGATCGATAGGCGGATTTATTGATCGTTCGCGGGCAATCAACCTACATCCCGAGAAAATCATTGTAACGACTTCTTCGGTAAACACATTGTTTTCTCACCTTCCATTAACTGTTAAGAAACGAAGACCATATTTTTTCACACGTAAATGAATAATTTCACAGTAGAACAAATTCAAGTATTCAAGGGTTAAAATATAAACTTACTATTCTAAGCTGTTATGAATAGTTATTATAAAAAGGAAACATTGCTGTTAAAGTAATAATGCGAGGTACTAAACTAAAAGTTTAAGTTTGTAAATTAACCGAAACCATTCTTAATAATTGATATTTTAATATGATTTTGCTGCACACGCTCGTTTTCATTACGGTATTCAAAGCTTAATGACAATGTATCTCGATCTTTTCTAATGAATCTTATCATCCAAGTAGCGGAAGTTGCAATTAATGGATGAAACTAAGCTCGTCGAAGGTGTGATAAGGAGCAAGGGAGGAAGGGGGAGGGGGAAGAGGGAGGATCGTGTCAGCTAGAAAGTTTCATTAACCCGATACACTTTCACGGTGTTACCGTCTGGGCCGCAACCTGGAGGTATACACGCATTCATAGCTGTCGCGTTCTAATAGCGATCAAAAGTTGTTTTTGTAAATGATATTCAACTCTTGTATGGAGTCTGCGAAATTATCGTTAATTTTCATGAACAAATTTCAGCTCAAAATCGATTCAGTGGCTGTTTGGGGATTAACCCTTTCCACGTTTAATCCACAAATTTGTATATAATTTACAGTCAATATTGAATATTGTTATTAAATATTAGGAATACAAATCGCCCCAAATCCTAAAATAATCACGAATATTTTCACGTCGTTTCGTTAGTATACAATCAATTATCCAAATAACGCGTCAACGCGATTTCCATTTTTTGTTTTGTAAGTTTCGATTGCAAAAAACCAGTTGTATACGTCAGGAATTTCTAACGTCATAATGTTTTCTAAAAATTATTTAAACACATCATAAAAGAGTGAAATGTCGTCAGATAAAAGTGCAAATTTAAAAATTTGCAAATTCGTGCACAGAACCGATCATCGCATCGCGGAAGATTCCTGAGAAATCCCGCGCGACCCTGATGCAAGAACAAGAAAATCCGAGCAAAAGTCGTTTAACTGTTGATAATTTCCATAAAAATCTTGGATTACATCAGAGGTTCACACAGATGCTCCTCGTACGACACTATCGGGAACAGTAAACTGCTTACGCGGCAAGAATTGAAAACGCGTGTAATAATTTTCGCTTAGTCACAAAGAGTAAAATGATCGCATTCTGTGTGCATTAGAAACGGTAACCTGAAACCCCAGTTTATTTACTCGATTTGTAAATGTCAAATAAATTTCATTCATTTCTTTGACATTTAACATTGTGCGTCAGTTTGATTTTTTGCTCATAAGCAGGAAAAAACGTCATCAAAATTTCAAAAGAAATTTACATGAATTTTTATTCGTCAATTGGGTCCCCCGTTTTAACCCGTTGTCTGGTGTGATCGATGACCGGTGTTTCGAGCCTTTTATAATCAAATACGTAGAAGAAAAGAAAAGGAATTTTTTGGTCAATTCATGACACGTGTTATAATCGTAAATACTAAATTTGTTACAGAATGGAATAGACCTACCGTGTTACCGGAGGGTTGATTATACGGTATAACATATCAAATTTCAATTGTCAGTAACGAAAGGTAGAAACATGAAGGCTTAGCCATCATCAAATGTATTTCGATTATTAAGCAAAAGAAATTTTAAACGTAACACTTTGAAATTTTTTAAATTAAAATGGAAGGTAGTTCAAAATTCAATTAAAATTAATAGCTCTCTGCATGGTCTGAAAAAGCAATTGGTACCAAACAACTTTTGTTCGAAGTGTCTTTTATATTAAAAATAATTTCCAAATAAATTCAGGTGGTACATTTAAATGGCTCATACTCTACTTTGATATCATACAGTACATTGAACGCGTGTCCCGTGGGGTTAAAATCGTCTTCGCTAAAACATATGATTGATCTTCGTCCACGCGGTACTCAAACGGTTAAAAGTAGAAAATTTTGAAGGTTCTGGTATAGTTGTGGCACAAATGGCACGCAAGTATGCGCGTGTATATCCAGTTAACGTACGCGCTGACGCAGCGATACGGGGCCGGCATGGTAATTGTGTCGAGGGGGGCAAGGGGGGGGATCTTATTTATAACGAGACGGGACCATCGTACGATGCTGGCACGACCAATCGCAAGGCATCTCGTGGTCTGGCCTTGCGGACCGCTTTGCCGCTTTGCACGCACACGCGTGAATCCGCGCGATTCGGTGACGCCATCAAAGCGTGCTGTTCCTCCAACTGTGACCTGTACTTATGCGCTCACACGTGGGCGCTTCGCGTGTGTACCTAACTCACGATTTTCAGTTGAGTAAGCCTGGAAGAAAGTTGTTGCGACAGATTTCTAGCGCCGTTGACCCTCGCTCGACGCGATGGTTGGGGACGCAGACGTCCCATTCATCCGGATATGAATTAAAAAATTTAATTATATATATCGCGCGTATGTCTTAAAATTGACACTAAGGGAAGAGGTGATTTTTTTAACACTAGGACCACCGACTCGGTGTAATGTACTAAATTGGGAATAAAATAGGAAACGAAGTAAGTAAGGGATGATTCTTTATAAAAACCAATTCACATTTTAATAAATCTTGTAATTTCAATGGTTCGATATTTTTGAATAAAAAAAATGTCATAAAATGACAGTTTTTATTAATTACCTCGAGAAAAAGATTTCCAATAATCGACCTTTGATGTGGTCTGACAGGCGTAAGCATTGCTGCAGCCAATTAACGTAGCAACATCAAAACATAATATATACAAGAGACACAGATTGTAATTTAAAATATAATTTAATTAATTCATAGATTTATGTCTTGTCACATACAACCTCCCTTATTTAAATTTGATTAAATATGATTTTATGATCAACGTGCTCTAATCAATCGGAGGAGTATAATTATATTTTGGAAATATATTTCATCTGACATCAGTGATCTGTACGATAGTTTTGGAATGTCAATTCGATATTGAAATTGATCATAATTATACGACTAATTATTCACAGAAATCTTTTATTCGTTGCAAAAAAATCGCGTCCTATGTTTGGCTACTATCCTAAAGAAATGCCCGTTAAAGGTCGACAAAAATTCCGCCCGTCGGTCCAGTTGATCATAACAGGCGAAATCTGAGTAATTAACAAAATTTCCGTCGGTTCTCGAGCGATGAAACGTTTCAGCCTGCTAAATTCTCTTTGCGCCGCCCGCTCGAAGGGAGAAATACGCCAGCGAAGTAAAGCTGCGCTTGTTAAGTTTGTTCGAGCGTCTTCTTGGATTTGTGTGCACAAAGAACATCGCTGCGAATCATGGTCCCGTATTCCATTGACACTGACTCAAATCCCTCGGGAGTAGCAACTAATTATTCCGCCGCGAGAGAAGGAAATTTTGGGGAACGCCTTGTTTGAGGTTTCCTCGGTTGACTTAATTCTTGAAAAGCTGACGTTGTCGTTCGTCGGGTTTTCAATCCGAGCCGGGTAGAAAAATTTACGTTTCGTGTTACATTTGCAACAAAAAAAGATCTACGAAGCTCCCCTATTAATTCTGGATGTAGCGAACGAAGCTGTTACTCAGCATTCGTGAAAATAATGACACGTTCCTTAGATGTACACTTGTCATTTATTAATTAATAATAGTGGCAAGACGGAATCGTAGAAACTCCTTGAAATTTATAAATTTATTTCCGACAAATATATTGAAATTCGTTTGGATAAACATTGTAAATGAAACAGGGTTACTTATTATTATTCCTTGGATAAATTCTCTGATTCGAAAGTTATTGGAATGGTGCCCAATGTTACTGTGCTGAAAGTTTTCTACAAATTTCAGATAGAATATATCTACTAACGTTATTACTAACAAATGGCTGTACAGTAATTGCAAATTACAAATGAAAATCTACCAATCAATATTACAATATATTCTATAACCACAGATATTTAATTCTTATTCGATGTAAAATACAGATTTAGTTGATACACCTAATGGTTTTAAGTAAAATGCTACCTTAAAATACCAATCATTATACAGTTTACTCTAATTTATCTTTTACGACTCCGGATTAAACATATATAGCTTTAAAACAAATTGAATTTCGGTGGATCGTGTACACACGGTCAAACGAGGTCGTATATATTTCTGTTAATCTGCATATACGGCCAAAATTATTAACCCCTCGATATAAATAAATAGATACTAGTATAATAATAATAATACCGATATTACTTGCGAGCCGTAAAATTGAAACAATTTTAAAAGTCGCGACATATAAACCCATATAATTTTACTAGAACTTGTAAAAAATGTATAGATTGTCCAGTAGGTATTTAAAAATCACGTGAGTCGCTTAGAACGCGTAAAACATGCAAATTAAGATAATATTCTAAATTACCTAGGCATGTAAAGTATTTGCATAAATATATCTTGATAATGAAAGCGTTTCGTTTCTCTTACGTTAGTATTTATTATATGTTTCCTCACACGTGTACCTTTAAACTTTATAAATATTCATACATATAACAGACTTAATTATTTGCGGTTTCGTGTCTGGTTTTGGCGCAAGGACTTGAAAAAGTTCAAAACGCTTAGAAGTTTCTGACCGCTAAACAGAAAGTAATGGGAAGACTATTATTTATATAAAAAATAATGTTTGCCAAATATTTTTTTAAATTTTTAAGTGGACTGTTTATAATGTATTAATATTTTTAATATTATTCTATACTTATTGCTTTATATAATATCCTGAAAGCAATCTACATTAAGAGTGTTAGAGGAGAAACAATATTGAAACGTCGTCAGTTGTTCACCCCTTTGTATTAACGAATGGGGCTCGCGCAAAGAATTATCGTTTTATTCAGGAAGTATGATATTAATCGTTTCAAAGAAAATTGTCACGTGTTCGGTGGTAAATGACGGTGGCTCCGTTTACGGGCTGACTTTAAAGGACGAAGAGGGTGGTACGGTTCCATTGTCTCTAGTAAATCGTGCCAATCCAAAGTTCTGTGTGTGCACGGTTAGTGTGCGCTACGCGAAATTACTATCGTCGGTTTATCCATTTTGTCTTTGACGCGTAATACATGCAAGACAACGATCCTGTGTTCGTGTGCTAGCGCATCATCGACACGAGTACATCCGGAACTGAGAGAATTACATTTTCCCGCCAACTTGAGGCGCTCAGTGTTTCCCTTTTAATTATAAAGTTTATTTTAATGATAAAAGTAAGATTGTTACATTTCAAATTATTATAATTATAAACGTCGATAACTATTGAATTTCTGTTCTTCGGGGTGTAAGATTGTTTAAATTTTCTGTCATGTCTGAATGCGGATAAGTATATTAAATTAATCAGACAATATGACGTTCAGGTAAACGGATATGAACTTTCATTGCACTCTGAACAATGCATTATTAATTACGAGACGAACTTTTTAAACATAGGATACAAATGCTTATATAACGACAGAGAATATAAGAATGTGTATATAGATATATGATAACACATCATATCTACGTTCTTGAACCTTTTTATTAAAAAATAAAAATTAAAGAAACATCATGAATAATAATAGAATAAATATCCTTGTTCATGTTACTGTTTGCACGTGTACTTTACGTCTCACGATAAGAATGTTTGAAAAGTTCGTACACATACATCTTAATTTATAATACGACGTTTAGAGTGCAGAGGGAGACATGCAGAGTATTCAGGGTGAGTCTCGTTATACGAGGACTTCAAATATACTCATAAGTTGTTCGTTGCATGGAAAAATACTTCAAACAAAATTTGTACGGTTACCTTACTTTCTTATTGAGATAAGGTCTCCTTTAGTTTTTCAAATGGAATGTCTAATATTTTTAATTCTTCTCTATTTTAAATGCCATATTTCAAAAATTCAGTGTATTAGCAATTTTTGTTGTAATTATT
Source organism: Anthidium xuezhongi (assembly GCA_022405125.1). Taxonomy (NCBI): domain Eukaryota; kingdom Metazoa; phylum Arthropoda; class Insecta; order Hymenoptera; family Megachilidae; genus Anthidium; species Anthidium xuezhongi. The sequence goes on from CM039649.1 coordinate 4,761,232, forward strand.
TTTTCATATCTTCTACAGTTTCGAAGGTATACGTGGAAATAACGTAACACCTCAATTTCAAGGAGTGTTTTCACCCTGAAGGACCGAAATTGGGCAACAAAAGAAAATTGCCTAATACTTCCCCCGAGGTCTCCTACCAACCCTGCATAGTTTCTTCGGGTTACAAAGTTCCCTTTCTGAAAATTGTTAAATTTCTGAAAAATTTAATATTAAATTGTAGTCGACCCATTATTAGTTCTAATAAATTAATAATCTGTGCAAGTTAAGGCATCCAATCTTTGTAAATTCGTCGTTCTAACATAAAACAGTTACAAGTCATGAAAATTCTACTGCCATCGCAATCGGAAGCGAATTAACAAACATAAAGGACCTTCTGTGAGCTAATCCATTTGCGTTCCATAAGAGTTGTACCTTTATTCGTTGTTATAGGATTATGAAATGCATGCATGCTCAAGTAAGCAGAAAATAGAGAACCAAAGCATTTATAACTTGTACGCTTCCGAGTATTCGATAAAATGTGCAATCTTGATAACAAAAGAGACTTACTAATTTAATTTCTAAAAGTACAAACCATTCTGAATCTTCTTTTAAATGAGACTAATTACGACAACTTTGTCCGAGAAGACATTTCTGCAAAAATGAATATGTTTCTTAGAAATTTAATATTGATCGAAGACACGTGTGTGCAATCCCCAGGATTTTCCTCGAATTTTCTTGAAATGTAACTTTCAAACTAGAAATACAATTACAAATTAGGCCGTTGTTAAAACAAAATTTCGAGAAATGTACGTGCATAGAATCCTCGGAAGTGTTTGCATAGACAACTCTAGGAGCAAATCGAGATTGGAATTAATTAAAGCTGTGGTTCTCGATGTTGATTCTGTATCTGTATCTTGTTGATTCTCTATCTGTATATGATTCTGAATATTTTAACGAAGATGAACGCGGCGAAAGAGTGAAATGCAAAGATGTGGTGTAAAAGTTTCAAAGTTTTATGGATACTTTCGAAATGAACCGACAACAACGATATACACGAGAGCCCGGTGTACTCAAAATTGGCCGAACGTTTCGTCACGATAAAATTCCAAGATTAATTTGTTCGAGTAGAAGTTGCTTTCGCGGAGTATAATGCCGGCTGGCAATGTATTCCGAACGAGCCCGGCAACTCGTAGTTGGATAACTTCGGCGAAACTTTTAATCGCTCGATCCTTTAGCCGCGCTTTTATGATCGTGGAGTCGCTTCGTTTCGCGTTTAACGCATTACGACGACGGATAATTACTCCTCGTGTGCCGAATCGACAGTCCCGTACGGGGTTCGTTCGCCGGGAGGGGTGGATGGTCGATAATCGGGAATCAATTCTGTTCCCATGCGCTGTCGAGACAAAATCCTTTCCCCCCCACCCCCTAAAAGGAATAAAAGAGAAAAGGAACGTGTAGGTGGATTGATGATGTCGAGCGGCGGAAATTATCGAGCACCGGGAGGAAAAAGAGAGCTCGATCGCGCGATTCCTGCTTGGACAAATATCTCTCGATTCCTCGTTTCTTCGTCTTCCGTTCCCGTTTTCGCTCTTCTTCGCCTCGAACAGTCGGTGCCAGCAAACATTAATTCCTCCCTAAGCCCCGAACAACGTTGGATTTTTGTTCGGCCACGATCATTAAAATAACGAACGAAAGGGTAGACACATCCTCGACAGTGAGCAGAAAAAGATTGAGGAAGTAGAAAATTGTAGCGAAGACGAAGGAATTGAAATCAAGAACGGTTTCTGGTAATATGGAGATCGATACAAAAATATCTGAGGATGAAGAACTTTTAAGATTTATTATCCACGAGTTTCCTGTTTCATTTTTTTTTTTTTTTTTGGCGGGGGGATAGTAACATTCCTGTCGTGAATTAAAAAACTCAGGGAAGGTTTAAGAATAATTTAAAAGAATACATGGATGAACAGACCTCTGTAGTTAAATGTTAAATAGCTGTTTCTTATTTTAATTTCAAATGGAATTTACCTGGCCTTGTCACGTTGTCTCATTGAATGTCTGTGGATGATTGAATCCGTTCAAAATTATGAATCGAACGTGAAACCGGAGAGAAAAATGATCCTTTGTCGGTCGAAATTAATCTGTCTTTCGAGCTTGCAGCGGACGCAGGAGTGTTCTATTTGAAAGTGTATTTCGTAGTTGTACAGGTGTGATGGCCGATATCATGCTGCGAAGTGCATCAACCTGCGTTCGACGTTGAAAACTCGAATTGGCTATCGTACGCCCTGAGCGGAAAAAAGAGACTGAAAAAAGAACGTTTGTTCTGCTTCCGATCCGTGAAAAACTGTACAGAGTGGCTGGTGAAATCGTTCCAAGTCATACGGTAATATTTAAACAATGCAAATAATTTGCAGCGTACAAAAATATCAGTTTTTGACGATTGCTTAATTATTTGGAAAACGATTAGGACGAATGAATGAAACTGTTTCTGGATTGCCGTTCGATGGTTTACCTTTGCTTGAATGAAAAAATAAAAAAAAAAAAATCGAGTTGTACGCGTTTCGTGATATTTTGATAAATCAAAAAAGCGGTAGATAGGACATTTTAATGCGTGATGCGTGTTACAGTCGAAAAAATTGCAAAAATAAACAAAACAGTGGGACCAGCGATGCGAAAAACAAAGATTATTATATAAAACGAAAAATGAAATTTCAGCCGGTAACAAGCGTTGACCACGATTGAACAAACACGATACATTGAACGTGCGACTGGTGGAAAAAAAAAAAAAAGTTCACCAACAGAGGAATGGTTTATTTTACTCGAAAATCAAGCAAAACCGTGAAAAGGAAAAACGTTAATTAACCGGGAACGGAGAAAATTGTGTCGATTAATCGACGATCACTTAACCAATTTGAATGGTTAAACGGTTAACCATACGGCATTGCTTCCTATCATTGCGTGCCAAACGAGATTACACGCACAAGCACTTACCAACGAGTATCGATTCAATGGAACGCAGGACAATTTCGGGCAGAATTTGAATTCAACCATATAATCCCAACGCAGGAGCGATTTGTTGCGCAGTGTCCTGTTAAATTTCTATTTTTTTCTTTCTTTCTTTTTCAATTACTCCTTTCCATTCGTTTAGAAAATTGATAGAATTTGCAAGGGATCTGAATATTCTGAGATTTTTAATCCCTTTAAATAATTGAATGTGATTTGTACTACTGGCTGGGTTACCTTTCGATTAAAGTTTTATAAAATTTGGTAGATCACAATTTCCAAATAAAATAAACATCCCTTACATTATTTACGATCATTTTTGTATCATTTTTGTAATTACTAGATTGATAATTAAACATTTAGCATTGACTGTAGAGCACCCATTGCTACGTGGCAAGGTGTCAAGTATTTCCATGTATATAAAAATGAGATTTGCACATGAAAATTCGAACTGATAGGTTCGATATATAAATTACTGTAATAATTATTTCTATCTATCTTTTAAACTTTAATTGTAATTTTGAAAGTGGCAAATCGAAGATAAAGATCGATTGAAAAATTATCGCACGGAAATATCGTTTGGTGTGCTGTGTTCAGTGTACGGCTTTATTCAACAGCGTGCTCTGTTCTCCCCCGATGATACAGCAGGTGATTCAATAATAGTCAATCTCGTGAAAAATAAGAAAGACGAAATTTATATTCAAATTCGACGACGTGTCGTTTTTGGGAAGATTGAAAATGAATATTTTGGGGATGCCCCTTTCTGTAACATTTAAACATTTAATTAATAAAATACAGTACAAAGGATACGATTTAGCTCATCAAATTTTATATTTTACTATTTAAAGAAAAAGATACTTCTTGTGACGAAAGGGTTAAGTACCAAATTTAGCACAGTCAAAATTAAATCTATAATTTCTTTGCTCATTGATAGATAATATATTATTTAGTGTATTATATTTTTATATAAGCAGAAATAAAACAGAAATATTTTGGTTTCATTTTTTTAATTTCAATTAATTGTTTATATTGTGTTCGATGTAGAATTAAAATTCTTTTATAAATGAATTTGCCCCACTTTCACAATAATCGGCTCGTACGTATCCTGCGATTTGTAACGAAGAACAAGTGGTATATTGTTGTAATATTCAGGAAACGTGAATGCATGGATAAATTAAAAAAAAAAAAACAATGCGCATTTGTATTTCTATTATTTACACAATCTTGCACATTTATTTTTCAACAAATCTATTTTTTGAAGCGTTATATTATGGAAAATGTGTTACAGCAAAGTGTGTCGCACAATTTGCGCAATATTTCAAACTGTCGATGACAAATAGAATTAAATGATTCATTTTTTTTTTTGTTACATGGATTTGAATATTTCTTTATTAAGCAGATTGATTTTTATTAACATTGAACGTAAAAAGATGTTTAAAAAATGGTGAATACGTAAGATATTTCAAATTACATTTCAAACTTGTACAAAATGCATCAGCCTTTTCAGTCAATTTTTTTGGTCACTTTAAAAATAGTAACTACAAAAAAAATTTACACGTGACGTTTTGTCCTTGCAACTTTTTTTAGCTTGAAATATTCGCGAAATAAAAGTAACACAAATTCTTAAAAATAGATTGAATAGGAATGTAATATTTTTTTTAATTAATGCAGCACGGTTGCGTCAATCTTTCGTTCGGAGATCCTTTCTTTATTCCGTCACATCGATCGGTCTATTGATTTTCGAAATCGAAACTCTTTTTCGCCTAAACCGAAATGGCGACGGAAAATTCGGCGATACGAAACGCAGGAAACGCATTTCCTGGATACTTAACGCTCGGACGGCGGGCCGCCGGGGTCCGTTTGGGCCCAAGTAAAATTTTCTGTTTATTTGTAGTGATTGATTACTTTTATTAGTACAAGTAACATGAACAATAAAGGAAAGAGTAATATATACAAATAGAATTTGTTTATTATTCAGTTTAAATACAATTTTTTATTTGCCATTCGTTTTATAATAAATGTACGTTCCACTCGCTTCGAAATCGCAACGGTTACTGAAGGGAAAAGCAACCGCTGAGAAAATCAAAAGAAACTGCGCCGAATATTGCCTACAGCGGCGCGAGGGGGGGGCAAACGGACCCGAGCGTCGCCGTCCGAGTGTTAATGATGACGAACGAGCGTGGTTATTATCACGGTGTATCAACGACGGGCAAAAAACCATTCGTTTAAATTAAGAAAGTTAATTCGGATTTAATGGTGTTTTGTTTGGCCGGTCGAAACAGGTGGACACGGTATTCTTTCCCTGGCCTTTTGCAGTTTTTCCCTTTTGTACTTTATTTTTTTCACGCATCACGACACCAGGCCGAAACCAAACTTTCTGTAAATGATTCGAGCTGCTTTCTTTAATCAGAATTCATCGACACTTCGTAATTATCTTGCAGATGCAAATTTATATTGCCATTTAAATTCATCAAGCAACGATTCTATTACAGCTACAATATGATATATTAATCCAAGGTATAGGACATCAAATATTCCTGCAGTAAGGTATCGAAATGTTTTTTACATCCGAAAGGTTAAATTCAATCTCGTCCGATAAGTCGCAGGATCTTCGAGCAGAAGTCGTGATATGTCGCCGGCATGTGACATACGTGTAAGTAACCGAGCAGGTGTGCATGGCAGCAAGTTTATGGCAACGTTAGCTAAATTCTCGTTAGCTTGGCGGCCGTGTTGGCCACGGGTAATCTCCTTTAATCCTTGCAAAAAGACGAGACCGGAGGCTCAAGTGGATCAAGCTGGTATTGCTCGGACGCGCAGTAGTGCATCCGTACCAATGCCGTTACTCCTCTCCTCGATACACCGCGGTACAACCTCGAACCTCGATTTGTCATGGTATCTGGGTGCAGGTGCCCGTCCTTTGTTGTTGTAACAGTACAGCTTACCTTTCATTAGGTCTGAATTAGGCCTTATCATCGCCTAATTTCATTAGACTCCAAGGGATGTTTAACCCCTCACACATATAAGCCCCTAATGTACAAATGTTGTAGGTGTGTTAGTGACATATCTCTAAGTTCTGAAATATCTACCAATTTTTACACAAATTACACAATATGAATAAATCATTCTTCTGTTTGCAAGTTAAATAACTTCTTGAACGTGTAGTGTGAAAAATTTGAAACATGTTATTTAACACATTAATCATGGTTTGTTTCAAACAAGCAACTAAAATAGGTAATTAATGAATTATTTATGAGGTTGAAGCGGTAGGTAACGAAAGAAACTAGGATAATAAATTAAATGTATCTGGTTTGTCATTTATGTAGGTATGTGGGGTAAAAATATTAGAGCACCAGGAGCTTCATCCTAATTATACAAAGAGTATCCTTGGACGAGAGTACACACTTGAAAATTAATTCTAAATAGACATCCGTTGAATAAATTATTTTATTCAAGGATTCAACACGAAGCACGCACTTCTGTGGATAAATTTGATCAAATGTTGTGTAATCAACTTTGTGCAAATATTAATGAATCAAGAATTCAGAGAATCATTTTCGTTGCTATTTGAAATTGACACTGTTTAAATACACGTAACATCGTAAATTGTGTCGCTTGTAGCTATTAAAGTGCATATTGAGTTAGTTTGTTATAATTTAGCTCCTTGTTTTCTGATTAACTGGAGTATTCCTGTGAAGCTAATTTGAATTAATTAGAATTGTAAATTACAATTATGTTTTCTAACACTTTAATTATTTCAAATTGATTGCAGTAACACTTTTATCTTCTGCATTATACACTACGTTATACACAGACAATTCCAAAATACTATATTATTTTTTTTTTAAATTATGCATTTAAGGATTAAAGAATATTAAAAAAGCATTTTTTCGTGATTCTTTCAAGTAGGCTTCTCGTTTTATCGCAGCAGTGGTCCTAAATTGATTAAAAGAGCACTTTTCCCGTGCTCACTTCCGCTAATGAATTACAAAAATTTCGAAACAGGATAGAAAAGAGCGAAATAGATGTACAAAGCGCTCTTTAGGTATGGACAGTCTGCGAAACGTTCCCCCGTTTGATCTCGAGAGCGGCTCTTTCGACTAATCTTTCATCGTTTCTTCAGGAAATTATCGTTATGCTTTGGGAGGAAAGGCCATCAGCAGAAAAGTCGTTCTTGACCCAGTTCAAACCCTCAACTCAAATTAATCGTTTTGTTTTCGCTGGTAATTGTTACCAGTTACCATTGTGAATCCCTCTTCTGTTCATAATAATTTCATAGTCTGCAATTGTTCGAAAATGTTTCTTTCTGTATAAAATAAAAAAATTGGATTAACTTGCTGCTCGGTTCTTAATGGTTTAAAACCATTGTCTCTTGGTTGAAAATTTTCTGTTTCAATTAACATCTTCCCGCTTGTACTTGCAAACGAAGGGCCGTTTTCGCAGTTCATTTAAAATTTATTCGCTGAAAATGTACTTTTAATTGTGTTGATTTACACTTTGGATTAACAATGTTTAATTAAACTCGCGAATCAAGCTTAAGTATTTACAAGAGATTAAAACTTCTTTTGAGCAAGAAAAATGCGAGATGCTATGATTAAAGAATGATCTTTCCATTGTCAGAGAAAATGTACTTGTTTCTTACTATTTTTAATTAACTCACAGTTCTGTTTAAATTTCACGAAATATTTTCCACATTTTTCAGTCGTATTAAATTTTCAAGGAAAGACAAAAAAGGGGATTATTATAGAAGAATGTTTCAAAATTTAATACAACATTCGCATGGCCGAATTAATTCATAGGGTGGTGAAAACCCTCGAAAATTTTTCACGAAGTTGAAATAGAAGTTTCACAAAATATACTCGAATATTTCTCCATATCCAGTATAACGTTGTCAAATGCAGCTCAATAATTATTTTATAGCGCACTGGTTAATTTAATTACGAATCGAATGGACGATAGGCTAGGTTAATAATCGTGTTTAAGCATAAATGCCTAGTGACATTCCAGTTTTCTTTCCCTGCATCGTCATTTTCCCTAATAGAGTCTAGCATGCTTGACAATGTACACATTTCAAGTTCTAGTGGTGTATCCTGTAAATATTTGATCGAATTGCCCGACTCATATTATGGTGTTCTCTGTTTCAGTGCTCGGCAGTTGTCGAAGCCAGGAGTGCGGCCACGAAAGGCTGGTGAAGTGCGTAAGGCCTCTGGAGAGGATCAGCAACAACGACCTGGGCTTCGTAACGAAAAAGGAGCATCTTCAGCAACTATGCCCGTAAGTTTTCCCCCACGAATTTGTGTAAAGAATCTCAAAAGACCCGCTGAAACTTTAGCTCTTTGCACTTTTTTCGAGCGAAGCTCTTGGAAACTAAAAGTTCTCCTCTGCAAAGAAGATACTATAAATTAATGTTTATGAACCTTTTCGTTCTTATTCCTTTGGTTAATTTGCTGAATTCTAATACACGAATTAACATATTGAAGAATTGTTTGGACGCCAAAGTTAGAGTATCGATCCAGTCTAACCCTTTCATAAACAGTATTTCCTGCAAGGCAAAGAATATGAAACTTGGACAATTTGCTGCAAAGTATTAGGCGCTATTTAAGATTTTTTATCGTCAGTTTGCTTGCATCTTTGCTAGGTTAAGTTTGTTTTGATGTAAAAGATTGAGAAACGCTGATGTGGAATATTTTTAATCAGACTCGAGATCGAACGAGCTGATAAAGTTTTAAGTTCAAACGAATCGTATTCGTTCGTTTGCCCTTGCATAAGTGACAATGAATTTATTTCCCGGTTTTTCGTCCGGTTTGCGTCGTCCGTTGGATATCGTCTCGCAGAACTTCGAGAAAGTTACTTATCTATCAAATGACCGCCGAACTTCGACAGAGTGTCCCAACATTCCTGCTAACTAAAGCTCGTTAGAATTTCAATGGTACGAAGGGCAAACGGATTTTCGACTTACTAATTGTTGAATCGAACGACGGAAAGTTTAATAAGGATTTGCATTTTTTATATGTGTATATACCTATACGGATTGATCGGCTGTTCATTTATTTTCTCGTTTGTACCACTCGAGAAACGAGTTTCGAAGATTGAAAGAGAATTCTAATAGGTCATCCTGCTAATTTGCTAAATGTTTTACGAGGGAAACTTGGGAACGGGACTTGAGATTTCCTTCGAGTTTCAAATAGCCCCTTAAGAAGTTCCTACTTAATTCTCAAAAACATTAATGGTCATCTCTTATTTTTTCTTTTATATGTCCGGTTTTTACAAGTTACTAAATTACAGGAGAAAATAATTTTAATTAAAAAAGTTATTTTAATTATTTTTAATTAAAATATGGGATATTTCATACTAAAATTATATCTTTCTTTAATATTATTTTCATAATTAATAATGTTACATTAAAAGACTACATTGCATTAGTGTTACGTTAAAAAATTTTATTTCCTAATAGTATAAAACACTGTGGTACATGTTTTCCAAATTTTGCATCGCATCCGAGGAATAATAAATTTGAATGAAAGGAGCAACTTTTTAATTATCCCATGACTGCTTACGTAAAGGAATCACTGATGAATTATTGAAAAAAAATGACGTTTTTTTTTGCGAAGATATCAAACTGTGACGTATGGAAAAATAATAAATGAAATCAGAGATGTTTTGATGATAGCAAGTATCCGTCCGTTTCGTTGTCGCTTCGACTGGGAAAATATTCCGTGACAGGTGTAGCGTGTTAAATAACGTAGACAAAAATTCAATAACAGTACGACGCTCGAGGATATTTTTCTTTTTTTAAATATCGGAATCAACCGACGAATTTTTTCATTGATATCATTTCCGAGATATTAATACGGAACCGTAGTTTCATTCGTAAAATTATTTGAAAATACGCAGTGGAAATTGTCACGCGATATGCGGCTTTTATTTTGCCATAACACGACCAAATTTCGTTTTGCGTGACGAAAGTAACGAAACAGTACAAACACTGAATATTCGCATTTCGTTAAATTCGTTGTCCGTTTAAGGTTTCCCTGTGGTTTTTTCCTTCATTAACACTTTCAACAGTTTAACAAAAATTTAAGTTACTGTCAAACAGAGTATTTTTGTTTTATTTCTGTTCTTAACATATGACGTGTCAATAATTCGCGGAAATATTTTGGTATTTTGAAAGCGTTTAATGGCATTTTTTTGTCATTGCCATTAATGAGAAAATATTTGGCGTTTTTATCTTGATTCTTTTTTACAATCATTCTATGACTCACATTTCCTCCGAAATGGGGATTTGATAAAATTTTATTCTGTATATTATACAATTTCATTTTGTATATTCTATACTTTCTACAATTCTATGTCAAAAGAAGTGAAAGAAATGAATCCAAACGATGCTTGCTTATTATTATACGTCAACTATTAATAAACAGCTCTATGGAAAAATATCTAAAGGCGAAGCTGTCATAAAATTTTATGAATTCACATTCCATAAAGTAAAATTAATGAAAAACTTATTTATCAAATTCAGCGGAGATATTATTTTTCATGCGATTGCTCAACTGAAGTTTAATCTCTTTAATTAAATACTACAAGTTTGGAAATAAATAAAATAAAAGAGAGCAACGTCGACGGGGAAAATATTTGAAGCAGATTTAGGAAATTTCAGGAAGTTAGGAAGGTCAAGGTGGGTGTTAGAACAATAACGCTTGTGCTCGCGCGTGTATAAAATGCTGGGACGTACGAGCGCGCGTGATTTTTCAAATAGCGACGGTACACCGGTTCGGGATGTCATAAATTTTCCTAGTCGGGGAATTATACCGCGATTTCTTTCCCCTGGAAACGAGATCACGGAATCCCGAGAACGCCGGGTTGGAAAACCAAATCTGGCGAAATTTCAACCGATATCTTTATTAACCGTTTGACTACGGTGCGCTCTGACCAAAGTAAAATCAAATTTTCTTAAACCGGATATAGCCAAATTAAAGTTGAAGTCATTTTTACATTAACGACTTTTATTCCAAGAAAGAAAATTCTGCAGATGAAACATTAATATTTTATTATTTATCTTTTGTTATTTGAGGCGATACAACGCAAGCTGAAGCTATGACACAAATTAATTCATGAGTTTGTTCAAGACCCTGATATTAATTTATACGTGTATATGACAGGTTTAATATTTTTCAACAGACACGAATATTTCTTTCCTACAAATCGTCGCTAAGCACAGATTAGATAAAAGGATATCGAATCAAGTATACCTTCAATCATCACATCTGCCAGTCAAGATTAATTCATCAAACAAAACCATGAATCCTAATAATAATCTCAAAATTTTTTTCATAAATGATAATTCTTCCTGCTTTTTTTTTTTTCAAGAAAATTTCAAGAAAATGTTTCAGTTCTATATAAATCTTTCTATAATTGTTGTTCCATTACTTCCGTTTTCAAATACGTTGTATTTGCTTGGTGAAACCAGGAAATCTTCTTTTTATCATCGTCGACAAGGAAGGAGTCAAGTGGTTAAGTTTGAATTCTCCCTGAGACCTCGGTTTCACCCAGTAGGTAGGCGATCCAACGATAATCTTAAATTTTAAAAGCATCGACTCGTGTATACGCGGTACTATCGCCGTTTCTTCAATTTCTCGACTCCGTGAAATTGAAATTGAAATCTGAAATTTAAATGTACCCTCACGGATAAGGGTGCGATACTCGACAGCGAAGACAAGATTAAAAGGAATAAAAAGAAAACTCTCGGTGATCTCTTCAATAAGCAACGACAAGATAATTGTTTTCGATTTTCGTTCTTGAAACATTTCCTTTCCTGTTTTTTTTTCTCTTTTTCATAAGTAAATTGGAAAAATTATTGTTTATGTAATCTGACTGCAATGACGTTAGACCAATTTTTGAATTAACGTTGATTAAAATATAAAATTAAGTTTTACATACAAATTTACTCCTTTAAAAATAAATAAAGTTGCTCGAAAATTGACATTAGTTATCATGGGTGCTGTCTCCAAAAAGTGATTATGAGAAACGTTAAGTGACAATTTGTTTCTTTGATCATTATTAAAGAGCTTCTTCCCTCTTTTACCAAGATTTTATCTTCGGTATAAGGAAAGCTGTTCTTCCTATTAAGATCTTAAAACTTTCTGTATTTTTTGCAGCAACTTCAATCTCATTAAGTTTATTATTAAATAAGTTTCATTTTTAATAAGTATTATAAGTAATATGAGACGAGTAATCTGATGCATTGTTGGATTAATGATATTTAGTGTTTCAAAAACTTTATATTAGCTGAAAAGAAATGTTTTAGACTAGCAAACTTCCTGGAACTATGATCTACTTTTTAATTCTTCTCAATACAAGCGTATCATTGAATTTATTATTAACATATAATATTTACTTTACAATTATTTTTGCACGATTATTACAATTATTACAATTTTCCAGTACTATAGTATGTATTGCGTTTAAATTATATTGAGAATTGAAAATTTCGTTAAAAAGTTAAAAATGTCTTTCGCAAAACAGTATTTTTGGAAATAGACACCCAACGGGCCAATTTAATTGTAATTTAATATATAGATGGTTTCAGTTTTGTTCATTTTCGAATGAAAGTCGTCCAAGTTTACCACAATTTTTCTATTGAAAACATTTATTATTGAAAATTAAGCGATCGTACAGCAAAGGGAAATTTTCTTCCTTTAAACTGCGATACAAGAAACATAAATCTTTCGTCGTGGATACACAAATTTAAATCACCTTGCCTTCTCATTCAATTTCAGTTCGCTCACGGTTTCATGGTAAAAATAAGAAAGTTGCAAATAAATCATCTTACGCGACGTTTCTTTTTCAGAAATAATACTCTGTCTTCCAAATAAGCTGAAACTTTTCACAAGTCACGCGGAACAATTTGTATTCTGCTTTTACTTTGACTTTTCGTCCAAACGAGTTCACCGGGATATCCCTCTTGTTTTAACCCATTCCTTGATCATAAACCTACAGGGATTCAAACCGTCAATTTTTGACCAAGATTTTTTCTTGTTGTTTTACAGAGATTTCGAGGCTAGTATAAAGTGCATACAGACGTATACGTTCAACTGCATGAAGGAGAAACAAATGCAACAATTCAACTCCCTGTACGCTGGCATCAACAAGGTGGTCATGGAGCTGTGTCAGGATGGGCCTTATCAGGATGGTAAGCAAAAGAAAATAATTCTATTCATAAAACGAAAACGTTCATCCAAGGAACAAGGGACGTTAATACGAAGATGAGAAATTTTCTTGTTTCTCATCGCAACAAAATGTATCACCCGTGGCATCCGAATTCTGATTACCCTATCAGGAGTTCGAAACTTGGCGAATCGATCAGAATCCGAGAAGAGACACAGTCACGAATATTCGTGGCAATCTTGAACGTACAGAATGCGTTATTGGATCGGATGCCTCCTGGTTAACCCCCTGTTCCTTAACTCGTCGATATCTCGAAATCTGTCCAATTGTCTTCGAGAATCTCAAGAACCCTTAATATTGAACGGCTCGATTTAACCGGCTAATAGACCTACACGACAGACAGATTTGACCTATTCTCTCGTAACATCGTGACACGTATGTACGTTACGCAACCGATGATTTCAATACAATTGAATTTTGATTAATATCCGTTCGGAACGTTAAGCTTGCTTGCAATATTTACAAGTAAAATTACAATTGTCTATTTTTGCTGTTCTGAAGTGAAAGGTTTGAAATTTATTCCTTGTAGAAGAATTTAATAATCACGAAGCTCTTCGGCTGGAATTCGAATTACGGTGACCGCGGATCGTTCTGCGAGGGTGTATAATTTTAGCCAAATTCACCATTCTGATTTCTCGAATAGTTTTGCATCGCGGAAAACGAAATAATGCATCCTTGCTCGTGGCCATTCGTTTGTTTGCTCAATTACTCGTAGATTCGACCGGAATCCCCTGAGATATTTTGGAGAACGTGCGCTCTTGTTCGAAGCTCGTTATCCTGTTCGTCGTATTCTACAATTTTCGCGCCGCGTTGAATTGTCAAATGGAAAATACACCGCGTTGCTTCAACTTTCTGCGAACAAAGTTCTTGGATACACTGAACATTTCGAGCAAAATTTGCTCCAAACCAGGTAGATTCGTTCTTGTTCTCACGCGTACAATGTATTTATTCTGCTCGATATTAAAAAAGATGTAACAGATTTTTTACGAAGGCCTTATGATAAAAAAAAAAACACTCGAAATTATAGTTTTGATGCAATTCAGTTTTTATTCAAATCATTTTTTACACTTTTCAAATTTTCTATTATTCGAACCAATCTAATTACAGCGTACAATTGAATCATAGGTGTTTTCATTAGTTTTTGATAAACGGTTATACGATCAGGTACGATTTTAATTCGAACGCGTTGAATTAGTTATTGTTTCACGCGTTATTCAGAGGGAGTGAACCTAGTGCTGGGGGGATGCGTTATCGAGTTTGAGAGATGATCCGGTTCCGTCAGGTCGATCCGTGCAGCTATCTCGAAATCGATTACGCAATTAGCGCTTCGTTAAGAGAGCAATGCCGGTAACGAGGCCGATTATCGACGTCGAACGAGTTTATTCGTCGAATCGTGCCGCAGCTGGCACCTTAATTCTTTCGTTTTTAATCGCAACACCGAAGGGTTAATATCGAAAATCGATAGACAGCTTGGTATTCGTGTGTACAGATGTGTACAGTAATTTTTTTTTTTTTTCTTGTTTTGTTTTCGCGTATTCTCGTTGGTCAATATTGGTAATGGACTTCAAAAACGTGGGCCCCCGTTCGATACACCTCTAACGCCGCCCCTGCTATTAACGTTATTATGTTTATTCAAATTTCCGCTCGATGCGAGCGAAATACGCTGGAAAATTAATTATCCGCCTATATACGAATCGTTCGTCGAAACGCTGTTAAAAACCAAGAAATTGTTCATCGTTTAACTTGAAAAGTTTTCAATTTTTCGAATCACAGAATCACTTTTGATTAAAAATATAATATCGTTACGAAAGGAAGTATCTTCACGGCAATATATAAAATTTAATATCAACACAGTTGCATGGTAAAATATTTGAATGAAAAGAAAAAAAGGAAACGTCACGAAGCTGTGTCGCGATGCAATGCAACACGGTTTAATAAAAGTTATGCTGAAATAAGGTTCTTTTCCTTTTTTTTTAAGTTTTTTAATGAAATTTGGTAAACAAACCCTTTAAATGGCTATATGCAGAGTAAACGTTAAAATATGTTCCTTGCGGTGAAACTTTTTCAATTTTCGTGTCGTGGCTCGAACACAACTTCATCGTCCGCCTTCCCTGTCTGTTTGCAGAATTCCTGAAGCACGCTCCTTGCACGCAAAAGGCGCAGCCCGAATATGAGCTTTGCTACAAGAAATACGACAGGACCACAAAGGACATCGAGAAAAGGAATAACACCGTGGGCCCGAACGGCACCCTCAAGTCTATTTGTTGGTGAGTAAAACTTATCATCCCTTAAAGAGATTTCTTCCTTCGCCCTTTATGAGGGGCGATGTTTTGCTCGAAAACATTCTCTGCATCGCTAACCAGTAAAATTTTTCTCTTATCTGCGTAAATCATTTGAGAAAAATTGTTCTTTTTGCAATTTGTACAGAAATTCGTTGAGTAAGGGTGTTAACGTTGACCTGACTCTTTAAGTTTAGGCCAAAGCTCCCAGCAATTGTTATAATTAATCAGTACTGCAAAAATCGTCAGGTTTTACAATAATCTTACAATAAGTTTGGATTAAACAAGACAAATTAGATGTTCGTTCGAACGAAAACTGTTCTTTTTGTTATTCACAATTGGGAATCGATCGTTTTCGACGCGGACGGGATATTTTGTTTCTGACCCTTCGCAAATGACGCACGGCCGTGGGTTTGTGCGTCACGTATATGTAGAATACGCATTCCGTCGTATGCAAATCGCGATTAATATTAATGTACTTATGTTAAGCGCGTGTATGGCAAAATAAAGTTGTAGACCAACCTTGACTTTTGTTAATGTCTCGACGGTATCCGCCATTAATTTACACACGATACCGACATCGTTTCTTTTTTTGCAATTTCAGAATCAGTTTACGATTCGATTTTAACATTTTAACCTCGTACCTCCGCGTGGAATATTTCAAAAATTCCATTCCCGCGAAAGGAATTATACAGTTTCGTTAAAAAAAAAAAAACATAATAACAATAAAGATCACGGTGAAATTTCAAAAGTTTCTTCACCTTTTGGAACAGAGCAGTCTTTCTTTCATTATTTTTTCAATTTTGAAAAAAGAAGGTATATTTTTAAACTCTCACAGATGATAATAAACAAGAAGGCTAATGAAATCTTGTGTGATTTGCAAAGAATAGAATAAAAAGTTTTAATTTTTAGAATAGATGTTTTCATTAATTTGGTTGGTCGTAAATATAATTTGATGGGGCAAAAATGTTGCTCATAAATAATTTTCCCGCTATTAAAATAGCGGAAATTGTCATGTTTAACGGCGCGTGTATAAACTTCGTTAGAATTGGAAAACATGCTCATCGTGATAGTACAGTTATCTCGCATCAGATGTTGCTTGCAACGAAAACGTATGGCACGCTAACAATTTAATTCGACGAAAGGCTAATTATCCCAAAGTGAACAAATTGGTGTAGCTTTCAACTTGTTCAACGATGCTACAAGCTGAATGACGGGTGCTTCGCGTCAAAAGTATCCCAAGGTTAATTATTTCGCAGCTAACTTTTGAAATATCTAATGAAAGTTTTTAAAGCCTTAAAGTCTTAAATTCGACAAAGTAAACAATTAAATAATTATTAAGGGTCCGAATAGACCCGAACTTTCCACCCTCCGAAGGTTTTTACACCCAACAAACTTACATGCATTACTTTATTTCATTTCTTTTGTCGTAGATCACAA
This sequence comes from Anthidium xuezhongi, assembly GCA_022405125.1. Classification (NCBI taxonomy): domain Eukaryota; kingdom Metazoa; phylum Arthropoda; class Insecta; order Hymenoptera; family Megachilidae; genus Anthidium; species Anthidium xuezhongi. The sequence continues at coordinate 4,778,151 of CM039649.1, forward strand.
TATATTTTTCCAAATAATGTTAAACAAAATTACACAGAGGGTTGTGCCAGTGGACGAACCTTGAAAGCATTCCCTTTGAACGGGTTACTCTGTTAAGCACGTTAAACGTGATAGGACGCGCGGAAAAAGATTTAATGTAGAACCGTAGCAGCGAAGAGTGCAATTGAATTTATGGAATAAGAGCGTTAAAGGAGCCTCGTGTCTCATACACGTACCCGGGTGTGTTTGAAATTCTTTTTTTCCTCCGGTGTGTCGGCCTTTGCCACTTTTCCCTTTTACATTGACTAATTTTTTTTTTTTTTTTTAATTCATTTTCTCCTCTGTTTTCTGTATCCTTCTGTTCTAACGTTCCTCCCCTTTTACCATGTTCCACTTTGTTTGATTCCCCCTTTTCCTATATTTTCCTGTTTTCATGTTTCGATATTTTCTTTATTTCACTGTTTTTCATCTGTTTGTTGTTTCGCCTCTGTAAGCTCTGTTCGCAAATATCGCTCCCTTTCTCTGTTTTCTTCAACCAAACCCTTTGTATCAACCTGATGGCTTTTTAAATTACCAAAGATGTTTAAAAGGCTATGTTCTACAGAAATATTAGCGTTAAGGATTAATATATCCTTTAAATTTAATGCCTCCGATTGGAGTTACTTTGTAATTTCAACAGCATCTGTACATATTATTAATAATAGACAGGAGTGTTAATCAAAATTATTCAATATCATTTATAACAAATCCTCGTAAATTCTAAACAAATTTTATTTTTCTTAATATATTTGTATAAAATTTATTATAATTAACAAGTTTCTTCTTCTCTCTCCATTTACAATATTATTCATATACAAAAATATAAATATACAAATTTCAGCACAGTTTCCGTTCTTCCAGTTTCAACCAAAAAACGTTCCTTCCTATTTTATCAAAGCCCAGTGTAATCAGAGGTTTAACTCGTGCCAAGATCATTGAAACCGATGAGGTTCGCAGCCTGTTTTGCATAATCACCTTATACCTCAGCGTGCACCATTCCTTTTCTCGCATTTTCATCTGTAAATTTTTCCTTTCTCGTTGCCCCGCGTACATCTCCCCTTTCTTCCCCTCTGGCTTTTCATCCGTGCTCGTACCTTGGAACGTTTTTTTTTTTCTTTTTTTCGTTATCGAGCGATGCACAGTTTCAAAAGCTGCAACAGACCGTGGCTGAGATAAGCTAATGTCATTAGGTACTGTGTACGTACAGCCATCAGCGTGAAAAGCATTCACTACACCCCCCCCCCCCCCCCGCCCTCCGGTGTTTACACGGTTTGACCAAAAAACAAACGCGAGGAAAAAGCAGTCATGAACGCGTTTCCACAATGAGCTCGAACGAATATCGAACGTTGTATGCCTGTCACATTTTCGTTTGTATCTTCTTCTTTTTTTTTCTTCTTTTTTTGTATTCACTTGCTCCATTATTTAACACAATGATTGTCACGGTGTAAATTGTTGTTCCGGCGCTGCAACACGATCCGCGTACGTTATTGCAGATATCACGGATCATGTTTCTTTTTAATTTGATATTTCTAGTTGCAAGTTTCGTTTTAATGGGAAATACAAGTATCGTATGGAAACATATTGTGTTCTAAATATTTAATTTTTATTGAATCCGTTGTCAAGAGTCTTGGAGAAATGAAGAGAAAGTAAAAGATGACATACATTCGTTTCTGGTAAAATTTTTGCCTCTCGCATGCATAGAAAGAAAGTTTGAGCAGTATGAGAAAATTTCAAGGAAACGAAATATGTCTGTTACAGTGGTTTCAAAGAGTATTTGGAATGCTCCCATCACGCGGTTCGCCGGCAATGCGGCGATGACACGGCTCGATTTACAAAGGATTTGTTTGACAGATCGTCAAACTCCCTTCTAAAGGTAAATATTTGCCACTTCTGCTTTGGTAGAGATTGTTGTAGCCGTGCTGGGATGCGCGCAGAGGCGGATATATAACATTGCAACGTTCGTGGAACTGTATAAAATGTAGTTACCGATAAAAGTTGCAGTAGGGTTAAAGAAAAAATTCAAAAAAAGAATTCAATTCGTTTCGTTTACTATATGTGCAAATAGTGTATACATTGGACAACTTTTTATTACCAATTACAAGCATTGTTAACTATTTTAATTTGTTCTCGTTCAGCTTTGTTGCCTACTCGTGTATCTATCTTAGAGGATAAAAATTATAAATGTAATTTTGAAGATTCGACTCTACCATGATACTTAACACGTTGTACTGTCGGTCCCTTATTACTGTTAGTAACTATTGCTATACGAAGGTAGGACGAATGGTGAATTTTTTTTTTCTTGCGATTAACAGGGGTTAATGCGGCGATAATCGAGCATCGCGTAATTTCGTCTGATTCCAGGGACAGTGCGCGGCGTACACGGATGAGGAGTGCTCGATCGGGAGCGGTGCAAGCACGTTTAGCGCGTCGACGACGGTCGCGGTGGCGTTGGTTCTGCTCTCGAGGTACTTCACGTAAGGCGATCAAAAGCAGCCACTCGTAGACGGAAAAAGGGGACGATTTCCGTGCATCGCGAGCGCCCTGCTGAAACTGAGGCCCTCCGTTCGTTCTCCGTTCTTCAGAGTGTATTTTTCCATTTTTCACCCAGAAAATTGAGGAAGAAAAAAAGCAAGACAGGGAAGACGCACGCGAGCCTTCCAACGAGTACTCTTTTACCAAAGTGGGTTAAAGGAAAGGAAAGAGAAAAAAAAGTATAAGTCGAAGGAGGACAATAAAGAGAGGGATAAGGAAACACACGTTCCGCGCGCACCGCGCACCGCCCCGGAAACTCGTGCCAAATGGCGAGGCTAGACAAATAGAGAAGGAAAGGGCGACGAGGAATCGCGATGTCTACGATCGGTGGCGCGATCCAGATTCATTATTCGACGATCGTTTCGCTCGAACACCGATCACCCAGGGAGGACGAACAGATCTCGTGTGTCGCGTGGACGAAAGGACAGATGCATTGTCGGGAGGAGCATCGGTTTAACGTTTAGAAAAGGCCGCGTTACGCGGTCTTAATAAGTCCTATTTTTATCTTGGTTATCAAGAATCATGAATACTCCAGACACCTCGAGCTCAGTCGTTCGAGGACTGTGTTCAACAAGTGTTCAGCTTTCAACCTTCGAACAGGGACATTATAACAAAAACAAAAAAAAGGCTCAAAATAGAAAGCTTCCGTTTTAGAACCTAAGTGAGATTTCGTTTTGAGCGCTTTACAATTATCGGAGGAAGGACGAGGATATACGTCGACGAGTTCTGTCGCCGGAAGTACAAAACACGGTATCTTTTGTCGTCGCCGAAGGTATCACCCCCTCGAGCCAGTGGCATGAATTTATTCATTTTCGACGGAGAGACAAAGGGCGCCGAGGGCAAAGTACTTTTAACTGCCGCGAGCAAACAGTCCCTCGCGCCGGAACACGCGCGCCTCAACGAGAAATCGACGGCGCTCGTCACGGGACGAAAATATCGAGGAGGAGAGAGAACCGACCGCGTCGATGGTCCGCAATTTCCTGGAACAAATGTCTTCGCCGCGGATCGAGATTAAATTAAGGAGAAACTTTTTGATTCGGCGACGTTCAGACGTTGACGGCGTTCTCCGCACGCGCGCGGCCAAGCGAACCGGAAACCCGGGGAAGAGGATACGACAGGAGCTTTCAGCGATGCCGTCGCGCTTTTCCGGTTACGGCGTCCAGGGCGTCGTCGCAAATGGGCCGAGACGAGCCGAAAATGGAGTTACTCCCAGACGGGGTTGAAACGAGAGTCACGGGGGCGTTTGGAATCTTTACTGACCGCCTTTTTTTTCCCCCGGTGAATTTTCGTCTGATCGATAGCAATTTAATGAACGAACGCGCGGAAGAGCAGAAAGACACGGGAGAAATTTGTTTGTTTCGAAGACAGTTATGTTTTCCCCCGGGAGGAGGAGGCAATCGGTTATCGGATCGGGGATATATTATATCTCCTGGTCGAGAAATGGGAGCAGGTGTATCAGCGGGTCTGCTTTCGAATTAAACCTGCGTTCGTTTTGAAAATAAAGCTTTCTTGAAAGCTTCGATGGCTGCCACGAACAATTCCCCAGGATGCTCGTAATAAAACCATCGGCTACCTTCCTCGAGATACCTCGTTAATTCGTTTCTTTTGTTCGATTGCTTGTTAATCTTGCATATTATTTATACAAATTTAGAAATACCATCGAAGGGTGAGTCACGATTGACTTAATAACTTAAACGAGATAAGTAAAAAACCAGAAAATTTATTTCTGGTTTCTGATCAAAATACGTCATGGTTAAAGGGTTAAAACCGTAATCTTCCGAACGAAAGAACACACGAAATGTAGGTATTATCGAAAGGAGTCGAGCAAACGACATCGAATTGCGAAATATCTCGTCCATGGATACGAAAGGGTTAAGAATTCAAAAGAGCAGTACGTGAACGAGAAATAGCCAATACCAAAGTCGATGCAGGGAACGGGATACGTTTTTGGCGGGAAAACGATCGTTTCACGAAATGTTCTCATCAGGAAGGAGAGATTCAATCGATCGAACGAGAGAAGGGATGGGCGGGGGGGGACAAGATGTAATGGAAAAACGGGGAGGAAATGGATCGTGTGTCAGCTGCTTCGACGAGGTGTGATTTTCGCACACGTACCGTTTCTATTTCGACTCTAAATAGCAAGCAGCCTGCGAGAGGTTCAAGAAAAATGATTTTCCTCGCGTGACACGTGCCACGGTCACGGAAAAATCATGGCTGGAGGAGTTTCTGTTTTTTGGTACGTGCCGTTTCTATCTTAACCTGGAAATCGTCCTCTGCATTTGATTCGATTATTTTTCTTTCAATATTATTTTATTTAATCCGAACAACCTGTTGCAGCAATTTTGTTTGAAAGAAAATTTGATTTCTTTCTTTTATTAAATCAAGGATTATTTTTTTTAATTTTGTTAAAAGGTGAATTAGCACAATTTCGATTTTTATGAGTTGGCTTTGCCTTTTTTACAAGGAGATTTATAAACTTATAGAACAGCTGGAAGTAAGAATTACCATTTTCTTATTTTTTGAAAAACACCCTCGAGAACATCCTAGGAATGTTTAACACCAGAACTATCAAGCAAATTAGAACGATTTGCTTCAGTTCTCTATTTTAAATTATTTATTTATTTTTCGAAGTGAATCGAAGTAAAATAAAAATAATACAACTGATAAAATCATATATTTTTCCAAAACAATTTCTGTACTTTTCATTAATATTGGATAATTGACTCATGAATAATTGACTAGTAGCATAGAATTTAATTCTAAATCGAATACCGTCGTGAAACGAAACGTTCCCTGGGGAGAGGAGAGATACTCGATCAGAGTAAAGGAATAAATCCTGTTTTCATCCCTCGAATCAGGCGCGTTTCCATCGTAAAATGAGCGACTTGTCGACACAGAAGATATCGATCCGAATGGCAGCTTCTCTGCCAGTGGCAGGTTTGCATTTTCTCTATAGAAACAGCGCTGTACATCGTAAACTTACCGATGTTGCTCTTTGAATTTCAATCGAAGTGCACTAAACCGAACCGGATGCGAGTAACCTTTTGTTCCCGAATAATTTTTCGTCAGTAATTTGAATGATCCGACGTCAACCAGGGTTGCTTTCTCAATTTAAAAGTTGAATGTTTTCAAATCAGATTTTTGAAGTTTATTTTCATTGGAAATTTTTAACGAGAAAACTTAAAGCTGGGCGATGACAGTTCTGCTGTTCTAAAGCAAGGAAAGTTATTAAAAATTTTAAGGGAATATTTGTAAACAACAACAACTTAGGGCTTTTAAAAGATTTAAAATGGAACGAGACGAAAAACGAATTAAACGCGGTGTTGGGAACGAAGCGATTTCAGTTTTTCCTTCTTATTTCTAAAAACTGGAAAAATAACAGAGAGAGGAGTATCGATCGATGAAAAGTTAGTCAAATATTTAACAATTTGCAATTTAGCTTTTCAACGACAAAACTGTACGTTTAGCGCTGTTTCAAAGATAGATGCTCAATATTAGTTTGCCTGTCAACAAAATGTTACGGGTTTATCTTTAGACCATGGTAAGGGAAATACTGTTGGTAAATAGTAACTTCCCCAGGTGTATGTCAACTGTGTTTGCCTATGAGTGAACGTTTTGTATGCTACAACCCTGGAACACTGAAATATCGAGCCTGAAACTGAACGAATATATAAATCTCTGTCCAGGAAGCAGCCTTTATTGGAAAATGTTTCATGCTTTTATGATCTTCCATAAAAATACACGATACAGTAGGTTCTCACAAAGAGCTGGAATAATGAAGAAAAATATAACAAAAACGGGGTAAAACTATTGAAAACGTTTTAGTTTGAAAATATGGATGGTTTCTCGAATTTATTACCAGACGTCACTTACAAATTTGAATGTAAGAAACGATTCCACTAATTATATGTGTTTTAATTTGAAAATATCATTTAAATAATTTACAAATAAAATTATCTCATTGTCCTATCAATTAATCTAAAATAATTTATCTTGAAACAGGTTAATTTATTTAGGAATCGAAAAAATTCACAGAAAGTCTTTTTAATTTTCTGGAAGGAATCCATGTATTTGTATTTTTAACAAAATTTGAAAAAATAGTTTTAATTTCTTTTTACGAAGATTAAAATTGCATTTCTTAATATTAAAATTCGAATGAAAATGTTTTCTCTTATTTCATTTCCAAACAGAATTGTACAGAAATGATTTATTTTCTTATTTCACTTCAACTGTTCCCATAAAGCGATTTAATTTCACTTTAATCGCTATAATTAAAGTAAATGAACGACATTCATAATTGAGTATTTCCATTAACGAATAGATATTCGAGAATAAAATTGAAATTTTCAGGATTCGTTACGACAGAAATTCTATAGACAATGAATAGCGATAAAGAGGCATTAAGGGGTAATTTTGTTCAATAACGGTAACAATACATTGTCATCGAGTTAATTCTACTGAAATTAATAGATGGAATATTATTAAATATTCTCGGAAATTTATTAGGTCTTCCTGTAATATATTGAATCAGTTTTCGAATATCACGAAAGAACCTTCTCTTTTCTTTGGTTCAAATGAAATATTTTGTAATATTTCTATTTTTGACCATAGTAACTTTAAATTTCATTTTGGCAGGGATCAATTTTTGACAAAAGTTAAATATCTCTTACTGAAAGTTCCGACATTATTTTTAATCAATCCAATAACAGATACGTTATCAAACAATTTCTCTGATTTCCAATAATAATAAAAAGAAGCAGAGGGAAAAGGAACTTTTGAATTCACTTTAAAAGTAACCTGCAGAGTGGATGGCGATTCAGGTTTATTTGTCCAACCGTCCGTGTCCTGAAACGTCACGGAAGAAATAAAAGCTCGAGAATGAAAGGGAGGGAAAGAACGGGGTCGTGTCTGGCCTTTCATTCACTCGTCACAGTTGTAATTTAGTATCCACATTCGTGTACATCGCAGAGTAATTACTGGCCAAATTAATTGACACGGTCAATGTGTGGTCTGTGCGTTGAAACCCGCAGGATTCATCAGCAACCCTTTGTGAGTCGAGTTTCTATCGAGAATCGATATGGCTTCGATCCTAGAGAACGTTTCACGACGTTTCATTGTGTTTAACGAATTTTTTTTTCCTTTTCCAATACTAAAAAAAAATGTTGCGCGGGCAGTTGTTATTTGGTAATTTCATTTTTTAACTTGATCGATTCTGTGATCGGTACGGTGCTCTTTTAATAATCGAAGCTCATAGAATTCCATGCAAATGTAAAAAAATGTTTAATTAGAAAAAGGAATAACGATGGTATTATGGGTTAAATATCATATTTGGAAATTTTTAAGTTTCTACAAATATAGTATTTCTTTCCTTAATTTATATTTAAAAAATTATTGTTACACTATACATTTTTCCCTTACAGAATATCTTTTTTGTTTAATTAAAATCAACTATATCTTGCTATTCTAGTCATATCATTGAGTAGTCTAGCAATTTTTTACGAATAATTATTAATGACAGAAAATATAATTTTCTGTGTATCATATTTATGTCAATTGTTGCTGCAAGCTAACAAAATTTCCTGTTGAACATTATTTTCGCTAAACGAAAAGGACGTTTTCCCATTTTATTTCAATAGAACGGTCACTTCTGTTCGTGACATTATCTGTTAATTTTGTAATATATGTTACACGCGTTTATTTATTTATTACCTTAAATTGTTTTTCGAAAACTGCTAGTCAGGCGCTGTTCAATTCTCTATTCTTTTTCATTCGATCGATGTACGTGATACAATATAAAATTCATAACCTAAGGAGATATAATGTACTGTAACAAAATTTATTCATAGTCAGTCGTTGTTTAAATATTTTGATCATTTAACCGCGATTAAAATATCAGGTGCATCGATCTAGTAATACGATTAAAGGCCCTCTTAATTCTCTCGTTTCTGCTGACCAAGACGACAATTAAAATATTTAACGATATATACAAACCATTGTTACACACAAACTGCCATTCAAAAATATTCGATTGTACAGCGAATGGAATGACCCTGTATTTCCATACTTTCAACGAAACAATGTTATCAAACAATTTTGATAGAAAAAGTTGTTAATGTTCAATTACTCGAAAAGCGACAACGGTACTTCGTTTTTTATTTCTCTCTCTCTTCCGAACAGAGATTCATAAACGTTACGTATTGTCCGTTGTATCTCGTTTTAAACAAAAATTACAGTTTTCCGGATTAAAAAGAACAAAGTGCCAATTTTCTATCATTTCCATCGCGAACTCCAGTTGCCATCCAATACTTTTGAACGGTACCGTGTATCAAAGAGTTTGGGGGGGGGGGGGGGGGGGGAAGTGTTTCGTTTCAATTGTAATCGAACATTGTAGCTGCAAAATGATTGCAAGAGATTATAGGGAAGGAACGAAGACACTTGTTGTTTCAGTTGATCGGCATCGAGATACGTCCCACCGAATACTCGTGTTCAGTTGAACAATACGTGAAAAATGTTCACGTTGTTAGTTTATGTAACGAAAAATCAGCGTTTATCTTGCGGATTATTTTCCAGGATTTAATTGAACGCTGGTCCTGCGCGCCGACCGATTACGAAAGTGACGAGAGTCAAAATTCTATGAATATTGAATTTTCCACTTGTCGAGTGTTATAAACGAAGAACTCAATATTTATTCACCACTTTCGTAATCACCAGCGCGATTAACCCCTAATTGCCATGGGCTTGAAAACTGAAAATCGATTCTGCATCGTTTTGATGTTATACACGGCGAGCCGTCCTAATTATTTTTAAGCGGATGATTTTCAGAGATTTCAAAATTCACTCTGTTCTTTTAATTACGCGGAAAGTATTAAACTTGAATTTTCTGAAAATCCTTCACTTATAAAATAAAAATTATCAGTGTCACTTTTCCTTAACAATAAATCATTTTTTGTTAATAAACTTTGAGAAATAATAAGGATAATTAAGTGGCTCCCTGTATAAGTAGCATTATTTTATAACATTTACATTTATTTCTTTCATCTAAAATAATAGTAACACCATTTGCAATTTAGGGTGATCGATAAATCCTTGACACATTTTATTCAGAATTTTTTGAATAGACATATTTGTGAATTTAATTTTGCTTTGAGAAATCTTACCGTGGCACTAAAGGGTTAATTAGACAACGATGGAAACAGAGAGAAGAATAATTGCAAAATGAAAATGGGGAAGGATGCATTTCGCGAAACATTCTACGATTATAGTGAGTAACTGTGTTTACCGATTTTCACGTGGAAGCGTGAAGAAACTCAGAAGCGAAACAGAGTTCCACGTAATGGATTCTAAAGCTTTAAACGATTAGTTTAGACGAGATTGCGGTTGGCGATTCTCGATCGGGAAGAGGTGATAATCCTGGATCACTTGCCGTGTTGGCAGTTCCTTTCAACGAGTAATTTATTTTTCGTGTTCACTGCTTCGTTTTGGTTCTTGTAAAAATGTAATCAGAATTTCCAGCCCGAGGGAAATCTTGTTGCGTAACAATCATTTGCTCGTTGAAATTAAAACGAAAAGAAATTTTATTACAGTTAGACGAAAGTAATTGCAGATTAAAAGAACGCGTTGTTACGTTTGTTTCGATAAAACTGAAAAGATTTTCTACGATGGAAAGGTACAAAAGTTTCTTGCCTGATTATGTTTGAAAAATGGCAATAGAGAAATGATGAGAATAGTTTGCAGAGAAACATTTTTCCACGCTTTGCAAGCTAACCGAGTCACTTGTATTATTTAACAAATTCTGAAATACAAAGTGCTTGTAACATCGCGCAGTCGTTGGTAATGGCAAACACTGACAGTCAATTGACAAGAATCAAATTCGACGAGAATCAAGTATTAACGCGTTAACTGCCACGCCGAAGCTTGTTGAGAATTTATTTATCCCGAATGAACGGCACCAGTATTTTGTTACCTCTGTCGTCTACAACCCCAAATGCCTCGGAATTGTTAATAACCCGGTGATTCTTGAAGCAGTATTAAGCCAGAAACTTTTGTACGTTGCCTTTGGAAATGAATTCTAGTCGGCGATTTCAGAACGGCGAGGCATTGTTAAGCGAATGATTGAAAAAAAGAAAACAACAACAGGGGGTGTGGTCCTCGACTCTTGACGTCGGGAACGATCGCGATTACTCTATTTTTGTACGGGGCCAGGATTAACGATTACCCAACTCTCGGATGAAGCTGTCGAAGCCTGTCTTAGGAATGCTGACCCGGGTGCTTTTTAATCTTGGCCGTTTTCTTTAATTTAACGTTTCTTTTTTGCGCGGTCACTGGTCGTGCCGTGATCCCCGCGCTCGAAACGGGACGAAATTTTCTTTGATTAACCGTGTATCATCGTTAGGGTGGAACGAATACGTCGGGATTGTACGAATGTTTTCTAACAGCGAAGCAAGTTTCATTTTTAAAAGGAAAGAAAAAAGCTTTTAGTAAAATAAAGAAATATTTGAACATAATTTCTGGTCCGAAAATTTCTTGGATAATTGCAACGCTGTTAGAAATCATGGGGGGAAAAGAGATTTTACTTCCGCATTTCATTCCACTCTAATAGTCATCAACCAGCGCCATTATTTAGTCCTTACGATCACGCTCGACCACTAATTGTTAATGGATTTGTACATAGTAGATATTAAACGCCAATCTAGGAGTAATTATGTGACCCCCGTCGCGATACACGGGGTCACGGGACAGAGATGAATGTTGAATATTTTGTCATTTGAAAATATTTGTGTAAGGGTGAATAAATCGATAAGCCGAATTATATGAGAGGTAGATTTTACATCTCCCTTTTTGTTTGTTAGTTTGATTGAAATGCAAGTATTATTTTAATCATTTCAACGTGAGAGGTGTATGTATGTTTTAAATCGAATATTTATTCTTGCTAATCGGCGTCAACCAAATTCGTGCTTTGTATCGCGTAGCTCATTATTTATTTATTTATAAGTTGAATAAACGAGTTTATTAAAAGACACAGTTGTGTAATAATAAGTTTTATCTTTAACAGGTGCCGTCTATGCTGTTTGTATAAAGGGTGGGTCAAGAAAAGCTATCATTTGAGGTATTGAGTTAAAATATTAAAATATTTGATAAAATTGATAGATAAAAAAGTTATTTTAGATGGTAGCTTTTATTGTCTCATCCTGTATTAGAACACCAGTTGAGTAATTACAAGGAATGAAATTCTTCTTTTGACCCAACACCATCTTACTTTTGAAAATTATTAAAATTACATTCTTATTTTTTTTGCTACTGGGTGCAACAAAGTTTCGCTGCACATGATAAACAACGAATTAAATGAAATGGAAATAAAATGAATGTACTGTTTAATATCCCCCAGAAAGGTTCAAAAAGAAGAATTTTAAATCCACGAATCTTTTCCAAACCCCTCTTCGTCATTTTTTCCCACCCTTTGATAACATTGTGTACGACTTACTCGTTCTATCTAGGTAGGACACCCGTTACATAAATCGTTAGAGTCGAAAGTTTTTCCAGGATGTAGCGGAGAAGAAAAATCATTCTGGTGAAACGTGCGACCCGTCGTCGCGGTAATTTTTCAAACGATTACACGTTGGCCGATTTAAATCTTCTTGAAAACGCATTTCCCTGCGCGCGCGCGCATTAAAAAACAATATCCAGAAGAAAGGGAACGGCGGACGAAGGGGAGACGGTGAAACAAAGCAAGGAATCGTAAACGTTACCCGGCAAAATACGCTTTGAACGATGGAAAAATCGCTTTTTCTCCCATGCTGCATTTTTTCTCACCCTCCCTCCTCTCCCCGTTGCCATCCTTCGCCGAGAGCTTTGTTTGACACGTATTCCAGTTTATCCGGCGTTATGCCGTCGTACGTGACACCGTTCGAGGTAGGTCGTTAATTTACGAGTTTCCCGAAGGTATTACAACAAATCCGACGCCGCTCGATCCGGGAACGAAGGGTACAAAAAATAAAAATTCTGCTAATATTCGAAGGTAAATTCATCAGCGAAATTGCTGCTCTCCCGGGACACCGTGGTTCGTTTTAACGCCGAATGTTGCTGCGACGAACAACAGCAACATTTGCGGCTTTTATTTTTAAAATTTGTTATCGTTTCCATCTTTTAAATAGCTTTTACTGGAGAACTCCCCTGGAATAACGCAGTAACGTTTGTCGAACGGCGGTTTCGAAGGACGCTGGTAGCAAACGAACGTCCGCGTCAGCTGATGAATGTCACCTCTGTAATTGTTACAGGAAGTTTGTGCAAGCATGTCGCAGGTGTATTTCAGACCCGTGTTTTTAATTATTACAACCACGAAGCGGTTGAACATCTGCTAAGAATTATAATTTCCTTAATTGTGCCATTTTTTAAACAGGAACGTACCACTTTAGTCGAAATAATTTTTGTAGATATTAAATTGTGTACCGTTCAAAATTAAAACCTAGAACCCACCCCAATTCTAGACATTGACATTCCTCCCCAGATAGGAGAAAGGTATTATTATAACTCGATTAAAAAATTACTATCAGTCCTACACGCCAAGTTCCAGAGTACAAACAGAGTCCTGAGGGATGTCTGCAAAAACTTGACAGTTAACCCATCCGTAGGGTGACTCATATCTGACGCACGGTAGACTCTTGGCGAGTTTCCGCGCTTCGGGCTATGGGAGCTGGAATTTCTGGGAGACGGTAACTTAGCGAATGTCCCCAGAACAAAGACCACGGAGGTGTACTTTCAACAAATCACACGCGTAACAAACTTTAGTTAATACGCCCTAACTATCGTTGCTTCGTGTTCTGAGGTATCTTGAACTGTTTGGGATTCGATGCGATTGTTATCTTTCAAGCAAAATTAGAATCAACAGCGATATTTTATTTACTTTTCCTTTGCAACATTTTAAAATCTTCAATCAGTTGATTGAAATAGGGTAGTATTCTGGCTTTCCTGGATAAAATGTCCTACTTACCGTTTCCACGTTTTTTAAGATGTGGAATAGGATTCAGCGGATTTTCCTAAGAATAATGGTGTCCTAGGGAAAAAATTCACCATGGACTGTGTCTAGGTTGATTTATTAAGTTTCTACCTATTTCAAAATGAATTGGGCTATTTAGAAAAGCGGTAAAATGAATAATAGACTTGGTACGAACGTCTAGTAACTTGGAATATGACGAATGATAGGATTTCTTATTATAAAAGGATGAGAACTTAGGACAATTCCAATGGGAATTCCAATAAGAATTAGGATAAAAATTATTAGTCTATTAACATTTTAATAAAGCCAATAATGAAAGTTTTTGATACTGCTATTTGGACGGGTATCAAATTCACCAGACCAATTAACACTGGAATTGCCAAAGCTGTCAAAATGATGGATTGAGGTTCTTTATTTTGAATCGTAAAATTGATCAAAATGCTTTTGTCAAAATGTATGTTTTTCTATATTATTTTCAAAAATGTCGACGGTTTCAGTGTTAAAAGACAGAATAAAAATTCGTCAACGTCCGAGTAATTTCCTTCGTTATTTATAATAAAACGAAGCTGGGGGTTAATGGAATATTTTAAATATTTCTCTGTTCATCGAACAGGATCCTTGCTCGCACGAATTCTGGCTCCTCCCCCGCCCTGAAAGAAATAAGGAAATTAAGTCCTACATTTTCTCGCAGAAATTTGAGAACAGAAACTTCGCGTTCGTTACACAACAGTCATATTTCATGAAATGCAATCGCAGCAAAGGGGAAGTTTTCTGTTCTGTTGCGACGGCGTTCAGGTAAAAAGGAAGGATGACGGTAAGCGGCTAAATTTATAATCCTTTTTGCAACGGGGGGAGGAACTTTAATGATCGATCAAGGGCTGAAAGGACTTTTACAATTGTTGAAACATTAAATTAAATTTCGTAGTAAACGTTGCTCGATTTTCTGCCGTGCGTCACTAAAATGCATCTACAAAAATAACTGTAGAATCAAAACCGTTAACAGTAATGGACTAAAATTTTCAGCGAATGTACAGCGTATGATGGAAACCTTTCTCGTACAGTGTTGACCTTTTTTTTTTTTTATCAATTTCATTATTTTTTTGTCGGATCTCGTAGTTTGGATAAAAGAGTTGTTGGATGAAAAGAAATGTAAACACACAGAGGGTGAGTTGTTTAACTTGGTCACTTTAATTATCCTTGTTTGTCAAGATATCGAAGTAATTTATTGATAAAAATTGTTTGAACGGGTCACAAAGTGGTCTCAGTTTACGAAGCGTTTTATTAATTAATAGTTTGGTTATTTGAAGAAGATTGGAATTGGTAGTAGATCGTATGAGAACGAAATTCTATAATTGGAAAATTTCTCTTAAACGTATAGAATTACCATTTAGAGTTTCTGTTTTTTACAGTCGGTTCGTTTTTTTACACATATCGCAATTATTTGGCACTAAACCTGTAATACCTTTCAAATAAAATAAATACAAAAATGAAAAATGGGTATTTTTCCATTATCTTTCACATCTTGTGTCAATTAGCAATCTCAAAATACGTATTTTATTATTTTTTGAAAGGGGCTAAGATAAACATACTTGAATAAAATAAAACTTTCAAAGAATATTCTCAGAGAATTAAAAGTACACTTTTTAGATCGAAAGGGTTAATAATAATACAGTACTATCGATCAGATATAAATTTGTGTAATAATTCGCCTTAAATTATAAGATTTTAATATCACCAAATACGAAGTCGAGAAATCATTACCACATTTTCCCTTTTTTTGCGATGGAAAAAAATGAACAGATAAAAGTCACGTAGTTGTAGGAACGCAAGAAATGCTGTTTCTAATTTCGTAGAAAAATAAGAAAATTAATTCTGCAAGTAACACGAGCAGGGTTTAACCAGTCAGGGTGTAATTTTCATTATTGTGCCGCACATTCTATTCTTTCTTTCTTTATTTTTCTTTCGTTTTCTGTAGAACGGAGTTTTCTCGCGTAAGGGAATTTCCACAAGCAAAGTTCAGCCGCTGTTACCATACTTACCTTTCCTATTTACATTTCCCTTTGCTATGGTTTCGTGTACACTTTTTATGCACTTATTTGATTCGGAAGGAGTAATGCAACCGTTGCAGAAAACGGGTTCTGTTCCGTTTTAAGAGATACATCTCGTCATGTATCAGCAACGCAATCATTAATTCTTATTAATCGTTGTACCACTGTGTCGGCTCGTATATTACAATTAAATTTTACCGTCGGAAGATTTTCAGTCAAAAATAAGCCAATACACGTTCGATTAATTTTCATTCTCGAAAACTTTAGAACATTGATTCGACTCGAAGAAACTTTATCGCCTTAATTAAACATACACTGACTTGATCATGTGATGAATTTGATACGATACCAGTCAAATTAACCAAAACTTGTATTAAGGTATAATTAAATCCTGTATCCGATATATCCCGGTTTTCCACCGCAAAAGGTTAAGTTTCATTCTAATTATAGAGAAAATGTAGCATGCTTGAAATAATTAATTTATGAATAATTGTTTAAATACCTTTTGCTACTTTTAAAAGAAACTATATACCTAAGTATTTTATTTTTTCTGAAGAATTTATGTAAAAAGGGAATATCTAAATTCCATTTGAAAAATTAAAAGTGTTTCATATTTGAATTAATAAACCATAACCATACAATTCTTGGTTTGTACGGCATATAACACCAATTATTCGAAATTATGATTGTGATTCATTTATTTCACCGTTTTATTGTTTTTTTTTTCTTTATTTCTCAACGAATCGATAACTAATTGCAACAACTACTATAATTAAGTTATGATAATAATTGTAAAGGGGTGAGCTGAAGGCGTTCGTTTCATTATCGCGTTGAATTGTTATGATTTTCCCCTGGCATCGTACCGTGCGTACAAATTACGCTTCATTACCGTGCATTATATCAAATACCACAGCAGTAACTAATAACAACTCGCGATGAACGATGTTCAACAGATAAAATTCTATACGAACGTTACATGGATGTCCACGTTTCATGCTTTTCGCCGGCTACACGCCGTTAATAATGCAAAAACTGAAATACATCGGGTTCGACATGTTTCGGCTGGAATTAATCTACGGTAAAAAGGAAATCCTAGAGTTATTAACAAGCAGCGGAAGAAAAAACTCCGAAACGTTCCGTCAGTTTTATTTCCTTTTAACTTTTACTTCAATTTTGACGATTTTTAAAGTAAAGAGTTAACTGTGAAACGACACGTCTGAAAAGCCTACCAATTCT
Organism: Anthidium xuezhongi; assembly: GCA_022405125.1. Classification (NCBI taxonomy): domain Eukaryota; kingdom Metazoa; phylum Arthropoda; class Insecta; order Hymenoptera; family Megachilidae; genus Anthidium; species Anthidium xuezhongi. Next base: position 4,794,978 of record CM039649.1, read on the forward strand.
ATAATTTATGAGTGATTCTTATCCAATTTTAACTATTGAATAATTGAATTATTGAATTAATTGAAGTATTTTATTTGAAATGGGCTTCAGAATTATGATAAAAAATTAGATAATCATAGATCAAACCAAATACACAGAAAATTATATTTAAACCTAAAGTACAGTTTAAAAACACCAAGTGCATCTCGATAACGAAGTTGAAGGGGTTCGAATTAGCCAACTTCTGTCGTTCGAACTATGAATTTGCTACTTTGTCGATTGCAATTGTTCGATTTCAATTAATTTCCAGCTTCCTTTGTTCACTTTCTTCGACTTCCTATCAATGTCTGCCTTTGGGACGCTTTTTGATATCGAGGGTGCAAAGGGCGTGAGAAGTTCTGTCCCCGGTAGGACTTCAAAAAGTTACGGATAATCGTAATCGGTTTGAAGTTCTTCCTTCGCTATCCTGTCAAAGCGGTGGCGGTCTACGCACAGGTTTCTTGCTTTGACAATGGTGCAAAACTTACCCTAAGCCACTTGTGGGTTCACAAAGGGAGCACACGATCGTCGAGGCACCGATTGTGCCCCATTTTTGACTGCTTTTAGCGCTTACGGGTATTCCAAAATAATCTCAAACTTTTCTTACAATAATTGCTCTCTCGTATTTCTCATTTCGAATTAAAGTCGTAGATTTCGAGATATAAAAGATCCTTTCGCTCGGTACAAATGCACGCTCCCGTCTAATATATTACCATCGTATGCACTATAATCCCCTTCAAGCGTTTATGACACACTCTCGTGATCCCCGACGGTCGCGCAATTTACGTGCCATGAATTTGCCCCGCTTCCAACGACTTTTGTTTCAGCCGCGCTGCTCTCGATTCTTCGTAATCGTTACTTCGCCCCATAAGGGTTGAAGCTGCAGCTCGTTACGAGGCTGTTCGTACGTACACGCGGCCAATAAAAGCTTCCAGGAATCGCAGTTGGCAAGCTTCGCGAAGTTCCACGCTAAGTCTTGGGCCAACGGTTCCCGCCTTTCATGACTTTCGCGCCGTCTAAACGCATAGATCTCTTCACCCTCTCCCCTCTTGTCTCATCCCCTTGTAATCGTTCTTCCGTGTATTTCCGGCTCGCGAAACACGAGCGTGCACGCGTTTCGCCCGTCGAATGGATCCGTGAAAAGGGTTTGTCGAACTGCCTTCCTAACTCCGAGTTTCCTCGAATAACTCCGAACTAAAATGCTAAACGGTTATGAAAGATGACGCGAAACGAAGTTACGCGATGGTGTAATTTTATCCCAGAGTAATTGTTCTGTTTAGAATATTGGGGGACGTTTCGAGCGCAACAACCGCGTAACGATTAACCCTTTTGGTCCTGTGCCACCTGTAAAATTGCCATGAAATTTAAGTATTAACTATTTGTATTTTCAGTAAGATATGTGTTTTGATATTAGAAGTATTTTGGAAATTGGACTATCTATTAACCCTGACGTTAATTTCATTAAGAAACGAAATGTTCTGTTATTCTTAACGAACTTTTCAGGATTCAAAGTCACCCTTTTGCGGTTGTCCTGCGTGCTTGAAAAAAGAAATCATCATTTGCAGAAGAAAGTAATAGCTATGACGTGTTTCGAGCAGCTAGAAAGTGGCCTAATTTCTTATTCCAGGAAATACCCGACAGCTGGAAGGATTGGCCGGGTTGTCGAGGACACAGGGAAAATCGTCCAGGAGAAGATGGCAGAATGAGCCAAGTTTCAGAAGGATGGAAGATGGCGATTTGGCCGTGGAATGCTCGAGATCGTAAATCACAGAGGAAAGTTGCGGTGCATCGAATGGAAAAGCTTTTCGACGATCGAGAAAATTTGATAAGAGAGTGAGCTCGGAGCTTCGAAAGACAGCCACGAGCGAAAGTCAAAAAATTAATTGCGCTCGTATTAAAAAGGGATTCTATTGACTTTGTTTATAAAACCAGGAAACAACAATTCTTATCATACTTGCGAACGTCTGAAATAATAGTCAAACAATGAATTTATTATAAGACTTACAAAAGCACAGACCTTTTCCAATCAAAAATATACAATCATCCGTGAGACGTTAATAAAGAGAATAATTTTGCGTGGTTGCAATTTAAAATCGAATGATTCTAAGGCTAAAAAATTTCCAATCGTTTCCGCCTTTTCCTCCGCCGTCTCTTTCAGATAGGGCGTTTCTCGTTCCCTAATCTTTTCATTCAATTTGTATTCATATCCACCGAGCGCGGTTTCGAATTACGTCCATTTCTTATTCCAATGGCTCGTGATGCGTTCTGAATTTTATGAATACCACACATTTCGCGATCCGGACGATTTAATATTGCAACGGTTAAAAGAAATATAGCGACTACAAGTAATATTATGCGTAATGTGTTTAAGATTGATCAAAATTGCAAGAGCGAAATGTGAATTTGCACAAGGTGCCAATTATCGGATACTCGAACCTGTTTCCTATTAGTATGATTCCCTTTATTTTTGTAGAGACTGTACAGGATATTACATACAATATTTCCCTTTTGCAGCAATGCGGTCTTTGCATCCAGCGTTGAGAGTTTGTTCGATGCCAGTCAGTCCAAAAGAGTTGCAGTGCGCCAAACACCAACAGAATAGATTCTAACGGTAACCTTTGCAATTTTTTCGGAAACCGAAGTAGAACCAGTCAAACATTTGATATTTAACTCTTAAGCCTGTGAATATGACGCCGGCTCGATTTGTAGGAAAGTGGGAACCTTCCTCTTTAATCAGGTTTTTGATTTATGCCGATATCTTTATTAGTTTGTTAGCGCTTGGGCCCACACAGCGAGTGTCTAGCGTGGCGGTCACGTGGTCACTGGTTACGTCTAACCCTTTACTATTACTACTCGTTTAATCGCACTTCCTGGGAAAAAGGTAGGATAGGGCGCCATTCGTGTCCACCCCTTTGGCGGCAAGCGCTTTGTAAACTTTAAAGACCTATGTCTCAGGAACTAATAGAGATATCGCGGTGCAACAAATTGCGTTGTCGACTAAGCTACCTGCCATGTAAAATTTTGCACCTTATCCGATATCTATTGCTAGGTCCTTTTACACTGTTTGGGATACTGTAACGTTGTTTGCGGTATCAGTATGGTTTTTAAACCAAAGTGGATGCATGTATTTGTAAAGTACAGCTGGCAGATTTTCACCGGGAAATAGGATTTTACAGCAAAACACGTGCACGAAGGTTGAAGGAAATTTCGTATACGTGTTTACCGTGGGCGGATGCGTGTACGTGCTGGCAGACGTAGTATCGCAGAGGTTGCCGGCACGTACAGTATCCACCAAATCTAAACAGACCACGACGGATCCGAATTTAGTTTTCCGGATCATCCTTTTTCCTTCGAGTTGGCCTTGCAGCTTATCATTAACGGTCCATGATGATCTTTTATCGTACTCTTGTGAGATAACTCATCGTTGTTAATTCAAAGTATTACACAACAGAGACGAAAAAGTGTCCTCTGAAAAGATTGAAACAATTCACTTATTTATTTAAAAAAGAATTCTTAAAGATATCGATTTAACTATCGCACAGTCATTTCAATTTCTAAATGTATAATAGAAAGTTATTAATGTATGTACTCTTTTAAAATCTGAAATTCACCGATCGCAAATGCGACGCGATATTCATTCCGATCATCGATTTTCGTAATAAGCGAACAGTTAAAATTTAATCAAAGCTTTTTACAAAATCGTTGGAAATGGTCATAAGACAGACTTTGAAAGTAGGATAGACGAGAGTAAAGTACCTCTGGTGTCTAGACAGGCTGAGTCTTTTCAGGGTGGAATCTCCTTATCAAACTCCGCGGCGTACGAAAAAGGAGAATCTGCAATTACAATTAAGCTTCAGCGGTGCTAAAATCGTCCGCGTCAAAGAACCGACTGGACGAACCAATGAACGACGGGAAGCATAAAATCCGAACCTCTTCGAATCCTCGTGTTTTCAAACATTTCTATTTGCCCTTATTCATTTACATTCTTCGACCTGTGTTGCTCGTGCAAAACGTTGGATCTGTTCGTTAATTATTCCTTGCCAACACTTCAGAAGAAAAACATGTGTACATATTTGAACGTCTGTAGGGAGCTGAAAACGGCATTGTTTGTTGCAAACTGCTACTTAACAAAAATGATAGTCCTTCCAAGAATTCCTGGACGTCGAGTCCTGTCTTTTCCAGTCTATTTCCGTCCTTTTACCGTCGCGGTTCATCCGTGTTTTTGGCCAGACTCCAGGAAGTCATCGCCCACGTCACCTGGTACGTGTGTGATTTACACACGTCCTTCGTCATCCGGTGTGTCGGCCTGTATCCAGGCCAGCCAACCCTTCGCGTGCCGATTCATCACCCTAACGATCCGGCCTGCAGTTCGTTACCGTTCCGTAACGGTCATTGACGGCCTGCAAAATAGTGGCGACCGCCTCACTCGATTGATTTAATCCCTCGTTACACGAAGAAAGGTAAAAAAAAAAAAAAAAACGTGACCACCACGGTCGTATAAACCTTGTTTTCTGCTTTCTATCGTTTTTTTTAGAGATATCGTTCGAAAACTGGGAATTTAACAGGCATCAACCTTTAACTCCAATTCAATTTTTTATTCCAAGTATATAAAATCCATTGATTCGATTAGAGTTTGTTGAAGTGTTCGATAAATTTGATTTATACTGTCGTTATTCTTTGTAATAAATTGGGCAATGTTACCAGTTATGAGTATTTATTCTGCTGCATTATCAAATTTTTCAAAATAAATATAATGACGATTATTAAATGATCGATTCATAAACAATATGAGAATCCTTTAAAGATATAAGGTTTTATATGACTGTGACATTTTTAAAAATATGCATGAATGAATGATCCTTCGTCTGGAGAGAATAAATTGTAAATTATAATTATAAATTCACTATTATGGAATCGTGTCGTTTATTAATACCTGATTACCAGACGACGGGGCTGGATAAAGAAATTCAACATGCGTTCTTGCATTTCTTGATATTTACAGAATTTTTCTCGTGGAACGTAAACTATTAAGTTGCTTGATACATGTTTTAAAGCATTCGTGAACTTAACTTCATATACGTTTCACGTGTTCCAGATTATTCAAACTAAGCGTGACTTTTAAACGAGAAAGCCAAACTAAATTTGCAACGGTGATACACAATTTATATTTGCATAGCTGAAATTTCCTTTTAACGAATGAATTTCGGAATAACTTACTTTCATTGCGACTTCGTTGCACGACTTTCGCAATTTCGGAAAAAGAAAATATTTGATATTTATATTTGTTTCCCAGATTATAGAGATTGTGTTATTCAAATATAATCTTTAAATAAAAAATATTCCATCAACTATAAAACATTATTAAAGAAGTTAGAAAAATAATACAGGTAAAGAAACGTGTAACTTTTAAAACTATTGTCACCTTTTTTTGTTAACATTACCCAAACATGAACGATAAACGTTCCTCTCTTTTAATACAAATAAAATTTCTTGTTTTGTTGAAATATTTCTGAACGTTTGATACGAATTTTTATTACAACATTCGATTCTGATCGATTGCGTATTGACATCCGCGTTATATTCGATATATTGTTTTAAAAGAAGCAATCAAAAGGTAATTCCCATTTCATTGAAACGCTTTTTTTAATCGTTAACGATCGGAGCGATTGGAAAGGCTTTAATTGAAAAAGAAAGATCGAATTATAAATCAACGATTCATCCGTCACTTGTCATACCGTATTTTTGAAAGCGTACTTAAATCCAACAATTAAACAGGTTATGCACACAATCGAACAATTTATACAAATTGATACAGAACGTGTTCGTTTTAATTCTGTTTCGAACATTGTATTCGGGTCTATTGTTGTAATAAATAGTAATTAGAGGAGGTAGATGTCGATTGATTTAATTTAGTATCGATTCCATGAAATGCATCCGTTATTTATTCAATCCATTTATAAAGATAATGGATTAAAATACAACCATTAATCATTTCTGATTTCTATCGGATTCAACCCTTTCAATGCCACTGATGCCTGCGATCAATCCAAGTTTTTGTAATCGTTTTGTTTTTTAACAAAAACTAAAGAACGGATTACTATATTTTTAGAAACTTATTAATTTTCGAGTTGTCGAAATTCCCTCGTTTAATTAAAATATTCTGGTTTTCTGTTAAATGTTAACGGATTGATTCTACCTTTCGTATTGGGCGGCTTGTGTCTCGTAAAGGTTGAATCAGAATAAGCAAGGGCGGCACGTTGACCTTTAATATTTGCATGACGAACAAATTTACACGGTTGAAGTGCACTACAGGAATAATCAAGGCATTCTAGTCTGGAGTTGAACGCGACCGTTGCCTTCGAAAGCTGCGTTATCAAGGGTTGCTCGAAGCGGACCTCTTCAAACTTCTCCAAGACCGTACATCAAGATCGAAACTTACGAAGGAAACGGGATACGTGATCCGTTATGACAAACGTTGCTCCTGTGTCAACCAATCATCCGTCTGACGTGTTAATTTCACACTACCTGCTCCCCGCGATATCCCTCATGAACAATTATCGTACGATCCTTTTATTATTTTAAGAAATTTAACCCTGAACCTGGGATACAGCGCGTTTGAATCTTTCTGAAATTGTGTTACTATAATTTATTACCAAATTGAGGTACTGGATTTAAAGAAATAATCATTTAACGTAGAAACATACAGAAGTATTTGGCAGTAAAGGTGGTTCCAGTGAAAGGGTTAAATATGAAAAAAAAAATCAAATATTTGAATTATCAAGGTAGCGTAAAAATATTTTATAATTCTGATTTGGAAGTACGTACAAACACGTTTAATTAATCCGGCAGTTATTGAAATTCATAAGGTGTTTATTAATTTCCGAAACGACAGGAATATTTTTTAAATGAATCCCGGCTGAATTAAAAACGGGAATGAAATTCCCATTCAATCGATCCACTTCATTGTTGTTAAACTCGATCGGTATTCAAAGTGAATTAATGCCTGTCATTTCATTTTTATCGATGGCCCGCGTATCGGTGCCCGTTGCACCGTGTTCACAAAAGTACGTACGATAACTTTGGATGAAGACAAATGAGTCCCATGGCAGTGAGACCGCTAATTTGGAATTTACGGCCAGGACTGTTGACGCTCGGCCCCGTCCAGAAAATCCGCTCGACGTTCACCAGTTTGCTTCATTACGATTTATAGTACGATCATTCTTTTATCACTTTCGCTCCTGTAGACGTACAATGGATGACGAGTTACCAAACCATCGCTGATAACAAGTTAATAGTAGAAATAGCTGGGGTGATAGTTGGTAGGAACATCGTCTGTTTTCCTTGGGAAATGTGGAACCTTAGGGCAAGAAAATTGTGTCGGTAGTAATCTAAGTTGGTCTTGCAATTTAATTATTCAGTCATTTAGTAATTTAGTCATTTAGTAATTCCATAATTTAATAATTTAGTAAGCAAAGGAATTCACATCACTATTAATTACAAATATACAAATTTAATTATTAAGTAATTCAGTAATTTAATCACTTTATATTTAAATACTGTAGTAATATAGCAATTGACAAATTAGTTACTGGTAATTTAACAATTTTTAATTTAATGAATTAATAATCACGTTCACTGGATTAACCGACTATCTTCGAAACAATTATTAAACCGAATACTCTTGTTTAATCTAATTCAGACCCAACCCAAATTTAATACGTGGCAATTCTTGAATATTGAAACAATTGACAGTGTTTCCTTCCCCTATGCTGCCATTTTCCCTAAGGAACCCTACTATCCCCTACAGTGTACATCCCAAGTATCATAGGTCTATATTTAATGCGTGTTCGCATGGTGATCAATAAATCATTATTTTGATAACAAAGTAGTTTTCTGACAAACAGCCATATTATATTAAAAATATCGATAAATTTGTTGTATTTTCAACAAACTTTAATTATCAAGTTAATTTAAACATTATATTACCAATTTTCTTTATTGCTTGTGTTTGCTTGATATAGCAAATCGAGGTCGATGTTCTTGACGATACAGGAAGGAAACACATCGCATTAATGTTTCAGGGAGTTGTTACACTTACAATAGTTTTGTTCCTCGAACATCCTCCATTTTCATTCTTTTTCTGCTCGAAGAGTAAGGTGGTAGGTGGTAGGACAAATGCTAGTCTCGCTTTCTGGAAAGGCTGCATTTGTTCGTATCAAGAAGCAACAAAGAACGCTTAATTCCAGGGCAAACAATGGCGACTTTGCACCGGTCTCAGATTTACAGGCGCGATGCAATTTTCGCTTTCCTTCCAAAGAAATACAAGCTGTATCAAAAACAATATTTACACAAATTTAAATAGCCATAAATACATTTATTGGTCGCACCACTTTTATTTAATCTTAACTAAATTCCAAAACAATTTTGCTCCGTGGTATGACACGATTCGATAACTTTAAGTTAATTATTTATTCAAACGAAGTCAAGCGATGAAAATAAATATTTTCTACAAACTTTCTCAACAGAGAATTATGAAAAATAATAGGATACCAAGGCAGTCCTCTTATCAGTCCAATTAATTGAAGGCAATAATTGTCCAAATATAAAAAGTAAGTTTACCTTATTATTTTAATAAGGTACCAACAAAAAGGTGAAATCGATATCGCGAAACGGACAATGTCTGTTAAATAATTGAAACGCCGATCGAGAAAAGAGGATGGAATTTAAATATGAATCGGTGTATAAGTTTAAATTTCAGACCGGAAATTCCTGTGAAATGCGCAATATCGTTTTCCGATAATCTAAATTTGTTTGACGATCCAACGACCGAAATATGTATAAGTATTATATATATGTGTATATATTTCTGGGCGCAGGGTTACGTGGTCGATGGTCCGACGGTGTAAGAAACTTTTCACAGCTGCAAAAAGAAATAACGATTATTCCGCCGGTATATACCGACAGATACTCGTATTTCGTAGATTCATCGTGACTTTTTCTCTCGCAGATTAAAAGGAACTTTTATGCTTCGTCCGTTTATCTCCACCTCTCCGCTTACTGATCTCTTAATTGAAACTGTAATTTTATCTCGCAAGCTAGCCTTGATAATACCCACTTTACGCCTCCCCGCCCCGCCGGCCATTATAACTAAGGGCCGACATAAATATTCATATTTACGATAAATTTCCTCGATCGTAATTGGCTCGAGCTTCTACTTATTGTTGCCCGTCGAGTTGAACGAGGAGTCTTGAGACAGAAAATTGATCAAAAATAATTTCACAGGGATTCTACCAATAGTTTCTATTTCAGTAGATTTTTTAAGTTAGAATTTTCTGCGCGAACGAAGGTAACAGGGTGTTAATTGGTATCCGCGTACCCTTTGAAAAACTTGTTGAAAATTCAACCGAACGGGCTGAGTCCTTTTATCGAAATAACTGAAAGGATTGTTTCAGTGGATTCTTTTGGAAAGATTCGTATTGTTTCGTTTTCGATCGCGGCATTACGGGACACTTTTCTCGCGGGAGGAGAAATTTTCAACGGAGGAGAGAGAGAGAGAGAGAGAGAAAAAAATATCACTGTCGATGCATTGTTCCGCGCGGACGTATTTTTACGTCATCATTACCGCCGCTGCAGGAACAATGGGATTTTCGGTCGGTCATCCGAGCGGATTCGTTGGAATTTCATGCGAGATCGCTGCCGCCTCGTTAAACAGTTTTTCGACAAAAGTAGTTGATAAACGGCGCGAAAACGTTCCCCGCTGTTTACGGCCGATCGATTACGATAACCGACGTATAAAGGCGCAACTTCTATGAATTATTGAGACCGGAGATCACAGAACCTTGTATAAATCGCTCCATTTCACGCCCAACTGGCTGTAATAACTTTTTCACTCTCGTCGTTATAATTCTTGATAAATCTAAGAATAATGCAGTACGCGATAACCCTCGGATGACGGATCACGGAGGGAGCCAGCGATTTGAATCAAACTTTAAATTATTTCTCCTTTTCATTTTGAAATTTTCCAGCATTCCTTCGTCTGTTCGTGAAACAGGCGAACTTTTGTAATTACGCGGCAATGAATCGTCGTACCACTTTAATTGTCATAACGTTCCGCGTAACACGCGTTTTAAGCATTCTTTATATCCCGTTTGATTCTCAAGTTATCGCTGTTTGATGACTGTCCTCCTCCAGCCTCCCCACTTCCTGAACCTTGCTCCCTGCGATTTCCTGGTTTCGAAATTGAAATCAGAGCTAAAAGGGTGCCGTTTCTGCTCAGTCGATGACATTAAGAACAATTTGTCACTGACATTGAAGGATGTTCCTACAGAAACGGGAACAGTACTGAAACAAGTGTGTGAATATGCTGAAAATTTATATTTTCTAGTCTGGGCCATTATCGACCCGGTTTCGCCATTCGATAGTTGAATGCTAGCGATAAGAAACGTTTTATTCATTTATCTTGTGGCCAAAAGTTTCTGGGCGTTGTGATTAAGTAGGATAATTAAGGTAATTGGTGCTTGAACAAACTCGCTTTAACACGTTTGTTACCAACATCACATATGTTGGACACCTTCGATTTTCTATGTGAAATATTCATCTTTTTCTACTGTGCTTTAAAGCGGATGAAAGTCACACTTTGTCAGCAAAATAATTTAATAATTGATAATCGAAAACCCTTGAAGTTGAAAGATGATCATGCATACGAATGGGATAAAAACGAGCAAGAATTTTTCGAAAATTAGGTATAAGCTTATCGTAATTAATCACGTAGCTGCTCGGCAAAAGGATGTAGATCCATTTAATTCGACACGATCTAAAATTCCATTTCGTTACTACTGTTTATTCATTTATTCGTCCCCAAGCCGACACCTTCTTCAACCTTTGAGGATCAGCCAGAAGACTAACTAGAGAGTGAAGAAAATTACGAGAACTTGAGAGAATTCGTTAGCGGGTTTGCAGCTCTTTGACGCCGTTGTCATTAATATTTATGTAAAATTGTTTTAATCTGTTTATTTCGGGGCCATGCCACGAGCGGCCATTGTCGCGACACGTTCGGCGCTTTATAAAATCGAACGGAGCGTAATGGGAAAGTTGGATTCGTTTGGTGGTAATACAGTTTAGGCGATCGGAAGCGGGGCCGGGCGCTTATGTATTTTAAAAATTTACATTTCGTCACGAGCATCGATGTTCGAAACTTTTCCAGACACGTAGCGAGCATATTTTTGCATAGCTTATGCCGGATAAATAATACACAATTTAATTCAAGATACGATGCGACCGCATTGCCAGCTCCGACGGGGGTGGCTCGGTTTCTTTTGAATAAGTAACAAAAGGTACAGTCAAAAACCAATGGCCATTTACTTTCTGTCATAATTAGCATTTGTATTCGTAATTATTTCTCTATTATTTAGCTTACTTTGAAAAAAGTACAATTTCATTTATTCAGTCCATTGCACAAAGAATTATTCGCAAGTAACGATGCTATAATAACAATTTTAACTTTCATTTGAAATTTTCACAATGAAATTATTCTGATTCACTATTATGCTACAACGGCGGCGAACGACGATACATTTAAAATACCCGAGAACAGAACTCGACTGATCAGAAGCTATTAACCGACGATTTGTCGCAATTCGCCACATTGTTCGCGCTAAGCTCATTCCTACGATTAGATATGTACAGGCGCAATTATTCGCGACACATATGCGCACCCGATGCATTCCGAAATTATGCGACATTTGCTATAATAACGCCGCTAATTGCGATAACGAATGTCACGGTATAATTCATCGCAGTACGCGCCGCCGTACGCGATCTGCAAGAGGTAAGTCACGAACACGTCAACGATTTCGCGATAATTCTTCTAACCGTGTTCGTATACCCGTTTCGTGCATTAGCATAAACGAAACTGGAGCCATCAATCCTTGGCTGATGATGTCGAGTCAAGCCGGCTGCGAACACCTTTCATTTCCAACGAAGCTTATTGTGTTATATTGTAATTGGAAGAAGTGGAAGTATCGATTGATTTCGATATGCAATAGAAACGGAAGCTCATTATAATATGGGATTGATATTGAAATAGAATTTGGGTATTTAACGTTCGAATAGTAATGGATGCTGATTTGGAGTGATCATTATCCGTTAAAATAACATGCTGAACTAATGTTCCAAGTAATGGTATCTACGCTTCTGCAAACAATTAATATTCGTTAAACTGGTTATCAACAAACTCGGCGTTAACTGTGATAGTAATTACGATTTAGATTTATTTTGTGTCATCTGTATTCAATAGTTTATGTTGCTGATCGACTACGAAATTTTCGACACGATAGCCACCGTTGTTTATTGAAAAATCTGATCTCCATAATCCATATTTTTATATAATTCAAGCTTTTTTTTTTATTAAAAAAGAAGACATCCTTGAAGGCATCGGAGTACCTTCTCCCTGGCCCTTTCTTGATCCCTTATATTTACTTCTTTATTCTTTCTGGTTTCTCAAGAAGATAAACTCCAACCTTCGTCCCCTACCTGTGCTTTACACTTTTAAATCTCTTCCCTCCCCGCCTCCCCCAATTTCTACCACTTCCTTTTCCGCCCCCTTTTTCATGTGACAATTTATCTTCCGTTCGTGTCCCCCTACGTCATTTCACTTCTGCTGTTCCTTCTCGTTCACATTTTACCACCGAACATTGCCACTTCGTCCCTCGATTTATTTCCCTTTTCACCGTCCCACCCGTCTCCGACCCCCCTGTTACCAACTGTTCATCGATCGCGATCGATTCGAGGCGAGGAACGTTCGTTATTGTTGCAGAAGGATGTTGAAAGAATCTCCCTTTCCCCTACGCCCTTCGTCGTTTCAGAACGACCTCAACAGAAACGAGGTTTCCTTTTTTTATTTTCAAGAATGGAGTGGCTCGAAGTGTTCGTGAAAAATCGATAGGAATCGTTTGTCAAACCTTTGATTGTTTATCGAACGGACAATTGTCTTGATACGTTAGATATTTGGTATAAAATTGTGCGATCCTCTTTTGCATTGTATTATACAATTAGTAATTAAGTAATACGAGGATCCTAGGTAAATTAGCGAAGTTTCGATCACGTCTTCCATTTCGGTATCAATGACCCCTCCTGTTGGTTCCTCCGACTGTACCTGAGGAGAAAAGCATAAATGGCGAACGGAACGAGCAAGCAATGAAAAGCCAATTAAAAAGCTTTCCCAGGGAAAATTCGTGGAAGCGTGGAAGCGCGGTCGGGTCCAACAGAGAGTCCGACACATGTGACTCGCTATATTTCTCCTTTATTCGTGGAATCTCGATTGATGGGAAAGAAATGAAATCGTTTCACGGCCGTGTAAGCCGTATACGAAAGCAGCTGGGATCGCTAGGAGGAGGGACAGGATCCAAAGGGGTACCGCAAAATACATATTTAACCGGGCGCGATAAATCAAATTCCATCGGTCCGCTGGCCGGGCCGGCTTTTTCCGTCCGAACGAGAATGAAAAATCGTCCACGAATGGAACAACACTAATTGCCAGGGAATTCGTGACGCTCAAATGAGCGGTAGCAAGGGCGGAAAATGGGGTCGTACAAAGAGGAGAAAGAAACTGGTAAAAATCGAGAAAAGAGAGAGAGAGAGACGTACGGTGACTCTGACGGTGACAGTTGGACGATTAAAAATGTCTTTTCTTTCCTTCTTTCTTTCCTTTCTCTTGGCCGTGTCCTTTTGTGGCGGCGGCCCGAGCCACGCACGTCCATTCTGATTTGTCAGGGCTCGATCAGCACCAGCGGATGTCAATCGACAACCGTTTAGAGAAATCGCTACGGGCGCTTCGTTTCAATTACATTAATCTCCGTTCGATTTTCCGGCTTCTAAATCTTCATCTACTTCCTTTCGACTCTTCACTGGTGATATACGACGAATCGCATAGATAGAGCTAATTGAAAATTGATTTTATGCAAGACAGTTATCGATTAAGTCTTCAAATGTAACGGTTCTATAAAATCGCCTAAATTTATAAATTAAAAGTGGGTTTAGTTGTTACTCAGTAATTCGTTTTAGGAATTTATGTGTCTGACTTTGGACAAAATTTGATTATATTTGTCCTAGACATGAGTTTCAATTGGTTTAGAAAACTACGAATATACTCGTTTAAACCGCATTTCTTGCCTCGAGTTTAAATACACACCATCTGGTAGTTCCTCTAGCGTATTTACACGCGAAGCAATATCCAATAGCATAAATATTAATTTTACGTTTGTCTGATGTCGGTAGCTTGCCAATTTATAAATTAATTGCTTTTACGGTAATTACAAGCGTCTATTAGACCGCTTTTAGAGCTCGAATTACATGCCGGTATCCCGTAATCAAAAATTTAATTTATTCAGCATATTTGGTTGGTGATATCTGATTAAACGTCAGGGCGGGGTTCGGAAATTATACTCCAAAACAAACAGAAATAACTTCTAACGCCATTTCGAATCTTTCTCAAAGCCGTTCGAGCAAAATCTATTTTTTATTATACCCCGTTAATTAAGCCATATATGATCCTTTGTAAAAAGCTATTTATGGGTCGAGAAGCGAAACAATAGAAGTTCTAGTTTAATGGCGATGTGTAACGCGCGCGGATCGTTACATAGAGTTCGGTGTTTGAAACACTGTAAAATGGAATTAATCGTAAAGTTTCTTCTATTCTACCGTAACGCAATCTTTTGTATCCTGCTGTTTATCAAATAGGCGTTAAGTCCACAAATCTATGTAAGCCTGTAACTTTCTGATACAACTAATTGTAATCCTCGTGTACAGCTTTATAATTCCCTTTTGAGAGTTCAGTTTAAGCTTAAATAAAAAAAAAAAAACCCCGTTACATAGTCGGCGATCGAACAACGCCGAATTGTTCATCCGCGTCGCGTTGGTCTGCGGCTTCGGTGTTTCGGCGACGATTCCAAAATGTCGATCGCCAATGATCGAATCAAATGTATTTTTGCGACTTTATCATCTCGAGCCTCGCACCCTTCATGGGCTCGTTCGCGCGTACGATTCCAATCGGGCTATCGATTCATCGTTTCCAATTTGACCACCGTGTTCGCGCTCGGCAAACCGACTTCCCTTTCGTTCTACAATGCCAACTTGCCGATCAGATTTTACAGAAGAGGAATTTAACCGATGTTGCAGAAATTATTCACCGGCCATGAATGTAACCGGACGGTTTTTATAATTGTTAAGATAATTGTTGGACTCCGAGCAAAGGGAATTGGCAACACCGTTTGAAGGAACTTTAAAGACTTTACTCAAAGTTTGCACTCTGCCAATGTTTACTGGCAGAACTTTGCTTGAACTTTGATATCAAGGAAAGTATTTTTTATAATGAAGCAGACACGATTGAACGAGATAAAGAATTGAAATAGTTCAATTTAGGACAATTTTTGGTATAAAATCTTTGAATCGCTACTTAAGGTAGAAGTATCCTTTAAGTCAGGAATGCGTATCAGAGCAAAAACAAGGCACTCGAGAATCTAATTAAACGAATTTGAAACGCGAGAACACGCTCTTGACAGTTTCTTGCCTAACTTCAGCTCTCAAATAACCTCGTGTATACAAGATGAACCATAAAAAAGATGAAATTCCTGAAGGTGAATAACACTTTATCCAACGTAACCAACAATGGAAATGGACGATATTAGAACACTAATTTGCTTCAAACTTTGGGGTATTATAAAAGATACTAAAAGTAATAATCGTGCAAATTATAGTTTGTACTTGAAGAAGATATTTACATTCAAAGTTGTCCTAATATCTATTCAATCCTTAGCTTTTAGTAAAACTAGCATATTTTCATCAGACTATATTAATAAAACTCATCCTACTTGAAGCAACGAGGAAGAACATCGTTGAAAAATGACATTTTGAGGATTCTGTAATGAATGGCACAACCGAGACGAACAGTAACAAAAGGTTTGTAACTTCGACTTTAGTTAAAGTGTCTTTTGAAAAATCTTTGGTCCCATATCCGCACCCGTGGCACCGCGCGTTTCCTGTTTGAATCGCTTTTGTCCGTCTGTTTCCATTCGCAAATGAACCGACCGTTCGACCGCAACCCACGAACCACCCGTAAAAGTGGACCTCGGCAAAGTTCCCGACCAATCGACGGTCCCGATTCGAATTTCGATTTCGCCGCAGACCGACCATCCCCGTTCGATTGTATGCTTTGCCGTTGCTCTCTTACGGCGAACACCAGGACGTCGTCCTTCTGGCCGCCAGGTAATTCGAAATCGGCGACTGCAGCCCCCTCCCCCTGCCCCTGCTCCCCTGTTGACGCGACGTCCGGTCGCACGCTAAAACGATATCCCCGCTCGTGTTTCGAACGAAACTTTGGGAAACTTTTAAATTGTCCCACAAAAATAAAGCGGTTCTATTGTACGAAATAATTAAAATCGATAGTTGTCATTTCGTTTATCAAATGGGCTCTTAGAAGTAAAACAGGACTGAGTCAAATTATAATAATTCAAATTATCTTAGGGTGATTGGTACACGATATATCTTTCGCGTAACAGAAAACTTGAACGAACAGAATTCTTGGTAGATTCTGTAATTTAAGAAAAAAAAGAAAGCCAACAGCACATGGAGTTCCCAGGCAGCACCCATCCAGGTACTACCCATGCCTAACCCAGCTTGACTGCGGTGATCAGACGAGAACCGGTGTGTCCTAAGTAGTATGGCCGTTGACTGTGCAGACACAACCCTTCGCTTCGAAGGACCATCGGAAATGGTCCGATGGTCCGATTTGCTTCGAAAAAAGCTTTCCAATCGATACCTCAAGAAATTCATCCTTTCGTCACTTTGTCAATAATAACAATCATATTGTTATTCCTGTCTTTTCGCTTCTTCAGTCGCAGAGGATTAAAATTGCTCGATTCCGAATAAAAGTTATCGCACTTTACGAGAAACAGCGACGCAGAGCAAATTTCTGATCAATCTCGGAGTCCGTTTATTTCGTGTTCTTATCGAAGCTCGCTTCAAATATCGTGGAAACATCTGACGGAAGAAAGGTTCGCGTTGGATCGGGTAAAGCTGCGAGGAAGTTTCGCGATAGGGTAGTACAAGCGAGAAAACTTTGGGAATTTATCTGAAACCGAAACGCTCCACGATGAGTTATCGTCGGCGCTGCACCATCAAGCCTTACGCAGGAATAATATTTATGTCCACGTCTGAAAATCGACTGCCGCGATATAAGTTCGGGAAATTGTTCGATGAATAAATGCTGACAAGACAATTCCGCCCACTTCGCATCCTTCCTGCGCCGGAACATCATAACTCTGAACGAATCAATCAACGTCATGCATCCGAATATTCCTCCACGACTTTTTCAGCCAATACGTTCCCTGCCGGCATTGCCGAATGCAAGTTATTTCCGTATCGTGTTCTCCAATTCACGTCAATTTTTATTTCAAAACTTGTCAGTAACAATTTCAGAGACTATTTAAAATGAACCCTTTCTCAGAAATTAGTCGAATTGAAATGGCTCAGAATTTTGTTAAATTTCCTGAAAGCTTGAAATACTATAAGAAACGAGAGATATACGTTCGTCTTAGAAGGGTCGAAAATTGATTAAGTTATAAAATAACGATACTTGGTGTGAAACAAACCTTGCGATCATGGCGAAATAAATATGTTACATTAATATCCTTAATAACCGCTATTGTCTCGTGACAGGGATACATTTGCAAAACGAATGGCACGTCTGAGGAACGAAACGTTTCTGCGTTCCATAATAAATATCGGGGTACGAGAGGGTTGCCAGCGAGGGGAACACGCGATCGAGCTACGTTCTTCCGATTAATGCCAGTTATTTGCATGAGAAATTGAAATACGGGGCGATTTTTGCGAGAAGATTACTCCTGACGATACTGCTCCCGCGACTTCGTGATGTCGATAAATTACGCGAAACGGCCGGATATTTCTACGGATCCCGGATGGAGTTTTGAAATACCGAGAGGATTAGGAATTACAGAGGAGCTTCGTTCGGCCGAAGAATGCGAGTTTCTCCGACCAGGGACCCGTTACGACTTCGAAAATCGTTACGATCGTAACGAAACCCGATTTTCTACCGCTTCCTTCTCCATCCATACCGGATACTGGCCCTCAGCAATTTTGCCGCTCGATGCAATGATATATTTTGTCGTCCTTTTTTCGAAATCTTGATTAATTCGAAATAATAATACAGGCTCATACAAATTTTGTAGAAAGAGGGTTTGTTAAAAGAGAGACAATGA
This sequence comes from Anthidium xuezhongi, assembly GCA_022405125.1. Taxonomy (NCBI): domain Eukaryota; kingdom Metazoa; phylum Arthropoda; class Insecta; order Hymenoptera; family Megachilidae; genus Anthidium; species Anthidium xuezhongi. Next base: position 4,813,268 of record CM039649.1, read on the forward strand.
TTGTGATGCAATATTCTTCCAAGTATTTTATTAAGAAATGATTTTTTAATACTTTCTTTCCGGTTCGCATAATTTAAAGGGAATTAACGTAAAAGCGGAGAAATTAGTGTAATTAATCAAATAAGAACTGTCATAGTTGAATAAAATGAAATTTCCAATATCTGAAAAATATTTTCGAACTCCTTCCTTTATAAATTTATTTAATTTATTTTTGAGAAAAGAAAAAGAAATTACTGAAAAAAATTCGAAGTCTTTGGAAATAAAAAATATCACTTCATCAGTTATTATTTTATATTAAAAATGCCGAAATACTGTAATTATTAGTTCCAATAAATATTGCCCGATGCCAGCAGTGATACATTTCCTTTTCTCCTTTAACGTAACTGCAGCTACTTCAAAAAATATTCTTATTAGTATTGGTTTGATAGGTAATGGTTTGCACAAGAGAAGCAAATATTCTCGTATACTTTGAACGATGTATTCTCAATCCCTCGAGTTCCCTTATTTGAACTACCTGGCAATATTAATTTGGCTGGTGATCAAAGTAGAGTTAGATTTTAACTGAGTTTACGTAAGAGGTATCCACGTATCCTCCCACCCTGTTAGAAACTTGGATCCCTGTTCTTGTGTGATTGCTTTGTTGCATTACTTTGCCGCTCTTTAAAAATCAAAAAGCGATCAAAAATAAAAAAGTAATTTTAGATCGAAATTGGAAAAAAGCATCATTCGACCCCGTTGATAAAAATAGTGTTCAAATTCGACAAGTCTTATAAAATTAAGTTAAAGTCTATTTTAATCTACATCCAAGAATTATTAGTTCAGGAAATGTTATATTTGAAATTTTTCCTATTAAAGGTAAATTAATCATTTCAGTGTTCACTGATTCGCTTCGCTAACACTTTGCATAATCGATCGCAAGGATAATAAGAAAGCAATTAATTACTGGTCTAGATTGGTCTAAACGAGACGCCTGATCAAGCCGCGTTGCGTGGAATCCGAAACGGGGACATAAAGTAGCGGGTGTCTGCAACCTAATTCCTGTGTGTATGAGTCCACAGGAAGAAGCGGGGCACCTAACCATGTTTATTGCTGGTTTATATATGTCAGTGTGGCTAGTACAGGCCACAAGGTAACCCTCGGGGTTGGGTATGAAATGTGGCGTTGTAGTTTACTTGGCTCGGCTGCAGTCTGGAATTTGCAAGCTGAATTAGGGAGGATAGTCTTATGCGTCAACGGGAACTTTAACACGGGGGAATTTTAAGCGCGCTCTACACGCTACGAGGTGAACGACGGAATCATTTGCACCCTGCTAATTCAAGCTCCAAAAACTTATTACGTATTATAGTATTTATGCATCGTGCCCTGGTTGCCTGATTAACACCCTCGGACACGTTATTCTCGTATAATTAAGAAACATTTTTGTTACGTCTGAAAATATATAAGTTTTGTATTTGATCAGTAATTAACTTCGCCACCTTCGTTTATGAAGTTTATTGATGAAATATAATTTTGTTTCTGGAATTTCTTTAGTTGGTTCATCAAAAGAGCAACGCTGAAAAATATTTTGAAAACGGGGACAGGCAAAACGAAGGCGTTGCTGATGTGATACAACCGCGATCCTTTGATTTAAAAACCAAATACTTTCAATTTTTGCTCTTTGTGCAAGTTTTTCAAAACTTGATGAACATTTTTAACTTTTAACCTTTTGTAGACGTACGGATGTGGAAATTATATCATGAATGACAAAAAATATTACAAAAATATGTGCAGACCTGCAATTTAAAAATGATAAACATCCCCGAAATAAAGGTTTCAAAAGCTTTATTATTTTCAACAATAATGGATGCTTAAAGGGTTAATAAGAAAATAATTACTTAAAACAAACATTGAAGAATTTTTTATTTTAATGTACAATATTGTACATCAATTTTTATTACAAAAATATAAATTAATAGAAAATACCTAAAGAAGGATTTAAAATACTAGTTCTGCTATTTAAAAATAAATCATTGCTATTGCTAAATTGACCGACTCGCTTTTAATAATTAAATCGACGATCAAGATGAAAAATAAGGCTTTCTTCCTCTAGCTTACCGTTTTCCCTAGGAAAGGCTAAACATCAAAGTTTTTTCACATATCGTAAATTAAAACGTAAAAGTGTAGTCGCACTCGGAGCTGAAGTTCATCAGAAAGGATGAATAATAAATGGAAAATGACTTTCCCGTTCCATTTATTTAATCGTGCCGTTTGGTTAAAAGCGCGTGGTTTATCATTAAACGGACAAGTTTGAAACGCTGCTGAACCTTTACCGATCGTTCCCGAGCGAATCAAAAGGCTACGCTAATTGCGATACTTCGAAATCGTTTATATGGCTAACGAGCCCCTGTCCAAAATGAATTTTTTCACTTTGATTTATCGGGCAATAAATAGCCTCTCCTTTTTGATCAATTTTATCTGCATCCCTGATAAAAAAAAAAGGAGCTTTTAAAGCGTTTGCTTTATGCCTCGCATTTTGCTTACACAGGATAAACTCCTTTGCCGTTTTAAATTGAAATACTTTATTTTCGGTGACATCATTTGTAATGTCTATTTTTTATCAGAGTAAATTGAAAATTGAAAGGATTCAAAAACGAAAGGATATGCCCATCGCTGCGAATATTATTTATTTATAATTCGCGTGCGTAATAATTTATTTTTTTAATTTTGGAATAGGTCATGCCTGATCCTGATAGTTGAAGTAGTATTTGCCGAACGAACGTGTACACAACTGAAATCTTATTACCCGTAATAATCTGCTGAAAATATATTGTAAATCGCTTACACTCGCGTGTAAACATCGAGGGGAAATTTAATGCGGTACGCGTACAAGCCATAATAAATTCTCTATTACGATCAAACAATACGGTGCACGCTGAAACTACCCGAGCTCGTTATGCATCAACAGGGTCAATTAACTATTGAAATCACCGAATGATTAATGACCGTACATCAAGAAACGGGATATTTATTTTTATCAAAAAACTTAGTTGTATTGGTTTAGAAGGTTGAAAACAATCTTGTATTTTTGTACATTTTTTCGATAAAATTAATCATTAAATTGCCATTCCAGAGTTTCTGCTATATTTATATGAATACTATTATAGTTATTCGACAGTAAATTGAGTTTTCAAGCAAGATAAATATTGAAAAAGAGATTGGTATTTAAAATTGCTTTTATGCAATTGGCCAATTTTAAATATTTTGTTCGAGAAAATGTAATTTTTTCTAATTTCTTAATTTTCTGAAATAATTTTAGATTGTTCATTCTGCAATAAGAAATTTTAAATAAAATAATAAAAATTTGTATCATATTTTAGCCATAAGTAAATGGGAGAAGATTCTGTTTGCAGACCGTCTTTTGGAATTCCAAAATATAGACTCTGTCCCACGAAACGAAGCGGTATGCAAATAATTGTCAAAGATTGATTGGCCGTTGATCACCTCTTGCAAATGTAAATTTAGCTTGATTACTCGTTAATTTGATGGAAGCCACGATGCTTTGGTTGTTAAGGGACTATTGAAAGCTTAATTGCTTTCAAGACTAATTAATTGCTACTAACCAATATCGGAAGCCTGCTAATTTCCAGAGTGTTTAGTACTTTGCTCGTAACCGACAATCCTGTTACACAAATTTTACTTTTCTTTCCGCGTCATTCACATTCATTGTACATTTCTTGCAAACGTTTGTCATTTTCAAGTGTCCGTTTCAATATTATGCGAAATAAATAATGGTCACGTATCAAAATAACCAAAGTAACTCATTTTAATTTCAAGAAGCAATATTTTATTTTATGGTCCAGGATATTAAACTAAAAATATTTCATTTTATCGATTAGACTATTATTTTATTTTTAAAATTATTCGTTCTATTTAAAGCGCTACTACCTCTGCCCCGTAATAATACTAGCAAATGAATATTTAAACGGGAATTATTGATGAATGCAGTTATAAATTACAAAGCCTTCGATCAAAATCAATGTTCCATGACATCTGTCATTTATGTAGAAGTGGTGTGCGTGGAGTGAATAGAGTGAATGTAAGCAATAATTGCGGAAGAACAAATGAGTGATATGGGAAATGCAAAGAATGTACGTATGAGAATGCGAGGGAAGAGCGTAAATGAAAAACAGGAGTGAGTGGTTAACAGGAGTGGGTGATTTTGTAAACCTTTTATTAAAATATTAGTTATTAAAAACTCGTCAATCAAATCCTACATTTATTTTGACACAACTGCTATCAACTGCTACTATTATTACGGAACAGAGGTAGTATTTATTTTAAGTTAGAATTTAAAAGGTATCAAGCAGTATTTGAAATATTTACTTTATCAAATATTATGCATCTCTGGGAAAAGCGCAACATAATTCGTACAACGTGCAACGTATCGAATCTTACGTTTATTTTACCCCCCGGATAACGCCCAGTGAAACGCTCTATCGCGACGCGGGTAATACTCCCGTCCCCGCTCGAATATCCCCGATTTTAAGACAATATCGTCCGGCCCCGTTCATTCTTTGTGCCCCGAATAAAAGACGCGTCTCGCGATGTAACCGGGAACAGTTGAATCGGAAAATATGTACAGCTGGGACAGCCGAAGCGGCGAAAATCGGGTACGATTTCCCTTTGAAAGCGGGGGATTTCGCAGCTGGTACGAAACGCCGCTGCCTCTATTCAAAGCACCGGTTACTTCACGCCGCTTTTCTATGCCGTGATTTCGGCTAATACACCTAATGCACCTGCGTCGATGAATCACGAAACGTGTAACGCGAAGAACAATGCGCCTTCGACGAATTTGCGATTGCCTTCCCTTTCTCTGTTTTTCTTTTTTCTTTTTCTTTTTTTTTAATTCTATGGATTTGCTGGACAAAGGATCCACCGGGGAACCTTTTACTTCCAGATCATCAGATTAAGTCGCGAATGTCTGGATCCGGATTCTGTCCTGAAGTACCTGCGTTTTACGTGGAATTTTATAAATATGTCGTAAAAGCGATTTACAGGAATAAAAGTTCATTCTCCGAGTGGGGTACGGGATTGTTTGCACGTCGTTGGAATCGCACCGTTCGAAATCACGCGCGAAGTACGAAAAATGTGCCAATTATCGCTTGCACCACTGCACGTTTCCTGGACGTTTATGACCCACGCGATTTTACGTCCCTTATTGTACAAACTTGACGGGTAATATTGGGTGTTATCGAGATACATTTTTATTTTATTTCTTTACTCCATTACCCCGTTCCAGTTAATAGGCGAATAAATTACTTTAATTAGAATTTGGATATTGCCCTACCCAATCGTTTTCAAATTTTGTAATAATTAAACAATAGTGTTCATTAGTATTTACCTAAGGGTTATTTGGAACAATTATCTTTTTTCCACGCTTCAATTAACGCTTTGATTAGGCACTTTGTTTGCGAGCCGTCAGGGACGTTCAAAGTTGCTTTTACCACTTGCCACACACGCTCGAAATAGTCAGACAAGGTGAATACAGCGAGTACGTGATCGCACAAGTAGAATAGGGTCGCCGTTCGGTAAGACAAGTGGAACACCAGGCGCCGGTAGTCAGACAAGTAGAACCGGTACGCTACGCGGTCGGATAAGTAGAAAGGGATCAGTGTGCAGGCAGACGCGTGATGCAGGTAAGTCTGTGGTCAGGCGAGCAACACAGCTAATTTGGCTTATCCATAAATTTATGTAACGCGTTCACCGCCGCAATCAAAATGGACGTGTGCAGTAAAATATGTTCCGGCTGCAATTACCAGGGATCGATGGAATTATGCGGCTTCTTGTGGAACCGTTTCAACTAAATTAGTTCTGTAATTGACTTTCTTCAAATTTCAGTATTACGTTTCGCAGCTTACAATTTTAACTTATTACTTGTGACTTTATTTTGTCATATCGAATTTTTTTCGAACCACTGAAGGGTTTACCAAAAGGGTTTACTGAGGAAGTTTCCGCGGCAACGTAGAATTATCAGGGACCAAGGGACGTCATCCAGCGCTTTTGAATTCTTAGAGTGCGCTGATTGGAAAATCGGAAAAATCCAATCAGGGTGCTCGAGGTGCCGTCGTGAAATACCAAGCAGTCACTTGGCCATCGAAACCCAAATGTTGCACATCTTCGCGGTTGTTATTTGAGAATTCGTTCGTCCCGAATCGAGGTCATATAATATAAATAACAAGCTACTAATATACAAATCAATAATGAAACCCATATGGACATACGGTACTCCATTTTGGGGTTTAGTAGACCAAAATCGAAGCTCAGCGATCGATAACAATATGCACGATAGTAAATTTAGGGTTATGTTAGAGTTAGGATAGATTATTCAGAAATTGTCTACGTGATAAATATTTCAATATGCGTAATAAAAGAATCTACCCACTGTCTCTACAGACAAATTGCAACCACTTTGTCGGAGTTAAATAAAAAGTAGCATCAATAAAATTCGTACAAACTTCTCCTACTTTTAATTCTAAAATTCGAGATAGATCACGAATGATATTTCAATCGAAGAAATGAATTTTTTTCGCCTTCCCTTTAAACTCAAAGGAGAAAAAGAACTTAAGTGGGTCGTATACGTCACGTTGGTCACGAAAGGGTGAAACGTGCACGAGTTATTGACGCTGTATATCATGGTCGGTGGTCGTGTGAAATAAAACCAAGGATCGTATCAAGCAGCATCTACAAAATAAATTCTGTTCCTTGATTGTACTGTGAAATTCTAAACTTGCAGCCGGCAATCATTCCGTCGTGATAAATTCTGATTTATCGGCTACACGTTGTACCATGCTTCGAAACGATTTCTCTTATTTCTACCCCACCCTCATTCTTTACCTCTCTCTCTCTCTCTCTCTCTTTCCTCCTTTTTATCTATTTCTGCTTTTTACCCTCCGCTCTTTCCCCCGCGGACTCTCGCGTCTACATACACGCGTTATATCTGATTCTTCCGCACGGAAATACGATTACCGTCGACTGCATTGCGATATTTTGTGCGTCGGAAACGATAAATTATTCACACGTTTATGAACACGTGGTTTCCTTCGCCGCCAGTTGAGCATGCCGAAATTAATTTCTATACGTGCCGGCGCGGCGTGTCTATACGCGATACGCGCGAAAAATTTCATCGCGGACCATCTTTTATTTAATGCACCAGCGTGGAGCATAGAGGAAAACAAGTTACATAGGGTGGCCTGTAATCGACAAACAGAATCAGGTGTAAGATATCCGAAAGTAATCGCTTTTTCATTTTCAGGTCTTAAAATCGTGGGGTCTTCGTCGAGTGCTTCGGTAACCGTGCCTTAACACGTTGACATATGCTGTAGGACACACTCAAGTTCGAATTATTCAGGATTCTATTGATTAATTTTCAAATGTAACCATTCAAAATGCACCTTGCACTGTTGGTATAATATTGGCAATATCCACAGTGTATTTTATTGTTTCTTCGATTAAATATTCGATCATAGAACATTTAGGCGCCGATGACCACCATGGGATTCAATGTGCCAAGACGTGGCTGGTTTAACGATGGACCGAATGAAAAGAGGATCCGAAAGATTTCCAACGGGCGATTTGACGCGAACTGGGTCGTCGGCGGGGCCGAAAACAAAGTACAACCGCTTTTGCGGCGAAACTAGTTCCCGCGGATAAGTAACTGCGGCCGACAGTGTTTTTCATTGTTGAAAAGTTGGCGATTCCGCGGGGCCTAGGCACGTTGAAAACCCCATAAATCACGGCTTATCGCGAAAGAGGAGAGATTATCGAACTCGTAAGCTTAGCACTCGGTCCGTTAGTTGGAAAAGGTGTGGGTGGGTTATGACCATGGAGGTAGCAGTCTCTTGGAAACCGTAGGGATAATTAGTAAGCCGGAGGGGAAAGAACTCGCCTGTTAACAATCCAACTAAGAAATCGAGCATACCTTTTTTCCGATTTTCTAACTATCCACTCGGACTCGACGAAAACTGATGGCGTAAAAAGCGGTGCGCTCGTTGCGCAGACTTTGTCCCGTTAGTTCTTTCATCCGGGACTCCTAATTCTTACATTAACGCCAAGGAGTAAACTGTGTCCTTTATTTTCTTATAATTGTTTATAAAAATTAAAGTTTTCCCAGATATTTTCGCCTAAATTTCGCCCTATTAGTTGTTTTATTCATAAACGACTAATTGCGTTAGGTTCGAAGGCGAAAAAGATTGCGTAAAATTTGTGACTCGTTAGGAGCATTAATTTCCCAGGGAATTAATAACTTTCGTTGACTTCCCGTTGTAAGAAGAGACTCACGCGAGCCGTAAACGATCTTTTAGTGCTCCACGGACCCGTTTTATTCGCCCTGAACGCTATTCCCAGTGTTTTATATCGTGCTCTTGGGAATCTTCTAAAGCCACGATTTTTCTTCTCACCTGTATCAACCGGGTGGCTTGTAAAGCATCGTTACTCGCCTACTTACCCCGGCACTTTGATTTTTATCCTCGCTCAGCCAACAATAACCCGACCCGTTCCGCTTGAATTCACCCTATTCGCGTATTACGCCCCTGAGTTTCTACATGACAGCGCAGAAATCATAAGTCTGTACCTTTTAGAGCCGACGTTTCCACCTTTTTCCCTCGAAAATATTAAACATCGTACAAACTTAAAGGGGGAGAGGAATTTGTTTATCTTTCATCGTTTCAAGTTTTACGATATCTTTTTCATGGAAAGAGGGTGCTTTTCGGTTTTTCGAAACGGTACGCTGGGTGCTTTTTCAAATGTTATCGAACTGAACTGTGTAATCGGTGTTTTACACCGTATTTCGATGGAAAGAAAGTGCTTTGTAATGCGTTTCGTTTGAAACCTCGCTTTTCACGTTACACGACTGTTTTCGGGTATGCATATGTAGGGTGTTCCGTTTCAAGGTTTTAACTTCCACAAAGGAATCGACATTTTGTGTATTCCTTTTTTGGTATTCCATCATCAATCTGGTCGAGTGTCAATGTTACCTCGCTAATGCATTACTTTTAGTAATATGTTTATTCACGGTTGATAGATGCTGCCGATTACCGAAATCAAAGGTTGGGTCATCAATTTAACTGTGTTCGTAACCGTGCAGTTTGATTAATTTTTCCGGGCACCAAAACAATTTAATCTTTTTGTAATAGTACATTTTAAATAGTATTAAAAAAAGATTTTCGAGTGCAAGGAATTAACACTGAATAACAAAATAAGGAAAGGATAAAAGATACACCAGCATATACAATAGTTCTTTATTTTCAGAAAGATCAGTATACATTTGGACAAAAGTATGTTCAGGACATTTTGTAATTTAAAATAAGAAACCCATAGCAAGTCATTTTAATTTGCTCGGTAGTTAATATTAATTAAATAACGAAAGAAGATAAAAGGGTCACGTTTAAACATTAATTAACTTTGAATCAATCAAATGTATTAATAACTACAACGAACGTGTGTTTTTGAAATAACCGTTTAACATTTAGTAAAGGAGAACTCGAACGTAGGTCATTTGCCTCCCGAAATAAACAAAGGCCCAGTGCAATAAGGATCCCAGAATGTTTCGCTTGCCAGCTACGCGCGGTCAAAACATTTCTAGAAGTACCCTTTCCGAATCACTGCACAAACCTCTTCGTATCAACACTCGGGGCCAGTACCGAGGTGCATCTTGAGCTAAGCACATCGTGCACAGTCGTGAGCTATTTAGTGAGATCGTGCAATATAAACAGTGACCTTATGGAATCCGCGAGGTCGTTCTGTGCTTCTATCCGGCATTCGCATCAACCACACGACACGCCCAGCATCAAAGTGCATCGGAATCGAGCATTCAACGGAAATTGGTAATGTACAATATACAGATATCTATATAATACATCGATTTTGTGATATTTACTGTGATAAAGCCATATCGGCATTGTCTTTTAACCCCTTGCCATACTCTGACGAATTATATTCGCGACACACCCTGCGGTTCAACCGTTACAAACCTGACTCGAACCGTTAGTGTAATTGAATTTTAACATTGCAACAAATACTCACCTTCATCCGAGGAATTTACGGAAAAAATGATATGGCAAGGGGTTAATCTCAGTGAATATAGAGTTTAACACTAGAACTACCGAAGGGGTCAAAACGACTCGTTCTAGATTTCTTATTTTCTATTACAAAATGTATCAAGACACTTTTGACGATATCATTCTATATTTTTAACACATGCTTCATCCCCTATTTATTTCGTTTTAACTTTATTTTCCATTTAAAAGAAAGTGTAGATTGAACGTCGGTAGTTGTAGCGTTAGTTAATATATGTAAGCCTTGAGAAGGCCTACGTGACTTTTCGACCGTTGTTTGATGACATTGCGGTCGTGAAAAAACCCAAGGCCGCGAGCGATCGTTATTTGTTAGGGGTATTCGAAAGGGACGCGAAGAAACGCAGTTCGGTCAGAGAAGGGTAGAATAAAGCGTCCTTAGTTTAAAAAGCTTGAATTTCGTTATTTGTCGTACTCCTGTTTGGACCATTCTTACGTGCGGGGTGTGGAATGAGTTCGATAGCGTGAGTGTGTGCGTGAGTGTAGTGTAAGGGGGAAGTCGAGGCAATCTAACAGAAACGAAATGCCGAAACGGAACGGCAACCGAAAAAGGCAACGTAAATTAACACGTTGACTGCCACAGTGAAAACAGACGTGCGTGGTAAGACGTACTGAAATATAACACTGAAATATCACACCGCAATTCCAATTATTAAGGATTCCATTTAAATTACACTATTAGCCTAATATTAGCAACATGAACGGTATATTTTATCTTTTCTTTTATTAATCATTCAATGATAGAAAATTTGAGACGTGCTCTCCAACCCTCGTCCACGTAACGATTAATATTTAAAATGGTGATTAGAAAATTGAATTTTTCATAGACGTATCATGTTCCCTGTTGTTTTTAGCAATAGCTATCCGTATTCGTGTTTTAGTCGCGTGCGTGTCGATGTCGTTCGCGTTACAAGAGCGCCTTTGCTCGGTCAATGGTCAGATTTAAAAAATAGATGAGGACAGTTGAACGGGAATTGGCAAACAACGATGCATTTGTTTGATCGGTGTCAGTTTGCGAAAATATCCGGCTTTGTTAAACGAAAGTTGCATCGTACCCGGGGAAATATCTGCATCCTACAGACGCCGGGTCATAAAATCCTGAAGGGGGGTTGTTTGTCATGAAAAAAATATAAGCGGAAGTTCGGTTCTGATCTCCCAGCTCTCGTCGTGTACCGTTGTTCGTCAAATAAGCCGACAGTTTGGAAACATCGTTTACATTTTATCTTTCTGGAGAATCAAGCCCGGGGCGCGCCCGGGCCGAGGTCCGCTCGCGAAACTTGCGTTCTTGGAATCGCTACGGTTACGTCTGATGATATTTCTTGAGAATATTCATGCCGAGCCGGTGTATGAAACCTTCCTGTATAATTAACGTAACCGTTCCCCGCGGTTTCGCGAGTGCATTAGCCCTTTCGTTGGCTACGGGGCATATCCAACTTGGTTCGTTTCCATTTTTATGACTAAAGGTGCGATAAAAATACAATTTACCTCTTTGAAAGAGAACCGTAAAGCACTTTTGAAAGTACTTACGCATGGTGCCACCCGTACCTTGTTATTTGAAAAGATAGAAAAGGAGATATTTCGAGGTGCAGCGACATTTCAGAATGATAATTGGGCTGTGAAGGAAAAGGTCAGTTGAAAATGTGACCTCTTCCGGCTGGTATTTTCATCAATAATAAAATATTAACAGTGTCCGAGTAAAGTGGGACATTCTGTAATTCTACTTTTTGTGGTGTACGTAGATGCAATAAAAACAAGGGAAAGAGAGTTTTGAATTCACAACAAAGTTATACCATGAGCTGTTTGATGAGCTGTTTTAGAACTAAAAGATTTTTATGTCGATTCACGTATTTTGAATGAAAATTTACGCAGAATGTTCTTGAAACTCCGACTGTTCGTCTTACTTATTTATCGACCCTTTCGTTCGAGCTGGAAATGCTATATTTTTTAGCAGAAATTAAGAGAAGAAATATTATATTTTGAAAGATTATACTTCTGGAAACTTGAAAGTTTCAGGACATATAGCTTTCGGAAATTCAGATCAAAATCTTGGAATTTTCTCAAGGACGCGAATACAGGGTGTGAATCTTAATTCGAGCATTGAATTTATTTCTACTTTTATTGGAAATGAAAAAACATAACGAAATAAAATATATATAGTTTTAAGACGTTATTTGATGGTGGTAAAAGAAACCCCATGAATGTCGTTTTAATGGCTCATCGTGTTCAGTCATTTTTTCTCATTTTCAATGGTGGTGGAAATAATTTGGGTACTCGAGCTAAAATTAACACCCTGTATAAGGGTAGAAAGAAAGGAAAGGAAAGTCGTACCAGAAGTTGCCCTTTAAGACAGAGCTCTTCGAGTGTCCTTTATTTTATCTAACGAAATGTAAACTCATCATTTTCTATTTACTTTTCGGTCTTCCTTTTGTCTGCTTCTTCTACTCTCTCCCTGAAGGGTAAAGTGGTCCCCTTTAAAGTGATTCTATTTTTAAAACATTTATTCCATCTATAAATATCAGTTTCTGTAATTTATTCTAATCTGACTATTTAAAGACGAATAAATCATGTAATACAATAATCAACACCTCAAATTAAAATCATGTTTCAATGGATCTACATTCTTAATTAAGTTAGTACTGTTTTAACTTCCTATTTATTTGATTGAATCTGGGTTGGCAATCTGGGTTGCTAATGGCTGAAATTAATGTTTGATGGCAAGTTTTTATTTTTATCGTCGAAAATTCTACAATATTTAACATAGCAAACGATTGTACGTTGTAACAGAGACTTTAAACGTGTCAGAATTGTTGTAAATTTTTTGGAACGATATGAATGACTCGGTTCAGGTGAAGAGATAATAACTCCAATTACAATAATTGATCGATTTACTCAATTAACGGAATGGAGCAACCGAATTCGAGCGACAATTCCGCCCCTAGGAAGCGAATCAGGCTGTTTAAGTCGAGAATCTCGAGTTGATTAATTCATCAGCGAAGTTTTAAGACGATCCCGCAGACCGGCACAGGCCGTCTTCAATTTGTAAATACGATTCACAGACGTTTCGTATCTAGGACATGCCGTTGACGGTTGCAATGTCAACCGGGCGAGAAAGTTAATATCGAATTCGCGACGTGCCGCAACAACGTTGTCGAAACTTGCGACCGTGTTTTCTTCGTTGCCGTGACGATGCCAATTAATCGAGGTCCCCGATCTAACGGGGATAACTTCTAATTCCTTGTCCCTCGTCGCAATCAAACGACGGTCGAACAATTTTCCCCGAACGTTCGGCTAATCCAACGGAACTCAATTAATTCCCCTTAACGTCGATTGCGAATCTTTTCCCGGGTCGGGAATCAAATTAGAAATTCCGTGATCCTGGATCCTAACCGGTCGGTTTCATTATTTTCGGTACGGAATGGCAAACGATCCCACCCCCGGGAAAATTGGACGACGCAATTAAAAAGTTTTCCTTTCGCACCTACGAGCCGTCGTGTTTACTTTAATGAGCGCACCAGGACGCGATCGCTTCGATACATAGAATCGGATCGGAGTAACATTTGCTCCGTGATCACACACGCGGGAGGATCGTTGAATATTTCATCGCTCTCGTCCATTATTAATTTCGCGCTTCGGTAGACGGCCGAAAACGTTGGTCAATCGTTCACGAGACACGGGACGGATAGAATGAAAATTATTCATTATCGCGGGTTGATTTTGTTCCGTGCATTTCATGCCCCTGTAGGTCAATCCAATTAAATACTTTCGCCACGAACGGCGCGCCGTGTACGGCCCGCGAAAAACGATCGTTACATACCGCGGAAAATGAAATGTACACGTCCCGCTACAAATCGGATGAAATTGAGTTATTGAAATCGAAATTACAACCGCGGCAATCGGGATACTTCGCGAATCGTTTTGTACGCGATTGAATTTGTTCTTCGCGTTTCGCGTTCTTGGATACGAAGGGTAAAAGATAAGCGATATTTAACCCTTTGCACTCGATTTGGTAGTACTGCGTCTTGATTTTCATATTTAATTCTAAAGCACCATGGCAGGGCCAAAAGTCTAATCGAAATTATAAAAAATAACGTAAGTTCCAAACTTTGTTGATTTTCTAAATTAATCGCAAGGAATATTTGTTCTTCCTCGTCGATTTTACATGGAAATGTAGCAACTAAGCTTGTGGCAACAGGTTTCCTTGGAACCACGTACCCGAAGAGAATTGTTTCTAGATTTCTGCACACTTGGTGCATCCCCCACTTTGTCATTAGCTAGGATACATCGTCACTCTTAGCAATTAGATTTCTTCTTATTTTTCCCAATAAGGAAGTTAATAACCATTCCCTTTGGAAAAAGGGTTAATATTTCTACCTCCATCGATGTTTGCTCTTTCAAAATACCATCTTGCATAATAAACATCTCCGAAGAATAAATAACGATAAAGATTCTTACCCTTGCTTTCATAAGATTGGAATAAAGGAACTGAAAGTTGGAATAACACCTCGTCGCTGCAAAACTATCGTACGAAAAATTCCAGGGAAGAAAGAAGCAAGATAATAGATCCAATTGATGAAACGGGGCGGTAGGGAGTGGGAGGGGATAAAGCGATGATAATCGATCGTCGAAGAACGGTCGTTTCATCGCTGCGGAATCGAGGAGGAATTTCATTGTGAGAAGCGGGAATTCTGTAAACAGACGAATTAGCGGCCGTGTCCTCGTTCCATCGAGTCAATTCCCACTGATATTCAACGATGTCAAGTGGTGTTAAGTGTCACGATGATCGTACGATGAACGTTTCCGCCAATGAGAATGTTCTTCGCTCAGACGAGCCTCCTGAACGGCATTGTACAACGCGAGAGGTCGTCGACGGTGACGAGTCTGCTCAGCCATCAAACCTTTTCATTTTATTGAACTCGTAAGGTCGACGGATGTACGCGTTCCTTTCCAGAATGTTTCCCAGAACAAAAGATAACGGGGTGAACAGGCTAACTGAAACTTACTTCCTCTTACCTTTAACGGTACAGTTTCTATGAAATACTAAATTAGTAAGTTAGCACACTAGTTAAATTAATTTTGAATGAAAATAGCCGCTTGATCCTCTTTGATTTTTCATATATTATACATTGAAAACAGAATTCGTGTAACTTTGAAGTAACACATTGAATTTTTATCAAAAATTCCATATATTTTTTCTCACTTTAAAGAGTCAAATGAAATAAATTTATATCAGTGTTAGTATATTTTTCCTACTAACTATTCATTATTTTAGTGACAAAAATTGATTTACTTTACTCTACCCTCCAATTTTCAAACACCATTCGTCAATCTATAAATTGTTTTTTAATTAAAATCTTGTATCAACGTCAGTACATTCTTCCTAAATTTGAATCACGATCTATCGATGGTTGAAACAAATGAAAATCAAACTTCGATAATGCGATTGCGTTAACAATACTGTACTAAATCATTAGCTATTATTTGGGTACGAACAGATGGATTTAGTTTCAACGGTACACTGCTACTGACAATCGATGATGACTCGCGTCGTAAAACTTTCAGACACGATAGGAATAAAAGCGGGGAAAGGTGACAGGAAAGCATTAAGCATGACAAGTGTAACGTTTCGTTGTATTTATGATATCCAGTCGGTGCTATATCACATTATTTATACGCACAATTTACGTTTCATATAAGTTGATAAATCGCTGTCGCTGGATAGAGACATCGAAACGACAGATACGCCGTTGTACTTTTATCATTTCGTTCAGTGAATTCAGTTTTATACACGTGAATTGTCGTTGACGTATCCACTCTTTTCCGTAATATATTTGTTTAAACAATTATTTGTATGCTTACGGATCAGCGAGAGCCGTACCTGGCTCGATTGTACTTTATCGGTGCTTAAAATTCAGAATTGGTTCCTTAAATCGACCACGTTCCAGACTATCCAAATCTGTGATTAATTCTTTGATTGCCACGTCGATCGTGTGAACTAATGGTGCTTCGATTTCCATGGAAATTTATTACTTGTATTATTTGGAATTTCTTTGCCGAGAAGAATACATCAATGAAATTATTAATTATAAGTTAGTACAGTAGTAGTACTCAGAATCAGTATAGTATTAAAAATTATTATTATTGTAAATTTGAATACAAAAATTACACGATTTCTATTATACTTGTAATACTTATTGCTAATCACAACATAGTGCAATATTAGTACTGTACTAGCTATAATAATTAATTATGCAATTTATGCTAATTTTTGATAAAATAGAAGTTTCTATGAAATTTTGAAATAAGATTTCTGTTCAGAATCACAAACTTCGTCGAATAATGAATAATTTGAAAGATAATTACCTACATTCGTGGATTAAAACGAATCTTCCATATATTATATCCCGAGTTAATGCAAATTGTTTTCGGATCGTTCACTACGCATTTATTATTTCCCGGGTAAAACTACACAACGCGAAATAAACTTTAATGGAATACACGGAAGCGTGGATCTCGATTTAACTGAACTACCCCGATTTTGATAAGCCGGTTAGTGAGGATCCGTCCCACCCCCGCTCCTCTCGTTGTAGTTTATATTGTCCACAAGAACTGATACTCATTTACATTTTTATTAAGGCAAATCGTAATTATTCCGCGTAATTAACGTTCTTCCCCCCCGTTTATCTAAGGTATATATTCTCGTTATTTCGCAGGAATGTAAATTTAATCCCGGCACATTTTATAAACAGCATAATTATGCTGCTTATTGCTCGCACGTGACCGTTTGATATCGCGAGGCACATTAATTGAAGCATTTTGGTTCAAACGCGGCTAAACGAAGTTGGACAAAAAAGAAAATTGGGAAAAATTGTAGACAAGATAAAATTTAATGGCCACTGTAGATATTGCTAAAAAATATCGCCCATTTGTTGTTTTATGATTTTTAAATTAACAGTGAGCTTTGTACTAAGTAATACTTTGTAATGTACATATAAATTAGAACAAATTTTCAAGTTTTTCAAATTTAATCATTTTGTTAAAATAATTGACACGTATCGATGCATATTTTCCTAAAAAAATTAATCGAAACCGAGGCATTTTTGGATACGATTAAGTCTAAATACATTTTCCAATAAAGCCTCGAAAATTTAAAAGCCTTATTTTGAAAAAAAAAAAGAATTATAGATATTGTATTTCTTTCATTAATTTAATAGAAATAACTCTTAAATGTTACGTTTAAAAATATTCTGTCACCTCAAAGGCGCCACTCGAGTGCAAAGGGTTAGCTATCAAATTTTGCCTACTGTTAACTTTTTATTCAACTTAAAAGACCATTTGGTAATAGATTCTGTGTATTTATCAGTATCGTACAAATTTTCGGGCGGGTATAGAAATGTAGATATTTTCGAAGAGTGAATATATCGTAATTTGGCAGTTAAAAGGATCGTAACGGGAGCCGTATAAAATACATCATCCACGGTATTCGGGATCGTGTACGACGCTTAAAAGAAACTCGATAGAATTTTATGAACTTCGTAAACACTTGCCTAAGCTGGCTTGTGGGAGCTTGCGGCAGCGACAGAGAACTTTACACATGTTGAATGCGAGAAACTTTATCGGATTTCAATAACATCAGCGTACTTTCAAAGACGTACTTCACGAGATTTCCCCGGTTCGATGCGAGAAAATAATACGTCATTGTATTAACAAAATGTTCATTCAACATCGTCGTCATATTTTCTCCAAATAAAATCGTTGCGACGTTATGGATCACGATCGTCCAGTTTGAGGACACGACCCCCCTTGCACTTTACGAGTAGTTGAATTTAAAGGTTGGATTGTTGTTAAAACCTTGTTAGATTTTCAATTTTGCGTATCGGGCAGTTTTCTTTTAATAATTAATTCGCCTGCCTCCTTAATTGTACGCGCCTGATCTCGTAAATAAAAGTTTGTCACAGTATCCGAATACTTTGCATAAAGTTGTATATTCCGCATGGGTTTCGTCTGGTTTCCCCGTTACACCCCCGGGATCGTGATATGTTGCGAGTTAATTTCCACTGGGCGCAATTTATGAAACCAACGCCCGTGGCTCCTCCCGTCCCTCTTCTTTAATTTCTTGCGCCGTTTCTTTAAACCACTGTCCGCGCCTTCTCTCATTCTTTTCCTGACACTTCTCCCACCCTCGTATGGCAGGTTGGTTACAGTTTTCGTTACCTGTAATTTCTTCTGAAAGTTCTAAAATAAAATTGTGATAATGGCCGTTGTACATCAAACGTTTCCTCGAGTTACGCACCTGTTTCGAGATGTTCAGACATTGAACGCGTTTGTTTAATATCCATAAGCGAAGGCTTTCGTGTTCCTTGAGATACGAGCCCCTTGGGAGATCATAGGCTTGCGGTGTTACCTGCAAGTAAGCGGTGCAAACATTCTGTAGGGATCAACCTTCAGCGCAGCCATACATGCAACGTCTGCCTAATGCTCGCCATGCATCACTGCAATTGCGTGCAGCATCGCGACGTGTCGTCTCTCGTACCCGCAACTCTATTACCCGTTGAAAGTTGGTAAGGCAATTCTTTAGCCCTTGGACAGGGCCACACTGGAACAGCGACAATTGAAATTTAATTTTTTATTAAAGCTTAAAGGGAAAAGGGAGCGTGTGATCGATACGGAAAATTGAATATTTATCGTTGGTACAGTGTATGATGTACTTGTTACACACTCTTTGAAGTATTTTCAGAAAATAGGGAGTCTCAGTTAACCCTTTGTATAGAAATAATAATAATTAACAAATATGAAATATGAAATTGAATTAAAATTTTCTCGATAATTCATCATTTGAGGACTAAGTATATATTTTTTACATTAACATTATTAATATATTTAACGCATTTCAAATCAATTGAATTAATCGACTCTGGCTTTGATGGATTCAGTGAATTATTATTATAATTATTAGTCGATAAATTATAGTATACATTTACATATTTAATATTATTTCACATTTATAAATTCTACTTATTCGAATTAATAATTTAAATCGATTTTTGTACTATACTTCATCTCTAATTTCGAAATTTAAAGCATTCCTTTAAACATTCTTTAAAATTTGATTACTTAACAAACCAGGTATTGCAAATTTCTATGGGGCCCTGTAGATCCCCTTATACTTTCTACGTGATAAAATAACCACCCTATCAGCTATCAGATAAGGGTAGTCATTTAAAGATCATCCTTTTTTTTTTAATATCTATTGTATATATTGATTGCTTAAAAATTCAAATGTTTAACTTGACCCAGGAGATTAACAAAAATAAAATTACTTAGTATTCTAAGAAACATATGAAATATCCAAACTTGCCGTGCAACATAAATACAATTATACAAATATTATAATGAGAAAATGTGATTTGCAAACGATCGTGCAAGTGTTAAAGAATTTTCGAATCACGTATACGATAAATCGGGCGGTGCATCAAATAAGACGTACTTTTTGTATGAAACCTCTCGGTTACTCAATGCCGGGAACTCCATTCACAACCGATGCCTTTTTAAATTACATTCCCGCTCATCCATCTTGCAAAAGCCTCTTCGTTTATTATGCATGCCTCGTGAGCAACGTATCGCGGCTTCTTTATCGATTTGCTTTATTGAAAAGTATGACTGCGCGAGTTTCAAACATATATTCCCTGCTGCGAGTAATCCTCGAATATTTTTTTCGTCAGAATTTTATGCTTGAAACTTCCAGAGGGGAATTTTCAGTTCTCAATTCGGACCTATTAAAAATCCGATACAGGATCGTAGGGAGAGACGGGATCTGTATTTAACTTTTTACAGAAATATTGACATCTTCAAAACCATAATGTATTTAAATTAAATTATTAATTTTTTTTTACAAACAGAAGCTTTCATAAAATTTGCAATTGTTTGGAAAGAATGTGGCCTGTGTTTTTGATAAAATTGAAATTGTACCATTGTTGTTCTGCGTGACGTATAAAACTGATTAAAAGTTGTAAGGTATTCTCGTTAACGACCACGTCCTCGTTCGGGACTAATTATTCACTTTTTTCATTACAACCGACAAATAAAACGAAGAGCAGAAAACCTTCTGTTAGAATCAAAGAAAATGGGTTATTGTGACAGTTACGTTAATGAGTGTTCGAGATCTTAAAATTCACTGGTCCGTGTCTTACTGCAAGTGTCGGTGTTATATTTTTCGAAATCTCTATTTAGAAATGAATTTCTGCAACGAAAGAGCAAAATTTTAACATTGGCGCTTCTTGTTCCAAAAAAAAGCAGGATACCTTTTTCAAAATTGGACCAAACAACTTGAACCTTTTTGCGAAGCTGGAAAAATTGGTCGAAAAAAGTGGCTTTTACTCTCTTCGCGAAAGTTATCAAAGCACCCAAAATAAACTAATTCTTTTAGCTTTGCGAAAATATTCCAGTCCTTTGGTCCAATTTTAAAAAGGATATTCTGCTTTCAGGAATGACACTGATATTCTTCACACCTTTACGCGTAACGTATTAACACATTAGTTACTACCCTAAAATGAAAAAGTAAATCAAATTAAATAAGGAGCAGCTGCTATTTCCAATTTCAATTTAACTCCATACTTGTCGAAGGAAAGATAATCGATTTTCAGTCAATAACTGATAGCATTAGAAGGCCTGTTAGTAGACTTCCGACAGATAGATAGAGTGTGAATAGTCAAGAACGTGTGTACACGTGTTGCCTTAAGGGTTAAACAGAGAAAGAGATCGATCTTCCATCCCTCGCCAAGACGTTCGTTAGCACGGAAACAAGACGCGTTTCTTTTTTGAGAATAAAACAAGCATTGGATTTACACCTGTTGTCGATTCAATGGATGGCGTCGGAACGGACGTCAAGCTATAAAAGAGGAAGCCCGGGAACGAAGGGTCGTCGGAACGGATGTCGTCGGAAACGTTGTTTGGCTTCGTAATTGTTCACGGACTTCGTCAGAAGTCGTAATTAAAGACTGAAGAAGAACCGCCTTCTTTGGACATCAATGCACTGGATCGTTAAAGATAGTCTTCAATAGGTAGGGAAACAAAAATGGATACAAAGGGAGGGGAATAATTATGAACTCCGTGGAAAAATGATTAATCTCATTTGGCGAAGTTCGAGAAGTGCGTAGTATCGTGTCCCGGACGATTCTTTTTCGTTTGTTCTCTATTGTCCGAGGTTTCTTTCAATTTTATTTCAATTTTCAAACCTTTGATCATATTTTTATGTACTTCGTTTTTAATTATCTTGCTATTTTTAACTTTCGAAGAGTTCCAAAATAATTGTGTCGATAATAAAAATATGAATTTGGAGGATCGGGAAACTTCATTTGGGCCATCAATGATCCAGGTTGTTTTGAACACTCGAATCGATCATTTTGAATTATCTGATATGAGAATATAGGAAATCCAAAATCGAGTTTTCGATTTTTAAAAATTTTGCTATGAAAGTAATTTAAATTCAGAGGGTTCAATAATTATAAAAATAGTTTGAAATTCGATTTAATTTGAAGACGAATATCATAAAATTAGGTTAAACGATAACCTATCTAAGTTGTTCCTTTTTAAATTTTTCCTCCAAACACAAGTATCGTGTTTGTTATCTGCATTCTCCTCTCTTATCGTAAAAAGTAATTTAGAAAAATGTTCGAAGTTTTAATGAACATACAATATTTAGAGAGAAAAAAAACAGATTGTCAGAACTTTTAACACGGGGGTCACGATAATTCGATCAAAGTAAGTCTATAACAGATAAGATCCTGTTTCTGTATGACAGTGATACAATGTTTAATCGCTGTTTTTTGATAGTAATTTCTTTAATTTATCCAAGCGTGTAATCCTCAACACGATTCCCTTTAATTTTATTAAGCACGCAAGTGGATTATATTTCGCGTTAAAATTATTTTAAGTAATCACTGTACCATATACACCTCACTTCTCGTTACCGGTACACTAATTAGTATGACCCGGCACAAAAACGGATCGTCATTAACGACGGGAATGAAAAAAAGAAAGATCGTGGTTTTTCTTTGGACATAAGGGAAAGTATTGGCACAACCTAAAAATTCTTTATTGTTATTAACCTGCTAGAAAAATGCGAGGGAAAATTAATCCAGTATCCCGTTAGAGAGGAATATTTGTGCACGATTAAATACTTGAACAGTTCTTTGTATTAATATCATAAATATTTCGTAATATTACGACCGGAGAATTTTTTACAATTTAATCCACGAACAAAAATTCAGGAGATAAATTCATCTCTCCCTATTATTAAATACAAATATTTCAACTGAAACTTTTTCTCATCCTCGTAAACATGAATAATGTTGTGACGAGGAAGGGTAGAATTGAAGTAAATTTGTTAAGTAAAAAAATAAGCACAGTCGTACGTTTGAAAATGAAATAAATCATGCGAATATATAACTTAATTAAAAAAAGAAAATCAGCTTGGGTTAATTTGGTTCTCAGGTGATGAACAAATTTTTGTTTATATAATAAATAATAAATTAGAAGTGATACATTATTTTATGTTTACAAATTAAATTAGATATTTTATTTAATTGGGGAAAAATGATGAATATACCTTTTATTTGCAACTTCTGAAAGTAGGAAATATCAATTGATATCATTATTATAAATAATACGTATTCGTTCAAGTAATAAATAATTCATTCCCGTTTATTATCCGAATTCTCGAATAAATGAATGTATAATAATTGATTCGGTAACGCCCAACGTTGCTCTTAGATGATATTCGTTTGTCCCTGCCGGTATTCTTTCTTTTTTCGTTTGGTTCTTTATTTAGTTTGATATTTATGTAAAATCACACGGTATCGGGTCGTATTGTTCGTTTCGAGTTATCTTTATCGCAAGAGGCTAAGATACACCTGAATATTTGAATTGCAAATCGATTCTGCAGACGGTGTCGATGAATTTCATTCGACGTGATTCAGATAGAGAGTTTCTCGATGTTTGTAGAAGAGAATAATTGAATCACTGTCACCGTGTTTGCTTCTTCAAATATTCGTAAAGCTTCGATCCGTCGTTTATTTGATACAACGATATTGATCGGGACAGTTCAGACTTAGAAATATGATTTATTTAATAGTCTTGTTGTCCGATCGCTGAGAACAGTTTTTCTTTCAATCTGGCACTTGAGTCTAATTAAAACAAATTAAAATATTAAATTTCGCGAGGAAGGTATTTAATTGATCTTTTGATTTAAAGAAGAAGGTAATGTAATTTTATTACTCCATAGAATTTATCTCTATTTTATATCAATTTCTCGTTTAGGACTGTGTTAAATGAGGGTCGTCTGCATTAGAATTTTGAGGTGCTATATTTAATAAATTATTTTTTAATCAAATCCTTCCGTCTGTTTTGCTTTATAAATCAGTATCGAGTGGAAGAATCATGCAACGCGCGGAAAAAGTATTATTTTACGTTGAAAATGTTTCGCGGAACGGTTCGAGTTTCGTGCCAGTTTGTACGCACAGATAATTAAACACATTGTTAATCGAATTCGATACACCTGTGTAATCGTACATCGATAATACGTATTTTATCGTGTGTCGATAATAACAAAACTTAAATATCTTTATTTAATAATAATGGTATCGTGAAAATGGAACGTACCCTGAAAGCAAAAAAAGGATTTGAAATTCAGGTCTAATTAAAGTAATTACATAAAGTAATGCTCTTTCATGCTGCAGATAGAGCAAGGTACAGTTTATTAAAAACTGTAATTGTACGACTGTGAAGAAGTATTTTTACATTTTTATAGTAATACTTTGGGTAAAATTTGCGACGAAGGGAAACAGTTGATCGGTTATTTTAATTAGAAAAATAGAAAACGATTTGGACTTGTGTTACGGGCCAATACGTGGATGGCACGTTTTCCGGATTTCGAACATTCGAAAATTGACACGAACCAATTTGTTGAGTCCCTGTAAAACCCGCGGTGTTCCCTTTAGGAGAGCCGTGCGAACGAAGGTTTCGAAACGATTGGAAATAGATCGACGAAAGCTCTGCAAATTGTTCCACGAATTTCTCCGCTTCAACTTAAGAATCGCCCGCGGAAAAACTGATCTCCCGGACCGATCCTCCTTGGCAAAGAACTATCGAAAACTGCAAACAGATGGATTAATCCGTGAAACTATCGACGTGTCTGATTAAATTGTACAAATTATCCGAGGTTTGAAGAAACTACGATGTGCTTCATTTTCAAAATATGGTTAAAGTGCCAAATATTGACGTAATTATGAAAGCCCCCCTCCTCTTAGAAACAAAATTATAAACAACTAAGGAACAGCCACCAGTTCATTTGTTTGTAAAATCTTGAAAGATATATTTCTAGGCAGGGAATTTAATTTTGCAAATATGTAAAGTTTGAAATTAAAATTTTCAAAGGTGTATAATTTGTTACTATCAAATTTAATATTTTAGTAAGCTAAAATTTGCAAAAGGGGTCAAATTTGTTATTAACAAATATAACTTTACAGAATAATTAAGCACCTATCCGAACCTTTTTTGATCTTTCAAATTTCCAAATAAAAATTCCCATCAACACGTGTTAGGAATAGATCGTAAGGCTCGATCTAATTAAAAATTGAGCCCCCGCCGTATCAGTTAAGGGTTGTTCAGGTATTCTGCTCTGGTTAAATTTAATTCGTGATTCATTCGATTGTTTCTTTTGCCCCGGCAACTTTAAACGAGTTTTCGCTACTCTCCTCTATTTCACCTTCTTCTTTACACCCTTATAATTCCATCATTCCTCATTGACGAGTACACATGGTCGAAACTCGCTGGAAACTTCCGGCGCTGCGGGGCGGGGGCGGGCACCCACGATGTGCAACTTTTCGATCTCAAACGTGACCGGTGTATAACGCGTCGCGGCTACTAGACGGTACACGCCTCGTCCCCGTGTTCAGTTTATATTTTCGAAAAAACTTTCCAACCGTTGAACAACTTTTAACAGGACACCGTCAACTTTCCATGCATCCTTGGACGCGTTCAGTTTTTTATAAACGGATCCCGCGATCAAAGAATACGGGAAAACGGAGATCCCGTGACAGGTTTAGACGTTCAACGCGTTAATTGCTCGATGGAAATGGATATAAATAATCAGACACGATAAAATGGTAATTACTAAGGATACGATCAATTAATGGTCGAATTTGAGCTATTAGTTCGTTTCTTTGCATTAGTAATATAATACATGTTCGGTTCGAAGTTCGCGTGCTCTTTCGTATGACTAATTAATTATTTAATTATATGAAATTAACAGTGCCTGTCACCGGTAATTAGATTATTTCGTTAATTGGAATTTGATCTTATACCCTCGGTTCAATAATTATTATAGTATAATTTTATATGAAATTAATTGATATTTCGTTTAAGTGAAGTATTTGGGGTAAAAAATGATTTAAATATAATTTATCGAAACAAAACACAGGCTAACCCTAACTCGTTTGTATTCCATAGCCAGGAACTTTGTATTCCATAATTTTCGTTTTATTTTTCATTTAACAAGAAACATGGTAGCCGGGGGATCGTAATTCGTGACACGTTTTAGCTGACTCTTTGAATTGATGACGTCAGACGAACAAGCGCCATATAAAATATATGGGAATACGTGAGACAAGTATCTTGAAGTTCATCGTCTTTCAACGATATCATGTCGTAAAACGAATTACGATCAGCCTGATACAAACTTCCATTATTTACTCACCTTGTTCAGCAATTATTTAAACGTCGAACGTACCTCATTGTAATTCTTGCCAAATTATTAAACCTCCAAAGTTTTACAAAATTTAATCACATTACTCGTGGGAATCATTAACCATGCTTATAATTATTTTAACGGTGATCACAGTTTTCGTATAATTGGATCAGAAAATTAATTATCATTATTCCAGTCACAAATAATGATTGTTGATTGTTGCCGTCACGTCGATCACCGGTGATTGTTGTTAAATATTTGCGGATGTGACGAAGTTTCGGTTTAAACGACGTAACAAAGGAAACAGAATTTGTAACTTGATTTTACGTCAAATTGACCTAATTTCCGTGCGAGAGTTAACTTTGCTCTATAAAGCACGTCAGTCAATAAGTAAATTAAACCTCTCGTTAACTTTTGTTCTAAACAAGTATATTTTTATTTATTTATGATGCATTAAGTGTCAGAGTTATTTCAACCAGAACACAGTAACTTAGGGTTGACTAATTTTGTTCTGAAAATAAATTTCTGGAAATATTCTTTTTTTAAGCAATTAAGATTTTAAATAGTTTTATATTGGATTACTTTGTACATTAAAAATCTGTCGAATGTCGAGGTGACCAATTCATGGATCGCCTTGTACACGTCTCATGTACAATTTACCACTGTAGCATTCGGTGCACAGTTTATCTTCGCAGTTTGAAGTAATTAAGCTTTTAGTATTGGCGGTACGAATTACCCTCCAGTGAGAGTTACTGTGTGTTTTCGTCTCGTAATATCACCAAATGTTGACCGAAATTTGTGAGTCGCCCGTACCCGCCACGGAAATAAAATACAGAAACAGTCGGACAAACCATGTTTCACACTTACGACGTCTGCATTAAATAATTAATACCCGAGTAGTCAGATGAAAAATACCAGTTCATTAATATTCTCACGAAATTATATTTGTATTACGAACTTAAAATCTTGAAAACTTCGACTGCCTTGCTATTGAAAGTTTCATTAGCTAATTTATTATAATTCAACAATTTATAATTCATTACTAGCACACTCGTGCCTAATTATTGACATTTTCCGGGTATAAATCTAAATCAAGAGACAAAAGTAGGTTTATTTTTAGCTAGAAATATAAGAAATGATAATAAGCAGAGCGGATTCCTCGCTCTGTATTTAAATTCATGGTACAGTGATGGTCTCCGCGATATTAATTCCATTTTCAGCTCCATTTTTATGTAACTATCGGGACCCCGCTGTACCGGCGTTTTTGCGATCAAATAAGTAGAATAAGGCCGGTGAAAGAGCAAACGAGTGTAAAGGGGTTGATGTGCAACCGAATGTGCAACTCAGGCGAGTGGAAGAAGCTTGTCAGAAAAGCAGATAAAGTAAAATGGCACCGTTGAGTGGTCAGACAAGTGGAATACGTTCGGAGGGGTAGTCAGACAAGTGGTTAATAAACTGTGAACGTTCGAAGTATGCAAAGAAAATTCGTTACGGATACAACAATGTGTCGGTGTAATATTTGGTCCGAGCTAAATTTCCTTAATTAATTCATTGAATATGAAAATGTCCTCGAATCTTTTGTCTTCCTCTGCTTTTCGTGTAAAATTATGATAATTATCCTTCAAATAATGAAGTAAAATCTTTGCCAATTCAAAATTATAATCTAAAATATTGAATTTTGCTTCTGTTCCAATTTTCCAAGCTTCGCGCTATTTTATTGATACACGAGGGTCTTTCCTTTGGAAATTTGAATTCTTAATTTCAATCGAAATACAATCATACGTGTTTCGTAAATCTGGGTCACGATTGGCACAACCATCGTCGTTCGAGGATTAATTCCTACGTTTCGGCATTCAATCTTTACTTTATAGAATAAACGTGTTGAAAGGGAGCCAAATCTAGATTCGAAACGTCCACAAGACCCACGTTTTCTGTTTCCTTTCGTACAGTGAGCCACGAAAGTGTTCATACATCTTATGAAAAAATACTCCTTTCCTGATTTGGGATCGTTTCGAGAGTCTTGAAGGTGATATATTGTACAAATTTTGGAAATCTAAAATCAGGGTGATCCCTTATTTATTCCGATCTCTATTTTATTTCGAATTTAAAAGAAAGTATAGATTAGACGTCGGTGGTTCTGGTGTTAAAGGAAAAGGAACTTGTTGTATCAAATGTTATCGATAATATCGAGTGGAAATAGGGGATGCTGCAGTTCCACGCTATATTGGCCGATCGTGTATCATTAGTCTACGTCCGATTCAAATGATCCCGGGGCAATTGAATCCTACCAAACGAAGTTTATCGCGAACAAAGCGCCGAGCCCTTTTGAGGACAGCGTACTAAGAGGATGCTTCCTCGAGGACGAGACGTTGGGAACCGTCGACCTGTTCCCTTTGACGTCGGACAGGTCGGGAAGATTGATTCGCGGCGACCGGGGGTCTGTCGTGTACGTTGCGTCGCGCTCTGGCCGTAGATTTATGCAGGACGTCGTCGAGAAAGGAACCGTTAGCCCTGCGTGCCTCTAAAACTTGAGGGGCGGAATAATTTGTTAAGGATGCATGCATTCAGGTCCCAGCCTTTCTGTTTTGTTTAGCCGATACAGCCGAAAGTTTCCGGCTACGGGACAACTCGGCTCGGCCGGGTCCGTCCTTCCGCTTGTACGCTCCGTTTATTGGACCGTCGAACCGGCGGTGCCCCTTTGTCAAGAACGCTCGGTTTTTTACACGAACTTCTTCATCAACCCCCCCACCCTTGTTCCTTCATTTTTTATCGTCCAATTTGTTGGAATCAAAGCGAACGACGTGTTGGATTTATTCGATAAAAATAAAAGCTATTTAGGGGTTGGATCTCATTTTCTGTGAATCGGGCACCCATCGATCAGTGACGCAAAAAGACGGGAATTTGTTTGGATTTGAAATAACACCGTGACCGGTGCCTTATATTTTTAATAATTGAATAATTAATAAAAAGATCAAATTAATTTTGAATATTGCTGATATCAGGCTAAGCATGTAAAGTAGACAGAAATCATAATAATTGGAATTTAAATGTGTCTTACCACACACAGTCAACGTATTAATGAAAATTTATTCAATGAAAATATAAAATTATTACCTCAAACCTTTGAGATATATATTTTTTTAACATGTTATGGATAGTAAAATTGATCAGCTTTTGTTACATTTTAACAGCATATTGTAATTTAATTTCATTAAAATGGATCGTGTTGATACGTGTACACGAAAGATGGAAACTTTTGCATATTTTCAATATGTATATCTATTTTGGGTGGAACAAGATGCAGCGTTGACAAGGGAACCACCCCGCTCTTTTATTTGATTAGCATGTTTAAATAAATTAACATTCGTTTCCGACTGCGGCGTTTAATACTTTCGGGCTGTACACGTACGGTTTCAAGAAATAAAAGCTTTCGTTATAAAATATCATAAAATTTGCAAAGTTTCTAAGTTGCTAAAAACACAATACTCCTTTTCTTAATTTAATTTGATTTCATAAATCAGAGAACATAAGATGTTCTTAAAAATTGAAAATTGCTAAATAACATCGTGTAAAAAATCTTCAAAATCGTATTTTGAGGAAAAGGAGTTGAATTATTTCGGATCTTTAAATATGCAATCAGTCTTCCCGTCAAATCCTCGTCAAATGACGTTTCATGGATTAATTTAGTTCCCCTGCAGTTGATTAAATTATTTATTTATAATTTGATGTATAACTCGGTCGATTTTCAGAATATTTCGATACATACTTTTATAGAACGCTCATCGATTAAACGAATACGCAGAAGTACACAGATTTTTCAATCTGGAAATGGTGTACAACCCCAAATAGTTTATTCGATATCATTTTAACGTAATTCTTTTTCGTATCACGGGGTTAGGATGAACGAAAGGAGAACTGATTTTATTTTCCTGACTCTATGACCACTCTAAATTATCCGTTATCTTCATAACTTGGATACATTTATTCTCCGCTATCTCTGCCACTTCGAGCACCGTTCTTTATGGCAGCTTTGCCCGAACTCTAAATTGGAATACTTTAGTTCCAGCTCTTTTTACTACAATTTTCTTTCGACCCAGAAGAAACGTTCATTGAAACTCGGACAAAGTGGATCATTTGTATTTACAAGGAGCATTCCTCAAAGATCGTTAAAAATTTGTTGCGTACATTCTTATTGTACAGTTGTTATAACAATACGTAACAGTTTGTATCGTCCACGAATAAAAGCTTAAATACACAATGTTAGATTTTTCTTAACTTCTTTCGTATTTTGATCACAACTTCATTTCAAGTTTAACCGTAATTACACTTTATGGAGTCAAGTCTTATCAAGCGTGTTTTCTTCGTTTGTTTTAATATCGAAGCGATAAATATTTAGCTCCAACTGATGCACGTTGGAAAAATTATAGGTTGACACTTTGACTGCCACGTTGCAGCTACTAAAAATTTCATTCCATAGTCATTTTATTTTTGACAAATTTCATATTCTATTTACGCAATGTTTTGTTATTTCTATTACCAATAATTTTCACCCAAATAAATCAAAGAATTGCTAATAGTAGTCAAGTAGTCAAGGTGTTAAGGGGTTAATGGAATATTCGATTGATTTGCCTTCAATACGCAACGGGAAAAAATTAAACAACGTTCATGGATCAAGGAACATTAAACTGTTGTTTAAACTACGATCGAAAAAGCAGACTCGCGGGGCTTAGGATCCCTTCGGTTGGCTACTGGATTATTCAGTGTTCGAGTGTCTTTCAGCCCCGAACAAGCGCAAGAAAATCCTGAGTGGTTCTTCCTTTCGTTACAGTACCGGTCGATTTGTTTCCCGGGCATCGGTGTAAGCCATCTTTGCCACACGAAAGCCACTAGATAATCATGAATAACCAATTTATTTTCGAAACACTGAACGCGTGTCAACCGGCTCGCCGTAACGGGGATACGGCTTCGGTGGCTCTCGTCGCTCGAGAATCCGCCCCGGGTACGCTTGAATAGTTTATCGGTGGTAGAACATTGCCCGGATTACCTGTCGCCAGAAGGACGTTTCCAACACCTACAATGAACCGCACCCTTGTACCTTGTCAGACACAGGGTGGAACAAAATTAGCTCCCCTGTTAAAAAAAAGTTAGGTGTCATAAATGGGCACGCGTTAAAATGATGTGCACAATTCTCTTCAAGGAAAATTATCTTAAACTGATTTTAAATATTGATATTCGAACGTGCTAATTAAATTTCACGATGCGATAAGAGAGTTTCTTCGTGAACTGACGTCGAATATAAAAATGAAAGATGAAGACTCGGTGTTCGTATTTTATATCGTTGAAATTCGACGAAAGATTTCCATTAACGCTGCATACCTTTCCATTTATTCCTAAAGCTGGTATTCAAATAAGGTTCAGATCGTAACCTCATTTTCCGTTTGAATCCTATCTTAACTTCGATCGAAATCCAAGGTACAACTGTGTGATTATGCGAAAGAGGATGCCGGACTGTTCCGTCCGATGCGGAACAATACGAAAAAATTCCTCGAAGGTTCGTTTACGGCACGGACTTGACAAATTTAATTTCGCGAGAATTAGAGTTTTTAATTTACTTTTTTACTAGTTTCCTAATTTCCTTCAAAACAAATAAATCAATAACTGGCATTAATAATTATCCTACAAATCGATAAATTAATAATATTTTATCGTTAGAAGCGATTTTAAGTCAGAATGTATGTTAAAATGCATGAGAAACGCGTATTAAAATTACTCAAAGTTTCCAGGGCTGTCAGTAGAGTACTAGTTGGAATTTTGGCATAAAGTTAGATTTGTGAGAAAGCAGAAACCTTCCTCTTTAATTCAGTTTTTGTTTTATGAAAATATCTTTATTGGTTCCGGAGATATCGTCGTTGGAAGACGTACATAATTCTTCATAAAAATTCACTTGCCGTCTCACTCGCACCCGGTCAATGGGCGTCTAAGCGTCTGGCTACGCTAGACAGTGTTTACGTCTAACCCTTTACTTTTACTACGTGTCTAGACGCACTTCCTGGAAAAAATGTAGGTCAGCGGCGCCATTCATGCCTATCCTTTTGGCGGCAAGCGCTTTGTAAACTTCAAACCTCTATATCTCAGGAAGTAATTAAGATATCGGGATGATTTCTGAACTACTATCATTGTGAAATTATGCATATTTTCTTATATTTATTGTTAGGTTCTTTCACATTATTTAAAATATTGCAATATTTTTTACGGCATCAATGTCTGCTTTTAAAACAGAAATAGAATATATATATATATTATTTACTTTATTCATAAACGTAATAGTAGCACTTTGTCATTAAAGTGTTTTTGTTATTAAAAATTATTCTTTGAATTGTGTGAAAGCGAATGGTCGGTTTGTGCGAAAATAAATGTGGTCCCGTTTAAAAAATAAAAGGTCAGCTGCATTGTAGTCAGTTTACCGTTGTATTTGCGGAAAACAAGAGAACTGAATTCATGAAAAACAGAATTTGTTGCACGATTCAACTTTTCTCTCTACCATTTTTCTACTTTCAACTAAACGGCAGTTGTAACTCGTTCCAATTGCCTGACCAATTTCTGTAGTTGCCAAACAATTATTCAGATTACGAAATAGTTTTCATTAGTCATGAGGCAAATAAAATATTTAATAAAATAATATATAAATATAGATATTTTTATATCAAATATTTAATATTAATATCCTACATTCATGAATATTTCTAGGTTAATAGTAAGTTATGTAATTTAAGTGTCGCTAATTTAATTGACAACCTAATATGAAACATTCCACTATTTTTCTTCGGTTCAACCCCCACGTTCTTTCGCCTAATCTAATGTTTTCCGTTTATTTACTGCATGTAATTACGGTTTTCTTCCACGGTTCGCTTTATTTAACAGCCGTTTCGCCGCTGAAACTGACACAGTTCTGTGCCTTCGGTTATAAAGCTACCAGGTAATTTCTGCATCCATTAATATTCTGTTACGCTTAGTAATTATTGTAATGTACCTGTCTTTCTGTTATGAAGCACGTTCCTTTCCCCCAGACCTATTTTTGCTCGTTACAATGACCGTAGCTTTGTTCCTTCCATAATACGGAGTGGCACGAAAATTCCTTTAACATTTTTTTGCTTCAGTTACTTAATTTGTAATCCCCTTTTTCCTATTGTTTCAAAGCAAATCAGAATTTGAGAAGATTTAAAACTACAGAAATGATATTCCCAGAGAGAATTAAAATTGTAAAACTAGATGATCGGGATCCGGTTCTGTTATAATAGAGAATACCAGTATTCAGACACTTGGGAAGGGAAAATAATTTATAAAATATATTTGCACAGAGATCCACAGTCCGCTAATTAATATTGAAAATTAAAATAACTTTAACTGCTTTTCAAAAATTTCCTCATAAAAATGATCTTGAATCCATGAATGAATTAAGAACTGGCTAGAATTAACACTTTGACACCTGAACTGTGTGACACCTGAATTTCCATTAACAACCATCGCCTATATTGTTACGAGTTCTTTAGTTTATTTGGTTGAAAATATTCCTGTCAGATATTTGAAATGATAAATAATAGAAATACCAAAATATCCATGAAACAGAACAAAAATTTGGTCAAAAATAAAATCGTTACCAAATGAGATTTCAAATTAAAGTTCCTGCGACGAGAATGCAAGAAACAATTTGGTACTTTTAAACGAAACTGATCGTATCAGTTGTCGGATGGAATTTCATCAAGATCGTTAGTTCAGGAGTAGCCAGGTTCGATTGAATTATTCGATTGTTGGTCGAATGAAACGTAACCAATCATGTAATCAACGGAGGTTGATCGAACAGAAGGAAGTTTATCCAAGAGGAAAGCATTATCTCGAGGATGTCCATTTTCGGGAACCGAGGCCGAGCTTTCTTGCTAGCCGAGGATAGGATGGAAGGAGTGGAGCGGGGAGGGTGAATTCGGTTTCCAAGGAATTTTTCCAGGCACGTTCGTACCCTCTTTGAGCTTCCGGACGAAAGCAGCAAAGGCGATAAGGCCGAATGGAAAGAGACAAAGATAAGAAAAGTAGTCGAACGGGGAGGAGATAGATGTTTGGGCCGGTCGGTCGGGAAACTTTCCCAGGAAGTTGTCTCCCGGTACCCTGCCAACTGTAAATCCGTTCTTCTGGCAACGACATCGACGCCCGCGTTTCCCTGTGCACGATTCGAATTATTATTCCGTTGAGTCGAAAGTCGTCTGTCCGATCGAAAGAACCTCGGGCGGACAGAGATAAGTCGATCGTTTGCCTGCGAAAAGAATACCCCTTTTCACTCGATCCCGAGGAAAGTGACGTGTAACAAACATATGATCCAGGTATAAAGGTACTTTAAAATTCAGGGAAGAACGGGATTCAATTTAATATGACTGTCAATACGCGTTTCATAAACGTGTTCGCACGTCTTTGATATCTTAAGCACGTTAAAAAGATATTTTTGAGAAGTATAATGATTCTAATAGTTCCAAAAATGAAAATATTTGATATTTTAATAATATCAGCTGGAGGGAGAAATAATTACAATTTCCTATTAAAGGGTAAAGATTGATTATTAAATGAAACTATAATACTTTAAAGAATAGTAGTGTCTTAAATTTATTTTCGTATATTTTTTATCTATTAATAATCAGCAACAAGATATTTATTAATATTTTTCTTCAATAACTTAATACTTTTATTTTATAATATAATTTTTTTAATTTTGTCCCGTGTCGTTCTTCTTTGAATCCATCACTGAATTAAACAACAAAAAACGCTTATTAATTTTTTAATAATTTGAAATATTTTACGTTATATTTCAACGTATCGTATATTGCACTTATATTACTTAATAAAATAAAATTCTGGAAATGAAATATCCACCATTGCAGAATGAAACGAGAAACATTTAGCCAAATTTCCGATTAATTTCGCTTCCCTCGGCTCCGTAATGTAATAAACTATTTTCGAGTGAAAACGAACCGTTTCATGTTCGTTCAAGTCTTTGAAATTATCGACGTGAGTTGAATAAATCCGTATATCCTTCTGAGACAGGGACGCGAACATAGTTCTTCGCAAACGAACCTCATTCATTCACGAAGAGGAAGAGAATGTCGCAAAAATTAGCTTGATGCCCGTGGAATATCTCCCGTTTTTCGTCGACGAACACCAAATTACTTATTGTTCGAATTTCTTCTAAATATTTATCCCGCTCACTGTGCCCGTCGACGTTTCTGGAGTATTTTCATTCTTTGAATCGCTCAATCGTGCACGAGAAGGAGTGGAAAATTCGTTTGGAGAGAATATAGAATTGAACGACGTTGAATAATCAAGGCTACCATTTAGTTTTGCATATTCGTCCACGTGGAATATAATGGACGCTATTTAACGCTTTCTTTTATTTGTTTTCCAAAATTTCCATCACAGTACTGGGATACGTGGAATTATAGACAATCAATTTTTTCTTAAAATGATTCACTGTTATTTTTTATTAAACGAAATTAACATAGAAGTTTCTCAGTTAATTAGATTTAAACATCAATCCTGATGAAACAATCATACAGCAGTCAGTAATTATTAATATTTTATTACAAAATCTGAAGAACTGACACTTAGTATTAACATTGTTCAATACTTTCGATTGAAAGTACTAATTATTGAAATATATTTAAATATTAATCTACACAATAATTTCTTTTTAAATTTTAATAATGCAGGACATTTTTTTAGACGATTACTAGGGAATCAAATAAGTCCAACTCGTTCTTTCTCAGATTTGTATTTATAACACCGAATAACTTTTAGTCGAAGCATTTTAATTTCTTCGCATCTTTTATTAAATCATGGTACGACTAATTTTGATCCTCCTGCACCTATCAATTTATCGTTTCCAATAAATCTGGGCAATCGGCTACTGAAATATTCCTCTCGCTCAACCAGATTCAGTTCTTAAGGAAATCCATTTCAAGTCAGTTACAAGAAAGGAAAAAAAAGAAAAATATCGGTTCGTCTCAGACAACTGACTGAGGATAACCTGCAGCATTGCTTTGATCAATGAAGACCATCAGTTTGCAGATGAAGTAGGGCAAAAGTGTTCTCAAGACAATAGTTTTCGCGCACTGTAACGAAAAAAAACCGAATCCATTTTAATATATAAAATTTACTGTTTGAGTAAAGTTAGTCAGCAGCTCGACGATCAATCGATATAACCATCATCGACCTATCAATGAACTTTAACCCCTCGTAATCCTTTGGGTGGCAACCATTGTGCTGCCTTCGAGACAGCATAACGGTAGTAAAAATATAAAAATAATTGTGTTTTTATAGTGTGTCCATAAAGTTCTTATGCTGACCTTTTAAAGAGTTCTTCATTTTCGAGATAAAAGCAATTAAACAGGAAAATTAAGTCTTTAAGTACCCCAAATTTATATTAAAAAATGTTGCAAAAATAGAATTTGAAGTTCACTGCTTTTGTTTAAGGATGATTAAAGGGCTCGTTATCGAATTCGCATTATCGCATAATATTTTTGAAATTCAAATTGAAACTTGGTAAGCAGGTATTTAATTTGTAAATACAGATATTTATATTGGCCTGCATGCAGACCATTGCATGGTTGGAAAACATATATCATTAAAATCATGTGTGCACTTTATTCGAACGATAAGGGACGATGAAATGTTACCCTTAATTAAACGAAATTTAAATAAGAATAGTAATGAACTGCTACTTGATAACAAGTTTCGCGTGTACATGTATATTAAACTGAAGATATGAAATACAAGATAAGATACATCGATCATAAACAGCCGGAGAAGTAATTATCCTGTCTTATGTACTGTGACAAGATTCTGAATGTATAATATTTCTTTAATAAAGGAACTAGATCGACTCTTCAAATATGCACTATTTTAATTCAGTGTCGTTTTAAATTGTGGTTCCTAGAAACTTCGTTAATAATTTATGAGATATTTCAAAGTATTATATGAAATATCTCGGTTCGTCATTTAAATACAATTTTATTGCACGGAACGATTTTTAAAAATATTTTTCATAAAAAGGATATTGGTACGTAATATGAAAATGTTAACAATTTATTAGATATTTAAAATTTTGTTATACAACGTTTAATTCTTCATTTAAAAATATCTGAGGAATTAATTTACAAAATTCCTTTTACATAGAATATTCCAGTTTTAAAATTGATAAAATAAGGTATTGCTTCGACACAATATTTCTAATTAATACTATTAGCAAACTTTTTGCATATTTTAATAATTTTTTTAATGTCGCGTCATCCATAATTAGGTAACCTTTCTTTTTAAATAATATAATACCTCTGCCCTGCATTCCGTTCGAAATCATTTATTTTTGCTTCACGGTTGTTCGTAAATATTTTCCACGAGTTGTGGAACAAAAATTTCCAAAAATTTACGGATCCTGCGATTTTACTTCACCACAGTGCGTATGCAAATACAGCAAAATGTAATTAACACTAATGTAACCCGCTCCAATGCGGACTGGCATTTGAGTGACATTTACCTCTGGAGATTCGAGTCCATCCCTCTTGGAAGCTTATCTCTCGAGGTCAAAATCTGCCCATACTGCGTTAATCAACTATCTACCAGACACGTTCACCATCTCCCATTAACTGTCGCGGTATTCTCTTTCGAAATTTTGCAAATTTTGCTTTCTCGACAGCGACCCGTGGATCATTCACAGTCCTCGATCGACAAAAGAATATAATTAAGGAAATTTCAATATCTGCATCGGTTAATCCTTAATCCTTAAACAACGCAACCTGGGTCCATCGTGACCCAAACTTGATTCAAGTCAGATGACACAAATTTTTAAATTGAAGAATATTTAAAGTAATGGTAGAAATTTTGTAAAGTAAAGGTAGGATAAAACGAAATTACATTGATGTGGTGATTACATGGAACTCTAATTTTGATTAACGTAGTTGACTAAACGAACTGCCCTAAGGGTCCCTGCACCTGACGATGTTTCTTTCGGGTTTTCAATGACCCTTCGCGGATTTTCACGATCTCAAAGAATTGGGTCGAAATATCCGTGTTTGTAGCGTGACGGCATCACGTCAAACAACGGACATTACACGCTCCATCGAGCGCAAATGGAAATTCGGGAGTCGAGCGTGGCGATCGTTGACCATAGAGCAAACAGTTTTCACGTGTAAACAAATCGTCGTGCGAATTGTAACCGCGGCTTCGTGGCTGTTCAACAGCGTAAGGATTTGATTCGTTTCGAATGGAAAATTCGATCCCTCTGTATAATCTTTTTTTGTTGATTTTTACGTTTCAACCCCGTCAGTGTCATTAATCTTTATTGGCGTTTAAAAAATCCGTTCGTTCTGTTGGCAGATTTATAAATGCAAAAAATTTTCGAATTTTCGATGGAATTAATAATAATTTGACCAATAATTGAAAATTTGTCTTTAGCTTTTGAGAAACTTGTTTCATATGGATGATTAAAAATAGTTACATACCTTTGCGATTATAAATTTAGCATTGATACAGCGAAAACTGGTGTCAGTTAACTGGTAGCAGACGTGTCAAGAACTATATAGTAACTTGCACATTTTGAACGAGTTAATTTATAAAGAAACAATGACGTATGTTACTGCAAATGTCCACCTGCATTGTGGCAGTTAATATATCGAGAGCACAAAATATAATTCGAAGGGGGCAAGAGGGTGAATAGTGTAACAGATGTGTTCATATGTGCACACGTGTAACTTTGAAGTAACATATTAAATTCCTACCATAAATTCTCTACCTTTCTTCCCACCTTCGTCACTGCGTACAATTATGACTTACATATGTATACAATGGGATAAAAAGAAAGGTTTAATAACTTTTAAGGTATCAGTGTGCAGATAAAAGAGAGAGGCTCTAATAAACATATTAATCTCGGTTATAGGTTATTTAATTTTTTTTTAATTAAAAGTTGACTATGTAACTTTTCTATATTATTTGAAGGAATAGATGAATTTTTGTTTTCCACATAGAAACGAATCCGTGAAACAAATTGGAAGTATCAAGGTGTTTAATGCTTGCTCTGCTTCATTTTATGTACCCGTATTTTGCATCCACTATATTTTTTGCCATCTTGCTCGTCTCCCATTCATTTTACTGCATTCTTTTTTCCTACTCGTACATTTATTTTCGTATTCTACTCGTCTCTGCTCCTTCCCCATTTTTATCTGCTCCCTTTCTTTGCCGTCCGCAAAACTCTTCCGCTTAACGCTACATTTCCGCACGGTTTAGCTTTCTGAACGGAAGGCAGCTGAAGCGCTCTTATTTCAAGCGATCGAAGCGAGCTGTAAAACGCTCGAATAAAAACGACAGGACCACTTGTTAATGCATAAAAGTTGAGCTATTTATTGGATTATGGGTATCGTCGGATAAACAGCCGCGCGTTTTATTCCCCTTGGGGGGGTTACAACTATTCGTAGAAATGATTACGACGCTTGGTGCCTCTCATTTACGTGGAAGGACGGCGAAGATCATAAAAATCTAACGAGATTACTCCATAAGAGTCGAGAAGATATTTTAATTCATGATACTGACGTCATTAACTTTTACAAGCAATAATATATCAATTTGTATGCATATCTGTGAAAGATAAACTAAAATGGAATCGGTGTTCATAGCATTCGCATATAAATATATGGGTTGCGTTTAGAAAACTTCAATATAGATCTGGAGTTGTTAAATTTTTAAAGAACACTCGTATTCAATGAACGAAGCAATTTTATCGAACAGTAACTCGATTGAAGTGTGTAAAATTTTAATAGAACAGAAGTTTCATAATTAAAAAAAAAAGAAAGCCAACAGCACGTGGAGTTCCCAGGCGGTCACCCATCCAAGTACTACCCGCGCCTAACTTAGCTTAACTGCGGTGATCAGACGAGAACCGGTATATCCTAAGTAGAATGGCCGTTGGCTGTCAGACTAGTTTTTTTATTCTGCAGACAGGTTACAATGTAAATTACAATTAAAATGTACATGAAAATTTATTCTATCAATAAGATAATTGCCTGAGGAGTACGTTATTGACATACTGGTATTAAACATTCGTACCCTATCATTATTTGTCAAGTTGTATTGTTACCATAATAACAGTGTTATTTACAATTCCTTTTTCTTTCATATCAACGTAGCTTTGCAAAATATTGTCGATTAAAGAAACTTTCATGTATATTTTAATTGTAATTTACATTGTACCATATCTGCAGAATGAAAAAACTAGTCTGACAGCCAACGGCCATACTACTTAGGATATACCGGTTCTCGTCTGATCACCGTAGTCAAGCTAAGTTAGGCGTGGGTAGTACCTGGATGGGTGACCGCCTGGGAACTCCACGTGCTGTTGGCTTTATTTTTTTTTTTTTCAATTAAATAAAACTTTGATATAAACAATTTTTTAATTAGCCTGGAATTACACCTCTGGCAATCCTTGTCATTCAATCAGTTTTGGTTGAATGTATACTTGACATTTATCCTGAACAAATTTCATTCATCCCCTTTATATGTTGTATTTAAATACCCATCTGTTTGTATAATACAAATAAATTGTCATTTATTGATCGATCATTCGCTACCTGATTTTGGTCTCATTTAATCCAGTGGCATAAACACTTAACGTGTTAAGTAGAACAAAGTTGTTTCAATAGCAGGAAGTAGATCTTTGAATTCTTCATATTGGATATGTTATTAAAGAGATACATTCCATAAAAATATATAGACGTTCGTTAAGTTTTGCACCACCCCTTAATAACATGATCTGTTCTTCAGCAACGTATCTAACAACAAGACTGTCTAAAACTAAATTCTAGTACTGATTTTATAAGTTTATAATACCCACGAGAAATGGATTCGAAAACAATCTGCCCGAGACCAAATATAAACAACAGAGAAAGATAATAGAGTTTTCAGTTTTGAAGGTCCCACAGGAATTCTTCGTGGTTGTTTCGCCCTCTCGAGATCTCTAGCTACCTGAACGTTATCCTCCATTCTACGTTATTCTAATTTACCCTCCGTGGAAACTGAAATGTTCTCTGTTAAAAATACAAAAATCACCCAAAAAGGAGTCTTTCGTTAAATACAGTGACTTAAATTTCATTAACTTTCACCGTTGGACAAAATGATCAAACATTTTATTAATCGAATACAATAAGATTCTGTAACTAATAGGGAAATGAAATTGTATAAATTATTAAATAAAAAAGGGACGTCTAACATTATCGATTACAAAAGGCACGTCTGAATAATATTTTCAAGATTCAACAAGTTCGGTACTCGAACAAGTAAATGCTATTGTACGAACTCAAAATGAAAAGATGTACTGGGATACTTCTTACCATATTTTTATTCGATACATCTCATTATCGATCCATATCTTTTTCATTCGTGTAATAATACCTGGCACGATGCACTCGTTTTTTAATTCTCAGAAAGACCAATAAAGCTTGTTGTACGAATGGAATTCCTTTGCCACGACTTCCTTCGGGAGTCGCAATATTGTAGTCCGTCTGCAGGAAGCCGTAGAACGGAAACGGCGGATTTTATTGTAGAGTTTTGGACAAAGTAGCGGGAGCAGATAATTAAAAAAGAGATCTAGCAGTCACGTGGCGCCGTCGACACGGTCACAAAAATTCCACCAGAAATAAATGAAACAATCGGCACCGCGAACCAACCTTCTGATTTAATTATGTTTCCTCCACTAAGCTGTACATCGAGCGTTTTTATTGTTCCGAAGCAAGCAGGAACGTTGATATTAAATGAATTATAATAACCTAGATCCAATTTGAGCGAACGAAACGAAATCACTTGTAATTTTAGGTCACATTTAAAAACGTAAGAAGTTTATAAAAAGGGACAGACAATCTTGTATAAATCAAATATCTGGTAGAATTAAAGTACTTTTATTAATCTATTTAAAGAAGAATCGAAGCATAATACCATTTATTAAATTACATCGTATATTATCAAGAATTTTGATCGACGATTGGCAGAGTTAATAGGATTTACCATCTCCTTTAATCTTTCTCTCTTCGATAACATTTTCCTTATCCGGTGAATTGAAAATTGAATTTGTTCATAATTTTTCGTGGAACGATCCGGCTACGTGTTGATACAGTTGATTAACCGTATGTTGTTTGATTTCGTAATGAATGGAGAGAATGAAATACGATCTCGCTGCTTCCTCGTTCAGCCTTGAATCTGCTTTTTCTTCATGTCATCTCGATACTAGCCGGAATTATTAATATCAGTTACTGCCGCAATGCGCAGAAGTTGAAACTGATCCAAGGGAAGGATTAAGTTAACGACCCTTTCCATCCGTAGTGCTAACTTCAACTTTGATAATACATGGTTTGAAGAAACTTTTTACGTACATGCAGTACTTTTGAACAGGACTTTACATTATACGTACTGCCTTCCAATGTTAGAGGACAGAAAGTTATGCTTACGGTTCTTCCGATCGTCTCTTTTTCTGTATTATTAAATAGTTTTAATGTTATTCCCGTCCTTTTAATTATTCACAGATCATTGTAGACCTCTTTCATTCAAATTTAGTCAGATTTAATTCAGATGTGCAAAATTCAATTTAGTCTTGCGGCTGATGCTTAAAGTGATTGTTAATTTAAACCTAGTTCAGATTGTCCCTTGAATAAACTCAGTTTCATTAGTAATATATACATCCGAAGATGAGAATAGGATTCCTCAAATCATCTTCCATCATTTACCTTTTTAATCAGTTACTATAAAGTATAGGGTGTCTCGAAGATTACATGTATGATCCGTCATTGGTTCAATTTTTGTGAATTATGGTTCGAATAGAAGGCAGAGAAATTTGTCATAAGTCTTCAGTTCCCCTCGTGTTCCCAACCCTCCCATCCTTTAATCTTCTGTCTAGGGCCACATTAAAGATAAATTAATCAAAATAGAACACTTGCGTTTGTAATTTCAGTCAATCGAATTATCAGCAACGTTGTAGCAAAGTATATTGTAACTGCAATTACTTTTGG
Organism: Anthidium xuezhongi; assembly: GCA_022405125.1. Taxonomy (NCBI): domain Eukaryota; kingdom Metazoa; phylum Arthropoda; class Insecta; order Hymenoptera; family Megachilidae; genus Anthidium; species Anthidium xuezhongi. The sequence goes on from CM039649.1 coordinate 4,856,200, forward strand.
TGCCATGGTTTCATTTTACCACTAACTTTCCACTTATTACTTTGTTTACCTGGAATAATGTTAATGTAATCTTGTTTTCTTCGGATTACCAATAACTTCCATGACGGTTGATGCATTGTCAGAGGATATTCAAATATATTTCCACTGCAATGTGTAACATTCAAAATTTCCGCCATTTCTTCGAAACTAAAAATCGTGTCTGACAACCAACGGCCATACTACTTAGGATATACCGGTTCTCGTCTGATCACCGCAGTTAAGCTAAGTTAGGCGTGGGTAGTACCTGGATGGGTGACCGCCTGGGAACTCCACGTGCTGTTGGCTTTCTTTTTTTTATTTTTTAAAAAACCCTTCTCGAAGATATACAATTATGAATATTTCATATTTGTCCCCAAAATTGAAACGCGTTTGTCGTCCGCATGGCTGATTAAGGATGTTCTGTCGTGCGTAGTTAGTTCTAACGATTATACAGAAATACACGTATGATAAGTAGATCATGATACGCCTTGTCATTAACAAGGTCTCTTGAGAACGGAAATAGGAGCGTCGCAAGCAAGGTATCTTAGTTTCGGCAATTTCCAGTAAAGATAAGTTAGTTTGATGTCGATGGAACTATCGTGCTGTTGGTACTATCAGTAGATATATTCTGTATTAAGTTGCAACTAAATCTTGTAACTCGTGCTATTTTTACCGTATAATCTTCTTTAAACAACAATATTTCTTTAGAATACAGTAAAAATGATCTTAAGTTCCTTCCAAATTATTTAAACATAGAGTTAATTAATATTCTCCTCAAAAAATATATTTTTCGAATATCTTTGATGTTAATCAACGACCCTTTTATAAATTGAATATTTCAGTTCCATTTTAGGAAAACTGATACTATACTCTTGTCGAATTTAATATTAAAAAATAGGGCTATCTTTTTTGTTCGCTTTCAGTTGTAAGTTCAAAAATGGTTGCTCCTCATAAACTGCTTCCCATGAAATAATAATTACTGTAATTAAATACTTTGCGTTTAGTTAATTTCACCGTGCACCGGACGAGCGGGGAACAAAAAGTGGCAGTGAAAAAATTAGAAGGCAACTTTCATTCGCTTTTTACTGTGAAACTGAAATGTGAAAATATCTAAATTTCCTATTTAATATAATTTTTTTAAATATGAAAATACTCAGAAACATAAATGAACTTTTCGTTCACCAAATTGTCACTTATTAATAAAATCTGTCGAACCCCTTTCGTATGCTTTCCCTGTATTTTTGTTTTAACGCTTCAAACGCTCGTTAATTAACAACAGAACGAATTTTATATTAAGGGAAAGAGATTATATTTCGTCGTACAGTCTGGTCAGAAATGATGAAATGAACGAACTGGGTCATGAAACCAATAACCCCTGTGTTAGGGCAATATTTGGCAGTCGGAGCAAAGTTGAAAGCGGGTGGAAGGGGTTGTAGCGAAACATCGGTGTCTCGTGGTTGTCAGGAAGAGGAACCGTGGAGGAAAGGTATCCCCGGGGTGGATTTGTCATAGGGTATCCGGTAGGAAAAAGGAAAACAATCGGGAGGGGAAAAAGGTGGAAGCAAGACGGTGAGACGGGACGAAGCACGTAGCTTGTTACCACTTGTTTATCCAGCCACGGTGTAAGGTTGTTTTCTACCAACCTTAGAAAACCAGAAGAATACCCCCTCGTCCCTTTTCACCTTCAGTTTCTGTCTTTACTTTCGAATGCCTGGGACATACTAAACGTATGTTGTACGTGCACTCATTAAGCTTTCTCGAAGCCACTCCGTTCCTCTTACTCGTACTTTTCATTCTTCCTCCCTTGTGCTCGTACGCTTTTGTTTCTTTCCTCCGCCTTCGATTCACGTATCCATTTGTATCCCTTGTTTCTTTTCTTCTTCTTTCTTTCTTTTTTTTTTCTTTTGCCCCAGTGCCGCTTCTGGTCCTTCGCCCTTCTTTAATACGTCCTCTTCCGCAACTCCATTTCTCTTCGTTGTTTCTTTCCATCCCTCTCGTTACTGCCTCTTCTTTGCCAGCAAATCACGAGACACTCGATTCGCTCCAGGACTCGTATTTTGGTAACGTTTCTGGGGGAAACGGTTGTCCCAGGAGAAACGAGCTAAGTCGTCGGTTTCTTCGTCTTGTGACGAGAATTTTAACTTTTTACTGTTCTTGATTCTTGTTATTTTTTAAATTCGGGACTCTAAGCTGATTTGTTAATTGGCGAAGCTTTATATTTTATCTGCTTGCAACGAACCCTTTCTTCGTATTGTCAGCATTTGTCATAAACAATATTGTTTCTATAATTCAATATTGTAATACTTCAAAATTTCTAAGAACATAATATTTCTGACCGAAACGAAAGGGTTGAGAAATGCAGATTTCTACTCGAAAATACGAAGACGCTTTCGAACAATCTTGAATAAGTTATAGTTCCTCCTTGAAACTATGAAACTTCTGGCACTTAGATTTGAATTTTTGAAAAGGTAGTAATTTTTGTTTGCGTTCCTGTGGAAAGGAACAGAGCAGAAGCTATGTTCGTGTGCAGCCGGAACGTCGACTTATTTTCGTTAGCAACGGCTCGGTATACAACATCACAAAAGTTCACTGTTCACCATGGAAATACAGCTGCGCCAGCGTAACATGGTTAAATACCAGACGGCGGTCGTTTATAAAATTCTAACCCCGAAATGGCCGTTGCCCGATTCTCGATGCAACAATAAATTCGTGACTGCAACACGGGGCTCGTTTCGTCTATTATGCTATCGAAATCCGACTTCCTTGTAATGGTGTTTTCGTGTATCAGTAAATTTTTGGATATCCTTCTTTTTCATCCTCTTTGATCGATCGTGTTTCCTTGTTTCTATTGGATCTGTTTTTGATAGAATTTGTCTGTTTCGTTAAGACGTGCGGAAATTGAAAGTGTTCCGAATAGATTAGTCTAATTAATAGTTTAGCAATTAAACTTGTCAGCAATTTTGTTTCAGAGTTGTTTAGGGAATTCGAGAAATTTGACTGACCTTTCACTGGGAATTAAAGGGTTAATGAATAGCGAGAATTAATCTGAATAAATATTAATTCGAACACGACTTAAGGTTACCCATTTCAACAAAAATGTTGTCCTATAGAAACTTGTTAAATTTTAATTTGTAAAATGTAGAATTAAAAACTTTTAATTCAAAAATGTACCAAACATGTTACCACTACTTCTATTAATATTTTGAAATAAGTAGTCTTTAAAAATCGATACTTCATATACAAGGCCCTGATATAAAATACAAAGTAAATGAAATTTGTAATTTAATTTTATTTTAAATTTAGACTACCACGAAAGATGCATAATGAAACAAGGTTAGCCAGTGAATCGGTGTAAAATTTGAACGTTTACAATGGAATCTTTTCTTTGGGAACTCGTATGAATGGTATGAATCTTTATAGTAAGGTCTTTTGCTTTTTAAAAAAAAAAACGAGTGTAAAACGGGCTTTGTTGAGATGCACACACATTCACGGACGTATTTTAATTTCATTGAAGGAAAACAGAGCGTGTACCACGTTCGAAAAAAGGATCCTGAGGAAAGGGAAAGAATAAAACGAACGGAAACAAATACGTCCGTTGCAGGAAACGTTGAAAAGAAAGATTGAAACAAACGAGAGCCGTGAAAAACACCTCTTTTTCCCGACAATCGAATGCATTTTGTGCCCGTTCAATTTCATTAACGAACGGAAGTTAACGAAATTGTTTATACCGGGGATTATGACGGTAATAATTAGTCTCTTCTGTCGGGTGATGGCTACGATTACAATTACGGTCGAATATAGTTTTAGCTGAGTGACAACTTTTCAATAACAAACTTCTTTATATTTCTTTAATTCTGATTATTTTTTAATAACATTGGAAGTTGCTAGTATTTCAATATTTGATACAAATTAATATATTATTCATTTTAGAAACGTCTCTGCTCTGTCAAGTGTCGGTAGTCGTGTCTGCTAATGGAGGGGTTAATATATTTAATTGACAACCAAAACAAGTACAGGCCCCGAAAAAAGAGCCAGGACTCCTTGTCAAGCGTGTGATTTGGACAGTTAGCGGATGGATAGACGAAATGAAAAATGTATCGGGTGCACACATCTACGGTTGCATAGCCACACGGAATAGCTGATGACGAAGGTACACGGGGTATGTACCGACGAAAATACTAGAATACACGGTCAGAGGTGCACACAAGCGTACAAGAGGATTCCGCACGCTAAATCCTATCAATAATGTTCACCCTTTCGGTCGAATCGAAGGAGATGTCTGGGATCTTTGTTAAAACATTTATCGAAAAAGGAGCACATCAACGTCGCGGTGAACTTTCCTTGTCACTTGGTTTATTTGCTCATTATTTGCAGCAATTTTAACAAACGTACCATACCAGAAGTTAGTTTTTATTTCGTTCCAAAAATAACAAACCTTAGATCATTAATTGTACATTAAGCAATTAAGATTTCTATAATTTGCTAAATCAAATGTTGCTAAAACCGATTAAAGAATGTAGTTTGAACCTTCCTCTTTATTCATCAATTATAAAGTGTTGCAAACTGTTACAATGCACGTCAAAATTAATGAAAATTCAATACGTGTTTAATACCAATGCTAACGACGCGGCTAATAAAACAATGGTTAATAACTAATTGATTACAAACAAAATGTGTATATAAATAGCATAGGAAAATTCTACGGTCATCGTATTTGAAGAATTGATCATAAAAGTTCAGTTTCTAATAGGAATAAGCGTGTAATTCGATAACTGTAATTTTGACGGGGAAAAGCATTATAGCAGTATAACAGTATACCAGTGACGCTATTGACGGTTTCCCCATTCGGTACCTTCATCTCCTTCCGTTCTATTTGCCACTTCTGCTATCCTATTAGCAAGTAGTGTTTAGAGCTGCCACGCTATTGGTTGCCCTGGTACGCCAGCTCCACCTCCCTCCGTACTTGCACTCTCTCTGGTGGGAGGAGCAATTTCTCCGAGCCGCTACGCTATTCGTCACTTCTTCTATCCTATTACGAGAAAATACTTCCTCAGCAGGCACGCTATTGTCAGTCCCCCTACTACACTGGCCCGCGTCCTTCCCGTGCTTTCCGTATATAGCAATATACAACTGTTCTTTAATTCGTTAATAACTAATTACCCGTATTATTAATGTACACAAAATGAATACGAGAAGTTTGTTTAAACCTTGTACAATTTTCTGAAATTATAAAAGTTCACAAAACAGGTCTGATTTTCGAAAAATTAATAAAGTTTTCAAGGCAAATAATTAGAGTATTCATTACTGCATAATATAATAGAAATATAAAATTACTGGGCAATACTATGAAAGCTGTGTTGCATAGTTTTATTTTCTACGTATAATTCAATAACATTTTATAAAAGTAGAAAAGAAAAAGGTATCCATTTCACTTTTAACAAAATATTTCTAAATGGGAGGGATGACATCACCCCAAACGAGATTCCTGAAGAGTCGAACGTTCGATGTAAACATTCAGGCGTATAGATAAGCGTGCAAGAAATTCCACGCAATTATTCAAGGAAAACACAGTCCTTCGAACCGTCGTCTATCCCAATTTCTTTGTTTGGATTTAACGATAATATTTCGAGCCGTGTTTATATTCTTGTGCCGGGCGAGGAATCATAATTGCACGCTCGAACCAAGGCTCTCTCCGCCAAATAAACACATACCTTTATTCATTTAGAACATTTGCTTCCAGGAGACGTCTCAATTTCGTCGACGAGTGCTCTTCAAATATTCTTCCATCGTTTCGAAAATGAACAAGTACGGAAAATCACAACTAAACATAATCCATCAAATTCAAATCTGATTGAACATGATCAATTTTGTTATATCGTATGTAAGTATAAAGTATTATAATTTTATTCAAGAAGTTAATAATAACGTATTTTTCTGTGTTACAGATTAGAAAATGTATTTGTTGTACATTTCTACGGTACATAAGCTGCACATTAACATCATCAAATCAACGGGAAACTTTCTGGCAGTTTCTCAGATATCAGTCTTCGATAATTTTTGGAATTGGACACTACTAAAATTTCAAGAAATGGCACGAAGAATACTTCCTGTCACATCATGTTCTCCTAATACAAATCCGCAAACTTGAGATCCTTGGTTTCTGAGTCTAATTTCATTTTATCAATAAACAACGGAAAGGATTTATCTACGGAGAGTAAACTGTTCTTCAATAGTTATACTGAATATATAAGTACATATTTAATTGTAGAACGTATTTATTTTATAAGAATATTGTAATGCGCTTAAACTATATGTTAAATAATTATACAAATATGTTGTATGTAAAAATATTGATATGTAAGTTTTACAATTTGTAATTATAAGTGCATTGAAATTAAGAATGTAATATTTAAGTAAGTTTTACAGTTAGTAGTTATAAGTGCATTAGAATTGTGTATGTAATATTTAAGTAAATTTTACAATTTGTAATTATAAGTGCATGGAAGTTATGAATGTAATATTTAAGTAAGTTTTACAGTTAGTAGTTATAAGTGCATTAGAATTGAGTATGTAATATTTAAGTAAATTTTACAATTTGTAATTATAAGTGCATGGAAGTTATGAATGTAATATTTAAGTAAATTTTACAGTTAGTAGTTATAAGTGCATTAGAATTGAGTATGTAATATTTAAGTAAATTTTACAATTTGTAATTATAAGTGCATGGAAGTTATGAATGTAATATTTAAGTAAATTTTACAGTTAGTAGTTATAAGTGCATTAGAATTGAGTATGTAATATTTAAGTAAGTTTTACAGTTAGTAGTTATAAGTGCATTAGAATTGAGTATGTAATATTTAAGTAAATTTTACAGTTAGTAGTTATAAGTGCATTAGAATTGAGTATGTAATATTTAAGTAAATTTTACAATTTGTAATTATAAGTGCATGGAAGTTATGAATGTAATATTTAAGTAAATTTTACAGTTAGTAGTTATAAGTGCATTAGAATTGAGTATGTAATATTTAAGTAAGTTTTACAGTTAGTAGTTATAAGTGCATTAGAATTGAGTATGTAATATTTAAGTAAATTTTACAGTTAGTAGTTATAAGTGCATTAGAATTGAGTATGTAATATTTAAGTAAATTTTACAATTTGTAATTATAAGTGCATGGAAGTTATGAATGTAATATTTAAGTAAGTTTTACAGTTAGTAGTTAGAAGTGCGTTAGAATTGTAAATGTAATATTTAAGTAAATTTTATAATTTGTAATTATAAGTGCATTGAAGTTATGAATGTAATATTTAAGTAAGTTTTACAGTTAGTAGTTAGAAGTGCGTTAGAATTGTAAATGTAATATTTAAGTAAATTTTATAATTTGTAATTATAAGTGCATTGAAGTTATGAATGTAATATTTAAGTAAGTTTTACAGTTAGTAGTTAAAAGTGCGTTAGAATTGTGAATGTAATATTTAAGTAACATGTATAATTCAAAGAATTTTCAATAAACATAGAGTTAAACTAAAGCAATTGTATATTCATTTATAAACCTAACTCCCTTATCCAGCCCTTACAAAATTTCACTTAAAAAGCAAAAAATAATGTAGAAAAACATTGCACAGAAGATTCGAAATACAAACGTAGAAAAAGAAACGAAAAATATTGGTTTGATACAGAGAAGAGCAAAATTCGTTATAAACGATTTCCGGGAATTCTTGGAATTTGACGTCACTAAAATTCCGGGAAGTGGCACGAAGAATACCTCCTGGCACATCATGTTCTCCTGATACAATTTTGCTAACCCAGATTCTTGATTTCCGAGTCCAAGTTTCCGGAAATTCCTGGAATTCGACGTCACTAAAATTCTGGGAAGTGACACGAAGAATACCTCCTGGCACATCATGTTCTCCTGATACAATTTCGAGATCCGAAATTCTGTGAATTTAAATTTTATAGTCTTCGATTTGCTATTGTTAATTTTCATTATTTTCTGAAATTATTTATGGGATAAGGATATCAAGAGAGGTTTATTTAAATAAATAAACGAGTTCTGGGTTATTTTTGAAAATCTGCATTTATTCAATAAACTAAATGATTTATTATACATTGAGCTTTAGAATAGTTATTAAATTATTTACAACTAACGTTTATAATTGTAATTTTGCGCACTATGTATACAACTTTAATTTATAATCGAATTTGTTATAGAATCGATACAACAGGTATCTAAGTTCCGATTATTAATTAAATCCTTGGTTTCTGACTCCAAGTTCCCGGAAATTCCTGGAATTCGACGTCACTAAAATTCTGGGAAGTGACACGAAGAATACCTCCTGGCACATCATGTTCTCCTGATACAATTTCGAGATCCGAAATTCTGTGAATTTAAATTTTATAGTCTTCGATTTGCTATTGTTAATTTTCATTATTTTCTGAAATTATTTATGGGATAAGGATATCAAGAGAGGTTTATTTAAATAAATAAACGAGTTCTGGGTTATTTTTGAAAATCTGCATTTATTCAATAAACTAAATGATTTATTATACATTGAGCTTTAGAATAGTTATTAAATTATTTACAACTAACGTTTATAATTGTAATTTTGCGCACTATGCATACAACTTTAATTTATAATCGGATTTGTTATAGAATCGATACAACAGGTATCTAAGTTCCGATTATTAATTAAATCCCTGGTTTCTGAGTCCAAGTTCCCGGAAATTCCTGGAATTCGACGTCACCAAAATTCTGGGAAGTGACACGAAGAATACCTCCTGGCACATCATATTCTCCTGATACATTTCTCAAAACCGGGAATTTGGTTTCGATAAAGGTGAATGTACAGGGTGTCCCACTTAAGTGATTACAGCAGGATATTTCGGAAGGAGTTGCAGTTATTAAAAATGTGTTCCTACAAAAGTTGTTTGACAAAATGGGGTGCATCACGCTGTAATAATTATTTTCCTCTGCGTGGGGTAATAGACGAGATCTGAAGGACAATGTAGTTTTTTTAAATGGGATGCTATAGTTTTCTCTCCAGCATCTGATAGCGGGCACCGAGACGAGTTCAACGGTGTGCCACATGTCGATATTCGCAGTTCGATTAATCGAAATCTGGGACTTGGTTTCGCAAAAGGGGTTCCCGGAAATTCCTGGAATTCGACGTCACTAAAATTCTGGGAAGTGGCACGAAGAATACCTCCTGGCACATCATATTCTCCTGATACATTTCTCAAAACCGGGAATTTGGTTTCGATAAGGGTGAATGTGCAGGGTGCCCAACTTAAGTGATTACAGCAGGATATTTCGGAAGGAGTTGCAGTTATTAAAAATGTGTTCCTACAAAAGTTGTTTGACAAAATGGGGTGCATCACGCTGTAATAATTATTTTCCTCTGCGTGGGGTAATAGACGAGATCTGAAGGACAATGTAGTTTTTTTAAATGGGATGCTATAGTTTTCTCTTCAGCATCTGATAGCGGGCACCGAGACGAGTTCAACGGTGTGCCACATGTCGATATTCGCAGTTCGATTAATCGAAATCTGGGACTTGGTTTCGCAAAAGGGGTTCCCGGAAATTCCTGGAATTCGACGTCACTAAAATTCTGGGAAGTGGCACGAAGAATACCTCCTGGCACATCATATTCTCCTGATACATTTCTCAAAACCGGGAATTTGGTTTCGATAAGGGTGAATGTGCAGGGTGCCCAACTTAAGTGATTACAGCAGGATATTTCGGAAGGAGTTGCAGTTATTAAAAATGTGTTCCTACAAAAGTTGTTTGACAAAATGGGGTGCATCACGCTGTAATAATTATTTTCCTCTGCGTGGGGTAATAGACGAGATCTGAAGGACAATGTAGTTTTTTTAAATGGGATGCTATAGTTTTCTCTTCAGCATCTGATAGCGGGCACCGAGACGAGTTCAACGGTGTGCCACATGTCGATATTCGCAGTTCGATTAATCGAAATCTGGGACTTGGTTTCGCAAAAGGGGTTCCCGGAAATTCCTGGAATTCGACGTCACTAAAATTCTGGGAAGTGGCACGAAGAATACCTCCTGGCACATCATATTCTCCTGATACATTTCTCAAAACCGGGAATTTGGTTTCGATAAGGGTGAATGTGCAGGGTGCCCAACTTAAGTGATTACAGCAGGATATTTCGGAAGGAGTTGCAGTTATTAAAAATGTGTTCCTACAAAAGTTGTTTGACAAAATGGGGTGCATCACGCTGTAATAATTATTTTCCTCTGCGTGGGGTAATAGACGAGATCTGAAGGACAATGTAGTTTTTTTAAATGGGATGCTATAGTTTTCTCTTCAGCATCTGATAGCGGGCACCGAGACGAGTTCAACGGTGTGCCACATGTCGATATTCGCAGTTCGATTAATCGAAATCTGGGACTTGGTTTCGCAAAAGGGGTTCCCGGAAATTCCTGGAATTCGACGTCACTAAAATTCTGGGAAGTGGCACGAAGAATACCTCCTGGCACATCATATTCTCCTGATACATTTCTCAAAACCGGGAATTTGGTTTCGATAAGGGTGAATGTGCAGGGTGCCCAACTTAAGTGATTACAGCAGGATATTTCGGAAGGAGTTGCAGTTATTAAAAATGTGTTCCTACAAAAGTTGTTTGACAAAATGGGGTGCATCACGCTGTAATAATTATTTTCCTCTGCGTGGGGTAATAGACGAGATCTGAAGGACAATGTAGTTTTTTTAAATGGGATGCTATAGTTTTCTCTTCAGCATCTGATAGCGGGCACCGAGACGAGTTCAACGGTGTGCCACATGTCGATATTCGCAGTTCGATTAATCGAAATCTGGGACTTGGTTTCGCAAAAGGGGTTCCCGGAAATTCCTGGAATTCGACGTCACTAAAATTCTGGGAAGTGGCACGAAGAATACCTCCTGGCACATCATATTCTCCTGATACATTTCTCAAAACCGGGAATTTGGTTTCGATAAGGGTGAATGTGCAGGGTGCCCAACTTAAGTGATTACAGCAGGATATTTCGGAAGGAGTTGCAGTTATTAAAAATGTGTTCCTACAAAAGTTGTTTGACAAAATGGGGTGCATCACGCTGTAATAATTATTTTCCTCTGCGTGGGGTAATAGACGAGATCTGAAGGACAATGTAGTTTTTTTAAATGGGATGCTATAGTTTTCTCTTCAGCATCTGATAGCGGGCACCGAGACGAGTTCAACGGTGTGCCACATGTCGATATTCGCAGTTCGATTAATCGAAATCTGGGACTTGGTTTCGCAAAAGGGGTTCCCGGAAATTCCTGGAATTCGACGTCACTAAAATTCTGAAAAGTGGCACGAAGAATACCTCCTGGCACATCATATTCTCCTGATACATTTCTCAAAACCGGGAATTTGGTTTCGATAAGGGTGAATGTGCAGGGTGCCCAACTTAAGTGATTACAGCAGGATATTTCGGAAGGAGTTGCAGTTATTAAAAATGTGTTCCTACAAAAGTTGTTTGACAAAATGGGGTGCATCACGCTGTAATAATTATTTTCCTCTGCGTGGGGTAATAGACGAGATCTGAAGGACAATGTAGTTTTTTTAAATGGGATGCTATAGTTTTCTCTTCAGCATCTGATAGCGGGCACCGAGACGAGTTCAGCGGTGTGCCACATGTCGATATTCGCAGTTCGATTAATCGAAATCTGGGACTTGGTTTCGCAAAAGGGGTTCCCGGAAATTCCTGGAATTCGACGTCACTAAAATTCTGGGAAGTGGCACGAAGAATACCTCCTGGCACATCATATTCTCCTGATACATTTCTCAAAACCGGGAATTTGGTTTCGATAAGGGTGAATGTGCAGGGTGCCCAACTTAAGTGATTACAGCAGGATATTTCGGAAGGAGTTGCAGTTATTAAAAATGTGTTCCTACAAAAGTTGTTTGACAAAATGGGGTGCATCACGCTGTAATAATTATTTTCCTCTGCGTGGGGTAATAGACGAGATCTGAAGGACAATGTAGTTTTTTTAAATGGGATGCTATAGTTTTCTCTTCAGCATCTGATAGCGGGCACCGAGACGAGTTCAACGGTGTGCCACATGTCGATATTCGCAGTTCGATTAATCGAAATCTGGGACTTGGTTTCGCAAAAGGGGTTCCCGGAAATTCCTGGAATTCGACGTCACTAAAATTCTGGGAAGTGGCACGAAGAATACCTCCTGGCACATCATATTCTCCTGATACATTTCTCAAAACCGGGAATTTGGTTTCGATAAGGGTGAATGTGCAGGGTGCCCAACTTAAGTGATTACAGCAGGATATTTCGGAAGGAGTTGCAGTTATTAAAAATGTGTTCCTACAAAAGTTGTTTGACAAAATGGGGTGCATCACGCTGTAATAATTATTTTCCTCTGCGTGGGGTAATAGACGAGATCTGAAGGACAATGTAGTTTTTTTAAATGGGATGCTATAGTTTTCTCTTCAGCATCTGATAGCGGGCACCGAGACGAGTTCAACGGTGTGCCACATGTCGATATTCGCAGTTCGATTAATCGAAATCTGGGACTTGGTTTCGCAAAAGGGGTTCCCGGAAATTCCTGGAATTCGACGTCACTAAAATTCTGGGAAGTGGCACGAAGAATACCTCCTGGCACATCATATTCTCCTGATACATTTCTCAAAACCGGGAATTTGGTTTCGATAAAGGTGAATGTACAGGGTGTCCAACTTAAGTGATTACAGCAGGATATTTCGGAAGGAGTTGTAGTTATTAAAAATGTGTTCCTACAAAAGTTGCTTGGCAAAATGGGGTGCATCGTGTGGTAATAATTATTTTCTTCTGGGTGGAGCAGTAGAGGAGATCTGAAGGTCAATGTAACTTTTTTAAATGGGATGCTATAGTTTTCTCTTCAGCATCTGATAGCGGGCACCGAGACGAGTTCAGCGGTGTGCCACATGTCGATATTCGCAGTTCGATTAATCGAAATCTGGGACTTGGTTTCGCAAAAGGGGTTCCCGGAAATTCCTGGAATTCGACGTCACTAAAATTCTGAAAAGTGGCACGAAGAATACCTCCTGGCACATCATATTCTCCTGATACATTTCTCAAAACCGGGAATTTGGTTTCGATAAGGGTGAATGTGCAGGGTGCCCAACTTAAGTGATTACAGCAGGATATTTCGGAAGGAGTTGCAGTTATTAAAAATGTGTTCCTACAAAAGTTGTTTGACAAAATGGGGTGCATCACGCTGTAATAATTATTTTCCTCTGCGTGGGGTAATAGACGAGATCTGAAGGACAATGTAGTTTTTTTAAATGGGATGCTATAGTTTTCTCTCCAGCATCTGATAGCGGGCACCGAGACGAGTTCAACGGTGTGCCACATGTCGATATTCGCAGTTCGATTAATCGAAATCTGGGACTTGGTTTCGCAAAAGGGGTTCCCGGAAATTCCTGGAATTCGACGTCACTAAAATTCTGGGAAGTGGCACGAAGAATACCTCCTGGCACATCATATTCTCCTGATACATTTCTCAAAACCGGGAATTTGGTTTCGATAAGGGTGAATGTGCAGGGTGCCCAACTTAAGTGATTACAGCAGGATATTTCGGAAGGAGTTGCAGTTATTAAAAATGTGTTCCTACAAAAGTTGTTTGACAAAATGGGGTGCATCACGCTGTAATAATTATTTTCCTCTGCGTGGGGTAATAGACGAGATCTGAAGGACAATGTAGTTTTTTTAAATGGGATGCTATAGTTTTCTCTTCAGCATCTGATAGCGGGCACCGAGACGAGTTCAACGGTGTGCCACATGTCGATATTCGCAGTTCGATTAATCGAAATCTGGGACTTGGTTTCGCAAAAGGGGTTCCCGGAAATTCCTGGAATTCGACGTCACTAAAATTCTGGGAAGTGGCACGAAGAATACCTCCTGGCACATCATATTCTCCTGATACATTTCTCAAAACCGGGAATTTGGTTTCGATAAAGGTGAATGTACAGGGTGTCCAACTTAAGTGATTGCAGCAGGATATTTCGGAAGGAGTTGTAGTTATTAAAAATCTGTTCCTACAAAAGTTGCTTGGCAAAATGGGGTGCATAATGCGGTAATAATTATTTTCCTCTGGGTGGGGTAATAGATGAGATCTGAAGGTCAATGTAGTTTTTTTAAATGAGATGCTATAGTTTTCTCTTCAGAATCTAATAGAGGGCACCGAGACGAATCCAACGGTGTACTACATGTCGATATTCGCAGTTCGATTAATCGAAATCTGGGACTTGGTTTCGCAAAAGGGGTTCCCGGAAATTCCTGGAATTCGACGTCACTAAAATTCTGGGAAGTGGCACGAAGAATACCTCCTGGCACATCATATTCTCCTGATACAATTTCGGGATCCGAAATTCTGTGAATTTAAATTTTATAGTCTTCGATTTGCTATTGTTAATTTTCATTATTTTCTGAAATTATTTATGGGATAAGGATATCAAGAGAGGTTTATTTAAATAAATAAACGAGTTCTGGGTTATTTTTGAAAATCTGCATTTATTCAATAAACTAAATGATTTATTATACATTGAGCTTTAGAATAGTTATTAAATTATTTACAACTAACGTTTATAATTGTAATTTTGCGCACTATGTATACAACTTTAATTTATAATCGGATTTGTTATAGAATCGATACAACAGCTATCTAAGTTCCGATTATTAATTAAATTATCCAAGTTCCCGGAAATTCCTGGAATTCGACGTCACTAAAATTCTGGGAAGTGGCTCGAAGAATACCTCCTGGCACATCATATTCTCCTGATACATTTCTCAAAACCGGGAATTTGGTTTCGATAAAGGTGAATGTACAGGGTGTCCCACTTAAGTGATTACAGCAGGATATTTCGGAAGGAGTTGTAGTTATTAAAAATATGTTCCTACAAAAGTTGCTTGACAGAATGGGGTGCATCATGCGGTAGTAAGTATTTTCCTCTGGGTGGGGTAATAGACGAGATCTGAAGGTCAATGTAGTTTTTTTAAATGAGATGCTATAGTTTTCTCTTCAGAATCCGATAGCGGACACCGAGACGAATTCAACGGTATGCCACATGATGGTATTCGGAGTTCGATTAATCGAAATCTGGAACTTGGTTTCGCAAAAGGGGTTCCCGGAAATTCCTGGAATTCGACGTCACTAAAATTCTGAGAAGTGGCACGAAGAATACCTCCTGGCACATCATGTTCTCCTGATACAATTTCGGGATCCGAAATTCTGTGAATTTAAATTTTATAGTCTTCGATTTGCTATTGTTAATTTTCATTATTTTCTGAAATTATTTATGGGATAAGGATATCAAGAGAGGTTTATTTAAATAAATAAACGAGTTCTGGGTTATTTTTGAAAATCTGCATTTATTCAATAAACTAAATGATTTATTATACATTGAGCTTTAGAATAGTTATTAAATTATTTACAACTAACGTTTATAATTGTAATTTTGCGCACTATGTATACAACTTTAATTTATAATCGGATTTGTTATAGAATCGATACAACAGCTATCTAAGTTCCGATTATTAATTAAATTATCCAAGTTCCCGGAAATTCCTGGAATTCGACGTCACTAAAATTCTGGGAAGTGGCTCGAAGAATACCTCCTGGCACATCATATTCTCCTGATACATTTCTCAAAACCGGGAATTTGGTTTCGATAAAGGTGAATGTACAGGGTGTCCCACTTAAGTGATTACAGCAGGATATTTCGGAAGGAGTTGTAGTTATTAAAAATATGTTCCTACAAAAGTTGCTTGACAGAATGGGGTGCATCATGCGGTAGTAAGTATTTTCCTCTGGGTGGGGTAATAGACGAGATCTGAAGGTCAATGTAGTTTTTTTAAATGAGATGCTATAGTTTTCTCTTCAGAATCCGATAGCGGACACCGAGACGAATTCAACGGTATGCCACATGATGGTATTCGGAGTTCGATTAATCGAAATCTGGAACTTGGTTTCGCAAAAGGGGTTCCCGGAAATTCCTGGAATTCGACGTCACTAAAATTCTGAGAAGTGGCACGAAGAATACCTCCTGGCACATCATGTTCTCCTGATACAATTTCGGGATCCGAAATTCTGTGAATTTAAATTTTATAGTCTTCGATTTGCTATTGTTAATTTTCATTATTTTCTGAAATTATTTATGGGATAAGGATATCAAGAGAGGTTTATTTAAATAAATAAACGAGTTCTGGGTTATTTTTGAAAATCTGCATTTATTCAATAAACTAAATGATTTATTATACATTGAGCTTTAGAATAGTTATTAAATTATTTACAACTAACGTTTATAATTGTAATTTTGCGCACTATGTATACAACTTTAATTTATAATCGGATTTGTTATAGAATCGATACAACAGCTATCTAAGTTCCGATTATTAATTAAATTATCCAAGTTCCCGGAAATTCCTGGAATTCGACGTCACTAAAATTCTGGGAAGTGGCTCGAAGAATACCTCCTGGCACATCATATTCTCCTGATACATTTCTCAAAACCGGGAATTTGGTTTCGATAAAGGTGAATGTACAGGGTGTCCCACTTAAGTGATTACAGCAGGATATTTCGGAAGGAGTTGTAGTTATTAAAAATATGTTCCTACAAAAGTTGCTTGACAGAATGGGGTGCATCATGCGGTAGTAAGTATTTTCCTCTGGGTGGGGTAATAGACGAGATCTGAAGGTCAATGTAGTTTTTTTAAATGAGATGCTATAGTTTTCTCTTCAGAATCCGATAGCGGACACCGAGACGAATTCAACGGTATGCCACATGATGGTATTCGGAGTTCGATTAATCGAAATCTGGAACTTGGTTTCGCAAAAGGGGTTCCCGGAAATTCCTGGAATTCGACGTCACTAAAATTCTGAGAAGTGGCACGAAGAATACCTCCTGGCACATCATGTTCTCCTGATACAATTTCGGGATCCGAAATTCTGTGAATTTAAATTTTATAGTCTTCGATTTGCTATTGTTAATTTTCATTATTTTCTGAAATTATTTATGGGATAAGGATATCAAGAGAGGTTTATTTAAATAAATAAACGAGTTCTGGGTTATTTTTGAAAATCTGCATTTATTCAATAAACTAAATGATTTATTATACATTGAGCTTTAGAATAGTTATTAAATTATTTACAACTAACGTTTATAATTGTAATTTTGCGCACTATGTATACAACTTTAATTTATAATCGGATTTGTTATAGAATCGATACAACAGCTATCTAAGTTCCGATTATTAATTAAATTATCCAAGTTCCCGGAAATTCCTGGAATTCGACGTCACTAAAATTCTGGGAAGTGGCTCGAAGAATACCTCCTGGCACATCATATTCTCCTGATACATTTCTCAAAACCGGGAATTTGGTTTCGATAAAGGTGAATGTACAGGGTGTCCCACTTAAGTGATTACAGCAGGATATTTCGGAAGGAGTTGTAGTTATTAAAAATATGTTCCTACAAAAGTTGCTTGACAGAATGGGGTGCATCATGCGGTAGTAAGTATTTTCCTCTGGGTGGGGTAATAGACGAGATCTGAAGGTCAATGTAGTTTTTTTAAATGAGATGCTATAGTTTTCTCTTCAGAATCCGATAGCGGACACCGAGACGAATTCAACGGTATGCCACATGATGGTATTCGGAGTTCGATTAATCGAAATCTGGAACTTGGTTTCGCAAAAGGGGTTCCCGGAAATTCCTGGAATTCGACGTCACTAAAATTCTGAGAAGTGGCACGAAGAATACCTCCTGGCACATCATGTTCTCCTGATACAATTTCGGGATCCGAAATTCTGTGAATTTAAATTTTATAGTCTTCGATTTGCTATTGTTAATTTTCATTATTTTCTGAAATTATTTATGGGATAAGGATATCAAGAGAGGTTTATTTAAATAAATAAACGAGTTCTGGGTTATTTTTGAAAATCTGCATTTATTCAATAAACTAAATGATTTATTATACATTGAGCTTTAGAATAGTTATTAAATTATTTACAACTAACGTTTATAATTGTAATTTTGCGCACTATGTATACAACTTTAATTTATAATCGGATTTGTTATAGAATCGATACAACAGCTATCTAAGTTCCGATTATTAATTAAATTATCCAAGTTCCCGGAAATTCCTGGAATTCGACGTCACTAAAATTCTGGGAAGTGGCACGAAGAATACCTCCTGGCACATCATGCTCTCCTGATACAATTTTGCCGACCCAGATTCTTGATTTCCGAGTCCAAGTTTCCGGTAATTCCTGGAACTTGGCGTCACTAAAATTCCGGGAAGTGGCACGAAGAATACCTCCTGGCACATCATATTCTCCTGATACAATTTTGCTAACCCAGATTCTTGATTTCCGAGTCCAAGTTCTCGGTAATTCCTGGAATTTGACGTCACTAAAATTCCAAGAAGTGGGAAGATACAATTTCGAGATTTTTACTACTTTGAATTTAAATTTTATAGTCTTCGATTTGTTAATTCTTATTATTTCCTGAAATTATTTATAGAATAAGGATATCAAAAGAGGTTTATTTAAATAAATATGTAAGTTCAGGATTATTTTTAATAAACTGCATTTATTCAACAAACTAAATGATATATACATTGAGCTTTACAATACGTATCTAATTATTTATAAATAACGCTTACAATTGTAATTTTGCGCATTATTCACACAACCTTATAGAATTTATACAATAGTGCAATTGCTCATATTTTTACTTCTATTTAACATTACAAATTATAATAAATGATAGATTATTTGATATTGCATACTATACATCAATCCTCGTCATTCTTAGTTATTAGTTTAACTTATTTCTATTATTATACACAACAGAGATGCTTAATTATATTATTTTGTCTTAAACTATAAGTAATACAATATATTCATTCCTTACATCTATAATTACATACTAAATTATACTTAATTTATATAACTATTTTATATAATTTATACAATTATATGTATAATTGTTACAATTTATACTATTCACAAAGTACGTACTATCCTTACTGACATTGATTAACAGAAGCAAAAATTATAAACTATTGTACAATATATAAATACAAGACACTTATTTATATAACTACACAATGCACACGTCTTCATATTCTATCACATCCTCTTGTTAATGTTCCCTGTTTGTCTCTGTCCTCCTGCAGTTGAGTTCCATTCGAATCTGTAACCAGAGCAATTGAATTTAATAAAAGTACAACCAGAATGTGCACTTAAAAACAACCAACAAAATTCTACTTACATAATGCGGTACGATCAACTGTTGAGTCGTGTATAACGTCTGGCTGCGTGCGCCTTGAGAATGGTGACCAGGTGTTCTCCGGAACAACGGCTGGTGCCGTTGCCTACCGGTAGGGGCAAGCCCCTTGTGAATGGTGACCAGCGTAGCAGGCAAGTACGGCTGGACTATAGCTACCAGGGGCAGTTTCAGAGAAGGACGTTTTCTTTTCATAATAAGTGATTATTATTTACCGTATCACTTATATGTAAATGACACTCGAATTTCCACACAGATCCGACACCTAAATTATTAAGAAATGTTTAATTTATCTACTTGGGAATATTCGTAATAGCCATTTGAAATGATAAAGTATTCATAACACAAATGTACGTACCTCTTGTATTAAACTGTAGTATGCAGAAAGGGTTACTCTATGCATTCGAACACCATTTCTGCGCTCTTCTTAAAATTTGGAGGTTGACCAACGCAGGTTAATGATTGCTGAAACATTTGATTAACGGAGGTTAATGAGTGCTGAAAAACGGCTTATCGGGAACGCAATTGTCGATACCGTTCCAATCGTGCGAGTTTTTTGTATGGCTGGCGATAAGCGAGCAAAGGGGCGGGAAAGGAATCGAAATATGCCATAGCAATTTTACGCAGCATGCGATTCGGACCAATAACGTTTTACGGGGTTGCTTTGGTTCGGTTACGATAACGGTCAACGATACCGGCGCGACGGCCTCGTAATATCTGTTATCAGTTCCGAAGGTAAAATTATCTTTCAATAACGTTAAACGATCCGGCTTTTGACGACGCCGAATTAACCATTATACGGCTATCAGCGTTAAAAACGTGCCACTGCAACACGTGTTCCTAACCCATTACTTTTATGGCTCGCAAATAATACACCGTTGCGTGTCAGTGAATTACAAACACTTGGAATTCTTTTTTTATTTTCAGATTGCAAAATACCTAGATTGTTTACTTAGTTATAGAGTAGAGAGCAACTGAATAAAATTATATTTGGAAGAAAACTTCGAAAATGAAAGATGAATTAGTTACATTCTTTCCATGTCCCTTCAGAGGAGACAGTCGAGTGGAAAGGGTTAATTTTACGTAAAATTTTGACAATTCTTTTCTATACTTTTGGGTATATTTCGAAATAGATTGTACGCAACTATCTTTAATATTATTTACATTGTTGTATAATTGACACGGTATATCACTATTCGTGCTGGCACGATTAAAACGGTAGTCGTATAAAACCAGAAATTTATTAAAGTTGAAACTTCCTAGTGCAATAAAAAAAACTATCCTCGATATTGGCACAATTCTGGGTCACAAAAGATTGATCGATTCATCGTGGTCCTGAGAAAAACACGTTCAAACTTTTTTATTAAAAAATGAAATTACACTTTAGGAGGATATGGTTAATAAAGAACGTCCCTCGGATAGAACCATTTAATTGATGAAGGCAGTTTCGAAAAATCTAAATGCGAACCGGATTGCTCCGAGCTATCATAAAATGTTTCGTTAAGCTGATGCATTAACAGTCGTTGGTACACCCTTCGATATGTACACCCGATTTTAATAGAGATCGGATCAAAGGGAACGAGTACGGAACAACGTGTTCTTATTAGACCAAAACCAATCTCTGCTCTTTGGACAAATCGATGTCTGGTATAATGGGAAAAGGGATCATTAATCTCCCTTGTCGTGAGCATCAAAGCAACGAGGACTTTTTCCCAAACAAAGAGAGGATTAGACACTTGAATAGAATCTTCATTGTACGTTAATACCTTTTTCTTTCTTTCCTGAATCGTACATTGTTTTTAAGGCGGTTCTGTCGAGAAAGATATTAATAAAATGGTAAAAAAATAAACCTAATGTTACGTTTGAAGAGATAATAATTGGAAGTCTATTAATCGAATTTTCATCCTGAGAAAGCCTTTTAGGTTTCTGGTAGATAAAATGTTACATTTTTACAAAACTAATGGAATTGTTAAAAGAACGATTGAATGGAAACCTTTGATAAGAGTCTATAATATATTTTAATCAAAATTTAATTAAAAATAAAATAGGATTCTTCAATCCCTGTCAATAGTTTTAATAAGACTTTCCTTTCTGTCTTCATCGGTGGTTAACAACAAATTTATTTATTAAAATTCTACAATTAATTATCTCTATAATATAATTTTGTGACTTACATTCATTGATTTCTGAGCCTTTCATTTATTACTCAAAGCGTACCTTTCGTTTACAAAGGTCCTGAAAAAAGCACGTTCCCATTGGGTCTTTCAGGCATGGGTGGCATCGGGTGCTCACTTAAGTCGTATTCAGAAAACATTCAGCCCAACGAAACTTCGTGTTTCAAACTTGAACGCTGTTCGTAACTTGACGTACACGTTATTTTGTTCCGTCGAAACTCCATTGTCACTTGTTATTCCGTAAATGGTTTCGATTTCTTCGAAATTTCCTTCCCGCTACAATTTCCATCCCTTTGTCGTAAAGTTTCGCTGTCCAACTTAGCTGGAACTTCATCAACTCGTTTCAGTCACATTGAGAATTCAACGTGTTTTATTCCCCTTCGAAAGTTATAAACGAAATAATTCCAACGCTAAATAAAACTCGCCTGGAAATGTCGTTGCATTATTAATTCGTTAGATTTCCTTTAATTTCATTTGTGTATTGGTTATTGTGTACTTCGACCATTCTTTTTAATAGTATATATCATTATACAGAATGTCCCACGAGTAGGGTGCCCCAGAAAGGAGAATGAGTTGAAGATTCATCAGAAGTTAGAGCAAATATTGAAAATTAGAAATATTGAATATTTTACGTTTCTAAAAATATTGTTACCTTTTCTAGATGAATGTGTAATTACCACTCTTCGTTCTCTTAGAGATTAAAGTCATTTGTAATGATTACTTTGGTATCGAAATCTCTTGAAACTTGAATTCCAATTTTATTATAATCATTATAATTATACGGTTTTACAGTGAATAATTGTGAATTGCATGTTTTATGAAAATTATTGTAATTCTATACGATAAAAGGAAATAATTGATATTTTTGCAGTATTTCGTTTCACTTCTATATATGTTATAATTATTCGTTCATTTTATTGTTATACTGATTTAATTATATGATTATGAGGAGCAATTATTATGTGCATATGAGAATCTCATTAAATTAATACATTTATCGAAGTTTATTTTTCTCCCCTTTATAACATTTACGACAGAATACATTACAGCACAAAATTCAGTTTAATTATTACTTTTATTCGTAAAGTATTTGCTGTGACACTGTCATCCTTAATTTTCCATAACTCTTACGTTTTATGTAATAACATTATTAATATTGCACCATACATTTTGCAAAGATAACAGAAATTAACTGTTAACTATAATTAAAAATAACTGTTAACCTGAGTTGGTTGACATTAACTATTCTACAATAATAATGCTGTGGATTTTTAAGCATTTCCCCACATCGATGGTATACGTTTACGAAATAATAAATATTAATTTTTCGTTGAAATTAACCTAAGTATGTCACCTAAATTGCTTGTAAATTACTTGTTATATGGAAAAATGATTCAAATGGAAGTTAAAAATGATTACAGCCTGCAGGTTCAAAAATGAATAATTACAGGCAAGCAAGATACAATTTATGATATGTGTTCTATTTACAGAATTTCAAAAACATTTTTAATTATCAATTTTTGATTCCATGTGGTTTAATCAATTTTTATTCGACGTTCAGGATTAAAAGAACTCTAGATAACTATCATATTTCGATAAAAAAGTTATCCCCTTGATACCTTATTCCCTTGCTACGAATTAGCTTATAAATAATTCCAGTGGCGATAATTCATCCTGCGACTATTAAAAATCCTACAAATTTACAAAGCAGCCAATAAATGTTCTACAAATTCGGGCCAAAGTCAGTACAGTTTCTAATAAAGAGAACGATAAAATGTTGCGATACAAGAAGGTTGATAAAACTTAAACATCAAAGACAAAGACAGATCTCGATAATAGAGTGTCCAGAAGATAAAAGAAAAAAGAAGGTATGAATCCTTGATAATCTTTACCTTCTAAACCTCGAGAAAGGAAATTGTAGCCGTGTCAATAGAGTTTTGCGGTGGGTCAGGTTAAGTGGAAACGACGGTAATCCCGATGGAAAACTTAACTGTCGTTGGAAATAGTTGGCCGTTCTCCGTAGAAACTTCCTCTTGTCGTTTGCTTCTCTGATCCCCAAAGGAAATTATAAATTGAACAGCTTGCGACCTCTTTCGCCAATGACAGAGAATACATGACACGCGGTATGCAAAAATTATACAAAAAGGAAGTGACCGTTTATCGATTTTCAATTTATAGTCACAGAATTAATTGTTCAAACATTTTCGGACCAAAAGGACAATGGCAGAAAAACAAAATGATTTTATCAAATATACATATACGACTTACAATATTCATTATTAAAGAAATTATTTTTGTGTTTTGTAATTACAATTCTTTTTACCTTTTTGCGAATTTATATAACATCATTTTTCTTTAAATAAGTTTCTAGAAGTTCCCCCGTTATTAGTAATACTTATAAATACCAAAATGAAAGCTAAAACTTTAAAAAATGTATATAATAACACGATATTTATATGAGTGAGAAAAGAGTTTCTTTAAATCAAATAAACACCGAGTTTAATCCTCCACAGAGCAAAATTTGCTACGTGGAAAGTATTTTTAGATAAAATTGTGATTTTCACTCATTTGGTATATTTTAAATTACAAAATACTTTGCAGATATGACAACTTAACAAATGATAAATAAATCTGCCAGCCCCTGATAAAGGATTAGATTAATTATAAATTACAATTAATATCAGCTGAAGATACAATTTTCGAGTGAAAAGGAAAAGGATACAGGCATCCCTAAATTAGCAATTTTTTATTGATACAACGTACACGAAATCTCAATTTCGTCTTTTCAAACGTACCGTGCGTTTGCATAGGAAACGATAGAACGTTTCGTTGGAGAGGTAAAGGGAAAAGGGCGGAAACGGTAGTCGATTTTCATATTTCAGTTGTCCTTTTACCAGCCTGGCGTAGTCAGAGTCAAAAGCGGTGTTCGTTCAATTTTCCGCGGAGGAAAATCGTCACAGGTGGCCCGATTTTCATCGTACTGTAAACAAATACGATCGGGTAAACGGCAGAAAATCCCCGGCAACGGGATTTATATCTTTCCGATATTTATCCGTCGTATTTATCCAGCCGGGGGCAAAAGTGCGCGGTCAAGATCCAACTTTTAATGGTTCCCCGATGAGCATAGAGTGTAATACGCTTTCGAATGTCAGCAGTCATTAATTAAGGAAAATGAAATACAATGAAAGGACACGCGCGGCCGAGCCACCCACTCCGGCTCACGTTTGTCAAACTGTACGTGCGTGAAAAGGGTCTTCCTTTGATTCCCTCTGTAAAACATGTTCTTTCTTCCTTTCCGCTCGATGCAACGGGAAACAAGCTGTTTGTTTTACTCCTTTGGTCCTGTGAATATCGTTCACCGCACAATATCGCTCGAAAATTCATTTTTTGTTTACGTACCGACCCGGGAAATATAATAAAACAGTTGAATAATTGAAGAAGACAGGTCTAGGAATCTTTTTATAAATTTATAAATCTTTATAATGATACAATTAAACATTGCAGCGCGCCAAAAGACAGCCCCTGGAGATAGACTACCTGTTGTACCGCTTGACTACGCCCCTGATCATTTTCTCATAAGAAATTATAAATCTGTATATTTATTTTAAGTAAAAGATTACGAAACGAAGGAAAATTTCAACCTTCCTCTTTAATTAGGTTTTTGATTTATGCCGATATCCTTATTAGATCCTGAGATATCGTCGTTGGAAGACGATCGTAACTGTTTATTATGTTTATTATGTTTGAATATAAATGATTTATTTTATTTCAAAAAGAATCTGACGAATTAATTATTAATTTTACATTTACATCATATTAAAATTGCTACGAAGAGCAATGCAAATATTTTAATTTCAGAACTCTTTGAGTTATATGACCAATTGCTTACCGAACAAATATTTGGAACAAAAATTAACGAATCTTTGATCCATTACACGTGTGAATATTAAAAATTTGTGAAACATTCATTTTCCAGTAAAAAAAAATCAGCGTAACATATATTGTACGTCGGACCTCGTGGTTTTAATTAACATTTGATTCGTCGAAATTTCACTTCCTGTTCAAAATATCCTTTTCATTCGGGCATTTATTATTTAAAATAATATTTCCAGTATTCTTCTCTACATTATCCGCTTCTCTTTCCTCTAATTAAAAACTTTTTCTCCTCGAATTTTATTGAGCAATATCATCACGACGTTCTTATTAACCGTTCCGTTCATCCACGTTTCCCCCCGGTCTCGTTTCCAATTTACTTAGTTCCGTACATCTTTCGGCGATTCTTCGGGTGCGGAATTACTGTAAATTTTCATCGCGAAATAGAAGTTGTCGGCGGTTCTCTATAATCGGACGAGATGTTCGCCCGGAATATTCTTTCGAGTAGCGAACCCCCTTGTTTTCGTACTTCTTGATATCTTGCCGGGGAAACTTTGCTTCTCGAAAGAATCCGTTTGACGAACGTTCCGCGCCGGTTCCTATAAATATTCGCTCGCCGACAGAAATTGAATTGTTTCCCCGGCTTTACAATCGAGCAACAAGCGTAAGAAGTTTCATTACGAAACTTTGGCCGGATACTTGAGAAACGGATAAATAAATTTGAAATCGGGACAAGGGATACAGTTAATGTTAACATTCTGGTTTATACTTGGAGTAAGTAGAATATTTTGTTATTAAACCGCTGGATTTGGAACTTGGATCAAATTTTTATTAGAAAGAATTCTATTCTTTAATTCCTAAATAAAATGGCATTTTCGGGATAGGTTTGTTCGATTCGATGTTCATTCTCGCGTATTAGGCAACGAAGCCACGTTTCAGCGTCTTAATCAATAGATTTATGAATATTCATGCGACACGCCGTGCCTCGATCGATATTCCCCGCTACTTTATCGTCGATCAGTGGACAACGAACGGAGCAGATCTGTTTTCAATTAAGAAAAAAGTCAAAGGACAGACACTGGGGAGGAAGGAGAGCGTGAATTTGCACGGTGCAGGTGTCAACAAACGAAAAATAAAAGTAAAATACAAGGCGAAGTGTTTGAAGAGGAGAACGAATCGAATAAGAAACTAATGAGAGAAAATCAAAGAATACGGAGGGAAAAGGGGACGGGCGAGAGAGATAGAAAAGATCGATTTAATTGCTGGCTCCAGCATCCTGGAATCTGATGAAATGCAATCAACAAAATGTTCCAAACTTCGGCATTCTAGAATTTCATTTCAATTACCTTTTTCAACTTCTTCGATCGTCATTTTGAAAAACTTGTCTGAATATTCTATTTTAATTGTAATTTACAATGTTTCTTTTCTTCGAAATGACAAAATCTGTCTGACAGCCAACGGCCATTCTACTTAGGATATACCGGTTCTCGTCTGATCACCGCAGTCAAGCTAAGTTAGGCGTGGGTAGTACCTGGATGGGTGCCGCCTGGGAACTCCACGTGCTGTGTTGGCTTTCTTATTTTTTTTAAATGAAGGAAATTTATCTTTCGTTTCAAATGACTATCAGAAATTGAAATAATACATATTATGAAATTCACTATCATAATGAACATTCGTAGCAAGATGTATTTAATTAAACATATTAAAGATACAACCAATTAATTTTCAAATTTAAACCTTCTGTTATTAAACATCGCTAACAAAAATGACCAGAATAAATACGACGACACACTAGTGGTTACAGTTACCGAAAGTTTTAATAGCATAAACAACGTCCTTATCGAAACCACGTTATTTATGGGATGACAATAATATCAGTTCCAAATTTTACCTATACAACCAATTTTGGTCAGATGAAATTAAAGGTACAATAAAAGGAACGAGCGGACTGCAAGGAGAGAGTAATCCTTTCGTGGTTCTCAAATATTATTGCCTTCGTTCATTCGAGTAACAGGGTGGGTCGTTCGAAACGCCACCCATCCTTTACATTACCGTTTCCTTTTGTCCTAACCAAAGTAATAAATGCTTTGTCGTGTCACATGGTTTATAGTTAAACGGGGCTTTTCTTTCGTTAATATCGCGTAAATTACATTCCCTATGTAAACAAGTGGCTACTTTCTAAGTTTCAATCCCTCGGTACGTTCTCCGCTATTAATTACGTTCCTTTTAATCCGAATCCTCTGTTACAAAATCGGGGATGCGTTAAAGAGCTAACCTTTCCCATCTCCTTGTCGACCGTCATCAAACCAATAATAGTACGCGAAATTGAACAGACTTTGGGGGATTTAGGTTGACAATTGTTCAAAGGTATACAAAAATATTAATTCAAAAACTGACCATATATCGAAAAAACAAGAATGTTTCTAAAATATTTGAAGAGGTTAAATTTAATTCTTCCTTGGAAGGGGTACGAAAGAGCCTAAAGAAACTTCTCGGAGTACTCGCGCGAAACACCAAAAATTTTGACATTTCTACCGCGTCCGGTATCGAATGGCAGAAAGTGGAAATTCATATTTCTGCGGGCTCAAATAAAAAGTTACTTTCGCCCGGAGCCTCGCCCTCTGTTCGAGCCCAAGAGACGACAGGATCGGCTTGTAAAGGAAGAATGGAAGACGAAAGGGGAAATCGTGTATGCTATTCTGCTCGAGGAATACCGACAGAAGTCAGGTCGTCGTCCTTTATTTTTCTGATGGTACCTAACGGAGAGCTGCATTGGATCGACACGATTCGAAGAATATGAAAGTAGACGCGTGGTTGCGTTGACATTCCGCTCGTGTTTGTTCGCTTCAACCCATATACGTGTCCCTAGGACCTAGCTCTACCTTTCCCGTTTTAACGAACAGCCAGAGATTGTGACAGAGAATTGATTCGCAATTTAGGTTATTGGTGCAATTAGAACTTCGATTTTAAAGAATGGTAGTTCATCATTTTTACACTATTTACTTTAAGGAGCTGCTACTTTTATTTGTATTTCTTTGACTTTGAATATCAAAATCCGCTCGTCGCAAAATGCTTTCTTGTATTTGTGTGTATATTTAAAGAAATACGCGAATGAATTGAATTATAATTTCTGAATAATTGTCAAACAGATTCGTACTAATATTGAATCGCAATGTACAAGAAAACCGCT
The DNA here is from genome assembly GCA_022405125.1 of Anthidium xuezhongi. Classification (NCBI taxonomy): domain Eukaryota; kingdom Metazoa; phylum Arthropoda; class Insecta; order Hymenoptera; family Megachilidae; genus Anthidium; species Anthidium xuezhongi. Next base: position 4,884,754 of record CM039649.1, read on the forward strand.
ATCCTGAGCTAACAAGTATGAATACAGACAGATAAACTCCACGGATATTATTGCACAATTGTAGAATAATATTCGTGGTCACTATACTCGCTTCAAATAATAAAAAATACAACCAATCCCCGTGTCGTTTCGAACCATTCGTCCTACGACATGACGGAGATCGGAGGAACCATAAAGCATGCGACTCACCGTTAGTTGACTTGCACCATTGCACTCGTTATTCATCTTTGGGCTGACTGCGATGCAACGTTGTCCATTGTGTTCCCAAAATTAGGGTCATCTGCGCCCATCCGAAAGAAGCACCACTTCCTCGTCTGAAAATTGATAATTATAAAGGTTAACAAATCTCTTTCGTCAGTTTATGTTCTTAACAGATTGACTGCCACGGTGGAAAGACCCATTTACTGTCAAGGATTTTGTCAATTAATTTCTTAAATTCAACTATTAAAATTGGTACTTTGCACTATTGCACTGTATACGGTTTACTTTATCATTTATTTGATTAATTATTCGATTATACAAAATCTGGGGCGCCGGTGGTTATCACCGTGGCAGTCAACGTGTTAATCAGAAATTAAGGAATTGGGCATACATTAATATAAAGGGAAGTATATAATTAAATACGAATATGCACTACTGTACTGAAACGTATAAGAAACTATCAAAAGAGGAAATGACATACATATGTTGAAGTATATAGGAAACCGCATTACAGTACGTACTAATCTAGCCACATAAGGAAACTGGAATACAAGTGCACATGTACCTACCCTCAAGGGAATTCACAGATGCAGTGCATCTGAAAACACGTAGACGAACACATGCACGAAAACTCGGTTTAAAATCGCGTACCGATATTGAAAAGTAGACGCGAACACCTTGATACCCCCGGCCAAACTGTGATTAAACTCGACCCTCTTCGAGCCGTTCATAATAAACAAGGACCAGGTGCTTGGTAATCTGTTTACCTTGCCGGATTATACCCGCCACGCATAACCCCCCTACCTGAACCCGAAGATGAGATCATCCTATTGAAACTTCTTTCTTTCCAATTCTTAATTTCACCACCGTTGATTATTTGAATTATCGTATTTATTAACTTTGTCGTTTTTATACAGGAATGCGTTTCGAGTTTTGTAATAATTATAAGTACCATTTATAATTTCTGTATGTATCTGTTGTAATTCTGTTTCAAGTTTCTATATATATTTATATTAACAATTCTAATTTTAAATAATGAATATTATTTAATTTCACTTTTATAATTACGATACTTTTATACAATATTAAATAATAATTATTATACTTTAATATAAAGCCTCTATTTCATTTGTTATCCTTCCCCAATTTTTTCCAGAATATTCCAGATAAATAATTATGAATTTATTATTCCTTCAAAGCTCGTAAAATGGTGTATTAAAATTTTCTCGTTGAAAGAATCATCCCGTTTCTAATTTCATCGCAATTAGGATATGAGATAGAATGCACGGGAAGAGAAATCCATTTGTTGCTCGCAGAGTGAATATCATATCGTCGCAGTAATTTACTCATAATAATTTGCGATAAATTGAGGACGAAATCTGTGAAATAACGAATCACAAATGACGATCGTCGTGATGCTATTACAGTTTCAACGATTTCCTCGAACGCATTAAATGGTTTCTTCCGGGAAAGAAACTTGGCGCAATTTGTTCGTTAAATATTCCTCGATACAGTACTTCTTCATTTACAAGTTCCGATTATTAAACAATAACAAAATAAATAACATTAAGGATAATAATGTTTATGATTTGAAAAATATATTGAACCGAATATAAATGATTCATTTCAAAATACACCATCGCGTCTCGATAAATCGTGCGGTTAAAGGGTTGACAAAATTCATGAATCCGTTGTTTTCACCAAAGCATCTTAATAATAATTTTAAACGTTCGTTCTGAGCAATTTGTTGTACGTCTACATGTGTGTGCAGAAGATGGACCACACCTCTATCTTTTATAACACGTGTAGAGTCAAAACTCATTTATCTGGTGGCAACAACTTGATAAACGAGGTAATTGTAACGGAGGGCGGTTGGTACTTGGCGATTAGGACGGGTCATTATCACGGCCACCCCCTCGTGCTGTGACCCGGTAATCGATATTGTTCCCTAAAATTTGTCAAAAGTTAATCTCCAGAAAACATTATCGTCCTGAGTGAAAACATTTTTCTTCGAAAGGAAACGTCTACTTTTAAGGGCAAGAAAATAACACTTTTCTTCAAATACTGATGGTGTATAAAGCTCGAAATGTATTGTACTGCGGAGCCTGTGTAGGTTAAATAAAAATCTGATTCAGTTGTAAGGTGTACTTTGCAGTGTGAATATATCATAATTTATTTGGATATTTAAATCTAATTTTTTAAAGCTTGTTTGTCTGGCTTCGCAAATACCCTCCGTTCAATTTTGAAGACCAATGATGAATTTCTGTGATACTACCTCGATACAATTTTCTTAATTAAATTATGTAAAATGCAATCGACACGGGTACGCGTTCCCCGCAGAAGAAGCAACTCCCTACCGCGATAAAGTTTGCCAAAGTTTTCCACCTGTCTTGCGTACCGCACCAAAACTCCACCTACTCTCACGGTAGAATCAGAGATAAACAATTCTCGACAGTGAATCAAAGTTAGCCGAACTTGCGTTCAGCTTACAACTTGCCTTGCTGTACGTCGGCTACGCCGAAAAACCGGGGGAGGGGGGAGAAGAAAACGGTACAACGATATTCTTACGTGTACCTTTAGCTCGAGAGCTTTTCCATAGATGCGTTTCGCGGTTCTGAGTAAGGTATGAAAGGAACTGTCGACCGCGGGGGGGTGGGTGGGCGGAGGTGTGAAAAGCGCGGCAGGATGGATTCGCGGCCGGAAACGAAAAGGAACCAAAAGGAATAATGGCAGCGGGCTATGGGATGAAGTGCGGTGACGGGGGCGGGGAAGGCATCGAATCGAGAAGGGTGAAAGGGTAAGGGACACGCGAGCTCCATTGTGATTCCGGATATAATGATGCATCTATACGGAAGTGTAGTTTTCTCGGGAAATAATGGCTCGCTATCGCTGGTCCCTGCGATTCGCTTTTCATCATTCTCACGGGCAGTGGGGGAGGACAAGAGGGGGGACGACGAATCGTGAATTGTACCCGTTCGTCGTAAATAATTTTCTTGTTATGAGAAACGAGACGATAGTAATGCAGCTCCTGAGGCTGCGAAAATCGATGATAATTTATACGGGGGAAACGTGACCGTTTGCTCGGATACTTTGTGAACAAAGGGAACAACGGAAATTGTAAATAAAGGGTAAACGAAACGATGTACTAATATTTTCTGTATTTGCCTGATGATGGAATCGTAGTGTAAAAAATAATTGTAATTTTCGTACTGGAATCATTAAAAATACACAATACCATGTTGTCCGGTGCTGTACAAAGGTTATCACAATTTTCTTATCGCGTTAGAACAACACCTGCCCTATATATTTTCAATTCTTTTATTTTTCACGTTCTATTCAACATTTGTTATTCTCCTCGATGGACATCTACCGAAAGCCCTTTAATTATTAATCCTCCTTTGTATCGTCCTGTACGGTAATAATTAAAACGATAGCTAAAGCGACGAATTCGAAATGAATTTATCGGAACAAGATCCTTCAAACTCGACCGCATCGACGGCAATTCACCGCTGGGGAACAATGAACGGCCGTAAATTCAGGAGCGAACGATTACGCCGCAGGAAACGAGCATAAAATTTTCCGCGAAAATTTTCTAAAGACAGTCCGTCGATTTGATTTGATCGTGAAATATTGTGTAAATACACGCGTACGTACGGATATCCGTGTGCGCCGCAAAAGTACAAAGCGTTACATTTCGACGGGCACGGATACGAGCAATCCGCGAACGAATTTGTACGTCGGATGATACGTCATGTATCGGCAGAAAAATCAATACCCATTTGAAAGAGTACACTTCGTTTTGCATGATTTCGTCGAGATCCGGTTGTACGATTCGCGAAAAAAAGAAAAAGGTAAAATGTCGATCTTGATTGTTTCCAAATAATGTGCATCGATTAAAGTCAAATTGGACTATGAAATGAAATAAATTTTGATGGAAAAATTAAAGTAATTATTGGGTTTGAAAAGAAATCGATCTTTTTCGTGTATGTACGTATCGCCTTTGTACCGGAATGTTTTTAATTAAAAATATTACAAAATGGCAGAGTTATTCGGTATTTTTGGAACAGGGAACATCTGTTACTGGCTGCCATCGCTGCCATCGCTGCCGTGGACTGGAATGCGTAAAATCAGATATTCCTTTTGATTTGTGAATAAAAATGTATTGCTTGGTAGCGCAGAATTTTTGGAAAATTTCCCAAAAAATATTGAACTAATGGCACTTTGAAGACGAGACCTGTTCATTTATTCGCTTTAAAACTATCGCGAAAAGATTAAATAATTAACGCATTGAGAAAAATCCTGCAGAAAATGGTACATTTTTTAATAAATCAAAAGGAATTTTTGATTTTGCGATTTCAGTCGTTCGCAGCCAATAAAGTCCAGTATTTCCGGAAAACAATTCTGCCATTTTGCAGTATTTTTATTTGAAAACAATCAGAAACAAAATACTTCGAAAAACGAGGAGCGATTTTTTGAAGCTATCTGACGCGTGTAGCCCTTAACCCTCTGACCTGGAATTTTACCCTCAGAATACTAATCTCTGCACGAAGTCTTTTAAATCGCAGGAGGAAGAACATTTTACTCGTTAATTATCCACGGAAAATAAACAAAAGCGACGTGTCTGGTTTTTTATAAGACAGTTAATTAATTCCTGACAACGGTCGATCGCGGTCTATTAAACTCGTTCGATAAATCAACGAGGTAACCAAGAACGAACGAGGAATTTAGGGCGTCGTTGCAGGGTAATAACGATCGAGAACCGAGCTCTAGCAGCAACGACGAGGGGTAACAATAGTCGGCTATTATGCAGAAACCTTCTCGTTTTCTATGGTACGCTTCTTCACAATAAGCCGACGTCCACGAAACTTAAGCGTGTATGTAAACGATTCCTAATTATCGGTGCCGACGACGTGGCCCATGGCAATGCAACGTCTTAAAGGACCCCCGCCCTATCTGGAACGAAATCGTTGCGAAGCACGCGATAAGCAATACACGGCTCCCTTGTAGACCAGTAACGTTCGGAAAATTGCTTTGCCACGGGAAGGGAAGAAAGTACCATACAGTGCCGAGCATGCTGATCCTGCCTAGGGAAAATGGTGCCGTAAAAAAGAAGGAAAGTTTACCAGTAAGGGGACTGGTCAATATAATGATAGCAGTTTATGCAGAAATTTCCTTGGAATTTGATATGCTTAGGATTTATTAGTTTTTCAATTTGTATAAAAATTGATCAGTAATTTGTTAAATTAGGAGTTTACTGACTTTGTAATTTGATTGGAAAGTTTTCAGGAATTTTATAAACTAAGAATTTATTAATTTTGTAATTTGATTAAAGAGTTATCGGTAATTTGCTAAATTAGGGATTCGTTAACTTTGTAATTTAATTAGAAAGTTACCAATAATTTGCTAAATTAGGGATTCATTAATTTTGTAATTTGATCAGAAATTTCTCAGTAATTTTCTAAATTAATGATATATCAATATACTGATTTTTACCAACTTATTTAAAAGATATTTTTTAAAACAGTAATTTCAGAACAACTTTTAAAAAATAATTTTATTTTGGAAAAAAGTATTCTCTTTTCAAACTTGATTGTTTCATTCACTTTAACTGGGTCAAATAACCTGTTCCTTTCAATCTTCTCTATTATTTTCTATTTATTCTTTCCCTTCAGCCCCTCTCCCCGCGTACACTTCAATCCAAAAATATTATAAAGACTTAAGTAAAGACTTCGTTCTATTTCGATTCGATTCGATTCAATATCAAGTATGACGGTATTTTTTTATCAGCCAGATTTATTTGCTAGTTAAATATCAATAAATCCGATCACTCACTTTTATTAATCCTTAGAGGACGATGAATCATATTATAGAAAAATGTAATAAACTCAAATGAAAGCAATCAGTTTCGATAGAATCTTTAACAATACTTTGAATAGCTATGGTGTTATTCAAGAAAAAAGACACATTGATCGACAATTTTATTTTATTTTTGATCTATGTATCTTTGTCACATTTTTATACAACCCTTGGTGGAACAGGCCCCGCCACCGACAAGTCACACCCTTAATTAAGCAAAAAAAAAGGGTATTTTTTAATTAAAACACGGGGAGAAATGGAAGGGGAAAGTGTAATGAATAGACTGCAGATTTTTATGCAAACATATGTTTCTATGAATTATTTTTTCTGGGTGATTAAAGCTTAATCGCAAATGTCCCATATTTCACGGAGTTTCATAAATTTATTTCGTTTTCACACGCGTGCTCTATATTTTGCACATTATTTTCTGCAATCTGATACGTCGCGAATGCATAAAAATTCACAGTGCAGTAATAAATATAGTTTAATATCGACTTTCGATAATTCAACGTTAGAATTGAATTTTTCGAAAATATACAGTTTTGTTTGCAAACAAGAAATGCTAAATAATTTATTTTCATCATCATTAAATAATTTTCATTTAAATTCAAAAATTTTATTCTTATTCATTAATGAATTTATATCCCGATTTATTGCTTGTTATTCAATATGCAAATCACAATTTCCCCAGCACCGGTAGTAAATAAATTCCATTAAAAATGAATTTGTTATTAATTTACACAACGATTCCAGACTTTTGGTTGATTATACAGGGTGTCCCAGAACTCCTGTAGGAGCCGGAAATGGGGGGTAGCTGAGACTATTCTGAACAACAATTTCCTTTGCAAAAATATCGGATGGGGCTTCGTTTTTGAATTATTAAGCAAAAACACTGACCAATCAGTACCGTCAGTGTAGCGTCGAGTCTAGTAGCCCCGGGACAAGCGCCTCGGTAGAACAAGAAGCGTTAAGCACAAGTAATATTGGACATAAAAGTAAAAAACAAATGGTAGAATGTTATGAGAGTAATCGTATCTTAGAATAAAGGGAATGACTGAATGGCTGGATATCCCAACAGAAGGAATAAGTAAAAATTGCAGAATATTTTTCGGTACTATAAATACAGTCCTGGGGTCATCTAATTTGAATAGTAGAAAGATAAAACATTGTATTATTATAAAATAATGAATTTAATATCGTTCAAGCTTTATTTTTCAATTTTTTTAAAGAGCAACTGAGGACGGTACATGGGGTGTTACCGACGAAATTAGCGAAACAGAAAATTGTGTTTTTTCAAAAACCAGGCCACTTTTCGGATAAACTAAAGTTATAGAGACATTTATAACAACAAAATATTGTATGTAATGGTGTTAAAAAGCCGATTTTTAATAAAATAATTTTTACCGACTTTTTATTTTACCCCTGGCGCCACCTGCGAACAAAGTGCTGAAACTGCTCAAAAATTGACAGGAATCTGCCGTACCTACAATGATTATTTTTTAAGAAAATAATTTTTTGCTGTTTTCGCGTGTTTGAAGCATCTAATCGCTTCTATTTTACACTAATTATCGATTCCAATTGTCCGATTAATCCTAGAAGCCCGAAATATTGAAATATTAAAGATTAAATCGCACATTGAGAGAGTGAGAGGTCCGAATGGCGGACTAGTGTTCACCCTCTCGCACATTGGTGTTATGCGCAGGCGCGAGTTTGGCGTAGAGAGAGTGAGAGACTAGATGCTCGGTGCTCTCACTCGCACATTGAGGGAGTGAGAGGTGAAATTGACGGACTAGTGTTCACTCTCTCGCACATTGTGGGAGTGAGAGGTCCGAGCATCTAGTCTCTCACTCTCTCTACGCCAAACTCGCGCCTGCGCACAACACCAATGTGCGAGAGGGTGAACACTAGTCCGCCATTCGGACCTCTCACTCTCTCAATGTGCGATTTAATCTTTAATATTTCAATATTTCGGGCTTCTAGGATTAATCGGACAATTGGAATCGATAATTAGTGTAAAATAGAAGCGATTAGATGCTTCAAACACGCGAAAACAGCAAAAAATTATTTTCTTAAAAAATAATCATTGTAGGTACGGCAGATTCCTGTCAATTTTTGAGCAGTTTCAGCACTTTGTTCGCAGGTGGCGCCAGGGGTAAAATAAAAAGTCGGTAAAAATTATTTTATTAAAAATCGGCTTTTTAACACCATTACATAAAATATTTTGTTGTTATAAATGTCTCTATAACTTTAGTTTATCCGAAAAGTGGCCTGGTTTTTGAAAAAACACAATTTTCTGTTTCGCTAATTTCGTCGGTAACACCCCATGTACCGTCCTCAGTTGCTCTTTAAAAAAATTGAAAAATAAAGCTTGAACGATATTAAATTTATTATTTTATAATAATACAATGTTTTATCTTTCTACTATTCAAATTAGATGACCCCAGGACTGTATTTATAGTACCGAAAAATATTCTGCAATTTTTACTTATTCCTTCTGTTGGGATATCCAGCCATTCAGTCATTCCCTTTATTCTAAGATACGATTACTCTCATAACATTCTACCATTTGTTTTTTACTTTTATGTCCAATATTACTTGTGCTTAACGCTTCTTGTTCTACCGAGGCGCTTGTCCCGGGGCGACTAGACTCGACGCTACACTGACGGTACTGATTGGTCAGTGTTTTTGCTTAATAATTCAAAAACGAAGCCCCATCCGATATTTTTGCAAAGGAAATTGTTGTTCAGAATAGTCTCAGCTACCCCCCATTTCCGGCTCCTACAGGAGTTCTGGGACACCATGTATATGATACGTACATTACCCCCCTAATTAAAACATTTCGTTTAATAGCAGTGTGTGCTTTTAATAATATTATTCATTGGCTCAGGGACGAATTAAGTTCGTTATTTCTTTATTCATAGTCTCAAGTGACCAATGGGAATATTTTCGATTAAATAAATCAAAAAATTCTTAATAGTTTGGGTGATGTCACCCACATACGTGTATGGGTGACATGATTTGTAATAATTAAAGAATCCCAAAGCCATTTTAATGAATACTTTTAATTAATTTCTGGAGCTAATCTATAACACCATTTATTTCTTAATTGTCTATCCAATAACATTTCTGGGGTGGCTCCAGACTCCATGGAACATTAATTCAACCCTGCACCGGCTCCAAAAAAGTTCAAATTAAACCAAGTGACTAAAGTTTTGATATAAATAGAATTAATACCAGCTTACTAGACGATGTGCGAATTTTAATTAATTAAAATCGTGAAAAGAATAATGAAGGTCTTGTTGTTATATAAATCCGTACTGAAGAAGCTTTAACTTGAAAATTTATCATTTAATTTAAAAAAACAATTGCGATATTGCAATACAAGGAAACAGCTGTCCAGTGATACATAAAATTTAATATTGACAGAATTGCGTGACAAAAAAATTTATTTTGATGTAGAAAAAAATGGTACGAATTTACGTTACAATACAGTACAATATTTCAGTACTTTGTTACATTTTTACAATATAATTTCAGTTTTGTTTACATTATATAAAATCTTGTTTCTTAATAATATTTATCAGACTTTATTCTCATTTTGTACTTTTAAGCACTGCCATATTAAACAGTAACAAATAAATTATACGTATATAATTTAGTTACATTAACAATCAAATTACAGTTTAAAAAAAAATATACGAAACAAAAGTTCATTATTGAAATAAAAAATAAATAATTTGAAGTTTTTATCCTATATCATCCTTGTAACAAGAGGTAGATTTTGTTGATTAAGAATAATAATTTCGTAATTTATTGAAATGTTTTGTTTGAAATTTGATTGGAAATTAGAGATATCTGCGTAAAGGAAACAAAATAGGAATTGAGAACAGAAATAGGATTTCCTGTTGCGAAGATATTGAAAGCAAAGATACGAAATGGTATCCCTTATGGGCCATTTTTGTCGGCCATTGGCTGTTAAAGGAGCACCTTTTATTACCCCCATTTTCTCTTTCTGATTTTGCCTCCAATTTTCTTCGAAATATTCTTACGGGTTAACGATTCGTGCACTGCCTTATTTTTCATTAATATTTCTTGAACTTTTTAAATAAATATAAAAAGGGGACCTCCTTTCGGAATTCGTTTTTAATTGAAACTACAAAGAAAGCCTTGAAAAAAATGAATTATAGAAGGCGAAAGGATAAAATCATTCTATATTTTATATCTAATATGCATTTTATTGTTGATCAAGTTCTTAACTAACAGAAGTAAACAGAAATCGATATTCCTTCTCCCTGTTCGAACAAAAGTTCTTTCTATCGATTTTCTCGTTACATTTCCTTCGATTTCACGTCTATCATCAATGTATATATACACGTATTTTGTTCATATATGTATTTACATATAGATATATATATACGTACAAAATCAATGACGATAGACGTCGAGATAACCACGCATCTCTGATTTACATATTCTCCCACCACATTTGCGTGCAAGTGTACAATATAAATATTTAACAGGTGTACAAGGTGTTACAAAAAGGTTGCACGTAATAAAAATTGCAAAAATATCCCTTTTACTATTCTGCATAAATTCAGAATCAGATATTCAACTTTAGGGCTGTTTCTGTTCATTTCTACATGGTTGGTATTTATTTAAAAATAACAAACGTAATATTAAAAACTGTATACTTCTATTTGCAATTTTATTAGCATTCTAAAAATTAAGTAATTTGATTGCAAAATTTGTCATTTTTGTTATATTACAATAAGTAAACCACAACCTTACTATTTCTAAATGTATAATTTGCCATTTGTTATTAGAAAAATTAATTATAAACTTTACAACCAATGGCTTCGACACTGTAACAAATTCGTTAAACAATTGATTACACTCCCGTTTGCAATAAAGAAATATCTGTAATTTTTAGAATGCAGAAAATTTTGAAACACCCTGTATACCTGTATACCGTTTTCGTCTTTCTTTGATCGTTAATTGGTTTGACAAACGTGTGTGCGCGTTAAATTCCCGACCGATCCATGTATCTCTGTCGGAGGTGTGTTAAATCGGACAACTAATTGATTGTTAATCAATCGTGTAACACTGAGACAACGAATAATACACCGGTAGTAAGTCTATTTCGTAAACGGCTGGCTGACATTGTCTAAAAGCATAGTACGAAGACCTTTTTCTATTTAATATTGTACAGAGTGCTTCGAGAATAATGCTCAGGATACAAAGTTGCAATTTTTGTGCATTGTTTTCTTTTTTATTGAGACACCCTACGTATTTTTCGCCTCATATCCCCACATGCACACTTTTATTCCCTTTCAGAGTTGGATCAATTGACAAATAACGAATAATTCTATTTCTCTTTGTGTGACATATGTGTTTGATTAACTTCTTTTTATTATTATTTAATATTGTTAACACCGAAACTACCAAATGAATTTTATTTTAATGCTTCACTTCGAATAAAATAATAAGCACAGTTATTTTATAATTCAATAATGATTATAAAATTATAAAAAGCAACCCTGACTTTCAATATAAAATAAATGTAATAATATTCAAAAGTTAGGAAACGTGACTCTTGCTTAATTTTGGAATTTTTCAATTGAGTTATAGAGTCGATAACTGGCAATATTGAAAATACTTTACCAAATTATTATTATATGCATTAATGATTTGCAAAGTGAAGAATTATGTACATTCTTCATTTATTTTATTTTCTATTTTATTTCCAACTTGGAAATAGAAATAAATTGAACGTGAGTAGTTCAAGTGTTAATAGTAACACAAACTGGAGATTGCATTTTATTCGTTTTATTTTTATCCAATTATTTTCTGTGTATAAAAAGTGATTGGATAGAAATAAATAGAAATAACATTCAATCTTTCGGTTTCGATAACGATACATGATTTTATTTGAAAATTATTTAAAAAACGAAAAACAAAATGATTCGTTATTCGGGAATAAGTTTGTTGTATTCTAATAATATCCAACTCTGTTCATTTTCTTTCAAAAACGCACAATCTTTCTTTTTGATCGTCGGACATCGAGAAATGGCTTTTTTTTTTTTGTCGATCGATTCGATTTTGTTCTACATTTTTACCGGGCTGGCTTCGAATCGATAAATCCTTTTGGAAACGATCGATGAAACATCGCCATGCTTTCTTCGTTAATTTAGTAATTTAATAGTTAGGCATTTAGTAATTTAATAATTTAATAATTGAACACTTTGGTAATTTAGTAAACGAGTAATTCTGTAATTAAAAAATTGGTGAATTTGATAATTTCATGATTTAGTAATTCAATAATTAGGAATCCTAACATATATGAATCAGTTATTTGATCATTCAAAAAATTTAGGAATCTTGTAATTTAGAAATCCAGAAATTTAATAATTATTACTTCAATTATTAGGAATTCCAAAATGAATAATTTAGTAATTAATATTTCAATAATTAGAAATTCAAACGATGGTGAACCAGTAATTTGTTGATTTAATAAGTTCGTAATTAAATGATCAGAAATTTAGTAATAATTTAGATGTTTAGTAATTACTTTGATCAAACTTACTAATTACTTTCACTAAATCAACCAACTCACATTTACTAATTACCAATTGCTGAATTAATGAACGACGAATCAAATTAATTATCATGTCTACGAATAATTCCTAGTAACTTTCAAATATAAAATGAACAGTAAGACATTCTATACACTGCCATTCTCCCTAGGGAAGCTTATGAACCTCAACAATGTACACAAAAAGATATGAGGAAAATATATCACGCTTTTATGCTTTTAGTACTCTCTGTTGGATGTTTTACGACTCTCCAAATATACAAAACAAAGGAGTCTGAAAGCATTAATAAATTCTCTGTTTTCTATATTTTCCTTAATTCACTCTTTTTTGGATGTATTCAGGAATGTTCAACCAAAAGTTCTTATCATTGTTATCAAAAACATTAATCAAATTATGGTTTTCAGCTTTTTCTTTTGAATATTCAACATTTGAATTGTTATACAAAATACTGCATGTTAAATAAATTTTTGTTAATATAATTGCAAAATGTTGTGAATAATACGTTTAATAATTATTTTCGACTCTCTCATTAATTTAAAAAGATTCTAAAATACTTATAGGCATCTTTAATATATTACACGATCATTTATTAAAATTAAATTTCATTCTATCATCAACCATCGAAATTATTTAGAAAGAATTAAAGCACTTCTTTCACGTATATAGTTAAATATAGAAACAATTAATTTAATTACGAAAAATGGCTAAATATATTGATCATATTTACAAAATACCAAAATTTGTAAATCTATATATGTCTAAAAATGGCAAAATAAAATTTGATTTTTATTCCTCGCGAAATCGATTAATGTAATTAATTTGTATTTACACTTCGACTGCCAGGCTATAAAAAGTTTCGGTGGCTAACATAAACTTTATATATCGTTTCCATTATTTGCAGTGCCTTCCACGAGTACTTCCAATTAATTAAATTAAAACCTTGCCAATGGAATTTTGTGAAAATTCGAGGATGAATGACAGTCCAATCGTTAAGGAAAAAATGGAATGTTTAAAGGGACACGGGATCGAAGGGATCCGTTTAAAAAGTCGAAAACCGTCGTCGTTCATTAGTGCGTTAAATTATCGTTTCAATTCGTTCTTGAACGAACACTCGAATTCGGTTAACGAAGCAGGCGAAGTTCATCGACCCTTCGTTTCGTTTATTTCGATAGAAATGAGGAACAATTTTCCTGTCGAATTTTCTGCAAAAGTGCTCCTGTCGTTAACTGTCAATTTCGCTTTGACTCGAAAAAGCGTCGTCGTCAACGAGACTATTTTATCACAGAATTTTCGCTGTTTTTTCCAACAATTTGGGCACTACGTGATTCGCTTGGTTCTCACAAAAATGATTGAATATCGAAGAAAATTCAACTGAAACTAATTCGACGCTCGATCGGATCGATAGCAGGGGCGAATCCAGAAATCTTGTTTTTTTCAAACAAATTCGAAAGAGGATATTTTCCGATCCTTCCACCGTTCGCTCTTTATTTATATTTTTATCCTATAACCAATTTAATTAAATGAATTTATAGTATGTTAAAATTGCTACAGAAAGTAATTTAATTTTATAAACCCTGATTGGGGCGATTGTCCACCTTTGGATTCGTCACTGATCGATAAACCTTTAATTCTTTCATCGTCGATCGATTTTAACACTTCGAGTACCATAAATTTATTAATTGTATCATTCTTCAATTTTAGATTGCGGATAAAATTATTAATGTTATTAACCCTTGTGTAATAATACATCTTTATTTTAAATGTTTATTATAGACTCTGACTTTTCAAGTTTTATTTCAAACTAAAATTATTTAAAATTAATTCTGTGATCATGAATTTTTATAATTAACTGCGTTGAAAATTAAAATCTTCCCTTTTTTTCAAAATGTATTGTGTAATTTGATAAATTAAAAAATTTCATTAAAAGCTGAGATTGTTCCTTTTTCTTATATTTAATATATTGTATACAATTTGATGAAACTAGAAACAAAATTAATTTTTATTAGAATATTTTAATAACTTTGTAATGAAAGGGTTAAGATCATTTCCACCAAAATAAATGGCATAAAAATTCATTATTCTTCCTAAAAATAGAAGGAAAGTAATTTTCCTTTCTGAAATTCTACATTTCAAAGTCAGAATACATTCAGTAATGCTTTTCAAACTTTACAGGGGAGAAAATGAATAATATTGAAATCCTTCTAAAATATAGATGTAATATTTTAAGAATTGAAGAGTTTAAAAGAAAATTATTTTTAACATTAGCAAGAGTGACTCTAACTCTAATTTCAGAATCCAGAATTATTTAATAATTTGAAAATGAAGGGATTAAAACAGATGGCACTTGAAGTGTTAATACTCGAAAACTGTAATCGAAACCTATCAGAGCGTTCGGAAATATCCTATCAAAAACAAGTTTTGAAAAAGAATACTAAGACAGACCAATTTTTATCGATTTTTCTTTGTGTTTATTGAAAACCTCCCCAACCCAACTACGAGAGTCTTATATCGAATCGAAAAAAAAATAAAAAATACGTGTCGTTTATTGAAAATACCGCAACGAAAAAATAGAACCAAAAAGATAATATTTATTCACACGTGCTATCTTTTTACTTATTTTTACACGGTTCATCCAAACCTTCGAATTTTATATCCTCGTTTATTTTTCCTGTTTATAAATAAACAACGACCATGATACACACGTACACACTCACACACGACATTAATCGTACAAAAAAAGTGTCGTGTAAGAAAATATAAATGAAATTCAATTGTCATCTCTTTTATTTTGTCCTGAATTCATGTTCTCAGACTTATGGGTTCGTTTTACTTCGAAAGATTTCTCGTCCTCGTCCAAGGGATGTCCCAATAAACCTCCTTGCAACAGGATTTCGACGTTACACGGTGTGAATATTACAAAAATCCTCGTATAACACGGTTATCACGCAGTGCAACTTAGTTTTATAGTCGCAGTATATTTCGATCAAAGAAAATTGAAAAAGATTCTTGAAATCGTCAAAAGTTAATTGTTAACGCCTTTCGTAGCCAAAGGTTTTAGTTCACCTTTTTTAATATGTCAAGATATTAATAAATATTTGATAATATTGAAGAATAATTAACGTGCCTCGCTTACTTTATAATACATTTAATTCGTATTGATTACGAATTAATTAAGATTATATAAATTTCATTTTATAAAAGACACATTGAAATCGTAATTAAATACCTTGCATTATTAATTTTATATTGACGATATTCAAGCTCTGCATTCTTTATATTATTACTAATTATTCGATTCTATAATTTGATGTATTATTGGTGGTCACTCGGACAAAATTTAATAATAAATCGTCATTTTTAAATATTAATTAGTACTTTTAAATTAGGCATGAATAAATGGTATGAATTAACCGTATTATAGGAGGGAACCTGGTGTATCCCACAGAATATAAGATACTATAATACCCGATATAATTTCATTAATTAAGTGATAGAAAAATGTGAATATTCTTTCAATTAATTAATTATTTATCATCTCGTTTAGTTGTAACTCACACATTAACTATTTTACGCTAAATTTTCAAAAGAACCATTGAATACCCAAAGTGAAAATACAGGGTGTCCCACGCAATTGAGAGAAGGTTGTACCTATATTTTTAACTGCATTAATCGATGCAGTTTCTCGTACTCTACATAAAAGTGCTAACATGATTTATGCCCTAAGCTTATTCGTTTGGAAGTTATCGAAGCTAAAACTTCCCTGAATTATTTCGCTCTCCCGATAAATGTTCTGGAGTACTTACGTTAAAAAGACGAACGTGGGGGATGATGCCGATTGGGACGCGTCTCTCGATACAGCCTCGCAGCCTCGGCACCATTTTGGTTGCACTTGTTAAACAAAATAAACGTATCGACTCGTTCGCTATTCGCAAATGCCACGATTTCGAAACACTAGGTCGTTAGACCGTCGCGCCCGGGTACCGAATAACTATTGATAAGCATCTTAATCTTACGGTGCCTGGTACGAGCTGCCGCTTCATGTTTATAAACATTGCGATGAAAGATCACGTAGGCACTCTGGAATGCTTGTCGGGTAACCGAGATAATTCAAAACAGTTTCTGCTTCGATAACTTCCAAATAAATGAGTTTAGGGCATAAGAACGTTAGCAATTTTGTTTGATTGATTCAGCCTGTTCCAGTTACATGGGTCACCCTGTATATTCAGTTCATTTCTTATCAAAAATTATACACATTCTTCGTACGAAACTTTTCGTCCTTCTTTATAATAAAAATTAATTTTTAATAATATAAAAATCTTGTTCCGTGATTTTTGCACCCCTGATTTATTTTCTAAAAAAGAAAAACATATTATTAATATTCGAACATACGTTTTATTGGGACATCCTATGTTTGTACCACTGATTATAAAACTGATATAATGAAAATTCTAAAAATATTCAATTTTTCATTTATGTTTTATTGTATCAATTAACAGGCAAATTTGTATAACCCAAAGTTGAATTCAGAATTCAATTTTGCATTTCTACTTTTCTAAGATCTTTTATTTAAAAAATGTGATCGCTTAATTTTAATCGAAGTCGAAGGTTAATCTTCAGAATAAGTGAAAAATTCAATGTTTCTAAAGTTTGAACTTACACCGCTTTTATAATCATCAGTACATTGTTTATTTTCTTCAACATCATTCATTCTATCTTTATTTTTGTATTATTTTTCATTCGTTTGCGCACATTTGCTCGAATTACTCGGTTATTAAAATATAATATAATTTCGATTCTTTAGAATAAAATACGTTGCTTTGTTCATTCTTTTTCCCTCTCGCAATCATTCACTCGAAATATACAAGTTCGTCTCTAAACTAATCTTATCGCGAGTATTATTTCGTTTTCTCTCATTTCTGTCTCTCGTGGAAGCAATGAAAATTTGTGATTTATGAATTTAAAAAAGAAAAACAGACAAACAAACAAATGAAACAGCAGGGGATTGGATAATCAAATAATTAAATTTGAGACATGTAATAATAAGAAAGATTAAATAAACGAAGGAAGAAAATTTATTTCTCACCATTTTATGAATTTTGGATAATCAGGGATGAGAGTTCCATGGAAAATGAAGCAAAGCTGAAAGCAAAGAATTGAACAATCAAATTTTACATGAAAATAAACGAAAGGGCGATGGGAATGTGTGAACAGTTAAAAAATTCTTAACATTAGAACAATCCATGTCCATTTTAAAAATAAATTAATATATAACGTTGTTAATATACATTGGTAAAATGTTATAATATTTTATCGTAAATTAATACTTGGATAATACAAATTTTGGAATTCCTTCTTGCACAATTTTAAATTTATTTATTGTCTAAATGATCACGTTCGAATGATCCATGTATCATAAAAAGTAATAATGTCAATCGGTTAAAGTCAAATGCTAATTGAAGAAATCCTAATTTATAATATAAACGAATCCTTTCAAGATTTCATCGTTTCTGTGGCCCCCATCTTCTTTGGAAGTAAAGAAAATCTGAAATTCATACTTTTAATGGTTCTCAGTTGCTCTAATGTTAAGGTCTTTATAAATCCTCGAACCATATCAAAATCTCATTACGTCCTGATACAGTTTGCATAAAATAATATAGATATTATTTATTTATTAATTTTTTGCGTAGAAATTATACAATGTTAACATAAGTTCTAATAATATATACGGAGACATTCTTGTTGATCGTTCTCAAAGAGTTAAAACCTATCAAAAATGAAACATCCTACATACTATTCTTCACCCTTTTTCTCTAATGTATATACACCACCATCCAAAAGTATCAGGGAGCTTAATATTTTCATTCATATTCGACTGAAATCATTTAGCAGCTGATTAATTTCATTATCTAATCATTCTGGTGCGATAAATGTACACTGTAGGGCATGATGAGCTTTCCTAGGGAAAATGACATCGTAAGAGAAAGTACTCCCTTAGATTAGGTTTGGATTAAGTTAAATACGAGGGGTATTCGGCTTAGTAATTGTTTTAAAGCGAATTGGTTCATTTAATAATAAAATAAAATTGATGATGGACTAAGTTAATCATTTCTAAGTATAAACGTCTAGTAACTTCGGAATATAAGACGAATGGTGGGATTTTCTTTCCCTACGATGTCATTTTCCCTATGGAAAAACCATACCACAGGTTTTCCTAAAGAAAAAATGCTAAAGCATTATTAGTCTTATACTTGAGAGTTACTAGTCTATTAACAATTTTATTTCTTCTTAAAATGAACACTAACTTAAATAATACAATATAAAATATTAAGATGAGTAATGGGACATTTGAAATATCACTATAGTACCAGTTTCCCTAGAGAAAATGGTAGTATAATGAAATACTGTATCATTATTAATCTTATACTTGAAAATTACATTAATTATATCTTGACTCGATAATTTACTTGGTCCATCATCCATTTCAATTGAAATCCAAAATTATTCGAAGTCCTTAAATAATTTTTCACAATTCTTTTAGTAATGCAAAAACAAAGGCATATTCTGCTCTTCCGGAAGCTCGGCCCTACTAAAAAAGGAGTATTCTGTCAGAAAGATGCACACATATCTTAAAAAACGTTTGTTCGAGGCTCCACAAGCACCCTGATACTTTTGATTGGTAGAAGAAGCTTCATCGCGAAATGTCGGTGTCTTTTTTTTTTCTTTTTTTGTTCATCATGTGTATATATGTACAATAACGTGCACTCTTGTTGAATTTCTCTTCTTCTTCCTCTTTCTTTTTTTTTTGTATCATTTTTGCATTTTTTCCCCCTCCTGTCGCGAAACGCAGGATCGAGAAGGTATAAAAAAAAGGCCAGGGACACTGACGCTTATCCTCCATCCACCTAACAACTAAGATATTTACAAATCTACAAGCGAATGTGCCTCGTTTACGTTCTCGTCTATGGGGTAGGCTGCACAAGAATCGAAAGCGTATCAAAAACGACACTCTTTTGCGCGATAAAACGTTTATCCAAGCCGGTTCGAGGCCAGCGCCATTTCGTTTGCCCGGCAAAAAGCAGACGGTTCGAGAAAAAAGATCCGCCGAACCGACCAGATCTCTCTCGACTACAAAACTTCACCTCCTCGTCTATCCTTCTCCTACCGTCTCGATTTATCGTTTGCTCGTCAATTGAAAAAATACTATGTCATGTACAGATTGTGTACGCACTGTGCGCGATCGAATCGATCGACCTCAGAGGATAACAACCTACGTAAACGCTAGGAATAGAAATAGAAGTAGAAATAGAATTCTATGGGGGATCGTCAGGGGTGTCTAAGACACCATCCTCGTCGATCGTTTTACGATTAATCCTATTTACACGACTACGATCGTTAAGCGTCATGATATATATATATATATAAGTACTCCATTTGTATTATTATTATTCATTTTTTTTGTTTCTTTTCATTTTTGTTTCGGTTCCTTTGTCTCGTTCGAAGGCATTCTTCACGCCGAGTGATGAAATTCAACAGAACGCACGGCCTATCTTTTTTTTTTTTTATTGTATTTGCAGTTTTGTACTAAAAATCGTGCCTCGTCTCGCGGCAAGATGCGGAGGATCGACTTCTCGTCGACAAAGGAAGCGTCGCGAAGTAGAAAAAAGAACAAGAAAATTATCGGCTAGAACGGAAGCGCGCCTTCCGAAGCAGCTTTCAAGCGTCAAAGAAAACGGGGGGGGGATCGTGTAGCACCTTGTCTTGTATCACCAGCGACCGCGACGTCGATGAACTTAAAGGGTTAAATTAGAACGGACACTCTCGTTGACGGTCGCTGCGTGTCAACTACGATTCTTCATGAATAATCTTCGAACTTTATGTACACCAATCGCAAGGGAACAAAACGTAACGGTTCTAACAAGTTTGCGATCGAAACGAAAAATCAACCATTCTACGAGCAAGACGTATTTTTTTAAAGAGAGCACATCCGGGTCTCGAGAGTATTCGGAAAGAATGTCTAAAAGCTCGAAGCTACGTCGCAGAACAGGCCATTTTTCTTCGATTTTGATGAAAATATGCGTACTCGCGATCGGACAACAATATTTAACACCGGTCTAACGATCAACGATCAGACTATAATCTGATTCACGCTTACGGATTAATCACGCTCAACGGTTTCTTTATGTACAGTTTACAGAAATACTAAGTGTCGTTATTTACAATCGATAAAACATTTTATTGGCGTCCTCGTAATGCCACTCGGAATACATATTGCATCTCTCCTGTGTATATAATAATTGTTCCTTTCGAGCTTAAAAAAAGAAATTAAAGATAAAGGAATAAAATCGCGGTTCCTCGCGCGAGGTACCGGTCGAAGTTTCAGAATTCGCAAAAATCGAAACAACGTGTCATTGCACATGTGTTTTTTTCTTTAAAAAGTCTTAAACCGAAGCGAAATACGGCACAACCATCGATCAACAACTGGGTCCGATTAGGAGATAACTCAACGACTGTAACAATATAACTAACCACTGGAAAATGAAAGAAATATGATAGGGGGTCGTTCGATAACAAATGTAAAACGCCTCTTCGTCATGATCCCGACTCTCTGAATGTCTTTCGGGAAACCCTGGATCCGTACGTCGACGTACGATCCGCAATGTCTGTGATCCGCGAACGTTCGGATCGAGAAATGATCCATGTAACATGGATTGGTCCGGTTCCGGTTCGCGGACTCGACGTGGAGCACCACGTCATTCGTTAATTTCGCAGAAATATGGTGGCTGACGACAATTAAGTAACACCCGTTAACTTAATCGTCAGCTTTAGCTGTTCTCAAACAACTCCGGGTTGCATGGTCAACAGGTACGTGGTCGGATCGTAGTAGCCGGCCAGATAGTAGATGTCGTTGTTGTCGTAGATGGTCAGGTATCTGTGAGGCTCTTTGCCCAGCTTCTTCGTGTACTCCTGGAGAGGCAACACCTCGCACTTGTGAGAGATCGTCTGCACGTCGTTCTCGTCCATGTGCGGAGACTCGAACAGAGCACCCTGGGAACATTCGTGCGAAAACATTCTGTGTTAGTACGCGGAAAATCTAAAAAGAGAATCTAGAATCTAAAGAAATAAAGAGAGAAGATTTTATTTAAAAATATTTTATTCAAATTGTAATTTGAAATGAAATCTCTTACCGGATACTTCAAGTTCGTAGGGCACCCTACGGTCTCTTCAGGATGGTAGAACCATTTGACTTTAACGATCATATTGGAACTGGAGGTCTCCCACATGGACTCTATGCGTCCAATGTAGGGTCGATCCGGTCTCCCAGTCGACAAAAATACGGCACTGTCGCCGATTTGAATCGTTTCGCTTCCGCGCTGAATCGCCCTGAAGAACTGCTTCTTGGCCCTGCCCTTAGCACCAGGTCGCCTGTAACCCTTTCCAGCCCATCCCCATAATTGTCTGGCTGGAAGGAACGCGGCCATTTTGCTTCGGCTTTCCACCGATTCTTGTCGTTCGCGCATTTTCGACTTCTTGTCCGATTTCTTGGGCTTCTCGGGCTTCTCCTCGCGTACCGGTTCCTTGATCGGTTCCGGGACTACTTCTTCCTCTTCCTCCTCCTCTTCTCTGATTGGTTCCTCCTCGACTTCCTCGTCTATTTTGGTCACTGGCTCCTTCGCCACTTCTTCCTCGCTCTTCTGCCCGCAGCAGCTTTCCCCACTGCTAAAAAATGGATTCAAAGATCTGTCAGTATTGATATTTAAAAAAAAAAACAGCTTTTTGATTATAAAGTGAGTCAAATGTGATAATATATGATCAGTTAAGCGTTGATGTGGTTAAAGAATGTAACTAACCTGATGTGACTGCCATCACTATGGCTACTGTGATGGCTGTGCTTGTGTTTATGCTTCCTGTGTTTCCTGTGCTTGTGCTTTCTGTGTTCCTCGCAACACTTGTGTCTTCTGTGCTTCTTCTTCCCTTCCTGAGCCTCTTGCAATCGTTTCAGCTTGTCTCTTCTTCTCTTCTTCATGCGTTTCCTCTCGCGATACTCCTCCAGCTCCTTCGAGTCCATGTCCTCGGACTTGTGCCGCTCCGACGACGGCGTGTCGGACGACGTGACGTAGCAGTTCGTCGTGGACGTAACAACGGTCATCGAGTTGTTCGTGTTGGACGAAACAACCGGCTGGCTGTTGTTCGACGAACGTTTGTCCTCCGTCGAAACCGACGTCTGTCGGCGACGTTTGCCCAGTGACAAAAGCGGATTGGGATCGTATTCTGGAATTTTAGGTACCATTAGCAAATCTGACTTTAAGTAAAAATAAGTTCAACCCTTGAATTAATTCAGATGATGTTTCTCACTGCATTAACAAATTAAAGAAAAAACGTACCAACAACAGGGTAATCAGGTTGCAGCAACCTGATATCATCCAAAGCGATTCTTCCACTGTCTCCATCGTCGAATTCAACGCTGACAAATTTCTCGTCCAATTCTGGATCAGGTTCTGAAGGTTCAACAGAGGTGCCTGGATACAAGCACCGATACTGTTGGCTCCAGTAAGCGCACAATCTTGTACCAGGTGGCAATTCCTTCGTCGAACTGGGACAAACTTCTACGATCTGCAATGAGAAAAATCATAAACGTTAAAATTATGTGTCGACAAATCGCGAGTTACCAAATTGTTCAGACACAATGGCGACATCTTTTTGTGTTTTGCAATCAGGATATCAAGAACTATTAATTTAAGTATGAACAGAGTCTCTGGGCTTGTTACAAAGTTGAAATACACCCTCGAATTTAGCTTCGTCTTAAACCAATGCACCTTGAAACAATTGTGACAGTCGGTAGGTGACCGAATAATTTCGTAACCAGCGGCATAAATCAACATTAATTTACCGCATCTCGTAGAATTTCCTCTCTGGAATGAATGTGAGGTCTGTTGCCGCGTTCGCCGTCCAACGTGATCGCATAAACGTCAGGTGCTTGGACGGCGCTGAGTCTTCCGGCGTAAAATAGACCGCCCATCGCAGTCAAGACCCTCAGCTGGTCAATGGCCAAGTGTGCCGACGTTAATTTGCACCTGTTCACGATTTCCGTCTTCTCCGCCCTGGCTGCCTTCGCGCACTCTTGGCACTCGAGCGATTTCCTACGCTTCGATTCCTTCTTCTCCCGGTCGCTCGACTTGTGTCTAGACGGCGAGGACGAGCTGGACTTTCGTTTCTTCTTCTTCGATTTCTCGTGTCTGATCTTCTCCGGCTCGGCCTCCATGCTCTCTGGCGTGTCCACGGGTACCTCCTGGTTATTAACCATCATTAACCATTAAAAATGACGATCGTTTATCTTGAAAATTGAAATTTGTCAAAGAAAAGGGTCGAATAATCACCTGTACCGGTTCCTGCACGGTGAACTCAGGCAGGGTGTTCTCCACGATGCTGTTTGACTCGTCGTCCTCCCAGGTCTTCACCTTCGCCTCGGCCTTCAGCTTCGGCTTCATCTTGCTCTGCTTCTCCAGCTTCACCTCCTGACTCAGCTTCGCTTTTTCCGCGATGATCGAGCTGATCACGTTCTTGTTGTGCAACGGCGTCTGTTTAGCGGGTTTCGGCTTCGATTTCGCGGACTTGTGACTCTTCGAGGAAGATCTCATGGAGGATAGCACGGTCTTGAAGGGCAGAGGAGTATAGCCAGTTTTACTCGCGTACTGCTCGCAAACACAGCATTACAGTTTATGATAATCAGCTAGGCTCGCGAGGCACATCGGTCAATCGACACACGTCAAATTTAATTCAATTTTGAAAAATATTATATATATTCTTTTTTTTACATATTTCTTGAAATATTCTGGGAATAAAATTAAAGTTAAATTCTACTGATATAAAGTTTTTAAAAGTTTATAAAAATGAATTCACGTTTTATTAAACAGTGTCATAAAAAAATACAGTGGCATTCGGTACAAGAAAATTAAAATTTCTTCTTTTTTTAACATTGAACTTCAAGGTCTTCTTCAATTATTGCTAAAAACAGAGACTTGTTCGATATAAAAATTGTATCAAAATTGGCTCGTGTTAATTGGACGATGTCCCAAGTTAGCAATGTTACTCACCTTCGCTTGCAGATGTCTGTTCTTCGACAACAGGTAACCAACGAGGGAGCTCTTGCTTTTGGGTTTCTTCGCGACTATCGTTTCCGTCAAATGTCTGACACTTCCTGAAGTGCACATCAGCTTCCTGGGTCGGCCGACCTTTCGCTTCTTCGAAGCGGAACTCGAGCTTGCGACCGTAGGCGCCGGTGACGATGTGTCGTAGCCCATCTATAAACATTTCAATGATTGGAACATTGGAATTACTTTTTAAAATTGAAATATAACAATTTTGGAGGAAAAAATTCTCACTGAGATCAAAAATTGATGGGGTGTTTGTATAAATCATCAAGGTGAAAAGAATTGAACTCACCCCTCCAGAACTCTTTTCATCGTCGTCCTGCGACGTTTTGCTCGCCGGCAACACGGTGATTGGTGAGGCCACCGGTGGAACCGGGATCGGAATGCTGGGTATACTGTCCAATAGTTTAATATGACTTCTGGGTTCGCCCAGTTTCACCAGGTTCACGTTACACCTCGGCATAGCCAGCACGGCTGAGGTCAACGGCGGCGGTGTCCCATCCGGCGATGGTTCCGGGGATTTGTGCGGCGACGACATCGTCTCCAGCATCGACGGCGACGAAAGTGGCCCATGGTCGGAACTGTGAACGATTTTCGATCAGTATCGATCTTCAAAATTACCTTAACGCGTCTACGATACACAGTAGCCGACAAAAGTTTCAATTTTGGAAATCGTTTCTGTGAACTTTTGATCAGACTTCTGATATAACTGGTATCAACAAAAATATAATTATAACTCATAATATTATCCTGGAGCAATATTGCTGTAATTCATAGTATTTTGTGGGGTACTGTGAGCCGTGCCTACCATTTGGCCAAAAATAGTGCCTTAATTTCTAACTCAAAACCTTCACAAGACCGCTCAGCCTGACAACCTTGACAAGATATTAAAAAATGATTGCGGACAACTCCGTCTTTGCGAGCATCTGTCATTTATATTAAAAAATGCAATATTTCCAACCAGAGTGAGAGAATAAAGACACATAAAAAGGATTTACCTCGAAGAGTGACTCTTCTTCCTGGGTCTGCCAGGACTCTTCTTCTCGTCCTTCTTCGGCGTAAGCTTCGATAGTTCCCTCTGCTTCTCCCTGTACTGTCTCTGAATATCAGCGAGCCTGACCCTCATATCGAGCTCCATGGCGTCCATGTTGGGCCAGTCCCCATCGTCGTCGACGTGTCCCTTTCTGGCGATGAACTTCTTCGCGTCCAGCTTGGCCTGCAGGTTGCTGTAATCGTGGCAGTCGCGATGGTCGCCCAGAGACAATCGTCTCTCCATGCCCCCGTGATCCTCCTCTATCATCTCGGACGTTTTCTCGCAGTACATGTCCGCGTCGGAGTCGGAGGCGTTGTCAACGAAGCCTTTTTCGCTGAACGCGGTGTTCTTCTCGTAGTCCAGATTCTTGTAAGGATCGTCGCCTATAGCGTCGTTGTTCAGCAGCAGGACCTGGTCACCCTCGACCGCGTACCGTTCGCAGAACTCCAGGCCCCTCCTGGTCTTCTCCTTAGTCCTGAACGGCTCGTCCTTCTCGGTCTTCTGACAGGGCTCCTCCTCCTCGAAGTCGTTCGTTTTGAACTTCTTCGAGCCCTCGTAGTCCTCCGGCTGGGCGTATTTCCTCTTGTCCGAGGTCTTCTGTTGTCTGTCAGGGTTGGCAGTCCTGCCTAGGTTCAGCAGCAATCTGCCAGCGTGCGATATCTCCTCGGAGCTGTCGAGGTTCAGCTTCCTGGGGACCTTGTCGCCCACTTCCTCCATGAACCTCTGCTCTGCGAGGGCGCATAGTAGGCCCAGCGGGCTGTTCACGTTGTTGTTGTTGCGTTCCGTCTGAGGGGACATCAGTTTGCTCTTGGCGGGCGATTTCTCCAGCTCGCCGACGGCCTGGCCCTCCGGCTTCAGCTGCTCCAGCTGCTCGATGCTGTTCGACAGCAGCTCCAGCCCGCTGATGTCGACGGTGGGCTTCTGCTTGAAGCTGACCGCCCTGGGCTTGAGACCCTGATTGTCAGCCGTGGGGGCGCGTGTCTCTTCGGCTACCTCGAGTTTCCGACGCTTCTTGGGGGTGATGCCCTCTATGCAGCTCGACTGGGTCGCTTCGTACGCGTCCAGAGTCGTCTTCTCCTCCTTCACGACGGCTGGCTCCTTCTCGTCGACTCCTTTGACAGCATCGTTGCCGTTCCTGGCCTCGTTGTTGTTGTTGTTGTTGAGGCAATCTTTGGAGAAGTTCAGCAGCGAGTCGAAGGAGGACTCGGTGGCTGGCGGACACTTGCGAGTTTCTTGAGCGTTCTGAGCCGCTTCCTGTTTCTCTGCCATCTCGCAGAACCTGAGCAGATGCTTCTTCAGACCGTTCTCCGGTCTTCTTGGCGTGATTTCCGGTTGCCTCCTCGCGGCCTTGTCCTTCGAATCGTCCGGCTTCGGAGGCGTCGACTCCTGCATAGCAGCTACCGCGTTCTTCTTCAGCTTCTCCACCACGTTCTCGATTCCAGGGTGAAACTTCTCCACCGTGTGCTTCTTCAACGTGTCAGGACATCTCGGCTTCTCGATCGCCGCCACCGTCTCGCACCTGTACGAACAGTCCTCGAACGGCGATTCTTCAGCTTCCTGTTTGATCACCACTTGTTCCACCTGGTCCTCGCAATCTATACTCGGCATATCGAACGACTTGACCGTGATCTGAGGACGAGGTACCGGTTCTGGGATCTGTACGGGATCCACGCGACAACCGATCTCCGTTTTCGATTCGTTCGATTCTTTCATTTGCGATCTGGTGTCCTTTTCAGGGTCTCCTGTCGCAACGGGCACTTGCCTATGATTCTCCGTCGCCTTCGCGACATCCTCGGCCTGTAAAAATGGTTTTCTTCTGATTATTATTGTCCTCGGATTCGATTAACAAATTTCGATTCTTGAAATTTTTCTTTGAGGTCGTTGGATGATTAGAGGAACTGATTTTTCCATTTTCCGTAGGAACTAGCACGGCGTTTGCTCGAGTCTTTTATATGTAGGTAATATCTTCGTTGCATATGGTTTATCCATTTTTTATTTTGTTAGGTAGTCGTTGGAAATATCTAGTATAAAAACACTTTATATCATCGACTATAAGTATTCGAACACAGTTGCGACTATATTAACACTGATTTGTCTGAATGATTTAAACATCTATCGTTCACTCTTGGTTTTAATTATTTTTTCATATAAATGGCTAGATTAATATTCTATCGAAAGATGCTGAATAATTTTTTTTGTATGTTTCATTTTTTAAATACAGTGTATATTTTCAACGATAGTATTTTTTAATAACATTGTCAATTTAAAACAGTCTTGTTCTGTAATTAATCCTTGAATGGCAGTGTCGGGTTAATTGTGATCGATACGAAAGAATTTTATATATTAAAAAATAATATTTAAATGAATAATATAAATATCAAGAAATGATAAATTGTCTGCAGCGACTATAACCGATTTAGAAATTTCTTAGTCATCGACTTCTTTACCTTATGGGGATACCATTAATGGGGGTATACATATACCTTATTGAGTACAGAAGGGTTAAATATGAAAATAGAAATGTTTGACACTTTTAAAATACTTCAGAATTTTAACACTATGTTTCATGCTAAAATTGTAATAAATATTTCCAATTAACCGTTTGTTAATAATTTTTCTAATCGAACGAAGTGGCAAGTATTCCAAAAATTATTTTTAATCAGCTAAGAGTATTAATATATATCTTAATGAAAATTAGATATTTTATCCAAATATAACTGATATGGTATTCAAAGTATAAATCTTGTTAAAAAAATGAATTTAGAAATAAATCTGAGTAAACAGAAAGTTAACTCTAGGATAACACAGTCACACGCACTTGTTGCCAACAATATCACAAAATCTAATGGGCCCAGATTATCAACCACGAATAAAATACCAAAAAAAAAAAACCATTGGATGCTCACCTCACATTTGTCCTTCGCATCAATCTCGCTCTCCGCAGGGTAGTACCTCTTCCTTTCCTTCTGTCGATCCGAAGAACGATCCCTGGAATGATCCCTCCTCCGTCCAAAGAACTCAAGATTTTCGTGAAAACTGTCACAGTTTTCCTCGGTGATCTCGATGATCCTGGGCCCGTTCTTCGCGTCTCTGCGCGACATCCTCTCGTCCACGACGGCCTCGTCGTCCTCTTCATCGGCTCGAGCCTTGTCTTCGTACTCTCTATCGATCTGTCTGGCCACCACGTGCTCGATCGTTCGATCGATGGACGTGACGCTTCTGCACTCCTTGGTGATCGAGTATTTCGGACAGTCGGCCATGTTGATGACGGTGTTCTCCGCTTTGTCGACCTTGCCGACGATGCTGCAGACGGCCGGGTTCACGGTGGTCGTGGTCGTGGTTATTCGCACGACGTTGCAAACCTTCTCCGGCGAGGCGGCGACGATCTCGAAATTGGTCAGGTTCGTCAGGTTCGTGGTGGTGGTCGTCAGATTGCCGGAGCTCTGCAGCTGGCAGGTGCTCAGATTCTGTTCCTGCTTCACGCAGGCCTCGGCCATCAGCCCGGCCTCTTGGTCCTCCGGGTCGGGCGCGTCCGTCTGGTTCGAGGCGTCCTGCACGCCCACCATTGGGGCCACTTCCGGCGGCTCGATCGCGTGGATCGTCGTCACCTCCGGAGGCGGTGTCAGACAGGACACCGGGGACGTTGCCTTCGACAGAAACGAATTTCGCTGCTACAAGCAGGACATTCGAGGATAAAGTGATCTGGCGAGTCAAGCTGCGGCGAATTTCGACAAAGTTGGACTAAATTCGTCTAGATTCGTTTGTGAACCCTAACTGTCTACTTGTATTGTTGCGAGAATTTGGGATCTTTCAAAATTGTAATACCCTGTCATAAAACTAAAGTTTGCCAGGAACAGATGAGTAGTGCCATAAAAGAATACGTAGGACCAGAATTTAGTACCTGTTGCCAAATATTTCTAATAATTTGTCGCATTTTGGACAAAATTTATTCAATTATATCTGTGTTCAATTTCCGAACTTGCATTACCGCTTAAAAAAAGGTCACTGTATTTTTAAAATCACTGTACATGTCACTGTAATGTAGTTTAATTATACAACCCATTTTTTAAGGAATTTAAATGGTGTAATTTTTCACACAATAATACCCGGCTTTTATATTTGTCTGTTTATTAGTAATTCTGATGTAACTGGCGTTATACTTACTGACTGCTATCTCTTTTTAAAAGGAAGGGTTGTGTTCTTACTTTAGATGCTATAAGAGTTCAATGGCTGTAATAAAAGTACCGTCATTTGCACCGGGCATTGCACTCAGGTAGTTCTTTCAGAGACTTTTACGTTCCGTGAAAATTAAATAACTTAATTGGAATAGTCAAGCATCGAATTTTCGAAAATATTGTGAAGCTGTGTCAGCATTATTTAATAAATACATTTCTAATTACTGCTGAGCTAATGTTACCGTAGTAGTACTACAAACAATTTAAATATTATTTAATATTGGATATCAATGCTGAATTAACAAAAAAATTTTCTTTAAACTCTTTTAATTGAAAACGGTTGCTTAGTCCAACTTTGTTCAAATTTGCCGTAATGCAAGCGATAATTGTTTTTTACTGATTCTACAAAGCCCTAGATACGATTTTCATGTCGATTCGATATTTCTGTAATTTCAAACTACAATAATAACCTAAATCAATATCCTCCAGAATTCTCTATTTTTAAAACTGTTAAACACGAACAAATCTCTTTCACAGCATTAAAAAATAATAGAAATTTTCATTATGACAGTATCCTTAATTTAATTCTTCGACTACGAAAGACGCTTAATGAATTAACTGAACTTTGACTATAATCTTTCTTCTTTTGATTTAACGAAAGATCTCTTTGGTTTCTTATCGAAACACATTACAATCAAAGGGTTAAAGATTGAGGGGTGGGTCGTTGCGGTCCCCATAGAAGGTACAAAAAATATCTTAAATTCAAATCTAAAAATGATAGAAAATCCAAATTGTTGAAACGTTATAGAGGAATCACGAGGTCAACAATGATCCGGTTAGCAATATCTATGCAGATAGCGATGCAAATGGGTTTGCGCATGATTAATACACAATATGCGATTATGCGAATGGTTAGACCGCGCCCAGAGCTTGGAATAATTAGTCAGAGTTTGCTCTGTTCCCTTTCTGTTGCCGGCAGGGTACTGTTCGACGGCAGGGGGTTTGATCGGCAAACAGGAAGGGTAGGGAGACACGCTGGAAAGATGAACTTACCTGCGATCTGCAGTGCGTCGGTTCTGCCTGGCTGATTTGAACCAGTGCGGGCGTGTGAGGGTAGTAGTGCAGGGTAGTCACCAGAGGTGTATCCGGGACCAGGGTGCCGGTCATCGAAGTCACGGTCTGCAACGCCTTCGTTGACTCTGTCGATGCTGTAGGATTCAGAATTCCACGGTTATACGGGAGGTTATTTTCATTGGGGATGCTGCAATTCGTTAACCCTTTAACCGTGATACTGACGCATACAATTGACTGAACCCTTCCCTAAAGAGGCAGAAATAATCAAATATAATTGTATCAGGTGATACAACAAATTTTTCATTTCTTTTAACTTTCTGGTATAGTTGTTCTAAATTTGAATAAATTCTCACCCTCTTGTGCCATTAAGATTGCTATTCAAACCGTGAAACGTTCTAGGGTTTCGAGTGACGTTTGATTAGGTTTTGTTTTAATTTTGATAGTATTTGTCTTTGGTTCTTAATCAAAGTACACTACAGTTAAAAGGTTAACCTATTGGGTGGATGAGATAATTTCAGGAAGGAAAAATATTGTCCAATTGAGTAGGCAAGTTGTAATAGTTATTTTCTTAATTACTAGTCACAGCAAAAGAGTTCATTACAACCAGAAGATCCAATCTTTCTCAAATTTAATATCTCGTTTTCCTGACTTAAACAAACACTTGAAAACACTTGTAACTGTGTAAAAATGTATTATTTTTGAATTCAAAAATCTCCTATGATGAAGGGTTAATAAATTTCAGTCGACAAGATCAGTCGCACGGTACTCACTGATAATTGTGGTAGGACTGGCACCACAGTCTGCCTCTATCTTCACAATAGGCAGAGTACTCTGCTGCTTCCGTTTACTTTCGGTGAGAACCAACCTGGCGCCGCCGATGTCGCTTAGTAGCTGAAGAGAGGGTGGCGGTGGCGGTAGCAGAAGGGGTGGCGGAGCGACGTTTCCATTGTTGTGATTCGAGTAATTTGGCCACACTACGGCTTGTTGCATTTGTTCTGTTAGCAAAGAAAAATTGTAACATTCCCTCTTTCTTCTCCTCTTCAAATATAGTATGTTCCATTCGGGGAAATTTTATTTAATCAAAAATATTAATCAAACTGTACCTGCAGCGTGGATGAGAAGAAGATGACCAGTCGTTGGATCTCTGACCAACTGCAAACCACCCTGAAGCCCGACACCCATTTGTGGAAAACCAACTGGTTCCATCGGCATTGCTATAAAAGTAAATACATCATAGGGTTAACATTATATCGCGATTGCTATACTCGTCGGTCGAATGCAAAGGGTGAAAATCCTTCATTTTGAAGTTCGCCTCGTCAAGGCTGAGAAAGGGGACTCACCTGCAGCTGCAGCTGCAGCGGCCGCTGCAGCCGCGGGGTACTGCCATAAGGTTGGCGGCCATGCGGCCGTGGCTGCGGCCGTGGCGGTGGCGGCACTGGCCGCGGCGCCGATGCTGCCCAACGTGGAATTCAAGCTGGAATTCAGGCTGGAATTCAGGCTGGAACCGAGTGCCGCGTTCAACGAGGGCGCCAGGGCTCCCGAGGGAATGGCTAGATGGGCCGATCTCTCCTCCCCCCCGGCTCCTCCACAATGCACCAGGGTCGCACCGCCTACCGCCATGGCTGTGCTCGTACCTAACAACAGGGCCCAAATACTATGTAATTCTTTTTATTTTTTTGTTTTTCTTCACATCATCGGTTAATATTCAGGCATCTCTTTGAAATACAGTAAAATCTGCTTATACGCTCGAGAATCGACTGATAATTAACTCCCAAACGTATAAACCCTGTCGTGATTCGTGATTCTGATAAATGAGGTGAGTACAGATCGTACGATGATTCTCCGTCTGCAAATGTCTGTGCATTTTAGTTCGTTGTGAATTTTGTTTCTCGACTAAGTAGTAGTCCCTTCGAGTACATGCAATCACTCATTCAAAGTTTGACTTAATTTGACAATAGAAGAAGGACTTTTATCAACATTAAGGCACCGACTTGCAACTTGATCTACTTGCAGGGCTTTCACACGAAATCAGAAAGGGAGGTTGGAATAGGGTGGTTTGTTATAATTTGTTTGCTTACTAAGTTCTTACAATATCAAGTCAAAATTGTTTAAATAACGGAGCCACCTTAATTTGGATTTATCACCTTGACTGCCACATCACCTATATGTGGGTGACACTTGAATTTCCAGTAGAATCAATAAAATTACTATCAAATGTAGTTTTAAGTAACTGCAACGTGGCAGTCAAAATGTTAAAGAATTTTCGATGCACAGCTACCATAATTTAAAACAGTTTATAGTCACTCGAAGAGTGTACACACTTCTTTTGGTACACCCTGTACAATAGAACAAGTGAGTCAATCTTGATGGAGGTTCTTCTTTCTCGTTTCGTACAAAAGTTACGCTCGAAGCTGATAACTTAATTTCAATAAAAATTCCTTGATCCATTGGTAATTAATCATAAGCCAAAATTTGACTATAGGTTCACAAATGGTTCCATCTCGCGAACGTATAACGAGTTCTTACTGTACTTAAGAATTATCAACTTCTTCCGAATACAGCGTCAAAATAGTCCCATTATACCATTTGTGAAGAGTATTATTTAATAAAAATTGAAGTATCGATGCAGTACACCGAGATTTCGAGCGGATTATTAAGAATCGATGTCTTTGGACTATTTTAACTAAAAATAAGTAGTAATAATAAAAAAAAAAAGAAGAACAGAAGAAATGAACGAACGATACGTAGAAATAAGCAGTTTGATTTTGAAAGAGGCGAGCTTCTGCCTCGGAAGAATGATTGATAAGAATAATGAACATACCTGGCAAACAGCTCGTTCGCGTTGCATTTCGAGGAATAACTGAAATCTCAAAATTACATTTAAGAGCCAGAGCACGATCGCTCGCTGGCAGGGCCAGGTTACTTGTTTCGACTTTCGAATTACGAGAGAACTCCGTTTGGGTATGTGAACGCGATTAACGAAACGAGTTAAATAAAAAATTAGAAAAAAAAAGAAGTATAACATTGATTTCGATCGAATTTGATTATGAGCCCCATAGTGAAACGTGTACCGATAAAAGAATATTAAAAAAAAAAAAGAATTTGTGTACGAAACTTGATGCAGGTCCGCCGGATGTATACGAGTTGTCTTTGTACAAATTTGAAAAGAAATGAACCCCCAATGCCCCCTTTTGTGGTATACAATTGGGCAGTAATTAATTATTGATTATGGAAAGTAATTATGGTGATTGTAAATGTTGTTGGAGTTACATTTGATAATCTGTGGTCATTAATTAGTTAGTTTCGATAATTAGTAATTTACTCTTGCTTGAAATTGATGTTGATATTAAAATACTTTGTATGGTATGGAAAATGCACAATTTCTGAATTATTGGTGTACACTGATTACGTTTAATATTATCAAAACACTACCCCTTTGTACACAACTCGTATCCCTACAAGCGACGGCCCTGATTCCACGATCCTCAGCTTCAGATCTGCAATGAACTTATATTTTATAGAAATTTCAATTCTTAATTCAATGAACTAAACTTTCAACTCGTGGCAAATGATAATCGGATGCTTTAATGAATCAATGTTGTTTCATGGTGACGGTGAAACTGCATCGACTATCTATTCGATATTTCCACAAAGTTACTATTTAATTCAATCATCTGCTTTAATCCTTGAGCGACAAGTCTATCGATTATAATCGTCCTGTAAGTTCTGAAACGATATAATACAATATAATGTCTCTAAAATATTTCATACCAGTGTTTATTATTTACATTAACAGTGGAACTACTTCAAATTTATTTAACATTACAAAACTTAAATAAACCAAGCTCCATGCAACGTTAATTTAACTTTCTATCTTAATATCGGTAGTTCTATTGTTAATAACAGTCTAGCGTTCAAAGTTTGATTTTTTTGGATAAAAATCGTATGGTTTGCATAAGAATTTGACGTGCAATCTCAGGGTACTTTCTTCAAGGGTGAAAATCATATTTTCAGGGAAAGTGAACCACGAAGGTTCTCCCTAAGAGCTAATAGTATGTTTACCGCGTGTCAAGCTCATCCCCTGCCCTCCCGCCCCTCCACACCTATACAAGTTGCCATTTTATCTGGCCAGTAACAATGGAGTGGTGTACCGAGTATACTCTTTCAGCATTGTACCAGAGGGAATAAGTGACGGCTACGACGGAAATTCCTGTCTTCCTGTCAGACACACCGCTCTCCGTCCTCGTCTATCTTCGCCCGTCCTTATCATTCGTATTTCAATTACAGAAACAACGTTATCCACGATCGATTCGAACGATCATCGAACGCCCTATCAAATTATTCCTTTCGTTAAAGACCCATTGACTGAAGGGTTGAAACGCGACCCGATCTCCTATAAGGCGATACGTTAACCGTGTTATGGAGGGGCTGACATACTGAACGAAATAATACTTGCATCCACACATCGTGGAAAAGGTCGATATCGTGATCCGAACGAAAAAAAATGATTCGCCAGCCCGGATCCATCGTCTGTTTCTACGGAACGACCCCCCCGTTAATACGGCGAGGGGGAGTGGCAAAGGGTGGCCAGTCGCGCGAAAAACTATCGATATTCCACAGGTTGCGATTGAATATCATCCGATAGAGACCGGGAACAATCGACAGAGAAACTGCAGACGTTCGATAATTACGATAGAACGCGTTCGATCAGGGGGAAAGACGAAACGGGAATAGAATCTGAGAGGAAAGCACCGGTGTTTCAAGCGATCCGTGTTCGTTGCATGCATGATTCACGACAGATTCGTGAAATGCTAGGCGAGGATCGACTGGTATCGGTTAAACCTTCAACTTTAAATCTTTCGAACTGGTTATGATACGGAATCATGATACAATATTTTTCTTTTTCTTGGGACAAATTAACCCTTCGCGCTCGAGTGGCGCCTCTAAGGCGACACATGTATTTATATTAAAACATGTTTCGAGTCCGAAGGGTTAAATTCATTAACCGCTATTATTATTATGGGACAGAGGTGAAAATCTTGAAAAATCCGCGATAAAATGAATTGGACTAAAATATCTGTTCAGACATAACTTAAAAATTGTTCGAGATACTTTAATTGTGAACGTAGAACGCAGGTGGCTCTAACAGCTCGATCACCCACTCTCAAAGTTCATTAACTATAAAACTGTGCCTCCGACTCTGTTCGTAGCGGTCGTTGTAATATAATGAAAATTATACACGAAGGAAGAGGCTCGTTCCAAATAATGAATATTTAAACAGAACGTTAATTAATTTATCCAGTCGGTTCCTTATCGATATCTTTCCTTCTTGAAGCTATCAAAAGTTTCCTCTTTACTGGTTTATCGCGAGTTCCTCGCCGTCACGAACAGCGCCGAGTATATTATCCGCTCGTACGCATATGCGTGTACCACTTATCTTCGGGGATCATGCACCTGCTGTAAAAATGGAAGCTAAATTTTACGACGCGATGCACAAATCCTTTAACCGAGCCCGTGGAACGCTCGCCGCTACGTCAACTTTGCCCGCTTTCAATATTTCCCCTCGTTTCGGGGATGAGAAAAGAAGGTATTCGTAGGTTTATCAAAAATCTTATTTTCGTTTCTCTGTTCAACTTTCAATAGGCTTTGAAGTCCACAGAGGGTTAAAGTACGAGTCAGCTTTGTGAAATTTGAATCGTAAGGGGTTAATTAGAATGCCTGACCAGCCCCAGTCTCTCCTATCATTTGCGAGTTTCTTAACCAACTACCGTTCTGACTGACAGTCGGCTGCAAGAACCACCTTAAGGTATCGATGTCAATGGAAAAATGGTATCGTTAGAAGAAACAGTGACGCAATGAATGCGCGTTAAGCTCGGCACACGGAACAATACCAGCGCAAGGTGGAACAGGTATGAAAAGTAATTAGCCTAGAATGAATTTTTCTAGCCGGGTTTATGCACACGCGAATGTAGTCGTCCCTGAACGTTTATTGCGTATCAAATCGGATAAAAGCCGCGGGAGAGAAACATTCCTGGCCGAGGTTTTTCTCCGGCTCCGCTCGAGGGGGAACATCATCGATTCCAGACGAAATTTATTTCGGCGTGAGGCTTAAAGGTACCAGTAGCTGATCAATTAGTATCGGAAAATGTTCAATGTGAAATATTGTATAAATAATTGAAATAATTTTAATTAGACATTTTTGAATCAGGAAGAGCAATCTTTGTTTTCAATCAATTTAACTTTTATTATTTTAACAGCGTTATGAATGAACAAATAATATTTTAGTGGAACAATCGATAATATTGAAAAAGCAATTAAAAATGAAGTGTTAAGAAGAGGCAATATCTTTTTCAAAATATCTTTTTCAAGAATTGATCAACTACTGGTAATTGTATCTTATATCAAATGAAGGCTGCATTTTAGTTCAATCAAAACTATATTAACACTTTGACTGCTGGAGTTGTTATAAATTTCGTTCAATTAATACTTTGTTATTTCTATTATTCATAGTTTCGAGTATCCAGAGGGAATACCTTCGACTAAATAAATAAAAGAATTCTCGATAACTTTATATACGTGGGAATACTTTCGACTAAATAAATAAAAGAATTCCTAATAATTTTATATAAGTGGAAATATCTTCGACTAATTAAATGAATGAATTCTTAATTAACTTTACATGAATGGCAATGCTTTATAAAAATTCAAGTGTTACTTATATATAGATGAAGTGGCAGTTAAAGTGTTAATTGGTCTCTGATTTATTATTTATTAACAGACTTCAGATGAATAAAATGTCTCCTACACGTCATTGTACACTTCAATATCATAAATACATGACGAGCTGGAGACACCATTTAATCTCAATGTCAATTTTTCTTAACATATTCAGCCCTGGTGATGTCTTAAGACATCAGACTGAGTATCTATCGTCCGGATGATATATTGAGACATCACCTTAAGGAAGTCACGATATAGCAAGGTAGTAAACTCGGTCTTGCAATAACCTTTCACAGGCAAATCTATGTTTTTCTTTTACATTTCGTACAAAGCCAATTTGTTTTTGATTTTCTGATTATTTGATGCTTTAAAAACATTCTGAAATACTGATCCAAGGGGATACTATGTTACCTTGCCTATGAAAAGTAATAATTTAAAGAACGCAGGGATTTGAGATCTTCAGGGTCATGTAAAAGGGTATTTAACCCTTTAACGTCTAGTGTTTACGTCCATTCCCTCAATCTGATTGCCAATATTTTCAGAAATTAATGCCAATTATTTGCTTCAACGATCAAAATTAACAAGTTCATTTCGATTTCCAAATAAATCAAAATTACCTGCTCAAGGTTTCGTACTTTAGGTTGCAAAATTTATAGAATGTTTTAAAAATTTGTTTAGGAAAGAACAGAATTCGTGGTAATTTTGAATGAAAACCAATTATGTTCTTCCTCCTACGATTTAAAAGATTTCGTGCCGAGATTAAATTCCGAGGGTGAAATTCCAGGTCAAAGGGTTAAGGGCTACACCTGTCAGACAACTTCAAAAAATCACTTCTCGTTTGAGAATTTTTTTC
Organism: Anthidium xuezhongi; assembly: GCA_022405125.1. NCBI lineage: Eukaryota > Metazoa > Arthropoda > Insecta > Hymenoptera > Megachilidae > Anthidium > Anthidium xuezhongi. The sequence goes on from CM039649.1 coordinate 4,923,408, forward strand.
TAGATAATTATTCGGCGAAATATTTCAATCTTTTTAGAGGACATACAACTAACTTTGACCTTTATTCCTGAATTTTTTTAATTAAAAATGCTACAAAATGGCAGAGTTATTCGCTGTCCCTTGAACCACGTGCATGGAATACTGGCTGTCATTGTTACTACGGACTGGAATGCATAAAATTAAAAATTCCTTCGGATTTACAAATAAAAATGTACCATCTACAATGTACCATAAGATTACTTCGATACGCGAATTATTCCATTCTCTGCAACGGTTTGAAACTGATTGTCTGCTGTTAAAGACATTTCCTCTTTGAAATATCACTATCCCCACAATTCTTCAAATTTCTCCAAAATTCTGGGCTGCAAGATAGAAAACACATTTTTGTTCACAAATCAAAAGAAATTTTCGACTTTCCTCAATCCAATCCCTATCAGCGATGACGGCTGGAAATAGACAAAAATATCGAACAACTCCGCCATTTTGCAACGTTCTTAATTAAAAAAATTCCAGTACAAAGGCGAAGGATAGATATATATTCCCTGAAAAGATCGATACGGTTCGTTTGATGATTACCCGGAAAAAAATTCCCGAAGGAACTCAACTTTTTGACACCCCCTAATTTAGGACCTCGCTGCATCGCGATCTTCGAGATCTTTGGGTAGATCTTCGACGAGGGCTGAATGTGTCGACGAAAAGGGGGTCACGTGGCCGGTCGAGAACGGAAATACAGATTTGAACTTACCCAGATTGTCTGGTTGGAAGTGATGATAACTCGCGTGATGCGAGGTGTGGTGACTCAGGGAAACATTGCGCATCGAGGTCGAAGTTTCCTGGTGCTGCGACCTTTGTCTGGCCACCGCGATCCCGACCGGGACACCACCGGCCCCCGCGTTCGACACCACGATCCCTGAAACAGAAAGTTGCAATGCGTGCTCGTTACTTTGTAAATGATTATTGGGTTGCAAGGACACCAATTAACTGTCCTGGCCAACATTTTGATAGAATTGGGGAAAGTAAGAGTAGAAAATTATTTGTTGATTATTGCAAACGTATTGTAAAAGAGACAACAAAATTTGACAATTTTTATATTCTATTTTCCCAAACCTTTGTCATCCCTATTTCTAATTTAACTCAAATGTATAATAAGTATATTTTCGTAATAATATCAAAGTGTTAATACCCTAATTAGGATATTCAAAAAGCTCCTGTACAGCCATTACGGTGTATCGCGTTCAGAAGTGCAGCGAAGGGTTAATAATTTTCTGACATCTGCAAATATCGTTGAGGAGTGTACGTGTTAGATAGTGTAATCGGTATGTCCCGTGCAGCTTTGCGCCATATATATCCCTGAAAGTTGTAATCTGTGCGCAGCCAAGGAATAGTTACCAAAATACAGTCTGGCCCAACAACTCTGTCCACTCGGAACGTTTCAAAGTTATTTTCAGTATCGCGAAACGAAATTTCCACGGAATAAAAAGGAATTTACGTGCCTTTTTTTCACAACCCATCATTTCATAGCCAGAATTAAAGAAGGGTTAATAACCTTTCGATAAGCCATCGATATAAGGCTCGTAGACAGATATAATAAGTTTTAACGGGCTGAAAGTGTTAAGGGCAACACGGTGGACAACGGGTTAAAAAAAAAAGTTACGTGTACAACCCAACGAAAGGATAGAACGCACGGGTTGAGACTTTTTCGAGCCACGCCTTGTGTTTGTGTCGCCATGCATGCCACGCACCTCCTACTTAACAAGATCGTTTCCCCCCTTCCTCCCTCCCTCTATCATTATTTTCCTACATCTTTCTCCTCCGACCGTTCCTACCCTGAACCCCACTACTCTCCTCTCCACCCTTCTTCGAGTACATTTCTTTTTTCTCTCTCTCTACCGGTCCTTATTCCGGTGTCTTTTCGACAGTCTCTCCCTTTGCCGGTCTTATCTCGGACCACTTTCCACCGCCATCGAATCGATTACGATATCTCGTGGTAGAATACTGCCACGTACAGTTGGCTCCCGTACAACGCGGTCGCACGAGTTCGCGTTACAGGAGAACGCGTTGCGTTCTTCCCGATGATATCTTGGAAAATTAATCGTTTCGACAATAAAACCCGAGCCGTGGAGTGAAACGTTTTTGTTCGAACGGACGGTGAAATCAAATATTTAACGATATTTTGTCATTTTTAGTATAATTCGAGTAATTTTTAGTTGGGAAATTATGACGAACCTCGTTTATTTGTGGAAACGAACACGCGGTACTTTTTTTTATTCAACAGCCGAGATAAAAGAGGAGAGTATTGAATAACATGCGAATCCACCAAATGGAGATTTGATATTGTTAAGAAATGGAAGTAATTAACAATGGAAATAACTTTGTTACAAAGAAAAAGTAGACTAATTAGTTGTTTCAGAGCTTAACATTTCTTTTTGTTTTATGTAAATTGAACAGGAACAGACATTAATCTATCATTTCCAGGCAAACGAAAAATTATTGAAAAACCAAGAATAGTACTTTTATTTATTCAAATTTTTGTCACTATTTGTTAATATTTCCTTCAAATTCTTAGTTCCATATCAAGATTAAAACTATTGACTCCAGTTACTATTCTCGTCAAAGCTTTGCTAAATTACAAAATATTAACCCTTTCCACTCACCTGTCCCCTCTCAGAGGATAAAACAGAATGCAAACGACTTTTAAGGGAAATATAACTAATTTCCCTTCTAAATATAACCGCTAGTTTGAAACTAAATATTTCTGAGTTGCTGTTAAATAATCTGAACAAAGGGTTAATTAAAAGTTCGCAAAGGCCAAGAAAGCAAATTTTGTATAATTCAGGCTGGAAACGATTAATAATAGGAAAAGAGATGGAATAGTGTGACCTATACGGAAAGTTCGAGCAGCTACGAGCGCGCGGCGGTTAACGAGGGAACAAGTCGGCGCTTCTATTTCTTTCCTGTCACAGGAGACCCTTTTTGTCCGCGAATTCACGCACACGGATCGTGCAGACGTTCGAAGGGAGCCCTCGAGTAGCTTCCACTCGGCGTGCTCGATCTCTCATTGGTCGGTCGCGGTTAACATTCAACCCTTTAGTTTCCTCCCCCTGCTTGCGTACCCGCCGCAGAAATTAATCGGCACGCGGGAGCCTCGATCCGTCTGGGCGGTACCGTGTTTTATTTCTTTTCTCTCTCTCTCTCCCCCTTTCCCCCCAAGAAGTCCTTTCGTGCCACCCGGTTGGCCAAAGACATTAACCCTTAGACAAGAAGTCAAAATCGAAAGAAGACAAACTTTTGTATACTTTTGGAAAAACTTTTGTATTACTTTTGTAATACTATCATTTCTATCAATAAAATTTCCATACGAAACAATCACTTATCCGATTAGAAATACCGGTATCAGGTACTGGAGATAAAAATACTCGTTTAAAATTCCAAATAGCAAGTTCACGTGGCATTCGATGCATAGAAGTCGCGTGGGTGTTGGAATTTTTGTAACAGCCTGTACGGTCGAAGAAATTTGAATAAACTGACTCACCATTTTCCGATTTCGAAGAGACAGGCTCGATTTTCACGGAGGTGGTGGTGGCGTGAAGGGAGGTCGAGACCTCGGCTACCTGGCAGGGCACGGATCCCATAGGTTCCCTTTTCACCATACTGTTACCGCCATTGTTGTTCCCGTTGCAATTCGCGTCCTGACCGTTCCAGGACGAGGCGACGGGAAGCGTCCTGCTGCAACCCGCGTCGGAATGTACGGTCTTGGTCTTTCCTGAAATTCGAAACAATTACGATGGAAAATGTTCCGACTCTGACAGGAACACGAAATACATTCAAATTTTCAAAAATAATCAAACGGAAGAGTCGCGAACGATAATAAAAATGATTCTCAACGAAGTTAACAATCGCGCGAATAATGCCGGCAGTAATTACGTGAGCAACAATGTGTAAAAAAAAATAAAATAACGGGAAAAAAAGGAGAGAAAAGGGCAATCTTGATCTTATCATTTGTGCCACCAAGCGTGGCTACGTCAGAGCAATTATAATGACTCTCGGCAGAATTCATCCCCCTCCTACACCATTATCGAGCCACCGTACTTAACGATCCGAATCTTTTCTTTCATTTTTCGCATAAATGTTCTGAAACATAGAATATTTCCAGCAAGGACACAAAATCGAGGGAGCGTTTTCGTTCTGAACGGTATTTGTCGATAATTATGAAAATGGTTCGAGTTACGGACTTTGTAAAACAACTTTTTTAATGCTGTATCATAATGAGATTAATATTTTTTAACCCTAGAACTACTGAGCAGATCAAAATGACTTGCTACGAGTTTCTTGTTTTTAAATTGTAAAATTATTTAAACATACTTTTGTCCAAATGTATGCTTTCTAAATTTAAAAAACTTTCCTGATTGTGAACGCTTATCTCAGCAAAAATCGTGAAAACTTGGTTACTCGCTAAACACTCGCTAAACGGTCTAGAACACGTGTTGGCAGTTTTGTTCGCAGGCCGAATCTCGATCAAAGCCGATGAAGGGGATCGTTTTCTCGGTATTTTCGTGCGATTTACCATGCAACGAATGGCGGGCCACAAAAGTCGTGGGAAGAGACGAGCGTCGCCACGTGGTGGACGAGAATGAATGATGAAAACGAAGCGTAAAACTGACTTGGCCGAGGAGACGCCAAGGATAAACTGGCGGACAGACTCTTGCAATAAATATAGAAGGGGGAGAAATCTTGCGTAAGCTTGTACATCTTTCTCTCGCTCTTTTTTTACATTTTCCCCGTCCCCTCCGTTCCTCCTCTTTTCCCAACCCACCCCGCGAAAGCTCCTCCGCGACGTCTTTTGTCGTCCTTCCTGGCGCTTCTCGCAGTCGGCTCGATACGACCCACGCGGACATCACGAAATCTTTCCAATCTTAACCGTGCACCCTTCGATTTTTCAGGAAACACGATTACTGCGTCGTTTCAAATTAAATTAAAGTTTAAAGTTCGAGGAAAATGAATATATCCGAATATATCCGAGCGCCCCACCGGTATTTTTAACGCAAAATGAATAACTTGCAATTGTAAAGAATAATACCGAAAAATTGTATGATCAATTTCGAAACGTGATTGATGACATAAAAGTGTCTTGAAATGGCAATCACCGTGCGTCAGTTTAAAGCTTAAAAGCTAACAAAAATGATCGTATAAGGATCCTTTGAATTTGTTATCATCTGTAATAGTTGCACAATTTTTTGTTATCAACTCGTTTGCTCTGCTTATTAATTTATTATACAGTGAAGGGGGAGTTTCTGTCAGAATTTCATGACATAAAAGTGTCACCAACAAACATCTATAATATATCAAATTAAAGCTTAAAGTCTACTGAAAACGTCTACGTAAAAATATCCTCGATATTGCTTCTACAAAATTTGCTACTGTCATTTGTAACAATCAATACAAGAATAATTGCAACACCTTATCACTTGATCATTCCTTTGAAGAACAAAAGTGATTCGTAAATTAATTTGAAGAAAAATGAAACACGTTGTTTTTTTTTTCACTATCTCGGCGTTGCGGCATGAAATCGTCGCTACGAATAAACCGTACGCTAAGAAGCTGATTCCATTCGCTAGGAATCAAATGCAAAAATGGCTTGCGTAACGAACGTGATTCGTTGAAGCGTTGAAAAACGTCTCATTGAAACGACAACCGTGAAGTTTACATTGAAATTTAACAGTCGGCCAACCCTACAAGGTAGCAGCCGTCAATTGCGTAAGCGACAGTGAAGCTCGGATGTTTCCTGCTTTACACTCCGATGCAACTGGACCAAGATTTTATCGCCTTCTCGGTCACCTCGTAGGTATTTCGTTTTATACGAAACATTTAGTGATTTTGTGACTAGCCGAGATACAAAAATACTTGGAGCATTAGTATTTCGAATGCGCGTATATAAAGTGATATCTGGATGTTTCAGTAGTTTCAGAATTGTGAGATTTGAAAATTTTAGGATCAAAATGTCTTATTATTTAGGTATTCTGGATATTTTAATACCTAAAATTAAAAAAGAAAATTCCAAAACTGGAATCAATCGTATCTGAATTACTCAATTAAACTGTACATACCACTACTGTTCCTGCAGACGCATGGCTGCCTGTTCGATTTGTTCTCCAATTTCACAGGCTGACCTTGACTGGACAGGAAGGCCTCCCGCTTCTTGCCGCCGGCCTGGACAACCTGGTTGCCGGTCTGGCCACCCTGCACCACCATCGTGCTCGTGGTCGAGCTCGTGGGGCACGAGGTACCATTCACCGTCACCGAACATCCGGTTGTCGAACCTGTCGGCGACTGGTATTCCTGGAGCAGCACTCCCGTCGTCGGCACCACGTTCCCCGTCGAATTCGGCGACGAGAAACTGTTTATCGTTAACGTGGGCGCGTTTCCGGTCACCAGCGACAGTTGAGGCGAGAAAGTGTTTTGATGCAGTCCTCCTGAACAAAATTATCCAAAAATTAATCTCTTAATCCCGTTTCTTTTTATTGATTTTTATTGAATTATGAGCAATTTTGGAAGTGACCGACAGTTCGATCGGTGTCAAATGACAATTTTATCATTGTTTCAACACTCGAAATATTATAATCGATTTAACGTTTGAAGTATCGCGGTTCGTTTAATATTTTTTTAATATCAAAGCAGTTTCGTAACAAAGCGTGTTTGCGATTCGGCTGGCTGGAAGTTACTCGACCGGAAACACCGAATTGGCTGGCAATCGTTTGACGATTAAACTCTTATCGGACTTGTTGAATGCATTACTTTCATTCGGTGATCTGTTGCGATCGACGAAGTTGAGAACGAGAAAAGTTTTCGCCGACTTTGAGAAATCTGTGATCATGCTTAAGAAGATGGGTCGCGTGATTGAGAGTTCCTTTTTATAATATGATTGGACCGCTTCAGAACTTTCCAAGGGTCTTTATTTATCGAAATAACAAAATAGGATAATGTGATTCTAATAGAATTGAACAGATTCAATGTACGGACCTTCCAGGTCCCGAATTTCGTTCAAAATGAAATATAACGTATTTGCACGTCATCATTTTGCACGTTTCGAAATTATATAAAAAATAAGTTAGTTATATTTCCCTTAATAAAAATCGGCTTACATTTGGACAAAAGCATCCTGATAAATTTTCAAACGTATCAAGGCGATACAAGTTTATTTCATTACTCAATATCCTCGAGCCGAGGCTCTCTTCAAGGTTCAAATCATACAATCAATTGCAAGAAGAAGCTTTATCGCAAACCTCGGAACCGATTCGTTTGTCCGGAGAAAACGTTCTTTGGAAATCCGTTCCAAAGTTTGTTCGAAAGTACTCACCGTGATGAAGATGATGAAGACCGGTGAGATTGAGGGTGTGCTGGGTGTGCTGTGTGTGTTGAGTGTGCTGGGCATGGTGCAGGCTGCCAACGTTCACGCCAACACCCTGAAGGCTGAGCGCCTGTTGACCAGGAGGAGCCAAATTGGCCAAATTCTTAGCCAACAGCTCGAGCTGCGTCACCGGCACGGGGCTGTAGGGTGAACCAGGGGGCGGTGTGGGAGCACCCCAGGTGTAGCCACCCACGCCAACCCCGACAGCCGCGGAGAACACGCTCTCTGAAACTGCAGAATCCGACGATTAGTCGATCTGTTCCTCTTTCACAGTCACGATGGCCGACGATGAATCGAAGCCAATTATTTTCACGGTTTACAATATCCGAGGGAATTTCGTCTTTCAACTGCGTACACGAATCAGAAGAGGTATTCTTGAATTTGTTTAACAAAATATGACAAAAATGAACATTATTAGCTTACAACTTGGTATTGATTAAAAATTATAAGTACTTAAATCATTCTTTTAACCCAGAATTTTCTTTTTTAAATAAAACAATAGATAATTAAAGAGCGTCTAATCTTTTGGACTCACCTGTTCGTTCTACAAACGATTCGCAGCATGAAAGAAGGAGAAAGATTTTGAAAATTAAAATCATTAGTTTTCAATTTTACATGTGTCTAACAATAATCTACCAAGTAATGAATGTTGCGAATTAATAATTGTAAATATGTACGATATCCTTCATAATATTTTCAAAATATCAATATACCTGTAACATGATGGATCTAATCGGAAATACGATACACGTAAGTGACAATATGATTGACAATTGATTTCAGCAGTGTTGACACTCGCATTTATTAACTCATAACATGCATCAATATTTAAATTAATGAAACGAACATGTTTCCACAAATATTTCAAAGAATTTTCAAGTTCAATTATCTCAAAAACCCAGCCCCGTATAAAAATTGTTATTCCGCATAGAATCATCCCCTTCGGTTACAGGATCCCCATGGCAATTGTGTGAAATTGTAAAATAAGAAATCAAAACGCCTAATCCACTGATCCCAGAATAAGTTACCGTCGAAGTAGAAATTTTTTTATCACCAAGGGGTGAAGCTAGAGCCTCTTAGGCCGCGCGTATTCTTGCGCGTTCCTTCAATCTATTTTCTCGTCCTTTTTCTTTCTTTCTTTCTTTATTTTTTTTTATTTCGCCTGCACGTGTAGACACAGGGTCGTTTTGGATTACACTTCGGACAATGAGGTCGTTAAGGGCGTGCGAAGGAAGCGGTCGAAAGACGAAGCTTCGCCACCCTCGCGCTCGTTCCCTCTCCGTCGAACGAACGGCTGCGGCCGAAGGGCTTCACAATCAGCATTTGGTCAAGCGTTTCTCGCCCTGACCCCCCCGCCCTCCGCCCTCATCCCCTTTTTCGAATGCCGGCCAAGAAATAGAGAAAGAGGGAGAGAGAGAGGAAGTGTTTCGCAGCGGAGGGGGCCCTCATTCGCCCGGTTTAATTGCATAATTGCGCCATTGTGCCGATGCGTAGGGGCCCGTGAAAGGCCAGCCCCCGTCGGCCGGCACTCGAGATGAGAAAAAATGTCGAACACCCGCCCCCTTCGGGCCGCTTTTCAACCTGGACGTGTCCGCCAGGTAGCCAGGAATTCGAAACGTACCACCGAGGCATTCTCGCTCGCGAATCTAATTAGTCGAACAGGGGGCGAAAGCTCATCGATCGAACCCCTTGACCCTCTTTCAACACGACTTCGATACACGGCTCCGACTCGTGGAATCGTAAGGCGGGACGTTATCCTTTTGGGACCGGGGTCCTGGCAGACATTTTTGTAAATGTTTGAAAACGGAAGGTACTAACTCTGTCTGGAACCGAATTGTTTTTATGGAATTGTTTTAAATGTTACTTTCATATCTGTAAACATTGTATGATAGTATGAGACAAAATTGGAATTAATTAACACGTGGTGTCTAATTAACACGTCATTTGATCTAGGAACCTTCAAAATCGAAAAATGACATTTCTTTGCTTTTGAAATAACCGAATGAAAAAGAAATAAATGAGAGAAAGAAAACAGGGAGTTTGCACTTTTACGCAATCAAGGGAATGCCTAACGCGTTTCCGTTGCCCTTAATCTACCCCCGAAAATTTCCCATTATCTGTAAGCAGCTGCAGCAGGTGAGAGACTCAGCACGCGTCGGACAATCATTAATGCCGGGGCGCGTACTATTTCATTTAGATCACATCTTACCGGACAAATTATCGCCACGCACGTGTTTGAAGAGTCACCCGGATATAAAGCTGTTTCGAGACTCTTCGAAAGTCTCGATGTCCAATGGAACAGCTGCCCGAATTCATTTTTCCCCCCCTCCCACCCGGAAACTCTTCTCCTCGGTCAAAATGTTCTATCTATTTCTTAGTTGTTTCTTAAATACGAAATATTCTTTAAAGCAAATTGAATTATTTATGTCATTTTATTAAATCGAATAGTATTATTAATTATTATTTCAAATAATCTACATACTACTCGAATGAAATATTAATATTTCTCGTATCATTTTATTTAAGTTGAATAAAATTTGAAATATTTATCTCGTCAGATATTATCCAACTTTAGTAAAAATGCAGGAGAATTTTTTACAACACGAATTCGTACGTGTAACTTATTTGACCGCGTTACGCGGGAGTCTGCTGTACTTAAAATCTCGTTTTTGTTTATTATACGTGTAAGGGAATAAATGAAAATAGAAACAGTTGGAAACTCACCCTTGTGTGTTGTCGCGTGATAAGCTCGTGCAGGTGTGGGTGGTCCAGGGGTGGCGGGAGTCGCCGCGACGTAACTACCCCCGCCACCCCCAGGGAATAACGAGTACAGCCCGTAACGGTTCACACCTGTAACATCATTAAGAAACTGGATAAAATTTTCATTTTTCTACATTACAAAATTTCTAAAGTTTAATCTTTATTGTACGTATATATTTATTTTTATTTCTTTTAGAGAAAAATATTTCAAAATATTTGTGCAAGTAAATTTTCAAATTATTTCTCTTTTATTTTAATTCTTAACGCAGGTAACGTTTTTATATCATTATATCACGAAAAGTGAAACAAAATTAATGGATAAAAATGTAAATAATTTACGTCTATTATTGTTTGCTTAGAAATAAAGATAATGAAGTATACCCCATTAAAGTTAAATAATTAATTATTGGATTTATCTGCCAAATAATCATTTGTAAAACTATCACGTAATGTTAAATATGGTTCAGAAAGATTGAAGTTCTTGATTAATTAGAGAATAAATTTTAAAAAATTGTGAATAGCCTTAAGAATATATCAGAATCGTTATCCTATTTACTTGAAATTAAAAATAAGAAATATCAAAAGGAAAAAAAAACTTTGCCGAAACCCGGGATCGAACCAGGGACATTTAGATCTTCAGTCTAACGCTCTCCCAACTGAGCTATTTCGGCTCTTGAGATTCCCGTCCTTCTGTATCGCACTTGTACTGATATGGATAGAAAAGAACGGATAAAAATTACGCAACCCTCGTTTGCCGAAACCCGGGATTGAACCGGGGACATTTAGATCTTCAGTCTAACGCTCTCCCAGCTGAGCTATTTCGGCGGATAAAAAGTATTTTTTGCAATTACATTGTACCGAACTATTATACATAAAGTAATATAAATTTTAACAAATTTCCATTTTCGATATACATTTATGCCTTTCAATTATTTCATGTACCACTTCAATAATTAAAATGTCTTCTGTTATCAATGGTTTTAACGCATCAACGTCTAAGTACCTGAATACATTTTTTCTGAGTTATTGCCGAGGTACAAATATTTATAATACTTTGTTGAAAAAATATTCAGATTCCAAGGATTTTTCATTCATAAATTTATTTATAGATGCATCCTTTGGTAGGTTTCTTTGAAATATTAATCAACGTTAATGAAATCGGAAGAAATGTGTAAATTCTAGTATTTTTTATTTTACATAAAAATTTATTGCACAAAAATTGTGTTCATTCTTAATTGCCATTTAAAATCTCACTAAACTTTAAAATACCTGGATCTAATTGATAAATGATTTCATATTAAAAATGATAATATAATTAATAGTAATTCCACTGTTAATAGTAATAAAACAATAAAAATTGTGATAAGAAAAAAGAAAAAAAAATATATCCTACACATTGCCGAAACCCGGGATTGAACCGGGGACATTTAGATCTTCAGTCTAACGCTCTCCCAACTGAGCTATTTCGGCCGCTGGAAAACGTGTCGGTATAACCAAGTTCCACGAAGTTATAACATTCTAAATACCCTTTAAATAACTAAACATATTTTTTAATAGATACTTATATTTTCAAGATCTAATTACATATCATTTGAAAATAAAATTAGTCTTCTTTCATTTGCAATTTTAATTTCAATTTTTATTTAATCCTTAACTACTATGGTCTTGGATGTTTTTAATGTACAATTTTGATTTTTTATTTAAGAAGATAATTAGAGAATTAAATCTACCATTGCCTATTTTTGAACAGAATAACAGTAGACTTCTACTTGTACATCCAGCAGAATATTATTTCGAGAACACCATAAATATTTTAAAAATACTCATACAGTTTTCACATTATTTATAATGAACACTAGCAACATGAATTTTCAACAAATTGATAACAAGACTAAAAGAATTGGTATACAACTGATCAGTAAATTGGTAATATTAATCAGAAGAAAATTTTACCACCCTCTTATAACATCGAAAGATTCACGGATTAAAACAAAAATGATCTAGATATAAGTTTAATTTTATTTTTCATTTGCAACATCATGAATTATGTAAAAACGCGTGCCCGTGTATAACGCAAATGAATATGAATGGATAATGAGTTTTATAAATTGCAAAATTTGCGATGCAGCAAACTGAACATCCCGTATTTTCTTTGAAATCACAATTTTGCATTCCATTTCATAGGATTTTCGCGATTTTCTACTCGTACCGTCAGTTGTAATTAATCGTACATATATTAATTTATACGCACATACAATAATTGAAAAACTGAACAATTATTATGGTCATTTATCACTTTTAATATTATTCATGATCTGGGCACAAGATGTGCTTTCAATGTTTATCAAATATTGATCAAATATAATATTAATTGCTACTATTTCATATTTACATAAAAAGAAAGATAATTCGAATTTTAATTTCCTTAAATAATTACATGTGTGCACAAAATGACATTTGCTAATAATTTGATCCCAAACCAAATATGTATTCGATTTGACTTTTTTATAACAATAAAAAAGGTGAAATTCCATATGACAACCTATTTTTGAATAGTAACATTATGGTAGTTTTAATTGAAACAAGCATGACTATACCTTGACTGTGAGCCGGTGCAGGGGTGGCAGCCAGGGGTGGAATACCCTGGGACTGTTGACTCGGTGGTTGATTGGACTGTGCAGGCGCCAAGGGCCATAGGGTTGCTGCCGCGGCAGGGCCGGACGTCTGTTGAGCCCGGGCACCCGTATCGCCCACGGGACGATCCCCTGTCCCACTTTGGGCTACGGGAGGGACCAACATCGAACCTCCCCCTCCCGAGGCTGAAAACAATACCAACAAACCTATTAGCAAACCTTTTAAATCCTGATGATCACTTTCAACGTTCCTTAAAATCAGAGGATAGTAAATCCTATTTTAAAGTAAGGGTTTATATTACTACTATTTATTATAAATAATACACACATAAATAAAGAAGCAAGTAATGAAGAACTAATAGTGCAAAAAGATCACTAAATAGTAAAACAGACATTAAGAGTACGTATGGTTTGATGAATTATTAATAATTACCAGTTTACGTGATAAATTCTTGGAAATTAATCACTTTGACTTTTTTATCTGGTTAGTATTAATAATGGCCAATTATTGTTAGTATAAACCGTTTAATTACTTAAACCATATCGTACATAATATGGAAATTAAGTATGAACTCGTGTTATTTTAAAGTAAAATATTAAATGTTTATTACAAATATCTGGTCAGAACTCTAAAATATTACTTAGAGTTTATAAAATTCGATAAGAATTAAAAAAAAAAAGAAGAAAAAAAAATTATTCAACCATTTGCCGAAACCCGGGATTGAACCGGGGACATTTAGATCTTCAGTCTAACGCTCTCCCAACTGAGCTATTTCGGCTGCGAGGGAAAAGGAAAATACATCGAATTTTGTGGAGTCGAAGCAGGGTAAACATCCCCTTTAAATAAACAATCGAGAGATTTTCTAATTATTAGAAAAGATTTTTAACAAATAACAATATTAATCCATTAATTCCCAGAAATCGAAAATATTTACTTATAACACTTGTAATTGTTAATTAACAATTTGTAATTGCAAAAGGCAAAATACAATGTTGAATATTAATTAATTAGTAACAAGTTAGCAAATGAAAATTCGATTTTCTGATATCTACACATTTTTGTAACACCGCAGAGTTCAATTTGGGAAATGAAAACACTACAATTAATTAAAATGGAAAAAGAAATACAGATTTAATCAGTGAATGAAAGATAGTAATTAATAAATGACTTTTTATAAATGCTTGAACACCGAATTGGGAACTGAAGAAAATCAATATTTAATTAATGTTTAAACGATGGTGTCTTCGTATAAAAATTTACAATAAACATTATTCGTTACAGTAATATAAGGGTTGCAATGACTCTTTCCCAATTCTTTAACCATTTCCAACCCAATGTTACCAGATGGCAATATTTCTTCTAAATATACCAAAAATTAAAAAAGGAATTCTTTCTGGCTGAAAAGAATATACCCTAATTGTTTCGACTTTTGAATTTAAAATAACTATTTCAAAGATGCAACAATTTTTCCGCTTCTAAGCCGCGGTAATTAAAAATTAAATGAGAATTTACGGCTCGTTACGCCGGAAGGGGTTGAATATTAATCATCAAAATTGCGAATATTTCAGTTCGAAACTCCAAAAGAAAAAAAAAGGATGTCTTATTTCCTTGGACCACGAAGTCCATAATTTGTTTAGTATCCTCTTCGAAGATTTCAGGGGAGAAAATCTTTATACCGTTGTGTACACACTCACATTACACCATTAATTCTCGATTCTCGACCACGCACATACACGTCGCACGCAGGGAAAGGGTTAAGCGCATTAACCCCTCGAGTGGCGAGTTCTCTGGACGTAAATTCTTGGACAGGACATGCCAGACAGGGAACACGGATGAGCTTAAATTTAAATCCACATAAACGTATGTTTAACTAAACCACTAATATTCTTTCCTGTCGGAATTATAAGTTAATCGTTCCCGCTAATCAGAACATCGGAGGTAATCAGGTAGAAGCATCTATCGATATTTTAAATCAATTTCTAACATACATTTCGCAGAATCTTTTCAATCATTCCGAAATCTTAATCCCCAAATTCTTTGAAAAAATTTACTCGAATTTCTGGAAATAATTTTGAGGACTCGAGGGGTTGCAAATTTAGTTGTCAATTTAATAAAAGGAGAAGATAACTCGATGTTTCCCTGCAATTTCATGGAGTTCCATTAGAATCCTCGAGTAGGGAGATTTCAAATTCCATTCGAACGAAAGTTTATTTCGATAACACGCAGTTCTGGCTCGAAGACTTACAAAACTTTCCAGCAGACTTTAATACGCGTGTATAGAAAACACGGGCATGTGTGCGGGGGGGTGTATCTAAGAGTCTACATTATGCTTGCCGACCTGTTGCTACCCCTTCTTCGTTTCCGCTGCCTCTCAACCACCCCCCTGGCCATCCCTTCGGTAACCCATCCCCCGACAAGGAAATGGAACACTCTCGCTTCGTTCAACACATTGAAAACACTCTATACTCTAGATCCACCTCTATCTATCATTGCTTCCACCCTCCTTTTCTTTTCTTTTTTTTTCCCCCTGAACGACGATACATCGCAGCTTCCTCATCTCCTGGTCTCAGTTTTGCTCGTCTCTTTTCTTTCTGTCTCAGCTTCGTGGAAAAATCCTGATTTCTTTCCTTTCTTTTCTTTTCTCTGGAATGTTGGAAAACTTTTGGTTCAAGGATTCCACGTTTTATAATCGTGGAACGTTTTTCATCTACTTAATAAATATAAGTATCAATTTATTGATAAAACTGATTGAATCGTACGAAAGTTTTTATTTAAAATAGAAATCTGTTTGAGGTATTATTAATTGGGTACTTTTGATCAAAGTTTGGGTAATTAATCATCGATAATGACGAATAGAGAATAAATAAGAGCGATAGTTTTTAGTTTTTACGATTCTAGCCGAGTTGCGCGTCTTCAGGTAGTCACGATTCCTAGCGATCCTTCCTCATACCCTAAAACCGACCTGAAAACCTGTTCTTCTAACCCTTCACCACCCCCGTGGTCCTTCGCCGATCTTCAACTACTTCCTTGGAGAGGCAGAAGCGAGAAAAATTACAAAATTAGGTCGCTGTCGAGACCGTTGAACTTTTCCTTCTCCTCAACCCTTTCTTTGCTAACAATATAAGAAATGCGACTTGGGACAAAAAAAAAAGAAGAATATGGAACGAAATTGAATGATGTTCAATGGTACATAATCGAAGGTATCAAAGTGCTAAGTTACCGAAATTATCAAATTACCAAGTTACCAAATTACTAAATCTCTAACACCATCTCATTCTGAACGTTAACGCACGCTTAACCCAGGTTCGCCGCTTAACAAATTTCCAAACGTCGAAACGACTGTCAATTATAAAAAAAAAACATCCTAGCGAACCGTAAAAATGTTTCACGACGTACCATTGGCCAGTTAACCGCCTCGAAGTGCAACATTCGGTGAAATTACGTCGATAAGAATCGAGAAATGTGAAGAACGCGCGGTACTGCGTAAAAATGACCCGGTACTCCCACATTTTTCCCCTTATACGGACTTTCTGACTTCCTGCGCTCCCTTTTGCTCAATTTGCCGGGTCGCCTCGCTTGCGCAATCCTGTGCAACCCTATTCCGAAACACGTGCCACATCCTGGACCCTGTACGTACATTCCCACACACGTATACGCCTATACGCGCGACCCTGTGTACACACATATCGATTTTTGGCGTAGCGGCGGTGGCTCGGCTGAAATTTCGGGAGAAACGGGGCTAACGATCGAGAGGCCAAGTAAGGAAAGCAAATTGAGGCCTTTGATGAAAGAACGCGTAAAGCGGGGCAACGTTTTGTGAAAATTAAGAAGAATGTTCTTGTTCCGGTGCAAATCCCTGTAAGCCCTCGTAATCAACAAGCGGTATTTTGCAACAGGTGTAGTAACTCACCTTTCGAGAATTTCAAACGGAAAATTATGCTTCAGCTACGTTAATCATCTATAGAATCTGGTTTTTCGTCAATGAAAAGATTAATAATTTTCCTTTAATGACTTTTGACATTTTTTAACGAGAGGCAACTTTCTTTTTTGACTTCTTTGACAAGTTTCCGGCCCTCTTGGAAATCTTCTTCCGTCCAAGACCTCAATTGTTCCCATCAACCCTGTTAATTCCATTAATTCGGTTCTGATAAATGTCCACGGAAACGGAGCTACCCTTGGGTTCTATTATTTCTTTGCTTAAACATTTTAAGAGGAAATAACTTGGTAACCAAATTACCAAATTATTATATTACCATAAGACCAAAGACACCAATAAGTTACCTTTCATTACTATAACAATATATAATTACTTAATGATGATTAATGTTATATTTATACAGAAAAATGTCTGACGGAAAGGCAATAATTATTGTTTAAATCTTGTAAGATTTCTCGTTGAATAAATATAAATAAATGTAATTATAAGTGAAAAGAATGAATTGAAATTGTATAACGTTCAGTGAGGTGATGAACACATTAGAAGATAAAGGAGCGGCAACGTTTTTTCACGTTTGTTCGTTGTTCGAAAGCGAAGAGGCGAAGGCGATAGAGCCTTGGTCCGCCCCTGAGTGAAATGCATATTAAGTACCCGACACAACAATAGACTCGCTTAGATAGTTGTCTCCCTTCCCCCCTCGGCCCTCCTGCTTCATCCACCACTTCAGAATCAACTTCAAAGCCTGCTCTCCTTCTACGGCGGCAAAGAACCGACCGCGTTTCTCTTTCTTCCAAGATCATAAAGATGCATGCACAATCGACGAAATCGGGAAACGTGTTGATGCTCTTCGTGGTTCGAAATCAACGATCAGAGGTGAAGTGTTAATATAGGATAAGTTGATTTTTCGTGAAACGCAAGGGACCGTTGAAGGGATTTTTGATTATGCCATGCTTTGATAAAAGGAACTTAGAAACTAGAATTTGGAGTTTAAGTTGTTTGAGATCTTAAAATTGAAACAATTTTAAACAAAATTTTTAAATATAATTACCATATTTGTAGATTATTCAATTACTGAATCACCGAATTATCAGATTAATAAATTGCTAAATTTCTAAGTTACCAAACGCCCAAATTACCAAATTTTCAAATTCACTAAGTTCCCTAAATTCCCAAGTTACCAAGTTACCAAATTGCCATATTTAACACCATCAATCTCTCTATCAATAAAGTGTATTTCCTGAAAATTGAATGATCATAAAAGTATGTTTAATAAAGTTATCCCGGTGAAACTTATATTTTAATTGAACCAACTTCGCCCCAAAAAATAGTCCACTGACCCTTTGGTTCTTTTATACTTTTACCATGAAACGATTGTTAAGCTCTTGCGTGACGTTTGATGACATACTTTCAGCCGATCAGATAAACGATATAAAAAAGGAAGAGAGAGAGAGAGAAAAAAAGCATGTAGTTTAAAAAATGCGAGCCTTCGTCGCGTTTCTTGCATAGCCGCGGGAATTAAGATCAAAACGACGTTTGAAAATCCTTCGCGTGAAAAATATTCGCGTGACAAGGGTGAATTTGAGACACCGACGAAGAAGGAAAACGAGACCCTTGACTTTTTACCAATTCGAATAAATTGTGTGGAAAATACAAGACGCATAAGCTTTAAAGAACGTAATAAAATTTTGGAAAAAATATAGACTCGTTATAATTTAACCCTTGCGTGGACAACCAAGTACCGGGATGTCCATTAAAACTTTGATAATTCAGTAATATTTATTACCTGCTCCCTTATTTATTCAATTATTGAACGACTAATCGGCAACAATTTCACCGTACTCGATATCGATTGAAACGTTAGATATCCGTTCGTCATCTGCGGACACCATCGTTTCGTTCCCGGGTTTTTATTCAAAAAATTATTCGCCGTGCTCTTTTCACCGGCTCCCCCCTCCGTTATGCAGTAATATCGGGGCGGATGGGATTGCAAAAATCAGCGGGCAAAAGTTTCGCTCGATATTCCGCGGAAAAACCGTTTTGCTTCGCCGCGTTTCATTTCGCGAAAATGAAAACCGTCGATAACTCGCAAGTTATTCCTTGTCCAGCGAAAAAACGGGCCGACGGGCTTGTCTGCGGCCTTTCCGATAGCACCGTTTGACGGCAATATCGTTTGTAAACGAGCGACCAATTTGATCTTCCCCTTCGATAGATCAATACAGAGACGTAAACGATTACCGGCGCTCTTTGTTTACGAGCAACTTTGACGAGTGCTCGTCGCGACGGCCGTGCCTTTCAAAATTGGGACGGACGCGGAAGATCCACCGTAATTAACGGGACCCGTGCTCGAACCGCCATTCATCAATTATTAATATTTGTACACAATCGGGGATCGGAAGATTCCCTGGGGAAAATCGTGATCCAGAGAAAACGAGTTCCACGTGTCGTCTCGTATTTGATCAATTATAAAATTACTGAACTGGCAGACGAAAAAAAAGAATATTGAATTACAAAATTTTGCCCTTTTCATCAAACTACAAATTTTAAATCAATGGATTTGTTTTTCTATAAAAAATTGTTGTTTGTACATGAATAAAATTATTTTTAACCATGTTATACAGTAATAATATTTATATGACAATATCCGTTTGCAAATAGTACTTCTTTCTACGTTAACAAATTATTGTAGTTAATTAACACTTTACCTACCGGAAGGCTGTTAATGGGCTTTTCAATATTATGGGTTGTTAACTGAAAGGCGATTAATAAATCTTTGGTTATTATTTTTTCGTCTATAACACTGTTGAGGTAGTAAAAGTTAGACGTGCTACAAGGAAAAATAAATTGAAAGTAAGGGTTTGTCTTCCAGATTTTAATTACTTTTAAGTTATAAATGACAGTGCTTATTATTTTGTCGTGTCAAGTTTCAAGAAAAGTGAAGTTAGGTTATTAATATTTATCGATGTAAAGATTCTACGAAAATGGGTCCTTTAACACTTTGATTGCCATGTCACCCGTATATGGCTGACACTTGAATTTCTATAGACATTTATCACCTATATTTTTTAGGAATTTGTTCGCTTATTAATCAAAGCTCGAAGTACCGTTTCGATTTTTTAATTACCGACGGACTAGATTGTTTCTTTCCGAGACACGTTTCATTATATCCCGCGTCGATGAATAATTGCTCCCTGTTGGACGACGTTTAATGGAATACGATTGAAATTTTTGGCACAATTTCCTTGTATCTCGCCTACCTGACCAATTTCGTCCGCTATCGATTGTGTACACAATGGTACGGGGATGGTTCGACCATTCAAATTTATTCCTGTTACTTTGTAACTTACTTCTTTTTTTTTTTAAACAAAGGATCAGCGCGGAACACGAGTACAAAAAAGATACTAATGGATTCTTATTATATTATTAAAAGTTGTCAACTGTTCACGTAATTGTGAACTGGGTGAAATGTATTACCGAATTACTAACTTAGCCAATTTGCAAATTATCATATTTCTAAATTCCTAGAACTGTCAAATTACTAAATTTCCAAGTTTCCAAATTATTATATTTCCAAATTTTCCAAATGATCAAATTATTAAGTTTCCAAAACCGTTCCATTACTAAACTTCCAAATTACCAAATTTATTGCACACGAATAATTTACGTACTCAGGAGTTTGTAACAGTTACCGTCGCGGTACGAACAGAATTCGCCGAACAATCCAAGTGTTTTTCTTATCGTAAAAAAAAACCGCCCGTGAAACGACCAATAGAAAGAGAAGACCGCTGCAAGATGCATCGCGGGAGGGTGCAACAACTTTTATTGCATCCGCAATAAAACAACCGGTGCGGATGCCCGCGATTTTCTCGATCGTGTTACGAAATGCAAGAAACTACAGTTACTCGCATTATTCTTAATTAAAACAATTAAACTCCATTAACTTCGGTACACGAACCGTTCACAGGTTAAAGAAATTAACTGTACTTTTTCAGTTTTGTCGAACTTTAAAAGAAACCTGAAATTCTGTATACTTGAATAATTAATAAAAGAAAAGGTAAAATAAACGATAAATATCTATAATATTAAAGTGTCCCAATAAATTTTGTATTCAAAATAAAATACCTAAGAAAATTAATCGACAGAATTCTTAATAATTAGAATTCAGACGTACCTTACCGCACGTGTAATAACTAGTCATTTCTGGTAGATCGTCCAATAAAATCTACACCCACGGTAATATATTCTCCACTTCGATTAAAAATTTTAAACTTGCAAATAACGCGCGATTATTTTATCAATTTCGGAATTCTTCGTTTTGTACAGAATACGATTCCTATCGCTTTTTCTTTTAATTTGAAAATATACGACTCGCGGCAATATATCCACGTACCGCAGACCAATAATTTCCGATTTAATTACGGAGATAATAAGAATAAAGCAATTCGCAACACCTATAAAAACGAGGAAAGATTATCCGAATAGATAAACGATATTGCATAAATTTCCTTCTACTATTTATTGCAAAATTTTAAATCAAGGGAAGACGTTACTTTTAGCGTATTTCGAGCAAATAATTATTATAACAGAGAAGCATTGTTACATAGCCGAAATGTAAATCAGAGTAATAAAATGTACACGTAACATCCTGCGCAATTCTGATACATGTTTATTGTATAATTAGATACGCAGACCATTTAGCATTTTATCCAACGGTATATCAGGAATGCGAGTTATACCATTTCCCTACATATGTTCACTCGGAAAACTAACAATCTAATCTTAGTTTTAATTTATGTAACAATTAACACGTTCGCTGCCGTGTCATTTGTGTATGAGTGACGCTTCAATTTCCATGGCAATCTATCGTACGTGTTACGAGGAATTATCCTGTTTAGCTGATTTCGAGTGGATAATAAAAGCAACAAAATTGTTGAAAATAGAACATTTTTAGCAGCCATTTTTTGATCAAGGTGTCAAAAGAAACCTGAATTGAAAATTTGAAAGAAACAGCGATTTCGAAAGGGGGAAAGTCTGACAAAAATTGATGACATAAAAGTATTTCAAAATGGTACCCACGGCACACCAATTTGAAGCATGAAGTCTTGGGAACACGACTACATAAGCGTTTCGTGAATATTTTTAATACAAAATGGATAATTGTTAATTATAACGCAATAGTGTTACGTTCTTGCGTACCGAAAAGTCGATTCCGTGAACGTAAATAGTCTGGCACGATTTCATGACATAGAAGTAACGCGAAATAACACTTGTTGCATATCAATTCAAAACTTGAAGTCTAAGGAAAATTTGCATGTAAAGGTTTCAAGGAAATTGTTAACGTAAAATGGCTGGTTGTTAGTTGTAACAAACAATGGATGAGTTGTTAAATCTTATTAGTTTGGATGCAGTCAGACGCGATTTCATGACTTAAAAGTACCTCGAAACGGTACTTGTGGCACATCAAATTAAAGCTTAAAATGTAACAAAAGTAACTACGCAGGTGCCCCATCGATATTCTTCACGCAGAATGAATAATTCTTTACGACAGTGCATTGACTAAGATTTCAACTAATTAAACTTCCAACAAAAAATCAGCCATTTTCTACTAAGAATTTCAATGAAACCCTTATACTGTTATTTTCTCTGAACTTTGAGCTTTAAATTGATATGCCATAAGTGTAGTTTCGAGGAACTTTTATGTCATGAAATTTCAGTTTAACGCGAGCAACTTTGATTCTTCATGAATTTGCATAACCATTCGGACTTCCCGTATTAAATTCGACAATTTTTCAGCCCCGTCATTTTTCTAATCGCTCGATACGAATTTCTCTCACTTATCCGGGCTCTATTAACGTACCGTAGAAACTTGACATCCTGCACATATTCTTTCTTACCTTTCCTATCTATTTCAAAAAGCGGGTCACATTTAAATAAATCTTCGCCACCGGTTATTCTCAGAACGTGAAATTCAATTTCATCGTGTGTATAATTTCATCTATGTTTAACCAAACCAACCTCGTTTCCAGTGTTTCAAAAATAGTTCGAAGAATGCCGGGGCACTTCATTTTTCATTGGCAATACTCATCGACGGTTCACGCGGTTCTTTTTTATCGGACCCTAAGCTTTAAATCAACGCGCCGCGAGTGTTGTTTTCCGATATTTTTGTTGTCGTCAAATTTTAACAAACTCCGTACGTCGCATCCGCACCGTTCGTTATAATTAACGATTAACCGTTCCGCGTTAAAAATATTCACGAAACGTCGATGCTGTCATTTTTGTCAAACTTTAAGCTTTGAATCGGTGCATCGTACGCGCTGTTTTGTACTACTTTTATGTCATGAATTTTTATTACGGTTCGAATGTTTCGAAATCGATTATTCTAAAATATGAAACATATCGAGTGTTATCACCCCGATAGAGTTAGGAGAATGTTCAGGATTCAACGCAACACAAAGGAAATAATGAATTCGCGTGAGATTAGAAACCTAATTGCTTTCTCAAAAGAAATCAGAGTCTACGACTAATTGTAATAGTATTAAAATCACAAACCTGTAAAATCAAGCAAAGTACACATGAATGTTAAGTGTACCTAGTCGCTCATGACCTGAGCTGTTAATGCGACTAAAAGTAATCTAAATAAAAAAAAAATTCATGGGGCGTTCATGTAGTTGCTTTTATTGGACTCTAAGCTTTAAATTGGTGTGCCATAAGTGCTATTTTGAAATACTTTTATGTCATGAAATCGCGTTAGACTATTTAAACGTCAAAATCAACCATTCGTTATGCTCGAACGTGTATGGCGTACCACAACTAATAATTAATTGTTTTGTACTAAAAATATTCCCGCAGCGATTACGTGGTCAATTTGTCGAACTTTAAACTTCAAACTGGAGTATCGTACGTGTTATTTTGTAATAATTTTCTGTCATGAATTTGTAACAGAATTTGTACATTTCAAGATTAATCTTTTCAGCTTTGATTATTCGATAAAATTTCTTATCAATTTAATTTTACTTCAATAAAAGTCACGAGTTATCAGTTTAATATAATAATTCGTAATTCTCTTATATTTAATTAACAGTTAACATACATGCACTAGGTTCATTAATTAAAAATCAAATTAAACATTTAGCGCTCTTCTCGTTAACCCTTTGCCTTATAATCTTTATCAATCGTAGTTAAATATTAATTGGAAAATTGAAATATTATAATTAAATTTGAAATTCTGCTACCGTATTACAAGACAAAGGGTTAAACATACAAATAACATTTAAAAACGTGAAACAGTAAGGAAACAATAAACTGTACAGCAACAATCACACCAACAATCTCTAAATGAAAAATTCTTGAGCAATAATAAAAAAAACATGAGAATCGACTTCCGGAAACTACAACGACAAATAATCCTACAACAGAAATAATGAAAACAAATTGCCTCGTTAAACACCGCTCTATCCTATCACTTGTAGCGATCGCTAAGCGATAGAAATTTAATCGAATCAATTTCGATGAAATTTCATAATTAATCCTCCTGTTGTTCCGTCGTTCGATTACGCCGTTAACAGGGGTGGCAAACGTTGCAGGGACGAGATCCCCGAAAGAATACGAGAACGCTTCACGATCTTTAGAGAAGAACAAAAAGTGTAACGACGGCTGGATCGTGCAAAACGTGCAATAAAAACGAAAGAAAAAAATCCTCGTTAGCGTGTAAAGGACAAGCTGCTACGTTCTCATCAGCTCTTTCAACACGCGAATTGCTAAACGGGCCAGTTCGGACGATTCGGTTTCTTTCGCGGATTCGATGCTTTATCCGTCGTCCAATTTTTCGAATTATTAATACATCGATCGCTGATAGACTTCCACTTGCAATAATTTCAATTTGAATTCGTTTTATTTGCGTTCCATGAATTTCTTCATTATTTTGTTGAATTTAATCGCAGGTTCTCCACTGTTTTAGCGAAATATCGTTTTATCGATTCGATCGGAACACCTCGCCGTCCAAATTGGCCGCAAACGAAACGATCTTTGAAAAATGAACAGAAACAAAAAGGAGAAAAGGAAAAGAACACAGAAGCGTCGGAACAATGCTGAAAAACCGTTGATAGTAAAATTGACTCACCAGAAATCAGAAAATCGATCAGAAACGATCGTTCCTTTCCGTTTTCCCAAGACTCTTTCAAAAATCCAACCGATCTGATGAGATTGGTGCTGCACCTCCGATTATATTTTACGCTCGACGTTCCTCTCTTTCTCTATTTCTCTCTCTCTCCCTCTCTCTCTATCTCTCTTTGCCCCGCGAGTTTCTGAACAATCAATGAATTTCATTAAAATACGAACGTGCATCACGGTCTGCTTCGTGACAAAAATGAAATTTCAGTTTCTTTAATAGCCTGGCAAATTCAGGCGGAATAATTGCAGAAAAATGTTGCAATTAGTCTGTGTTTTTAATAATCGTTTCGTGAGAAATATTTGAAACAGGGTAAGTTTATTCGGGAAAGGAGTAACTGTGCCTCTCGAACGAACGAAGATCGCCATCTTTCTGTAAGAATATCTCCGAAACTGTAATAGTTAGCCGAAAATTGTGTAACGGGCAATTGTAGCTTGAAGTTTGACGAAGAGACAGAGTTCAGAATGATTTGCCTATGTCAGACCGTTTCGGAGATATTCGAGTTTTAGTAGAATCAAAATTTGACATTTCTCGACCCCCGATATTAAATTCCAAACTTCGGGAGTTTATTAAAAAACGAATATCTTCAAAACTGTTCAACGTAGGAGGATGATCCTCGAGTCAATCTATTCGTTAAAGAACAACCTACAATTGTTGCTTTTACGGTGTTAAGCTGGCTATAGTAGTTTCAGAGATATTCGTATAGAAACATGGCAACTTTGTTCGATCAAGAAATAAAGTTTCTTGTCTCGCGACACTCAGAAACAATTTCTTAAAAAGCAGATTAGATGCAACAATTTCCTGTAAGTGTTGATATTTATAATAAATCTACTGGACCATCTTTGATTTCTAATTTTCCTTATATTTTGTAAAACAAGAAAACTTATCTCAATATTCATTTTATAATTTTATACGAATTGTTTAAATGTAAATTACTAAGTTTCTTCCAAAATTTATACGAAAAATAATTCGTCCTGGATGAAATGAATAAATGTTTAAATGACGAATCGATTAATCTTTCACGTAAATAGAAAAACGCACAATATTTTTCGATTAAACTTGGAAATTTTCAAATACCGGGTAACGCAGATCAAATAACACAGTATTTGCATTTAATTAACGCAGTAGACTCGCGTGTACACAGTGATCGAAAGTATTCGATCGTTCTTTAAAGCAGAACAACTTTTTTTTTTAAAGGTATGGATTTTATAGAATTTGGATTTTATCCGAGCAGAAAATGAACATTTTCTTTTCTTTCGCAGAAAGAATCGATTATTGTACAGGGATCGATAAGTTAACCCCTGTACAATAATCGACTTCCTTTTTTAAAAAACAGGAAATGGAATATAATAAAATATAATTATATTCGGCAGAAATATATGTACATGAATAATTTTCTATTTTTTAAAATCATTTTACAAGGATTCTATGAGATACCCTATGTACAGGGTGGCCCACAATTGGGGGTACAATGATACATAGGGCAATCTATGAGAAAAAATAAAGCAAAAATATCGAATAAAGTTTTTCTAAAATTTTCATGATTTGGATTCCCGAAATTCTTTCACGTGGACCTTATAATATGATGGCGAAGAACTGTATATCCCCTGGAAACGCGCATAACGACGATGAATAATAGTTAAAAGTTAATTGGCAACGGAAATGAAGGGAAATGGTCAATTAATGTCCTCTGTATTTTCACGGGGAGGTTTGAAATTGATATGGATAGGTCGTTTAATTTGTCGCAGTTCGAGCAAAAATATGGAAACTCGAAATATGAATGCATATAGGGTGTTTAAAACACGATTTAATGCTCCTCAAAATAAATAAGAAATATTCTTTATGTTAATATAAGAATTCTCTTAATTTTTAAATTAATCAAGCACAATTTTAATTAATACGCTTAATTTAACCCTCGTATAACGCAATTCAAAAATTGAAATTTTCTAAAATAGATCTTGTATTTAATATTATTTGCAACCGGCAATATTGGCAAAAAGAAAGACAAACATTTGTTTAAAAAATCCCATACTTCGTTTATCAAATTAATACCCAAACAATGTTTAACTTCTTCTATAATATTAATTGAGATAATTAACTTTAACTCTTCGAAATAGTATTAATTTACACCACAATTCCTGAAATAAATCATGGTAAACATTTTTCATAAAACAACCAAGCATTCTTAATTAAACTTAATGAACTTTTATTAATTTGACGAATACCTCAAAGCCCTAAAGTTTCATACGAACGGTCTTTCTTTCTCTTTTTTCTTGAACAACCTGTATAAGAGAAGATTATGAATAAAAGATGAGATGAAGGAAACCTAATGAATAATGTCAATGAGATGGAAAGACGTACGACGGTAGGTGTGACGAGGAACAAAACAACCGACTCCGGAAGAAATAAAACCGATTGGATTATGGACCTGTCGTGGGATCACGATCGAGCGAATTGCGGGATCATCAAAATTATTCGTACACCTTACGCCGAGTTAAATAACAATTTCATAAATAATAATCAAAGGATCGAGGTAAAGTTTTATCTCAGACACTTTTAACTGCACGTGTACCCTCAATGTAGAAGGGTCGAGTCGAAAGGATCAATCCTGTATTCTTAAAAGAGAAGTGTGCAAAGACGTAGCTGAAGAAACGATTCAGTTCCTGTCGGCGCACAAAATGGAGGAATACTTTCCGCGAGAGCCGGCGTAAAAACGTTCAAGGATGTCTTTCCTTCTCCTCTCATTGTTGCGGTTAGAAGAGACCTTGGCGAGGAGAAGCTCCTTACGAGGAAGAACCTTGACTGGTGATACGCTAGGATGATGAGTCACCCGGCTGCAACGAAATCGATCGTGTGGCCAAGTCCTGGCCCCGTCTTCTTCTTCCCCGACGATGGATTCTCCTGCTCGTCGCCGAAGAACAGGTGGTATCGAGGCGAAAACTTATCCCAGATGGCGCCGTTAGGATCGTAATTCGATTTCGATGCCGAAGCCACGGACGTTTCCGAAAATTAACCCCTCCCAAGCGATTTTGCCGGCGTCGCAAGGTGGATGATTGGTGCAAAAATGATAAAATTACTCCCTTGCGCTTGGAATGTTTTTTATTTACAGTGAATATTTATTCACGCCGTTTGTCAATTCGCTACCTCTTTTACCTCTTTCATTAATATGCTGTGTTCTAACATAATTAACAGTTAAATTCCACGTTTTAAAATGTCGCCCCAGAGACGTCACCCGAGTGCAAAGGGTTAAGCCACCCTCCACCCGAGATCCACTGTTTTATTAAATTATCATATGGACTAATTGCTGCTAACGTTACGTTCACAGATGTGATCGTTGCAGTTAATAAAAAAAAAAAAATGTCGCGTGTAAGAAGGTTCGGATAACCCGGGGGAACATTGTAAATTCCACTCGCCTCTGGCAACGGTCACGAAGATCGTTGTACGATCGAGAAAGGGAAAATGGTCGAGGTTCTCGTAATGTTGGCGCGTCGCTACGTTAGCGATGTCTCGCTAACAGTCCACTTGAGTCAACAGACGACTGATTGTTAAGGCAAACACACACTGCCACGATCTACGAGCCTCCTATATCTCTGTGTGTTCTTCAACGTGCTTCATCCACCAGCTTTATCGTAAAATTACTCGAGGAGGCATCGGTCAGTCGACGAACGTTCCCTCCACCCCCGAAACGATTTTACATTACACGTGTTCCTAATGAACGTAATGTGTGCGCCTGGGTGTCCCTTATTTGTTAACCGGGGAAATTATTTTTGGCCAGACCGCCTCGACTTCTTGTGTTCGTCCAATAAGAACTGTGACATTTCGGTACGTGAGATGCTCGGGTGGGATTGTGGTAAGTTGGTAAAGGAATTTTTGTATGATTACCTTTATTGAATCTTGAGCTTTAAATTGGTGTGCTATAAGTACCATTTTGAGATACTTTTATGTCATGAAACTGAGTTAGAAGTTAGCTCGTTTAGATACAATATCTTTCGTTGCTTAAAATATCTAACCTATTGCAATTAATGACCAGTTATTTTATATAAAGAATATTGAAGGGGCACTTGCACAGTTATTTTCATTAAATTCTAAGCTTTAAATTGGTATGCTATAAGTACCATTTTAAGATACTTTTAAGTCATCAAATTCCATTTAACTTTATTCAAACTAATAAGATGCATTTCATTTGGTAACTAATTTATTGTTCATTACAATCATTAGCCGGCAATTTTATGTTAAACCTTTTAACGAAGCGTTTATACAGCTATTTTCCTCAAGCTTTAAGCTTTGAATTAATGTGCCGTAAGTGGTGTTTTGCGATACTTTTATGTCATGGATTTATGTCAAACTGCATGTGCTTCAGAAACAGCAATTGATTGCTATAATTAACTATCAGCCATTTTGTACTAAGAATACGGATGAAACCTGTACGCAATTATTTTTTCAGGCCATATACTTTAAATTGGTATATTATAATTGCTACTTTGTGATACTTTTCTGTCATGAAATTGCGCCAGACTCTTTACATCTGTCGGTCATGCAACAGAAGATAAATTCGTCGTAATAATTCTCTGATTATCAATATTTGTCTTGTTTTCTGTATTAGTTAACAAACTATATGAACTCTGTTGCAATTTTATCAAAACCACTTAAAGATATACAGTATTTTGTTCATAGAACATAAAAATTCGATCTAAACTGTCTCGTTACGACGAGGTTCTTATGTTTGCAGGCGGTGGTATTTGAAAAAGGAATCGGAAGGTAAATTTTTTTTCTCGGGTAAACAACGAATCCAACCACCGATTCTCGTATCGGTTAAGGTTAAACGATAAATTTGGGACACTGGTCGAATCCCCTGCCCGCTCGATAAATTATCGAGAAGCGAGAAACAATCGAGAAATTTATGCAAAGTACGAACGTCGGAACAACGAGCAACGCGTGAAATTTACACAAATTAGACTCATTATTTAATCGATCCAAACTACATTACTCGCGTGTGTGACTTGCCCGTGGAATAAGACTCATTTTTACTTTATTTTGAAAACACTGAATTAATAACCTCATCAAGCGTAGTAATACTATGGTAATAGTACAGAGAGAAGCATTAAAATTATAAGAATTATTAGACAGAATTTTGTACGTTCGCCTAATTGGCATTTATTTTGAAAAGAATCTATTTTTAATATTTTGATACGACAGAATGCACGACAGAACACCTTCGAACGGTGAAGACTAGATATTTGTCGAAAACAAATGCTCATACGAGAGAATTTTCGCTTCATTTTCGAGCAAAAGAATCGCTGATAAATTGAGAGCCTGCTTTCTGCATCGATTTTATATTGTTATTAGATTGCGCTGGCCTAATTACGTTAAAAGGTACTCTCTCCTTCATTAACGAAGGGAAGGTAAACATTAAAGCAATTTTAATCGGATTTTCTTGCACTCGATTCCCTCGCTAAATCAATCATTTTCTTTTATTTTTATCAACCCCGAATTGTTTGACCGGCTACAAATTGTAACCCCGCGCGCGATGGAATTAAGCGAAGAATTAATAATCCTCCTGATACGCGTTAATTTATGATTCCAGCCCGATCAAACCTTCGATACATCTGTTGAAGTCACTCGATCAATTAACGATGCAAAACGTACAAAATATCCATTCAAAATTTAAGACTGTTAAAACTTTAACCATCCATTACATTCCGTTGTTGCTCGACAACTCGGTCGACTGATCGACTGAATCTTTCATACGAGCAGATTTACTGTCTAAAATATAAAACAATTTGTGTGGTATAACATATCAAAATTGGAGTGAAAAATTTTTCATCGCCTCCAACCGTGAAGTGTTATATTTTCCCGAAGGAAAAAGTCGGCAACTCCCGGTTCCGCGCCTCCCCCGAAAAAGAAATCCGATTACGACTCAATAATGGAAAAGCACTCGAGGAATTTTTCCTCCCCGGACAAAGAGGCGGTCCGCCACCGACGAGGACGGAACGCGTCGTTGGAATGGTCGGTCCTTAGGACCCCGGGACCCAAACCGGGGGCCCACAGGGACCCAGAACAGGCCGACTATACCTCCGTTTCTCTCCGACTGCTTATTTCTCTACCCATTCATTTCCCCCCTCTCCTGTTCTGTTTCTCGCTTTCGCCCATGGTTACTCTCAGTCCATCTTGCCTGTTTACCCGCCCCGTGGTCACGGTTCCTGTGCCCATCAGGGGTGCTCATTCCTCCCAGAAATTCATTTAACCCCAAACGACTAAACGTTTCTAGAGTATACTCTCCATTGTTGACTCTCTATGGATGACTAAGTATCGAGGTGCTCTGATATTTGATTTTTCTGATAAGAAATTTGGTTTCGAAAACGTTCGAGAAGTGGTTTTATTGTACTTTTTTATTTTAGTAGCGATGGAAAGTCAAATACCTTGTTCTTGATATAAAAGTTAGAACTTCTAAAGTTAATTTCATTTTTTGAAATATAAAATAGATGAAGTTTGTTTATTTGTAAGGACTTGAAGATATATATTCACTTATCTGATTTAAACATTAATTTAAACAAAGGATCCTCAGCTTTTAATATTTTTTAAATACTGGAGCAACTAAGTATTTTTTCCAGAACCTTATTCCTAACGACTCCATCGAATTTTGCAATGTTTCTGAATTAAAATTCTCAGATAAAGTTTAACATTAATCCGAAGTGAAATGTCAAAAAAGACCCAAAATTGTGAAAATTAAATTAAATTAATTGTTCCTTTTATCGAGTTCGCCCGGAGAGTCGGCGACGCACGGTACTTTCGTGGATCGCTTGATTTAATTACAATTATTCTCAGTAATTACCATTTCTCGAGTAATAAAAGTAGAATTTTTGTCAAAGTGAGATCGAATTAGAAGAAAACTCGCATTTGTAAACAAAATGAGAACCTCTAAGAGAGAGGAGAGGAGAGGAGAGGAGAGACGAAGATACCGTGACGCGGCGGGACGTGGATATCTCTAAACCGAGGACAGAACCTAAGGCCTGTTTCAGACTACCATTTTGCCGTTCTATAAAATAGAAATTTGGAAAAGTTTCTGCAATTTTTCGCCCCTCATTAAATAATTTGATCTCGTCTTCAAAGTAAATACACTTTTAAACCCCCGCAAATGATACTAACGAAGAAAAAATAATTAAAAAGTTTCCTAATATTACAAATTTCTAAAATATTTCAGCAAACAATGGTGAATTAATATTTTAAATATTAACACTGTTAAAAAATGTGTGCTATTGTTGCAAATATTTGTTCGAACAAATGCAGTTTAATATGAATATCATACTAGTAGATTGATCAGCTAATTAACATCCTGATTTTCACCATCCTACCACCTTTTTACCTTCCTTTTAACAAAGTTCATAATTTTATTATACAATTAAACAGATATTGCAGCAGAGACGGACAGAATTGCACAGTTACAGTACTCGTTCTTTTAAATTAAAGATAAACCAGAAAACTAAATAAACAAAGGTGAAACACGGTGCTTTGTGTTAATAAAAGTCAGCTTGTATTTTAACAAAAGCGTTTCGATCAATTTTACAACGTAAAATAAAAGGCTTTAACCCATTTGAAAAAAGCAAAATACACAAACGGTATTATTTGATGAAAAAATCAAACGTTTTGCGATAAATAAAATAAGTGGTTCGATTAAATAATAAGTGTTCATTTTTTTTCTATCCCAATAATTGCAGAAAATTTGGATCCGATCCGAAGGCTGTGCATCTTCCCGGCGAGATTCACTGATAAAGCAACAGGGAACGAGGGATGAAAACAGAAAGGTGGATGAATAGAATGGAGGAGAAAGAGAGGAACAGAGCGGGGGATCGAGGGTGGCAGGAATAGGGAGCAGCCCGGAGGTAGGTACGGCATTCCAGGACCCAATCCTCTGTTCATCCCTTTGCCAGGATCAGGGTCAACATCGGGATTGTTCAATGGACAGGCGAACCTCTAACCATCCCCTGCTGTCTCCTTCGAGCGTGCAAACCCGATGCGGGTCCGATCGTTCCTCAACGAATACATATTTTTCTTGACAATAATACAAAAAGTCCTCATTCGTTCGTTTGCTGAATCATTAACACCATTTGAATTTGATCATACGTATTAATGCCAGAACTGCGAAACTCGTCAAAATCCTTTTATTCTACGCTTATTTATATTCAACTTGAAATAAAAATGTTATTACAAAAGGCACTACCATCGACTGATTGATCTATTCAATGGATAAAAAGAACCGAATTCCCCGGAAATCAATCCGAAAGAGAAATAATATTGATCGGTCAGCAAATCGAGCGATATTGGTAAATAATTGTGCAACGATCGTCAACATCGTGACGATGCCTTGTTTGCTCGTGTCCGACCGGCAAAGTGTTCGGCCGTTGAAAAACGCACAATCAAGCGATTTTTCCCATTCACATTTCGTACCTGTTTCCTCGCACGTTGAAGACCTTTCAAGGATCAAGGATCAAGGATACCAGTCGGCAGAGGTTTTCCTTAGGGAAACTTTCACTCGGCCAGGCGGAAAGAGGGAACACGGTCAGATGGCTAGAAACTCTTGTGTGTATCGGCCGTGATCGTTGTACAATAATTATCTTTATCTTGCTCGATCCTTGTCATTATCGTTCCTTCGAGCAACACGCCCAGTATCGCTCGATGTCTGGAACGCTCGATAAGATCTTGTTTATCGCCAGCTTGGAAAACAGCCGGCTGAAAATCCTCTGACAACGATGATGGAAGAGGAATTACGGCGAATATCAACGGGACTTTTCGTACCTATACAGCGATACTTACGCTGTCGAAATTCTTCGTGATCGTTGACGAGGAATATTGGGATACCCGATATACCCCCCTCGTGTAACACGTTTCCACAACGCCATTCGAAGATTTTCACGAAGATTTGTACAATTACAATTTTGCAATTTTAATTTTCAAGTTCGAAGACTTCGTCGATCGTTTGTTTTTCTATCGAACGCAATGCCGTTCATAGATTGTCACAGTCAGGAAGAATTTCGAACGATTAATATCGAAAAAGGAAAAATTGGCTCACTTAAGAAGTTGGGTTCGGAGTTACGTTTTGTCGTACGAGTGGAAAAGATTCGTCTCGAGGCATTTTGGAGTAAATGCTTGATGGTTGTTGCATGGGGTACGCCCCAAGGGGATTACGGGGGTTTCCAGGAACGGTCGCTAGGCAACTGGCGCCCCAACCCTCTAAGAACAACGTGCGTTTCCATGCTACCCTGTCTACGGGGTGATTCCTCAATACACTACTTTTCTTTTATTTTCCGCGATTTAAACGTGCACGTGACAAACATGAGCTTCGAATAGATAATAATTACCTACGCACCAATATAGTACAATTTTTTGTGACCGTTCAGTGAAAAAGATCTTCAAACGAAGATTGGATATAAATTAATTTTAATTTGTCCTATAGCTCTCAGTCCTAGAATGTCCAGAAAAGGGAAGCCGAGGGCAAAGGGTTAAACTTAATTTTGATCCTGACATTTTTCTCGAGTTTATTCGTCGAACGATTTTCAATTTACCATCAATTTTCCCCTCCTCGCAGGAAAAGCCACTTTTCCACGCTCCTTTTACAATACAAAGAAGTTTGATCGTTGCCGGAACGTTCTATCGCCGCTTAAGGGTGTTTTCCAACAGCGCGGAAGGGAAGACGCGACTTTTGTCCGTTCCATCCCTTTTCCAAACGATAAACAATTTTGCGACCATGTTCTTAACAAGATTTCGTTACTCGGCAACGATTTAATCGCTTCTTGCAATGAATCGAAACGAATTCACACGATTTTTGCAAAAATTCTAAACATTGTTTCTATTCTATTCTGGAACTGCTTAGAAGATTAAGCATCGAATAATGGAGTTCTGGGATCAATTCTGACCCACCACCTATGAGAAATAATTGCTACAGTAGGGTGCTGGAATAACCCATATGGCCAAATAATGGACAACCGTGTGTCTCATCGAACTTTAATTAGACTGATGACAATTTAATTTCCGACTGGAAGTTAGAAAGAATGGTAAATATATTTTTGTGCAATAATATTTAAAGGAAATTGGATACTAAGAGAAGAGAGGGGTGTGGGAATAAAATTCTTAATAAAATAATGTTTAAATTGTTAAATAGAATTTTTGTTAAGAGATTGATTTTCCACATAAATTAACTTCTTAACAGTCTAATAAAAATACAAGTTGTCATATAAGGATGCACTTATGTTTTTGTTCAATTATGAAGTATATTAATTTATAGTAATTAATATGTTTGATAGGTATGCCACCTTGAACGAACACACAGCTTAAGTGGCTTTTAGATTCAGAGAAAGTGTAAGAACAATGAACCCTCATTTTCTCAGCGAAGTACCAATTAGCTAGGTGTAACACCGCCATGTTGTAATTAAATGAAATCAGAATTTGTTACTCCTTTCCCTAGGTCTCACCAAGGGAGCTATTGCACTGATGCATACCAAGTAGCAGATTTCGAAACACTGAAAGTCAAACGCAATTCGATGACATAAAAGTATCTCAAAATTCTACATACGTCATATCAATTTAAAGTTTGAAATCTGACGAAAATAATCATATAAATGATTCAAAATATCGCTCATTAAAGCTCGAGGTTTAATTAAAACGACTACATGAGCGTACAATCGGCATTCTTGTCGACTTTCGCGTTGAACTGCACGTTTCATGAAAAATGTCAAAAGTGTTCAACTTTTGAAAGGAAAACAATGAAACGTCTTTCGGTTTACGATGGTCATCTCAGCTTATTCACCGACAAGCGCTAATTACATTGCTCATTATGTAAATCGGATTCGTTTAGCATTTGTATCGCAGCCGCGTTTACGTTTCTCGCCGTTCGCATGCCGCGTTGAATAACAACGACAGCAAAAAATCTGTCCAAACGCTGACTCGGAATCCTCTATACTTGTACCGATCGTGTGAAACAGAAACGAGGCGGTTCCGAGTGAAAAAAAATAAGTCTATCCTTTTGTTTAATCCCCCGAGTTGATCTTCTTATGCCGATGAAATTTATGCACACAAATTTTTGAAAATGAATTCAGATTTAAAGAAAAATGATGATTTTACATTAAAAGTTGTGCACATGCAACATTCTGCAATACTAGACACTTGGCAATGTTAAAAGTTTCTTAATATCAGAAACTTAGTAGGACTACAAATTTGGGAATATCGACACGTTTATAACATTAGAAATAACATTAGAAACTTTGTAGTATTAAAAATTTGACAATATCAGAAATCTTGTAGTACTGGAAAGTTAGTAATACTGAAAATTGTATAGTATTAAAAGTAATATTAGAAATGATGTAACACTGGAAACTTTGTAGTACTAATAAATTGTGTAGCATTAGAAATTTGGCAATATTCAAAGTCTTGTAATATTAGAAATTTGACAATATTCAAAATCTGATAATAATAGAAAGTTGGCAATATTAACAACATTACATTATTACAAATTTTGAAATACCAGAAATTCTGTAGTATTAAATATTTAATATTAGAAACTTGATTTAGTATTAAAAATGTTACAAAACCTTGTACGTTAAAAATATATTTAATTATTTATAATTTTCCCACAAAACTGTGCACGAATAATAATTTTCAGGGAAAATGATTACGCAGGTTCAATCTTTCTCCTTATTGTATATTATTTATGAATAAATGATCGCCCCCCTTTTAAGGACACGACCGATCCCTATACTATATTTTTGCAAACCGCTTTTCCTACCGTGTAACCTTTCAAAATGGCGCTGGTTCGCATTCATTCGCGTCACACCCTGTGCTGCCCATTCGCATTCACCTTCACCGCTCACCCCACCCCTCGTCGCTCTTTCTTTCTTTCCCACCGTTCCCCACCCTGTTCGTCGTTTCACGATTCTTATAATCATTGCAACACCCCCGCCCCCTTCACCTGCATCCTTATACTTGTCAAAATCACCCCCCGAAACTACGACGGCGATCACTCGTTTCGGTGATCCTCCACCCAGGATCTATTAATCCATCCGAAACGATCAGAATTTCTATTCCTTTTAGGTACAAAACAAGATAATGTCGATTTATCGATTAAGGATTGGTTATTCGAATTTAAATAATCGTAACTCCAGCAAAAGTTAACCCATCCTAAAAATATTTGGAAATAATAGATTCTTAATTAGCACACTGGCTGATTAGTTGTGTCGTTAACACCTTGCCATACTTTACACCTTACGGACCGGATATTACAAACCTGACTCATACAATTAGTACAATTAGATTCAAGTGCAATTCCAATTATAATTGAACTCTTGGCAAAATATCGTTAAACGTAAATGATATATAACGTTACAACTTTCCTTGCATATTTCAATATTTAGCTTTGTCTGACACATCAGTGGCAAGGGGTTAATATCCCAACCGCTATCCTAAGTAATTATTCTACCAAGAGGAAAGTCATTCGGTGAAATATCTGTTTATTTTCTAAATTTCGCCCACGATTTTCGGATATTCTAGCAAATACGTTTCGCTGAACTAGTTCTTTCGAAACGCCACTATATCAAGATCGTTCGACATTTTCAAGGTCCTCGTTTCCTGCACGAAATCTTTGAAAGCAACGCTGAACCGTGCGATTAAGTAGTCGGTTCAATGCCAAACACTGCATTAATCTCACGAGCTGTTTCAACGGCAGGTGATCCGTTTTTAATCTCGCAAAGAAAAATGATACGCAGATTACGCTTTTCCGTGGTTGGATAAATACCCGCGAATGACCCACTTAATGGACACAAAAATGAAACAGCGGCTAACGAAGAGGGCAGATTACGGTGTACAAAACGATTCGATTTCTTCACCGACCGAATACCGTAATCTTCTTTAAAGCTAATAACCAAGTGAATTAGCACGTTGCTCAAAGTTGTATTATGAATGTTATCCTTTATTTTCAATCCAGAGATGTTATTTCAAAAGCAATTTCGATCGTAACAACTTTATAAAATTAATTTTATAGAATACTGCAAAATCTTTGATCATTCTCATTGAAATTTAACCATCTCTACTAATTTCAATTAGCATCGATTCACGATACTCCTCATTAAACTGAAAACCGGGTAGAATTTTCGGTTACGCGAAATTTCATTGGAACCGCGTGTCAAGGAGGGGGGGTTAACGGGCGAAAGACGCGTCGTAAATTGTTCAGAAAATCCATCACCGGTCGTATCGATAGGAATTCCAGCAACGGCTGGAAAAGCACTTCGCGAAGTCGCATGAATTCGTGCGAAGCTGTAAATACGGGCCGTTCGTTAGATACTTTACAATGCAACACCGGACAAACGGCGCATATCGCGTTGGATTAGAGATACACACGCGTCTGGGAATTACATCATCGCTATTATACGATGAACTCAGCGGAGAACGACGCTTCGTGCCATTCGAATCGTGTAAACGAACCGTCGTCCTATATATAAGGTTCATTAATTTGCGAATAAAAAGGCAGGTTCGTTCACCTTAATCTTTGACCCAGAATAAGTCCAACGATTTTGGAAGCTATCAAAAATTTCTGAAATGTTAGCGGTGCTAAGATACGGGGGTAACTAAACTTCGATGCAAGGAGCCTTGTGTCGTTTATCGAAATCGCGCGTCAAGTTTCAATAGTGTTAATAGCTTGTTTTCTGTGACACGTCGATCCTTAATTATTTAAACCCCCGTGCTACCCCAAATCCGCTCCCAATTTTGAGGAATCGGGACGGTAAGAACAGTGCAGTAAACCCTCCTATAACGCGGCTCTGAAACTTGGAATTGGTACAAGTAGGGGCGGTTCGCGCTGTGTTAGGAAATCGTAGTGTTAATTAAGAGTAATTAAGATTTTCTAAACAGTAACGTGCCAAACGTTACTTTTCCTGTTTCTACTCTGAAGCGATAAAAAATCACTGTTTAGGCTATCAAATGTTCCGTATTAGATGCTGCTATCGTACCCGTTATAAATTCTAAACAGTGCATGAGCTAATATTAATTTTCTATGTAAGAGAAATTTTCAACTTAGTATAGAACCGATCTGGAGGTAAAGGACCGTCCGTACACTGTGTAGATATCATTAAATACCCGAAGATAGAACGTAATTGCATTTCGAATCGAGTTAAAAGATCGATGATTCGTGAAAGATAACCTACCGTGAAGAAGAACCTGTTAACGAGCCGATCGATGATTTCCCTGAAAGCCTTTAATCATCGTTTAATGAAAAACTTTCTAATTAACTTTGATTATTATTCTCAGAATTTTTCCAACCCTCTCGACCCCCCCCCCGTTCTACGCACACATGCATACACACGTTCTACCAGTCCCGTGTCGCTTATCTTCGTTCTACCGCCACTGAATATCATCCAACGGGGTATTACGTTGATAAAGTACTGTAATTGAAGGGGATTAGATAACGGGAGAGCGCAGTAGGTGTGTGGGCAATGTTTAATTACATAGTAAGGAAAATTTGATTAAAAGTCGTCGTTTCATGCGCAGCTCGAATGCGACCAATGA
Source organism: Anthidium xuezhongi (assembly GCA_022405125.1). Lineage (NCBI taxonomy): Eukaryota > Metazoa > Arthropoda > Insecta > Hymenoptera > Megachilidae > Anthidium > Anthidium xuezhongi. The sequence continues at coordinate 4,962,855 of CM039649.1, forward strand.
AATTTTTACTCCTTTCACGTACCGTGTTAATCGGATGCAAACATTTCCTTTTCATTCTTTTTTTATTCCCGCCTTTCTTCATTTTTTTTTCTTGGTTAATCGGGGTCGTTACCGGCCGGTTAAGCATTTTACGACGAAAAGTAACCGGACTCGGAGAAGGATGAGAATGTTCATACCGGCGTCGATTAATTAATCACAAACTGGGTAGGATCGTTTCGTTAAACATTTTTCAGATTCTTATCGGGCGAATCACTGTGTGTTAACACGTTATTAATTCGTTTCATTTTTTATTCTGACGATTAATTAATTCATCGTGAAAATTACACCTCTTTTTATTTTGACAGAAGAATATTTCACGAATGATTCGACTCTAATTTTTATTTTCACTTCTGTACCAAAATTCTTGTATTCTGTAAATACTTTAATTTAATCATTCGTAAACCCCTAATAATTAAATAAAAATTGAGACAGCTATAAATACCCCTAAATTATTGACAACATAAAATAGCAAACTACAACACTGTACTACTCCTGTCCCATAATAAGCAGGTGAATTATTGGCGAACGCAGTGGTAAATCATGTTGTAACGGAGAATTGCAAACGTTCCATGACACCTGTCGTTTGTTTCGACGCATCTTTCAATTTTTGGGTTAACCTAATTACTACAAATTATTGACTGTATCCTGAGAAAAACACGACTAATTCTTGGCCATGAATGATTAATTACAATTTAAATACGTTTTCCACTAAAGCTTAGTTCTTTCATTAATTTGCTTTTGTTAATGTCCAAAGGGTTAAAAATGATTCCGGACCAAAATTAAACGGTTAATTCGAGAATTTTACAAAAGTGGTACATAATTTTTCGTTGAATTCCAAATCTCTATTATCTATTTCCCTCGTTATATTCGTTTGCAAGAGTTCAGAAGTTAAAGGGTTAATATTTGGATAGAACACCGCGTTTCAAAAATTGTTCCTTCCAGGAATCGAGAGGGTCGAAAGGGACCAATGGAAGCTGGAATATCGGTGAACCGAAAATCGAATACAAGGTGTGCGGAACGAAACGTTTCCTTCCAAAATGCGAACGAAACGGGCAAAAAGTATTACCGGTCGGATTATAAACGTTTCAGAAGGTTTTACAACGCTAGATAAGCGGTTTCGATCGCATAAATCGTCGATCGTTTCGCTCGATCGATCGTCGAATCGCGATTACATTCGCGTTGCATCGATTACCGCGCGGAAATGCGTCACCTTACCGGTTTCACATAATAAATCTATTTTTTTTTTCTCACCACCTGATCAACGGCGAAGGAGGGACAGAGAGAAGGAGAGGGGAAGGAGAAAAAAATGAGGAACTGGAAACCACGGGGTTAACTGCTGTTCAAAAGTCTTCGAACATTTGAATTTTATATAAGCGATGAACTTTGAGTGATTTTTATCGGCTCGATGATCTTTAATCGCACGAGAACTCTGTTTTTATCGAATGCAACGATGATTTCATGAAATAAACTATGACCAGTGAATTGAACGGAAAACTGGTGTCTAAAAACGTAAACGCAGAGAGAGGAGCATTTTTAACCCTTTCGTTTACAAATCATTCAAGGAATTTTTGTCCAAGGAACTTTTATCTCTATTCTATGAAATTGAAATAAGTATTCAAATATCCAGATTATTGGACGAGTTATTTTTCATTTTTGTTACGTTTATTAGATAATTTGACTGCCACCCATTTCATCAAATTTTGTAGTCTCTTTTACTTTAGCAGAAATTTTCTGTAAAATAACAAATACCTGCTTTCTTTCGTAAAAATAAAGAATTCCTAATTCATAACTCATCATTAGATAACAATACCTTATCGAAATCAAAAGTGTTGAATACAATGTCGAAAGAAACTGGACCGTATCGAAAGCGTTTTGGAATTCGCATGATAGCTCGTTTGATAACGGATGCTCGTAAATAGAATAGGAATAAAAAAGCAAAAAAAAAAGGGTAGAAACAACAAATCTACCTGTTTATCGTTAGCTAACGAATGACCGGATGCCCGTTTTCGGCCCCTGCAACGGCGAACCATTACGAGTTCCGCCTTTCTTTAATCGGCCCAGTCCTTGAATTTGCATATAGATGACGAACGGTAATATATAGCCTGCTTAGAACTAGCTGCCTTCGATACTTCTTCACGGCACGGCTGCCAGAAGAAAGGAACTACCCGAAGACGTGGTCGTGGAACGCGAGACGAACGCTTTTCGATGCCATTAGTCAATTCGCCGGCGAGAAATGACCAAACCGATGGGGTCGAAATCCGATTTCCCTACGGGACGCGTTGAGCGTCTTTCAAAATCGCTGAAAAAGCGATACTTCGTGTTTAAAATCTATGAGCGCGGCGTGTTTTTGATAGAAAGCCAAAACGATGAAAAAATCAGTGCCTGGGACATTTATATTTGGGACTTTCGTCGGGCTAAAACGAGACATCGCTTGTTAAACGAACAACTTAAAATTGAGTTGTAATCCAAATTTGAAGGCAAAGGGTCTCGAAAGGATGACTCGATATTAACTCGATGAAAAGTAAAAAATCTAAACGTAGATGTCGTGACAAGAAACATCAGGCTTATTCCATTTCCACGATCATCAACATAATACCTGGTTCTTTATGAAAAAGAAAAAAGAAAAGGTTTGCCGACCTTTGGTTTAGATTATAAGGCGGAGCAATGTTTGACCAGCTATTTCTGTAACAGCCTGTACAGGAAACGAAAAAAAAGGAGTTGATAAAGGGGATAGACAAGGGTGTTGGCGAACGGGAGGGCAGAGCAAAGGAACAGACGTGGTTCTATCCACTTTAACGACGAGTTTCAGAGAGGCGCTTTCTCCTCCTCCTTCTCCCCCTTCTTTTTCCATCGTCTCCACCTCCACACATTTTGCTTTTGCCTCGTCTTCGTTGCCTTTCCGAATTTTTCACTCGACCCCCTCCACCCATTCCTACATGTTCTTACTCCTACAAACCGGTGTTCTCTCCCTCCTGCTCGACGCTTCAAGTCTGTTTTCCTCTTTGCTTCTCTGTTCCGTCGCTCTACCATCCTCGCCGCGATCTTTCATCTTCTTATCCGTTCGTTGCCGCTTCCTTCGACTCCTTGTTCTTCCCGTCGGTGATTGGGAAAATGACCACCGTTGGATCATTCCGTGAGTGCCGGTAACGCGGTAATCATCCGTATTTAAGTGACAAGTGAATTTTTACGAAGACGTATCTCGTGTACTTTGATTGAAATCATTTTTAAGGAGATGATTGTGAGTACCAAATAAGTATCGCCGAGAAATACCAAGTACTAAGCATTGTCTGTACCAAATACCAAATGTGAAATATTAGGTACTGCCAAGTATCAAGTATCAAATAGCATGAAAAACTGAATACCAAATATCAAGTACCACTAAATGCCGTATAATGAATGCAGTAATGAGTGCAGTCAAATACCAAATACTGAGTACTGAGAAATACCAAATATCAAATATTAAGTACTGTAAAATGCCCACTACCAGATGCTAAATACTGACAAACACCAGATACCAAGTACCAGAAATTGGCTCGGATTCGTACACACCAAATTCGATCCCATCGCTACTTATGACCGATATCAATAACACGGCTTAAATTCGTACAATGTTAATAGAGTTTTGCGAACTTTCTAACGTTTTCTTTTCACTTACACGGCGCCGAAAAAGGGAAACGTTGTCGAAAGGCAACGCGGCGCGGTTTCGGTGATAGCATGCCTCAGGAATGTCTGAATGCTGCGTGTCATTCCACGGAAGTGGAAGTACGGTAATTACAAGGGGTCGGCGATTACGACAGTTTCCACCTAATGCCTTGTTGCCCCTTATAATCACGATTTCGAATTATCGTCGAATTTCAAGCACACCCGTACAATAAATAACAGAGAAATACCCGCTCGCGTGACTTTTCTTACAGACTGTTTAAAACCTTCCGGGTCTTTCGAGCCACCCGTTGAAACGTGCACCAATATTCGTGCTACGAACAGAAAAATGTACAGGGTGTCTAAGAATAAAATTATTTTCTCTACTTAGGTGTGAAATCATCACCGCAAAATATAATTGGCCATTTAAATTTACAATTCCTATCAAAATAAAAGCAATTACTAAGCAAATGATACGTGTCTTCTTACCAAGAATGAACCTAAGCCACTTTCAAAATTAACAACCAGGTTTGTCGTCAAATTTGACACAGCCCACACGAAACAGTGTGCCAAGACGAATTCGTCTTTATTACACCCTGTATACACGGTGTTCGATTAATCTTCTCACGAGTGTGCGGAAAAACGAAAAAAGACACCGACGTAATGATTAACGAAGGAACAACCTTTTGTTTTTCAGTTCACGGCGCGCAGGGATTTTGCAAGCAGGAGCGTCGGAAAAATTTCGTATTAAAATAAAATTCGTCGATCGTATCGCGCCGGTAGGGAAAGGTTCAAGTGGATTTTCGAAATTCACGTTTCGTAATTCTTTGAGAGTTTCCAGACCGTGTCCCGCGCGTCTCTGGGAAATTCGCAAACGTTCTTTTCGCGCTCGCTCGCGGGTAACACGAGTTTTCGTCTATGTGTAACGTCAGAAAGAAAAAGGAGAAAGAGGAGAGAGAGAGAGAGAGAGAGAGAGGAAAAAAAGAGCTCTCCTTTTAACATCGTATTTTCGCGTCTAGACGTGCCTCCACTTACAATGGTCGACGACAGTCGTCGCCGAGCCGAAGCACAATTTACTTTTTTTTTTAACCAGTTCGCGAACGAAGGAACATAGTTCGGTGTATTTGTTTAACCCATTGATGCTTCGATTACGAATCTGTAACGAAACAGGTGAGACCCGGTTGACGAAAACAGGTGGTTTAGATAAGTCCAGAAATATCAAATCTTTGGGTTTCTTTTCGGGGGGCTAAAATAACGTATTAACACCAGGACAATTTATGGTTTATACAAATACACTTACTTTCGAATGGAAGATAAACAAATACGAAATGAAACATATACTAGCATTTTGACGAAGCTCTAATTGCATTAACTCTGACCATGTATTCATGTAGTATTCATACAGATAATAACTGTAGTAAATTAATGTCCTCTTTGTAAGATTATAATTGAAAGTATGGAATTACCCTTCCAAATTTTAATTATTTTCAAGTTACAAAATGGCAATGCTCGTTTTATCATTTTAGAGAGAGAACAGTTAGAAATATTTCCAAAAAGAAAAAAAGAAAGAACCTCACGTTTCTTGGAAAACGTAAAAGATTCTGCTTACGAGGGGATAAAATTCTGACTCTTCATTTTTCTGGAACATTCGAAAATGTTAGTCAGGACGATTGAGCTAAGGAGGGTAGAACCAGCACAAAAGGGAAGAGGGAGGTTTTCATTTACGCTGACGGTGGTCGTAACCGGAAGTGGGGGATTGTCTGGCGGGTTATCAGGGTGTTTCTTTTCGCGGTGAGCATCGTTTTTATCCGGTGCCGCGATCATCTGTCGACGATTTGCACTTAACTTCTTCCTATGTACGTCACTATCGAGGGTCAAAAGAGGAAGAAAAAAGGGGACGAAGAAGAAGAACAAGAAGAAGAAGAAGCCAGAAGAGGAAGGAGAGACTCGCTAAGTGACTGAGCGAGCGAGTAAATACGTAGAAAAGAAAAGAAGAAGAGGGACAAAGTTTTCTTTCCCTTCATCCTTCTTCTTCTCCCTTCTTTTTTCTGTTCTTTTTTGTATGCCTTTGCCCGAAGGGTCTCTCGGCAGGGTTGGATACTTTTATTCTTCTTCTTATTCCTCTTTTACCTCCCATCTGTCCTCTTATTACTCCTTTTACGCCACGCTCCACTCGTCCCCATCCCGTACTCTGATTTTTCTTCTTATTCCGGTAGTTCGATCGAGTTAATGTCAAATACCATATTGCAGCAGCGATATTATCGTTTTTTTTTTCTCTCGAAAGTACTTTACGCGAACTGTGAAACACCCGGGCACCCATCACCCTACCGCCCCTTCGTTCGAATCAAGGAGGCGCACAACCGGGCTCGGAACAGGCAACGCGATGCCCGCGTAGCTCGCATAAATCAACAAACTAATAAACAGCCAGAAACCGCTGCCGCCTTCTCGACACGAATGTCAAGCTCTTTTCACCAATACGCGCAACGACCACGCGTTAATATCCCACCTCTGCCGAGGCGCACCAAAGGCACTGCTATGGGCGCTTGGGCCCCCAGTACAAATAATTCCGAATACCCCTGCCCATCAATGGCTTGATCGAAAAGCTAAAAATTCTGGATGCCGTTGGTGAAAAATTAGATAATCTCTGCAGAGTTATTAACCCCTTTTAAGCCCAACCCCTTCGTGCCGATATTCGGGGTAAATCGAGAAATAATAAGTATCGAATTTCACATTCCGACAGTTCTGAAGTTTCATACTTGATAACCCAATAACGTACTTTGTAGGATAACGGTTGTTTTAGTGTAGTAATTAAATAGAAGTTAAAATAAAATAGATTTTGTTGTTAATTGAATTTGAAAGCGAATTTTATCAAGTGTATATTAAACATAGAAAATATAATTTGAACGAAAATTAAACTCGTCATGCAATTTCATAGATCAAAATTAACCCTTTCGTTCCGTTTCGAGTGTCTGTAAAATGAGCATCTATGTTCGATAAATTGAATTATTAAAAAAATAATGAATAGATAATTAATTAATTAATTAAGAAACAAAAAAAGAACCAGAACGAAAAAGTTAACAAACAAAAATAGTGAAAATCTTTAAAAGAGAATAGATTTTTCTATTGCATATATCATTTTTAAATTAATATAAAAGACAATTCATACTAATACGGTGCGTCCGTCACTGCTGATTAGAAATTGTTTTATAATCCCCGATTAATCGCGTTCTCATAAATTCAATAAACTTTCACGAACTTTCCAAGAAACTTGACTTACCTGAAACAAAAGAAAAAGAAACTGATCTTAGAACACATTACCAAAACTGACATAGTTTAAGACACTTTTAAATTAAAATAATTATAAAAAAGAACGAAAATCGTAAAATGGCATATTGAAAAATTCGTTTAATCAATCATAATAAAATAAAAAATATGTAAAGTTGTATTTTCAAATTTGTTAAATTAAAATAAAGGGTGTTCCTGCTGTATTTAACAATCAGCCATTTCGTATAAACAATTTTAACGAAATATTAATATAGTCATTTTCTTTAAACTTCAGGCTTCGAATTGATGCGCGATAAGAATTATTTTGTAAAACTTTTCTGTCATGAAATCATGTCAGACTTCTCAGGTCCCAAAATCGATAAACTGATATACAATAAAATAATAGTTCCACTTCGACTAACAACCACCCATTTTGTATTAAAGATATCAACGCAACGTTCGCGTAATAATTTTCATTAGTCTTTAACCTTGAAATTAATACACCATAATCGTTATTTCGTGAAACTTTTCTGTCATGAAATCCTAACAAACCGCCTGTGTTCCAAAACCGATAAGTCGGTACACAATAAAATAACAGCTTTACTTTAACTAACCACCACACATTTTGTTTCAAAGATATCAATGAAACCTTCATACGGTAATTTTCCTCAATCTTCAGCCTTGAAATCAATATACCGTAATCGCTGTTTCGTGAAACTTTTCTGTCATGAAATCCTTCAAGACTTTCCACGATTCGGAATCGGCTAATCCGATACGGCGTAACTTAATAAAACGCGCATAACTGTAAAATTCCCATGAATTATCAATGCATTCCTTTCTTCCGTTTAATCTCCAGGTTCTTCTGAACGCGATAGAAGAAAAAGAGGCTTTGATCCCGCATCGTTTCACACACAGGTACAAGAGCCGAACGGAAACAAAGAGGCCGTCCAAGGAAAGGTGAGGCTCTGTTCCCTCCACTTTTGCACGGTGCTCGGGAAAACGAGCCGCACCAGCAGAAGAAAAACGGCAATCTATTTCGAGGATTTTCGAGAAGGCTAGTTGGCAGCATTCGCAGACTCTAGATCTTGGGATCGTCCGTTAAATAATGCGAGCTTTCTTGGAAGTGATCGATCAACGTGACGTCCAAGATCGCCCCGTTACTTTTATTCCTTTACCTGTATTCGTTACACCTTGTATAATATATGATTTAAAAAAAATAATAATTCATCGGCATTCATCGGCATTATCAACACAATATTGGAGCCACGTAAATGGTTTAACCCCTTTAGCGACCTGCGTGCAGCTCAGTCGACAAAAAATTAATTATTAAATTGCATTGCCTTTAAACTTCACGACTTATTCTTCAATATTCACTTCTCTTTTATCGTTTGTTTTCTGAGAGAAATCTTTAGTCTGTCTTACCCGCCGTGACCAGTTAATGTTTAGCAGCTAGTTCGAACGGACTCAGAAAAACAACACGTATCGACAAGTTCTTGAGAAGAAATTTGGCTCTCAAAAAGATTTGAACCGTCCTGCTGCTGATTTCTGGCTCTTCCGACTAATCAGTTTGCCGACCACCGGCTAACTTTAACCAGTCAAGCTTCGCTTTAAGCTTTAACCAGTCAGCTGTGTCGCGAGGATCAGGCAGTGACGGATATAGTCGTCGAACACAGCTGACTGGTTAGATTGAAATTTGAAATTCAGAGACCTGAAAATGTACATCTCAAGGACGTGTCTGTAACGTTCTTCGGGGCCGAAGGGTTAAGGGTTAACGGCGAACATAACGATGTCTTTATCATCGAAGGAATAGGAAACAACTCGAGCCACGATACTTCCTCGAAACGAGGCAGGCTCGTGTGTCGTGCCGACGAAACGGAAAGGCGCCTTTAGGGTCGACTCTAAAGGAGCATCCAGCCACGCGCATTACCACCCTATCCGACGCCCCTGCCGCACAGGGGTGGTTAGTCGTTATCAGATCGCGAGTTAAGCACAGGTACGTGAAACACGTTCGTACGGTACACGCGTACGGGGGATGGTCAAAAAATTTTGCAGACTAAAGGGACGGAAGGCGGAGACGTGAAAAATACGGGCAGAGCTCGGGCTTAACGTTCGCGTAGCTCGTGTATTTTTATTATTTGGTATTCTTAATGCTTGGCGAATTTTTAGTACTTGGAATTATTAATATTTAATATTTACTGTTTTCAGTATTTAGTTGTTTTTGTTTTAGTTGTTGTTTTATTTACACCTCTGACACTTGGTATTTAATATTTTTATCATGTCCTTTTAATATCTTTGGTACTAGTATTAATAATTAATTATTATATTATATCAATAGTCTTAATATTCTTCAAATTTGAATATATTTAACGTACAAACTAATTCAAATATATTTAATAAGTTTCTTTACAGCCCCATCGTAGCCTCAACATTGATAACCAAAATATGCACGATTATTTTATAACCAGGGTACATAAATTCCAAAAATGAGAAAACTAGCTATCTGATAATTACTATAGCTTGAAAACTGGCTAGCAAGGGAAGGAACATCGGGGTATTTTCCGTCGATCAATATAAGTACCCTTCCGGACCAGCAAGCGAGATAAACTGCCACAGTTTCTTCTTCGAAAATATCAACCCCTGGTGCATTTTCGAGACACATTGATTTAACTCTCCCATAATGAACCTAGGGTCGATCTGACCCGGCTGCAGGAATAAAGTGGAATGATTCGAACGATTGATGGTTGTATTTAAAAAACAAATGTCCTAGACAATTAATCGAACAATTAAACTCGTCGCACGAAATAGTCATCTAGCCTCAATTGTAATAGATAAGAAGATGTCAAATTGATTTGACATATTTAATTTAAAAAATTCTCTGAACATGTAAAAATAATCCAGAATTCGATTCGAAATACCTCTCCCTATGGTCCGTTGTCCAATACTCTTAATTACTCGTAAATTATCTATTAACACGTTAATTACAGCGAAAACCGGGCGAAACTCTAATCAATTATAATTAATTTTCAAATTCGGCCTTTCAATTTAGCACCCTATATCGCGGTCCGTTCGATCGGTTATTCGATCGGGAACGTTTTTCACCGCTTGAAATTTGAAATAACCATCGAAACGAAAGGATGCCACTTACAGTGCCAAATAAATAGAACAGAAAATCTTTATTTTTAATGCCGTTGGACGAATGATTGAGAAGGTTTATGTGTCACGCAACGTGAAAACGTTCCGTGGCTGGTTGGACTTTCGAAAAGGGAACAAAGGGCACACGAGGCACCGTATGCATTAAAAGCCGGATGAATAATTGACGACAGATAACAATCACCTTCGTTCTTAATTCACCTCAACGAGCACATGCATAATGCGTTCAATGAGAATTTCACGTCCCAGAATTGAACGTCTCTTTCGTTTATATCAGCCCCGGCTGAATGGCATTCGTTAACGGTTATCAACAATGCCATCGGTCAATTCTGAAATCGATTTCACATCCACGATTTTGTCATACGTCGCTGAAATCCTCCATACACCCTGCTGGCATTCGTAAAAAAACCTGTGTGCACCTTTTTCATACGCGAAATAATTATAAAAATTGAAAAAGGATCGTCGTGCCGAATGATTTGCCCTTTAACTGGATAATTCCTTTTTTCATTTCTTAAGGCAATGGAATGTTTTATAACTGCCAATTTGGCAATTTCGACAGGTGCATTTGTGAGAAATTGAATAAATTATAAGCTAACGATGAATAAAAATTCTTATTGTAAGATAAATGTGCCAGTTACTGACACTATATGGCTCACTTTAATTGTAATTTTATAGCAATTCTTTACTAACAAATAATCTTGTGATAAAAATTTATAAAAAAAAAGCTGACCCTTTGAAAGTTCTAAAAATCTAGAAATTATTATCACAAGTTAAAATAACTTTCTAAAATTTATTTAATTAACAATTTCCTAAGATTTCTGTTTCAGTAGTCGAAATTTGAGTACAATCAGCGGATTATTTTCAGCTAATTTCACATAATGTTTTAGAGCTAACTGTTTGCGATAGCAATAGCTAATTAATAACATCACCTGTAACTGTAATAATTAAGTTCCACTGTAACTGTTTGTAATTCGATCGGCAATAAATAAGATAGTAGAGGATTGTACTTCTGTAAGCATCGGTGGTTCAGTGGTAGAATGCTCGCCTGCCACGCGGGCGGCCCGGGTTCGATTCCCGGCCGATGCAATGTTTTTTCTTTTTTTTTTAAACAAAATTTATTATACAATAACCTTATTTATATATAGATTTCAATAAAACTGCTATAAGATAATTTATGAAAATTTTAATAAACATTCGACGACATTAATGTCCACCAATTTAGGTGTTGTTAAAGATTGCATTCTTTTCATGTCCCCTCAGAGGGAAAAGGGTAAAAGACTTTGGAAAATAAAAATAGAATAAAGTGAAAAATTAAATTTAAATTACTGCTGTCCTAGCAATCTACAGCCTTAAGATAAATATCATTTATACCTCAAACTTGTTCATGAAATTAATTAACTTTGGAGCCTCAGATCATTTGCCCCCCATCGAAGCAAAGAGTTAATCACTTACATTGTAAAAGAAATTCATCAAAACAGAATTAATTCTTCGAATAAGTTTATCGCGACGATCGAAGTAATATAGAAATTTGATCCATAAAGGAAAAAGATAAAAATTCCTATATCCTTGGGTATAAAAGCTTCATTGCTGGTTACGTTATAAAATCTTATCTATCCGACTTTTATATCCTCTATTAAGGCTCTTTTCACCGGTTATATGTACAGAAACTCACGAGTTAAAGGAAGTCGTCAGCGAGGGTAAAAAAGAAAAAGGAAAAATCTGCGATTTTTTGTGTTATATTAACGCATAAAGGATGATCAGATTCTTTGGCCCTTTTAAAAAGTTCATGAAGTTACAGGAACGAAAATTTATTTAATTTTGTTTCGTCTGTTTTTTGGCGTCTGTTTTGAAAAAGTCTTCTCGTATAGTTCTTAACACTAAACGTACCAAGTTTCAAAATTTACTTTAGTAAATTCTTATATCATCTGATTATACGATTTTTCGCTTTTTATCAAGAAAAGTTCTTTGCATACCTTCTGTACCACGAGGGTCGTTCGTCCCCTTATGGCAAGAATAGGTACGTGTAAAGTGCCGGTACGTTGGTGTTAAAGAAATTATTTCGTCCGTGTGAACAACGTTACGGTGTACGTTTGATCTCGATTTAAACGAGAAGAAAAATCTACGTTCCTTTCGGAACATTTTCACGCGCAGGAAGTTATGGATTTGTTGATTTTAGCCGAATGCTCGGGACACACCGTGGCACGTTAGAAACATCGAAAGCAACGATTAAAACTAACCAAGCACCTCTTCTAGGAACATTACGAAAGAAATAACGCAATTGGTTCCTAGGAATCGTGTATCACGAGAACAAACGATTCCATTGAAAGCCATGATTATACAGCCGCGACATGTAAAAAATACTGATCGCGTAACTCGTACATCTGCCATGCGAAAGATAATGATAAAACGCGCATGAAATATTCACCGACCGCACATTCAGGACAACAGCCGTGTGTCACGAGAGTAGAGGAAGTAAAAATGGAAAAAGGAAGAAAAAAAGAATCAATTTGACACTTTTGTTGGCTGAATTCTGTATATTAGAAGTACACAAAAGAGTACTTTCCTCGTCTCAACGTCACCGCTGCAAATGTAAGGTAACCGTACTTAATAAGGGCTTATTTGGTACACTGTCACGGATGGTAGATTGGTAATTGGGATTAGTAATTATTTCAGAACGATATGGTTCATTTACTGGTAAATTGTTAAATTAGAAACTGCTGCTATGGAATTGCTAGATTTATGGTTTATGATGAAATTACTAGTTTTAGTAATTCAGTAAATCAGCAATTTACAAATTTAGTAATTCTAGTAATTTTGTCAAAACGAATCGGTTAATTTAGTAAAATTAATAATTCAATTTTTCAGTACTTGGTATTTACCCCTAATAGTTATTAAATTACTGGATTAATAAATCATTGAATCACCAGTTTTAGTAACTCAGTAAAAAGATTATTTAAAATCCAAAATGACTCTCCTATAAAATTTGTTCTCAAAATCGAAACAACTCCTAATAGAATTCTATCATGAATCTTACTTTTTTCATGGTCCACAATGGCAAGAATAATCTCATGGTACCCCACTTTCATCCTATTTCCATCTCTCGCTCTTTTAATTTTGCACAACTGTCCTAATTCGTGTCCAACTTCGTACCACTCTTTTATCGACGTCGAAGGAACCGATGGTTTCTAAATTTGGCTAATCCGAATAATTTCGATCGAACAGTCAAATCACTCTCTCAGACAAATTAATTGAAAATCTGTAAGAATCACCCTAACGCCAACCTGCACACGTTAAAAAAATAATTCTTTTCCATTGGAAATATTTGTACCGATTGAAAATGTTTTTATTTCGCGCAACCTTCGCCGTGATAGGATTATTGGCTTTCGCAAGATGGACAAAGGTGGCCGGGGTCTATCTTTCGGTGTTCCTCGCAATGAAATCAAACGGGCAATGAAAGAGAGAGAGTGAGAGAGAGAGGAGGGGAGCGGTAGTAAAGATCCTGGTCGATTAGGCTCCTTTCTACCTTCGTTAGTAGCCTACAAACGTTCGTTAGTGTCGCTTCGAAGTCCTTCGGTCGATCGTGGCTAGTATTTACAAGGACGGAGGAAAAAATTTGTCCATGAAAAGGGATCGATGACGCCTCGTAGAAGACTAGTTAGCTTCGTTAATTGATGAGCCCTATGGGAACGATGGTGTTCCGTTTCGAGCGCATCGTAAAATTATAAAACAGCGCGCTGGGCTTGGAACCGCTTAGAATTTTCATCGTTTTCCCTTCTTGTAATAAAATCAAAAGCTTGTTGACTCTTGGCCTGGGTGTCGTAAAGTATACAAATAATTTTCCATAAATTACACAAGGCATAATAGTAAAAATTCTGATTCCAGGTGGACAAAATGATGTAATGGTTTGGTACTCAGTAATTACAATTGTAGTAGTTACTATATGGTTTCGTTTCTTATTTCTTATCTAGAAATGCAGATTCAGAGTATTTGAATGATAATAATGGGTGAAACAAATAGATTTTGAATTATTTGAAAAATACCATTTTTGACCACCTATAATTAGAAACTTTGTCACTGTGCGACGTCTATGATTAGACTCAGAATGTTACCAGCTAATTTCTATCGATCGCATAATTTCTTTTCTAAAATGAATCCAAGATCGAAAGATCCATTGGGTCGAAGCGTTAACACCAGCGTACGAATAAAAATTCCTTTCTTTCCGTCGAACGTTCGTCGCTTCCGTAACAACGAACGTTTCCTCCCGCCGCGTCCGATTCAAAAAGTACGCGACAGGATGGAATTGAATTAAAACGATAAGTATCGTTGTCGCGCTTTCACGCACGGGAGAAACAGGGACAAACACGGCGCAACAAGAGTTACAAAAGAGACAGAGAAATGAAAGGGCCGCGGCAGAGGAGGCGGAGGTGAAGAAAAATCGACGGAGATGGGTAAAAAGCGAGAAGAAACGGGACGGGGATAGCGCAGGCATGCGGAGATACCCGGTCCGCGCGATGTTACCGTCGTGTGCGCATGCGCGATTCGCTAGCTGTGGAACGCGTGGAGAAGCGAAGAAAAAAGGCGGGAAAAAAAGAGCGAAATACGCTGAGAGGCAAAAGACGCGGGTGAGCCGGGGAGGGAGAGAAAAGTGGAGTTAAAAAACAAGGAAGGGGAAGCGAAAGGAGTTGAAAAAAAAAGTACAACAAAGACGAAAAGAAGGGGGGAGAGAGAGGAAAGAGTGGGAGGCACGATGGATATCCACGCACGTACTATGCGCGCTCGTTTTGTACACGAGCAGCGTGTCGTATATGGTAGGTGACACTTGAATCCGAGCCCTCCTACACTTAACACTTTGACTGGCACAGTGGAAATGGCCATAGGTGGTAAGACACGTTATAATTGCAATTATTAAGGATTCAGTTGTGTCGTCTCCTAAACTAACGTTACACAAATAACAGATTTTTAAGTTTCAAGCTTTATTTTTTCAGAGAGAAGAAAACTTCTTCCTCAAATTTTGAAATGGCAATCCAAATGAAAAAAATCGCGCCACTTGTCTTACACTTAAAATTTAGTAGGTACAGTGTTAATCACTGTTAATATTTGGTAATCCCTAACTCCAAATTAACCAGCTCGCTTCGAAATAACAACTAAACCGAATATTCGTCGTGTTCGAATCAATCAGGACCCAGCCAAAGGTAACCCAACCGCATGTTAATTGTCGGGATATTGAAACAAGACTCAATCAAATCGAGTCTAGGGAATCCTAGTAAAGTCCAGGATGCTCTCTGTACACAAAGTTTGCAACGACTGTTCGTACGTGTTAGCAACGGGGGTCAAGAACGACCCCGGTTATCCCAATTTTTCGAGGGTTGAACCGATGAACGCTCAACACGGTATTCTGCGCGTGATCGCTATCGCGGATGGAAGCACAATCGAGGCGGTAATTGCTATGCCAATCTCGATCGATTTTCAACGGTCGTTGAATGTCTGTGGCCCGTTTCACCGCACACATCGATGTCCCAAATTTCTATCCCCTCAAGATTCCGCAGAACGATCTTCGAGGCATCGTTCGCGTCGATGTTCAACGGACGATAACGTTGAAAATGTCGAGTTCGTGACAGAAACAAAAGGCCCGATACATAATGGACGTAAGATAATGTGTACCAGTCGCAGCGGCGCACCCAGCGAGAGTGGACTTAATTCTTCAATTACGACCGCGGTAACTGAAGAACGTAGCAAAGGGAAAATTGAATTTCGTTCTTTGAATAAATTTTTGTGATCGTCCGATGAATTTGATCGAATTCGCTTTTTCTATCGGGCTATCACTCAAGGTTAACCCTCGGGAACGCCACCGATCCCGACGTTTAGATCTATCGATCATTTATAAATATTAATCGAGCAACTTATCACTCGGTACAGTGAAATAATAAAACCGAATGCATACATATTTCATGCGGAGCTCGGGCGAGCGTGGGAAAATCAACATTTCTGCCATTTCATGACATAAAAGTATCTCAAAATACCATTTATGGTATATCGATTTAATATTTGAAATGCAATAAAAAAGTCCACGTACACATTTTGGTAATATTTTCAATACAAAATAGGTGATTGTTAATCCATTTGTCGCGGTCATTTTTGGTGCAAGTTTGTCGAATCCCCATCGGTTCTTTACGCGTGCTCCTACAAGGAATTCGATACGCGGTGATACAATGTGACGGCTAGGCACTGGCCAGGCAACACTTTGTCGAACTTGTTTCACTGGTATTATGCTACCGCAGAACCAAAAGTAACGCGATGCTTTCCTTGCGGCTTTTTGCGGGGAACAGCTCCTTTGAAACTGTTCCTTTCGCATCGAAAGATCTGATTTTTCGATTTGTCGTCGTGAAAACGAACAGCCCCTGATCAATTACGAAATCACTTCATATCCCTAATCCTAGCCACGTTGAAGCTGTTGAACATTTCGATATAAATAAAAATGTTATTTTTATCAAATTTTGTTTGTCAGTTTCGCAATATTTCATTATTTTTATTATTCATATGTCCAAATGCCTATTACAAATATTCCTAATTCAGTGACTGTGTAAATTCTATAGAAATTCAAGCGTTAACCATATTTGGGTGACGTGGCAATCAAAGTGTTAATTGTCGCACCTACGCGTAGTAATAAATTATATCGTTACAATTTGAACAGGCCTTTTAATTTTGCGAAAAAACTTGAAAAGCTTAGCCGGCTCGATTAATCCGTTTCTGATTTAACACAAGGTGTCGTACACGTGCGGAGACGCGTTTAACGAGGGTTAACCAAGGAAAGCTCTCGCTGCTAGCGGATGTACCAGACCAGGCCACAATTTCTCCTTGGGACACAATTATCGGGCACGCTTTATCTCGATAATGCCGACACGATAGAGAGCGTTTGGGAACCACTGACCCATCTCCTAAAACCGCTTGTGGCCCGCCCGGACCGTCAATCATTTAACGGACGTACAGTCGGGGGTAAAAGTATCGTACAGGGTTCACTGGTTCCGATGATACACCGAGCGAAGTCACGTTTGCTTTTATCGGTTGTTGTCTGATTCGTGGATCGCAGGCACATGATAAATCCATCATGCTACTCTATACGTTGACGTTAACTTTTGCTTATAAACTGACCGCAGAATAGAAAATGGAATTAGAATATAGAATAATTCTGTGTCTTTTAGATAATTTTGGTTAATTTTGTAATTCAGAATAGAAAATATGTTTAACTCTTTCTCTAGTTCTAATTCTAGAAATGAGTTTATATTAAAATACAGCAAATTAACGAAAGGAATAACAGGGAATAGATTATAAGTATTTGCAATCCGTCCAAATATGCTCCAAACGCAAAGGGTTAAAAGGAAACGCTCCTAATCACTGCGACAAGTATCCGAGTACGCAAATTGCAAAATTTCCAGCTAACTGTATTTTCGCCCGTATCAAACCCAATGAAAGCCCGTGGCTTTCCAAAGCATTCTGTCCTTTTTAATTTCGCCGCGGGTAATCTTTTTACGTCGCGAAATTCCGGAAATTCCTCCCGCCGCGAAACTCGTTTGAACACTTCCGCCTTTTTCTTCGTCGTTTTTAACGAACCTTGGGCAAATATTTCGGGTACCGTTGGAATGTCGAAAACGAAATTTTACTCTTGAGATTGATCTCAAGGCAATATCTTTACAATACGAGTTACCGTTTAATGGACACGCGCCATTTTTTGAGGAAAACTGTTTCGCGGCTTCGAAAGGGTCAAGAAGCATCGCGTCGGCGAGGAGCGGAGCCGAATGCGCGAAGGAGGGATGGAAAGCGACGGGGATGATGGAGAGGAAGAGAAGGCGCGCAAAAGCAATGTTTTTCGGCGCGGATCGTTGATTACGATGGCGCGTAAAAGTGGACAACTTTCCTGCATCGCGTCGCGTGTCTTCCGTGTCTGCGAGGGTCAAGGTCGACAACCACACACACACAGACACACACACACACACAGAGAATATGCATTTGAATTCTTGGCATCGCGTATAGCTGTCGTCTCGCGTACGATGCTCCTTTAACCCTTTCATCGCGAAATGCATATTGTGGACAGAAAAATTTCTTCTATCGTTTGATAAACGCTTATTAATACTATGTCGTCCGCGCGATAAATTAAGATTCCTTGCTTTGACGCCGGTTCTTTTCCAATTTCTCGAGATGTAAAATGTCACGTTTTACTGGACTTAATAGTTTTCAATGCTTTCCCGTAATTTTCATGAAACTTCGAGGATATATGGAAATAAATATACGATTGAGGTAAACGCGACGATATAATAGGTAACTGTTTTAAAATTTTTGTGTGGCACCAACGTGATGTTAAGTTCTAACATGTGTTATTTGTAACAATTTCAACCTTTAGAAGCGAGATCGCTAATATCGCTCTCGATATCTTCCCCTTTTTAATAAGATGCCTTGGGGGCAAGATTGATCTCGAAAGTTGTTCCGGGTGTCAACGGATAAACGACAGCGTTGAGGGTTTAACCCCTTGCCCTACAATATCGTGTCACACTCGTGACGCACCTTGCGTTATAAAACGACGCAATTAAATTGATAAAATGTCTTTGTTTAAATAAAACAATTCTATTTTGAAAGAAAAGAATTACAAATGTTTACTTCTTTCATTAAATATGTCGCCCCAGAGGCGCCACTCGAGCGCCAACGGTTAAGTTTCATTGCAGATATCATTTAAACAGCGCAATTATTCCTAATGCTGTAACGTCCAGTGTACAATAATACCCACTACTTTGTAAGTATTTTTATAAATAATCGAAAAGAGATCTCCAAGTACAAAGAACTAAGGTTATTTGTGATCGACGAACCGATCTATAGCAAATGGTATGAGACGATATTTCTTAGGAAGCTTATGACTCTTAGAAGTGCACCCTTTTCATACCGTATTTAGGACAAGCGACCAAGATATGTTCAACAAAGTTTTGTGTGTTATAGAAATCGCATATATTCGGTTCTGTATTTATGAAGTATGACTTTGAACACTTGATCTCTTGTTATAGTATATATTTTTATCACCTGGTTTATCATTTTTGTCATTTTTTACAACGTTGATCAATTCCTTACGATTCCACTAACCACATATAAGGGATATTTTGATGAGGTTTGGCAAAGATATGGAATTATTGAACGAATTTTGCAAATTTGTAAAAAGGTACCTAAACGATGAGTTGAAAGTTGAATAAAATTTCACGTTACTCGGGGATCGATAGTTTTCTATGTAAAGGCGGTTATGTAGGGTAAGTTTAATTATAACCGACATTGTATATCAAGAGACGATATCGATGGAAGAAAAAGACCGCAGGTCGACGGTCATACCAGGGTCAGGTCATACCGGCTAAACAGGAAACAGGACTTACGTCATGACCTCCGGTACGACTTCGTGATTTTGTGCTCTGCATTCTCGAATTCGTGGCGCCAACTAATAAGGATTCTTCGAACGCTTTTATAATACAAACTTTTATTATCTGAACGGAACGACGAAGAAATAAATCTGGCACCCGGCCTGTACCGATTCGTACTTTTTCAAACTTTAAAGGAAATTAATAAATCGATAATTTACTAAATTAAAAATTACGATATTATCTAGCTTTAAGCCTAACCTTAATTCTAAACCAAAATTACTAACTTAGCAATTAAGTAATCTTATAAATTAGTAATCACTGTGTTATTTAAATTACTCAAGTTACCAAATGACCCAACTCTAAATCACTAAATTATTAATCTTCTAAACCTGCTAACTTAATAAAGGACCATGGATTATGTTAACCATCGTGCGTCGATAAAAATATCTAGTAACTTTCGAGTAGAAGGGTAGACAATGAGATTTCCTTGCCCTACATTGGCATTTCCCCTAGGGAAAGCCAGGATACTCGACACTTCTCGACGTGCAACTATCTGCACATGCATATGCAATGCAGTTTCCTGCCATCCGTGGAAAAACTTAAAACCAATCTCCCGCGGATATGAGGGTCCTACTGTAATATTTATCGTGTAAAAAAAAAAAAAGAAAAGAAAAGGGAATAAGGGAAAAGAGTAAAAATGAAATCGAGCGTACACGTGTGCATGGAATACGGTAGACGTCGTTCGCCAGCACGAATCATGTTTCGCGTAGGACTAATGTCGTGAGTACATTTTACGTGCTGGTACCTGTTGGAGAACGTGACTGGTAAAAGCCAAAGGGAAGACGACGGGGAGAGGGGGGGAAAAAAAGCAGAGAAAAACAAACGTCCGAACCAGGCGTATACGAAAAACAGACAACCGAGAGGGATTTTGCGCGTGCGCGTGCGCGCCAAACAGAAAACGGGATACGCCGTTGATGGAAGAAGGACAGAGATACGGACGGAAAGGGACCTCCCCTCCCCTCTTTCTTTCGCACGGGAAGAGAACCGGTTCCCCGTCAATCTTAGCGCCGTATTGCGAAATTTTATCCAATCAACATCGTGGGCTCTTCCTACTTGGCCGTTCTTTCCAAACATGATTTATTCATTTATTTACGTCACCGGGAAACTGCACGATAGGCGTAATACGGTAAGAAGCGACTCCGTACACGCTTTGCATTTCCCAGACTCTGGGATATTACGGCTAAGGCCCGGTTATGATCAAACTTTAACCCCTTCTTTGTGTCTTTTGACAATTTTCGACGAGAAAAATCCAAAAGCACAAGCTAACTAACTGTAACTAACTGGTTACTTTCAAATAATTAATTAATTAGTTACTTAAAAAGGTAAAACGTTGTTCATTAGTTGATTAAAGGTAGTAAACTATTAACTTACTTTATTCGTTCGATTGGATTTGGTTTGGATTTAAACTAGATTCCCTTCAAATTCAGATTTGAATGAAATTTGAGTCAGATTTTGATTGAAATAACTCGAAAGAATAAACTTATATTTGAATAATTTCACCGCAAGTCAAAAGCAATCTGATCCTTGTCTGCGCGGGTCAATCGAGTTATAGACGGAAATCAATATGACGTCGAATAGATCTGTAAAGTATGTTTAATTTTGACATCCCTAAAGAAATTATTAATTATATTCGAAAGTTACTATAAACTTTGAGCGAGCACGATGACTCAGCCTACTTATGATATTACTAGTTTTTAGATTACTAAATTAGAATATTGATAATCAGCGGGGATGGATTTCCCTTCTCCTGCATTGCCATTCGCCCTAGGGAGACCCATGACGCTCGCTAGTGTGCACCGTCGGGCACGATAAATTGCCCTAGGAAAAGATACCCCCGATACACTAGAAAGTTACCATACATCATGCCTAGGTTAGATTTGGATCAGATTAAAAACGACAAATGTTCGACCCCAGTAATTATTTCAACGCGTATTTGTGAATATAATAACAAAGCAAAATGAACAATTAACTAGGTTAATGCCAATTCCAAACTTAAATTTTCTAAATGTACGAAACTATTACAAGAGAATGTACAACGCATTTCCAGATTTTTGCAATAAAAAAGCATTTTCTATTCAAATTATCAATTTCAAATAATTTCTTGAATTTACTTCGTCAAATAATGAACAGCTACGAATGGTGTCGCACGGTGGATAAAAAAATGTGTTAAAAACACGACAAAAATACGTGTATCGATGAAAATCGAAGCCTCATCTTTTCCAGGCAAGTAGTCCGTAACACGCGTCGAATGATTCTCATGGTTCGTTAACCATTCGTCATTAATCGACGGAGTAATCGGTCGGTCTCCACCCCGGACGCCCCTTATTCTCGTATTTCACAAAGTTTCAAGCAGGCGTTAACCTTCTCGGTATACGAAGCGTCGACTTTCGTCGATAGCACATTTCTTTTTTCGCCAACATATTCGTGTTACAATCATTTCGCTCACAGTATTTATCGAAAGTCATCGTAATGCAATTTTACCTCCATTTAATCGTAGAAATGAAAATATCTCAATGCAAATCAACTAACTTATCGTTCTTTTATTTGTATTCAAAAATTTGATTTATTTCGAGGGCCCCTTGTAACTGATACCGAATGTAAAAAGTAAGTACTTGTATACGTACTTGCTGTACACACGATAATTGCACTGTTAAATTTAACTTCGTATTTGTTTACATTCCGATTATTAATGTTGAATTTTTCATTCATTACTTTATCATTAATTTTATCTGAGAGCACGTATTACATAAGAATGTCTGATTTCCGTGTAACATTATGTCGTCGTAAAGATTAACCAATCTGCCAATGGAGACGGGTCGACTTTAACCCATACTACATTTACGTCAAAATTTGCATGCTTGAATAATGGAAAAGACAGTGAAATTACTATTTTTATATCACATGTTCATTAGAAGCACAAATTATTCGAATAAACAAATTGTTCAAGAAATTAATTCAACAATTCTCAGAGATCGATTATATGCAACGCAGTACTTTTACTATGAACGAGTAGTAAACAAATTTGTTTATAATAAAAAATATTTATGTAGATTTAATGGACCGATCAGGAAAGGGTCGTCCAGATTGCAAGGACACGAGGTTCTGGGTTAGGTTCTCCCAAGGACCAAGTGGTGGGGGTGCTCCTGTCAGACTTTCCATAGTAGTTGTGCAAGTTTCGATTTAAAACGAAAATAGAAGGGAAAAATCGAAATTCTCGTATACAAATAATAAAAGAGACAAGCTAAACTCGACGGTTCATTGAAAAGGTTAAGTATGGTTAAACACGTGTGATTCTTAGGCGACTTCGCGAGATCTCGTCGTTTCCGAGAGCGTTCCTTTGGCAAAGCAACCGGAACATCGCCTCTGCTCGCTTCAACCCGCTTTTGCTCGCCACGATGTTTCGTCTGGCAAAACCAAGGACCGGTTTTTATAACCTTTGGAACACACGTTCGATGTTGCCTCGGTTCGTCTCGCCTCACCTCGCCACGCCTCGCCTAGCTTCGTCTAACCTAACCTCGCCTCGAACTTCCAGCTGCGCCAACGAATTTCGTTAAATATTCTCCCGCGTTACATTTACTTACAAATTTCCACCCAGAATTATCAACTTAACCCTCAACCGCTAAGGAAAAATGCGAAATGACCGCTCTGTATTGCTTGTATTATGTTTCATTGAATTTTTTTACCCCTTCAACATTAAACAATAATCGAACCTAAATATGACTCCTACGTATAAAGTACTTTAATTAATAGAAAAAAAGATTCATGAGAAAAACTGTTTAAGAACGACTTCAGTGAATAATATATAAAGGTACACCGACGAGCAGCGTAGGCTTCCCTGGGGAAAATGGTGCCATTCAAGAAGACCGTCCCATCGTTCTTAATACCCCAAAATTACTGTGTACTATGTACTTGGATTGGTATTCGTTTCAAAAATAATTGGTTGATTCAACGATGATGATAGATTGGATAAATTATTGTGTCAAGGTATAATCCCTAGTAACTTTCAAGTAAAGAACAATATAATCCCTACATCATCATTTTCTCTAGGAAAATGCTATGTTCTTCTATGGTTCTATTTAATTTATAAGTTCTCTCGAAAATGGTAAATTGAACTGGAACTTTTAAATTTAAATACGTACATCGAGCGTAATAGAAACAGAAAACAAACCAATTTAAGTTAATGAGTAATGCTTTAATCAATAACTGTTTGGGTTATACGGCGAACAGTGAGATATGTATTTCCGGTTTGAACGATAGCAATTTTCAACGTTGTCTGTTCAACAATTACTTTAGGAAACAACGATCGTTTAACGCTTGAAAAACTGCCTAAATCGATTGGAATAAGCACCGGGATTCGTAATCTATGGCAGAAACGGTATTCGTTTGGCCATAACGAGAAATATTTCGTGCCGTCCGTTTGGCACCGTCGCTACCGAGCGACGCCAGTTTCCGTCGTATAAAGGAACCCGATATTATGTTATTCATTGTTTATTAGACTGGAGAAGAATAGAGAAAACGTTATAAATGGCTACGCGTATGTTATTTATCGTTCAATCGGGCAGGTTCTATGGCTTTTGTGCGTATTGTACAAATTAAATTTGTTGCTTGTTTTAGAAAAGAGATATTAATATTTAACGATTTTTGTTTCTTTTATTAAAAATTCATTTTTTTTTTTTCTAAATAACAAAGAAACTAAATAGAAACTAAATGAAAAGTATTGTACTTCGATAAAATATATGCACGCTTTAAGTTTCAATTTTTCCATTAAAACACAAATCTGTTTAAAAAATAAATAAATAACTATCTTTCCGCTATTCATTCCTTCTTTCATCAAAATTGCAACACCAGCGTGCATTGCAACGGAATGTGCGAATAACAAATTGTAAATTAAATCTTAACTTTAATTACTTATATAACTCTGAAGATACTCGGCTAGGGAAGAAAGATAATTGTGATTAACGTACTTCAAAAGCAGCATAACGTTATGCAATATAACAAAGCGAAGCCAAGAAAACAGAATGTTTGTTGCATTTGATATAAATTTGGAAAAATGAAGAATCTCAGATTTACTCGGGTCTGAACGTTCGAGCCGTTCGTTAATTCCGGTTTGTAGAAAACGCTACGTCCGCATCTGTACGCGTTCATAAAGGATGGGCGATAGAATGCATTTAGGAAAAGGGTCAGACAGGACTAAACCGTGCAAGAGAAAGTTTGAGAAAACTGACCTGCGAGGTGCCACGTTCTGCGAAACAAGAACTTGGAATATCGTTAGACAGAATACCGTTATTTTAATGTTAATCCTCTATTTTGAGCGCGCAACCGTTCGTATTTTCTAACTATGAATCAAACGAAATAAAATATAAACGTAGAATGTTTTCTCTTGATATTCATAACTTCTAACACTTGAAAATTTTGATCAGACTTTTAACAATTTAAAGCAACTACTTTTAAATAGAATAAACAAACGCGGATCATTTTATAATTAAAATGCAGCCTTCAATTAATCTTTGATGAAACTATTGTAAACTACATTTTTTCAACGATTCAACGGCCGAAATATGAATTGTTTCGTTAAACCGTTTATCCATTCGCCATCGCCATAACTACTGTTCTCCGTGGTGCCAAATTAAAATGTTTCTACAGGTAATTAATCTTTCACGATATTTCGACTATCCTATGGAAGAAACGAATCAAAAATGCATTGAAAGACTACATGCTCGGTTAGAAAATAAAAATACTACAGCTACGCAGTAATTTAATCGTATTAATCGGGAAATTGCAAACATTTTAACAACCTGCCACAAAGATCGTCCCACATGGCGCCAAATTTCAACGTTCCTATTCGTAATCGTAATTTTTAAAGGTATTTTGATTATTCGCATTATTCGATGTGACTTTTTATCGATAAAGGACGGATTCGAATGAAAAAAGAAGTCCTATTTCGAATAATATTCGACGTTGTCGGTTATGCGAACAAATTGTGAAGCCATACCGACAGAAACGGTGCAACACGAGAGCGATGGAAAACGCGGAGGAAAATGGGAAAGAAATCCGTGATCGATACACGCGAAACGTAAATAAGAAATAACCGATTTCACCGAGTTGCAGTAGAAAATAATCATGTTCGTTAGGTATTATATGTATATGATCGAGCGCAGTTTTCTGCATTTATATGCCCGTTACGAAATCCATCATTATTGAAAACAACGATTACTACGCTTCATAGGAATTATACTTGCAGATTTAAGATCCATTTTACTTTCTTGGTTATTCGAGTTTCTACCAGGAACAATTTAATAATAATTAAGACTCGTTAACTTCGTATTTTCCCCTTTTCCGAAAGCAAATTGTTTATTTTAAAAGACGGCTGTAATTTGCGTTCGCGACATAAAAGATATTTTATCAAAATTCCGTTTTTAATGATTTCAACGGTTATGTTTATAAAAAAAAAAAAAAAACATTCAACTAATAATGGGCTAAAAGATAGATATTTTTATAAAATTACTATCTACTCATCGAAATTTGAATTTCATATAATTAATGAATGGCTAAGTTAAAATTGTATATTTTTAGACGGGGCTCAGAATATTTTCTTTTCCCTTCTGAAGATTACCACTATCATTATGGTTTATATTTATGTAAACTCATAAAAAAAGAAGAAAAATGTGCCAAGAAAAGAAGTAATACCTATTATCTTATGTATACAATCAGATAACAATAAACATATTATCGCTGGAAACATAGTTATTATTTTTATCAACATGGAGAATCATTTGAATAATTACAAATGATCGGGCGAATAAAGATAATATGTATTTTTGGACAAAAGGATTGTAAGTACAGCCAACCGTCGTAAAACACGGAATTCTTACAACACGTTTGAAGAATCGAAGAAATAAACAAATAAGATAAAAAAGAGAAATGATCCTGTATTATTTAATCTCGATCTATTATAATGCGTTTAATCAGTCATTGAGACTTTTAATAAACACGCTTCTGATAATAATAGAAAGAAAACAATGCGGTTTTATTCATTTTCAGTGCTTTTTGTCTCGTATAATATGAATTAAAATAACTGTTTTTAATATTTCGATCGTAAAAGTCGAATATATACATTCTTAGAGTTTAATAATGTGTGCGAAAATCATATTTACGGTTCCAGCGAATTCGAAATAAAACTGAATAAATTGGACTTCGATCAAAATTTGTTATTTGAATTTTTTGTTAAAGCGCGTCACAGCCGAAGGATTAACCTCTCAAATTCGATATCCTACTCAGATTTGTATACTAAATTTTTCTTCTGATCCTCAAATGAACAAAAATCGAATACAAGTGATAAATATCTTTTAAAAGGCATGAACAAATAATTCCTAAATATTTCGTTTGAATATTTACTTAAATTATTTTTACCTCCATCCACAGTTCATTGAATCGTAAGATTGTGGAGGCTAATCAATTATGCGACTTGTCAAGCTACGAACAGATAAATAAATACCAGATTATGGCACTTATAAAATAAGAAGAAAAGAAAAAAGGCATTTCGTCCTGGGCCTACATGTTGATTCGCCGGTAAGATTAGGATAATTAAAGTTAAGTTAAACGAGTATTTTCGAATGGATACTTAAACGAAAGTTAGCAGGAAAATTTGAATTGCGAATAATTCATTTGATTTTAAAAGTACTACTGCAAAATACTACATAAATCACAATACTGTATCATTTGTTACATTATATTTGTATTTTATACAAAAGAACTGAACTGATTTAAATTCTGTATATTTTTGACAAAAAAATAGAAAGGTATATTAAAGATAAGAGTTTCTCAGTACCAATTCAAACTGTCTAAGGGTCTTATTTTAAGCAATCTTATTTTACTTGCACTTGTTCATTCTTGAAAAGAAAAGAATGAAGGCTGAATCTACTTCAGCATTACTATGCACAGAATTATAGTTTCTGTGCGATCAAAAAAATGTAATAAGAAAAAAAATTGAACGTTAATTGTATTTCATGAATACTTATTTGATATGTACTGTTTGTACTAAAAAGATACAAATACACAACAGAATTCTTACCAAACAAATGTAAGAAATTAACCACTGCAAAGAAATAACGTTTTACATAATATTGTCAATTGTTTCTTTCAATTTTGTCCATTTTCACTTAACTATTCCAATCTATGTACGTATCAGAACTGACCCAAACATTATAATCCACAGTTTACAACACAGTAGATATTTGTTTAAGGGATTAATTTATTCTGTTCCTTTCCTATCACTGGTGTTTCGCACAATATATGAGCTACAAGTTCCACTATCCTACATGCAATATACTTCATTCAACTTTCATACATATCATAATCAATGGACCAGCTTACACAAATATAAATTTTCATCCAATATTGTTCTTTCAGGCTACGCAAAAGTAATTTAGTTTCTATATTCTTCGCGTTGTGAGTACTTCAAATGCATTATAATGATTTCCTACACCGTAGCACAAGGTTTGCATGTATTTTATATTCCTTGATATGTCATAAATGCATAAATAGCTGTTGTCTATTAATATCAATTGCACTGAGATATAAAACAAAAGTTCAGAACCCTCTCAAGGCCAGCCAGGTTAAGGGGTGAATAACTTGATTCCTTTTTTTTTTTTTTGTCCGGGAACGAACGTGGCAATGTACGATCAAGTTGTATGACACTTTTCTGTTTATCGGTAAAACGCATGGCACGCATACCAAATGATTTTCGTAGTCTTTTTTTTTTTTTTCGAAGCCGTTCGAATTGTGTGGCGATAAAGTATTATTAATCTCAAAACAAACGCGTCCAACGAATTATAAACGCAAATACGATAATACACTTTAAAAGTGTTTTTATAAACGGAGATAATTTGATCGAAGTTCAATTCGTAATAGAACCGGTTTTAGAATACAAATAAAAGAAACTACACTTTAAAAATGCATTTCCGAAAAACAGGATTGTTTGTAAGCAAAAGAGAAAGAAAAGGGGATAAATATTTCAAACTTCCATAAGAATATAAAATTTCAAGATAATTTTTTACAAAAATGCATCAAGATTGTAATTTTTCGAAAAAGGAAATTGTTATCAGAGATAACTATAATTTTTGTAGTAATTTAATGTTTTTAAGTAACTTCGACTGATACAATCGATCACAAATAACCTAACCTGAAGTAGACAATAATTTTCGAGACAGGGAATGGAAAATAACCAAAATAAAACAAAAATGAATAATTCCTAATCTAAAACAATTGAAGCGATTTAACAATCCTAAAATTTTGAAATAATCCTAATTGATAAAGTTTTGGCATAATTTTCGAAGAATGTAAGCATACGCCTTCGAAAAAAGAACGTCCGTGTACAAAAAGTATCATAAGTACGATAAGAATATAATATTTTTAGATTTTAAAGTTTCTAAGGATATTAATAAATGGAATATTTCTGGTCGGTACAGAAGAGTTATCAGAAATACCTACAGAGTCAATAGTATAACGAAATATACCAAAAAGTAACTGTTTCAAATTAAGACAATGCCTTTTGTATAGTTCTGTACGCAGCCGCGTCGGGTCGGTGATCAAGAATACCGACTGATTGTGACTTACAAACAGCTTATTTACGCCCTGTACACCAGCAGTTTTGGCAACCCTACAAATACCCATTGTAAATAACAAAATAACCGGAATTTCTTCATTGATTTATCGAGAACAATCATATTGATAACAATCATAATTACAAAACAACGTCGCACGTAAATAATTCCGAATCCAATAAGGAACGCAGGGATTTGTTTCCAAATCAAAACAATACATCCTGCGTTCTTAACAAGAATTATTTTAAACGAATCCTACCCTGAATCTACCGTTATTTTTAAACACTGAAAATAGTATTTTTTAAAAACATGAAATCAAGTTGAAAGATTTTAGTAACTACGATTGACTTCCGGTATCCGCCTACTTGTATGTACGATATTTTTATATAGTATGTTTTATTTAATACTGGTAATACCCTATGCCAATTTAATGTATCAATTAAACTTTAATTCTAAGTTAATTGTAAATCGTACAAATCAAGTATCGAAATGTTTCGAAGAAGCGTTCTACGCAATGCCGAGCATTCTGGGTAATGCCGAACATTCTCGACACCACGAATTACGAAAGTAAATACGTTTTAAACTTGAAGCAGAGAGGGGCGGATAAAGTTTGGGACGCGATTAGAGACGTAACGTGAGACAAAACAATATTTACCTGCGATTAAGCAGAACTCCACTGTGACGACTATGTGGACCTGGCTTGAGGATAAGTTTCGATCATCCTGGACAACAGATCCCCAAGCGACAGCAAAATATCCGTTCACAGAATCATATTCCTTTGCGGGGGCGAACGACACCGCTAACCGTCGGATGCCGATTATTTTCGTTTACTACACAATCACCGTGATCACTTGTTTCTTTCTTTCACTTAAATCACCGTAAAACGTTTTTCACTTGAAGACACACAGTAACGAAGACGTACGTTAAAATGGACGAACAGTGTATGCAAAACATCGAACAATATTCACCCCGAGACACGGAATTTCACTCATGACTTCCTTCGGCCAGTGAACCGTTGGCAACAAAACAATAAGGAAAGGAAAAAAAAACTGTTCCTTTTTCTTTGTGCGTCGATCGATTCCCGATTCGTTCAGAGAAATAGAACGCAGAATGTAATCAACGAACACCAAATTCCGTGTATCATGACGTCCTTCTCTCTTCCAAAGAAGGTGCTGGAATTACAAGTCGTAGGAAGCTACATTTTCGACAAGTGTCTCTTGATGCACAGCGATAAACAATTTCTACAGTTTTTCGGAGTATCTCTGTCGGTATCGTGGCAAACGAGGGTTCATCTCGGCATCGAAAGTGTTTTCTTTCTCGTAAGAAAGATTCAAAAATGGAGTCCGTTACTAAAGGACGCTTCTGATATATTCCCTTTAATGCGGATACCGGCCGGCTTAAAGCCGCTATCCAAGGAACTGAACACTTCCAGTCGACCGAAAAACCGGAAATATTTCTAAACGCGAATAACGCGATTCATATTTCACATGGGAACACTGTAATCACTTTTCGAAAGGCTTAAAATGGACTTCGCGTCGTAGCGTTCATGGTTCGCTCGTCGGAGCAAACGATCACTGGACAATGTTTTTTGTACAAACAAAAGGTGAAACGGCACGTTTTGATGTATCCCGTGAACGTTAAGATTCAATCGACGAGCAATAGATCCTTACTTCCGGTAAAAAGAGATCCACCCGTAACGCGTCACATTATAACATGTTCACCATCGAACGGTTGAATTGTGACTGCGGCTGACGGGGTTCGATGAAGTCATCCCCACTACCAACGGTCACCAGAGGACGGGGGGAACACCCGAATGGGCTGTGGATGAGCCGTTGGCTCCGCCCACTGCTGCTCCCGCGGCCACGTTCGTACCACCTATCGTCGTTACTCCCACGGAACATATTGCGAAATTTAAACCTTTTCCCACATTTTTTGAAATTATAACGTATTTCAAGGTGAAAAATAGATTAAACATGAGATTAAGGAAGTATCAACAATAATGTAAAAATTAAGCAAATCGTATTAATATGTAAATCAATTAGAAAGATAATAACTTTTAAACATTTTGAATACTGCGCAAACCTACCATGATTTCCGGTTTTTATTCGGAAATTCCGGAATTTAGATACTAATGAGATCAAAATTTGTATGATTTGCTTTAACAGTGTACTTCATTTAAAATTATTAAGAATATACGAGATAGTGTTATTTATTTAAAATTTGTATTACTGGAGTGTTTTTTACTAACATTAGTTAACGCGGGAATACTTAAAAACTTTGAACGCTAATTGTGCACACTGTGGTAGAACTAAAAAATTGTTTAACGAAGAAAAAACGTAAAAAGAAATGTTAAGAGTATTTTAGTTTTCTTTCTATTTTACATTTTTGCTTTTTCCATTTCCAGGTTTTCATTGCAATCTCCAAATTGTACGCAATCATACACGATAGCATTTCCTAAGGAAAATGGCGCTGTACGTGAGTTATCTATAATTACGTTGCACTTAAGAGTGTCTATCAATGTTGTATTTGTTATAAACACAAGTAGTATAAAAGATAAGAATCAGTTAAAGTTTAATTATAAAATTATACCTTTATCAAAGTGTGAAAAGAAATATCAGGATCTGTCATGAAATCTAATAACACGCAAATTCATCCGACAATACTTCGTCATTCTGCAAACAACTACCAAGTCATTGGAATACAGGTAAGATTAATAATGAATGTAACGTAGAGATTAGGTTTCAGAAATATCATGTGTAATAGAAATTGTGTGAGGTTCAGATTTTATTCGATATGTAAGGTTATGTTCCGTAATGTACTTTTCTTATTATACGTATGAACAAACATAACCAACAAAAACATATTTCGTCTATTTAACAATTCATGTAGTTAAAAGTTCGTAAACTATTTAACAACAATCCGTAGATTGTGTTATATCGAAGTTACGATCGTGTCATACAAAAATAGCCAGTAGTTTATAAATTCCTTTGTATAGATTCCATGTTACACGAGGATCCTTCTGTTTATAAACAAGCACACTACACCAAATTCCATGGCTGGCAGGTATATTGCTCAGGTCAGTGTCCTTTGCTTATGCATATAATTTCTGCTTAATTTTAAATATTTTAATTCAAAGACGAATTTAGATTTCGTTACGCATAATTATCGAATAATATATGAAGTTTTTGAAAATATTCAGTTCAAGACATAAGGTATGCGATAGAGGGCGACCGCGAGAATGTTTAACTATAACCAAACTAACCTCATCTATATTTCTAAGCATTTCATATTTTATGTATTTACAATAATTATTTTTATAGTGTATCTTTAGAAAGATAGATGAGATTAATTTTCGTAGATCTTTTTACAATCGCCTTACGTTGCTTATTATTTTTAACCGACGAAGAAGCGGTACTTCTACAATTTCATCGATTATGTGTTAATAGGTTATGACTTATGATATGTGATAACTCACATCGTCAATCGTAAGAATTTTTCGTCGATCCTTAGGGGTTAATTACAACGTATAATTATAACGATATTATATAAATGACACAGTCCCGATTCAAAATAAGTAACAGTTTTGGTTAGAAATAAACAACTTGCTATCTTTCTCTTTTTGTTTGAAGTCATCCGCAGAGCGGAAAATCTGAAAGGAAGAGAGAGATCCATGAAAGCGAGATGTCATAAATCTTTACGGCCAAATAAGTATTTTAGTAGAAGGAAGATAGAGTATATATATTTTCTCACTCTGCTGTTAGTGATTCGCATGATTTTACCGATGCTAGACTAAGGAAACATTATATTCTATCCCTTTCCAAAGAATAACATTGCTACGCGGACGAGTATCTTTCTTTATAGATTGCCGCCATTCCGAATGTTTAGATATACTGGGTGTTCTTTCTTGACCTGCTCAAGAACAAAGTCAAACAAATACTATACCTGACCGGTAATAAACAACTGACCGGTCCCCTGCTTGTTGCTTATTTTAGAATAAAACTTTACCTGTTCTTTAGTATATCTCTTCAGGTGGTATTGGTTTGAACTAATGCCAGCATATTAACTATATTCCTGTTTAAATCCTATGAATTCGAATTGCAAGTAAATTCATGCTAGAACTTATTTTTAAGAACATTTATTGGTATATTTTTGTGATAATATATAGTTCACAGGGATAAAGGATCCGTACAAAGATTTGATACATTTATTTTAATTTTGTTCTTTAAAATGCTATCGGTCGCCCTGGGGATTTGGCCGCCTGCATGCATACATGCACTGCATTCTTTATCAAACCAGCTTCGCTGCACAACATTAAGAATTATTTTATAAAAAATAAAAAGTGTTCTCTGAGCAGACAACCGAAAAAAAATTGTGTACATCGACATCAAGAAAACATAAGTCATAAATTACTCGTAACAATTTATTAATAATATATGGACTTATAAATTGGACCTCCACTCAGCGTAGAGCACGGTGCTGCAGCTCTATCTAACCTCCCTTTTAATCCGATCCTTAATTCTATGGTTTTGCGTTAATTTTTTAAACATTTCGAGAGTAAAACATGCAACATGAAATTTTATGTTATAATGCTGTGTTTTTAATTCAGAATATCAGGGCGAAATTAAGGAGGAGAATAAGTGAGGTCGCAGCCCTGGGAATAACTGATAACTTAAGTTGTGCTTATGCCGATGAATACCAATTATTTTTGGTTACCTGCATAGCCCTGGGATAATCCCGGACCCCACAAGCTCTTAGTTCGCACTACCAAGAATGAATGTAATTTAAAATATTTCAAGGAGGGTATAAAAGATAAAATTTCAATATTCACATCGGGGACCAAAGAAAAAAGTAGAGGTGGTATTTCATGTTTTAAATATAGGTAAATTGTGAATATGATCATTATGATTCCGAAAGTTACAATAGTGATTACTACAAATCAATTTTAAGACTTATAATTAATATTCGTTTAAGATGATTATTTGTATAATTGTATCATAATTGGATCAGTTAGTAATTGGATGCTTTAACTGAAGTCAGGTGTTCAAATTTTACAACGCAATATTATCATACAGTAAGAGATCAGAGGAATCTAAAATTAAATTTTAATTATTGCTACCATGACGGTCAAGTTAGCTGACTCACTTTACGTCCGTGTTACTTTACTGTAAATAATGAGGAACAAAAAAATAATAAGAAATTTCATTACAATAGGCTTTAACAGATTAAGTTTCTAACGATACGGGGAAAAACCGTCATCCAATTAATACTTGACGGTGCGTGCACGTCATCGTCAATATGGCGCTTCCCTTGTGGCTTGGCGGCTACCTTGAACTTCCGCCCTGCCCCACGAACCACTCGAACCAAGCGCTCGTCGCTTGGTGTACAACCAGAGAGTAGCTAGTGGTACCGTTTTATGTGGTTTTTGCTGACAGTGATGCGGGTACCACCCGGTACAAGCTGCTTCTGGATGTCGCTCCGCCTACCGACACCATCGCAGTCGCACACACGTTTGATCTGCGCACGCGCGTCAAGCAAGAGGCAATATGACGCGTATCCAAATTACCCTCCGCCATCTTTCCATGAGCCAGAATCGCTGGTACAACTCAACGCCTTCCTATCTCTCTCTCATTCCCGTTCGTTCGCCTTGTACCGTGGGAAATATCGTGCCAGAAGAGATACCAAAATGGCGGACTACCAACTTCGACCGCCTATCGAAATTTAATACGAATTTTTATAGAAATATAATGGGCCGCTGCTTTGTTTAATTGCCGTTTCTGATCATTGCTCTGATGACACTGCCGGCTGATTGCGTCAATCGTAACCCTTGAAACGGTATGCGTAAATTATATCAAAATGATGTAAAATAAACGAACGGCGGGAAAAGGTTTACAACCTTTCGATGAAACTATTCCGTACGAATACGAGTACATTAATTTTGTGAATATAAGTAATAGAATACTTAAATAGTTATTTATTGATACACTAAAGAATATCTGATAGAATATAGACATTTTATTTACTTTTTATACGGTGTATAAAGTATTTCGTAGGATAATACAAAGATTAAATTGTTTGGTTACTTATTTTCATTATTAAAATATCTTAAAAAGTTAATTTATTTCATTAATAATTAGAATTCTACTAGAAATTACTCTTACAACTTAATCGATCCATTTATAGGATTTTTAATTACTTTTTGTATGAGAGATTCTTACAGTTATTTATTTTTATCTATAAAAAGATAAAATGTTCATTGTTAGCTCTTAAATAATAGATCAATTAATTCTCAGAAATTCTAAATGCAGTAACCGATTTTCCATAAACGTTGCATTAGAGAAAATAAACTTAGTTGACTGAAGCTAACCTGTTACACTATAGTAACGTGTACGTGCACCCGTATAATAAAGAAGTGCATTTATTATGCAGTGATATGCATTTGTTATAAAAAGTTATTAGAGTTATAAAGATACGTTAAATCTGCTTCAAAATCTTATATATTTCAAGTTTGAGTAATAGCTTCTTTAAAGTTTCTTTGAACAAGTTTCCCAAAGCTACTTAATTTAAGTAACAAATTAACTTTTTACACGAATGGTTGATATGTATATTAATGAGAATTTTAAAAAAAATGGAATAAACAATGATGATATAAAAAAAAAATCATTGTCCCTAATAACTTTACGGTTCTCCTGAAATCGTGGATTCGAACTCAACACCTTCGGATTTTCGGGCTGACATTCTTCCGCCTTGCTGTTTCATTATGCAAGGTTGTGATTTTTACGCTGAAGTTTTATTGTATTAACTTTTTTTACAATAAAATTAATAATAAATATAATTTTAATTGTAATTGTATTATCTGTATTGTACATATAACATTTCTTACGTGTATTTGAAATATATGTATGTATATGGAAGTATCATAAAATCCAAATTACTTGGAATGTACTATATTATCATTAAAGAAAGTTCAAGTATACTTTTGACTGTACTTAATACGGTTACAGTTAATAATATAATATACTAATTTTCTATAGTTTTTTTACATCTGTCAGATTTATTTATTTAGTGATTCAATATTAATTCGTTTTATCAAATTGGTTATTATAGTTTGTTATTAAAGGTATGTATATATGTTTTTGATGTAATCATTGTTTAAATAAAAGTATTGAACATAATCACATACATATGGAATAGCTTTGTAAAGTTAAGAAATTAGAGTAATAAATTTCAGAATAAAATTTGCAATATCTATTTAAGTTACATAACAATATTTTAATTATATTTAATGGTTAGGAAATCGTATTTTCAGTTTTACTATATGTAGAATTATGTTTATAGTAACAACATGTAATTAAAATTGATTACAGTAGAATACAATATGCAGCGTGCTATGCTAAGATGGAATAGGGTACCTACTCAGGTAATTACAGAAGGTCGTTGGGTAGAAGAAGGTGTTTCACCAAATGGTAAAAAGGATGTTGTAATTGTTATTACTGGAAATCCTGGCATTCCAGAGTTTTATGAAGGATTTATAAGAAGTTTAAAATTGAGACTTCCTACTGAAGTACCAGTTTGGGTGGTTGGGCACTCTGGGCACGTACAACCACCAAGTAATTTAGCCATTACAATGCCAAGTGAATCAACTTGGAATGAAAACTATAGTTTAATGGCACAGCTAGAACATAAGGTTCCTCATTTTCATTGAATGTTGATTTTCTTTGCAGAAATAAACTACTATTATTGTATTAACTACAATTTTATTACAGATAGAATTTGTAAAACAGTATGTACCGGAAGATGCTAAGTTACATCTTATTGGCCATTCGATAGGATGTTGGATGATTTTAAAGATGTTAAACGTTGATTCCGTAGCTAAAAAGGTAGTAAAATGTTACTTATTGTTCCCAACCATAGAACACATGGCTAAAACTAAAAATGGATGGTTTTTTTCTAAAGTTGTAAGTTATATTAACATAAGCTTATGCTGTGTAGCAGTATGAAATATAAGTTGTAACAATGTATGCACTTTCATTTCAGGTAGCACCAATTCAACTTCTTCTAATTTTTCTTTCTTGGATTTTGTGTTGCCTCCCACAGTTTTTACAAATTCTCCTAATCAATATTTTTGCACCATTCTATGGTGTTCCTCGAAAACATAATAAAGCAGTACTTCAATTCATAAATCCTCACAGCATAAAAAATATAATTAAAATGGCAGAAGATGAAATGGAAATGGTAAAAGAACGAGATGATGATATAATTTCCAAGTACAGTGATAAATTATGGTTCTATTATGGTAACCGTGATGGCTGGACCCCAATTAAATATTACAACCATTTGAAATCTGAACATCCTTATGTCAATGCAGAACTTTGTAAGCATGGTTATCTACACAGTTTTGTATTACAACATGATAAGGAAATGGGTAAAATTGTTGGAGATGCAATTAATGATAGTATATCATGATTTTCAGTGACAATTAACTAATAATTTTAGATACTTCTTAAAAATAATATTTTTGTTAATATTTTGTATATATTAATGCTTATATTTTTATGCCACTAATTAAAATTGCTTATAAAATCTTTACATGCCAACTTAAATGTAGTCACAACTTATAAGGCTATGGTATTCATTTGAACTAATCCTTTTAGAAACATTTTAGAATATTATAAATGATAAGGTTACTGGTTGCAAGTAATACAAGTAATTTATTTACTTTATTACAGCTGTTAATAATGTACTAAACAAATAGCAAAATAAATATTTTACAAAATTAAACAACATTGTTTAAAATAAACTAGTAATAATTGATTTTTTATTATACTTGATCACGTTTTAGATAAAGAAACCAATAATAAAAATACAAAGAATTAAGTGTCAATTGTGTTGCCACGTTAGTTTCAATTTTTCCATAGTAGAATAATAGAATAACAACTTTCCAATAGTAGAATATGCTAAAACAATATCTCGTATCATTTAAAATTACCCGCCAAAGTTTGAATGAAACGTTCGGCTTTCTTCGGTATCAATCGGCTGACAACGATGAACATGACATCTTTTGAGTCATACCAACACTGGGCAACATTTCAGTCTTGAAATTGCAGCGTGCTGGTTCTGTAAGAGTGCTTGGTTGTTGAATGAGTTTATTAATTACATAGTGATTACGTGTTCTAAATTTCGTTGAACATTTCAGTACACGTTACTTTTTAAATTATTACTGTGTTATTTAAAAGTTATCTAAAATGTTGCGTGCAACCACTTTGCTGACGCTTCTTTGTTCCTACATAGGGTTATCCTACGGTGAGTGTTCAATTGTAATTCAATAAATTTTATATATTTTGTTGTGATATTAGTAACCATTTGATATGTATATTATTCCCATCGTTCTGGTTGTTAATAATAAACAACCAAATAAAGTACATTCAATTTTAATGAATAAATTGCCATCATTTATTCAGATTTTTACGGTTTTATTTTACTCCGTGCTTGTAAACGATCGGTGATAGGTGTAAATAATTCACAATATTTTTCGGCATTTCCGGCTACCTTCAATCGTTCTCAGTATCAATTGAACCGGTTTAATGAGATGAGTCATTGGTTTATCACATATTTAGAGTGTGTATAAATAATCTAAGATTATATTTACTCCCTCGCGCTTACTTTCCATAACGATCAGTATAAATATCAGGCGTCATTGGCATCTGGGATCAGTTTTCCATGCTTAACGATTGATCTTTTTAACAAGTATTCGAAGGCAGAACTGTTCGAAGTTGAGGACTCTGCGGAGTGCGAATTTTAAGACTATTTATTAGATACATTTAATTTTAGAATAAAATACATCCGAATGTTTTATAATTGTTACTTGCGTCGAAAGCATTAGCTACAAATTCTTCGAAAGCATTATCAAACGTCGATTGTTTTCACGGAACGCATACATGAATTTATCAATTATGTATGCTGATTGTAATATCTGTAAGAATTGAATGTTAAAATTGAACATTCTATGTTCTGTTTCGTATTCTATATTCAGCATTTATTACATTTAATTTCTAAATTTTACATTATTTTATTATATGAAACTATTCCATTTAAAAATTTTAAAAGATTCAGACATTGATTGCTGAATCATGCTTCCACCGAAGCCACAGAAAAAACCATTAAAAATCTTTATAACGATGAACAAAAAATTATTAATAAAATATTTATTTATTCGCAACAGTTGTTATGTTTAATATATACTAGTGATGAATATTTCACTTCTGATTTGTGAATATTTGTTTTAACGTAAATTTGAAACTTCCGGTCGGTTTATTTGATAATGATAACACTGATATTTTAAACGTTGTCAGAATATAAAAGCGGAAACTGATGTTTACTGTAGCCGATATTAATACGTATCCAATTAAGCATGTTTTGCTCAATAAGCATGAACTGATGCACCCGATAAAAAGAGTTTCTTATCAATTGCAGTTATGAATGATATATATATGATACGTAATATCACTACAATATAAAAACAAAGTATGTTTAATCGCTAAAATTGATCATTTTTCTGGTATTGGCTTGGTTTTAACATTAATTTCTAAAACGCGCCGATTTATTTTCTCAATAATACATTATTTCTATTATAATTTCAAGCATTAATTACAAATATTTCTAATTAAATAAATTAAAGAAGTCCTGATAATATGAACAATGAATTTCTGTGACAACGGTGGTATTCCATTTTTAAATAAAATAAATTATGTTTGTATGCTTGCAGGAATGACATGCTCGATCGGGCACAAAAATATTGTGTCTGAAATGTTAGATTCTTGCCCAGGATTATTAGGTCCATCGGAGAAGAGTTATTGTTGCGTTAACGAGGACGAATGGTATTGCTGCGACTTCTATGAGTTTGTGGAAAAATCGTTTTGGTAATACAGTGTTTATTTATAATAACAATTCTTATGATTGCATAAAAAGAAACCCCATTTTTAACAAATATTTTAATTCAATGGTACCATTTTCAACCCTTGTCGAAGACATAGTATTTAAAAAACCAATGAGCCTTTTTTATGTTAATTTCGGTCTTAAATATTCCTTGCAATACCCTTTGCAATCTTACAAGGTCTTATTAGCATCAGAATTTTCGAGTTTGTCGACGTTTTTATTATTAATTGACTTGACAGTATTTTGATACTATTTCTTTTAGTTAAAATAAATGTTAAATTCTTTCGTCATTTAGGAATAATATACGTGTATAGTCATTTTTGGTTTTGTTCTTTACTGCGTATAACATTGAACCCTCGGTTTACGCGGTAAAATATGATGCCGTTTACGTGATAAAAAACGTACGTTCTTATGTTATTGGATCCTTTTAACGCTGTATATTTGATATCTTTGAATGTAAACTGGGTCGCCATAGGGGTAAACGGAATCCATTTACGCGATTATCAATCGTGTAAGAAAAAACGACGTCAAGATCTCGTGCAAATTAAAGGCACCAGTGAAGCGAACCCTTGTAAATTTAATCATTTTGGTAATAGTTGTACGAACCATTAGTGGACACTCCGTTATACTATATTTTAATCGTACATTTAAAAGATTGTAAGCGATTATTAATTTAAAATGTTCGTGATTTTATTGCAGGATCATTGCCGTGATCATCTTCGCGGTAATGTTTGTAGTTTTAATAGTGGCATCTTGTATATCGTGCTTGTGCTGCTCCTGCTGTCCTTGGTATCGCAGACGTCATTTGGGAACCGTTTATGGAAGTAAGAATATTTCTCTAGGATTTGTTCCTATTACAAATATTACTGCATAGTAGGAGATGAAAATATTCTCACGGGTATCGTCAGTTTAACTTACAATCAGTATAACTGGTAAACGTTATTTTTCGCTTTTTTAACTTCTTTGTTACGTCTTCTTATAAAATGGTTTTGATAATTAGAAAAAGCAATTTTAACAATTAAATGAAGAATACTACCCTAGTAATGATCTAACCCTTTGACTGTTACCAGTACTACTGTTATATATTTTATTCTTTATACAAAATTGTATTTTCATTACAATCCTTCAAAGAGTTAAGTTAATCGACTGATAAATTAATTCATTTATTCCCTAGATTAAACATTTGAATTGAAATCTTTCTTTTCATTTTAACACTTTGACTTACAAATTAATTGTAAGATTCGATATTTATCCGTGTATGGGAATACTATAGCATACACATATAATTAAATAAGACTTATTTAAAAACAAGTATCGAGATATGAATTTACAAGCAACGCAATTATTTTTTGGACTAATCTTTTTCATGTATCAAACTGTCAAAGGGTTAATCATGCACAGAGTCTTATATGCCTAGTACGCTTATCTACAAATGAATCATCAACGTTTTATCGCAATTCTTGGAGACGCAACTGTTCCTGATCATTTCGCAGCGGCAAAGCTGATCAAATAATTTTTCTACCTTTATGAAATAACGAACCACGTGTGCACTTTGTCCCATTAAATTATTATTTCCGGTGCATCATTTTTTCTTTAGCGTGTTTCTTTTTAAGAAACTATAAAGTTTTAAGATTAAACTTGCCATTAGATAATAGAATAATTAAATGATTAATAAATTAAGGTAATTTAAAGATACAGTAATTTTTGTGAACACTTACGAATTTACGATTTCATTCGACTTTTATATAAAAATCATCCGACCAGATTCGAAGCATCACGAATCTAATCACACATCCTTTACCAGTTATTGTTTGTATCAAACATTTTGCTGATTGTCCATCGTTTACATTTAATTTTTCTGTTTTAGACTAAACAAAACGTATTTTGATAGAAAGAATTATATTTTTGAGTTTAAAAAACGGTATCTAATCCCACGGTGTAATTTTTTGTAGGACCACCCATGGCCTGAATCCATTTCATCACATCTTCTAACTTCCTGACATTGTATTACACGTAATGAAACTCGTAATTGTGTGTCAGGATACATATTTCTTAAAATATTAACACTTCGCTTTTTATATGCAGATATTTTTTGAGTTACCACGGGATCTAAGTATTATAAACAAACTCATTAAGGTATGCACCAGAGTATATAATAATTAAAGTTATTAGCACAATTACTTTAAGATATAGACAAGATTTTGCAAAAAGGTATTTTTTTACGTTAATATCGGTCGATCAGGTTGTAACTCGAAGAATGTCTATGTTACTTGATATTATATACTGCTTAATACTTTAAATATATATGTATATACATATTTTCTATATAACATTTTTGCTACAGCTTCCAATCTTATTATATATACATAGTTATTCAAACGCATAAGCTATAGTGTTCAATTTTGATAGCAACGAGTTCAAAACGTACAGCATAAAATTCTATTAAAGTTTTACTATTTTAAACGTATAAACAAAATAAGTAGATTGATAATATTAGAATTATTACTATAACAGTATTGCTACGCTTGCTTTCCATCCTTTGCATACTATGGCGCGAATTATTCAAATTTAATCGCAAAATTAAATTTTCGTGTAAGCAAAGGATAATCGACATTCCATTATTAATTTTTTATTTTTTATATACATATATATATATATATATATATTTTTTATAAAAACTATTTTTTGTGTTCTGTTTGTATTATATAAGAAACGTGGATCGTTAAGTTAAAACAAATCAAAAGAAATAGATTTATTTGTTACACGGGTTGTGTTTTTATTACGTATAAATGAAGAGCAACGTTTAATATATTATAATACTGCGTTCAACTGGAGATCCTGAAGATTTTAACTATATATTTATATACTGACACATGTATTTTAATATGCAGAGGCGGGTGATAACGTGCGACGCTTACTTGTTAAATACAATATTAGAATTTCATTACAGTTGCGAATTCAAAGAGTCTATTTTTGTCGATAC
The DNA here is from genome assembly GCA_022405125.1 of Anthidium xuezhongi. Classification (NCBI taxonomy): domain Eukaryota; kingdom Metazoa; phylum Arthropoda; class Insecta; order Hymenoptera; family Megachilidae; genus Anthidium; species Anthidium xuezhongi. The sequence goes on from CM039649.1 coordinate 5,005,913, forward strand.
ACATAGAAACAGGACGGTTAACTTTATATTTTTTATATTAATATACGCGTAGAAATGTATTTCGTTAACCACATTTTGTGATCTGTTTAAATTAACGATTCAGCCATCGATATTTAACAAATTTATGTAACAGTATAAATTTAAGATACGTAATAATTGTTAACACGTTGACCGCCACAGTGAAAACAGACGTGAGTGGTAAGACACACTTTAATTTCAATTATTAACCACTGATTCTGTCGATTAATTTACAAATGTAACCATTTCAATTACTAGTTTGCACTATTAGTCTAATACTAGCAATATTCACGGTTTATATTATCTTTTCTCTGATTAATTATTCGATTATAGAGGTGACTACCATGGCAGTCAACGTGTTAACATATAGATAAGCGCTTCTCATTGTAACATTATGTAATAAATATTTTTGTGATCTATCAGTGTGAACAAACACTTTCCCTCCACTATCACATCAAAAGGCTAATGAGAAATATTAATTTGAAAATCTTTCGTGGTCAGATGGAACAGTGTTGAATAGAATATTTGAAACGAAATATCAGTGTTGATTTACTGCCGTTCAAAAGCTAAGACATTTTTGTGGGTACGTTTGTTCCAGAAGTTCAGGTACCTAGTGTGATACAGGTAATTCAGTCACCCCCCGCGAACGTTCCACAACCGACCCAACCTTATGCAAGTGCGGCTACGAATGCAACAAGTTCAACAGGTGATTATTACGAATACCGTAATTTAATAATATACGCACGTGTATGATAGGGGAATAGTAGTATAATCCATTTGAAAATTTAATTCTCTTTTTCTAATAGAGTTGCAGTCAATAGTAATCATTAAATGCCGAATAAGAAAAATAACAATTTCAAAGCACCAACTTTTATAAATACATATTTTTTGCAAATAATTATAAACGAATCCTCACTTTCTTCATACTCTTATTCGACATTTGCACATCCATGTTTGATTTCTTTTAATTTTATAAATATCTATGAAATACTTTAAGTATACATTTTAAATACTTTATTCGCGTGAAATAATCATATACAACGAGACCCTCGTATCTGTGGTTGAGTACAGTTCAAAAAAATTAAATAGAACATTTATATGCATTGTTATTAATTATTGTTGATTAGATTTTTATATTTCATTATGTTTATCATAAGTTAGATAGGAATCCCTAAGAAGGTGCCCCTACCATTCGCTTTGAATCTAGAGATTTACCGCTCATGCGCGATAGCTAAGAATTGTGGGATAAACTACCCATCATTCCCTACTTCATTTGTACCGTACACGCAGTGCTGAAGAAGCAGTATCCATGGATAGAAGTAAATCTATGTCTATGCGTGAGTGCAATGGAAATAAAATAGAAGACCGATAGGTAAGTGTTTGTCCCATGTTCCACGATTTTGTAATTCGCTTAGAAAAGCGTTTACTTGAAATAATTCAGTTCTTTTCAAATACGAAAATGTCGAGTACAATGCGTAGTAACTAACGAGTGGTAGGGATGGCCTTCCCTTTGCCGCCATTTTCCCTAAGCAAACCTTTTATGTACGACCCTGTACCGATATTTGTACGTGTAACGGTTAATATTTGCAGATACGAGGGTTTTCCTATAATCCAGATTATTTCTGGTTAAAATAAATATATTTTTTAGGAATGTCGCGACCGCCACCATATGAGGGGGTTGTTTACGAGAAACAGGCACCATACAATCCAACTTATCCTATTCAACATTAATAATGTTGAGCGATATCGTTGTTTAAGAAAGTTCCAATACCATTGTACTCGTTTTTTTTCTTATTTTGACAGTGCCTATATTTACTTTTAGTATTTGATATGTCTTCCGTTCAGTAAATATTTAATTTCATCAAACGTACAAGGGTTTTACATAGTAATAAAAAGGCACATTATGCTCAAATTATTCCTCCAAACTCTTTCTTTTCGTACTGCATAAATGTGTTCAGTATTAATATGCATTTGATATACATTTTTTTTTTATAATACGAAATTCTAATACGCGAATTCTTTGAATATTTATGAATTAATTTTTTATTTTAAATAATGATCAGTGTCAAAATAATAATGTTGCCATATCGTTTTTATAAGAATGAAATACTTTTTATATATGTATATAAAAAAGAAACAACTGAAACAGTTAATTTATAAAGAAAGGTCAGTATACACTTTTTATAGTATATCATTGAAGTATACATATTGAATTTAAATTGATATTTAGTATATTATATATGAGATTATATGTGATTTTAAATTAGTATAAATAAATTATAAGAATGTTGTATCTGAAGTCTAATACTTAGAAACATCCTTGATACTTTTAAAAAGTTATTGGGGAATATACTGTGCCACATTTACAATTAAATAAATAAATTTTAACCACATAATTTATCGGAAAATATATATTTTTGAATATCTATGATACAGTATATGTGTGTGTGTGTGTGTATATATAAACAGTTTCTTATTAGTGTTTCACAGTTTTTCTATAAATTACTTACAGTGGTAGTAAAATTAAATTTTACAATTGATCAGCAACTAGACGAAAAGAAATCATGCAATTTCTTTTCATGAAACTGTGAAACAATTTACAATTGTTCTTGTTTAGTTTTCAGTTAATCATTTCCTAATAGCAGGTTTACATTAATTTTACATGAATACTTATAAATAATTTTGATTATTGTTTTTGACTGTTTGTAATGAGTTAAATCATTTTTTGTTTGTTTGTTTAGTATTTGTGATTTAAAATTATAATTACACGGTATTATTTTTACAATATACATATATATTTTATCTCAAAACTTAGTAAGCATAATTGTGGTAGAAAAGTTATTTAGAAGATATTGCACCACCATCTACAGAAAACATAAAATAAATATCATTTCCATCTGTTTATGAATGAAATATTGCATATCTCTGTATATTGGTCTATTCCTATATTCTTTAGTAAAACTTATATAATTAAAAAATATAATATCATTTTATTCATAATAATCTTTTATTATTATAAATTATACCAATAAAACTTGAACTTGTAAATTAAATATTAAAATTATTTTTTTTTTATATTTTTTTATTCTATTTTTTTGTTTTTGTTTAATATAAGTCCACCACTTTTTCTCCAATTTATTTGATGAGTATTACTATCTTCTTTTAATGTGATTAATTCTTAAACAATACTGACAACCACTTAATTATATTATTTACAATTCTCGTTGAAACGAAGTACCTATTGTTTATTAATTCTTACAATAAAAAATGTATATTATACAAATTACAATTTATTAAACGGTATTCATCTTTTCATCTATATATTATTTGACACACCAGTTCTTTTAATAGAAGATCAACATCTACAATAATATCAATCATGGTGTTAAATAGAGTTACATCAGGTTTATATAGTTGTTTCGTTTTCAATTTGATTATAAAAACTTCAGTTCTTTGTCTATGTAAAAGAAAGGTGGATTACAGGACGGTCATTTTCTTTAGCTTGCTACCATTCAAAACGCACTTTTATCAATTTTGTATAACTCATCCGAAGTACACTATACATGATTCATACCGAAATAGACGAGAGTTAGGGCAAGTTATTTTTCTTCTGAATACATTTACAATTCAGTCGATACGATACTGTAATACATAAAATATTATAGTGTATTTTTGTCTTCAATTTTCTTCAGAAATAAGTTCAGAATCTACTAACACCAGTTGCATATATCAATAGTCGTTACTTAATAAGATATTGTCTATGAGGATAGGAAGAAGATGGTATCAGTCACGTGTTCGCAGTATCATCAAACTATATCGTTTCTCGTTAAGAATTGCTTGTTTGTTATTAGAACGACTCTAAAAATATTTCAACAATACTCTTCCTACGTTTATTTAGTAACATATTTACAGGCGTAGAAATACTTAAAAAATGAGAGATATTAATTTTGCAACATTCTTCTTCTTATATATTAAAACTTCTCAAAGATATTATTGTGTTCGTAATTTATGATACAACGGTCAACTAATATGTCTGGTATCACAATCGAAAATATGAAACTTATTAGTTGTCTTTGTGTATAATTTGTCTCTTTCAACGGTGCTGTACGATGCTAATTACGCCTATCTCGTCGTTACTTTAAAAGATACTTAATATCAAATAGTAATTTGACAAGTTTCGTTCTAGACTAACGGTATTCAAACGAGTCCCATAAAAAGCTGAAAAATCCTAGAAAAACTTTGTACCTATTCAACAGCAGAGTAATACAATATGATATATTTGAAGACAGTATTGTTTTAGGAGATTACGCACGTAGACTGCGAAGAATTATTTTCCACAGAGTTGAGATTGCTATAGTTACCTCGGAAAGTCTGTTCAGCGTTTAAAGACAATTCATGGGACCGTTCTTCTTCTAACGGTGTAGTCGTTGAAGTGTGGCTGATAGACGAGTGTCGAGATCGGGATAAGTTTCCTCGTTGGTTACTGTTAGCAGATGGTGCTGGGCTAGGAGAAGGACTTTCTGGTATTTGTTCTTGTTCCTGTTGTTGCTTAGTTACGATCAATCTGTTCAACAAAGAGATCTGTCCTTGGATTCCTGACATGAATGGTCTGTATCCCAAACTGAAACGCAGATATAATTTTGTCTTAATTTTATACAACTTCAAATAATCTTGTTTAAATACATACCATTCAGAATGGGACCACTTAGTTAACGTAAGAAGACCGTCTCTTAAATTAATCACAGAATCAAAAGTTTGCATGGGGGCATGTGCAGCTCTGATAGTTCTAGCCATGGCGGGTGCATCACACAGAACTGTTGCTAGCACAGCGGCCCATCCCAAGCATCCACCTTCCAAAAATAATTGCAAAAGGTATCTGAGTTGTACTTCTGCACGACTGACCGGTGCACAGGGCGAGGCATTGTGGACCTCTGTTTGCTCCACTGGGTCTGGTGAGACCCAACACACTGTCCCAACTCCAGTTCCAACGATAGATTCGGTGTCGTCCCTCCAGATAGTGCTGCTGTCGCTGAGAATGCTATTAGCATCTGAAAATATAACGACGAATACTTCTATAATTTCAGTTAATTAGTCGATTAATGCATAATAAAGAAATGTAAATACCGTGCAACATATTTGTCGTTAATTTCGTTTCAACGGCAGGGAACTGTGTTTCTAAACTCGCGACAGGAGACACCAATGTAGTGTACGGTGGCCTACCGCTTGGTAGACTGGTATAACCGCTGTCAGGTAGATCAACGGCGAAATTAGGTTGCACTGGTTCGTCTTCCGGCGTTTCTAGACTAATCGATTTTATGGAACGCAACGACGTGAGGCTGGATCTTCGATACTTTTGCAAAGTTGGAAGGGACAGCACCGGGTAAGCGAATACAAAATCTTCGTGCACCGCTTTCAACGCCGCGATATAATCATCGATTTTCGCTGCTCTGTCACGTTCTCTTCCAAACCAGGTAACCAAATGGAAATCTAATCGAGCGGCGAATCTGCCCAGATCAGCGAGTCTCTTTGCCGAGAGCAATCGGCGAGCATGACGCTGTAGTATAACGTCGATGAAAAATTCTTCAGCTGAGCCCTCTCTGAAAGAATATAAATCTTTAATTTCGAGAATGCTATTTTGCTAACATTAATCGTTTGAGTATCACGAGTCTTTGTTGCTTTTCAATCAAAAATTGCCGCTTGTTACTTAACGAACGTTCGCCCAAACTTACTTGTTATCAGACTTCTCGATTTTGGTTGTGTTCAGTGGTACAGACTTCTTCCGTCTCATGACTACGTTCCTAGTTTTCTCTAACATCGAGGAAGGAGCTATATCTTTGGCCACTGAATCAGATTGTACTTTAGGCGTCACTGTGGTGCTATAACTTCTGCTTCGCGAGACTTGCATCGTTCCTAATACTAAAGACAGGTCGTCCTCGTGAGGCGAAAGCGGCGGTGTTTGAGTAGGTCCTCCTAACTTTGATGTTCCGCCCCAAGACGTTCTTGGCGATTCCACATCGTTTGGATCTTACGAACGAGAAAATATATGAAAATAATGCAAGTAATAATATTTTTGTACGTAGTTTTTAAGTTACCGATTGCTCTGAGGAAACGAACGAGGTCCTTCGACAATTCCCACCTCCCTTGCTCCAGAGCAGCGTCTAGTAATAAAGTAGCGTGTTGCCGACTAACGGAGGAGGGTTCTAAATTTTGTAAAATTATTAAGTAACTAGCAGCAGTGTCGAGTTGTTGACGTTGCAAACAATCCTGCAAAAGCTTCTTCGGTGGTCCGGCAACGGAGAATAAGTAAGGCCAAAGTGCTATTTCAGTCTTCCTAGCGCACTGCACGATCGCTCTAGCCCACACTCCAGGGAATTCACGGATGAACTCCACCACGGAGGGTAGCTGAGCGTCTGGTATCGGTTCTTTGCTAGTCGCTTCTTCTTCTAGTACCTCGTGTAACAAAAGCTCTAACGAATGCGGAAAGTATGGCAGTGCGGAACACGAGCGAGCTATTTCCCAAGCGTGGTATCCTAAATTACGGTGAATAAGCTGACGCAGTATCTGATGAAGGTAAACTTGACTCTAAAATTAAAGTAATGTTTAATTATATTTTAACATTTACTCTAACGGTGTACAACAATTAATATTGTACTTACTGTGAGTTCTAATAAACTAAATGGCAACGAAAACGGAGAATTGGTATCCGACGTAAAAAGTACGGTATCGTTTTCTGCTCCCAGTAGAATAGCATCTTCGAACAGTATAGCTAAAGGATAAATGCGTAAATGAAAAGGCAACATTATTCTTTTGCTCATAAACGTATGCGTCTTCTCTTGGTGGTTTCTTGGAAACAATGGAAGCCAGACACGCATGCCATGAGCACCACAGAACAGCCACAGGGCTTCTGTCAAATGGGGTTTGTCTCTTCTTGATCTCCAAGGTACCCAAACGTTTTCTACGTAAGAGGCTAATACTGTTGGAGCACTACATGTAAACAGCTGTAAGATATAATGAATGTATTAAGAATAAATTATTTATGTATCGGTAGTACAAGTATTATTCGCATACCACTTCAGGATTATCGGTGCAGTGTTCTCGTTGAACCATAAGAAGACGTCCAGACACATTCAACAGAAGACTCTCAGGATGCGGATGACTTCCAGCCGTTTCTGCGCGTATGGTGGTCAAGGTGGCACTTACAACGCAAGCGGGATGAATACAGAGTCCGCTGATATCTACAGTCTGCAATCTCGTTAATTCTACACTTCCTGCATCTGAAATAAAAATACTTTGTAATATATTCTATACATTGTACATTCATAAACTGGTATCCTTCGGTCTCTTACCATTATTGCTTTCTAATATCATGTCATAAATGCTAATCTGTGCATTAGCACAGAACGTTAAGAGTCTGTCTTTTAGCGTATTGAGCAGCAACACCTGTGACGGCATTCTAACGGTTCTAACATAATTATTATCCAGACGAGTATCGCGGGGATATATTCTAACTTCGTCTTTATCATCTAGTATCGAATAGCTACTGGCTATTAAAAAACCTTTATGCCATAACAATCCTCCGGTAACGATAAAGTCTCGCTCTTGAGTCTCGTTACCGAACAGTTTCCATTTACGCGAAGGTAAGGAATAATGAGCTAATCCGGTTCGTCCAGCTACTGCTATGCTCATCCCTTCGTTATCAATAGCGGTATACTGAAAAAATTGTTATTTAATAAAATAAAATACAGCAAATAGTTATTACACAGGGTGTCGCTGAAAAAGATAATAATAGTATATTGCATATGTCTACATACTCTTATTGGCCAATTGGAACCACTGTACACACTGGGAATAGGAACAACCAGCCACTGTTTGCAACTTGCAAGTGTCTGTGTGATAGAATCATTAGGAATTTCGTTTCCAAGATGAAATGATGGAGCATTTGTAGAAACTCCACCACCAAGATTTAAATATAATCTGTCTTCACCTTGTAAATACAAATGTCCATGGTGACCCTACATACCAACTCACCGTGAATAATTAATATAAAACATTATTATTTAAATATTTGTTCTCATAGTTACCATGCAAGGATTGATAGTCAAAGGACTCTTTACAAAATCTAATTGTATCAAAGATCGCTTTAAATTAGTTTTTGCATTTCCATTCTCCTCAACCAACGAAGGATCTGGGGATTCCCTTAACATCCAAAGTTGATAACCTTCTGCTGACCATTCCTACACATACGCAAGGTAAGATTGAATGAATAAAATAAAAATAATATTAATAGATATTGTCTGTAAATTTACCAACCATTGTATGAATGTGCAAAGGATTATCGCGTGTTAAATCTACTCTTAAACCATAATCCCATTTTAAACTACAGAGTAAAAGAGCCCCAAATGTACTCCATATTGCTAGGCCGCCACCCTCCCACGCCAATGCGATGGCACAACTATCGGGTGTCCACTTCAAACATCTCACACGACCTGGTCTTCCTGGATAATCTTTTGAAGATAAACTTAATGTATGCGACATTTCTAGCCCTCCTGTCGTTTCATCCACATAGTATACCACCCCTTCAGAACTAATAATAAAATACATATTACAGACTCAAAATTATGCTTCAATATAGATTGAGAAAACGTGAGTATATACTTCTGTCTTCCAATTGCGATAAGACGGTATTTGTGATTGACAGCAGCACAAGTAGCATCGTCAACATCTCTGGCCCAAATTCCTTGAACTTGCTGAAAAATTGTAAACATTGTAAATTTTGTATTTACGTCTACGAAAATAAATTGACATACATTTGGGTCGAATTTCAGTGACTGAGCTGTGAGAAATGCTGCTTTGCCAGTATTGAGCACAATTGCAAATCCACCAACCAAGGGAGAATACTCAATGTCGGTAACATGAACATTGTTTTCAGTTAATGGTACAGCCACAGTGGATATTTGTTGATCTATACTAAATGGTATTCTCCTTAAGTCAAGAGAGTAGTCCCTGTTCACTGTACCATCCCATTTTTGACGTATTACATGACTGGTTTTTGTAGCCACCATAAGCTCATCACGTATGCAAACCAAAGAACTAATACCACCATCTATCCAAACTGCCTTTTCCTAAAATAGAAATTAATACAAAATATATCTTCAGTTTAGAAATGTATTTACATATCAACTTACAAATGTTAATACTAAGGAAGGAATAACTTCTTTGATAAATAGTTCAGCACTGTCCCTTTTCAAGCTGGTAACTGGAGAGTCTCTTTGTTCATAAAGACCTCTTTCATCTGGACTAGTATCTGACAATCGATAAAATAAAAGGTAGCTATCTGATGTCTGAAAACATTAAAATTAGTGTTTAGTTTTCATATGTTATGTTATAAATTAATTTCATATATTATTTTTCATACCGCAATGACCAGCATACTGGAATCTGGTCTCCATTGTAATAAAATATTGTCACCTTGCTTTTTCAAAGAATCTGGAGTTCGTCTGATGAATACAATAGGTACACATGGCTAGAGAAATAAATGTCTCGTTATATATTGATTCATATAATGTCAAGGTAATGTAAATATCATTTTCAAAGAAAATGTTAGATATATAAAATATTTCATAAGAATGAAATGGATGTAACAAATTCAAATTCGTATCATTGACAAAAGTAACACTATCAATTGAATTGAAATGAATAGTATTCTTAATACGAAGAACAGGATGAACTGTCTTTACTTTTATTGTTGCAGGATAGTGGTAATAGAATAGCTATGTTAAGTCGATAATACGTACCTTGCAATACCAGATGGTAAGAGCATCCGTCGTCAAAATAGCGAAAAGTATTTTGTCCCTGTTGCAAACGACCGCCGTTATGTTTTCTGGTTCGACTGTGTTTAAAACCCGCGGCCATCCAATCGGGAAAAACATGATTTCTTCTTAAGATTATCCACTTTTTATATACACATTCCTGTTATTTTTAAACTATCTTTACGTTTCATTCTTTGCTTCAAGGTATCTGACAAGTAAACACGTCCTAACCTCACCATCTTGTGGAATCATAAAAATACTAAAATATACAGGTTCATGCAACGAGACAGAGTGAAGTCTTTCAAGATCCACGTAGTCAAAACTATAGATTGCAACAGCTTGCACTAATTACTTAATCTGTTATTGTTTGTAATGTCATGTGTAATCTTATATTTTTTAAATACACACATGATTCTCGGAAAATTTGTATACAAAAGTTAACGTAACTATACATATACATACGTGGAAGTAGTACTAAAAGAATACATAATGCAACACGCAATTGCACATATGCAGTTTTACCAATGTCGTAACTGCATAAACTCAGGGCCGATTTAAAATTTTGGACGGCTCAGAGTTATTTAATTTGGTGGTACTCTTAAATCATGTCGGATTGTTTGCATTTTCAAATTAATTAATTAGTATGCAACAATCTTTATAATAAATTATACGGATTTCTTAATCTGATACTGAATCCGTCTGGAATCAAAAATCAAGTGAATTATTTCATACACTATAATAATGTAAATAAATAAAAATTTATAGAAACAATTATAATTTCAATTTATGGAAAATATTGTATTATAATCATGGTGTATTTTAAAAATTAGTATATTAATTAATTAAAATGTAAAACAATCTAACATCTCTTTGTTGTAGGAAAAAGAATAAGAAATCAACAAGCCGAAATAGCTCAGTTGGGAGAGCGTTAGACTGAAGATCTAAATGTCCCCGGTTCAATCCCGGGTTTCGGCAATTCCTCTTTTTTTTCCTTGCAATTATTTTTTTTTCATAATAATATACTATAACCCTTTAGGCATAGTGTAACGTGTATATTACATTCTTTTAAACCATGTAAACAAATTAACACTCATAAATGGATGACACTTGAATTTCCATTAGAAACCTTTGCCCACATTATTAGGAATTCTTTCATTTGTTTAATAGAAAATATTCCCATCAGATATCAGAAATTATAGATAATGAAAATAACAAAGTATTATGGACATAGAATATTAAATGAATCAAAAATAGAATTACTATTGAATGGAATTTGTATACTTTTATAAATACTTTTTTTACCCAAAATTTGACATTCTTCAAAGATTGAGTGTACACACACGCTAATCATGCAAATGTGTTAAATTCGAGCAATCGTGCAAAGAAGAATTAGCTTCATCGTGTACAGAGTTAAAAAATATTAACTATTAACGTTCTTTGGTAGTGACAGGTTCAGTTTGTCGAATGTGCCTGGCAGCAATAAATACTTTTGTGCGAGTAAACATTAAACGGCTTGATTTTTCAACGAGAAACAATCCTGTTTGAAGTTACTGAGCGTGAATAATGCGCAAACAAACGGTGCCCGGGTTAGATGAAAATTTTTTTCTACAATCTCTTTACCTTTCGAAAAATAAAAAAGATTTGAAAGCCTCAATGTGTATTTTTTTATGTAGGTACGTGTATGCAAGATAAGTATAAAATAATTACGTTGGCATTATCATGATCGTTTCAAGTGTTATTTCAATACAGTAATGAAATAATGAAATGCGATTCAATAATGCCTTTGTTTAATGCAAATTATTTTAATTTCTAAATCATACGTTATCTCTTTAACATATTGGTTGTAAGGCAAACAAGCAATGAAAAGACTTTTGCTTGTATTAGTTTTTTATTTAAAAAATTAATATATGGTAATAAAAAGAAAATGTAAATTTGAAGTTAACCGCTCGTATCCTTAATAATTAACATTTTGATACATCTGGTTACACGTATTCATTGTCATTATGGAAATTAATATGTTAAGCTCAAAATATGATTTAAACGCGGATAATAATCTTTAAAAAGCGTTTATTGAGCATAAACAGTTCAAATATGTATGAAACAGTATTGTAGGAGGTTTACCTATACATGTAAATTTTGTCTTTTTTTATAGTAGCATTATTAATCACACATTCAGCGTGCCTGTTGCGCTATAGTACCCATGCATTTGTGCATTAAAATGTGTATGTAAAATGCATGCACCGATACACCGATACAAACGACGTAAACCTCACGCATGCGTTTGAAGTCGAAGCGCAGTGTTACACGAGAATAAATGTCAGAAGAAGGAAAGAAGCGTCAGATGTAACAATTGTATGGGAATAAAATTGGAATTTTGGGGATAATATTCGCAGATGTAATGAAGACAGGGAATGACACTTTTTGAATTTCAACAAAAAGCCATTAAGTGTCGCGTGCGGTTAGCAGTGGCTGTTCTCGAGCGCTGATTGGTTGACGCTCGCGTATGCGCACAGCCTAGTTATTGTGCAACGATGCGAGAGGCTGGACGCACGGTGGTTAGTCGGTTCTAGGCGTTGGGCAAAGGGTGATGATATACGGTTCTTTACCGGCTACGATACGTCAAACAAAGTTCAGTTAACCCTTCTTTTCGCGCGTATTAATCAGTCGCGTCGCGAACGTCGATTATTATGAGACGGAAATAAACGGAAAGCCGTGCATTGCATCGTGTTCGATAAATCGAGCGTGCCCGACAGATCGTTACTCGCGAATGTTTATGTGGTGAGCGTCAGTGCACAGACAGAAACCGAAAGGGACTTCTTTTGTTGTTGAAACGTGTGTTTACCCGCGATCGTCAACCGACATTCGTCTGTTAGAAGGACTGCGATTCGAATCGAGCGAGAAATGAGAACTTCGTCGTTGCTAGCTCTCGTCGCCTGTCTGCAGTGTCATGTCACCGGTTCCCGTGCTGGTAAGTCATTTATTAATGTACTTCTTTATTTATTTTACTGGATAAACCTTATGAATTACGAAGGAAGAGAATTCGTAACATGATAATTTTCGATTTCTCAACTGATATGCGTAATAATACTGTGAATATGCTGTACGTTACCTTCAAAGTACATACGCATTATAATATGCACATTGGCGTAACTAAGATTTTTATCTTCGGGTGCTACAACCATCAAGGGTCTACTTTATTGCTTAAGCTGTTCTTGGGTTAAAATTGTCTACATGCATTTTATCATTTTTCAAGATATAAAATGTTTTATACTATTTCAACAAAATTAAAATATCACATGTGCTTTGCAAGGAACTCAGTATATAATTTCATCTTTCCTAACCTCTTCATTTGTTTCAAATCTTTCAAAATGTTAGTTGAGACAATTGATCTAAACAAAGACAATAAGTCTAACCTTACTTTTTGTTTATAATTTAAGAATATTATTTAATTGCATTCCATATTGCACTTGGACTTAAATATTTATAAATAATATTACCAATACATTTATATACAGAATTTTATATGTAATACATTTATTTGCACAATATATTTATGATTTATGGAAATATTTGTTGATGATGCTAGAGTTATGTTAAGTGTCTGGTTATTATACTCCAGGGGCTTATCTATATGCAAAATTGTCAAAATAATAATATAATTTCATCCCTTTATGATGTTAATGTTTCAACCCCTTTATATCGTGCCGAATTCGTGTTGTATTATATCGAAACTATACTTTCTGAGTACCGTGTTATAGGAGGGTTGTTGCATTCTTTCTGTTACGTTGTATCGAAACCATACTTTCGAAATAGCGTATTATAAAAATATCGTGTTGTATGGAAAATTTGTGCAATATTTGCACCGTGTTATATTAAAAGTATACACTTTAGAGTACCGTGTTATAAGGAGGCTGTCACTGTATAAGTATAACAAAGTGTAGATTTAAGCACGAACATCCATTAGTCACGATCTATCGTGAATTGAAAATATTTCTTCCTTCGTGACAGAACGAAGGGGTTGAAGGGGGGTGAGTGGACGAAGGGAGGGCGTGAAGTTTTATGGGGTTGCATTACGCCGGTTGAATGGCCCAAGCACTTTATGGGAACTGGAATCGTGCAGAAGTTGTAACAGCTAACGAGTAGGGTGGTTCCACCTTCATCCTCCAAAGTTTTCTCTCTGGCAAGCTTTAAGAACCGTATCTTCCCAGTACTTGTCTTCAGGAACGTTTGTCTCTATCTTTATGCACCCAGAAAGAACAAAATAAAGATCTTGCAATTTTTTTAGAGAATTTTTTACGGTTCCAGTAAATACCAGCACAATTACTATTTGCATTTTGGCTAATCTCTTAAGATTTCTAAGTATTAGTAGATCGATAATTAAATTCGTGGCTCTTTTATGTATTTTCCTTTAAAATCTCCCTAAAAATTACACAAATAATTAAACCAAACCAAAATGTGCTTCTTAAAATAATGAATATTTTCATTAATATTCAACTGTCATGCTTTATGCATCTCACCCTGACCATATCATATATACACCATCGTCTTCTTAACGAATAGCAGTACTTGAAAAAAAGAAAACGAAAAGAAAGAAACTCGACTACTTGACCCTTTCATAATTAGCGTGCGCCCTCATTGCTCTTTCTATCCCTTCCTCACTTTTTATTTGTACAATGTCATCGACTTTCGTCTTATCGGGCCATGGAAAATTATTCGAATAACTTTTAATCCCTTTCACACACGCGCAGGAATTAACGGAGGAAATTTCGCTCGTAAATTCGAAACTTTACGAAACGTTGTATGTCCATTGTGTAATAACATAATATTTATTGTACCAACTTGAATAATTCTCGTTTCGCACGATGTTGTATAGTTAACAGTAAGTCTATTTCAATCTTCTGTTATTTTGCCTGCAGTGATTGATTAGTTTTTTAACCATCTCTGTAATCAATTAATCATTCCTAAGATAAATGAGAAATCATAAATTATGTTTTATTAGGGTCAGTAATGTGTGTTCTTGGAACCCAAAGCCATAGTATATTAAATTTACTTTAACAAAAAAAATGGTATTTCATATTTTATCAAATTACATTTTTTACTCTTTTAATTGTTAATTTTACCTTAAATTAGTAATTTGCAATGAATATTTAACACCTGAGAGATGAAACGTACAGTAGCAGATAGAATAATTCTTTATCTTGATAAAAGCCAACTTACGTTTTTGTAATTTAACACTTTGACTGCCACGCTGCAGCTACTAAAAATTCCATTCGATGGTAATTTGATTTTTAACAAATTTTATATTTTATTTCTATTATTTATAATTTCAAATATCTAACGGGGTAGTCGAAATGTTAAAATAAGAAATCTAAAGTTTCATTAGAATCATTGCTTAAGTGGTCGCCGCCACCCTGTTCTCCTCTAAACTGTTCTTTTCGAAGGTGTTGCACGGAGCGTACAGGTGTCGTAGTTTACCGGTGGTTCGATGTTCGCCAATTATTAGCGCAAATCTGAATGTCCTTCTCGCAAGCGAAGTGGAAAAATCTCTCGTTATCTTTGAAAGCCGTTTCACCGGCGTAAAAGCCTCGAAGCTTACGACGTCAAGGTAGGACGTCGGAACCTCGTTCTGCTTCGAGCTATATAAAGAGAAATTGAAAAGAAACCCGAGGAATTTCCCTCGTTTTTTCTTCCTCCTTTCCCTGTGCATCCGTACTGTCTTTCTTCCTCTTGATTTCCGGTACACACCTCTCGGGATGGAAAGTCCATGTAAAGCTCCGGGCTTTGCCGGTGTTATTTAAGCGGCGATATAGTCGTCGCAGAAATATAGCGTGCTCGTGAATCTTGTTCGATCGATAACGTGTTTTCGTTCACGATTAACCCTTTCGTTATGGCGACCTTTGTCGCCAGACTTCAAACCCCTGTATCGATATCGACGCACTATTTGCGCTAGGTAAACGTTCGCTCAAAATGTTATCTTGTGGCACGACATTTCGCTGGCATATGGCTTGAAAAATTACAGTCCAGTATTGAAAGTTATGGCAATTTGTATTTAAAGAAATTTTCTGTTGTTTTTAACGTTTCACTTACAATAGTAATTAGTTAAATAAAAATGAAAGTTATAATAAAATAGAAAGTCGTGTTCTTTTAATATAACAGAATCATTTTAATAACAGAAATCGGTAAAAAGAATCTTTCACGAGTGGTCGATTGAATTAAAACACTCGATTCTATTGAATGTTTTGTCTAACGACAGAATTACAACGCTTCACGTAGCGGGCCATTGTTTTTCTTTTTATACCCTCGACCACATTCTTCTTTGCGGGTCACCGTCGACCCTTTCTTTTTTTTGTCACGTTTTCTCATTCACTCTGGCGATATTTTCTCGACTTTCCTTCGTCGATAGAACGAGAATAAGTACCGATCGAAAGATACATTACTACTGGCCCATTATCCTTTTTTTTTTTTCCGTTCATTAAATTACCTTCGTGGATCGTGCCATTTATCACGACCACTGCTCCATTCCCGTACGTAATATTTTCAAATGAATTTTTCAATGAAAGTTGAAAGTTACGATTATTAGCCTCGTAAACTTGCCAAAAATTTCAAGAAGAAAATGTGCACGTTTCTTAAAGCAAACATTAATCCTTTGGCCACAACTGTTTTGTTTATTAAACGATTCAACATTTCTTGCAATATTAACAATGTCGTGCACTTTTGACCAAGGCTGTATGTTATTTTTTCCAAGTATCGTAGAAATATCACAAAAATATTTAATTGCTCGCTGGGTCGCAAAATTTTGAATCAATTGCACGATTTGTATTCTGTGTCGCATTTTTTTTTTATTTCTTTGGGGGGGGGGGGATAAGTCCAGCCTCTTCATCGCAGCTGACAATTGTAATTTATTGTTCATTATTTTAGTATAGTGTTAGTATATGATAGTATAAATAAATTTCGACTCTGAAAAAGCACTTTATTATAACATTAATTTTTCGAGGAAAGTTATGATATATAATGTCTTTTTTACTGCACTTTATATAGTCGTTAATTTTGTTGAGCGAAGCGTCGCATAATGTAAACTCTTGATTTGTTGTCTCCCTTTTTTTTCTTTCCTTTCTTTTTCAAAGCTCTCGTTTCAATTTTAGTCACGCGCCAGATACGCGTCCACTTTTTTATCATTCTAAGAGTAAATCGTTAAGTTTCCTTTGTAACCGTTTCATGCTGGGAAAAACACGTACAGTCGTATATTTTCTTTTTTGTTCTTTTATCTTAATCCTTTACATAGTTTCATTAAAAGAAATTAAATATAAACGCATCTTTCTTTTGTTTCACAACGGAACGGATAAAGTGACCAGATATCTTGATTCTTTTTTAATCTTTACCTGTAAACGAGATTTCAGGCTTTATTTATGCCTTTATTTTATAAATTCATTTTGAGTTGTATTTTTACTTCATCAAGATTGCATGAATCCTTTTCTTTTTTGAAACTAAAGTAACGAATAAATTATACAAAAATATAAAAACGAATGCTTGCTAGATTTTTTAAAAATACGTGAATAAATTAATACATTCCACCTGGTGATATATTTAGTTTAAATTAACATTTAAAAATGTTAATTATTCCACATGTTCCAAATTAAGTATTACATTTTAATAGCATAACCTTAAAAAATAAAATTGTTTCTATTATTACGCGTGTCTTTCAAAATAATTAAATATTGATTAATGATAATTAGTTCAACTGGTACAGGAAACTTCCTTATAACACAACATTTCTACAACACGGTTTATCTAATAAACCAAAACAACAAATTTCGCGCAAAAAGAATGTAATTATTTATTATTTCACCTAACGATTAGGAATCTAACGACCGTATTATACGAGGGTTATCGGTATTCAACAATTTTTCACAATTAGCAAAATATTCTTTTCATTTTGCGAAATACACTAAGTGGAACGTTATTTTCCTTTGCCTCTTCCGGCAAATTCGGAATCGTGCAGCAGGATTAAGATACCGAGACTTTCAAAAGCATTTGAACAATTCAGGTGGCAGAAGAAAACATAATAGTAAAAGTAACGACTCGGCTTCATTGCTCGTAGCAATGGCATTCGAGAGATACTCTGGGGGCTTGTTTCTCGAGTTTACGGCTAAAACTCGTAGCCTCCGCCTAACAGATTTACGTCGTTGGATCTCAGTAATTTTCTATGATCATCAATTCTCCGTAACAAGACGTTTCAAAATTAATGTGGATTACGCCGGTGTCGCAGCTCGAAATCAAAAATGTATGACTTCGTTTTTAAAAGCTGTCATTTAGACGCAGAGTGTATATATCTTTTAAAACAATGGCCATTCGATAAAGATATTTGTTGGGTAAGATTATTTCATTTGCAATGTACCATATGTAAATTGATTAAAGTTGGAAAGAAACGCTTGGTGTTAGAGGTAGACGCAACGAAAGGGTTAACAAAACGCCCGCGTTTTCTGGTCTTCTATTGTTAGCAATCGAGAAGATAGCCCGAGAGGGTTGAACCAATGCTGCGTTCGCCTAAAATGTTCTCTGAGCGTGGTTCGCCGCTTTTAGCAAGAAAGCTCTTCTCAATCTTTTTACACGTTTCTGTGTTTATATGCAAGCGGTTCGCGTGTGTGCGATCTAGATTTTTAAGTACATCGTGTCCGTGCCCGCTAATGCACACTTCTACTTCGAAAGAACAAAGGGCTCGACGCGTTGAAGCTTTCCGTTTAGGTGTGCACCACTGAAACATAGAAAAGTCTGATGTCCTATCTGTCGTTTGTACCAGAACGTGAATTAACCCTTTCATCGTTCTCCGACGTACGTTTATAAATCAAAAATTTAGACTTTTATTTGCTTTTGAGATTGCCTTTTATTGTCTTTTAATTATATAATTAGAAACTTATGAATGAATTCAAATTTTGTTACTCTCAAAAATTTCAAATATAAAATATTAAAATTTGATCAAAATATAAAAGTGAAATTGCTCCTAGTGATCAGGCACATTCATCGTCTACGCTCAACTCAACTCTGTCCCTTTTTCCAAACACTCCCCGACACCCTACTCCCTCCACCATGCATTCCTCACCCTCGCCTTCGGGAAAGCACTCGAGGGCCCTTGGGCCTGGTTTTCGTCCTCGCGTCTTTCTCTTTTATGAACATTACCTAATTCCGTAATTGATGCTTTATAAACGATTTTCACAGATTGATTTATTATTCTATCAGTAATTTCATATGCAAAATATCGCTGTCATTTCGTTATGATAATGTCCCTTGTTATTTCCTTCCTCTCTGAATGTCGGCATTATACTATTTTCCCGACGGTGCTGGCATTATTAGAAGCAGAACTGTGACAGGAAAATTGATCGCGTCACCCATTAAACTAGAGGAACATGTGGTGTGCCACTGAAATTGACCACTATATCAAATCAACCGTGATGCATGGAAAACAAGAGCACAGAGAAAGCAAGATTGACTAGCAAATAATTGTTTGACGATAAATCATAATTAGGCCGACAGAATCTGATGATTAATTCAATCTGCTAACGAACGGTGATTAATCAATTGCACGTTATAACCAATTTACGTATTCAGTCGTCACCTTTAATCCAAAGAATTTTTTATTATTTATGATCGTTTTATAACATTCACTGTGAAGAATTCTTCTTTTTATGATCAATGTTTTGAAAAATCTAGTGATAGGGGAGAAACATACCAGTTATCCTGTGAATGATAAAAATAGGCAATTTTGTCAAAATGAATTAAAGGATTTATGTTTTAGCGTAGATGGATTCAAAATGGTAATGATAGAAAAATCAAACGGAGAAGTTTAAAATAAAATAATTATTCCCAATACTGTGTTATCTTATCTACGCTTTGTAACTAAGTATTTTTGAGTAGCTGTCAAATAATCTGAAAAAAAAGTAAATTTTAGCTCAAAAGCTTCTGACTCCAATCGAAATGCAAAGAGTTTATTAAATAAAAGAACGATAACCAAGTGTTTCAGTCTCTATAATGTTTAATATACAGTTATTGTTATTGTTGTCAAAACCTTGGTGTCTCGTATTTCCGCCCAATCTCATATTCTAACCTTTTCCCCTGATCTTGAATGCGTTAAATTGTACACAATCTGCACAATTCGTCGCAGATTTCACGAAACTGTAGCAGTCAGGGTTTCGCCGGATGACTTGTCCCAGCGAGAAACAAGAGGGGAATGACAGAGTAACGTCAGCCCATGACAATGGACAAGCCACAGGTTGCACAAAGCGTTCCATGGCGATGGCTATCCGAATTGCACTCCGCAGTCGAATGCAAACTGCACGATCCCCGTCTGCAGATCGTTGCGCATAGACCGCGATGCATTATCGATGCGTCAACCGCCATTATCGTGTAATTAAATTGATTAGGATATCCGGTCGAAGATTCAATACCGTCGGAAGCCTTCTTGACTTTAACAGACTCTTGTGAGCCAAACGTGCAATATGAATTTTATTATATTTAATACTTATCACGGTTACGTTCAGGTGATTTCATTTACTGCTTCGATAAATTGTACAATGAAATCTTCGATCGTAGCCGTCCTTCGCAATAAATCTTGTTTCACGTTGAATACGAACAAAACGAAGCTACTTCACGAGCATTGAGTACGTAACACGATATTAAACGACGGAAGGAAGTATTCGAGCGAGATAAAAAAAAGAGGGAAGAAAAAAAAGTGGGGGGGAAAAGAACTGGGAATGAAAATTCCTCGCTGGCTAGCAGCGCGTTTTCCAACCCCAATTTTCCGTCATGTCCTCCGCCAGTATCATTTTCTCATTTTCTATTTGCTCGTCCATCCGTTCCCTTGTCCCTGTTCTTCCTTTCTCGTTCTCCTCGCCTCTCTGTCCCTTTTCTGTCTTACGATTCAATTTATTTACAAAACGTCTGTGACCCATTTCCTTGGAACGGTTGAATTACGTTTAAACTTTTTTTTTTTTCTTTTTCTTTCATTACTCGCTCCCTGTTTTATTCATGTTCATAAAATCTTAAGGTTCGGCGGTTGACTAACGAGAGAGTGGAAAAAACTGCCTTACTAATTGCACTGTTAAATGACGGGGATAATTTATGGACAATTTTGAGAAAAATATTATTTTACAAACAAAAGTTTTATACATATATCGTTTAACATTTCGACATTTCGTAATTTGAAGTACCTATTACGGATATTTTTAGTTAAATTAATTTAAAGGCTTTTAATACAAAATTTTCTGTCTATCCGCTCAATAGGAAAAACAATGTTGTTTGTGTTAAATAAATGTTTTTCACGTCTATAGAAATATTTCACTTAATGAAACAAAAAAGTTTCCAAAATTTCTGCAGTATTCACTTAATTTTGACTTCGACTGTATAATCGATTTGGATCACAGTTGACCTAGGTCCTTCAGTGTTTAATCAAGAAAATCCTTGACCCTGCAATTGTATATGCAATAACAACAGTTTAGGGAAAAGTTAACTCTGCTTCACTGACCGACTATTAATATCCCTTTGCCTATAGCTTGATAGCCAATCAGCTGACCCGGCCGCGATGTTCATTTGTTCTGCGGCACAATGTGCCATCCAATCCCCTTCCTGTACGATCGATTTCCCAAGCTTGTCTGTCGCTCAATGTCTTCTTGTTTATCTTGTATATTCGAGAAGTGACACGACTCAAAAATCCCGATTTTTTTTTTTTTTTGCACAAACGGTACTCGTTTAATCGAGATAAATAATCCCATTAGCGATTATTTAATCTTTTGCGCTGGGAGATTTTTTCAAATTATTTACCAGCAACTTAGAGTTGCTTAATTACAAAGTAACGAGTAATATACTATTGCAAAATGAAATGAAATAGTATTGGGAGTAATTACTGTGTTTAAAAGATATGTGGAATGAATAAATAAATCAAATGAAAAATAAAAAATTATAAAGAAAATACTATTTTTAATGCTATTTAAAACACAAAATATATTAAATTTTCGTTACAAGTTCAGATAAAGAAATATAAAAAAGACAGTGTTCACTGTTTTCGTTTCAAGTAAATCGTCTAGTAATCTAGTAAATTCTTTTAGAAAAGCTTGACAAATCAAAATCGACGCTCATATTATCGCGAAATCAGCTTCGATAGAAAAGTTAGAGCCTCTTTAATCGACCAATGGCAAATGGTTCGATCGGATCCGGCAATAATACTCGAAGAAGAGGCAGGTATAATATAAAAGGGAAGAAAGAACGTAACACGTACCGAGCGAAATGCAGAAGCTTTTCAATTTCCTAGCCGGCGGTAGGTAATTTTGCGAGGGATTCAAGGCGCAGCTGGAAAAGTCCAGGACGACCTTAATCCCTTCGGATCCCTGATGGTTAAGAAGATCCTTCGCACGTGGTGAATATCAAGAAGCAGACACTATGCCAGACTGCAGCAAAAGCTGCTTGTTCTAATTAGAAATTATAGCGTACTGTTTCGGGATCGGCTTTACTGTATTTGATAATCGTCTCATTAATGACTATACATCAGAAACAAATACTAGAATAATACTAGAATACGAACACGATTCAATATTTTATCTGTTCTTCCTCTTGCACGGTATTAATTAATCAATAATTAATTAATAACAGGAAATGTAAACATGATTTTTAACCTTGCGAATTACTATTTTTAAAAATAATAATTTGCACGGTTAGGAACCGTAAATACCTTTATTAATTTTCAATTATCGAATTATTAATTGATTTTCTCTCGAAAAGGATGATCGTTTCGCGGCGAACGATCACAGACGTCCGTAATAGCGAAACGATTAATAAACTTCTTTTTTACGACTGAGAAATCCAAGATTCTTCGTTGGAAAGGTACCATTCAACATCCAAACGGTGAAGTAGGTTCTTTCCAAGTTGACCGACTAGTTTCCGAGTACTTGCCTTCTAAAATCGAATCTATCAAGCGTGACATCGACCCCCATTGTTCTCAGAGCTGTGACAGAGCCAACTCGTCGCCCATTAATCGCCTGAAATTTAATTAAGCACGACAAGGAGGCATTCTGGCACGCTTTGGACCGTCTATACAGGCCATTTCAAAAACATTAATGCATCCTTACGTGATAAACGATTCGTCGCCTGTAAAGGTGTAACCCTCTATCCCCCAAGAAACTTATTCGTTAACCCTTTCTTAGAACAAAGACGGTTGACAATACGCGACAAAGTTAAAATATTAATATCTGTGGTAAGAGAAAGTAAAAAATTCCTTACCACGAAGTAGCAAAATATTTTATACAAACCTCGAACGTTAATGGCGGCTAAGCGTTTCCAATACATCAGCGTTTTCTGCGAAGTGGAAAATTTCGCGCAAAGAGGAGGAAAAAAGTTATTTCAGCATCTATTATTTCTTCGCTCTGTTTTCTTTTCCGATTTTTCTGACCTGAAATTCTGCTGGGAGAAGCTCAATTGCTAACAGACTTCATTTTCCGCTCTTGTATAAACGTAGCACGCCATTTCCGGTCCTCTCACCCCCCCCCCCCCCATCCGTACCGTTTATTCGTTTCTCATTGTTTGCACGTCTGTTCTTGTATCGAGTGTTCCGGACGATCAACCATGAAATCTTCAAGCTTTCGATACCTCGTACAGGATATCTTCGAATCCTATCAACCCTCCTCGTTGTTTTATTACCTTGGATCATTTTCTCATCCGAGATCCTTTTTATCCTGAACGTTCGTTTCGAGCCTCGAAGGTATTAGCCTATTCACAGTCCATTATTGTCTCGATTAAAATGTAATTTCGAATTTTTCCAGAAAATTGTTTGTCAGAATAAATACGTAACAGTATGTGTATTAACCCCTTTAACCTATGATTTTTCTAAAGGGTGCGCCAGTTAATCATATTATAGAAGTATGTCATAGAATTCATTTGAATTTAAAAATTAACATATTCTGATCAAAATTACATATCCATGTTAATTTTTATTGTGATAAAAAGTGACTATATTCTTTAATTAATTTCACACTCACCGTTTATATTTTCAATTAATTTTCAATTTGAAAGTAGCTATTATTGAAGAAAGAAATTCCTGTACATTAACAAAAAAGGACACTGTTACACATCTTGTACAGTGTCCTTTAAAACCGATCGTAAAGGGTTGAGAATGCTAGGCCTCGAATTAAGTACTTTCTATTTTTGTCCCAAGCACGAGCTATCGATTTGAGACTCCTTTTTTTCAGCATGAAAAGCTTTG
Organism: Anthidium xuezhongi; assembly: GCA_022405125.1. Taxonomy (NCBI): domain Eukaryota; kingdom Metazoa; phylum Arthropoda; class Insecta; order Hymenoptera; family Megachilidae; genus Anthidium; species Anthidium xuezhongi. The sequence goes on from CM039649.1 coordinate 5,029,982, forward strand.
TGGTTTCGCTATGAAACTCTGTTCTGAAATATAATTGCTAAATAATCGTAATAACAGTACGTAAAGATCAAAAAGTTACATTAAATCTTTGAAAAACTTTCAATCTCACGCATAAAAACAATGATATGAAATTTTTTATTAAAATTTGCATTTAAAAAATGCACAAGGAGAGATCATATTGATTAAATTATTCAAATTTTTCATTTAATTTCGATAAGAAATAAAAATTGCTAGGACATATATTTGTCTTGTATATTCTCAGCATAATTTTGTTTTATTTTCCTTGCAAAAAAATTGTAAACATAGCATGGATTTCCATTTGAATCCTATCCCATTTGAGAGTACTGTGTTACAGGAGGGTTTACTCGGTGTGATTATTATGTGCAATAAACATTATCAAATAAACATAGTGGGTGTTTTAGAAAATATGATGCTAAAAATTGAAAGTTTCCGCACCGTTGATGCTGATGTACTTAGTTTTGCGTGAAATTTAATATAACGGTCCCAAATGGAATTGTACGGTCGGAGGGAAAATTTGCACAATGTTAGCTAACAGTAACACGAACGGATAGAGGGTTAAATGGCGTTTCTCGTTGGAACTCGTCGAAGAAGCTACTCGGTAGCCACCGGCAGCCACAAGTCTAATTAAAAATGTTTCCGTCACGAGCCCGTCAACACAAGAGCAACTTATGAATTACATGGAGTATCCTTGGCAAACTGAGGCCACGAACATGAAGCAAAATACACAAAAAAAAAAAAAACATTCTAAAAACCAAAAATAATAAGCACAGGATAATTGTCCCTATTAACGTATAATTAATTAGTTGGTTATCTTTTCTGTAATCGATTAACGAATGAAATCATAGTAATTGCAATCTTAAATTATTAATAATAGTAAGGTAAATCAATAATCATGTACAACTTTTGTAATTTGCAATCATAAATCATTCAATGATTAATTAAATTTTTAATTAGAACCAGTAATTTGTATTCATACATTTGTATTCATGATCAATAATTATTTGATTAATCATCACATTTCGTAATTGTGACTATCTTTTGTATTTTATAAAAATTAAGTAACTTAAATATAATAATTAAAATATCAAATTTTTAAACATATTCGTAAAACTTACAGAAAATTTCCGACAGAAATGATATTAATTGTAAAATTAAATTTTTTTTATCAAGAAATGAATTTAAAATTCATCATTTATATATTTGTTAATTAATTTATTATCGAATTTTGTAGTAAATAACAAACACTTCTTTTTATTTCGGTAATAAGGTTTCTCTACTTTTATTTTGATCCATTTTCGAGAAACGTTCGACGTAGCTCGAGACGACGAACATCGTCAGTTGTTTTTCCCAGTGTTTGCTCGTTTCCTCTTCAAGTATGCTCGATCGTTGAATTTCCAGCGGGACATAGAGCTTTTCGACGGCCACTTTAATCGAACGCGTCTTCGGAAATTAGTGTCCGTGCAAACGTGACGACTAAGCACGACCTAATTTCGCAATTAAAGCGAGCGTTAAAACGTGTTCCTGGCGTTTCTGTTACGCCTCGTTGCGCCATACGCTCAGACGACACGATGATACCGTACATTGTCGAGCATCGTAGGCCTCTTCAGGGAAAATTACGATGTAAAAGAAGGAAATCCTATCATTCGTCCCAGTATTCGACAATTACTAATCGTCGAACCTAGATTAGGTTATAGTTAGGCTCAGCACGACTAATATTCAAATTAGTGGCTTACAAATTTTTCAATTTTACAAGTTTGAAATTCTCCAAAATCTGAAAATTTGATGATTCTCAAATTTCGAAGTTCCACACTCTTAAGATTGGACAACTTCAAAATGTCAAACTTCTAAAGTTTCAAAACTCCAAAGTTCCAAACTCTTAAAATTCGATAATTTCAGGGTTTCAAAATTTCAAATCTTCAAAATTCTAAAATTATATTATCGAAAAATCTCAGGGTACCGTACTAAGCGATAGAACTTCTTTCCCTAGATTGCCATTTTCCCCAGTGCATTCCCAAGTGTACACTGTCGAGCATTAAATGCTTCCCTAGGGAAAATTACTATGTATACGTAAGGTCTAGTAAATTTTACATTGTTTTTCAACATTGAATAACTTGGTTTCTGTTTTTGACTGAAAAAACTTTGCGAGGTCCATTTATCATTTGGAATGGGAGAAGGTATGAACGGACCTTTAATCATAACCAATCGGGGTGTAAATCGACTGGAAGCGTGAATCAAATCGAATTGCGTGAACGCGTACCGTGCACCACGATTGCCACGATAATTCCGTGTGTACTTTACCTACGTGTCAGAGTTTGTGTTTGCATATGAGAAAATAGGAATCGTGTGAATTCCTCGTATTCCCGTTTCTGATTTATCGGGTTCTGTTATGAAAGGAAGAAAAAAAAACGCAGCGCGTAATTTTGATTTTCAGTTTTGCACACCCTCGCGCAACAGTTTCATCCTTTTAATATTTCGATTAATTTGGAACGTTCTTTTTATTACATTTAAATAACATTTTAGGAAAATTATTTAACTTCTTTAAATTTGGTTCGATAACCTGATAAAACTTTCATTGTTATCGATTCATCCATAACTCAATTAACACTAGAACTACCTTACTTCTAAATTTAAAATCAAATAGAAAATCAAATAAATAAATAACGAAACATAAACTGATACACAGAATAATTCTTCAGTGTATTAAAAGCCGGCTTATATTTTTACAAGAACGTTTTAATCAATTTTGTAATTTAAAATAAACAATTTTATAACAAGTCATTTTGACTCTGTGATTATAAAGAATCGTACACAAAGGTTACTTTTAATCATTCTTTAATATTAAAACACGTATTAAGAGCTCGTTACCGATTTGATTCTCTATCCCAATATTTTACATAATTTAAATTTTCGTATTCCTTCCTAACAACTGGGAAAGCGTATTTCATTTCTCCTTAAAGATTCATCGTACGGTTGTTTAAATATCAATTGATTCAGTAACGTTATCGATGTTTTCCAAATATCCAATTCTGTTTTATTATACTAAGATGATGTTTATGTAGTAACTTTTATTATAAATATCGTTTAATGGTACTTTTGTGCCATGAATTTATAACTGACTGAGTATGTTTCCAAATTGGATAGTTAATATATGTATAACACAATACAACTATTCTCTACATATGGCGACCAGATATTTTGTATTAACAATATCGACGAAGCGTTTACATAGCCACTTTTGTCAATCTTTAAGCTACAAACTGATGTGCCATAAGTGCCATTTGATGATACTTTTATGTCATGAAATTCTTCCTGTTTTTCGCAGTTTCAAAATTACCCATTTGATGCAATATGGTTCGAGCGTTTTTTCGTTACTCGACCACGAAACACGATTAATCTTCGCATAAAATAATCAGTTAACAATCTACCAAGGTAGTCTATTTCGTTTGATATTTTATTCGTTACACGCGAAACTCAAAGGTGGTAGAATTTGAACGTCGAGCACTCTCGGAAGCGTAAAAAAAAAATCGCTTGAATGCAAATGTCATGAATGTGTTGGATTTTTTTTTTTTTTTTATGAGCAGAGGCGTATTTAAATGCGGTCGAGTGTTGCACCTGGTGCAGATGGTGAATTTTCAACGTAAAAATGCTCGGCACACGGCTCATCTTATGTATCGTATTCAATATTTTTTTACTCCCTATCCGTTTGAATATTTTCCCTTTATCGCATAAAAGAAATATAAATTACAGCAGCGAGCTTGTAACCTCAGTACATCGAGGTTCGAATCAATTCCTTCAATATACATATTTTCAACGATACACAAAAAGAGACCGTTATCGATGTTCCTGGAAAAAAAAAAAGACAACAGGCAAACGTTCATACGACACCTTCCGTATACCCGTGTACGCCTTCTACATCGATGATCACCAATCAGCTGCTCGTTAATTGGTCAGTTGATTAATTAATATAACGTGTACCAATTGTGAAACAAATTGAATTTCAGAATCAATTTAATTCGTACACAACCTTCAAGGTAGAATCACTTTTTTGAAATTGGACTAATGGTTGTATTTTTTTTTTTTTTAAGTATTAAAACAAATTTCTACTATAAAAATATTAGCTTTAGTGTCTCAATAAGAAATAATTATAATAAAGCAGGTTATGTCGTAATAAGTTCAAAGTTCTTTTAAAGAAATTTAGTAATCGTTATAGAGTTAGTATTTTTATCTTCTTTTCGCATCAAACGAAAAGCCTCATTTTTGTTAAAAATAAAAGTAGAGCTGCCGATTTATTACAGCAAATCCTTCGATTACGAATCTGATCACATCCGGGGAATAGAATAGCGCCTCCATTACGTAGATTCGAGTCGATTAATCGCTGTCTACCCGATCAAAGTCACGTCTATTCGTATCGTAACCGACTGTTGTCAGATTGTCGGCTTGCAAACGTGTATGGGACACTGATTCGATACAGGACATCGTGACTCTTGGCCCCTTCTCGTGCGGGGTCTACCCGGTGACCTGAATATTTCGAACGTCTCTAAATCCGATGGATACAGAAAGTAATTATTTCTGCGCCTTAGAACACGAAATAAGGAAATAATTTAGAAATAAAATAAAATACAGTATCTTGAAGACTATTATTCAAATAATTTATTCGAACAATGACCCAAGCCCCGGGTGGGTTTATATTAATATTATTTCATTTTGACATGAATTTCCAAAGTGTCGATCGGGCTGAATTAAACGAGGTCATTGATGGACACAATTCGATGTTTTCAGTCGTTTAGCTTGGAGCAACAGGAATCGTTGGTTAACAAATGGTGTACCGGATGTCCGTTCAAACACAACATCGGGCAAATTTAAAGTGAAACGCAAACGGTCTATGTACAGACGGGCGTAATCTGGTGGAGCGTGGAAATCGATTTGTGGTGTTCACGCCCTGAAATCCAACGCAAGTGGTAATGGGATGTAGGATTAACCCTGTTGGAGAAGGATTTCTCATTTGCAGCCTGTGTCATTTTTAACCTCTTGTCCGGGAAAAGCTTCTCCGGGACGACATGTATAATTTATCAGAATATTCTTAACTGTGAGATTTACGTTCCATTATTTATTATAATACGTTGGTTTACGTTATTATAGTACGTTGGTTTAAACGATCTACAGTTAAATACCGATTTGACATTATTGTTATCATCGGGAGCTGTTTAATTTTCGGGGTATTTTTAGTTCCAGTAAAAACAGCTGGACAAATCCTTCTGGGCGAAGTCGACGTCGCTGCCGAACAAGATAACGCTGGCGAAATAACCACGGAGGAATCGTTCCCGAAAAAATGCGTCGTCGATGGAAACAGCTATTCCCATAGCCAGACGGTGAGCAAATAATCTATCTTTAGTTAAATAAAATTGATAAAAAAAAAAAAATATTTCAAATAGTGGTAATAGTGCAGTGGTTAAAAACAAGGAATATCCTATACAATTATAAAATGAAACGAGAAATATATTCATCTAATTAGATTCTTAAAACGTAATAAATTTGACTGAAAACATTTTCGGGTAAAATCTTAAGTGATTTTTATTGACTTGCCCTGTGTATTATAAATATTTCATCATCCCTCGTCAGACGTTCAACGAGAAAAGGTAACAACGGCCGTCGTCGCGTCGCGGATGTCCAATTAACAGGTAGTCACATCCACGAGAATCCATCGGAAGTCGGTAGAAGAACGGAATGTCTACCCTGAAATTAATTACACCGAATCCATCTAATTTTTCAATCTCCTCTTCTCTCTCCTCACGCACTTGCCTCTTCTCTTTTTATAGACACCCTTATCGCCTCGAGTATCAATATCATTAATTAGTGGTGGATCCGAATGACGACTTCCGATGCACCATGACGACGTTGCTGGCTGTGAATTCGTTACTTCATTAATTAAAGAATATTTGTTCGAGCAGGATGACTGTACCAGTAGTTTTTAATTAAAACAAAAAAAAAAAAGCTTTCTGCCAAAGAAATGTCCTCGAATCCTTCGAGAGATTATACGCCTTTTTTTATGAATTTATTTAACCAGTCAGCTATATTTGACGACTATATCCGTGAAATTTAGTTTCTTCTTTTTAACAATAATTTAATAATAAAATTGTTCATATTATAAAACAAGACCGTATTTTAATCCAGTATTTTAACAGCGATACTTTGAGAAAAGGTCGCCACAGGTGACTGGTTAATAGTTTCTTCGACCACGTAAATTTTGATGCATTTTGAATTAGATATTGACATATCAGGCCATGTAATTTGCGTATCTCCGGTCGTTCGGAAACAGAATAATTACGGTACGGGTTCGTTGAACGGGCCTGTACAAAGTACAAAGAAAGGATACCGCGGAAGGGAACGTCAGAATTTCTGTATTTCCGTTCCAGATACCATCGTACGACCTGAACTCCCATTGTCTCTGCGTAGTCGGTGAAGTATATTGTTGGTGGCAGAATTACAATCCAAGCACCGGCACTTCTGTCGACGTCTCGTTCCTACCGTCGACAACGATAGAAAGTAATTACACGCTGTCGCTGGAGGGCAACACGAATGCCGTCGACAGTTTGGAAGCTTCCGGTGATCCGGCGGAGGAGCCGTCCGTCGAGCACCAGCCGTACGGGCAGATTAACGCCAGCTACTCGACTACATCGCAGACCGCGCCAACCACGTGTCTCGTGATGGGTAATAGATCAGTTTCGGTTCATTCTTTTTCCCCGTTTTGCCGGTGCGCCGTTGAGGGCCATCGATTTTCTGTTGAACAAGAGTTACAAATGCAATTTATACCGAACACGGAAGACAGGCAGGGTTATTCGTAGCCCTGGACAGTAATTGATCGCTTTGTAATTATTCCTGTAATCGATCGATCAAATTTTGTAATTTATAATGAGCAATTGATATAAGTAATTTGCATTTTATTAGAACCAGTAATTTGTATTTATATTCCATAATTATGTTCTGATGAGGTTCTGATTGTTTTGTGCATTTACTTATTCGTTTTCTTAATTACCGTCTTTCAATTAGCTCTGCATAGGTTAAAGTAGTTGACTTCGTTTTCTTTTTTAATATTATATAGGTACTGGCACTCGAAAAAATTTCCATTTCAATTCACCTTAATTTAGTCACTTCAATAAAATCCTATTTGCCATCTCTGGTCTAGGGCAATTACCACGGCTATGAACAACTTTTAACTATAAAAAGAAATCATAAAAACACCTCCTACAGCGCAATTTTTCCTGGAAAAGTCTATGATGCTCGGCGCGGAACGAGACGTTTAATTGAGCTCCGATTCGTCTTACAGGAAGAGAATACAGGGAGGGCGAGGTGCTTCCTCACTCGACCGGAAATTGCATCGAGTGCAGCTGCGGATCCGAGGGCCGGGTCGAGTGTTCTCCACGCGATTGCGTTGCCCTTCGGCCCGAAATACCGGTATCACCGGATATACCGAACGCACCGGACGGCGATTTCGAAGTGTTCAATCTTGCCAGGGACCGAGGCATCGACGAGAGCTTCTAAAGGAATCCGATAATAATGTAACGATTCGTCATCCGTTCCATGCATTTCTCGAACACGTTTCACGAGCTCCTTAACTTTTCCAGGACAACGAAGTCCTTCTACGCACCATCATACCGATACTGAGATATTTCAGTCTTTACTTTTTAATTAATTCCTTCAATTAAATATCACCCTCAGCTACCATGACTAGGAAACTTAACATTTAAATGGCAGTATTTTACCATTTTTATTTATTATGTGATATTATTCTTGAGCTGGAATGATGCAGATTTCATTTTGACAGGGACAAATCCCTATCGTGGTATTCAAGGGTTAAAAATGAGGAATTAACCCTTTTGCCGCTTACTAAATCAAGGGTGCATAATAGAAACATGTCTATTTCTTTGTATGATTTACATTTCTTAATTGTAAATATTTTCAAGATACATTCGGGAAAAACTTTTAGAAGGTTACAACCCTCCTAAGCGACGAAAGGATTGAATCATTAATCGTTAATTAAAATTTCTTCTTCTTTTAATTTCATTTTCTCGATAAACAGCTTGTTGATCGATATAAACGTTAACGATTAAGTTTAACATTAATAGAGGGTGTTCCAATCGGATAGGGGTTGATTCGTATTAAAAGAATAAAACAAGAATACAGAATACGATTCTTTTTTATAATATAAAACTGTGTATAGGGAATATTTATTTACTTTCACGAAGGGAATCAATGGAACACCCCGTCCATAAGATTCACAGAAGGGTAAACACGACATAGCTTTAAAATGAAAATGTGATCTATTTTGAGAACGTGTTTTTGAATCTGTATATTTTTGTACAGTTATTTATCGGTATCGGTCTTGTTTGTAGTTTAAAGTATAAGCGTTTAATAATATATAGACAGCAAAAATGTTTATTTATCGTGATCAAGTTAATCGACAACGAAACTGACGAGGCGCAAGTTGTGTGATTTCTTACATCGATAGTTTCGATATTAGTATTGATTTCGATGAAAGTAACCGAATTTTATTTCGTGTACGAATAACGATATTATACAAACTAATTTTAAGAAACGCGTCAATATATATTTATTATAACTAACTAGAGGGCAGCTTAGGGATAGAGTATAATTTTGAACATAATTATTTTTATGTCGATCAACAAAGCGTAAATATTTTCAGGCACTAATAGTTTTCTATTTCTATTTTATTTAAAACACCGAGTAAGATATCTACTTTAAAAGACCCAAAGAACTCTTAAATGCTTTCTTTCATAACAAAAAAGAAAAAAAAAAAGGTATGTGAAAAACAAGCGTCTTTTAATTACAATAAGGGTGATGTATATTAAGACGATAATTAGAGATAATTAAAGTTCGTTTAGCACGTTGACTGACACGGAGATTGCCAGTGATTGGCATTGCGAATAATTAAAAACAAGAATAACAATTCTAAATACAGATAAAGTTATATGGAAAATACAAACTAATTAACTGAAGAATTAAGAATTGTGCTTATTGTTGTGTCCAGTGTTCTACTTTACTGTGGCAGTCAACGGGTTAAATCAGTTTATGTTGTTTAGTAAGATTGATAGGAAAACACTGAAAATTAGAACACTCTTTCAAGATGTACGAGCAGACTGTAATTTATTACCCTCGAGATTTGTAGACGCTTTTTGAAGCCATGGGACTAATTTGTCAAGCGATGGATGCTGGAAAAGATCGGTCCCTATATCTTTGCATTAAGTTATTTTTATTTTATTTTTTGACTCATAATTAAAACTTCATACTGAAAGCAGAATTGTGTACTTGTACATTTAGACACATTTGATACAGAGAACAATTTTATTTTGTATGAGAAATATACAAATAAATTTTCTACATTTTGGACGTTTTATCTCCACAGTTGAATCAAAATGATCCTGACAGGATAAAATGAACAATGACTCCATTGTCATTAATAAATCCATTTAGAAATATCCAAAACTTATTTGATTTCAATGAACAAATGTTTCTTTTTAAAACTCTTCCAATGATACACATTTGATATTATTATCATAGAAATGATTTGATTAAAGGTTCCTTTTATTGTAAAATTAAGGAAATAATTGAAAGGGGTAAATATTTCTGGCAGCCATCGTGGATCGTTAGTTCTCTCGCCTATCAAACGGTATTCTGTATACATTTCGGGGAATACTACAATAAGATACAACAGTAAATGAATAAATTTGTAGACATCGGCCTACAACGTACGAATTAATAAATTTGGGTATGGGGAAAACCGATCTACGAATCGGAACGAGATCAACTACCCGCCTAAGGACAACCACATTATGGAGCTTGATAGTATTCAATTTTATGTAAGATTGTAAACACATTGTGAACCAAAAGTATAGAACCACCTTATTCAAAATAATTTCAAGAAATATCATTTTCTATGTGCACTTGTTTTATTATTTTATTTATATATTAACTTTTGATATGCAACAGGCAATCAGAACCAAGTACCCAGTGACCCTTTATTGCTGGATGAGCCACCCTTAGCAGCAAAGGGGTTGAAAAAATTGAAGACTGAAAATAATATGATTGTAATTTAAAAGGTATTTAAATCTTTCTTTGCCTTTACATTTATAGGGGTGGTGATTGATAAATGAAATATTGCAGACTCTTATTTTTGTTTGAAATCATAGCTTGTGAATTATTTTTGGAAACACATCAGAGGTGATTCTATATTTTTGGTTAATAAGGTAAATATTCATATCATTGTGTCCTTTGTCATCTTCTAGTCAAGACTTAGTCATATCCTGTTCATAATCGTCCTGCTTGGCCTCCTATGGGTCAGGAAAATATCACACCTTTTGTACTTCAAGGAAATATAAACTGTACGAGATGTTCTTGCAGTTTATAGGAATAATTGTTTTGGATAAATATTACATATCTTCTAGTAAACTTATCGTTTGCTATTGAAACTTTTAATCATGATATTTTTAGTTATAATGCAAATAAGGGACTAAAGTTAACTTGCTTATATTTAAAATCATAAAAAAGAATGTATACGAATTCTATAACAATTATAGCAGTTTAAGGTGCTTTACTTTACTTTATAATTTTTTAATGAAAACAGTATTATTTATAATGCTCATAAAAGATGGACTCAAATTTATACAATGTTAATAGAGTTTAAAGAATGCTTTATTAAAGAATTATCAAGATTCAATGAATCAATAAGAAATTCTTTATAACTTTTTATAAAGATTATGTAAATCTTTTTCATTATGTAAATACATAATAATTGCATTTTTATTATTCAATAAACATGCCTTGGTCTCTCAATTGACATTTCAAATTTCTAATTTCACTGTTGAACACCAGTCGCGCCACATGTTCTGTCATTTTAAATTTTATAACCTCTTGAGTTGAGCGTGATCAAGATGAGTGATCAACTGTGTTGAAGAATAAAGGAGAAATAAACAATTAAATACAGACTTTGAAAAAGTGGTAAGCTGTTATAATATTATAATGTCGCAATATGTAATTGAGATTAATTCAGTGTACCTATAAATATTTAAGAAAGCATTGAATCTTTTATATTTATTTGACTTTAAATACACTGTAGAAATTTGATCCTAAATTTAATGATTTTGTTTAAAAATTTAACTTGTTAAATGCTAATAACTTGTTTAGCATTATGAATGGAACTTTTACTTCCATTGTAAGGTGGACAATGTGAATAAATTTTTACATATTTACACCTGTATTTTTGTTAAATACTGTAAGCTATTAACAGATATAATATTTGCATTTTCCTTAAATACTTCAAATCAATTGGCTCTTATTATCAAAATATATACAAAAGTAATTATTGTAGTTATGTTTAAATGATTTTGGGTATACATTTTGCATATAAGTAATTAGAAGATTTAAAAAACTAATTGAACATTTCGTACATTTACATTATATCATGACTTAAATATTATGGAAAAATATCAAAGTCTTAGCAAACCAATTAGTGTAGTTTGACATAATATAAGGATTACATAGCGAATGTCAAAGTTAACTCAAACATAATTTTATTCCTAATCCTTCATGAACAAATTAATCATTATAACATATATCAAAATCATATTACAAAGCAGAGAGTTTACCATAGAATATTACTTCTCATGAATCTAAGAGACATTTAACAAATTGACTGTCATGGTGATCATAGATTAGCATTGCAAACTTTATATAATAAAATACAAAGCTAATACACTGTACAATACATAAACAGTTTCACTGTGGCAGTCATCCTGTTAATTAAAAGAATCAGTAGTACACCTCAATGCCTAAATTTGAACTGGGATAATACCTTAATCCAATGATGAGCAACCTTAGAAAACTTAATTTATTAATTTAAAAATCATTTTCTTATAGACTAGAATCTTTTATTTTCAATGTAAATAATAACTAATGCATTTCTTATCAATAAAGGCTGCAATTAATTTTTAAATTGCAGACTTTTATTTAATTTTAGATGTGTAAAGCATATGTAATCGAACAAAAAGAAGTACTCATGATATACATAAATAATAAATAGATATATTTTGATAAGAAGAAAAGATTAGAGTTGAAAAATGCAAATGTTGCTTCGATATTTGGCAGATCATAGGTTGCTCATCACTATTCTAATCCATATGTGTGTGTGCCCCTGTTAAAAGCAGAGACAAAACAAATCCTGCATTGTATGGATCAATATGCACAATATAATTAATACATATATATATATATTATATACATAATAATACTATATTCATATATACCTATATATATACACATTACACAAGGAACCAAATATCAAGAGATAATATTGTACGTATTTAAGTATATAATATACATATAAATTATATCTAGGAGTAGGATATTAAAAAGTTTCAACTTGTTATGCACTTTTTGTAGATATGCAGTAACAATTTACCTCTTTTTTTTGTATATTGCAATGTTCTGTGACACAGAGCATGGTTTTCAGATAAAATATCATTTATTCGTTGGTTGTACATATTTTGTTACCTTGTAAATGTAATGTAATTGAAAGATAGATGGACCACTCATTATAAAAGTATTGTCCAAATGGTAATAAGAATATCATTTCATTTGTGAGTAGTATAAGCTAAAAGTTTGACAATAAAAAATTATATCAATATTTGTATTGTCTTGTTTGAAAATTGTGTGTATTTCTTTAAATTAAATTATATTTATACAGAGTGTCCCTCGCAACTGGAACAGGCTGCATCTCCTAAATGGCTGGGAATATAAGAAGATGTCAAGGTGCATAATATGCAATGAAATTTTATGCACTTTTGTGCATCTATAGATCAGAAAAATGCAACTGCACTTTTCCTTTAATGGAAACCTATATTTTTGGCTGAATCAATCAAATAAAATTGCCAACATTCTTATGCCCTAAACTCATTCATTTGGAAGTTATTGAAGCTGAAACTGTTTTGAATTATTTCGGTTACCCGACGAGCATTCCAGAGTGCCTACGTGATCTTTGATCACAATGTTTATAAACATGAAGCGGCAGCTCGTACCAGTCACCGTAAGATTAAGATGCCTATCAGTAGTTTTTCGGTACTCGGGCGCGATGGTCTACCGACCTAGTGTTTCGAAATCGTGGCATGTACGAATAGCGAACGAGTCGATACGTTCATTTTGTTTAACAAGTGCAACCAAAATGGTGCTGAGGCTGCAAGGCTGAATCGAGAGACACATCCCAATCGGCATCAGCCCCCCACGTTCCTCTTCGTAACGTAAGTACTCCAGTATACTTATCGAGAGAGCGAAATAATTCAGAGAAGCTTTAGTTTCGATAACTTCCAAACGAATAAGTTTAGGGCATAAGAATGTTAGCACTTTAGAGTATAAGAAATTAAGTTCAGGAGGTACAGCCTTTCAGTTGCGCGGGACACCTTGTATATAAATGAAACTAGATTTGTTTTTTAAGAATGATCCATCTATCTTTCGAATACAATAGCAGTCAGAGATGTTTTATTGTAACGTATAACACAGAGGCTTTATTCATATGTATAAATAAATATTGGTTTACGATTATGGATACATGAATCGGGTGCGAGAAGAAACAGAAATTATGATTATACCTTTAAACGACGACGAGTTAATTGTTTATAGTTAGATGCATAGTTAGGTAGAGATCTAATGTGATAAAGGTAACATTGTCTAAAAGTTTTACAATACATAAGGGAAGATACGATCCTATCACAAGATTACTGTAAACTTGTATGAATGCTTATTCGATTAGAAAATACACAACGGGAGATCGAATGACGTTCCAAACGATGCTGCAACGATTAAATTCATTGTCATACAAGTTGATTGTATTTCTTTGTTAATCACTCCGCGTAACATTGTCTCTATGAAGTCTGTTCAAGAAGTGTCTAAAACTTAATCGCACTTTTGTTTTAACCCATTATCCGCCAATGTCCCATTTTTGGGACACATTTTCAAATTGTTGTTCTTTTAATAACTGCAACTTCTAAATAAAATACAGCCGTTAAAATAATTAGATCATATCACGTGCTCCATGAAAGTATTCAAATCATTGCAAACTTAATTTTTATATTTAAATAAAAACAGTAACAATCATGGCAAAAATGGTTCCGGTTGGTTAGTACGAATATCATTATACAGTTAATTTAATTCTTTTTTGTATTTTTGAATTGCAACGGGTAATGGGTTAATTGCAGCTTATACGATATTGCAATGTTTTTAGAAGAACATAAACATTGTAAGGTAGCGGTCGAGACTATTTTTTAATTGTATCATTTTTTTAAATGGAATCATAGACAATCTACGTGTTGTTGTTTCATATAGGAAACAGAATCCCGACGAATTAGCGAGCCCGAGACACAAAGTTACTTCCTATGTGAGAAGAACAAAATAAAAATAGAATGAAAATGTGGGATCATCACGGGATCACGCGGGACCATCATGGCAATTCTTCTTTTTGTTATGTTCACATTTGTGTATTTGATCTTGTACGTCTTCCAATCATCCCACACATTATTGTGTCTGTCTTGTACCCGTGGGATCTCTTGTCTTCTTAAAAAAGGGTTGTATGCTAAATAAAGGAAGATCTTACAATACCACTAGCTTTGCTTATTCTTGTGCACTTTATCGTTTAACACGTTGATTGACACAGTGAAAACAGACGTGTGTGGTAAGACACACTTAAATTCCAATTATTATAATTTCAATCGGTTAACCATTCGAATGAGTACTTTACACTATTAGCCTAACATTAGCAATATTCAGAACTTATTGGACTATTTTTTTTTTATTAGTTATTCAATTATTTAAAATTGTAAGGCGCGTCAACGTGTTATCTCCCCTTAAGCAAACTTGTGGAATCTTCCTCTGTATACTTGACACCTCTTATTTTGTATACAATTGCCTTTTTATTACTATTTATTTTAAATATACTTTACTTGAATTAACCATTTGTACGTCACCTTATCTAAGAGATACACAGAGTAGGCCAGCAATTTTTCTTTATCTTATCTTATGTTCATATCAACCTTTGCTTTGTAAGTAATAGTTAAAATTGCCAGTATACCTAATAAGTGCTAAGAAGTATTTAAAAAATACATTAATTTTTATTATAATTCATAGATATTAAATTAGACAGGAATTAGAAAAGATAAGAAATCAAAAAGATTAAGTAATGCAAACTGAAATAAGCTTGACACTGTTATATTATCCATATTAACAGCTGACAGATAATGTTGATAAATTGTAATACAAAAGCGATATGAAGGTTCCGTTTCTGACTAACATTGTCGGTACGATAAACGGTTTACGTATTAGAATTGTTGCAATTCTTCCGGCGATGTGAAGGAAACGGAAAACCATCGTGCACACGAATGAATTATTCGAGAATTATTCTAAAGCTATCCGTTGAATAGTGCAGATCAGAGAAGTCATGGAAGTCGTTGAAATAAAAGCCACGGAATCGAAACCGTTCACCACTTTGAAAGAGCTGTACGATAACGTGGGCAATTTGAAAAAATGGCCGAAGATCAAGAATCTGAGAGAATCGACCGATTACGTGTATCAAGGTTCCGAAATAAGCGCTCAGAAATTGGGTTTAACAAAGGTGGACAGGCAAGAACAACCCAGAACGTTGCTCTGTCATGACATGAAGGGTGGTTACCTCGAAGACAGGTAACATTCGCTAAAGTTACTGCTCGAAATATACGTTTAATAACTCTATATAATTTTTGATATCTTAATAACTCTATATAATTTTTTTCAGGTTCATAGACGGGTCTAAATCTTACAATTCTTATTTGTTTTATCACTGGAGCGTTATAGACACGTTTGTATACTTTAGCCATTATTTTATAACGATACCGCCTTTTGGATGGATTAACGCGGCGCACGATCACGGTGTCAAAGTTCTCGGCACCGTAATCACCGAGAAAGAAGGTATCTGGGATGCGATTCTTGAATCTCAGGACGAAGTGAGAAGGTTCGCAGATGCTCTGGTTCTCGTTGCAAGGTTTTATAAGTTTGACGGCTGGTTGTTAAATATCGAAAATGCGATTAAAGACGATCAGATTAATAATCTACTTTATTTTGTGAAATATCTGACAGAGAATATTCACGAAGCAGTTAGAGATTCTGAAATTATTTGGTACGACAGCGTGACCAACGAAGGAAAGTTGAGCTGGCAGAATGAACTTAACGATAAGAATGTGTAAGATTATTCGTTCCTAATCAATATTTTCAAAAGTTCCATATTTTTCTAATATACGTTTAATATTTCAGTGACTTCTTTTTAAATTGCGATGGAATTTATTTGAATTATAATTGGACCACGGCTAAATTGCAACACAGCCGCACGGTTGCAAGGAATCATAACAGAAATATACAAGACATTTATGTGGGTTTGGATGTGTGGGGTAGGGGTTGTCCTGGAGGTGGAGGTTTCAACTCTGCATACGTAATTATAGCAGTTTACCTCAGGGATAGTCAACCTTTCATACCTAGCGCCCACTTTTGTATCTTTGTTAGCGGAACAATTTATAAATGGCGATTTATAAAGTAGAGAAGTAACTTTTAAATCAAAGTAAGAAAAGTCAACAAAATCTCTACCATGAAATCTGGAACCCCACTAATGGGCGATAGGACCAGGTCGACTACCGCTGGTTTACCTGTACAAATCAAATAATCATTTAACATTTAATGGTAACATTATAAATTTCAGGCTTTGGAAAAGATACGTCAAGAGGGACTTTCGGTTGCCATTTTTGCACAGGGTTGGACTCACGAATATTTTGGACCCGGAACATTCCTGAAGTTGGAAAATTTATTTTGGGCACAGTTGTTTCCTTACCTATACATACACGTGCCTATTTACGAAGGCGAAATATTTAAATCGTCGTTCTGTCATGGAAGAGGTAGCTCGTATTATCGCTGTGGCGAGGTAAATATTTGTAGACGTTGTACCAAGGATATTTCTTAACCCATTTGCATCATTAGCATATATATACGCTCAACTTTGATGGTCACTATCGTTATTCGTTAGCTAAAAAATAGAAATGGAGGATGTTGGTAGGGATGGAAGTAGTCATTCTGATTATAGAAGTCGAATCCCCGAACAAGGATTAGGTTTTAGAGGAATCATTCTAGTATGTGAAGTGGCTTTATGCACTCAGCATTTAAAATTTTTTCTTATAATACTGAAATATGAAGTTTTTTTACTTGTAGTCATTTTTGTACTTAAATATAATTAAAAAGAAGTTTGGTGATTTGCTTATGATGCAAATGGGTTAAGTAACAGCACCATTCTAATGTAAAACTTTTCTAGGTACAATTGGACAGGCGTCTTCTGCAAGACAATACGCAGACATTCGAGGAGAAACCGTTCTATAATTTATCCTTGCAAAAGCCTCAAATTTCTGTGCCTGTGCCGCATTTGAAATTCACACAATTACCTCAGTTCCCTGAGTCGCAGAGTAAAAATAAAAAAAAAGAGGATTCGAAGAATGCCGTGGAATACGTATACGAAACGAAGAACAGTGTAATTCGAATATACAAGCAAAACGTGGTCTTTCAGATGAAAGCGGACATATCGGACGAAAATTGCTTTGAATTTTGTAATGAATTTTCTTTCGAAGGTGGAGGCTGTCTAAAATTAATTACAAATGATTTTGGACTGTACCATAGGTAAGCATAGGTACATACTTCGTAATAAATAAATATATATTTATGTAAAATAATATATTCTTTTTGCAGATTGTTTCTGGTTCACGTCGAATTTGAACAAGACATCGAAGCAACTCTCGTGTACAAAGAAATGGAGTCGTCGGCGAATAATAAAGTTCGCAGCGAACCGATATTAATTTTAAGCAACGACACTGGCTTGAGATCCATCATATGCTACAAATCCGAAAACCTGAATTTCAATTGGAAAAAGTGGTAAGTCTACAAAAATAAGAAGAATCTTATTGTAACATGTTGTAAAACATAGATCACCTTAACACTCTTCTTTGGTTTGGCGCCGACTCTTTTCGAATTTTTCAAGATCCAACACGTCACGTTTTACTAATCTCAATAGTTTTCAATTCTATCCGGATATATGTAAATAAATACAAGATTGAGGTAAACGCGACACCTTTGCGATATAATTGTCTTAAAATTGTTGTGTAGCACCAACGTGGTGTCATGTGGTTTACATTAATTTCATTAACATTCAAATATTCAACATTTCTTGGAATGCAATTTTAATTTAATAAAATAATTTTGCCTTGGTATAACAGTACAATACTCTATGTCAAACCCATAAATTTGTAAACTTCTAGTTTGTAGTTAAAAATTAAAATGACTAAAGTACTAATATAAATTTTTGTTTCTGTGTACAGCGTCTATCTAACAAACATGAGGACCGTGAACGAGATTGGCGTATCATTCGCCTGGAGGAACATCTGCTACCTGGGAGAGATCATTCTGGAACAAAAGCAGCGCCGCCTAAATGGTAAGTCCGTTTCCCATGTTTTATAGCATATACACATTGTCGCTTGCATTCCACGGTTCGAAAAAAATCCAGGTACAGGTGGATTGCACGATGAAGGCATGTCATTAGGCTAGGTTCCCAAACGTACAAATGTTTCACGGTGATCGATGATCACGCGTTCCTTTCGACGATCGATTGAGAACCACTTTAGTGAAAGGAATAGCAATGTTTCACGATAGAACACCTATCTAACATAACTTATCGCTCGATATTTCACAGTTTGGAATCGCGGGTATACGATAAAGCAAATTCCCCTTGCTGGACCCTGTATTATTAGCTTAGGAACGTGCAACCAATTCATTTCTCTTCTTGTTCCCTTTTTGTTTTTCGACATTCACCTCTATACCCGCGTTTCACCTGTTAATGTAGAACTGGCGCGTTGCTCGACTTGAAACTTGTTATTTCTCGTGATACAAGGGTGTCGGCATTCCGTAGCAGCAATTTGTTTGATGGAAGGACGAAAAATAAGTGTGTTACACGGAGAGACCGTGCAAAGGAGGTCGCGACATCATAACTTTGATAACTTTTTTCTCTTCCCAGTTAGTCGCATTTTGTGTCCCAATAATGGACACACTTTATTGTTCGTTGATAAATATAATAATTAAATTTGACGTAACATTTAACACTATTTCTATCACGACCGGTCAAATGACTGTTTTTAAAATTTCAATTAGAATTTAAAAGGGTTAAAACCGAGCAATTCTGAACATTGCTGAAGCAAAATCTGTTTGGTGCTTCGCAGAAAAGCTTATCGACCTATCGAATTTCGCGACAAATTTGTTTCATCGGTTTGTTTAAGCAGTCGTATCGCGAAACGAGGAACCCGAATTACGTTCAGCCGCGTGTCGCAACACGATCGACTATCCGTAACCGAAGTACACGATCGGTTCATTGATATTCCTGCGGTTATCGGGTCAAATTTTTCTGCCGTTCTACCTGCCGTTACACTTTGCATCATAACACCTCTCTTTCCCCCTTTTTTCTTTTTCCTTTTTCTGCTTCGCCTTCTCGACATCGTTTCACCCGTCAGAATGCGTCTGCCTTCCCGCGCCGGCTTACTTGACCGCTTTTAATTTACATGTAACCTTTTCGAGCGCATTGTTCTGCCACTTTTCGTCCTGCACACCCCGCCGTGAACACGCTTACGTGTTTTAACGAAGAACTTTTGTGAACGATCGAACGTTTTCTGCCCCTCTCTTTCAAATACTCCATTAAATGTTATTTCATAATCGATTTTTCATGTTTAACACGATGTGTACCGGGTGAGATTTAAGATTTACAACGAATGCTTAATAACGGAACAAAATGATTAAGTTAGGAAATTATAATTATATTGGATCAAGAATTTTACGGAGGTACATGGTATGCATTAATTGTTACATTTCTCGTGGAGTAAATATGAATGTTAATTAAATTTATGGTAATTTGAATGAAATGTTTCACATTATACAGCTATTTTTCTAATTGATCGAAATCTGCAGAATGTATTTTTAACATTTTTAACATAAGATCAGATAAAAATGACCCAGAAAACGATCTTCGCTATTTCCATTGCAAATTCCTCAAATTGAAATTTCATAAGCGATGGAAATTATCTACCCCATCTATTGAAGTTACTCGTGCGAAAAGTATAACAAAAAAAAAAATACTTTTGTTTTTTGAAAGTGCTTATTTAGTGTTTACAAATTTAGCGATTAGTGGTTACTGAATTGGTAATTAAGAAATGAGCAGTTTACAAGGCATTACCATTAATCTCGGTACGATAATTAATCTAATCCATCGTCCATTACTAAATTAGTAATTTACTTGACATCATGCGTAGACACAATAACTAATTTAGCCCTTCATCCAATAATAAATGACTAAATATCCAATTATAATATTAATCAATCCTACGTTGGTAATTTATTAATTTAATAATGATCTATCTTTCGTGTATTAAATGAATTCTGGAATTTCCTCCTCCCACATTGCCATTTCCCCCAAGAAAATCTAACAGTATCCTCGAAGCTACACCTTAACACGGAATGCAATAGAATCATTTCGAAAAATGATTCATCCAGTTCGTTTTCGCTCGAATAATCGCAGAGATAACGTATCGAGAAAAAAAAAAACAGATCTAATAGATCGTTGATTTCGACATGTTTCAAGAACGAGTCGTGCCATTCCCATAGAATCTTCGGCATTTTATAGGGCAGAGCGTGTCCAGGAGGCAATAAAAGAGGAATGTTCATATTTACAAGATGAGATCAGAGTGTTTTCCTGCTCGACCAAGGCGATCTACTCGTTTTTACGAGACCCGAAGAGACGAGGGGATGGTTTCAAGGTAGAAGAGAGAACGATCAGGCTCGTGCCTCGACCAAGGAAACGTTTTCTTCAACGTCCCCTCCTCGTCTTCGTCTGCATTCTATGCTGTTTCCTGCAGATAAATAGAATCGTCTTGTCGCGAAAGTAAAACGTGCCTGGTCACCGAGGTGATTGTCGCTTCGATTCGGAATCTTTCTTGCCGGTGAAATCATTCGAGAAATAGCTTTATGGTTAGTTGATTATTCAGGTTTAGAACGTTGGAAGAATAAGGGACACTCGATGGGACAGACGCGTGTATTGTAACCCTTGTTATTAACCCTTTACTATTCATTACGGTATCACTTTGGATAGCTTTTGTTCCATTCGAATAATGTCCAGGATGAAAATTATGCAAGAACGGGCGTGTGTTAATTGGTTAATGCCCCTTGCAAAATAATGAAATCATTATTCTTTGTTACAATCCATTATTGCAATTCGCCTTTTACCGTATTTCCGATAATAGATTCGGTTGTGTATAACGAAACACATTTCAGTACCGTTTATCGTCCTACTTGTGAAATGAATTTTATTTTTACGTCGCTTCCTTATCCCGATTCAACCTTAATGGACATTAGAGGTACATTTATATGAAACATTTTCTTCATTGTATTTATAATTTCAAAATCGATGCATTTTGGAAGGGAGAAAAGAAAAAAAAAGAATCTATCGAATAGAAATTAAATAGAAAATTAATTTTTAATCTGATATTATTTGAAAGAGATTTGTATCATTTTCATTTTGATCAGGAGGAAATCATTTTTATTAAACGTCTGTAAATTTTCACTTGATTAAATTTTCTTAAATTGTTTCTGTTTCGATTACGGATAAAAATAAATTGAAAAAAGAAGATTCTAATAATTTATACATACCATAAAATCAACAGAGCGAAAGATTCTGTTTAATCTACTTAGAAAACTTGTAATTATAAAATGATACTTCCATTGTATTATTGTGCACAAGGTAATTTATCAAGAACGATATCTTGTAGGGATCTCATAGCAATTTGTGTTTGTAATTTAAACCGCAGGATCAACTTTCTCCTTTTCTTTGTATTTTGCTCTGCATCGTGTGTTCAATTTGAATTTCTAAACTTCTTCGATCGTTAGAAAAACGTAATATATTCACTCTTGCGGCGATTTGTTTAAATCATTGTGTCCTAGAAAAAATGTACAGTGAATAGAAAAGGTATTTGCATTTTTTACTTCTCTTGCAATTCAGTTTAATTACAAGGGGACTCTTCTTTGATAGTAATTTTGTCTTTTAGAAGTTTTCTATTCTATTTTTGCAATATTCAATTGTCTATTTATGAAGTATGTAACGTAACAAAACTGCACCGCTTGATATAATTGACGGTCATCCATTTTGTATTAAAGATATCGATACAATATTTATGTAGTCGTCTTTGGTAAACTTTGAGCTTGAAACTGATGTGCCTCGAGTGCCATTTTGCAAAACTTTTATCTCATGAAATCATAGTAGATTCATATTACACGTACCTTCTGTCTAATTTGGTCGTTGTTACAACTATCAATCAGCCATCCTAAGTTAAAGATCTTAAGTGAACGTTCATACAATAATTTTCTTCAATCTTCAACCTTTAACATGGCGTATCGTAAGTGGCATTTTGCAATACTTCTATGTCATGAATTCTCGTAAAATAGCCTACAACCTAACAGATCTCGCTGTTTGTTAAGATAATTGACAAACCGTTTTCTTTCAACAATTCCAACGAAACAGTTATATAGTCGTGTTTATTAATCCTAAAGCTATAAATTGATACGCAACTTACGATATTTTACGGTGAAAATTATGCCACGAAATCGTGTCAGCCTCTTCGTATTCGCAACAAGCATTTTCCCATCATAGATTCATAAAATTGTGACATTCCCCGGGATTAACATTGTTCCGCACGCCTGCGACGCCCGTAAAAACGATTCGTCTTCGTTTTAATTAAATCGTCCCATTGGGAAATAGCTGTGTACGTGCATTCTCACGTGCATCGCGATGTCCACTCTGTGCCCACGTTCGCGAATGAATGGTGATCCGTGCGCGGAACGTGTTTCGCAACGTGGAGGCTTTCATTGTTTTGCAACCAGGACAGGTCGTTTACGAGCGAAGATGCGTAGATCTGAAAGATGCGTCGATGCAACGTCTGTTATGAATAACGCGCAAGGTGATTGCACCCGTTGCGCCTCCGCGTCTTAACACCGTTTTCTTTTAATTACCGCCTTCTGATCGCTGCACACTAATTTCTCTATTCCGTCGTGCCATTTGCTATTTGCTTCGGAACGGATCCCTGGAGAAAGTTCTGTTACTTTCAATAAATCGTCCGCTTCCAAATTATTTGTTGTATCAAAAGAATCTTAAGAGTTTAATATTATTGTAGAAGATATTAAAAAGTAACTCAGTACTAAGTTTGACCTGGTGTGAGTTAGGCGTCAGGTGGTTTAATACGTTCTTGTGTCTCATATGTGACATAAGTAATTAATTCGTACGACGTTGGAGAAGAACCATGCTCCGGACATGGTCAGTAAATATGTTAAATTCCCTTTTTTAATATTTTATTTCAATTCTTCCAGTTAATTCCAGTTATTCTTTTTGAAAGCAAATTATTTCTAATTTGTTAACATTATTTTTGACGATACCGTGTTTAATACGTGATTATACGAAAGGATTAAAAGGATTGAATTACTCTAATGATTATGCTTTCAAGATCTACTTATCCAAAGGAAAACAGTGTTGAATAACGAAAATACATACCGTACCGGGAATATCAGGCCATCCTATGCAATAATAACTAAGACGGTTAAATTAGGGTCAGTCAAAGACTTGTAAAGTATAAAATAACGATGAAACTAAATAATGCAGGAATTCGAGACTAATGATTTCCTTTTAGCGTTAAGAAACTTCTCCGCAATGACTCTATGTGTGTCGGTTACGGACTTAATCTTCTAATTTTAACCCGTGAAGACTGTTACGGACATTTTCATTCGCGAATAAGAAGGAAAATAGACCATTGCCGTTTCGTATGCGAGGCTCGGCTTGCTTTCCTATTTACGCTCAAACGATATCGTATTTTATCACCGCGACTTATCACAATCATATTTCTTCCTCTTTCCTTCAATCACATTTTGAGATTTAATTAATTATTAGAGAGGTGAAAGATGATGGAGTTTGTTGCTGTGAAAATTCTTATTGACACGTTATTAACCTTTTGACACGTAGATACTTTCTCCGGGAAATTTTTTCCAATTAAAGTATAAACGCTATAATAGTTTTTTTTTTTTACCAATTGCAATTATTATTTATGGTGATAGAGTCATCAGCAATTTCGTTTTAGTCGTTTACTATTGATTAATAGTATGTTATTATTTACTGTTTATAGCGTTACGTATTACTATTATTAAATATTAACTATTATTATTAATACTGTCAATTGTAATAACACCGAGCATTGAAGGGTTAATAGCCGTACAGTTTGAAAAACAATTTTAATATGTGAAAAGTACCGAAAACTTACAGTGGTCCTAATTCGATGGCCAACTGCAATATCGATACTCTGTTTTCATAATCCGACGATGGAAATGGACGACTCCAGATGATTCTAATTCTAAGAAAGTCGAAAGCCGGCAGTCGAACCTGGCAGCGAGCTGAACGAAAGTAAAAGTAAAGCGAAGTCAGTTTACTTTTAACGCTTACCAGCGTCGGTCCATTACACTTGCAACGGATAATATCTGGTTGCAGTCAAACGTCAATTTCATTCCTTTCGATCAGCTTCGATACCCAATGTCGATAACCCTTGGTTTCCCTTCGATTTTCTTTAACGTTACTGTCAACAGAAATAGAATTCTCTCGTTGTTCCATGGAGATTATAATACCTGGGTATTGAAATTTTATTGCACGACGATATTCCGCAATAAATTTCTTTTTAACGATTTTCTGATATTCGATCAATGAATTATACGACATTGAATTATACGCTTTATAGCTTCGTCGGTTTTCGAGGATATTTTTAGCACTCGTGTTTGGAGAATTTCGCGACATAAAGGTAGATCAAAAATGGTACTTATCGTACGCCAATTTGAAGATTAGAATTTGTAGAAAATGGCCATATAATGATTTCGTTAGTATCTTTAAAAGAAAATAGCTGGTTGTCATTGCAGATGTGTTAGTATTATAGTTCAAAGAAAGTGACTACACAAACATTTCATCGATATTCCCAATACAACACGAACGAACATAGAAACAACTGTTTAACACCAGTGAGATGCATTTTTATCTCGTACCAGATAATTACTTCATCGCGTCGGTGTTTCGTATGCCGGCCATTACGTTAATTAAAATTTTGCAAGCGTGCATAATTGCGCCGGAACTCGTTGCGTTGCGCGTTTCGCGGTTTGTTCAACTTCGCATTTTTACAACAGAAATTCACGCCGATCCCGCCTACGTTTTACAACTTCCGCGCGGGATCGCATTAACCCGAACTTCTCGTAAACGATTCAGGATCTTGAAATTATCAACACCCTTTTTTAAACCCATCCGTTTGTCCTACACTTTAATCAACACTCGACGCGACGCACAGCGCGGATGATACTTTTTCAATCGCGGGCCCGAGCAAACGCCTGAATAATTGTGCATCGATTACGAGGGCACAGGTGAAAGTTGTGCACGTTTGGCTGGCCACTTTTTGCGAATTCATCTTAGACGCCGAGGAAAGTTAGAAAACCGTGTGTTGTACGCCGTGGGAAATCACGGGGACGGTCACGTATAGAAATCGCGATAGAATTCTGCACGGCGGCCCGCGGAGAGAAACAATCTTGGCCGGATACAATAACCTGACCTTTTCCATCGGCATTGCATTCCTTTCCGAGCAACAACGTGCACCGCCGCATAAAATTACAAAACGCTTGGAAAATTAACAGGTCGACGAATTAACGATTTAATGATCCACCTCGGCGTCGATTTAGCACTGGAACGAAACTGTTACCGCGTGAAAATCACGATTCTACAGTTTCTTATTTTATATTACAAGATCTCTTAAGATACCTTTGTTAACGCTGAGTTTACCTAGATTTTTTTTTAATTATATAAACTGTACACAAATTTCCATTAGTAATTTAATAATACATCTCTAAGCTTCTGAGTTTCTAAAAACATAGTACTTCAATCTTTCCAAATTTCTAAAAATACAATATTCCTAGCCGTATCAAAAGGGTTAATATTCGCCAGCTTTCAGGTGTTTAAGAAAATTGCTAGTAATTAGCTAATCAAGATCGCTCCGATTGAAACAAATAACAGATTCGAAAAGAATGAATTTTTTTGTTCTAATTTTTAATTCGTTGAAAAATTACATGTTTCAAGTCTTCGTATAATTTTTATTAACAAAACAACAGAGATCAACGTTGAATGAAATATTTATTACCGGTCCAAATATGTATTGGATAGTGGAATCGTTTAATTTTCTTTTCTCATCTATTAATTCTCCGTTTGTTCATTCAGTCGGATAGGATGAAATTATGATTGGCAGTCCGATGATATCGTGATTGCAATTAACAACGTGGCAGCTGTAATCAACATATTCTTTTTCCTTCTTCGTTGCTTTCGAAGAATTTAAAAAGGCGCGCATTAAAATAATCTTGATTTTCTTTACAATATAAAGTATAAGAAAATAATTTCAGCTGTACGATACTTCCTGTTGATCTTACGCTTTTACTTTTTCGAAAAATGATCCGCTAAAAAGATAATGAACCCGCCAATCGTTGCACGGAAGCGAAACGCGTAATTACACAGGAGGTTTCGATTAAATTGAATCCAATTATATACGTAAAGAATTTATACATGATTTTCGTTTCTCAACTCGTTCGCTGAATTTTTCATCGAATTCCTAAATATGTTTTGGTGGAACAGAATCGCGAAGCTTGTTGAAAATTGTTGTTCAACTTAAAGCGATCTAAAGGAAATCGCGTTTCAATTCATTATCATCAGAAGTCTGCTGTTAATTAATTAACATCGCAACTACGAAATTGGTTCAAAATAATTTGTTCTGGGTTTTTGTATTCTAAATTATAAAATTTATTAGGATGCTTTCTATTTATAAACGTCTGTAGTTTTTAAATAATAATAACTATAGTGATAAAATATGTTTTATTAAGGGTATTTTAAAAATTTAGGACAATTGTATTAACCGTAGCAGTTCGAAATATTTCAATGAAATCAATTTTTAAACTAGAACTTTAAATTAAAAATAAATTAGAAAACAGAGTAGATAAAGGTTGAAACCTAAACTAGCATACCGTGATAAATTTTTTAATTCAGAATAGAAAACTTGAAAAAAAATCATTTGGGTTTAGTAATTCTAGTATTAATAAAGACAATAAATTTGCTATACCCTTTCGCTCCCATTGAAAATATATATTTTTTTAAGTATTTTTTAAGGTGCACATACGATCTTCGGGGAAAAAGGATTAAATAAATAAATGGAATAAAAAGGACGATCCTCGGCGTATAGTTCATACGAATGGATGATAAAAGAGCCAGATTATCTATGTTTCCGTGTAACGTGCTCGTCTTACGGTATTTTATTATATAGACGCGTTCGCTTATGCACCATTGCGATTCTTATGCACACGAATGCACACGGTTAACGTTGCATTCTGCACGTGCAGGATTTAGAGTTCACCGTACTCTTATTCGACTCGAAACCCCTTTCGATACAGCCCGAAGGGCGAAAAAATGCCCCCTCGGACGTAATCGGCCAATCAAAAGTCAATTCCATCGACTGATAGATGCATCAGAGATAGGATCTTGGATTTTCGTACTTCGTGTGATACGGGTCGATATAAATTCAACGAAATTCCGTAACTTTCCTATAAATAAGGTTTACATTAAATTTCAATATTATTCGGATAAATTATTTCAAAGCTAATCGTTAAGACAATATATTGTCTTATTTTGACATACGTTATTTGAAATAATTTTTTGTTTGGTCGAGTACCTTTGTTGCCTACAATATAAAATTATATTGAATGCAATTTATTTCCTATTTTATTAAAAATTTATTCGAAACACCAAATGAAATTACTTCTTTCTTTATGTTATTTATAAGATCAGAATATTAATATTGTTCCAAATGATTATTCATATTTTAAGAAATTTTTTTTTTGATAGAAGCAAAGAGCATTTTTAAATGGAATTGTATATTTTCTAATGCTTCAGTTAATTCTGTGACTAATTGCAGTCATTAATTACTTGAATATACAGAACATGAAACCCTTTTACTAAAATGTCTCATAATATTTATTAATATCATAATCATTAGAGTTCATATTTTGTATTAATAGATTATTGAATGGTGAAAGTTGAGTGAAGTTTCACTTTTTTAATTTGTATGATCATAGTTTATTTATATTTATGAAAATCCCCAATGTTACTTTCCTTTTCATTATTTTTAAACGGTATACACTTAGAATTCATTATTTATAAATTGATCTATCCTTTCAACATTTTGGTTCGTAATAATTTCAATTTATTTATTTTTTAACTCGTTGCACCTTAAAGAAATGATTTTTAAAAATAAGAGCTTAACAGCTTACAGCTTAAAATTCAAAGAAAATGACTGCATAGAGGTTTCATTAATCTTAACACAAAATAGATATTTGTCAGTTACGAAACAACACCAACAGTTATTGCATCTAACTAAATTCTAATAATATTTTACGACAGAAAAGTATCGCAAAATGATATTTAAGTTACGTCGATTTAAAGCTTAAAACTTAAAGAAAATCGCCAGACAAAAGCTCCACCAGTATTTATAATACATTCTTACCCAAGGCAACCCGATCGGTTCGTCGATAGTTCTAATTACAATCAAGCTCTCGAAAAGAATAGTCAAGGGTGAACCAATGGTTCGGTAAAATTTCATCCAGATAAATTGGTGTTCTATCGTAGCTGTTCGCCAACGCTGGGATAGAAAGAGAGTAACAGAAGTAGGGGCAGTTCTCGATGCAAAGAGAGACGGAGAAAGGCTCGCGGAGAGTTACTCGCAACCTGTACCTCTCGGAAGACTTCAGTCACCGATCGGGTGTACGTAGAGCCGGTCGTGCCTTGGGTATACAGAATCCTCGAAGAAATCAAATTTCTTTTCTTTTTTTTTCCCCCCCTCTCCAACGCTCCATTTAGCCGCGGTACCACGAGGTGCGACGTAACCAAAGTGGGTGACATTTTATCAGTGAGGTGTTTCGACGAACATTTTTCTTGTGATAATCGAACAGTGACGGGCTACGTTGACCCGCTGGTATGTTTATTCGCGATCTTTCCATGCTCTCCCAACACAATTTCTCGTAGTTCGTTGATAAAGTTCATCGCGAGCCTGGAATCTGCGGTTTATGTCGCTCGTACAACCCTTCCGGGGACAACCTGGTACCTGGATATCCGCTTTTGCGATCACAATCAACGATTTTGTGTGCTCCTGTTTGGGACCACCATGTTTCGGGAACCTTTTGAGCTTCCAAAATGAAAATTTATGATTTGATCCTTGTTAGCTATTTTACAAATTTTCTGGTATTCTCTTCCTTCAAAAATGTTGATTTTAGCTTCAATTAAAATATCGTTATACTTTTTCTATGTAAAGGTCACGAATGTCCCAGGCTGTGTTGCTCGAGGGTTAACAAACACATAGGTATTAGATTGTTCGTACAAGGATCAATGTTAACTTTTCAGTGACTTCCTTTAAAATACGAAATTTTATTTGTAAAAGTTTGAAATATTCGATATAGAAAAGGATTGGATGATGTAGGAGACACTTTAATAAGTGTCTTAGAATTTTTCCAAAATCGTTGAAAATTTAGAATTATAAGTAAATTAAAAGCGAATTAACTTAAGGTGTAAAATAATAGGTTTGCCTACAAAGGATTAATTACACGTCTGTTCTTTAACTGTTCTTAATTAATCGTATCACTTTAATAATTAATAAGCTTGGCCATTAACGTCCTTTGATGTTATCACAAAAGTGAAAAAAACATTAAAGATAATTAAACGATCCCAATTCAACGGTCAGAGTACTGTTTTGAGAATGAAGTTCTTTTTTTTTCTCTCTCTCTCTTACGACCGGATTCTTATTCTCTCGTCGAAACAATGATAGTGTTTAGTGCACTTTGTGAGCAGTCCCGCTGTTTGTTTGTTCGCGATTCATCGCGATATTCTTTTTCAAGCTGCACAGCAATTCTTTTCCGGTCAGAAATTTACAGTAAACGCTAGATTCATCTACCGTGAAAATCCGCGGTGCTTGTTAGGCTTCAGGATGATTTCTGTGTGATTTTAACACGCTTCGTGCCACGAGAAATTGAACATCCCAGATATTCTTGAAACTTTAACCCCCTACAATTTTAAGTTCCTTTTTACACCTAACCAAGGATCATTAAGAAAGTTCCATTAATGTATCCTATACAATTGCTGTTTTCAAATTGTAATTAACATTTGAAGAAGAAAAAACTAGGAATGTCATAAAATGACTTCACTAAGAGAATTAAGTTTGATCATTCTAATCTAAAGACAAAGAGAATTAAATGTAATTCGATGACATAAAAGTATTTTAAAATGTCATTTATGGTATATCTGTTCGTAACATAAAGTTTAATCAAAACAGCTGTATAAATAACTGAACAATATTATTAATACAGAACGACTGATTCTTCGTTGTTGTTAGAACAAATAATGAATCAATCCGTTTAGAGTTTGATATTAAAAATTCAATTATGAGTTAATATTTCACAACGGTAATACAATTTTGAGCAACACTAAACTATAAATTGATCACTTCATTTATCTATTTCGCATTAAAAAATTGCCATTTTCTGATCCTTTTTTGTCATGAGATTTTGTTCGAATTTTCATATTTCGCAATCGACCCTTCGGAAGGTAACGACGTAATGGAACATTGCTGCTTCTTATGTAACCGACAACCAGCTATTTTCTATTAAGAATATTAATGAATCCTTTACATAACCATTTTCTTTAGATTATAAGCTTTAAGCTAATACACCATAAGTGCCATTTTGAAATGGTTTTATGTCATGAAATTGTCTCCGATATTTACCTTCTAAAAATGAATAAATAACGCACAACACAAAAGTGTATCATTTGATGCAACCGACAACCACCCGTTTCGTGTTCAGAATATCAACGAAACTTTTATGCAGTCTTTTTCCTTAGATTGTCAACTTTAAATTGCTACGACACATGTACCATTTTGGAATATTTTTATGTCATGAAATCACGTTAGACTTTCGGCATTAATTTTGTTTGTTTTTACCGAAACGTTATTGTAAATAGAAAGAATGGATAGTGTAATGAATTAAAAAGATTCTTGTAATATCCGTGAATGTACAGTTACAGCTAGTTTGAACAAATTTTGTGGTTCACGATGTGCAGCGACCTTGAAGTAACACGAACTCGTCCTTGTTTTACGAACATTCTAGAGACATTCTGAAAGAACAAACTGTACTTTCGTACAATTTTATGCTGGACGAAACCAGATGCGCGTGTCAGCACGATCTTTTTTACCGTAACACGACTTTCTTTCGCCGAAAACTTAGCACAGTTGGTGCTAAAGAATCTCATAATAATTATAATCAGCCGAGAAATGTGCTTTAAACAACAACGGTTCAAATTTCATTTCTATGTATTTTCTGAATTAAAAAGTATTCTATTTATAGACATTTATTTTTGCAATTAATCAAATTAAAATGTGCAAATGTTTAACCCCCCCCCCCCCCCAAATATAACAAACAATAATAAATTTATTAAATTCTGTTGGCACTCAGTTTAATAATAAAAAGTAATATTACTTTAGATATTCATGTTTACAGTTTTATAATTTCGTAATTTCTACTTTGATTAAAGTTTGCAAATATTTAATTAGAAATACAGCGATAATAAAGTCATTTATGATTTTGTCAGAATTCAAATTACTAATATAAAATCTAATATAAAATCTTTACTCTTATAATATAACAACCAAAATTACAATTACAATGTGATTTAATTGGAAAGTTATAATAAAGAAAATATAATTTGATTACAATAATTTGTTTTGGATATTTGTATAAAATAACAATAAAATTGATAATCCACATCTGACAGTGCCGAACAAATACTAATTCGATCATTTCTCAAATTTCAGATCGAAAGGATTCAACAGACTGTGCCAAAAAAGCCACGTTTCAACCAATACAATAAAGGAGTCATTCTGATAAACAAAAAAAAAAAAAAAAAGAAAAAAGAAACATTTAATCCTGTACTGAATCAGTCTCAAATTTTAACAAACACAAATCGTTCATTTAAAAAAAAAGAAAAACACAGAGGAACCGAACAAAGTGCAAAAAAGTGCAAAAAATATAAGTAAAGCTTTGAACGCACGACACCGAGTGGCTTGGAAGATTAATCGAACGAAAGAAAAGAAGTGACAGGATAAAGAAGATTCATGATAGACAAAAGGTGTATTAATCGAGAAAAGGAACAGGTGCGTACAGTGATGTTCGAGAACGTAAAGGTTTGCTGAAGAAAGAAGAAGAAGAAGAAGAAGCATGGAGACCGCAACGATTACCCTCGACTCGACAGTCCGAAGTCAGGATTCGAGTAATTCGAAAAATTCGAAGGATTCGACCGTTTCAGACTCGAAGCCTGACAGTTGTCTGGAATCGAAACACTCGAAGGAGATCCTGATATCGGAGAAACAACAAAGGCAGCAACATCAGCTTCACATCCAGCAACGGTATGAAGATCGAGAGAAAGTTAGAGCCTCTGAGGCCAAGGATGAGCTTAACCTCCTCATGTTCACTTCCTGTGGACAATTGTTGCTCGGTGAGTATTAATCTTATGTACTTATAGAGTTTCCTTCGATTGGATATAAATAGGGAAATTGTAATGTTCATTGTACACCTTCAGAAGAATTGCAAAAAGCAACCTTTACTATTTTTATAATTTTGTTCAATTGCAATCTTTTTCAAAAATTATTTTATATAAATATTTCTACCTTTTTGAAATAAAAATGTCCTGTTTGTCAGGTGTGAAACGTACAAAGTTTGAAATAAGCCTAGATCTTAGGAAAAATATAATATTTGAATGAAATTTTGAAATAAAAGTATTTAAAGTAATAGCAGAAAATTTAAGAAATAAAAATGAAATTTCAACTACTTTTCTAATATTCCAAAGTACTAAATAGGATAGTTAAGATAAGAAAGGTAGTATAATAATATTTAATAACCAGATGGTTACTTCAGTAAAATTATACTAATTGGTAAATAATGAAAAATGGTATGGTAACCAAGGGTGAACTTAATTATCACCTTTGTTTATAAAAATATGGAAAAAAGTTTCTCGAGAAAAATTCTATGGTATCGTGACAGTAATAACATAACATAACGTAACGTACATGCCATATGAATGAAAATAAATTTAGTACTTGAAGCTTGTTACTGAATTAGTTAGGTGATCGCTGAAACCTGTTTGGTCAGGATCAGTTCCATTAATATTATTACATTTCATGATAAACGTGTTTGTCACTTCGTGCAGTTCCAAATAAAAA
Source organism: Anthidium xuezhongi (assembly GCA_022405125.1). Lineage (NCBI taxonomy): Eukaryota > Metazoa > Arthropoda > Insecta > Hymenoptera > Megachilidae > Anthidium > Anthidium xuezhongi. The sequence continues at coordinate 5,063,524 of CM039649.1, forward strand.
GGAAAAAGAAATTTCAAATTAATTAAACGGGTTCTTCTATTTTGAATGGCGATTATCATTTAAATTAATGAACCTACAGTATCTGACTAAGGTTACTTCTTCTTCCTGATTCTTTCAAGGACGGTTGCCTTCCAGTTTATACGATTTTTGTACTTTATTTTGCATGAATATTTGTGAGCCTCGTATTCGTGTCGCTTTTGACACGGTGACGACTGTTGACGTTACTGTGGCGTCATTCGAATGTTAATATATATCGACCAATTAATTCATAATTGTTCTCGTATCTAAATGAACTTAAATAACTTGACACTAGAATTAAAGGTATTTATACTTAATTGGGAAATAAAATTAATAAATTAAGAAGTGTATAAGTACATTTTGTAATTTAAAATAAAAGGGGATCGAAGCAAGTTATATCGACTTGCTTGGTAGTTTTAATGTTAAAATAATATTCAAATCTAAATAAATTTTCGTGACTTTATTTTTACATAATTTAAATCCAAATAAAATTAATAAACACTATCGTTTTATAATTCAACTCTCAAAGACTGTCATGAAATTTCATTCCACACAATTTTAATATTATTAAAAAATCTGTGAAACTAGTAATATCAGCTTTTCGTATATTTATTCAATATTGTAAGTAGTGATATGTTGTCACAAAATTAATCAATCAATCAGTAATTAAATTTTTCTAAGCGGGTGTTTTATAATATTCTTTAAGAATTAATTATAACTAAAAACGAGGGGGGTAACCATTATTTTCTCCACTGAAAAGACATCACAGGGTAGAAGGATGACAAAACAACTTTTATTTTTTATCGAACCAATTGGTTTAGCTGATTGAATACAAATGGTAACTTTTTTTTTCTACAAAAGCTGGTTTCTACTTTCACGTAGCATTTCGATTGTCGTAGGTTTCTGTAAACGAAGAACGAATAAATTATCGTGGTATAACCACCGTGAAGATATTTCTGTAGAGTGGCGAGAAATCAGCGAAAAGTGAAAACATTGCACTTAGAAAGTTTGTAGTACTTGTGTAACTCTTCCCGTAGCTTGCAATCCGTAAAGAATTGCCGTATTATGATTTTTTATGGGAGTTTCTAAATTCTCCAATTTTTGATTTCGCATAGTACCCCTCAGATCCTGAAAGCAACACTCGTTTTAGGGGTTGTTTGTAGTTTTATCGATAATTTGTCATATTGTGTCGATTTCATGACATAAAAGTATCGCCAAGAAACACGTAAAGTACCTCAATTTGAAGTTTCAAGTTTAAATTTAATTCATTTGGATTGTCACTTGTAACAAATTGTGAACGAGCAATAGTGGATGGTAATTTTATCGACCTGTTTTGAATTTGCATTAACAATATTAACGAGGCGTTTATGAAAGCATTTGCATCACGACTTTAAATAAAGTCGTGCAAATGTACTAATATTTCAAAATCGAATATTTCGTACACCATTTTGCATTAAGAATATTAGTAAACCATTTATGTAATCATTTCCTCCAAATGATATACTTAAGATTGATATTCTGTAAGTACTATCCTGTAACACTTTTATATCATCGAATGATATTAAACTTTCTACGTTTCGAAATGTTCAATTTAATATGCAACGACATAATTGTCTGCTACAGCTGGCAATCAGCCATTTTGTATCAAGAATCTTAATGAAATGTTTGCGTAGTCGTTTAAAATGATGTGATTTTATGTTATCAAATTACGTTTAACTTCGTAAAACTTTGACTGGCACAGTGAAAATAGACGTGTATGGTCAGACACGGTTAAATTTCAATTATTGCGATTTCAATCGATTAATTTTCAAACGTAACCATTCGAATGAGTACTTTACACTGTTAGCCTAATATTAGTTGCATTCAAAATGTAAGACCACCACGGCAGACAACGCGTTAATTAATTAATTCCAATCGACGTTGAATAACCAAATGAGTTATAAACGATTATTAAAACGGATCTGAATAATTCACAGGTATAGTACTCATAGTGTTTGGTATCCTGGTGTTGGTGCACGGCGCCTCGTTGGGCGGCACCGGTGCGGGACTCTGGGCAGGCATGGGTGCCCTCGTCGCCGGAGCGTTGGGTGTTGTCGCGACACTCGCTTCCTCGTCGAACAAAACGAATTCCAGCTTTTCAACGGCTCACCTTGCCGCCAGCCTGATCGCCCTTGCCCTTTCGAACATGGCCACGATCACAGCCTTGACCGCCATCGTTAGGGACTCGCAGAGGACACCGGAAATGACCTTGCTCGCCGTTCCGGTACGTATTGTTCGCCCCGCACTTTCACCGTATCCTCCTTTTTATTTCACGCTTATCGATATTCGAATCTCGATGCAACGGACAGTTATTCCATATCACTTTCTATTCTTTCCTTTTTTTTTTATCTTTTAATTATGTATCTCGCACCTTTTACGTCGTGAAATTTTATTGTGCGATATAAATATTGAATGGCGGGTTGCGATATTAGAAATCGTTGTCGAATACCTTCGTTGGAATCTGTTATATGATAGTGATTGAAATTTTTGACATTTCTTTTTTTTTTTTTCTTTTATATACATTGGTGAAAAATGTTTAACATCTTTATTATTATTCTTATTACATTCGAAACTTTTGTTCATTTTGTTACTTTTATTACCTTCAGCACTTTTACTGTTTTTATGATTTGTTACTTTGAAGCACCCGACTTATAGAGTCACTAATTACTAAGTGAAATGTTTCTATGTTCCTAGCAAAAATACATCTAACTTTCGCCTTCACTTTCTAATTTTTTCAAATAAAAATATTACTAAGGGGCAGAGTCATTTGCCATCGGTACTAAAAACTAGAATGCATAAATCAGAAATTCCTTTTAATTTATGAGTAGAAACATACAACTATAATCCATCATAGAATTTTTTAAATATTTCATTTTTTCCGACCTCTTCAAGTCGATTTCCTTTCAGTAACAGGAATCACTGTTTTTTATAAAACCATATGTTAAGTTGTAGATAATACATATTTAATAATGCAAATTAATCAGTATTAATATAGTAAAACGAAGCCAGTTATAAATTTTTTAGTTGAACATCTTGTAGCATTGTTCGCCGAAATGTTCCCTGGCTATCAGACCCGTTAATCGGTACATACTCCAATTAATCCGTGTCAATGTTGGCCTCGATTCGTTTTTCCCCGGTGGACCGGTCAGGAACAGGGACGATAAAAACCGTTTAACCATCAGAGAAAGTTTCCAAAACGCGGTCAGGGCGCATTTCAAAGAAATTTCACACCTTGCTTCTGAACTCTGATGGAATGCGCCAGCTCGGTCGATGATCCGTTACGATACTGTTACGTTTACAGAATCTTTGTTGCAGGGCCCAGGACAGAGAAAGTAAGTATACAATGAAGTCCGCGGTATACTTTAATCGGCGTTAATTACATCACATACAAAATTGACCCTCCTTACGGTACATGTACAAAAATCTTATTCATTCGTAGCATTTAAGATGGCAATAAATTCACGTGCAAATTATAGAAAAGGAAATGTGGAAGAAGAAATGTTCACCTATCCCCTTAGTTTTCTTATTCTTCTGATTTAGCCTTTTGATTTGGCTCTCCCTGGCTCTCCCTGGGATTCCCCGAAAATTACACTTTGAAAAAGATCTGCAACCCTTCTAATTTTAAGTTCCCTTTGCTAACTATTAATTAGTTTACTTGAAAAACATTTCTATCAGTTTTCTTTCATTAACTATCAACAAAATCATTGTTACAGGGTGAGGAGGGAAACGCGGACGCGGAGAGCGACTGGGGAGGTTTGCTGGCCAGCATCGGTCTGCTCGTGACCAGCATAGCCGAGCTGTTGGTTTCTGGCTACAGCTGTCTGACCTTGACCCCGAAGCTGTGCGGATGCCTCAGGACGAGCAACGCCGAAGATGGTAACGTGAACGGCCGGCTGAAGACCCGCAACATGGTGCACCAGTGGGTCACGGCTCAGAGCCACGTGCCCAAGAGCCAGCCGATCTACGTGGTGCAGCCGATGCTGCCGATGCACCCGATGATCCAGGTGAGCCGGTACCCTCTCCCGTCGGTCCCTTCCTTTCACGCTCGACCTCTGGCAACAGGAGGTAGGGGGATAGGTCAGTGACACGCGAGAGCTAGAAAGTTCAGACGGTTCGCGTCGAGAGAAACTCGACGTATCGCGGCTCCGGGCGATCTCTGTGCCTACATTTCGGAGATGCACGAGCTCGGCTGTGCAGGTGTTTCTGGGTCAGGAGGAAAACCTTGCCAGGCCCCCCTCTTCGTCTCTCAAGAGACACCGGTACACACAACCGAGGCAGAAAACTATTTTGTGTATTGCTAATGAATTACTTGGCAACTTGACCTTTAATTATGCAATTCCGCATAGCAGCTAGATGTTATTTTGCCATATGATATCATCGGTTTACTCAGGATGGTGGAAAGCATACAATAGCTGAAGAAATTTATCGAGCTTATTTTATATGTTAATGTTAAATGTATAGGCACTTTACATAAAGTAAATTTTACTTCTAAAGTAAACTTTGCCCCCTCTGAGAGGAAATGAAAAGAATGCAGATAATTTTTAGCCAAATATAACTAATTTATTCTTTTTTTTCTCAATTTTCTTCCAAATACAATTCAAATAGAATAATTATTCCCAATACTATATTATCTTATCTACGATGATATGTGCAAAGGATTAATAAATGTAACATGTTGCAGCCACCTTACGGCATGCCTGGCGCTCCTGCTAAATTTCCTGGGGGATTCATGCCTGCTGGACCATTGCCAATAGCTGCCCCTCCTTATGGTGCTGTTCCTGTGCTTCCACACATAACATATGGTGGACGTCCTCCATCGCAAATGGTCAGTTACTTACTCAAACAAGTCTTAAGTATCATGAAGTCGATTGGAAGACATACAATATCGCCCTATTAAGATTTTTACCTTCAATCTAATGATACTTAATTGTAGATTCGACCAAAGCAAAGACGTCACCCAAGTGTGGAACGCGAAGACAGCGTGGAGAGAAAAAGACAAGCTTCTGAAGACAGAAAAGCAGAGCATCCAAAGAGAATGTCCTCGATAGGGGAGGATCAAGTAGATCTAGCTCAGACATACACGGGGCTGGATAAGAAAATCTCAGAAGAGTTCATCTCGATTGCCATGGATCCCGAAAGAAAGTCAAAAGCTTCCAGTAGTCATGACAGTGATATTGTCACCTCGAAGACCAGTTAAATGCACAGTACTGGGACTATTTTCTAGGTGTATTGTGTTACTGCTCGATGTACAGAACACTTACATACGGCTTTAAATCGAGAAGGAAGGTTACTTAGTTGTTTAACCGTCGAACCTTTTAGTATTCGTTGAACTTTACCTTGTAACGCGGGAGATTTTCCGGGTCTCGCTCGGGCGCATCGACGGCCTTATCGCCAACGCTGATTGGCTAAAGCCTAGCTACAACAAAGTCGTATAAATAGGGCCGGAAAAATGCGGAAGGACTTGTTCCGTGGTAGAAGGCAAACTCAAGAGGTACTTGACTCTGCGCAGGGCTTGTATCCGGGCCTCGAGCTAGGGACCTGTTCTGTTCAGAGACCTTTGCCTATTGCTCGCGATAAACATATAACGTAGAAACATTCCGAGGCTGCGTCCGGGACCTCGTGCACTGGACCTGTTTCTGGAATCCGTACTGTTCAACCGCGACCGCGCTACCGTTTCGGGGTCTTCCCCTGTACGCGCCGAGGGAGAGTGGTGTTCGAGCACCCACCGAGCTATACGCTCCCCACGTCTACCGTTACAACCTTCGTTTTGTTATTCTTCAAAGCCATTAAAAGATTTGTCGTTGCAAGCAATTATTCCATCATCCTACATATGTTGAATGTATGCCTGCCGCATTTATTATGAGTATTTGTAAGTATATATTGAGATTTCATTGTTAAAAACGAAATAAGAACAAAGAGTGGCTATGTACGATAAAATAATGTTTGAAAAATTAGCCAATTTATTTATTTCTTACAGTATTTTGTAACAATTGCTGTGTATTTTGTATACGTTATTCTTTAAAGAAATGCAGAAAGAGGTTCAGACTGTGAAGGATCAATGACACATATTTTGATATATTTTTTATGTAAGAGTTCCAAAGGAAGATTTTAATACTTTGTATAAAAAAAAAACTTTTTTAAAAAGCTTCGTATTCAGAGCTAAGGTACAGAAATTAATATTGTAATTTACTAATAGTTGGAAAAATATTCATAATCTTTTAAATTGCCAAAGCTGCTACTTAATTTCTTAGTATAGAAACATTATACGTACGATACTGTTAGAAGACTTATATTTAATATTTCTGCTGAATTTGTAAAATATGTAGAAAATCGACAGTCGTATTTTACGCTCGTTTCAAGTCAATTATATTACTTACAAATTAATCGTAACAATAACTAATTAAGAAATATTACTATCTTTAACACTAGTATGTATATACTATACTTCAACAGTCTAGACAATCCAAAATATTTCATATCCACGAACCACTTATAAGTACCAGAAATACTTTTTAAACAATTTTAGACAATACGTCTCTTATGAACTAAAAATTAATGCAGTATGATGTGTCAAATCAATTGTATATAGAATGCAAATAAGTTTAAATTTATATAGCAAAATTATTTCTTTCTTTTATCGTGGCCTGTAAAGCATTTATTTATGTACATATTACATGTAACATGTATTAATACAAAGAAATAAAATTATAATAATTGTAACAAAATTTGCATAATTATAATAATTATAATATTTTAATATAATTACATAATTATAATATTATGTTGTTAGAGTTTGTAGCGAAAGTAAATGAGCGGCATCAAGAGATAAAGCAATTTGTATAATTAAATACAGTGCTGGGGTCATCTAATTCGAATAGTAGAAAGATAAAACATTGTATTATTATAAAATAATGAATTTAATATCGTTCAAGCTTTATTTTTCAATTTTTTTAAAGAGCAACTGAGGACGGTACATGGGGTGTTACCGACGAAATTAGCGAAACAGAAAATTGTGTTTTTTCAAAAACCAGGCCACTTTTCGGATAAACTAAAGTTATAGAGACATTTATAACAACAAAATATTTTATGTAATGGTGTTAAAAAGCCGATTTTTAATAAAATAATTTTTACCGACTTTTTATTTTACCCCTGGCGCCACCTGCGAACAAAGTGCTGAAACTGCTCAAAAATTGACAGGAATCTGCCGTACCTACAATGATTATTTTTTAAGAAAATAATTTTTTGCTGTTTTCGCGTGTTTGAAGCATCTAATCGCTTCTATTTTACACTAATTATCGATTCCAATTGTCCGATTAATCCTAGACGCCCGAAATATTAAAATATTAAAGATTAAATGTTAGACTTCCGAAACATCGTTAAAAATGGCGGGCTTTTCAAAATGAGTAATGTACTATTTTGATATTTCTTAATTAAATTCCTTATAAAGGTTTATTAATTAAACTTCTGCTTTAATTATTAAACTAGAAGAACTGGTGTATAATTTCTGATTGTTTCAATAAGAGAAAAACCTACATTTATGTCTTTTCTTCATTAATATAACTTTTAAAGTTGTATAATAAACGATTCAAAGCTATTAACATGGATATCGTTCTAATTTTATCATTTTCAATGCTTTCTGTACGATTGTGTACAGCATTTTATTAATTTAAGATGTTTTTTAAGCTGTAAAAAATTAATAACTATGGGGAATACTCTGCTACTATTGTAAGTGCTCAAAAATCACTTCTGTAGTTCTTAAATGAAGGTTTTTCGTTTATCTAAACTATCAGAAATTATACACGAGTTCTCCTAGTCTCGTAATCAAGTAGGAATTGAATAAATAAACCTTTTTAAGGAATTTAATTAAGAAAATTTCAAAATGACACATTTCTCATTTAAAAAGCCCGCCATTTTTAACGATGTTTCGGATTTCTCAGTCGGTAATTGTTGATCAGTTTCAGCACTTTGTTCGGAGATGGCGCCAGGGGTAAAAAATATAAAATTTATAGAAAATTGTAAAAATAATAAAAAATAGAGCTTTTACGGTGACAAAATGATACTTTTATGATAATATAATGTTTCCCCTTCCTGTAGTTCAAATTTGGTGATCCTAGAACATCATTTAAGTATATAAATCGATATAAACCTGCGCTTGATTACGAGACTCGAAGACTACATTTCAGAGCCTTTATTTATTATTTTCTTGCTTTATCGCGATTGTTAACTAATTAGAAACGTTCATGGTACTAAAAAGCTGCATTTATTCAATAAACTACATGATTCATACATTCAGCTTTACAATAGTTATTATATTATTTATAACTAACGTTTACAATTGTAATTTTGCGAGATTGCTGTGGAGGGAGTGGGAGGTCCGATCGGCGGACTAGTGTTCACTCTCTCGCACATTGGTGTTGTGCGCAGGCGCGAGTTTGGCGTAGAGGAAGTGAGAGACTAGATGCTCGGTGCTCTCACTCGCACATTGAAAGAGTGAGAGGTGAGATTGGCGGACTAGTGCTCACTCTCTCGCACATTGTGGGAGTGAGAGGTCCGAATGGCGGACTAGTGTTCACTCTCTCGCACATTGCGGGAGTGAGAGGTGAGATTGGCGGACTAGTGCTCACTCTCTCGCACATTGTGGGAGTGAGAGGTCCGAATGGCGGACTAGTGTTCACTCTCTCGCACATTGAGGGAGTGAGAGGTGAGATTGGCGGACTAGTGTTCACTCTCTCGCACATTGAGGGAGTGAGAGGTGAGATCGGCGGACTAGTGTTCACTCTCTCGCACATTGGTGTTGTGCGCAGGCGCGAGTTTGGCGTAGAGGGAGTGAGAGACTAGATGCTCGGTGCTCTCACTCGCACATTGAGGGAGTGAGAGGTAAGATAGGCGGACGAGTGTTCTCTCCCTCTTACGCATTAGCATACTGCGCTGGCTTGGTGCGAGTGAGAGGGGTGACGCTCTCGCGGAGTCTTTTAATCGTTGCGTTACAATAATTAATAGTATGAGTTATTCGAGGTTCAGACTATTGTAGATCGGTTTTTCGTGTTCGAAAATGTAAAATTCGATACTAAATTAGCCAGTGCTTCTACGTTTTCTATTATTCATTAATGGTCGGGTAGTTACGTTCATCCCTTTTGTGTGAGGTTATGACTAAGTCCCTGTAATTTTATGTACAAGCTGCCTTAGTTTAATGATACATGACTAGAGAAATACAATTTTGCAAACTCGAGATCCTTGGTTTCTGAGTCCAGTTTCATTTTACCAATAAACAATGGGAAGGATTTATCTACTGAGAGTAAACATAATCCATCAAATTCAAATCTGATTGAAAATGATCACTTTTGTTATATCGTATGTAAGTATAAAGTATTATAATTTTATTCAAGTAGTTAATAATAATGTATTTTGCTGTGTTGCAGATTAGAAGATGTATTTGTTATACATTTCTACGCCACATAAGCTGCACATTAACATCATTAAATCAATGGGAAACTTCCTGGCAGATTCTCAGATATCAGTTTTCGGTAATTTTTGGAATTGGACACTACTAAAATTTCAAGCAATGGCACGAAGAATACTTCCTGTCACATCATGTTCTCCTACTACAAATCTGCAAACTTGAGATCCTTGGTTTCTGAGTCTAATTTCATTTTACCAATAAACAATGGAAAGGATTTATCTACGGAGAGTAAATTGTTCTTCAATAGTTATACTGAATATATAAGTACATATGTAATTGTAGAATGTCTTTATTTCATAAGAATATTGTACTGCGCTTAAGCTATATGTTAAATAATTATAAAAATATGTTGTATGTAAAAATACTGATATGTAAGTTTTACAATTTGTAATTATAAGTGCGTTAAGGTTAAGAATCTAATATTTAAGTAAGTTTTACAGTTAGTAGTTATAAGTGCTTTAGAATTGTGAATGTAATATTTAAGCAAATTTTACAATTTGTAATTATAAGTGCATTAAAGTTAAGAATGTAATATTTAAGTAAGTTTTACAGTTAGTAGTTATAAGTGCTTTAGAATTGTGAATGTAATATTTAAGCAAATTTTACAATTTGTAATTATAAGTGCATTAAAGTTAAGAATGTAATATTTAAGTAAGTTTTACAGTTAGTAGTTATAAGTGCTTTACAATTGTGAATGTAATATTTAAGCAATTTTTACAATTTGTAATTATAAGTGCATTAAAGTTAAGAATGTAATATTTAAGTAAGTTTTACAGTTAGTAGTTATAAGTGCGTTAGAATTGTGAATGTAATATTTTAGTAAATTTTACAATTTGTTATTATAAGTGCGTTAAAGTTAAGAATCTAATATTTAAGTAAGTTTTACAGTTAGTAGTTATAAGTGCGTTAGAATTAACAATGTAACATTTATGTAACATGTATAATTGAAAGAATTTTCAATAAACATAGAGTTAAACTAAAGCAATTGTTTATTCATTTATAAACCTAACTCCCTTATCCAGCCCTTACAAAATTGCACTTAAAAAGCAAGAAATAATGTAGAAAAACATTGCACAGAAGTTTCGAAATACAAAAGTAGAAAAAGAAACGAAAAATATCGGTTGGATACAGAGAAGAATACAATTCGGTACAAACGGTTTCCAGAAATTCCTGGAATTCGACGTCACTAAAATTCTCGGAAGTGTCACGAAGAATACCTCTTGGCACATCATGTTCTCCTGATACAATTTCGGGATCCGAAATTCTGTGAATTTAAATTTTATAGTCTTCGATTTGCTATTGTTAATTTTCATTATTTTCTGAAATTATTTATAGGATAAGGATATCAAGAGAGGTTTATTTAAATAAATAAACGAGTTCTGGGTTATTTTTGAAAATTGCATTTATTCAATAAACTAAATGATTTATTATACATTGAGCTTTAGGATAGTTATTAAATTATTTACAACTAACGTTTAGAATTGTAATTTTGCGCACTATCTATACAACTTTAATTTATAATCGGATTTGTTATAGAATTGATACAACAGGTATCTAAGTTCCGATTATTAATTAAATCCTTGGTTTCTGAGTCCAAGTTCCCGGAAATTCCTGGAATTCGACGTCACTAAAATTCTCGGAAGTGTCACGAAGAATACCTCCTGGCACATCATGTTCTCCTGATACAATTTCGGGATCCGAAATTCTGTGAATTTAAATTTTATAGTCTTCGATTTGCTATTGTTAATTTTCATTATTTTCTGAAATTATTTATAGGATAAGGATATCAAGAGAGGTTTATTTAAATAAATAAACGAGTTCTGGGTTATTTTTGAAAATCTGCATTTATTCAATAAACTAAATGATTTATTATACATTGAGCTTTAGAATAGTTATTAAATTATTTACAACTAACGTTTATAATTGTAATTTTGCGCACTATGTATACAACTTTAATTTATAATCGGATTTGTTATAGAATCGATACAACAGCTATCTAAGTTCCGATTATTAATTAAATTATCCAAGTTCCCGGAAATTCCTGGAATTCGACGTCACTAAAATTCTGGGAAGTGGCACGAAGAATACCTCCTGGCACATCATATTCTCCTGATACATTATTCTCAAAACCGGGAATTTGGTTTCGATAAAGGTGAATGTACAGGGTGTCCCACTTAAGTGATTACAGCAGGATATTTCGGAAGGAGTTGTAGTTATTAAAAATATGTTCCTACAAAAGTTGCTTGACAAAATGGGGTGCATCATGCGGTAATAAGTATTTTCCTCTGGGTGGGGTAATAGACGAGATCTGAAGGTCAATGTAGTTTTTTTAAATGAGATGCTATAGTTTTCTCTTCAGAATCCAATAGCGGACACCGAGACGAATTCAACGGTATGCCACATGATGGTATTCGGAGTTCGATTAATCGAAATCTGGAACTTGGTTTCGCAAAAGGGGTTCCCGGAAATTCCTGGAATTCGACGTCACTAAAATTCTGAGAAGTGGCACGAAGAATACCTCCTGGCACATCATGTTCTCCTGATACAATTTCGGGATCCGAAATTCTGTGAATTTAAATTTTATAGTCTTCGATTTGCTATTGTTAATTTTCATTATTTTCTGAAATTATTTATGGGATAAGGATATCAAGAGAGGTTTATTTAAATAAATAAACGAGTTCTGGGTTATTTTTGAAAATCTGCATTTATTCAATAAACTAAATGATTTATTATACATTGAGCTTTAGAATAGTTATTAAAATAGTTATAAAATTTGTTTAATTTTTACAATAGATTGAAAACAGGACCAAATAATTTAATAACTATTCTAAAGTTGTAAATAATTTAATATTTAAAGTTGTAAATAATTTAATAACTATTCTAAAGCTCAATGTATAATAAATCAATTAGTTTATTGAATAAATGCAGATTTTCAAAAATAACCCAGAACTCGTTTATTTATTTAAATAAACCTCTCTTGATATCCTTATCCTATAAATAATTTCAGAAAATAATGAAAATTAACAATAGCAAATCGAAGACTATAAAATTTAAATTCACAGAATTTCGGATCCCGAAATTGTATCAGGAGAACATGATGTGCCAGGAGGTATTCTTCGTGCCACTTCCCAGAATTTTAGTGACGTCGAATTCCAGGAATTTCCGGGAACTTGGACTCAGAAACCAAGGATTTAATTAATAATCGGAACTTAGATACCTGTTGTATCAATTCTATAACAAATCCGATTATAAATTAAAGTAGTATAGATAGTGCGCAAAATTACAATTCTAAACGTTAGTTGTAAATAATTTAATAACTATTCTAAAGCTCAATGTATAATAAATCATTTAGTTTATTGAATAAATGCAATTTTCAAAAATAACCCAGAACTCGTTTATTTATTTAAATAAACCTCTCTTGATATCCTTATCCTATAAATAATTTCAGAAAATAATGAAAATTAACAATAGCAAATCGAAGACTATAAAATTTAAATTCACAGAATTTCGGATCCCGAAATTGTATCAGGAGAACATGATGTGCCAGGAGGTATTCTTCGTGCCACTTCCCAGAATTTTAGTGACGTCGAATTCCAGGAATTTCCGGGAACTTGGACTCAGAAACCAAGGATTTAATTAATAATCGGAACTTAGATACCTGTTGTATCAATTCTATAACAAATCCGATTATAAATTAAAGTTGTATAGATAGTGCGCAAAATTACAATTATAAACGTTAGTTGTAAATAATTTAATAACTATCCTAATGCTCAATGTATAATAAATCATTTAGTTTATTGAATAAATGCAATTTTCAAAAATAACCCAGAACTCGTTTATTTATTTAAATAAACCTCTCTTGATATCCTTATCCCATAAATAATTTCAGAAAATAATGAAAATTAACAATAGCAAATCGAAGACTATAAAATTTAAATTCACAGAATTTCGGATCCCGAAATTGTATCAGGAGAACATGATGTGCCAGGAGGTATTCTTCGTGCCACTTCCCAGAATTTTAGTGACGTCGAATTCCAGGAATTTCCGGGAACTTGGACTCAGAAACCAAGGATTTAATTAATAATCGGAACTTAGATACCTGTTGTATCAATTCTATAACAAATCCGATTATAAATTAAAGTAGTATAGATAGTGCGCAAAATTACAATTCTAAACGTTAGTTGTAAATAATTTAATAACTATCCTAATGCTCAATGTATAATAAATCATTTAGTTTATTGAATAAATGCAATTTTCAAAAATAACCCAGAACTCGTTTATTTATTTAAATAAACCTCTCTTGATATCCTTATCCCATAAATAATTTCAGAAAATAATGAAAATTAACAATAGCAAATCGAAGACTATAAAATTTAAATTCACAGAATTTCGGATCCCGAAATTGTATCAGGAGAACATGATGTGCCAGGAGGTATTCTTCGTGCCACTTCTCAGAATTTTAGTGACGTCGAATTCCAGGAATTTCCGGGAACCCCTTTTGCGAAACCAAGTTCCAGATTTCGATTAATCGAACTCCGAATACCATCATGTGGCATACCGTTGAATTCGTCTCGGTGTCCGCTATTGGATTCTGAAGAGAAAACTATAGCATCTCATTTAAAAAAACTACATTGACCTTCAGATCTCGTCTATTACCCCACCCAGAGGAAAATACTTATTACCGCATGATGCACCCCATTTTGTCAAGCAACTTTTGTAGGAACATATTTTTAATAACTACAACTCCTTCCGAAATATCCTGCTGTAATCACTTAAGTGGGACACCCTGTACATTCACCTTTATCGAAACCAAATTCCCGGTTTTGAGAATAATGTATCAGGAGAATATGATGTGCCAGGAGGTATTCTTCGTGCCACTTCCCAGAATTTTAGTGACGTCGAATTCCAGGAATTTCCGGGAACTTGGATAATTTAATTAATAATCGGAACTTAGATAGCTGTTGTATCGATTTAGAACAAATCCGATTATAAATTAAAGTTGTATACATAGTGCGCAAAATTACAATTATAAACGTTAGTTGTAAATAATTTAATAACTATTCTAAAGCTCAATGTATAATAAATCATTTAGTTTATTGAATAAATGCAGATTTTCAAAAATAACCCAGAACTCGTTTATTTATTTAAATAAACCTCTCTTGATATCCTTATCCCATAAATAATTTCAGAAAATAATGAAAATTAACAATAGCAAATCGAAGACTATAAAATTTAAATTCACAGAATTTCGGATCCCGAAATTGTATCAGGAGAACATGATGTGCCAGGAGGTATTCTTCGTGCCACTTCCCAGAATTTTAGTGACGTCGAATTCCAGGAATTTCCGGGAACTTGGACTCAGAAACCAAGGATTTAATTAATAATCGGAACTTAGATACCTGTTGTATCAATTCTATAACAAATCCGATTATAAATTAAAGTTGTATAGATAGTGCGCAAAATTACAATTATAAACGTTAGTTGTAAATAATTTAATAACTATCCTAATGCTCAATGTATAATAAATCATTTAGTTTATTGAATAAATGCAATTTTCAAAAATAACCCAGAACTCGTTTATTTATTTAAATAAACCTCTCTTGATATCCTTATCCCATAAATAATTTCAGAAAATAATGAAAATTAACAATAGCAAATCGAAGACTATAAAATTTAAATTCACAGAATTTCGGATCCCGAAATTGTATCAGGAGAACATGATGTGCCAGGAGGTATTCTTCGTGCCACTTCCCAGAATTTTAGTGACGTCGAATTCCAGGAATTTCCGGGAACTTGGACTCAGAAACCAAGGATTTAATTAATAATCGGAACTTAGACACCTGTTGTATCAATTCTATAACAAATCCGATTATAAATTAAAGTTGTATAGATAGTGCGCAAAATTACAATTGTAAACGTTAGTTGTAAATAATTTAATAACTATTCTAAAGCTCAATGTATAATAAATCATTTAGTTTATTGAATAAATGCAGATTTTCAAAAATAACCCAGAATTCGTTTATTTATTTAAATAAACCTCTCTTGATATCCTTATCCCATAAATAATTTCAGAAAATAATGAAAATTAACAATAGCAAATCGAAGACTATAAAATTTAAATTTACAGAATTTCGGATCCCGAAATTGTATCAGGAGAACATGATGTGCCAGGAGGTATTCTTCGTGCCACTTCCCAGAATTTTAGTGACGTCGAATTCCAGGAATTTCCGGGAACTTGGACTCAGAAACCAAGGATTTAATTAATAATCGGAACTTAGATACCTGTTGTATCAATTCTATAACAAATCCGATTATAAATTAAAGTTGTATAGATAGTGCGCAAAATTACAATTCTAAACGTTAGTTGTAAATAATTTAATAACTATCCTAAAGCTCAATGTATAATAAATCATTTAGTTTATTGAATAAATGCAATTTTCAAAAATAACCCAGAACTCGTTTATTTATTTAAATAAACCTCTCTTGATATCCTTATCCCATAAATAATTTCAGAAAATAATGAAAATTAACAATAGCAAATCGAAGACTATAAAATTTAAATTCACAGAATTTCGGATCCCGAAATTGTATCAGGAGAACATGATGTGCCAGGAGGTATTCTTCGTGCCACTTCTCAGAATTTTAGTGACGTCGAATTCCAGGAATTTCCGGGAACCCCTTTTGCGAAACCAAGTTCCAGATTTCGATTAATCGAACTCCGAATACCATCATGTGGATACCGTT
This sequence comes from Anthidium xuezhongi, assembly GCA_022405125.1. NCBI lineage: Eukaryota > Metazoa > Arthropoda > Insecta > Hymenoptera > Megachilidae > Anthidium > Anthidium xuezhongi. The sequence goes on from CM039649.1 coordinate 5,079,785, forward strand.
GAATTCGTCTCGGTGTCCGCTATTGGATTCTGAAGAGAAAACTATAGCATCTCATTTAAAAAAACTACATTGACCTTCAGATCTCGTCTATTACCCCACCCAGAGGAAAATACTTATTACCGCATGATGCACCCCATTTTGTCAAGCAACTTTTGTAGGAACATATTTTTAATAACTACAACTCCTTCCGAAATATCCTGCTGTAATCACTTAAGTGGGACACCCTGTACATTCACCTTTATCGAAACCAAATTCCCGGTTTTGAGAATAATGTATCAGGAGAATATGATGTGCCAGGAGGTATTCTTCGTGCCACTTCCCAGAATTTTAGTGACGTCGAATTCCAGGAATTTCCGGGAACTTGGATAATTTAATTAATAATCGGAACTTAGATAGCTGTTGTATCGATTTAGAACAAATCCGATTATAAATTAAAGTTGTATACATAGTGCGCAAAATTACAATTATAAACGTTAGTTGTAAATAATTTAATAACTATCCTAATGCTCAATGTATAATAAATCATTTAGTTTATTGAATAAATGCAATTTTCAAAAATAACCCAGAACTCGTTTATTTATTTAAATAAACCTCTCTTGATATCCTTATCCCATAAATAATTTCAGAAAATAATGAAAATTAACAATAGCAAATCGAAGACTATAAAATTTAAATTCACAGAATTTCGGATCCCGAAATTGTATCAGGAGAACATGATGTGCCAGGAGGTATTCTTCGTGCCACTTCCCAGAATTTTAGTGACGTCGAATTCCAGGAATTTCCGGGAACTTGGACTCAGAAACCAAGGATTTAATTAATAATCGGAACTTAGATACCTGTTGTATCAATTCTATAACAAATCCGATTATAAATTAAAGTTGTATAGATAGTGCGCAAAATTACAATTATAAACGTTAGTTGTAAATAATTTAATAACTATCCTAATGCTCAATGTATAATAAATCATTTAGTTTATTGAATAAATGCAATTTTCAAAAATAACCCAGAACTCGTTTATTTATTTAAATAAACCTCTCTTGATATCCTTATCCCATAAATAATTTCAGAAAATAATGAAAATTAACAATAGCAAATCGAAGACTATAAAATTTAAATTCACAGAATTTCGGATCCCGAAATTGTATCAGGAGAACATGATGTGCCAAGAGGTATTCTTCGTGACACTTCCGAGAATTTTAGTGACGTCGAATTCCAGGAATTTCTGGAAACCGTTTGTACCGAATTGTATTCTTCTCTGTATCCAACCGATATTTTTCGTTTCTTTTTCTACTTTTGTATTTCGAAACTTCTGTGCAATGTTTTTCTACATTATTTCTTGCTTTTTAAGTGCAATTTTGTAAGGGCTGGATAAGGGAGTTAGGTTTATAAATGAATAAACAATTGCTTTAGTTTAACTCTATGTTTATTGAAAATTCTTTCAATTATACATGTTACATAAATGTTACATTGTTAATTCTAACGCACTTATAACTACTAACTGTAAAACTTACTTAAATATTAGATTCTTAACTTTAACGCACTTATAATAACAAATTGTAAAATTTACTAAAATATTACATTCACAATTCTAACGCACTTATAACTACTAACTGTAAAACTTACTTAAATATTACATTCTTAACTTTAATGCACTTATAATTACAAATTGTAAAAATTGCTTAAATATTACATTCACAATTGTAAAGCACTTATAACTACTAACTGTAAAACTTACTTAAATATTACATTCTTAACTTTAATGCACTTATAATTACAAATTGTAAAATTTGCTTAAATATTACATTCACAATTCTAAAGCACTTATAACTACTAACTGTAAAACTTACTTAAATATTACATTCTTAACTTTAATGCACTTATAATTACAAATTGTAAAATTTGCTTAAATATTACATTCACAATTCTAAAGCACTTATAACTACTAACTGTAAAACTTACTTAAATATTAGATTCTTAACCTTAACGCACTTATAATTACAAATTGTAAAACTTACATATCAGTATTTTTACATACAACATATTTTTATAATTATTTAACATATAGCTTAAGCGCAGTACAATATTCTTATGAAATAAAGACATTCTACAATTACATATGTACTTATATATTCAGTATAACTATTGAAGAACAATTTACTCTCCGTAGATAAATCCTTTCCATTGTTTATTGGTAAAATGAAATTAGACTCAGAAACCAAGGATCTCAAGTTTGCAGATTTGTAGTAGGAGAACATGATGTGACAGGAAGTATTCTTCGTGCCATTGCTTGAAATTTTAGTAGTGTCCAATTCCAAAAATTACCGAAAACTGATATCTGAGAATCTGCCAGGAAGTTTCCCATTGATTTAATGATGTTAATGTGCAGCTTATGTGGCGTAGAAATGTATAACAAATACATCTTCTAATCTGCAACACAGCAAAATACATTATTATTAACTACTTGAATAAAATTATAATACTTTATACTTACATACGATATAACAAAAGTGATCATTTTCAATCAGATTTGAATTTGATGGATTATGTTTACTCTCAGTAGATAAATCCTTCCCATTGTTTATTGGTAAAATGAAACTGGACTCAGAAACCAAGGATCTCGAGTTTGCAAAATTGTATTTCTCTAGTCATGTATCATTAAACTAAGGCAGCTTGTACATAAAATTACAGGGACTTAGTCATAACCTCACACAAAAGGGATGAACGTAACTACCCGACCATTAATGAATAATAGAAAACGTAGAAGCACTGGCTAATTTAGTATCGAATTTTACATTTTCGAACACGAAAAACCGATCTACAATAGTCTGAACCTCGAATAACTCATACTATTAATTATTGTAACGCAACGATTAAAAGACTCCGCGAGAGCGTCACCCCTCTCACTCGCACCAAGCCAGCGCAGTATGCTAATGCGTAAGAGGGAGAGAACACTCGTCCGCCTATCTTACCTCTCACTCCCTCAATGTGCGAGTGAGAGCACCGAGCATCTAGTCTCTCACTCCCTCTACGCCAAACTCGCGCCTGCGCACAACACCAATGTGCGAGAGAGTGAACACTAGTCCGCCGATCTCACCTCTCACTCCCTCAATGTGCGAGAGAGTGAACACTAGTCCGCCAATCTCACCTCTCACTCCCTCAATGTGCGAGAGAGTGAACACTAGTCCGCCATTCGGACCTCTCACTCCCACAATGTGCGAGAGAGTGAGCACTAGTCCGCCAATCTCACCTCTCACTCCCGCAATGTGCGAGAGAGTGAACACTAGTCCGCCATTCGGACCTCTCACTCCCACAATGTGCGAGAGAGTGAGCACTAGTCCGCCAATCTCACCTCTCACTCTTTCAATGTGCGAGTGAGAGCACCGAGCATCTAGTCTCTCACTTCCTCTACGCCAAACTCGCGCCTGCGCACAACACCAATGTGCGAGAGAGTGAACACTAGTCCGCCGATCGGACCTCCCACTCCCTCCACAGCAATCTCGCAAAATTACAATTGTAAACGTTAGTTATAAATAATATAATAACTATTGTAAAGCTGAATGTATGAATCATGTAGTTTATTGAATAAATGCAGCTTTTTAGTACCATGAACGTTTCTAATTAGTTAACAATCGCGATAAAGCAAGAAAATAATAAATAAAGGCTCTGAAATGTAGTCTTCGAGTCTCGTAATCAAGCGCAGGTTTATATCGATTTATATACTTAAATGATGTTCTAGGATCACCAAATTTGAACTAAAGGAAGGGGAAACTTTATATTATCATAAAAGTATCAATTTGTCACCGTATAAGCTCTATTTTTTATTATTTTTACAATTTTTTTAAAAATTATATTTTTTTACCCCTGGCGCCATCTCCGAACAAAGTGCTGAAACTGATCAACAATTACCGACTGAGAAATCCGAAACATCGTTAAAAATGGCGGGCTTTTTAAATGAGAAATGTGTCATTTTGAAATTTTCTTAATTAAATTCCTTAAAAAGGTTTATTTATTCAATTCCTACTTGATTATGAGACTAGGAGAACTCGTGTATAATTTCTGATAGTTTAGATAAACGAAGAACCTTCATTTAAGAACTACAGAAGTGATTTTTGAGCACTTACAATAGTAGCAGAGTATTCCCCAAAGTTATTAATTTTTTACAGCTTAAAAAACATCTTAAATTAATAAAATGCTGTACACAATCGTACTGAAAGCATTGAAAATGATAAAATTAGAACGATATCCATGTTAATAGCTTTGAATCGTTTATTATACAACTTTAAAAGTTATATTATTGAAGAAAAGACATAAATGTAGGTTTTTCTCTTAATGAAACAATCAGAAATTATACACCAGTTCTTCTAGTTTAATAATTAAAGCAGAAGTTTAATTAATAAACCTTTATAAGGAATTTAATTAAGAAATATCAAAATAGTACATTACTCATTTTGAAAAGCCATGAAACATATATTAATAATATTTCTTTATTTCTGTTATTCAATATTGTTGTTATAAGTGGAAACTTGATTTTCGTCGAAGCGACTGAACATCGGTAAAAATACATTATCGCACTAGGTGCGGGAATATCCAAAGTTGAATGTGTTTTAATTACAAGATCCTCGTTTTATTTGTTGCCCCAACCCCAAAGACCTTTGACGAATCCTGTAAGACCAGCTTGACCAGTTTTCTTGGCTTGGTCACCAAGTTTTTCGCTTAAATCTGGAAATTCGACCATGTTGAAGGCTAAATCGAAGAAGAGCGGTTTGCAAGGAATCGGTTGCATAGACGGTGGCAATTTGTAAATGTTAGGTTGCTTGGTAAGAAGCGCAGGATCCTCTCTGTACTCGTGTAGACGTTCGTACAGGGGCTTCTTCGTTTTTGTATATTTATTCAGTCCAGGTTCCTCTTCTTGTCCCTCTTCCAAAACACTGTGCGCGTGTGCCGCGTATTTGGCACCTTCTATAGAAGCCTCCAGTTTCTCCAGAGTCTTTCTCAACGATTCTGGAAGGGCTTTGCCGTATCCTAACGCGTCTTTTACGTGTTGCGTCGATCTTTGATACAGAGCCATCGCTTCTCGCCATCGGTGAAGATTCGCCAATGACTGTGCCATGTAGTAACATCTGAAGGCTCTGTAACCTTTGGTCTTGGCTTCCTGTTCGCGAAGAAATTCTTCGTCGTCTTGCAACTGCGATATTTCAACAAGATTGTGAAGGGTCGCTTCGTACAATCGCACGATATCTTGTGGTTTTGCTTTCGCAGATTCTTCCGCCACTTTGATCAACGCCAAGTTTCTCTCCAGGGTACGCGACAGTCTGATGTATTGCAAGTAAGTAATCAAATGCTGCGGAGCGGATAGCTTGTCGTTATCCTTGTTCTTTAATTCGTTCTTGAAGAAGTCTCGCACGGCCGAGATCGCGTCCTTACAGTCTATCAAGTGCGCTTCCAGCAGATCGATTTTGGTTTGATTCGTAACTGCCTTCTCTAACGTTTGATTTAATCTCGAGTCAGCGATCAAGAGACCAGCCGCTCTCGGTGGCACTACTCCGCACGATTTTCCACGCCAGGTTACTTCCTCCGCGCTCGTTTGCTTCTCTCGTGTTTGTGCTATAAGCGAGTCTAAGCTGGCTAGTAACTCTCCGCTCAGTTGACCTCTCATTTGCATCAGATCATCTATGGCAGTGGTGTCTCCGATATTATAGGCACAGTATCTAAGACTAGGATTCAGTTCCTCAACCCGCGCGTTGTACATTACTTGCTCGGACTCAGGCAGGGCAGAAGCCAGCTTTCCGTACACTACTTGAGCCTTTTTCAAGTTCTCCATTGCTTTCTTCCATAGTTGTAATTCAAAGTGTAGGGAACCGTGTATCCAAGCTGTATAAGCCTGAGCTTCTAACTTTGTTCTTGCGTCACAATTAACATTCTGTAAAAAGTTATTTATAATGAAAGATCGATACTGTTTGGTATATAAAAGTTAAACTTACCTCTATTAGCTCTTGTAATTGTAAAGAATAGGTAGCAGCTTTTCTTAGCCTGGATATTAAATGAAACTTTTTTCTTGGTTCTGTATTAGATTCTTGGCGTAGCTGCATAGCGTAACTCCAAGCTCTTTCTGCCATCATTAAAGGAACTTGTAAAAATTTATCATCAGTGATCATTACAGATGTTATGTCTTTCCTTTTAAAATGTCGCCTGTCTCCTTGTGGAACTTTCAACACTTTCCTCAGGCGTCTGAGCCTTCTGGAGCAATAACCACGATACCGTTGGTAATCACCGTGTCTTAACCCATGTTGTTGCTGAGCTTCTTTTATTATTTTTAATACTATATCACTGTTAAGTGTTCGTATAATTATACAGATGTCCAAGATATACAAAAAGACTATTAATTAATTGTACATGTAACAATATACCATCGATATGAAGAAAAGTATCAGTACTTGTGTAAACAGAATTAAAAATATTATTGTAGTTTGTAACAAATACCTTTCACGATATGCTGATGTGTATATTCATGTGAATAAATGTTTTTGCCAGAGTTTTGTACAAGAAAATAGACATTTAATCTCAGTGTATCATGAAAGAAAGAGGTTAAGAAATGACATATGGTACTGACAGAACTCTTGTTTGTGTTGGAAAAGCTTGTTAAAAAGGATACTTTCCAGAGAAAATGTTTTTTGTTCCTTCGATACCGCATCATCGTTTACTTGATTTTCTTTCAATGATTCGCTATTTTTCTCCTCAGCAACCATCGTATCTTTAACCACGTATCCAATTTTCACCAAGTTTTCTACCACGAACTCCTCAATTACAAAATAACTATGATATGATGGCGTGATTCACATTTCAGCAAGTAGTCATATGGCGGTCACTTTAAACATATCGTGAACATAAAAGAATCCATCTAAAACATTGTAATTGCGTAAACTGTATGTTTAATCAAAAACAATATTTCCTGAGCCATTTGTATATACTATTTATGTATCTGTTAAGAATATTGTTATCAAAATTTAATCTGTATAATGTTGTATTCTCAATGTATAAATATTTTAAAAAATTAAATAAATTGGTTTTACCAATTGAATAGAATGATTTTACCATTCTACTTGAATAGTAGAAAGATAAAACATTGTATTATTATAAAATAATGAATTTAATATCGTTCAAGCTTTATTTTTCAATTTTTTTAAAGAGCAACTGAGGACGGTACATGGAGTGTTACCGACGAAATTAGCGAAACAGAAAATTGTGTTTTTTCGGAAACCAGGCCACTTTTCGGATAAACTAAAGTTATAGAGACATTTATAACAACAAAATATTTTATGTAATGGTGTTAAAAAGCCGATTTTTAATAAAATAATTTTTACCGACTTTTTATTTTACCCCTGGCGCCACCTGCGAACAAAGTGCTGAAACTGCTCAAAAATTGACAGGAATCTGCCGTACCTACAATGATTATTTTTTAAGAAAATAATTTTTTGCTGTTTTCGCGTGTTTGAAGCATCTAATCGCTTCTATTTTACACTAATTATCGATTCCAATTGTCCGATTAATCCTAGACGCCCGAAATATTGAAATATTAAAGATTAAATGTTAGACTTCCGAAACATCGTTAAAAATGGCGGGCTTTTCAAAATGAGTAATGTACTATTTTGATATTTCTTAATTAAATTCCTTATAAAGGTTTATTAATTAAACTTCTGCTTTAATTATTAAACTAGAAGAACTGGTGTATAATTTCTGATTGTTTCAATAAGAGAAAAACCTACATTTATGTCTTTTCTTCATTAATATAACTTTTAAAGTTGTATAATAAACGATTCAAAGCTATTAACATGGATATCGTTCTAATTTTATCATTTTCAATGCTTTCTGTACGATTGTGTACAGCATTTTATTAATTTAAGATGTTTTTTAAGCTGTAAAAAATTAATAACTATGGGGAATACTCTGCTACTATTGTAAGTGCTCAAAAATCACTTCTGTAGTTCTTAAATGAAGGTTTTTCGTTTATCTAAACTATCAGAAATTATACACGAGTTCTCCTAGTCTCGTAATCAAGTAGGAATTGAATAAATAAAGCTTTTTAAGGAATTTAATTAAGAAAATTTCAAAATAACACATTTCTCATTTAAAAAGCCCGCCATTTTTAACGATGTTTCGGATTTCTCAGTCGGTAATTGTTGATCAGTTTCAGCACTTTGTTCGGAGATGGCGCCAGGGGTAAAAAATATAAAATTTATAGAAAATAGTAAAAATTATAAAAAATAAGGCTTTTACGGTGACAAAATGATACTTTTATGATAATATAATGTTTCCCCCTCCTGTAGTTCAAATTTGGTAACCGTAGAACATCATTTAAGTATATAAATCGATATAAACCTGCGCTTGATTACGAGACTCGAAGACTACATTTCAGAGCCTTTATTTATTATTTTCTTGCTTTATCGTGATTGTTAACTAATTAGAAACGTTCATGGTACTAAAAAGCTGCATTTATTCAATAAACTACATGATTCATACATTCAGCTTTACAATAGTTATTATATTATTTATAACTAACGTTTACAATTGTAATTTTGCGAGATTGCTGTGGAGGGAGTGGGAGGTCCGATCGGCGGGCGAGTATATTTTCAAATTTATTCCTCCTTTATAATACCGAAAAATATTCTGCAATTTTTACTTATTCCTTCTGTTGGGATATCCAGCCATTCAGTCATTCCCTTTATTCTAAGGTACGATTACTCTCATAACATTCTACCATTTGTTTTTTACTTTTATGTTTGCCGGGTGTCACCCGATAGACTCATTTTATCCTAAAGTAAATAACTATACATTGTAAATGAAGTAGTATCAGTGGACGAATCGATAATTGTTTCTACGTGTTGAAAAATTGAAGATCTTTTAAAATTTGACCTTAAGAGAAAAGGATATCTGTTCGTTAAAATAATCACTTAACCTCAACTATTACAATACCATCTCGTGTTACTCGACGGTGCATTTATAATAAAAATAAGGAACATGTCGAAGAACGTATACACAATGGATGCCGAATTAAAAGAATTGGCGGTTTCGTTGTACGAAATAAATGCACTTAAATTTGGAGAATTTGTAACTAAGATTGGTCTAAAAACTCCAGTATACTTTGATTTACGAGTAATAATCTCGTATCCAAAAATAATGGTAAGGATTATCAATTTAATAATTATGAACACTTGTTACAAACACGTGTATGAAGTTTAATTAGTTTCTTTCCTTTGTATACTATGCAGGCTCGATTAGCTAAAACATTATGGAAGTTTGCAGAAGACTGTTCGAATGTAGATCAGATATGTGGTGTTCCTTACACAGCTTTGCCACTAGCTACTTTGATATCTGTTGATACTAATATACCTATGTTAATTAAAAGGAAAGAAGCAAAAGCTTACGGCACAAAGAAAATGGTCGAAGGACATTTTAAACAAGGAGATCACTGTGTAATAATCGAGGATGTGGTCACAAGTGGCAGTAGTATCCTAGAAACTGTACAGACTCTAAGGAAAGCAGGATTGAAAGTGACTGAAACTTTTGTGGTAATTGACAGAGAACAAGGTGGTCAGAAAAATATTGAGAATCATGGAATTAAAATGAAAAGCATGTACACGGTCACCAGACTTATGGCATACCTTCTGGAGACTAATAAAATCACTCCTAAGATTGTCAAAGAAGTAACTGACTACTTGTTAAAATACCAAGCACCTGTGGTATTTGTTCAAGGTAAGAAATCTTATACTAGCAAACCACATATTACTTGATATTTAACAATATATAATTTCTTGTTGAAGATGCTCCAGAGAAACGATTGAACACCCCTTTTCGTATTCGTGCAAGCAAAGCTAAAAATGAAATTTCGTCCAAGATCTTCAATTTAATGGAAGCTAAACAATCTACTTTGTGTTTGGCAGTAGATTTAACCAAATCTGACGCGATTCTAGAGTTGGCAGATTTAACTGGACCACATATTGTAGTGCTCAAAACCCACGTGGACATAATAGAAGATTTTAACAACGATTTTATAAAACGCCTAAAAGAATTAGCTAAGAAACACGACTTCTTAGTGATGGAGGATAGGAAGTTTGCCGATATTGGTAATACAGTGTCGTTGCAGTATCAAAAAGGGATTTACAGAATAGCGGAGTGGGCAGATATCGTTACGGTACATGCTATCGCTGGTGAAAGCATAATCGACGGCTTGAAACACGGTTTGAAACATGTTACAGAATCGCGTGGTATTTTTATATTAGCCGAAATGTCTTCCAAAGATGCTTTGACCACCGGTGAATACACACAAAATGCAGTATCGATCGCACAAAGTTCGGATATGGTAACTGGTATCGTTTGTCAATCGAACATCTTTTCAACTTTGGGACTTGTTCAATTGACACCTGGCGTAAAGCTGTCGAAAAGTTCCGATAATTTGGGGCAACAGTACAATACTCCAGAATCTGTAATAAATTCTGGAGCCGATTTAACCGTAGTCGGTAGGGGCATTACCGAAGCACAAGATAAACTGGCTGCCACGTTGGAATACAAAAAGGAACTTTGGGCAGCTTACGAGAAGCGGATATCGAATCAGTAACTTTAGTTATCAATGAACTAACGTTAAAGTACGAGGAAAATATATATTTTTCTTTTATTTCGGAGAATAAGCGCGCAATGTCGAAATATTGTAAATAATTAGGTAACAATTAGTTCGGAAAGACTGTAAATTGAACAATGCATAAATTTACAAATTTTTCGATGTATATACAGTATACAACGATATAGTGATCTATTCACACTTTTGTACAAAAGATTCAAGAAAATATATTCACATGTTCCCGTTAACCCTGATATATTCGCTACAATAATCAAAGTATTAACTTTTTCCTTTTTAATAAATGTTATTGTATAAAAATCAATGCATTTATATCTGTACACTCTACCTATTTTGTAAAAAATGCGATTAGATTAATTTTTTGTTCAAACCACGCACAGTATGTGAATACAGTACAATTATTTTACAATGTTATGTGTATGCTGCACTGTCATGAAATACATATATATTTTCCATAATAAACTTCGTGCCTTTCGAAATTAATTTACAATACCTACCATAAAATAAAAAAAAGAAACAAATGCATTGCATTAATGTTTTCAACGGGTCAACGTCATTTTTAAGATTACGAGCAAGTATTGTATTTCGGTAAAAGTGCGCAATTGAAATTTTCACTCTTATGCTTCTTTGCTCTTGGTAAGTTCTTCGACTAGTTTCCGAAACACCTGTGCTACCTGGCTGTCCGGTAATGTTACCAGAACACTTTGACCTGTTTGTGCTAGCTTCCCAACTTGTGGATCAATAGGCACTTTTGCTAGGAATGGTACATTTACCATTTTTGAAAGAGCTATCCCTCCACCCGCCGAAAATATATTTGTACATTCCTGAAATTGTTATTTATTATGTAGACAATAAAGTATTTCTTTTTACAGTACAAATCAAGTGTTATATACTAACCGAACACGATGGGCAGACAAAACCACTCATATTTTCAATGATACCAAATATATGAATTCCAGTTTTTCTACAAAACGTTATCTCTCTCAAGACATCATCCACTGCAACTGCTTGTGGGGTAGTTACTATAAGTGCTCCATCACATTTGACATTTCTGTAATTACAATAACAACATTATGATTTAGTTGACTTTTATACATTGTAATATCATTAAAGTATTTGTGATTTCTCAGTACACACTTCAAGGAAACATTTCAGCTTATCAATCTTATGACCAATCGCTTATCTAACTAGAATTATGTTTCGTTTGGTCGTCACATGATTATTAATCACAGTCACATGCAAACTACCAGAAGCACATGACGCTAATACTAGAGATTTATGGAGCAAAACACTATATTGTTTCTTATAACCATCAGAAATTTGATAAATGAACAGGAACAGGACAAAAATAAATCTAATGTTACCTCAAGTTTTCCATCACAGTGATATGTTCATCTGATGTTCCAGGTGGTGTATCAATGATCAAATAATCAATATCTTGCCAAACAACATCGGTTAAAAATTGTTTAATCATCCCAGTTTTTTTTGGACCTCTCCAAATGACACTATCATCTTGATTTTTTAATAAAAATCCTATTGACATAACAGCCAATTTTTGTTCCTTGTCCGCAAACACTGGAATCCACCTACAATAAAATAACAATAATGTTAGAAGAGTATTACAAAATTGAATACATCAAAGTTTAGTGTATATTACATACAATTGGAAGAAAAAAAAAATGCAAAAGGACTTGATAAAAATATTAGAATGAATTGATGTATCAGCAAAGAATTTCCTATAGAAATTGATTTAAATACCCGTCAGAGGATTGATGAACATCTTTGCCCTCCAAATTTAATAAATAAGGTACGCTGGGTCCGCACAGATCAACATCTAGTAAACCTACCTGCAATATTTTTGACAAGTAAGAGATCTAACCTAAAACTATAAAAAAAATGTTAAAAAACTCACACGAAATCCTGATTCCTTGAGCGCAAGAGCTAATTGTGTGCTCACTGTTGATTTTCCAACACCACCTTTACCAGAGAGCACTAATAAAACATGTTTGACACCTTCCAACATTACGAAAAGAAATGTGCAAGCACCACCGGCGATGTAACCTCGACGACGGTCGGTCGCATTCTGATCAGTATATTTTGAAACACCAATTTAAACAGGGACGTTTCGTACACAAAATTTTCGACTGTAGAACATCATAACATAATTGCTATCGAATTCATCCCTCTTACGACAGAACAAATTTTAATAAGACGCTTTCTTACAAAGGAAATATTCATTATTATTAACATTTAGTTCAAAATTTAACAACAATACAGATATAAATATCTCGTGTCTTAAACTTTAGTTTCTTATACGAATACTTTCATAAAAATGAAAAGGAAAGGAACAATCAAATTTTAAGTGAAAATTTAAATACTACCGCCACTGAAGTGACATCTGTAGGAAATGATCGAAGAATTTAATTTGAAATGATTAAATGTAAAATACGAATTTTCACAGATATTATTAATAGGAAGATCAATTATAAATAATTCTTTTCAAAGAATTAGAACTTCAGTGTAACTATAATTAACTCCACTAAACACTTGTATGTTTTCATTCCCTCATGGTAATCAATAAATTGATGTAACTATTAGCAACAGATGACTAAAAATGGTAAACATTACACTGTGTGTTGTATTTTCCTGTTTTTAATTATTATTAATGTTCTGACCATTATTAATATTTCTTGTTCTTTCTATTAGTTCTCATCTAACTTTTTGTAATACCATTTTAACATATGTGGTGAATTATTGTAACAGATATTGTCAAGAGCTAAACCAGTTTCTTCTGAGGGAGTGAAAAGATCTGCATCTGAGAAAAGGATTCCTAAATTAGAAGAATTCTTGGAAAAGCGTGATTACACTGGTGCTTTAACTCTTCTAGAATTTAACAATGCCACAGAGAACAGTTTAAACTCTGAGCTATGGATGGGTTATTGCGCTTTTCACCTGGGAGACTACAAACGTGCTGCAACAATTTACGAGAATTTGAGAAAGAAAGAACAAGCACCGCCAGATATATCCACAAATTTAGCATGCTGTTATTTCTATCTTGGAATGTACCCTGAATCTCAACAAATTTTGGAAGATGCTCCATATAGTAAATTGAAGAGCAGACTCCTGTTTCATTTAGCCCATAAAATGGGCAACGAATCAAAGTTAATGGAGTACCATCATATGCTTGAGGATGTGATCGAAGATCAACTGTGTCTGGCATCTATTCACTACCTTAGGGCTCATTATCAAGAGGCAATTGATGTATATAAAAAGATTCTACTTGAGAACAGGTTGCTAAACTGATTTTTCTGATAAGTAATTAGAATCTTGATCTAAATCACATTATTGTTCAGGGATACAGATAGCGATGATTCAATCAGTATTGATGAAAATATGACTGATAGAAAATCAGATATCCATTTAATTAGAGAATTGCACAATTCCAGGTACCCACCTTATCCTTTATCCTTTATCCCTAACATGATTCCTGTAAATGTATATCATTTTTAAATTATATAAAAAGAAATAATAAGTAAATCTTTTTTACAGGGATTATTTTGCATTGAATGTATATGTTGCTTTATGTTATTACAAACTGGACTACTATGATGCAGCTCAAGAAGTTCTTCAAGTTTACTTGCAAAAGTACCCTGACAGTGCAATTGCAATCAATCTAAAAGCATGCAATCACTTTCGTCTTTACAATGGTACAGCTGCACAAAATGAAATGAAACAATTAATAGAAAAGATGTCCAATTCCTTCAGTTTCAGTCATGACTTGATACGACACAACACAGTTGTAAGTAACATAATCTGAATGTAAACTAGTCTCAATTATTGTAATAAAACTAACTCATAGGTATTTAAAAACGGAGAAGGGGCCCTACAAATTTTACCCAATTTAGTGGACGTTATACCGGAGGCTAGGCTCAATCTGGTAATTTATTATTTGAAACAAGATGACGTGCGAGGGGCATTCGAATTAATTAAAGACCTTGAACCAACTGTACCACAGGAATACATCTTGAAAGGAATAGTGAATGCAGTGATGGGTCAAGAAACCAATTCTGTAAGCTTCATCAAAAATCAATATTCTATCAACTGAACTAATGTAAAATTACATTCCAGCGTGATAACATAAAGACTGCACAACAATACTTTCAACTAGTAGGATCCTCTGCATCAGAGTGTGATACCATACCTGGCAGACAATGTATGGCCTCCTGTTTCTTTCTTTACCGCCAATTCGAAGAGGTCCTAGTATACCTAAGCTCCATCAAGACTTACTTTTCTAACGAGGACAACTTCAATTTTAATTATGCCCAGGCACAAGCAGCAGCAGGCCACTTTAAAGAGGCAGAGGAGGCTTTCTTGAATATAAGAAATGAAAAGTATAAGAATGATTACATCTACATCAGCCTCTTGGCACACTGTTGTAAGTATACTGAATACTACATTCTAATCCAATCAACATATAATTCTTAATTATTTTGTCACAGATATAATGAACAAGAAACCACAGTTAGCCTGGGATTTGTACTTGAAGATGGATACCACAACAGAATCATTCAATCTGTTACAATTAATTGCAAATGACTGTTACAAAGTTGGTGAATTCTGGTATGCTGCAAAAGCCTTTGACATGCTGGAACGTATGGATCCTAGCCCAGAAAACTGGGAAGGAAAACGTGGTGCCTGTTGTGGCACGTTTCAGTATATCGTAGCCGATAGACAACCAAAGTATGTTCCTTCTTCCACAATCGTTTTTGTGTGATATAATATCTTAATTTGTTTTCAGACAGCTTTTGCCCGAAATCATCCAACTTCTCAAAACCACTTCTAACTCACAAGTGGAACAAATCATCCGAGTTATGCGTAAATGGGGTAAAGATAACAGGATCAATTGCTGACGATACGAATCGAGAGGCTTGTTTGTTATCGTTTCATCATCGAAAGTGTCCTTATCGTATATTAAACAACCGAAGAATGTTAATATATGTACATGAATTATGTATAACAGTTTCGTTAAATAAACATACGAGAAGACAGAAAATATGCGAATAACGTTAACACCTACCGTTAATGATTTAATATAAAATAGATATATTTAAACTGTGATACACTCATTTTATAATAATAATATAATAATAATATTAATAATCATCGTAATAGCAATAATAATTAATTTTAACAAACACAATCGGTGAATCGGTAAAAACACCATAATCGATGGCATACACCACATTCGCATACTTGCACATCTCCGATCAAAGATTCGACATTCTTCAGAACAGGACGTGCCTTTGAAAAATCGCGAGCAATATCTGGCAATTTTTCAAAAACAATTCCGATGGAATGGCTTGCTGAGCTTCAGCGAAAGAAACAAGGAAGGTACACCCAGTCCGATGGGAGTCCTTGAAAGATTGAGCAGACATGAGAATGCAAGGAAACTCTTGAAAATATCTAAATACTTCTACGTCGAAATGAAAACTCGCCACCCATCGATAATTAACGCTTTCAAGTTAAATGCTTGTTCGAATTACACAGGAACGAAACTAAGTCGAGGTTTTAATATTCTTTGGCTATCCTTCAGTAGAAGACTAGAAGACTAGCAAACAAAATTTTACAGTAACCTGGGGTGTACACGTGAAATTAAATACGATATAAAATGAATAATCTATCTTTTAATTGAAAAACTTATACTATCGATGGGTAAGCGGACTGCTAAGAGTCGTCAAAATCGTCGTTTCTTCAAGAAGGCAGTAAAAAGAGTTTTCTTCCTTTTTTTTTCTTCTTTTTCACGTCTTACACTTTACTCGTCGCGTTTCTGAACGTAGAGAAGGAGTGCCTAGTATCAAATCATCGCTACGTTTTTCTTTTTATTTTTATTCTTTCCATATAAAAATAGCACCAGAAAAAATGGTTCACGGGGTGCCTTTCAACGGCACGCAACATTACAAATTTTCATCACTCGTGCTTTTATCACACGAATGTCCACACGGCACTCGTTCTCCGGCTTAGTTTCATACACTATACGAGAGACATTAGTTTAATATAGTCCACCGGATAAAATGTTCGTTTTTTTACGTGACCACACAGCAGTTCGATTAATTACGTTCCTGTACCTTTTTCTTTCTTTCTTTACAAGAAAACGGAAACAGAAAATAACAGAAACGAAATATCACGGTTCCTTGGTTTTTCCCATACATACGATGACGATGATATTGCGTCCTTCGAACGTCGATATTACGCTAAAAACGTAGCTTACATTCCACTATGCTAAACGTGTATGTAAATACGGTAATGATAGAGGAGAAAAATCGTGCTTTTCGTCTCTTCAATTATATTTTTTTTTTTCTCCATCTCTTCTCACTTCGTTGAACAGTCATTCAAAAGTGTGTGTTTTCTCTTGCACTCGATCCACATTTACACTTTGTTATCGTTACTGTTAAAAAGACTTGAATAATTTTGTGCTCCCACGTTCTCGCGTCTTCGTACAACAAGAGGGAAGTATTCTTTATTTCATTTTTTTTTTTTGCTTTTCATCTTTTGGCAATCAGCTAACAGTCGATCAAAGACCGTAGCATGGGCGGCGTAATCTACCGTTACAACTGTTAACATTAAAACTCGCTGTTCGACTGGCAACGACTACGACCGAACAGTCATCTTCTCTACGATAATGCAACATCCTGACGTGTTCCTGTAGCACGATGAAAGCACGTGAAAAACATTGTCGAACTCGAATCTACGAAGAAGAGGTTTCAGACATCAAGTCCGTTTCAGAGGAACACCGAAACTGTTCCAGTGTCCAAGTTAAAATAGCCTGAAACAAACTACCGCAACGATTCAATATCTTTGTGAATTCTTTGTCAGTCGATGTCTCGGCTCCTAAAGTGTCTAAATTGTAAAACTTGAAACGTTATCTTTATAACTCGTTACAACTAACCCTTTGCAGTTCACCGTGAAGCTTATCTATCGACGTCTGTTCTCTGAAATCAGACGTGTTTCATTGCACCTTACGACGTGGTTCGCACCGCAAAGGATCGCTTCCCTCTAAAAAACACTAAAGCTCTCAAAAACACTTTCATTCGAAGAGGTTTCTTTTATTATCCCTTAAACGCTCTATAACTTACAAACAACGAATCTATCTAGCAGAGAACCGTATCCGTTCGCCGTTTTCTTTCATTTTATCCGAGAAAAAAGAACATTCACCAATCACAGCGGATGTTGCATCTTGTTCACCGCGAGAATATTCTCGCGTCGCGTAGATTCAACACGTGCAACGCCTCTATGCGACGTGCAAATATTCCCCTAAGGTGCTTGTAGATCGGTAAATTACACGGTAAAAGTTAATTAGTAAGAAATGAAGAACGTCTACTTAAAGAACCATGTACATAGAGTATTTTGCGACCACGATCTTGCCCAGAAATTATCTTCCATCCTCGAAGAAATCACTGATTCCGCTAAACAGAATTCGAATGGAAGTTAGTTTCAAGATCTTTCGTCTCAACGATCGCAGCAAGATCGAAGGCGACGAATGGATCGTGAAATTCGAAGCAGCGTAAGGGAGGTCTTCGAATCTCACGGACCACGCGAAGAATTGTCGTTTGGCATTTATATATGGCGTTGTTCGGTGCTCGAAATTCTGGCGAGTCGCGTGCTCGCACGAAGAACGTTTCATACATGCTTCTTCTGGAGGCTGTGCGATCGATACGACGCTCAACCCGGTGTTTTACATGCTCGAATTACTGGATTCGACTCGTTCAAGATGGCAGTGTCGTTTCAAGTAAACAGAATTTCATGAACGAATCTGTAAGCGACTAAATCTTCATTTATACACGTAATAAAACACCGAGATGTCAAATATTCACCCTTTGCAATCGACGTTCAACAACTTTGGGTTAGAACAATGCTTGGGAACGTCTTAGTCGAGAGATTCATCTTGGAACGTTAAGAGAAAAGATACGAATACGAAAAAACGAGTTAGTCCACGCAAAGAGTCAATATTTAGGGCAACGAAGTATTCATCATTCCTGAAGAACAAACGCAGTGAAACGTTGATTCGTGCTCGAATCGATCGCACGGTCTCTTCGTAACGACGGCTCATTGACGTCTTGGCGTAGGGTCAATGTTGTAATCAATTATTAATTTCTGTGCACTTGCTTTCTTGTTGGTTGTTGTTGTTCCTTGGCAGGCAGTTCGCGTACAAGACAGTGAAAATTCATAAGACACAAGCGGCTGAATTATATACATACATGTTCGCTACTTTCTGAATTAGACAGGTTTTACGTTGAGTGAAAGAGAAAGCGTACGCCAGTGGGTCAATAAGGGAGGCACGATAATGAACTTTCATTAATACTGATTAATGTAGACGATGATTTCAATCCTGTGTGTGTGTGTGAGTGTACGTATAAACTAGGAACTAAATGCCAAATGAGAACTGAGCCTTCAGAGTTCAATTTCTTCTTAAGTAAAGCTTTAGAAAAATCATCCTTGAAACAACAATATAAAAAGGATCAACGCGTCTTCAAGAGTCGCTGTTGAAACGTTACAGAATAGGTGCGAGTCTTGAAGACGAGTCGATTGATAGAGAAAAAATGATAGTCGTAAATGGTATTTCATGAGAGAAGGATTACTACAAACGTCGAAGGAAACGGTGGTAAATGATCAGTCGTATAAACAATCGATTGTCCAACGATTAACATAGCACAAACGATGTAAATCATCGCTTCATTAGTTTGTCTAATAATAAAAAAAAAAGGAAACAGACAAAAATAAAGAGAACATTGTTGCACTACTAAAAAAGAAGAACGTTGGGTCGCGTAATTATTCGACGCAACGTAACGTTTCTCTCGTCTAAATAATAATTACTAAAAACAAAAAAAAAAACGAATCGCACACATTGATCACAAAATACTTGCACTCGCCGAAGGATCCATTTAGCCTACCTCAGTCTGTATATCAAACTTGGTTCTTTCATCGATTTCGCCGTTCGCACGGTCCGTGGCACGCTCAAAACGGAAACGCATACAATTCAAACGTAGTCTCGTCTGCATCTGGATTTCTCTTTCTTTCTCAGTGTCCTTCTGTAACTGCGGGTGAGACTGTGAGTAGCCACGCTACTCAGCGCTACCTTTGTGCATGCCACGGCACTTGTTTCCTAATTTGTGTCCCTGAAATATATCCTATGTTATCAAATAGTTCGCCACTGTCTTAGAATATACTTGTCGAACATCACAGACTTTCCTTGAAAAAATAGCAGTGTAGAGAAACCTTCCCCGTGATTTGGTTCAAAATATGTTGGTTGATTTAACAATGCTTAGGAACTTTTGAATACAAGACAAAGAGTAGGATCTTCTTCTACGTTGCCATTTTCTCAGGGAAAGTTCAACGTGCTCGACGTTGTACGTACTCAGTACAATCTGATACTTCACTGTGAACCACGTGAGACACTGAAGTCTCGTAAAACTCACCCTGGCCCAGGATAGTAATAATAGGGAGGAGGTCGTTCGTATTCTGTGCTCAAAGGCGGAGGAGCCGCTGCAGCTGGCTGGTAACCAGGAGGTCCACCATTAGGAAAATCACAATTTCTGGAAATAACATAGGATTCCGTTAGTTGAATCGATATTGCATCTATCACTTATAACTTATTCTCTATTCTCTTCGTCAGACGTGAACAAAAAAGGAAACATATAATTCTCGAAAATTGAAAGAAGTTATCGTCGGCCATAGCGTACGTATGCCTTAGCGAATCAAACGAATGACGAAGCTGCTGAAGCAAAATCAAAGTAAACTCTGTACCGTAAAATGGTCCTGTAAGAAAAAACAAAGAATATTTCATCTCGAGACTTTGGACATGCTTGTTGCATATATCAAGTCGCCTACTGTATACTCGAAAACTGAATCAAACATTTTTGTTGCGTGTAAGACAAACGAGTAGTCTTTTATCGTGTCCCATTCAACCTGTTTCTTCCGTCCTGTCTCGCAAAAAGCTTTTAGCTGAAGCTATTGATTGCCACGCGAACGAATCGAACAGATAAAATAAGGAAAATTATAGTAGTAATTTAAACAAGGACAACGAAGTACGGTGACAAATCTGTCTTTGCGACTTACGTGCAGAGGCGTTTCGAGAGACGCGAGAAGTTGCCCCCCCGCAAGGTTCCCACTCACCTGGAAATAACCGGGAAAAAAAGCGTGACCATCGGGGTTGCCATGACATTTGCGGGATAGGATCAAGTATAATATTGCAAATAGAATCAAGAATAATTTGAACACTCGATCGTCAATTTTACAACGCCTCTCGTCCAATTAACCATTTATATATTAACCCACTAATATACCTTTCACTTCAATACAAACTGTTCCATAGTAGTTTTTATTACATAATTATAGTAAAAAATACTACATTAGAAGTAATATATTTTTCACCTTCAGGAATTAATGGGTTAATGATGTGTAAAACTTTGTCAAATCTTCTCCTCTTTTCAAAATATTCAATACAAAATTCACTGATGATTAATGTAGCGGTGAAAGTGTTATAAAAAAAAAAAAAAAAAAAAAATTGAAATACTTACTGACACGTATAGCTCAAGTTTCAATATTATCTTGATTTTATTAAGTACCCATGCAAGCTTTTATTCAGAGCTTGATCCCATCCTTGGTTAAAATTGAGCGTTTAAAAAAAAAGGAAAAAAAAGGTATGAGAGGAAAGAATGCAGAAAGAATGTCGCGTTAATGAGTGGGAACCCTGCTCACCGGTGAAGGGAGAAGAGTAATGAATACAAAAAAAAAAGAAGAGAGAAAAATAATGATTGGTGGCAGTAAGAAGACCAGAGGTCCCGAACAGAGGAACCGAGTGAACAGAAAAAGATTGCATAACGTGTCACAGAAAGCGGATTTTTTATATGATTGTCGCTCCGTGATTTGATTTCAAGACTTACTGCGATTCTATTGATATGCTAAAGACTTTATTGTGAGGTTCTGTTTTGGAGGGGGCAGTAGTTTCGTGGCTTCGCCACGAAGGGGTTGAACTGTAAAATAAACCAGAGGTGAACTAGTGAACCGGAGAAACAAAAGGAAAAAATCGTCGATTTTTCTTTTTTTTTACATAAACCCTATCGATTAACAGAATTAAGGTGTTATTAAAGGACACTCGCAAGAATCGATCCCAAGATTTGCGCACTTTTTTTCTATCTCGTTAAATCGATGACAGTTTCTTTTATCTATTCTTTATCCGAGTAATGCAAGATCACGATCGAAGTGGAAAGTGATTGGAAAGTAAACGAGCTCCCAAAGTGACGGTACAATTCTTTTGTGCTTATCTCATTTACCATTAGTTCAGGAAGGACAGTATTTAAAATTTCCTCGCGTGACAGTTTAAAAGATTCAAGAACCCTTTCATGGAAGTTGAATTATCCTGACACTTTAAGAGCTTCCTGTCTGATATAGCACGTTACCAGGCGGAACACTTACTTTGGCGCAACATCAGAATATCTGGAATAGTGATGGTAATGGGACGTGCTTTGATGGGCATCGTTCACCCTTTCCCGTTCGCCGTATCCGCCCGCGGGTCCATCGTAGCTTTCATATTTGGCGTAAGGGTCTCTACTGTGAGACACGTACTTCTTGTCGTGAACACTGCAATAAAAAGGTACAAATGTAAGTCCGGTTAGCCGTGGGTCGTTCGCGACTCGTCATGCGAGTTAGAGAGATCAGTATACTGTTTCGGTAAGCTGTTTCTGCGTGTTATGTGTGGTAATTAACGTCCTAAGTAGCTTGGTAACATGTCGGAAGACTAGCCTCCACGTTACTGCCGTGTATATTGTGTGTGTGTACGTGTACGCAAGAAAGATAGTTCGAAAGCTGTTCTCTTTTCATATCAAACTACGCCAGAGTTAGTAATAGTATACTAGAGTCATTCAACACCTTCTAGACTGATATTCGATGAATATTAATTTCTACTTTCATTTATTTCCTTTAAAATGATGTAAGAAGGTGTTGAAAGAGAAGAGCTACAGTCAAACCCCAAGTAAAATTTTTGTTCATTTATTTTTATCAATTGAGACACGAGATTCGACTGTATTAAAATTAAAAGGTGATAGTGTAGGATCCACGACAGATGTTTGTTCTGTTCAAATTTTAATACTATTTCAATATTGATCCCACAATATCTCAACTAGGGTGCTTGTATTAAATCTAAAGGGTGTTCCATGCAATCTATGGGACATGTCTAAATGAATTCTTGTGAAACGTGTGATTCGAACTGGGATACTGAGATTACTGAGATTACTGGGATCACGGAATGAAACGGTCAAGGTTGAGTCCACAGCTTCAAGGATCGATATGGGACATGCGATACGAAGAACAGAGAGTTCGACATGCAACTTGGCTTTTGTCGTTGTATACTTACTGAGTAAGGGGTATGTTATCCCTGTCTGCGTACGCGTCATACAAATATTCACTGGAACGGAGCGTGTTAGCGGTTAGATTCCAACAACCATTCCACACATTAGACAGCTACTTTTTAACTTAATATAAACTACTGCATCGAGAAACGGGGGGCAGAAATTCGACTGTTAACTTGCAGAATCGTGAACTTGAAACATTTCGATTCCTCGAATAAGAAATTCAATTCGAACGATCGAATTTCTGCCACGAAAGATGATATTTCGCCTTTGATTTTATTTTCTTTTCGATAAATGATTTAGTTAACAGCACACCGAGGACAAGAGTAGACTGTAAGTGTAGACAGTAAACGAGTTCACCGATTGAGAATTGTTTCGAGATTCGCTAATTAAAATAGTAGGATCGTTCATGCCCACTAGAAAAAACGAAAGATATTGCAAGCGCGATTAAATGCATGCTCTTGGATGTATGGAAGCTCGATTAACTACCAGACCGAAATAGAAGGCTCAACACTTGCTACATAAGGAGTGTTTAGAATTTTTGTTGGCCAAATATTAGCGGAGAAATTATGGAAGCGATTGTTTTCGAGTGGATGTAATGAGTATTTTGTACTTGACATCAACTATTCTCTTTTCCTTCTTTGTTAAACTATATGTTCATTATAATTTTGTCAATTTTCTTTATAACGATTCGATGAATGATAATGAATAACCCTGATTTCACAGCAAAGGATACATCGGTATCTTGACGGTTGACATGCATTATAGATTTAATCAGAACTTGGAAACATAGAAAAAACGTTTCTGATCTAACGGACTGGGTGTAAGCGGTGTGAAAATGTCAGAAACTTACGCTTCGACTAGAGGTCCTGGATACGGATCCGATTTTTGATATAGCGCGCTCAGTTTCACGCACAGCACTATGGTGGGAATGAAGAGGATCAAACACCATCCGACGCTCGCCCAGAAACCATTCTGCGCATCAAGAAATACAATAAAATATTATATCTTAACAAATGTCTGCCTGCACTTGGATTCGTTTTAAAGACACTCACGAATGGATCTAAAATCCTGTTGCAACCTGCAACCAACGTGGCGTTGTACGCGTTTGAAACCGGAGCGCACTTTCCGATGTGGTACAGCGCCTGATCGATCACATGCTCGAGGTAGTTGTCGACTTGACGAAGAAAAGCGTTTCCAAACTCGGTTGCTTGCTGCAACGACAATGGTTAACATAAAATCGTCCTCGTAGACGGATCAAAAGTCTCATTCAGACTAAGAGAACTTACACGTTGCACGTATTCCGGCCCTTCCTGGTTCAGAAACTGCTGCGCGTTTGTTACTTCTTTAACGAGCTTGTCAATGGCCTCTGCCATCGAGCTGTGATTAAATTTTATCTTCTCTTCAAGGGCCTGTGCCTTCGAGGCTAACTCCTCGCTAAGCGTGGTCATCGGCACCACTAGATCCTTGTGATAATTTTCCAAGTCTCTGGAATTCTTCACCAGACTGAGTCGAATGTCTTCCTGGCCTTCTGGCAGTTTTGCTGAGACCTCTCGCAACTGTTTAGCCAAGTGTTCCAGGTTAATGTTGGTGATATTGTTGGCAAGGATCTCCGCGTACTGATGGAACTTGATGTCGCTGAGACCGCTCTGCGCCAGGTCGTTCAGCTTCGACTTGGCGCTGTCCGTGAGGATCACTACGCCAGGTGATAAACTGATTTTACGACGTAACTGCTGAATGGTATCGTTGATATCAGATCGGCCGGTGTATTCGCGCAACGAGCCTACGTCGTACAGATTCTTCAGCTTCAGTACTTGGTACAACGACTCGTTTCGATGGCAGTTCCTGTGGCGAGACACCAAGATCATTTACAATGCTTCTTGATATAAAACTTGAACAACCGTACACTTACGTGAGAATGTAGCTCATATTGATATCGACGTTCGGATTCTTTGGGTACAATATCTTCTTAACCTGAACAATCTCATCGACCAGAGCGAACATTCTGTTATCTTCAGGGTTCTTCAAGGGCTCGCAAATCGCTCGCTGAACCAGAACACCGGTGACCATGTGTGCGACGGTGATCACCATTAAAACGCTCGTCAAAAGGAAAATAATCCAGACAGCCCTACAATCAAATTACACGAAATAAAATTGTTGTTTCATGATCTTTAATGTTTGTCAGACTTACATCATAAGGAATCGTGCTCCAGATCCTTTGTTACAGCAGTCGTCCCCGTAACCATCAGGACGTTTTCCACAAATTCCACAGAACAGACCAAAAGTCAGACACATTAAAACGGTCAACAGAATGCCTGATATACCAAGACCCAGATAATACCTGTAATTTCGATCCAAGTTAACACCAGATCGTTTACCAACAATTTCAACTTCGAGAAGAGATCCTAATTTACCTATACGGTGAGTACTGATCGATGTGCGTTCGCGCGAAATCCAGCTGTTTGATATACACTTTGTCAATGTCAACGTTTATCCTTTCGATGAGCATCGTCATGTTGTTCGCCAGACCGGCTAAAAAGACCCCGGCTCTCCTGATGCTCGCGCTGACCACAGGAATGGTCTGATTCACCGCGTGCTGAATATCCTTCTGTATCTTCAGGAACGATTCCTTGCCCTGACTCACTTCAGACACGATGTTGCCGTTCATCAGCATGGTGATGTTGTGCAAGGCCGCGGTCACGTTCGGCAGCTGAAATAATCGCGTGAAATCGGTAATTACGAATAATCGATACGACAAACGATCGTGTCCACCGGAGAAGAAAGATCAACAACAGTTATTATGCTTGAATACCAAATAAAAAAAGAGTCGATCGAGATGAAGGTATGAAAGTGTCATGCTGTCGTGTCCTTGTGAACAAATATGCAGGGTGTCCCATCTAATTTGAGCGCCTTTGATTATTCTGTTATTTGTACGAATAAAAACGCTTTGGGATACAATCAGTCGAGCATTTTTTCGTGTCTTTACAAATAAGAAAATATGAAGAGTGTTCAAGAATAGACGGAACGCCCTATATATTCCATTTACGTGGATGGATGAGAACGAAATGGAATGGTGTCATGAAAAGTGCACCCGAAGTGTATGAGCTTTCGTTTGTTACAGAATACAAAGAGTGCTTTGATTGTGAGTAAAGTGTCCGGTGGGTCTGGAAAAAAAAAAAAAGAAAATGAGTGATCTATAAAATTGTGCACTTCATTCGAACCGTGCAAAGTAAAAGAACGAGTGTGTTTCGTTGTTAAAAAAGAAATGGATAATGCAACTTTTCTTTCCCTGATCGTTTGATGAAAACAGAACACACTGGCCTCGAATTGACACTCAACAAAGGTTTTTGTTCAATGAACGATACATAAATATCGAATGATACACAAAATCGGAGATTTACATGCTTCTTAAAGCTTACGACTTACAGACTGAAGCTATTTGTGGCGAGCATGGAATCAGACAAATTTGATACAGTGATTTTTGCTTGCAAAACCAACGGGTTGCACAGTCATAATTTAAGAAAAAAACTCTTATACTCGAATAGAAAGTGTTAAAAGAAAAACACACGCACACGATTCACTCTTATCGTCTTTACTTTTTTAACCCTCCCCAAAAGCTGAAATAAAGTTGGCGATGATATTCAGGAAAAAGAAAACAGAGTTTCCACTGAATCTACTGCTTCGTTGATTTTTCCAAACAAAAAGCAAACTTTTCAAGCATTCATTTCGGTTTTTTTTCTCCCAAACTAAATTCGTCGACCGAATGATTCATCCTTCCTTTGTGAAGCTACGCAAACTAAGCAACGCAACAACGAAAAAGAAGGAACGGAAATAATAAACTTATACCTTCGGGAAATATCGGTCCATGTACTGCATGTGTGCAACAAAGAAAGCAATATTAGATCGATGAATGAAAAAACGTCGAATATTGGATACATGTAGAATCGAACGAAGGGAAAAATATGGCTACCTTGTCGAAGTCCACTTGAACGGACATTTGGTTCACTTTGTAGTCGTTCAACACTTGTTTACACTGCTGGGTCTTGCAAGCGGCGAGCGTGTGAAGCAAACTGTTTTTAACGCCTCGTACAACTGAAATAAAAAATCAATTTTGCATTAGACACCTGTTTCGAAGCTAATGCAAAATATTGGACATGATATAAAAGTATCAAGAAACGATATCTGATGTTTCAACGAGAGAACGGTCGCTTTGTATTAAGATTATCAACGAAACGTTTGTGTAGTGATCTTCGTTGAACTTAAAGCTTTAAATTGGTATAACGTAAGTGCTATTCCGAGATGCTTTTAAGTCATGAAACTGTTTACGTATCAATTAAAGATACGTACCAATGTCTAATTCGCTGGCGTTCGTCCTCAGATCCCTTGTGATCGTGTGCATGGTGTTTAAATCTTCCTTGATGGACTCCAATCCGGCCACAATGTCGCTGAGATTAGTCAGAGAGACTGCATGTGAATATTCAGCGAGTTGTTCGGTGACTATTCTGCCGCTGGCTTGCAGGATGTTGTTCAGGTTAATTTCGAGCTCCTCGAAATTAGTGTTGAGCAAATTAGTGATCTCCAGTTTCGTGGTGGTCAGATACAATTTCACGTCCTTCAGGCTGGTTTTCACGTTGCTGGGAAGCTCCTTGGTGCCGTCTTGCATGTACTCGTTCGTGACAAACGCGCAGACCACGCCGAACCTGTAATTTCCCCATCAGACAATTTCGTTCCCGTTCCTTTCCATCGGGTATCAATCGTCGAGCAGCCAATCTGTTCGGCACAAATGCTCTTTGACCGTTGACATTATTTGTCGAAGCACCGCGAGTGGCCTTTGAGAGATATTAACGACGGGGGAAATATCGTTCGATTGATGGGATGTTTCGATTAGCTACGAATTGAAAACTGGAGAGGCCATCGTCGCGATCCAATTTCCGAACGATCTTCCAGACGAATCAACGAATTTATTTAACTGGAAGTACTCGTGATAGGTACTCCATAAATATAGAAATTTAACCAGTAATTAATGATATTAATTATATCCATGGAAAAATGTACTCACAATATGATAGTAGCCACAGCTATGAGCACCATGCTGAGCAACACCTTTCTGCAATGATCGTGTTTCTTGTCGAACGGTTGACTTCTGGCACCGCAGTGACCAGCGCACCTACAGCAACAGAAGAATAATCCCACGCAAGGTAAGATCGCCGCCAAAAGAAGACCAACGAAAGCCAGTCCCGCGAGACCACCGTAATGGGTCACGATGATCTTCCATTCGGACAGGGTGTAACGAAACGTTGGATAGCCATTCTCCACGCTAAACATCCCTGTAACAAAAAGAACCATCGATTGTTAGTATCAAAATAACCTGGCACCCTTAATTAATTTTCAAGTTTTACACAATTCAAGTTTTAAACAATTTTTACCATTGTCCTTTCTAGGATTTTTAGAGCACGGTTTGTTAATGGAACCGAAAGGAAAAAAGTGTAACTGTAATTACAAGAACAATCGAAGGAAACGGGCCGAAGAAATGCAGAGTGGAGCGGGAGGACGTTAAAGTGTATATTTTCCAACTGCAACCCCGATACCGGTTTTTGGGGCGAGAACACAAACGGGGGTAAAACGAGGACACGAACGGATGTAGAGCGTAGGTCAGGGAAGGGTTGCCAGGTCGAAGGGTGAACGTAAATGGGGACAGGGGAGGGAAAATTTATTTCCTAGTTGGTCCTGGGAAAAATGGATCAAACGTCGATGACCGGTCGCGTCGGATTAAGACCCTGCTGGACCCGCTGCATTGATTTTCCGATGCATCCTGGATGCGTTTTGTTCATACAGACCGACGTACAAACTTTCCGCGGATGCTTTGGAAATTGATCAAAACCAGAAGAATGCATAATAGCTTACGAAGAGCAAAGTACTAAATTATTTTCAAACAGCTAATCATAAAATTGAAGGTACAACTTTGGAAATGATTCTTATATTTGATTGTTTAGAATCCAGAGACTGAAGTTAGTCAACTTCACCCTTCGAAAATTGGAAAATAGGATTAAACTGTGGACAAGCCAATCAAAAACGGAGGCCACTGGCAATCAAGTTCTACGAACAGAGGGGCAGAGCTAGTTAGCGATAGTAAGTGATAATAGCCAACAGAAAGATGGTCGTTAACGCTTTTATATACGGGTTTGAAGCAGGGGAACGAACAGAGAAGTGTTAGTGTTGGTGTTTGCGATGCATCCTGCTGGAACGGTCGACGATACGTTTTTCCCAACGGAAAATTGCGAACGAACTCGTACAAATCAGAGTTTAAAATATTTAACATACAACAAATAATTTGCCATTCTCCAATTACTGTACTCTGTTAGTAATTTTCCAAATTCAAAATCATTTTAATTCTAATAATAAATGTATTTTATTTATCATTTCGTAAAGAATCTTTATCGTATGGAAATTTTTATTTGACCAATTGTACGATAACGTTCAAGCGATGTAACGATTTATCAAACAAGCAGAACTTTTTATAAATGGTATATCATTTAGGGGTGATAAATGAAAGAGAAGGAAAAAAGGGTGAAAGAGCGAAGAAGGTGCTATTATGGAATAGCTAGGAGGCACAAATATTCACTATCTTGAAAGTTATTACGGTGCTGATAACGCGACCGGAACACGTAAACTACGGCATTTCGTGTCTGAATGTTTCTTTTTTCTTTTTATAGAAAAAAGTAACAGGAAAAGTATTACGTTCGTGTTATTCTTCGCTGAGGAAAATTAGAAATTTAAAGCACGAGAACTTGCATGATATCAAACTTGGTACATTCTACATCTAGGGACTTAGTATTATAATCAATATTTTGTATTATACTAAAAATTAAGTGTACCCCGAATTTTTCTTACTTTCATCTTTGAAAAAATATTGATAGGAAACGTGTTAAAAATAAATATTAATGCTCTTGCAATCGAACGTCAATAACGATACGCGTTTCTTCTGGAGTGGTACTAGAGTCTAATGGGAAACATTTTCGAGATAAATTTGAAAAATAGACGTGGGTGATGTTATAAAAGATTGGGACTGAAACCCGTGGCAGGGTATTAGCATAATCGTGCTAGAGGTCAATGACTCTGGGAAATCGATCGAAACCCTGGACGACAGTGAGTCTGTTGCACCGTTGCACCGTTGCACCGCGGTGCAACGAGCGCGCTCACCTGACTGTGATGCCCTTCTTTAATTATTCAAAGGGTTTTCTTCTAACTCGAGTTCCTTCACCTAAGCTTCTTTTTATATACACCGTGGAACACCTCGACCATGGATATCTCGCATCGATCAACGTTATAATTTCACGAACCCTTAAACGCATATTTTTTTTTCTAACATAATAAAATATTTCTAAAGTTTTATTTGAAAAATGGATATGTGAGATTGTACAAATTGTGAGTGAACCTATCGTTTCGAAGAAATTGCTTCGTGCATTACGTTGCTCAAGAAATATTATTTTTTATTCCCATGCACCTGACGCGATGCATTACGTGATACTACGGCGCAATGTAACCATGGCTTTGTAACCCGAGAAAACCTCGACCTCCGTGCTCAGTCGATTTCCGGTTTGCCACGGTAAACACGAGGATTTAACAGCCACGTTCGCGGAAGATGATCTTCATTCTGACGTAACGCCCCAACGATTAAACGATTTCCAGAGCGCCATAACTAAAAGTTTGTTGTAAGCAACGAAGGTGCGGAAAGATTTTGTAATCTCTTATTTTTTCTAACAGAATAAGGCTTAATTAATACAGTACAGAGATCTGAGTATAATCGAGACTAATTTTCATTCATGATTATTCGAACACAATACTAAGGTAATTAAATGATTCGAAGAGCATCCAGTCTGATTAAAAACCTAATATTAATATTAAAAAAGCAATAAAATTACGCAGTTCTATCTTCTAGTAGATCGAACCTTCATTATCATTATATAAACATTTCAGAATTCAACCACAATGAAACTTTGAAGATGATCGGGATTAGTTGTTTCAACGAAGAGATAAGATCATCTGGCGATCGGTAACAGCATCGAAATGTGATGGAAAAGCCATTTTAAATCCGACTACCGAGACGCTTTCCCACTTTATTATCAGGACCTTCTTCCCTTCGAATCCCAACGAAAACGACCCCTATTATCGTAATGAAGAAATCCATTAGCTTCTCGCACGGTAAATATTGATATATCGAATATTCTGATTGAATATCCCAACGTTTCTATTCGCGGATACGCGATGATATCGATTTATCAACTCATCGTCGGATGAAATAATTCTTGGTCGAATAAAGGCATTGTCAGAAATGAAATTCATGCTTCATCACGTTCCAACTTCATCGGATACGATTCCCCGATAAATACGTCGGATACTGGAATACGAATTTTATTCCACCGATAACTAATCGAAAGCGCGTACGATTAGGTGATTAAAGTTTCAAATGGATGGAAATTTTATTCGAAATTCAAAAGAAACTTTTTCTAAAGAGAAACGAAGGATATATATATTTTGTTGAAATAAAAAGGGATTAGGATGATTCGTAACGGAGGTTCATCACGTTCCTTTCCCTTCGGTTCGTTTTTCCAAGATCCGCCAGACACACATCTCATTATTTCCAAGAACAAAGTGCTTCGTGCTTTTTACCCCATCTAAAAAACCCCAAGACACCTCCACTTCTAGTCTTGTCACGCAGCTTTCACCCCCTTTTCTCTTTCGTTTCTTCGTCGCCTCTGTAAAACGAAATAATTAACCGTGCCCGGATTTGCGCACGGCGAACGAATACAAATTTTGAACGGCAAAGGTGAAATATCGGAAAAATTTGCACGACAATCGAATATCGCGATTAATGTTTTCAGACCAGTCCCCTGATGTATCAAATTTTTATTTAAACTTGCACAATTTATTTCTAGTATTAACATCTTGAAATATATTGATTTTAACGTCAATTTTAATATAAAGATCACTCCAATGTTTCGTATCAAATAAAAGAAGAATAAAGTCGACGAATTAATTACTGGTTAATTAGCACTAAAGTTCAGTCGAGAGAGGATAATGAACCACCACGGTCTCGTAACAACGAGACAGCTTCCTAAAGAGGTGAGAAATAACACGATGTCTAGAGGACAGTGGCTTGTCCCAAACTTCCGGTGTATTGTTGAAAAAGGAAACACGATGCCAGCACGTGGAGGCACGTTCCAGTGATCCAAACTTCCAAAGAAGACCCCATGAAAGGGAACAAGAAATGAATGAAAGGGAACTTTTCATTTCGTTCTACCTTCGAATTTTATTATACCATTATACAAGGATGTTTCAGGAACGAAGAAGGGATGGTTTTCTGTTACATGATCAGAGAAGCGTGGTACATTAAAAAAGAAAGTTGGAAAAAAAGGGTGTACTCGTATCATGAGAAGCCTGTGAAGCTTGACGGGAAGTGCTACAAGTATTGCATACCTTTTGTAAGATGATAAATCTTCCTTCGGTATTGTTTAACGTTATCTGTAATCTCTGTCGAAGATATCGCCTGTATTATTTTACATCCGTAAATTAATACAAGCGTTCCCTGCATTTATTAGCCAGCGGTAAATTAACGTAAGCGAAGCAAATACTATTCTATTTTATTTTTTAAGATTCTAATTTTCTAAGTTCTGAAGCTTCCAGGTTCCTAAGCACCTAAATCCCTGAATTAACAAACCGTCTAAGATTCCAAGAACCCAAATCCCTAAGTTCCTAGCCTTCTAAGAAGCACCCGTGAATAAGTTACTATGACAATTAACGTGGCAATTACGTTGAATTCACAGTGCCGCTTAACAAGTTAAAGAAACAGGTATGCCTTTATGTTACAAGCTGAATTCCAAGGTAGCCTCGTGAGAAAACAAAAAAGGACACACATTTGAAATGCAAATAACGATTAGCGAGTAGTTAACCGGTGCTCAACGGTACTTAGCGTGTAACACACAGATAAATCGGAGGCTGAAAACGAGGTTCGCGTTTTATCCGGGTTGAAGGTGGCTAGTGAAAATCTGACGGGGATTCAGTAATGTCCGTCGATCAAGAATACACGCGTAACGCTTAGAAAGTCATTAACGATTCCTGCACGATTCCGATGCTTGCACAATGCGCTCTGCAAACTTCGATATCTATGAACGTAACGAGATATGGAAGCTTGAAACACGCGAAATACAACGCGTATTTAACGCGTGTAACGTTATCCGTTTATCGACGCCTCGTTCGAAAGTTTCTACCGTGAATTTGCCGATCTAATCCAACAGCGTAACGCGTTCAAAGAAATAATTGCATTAGAGAAATTCTTGTTTTACTATAATGCTCAGATTCGTAAAGTTATCCAGAGGACACGAATGATCTGGCAAAAGCCTAGATTCCGTTATGGAGAAACATACTGAATCGCGGAACGTAAGCAGTTTCCTCTACCGTGAAAACGATTCTCATCACGAACGCGTTACGTCATTGAAACGAGACCGGAAAGCCCACGCGAAACGAAAGTCACCAAAGTAAAAGAAGCGAGGAAAGTATCGCAGTATCCTCGATACGCAAACCGCAGCCAACGTCGGGGAACGTTATTCTACCGGAAACGGTGGTTCCCCCTTCTCGTGACACCTATGGACAGGTAGGCGAGAGAGACGAGGAAAGAAGAGAAAAAAAAAACAAGAAGCAAGTCGACCGTGGGGGCAAGAGCAGACGATGAGATCACCTGCGAACAACGGATGAATCAGAAAGTCCCGTGTAGCGGGCTTTTCTACAGGATCCTAACGGCACTCTCGAGAAATTAACGACCTCGAGGGACGATGGCAGGCTGTCGTGTATTTAAAAAAAAAAATTCAAGAAGGAATTCGCAGGAGAATCGAGGAAATAAAAATAAGCGAGGGTGAGAACGCACGAAAGGCGTCCTCGAAAGTCTACGAGGGAGAAATATATACTCGTTCACCCTGGCCAACGATCGATTCTACACTCGGTTGCAACCCAAGCTTCTCATGGTTAAAAATAAATGCAAACGGGAGAGTCGATGAGATAATCTAAGGGAATTCCCAGTTCGTAAGTTCCTAAATCATATGCAGATCCTTAAACTATCTAACCCCTAGGGTGTTTAGATTCTTAAATTCCTAAGTCCTTAAATTCATCTAAGAATCTAAGGTATCCAAGTTATTAAGTCCCTAGGCTTCTAATTCCAATATTCCTAAGTTCCTCAAGTTCCTAGATCACCCGTATCGATCGCATCTTCGCGAGATCACCGAAGTACACGGATGATCCTAATCTTAATCGAGTAACGGTACTCCAAGTAAGTCAGCCGGTTCGTAACAAAAGAAAATCGGGTTAATCGTGCCGCGGATCGACAAAATGTTCGACTTCACTCGATTTTAATATTTACGACGTCCTGAGTGGCTGCAGCGGTTCCATTGTCATGGAAGCGCCAGTGCACGGTTGCATTCTCCCCGATACAAAAGGAGCCGTAACGAGAGGAATCAAAGAACAGAAAAAAAAAAAAGGAGAGGAGGAGAACAGAGAGAAAAAAAGGGACGTGTAAGCGGGTAAAAGACGGCACGAGGCCGGAGAAGATGCAACGAACGTCGGCTTGCACAGATGCAATTGCAATGGATGCAGTTTCAACGGTGTCCCAGAAAACGAAGGCTGTCAGTGTGCCACGCATTGTGTCCCCGGGTTTTAACGGGTCGAAAGGCAGCTTTCATTTCGACCCGACTGGAAATATTTAATGATAAAACGAAGCTTCTCTTTCAGATTACGTCGGACAATGCTTCGAGTTAATTGCTTTCGATGTTTCTTCGCTTCGATATTCTTGAAAATCTTTCAAGAGAAGATTTGCAGCGCTCAAAATAATTCAGTTTCCTCTATATTCTTTCAAACTTTAAATTTTCGACGAAAATTTATAAACTGTAAAAATACTTTTTCCATTAACTTTACGGAACAGAGGTTGCGAAAAGTTCCGAGTTAAACGTCCAACGAAAGAGTAAGATGAAAATTTCCAAGTCGTATAACGAATCAAGAAAAGTTGTAAAGAATAAGAAAACACGGTTTTTCTTTCATCGCTGAGAAAGAATGTACCTTGTTGCACGTGGTCAGCATTCCGTACGATGCAATTTCAAACTGCACCCGATGCATCGAAGTTATCTGAACGAGATAAAACCTCGCCAAATCTAATCTCGGCCGCGCAAGAAACTTTTCCACCATCGGAACAGTTATTTTCTTTCGAAGACGCACCATCTTGAGACTCCGCGCGCGTACATAACTTTAACGAGATACAGGTATCCGTTGAATTTTTACACGTTCCATTGAACAAATAAGAACGGTCTGGCCTTAAAAGGAACGGAAAAAATATATATATTTCCATGAAAGTTTCAACGATTATGGTGTATTTATGTGACGCGCATCGAAGTGGCTAGTATCTCTCCACTTGTCCCTAATTACTTTAACGACCAATGTCCCGAGTGGAAAGTTAATTTCATGCTGTAATCGTAGCGGGTAACTGCAACGACCATGATGCACCTCATTGCAGACAGCCATCATTAATCTGAAGTTGCGTATGCAAAGAGATGCATTTCCAACCGGTTGGAAAATCTCCTAACGGGAGTATCAATATTTTCCCACAATACTAGATTATTAGTTTAATTAGAGGATCGATCGAAATTATAAAATTATGATGTATGAATGTTCCTGTTTTGTTTATGAAAAAATTCAAGAGATAATGAAACGAAAATTAAAAGGCTGCAATTAACTGTACGCTTTAATTTATGAATCCTTCACGTCCCTTGACATTTTTACAGATGCTTTTAAAGCTTCTAAAGATTCTGAAGATTTTACGACGGTATCATTAGTACTTCCCTGTAGAACTTTCTAAAAGCAATTTTCCAATGTCAATATTTCCACAAAGATATCCTATCTCGACTATATTTGCACGCTGTTCTCTTAACCCGATTCTATCATTTATTTAGGAGCGATATTTTTAGTATTTTCGAAACACAGATATACCCAATTTACTCGCTGATCCTTAAAATAAAAAATACCTATAGCTCCAAGTTTCCCAGTTCCTGAATTTCTATGTTTCTCCCCCAGAATCTTTATGACCCTTAAGTTTCCAAGTTTCTAGGTTCCAAATTTCTAAGATCCTAAATTTCTTGTGAATAAAAATGTGCAAACTTCCAAATGGAATAAAGAGTCGTGTTTCGTTAGATTCCAAACATAAGCATATCGACCCAGTTTGAAGAAGGCCTAATGATACTCGAAGGAAAAAAATATTCCGAGTAAAATATTAAAGTACGAAGGAATTAATGGCATCAGTGACCCGATGTTTCGTCGAAATTCAAACGGAACCCCACTCGGCCTCATTATTCATCGCTCCTAGCACAAGCCCGTACCTAATAGCAGAAACTGTTCGTGACTCGTGCATCAGGGAATGTCGGTCGGTTAATTGCTAGCGGAGTGTTAATTGACCCTTCCTGTAGCTTATTCGGGAGTTGGCCCCCGCTCAAGAAAAAGAAAACCGAAATATATAGAATATCGTATTTGAGAGGTTCCCGCAGAGACACAGCATCGAGGTTGATGGACTTCCAACCTCGATGCGGTTTTAAATCTTGTCATAAATTTCTTACTTTCAGGTCGAGTTGTTTTACCGACTAATATTTAGAGAAGAACGCTTCCGGAGGTACTTTTAGACAAGCGAGCAGCATAGTGAAGTCAAGTTTGATCGTATTAAACTTCAGCTTATAGCTTTTCTTACAATTTCGGGAATTTGGAAACTCTGGGGTGAAAATTTAGACTCGTCCAAATATCATTATTTTAGAAGAAAAAAATATAGTACACTATTAACGCTTAAACATCCGTGTGGTGAAAACACACCACACATCCATACACGTCACTTCCAGTTCTGATAAACTGGTTTGGCGGTTTGATTTTCAATCCCGATTACACGAGCAAGAAACGAATATCCTGTTACAACTAAATAAATGATTAAATTTAATCGTAATATCAAAATGGACTCGGGTCAGAGCGTGAATAGCAAGAAAATGATCCGTATCTTCCGGCATTCAACGAAATTCAAAGGGACTAATTGATTCAACTCGCGAGCAGGATTCTTGCCACGTGCATATGCACCGGTGCAGCAGCAGGTGCAAGTGCATACACCGTAAGACGACTGGAACGTGTTCACACGACTGACATAAATATTTATCGTGTGTTGAATTTAATTGCGCGATACTGACCTTACACAATGCTTCGCGAATTAGCTAAACAAACATGGTACTTTTTACTTTCCGCTCGATCGACACCTGGGGTGCACTTATCAATTATGATTTGAAAATTACGAAAATAATATACTGAATATTTGTAATTTCCTTTATTTTCGTGTGTTCGATGTTTTCAAATTCCGAAGAAATTCGAGCGCGATACCAAGATCCTTTGACGAAGGCGAATCGATTAATCGCATTCCACTGCATATTAGCCCACGCGTTCATTGATCGTGTTTCCAGCGACTACAATCGCGAGCCTATTGTTTACATTGTTCGATACAATTCCTCGCCACATCAAACCAGATTGTCCCCACCTCGTAATAGGCTTCGTGCTATCTTATCGAATGCCGATAAATCGTGCATTAAATCAACAAGAGTGCTCGCTAGATCGCGAATTAGCAATGATCTAATTGTGATCGACGATCGTGTAGGAAGTATTACCTCTCTTATTCGCACTGCGATGTTATTCTGAACGAATCTGCGATATTTGCGACGAACAAACACAATTTCGTTTGTAAATATTGAACCAAGACCAGAAGTTCCTGAATTTTTAGGATATTTCGGATTTTCAAGTTTTTTAATTGTAAACTAAATTTCGAAGTTTCTAGGGAAACTTAGAGGGGTTTCTAAATCCTTAGAATCCCAAGTCTTCTATATTCTGAAATTAATATCCTAATTTTTTGGAGCCCCAAGTCCATAAATCTCTGAATCTCTAATTTAATAGAATGAGCATGGTTCGGAGTTGAACAATACGAGTGATTTGATAAAAATAATTTCCTCGTTATAAATAGCTGACACAGATATTTGATATCGGACAAGGCCACGTACAAGCCAATACGAAAGTGGCTAATTATAATCAATCTCTTTTTATTTGGAAACTCTCATCGACAGAATCGAACTCTTGACCGCCGCGGCTCAAAATTAGAAACCTAGCCTGCTCCACTTGATTGAACACTGTAATTTATTAAATTTTGATGAATTATTCCAAGTTATGGAGGTTTGAAATACAGTTGCCAACCTAATAAGACACAGATCCGTAGAATTCTCTCGTGGGCTTTCCTTTCACCCGAGTCTCAATCACGACATCAATGAATCATTGCAAAACAAGTACAAGAAATCGTAGCGGTAATCACGAAAGAAATAAATCTTGCGTATAACTTCAGACATTCGATTCGAAATGGAATGCACGGATCCTAACTCGTGTATTGATTTACAAAACGAGAACAACCATAATTGCCATTTATCATAATTCGTTTAAAAATGAAATGCAAGCGCTCTCGCGAAATTTTCGAAAATTCTATTCGAGACAAAAGGTTTAAAAACGCGAACTGATAAAAATGGTTATCAGAGTCGAAAGTTAAGCACGCAATTGGCACGCTGCCTGTGGAAGAAAGGCAGAGAGGCAGAGGTGCTTAAAAATGAATAAAAGCGTCTGGTCGAACACAACGTAGCCGAGGAAAGCTTATCGACATCGAAAGAGCTCGTAAATTGCGGCAAAG
Source organism: Anthidium xuezhongi (assembly GCA_022405125.1). Lineage (NCBI taxonomy): Eukaryota > Metazoa > Arthropoda > Insecta > Hymenoptera > Megachilidae > Anthidium > Anthidium xuezhongi. Next base: position 5,118,600 of record CM039649.1, read on the forward strand.
TCCCAGCAAGTTTTCTGAAAACGGCGAGAACAATGCCGGACAAATTTATGGTAGACCCGCCTTTCGAGGGGGTGGGTTCAACCCCCGGTTCTTCGAGTTTTACGACATCGGCCACTTCGCGTTCGTCGTTTCAGCAAATCTCGAATCCGGAATAAGAAATGCGATGCACGCTAGGTAGGATCCCGTAAAAACTAGTAATCGCGAACAAGAGGAACCGGATTCCCATCGAACCAACCCTTATAAGGTTCATCCGCAATTATAATCCACGGTCCAGAAACTTGACCACGTCGGATCGTTTCTTTTTCTCACAGTACGACTCATCCTTTCTACGCGTTTCTAATTCAATACGTGGACGTAGTTAAAACGCACTCGGCTTAAGAAACTAGGGAATTTTCTAAAGTTCTCCAGATATTTTCTTTAAGTTAATGAAAGGACACTGTACGATAGCGAAGGGCTACTCAATGATTCGTATTCAAATCTCGACAATCCTCGTGCATGCACTTCATGAACACAATGGCAGGAAATTAATACGTCGTAGACGAGGTAGCACGGTGTGTTCCTGCATTCAGATAAGCTTAGAAGATGGTTGTCTGGACGAAAAAGTTTAACGAAAACGAACTGACTGATAAAGAAAAGAGGGAAGGCGATAGTACACTTTAAAACCTTCAACTTAATTCCTTTAGAATGTTCGCTAATTTTGTCCGAAGATAAGAGACATTTCTTAAGGTCAGCGGCTAATTGACGCTAGATAAAAGTGTCACACGGTGACAGAGTTTCTTTTAAACCTGTTATCGCTCCTCGGAGATCGTCAAAATCATTAAGATCCTGATTTCCCTTGTATTAAGTTCTTAAGTGATGTCAACAATTTTATCTTCTTCTTGACAAAAATCGCTGATACAATGATCCCTTGTGAGTAATTTTCACGGAGCAACGGAATAACTCTGGTGCAATTACGGGCTTAAATTTTGATTAGACTCGTGAAAGAAACGATCAACGAAGGCTGGTCTTCGCGTGTAGCCGCGCGAATCTTTATTTTCTCGATTTACCAGACACATTCGTGCACGCTGAAATAAACCGGAACCTCGAAGCTTTGAAAAAGGGAATGTCCTCGAGCCTTCCGCTCCATAGAGTTCCGCTTGTGCATGCGAAAGAAAAGGCAAAGAGGATGAGCCAAGGGGGTGCTCGACTAAACACCCTGCAGATTAAAGCGCACAGTCCTTGCTAAAACGATTCGTTGCTTTTTTCAAAACACCTTTCGCGTCAATGAACACGCTTATTCATAATTCACCCGTGAAAATGATTTGTTTATACGAACGGCATTAAAGAGATTGTACCTTTTTCATAAGTAACGCGGTTAATTATGCAACTATTCAATTTAATTTTTTAATATACAATGCGCAGGAACGAAATTACTGATAAAAGCACTAATCTTAGAAGACTGATAAGAGTGCTTCATTCATGATTTTTTGATTTTATACAGCGAACTACCGTAAATAATCCGATCGTAATCCATCGATGCCCTAAGGATCTTTTCTTCAAATGAAAAAACTAGAAACGAAGGGAAGCTATCTACGTAAGGGAGGTTAAAAAGCTGGACCGAAGCTATTCAAGAATCCAAGGTTCTTCAAACAAACTTGAACCCTGACTGAAAGAAAAGCTCGACTCGCACGCTTTCACGCTTGTCTCCCTTTTCTCTGTTTGTCGGCTCTGCATCCCGTGCATGCTGAAATAATCAGCAACCCTTCCCCTTTCAAAGAGATCGTCCTCGAGACTTCTTCCATGCAGAACTTGCCGAGAAAAGAAGCGCGGAGCGAGGGACGGACAGAAAGACGAGGGATAAGAAGAGACAGCGGGATCTTCTTTATGGACGAATCTCTATGGTAATTTAAACGGTCGGTACAGTCGTGTCAGAAAGTACCCCTGATACCGTTCAAAAATTCGTCCAAAAATTCGATACTAAATTTAATTATATCCTTATCTTCTTGTCAATTGTTACTAATAAATTATACTATATAATACTAACAAGGATAGTTTTAGGCAGCAAAGTACCCCATAGTAAGCCTTCCTTGTAAAATTAGAATTACACGTTCAAAATTGGAACCCAAAACCAAAATTTCAAAATTCGTCTGTAATATTCTAAACAATTAGGATTTTAAGGTGTCCTGGCAGATTTTCAGCGTGGTAAGCGTCGGGTCACATAAATTGGTAAGTAACCGAGCGTACAAGCGACTAAGTGTCCGAAGAAAAACACCGGCAATAAAGACAATGGTCTTAATAAAGAGAGTCGGTTCTGTTCCCCCTTCGGTCGGGCAGCTGTCGGGAACGAAAGACTTTACACGCTACTTATTTAATGAATGTCAGAATACAGATACAGAAGGGAGAGAAGACACAATGGAGACCGGGTTGCGTGGGTGTGGGTGAAAACCGAGCGTACAGGGGGGGCGCAGAAAAGTAACGATTCGAGAGTACGTTCGCCCCGCTCTCGATGTTTTCAATGCTAAAACCAACGAGTGCCGGTGACTCACGTTTGCACACGCGAGTGCCCTCCCTCCCCCGTGTTACGTGCGTGTCTCTCACCCCGTGTTAAATTCAATCAGAAAGCTGGCAAACTTTGAACAGAATGTTTGCTATGGTAGAAGAAACGTTTCATACCCGGCTAACTTTCGTACGAGTAATTGCATCAATTAAAAATTCTCACCCATTGCATTTCGACAAATGACTCTATAGGGAAAAGGGTGACAATTTACCGTTTAAAGATTTTCAAAAACCTTAGAAATTTCAAATTTGATGCGTGTACACGAAAAAGAAAAGCAGAAAAGATTGCGTAAAGTGTGGGACAACGTTTTTTACCCGTATCGTTTAATCGACGATCAAGGGGCACATTGAACCCCGGATTTCCAGCGGAGATTGCACAGACTGCAGCCGAGGGAAGTCGAGATGCATCGCAGACACACGTGTACGACAGTGTCGCGCATGCACCCGCTTGTATGCACCTGCGGAACACATGTTCCACCAGCAACGAGATGGGAACAGTCTCTCGGCCGCGACAAAAATTTCCGACAACATCCGCAAAAGAAATTTCACGCTATTTTTGTTTCGTTCCTCGAACACGAATCTGGCGACGAAAATCAAAGAATTTTTCAATTTTCTTACGTTTCCACTCGATTTACTTCACACAGGACGAGGAAATCGAAAGCTAGCTATTTTGTCAAAAGTATTTGAAGTATTCGAGTTTCTATGAGTAATTAAGAAAGGACTGAAATTATTCCAAAGTTTCATTTTGAAACATTTGTTGAAAAAATCGTAGAATTTAAAACCTATCTCTGTAACACTGTTTACCTATCGCTGAAATATTCCTTTTAATTTAGTTATCGATAACACGAGTTTGCTGTTAACATCGGTGACACAGGATCAACCGAATCCAATTCGTTTTTTAATCTGATATCGATCTCGATTGCCTATCGACGTTACAGAAGCCAATATTTTATCCAACTGCCAATCGAACTCCATTTCGACAAACCTTTATCACGGGTGCACGCGAGATCTGCCACGTTTCTTTCTTTTTTATTCACCGAGCACATACGCCAAGCGCCACGTTTATTTATTGTTTACAGAACGTATATGTGACTGCACTCGATACCTCCAGGAAGGGTGAAACGAATGAAAATAGAACGGATCGATCGTGTTTTTCAGTAAACTCCACCATCTTTCGGGGGACGACCGATTTTTCACCTCACGTTCGCGGTAATTAATTTTCACAAAATACCAAAGTGTTTATCGACGATTCTGTTCATTAAAATCTTCAATTTTGGAAACTAATTAAGCTTTCTTTAATTTCTACTATTGGAATATTGCAAAATTGCCCTGGATTTGAATTGTTCATACAAAGATTGATATTCGCAATTTTCCACGACGTTCAGGGCAGATGTAAGGAACGTTTAATGGAATTCCAGAGCAATTGGTCGTCGAAAGAGATCCGTCTGTTCGTTTAGCGCGACATTGGATTCAATTCCAGCCTCGTCTGGCTCATTAACGTCCTTCTTTGGCTCCGTTGCTTTCCATCCGATTCCTCTTTACACGTATACACCATGGAATATCATATTCGAAACTTCAAAATTAAAGAGGAAGCTACTGTACCAAAAATGAGAAATTAAAAGAGACTAGTCGCCCAAGGGTTAAAGTTTTCAAATTATGAAGAATCTTACGAGCGACCACCCTCTGTAAATCCCCCGGAAACGATGGTCGTTCTTTATTAAATTGTCAGATGTCTATCTGTTCCGGAGGAAGTTCAATGCACTCGAGGACAAATCGAATTAGCCGGGATCTTGGTAGGAGTTTCGGAAAAATCGGTTTTTCGATAGCAACGGAGGTAATACCACCGCCTCGAATGGTATTTCGTGTAAATGGAACACGGGTGGGCCACGAGGGGAGGAGGCACGAAGAAAGAGAAGGATAGAAGGAATTTAATTTGCCCTCTGGCTACCTTCGTGGCGGGATGTTGTTCCGTACGGATTACTCGTTGAGTTTCGATGCTGGACGATTGGACTTTTCCAACGGAGATGGGGAAAAAATTTATCCGAAACCCGGCTCGTTCGTGTTTTATTTCTATAACGACCTAACTGGAACTTTTGAACCCCTGACGTAAGATAAACACCTAAGGGGTGCATTTGATTAACCAACGAATATTAATTCTTTTCGTCTGAGGAACGTAAGTAAATTCTAATTTCTTACGAATTCAACAGTCGTTGAACATCAATCACGATAATTTTATTCGCGAAACACCTGTGCATCCGGTGAAATTCGAACAACCTTGGAACAACATATGAAACAACAGAAACCTTTTTTTATTCTAATAATCTTTGAATCGAGAATTTATTCGATGAATAAAGCTTGTTTTATTCATAGGTTATTGAATTATTCATGGAACAATAAAGGCACGACGTTAGCTTCGTTTTAATTGAAACAATTGCGAAATAATTCGCTTTCGTGAAAATTCGCCAACGATGGTTTCAACAAATTCTTTTTGCGAATAATCGTTGCGAGAGACAAAATCGGTTTTGAATGGTTGATTTCGTGTCACCGGGACATCAACCTTTCGACGAAATGCAATCTTTTGTAACGGCTGGCAGAAAACTCGGTGTTTGATAAGCGGTCTGTACGGAAAGTGTCGCAATGCGAAAATTCGATACCAACGTCTCGCGGAGACCAAGGTTTTTCGAATGGGTTCGTCCGTGAACTCCTTAACTCGCGAAAATGAACGTTCGTTATCCTGAAATTCGCCTCCGCGCACTTTCAACGTTTTCCTTAAACTCATTAACGACCGTTTCAGTGACTAATTAAAACGAACGCTTTAACGCGCTACCTTCAGTAATTTAACGCTTCCATAGAATTGATAAAAAAACGAGAGAAATGTACATAACGTCCATTTAAGAAATTGTAATTTATTAAATTATATAAATTTTGACGAAGAACCTCGAAATTTCTGTAGAGAGTATGCAAAGTCTAATTTTTACCGCACGATCTTTATCTTCTTATTTTTAACTCGTTGTTTATGATTTTTCCAGAAATATTCTGCCAAAGGAATGCAGACAAAGAGAAAAACAATGAAAACTCTTGTTGCATCCGAGTTCGAGTTTATTGAATCAACAATGTTGGATAAATCAACCGATCCATTTGTTGGCTATTCCTACACACTGGATAGCTTATCGTATCTTTGTTAAAACGGTAAGAAAAAGAATGCACGGAAAAACACGATCACGTTTTCTCGTTGAAGACTAACTGATAACGATCAAAATAGAAAAGAATCATTGATATCACGCGCAGATTTGCCAATGTTCCTTCCGAGGTAATCAGATGATAAAAATTAAAAAATGTCTTGCTGAAAGCATCCTTATCGTACTTCCGTGATGGTCGTTTGCACAATAAAAGAATCTACATATTTTCTTCTTTTAGAACTTGTTTGTTACAGATTACAAGGACTGCATTCTTTTAACATCAAACTGATCGATACGAATGAAATTAAATCTGTGAAGTTCGTAGCGTTTTCTTACAGAGTGAATTATTCAGTTTTGAATACTCGAAATTGAAAATTCTGCATGTTGAAATTATCCAAATTAATCGAATATGCAGATATTAAAATACTCGAATTATTCAAATTAGTTTGTAAGGAATTCACATACAAATTAAGCAAATTGATAGAAAGTTTGAATAATTCGAAGATTCGAGATCTTGTAGCTCAGCTTTACAATCTTGGAAGGAAAAGAAGCAAAGGGAACACACTTGGCTCTTGCCTCATAAAACAATAACAGTTAATGAGACGCAATTGTTCCTGGTACGGAAGTAATAGAAGCATCTCGAAGTGGCCAATAAAACTGCCGATCCGTCTGTCGGTGCCAAAATGATAAAAGGTACGATCCAGCCGAATCTTGCGAACGTCTACTGTCTAACAAGAACAGTGAATGAACCTCGAGATATAAATACGGTACGCAGTATCTCGAATGCAACTGATAAGAAGGAGAACGAGCAAAGACGACGAGCATCGTTACGTTTAAAAGAGAAGACGGAGCACTCTCGGTCGGGGATAACCAAGCAGAAAATCAACTTCTTTTGCATTTATCTGAAAGTGATTCGAGCGTGGATCCGCTCTCGTAATTTTCTACAACTTCACAGACGACTTGTGGCTTTCAGTCATATATAATTATAATATATTCCAAAATGTATTTTTAAATTTAATATGGTAATATAATAGTATGTGTTCTTAATTATATATGACATTAATATACTAGATAAGATGTGAATTCTTGTAAAAGCTTCCTATCTATTTTATTAGAAACCTAATTAACCAATTACAAGGAATTACAAGTATTAGCTGTAAGGATTTGTTACGATTGTTTCGAAAAGATTAAGTTGAAACTGAGTGTTGGTTCGAGACCGAGAACGCGCGAAACTCGTTAATCGATACTCGTTCGACTTCTCGCCGCTAAGTGGAGCATATCGATTTGAGAACCACTGACGCTGGCCGCAAAATGAAACGGATCATCGACGACAGCTCTTCTTTCATTGTCAATGCTCTTCCGAAACGGAAGTACGATGAAGAAAGAAGGAGAAAAAAGAGGTGTTTCTATATGTGTATAGAAATCGGAAACGGAGATTAGGGGGGCTTGCTGTAAACGTCAAATCTGTTAGACGATGACGAACGCCTCTCGCTATCAACTTCCTGTTGGAATTGATATAGATTATAGATGCACGAGCCCTGCTCCTACGTTCACGCAACGGAAGGGTCATTGATCCGGTTTGTTCAGTTAGTTATCGCCTTTTTTTGTTCCTATCCAATTCGCCTGGCGAATTTGTAAACACAGCTGCGTTTCAAAACTCGATCGATCCTTTAAAACGAGCAACTTCGTAATAAAAAGCTAATCAACGGTTGAATTTCAAAACATCACAATTTTGCGAACGAGAAAAGAGCCAATAACTATAAAAGCATCGAATGAATTATCGTAGGATGCTATATTCTCATCGTGACAACTTCAAAATTCCCCTTAGAAACATTCGAGGGGAATAAAATGACAAATGCTTTTCTTCGAATCGCATTTACGTTTCCGGGCAAATCACGTTACGAAGGTGGTACGTATATGTATAAACGTGCTCGGTATGCAACCCGGGAAAAGAACAACGGAAAGGAAAAACCCGGAATACCGTGTTCGAAACGGATGTTCCAACTACGTTACCGATGTAAATAACTCGCAAGGGTAACGTAATTTCGTCGTAATTAATTCTTTCGCTTTCTTGACAGCGATCTGTTTACCAACAAGGAGCCGGCCATTTTCGAGCGCGCGGTACAGGGCGTAACCAAGGCCGCGTACGGAAAAAAGTGTGGTCCCTAACCCTACTGAGACGCTCGGCAACACACGTCGCGAAACATGCGTAATGAAATTATTGAAAACACTCACCCTCTGGATAGGCCTGTTTGCTCTGGACAAAGTCGATGAACATGTTGGTCACGTTGTACAGCTGGCCCATGCCCTTGGGGTTGAACTTCGTGGTGGCGTTGTATGGCAGCCCGGTCGTGTTCACCGTCATGTAGTTGAGAGGCTGCAAGGCCATGATCCCGTTCAACTGCCGGTCCAGATCCTCGCTGATCACACGCATCCGATTCGTCAACGTCTCCTGACAGGTAACAGGACACGACACGAGAAGAACAGAGAACAGAACGAGAATCGCGGAACCATGATACACCATGGCATTTAGCCGTAAACCGGACAACCAGTAAGACATCATTGTGTAGCGACTTGCCCCCGGGACGCGTCGCTACGGACTGATGGTTCGTTCCGATTTGAAGGCACGCGGAACCGAACCATCCCCACTCCGCCGCCATATTGTCCGTTTCTATACTCGGTCCTGGTTCGTGTTCCCTTCGTTCAACGACCTCGACTGAAATAAATCTTTATTTCTCAAACAATTTATCTAGATATTATTTATTGTATTTTAATCTATCGTTGAATTGTAATAAAGATATTAAATCTTGAATGTTTAAAATACTAGTAGTTCTGAATTTTACAATAAAATGTTGCAGTGGTGAATCTAAATGGAGACTACTGGATGCAACAATTATTTTTGTTAGCGTTTTAATTTCGTGACATCCTAATAGTTTTTATCATTGACGTTCATGATGTAACATAATTATTAAATTTAAAGAAAAAGAATTTACGTATATTGCCCCTTCAAACAAAGCTTATGGATTCGTCCCTGGAACCTGCCGTTCCTTATCCACTCGTTCCTTGATGTTAATACTGCAACAGGATCTAGCAATATTAAGATTTTTTAATATAATTTATTAGATTACTCAGGTTTATTGTATTAATTAGGTTTAAATAGATTTCTGCGACATTCGTTTAATTAAATTTTAATATTAGTATAATTCAATATAAATGTTTTCGATTATTATAAAAATTGATTTTCGCGGACTCGCGTGATTGGCTGAAAGGATTCTTGTCTCAGGAACGAATCAATCAGCGCGCGGGATATTCCCCGCTACTTTGAAATCGTGTGTCCTTGTTCCTGTAACGCGAAAGATTGCATTTTAATTAATCGCGGTGCGACGATTGTTTTTCGTACGGTAATCACGTCAGCGAAAGGAACAGCAACAACAGATTAACGTGAGAATCGTGACGGAAGATAAGCAACGTTTCTTGCGTCATTTAATTGACTTGATGCAATGATTCCGACAGATACCAACTCCAGACATTCTTGCAAAATTACTCTTACTTCCAACTCATTTTTTTCATTTGAAATCTCATGACACATTAACGAAATTAATACACTCAAACTTTAGAACAGATAATTTTTCCTTCGAATATATAAAATTGATATCAAATTATATAAGCAACCCCTTATTTCTTTCCAAACATGATATTTGTGTAATGAAAAATGTCAGATCGACTTAAGTACTATTATATCTTTTCACGAGACCAATTTATCTTTAGGACTTTTAATGAAGCTCTGAAATTAATCTGTCTAATAGATAAGGGGCCGCTTAAGCGATGTCCACCTGTTTTTAATGCAATAAATTTGTTGGATAAAACGATATACTGATTATAATCTCTGTAATTGTTTCAGTTAGACAAATTTGATATCAATATTCAAATCAGTTTCCGTAGCTGAACAAAGTCCAATTGTCGGGATGATTAACGATCTACCTGGCATTCTATCAAAGCAACCGGTGGCAAGTACAATGTCACGTTTATTGATAAAAAAGGAAAGAATTTCCGACAAGACATGGAAATCGATGCACCTGCAATTGCCTCTTTTTATTCGTGTCACTCGATACCAGTCTGTTCAAGCTTTCACGAACAGATCCACTTTTAAAGACCAGTTTAATCGAACGCGTATAAAAAAAAAGGAATGAAACAACAGAGATTTTCAGCAAAAAGTAATCCCCCGTAATTAAGAAGAAAGTCTCGTTGGATCGAATCGTTGTTTGCTTCGAGTAATTATCAGAGAAATATTGTTGCAATTTCTACAACACAGTTTCTGGCTGATAAGAAGAAAAAAGGCAACGCACGCCCGATGTAATCCGTTTGTAATGGAATATCTGTTGCGAACTGGTTTTGGCCAACACACGAGTTTCCATCGTTTCTCATCATCGGGCTCGGTTAACGCGCGATAAACCGCAGAAACAGCGAATCCAGGTCACGACATCGAAAACTGCATTTCGATCGGTTGTTGCCTCTGTTTTCTGCTGACCCGAAAACCGCTACCTATCGACCGCTTAGAGAATTCTTGCCAAAATCGCCTTAAAATAAAGAGAAACTTTAACCGCTTCCACGTTACGCATTAATTCTAAGTATTTTCTGCTATCTCGGAAAAATTTCTACTAATACTGTTAATAATATTTAATATTGATCTCTGCTATCTTTGAACAAACATTTGAGTCCAAGTCAATTGTATTTGTTGGGAATAAAATAATAAATTTGTAGGATTTATGGTAATTTTAGTGCGGCACTCAGTGTTAATATATTAACATGTAATACTATTTTGGCGTGTAAACGAAAGAAATCGTGGGTTCCTTATTCTAAACGCGACTAAAGCTTGCAATTAAGATTACTGATGTGTCTGGCAGCATCAGAAATTTCGTATGTCGGTGAGTGCATCTGAAAATAGTACGGAATGGTTCCAGTCATAGTGACCGGTTTAAAATTGGCGGAAAACTAGGCTACATTCCATCCAACCCTTTAGAGAGAGCCTGCTGTCGACCGATGCATTTGTCAAAATGTATCATCCTGTTCCTACAAAATTTTCCAATAGAATCGTCAAACGAATATCTTCGACAAGTACGTTTCACGAGTGGTTTCGATTTATCAGAATTACAATTATTTTAGAAGTGCTCGCGGTCGATCAAATTCCACTCGAAAATCAAGAAACTCAACGTTTTAGCGGAAAAAGAGGCAACCTACCTAAAGGCCTTAATGACAAATTCTACGGAATATTTAGTAACTATGCCTAACGACACGGTAGATAGAGGTAATTGAAACTCGAGACTTATCGTTAGATTGTTAAATTAAATAAACAATACTTTCTCCTTCGATGAACAATAAATACTATCTGTAATCGCGAAAGGTTTTGCAATTAATTCTACAAATCGATTGCGAGAAACAAAACGACTTATCTAGTCCGTTCGAGAGGCGAGACAACAAAAGAAGGAACTGGGATACGAAGAGGACTTCAGGAAGCATAACTTCTGAATTTAATGGGCTCGGGCAATTCCTTGGCAACCGTGGCGTTGTCCGACCAGACTTTTGGCACCTCCAGAGCTGACGGCAAGCTCGAATCCTCTTGCGGATTCAGCCAATGGCTCGTACTGAAAACAGAAACGAAAATGGGTGAAAACCCACTTCCTGGTCTCTCGTCTGTCCTACAATTTTAACAAGAATCTTCAGCCGCTTCGAAGAAACGCAAAGTATTATTTCCAAATCGATAAGAAATGATAGCATGATTCACGAGTTTCTAATCCATTCTCTTATTGGTGAAACGATTGTAAATGAAAAGAAAAAAATCAGTAATCTTCAATGAGATTATGAGAATCAATTGAAATAAAAATCTTATCTATGGTTACAAGAATCGTGTTCGTGAAATTGTGCATGGGAACACTAGCGTAATCAAAAGATACCTGTCCTTCGACGTAGCATCTTCGATCATTTCCGAGAGACCCCCTCGATACGCGTCATCTTTTATCGCGCTGTAGTTCGTCTCGTTCCTCGTTTCATCGTCGATCGTGTCGTTGCTATCTCCGTTAATAAGCTGAGGATTTCTCGCAGTGGCGTTGATAAGCGATTGATGAATCGGTTCTTGGTTAACCGCCTCTTTGTGTTTCTGCTCTGCGTCATTCTCCGTGGTGCGAAGCGTCTCGTCCTCGATCTTATCCGGATATCGATGCAGAACGTTTTTCTCGTAATAATATTGTCCAGGTTTTCGAATGGGAGGCCCGTTGTTGGTCGCCCTTGAGACCAACGGCCTTGGAATTTCGCTGGTCACTCGATTCTCGACTACGTCGATCTCCTGACTCACCGACACGATGGTCACGCTGTGGGTCTTCGGCGGTTTCCGTTTCATTACTTCCTGAGAAGATTTATCGGATTCCGCGTAATGCGGTTTGCTCGTCGCTCTGTAACCGCTCTGGGTCGAATAAGACACAGGATCGTTTTGAGGATACGGTTTCGGCGCAGAACTGCTCGAATAGACGCTGTTAAGGTTAATGGTATCGACGAATTCCTTTATCCCGACGAAAGACTGATCGGTCGGTTTGTCGCGGTTAATCTGAGCCGACTGCGATTGATAAATAGGCTTGCTTGATGGATATTCGTCCGTCTGATACGGCGAGACACTCGACCAGGTTGTGTACTCGATTCTATCAGCCGGCCTGTCTCTGTATCCTTGTGAATTAAGATTGGCCTGCTGAACTACCGGATTCTGTTGATACTGTACTTTCTGCCAGGTAGCGGCCTGATAAACAGGTCTGGACAGTTGATCGGGCAATTCAGGACGAGGTTTGACGGTGTGATCCTGCGGCACGTAGCCTACCAAGTGAACGTCCGCGTTTTGATCAGGTTTCTGAGTAGTTGGCCTGTGAAAGTTGGTGTAGTAGGTGTATAGAGTCGGTCTAGGACTGGATCCTGGAAAACTGTCGAACACGACGTCGTTGGAAAGATAGCCAGAATGATAGCCTTGGCTCAAAGGATTAGGGTTGTTGGGGTCCTTGAACGCGTACGGGATGTAAGGATTCGCGTAAACGAAATTCATTAGAGGTGGCACGGTGGGTACCGGTCTCGCCGGAGGCAAATAGACTGGAACAGATTGCAAATGGCCCAAGTGATCCGGTCTCTGGCCAATAACGTCCAAGTTCGAGTTCGGGGAGTCGGATTGTTTTGTCTGTTGGTTCAGGGAAGGATTCACCTTGATACTCGATCCATAAATGGCGTCGTTTACGAAGACAGGCGAATTGATGGCGTTGTTTTGAACGACTATGGTCACGTTGTCCGCAGGACCCAGAGGTTTCTTCACGACGATCCTGTTCTGTTGGTTAACGCTTGCTTTCGGTGGTTGTAGAATCTGTGGGAAGGTCTTCTGTTCCGAGGTATTCGTCGAGCTCTTCTTCGTGGCCGTAGACTGAGTGGTAGTTCTCTTGAATTTGTCCAGAATTCCTGCCCTGCCCTTTAACTCTGTATCTTTATCGGCCCAGAACTCCAGGTCCAACTGTCCAATTACAGGGTCGTTGCAGGACAACCGCTGATTCTTCAGGGTGTCGGCGATCAAGAAGACAAACGGCTGGATCGTCTCTATGCTGTCCATCGTGGCGCAGAGCACCTGGGCGAGGCTGACGCGACGGATCTGCTGAAGTTGTCCAGGAGTGAAGCTGCTCTCCTGCTCGGGATTCTCGTACCAGAACCTGTCGCCACGCCGCAGGTTGCTGAACTGTTGGCCAATTATACAGGCGAACGTGGGACCCACTAAACCACCCTTAACCGACTTCTCCGCCAGTCCGCCGCTGAACAGATCGATATCCTCCACCGACGAGTACACGAATCTGAATTTTCTGCCGGCGGAAGCCGGCATTACTCTGTCCAAATCCTCGAAGCTCTTTATCGCCGACAAACCGCACGGTTCGCGCCATCGCACGTATGGGGGGATACCGTGATCTCTGCCTCTTTGGATATTGATGGAAGCCAAATCCATCCCGAAAGGAAATCCGGGAGTCTGGAACAGGTGATTGGTTAGCTCCTCGCTGATGTGCTCATCCCTTCTTTGAGAGGGCTGATTGATCAATCCCAAAAGAAGACGATCCACTGATCCAGCTGTCTCCAAGTTCGCTGGATTTGTGAACTCGTTGTGAATGGACACGTCTGTAACAACGTTATTACAGCATCTTTACAGCTTTTGTTATAAGAATAAGATAACAAGATTGATAAGTAGACAATAATACTTACTGTTGAAGATAGGTCGATGATGGCTATCGAACCTGACGAAACTGTGCTGCACCAAAGAATGACCGAAGCGATAAGCCGCGGTCGAAAATTCATTAGCTATGGTCGGATTTACGTTGGGATCGTAGCCTCTGTAATATTTCTTCTTGATCAATTCAAGATCGAATATTTTCATCACGTCCGGACCTACAATATCACCGTCTCGTACGTTCTAAACATTCAACGATCGTGCGTCTAACGTGATCTAGTATTTACCGAGGACAATGGGCAGGAATTCTCTGTAGGTGATGTGCTGGACAATCGCGGCGACTATTCTGCGGGATTCTTGAAATAGCTTCTCGTCGCTCCAGTGCGGATTCAACGCGGCTAATTTCGTGGCTATTCTATTGTGAAGCCTTAGAAAAGCCACGTGGAGAGACGTGAGAGCCGGTTGTTCTCCTAGACGACCATCGCCGGCTCTGAAGCAATTCGTTGATAACGATCCACGCTTGCAGAGATCCGAATCGAGCTTGGGAAGCAACGGCCTCTGCGATTGAAGCTTTCCGTATTGCAATAAACCTGGGTACAGTTCATCAACCAACGTTACAGAGTAAAAGGAAATACTGTGGACACGTTTGTCCTTTTTATTCAAAGTGTTTACCGTTCCTGAACAATCTTAAAGTGTCAGTGTGAAAGGCATTGCTGCTGTAGACGGTGGAGGCGTCCAGGTAGCTGGTCACCTGCGTTAGCTGTTCCCTGGGGCCAAACTCGCAGTCCTCCCTCGGTGCCGGGCCGCTTCGAACGAATTCTAAACATTTCACGCCCAGGGGAGCGAAGAAACTGTCTTTGGAGCTCACGGGTATCGGCAGACACTCCGGATGCTACGGAAATACATTCTGTTACTGTCTGAACGAATCGTGGACTCGATTGGATGATACGAGTTGGTAATTACCATAAACTCTGGCGGTTGAAAGCCGGAGCCGAATCTGAGGCAGCATTGTGGTACGGTGCTGTTGAATCCTCTGCTTTGTCCGGTAGCTGATTAAAATAAGAAAATGAAAGAGTTCAGACGATGGATCGCTGGGTGTTTCAATTTAGAAAATTTAATGAAATCTTTTACCGGTGATATCGTGATCGACGAATTGTCCCCACTGCATCAGCATATGCGTTACAGATGCCAGAGGAATGTCTTTGTCTTCGTGGATCAAGAGAGTCACTTCCCTCGCGGTAGGAAGTGGTCCTCCGGTTACAGATCTTCGAATACTTTGAACACCGTCGCCATAAACTGGTGGTAGAAATCTAAAGAAATGAAATGACATGTTATCTCTAGAAATATTTCAACAGAAGTGGTAACTGGAATTTGATACAATTTAATGAATAAAAAGGGAAAGGAAGGGAAAGAGATTACAACAATAATTGAAATATTATTTTGTACTTAATAAATTTGCCTCTTCCTCGAATTACCTTTGCATGGTCGACATGGCAGAACCCCACCAGAGATGTTGAAGATTATTACAACTTCCGTCGGATGTTCTGTACCTCAAGCTGGCCGATGGGCAGACAGGAACTCCTCTGTTTGGACATTGACGTTGTAGCGGGTTGCTTTGACTTCGACGAAACAGTAGCGATTCTGTATCAGCATCTGGGAATCTTCAGCAAATTTTCTGAATTAAATATCGTTGAGAGTTGTAGAAAAAGTTGAAATATCGATGGAAATCTTACTTTCGTTTGAACCTCGTGGTACCCTGAAGCACAGCGAATCCATATTGCGCAAGGGCTCTTGCTTCTTCCGTTTGGTCGTTGAAAATTGCCACGAGCCTTGCTGGATTGTCGGAATCGAGATATATACCTGTTACATATTATTTAGTCTTTATAATGCAGTTATCAAAATTTGAAAAATAATCCAAGAACTATCTTTTAATTATCAACAAATTAAATGCTATCACATTCATCAAACATCGAATAAAAATATGTCAATATTTTTGGAGAGAAAAGAGGTACACCTCCCTGCACGTTCTGCGCTTTTGATACCAGGAAGCCCCATCGAACCCGTGACGATTCATAGACAACCTCCCTACTGCTCTACATAATTTATTACTTCGTTACATTGTACTTCTCCGATGCTAAGAGTGCATAACCAAAGTAAGTGGCACTAATTCAAACAACCTCCACGACTATTCTAATATTCTATCACAAAGGGATCTAAAATCCGAATAAGAGTGTAATCATTTTGCGCGTTTCTATTGCATAAGAAGATTTGCCACCTCTTTGCGTTATGTATTTCTAATACCAGAGTGCCTTATGTAGCAAAGGTGTAATCAAAGTAAGTAGCGCAGATATCTTCTGCCACTTCTTTTACTATTCTGTGTTTCTGCTACTAGGAGACCAAATTTAGAAGAAAACCATAAGCCATTTTATATTTTATATAACATACATCCCTTTAATAAAATATCAAACTTCTGAACCATGGAGCCCCTTAACGCTACACACCTGATGACTTCGGTGTAAGACGGGTCATAGTATCCACGGGGTCTTTATGTATTAATTAATTTTGACAAAATAATACTCTAAAGTTATATGTAGTGTAAAGAATATTAAATATTATCACTTCTTAGGATAATTAGAAAAATACTAACTTGTAGACAAAATGTGATAAAAAACGAAATTAAATGAAATTGTAAATCATTATTGTAACAATTGGGAAATTTTAATTTAAGAGATGACGTTAATCTTATACTATGTTAAAAAGTATTAAGAAGCACCTAGAAACCTACCCTTTGAGTATAACATCGGTTCCTTGATGGTATAAAGTTCTTTCATAGCTTCCAAGCCGAAATTAGCCGCCTCCACTAAGTCCTGTTCTTCAGGTCTAGTTCTATCCTTACTCCTTTCCATCAACGTTATCTCAGCCTCTCTGTTATCCTTCACAGTCGTCCTTGCTAAAACTTCGGAATTCTCCCAAAGACCCTCTGAATCTTTCAACCACGTTTCCATTATACTATCCTCTGTATCCGTGTTCTCAGGAAGTTGTTCGAGTATTTTCTGAGTCTCCTCGCCAGGATTCTTCAAAATATTCTGCTCAGGATATTCCTGTACCCGTTCGAACAGTTTTCGTACGTTGGTCAGGATCTCCTCGTATCGATTGAGATCCTCAGGGATGAACAAGGTTTCCACGGGTCCGGAAACTGAATCCTCTCGTTCGATCGTCCGTTTATGGCGCGTAAACTCTAATGGCGATGATGATGACAGTTTTGCGGGGTCTTTGGTGTTCGTTGATTCGAGTCTCTCATGTTCTGCGGTCGATTTCGAGTGCGCGACGAAGAGGAGAACGAGGAGGATACTGGAAAGTAGAATTCGACAGTTTTTAAAAAATTGTACGATAATACTGGAGCTACCTGTGTTAAAATTGAAATGGTTCGTTTTAAAGTCGATTAAGCACCGTTTAACATGCATTCCATTGCATCGATTCGATGCGAAAAGAATCGAAGGAATCGTTATTCGTGTCACGGTGAAATCGAACTGGATTATCGATCAACGATGCATAGATACGCATTCGTAATATGCAAATACCCGTTATCAACTTTTACCAGTCAATTACACACCGGGAATATCGATTCGAAGAACGCCCACGTGGAACAGTTTTTCCTTTTTCCTTCATGGTTTACATTAACCATTATTCTGCATCATATTTCCATATCAATCTATAATTTACAATGTAACTTTGAATAAAATAATATGTAAAAAATAGATATCAAATTTTATTTCAAAATCGATCAAAACCTCCCCCAATGGGATAAAAAGAATAACGTAAATGTAATAAAAGTAAAACTTTGACCTACAAGTCAAAATTTAATTAGTGAAGTAATAAAATATAGTTAATGTAACACGAATCTTTTATAATAATTATCTTTCGAAAGATTTGCTGCACTCGATAAAGTACAGAGATTGAAATAGATTGCATCCATTAGCGAAATGAATGGCGACGAAGATTTTCGCTGGCTAAGGATTCGCAGGACGAGGCGCGAAAGCGATAAACATCGATCGTGATTAACGTCGATTAATTGAAAGGTAGATAACAACAGAGCCGAGCTAGAGGTGACCACGGCCAACTAACACAAATCCTTTATTTGGAATGTCGAGAGATGTAACGGGACCATCGATTGCGAGATCTTACTACGATACGAAACAACGAAACGATACCTTTCTTTTGCTACGAATTTGGAAATTCCGAGCTCGACCTAGAATGATACATCCATTGGTTAACATTTAAACGGGGAAAATTACAATTTTTATTGACTATGAAGAGTGGAGGGTTATAAGTAATTACTTTGATTATAATTAGAAAATCTAATACTAAGTATCTTCGAAAAATTTTAATTGGGATACAACAAATAATAATAAAAAATCCCACAATCTAAAATCGTAAATATTAAACCTCGACCCTTCCCTAAGACCCCGAAAGGCGTCAAGAGAATAGTTAACGATTCAAATTTTTATTTACTAAGAAACTGCATAGCCTATCACATAACTTTTCTAAAAAAAATTGATAACGGGAAGTTCCACGGATAAAATTGAAGAAACTCACAAAGAGGAAGACCGCATGTCTGTAAGAGATTTCCCGGAAGCTGTACACAGTTTCAACCCCTCGCAGGGATCCTCGAGGATCACACGAAGGCGTCCTTCACTAAACGCGGCCTTCTCGAACACGGTTCACCAAGTACTAAGCCTGATGGAGGCTGATCGACCAGTCTTATTCACGACAAGGATGCGGAAGATATATATTTTTTGCGTTTTCTTCTTTCGTTCTGTGTGTGTGTTGTTTTTTTTCCTTCGCTTCGATCGATCGATCGGTCGGTCGTGCACCTTTTTCTGGGATTTTTACTGTTACTCGACTGCCCTCCGGCCGTCACCTCCGCGATTTCGACCAACTTCTTCTTCTTCTTCTTCTTCGATCTACTGTCCGACCGTTTCTTTCTCTCCCACTGTCTTTCTTCCTCGTGTATGTGTGACAAGGACGGTCAGAATCGACGAATCTCTGCCTCGAAGCGAACGTGTGCTCGATTCCTGTTAGAACGGTCATTTAGAGAGAAACTAAGATTGATATTATGGTAATTCATGGTCGATGGTCGATCTTTTTCCTTCTACTTTCCTCGACTAGAATGATGGCTTGTGACTAAGTAATTAAATTCGATTGACGCTTCGTATAGTAGGGAAACATATAATAATTAAACCATGACTATAATTTGTTATATTTGTACAATTGGATTACTAAACTACCACAGAATCTATCTGTTGTTTCCTAGACCTAATAAATTAAGACCTATTGAGACTAAGTCTCATTCTTCACATTTAAAGATAATTGTATGTGATCTTTTTTTTTAAGGTTGGAAATGGTTAAACTTAGTTGAATAAATACGCACCTTTTCAGTGTCGGGCGGCTTTCTCTTGCGCTTGCAAGCTCGCGATCGCCTTTCCAGACCCGTACAACACTTTCGCCCGTACCTGAACCCTTCTGGTGGTTGTGCAAGAGCTTCCAGACGCGGACGACCCGCTTCCGGTCCCGCCGCCGGAAGTCGAGCCTAACTGCAGGGCGGTGCCCGCGTAATTTGCACCCCTGCAACTCGTACAGCCCTCCGACATTCTCGCTTCCTGAATATCCCTTTCGTGCTAAACGCGATTGTGTCTCCTGAACGAAAACACAAACGAAACTACATATTTCATCCTATATTGAATCAATAATTTATATTTTATTTAATCTAATTTTTAAGTAAATAAACGGAGGAGTGAATCGTATCGAAGTTAATTTAAATATTTAAACAACTGACGTTAAACCTGGCAGATAATTATGTTCTTGCGATTGAAATATAGATGAAAATTAATTGCGGTTGCCGGCTAGGAATTATAGTTAGATATTCATGTTCGGTCTCTCCCTTTGTTCTATTCATTGAAAGCTATATATTAATACAGTGGTCGCGTTTGGAAGCTAATTGCTCGTGAAGAACACAAATTAATCTTGTGCAACGAGCTGTGATTATTAATCTACGGCTGCGCAATCTTTCCAGAATTTTTCTTGCGAATTAGAGGAACATCATCAATCATTAATGCCGTGTTCACACCAGTCACGTTACATCTCGGACACTTTAGCCCTCAAACTGTAACAAGTTCCTCAAAATACGATAGTATCCAAACTTTCAGAACGTAAAATTTTTTTCTTGTTTTTTTAATTTTTTACGATTTTATGTATCTAAGTAGATATAAGAATCGAAGGAAACAACGGTGTGGACGAGGCATTATAATGTAGCCGGCACAGCTCTGACCCGTGTGCGCCGTTCACCATAAATCCGGGAAAATCTGGGTTAATTATACTAATGGCAGTATAAGGCGAGCTTTCCTACCGGCGACCTTACCGGAAAAAGGCGAGACCTGCTAACTTCCCTGGCACGATCGTTAAAGCGAATTTTACGGCAACGAAGCAAGAACAATGTCCCTAATGGAAAGATATTCGTCAATTTTCTGCCCGCTGCTTTCACGCTAAGGGAAAGATATTCAAGTGTGTTCAACGGGAAGACAGTAGTTGAAAATTTTGTTCAAAATAACAAAATTAAACCTCAAACGACAAAATCAAGTTATACGAACAGTATAGTAGAAAATTTTAAACAAAACTCTATTCTCTACGTTAAAAATGAACATTTAAACTGTCTCTGGTTTGAGAGTCCTCGAATTAAATAAGGATGAAGCCTACGTAAAAGGGATGCGTGGACCAACTTCGAAGATAAGAAATTAATGAAAAAAAAAAAAAATGTCGCGATAGAAACGTACGGAAGGATCGGCGGACGTTATCCAACGAAGGAAGGAAGCATCGTTCGGCTGGTGCTCTCTATGGGTCGTCCCGTATACTCTGTGGTAGCTCACTGTGCTGGTTCACAATCGGCGACGACGGCCACGTCCGAGCCGGTTGTGTACGTCGAACAAACTGATCGCTCGAGACGGCCTCATGGTAAGCTGCAGGCACCGAGGCCGCTCGTCTCTCTTTTCTTCTTCGTCGGGGTCTTGCTGCCGGTCGCCGACGTAGCCGTCGTCCTAGCCGTCCTCCTCGTCGTCGTCGTTGTCCTCCGACAATAACGTGTCCCCTCCTGCCGGGGACACCCGGACGACAACCGGCCTCCACTCTTCGCCTCTTGCTTGCTCTGACTCACGATCCTGAGGTACAGTCCTCACTGATAACACTCTGTGTCTCGAATTTTGATAAGGCCTCCCTTTATCCCGTTGCACTTCCGTTTCTGACAGTCCCCCTTTGTCTTCGTGGTACTCCGTGTCTTTGTTCCACGGATCTACCGTTCATCCGCTCGCTGTACATTATTAATTTAATTAAAATATAATTTCGTATTTTTGTTCTTTAAATTGAAGCTGTGATTAGCTTGATTTTATCTTTTCTTTTGCTAATTATACCAAATTTGATTTGGCACCGTGACAATTAACGAGTTTGATAAAATTTGAAGTTAGATAGCGTGGATTGGTTTAAGTAACGTTCGAAAAGTATAAAATGAAGCGAGATAGTATGGGTCGACTCGGTTAAAAAGAACGGCCGTTTAAGGAAATGCAAGGCGATAGCAGAACTGACTGTACCGTGATACGGGGACATTGGCGAAGTAGGGAGAGGGCATGCAGGGGCCAGAGATCGGTACGCGGACCCAACTGCGAAACCTAACCTTCGATCGGTAAAAATTCGACCGGCGAACGGCCGGACCTTGTGCCCCGTATAATTCTTTCGCAATACGGCTGGTACACGTGCACGAGCGCCTCAAAGATCCGTGTAAAATCGACCCCCCTGCCGATCCATGGGGTTCCCGGTACCGGATCTCCATGATCCTTTTTCTACCAGATCGTTCTAGCGCCATAGAACTTTGATTTGCAACCCGTATACGCGCAAATCATGCATTTCGTTTGCTGTGGATATTCGACAGGTATAAAATAAGTAATAATATATATATATATATATATATCAGTACACGGGCGATTGGATATCCTATCGAGAAAGGATTGTTACACGTTCTCTCCGTTGTCGAGCAGCGTGTTGGTACGGTTACGGTGGTCGCAGGAGGCGTCATCGTGAAAGAACTAGACGATCCAGTTCCCTGTCAATAACTAGAGCGACAGAGAGTCGGGTGAATCGATCTCATTGACACCGGATTTGCTAGAAGCCTCTAGCCTCGTTCTACCAGCTGACCTAGTACCGTGTTTCCTGTCCTCCCAGCATCCGTCACTTTGTTCTTTCAGTTTCTTTCTTAACACGTCACCTGTTATACGGGTCACTGGCAGCCCTCGACGTCAATTTAATACAATCAACTGGAAAAGAAATGAATTGGAACTAAATTCGAAGTGGCATTAATATTCGCTCGCATGCAGGTACTTGTTCCAAGAATTTAAATAATAATCGAGAAATTACTATGAACGTAATATTCGACGTCTTTAGTTTCCTGTCATGTTCTGTCATAGAAGAATTTCTAATAGAATGCTTGGTTGAGGGTTTCATTAATTTTTTTTTCTGAAAATTATCCGTTTTGCTCGGATCTTCTTACAGATATATTTTGCCATCATTGTTGCTACAGAAGCCGCGACCGGTTGCCCGATCTTAATCCTCGAATCGTTTCCTGAGAGAAGGAGAGCGAATATCAATCAAATTATTACGGCAATCTGGCTCTCGTGACAGCCTCAGGAGCAATTTCCAGCACAATGCAGGCGTGTTGCAATATCGCTCGAACGATCGAAAGACGCGTGAACAGTAGAGGAGATCCTAAGACGCGTCTAGATGGATTTTTGTCAGCCGAGGAGATCGTGCACGGTTGTTTATAGGCTTCCGATGTTGTTATTAGCGATCCTGGTCGGCTGTTGGGTAACTAGGCTACTTCGTGCCCCTACAAAACTTTCAGTGCATTGAACGTGGACATTATTAAAAACCGATTTTTTCCTCTTTTTCATTGTCAGTCGGAAACGGGAGGATCGTTGTGTCCTCATCGAGAAAAGTTTGAATTTCAAACGTGTGGTTTTCAGTCTCGCTCGTTCTGCTCCCGTTTGAGAGGAATTTCAATTTACAAACTAGATATCTCGTCGTTTCGTTTCCCGATTGAAACTTTCCACTTGTTCCCACACGAAATTAATGCAGTATTGGAGAAGCTTCGATCCGAAAACTAAAAGCTTTATCGTTTCATTGTTTAATTTCAACTTTTTGTATCAATTATTCGAGTATGTTAAATTTATGACACCGACCAGTGATAGATCTCAGGGTATTGAATATGTTAATATTTCGAAATTGACGGATTAAAATCGAAGGAAAAGATAAAGGTAAGAGAAGTAGAGAGGTGAACCAAGCACCGCGATATATCCCGCTATCAGTATCGCCAGTGGGTCAGTTAACAACGGGGTCAGCGGAGGGCGAATCCGGACTGCGGGTCAACCAATCACCATGTCACGTACCGTCCTCCTGACAATGACTATTAACTGTATATGCACCCACAAAACCAAATTTGCCAGCGACTGTAGCGATGCAATCACCGCCGTTACATCACCGACGAAGTAGTGCTAATAGCGTAATATTACGTGGACCTTAATTACACTATATGCATATGTATACATCAAGAATATCTCATGAATATTCTCAAAATTTAGAAAATATATACAATATTAAAAAATTTCAAATCCCTTACATTTGGCTCATTATTGATGTAGTGAATTTTCTAAAAAAACTGAGAATGTTTTATAGCTCATCATAAAGTATTTCACAGCATTGACCATTGAAAGGAATTTTTGATTCATGGAATTGGAAACTGAGAAAAAGTGGT
Organism: Anthidium xuezhongi; assembly: GCA_022405125.1. Lineage (NCBI taxonomy): Eukaryota > Metazoa > Arthropoda > Insecta > Hymenoptera > Megachilidae > Anthidium > Anthidium xuezhongi. The sequence continues at coordinate 5,142,394 of CM039649.1, forward strand.
GAATGGAGTGGAAACGCCGATAGGAAGAAATAAAGTGTAGATTCATTGATCTGATTGAATAGTGAACTCGAACTGAATTGTGCATACGGTACCGAGAGCTTCCGGTTCGAGCCGCGTAGCGGTTACTCTTTATCGCGAAACGATTGTGAACGTGATTAATGTTTCCTACATTAATCCTATGATCCTTCCCTTCCTACCGATTCTCTCTTACAATACACACAATGGATGTTCATTTAAACGATAATCCCTTTGTGAAAATAATCTGAATTTTAACACCTCCATTGAGAATTAAGAACCGTGGATCTAACGATCTAAATATGACTATATTCTTTGTTTAAGACTGGAAAAGTCTATTATCTTTTGAAATATTAAATATTAATTGTGTATCGAGCCTTTTCCAATTTGCTAAAGTATCAAATACCATTAATAATAATTTGGAAGACAGATTGAAAAAAAAAAGAAAAATGAAGCGTGACCTAGGAGAGGCATCACCGTTGGCAGTTTTTCATTAACCGGTGATCTCCTCTTGGGAGCTAGCCGGAAGACGAAGAGTGTACAATTACACCAGGTGGGGGATAAATAAGGAGTAGGTGGTACGACGAGATGAGGCGAGAAACAAGACGGAAGTGGGTCACCGGGATTCTCGGTCGTGAGGGTCCGGGTTCATTTCTCCTCTCCACGAGAATTACGCCGAGCTCCGGCTAACGAACTAAAACCTACAAAAGCCTGCTACGTTCCAGACCAAGTAGGGTAACAAACAGATTAACCTCCTGAGAGAAAAGAAGAGATTCTTTAAAGATGATCTGCTCTTCGATTCCTTGGAAGTAACTTCAAGTGTTCAAGAATCGATCCTGATCTTTCAAAGAGGTTCAAACAAAATCTTCCTTTTTCTATTTCTTAACATTTGCTCATGCATTTGATAGCTCGGTTAAATTCTCTTCGTGTTCTTCGTTATGAGTCTGTAGACGATGTTGAAATAAGTAATCCTCGTTGTTTCGATAATTCTCATTTATATTTTATACATACATAGACTCCTTCAAATATTTACAAATAGTTCGTTCTCCTCATTCGTTTTTTTTGCTTGTTCATTTTGTAGCATCCGTCTAAAGAGGAAAAGCTTGATCTCTTAATCTTACAACGGTGCCCGTTTTCCTGCCAAATAGTAACACTTAACTGCTAATGATTATTTTACACTCAACATCGATAAACACTCAGGTAGAGCTAATAAATTTTCTAGCGTTTTTTTCTTTTTTTTTTGTTGTTTTGTTAAGATTTCTTCCCGCGCTATCATTCCATTTTTCTTCCCTCGTTAGTCTCGTTTCTGCTTGATACGCAGACGCATTTTTATCTTTCGTGAAAATGCGTATCGATCGCGCCGGTCTTGCTCGATCAACCATCGATACGCATTCTGGCAAAATATAGAAAAATCTTTCATTCTTCCTTCACTCGACTCTCCCTCTCTTTTGTTTTCTCGATAAAAAAATATTGTGCATCGTATATTCTCGTTTTGAACTTAGCTGGCCCCCACGATGCACGATACCACTGTTCAATCGTTGCCCGCCAAAAATTTTGCGAAAGTCCTCTCCACGGAGAAACAGGACGGATTAGCAATGACAAAAAGAACAACGTACCTGGAATCAACCAAAGTTTCACAATCTTCAAATCAACGAAGCTCGAACGACTAACTTGCGAGGTTCTGCGTAACCGGACAGTGGTACCATGCGTATGCGGTGTATTTTACAATCCACCCTGCGCCCTTAATTTATCACCGACACGTCTAAATGCCACGATTTTCAGGAAGTGTTTGGAACACCAACAAGAACATCGACGATTCCGAAAACAAGGCTCGCAAAATCGCGCTCAGCTTCTTGGTCGAGAAACGGGGGAACGGAAACCAGAACACTCATACTGTGAAAGAAGAAACAGAAAACGGGTAGAGAACACGAAAGAGAGCGAACGATCTCGTATAATAAAATATACACACCGATATCTTAGCGTATCAAGAATGGACGTAAGAAAAACGTACGCGCAACCCTCTGGATATAGTCGCGATTAATCTCAAGCGAGAATAAAAATCCTTAATAACGATAGTAATACTCTCTCGTTTAACTACGCAACAGTCTATAAAGCCTCTTTCTTTTCCGTCTGAATCGCGTTCTCCGCTCTCCACACACCACTCTCCGATAATTCTCGCGGAACGCTTCTGTCCGTCGTTTCCGTCAGGAGAACGACGTTAGCAGACTGCCTTTGACATCCATTAGTTCGTCGGATCTGCTAACAGCTTTTGTTTAAAAAATAAATCGCCACCTACGCGTGTACATGAATTGAAAAATATAAATACAAAATCTTCGCTAGGTCTGTGCTCTCGGTCGGTTCGAGGTGTCCAAGCGTCCTCACAATGGGGCTTGGACACGTCGAACTGTACAATTGGAGACGAAAGAGATCTGTTTTCTTTTTTTTTTCTCTTTTTTTTACGAAGCATTTACACTCGGCCGACGCCTTATATCGAGTAAAACACTGAGATCGGTAGCTAAAATATAACAGTACAATATTACCTTGAGTATTATTCATTCCTTTACAAGCTACTTAGGTCGTAGTCGAATTCGAAACTCGGCTGGAATGTACGGGTCAGCTAAATACAATTGTTTAATCCTCCTCCGCCGGACGACCTGTCGCTCCTTCCTTTTTCGTTCATCTAAATTAATTACGTGTAATTTACTTAGAGCCTCGAGAGGTACGATCGAAGGTAGCCTTTTTTACTTACACCCTTAACGCATTCCACACCCTGCGAGCGCGATCAAAAATCATTTGAACTCGAAGGAATTGAAAGAACGACGATCTCTAACTCGTGGATCCGATCGCAGGGCGTAGAGACGCGTTAAAGCAAGTAAATCTTTGGCCGTTATCGCCAATTATGGTACGAGACGGAGTGTTTCTTACATCAATAGGGACTCTTCTTCATCGATATCCCTGATATCTAATCGTAATCCTGTTTTCTTTCACACTTTACTTATGCTATAAATATGCGGTGTGCTTGCTACTGTGCTCGAGGGCCGCGAGGACATCCTGTTTCTGCCTCACGTACAGCCTGCCCTTCTTCCAAGGGTTCTGAAGCTGAAGAAGCTTGAAGTCGTCCCTCAGACAACGCTCTCTGGCGCCGATCACGGCGACCAGACAAAAATTCGGTAGCTCGTCGGCCGTGTAAATCGGACCCTCCTGTCCTTTCAGTACCACCGCCATGTTCAGCTGCTTCACCACCAGATTCACAACCTCCCTGGCCGTGGTCCTCGGTGTCACGTGCAATTTCAGGCTGGTTCCCGAAGCCAAGCCAGTCTCGTAGGCCGCGTAAACCTGCAAAAATACGGGACCTTCTGGTTGGTACGATTGCCGAATCAGGACGGATCACACACGAATAGAAAATTGCCGATGCAGTGACATTTAGTTGACAACGCAGCGACAGTACGTTGCTCGACACAGCTGGCTGTTATCGACGGATCAATAACGAATTAATGGAAACAAAGACGATGAAACAAAAACACTCGTTCGGATAAAAGTTAAACGGACACAGAGTACGTGGTGTGCAATGAACTTCATCTAAATCCACACACGAGTTCATCGAATCTCGGGTGCAGGTGTGAACGTGTATTATGTGATTCGAAATCTTTAGTCTGATAAAATGTCATGCTCTACCAGATCAACACGAAAAGCATAATTTGGAAAAGCATAACCGAGCGAAACACAAGCACTGAAGATTTAGCGGTGTTTAGCGGCTTACTCGTAATGTCTGCTACATCGGTCTGCACTAGAAGACCAACAGTGAGCTTGATATTAACTACAATCGGGTTAGACTTGTGTTCCCTACAAGGAAAAATATTATTTAAACTCAACAGGGAGCGGCAGAATCGAAACGAACGTGTTTCTCTAAGAAAGCTTGCGCAAAATATAATCTATCATGTAACAGGAAGCAACTGTAAACAGGAGTTGCAAAATATCGCTAGAACTGTTTCTAATTATGACTTTCGAGTTTGGGTTAGGTTTTCTTGTGACTATAAAGTGTACAGATTGGGTTAAAAATCATAATACTAATATGTCACGTTATTTCTGGTTATACTGCAATTTTTAACCCATCCTATTGGACCTACCCCATCAGTTAGAAAGTTTCATTAATCTCATCTGATTAACAATACGATGGTTATTAAAATGAATCGTTGAATTATTACCTGAAGAATGCCAGGCAAAGGAGCGGGCATCATCGTTGCCTCGTCCTTTTCCTCTTCCAACTGACTCTCAAGGGATCCAGTCGCCATTGCCGCGACACTTGCGGTGGGTTTCGAAGGTTTGCTCTTCGTGTGGCCACTCTTTATGCAAACACTCGAGTTCGGCGTCGAGTACTCGTCGCTACTGAGCGAGTGTAAACTGTCAGAATTGGTGTTGCTGACGCTCAACAGACTGGCGGTGTTTGTCATGGCTGTTGACACGCTGAGAAGCGAGCCACCATAGATCATAGGCTTAATGCTGAGCAAAGGACTGGTGCTCGCCGATGCGGACGTGATCGTGGCCGACCTATTTCTGGGGCTGTGTTTGTATTTCGTTAGGATCAGAGTGTCCTCGGATTTAGAGGGCGGTAACCTGGTGTTTTGCAACGGTACCAGATGATTGTTGCTGCCACCGCTGGTCGCGTTGCTCAAGTTGCTGGTGCTGCTCATCGGCACGGAGGACTTTGGCGGTTCCGAACCGGTCGACACGTTCGAGGTATTGCTGCCCTTGCGAATGTACTGGCCGCTGGGTAATTGTTGCTCGCTTTTACTGAACTCTGTCGTGAGCAGATTCGAGGAGGAGTTTGTCACGTTGGGTCCTGGCCAACTGCCCCGACCCGGACTGGACTTCACGAGTTTCGGATCGCGTGGAGGTAACTGTAGCAAGCTTCTCTTCAGACTGTTGCTGTTACTTTTGTTCCTGTCGAGGCTGAGCAGGTGCTTCATCGAGATTCCGACCGTCTGCGATGTGCCCTGTAATCGCAAGTCACGCAGATGAAAGGTAATGAATTTTGGTAATTCGTAACTATTCTGTACAATCAATCGGCTGTTAACGAAGCAGTTGCTTGACAGCTAATTAGAGTGCTAATCAATACTACGTACGCTTTGTTGCGAAGATCCACGATCCCTAGCAAAGGTGATCACGTCTATCAGCCACCTGGCACCCTTCCACACTGTGTTCACTTGTGACTGAAGATCCTGCAACCTCGCCAATTTATCCTTCGCTACGCTCAATTCCAACGAACTAAAGGCTTCTCTGTGATTGTGTTGGGCTTGCGCCGTGTCAAGTTCCAGGATACAGCTCAGTCTTGAGTATCTGTTGATCACGTCCTTTTGATACGTGTTCAAATGAACCATTTCGAATACTTGAATGGGCAGCGACAGAAGATCGCCCCGTTGAAGGAGTATCTCCCTCGTTCCAGGTACACAACAGGCTGTCTCCGCGGGAGGTACGGCGATCAAGAAGGACACGTCGTGGGTCAGATCGATAACTTCGGCGTCGTACAGTCGATGAACCAAGGAATCTTCAGGATTGATCTCCATGTAATTGAACAATCGTCTCGCGGTGGCAGACACTAATTCGACGAACAATTTCTGTTGCTCGGTGCCTTGCAATTCGTTGGTTACGTTCTCCTTTTCTTCAGAGTCCTTCACCGAACAATCTGACGCGTACAAACGAGTTACCCTCTTCAGATAATCCCATTCCTCCCTGCAGAAAAATTAACGACAAAAATCTATTAAAAGCCTGTAGGAAAACGTTATTTCTTACGAAATGGTACTTACGCGGAAACATGAGGATTATCACGAATTTTACAATGAGGCAAAACGTTGGGTGATTTCGCAGGTACCACCACCTGAATGAGATCCACGCTACTTTGCATCTTCAAATATCCGAGGTAAAGTCCCTTCGATAGTTTAATACTGCTAACTTGATGATAGGTCATCTGTTCTTGTATACTGGCTATTAAAATGTCCGCTACGTTGCTGTCCTCGTGAGGTATGACTTTCTTTGTGACTTTGCTGAGGGGTAACCATCTGCTGTTCAGCACTGAGATCAATTTCGGTGATTTTATGTAATTCACCGTGGAGAACACCAGTGTGCCTTGGATATCTCTGATAGGTTTGTGGTACAACTGTCCAAGATCCTGTATGCACAGTGCTGCCTGTAAGGATCACCAGAAAATGACTTTCCTGACTAATACACGTGTTAAAAAGAACAGATGTACAATTATCTTATCTTGGGAAGACGAACCTGCATTTGTGCAGCTGCCTGCAACAGTTTTATCCTGAAATGGTTCGTCGAGCTGCTGTGGCTCTTCTCCATGTCTTGGCGAAGGGTTTTCACGTCGTCCCAGGTGCAGGCGACCTTCATCAACCAATGAAAATCGTTGTAAATACAGCTAGGATAAGTCTCGTCGACTTCGATCACAGGCAGAAAGTCCTCGTTGGTGACGAGCACCTTGTCCTCGTGGTAGAGCAGGCAGGCGAGGAAAACGCCGCGTCTGAGATTCTTCTGGAACTTACTGGTCGCCGTGAACAGCTGCTTTATCGTCGTCTTCTTCTTGTGATTGCGCCGTTGCACGGCCGGTGTCTCTTGCGTGTACTCCGGTCGTCTGATGTCCGTGAACAGGGTGTTCAATTGTTCCAATCTTCCGGCGAATCTTGGCACTCGGCCATCGATGTCCCTCCAGCCTGTAACGATAATTCTTCGTTTTAAAGAGGTCTATTAATACAATTAATCTGACAAAATCCATCTACAGGCCAAGGCCAGCTCCAAATTTAAGTCCGTTTAAGCGTTCTAAATGAATTCAGACGCGACTCGGATTTATTGGCTCTATGTTTCACACGATTAATTATAAAATTCACAATGATCGTACTGCTCGGTGTGACGTGGGCAGGCGTCGAGTTCCTGAACCTGCTGTAGCCCTTCAAATTGCCAGCAGCAGCTCGAAAGTAATACTTCTGTCCCTGGACGAGATCGTCGATCCTGCATTCCCTCTGTTTCATGTCCAGGACCTCCCTCTCCCCGCAGATCACCGAAAAATCTTCCTTGCTGCTCCACTGTACCTTGAACTTCGTGCAGATCGGAGAATCGTGAGAGTCCGGCTCCTGGAACCTCACCGTCACGGAGTTCGTTCCTGTCACGTCGACCGCCACCAGGAACGGCATATCTGGTGGTCCTGGAGCAACAAATCGATAAGAATTTGATCGTTCGAGATATTTTTGACGCGCGTCGAGGAGACTTACTCGCTTGATCGAATCCAAGAAGCATCTTCCTGAGCGCTCTAGCTCGTCTCTCCCATTGGGCGAGTTGCTTGTCTTCAGCGCTACCACCGCATCCCGTGAGATTGTTGTGCTGCGACGAAAAACTTGATCTATGACTGCTCGGTGGCTCTAACAGGGTGGTCCCTCCGCTACCGGAAGTACTCCCGCCTAACTCCTGAACTCTATGTTCCGCCTCCGACAACAATGAAGCCAAATGACTGCCCAGAGACTCCGGAGACTTGACTGTCGTAATAAAATCAAACGAATTTCTTACGTTATATTCTCCGTCGTGAAAATGAACTTTTCTTAACACTCTGCGCAATAAAAAATACCGGAGATAGAGGAACTGAGCTATTGAATTTATTAGGTTGTTGCGTATCAAATAATTGAACTCGACTTGGGCTTAAGCTCGAATAGTTGAAGTATCAACCATTTTTCACTAAAAATATTAAAGAATTCTTTATATATGAAAAAGTGGTATTTTACGATTCAACGAAATCACGATGCAAACACTGTAATTGTTTTTTTACTGTTGTATTATGAATACAGTTTATTAGATAGTACACGAAATCGTTGAAAGGTCGTCTTGATTGTTAAAAACATCACGAAGGCGAAGAGCAATGAAATTCAGAAGGGAGTAGAAACACGCGTAATCGGAGTGAATTGCAGGAATCAACGTGGTTTGTGAACGTAGAAAAATCATCCGGCTAATTGAACTCGATTCAACTGTTCCCGATGTTTATGAATACAAAATCTACGGGTGAATTCCAGATAGAATAGCCGGTTATGTTTCATTTCACCACAATTGTGTCCACAACCACAGATATCGATTTCCACTTTCTATCGAGACACTCTATCTTCCAGCGGATTATTTTACGACTTTCCATCGGTTTTGCGAGAGAAATACGATTCAGTAAATTAACCAAAGCTCCCGTTAAGAGAGAAGAGAATAAAAACCACGAAAATTTCTATCGGTAGATCTTGATTTCAGATCAATTTCAAGAGCTTAAACGCGAGTATCAATCGTGACTGCTAACCCTTTCGCTCCAGACGTTTAAGGTTTTACCAATATTCAAGAATTTTCAAATTCCCAAATTTTGTTCATTTCTGTCAGAAACATTTATGACTGGATCGAAGGGGTTAAATTTATTCGTGGTTGAAAATTGTACGAAATCTATAAAAAGGAATCTCGAATAAAATTTCATTCTAGTCGGTGAAATGATTTTATCGCTTTGGAGGTTTCAAATTTATTCAATTAGTGGAAGTGAAGCTTCCGATTGATCAAAATTATTTTCTTGAGTTGCGAAGGCAAATGTTATTGAATTTAATTACGCGGCTGGACGAGTTTGATGAACAAAACCAGAACTGAATGTAACGGAGTTACAATGCATGCGGAGTGAAATACTAGCGCGGAATTTAATCGACAAATTATATTTGGCGTACGCGATGCTTTAAAGCTGTCGTTTTAAAGGATGATATCTCTAATTGCAACGAGCGTAAAATCGATACGAGATCCCGCAGTAGTTTCTCGTAACGCGAACGTCAAGGATCGATTAGACCGCAGATGCGATCAAAAACGCCAATCTAATCGCATCCGACCACTGTTACGTAAATTGTGCTCGATACCTGTCGCCTGATCAATTGTGAAAGCATAAATATTCAAATCCTGTTCAATTAGTCCGCTTTCGCACCTTCCAGGCGAAATCTGAGCCTTTTAACACCTCATACCCAATTTTTCTAACTACTACCTTTTCTTTATTATTTCTGTGGACTAACTTCATATATTAAAATTATATTAAATTTTGCTCGAAGGAAAAATTGAACAAATAACAAGTTTTAATTAAAGCAAGCTGAAATTAATAATTCTTTTTATCTCTGAATACTTTTGAATTAAAATAAGTTAAATTATAAACTGCTAACTGAATATTCTCAATCTGAAATTGGCAATTTCGCAAATAACATTTTTATTACAATACACGGGGTCTATATTGGAATTCCATATTTAGTTTGACAATTTTTCACTTTTCTTTTCGGAACGTATGAAATTGCGCCATATGAGATCTTTTTTTTCAAACACCGAGTCTCTCATTGGGGAATTTTCCTTCTATGAACCGAGTCTCGTATTGCGAAAAGCGAATCAACGTTTCGTGCAATTATTTTATGGACAGGTATAGAAAAAAAAAAAAATTGCTGACGTTCTGGACATTCGTTGAGTTTTTTCTGTTTTATTCTTTTTATAAAAACCTGCAGACAATCGGGGAATTTCCGCAACTATTGCTGCACAAAACGAATAGTATCGATTGAAATACTTTCAATTTGTTGGTTTCTGTACGTTGTGTGTCAATTTTTTTTTAAATCAAAATATAATTATGCTTTAACAATTGACGAAACACAGAAATTGATATAATTCAACAATAAATGAAAATTAGAAGGAAAAAAACCAATCTGCTTTTAATCCAGAACCGGTACTATCAAAACGTCTAATAAATATGACTTCTGGTAGACAAAGTATTAATGATGTACTCACATTGGTTGCCTTCCTGTGCACCAAAAGCGACTAGCATTTTTGCAAGTGGCCTATTGTTGCTGAGCACCGCGACATCCAATGGTGACAGACCGTCGCTATTCACGCTAAAAATCAAATAAAAAGATATGTATATTTTCCAAATACTTTATTTAATAAAATTCTTGTATTCAAGAGACAAATTGCAATTCGAGGAAGATTCTGATAGAGAAAAGATTGGCGCTCACGCACGCGGGGATAATTGCCGAAGAACGTTCGCGCCTTTGAACGGAAAAAACAGGATCGCGCCTATTTCCGTCAGGTAATCGGTAGCAATTTCGTTCTTGCATAAACGTGCTTTTGCGAACTGCCATTAGCAAAACGGGGACGAGCAGAGGAGAAGTGGATAAACGGATTATTGTTGCAGCGAATGGACATTCAACGACGATTACGAGACACGTGTTGTATATACAACCGGGGCAACGCAAATCTCGATTTACCGGTTCGTATTATTCCCTCGAATTTCAAAATCGATACCTTTCTGTCTCCCTTTTAACATCGATACACCAAATATTAACTATCGTTTCATGAACGGTGCATAAATTTTCATCAGAGTCCCTTGAAATGAATTTATTGAAAATACAATGGTGAATCTCAGGGTATTAACAACTTTGAAACCAAAAATATTTTCACCAAAAAAAAAAAAAGAACATCTAATTTTCATCCTTTCCCTAGTATAGTTAGTTGGGAAAGTTTGAAAAGTAACGCCGGAACTTTGAAACTCGTGTTTGTACCTCTGTCTCCATCCCCGGCTCCAATATCTTCTTGTTACCACCAACTACTTCTAACAGCTGGATTTTCTCATATTTTCCAACTACTTCTTTTATGCGATGAAGCAACAACGGAAACGACGCGAGATTCACTGGGATCTCCACTTTTGTAAGCAAATTCGCGAAGGAAATGTACCGAAGTTTATTCATACTGGAAAATCGCGAGCAAAATCGAAGCTAATTCAGACACATTGAAAATATTTCTTTTGAAAGCGAAAGAATTTTCTCGCTAATGATTCGAAGGGGAAGATCGAGGGCAAATAAAATGATAATTTAAGCGAATTTCGCCGTGTAATAGAAGGTGGCCGCAGCGTCATCGATGTCATGGAAATATCTACGGTGTCCATCTAGTCGATGAAATCTAATTATCCCAGGGGGAATCGGCTGGTATCCGACGAGCCTTCAGTCAACGATCGATACGATTACAATGTAGAAGCTGTGTAACGTGTCGAAATGCGTATAGGGCTTTGTCTCGAAAGGATCGTCGCATCGAACGCCAATTAACACCCTGGCTAACAGAATCCAGTCAACACCGAATGAACATTTATACCCCTACCGTTGCCCCGACTATTCCATGCTTTTATTACTCCATTCGACGGCTAATAAACCGTGTGTATTAATATTAAACCGGGGCTCATTGGATTCGGGTTTAACGAGCTAACAACTGTGAGTTAATGACAAGGCACGCTCGTAAAAAGCTACCATCCTCTTCTCGAAAAAAGTTTCGTAATAATACGGTATCAGCACCACCGATTCTTACGTAATATCGTACATGGCTAAAATTAAAATCTGTCTCGGTCAAGTTACAGTCGTATTAACTCTCTAAAATGACGCACGAATAAGTTTCCATCTAGATTTTGTCAAGTGTTCGATTACGGGAAGAAAAAAAGGTGGAAGTTCGTTGGGTAATTCATTAAAAATTCGAATCAATGAACTTTTGAGACCGTTACGAAACTTTCAAGTCCAAGCCCGACGTTGTCCAATCCTACGTTAATTGGCTTGTTTTCTGGGACTGCCGAGAAAATTAATTAACAGCCGTAATTAACCTACATTACGACGCGAGGAGATCCACTGTTTGACTAGTCGTTCGTGTTCGAAACCATCGCGAATATGTTTTATCATTTCTACACCATCAGAATTTGTTTTTATTTTCTATTTTTTTTTTTATATCCGTCAAATTGGATTATGGAATTGTGGTTTTCAGCTCACCTGTTCACGTCCACGTCGGTCGATTCTAAAATTGTTCTAGCTTTGTCCAGGTGACCATGTTCCACTGCTACAAATAGTGCTGAAAAATAAAGAAAATAAAAATATTTTAAATGAAATATTGACACTCTTTTTCAGGAAGTTAAAAATCAATCGGCACCCTTGAATACCTGTCACTGTATCCTTTCGAATTGGGAACATTAATTTCTTGTGAAATATAAAGAGGTAAATTTTTAAACTTAAAAGTGATATGAATTGATACTGGAGTGATGGAACTGGGTCGATCGTAATTCGATTTAAATCAACCACTGGTAAAATTAAATTTAAAAATTGGGCCACTAAATTTAATACAACTTCTGATTTCTAAGTGTAGAAATTTAATACAATTTCTAAATTAAACCACGTCCACCATCCGCAGATCGATCTATAAAATCAACGAAAATATCGATGGTAAATAATAAAATTGAACTAAAAAAATACCATGCAGATGTATGTTGAGAGATTGTGCCGATAAGGGATTGATGTGCACCGACGATATACTGTTCGATTGTTGATGGGCTTGTTGTTTTTTCTTGCCAAAACCCTCCAGGAACTCCATCCCTTGCAAAGAGTACAGTTCTGTGTGAACACAAACAACACAAACTAAATAAAACGAAAAAGAACGAAAAAAGGAGGGAAATCAAATGAGAGAACGAGAGATAAATAAAGAAACGTAACCAGGGAGAAGAAACGGACGGTAAAAAGGATTCGAGGACTGTGAATTCTGCGCCGCTTAACAAAGCTTCAGCTCTCGTGTTGAACTTATTATGGTAGCCAACTGTTGCATAATACAGAAGAAAGCAGATATACACGTTTGCCGGATTTGCGACAAATACTTTGCTTTCCCCCCACCCTCTGCGATTTTTAAGCATCAACATGTTCCTCCTACCTGGAGCGAAGTAGTATTTATTCCCCTTGTTTAAGATTTTTCCTTCGCTTCGCTGATCGAGAAATAAAAATTCCGGGTAACACGGAAAAATGAGCTTTGTTTTATAAATGAAACAAGCGAGGGGTGGTTAATCCATATTTTAATAAAGGCACATTAATTTCTGTGAAATAAGAACTTTGTAATTTGTTATCTTCACGAATGGATTTAAAAATTCCCTTCCCTTAAGATTTCCCTTTCTTTCTATAATAATATCTCGCTAATACGAAGAATATTTGAAATATAAAAGCTCATAAGAGGGCAATTTTAAATGAATATTATTTAATGGTAATTGGAAGCCCGTACTTGATCCAGAAGCGGTGGTAACGAGTTGCCTGTCCTGTCCAACGGGCTCGTCCCTCGGATCTTTCATCGACTTCTTTCTGCCGACCGACACCTTATTGCGAAAGCTGCTTCCGCGAGCGTTCGTCCAGAAGTTCGTGATATTGTCCACAGTCCTGATCCTGCAGGACTTGGACGAACAGATGGAAGTCTTTCTAATTTTATCCGACCCTTTCCGCCCCTTCAGATCGTCCTCGCGATGGCAACAGAAATTCGTCCTGTACTCGTTCAGATCCAGACTCCTGCCGAACTCCTCGTCCTCCTGCAGGACGACGTCGTTCACCGACAGACTCCTCCCTTTAGGACTGTTGAACGAAGGACGATTGCTCTTATTGCACTGGAAGCTATCCACCATCCCCTCCAAAAAGGTGTCGCTGACGATTCCTCGTTTGTCTATCTCGTCCACGTAGGACGGTCGTGAATCGACCATCAGGGTTAACATGGAGTCCTGGCAGGACCTCATCGACGACACCTCGTCTTTGCACTCGATTTCGTTCGATATGTGATCAGAATTCTCTGGATCGAACAGGAAACTCGACACGGACGAGTCCAAGGAGCTGTCCAAGTAGAACGTAGGGTTTTCGTAGGACACGTATCCTCCATCGACCCGCGGCACATCCTTCTTGTCCGGAAGGGACATCGTCAAACTTTCCTCGTTGCTTTTCCATCGAAAAATGTGCGCCACTTTCGGCGACAACGGGCCACAGCTTTTCTTCGAAGTTTTATCCGTATCCTTTCGGTTCCTCCTCATTATCCTGTCGGTGAGGCACAATTTATTCTTCAACTCTTTGCTGATCGTGCGAGATTCGAGCTCGTTCAACGAGACCGAGTCCTTGGCCTCGTTGTCGTCGTTCCTCGCGGTATCCTCCAAGCTGCATTCCGTATTGGTGACAGGACACGAGGAGGATTCCTCCGTCGAGGACGATTTGTTGCGTGGCGTCTTCGAGCGTTGATCGCGCACCGCGACAGGAGACAAATCGAAGCCTGAGTTTCGATTTAAACGCAGATTCGCGTGACTCTTCAGCTTCGACATCAGCTTCATCGAGGCTCGAAAGGATCTCGACCTCTTCAGGGTCGACATCCTGCTGTCGCCCGAAGACCGCCTTGAGAGCAATTCCATCTGAGGACTGGATCTGGACGATTTGCGAAATTTCATCTGGAGGATCCTTTGATTTTCGACGTCGAACACTTCTTACCTCTCGGAAATTTTGTTATTGTCCTTTTAAATTGCAACTCGGAATATCCTTTGATCTTGTTTCAAACATTTAATTGGATTTTCACATCAAATTCCGTGCTTCTCATTCAAAGTTTCCTTATTATCCTTCTAAATTACACTCGGAATGTCCTTTGTCTCTGTTTTAAACATCGAATTTAATTTCCGCGTTAAACGCTACATTGTACTTTGAAAATGTTGTTATTAACCTTCCAAGGTACAGTCAGCGAATCCTTTGATTGCTTAAAGCGCTTAATTTAATCTTGATATTAAATACTGCGCTTCCTTCTGACAATTTTATTATTATCCTTCTCGGCTACTCTCGAAACATCCTTTGGTTCCGTTTGAAACGTTCAATTTGATTTTGGCACCGAACACATTGTTTTCTTCGACGAAATTCTTCTTATCGTCCTTCAAGATTACGCTTGGCATAACTTTTAAGTCCGCCACAAATATTTTAGCGGATCCTGGCACCAAATCCTCCGTTTCCTTTTCAAAATTTATTACTACTATCCTTCCAAGTTACACTTAACATATCCTTTGGTTCCGTTCGAAAACATTCAATTCGATTTTGGCATCGAACGCTTCGGTGTCCTCCAAAAATTCTCCTTCTAAATTGCACTCGGAATAAAAATTCTGGTAAAACGTATTCAAATGGATAAAATCTTTGATCTTACATACAGGTACGCGCGTATATACTTAGTTCTTTGGCAAAGGAATGATTTCGGGCGTGTGCGTCCCCCGGGACTGTTTTAGGCACTTGTTTGGTTCGATCGAGCTGAAACAACGACGGGTTTGTCAGACGGATAAAGATTCAACGATCGTCTCGATTCTCTCGGTCGGAAAACACGACGAGCGTCTTTCGGTTAATTAACAACACATCACGTGCCGATGTACTCGGTTACTCAACAAGGTTACCAGCTTTCTTTCGAGCAAAATCGTTAATAACGTACGACACGTGCCAACCGTGCGCGTTCTTGCAGGATGATGAGAAACGACGAGAATATCGAGAACGAGATCACTGCACATCGATAACACGGATTACGTTTTAAGATATTCTGTCACGACTGCTAATTCTGAACCGACGGTGGTCTTTGAACTGTTTAATTACTCGAAGGATCCAAGGGCCATCGTTAACTCTTCAAATTTATAATTTTATCTGCAGCACGACATAGTACGTTATACTTATCGTAAATCTTCGAGTATCTAATAAAATTAATTCCCTATTGAATTGAATTATTCAAGACTCAGGAGGACTGTTTGACTTTAAAAATTGACAGATTTTTAAGTTCCAAAATACATTTTTCTATCGTTTGAAAAGAAATCTTGGTCCAATTGAAACCGATAATATAAATCACGCTGCACAGGATCACCACCTTCCACTACCGTAATTCCCTCTTATTCCTAATACCATTTCGAGGCGATAGCAGTCCTCGAGCTATCGAATTGTTGAATTATTCAAGAATATCTGAAAGCACGTCCCGAGAAAACGTAAATCCACTGTTTCGAACCTCGAAATGCCACCACTTGGTACCAGGATGATAAAAGATTCAAAATCTTAGGAAAAGAGCTCGAAGAAATTGAAACTGATTACACAAACTCTGTAATTCTTTTTCTCCCTTTTTAAAGACTAATAGCGATCCTTAATACCATCGAACCGTTGAATTATTCACCAAAATCCATGATAAAACTGCACATTGCACAAGAACCATGTACTTTTAACGATATTGCATGGATGAAGAAATTCACAAGTTTGAAGACAGGAAATAATGTCGAAGAAGTCGAAACTCAACGTCGAAACAGAAAGCTGGTGAAATTGCTGGGTGTCGTCGGTGGCTTCTGGAAGCCGAATGAAACGATTTTATTATTTACTTAGGACACAGCACCCGGACAATTCCAGTGCGCCAGCCCACAATTGACCATTTACGAAGAAGTGGCCTGAACACGTCGCCTCTTCCTCCTCGAGACAAGCGTGACAATTTGTTAGACCAATCAAACTTATTGCCAGCGTCCGTGGCCGTTGCTGGATCAAGCAAGATCGAGGGCATTGTATCGAGAGATCGAGATGAAACCGGTGTCGAGTGGAAGGTAAATATCGACTCGATTTGTCGCTAAAAGCGAGATCGATTTCGTGATTTACTCTGTTACCGACGAAACACCCGGCTTCTCGATTGTTTCCTCGATGGAGTCACTGTCAATCTCGAACGTTCAAATTGTGCTGTCCACGTAATAGTTACGACATGAAACCCGCAGAATTCTTATGGTCTACAGTAAAGGGAAGTATCAGGTAATGTACCATAATCATAAAGCAGTGGTCGAGGGGAAAAGCTTCTTAAAGTGTGGTATCACGATGAAGAAATGACAAAATTATTGTAAAATACTGTCATACAGGCAACTAAATCTTCGATCTCCACGTTTTTCTACAAAATTATTTATAAACCATACTGAAGGTCGATCACTAATAAATTCTATTATTATAAATTTTAATTTTAACCTCGAGTTTCCATAAAAAGAGAATTGAATCATTTTGAGTAGATTTATTTGAACCACCTCTTCCGAGATATTACCAAGGCTGTCTAAGAACACATAAAGTGAACAGTTATGCATATATCGCGAACATTTTCTGCGGATATGGAATCGCAAAAGGGGCGGAGGTATTTGCATAGGCAACTCGAAAGATTTACCATAATACGGAAGGAAGTTGACGGAAATGTACGGATACCGAGCAGCAGGGAAAAGGGCAAGGCGCGTAAAACGAAGTTTCTAAAGAACAGATCTCACCGACAGGATGAAATAAGAATTTTCCTTTCTCTTAAACGAATTAAACAATTCGTCAAAAAGGAGCGTGCTTCACTATCGTCAGTCGGAAGCGTTCAGCGAGGAAATCGGGACTTTCTGGAAATATAAACGACGATCAGATCTAATTATCGAGGGGAAGCTTTATCGTGAGGCAAACAGAAAGTTCGAAAACAAAAAAGGTGAAAAAATCGATGAGGGAACACAGGTGAGCAATTAGTACACTTCGTCGCTTGTAACGACCAGGAACAATGAGTGCAAGTCAAACAAAACCAGAGAAATGATATTATAATATCTGGACGATTAGATAAATCGGCGAGCAGATGGTCGAAATTAGCGTTCGATAATGCGAATATCGAATAAAATGGAAATTCGTAGCGCGATACCGAAGGGAACACTTTCACGCACTCGAATCGATCAGGAAGAATACGACCAACCCTTTTTCATACAGATGGACTTCGTTAAAAGTTAACGAGCCAATTACGGGCCGTCCGATTGATAATGGGATAATTAAAGTACGAGGTAAGTAGATTCGTCGTAGATTCGCTTCAGTATTGATTTCTGAAGCTGGACAAATTATATTGTTCCAAGAAAAAGTACATAGATAATTAAACAATTCAGAAATTTAATTAAAGTGTACAGAGTATACTACGTAAATCTGTAAATTTTCTTGTTGAAAAATTAATTAGAAAAATTGTTTACTTTTCAACTGATGGTCTGCAATTAACGTTAAGAACGGTACTTGAATACTCTCATCGATATTTAAGATCTAAAAGACGAAACAGACCAGAGACTGCGCTAATAATCGCTAACGATGCTTCCGTTTCCCCTTTCTTCTTCCTGATCTCTGTCTCACGATTGTTATCGTCCAGATAACATCGGCTGCACGGTGAAATTTCCAGCAAAATTTAAGATAATAGCAAGAATCTCTTTTACGGATATAAATTCCTCCTTACTTTTACTCTCGACAATGTATAATAAAAAGTTATGAATTCTACGAAAGTTGCGGTCATTAAAGTGTTAATTAGAGAAGCTAGTCGACGCTGATAATAAGCGGTAATGTAGTAATAATAGCGGCATACGTGTGCCAATGTTTCTGGATAAATCAATGGCTCAATTTGCATTAATTTAATGAACATAGGATGGGATCAATTACGAGACCTATCATACTTTATATGAAAATTCTAATCGTATTAATGACAGCAACATTTGCTTTGCGATATTTTCAAGTACGTCGAGGGGGAAATTTGCAGTACCCAGTTTGGCGATTACAGGAAAATTTAATTAGGGTACCTAAGCGAAATTTTCTAATAATAGTGATACATTAATAATGGATGCATTCGTTTCGCGTTGTTTTTAAATAAACCGTCGTGAAAATTGGCGATAGCTGATTAATTAGAGAAAAACGTTAACTAGGGTAGCCAGCCTACTCTCGGTGAAAATTCTAATTACGGCAATTTTACGCCAGATAAATCGAGTTAATAATCGCCCTAACAATAGGCGATGGTGGCGTTCGTTCGATTCGAGCGTTAACTGGAGAACCAGGTCCAACCCCCCTAGAAAAAATCGTTGTTACGTCAACGCTTATCAGGAAGGAGAAGCAGAAAAAAAAAGGGAACGATAGAAAGGTGGCTAGAGTTTCGAAACATCGGCTTGGCACCAATCCAACGATATTACTTTCCTCCGGGGTCGAATTAGATTAGAACTTTTACTACTTCCTCGAACAACGTTCTCGAAGAACTCTTCGCGGCCATTAAGAGAACGCCAACGAAAGTGGATTACATTAGAGAAAATTGCAGCTCGTTCGAGCAGCTCGAACGGCAGATGAATAAATCTGTCGGCAGAACGGTTGCACGCGACCGGTGTACGCGTTTTAAAAGCGACCAGGAATCACGGCTTTAGAAAATCGTAATCGCGGATTACGGTGAAAACGATCGAGATAACCGAAGGTAACGAACCGTTGATCGCCGATCGTTGAAGGAAACGACACGAAACAGCCAACAAACGAGTCGGGCCCCGTTCGACTGTTTTTCATTCTTTATTTCATTCGCGAACGCGGACGCTCTGTCAGCGATGCAGAAATCCTGAAGAAAACTGATTCTACACTCTAACGGGGCCTCTTTTACGCTGTCTGCTTGTCTCGATATCGAACGAAAAAGAACAAAAAACGACGATCCGTTGCTGCTCCCCGATAAGTGTCTCGAGCGAATATAACCGGTGTTACTTGATCGAACCTGATCGTTACATATACACGCGTACAATTATCCTTTTTCATTACACGAAACCAGCTTTTCAAGAATATTACTATGGGTAATACAGGTGATAAGAGCGCTCTTAAACAGAAGTTAACCAAAGTTAACTTTAGCGCCGATTTAAAAACATTAAGGTTCGTTTTATTGCACGATATCGGCTTACTGCATGTTAACCGATTTTGGAATGTGGAAAGTCTGACGTAATTTCATCACATAAAAGTATTGCGAAATGGCGCCTACGGCGTATCAGTTTAAAGCTTAAGCTTCGATCAAAACGACTACATGAAGGGTTTATTAATATTCTTACTACGAAACGATCCAATCTTTATTGGAACATTAGATAACTGCGAATTGATTCGTGGCTCGTTTCAGTGGAAACTCAGTCACTTTGCATTGAGAATGTTAAAGAAACCTTTATGCTCTCGTTTTCAGTAAACTTTCACCTTTAAACTGATACGCTATAAGTGATATTTTGAGGTACTTTTATGTCATGAAATTGGGTTAAAAGAAAAACTTAATATGGGATCTACCTCAGCTCCGTGACAATTAAAAATGTCCGATACATTTTCAATTTATTTTCTCACTTTTAAACCACCTCCTATCTTTTCCTTTCCCCTTTGTGTCTACACCGCAGCTTACCTGTCAGCTCTTTCTCTCTATATATAAATTCCAGTTTAACGAAGAAAGCTGGAGCACAGAGAACTGGAAAAGAGCAGTCCGTACAAATAGCAATTAAAATCGTTCGTCTGCCTTTTGTCAACCGCTCGTTATTTACTCCCTTTTATGACGTCGTCCTCGTTATCTGCTCGATAAACAACAATCTACTTCCTTCCTTCTCCTGGTATTGTTAATACATCGTTGTTCCGTGACGAAACACGTCCCTGTTGCAAAGCCACGTACCGTGGAATTAATGAATCGGTGAGAAAAACGGGCCGGAAGGTGTTCGAAATGAACAACCATCGGCATCGATCAGGATCCTGTGTTACTTTCGAGCCAAGACCTCGATTAAAATATTCGATACGGCTACCGAACGAGAAAGACAATCTATCGCCGTTACAACGAACCCTTTATAGATTGCCGATAAGCAGATTTTATATCGATCGAAGGCTATCGTACACCGTACGCCACCGTAAACTTTGACTTATAAAATAACCTCAGCAGACGAAACTGAAGCGTAACAAGCGGCTATTCTGTCTGCAACTGGAAGAACTATAGTTTCAATCAATATTCTCGATAGGAACTATGGCGTTGCAAGAAAAGTAGGCTAATTGGAAGCCAGAACCACCTCATCTCATGGAAACGAGCGTATCCTTTGGAGACTTTGTGCTTCTTATCGAGGCTCTAGCTGCGATAAACTGCAATCTACCGGCCTTCCGGCTTGCGGACTACGGTTCTTTGACATCAGCTAACGCCTCTTTCCGCTCGACAAATGTTTCGAACTCGTTCAAGAGGCTCGTTTCAGAGGATCTCGAACGAGGATCCGAAATGCAAGAGGCTGCAGTCGACGAAGAAATATACTTGCTTTGAGTTCCCGATGTAACCTTGGGCATCGAATAAATTTCAGAAACCCGTTGGATAGAATTTTCAACAATGAATCATGAAAAATTAACGACTGGATCGAAACAAGTTCCAGACACGATGCGAGATACGGCGAAGAGAAAGGATACGGAGGAGAAAAAGATAATAATTATTGAGAAAATGCCTGAAACTGGTAGGAAAACGTCCATGAGCGATCTACTTATGGTTATGCAACCTTCCATGCATGGAGGTTCACCTCGCAAGGACGCACGTGTGTACCGTTCACCACCGTTCGAATACCATCGATAGCTTGTCAATTGTTGCAGTTTAAATGACGACCGTCGTGTTTTCCAGCAGAGAAAGAATTTCCCGATAACAATCATTTTTGTCGTATTGTTCATGTACGAATAGGGATACAAGTTACTTCATTTAAGTCCAAAGATTGAAAGAAATTACGATGGTAAAAATGATTGTCCATATTACAAATTAACATATAAAAATTATTACCTGTATGTTCAATCTTCATTTGGAACCTACGATGGTCCCGTTTGTACATTAACAATAAATATATTCCTTTAATTTTATTACTTTAATTCATTTCCATCGTAATCACCATTCGATATGGTATGAAAGATAATAAATTTTGTATGATTCTTTTGAAATACTACTTGTCGAGAAATATCCCGCGCAAATTTTGAATGTATGTCGGTCGAGCAGAAACGATCGATCCGTGGTGCGTTACCGACCGAGCGTTCGATTGTTTGGAGGCAACCGCGTCCCCTGTTCGAAACTTAACCTGTCTGTCACAGTTCTCGCGATAAATTCGTTGTGTTGCGAACGCCAACTTAAAACTTTCTTACAACAGCTCGCCCACCAACGTTTCTCCACAATGCGGTTAGTTTTCACAACGTCGTGCAGCAATTTCTTCATCGAACCTCTCCATGTCCTTCGTGTTTCTTGTCGTACTTAACGGGCAAGCATTATATTCACTCATTTCTTCCTCTTCGAGAAACTATTCACAATTTACACTAGCACACACTGTCAACGACTGTTCGACGTTGAACCGAGACACGTTTAAGCAAAAAACAGATCACATTTTCCCGTTGTTTCGCGAATATTTGTCGGCACGAATTTTCACAGGTAAAACACACGAGACGTGCAGACAGCAGCGACAGCGATGTGGCATTGCTGGCGGGTACACATGGAACGCGACCCTCGGCCGTGTGGCCGAGCAAACAGCTGCCGTCTACCCCCACCAACTGGACGCCCCCGTCCCATCGTTCCATTGCTCCCCGTTTTGACCCCTACCCTACCCCCCTCTGGCACACCTTTTTATCAATGAGACTTACTAACTTTTGATTAGCCCGTCATTTTTTGCCATTTAATACGCGACATTTCCTAATTGACCGTTGGCCTAACCTTAATAATTATTGTAATGACGAGTAGCACTCTACTACCATTCGCAACGATTGCATTAATTAATAACAGTAATTGCGTTCGTTTCGTATATTTGTAAATTGAATTCTAAAATAATTTTAATCATCAAAGTAACAGAAAGTGACCCTCTAATAATAGTAATGATATAAAGTACTGGCATAGGTAAGTTAAGGGACTTAATTAAAAGTGCCGGTCCTAATTAATTCAGCGCATTTAATTTCGCCAATCGATGCACGTTCGTTTCGCGTGTTAATTAAACAGCAATGAATCGACATGAATTTATCGAGAAAAATTTCATCACCAGAACCTGCAATATTTTCAGCGTCAATATTTGAACAAAGCCTTCGGGCGTTTGCTGTTCTTCGATTGAACATCTGTTTCTTGTATTCCTACGCCTGGATATATCTAATACCATCCCTTTGTTGATAAATTTAATTAACGACAGGGATTGATTCTTTTCATTTTATCCGCGCGATAAATCTCTTTGGGATCATCAGACAGGTTTTACCGAAAGTCAAAAAGTCAACGGCAAAATTCAGGTAATTTTTCTTTCGAATCCCTAAAAAGTGATAGCGAAGAATGTGGAATGTGCAGAACGATTGTGGGCAGGTATACGAAAGTGTAAAAGCCAGGTATGGAGCGCACGTTTCCGGTGGCTCGAGAAACACGTGGGTATCCGAGATTTTTAAAGGAAACCACTCTCGCATTTTAATATCGTAACTATTCTTTCATATTCAGGGGAAAAAACGAGCCTGGAACGTGGACATTTTTAATCCTCGAGGAAGAAAATGCAAATGCATCGATTTTTTCCATTGTTTAACAGCGTTCCTTTGTCGTCTTGCTTCTTCATTTTCTACACTTGGAATTTTATAACGACTTTGGGAGTCGGTCTGATAAATTGAAACTACAATGAACAAAGAAAATCGCTGTGTACTCGTTTAATTCTTATCAAAGTTGTAAGTGTCTTGAAACAACATTACGAATGAAAAGCAGGAGGGTTAAGGGAAAGTAGACGGTCCTCTCGTTAAGTGAAACTCCGCGAGAAAAGGCGTCCATTGTTCAATGAGAATTTAATTTCCACTCTTTTGGACGCGCCAAGAACAATGCACTTTTGTTCCCGCCAAAGAGAATGCATCGTCTCGAATGAATCTCCATGATGATTATAATCGAAAAGAAAACCACTATTCACCAGAAGTATTTTGCTCATCTTTATCCTGAGAAAATCGATCCTAATAAGCCTCTATCATTTTTCAATTATTACATTTAACTTCCAGTTGTTTACTTTGTATTACCTTTGTACTACCAAAGAACCACCTATAATTTACTAAAAATTTATATTTTAATAATCCCTACGACGGCGATAAAAATCTTGTTAAACGTTACACGAATTGTACAGTAACTAGTTGCTCTATAAATTGAATAGCGTTAAAATTAATTTGAAAGGTTTACGTGGAAACGTTCCGTAACTCAAGTACAATTAAGAGAAAACGCAATTGGTGGGCCGAAAGATCCGTTTTCCAGTTTCTCATTAAGAAGACGAATCGTTCGGGAGACTTGTAATTAGTCGACCACAGTGCACACCATTAATTGTCACCAATCTCGATCCCTCAGAAATTATTTATTCTATGGTCGCAAAAAGTCTGTACCGGGGATCAACGGGAGGTAGTCTTGAGGGAAACGAAACGCGAAAATTGTTCGAAGGTCGATAAAACCTCGAAGAACAACGGGATTTAATGAAAAGTTCACTGATTCGTGAAGCCTTCCTTTGTCGCGCATCATTTAGGATGCATTTTTAAATGCGCTCTAATGCAACTCTCGCAAGGAAATATAATTAACCCATTTCGCAGTGTGAGCCTCATTTAGGGAGTTAAGAATATCTCAATCTCGATGGAAGATCAATTAATAAAATTTTGTACACGATTCACAATCCATATTATATTTAAATAAAATGTTCAAAAAATAGGGATTTAATTGTTCTTCCACCCACGTACGAGTAACGTCAAAATACAGTATTAATTTTTGAGAAATCATGGAGTGAAATCAATTTACCGTAATGAAAGTGGCGCGTGAAGTTCGATTAAAATAATAAAAAGCGAATTCCTGGAAAATCCCATTTCATTGTTCACAGTTATAAATTACATAACGGTTCCGTATTTAGTCGGCATTCGGATTTCAATGATTTAATCGAAAATACGTTCGAACGCGAGAAAGATTCGATTAATCGCGAAATATAAATGATATAAAACCCGGCGGTGATACATTTTTGCTTGACATCGTTTGAAATTTTAAACGATATTATTGTATCCGCGATAAAGCGAACGCGTAACGCGACACAGGCGAACGTGTTCTTTGTCTCTTTTCATCAATTAGAGGAAATGGTAGCAATTAAAATTGGTACGGCGAAAAACGGTTCAAAAGAACGGGGCAGGAAACGCGAGAGGACGTGACGAGTGTACCAGTTCGATTTACGAAATACGTGTCTCAAAAGAGCAAAGAAACAAACGATCCTGCGAACGAATTATAGTTTCGTTGACACGAGTGTTGTACGTGGTATTTCATCCCCCGAAGCGCAATTGCAGAAGCAGAATAAACAATTAATAATGGAACAAAGGGAACTGAATGCTTAATTGCTGTTAAAGTGGAAAAACTAAATAAGCGATGGATGGAAAATGAATTAGCATGAACAAAAGTTCTTGAGAAAGTTTCTAGTTTAAAATCTGGATACTCGAATCATTGAAAATTGGTTTGTTTAAACGAGAATTATAACACACGAATCAAAATCAGAAATACGATTGAAACACAGTCGAGCTAATTGCCTGCATAACCATTCGCGACAATTTGGTAAACTAATAGTCCGGTTTAATTAATCTGCGTAATTGGAAATGACCACAAGCAAATACGATTAATCCGTCAGACTGAAACGATTAATCGTATCAAGATTTGTTGAATATTTTTTGAAATTCTGAAACGATTTTCATCTATCACACAGTCGATGTTCAATTAAAATTTCTTATTCTGTTTCAATCAAAATCTATAAGGGAAAATGCCCCGATCTCCTCGAAACACCATCACCTCATTACGACGAAGGCGAAGCCGGTACTTTAACATGTTAACTGCCACGAAATCTAATTACACTATAAGTATCGTTCATTACACGAACGATTTCAGCATGGAAACTTTAACTCAACGAAAAATCGAATCTTCCTCGTTCGTTGGGTGTTCATTAACATTTCCATGGGAGAGTAAACTTCTCACGGTGAATCTTTACCAACCGCCCACAAATTTTAAACAGGATACCACAATTAATATTGAAAATAGGAAAAGTTTTCCGAGTTCCTAAACATTTAATAATTTCAAGTTTCATTATATTTATACAGAAGGTAAAAGGGCTTGAATTTTAATACGGAGGAGATTAATATAACAAACGAGTTTATCTAAAGAATCTGGAACGAAGGGCCAGGAATCGCTGAAGAATTCCAGAAAAACGAAGTCGATGAAAAATAAATGAAGGTGCAGATCGATAGACGAAGAAAGGAAGGTAAGGGATGATGGACGAAAGAGGATAATGCATTTTTTTTGCATCCAAAATGTTATTACACAGTCGTGACCGGACGAGCTTTTCGTCGGATTCATATTTCCAGAATGAAATACGATATGGTTTCGTTTGGAATCACTTGGAAAAATCTCGTAAAAGTCAGCACGGTGGAAAATTAACGAATCAACGAAAACACGTTGCACGTGCTATTTTTCCTCGAATATTTGAGGGAAGTTGATCCGTAAAATAATATACGGCCTGTTGTTCCACCAGATGATAAAACTTTAATGCACCCCCAGGCTTTAAATTTAAATACAAGTCTCTAGTATAATACAATTAATTATCATAATACAATTATTTATCATTTGAGGTACATTAATCAAATTAAAAATGTTCACATCCTAACGTGACACCTTAATAATATTTCTCGCTAAGGGTTGAAATGGAATTAAATTGGTTATTTGAGAAACCAACCTTTATTCCTAATATATTTATTAAATAATTATTATACACCATTATCCCAACGTTACATCGACCACTCAAAGACTCAACAACGTCCTTAATTTGCAGTGTGGATGATTTAATTAAATCCGTCCAATAATTCCAATTTCAAAGCAGAATGTTGTTAATAAAACAGCTTCTGTTTCATTGTCCCAGAAAATTGTTCAAATTCCGCTTCCAAGCACAATCAAAAATGTCCGAATTAAACAACGTTCAATGGATATTTCCATAACTGATTCAACAACGAATAATCGAAAAGTCAACGCAATTTCCCTCTGCCTGTACAAACGTGAAACTTTTCGAGTGGCATCGTTACGAACGCGAACGTTCAATGGCGAATTTGTTATCAGATAAACAGGCATTTTTTCCAGGAACAGGAGATGTTCGTAATATTATCGCGACTCGAAAATTTACATGATGCATACGCGGTTGCAATTGCTCTCGCAACAACGCGGACGTTGCAGGATCAACCGAGACGAAAACTTTCGGTATAGCACCCGAAACTCGCCCAATAACTTTGTTCCCGTTTTCATTAGAGTTTTCAATGAATCTAGCGAGTTCCCTTTTGCAACGAAATACACAAAAAAAAAAGAAAGGGAACGATTTTCCAGCCGACTGCCAACAGTTCGTGTCCCGTTAACGAAATCGTGTAAACTTTTCTTGTTATGGGAAACGTTACAAGATTTTCGAGCCCTATTCATCTGCTGGCCAAACAAAGAAATGGAAAGAGTTTTAACTCGGATTGCGTTATCAGGCCACGTAAAAGTTCCAATCGTTTACGAATTGCGCTGAAATTGCATTTCTACGTTGAAATATCGAAGTTGAAGCCCCGGATAAAAAAGTTGTTAGTATTTTTAATGGTTCAAGAGGTAAAAACTTTGGCCCTTTGTTGGGTACTCGAAGTTGCGGAAGGTGGAAACAACGATTGTAATGGTACCAATTTGCTCGTTATAATTAACACATTAATTAACAAAGTTGTTGATATCAAATGAAATGCAATATCGAGTGCAAGGGTTTGATATTCCGCCCGCGAGTTTGCACAAAATCGAAACTGAACCACAGTAGTGTTAATGCTACGTTCCGCATTGAAACGATCTTTCGTTGCGTAATTTCGTGTGCATATATACACGTTGCAGGTTTCGATAGAGGGAACGTGTATATTAGATTTTATGTTTGATCTGATATTCATCTGTCAGAAGCAACGAATAACACGAATCGAAAAGATTCGAAGAACCTTTCGTTATCGAGTCACTGAATTTCATTTTGGAACATTTTTTGAAAAACTGTTATGTAATGGAACGAAGTGTTATTGTTTTTAATTCGTTTCTAGAGGAATGTGTCAAATAGAAAGCAGCAAGTGGCACGTAACAGATGCAGCAACAAGATCGCATGCGCTACATTCACCTGTGATGTACGGTGTACTTTGTAATCGACAATGCGGAAACGAATAGCCGTGGAAGCTTTATCGACCAGGTCACACATGTCGTGGACACACCTACGTTTTGATGACGATCGTTCTATAATACGTTAGCTTGAAAATCATTACCAAACGTCAATGGATCATTGTCCTAAACATCCACGAAGCTCACGTGTGAATACAGCAATAAACATTGAACGGCCATTATGCAGGTACGCGTGAAATGGACAGAAGTCATTGAAGTCACCGGATTATTTGTGCGTTAAAAGCTTTTGACTGGATTTTCGATTTAAGATATTAATTATTGAAGATTTTCAATCATTGACTCTAAATACTTTTATTACAAGACTGATAGGAATGAAAAATTTGGTACACGAATCTAAAAGTGTAGATTCCTCGAATCTATTCGATAGGTTTATTAAAATGCTAATTATCATTGTCTGATCACCGTTTCGTGGAACGTATCACGCACATAATGACGCAGTGAAGAGCCACGTAATACACATTCTTATGGGAGTGCAGTTTTGATTCATTCGCATTATACAGTTATTATCATGCCGCGTTATACCCGGCATAATAAAGTCCTTCACGAACGGAATTCCTCATTGTCGTTCTCTTATTGCGTCTCCCCGGTGTCTATATCGTATCTATAGCTCTTAACAATTTCCACGCTTCAATCATTTCACTATCAAAAATTTCCTATTCTTTCACATATCACCCACCATTAAGGTCTCCAATCGCAATAATACTAAAATTAAAGTTTCACTTTTATTCAGTACTAAAGTATGGGTGTTCAAATTGGTATTCGATGACAAGGTTTGTTTAAAACGTTACAAATTTGCATGCAACACAGCTACATTGATAAAAGTCGTTAGGATCCAACAAATCCCTTGATTGAAAAAAAAGGTGATGATTGTGAACGTTGTCACAGGACAATTTATAAGAATTGACCGATCGTGACAAGCATAAACGCAAGTCGATTCCGTTGTAAACATTCAGTCCACGAAGCTATTCGAAATTTGCATCAATTTTTTATTTTTCATGACGAGACTGCAAATCGTAATTTGCATCTTTATTAAAAATCGGATTCTCCTACTGAGGTGACAATTAACTATTCAAAATGCTAATGCCATTAAAAACCATTACTTTTCCTTCTATTAAGAACTGTAGCTTCTAATTTAAATGTTAATCAACAGTCTAAAATTCTTTATTTTCCTGCAAGAGTTCGTTCATAAAATAATGTCACATTTTACCTGTCTGTGTCAGAAATTATATCTTTCTATACAAGTGGCAATAAATGGCCTAAAATCGTCATCCCTGGCTCGCTATAAAAATGTTATATCGACAATTAAATCCACGACCTTCGAGGTTTTTTTTGTTCTTTTTTTTTGTAAAATAAATATAAAAAAATGTATCCACGAAACGCTAATGTCGCAAACGAAGCTTGCCTACGTCAATGTTGCGTTTCGCTAAATCTTTTTTCGAACTCTGACGGTCAACATAATTTTTTATCGTTAAAAGACTTTTATCGTCGGTTTTTTTTGTTCCAAGAGTATTATCGAACGTCAGTCAACAATTCCACTCACCAGGTCTCGTAATCCATTGTCATTCTCCCACGCATTAAATCTCGCCTCCATCTGTCTGGTTTGTCCGATTCTTCATGATGTTCGATGACGATCCGATATCGAACGTACGCGTTCGATTGAATCTAACCCTTTCGTAATCGACACATAATCCCCACTTTAATTATTTTTTTTTTTAATTATAGTCACGGGTCTTTGTCTTCGAATTGTGAGTGTCTCGTTTTTGAACAAACGACGGATTTGCGAATACTCGATAGACCTTGATCGCGAAAGAAATAACGAGAGCGTTAATAGAATCGAAAATAGGTCTTTACGACAGCGAGGAAGGACAACGACTGAAAGGAAGGCTTTGCAACAGATGCACAGGACTGCTAGGCAACTGGGCATGACACCAGGGCAGGTGAGTTCGAATTTCGTTAAAACTCAGGGCCGTATACCTACGAGGAATAATCGTTTGCTTACAACAACCTATTTTCAATTTTTTATAATTGTAGAAAAAAATCCTTCAATCCTTATAACTCGTTACAATTTATTTGGCAAGTTTTTAAAATGCAATGTTTCAAAATTTTAATAAACCATAAAAACTAAATTCGAATGCTTTGCCAACTAATCACACCGTCAAAGGTATTAAGTTTTTACGATGGTTATTTATAAGAATGTTTAAATTTCACTTAACGCGGAATGGCTGTTCCCTAGATTGTTCGTCGTGGGATTAAAAGAAACTGGTGTGAATTACCGTGCGTCTGATTGTTAAAAAGAGGAAGAAAGAGCGGTATCCCGAAGGCCACCTGTTTCTCAGCTCATCAGCTACAGGGTGAACTTTTCGCACGTCAAAGGAAACTTCCAACTCCTTGAGTCCGCCTTCCTCGGCGCTATCTATCCGGGATAACAACGATCGAACGTTGTTAAGAAGTTCCTGCATCCTGGGGGAGCCGTATAATCGACGTTGGTCAAATCTACAGAGATAGTTACACGAAATAAGAAAATAAACTTTCCCTTGTCTACGAATCCCCGCGTATTTTCTCACCAAACACGATCCTAAGTTTTTCCGATAGTTTTCGTCCAACGAAAAATTCTTTCCTTCCTTGATCGAGCGTGTAGCAAATGTTCAAACGAAATCTAATTCCAAAGACAAATATCTGCGACGAATTCCTCGTTTATACATCAAATTGGGTAAACGTTTAATTTTTGCAATTTCTAATTTCCTGTCTTTCGTTGTCCAATCGAATCTATCAAATATTTATTATAGATCTTGAAATTTTTCACGTACAATTCGAGAGGTTTTAAAATTGTGAGAGAAACGAAGCTGGTAGTAATTTTTTGAAAAGAGGGAACGTGAAATTTTGTAGGATACCCTGTATGTCGATACCTGTGTTACAGGTGCCGCCCTTTTCCGGACTGTTTTTCTTCGTGTCTGAGACAGGAAGAAGGGTGAACGGTGGCCTGCCAACGGACAATTTGGGCCCGACTATACACACGAGTAATTTAATGCAAAATATCAAGGGGATGAAGGATTATGGGAACGCGCGATCCATAAATAATGCTCAGCCGCTTATCTGCATGAACAATGACGCGAAAAACCAAAGTGTCCAACGAGGCTGGAAAATAGGAAAATTGTAGGATGCATCCGCTACGGGATTTTAGTCCATCGATAGAGTAAAATTTTGAATCTGATCGTGAGAGTACCAATTTTGAACGAATCACGTAATTGTAATTAATCCTCGTGAAACGTGACACACTTTCGGGATTAAATTTCTATTTACTTTGACGGTACCAATTTGTAGAATATCTTACATTTCCGGTTAATAGCACCTGCAAAATTTCGCTCACAGAAAGCGGTGCATTTGAGATACCTTTTCCAATATAGCCGCACGCAAATTTAATATAAATGACCTATTTAACGTAGAAGGTACGTTCGTGTTTAAATGGGTACGTCTATTTAGAAATTTAGTCTTCAAGCTTTAATATTTCCTTAGAATATGAAATACTTGGAATATTTCCTGAAAATCACTCCTTTCTCAAGCAATATTCCAAATATCTATTGGTATTAATATATAAAAATTTCAATAAATTTTCGTAAAAATATGTTCTTTAAAATAAAAATGCATTTAGTTTTATAACTGTTACAGTAAAAAGTATAGTTTTATAAAAAAAACTGATTAATTTTTCATTTGTACATGCCCCCAACCTTAACGCAAGCAATAAAACGCACAATCAACTAAATCCTGTTAACATAATGTGCATTTCCCATCGTTATTTATTGCACTTTAAAACGAGATTGTCTGTCATAAGAACATTGCTGCAACGAGTTTCACCAACGATGAAGAAACGAAGAGGAAAGAAAGATCCATAAAGACCAGTTTCAAAGTGCAATTCCCTTATGCTTATCTCCATGGAATATTCCTCGAATCGTAAAATCGTCGGCGATTGTCTCGAAGAAACGACAACGATTTTCAATGTAACGAGTTCACGGTGCACGTGTTTCACGCTTTTATCGAAACGCAATCTAATTTTCAGATATCGACAAATTTGCACTACCCTTATGCAACTGTTTCGCGTTTAACGAGCTGCTTTTCCCTTCGAAGAAACAAACCTCGATAACTTACGAACGTATCGAAGCTCACGAGAGATAATTTTAGTCTTGGAAAATGCTTCGATCATTTTTTAAATTTAATATCGCACGAATTATCTATCCACTATTTCTCGTAACTCGATAAAAATTGATTGTAATAAAAATTAACAAGTTCCATGGGAAAATGAACTCTCGAAGAATTTGGAAAAAATGTCTTGCCTCAAAAGTTTCAAACTTTTTTCGATAAAAAAACAATTTACGAGTGGATACATTTTTCTTGGTTTATTAAAAAATGAAGAAAAAGAGGTGAGGCTAAAAGTGATTAGGGCAAAGCTGATGAAGAGCGGTTAATTGAAGCCAAATTGCACGCATGATTAAAAAACGAGGCAGCTTAAGCAAAATGAAAGAACACGGGTGAATATAAAAAGGGTGCAGGTCCTTCGAACAGGTCCTTTAATCTCAATTTGAAGCCTGCTCGTTGCCGAGAGCTATGGCCACGTTTTAATCTCGAATATATTTTTGCCCCGGAGAGGGAAGAATCTAATTTAACGTAGAATCTGGTAAAATTTCATCTTTCTTGTTTCACGATCAAATATTGACATAAAATAATTATTAAATATTTATGAAATTTTGTATCCCAACGTTTCCCTTACGTTTCAATAAAAAAAAGATACTCTTGACACTTTCCACTATTAACTGAATTAACATTCAACGAGCGTAATTGATTAATTGTTTCGTAATAATCATTTAAATTCAATTCTTACAACGCTTTCACTGTGCGTCAGTAGAAAACTACTTTCTTCAAAAGCGCTCTGCGCGATGTTGATTTTAAAATTGCAAGTATTACTTACAATACGAAGAAATTAGAGAAGATGAGTTTAGAGAACAGAATATTCATCTAAAGCTTAGTAACCAAAAGGAAGGAAAAGGAAATTAAACTATTCACAAAATACCAATGCTTAAACAATAGAAAAGTATTAACCCTTTCAAGACAGATATTTCTATTAAATTTCTATAAAATCCTCTTATTATATCTGCAGAAACAACATCATAAAATAAATTTGATAAACAGTGTTTAAAAATTATTTGTATAATTCTGATATCACCGAGCTTGAAGGGGTTAAAAGAAAAATGAAAATAAAACAAAATTCAAGACATACCCTAAGATTTCATCCGTGTCAGATCGACGAACACGTTTTCCATGAAGAGACGAAATTGGATGGCGGTTTTTCCGATCAACGAATTAGACGAAACAGGGACGTGAACAAAAGGGCACGTGAAAATTTTCTTGCCGAAAAGTCGACGGCGAAACACGGCAGCCGGGTCGTCGTTGCACCAAATGCAGAAACCGGTTTAGTTCTCTCTTTCTGGGATGCCGTGGCAAGGTCCTCCACCTTTTGCACACCGTGTCCCTTCAAAGATGCGCCACGTTCGTTTTCGTCGGGTCTCGTTCCACGGCACGTTCTCGATATCTCGCGAAACGAAACTGTTTCTTCCTCGGTCGCATCCTGCGGCTGTTTCACGCTCTTTTTTCACACCACAGTTGAAAACGTCACCCTCCTGACAGTTTCGCTGACTTACTTAACCGACATAACCCCCGAGGCTATCTTACGGTGTTCCAGAACGACACCTGTCCTCCAACCGTATCGCTTTCTGACAACAATTTACGACCTAGTTGGCATACTTCGTATTATCTGAACGAGAAACACTCGAGCGATCGTACCTTCAACCCTTTGCAAGCCTTCGTAACTTTCCTCTCATTCCACCGATTAGATCTACCAAATAATTTCTCAAACTTCTTAGCTTTCGTATGATCAATTTTAGAAAATTTATAGCACTTCTGTAATTTTTAAATCACGAGTAATTTGAAAATTTGGTACCCAATCCATTCTGCAATTTAATCCCGTTTAAACCTTTTTTAATCAGGAATTCTGTGTCGCCTCCGAACGTCTACGCCCATGAAAACTCGAACGAATTTAACCATCCTTTCAGCTCGGAACAATGTTTCCTGGGCCAAATTGGAGCCCGTTACAAAGGGTTGACTTACCGAAGTCTCGACAAGGAAACAAAACGTTTAATCAAGAAAGCCAGACATTAGAGAGCGAACGTGGGCTCGTGGCGTCCGCCGGAGACTATCGTATTTTCTAAAAGCGATCTCGTTACCTGGGGGTCGATCGAATTACCGAGATATCCAGGCCAGCAGAGGGTGGAACGTGTTCAATCGTACGTTCTCGATTCGTGCCCCGTTCGCGAGCGTTTCACTGATACGAAGAATTTCGTTGGAGGTACGAAACGGTACGAAACGGTACGAAACCGAGAGGAGACCGGTTCACCTGTTCACACACGAGAAAATCACCTGCGAAGACACCGAGGCGGTACCGCGACACGACGGAAGACCTTTTTCCAGGAGAAACAAGCGTGCACGCGAACAATCGTGGACTGAGAGGCTCTTTAGACAAGCGACTCCGAGTAGCCAACCGCGTGACCGAACACGAGGACGTAAACAAAGCGTGCAACACGATTGGCCGAGACGCTACCTGACCATTCAGGTAGACTGGGTCGTTCGTGGACGCTTTCTGGTCTGAGTCTATCACAAAGAAATTCCCTTTAACACGAATCCTTGCCTCTAACAGGTTGATCCGTAGTGGTTCAAATTATTTTCCTACAAATTTCAAGCTAGAACGCCTTTGATAATTTACCTGTATGATATTTTAGGTAAAACTTAGGAAAGATAGAATCGAATTACTCTGGTACCGATTTAAACTCAGATCCCCTTCGATAACTTATAAATACCATATTTTAGATCAAATTTAAGAAAGATAGACAGTCGTTCGATAACCCGGAAGATTCGAACCGCTGTGGTACAAATTTAAACTTGGACCATCTTCGACAGCTAACGAATGTTAAATTTGAAATAAAACTCGAGGAAGATAGACGGTGATTCGAGGCTAAAGTAATACACTGACGTTTCCGTAGAATCGTAATCGTTTCACTCACAGCTATTATCCGATTTAATTATCTACCCGTTTCCGTAAAAAATTAATTATGAATTTCTACCATCGTGAGTCAGAGCCGCAACGTTCCGCGACGGTCAAGCAGCTTCTTTTACTTTCACCTCATTGTTTACACGCTCGACGTACAGTTACGTTGTTGTACGCTGGATAACGAACGATTTCCTGTTGATTTCCAAGCAGTCATGCCACGTGCCCGAGGAAATTCACGAAAAAAAAGAAACACAGAGGCGCAAGAAGTCGAGAGAGCCTTAGATTCGGTCAAGTTCGAAGGTGGTTCCAGACGAAAAGGTCGACACGCGGGTTTAAACACTCTGGGCCCAGGTAGTCGAAGGCGTACACGAAGCATGGAATTTCTCGTGTTACGGAGGCCCGAATGGGCAGAACACGTGATAGGACCCCCCCGAATGTCACGAAATTCACGAGGCTCGTGCACCTTTCTTCGGCGTCGGGAACGTTGCTCCCTTCTCGCCGGGGGCCCCGGGTGGGGACAACCGGTTATTCTCTTCATACATCCTCAACTTGCTGTTAAAACTGTCCAACGATTGGTCGGAAATGGGACCCGTGCCCAGGAGCGTAGCTAACGTCGGTTCTTCGCGCCAGACCACGGAGGAAGCGACGAAGATTCAAAAGGGAGATAACGCGGACCAAGATAATTACCGTATTGTGTCGAGTAACAGGGAAAAACGATACGAACGCTGATAGTCTCGTGTGAACTTTCGATGGAATTAAAAACTAAGATTGTTTCGGACCCGGAATGTTGAAGCGCGAATGCGATAAGCACCGTATTAGGTTTCAAAGGTGTTAACTAACGATGATACGATATAAATGGGGTATTCATCTCGAAGTTAAAATAGAAACGACGAGGAGTAAAAGCAAGGTTTGAGCAACAAAAGTAAAACATCTAGAAGAAATTAAGAATGCAAAAATTCATCAACTGGACTAACCCACTTTTTCTAAAAAGTTGATTTTTGTTATAGAAAGTTATGCGGTTAAAGTAAAGTTTCTTGTTCATTATAACGGATGAACTCATTAATGCACTCGAAATAATTACGCATCGCCAAGTCACATGCCGTCGACTCTCTCTCTAAGTGTGATAATAACGCGACGTTCCTGCAATTTAACTTCAAACTACCAGCACTCCCAGCGGCAGGAAACTTTTCATCGTTCGATCGTTCCTTGAGGACAAGCCAGCCCGCCGGATCAGATTTAACTCGGCTAAATACAAACGTTTCGTGGCCATCCAACTTAATTGATAACTATAAATCCTGCCGAACGATCTGAATTGCTTTCAGATTCTTCATATTCTGATTGTCTTAAATCCAATTCGTGGAAAATTAAAATAGTGGAGTATAATATTTTATCCACTCGATATTTGTGGAAAATATGTCAAAAATATTCAGGAACCATCTTCTAAAATATTTCACGGTAGATGATGGTTCAAAGGAATAAATCTTTAAAGTGTAAAAATCGAACGGTACTCTCCCATCCACGTACATATACATCCAGGAATGATTGATTGAACCCAGGCCGAATCCATTTCCGTATGAATCTCTGTTGAAAAAAGAAGAAGAAAAAAAATGGGAACACTCACCCAACACTGCTCGGTGACCCTTCACCCTTCTGCCGATGTTTGGAGACACGAGACTGAGCCTGTCACCTCTGGTACCTAACAGAGGACTTGGACTACGTCTTGGCGGTGGAGGTTGATCAACGAAAAGCCCATAACTACTGCCAGCGTTCATGGTGTTACTGGCACTGACAGTTCCCACCCCTCCTGTGGCACCCCATTCCGCCACGCTGTCAATCGAGCTGCTCCTTGGAAGGCATGAGCTGGTTGTACTGCAATCCCGTCTGTCGATCAACAACATCGATTCAACAAATTTTCGACGGATTCGTGATAAGCAGTCTTTTTTTTGGAGAAAGATTGAAATTTTTCAAACTGAATTTTAGTCCCTTTATATCGATGGAATTACTTTAATCGAGAGTTGATTAAATTTTATGAAAAAGTCAATTCGTTTTTATTTGCGTGATTGGTTTCGTTATTAATCTTCAATGGGAATGAGGGTGGGCCTTAAGGGATTAAATATATTTCATTAAACAATTTTCTCGCGTTTAAAGAGAAAACCATTTTCAGTCTAGCGAGAAAACGTGGTTAGAGGTAGGTTAACCGTCTGCGGTTTTATCTCCCAAAAGTATGAAGGGTCGAGGATTATACCTTTCCAAAAATAAATTAAATGAAAATCGAACGCGTTAAACTCAGAAATATCGAACGGAACACAAAACGGTTCATCTTCGGCCCATTAGCCTCCCGTTTAAACCCACCCCACGGTTTCAATGTTTGCTGACCTTTGGTACACGCTGTTAGATACTCATTACAACCCATACTGCACGGCAATAATCTTGTTTATTCGAAATTGCACCGACTCCATAATATTAACCTCGTCCAGCTAACGAACCATCCCCTTTTTCCCTTATTTTTCGTTCGTTTTATCCTCCCACCCACTTACCGACCTTCGACGAAGTGTGCATTAAAACTAATAAAACCATCGGTGCGATTATTATCCTTACTTCTATCCCGATACATTCCCCGTTATTCTTATCGAAACACAAACGATCAAAAAGAACGGTATCAAGGACTCGATGAAAAGATCAATTTTTCCGCAACGGGAGGAAACGTTTCCCCCTCGTTTTTTCCTAGTTCCGCTCGTTAAATTCGTCCTACGCCAACGAGAAAAAAGGAAGGAGCAATGTTAACAATAAAGAAGCTGATTTAAATTCCAGGCGACGACAAATTACTATCGTTCGTTCTCCGTTCCTTTTTTTTTTCTCTCCAAGAGAGACGTTCTCTTGTAAGAAGAGCGAAAGTTCAAAAATCGTCGTGACGATTCCGTGTTCTCGCGAACAGCGCTCGTGAAATATTCCATCCAGGAAGAAAGAGTAAAAAGATGCAAGGGAAACGAGGCGTACGCGGCATGCATGTAAAGCGGCTATACTCGCGGAAACCCCCTTAAATATCCCATAAAATTTTCTTATTCTTCTCTCGGCTACCCAACGAAATATATCTTTTTCCCGAGCAACACGCGACGTTGATCCCCTCGAATCTCGAGCCCCGGAAATATACGCGGAAAAATGATAACCGCGAGAAGAGGACGTCCTCGCGTAACTCTTCGTATTCGTCGCGGGCGAAGGAGGATGATTAAAAAGAGAGAAACCGCTTTGTACGGCTGAGGCTAATTGGTTCGGACAATTTTTGCTACGCAACACTTTCTGTTTTCAATCTCGACTCTTTTGATAGACGGGAGAAAAGAGGGAGGGCTATCTTTGTACACGCCATTCGAGGAGATTGGGCTTTCAGATTACAAGACAACGAACCGGAGGGTCCCCTCTTGATTTTCAGCGTGTCAAAGTAACTGAAAGGGGGTAACCTCCGGAGACAGACAATTCTTGTGTCTCTCATTTTCGCACACGAACGCGAAAATCGAAATTTTCCTTCTGTTATCGTCACACGAGTCGAATGATTAATTGCCGCTGCAAATCTCGGCTATTTTAAAGGCGGTAATGTCTAACATTTATAAATTAAATTTACGTTTCACCTCGTCTTTTATGATCGCGTAGTTTTACCAGAATTATAATAAAAGAAACCTTAAATAAAATATTTCAAACACTCCGTCTCTTGTTTTATTAAAAAAGCAACGTTTCAAGTTCTTTCAAGGCTCCGACAGAATTACGTGCATATTTACAGACTGCGAGGAAAAGGCATTTCCTACTTTATCTTTCTGTTTGTCTGGCTATATAAACCCGTTTCTATTGGTCGCTCTTGGTGGCCAAGTAATTTTTCTGCGTCCACAATTATCTTCGCTGAAATTACATAGCAGTGACTCAAAATTACCCAGTCGTCGCCGACTGAAAATCACGAATTTACTTTATCTCGACGAGAAGGGAAAAAAGCACGGTCGTTTCAGTCTGTCCGGCATCGATCGTAATTTAATGTTCTTCATAACGTGCACACGCGTAACGACTCGTTTGTTAGCCGTAGAATGCAATTTCTCGATTTTTTAAAACAACGTACCGTGCAACAAAATTGAACCACGCCGTTCGATCGAGCGTTTGATTTAACGACTGCAATTTTGCGAGACGAAGATTCGCGTTTTACATTCTAGCGATTGAAAAACGCGATAAACATTTGGTGGATCGAACCCTCGGATAGATCGTCGAAGAACGTATTAATTCCGTTGCACCTTCGTTGTTCGCCAAGGAAACGTGTGAACTATAAATAATTTTCAGCACCGCCAGGGGGGAAGATAATTGCTTTCTCCTCTTGGCTAGGGGGATAAGGTTTCAGACTTGATGGCCAAGGAAAGGTCAGACACAAGAGAAGATAACACTAGCCGTGATATAAAAAAAAAGAAGGAAGAAAAGAAGAACCATCTATTCAGCCAAGTTAAATTCGACTATATTTTTCCCTGGTGGTGGTCGAAGCTGGCTTAACGTTAAATCCTCTTAACAACCGAACGGAAATAATCTCTGCTCTCGCGGAACATTACGAAACAGGGGTGGGTGTTCCAAAATTTCAATAATTTTAACGCAAAGTAGCAAAATTCCAGGATTTAACTGTACATCCCTAATACATATTACACTTGCAGAACTTTGCAATATTATTTCAGTTCTCTAAAATATAAATAATCAGTGGTAAAAGTAAAATTTCTTTGCTCGAAGCAATAGAAGCTATCAAACTTTCTCCAGGGCGAATCTCGTCGAGGGTTTCTATAAGTGGCAGTATCCAGGTCCCATGAAACAGGGTAATATACTTTTGGGCGCTCGTAGCAATGTCCTTTGGCGAGTTCTTTGCTCGAATTCGAACCGTTCGTTCATTGAAACCGGGTCGCGTCCATTTGTAAATTGAACTTTCTTCACCCCTACGCGAATAAAACGCGCATACATCGTTCTGGTTCAATTCCCTGTCCCTATATATCCGTTGCAGCCCGATATTTCCCCTCTGTTGTGCAATAGATCTTTGTTTCATCGCGTGCGTTCGTAGCCGAGCGCGTGGAATTTTAAACTAATGTCCATTGATCGATGGAACGCCAACGTGTCTGCTATCGGCTTTAAGATAACAACAACTTTCGAACGATACAAGAATGTTAAGGTATCACGACCACGATCCATAGATTTTTCAAGTTTACGGGACACTTGACGCGT
The DNA here is from genome assembly GCA_022405125.1 of Anthidium xuezhongi. NCBI lineage: Eukaryota > Metazoa > Arthropoda > Insecta > Hymenoptera > Megachilidae > Anthidium > Anthidium xuezhongi. The sequence goes on from CM039649.1 coordinate 5,182,577, forward strand.
CGATTGCTGCGGGGGTGGTTTGTGACGCAATCGTTTCTACTTGCCTTACTTCTTGCAATCAATGCATCGACTCTGGTTCAAATTTTCTTCGATATGAATTGAACAAAATTCTGATTTTCTAATTAAATTCGTGGCATACCGACGCATCCAATTTTGTAAAAATGTCTTATCAAAATATTAGGAAGCAAGTAAAGAGAAAAGTGAATTATTTATAACTCGTTCGATACGATTTGAAACTGTGATATAGTGGTGTCAAGGGTTAACGTGTCGAACAAGTGGTCGAGAAAAGTCGTTCAAGTATCGATCTCGATGTTACGATACAGTAATAACTTATGAGCAAGTCGTAACGAAATAAATCACGATCAAATGATAAAAGATCGGCTGTACAACAGTCTGAAGGCAATTGTTCGAGTCTCCGTGGAAAACAGCTTTCTCGGAGGATATTTTGAAAGATCCAACGGTAACAGATCTAGCGGCATACCTCTCCCAGGAGAGTCTTCGCGGAATTTCATCGCTCGGAGTGAAACTTGGCCTCTGGTTCAAAAGCCTGGCGAGTCTGGTCAAAGGTTGAGAACCACCGATGCTGGAGGTACTCAATCTGCCGCTTCTCGAGTGTTCCTTCGAGGATTCTCTAGCCGCTGGTCCAGAGTCCGATACACGACGTTCTAAACAAAAGTTTTGTAAACATAAGAAATTAGAAATGGGTAAAATTCAAAGACTGAAGGCTTTCGATTCTGATAAAAAAGGTTAAGAATATTGCCAGAAGGTATTACTTCGAGGAAGATCCCTTGATGAAAAACGATAAACGTTTAAGCTAAAAATACGATTCGAGAAAGGGAAGGAACGAGACTGTTAAGTCGCAGGATAAACTTCCGATATCTTACCTATCGTGTCATCCGTGAAGGATATCCTTGGTGTGAGCAGTTTGGAGTAATGGGAAACGGTACTCCCACGTTTAGCGGAAGTTCCGCTCTCTGCAGGGGATGGAACAGATAGACCCGTTGAGGTTGCTGTAACCATTGAGAGGCGATTGTATTGTTTCTTGAAAGACGCTGCTATATACACTGAAGCTATCGTAAACAACAGACACTTTGGTGAATAAAACATTCTACACGCCTCTAACATTCTTACATTGAATACAAACGGATTATCATGATAAGGATCGGATACAATTATAATACAATCGTGATGAAAATAATTTCTGAAACTTTTCAGTCCGATAAACAGAAAGATTTATAAAGAATTAATTAAAAATTTAATTAGAAAGTTGCTTCTATTTAATTCTGGGTTTACTTGAAACTTATTTAATTTTGAATGTTTATCCAATTAACGTACCATTGTAACGAGCATCGATCTGGGCTTGAAGGATACTTAAACCTGGTGCGACGATGGCTGGCAGGGTCCTGGATCGCAAAAGGGGTGCGGGACGTCCTCCAGGTCCTCGTGCCGATCTGCTCTCCGTCTTGCATTCTACCGTGGGAATACTGGAACAAACAGATATCAAAATTTGTTAGTACAAATTGAATAAACTGTTAGTTCAAATCAAGTTAACAAAATTTGAAACGTTTTATTATTCTTTTATTAGTATCCTTGTGTCGATTAGAACAAAAAGGTCAGTGACGACGACCTGAAATAACCTCTGTCGTACAAACGAACAAGGAAAGCACTGTCACGAGATCAGGATTACAGATCCTGACTCGCAGGAAGTTCATCTGTTCGTCGAGTGCTTTGTCTGGCCGAGCAAAGCAGCGACTTCCTTTTATTACCCTTCAATGATCACGTCGGTGTGTAGAAAAGCAGAGAGCCAACCTCTGAAATCTGCGTTATTCTCTCGATTGAACAGAGCTTTATTAAACGGGTAGAAGGTATCGAAGATTAGACGGAAATCGTTTCAACTTCTCGGCTTGCAACTGAATTTTCCATGAAATTCAATTCCAACCGATCGACTTTCGTCAAGAAACGAGAAAATTAGAAATCGACGTCATTTGACGAATCGAGGAGTTCAATATCTTTTAAATAAAAAGTTTCCCGCGCGAGGTTAAGCATTAATTTTTCCAACGAAATAAGCTTGGTTGCTGAGAAATTCATAAATTAAGAAATTAATTTCGAGCGCGGTCGCAGGTGGCCAAAAGGGGCTTGATCGATCGAATAATTGAAAAATATGTGAAGGCTAAAAATTTCGGAGTGCTACTAAAGCTACAGACACACGAAAGATCCCAAATTGAGGAGTTAATTTAAAATATTGATTCCTCTTACAACTTGAAACAAATGAACCTCCGTCCGACTCAAACGACAAATTTGAATTTAATAGAAATTTTGATTGTTCGCAAACAACAAAGCACGCGCAGTATCCGGAATATTGTCAGAAGCAATTTCAGTTGGAAGCGTGTTAAGAGATCTTGTTTATTTGATGCCAAAGGAGAAACAAGAGACAGTATCGGGATAAAGTTGGTGAAATTTTCAAAAGCTTGGAGTTGGCAACTTCATCGAATCGTAGTAAACACATTATTGACGCAATCGCGTCTCGTTCATGTTTCGGTCGCTTTTGTGAAGTTTCCGCTGTGTCGCATTTTGCATTCGATTAAAACTTTGAATTATTAGGGCGAAAAAAAATCACTCGTCGCGCCTCAACGTTTGCCAACTCGCCGTTTAATATATGCAAAACAGGAACGAAAATATTTATAACAGAGGTAAGAACGTGTAATATTTAAAGAAATTTCCAACAATTTTAGCGTAGCGATCGATACGCTAAGCGACGAAATTTATTCAACCCTTTCAAGCCTAACCTTACGATATTGTATTTGTTACGAAGTAACTTAAATTTTACCCTCGTAACGTTATAACGTTCCCGTTTGTACCACCTACGCAGTATTACGTATCGGTACGGGGATGATTAACTCTTTCGCCGTGGATAAAACGTTCCATGCCGCACAATTTATAAGGTTATCAATAACAGAATTCAGTAAGTAATGAAAAAAAAAAGCCGACAAAATATAACACAAAAGTAACAAATTTTTCGCGAGTTGAAAAGCGTCGATGCGTACCGCGATGGAAAAAGATGGAAACAAAACGAATAGCGTGGTAAAACGTGAGTATCGCGAGATACCGGAAGATTAACTACAACAATTATCGAGGATAGAGTTTTACCGTTGCAATTGCGTGAAATAACCCGACACGTTGGACGCGGCTTGAAAATAATCCCAACAGCAATCGCGAATCGATCGAGTGCCTGCCGTGTATCCACACCGTTCATGGTTAATTTAAAATTGTTTAATGGAAAGGAAATTCGCATCAACGGACCCGTGGCGAGCCCCGGCTTTTCGAGAACTTCTAGAAAGCTCTTGAATTTCCCTGGGGAGCGCACGTTTTCGTTTGTTCAACGAAAAACTCGATCTACTTTCAGATATCGTGTTTCGAGCCGGGAACATTATTCATAGGTACATAAAAATGTCCAGGATAAATAGCCACAGTTTATTGTTTCTTAAAATACCAAAAATACTTGACGATTTCTTTTCTGTTTTGTTTTCAGCCGAACAGAAGTGTTATACCTTCGCAGTAAAAATAAATTAACCCTTACCCATCGTGCAGGTGATAAATCGTTGAATGTCACAAGGAGAATTTATTTCCATTATGGAAAATTTTTAATATTTTCAACGCGACAAGTACTTTAGAATTTTTTCAGACTTTTTTTAAACTCAACACGATAAGGGAATTAAAAATGACCTAATTCGCTTACCAAGCGTGCCCATGAAGGGTTAAAAAATGAAGGATATTGTATTACTTTCAACCCTACGGCACAGTTTTTTTTTTCCTTCTTGAAATACGATAACTTCTTGAATTACTTTTTTTTTATACTTTTATGTATAAATAACTAACCGGAGAAAAAGGTATATTAGAAACAAGTCGTCTAAGAACTTTGCTCTTTTCGTGCTGTTTTTTTAAATATATTATTCTTTGTTTGGAAATTGCCGACGAAAAAACTGCGGTGTTTCCTTTTTTTTTTTTTTTTTTTAATGAAAACCATCCGCCGCGAAATACTCTGAAAATATTGCACCGTACAATTCCACTTTGTATTCGACCACGGTTTCACACCGACCGCTCCCGTTCCGTGAAATAAAAGAACCTCGAGGCAGCTACAAGGATTCCGCTGCGAATTCTGAAGAAAGCGTTCCGACGATAAAGCGGACCTTAACGAAGTGGAAGAACACGTAACCTTAAGGATGCGTTGGGAAATTTTCAGCCCTCCCGTATCGTCGGCTACCTTATCGCGTTCCTTATCACCTCGAATATTCTAAACTAGTCTGTTGAAACTTGCACCAACCGTGAGAACGAATTTAGATGAAACAATAGGGGGACTTTTCCTTTTCAGAATTTTCGACGAGGACGAGAAGTACTTGTAAATAATTATTTTACCAAATACAACAACGATTAAATTAACAGTCGACAGAGTAGCAGAAGACTAAAGATTCAAAGAAATCGAACATTTAACAAAATTAAAACTGCGACGTTTCTGTTCGAAGGGAACAACGCGACGACGGAGATATTCGTAGAAGAATCACGTCGTCGTCGGATTAAACCGTCGGTGGAAATCTCGTTAAAGGAATATCGAGGTTGGCCAACGAGCGCAACGATTAGGAAACAGTTTTCCCCTCTGGTTTTCCACTCTCCTTCTTCGTTCACGAGGAATCCTCCTGGCAAGAAACAATGCCATTTTGCATCGGGGCTGGTCTTCGATCACCCTCCCTGCTGCTGGCGGTGGTCCGATTTTCAACGAGAGCGTGAAAACAGCGTGATTCGAGGCGGAAAAAAACAGGGGGTTGAATCGAAACGCGTCGATGCAGAAGACCGCTCGACGAAATGAATACCGAACGAGATACACTGCCTTCCCTCTCGTGTCTCTCTTTTTTTTTTTTGTTCTCCCCCTTTCGCTTCCGACTTCTCGTCCTCTGACGTTTATTGTTTCGATTCGGTGGAATTTCGAAGGCCTGCGGAGCAAAAAGCGACACCCTCTGTCGGGGAAATTCGGGAATTGAAGGACACGGGATCGACACTTTTAGTCTGCTTCGACGTAATTTCACTGGTCTTTTCAAGGTCGAGGCGAAGTATTTGTGGTGTAATTGTTTTATTAATAAAATTAATAGACGTGGCAATTTTAAAAGGATCCTGTGACAAAGGTTAAATCCAATAGAGGCACTCTGGTTGAAACAGACTCTTCGTATCGAAGCCTGGAACTTCTTAAAACACCCAACATTTCTGAACTTTATTAAATCTTCTCCTCCTGCCTCGAACTTGCAGAAAATTCATGAAGTGTGCATAAGATCCCTGGAGTTTCCACGCTTTCGCGGGATATTTTTCTAAACTTTCCATACACTTCTGCATTTTGATCACAAAATATTTTCAACATCTGTTAAACTCCAGGCTGATGAGATCCTTTGAAAATCGAAGGGAACTGTTGTTGCTTTTCAGAAACGCGCAATTTTCACTTCGTGATAACGTGATAACGTTTAAGAGTCAATAATTCGTCGATTAATCGGGGGTATAATTTAGAAATCGTTTTCTAATGATGCACAGGTCACCAAGGATACGTATTCCGTACAAACCTGATGAAAAATGAGTGTTCAAACAAGAGCAAAAGAGAGCCGGCTCGAAAGAGATCTACAAAAGCCAGCGAGGCGTTTGTTTGCCGCCCTTTCTCGTTAAAAATGTCGAGCGAGTTGCTCGAATAACGACTACTAATGACGCAATTAGACTACGAAATTCGCGTTAATTACATCAGATACCAAGAAAAGTCATGAATTTTCGCGTGCAACCCGTTCGAATCCACCGTCCCTCGAGTTAATTAATCAAAGCGGCAAAGAAACACATATTTTTCCATTCGTGAAAGAAAAGAAAAAAGAAACATCGACCTGAAATTTCTTCAGACTTTCCTCTCTCGTCGTAAATATCTTAGCAGCTCGTCGAGGAAAAGCAGTTTCCCCCTTTTCTCCTCTTTAAACGTTCACTTGCACCGCGGCGTTTTAACAATCGACTAGAAGTTTTCGTCTTGGAAGGGAATAAATCCATCTGGACGTTCCCAGATAAAAGTTATTCGAGCACTCGAGCCGAAGATACGATATTTCGAGCACGATTCGACCATGAAAAAGAGGGAAGAAACTGTTTGCTCCGTATAAATCAAACGACCTTATCCAAGGTGATCAGCTTTTCCAATGACGAAATTTCAGCCGGAACACGTCGAACGGAAGCTTCGACTCTCCGGTGAAATCGTTCGCTCTCTTTTCATTGGATCCGTCGAAACCCGACACGGATCGGTTTTCCATACACAACACGAGAATTCACGCGTCACAAATTTTGTATTTTCAAACGGAATCCAAGGAAAATCTTCCCCTTAATATTCCAAATCTATGCTGATCCCTTCTTTGCGAGCTTCGTTGCACTCGAATTGAATCTTTGAGTAACCTTCGACAATTCGACAAAAAATTGATAAAAAAGAATAAAAACCGTGGCAATTTATTTGAAAGAAAAAGGTATCGTTTGAAATGAAATATTTCTTCTGTTACAGGAAGACAAAAGTTGGGAAATATTTCGGATTGTTCAGGATCCCAACACAATTTCCACTTCCATCTACAAAGCTCCTTTTCGACCGAAAGCTCTTTACGAAGTAAATCCCCTTTCCTCCACTAACGGATATTAAAAAATATCACGGTGAAAGAGGAGTATCGAGAAGTGTCGAATAGACACTCTTTTTTTTCGAGACATCTCGCTCGCGGGATAACACCGCGTCAATTCAATCCTTTCTCTCCTTTTTGCCGCTGTTGTTAAGGATTCTGCAGGGAGTGGTTTTCCCTCGCCGGGATACGACTCGAGTTTCACTTAGTTCGTTAGGAAGGCACTCGATCTAATTCTCGGAATTTCTCGGCTGCGGTTTTCCGCCGTGTCTCCGCCGCGCGAGGTGTCAAATTGAGAAAAGCATTGTCTGGAACGTGTCGTAAAACGGCGTCGAAAGTGCAAGGAATCTTGTTACAGTGTAACAGCCAGCCTTTCAACAACGCGACCAATATCGTTGATTCCCTTGGAAACGAGTTTTCACCGAGAAACCGCACCGTAACCGACACAGATTTTCCGCAAATAATGATAAAAGATTGCCCGCAACCGTTGAGCAATTTCAGAAAACTAAACAGAACGAGACAAGCTTTTGAAATAAAAAATAATACAGAATAAAATGCTACCCAGAGGGGTGATAGTGAAAAGTACTAACAAAGGAACAGACATTTTTAAAAGTGTTACATTATTTCTGCAATTATAATTCTAACTTTTCACCGCTGCTTTCGACGCGTTACCAAATCAGGGTTTAAAATTTAAAGAAATGTAGAGAACGTGACCGTGTTTTATCGATAACAAATTGGCCCTCGAAATCGGCAAATCTGTACGTTATTCTCGCAAGTTTGGTCACGTTTCAGGTCGAGCTGAACGTAAGTACGTGTTTCCCTGGCGTTCCAGCGAATCTTTCGAAAGTTTCTCGCCAAAATGCATGCATCATTGCTACTTAATCGGCCTGCGACCACGCAAAATCGATAACACGCTATGCATACCAGGAGGGGATCGTATCTTTCGATCGAGCCGATTGTTCGACGAAGTTGCCAAGGGATTTGTACGAAATTGAGAGGATATAAAAAGGGGTCTGCCACGTTTTTTCCCCTTTCCTTTTCAATCTCTCGACAAAGCGGAAACTCGATTCGTACGTTCGCGAACGGCGAACGAAGTTGTTTAAGAAACGCGTTACGTTCCCGGCGAAATGAACGCACGCGGAAAGCGAAAGAGGTTTATAAGCAATACCTCAGGACGTTTCGTGAAGAAAGCAATTTCCCCTTGTTCACGTCGTATTCGGGGATGAAAGGAGAAATTATCGTGTACGGGAAACAGCGATAAATCAAGGAAACTCCTGTTTCCTTAGCTTTGGAAAAGCTGCTGATAAAAATATTGCCGTTGCACGAGTTTCATTATCTTCCGAACGAATTTCCTCTATGTTTCATATTATTCTTATCGAATGAACTTAGCTTCGAATCTTGGGAAATAAAGATGAAAACGAACCTGATCTATTTACTCAGAAAAACAGGGGTGAAAGATTGAAACTCTGAGAGCATCGAGGAAAAGGCTAGTGAAAATTTATGAAGCACCTGTGACGTCTCTGACCAGTGGGCGAAATAATTAATTGGAACACTCTGTGTACCCGTGTATTCGGGAAACCTTCCCAATTTTTAATTTCGATTCGAGGGGATTGAAGACAGGAAACGCGTCTGAGTACACACCGACTGTTTTCACTCGCAGAGTGCAAAGACTGCCAAGAAGACGCATCGTTCTTGAGTCTATGAATCTGCGCCCTCGATGATGGATCGCGACGCCGCGAAAGCGAAAGTCGCCGAAATTAGAATTAATCGTTTCGCATGAAACGCGATACGCGACGCGTGGCTGGGCCCTTCTGGCATCCATTACCGCTTAACATCCTCGTAAATTTCGCGAACGGTGTCTGGACGCGAAGTTGAATCGGGCTGCATGCGCGCACGCCGCCTCGAACGATAAATTGTAATCGAAACAAACGATCCCCTGCAGCACCGCCTAATAAATTCGCTATGAAAGCGTAAGTGCAGATGGGATTCGAGTATCTTTTAGTAGATTGTTAAAAGGGAACTGCAATACTTTGGAAGTAAACTGGACCAAAGGGGTAATAAAAGTTTGATAACAAATTCGGTGAAAATAGCACGCTGTTTTTGAAAATTGACCGTTTTCCAGTTCATCCTGCGAAAGAATTAAAAGTTAAGTTGGCCGTGGAACTGCATCGAACGACACATTACACCACAATAATATCTGGCCATAAATTCGGCGAAACAACGGGCAAATTCGGACAAGGCCTTGCACGAAACGTTACGGTCGAGTTAAGGTGAAATATTTCCCGAAAAATAGAGAAAATTTATGAACAATATACTTGTCGCGCGATATATTATCCGGTCAGCGTTTCCCTTTCTTCTCGAAAAGAAAATCATCTATCAAAACCGGACGAAACGAATAACTTAATAATCATTGATCACGCGATAACAGTAATTATTATTACTTATTACCGTGTTTATTCGAACGCTGATTAACTGGTTAATGAGTCCAGTCGCCACGATTGACGATCGATTACAGAAATAATTACGGACTGGTAACGATAACACCGTCCTACATAAATTTGAATATTATTCACCCATTCCCAAGTTCCACATTATGAACCACGCTAATTGGGGAGACGGGAATAAAAAAGGATCCGGCAAGAACGAGCTGGCATTGTAATCGATCGCAATTCCACGCGGTTGCAAAACGCGAGGATGCTTTTCATGCTGGTTTCAGCTTACAAAACGGAGAATTATCAAATACCGCGACATATAGTAAACGAGTTTTCCCCCCTCGTTTTCTCCTCGTCACGCAACGGTATGCACCTATGCGTTATCGATCGGACATGCAATCGGCGAATTAGGTCGTAATTTTTCCTCGTGTCTTACACCACCGGCTACATATTGGTTAGGGATTTCTCGTTTTCATCGTTTTTATTGCGTGCAATCGAAAGCTGTCTTGTAATTGGCGAGAGTCCTTCTCTTCTCTTTTTTTTTCTCCCCCTTCCTCCACTCGGACGAGTAAACAGGAAGGTAGAATGCAAGTGAAAGGGATCAATATTGAAGCTACGTTAAGTAGTTTCAGCACGAAGCTGGTCAGACGAGATGCGAGAATTTATTTTTCCTTCAGTAACAATTAACGCTTTAACGTTAAACGTTATTTTTAGATTGTTATTCGTCACGTTACTGTTTTTTACTTTAATTTTATTTATATAAAAATTATGAAAGCTGTCGATTTCATAAAAGAACTAATTTTTATTTTAGCTACTTTTCACTAAATTAACGAGTTAGAAATAATTATGCTGGAATTGGTCAATTGTAATATTGCAGAGAAAGACAGACGACGAGGAGTAGATTTATCAGTGGAAGAGATCAAACACACACGTCCACAAAGGTGGTTGCAAGTAGTCGCAGCAGGTCTGTGATCAGCCAAAACGATCTCGGATAAGAGGAGGATTGGTTGTCTTTCAGCCACGATCAATAATCTTTCTGACCATATAAATAGCAGGCTATTGATTTTCTTAGCTTACAGTCGGCTCGTCTTTCGTTGTCTCTTCTCCAGCTGTCAATATTTCACGTGAAATCTCATAAAAATAATCGTGTCTCTCGAGACGTATTCGGGTACCCGCCGGTGTAGAAATGAATTTTCGATCGAAATAGTCCAATTCATCGGTTACCATCGGTTACCATCGGTTTTTCGATATCACTCGTCTTTAATCGGCTTTAATCGCACGAAAAAGCGCCACGCGATGGGGAAATAATTTAATTAATTAACGAAGATCATATTTGATTCCGAATGTGTGCGATACGTTGACCGTCGCAGTAGAAATGACCGTATTTAGTCAGCCACTTTATGACACGTTACGAAGCACGATAAAATCCACAATTTCGTCAAATTTACAATTTTGCTAATATCATTTTAAAATGACTAATTTCCAAATTACCAAAGTTTCACTACACTGCATAAAATCAAAGTATCCTAACTTTGGAAACTACGTGCTAAAGTCGTATCTACCTGACGGTTTTTCCATTAAAAAGTGGAAAAAATATCGCAAGTAGTATCATCCGGGTGCGAGTCAGCAAATTAAAACAACAACCGTCTTTTCACACTCGTGTGTGATTTATGTATCAAATTAATATCGTTCTCGGCGAAACAACCGAAACCTTCCGAGAGGAAAAGTAATGAATTCATGTTGGATAATTGAATATCCTCTCCAGAGACGCTGTAATTCTTATTCAGAAGGCTTTTCAGACAAATAAATTTCGTGTTTTGAATCATCAACGAGGACGCGCGCACAAAAGGATAGGAAGAAAAATCCATTAAGCAAACAGAAAGGAACTGGAGTTCCATTCGGCCGATGTTCGTAACGCGTTACCGTTCAATTTATCCTTCCTCTTCCTCTGTGTCCTTGTTAACAATACTCCCGTGTATTTTTTTTCCACGAACGCGTTACCCATTTTCGTTCCATCTTTTTTTTTCACCGCGGTCTTCATCATTCCCGTCATTTATGACCCTCCCGTGGCACGGTTTCCTTATTTTCGTTCCCTCCTCTTCGAACCATCCCCCGTCACTATTTTTCGCTCGTCTCCCGATTGTTATTTGGACGGAAATTATAGAACGCCATCGGTACGTCCGCGTTTATCGTAGCGGTTAAAGCGCTCCGTATGCAGGTCGAAATTTAATCATTAAATTATACAGAGCGTGAGAGCTAACACGGAAATATCGTATAATTAATGCATCGTTTACAAGGGAAGTACAGAAATTCGCTGACCACCAAGTAAATTATTATCTGCGCCCAGCAACAATGACCAACGAGTTTCACTGCTGGAACCAGCGTAGCTTCGGGCTTTTTATTTAAAATCCACTCTTTTTACTTTGTAGCAGACGGTGGTACATACTTTTCAGTGCTAATTATATTTTTGTAAGGAATATGAATAAAAATGATAAATTGTGACTAAATGCGAATTTTAGTAATAATTTACACGAGTGAAAATAACAGCAGAAATTTTAACCGTAAGCTCTTCAGAAACTCTTTTCAATTTGCTGAACTAATAGAAACAATTGAAAAGAGCAAAGAGTTAGAACCACGAAAGCTACATCGGTTCGTAAGGAAAATGGAAGTGCTGAAAATGCACTAAAAACTTAAACCATCGAACATAAGAAGGGATTTTCAACAAACTTCCCCAAGAATCATGAAGTCTGGCGCTTTTTCTTTCCTCAAAGCGTCGCGTTGAAAATCGATCCCTAGCTTGTTTGCCTTTTAATTTTCTACACGTTCTGTACGCCATCGAGAAATCGGTAACAAATACGAAACATTCCTGGTTTTGAAATCGACCGAAAGTTTTTTAATTGTAAAGCGCGCAAGCAAACACTGAAACGAATGAATAAATCAGAGGCAAGAACTCTGGATATCTATCCGCGACGTCAAAGGGAACCTTTTCCGCTGGCCTACACTTCCGGTTTCTACGGAAAACACGCGTACGCTGAAGAATCCCGTGAAACTTCTGAAAGCTTTTTCGGTCGAATAAAAGCGTCGACACGGGTGGCTTTAGAATAACAACTCATCGAAGGATTTCCTAGAGGCGAGAATGTGCAAGGTGTTCGTGGAAAAAACACGGAGGGGGATAAGTTCAAAGTTCAGTGAGTTCTGTATTCTAATCAGTGAAATGCGGTAGCGAAAATGGAAGTATGTAGGAAGACACGGAATGGTTGTAACTATAAGCTATCCTACGAAATTAATATCTTAAGCGTGGAGGTCACCGACAATTCCAAGTAATTAACATTCAAATTTGGCAAAGTGAAAAATGACAAATTTTAATTGCAGAATTTTCGTAACTTCAGCCTTCTACCTTCCACTTTGCTAAATTAATACAGAATCTAAAAAAGTAACTAATTAAATTTAATAGAATATTAATTTCGTAAGGTACTAAATCGAAAATTTAAATATAATTACAATTATCGTGTCTGACCACGCGTCACCATTTTCACTTTCATTGCACGCGTTGATTATCATAATTTTCTTCGGTTATTCGATTATGTTCAGCTTCTGATGGTGATCATGGAACATTTCCATGGCGTTTAATGTATTAATCAGAGAACTGATTTTGCAACCGCGATTTCGAAATCGAGCTGGAGACAAAGGTAAAAGCGAAACAGGCCCCGCAACCCGTGCGCGATAATAGCTGCGAAATCGTACTCTCGATGCATCCTCTATCCGCTTTGGTTTATCTAACGCTAGGTTATGTTCCGCAACGAGCACGCCATAACAAAAGAAACTTTTTCACTTTACCGTAATGTTTGAACTTTTACGATACCGCTGATATTTATTACTACGAAAATCAATTTATCTCGTCGTCGTGGGATTAGCAGAGGAGCTGATCGGTAGCCGCTGCTCGTTTTTTGTTTCGAGAGTAAGAATAGAGAAAAAAGGGAGGAAAGAGGATGCTCGTCCTTATTCCGCGATGATTTTTCTTTATTAACAAGAAAGCCGTGTGCACCTCGCCGACGGCACGTTCCCAGCTTCGCAACGCGACGAAAGATTTTTCAAAGGCGGCAACAGTTTCCTTGCAACCCGGAAGTTCTTTCACGGCCGCCGCGTTTTCGTTTATTTTTTCACCAGGTTGCCGACCACTCCTTCCACTTCGTAATCTCTTTTAGCCTCTCTCGCCGGGTCAGCATTTTTTCTCCTTTTTTTTCCTCGAAGGATCGAAGAAGTTCGCGACACCCGAGGCCCTTGCACACGAGACACTCGATCGAAGTGTATTTTTAAAGCGACAGCGGGAGGAAAAAAAAGGTGTCGTATTTTTAGACGCGTTAATCAATGTTTTCCGCATGTTGGGGAAAAAAGTGTTTGAAAGTTGACGAGACAAGTTCGAGTCGCGAAAAGCTTGGGATTTCATTTGCATTAAAGCGCATTAATTCGAAGAAACGTGACTTGATTAGTTATTCAATCAACGAAGATTTTAAATGAAACTTAAATGAGAGGAAATTGTGTCTTGCAGTTTTGAAATTATTCAAAAGTATCGTGGGTAAAATAACGACGACCAGTTTCTGCTTCGAGTCTCGAACTCTCAAAGCCATCTAGAGCCTCTGAAGTGCCCCGAGCTCTAGAACCAAGTTTCATCGATTTAACAACCAAGGTCGTAATCGCATAAGACCGAACTTGCTAACTCTAGACGCTCAAAATTTACTCCACCTATAAGTTCAAACGGTACAAAAAACTCCCCTGTGATGTCTAAACAAGATTTGATCGAATAATTGACGCGGTCTCTATTGATTTTAAGATTGTTGCGAATCGATCGGAGTCGAGACGAACGACTGCAACTTGATGGAACTTGATTTCGGGTCAGCAATAATTCCGACAAACTGCTTGCAGTTATTAGAAGCGTATACAGAAACCGATACAGATAACAACGCAACTTTGGAGACCAGTGCAAACAGTATTCGGTCCATAAGGAAATGGGATGGCGTGTCCAAGGTCTGTGAAAAGGTTCAAAGAGACCCCCGAGGCAATAAGATCCTCAGATTGGGATATAAAGACCCTAGAGACCAATGGCATCCCCGAGATGTTGGAACTTTGACGTTTGTTCTACTTGTTTGACAATCTGTAGCGCGTCTTCTACTTTTCTGCCCATATATTACGCCTGTACTACTTGCCTCACCACACACACCACTTACTTGACGGTATAGTGTCCCTATTCTACTTGTCTGACTCGGCACCGTGCCTATACTACTTGTCTGACCACGCACCGTACTTATTCTACTTGTCTGACCACGCACCGTACTTATTCTACTTGTCTGGCCACGCATCACTTGTCTGGTCACATACCGTGCTTATTCTACTTGTCTGACCATATCATACCTGATACTCTACTCTCCGTCAAATTTTTTAATATCTTCCTAGTAAATACGTGCTACACGTCGTATAATTTTGATTATAAAATTCGATACATTCCACTATAGACAAAATCAAATTCGATCGAAAAAATGTCATCGTTTCGGTTACTTTTCACGAGGGAAAGTTCTTCTGACGTTATGTTCGCGCTTTACGCTGCACTTTTCCGCGAGTAAATTAGATTTGTCTCGGTCGAAGGCGAACGAGAAACTTCGAGGGATCTGTAAAAGAGAACGACAGGCGAAGGTAGAAAAATAAGTAACAAAAAAAGAGAGATCCGAACTTGTCGATGAAAATCTTGTACAAGCGAAATATCTCTCGATTTCATGCAGCTGGATGAGAGTTCATCGGAAACAGTGAGGCTGCCAATCAAATTTCCCTTGTTTCAACGGTCGTACATATTCCTATCGTTCCCGTGAATGTTTCTGGATTAAAGTGTACCGGTTACAATGTTCATCGGTACACGACGCGATAAAATGCAAAGCACACCATTTGCATTTAATCGAAACATTCGTTACAGGAAACACAGCTGTTTCGAGAGTCGATAATCTTGTCGGTGTTCGATTCTCATCGACATAAAAATATGAACACGCGTTTCGATCATTTTAATATCAAACATTAGTTCTCGTTGGTTAAATAATTTTGACGTAATTTTTAAATATAGACATCGACGTATTTTTGTGTAAAAATATTGTCATCCTATAGAAATTCTGATTCGATAATTCACGCACGACAACGGATATTAAATCCCTTTAAAAATAAAATTACCGAGGGTTGGAAGTTACCATGGTCAAAGTGTTAACGTATTTCGAGGTCGCCGATAGAAACCTTCACCCTCCATTCATCGACGAAGTAAGTTCGCCATGGAACGACCCTTAATTGATCCTTCGATTCCCATCTCGGATTCCAAGCTGTCTTCGGACAAAGAGACGAGGAGAAACAGGGGGGAGACAGAGAGATGGAGAGGATCCTCGCAAACTTGTACGAGCCAGCGACTTTATTAACGTGTGCAAGGTGACGAAGCGTCGCAGATAAACCTGTACAAAAGCTGGACCCGAAACTGGGTCATCACAAGTTGGATGCACAATACATCTACCATTTCCAACGAATGCAGCATCACGATCATACCAGTCGCGAGCGTGAAAACGAAACAAAACGAACACTGGATCCAGATTTAATCGACCCTAATTATTGCGTGGGTATTGTGATGGATTTAACCCTTCAAGGACCTTAAATTAATTTAGCGATCCCATAGCGTTTAAGGCTTATTATCTTACAGTGTCATTAGCGTTAAGGTAAATTAGTCCCTACGTGAGTAGGAGTGAATGTTTTTTATTTCAGTGCCAATTGCTTTTAGCTGCACGATATCGAACACGATCAATCTTTGTCTACGAGATCGAAGATGACCGATCTGCTTGTTCTTATCGCAAACCGAAACTTTTACCGTTCTTGATAATCCTCAAACTATAAAAATTTCTTCTTTTTTACAGTTTAAACAACGAGCCACTATCTTTCATTTTCATCTTTTCAATTTTCCTTATTGCCTTCACGTTGCGTCTGACACGTTAATTGCTTATCCTTCTACGAAATTGGAATTCAATTTGAAAAAATAAATACCAAAGCACGATTTCTCTTGCATTATTTAACAAGTGGAAACAGCGTTGAAATATTAATAGCTGTAATTACATCGGCCGGCAATTAAGAAGTTGGAAACAACGCAATACATAGATTATCTCCCTTGAATCAATGTTTTATTAATGTTTCAACCGAACTGAAAACTGTACACTGTAAAAAAAAAAAAAGAATCAACGAAACTGTTACGCAATGTACCTAAATATGAAACGAGCAAACAAGACGAGATACGATTAAATTTGTACAATTATTTGAACGTGACATTTGGAGTATAACGCGGGAACAAAACGTCCAAATCGAAAACTTGAAATTCTTTGACATTACGCGAACGCGTTTCAAAAATTCCACGGGAAATCCGGCCTGAATAATACGAACCTCTCAAAAACATACGAAATCCTGAAACGTTCTCGAATACGAAGAACACTGAAAATTTAATTTCAGAATTTCACATTTCCGTTGGTTATACCTTGTCTCGGGATTTTTATATCTAACACGTCGAAATTCCCAAAAATTTGATAATAATGTTCGAATATTTTCTGTAGTCGATAATTTAAAATAAACGACGAACATTGAAATATAATAAATCAGGAGTACAAAAGCACGAAGTATTTTGGAACAAAGAACAGACCAACCATTTTCATCTGGAATAAAGAAGGAACCAAGAAATCCGTGGCTCTTCAGATTCCTGATCGAAGGCCTGGCCTAGATTCGGCTCGTTCAGATTTTTAAGGCGATCAGAATCCTCGAACCGTGCTTAGAAACCATTGAAAATCTGATCAGAGATTACCCTGACGTTCCCAAGAACCGAGATCCCGCCGTTTGACAAAGTTGAGAGGAAACAGGCGTTCGATTATTGCCGAAGAACACCGCAATCTTTCCTTTCAATGAAGTCGTAATAATTATCCAGCCACCGTTAACAAGAACGATCGATCGTTCGAAATAGAACCGTAACAATAAGCTGCCTCGAAGAAACACGTTTGCGACGTTCTCTGAAGATCTTGCTTCCTTTCCTTTGAAGTATTTTGATCTTTTGTAATATCGCCTTTTATACCGTTGTCAATTTCGATTACTTCTTTGAGTGGAAACGTCTAATTAATTAATTAACATATTTTGATATTTATTCAAATATTGTATTTTCTGTTAATATCAGTTGACGATTAGGTGGAAATCAAAGTGTGCGATACGTGGGTATGATTCTTTCAAAGACATCGCGAGGCAAAATGACAACGTGTCCATTCAGCTGGTCGAGAAAATGGAACTGTCGTTTTCCCTATTTCCTGGTGTCGTTCGATATTCTTTAATCTGCTCGAAGAGGGAAGCAGTGCATTTAAGGGAGTTTGATGAGCAACGAGATGGAATAATAATTCCTTTCTGCGGTTGAAAATCATTTGGATAATCCTCAGAAATTATTTAAGTTTAAAGTTCAAAAAATTGAAAAAGAATACAAAAAAGAACTTGGCAATTTTATATATTTTCAACGTCGTATATGAACTTTTTTAACTACGATGGAATCAAATCCCTCGACTACCAGCATTTTAAATTGAATCCCTGCTTCGCTGAAAGATTAATCGATTCATTCTCTATTTTCTTCTATCCCGCGTCGATCAGAAACAGAGAAAAAAGTTTTTTCTCCGTTTTCTGATCCATCCAGAAGAAAAGAATTTAATCGAAACATTCCAAGAAGCTTTTCCTAACTGAAAGCCTGATTAGATTCAAGATCGATCAGGGACTGCAGCAAGAATAGTAATCCCATGCTTTTGAGTGTAACCTCTGAAACGTGCCCGAGGAGCGAGTAATCGATATATTTACATACAGATACATTTAAATCGAATGCATTTTAGCCCCACAATTCAAATGTGACAACTCGAATTAACAAGCACCAGCGAAAAATATCTGGTTAAAAACACGGAGGAATTATTCGCAGAAAAATTAACGAACGAAACGTTAACCAAATATTAACCGAAGCAATTCAATTTCTGTTATTTGCCTTAACAATGCACCCCCACGAAATCCTTGGGCCAGAGGTGAAACGATTTTCAAGAAAAGAATGAAGAAGTAAAATGCAGCACGCCTACACGAGAGGATTTCAAGTGTCAAATGGAATTGGTCAGGTTAAGCCTCGTTAAGGCTAACGAGCTTTTTCTCTGTCTTTAATGAAATTCTCATTTGTCTTCCGAATAGTACGGCTCAGGTTAGGATGTTTTCGCTCGAATATCGATCCATGGTACTTAAACGTACGCCTATGTCACGTTCTATGAATATTTTTAAGATGTCAAGGATGAACCTCGAATTCTCTATGACACGATAGTTCGCGTGAAAGTAAGTTTCAACGATGCTGGATTTCCTTGACAAACGACTGCCGACACCGGATATTTTTCAACGTCAACGCGTGTCCTTTTGGAAATCATCGAAAGACTTTCGAATGGACAAAATGAGACGCTGATATAGGAAATTTTCCCTTTTGGAAATTCTTTGTAATTGAACGATCACTGATAAATTAAACAGTTTTGGTAAATTTTCGTTTGAAAACATGACGGACGAGTAGCGGAGAAATTAGATATTCCTGATAGTCGGCAATCTGCCGAGCGAATAGGCGAAAACAACATGACGGAGTACCGAGGCTACAAATGCACTGACATGAATAGAAATTCGTGGTAATTCGTATGCACATTTAGACCTGAATGCGGCAATCTTTCTTCCGGAGCGTTGCCCTTCGATGGTCTACAATAAAATTCCCCCTTATTACTCGTTGCGCATCGCTCCCGTTGGCATGCAAACTTTCTATACGGTTCTTCCAGTCACGCTGGAAGAATCGTCGTAGAATAATTTTACCTTGACTTTTAATCGAGACCCTACTCTCGAAACAAACATTTTTAAGAAACACAGGATATATGGATGTTAATAGCACTTTATTTTTATCGCGTTGGAAAGCGAGACGTGAAAATTGTGAAACTCGAAACGAAACGGAGAATGACTTTTTTCCACGGATTTAACGACAGCTTGAACGACGTTCATTCTGCGTAGAATCAAGGAAGCGTAACGGTTTCAAGGTGTAGGTAGGTCGAAAGAGGGGACGACAAAATGGAGCACACACCTGTACGTATACAGCCATTTACGGCGACGCTGTGCGCGTGTAAATGCAGCTAATGGTTTCACGACACCATGGAAAATGGTAGCCGAGCCGAGTTCCGTGGAACAGCTGGTGTTCATTAAACAATGCGCCTTGCTACGATATCTGACTCTTGATATTCACCCTCGACGCTAAATTAATCGAACCGAACTTATTGGAATTAACAGAACTAAGTTTGTATCGTCTTTCACCCTAACATGGAACTCGAAGCTATTCGCTTCAAGTAAAATGAATAATAGATTCCTTCGATAATATGTTTGTTTCTCGAAAAATGAATGAATAAATTGGATATTATTTAGCCATAAAACACAGCACGCGATCAAGAACCTCTTGTCCAAGAAAGGGGGTCAATTTCTTGTCCGAAAGGGACAATAAGAAAGGCTCGTTTATTCGTTTCGATTGTCGTTTTCGACGTCCATTATCTGTCGTCGTATAAATTCGAGCCGACGATGCGATTTATTATCCCACAAAACAAATACGCCGAACCGATGAATATTTATCGAAATTACCCGATCGACCCGGCCTCTCTCCGCGTTGCTGCCTCGCGTTGTCGTTCCACCTCGAGCGGAAAATCGTTTACGTCGAATAATTTAAATTCTCGACAGATACGCGATCCGTTTGCTGCTGCGGAAAGAAGGTAAACGAGGGGCAATACGAGAAAAAAAAAAAGAAAAATTCTCTCACCGATCAGCCCCCGACGGCGATACGTTCCGTTATTGCTATAATCTGTCGTGTCAATTTAATCTGATCGATCGATACCTTTCTCTTTCTCATTTCGCACCTATATCGACGCCGTTTCCCATTAAATTAATTGATCGATTGACAAACACGTTTCGCGACAGAGAAAATTAATACACCGACTGCCAGGGGGAGTTAACATTTTTATTAAACAGAAACAGAAATCAATAACAAGAGTGATTTTAATGATTATTTTTGGAAAAACTGGAACGATACCGCGCGTTAAATAAAGCTATCAGAAGTAGCCGATAGCTGCAAAGTAAACGTTGATTAAAACACGAACGTCGGAGTCGAACGAAATATGATTGCGAAATACGAAGAGTAATCCGGTGAAACGGTCATCATCCTGATTGCTGATTTCTTCGATAAATAGTTGGCCAATTTGCAGACCACGCCGCCGGCAGGTAGTTGCAATGAATTTAGTCGAGGCTAACTTCTCCACCCCGTAATCACCTGCACCGGGTCATACGTAACACGAGCCGACAACTTCCCATAAAGTGAGGGCATAGCCTGGATCCATGGTAATTCGTTTCGTTTAAGATTAAATCCTCTCGCAGAATAATTTTCGAAGGAAATAACGAATTTACGAGTACTGGCAACGCTTTCTTTATTTAATAAAAGCAAAACGAAAACGTGACAAACGGAAAGTTATTTTTTTTTATGAAATCAGGGAATAAAGTCTGGGAGATTCGAGGAGTTAATGGTCCAACGTGACCCAAAATGCTTGGACTAAAACTGGATTCTTACCCCAAAAAGGTAGATAAGGATAACTAAAGGGGAAATAATGATGTATTCGCCTCTGAACGTTCATATACACCAACGAAAAAATACTCTGGCATGGGGTGAATAAATTCACAGCCAATAACAGAAGAGAAAGAATCACTTGTACTTGATCTCTATCGTAGCGCGTATTGTTCAGAGAAGAACCTTGAAAAAAAATATTTCCTCGAAGGCAAATATCGTCTATCAAAAATGTTTCGTAGATTCCATGATAAAAAGGAACGAGCGAAAATTTTGCCAAGTACAGTGAGACGTTTATGGCACACTTTCGTTATCCGTATAAATATGCAGTGAATCACTGTCTTGGGAGACGTTAAGGAGCTTTTTCGGATTTTGGTGCCCCGGGGGTAACATTTTATAAGTTGGTACGTCAAAAATGGAATAGCAGAAGGAGAAAGAATTATTACAAATAACTCTGAATAAATCCGAATTCGAAAGAACTCATGGAAACAGATTGATATTAAATCGTTACAAATTGAATCTTTTTATGACATAAAAGTTTCGTGGACTGGCACTTGTCACATATCATTCTGAAGTTTAAAGTTCGACGAAAATGGCTACATAAAAGCTTCATTCATATTTGCAGTTAAAATTGCTGGCTCTTTTCTGGGACAAATAGTGAAACAATCTGCAGTTTAATATTACACTACACCGGATATCTTATGTTTCAGACGCCAACGGTTTTATATTAATAATGCTGATAAAATCTTTACACCTTAAACTTTAGATTGGCATGCCACAGGTACTATTTTACGACACTTTTATGTCATGATATTATTTTACACTATCTATGTTTCGAAATCAGCCATTTGTCCAAAAAATGTTATCTAAATTTCACGCAACAACTTTGAAAAATGCAAAAATGTTTTTAAAAGAAAATTTGTGAAAGAGACCGAAGAGTGCTTTGTTTAATCGGTAAAACGATAATTGATCCTTAACTTTTGAGCAGACTCGTAGAATTATTGAGCTGGAAAAGATCTTCGCCTATATTCTATTTCTTCGTGACCGTGACAATCCTGCGACAATGGCAATTAGGGTTAGTCCGCTTCGAGGATGATCTTGAGAAAAAAAAGAAAAAAGTAGAGCAAGTCAAGGAGCAGCAATTCGTTGGCTCGCAATTTCTAGCTAACGCGAATACGTCTCGCAGAGGGGAAGAGAAAGACTTTTCAGAGATACGTTCCGTTAAGAATAATTGCATAGCATTAACTGTATACACTAAGAATTGCGCCATTGTAACGCGAAATGGCGCAGTACACGAACGACATTTCCCTACAGAAGAAAAGAAAGATTAAAACCCTTGAATTACAATCATTTCCAGCTGAACGTAGGATTATTCGCTGCTCTTAATGAGACAGTCAAGGTGAGAATTAAAATTGATTATTTTAAGTACAGACTCGAGACAAGAGACAAGTTTCCAGTGTTTTTTGGTAAAAAAAATTTGAGGGAATAAGAATTCGAGTAAATATTTGTAAGATTTGAACTTTCAAATTTCTAGCAATACTTAATGAAAATTCTGCAAATTTCTATCCTGTACCTAATGGATTTCAAGTAAGGTATTTAACAGAGAATAGGAAAGTATCGATCACAATTACACGGTACATTAGAAAAGGGATACTCGAGGAGTTATCTTGTCTGGTGTAGGTGCAAGCGTAATATTTTATGGTAAAAAGCATTCTAAAAGACGGTCCGTATTACGTTTCCTTCGAGAATCGAATGTTTCCCGCATTATCTCTGGCATCATGAAGAATGGCCGGGTTCGGATAAAAAGTACAGAACACGAGCGAATTCAATAAAGACTTTTGTTTCTACCGTCTCATTCACGGTTCGCGTATCGATAATACGTCTACGTGTTCGTTTCGCGTTTAAATCACATTTTATTTACGAAATTTGTTCAATTATCAACCGTGCAACGCGTCTACGTGATTAAAATGTAAAATCATGGTTTATCGTGTTCGCGAATAAAATTTTATTTATTCCGCTTTTATTCCACCCGGAGGAATAATTTTTGTTTGAAAATCGCATCGGTTTCACGTTCGGTCGAAAGCACTTTCGATTTAATTCATTCAACTCGTTGCAATTAAATGACTGCATACAGAGGGGGTGGCGGGGGAGGATGTTAACGAATTCTCCTGACTCATTCACGACCGAATAAAACGATTCGCAAAATTAACGAGCCGCCTATCGAACGATCGATGATTCAACGTCCGATAAAGATTTGAGATCTCGTACAATTGTAAAAAAAAAGAGAATAAGACGGAATTCCATCGACAACAATATCAAATCCAAATTATATCTCGAAAAGCAATATCCTTGGAGAAAATTGAAAACTCGTGAACCTATAATGCCTATATCTTGAACTTTCATATAACTGGAGCTGTTCTAATATAAAGGATAAACATAGGGCTGGCTGGTTTCCATACGAAAGACCCGATTATCGATATCAACAGAACGAAACAGAAAACACAAAGGAAATCTATCCGTAAGGGTCCAAAGTTTGCTTACACGAAAATAAGCGAATTTTATCGATATTGCGATCGAATTTGTGGCTTTTGAAATTTAAAACTGGAGCGAATTATTCAAATTTCACTAATATCATACCAATTATCAAATATTTGAATTTTCCTTCCAGGCGTAATTTAAACGAAAGTCCGAGAATGGATAGAAACTTCCCTTTTTCTCCGGTCGACTAAGTGTGTTAGCAACAGTGGAAGAGAATCGTGAAGCGAGTTTCTTGGAAGACGACGCCCGCGCAATAATTCACTTAAACACCCTCCCTATTTTTTGTTTCTCCCGCCCTCCTCCTCTCGATAAAGTGCTGGCGAAGCTCGACTAGGGCGATCGCCATTCGGGTTAATTAATAATCGGGGTCATGACATCGTTTACATAGGGATACGAATTAGGGGGGGGGGGCATCGTGAATATTCGCGTCACGGAATTTCCATGTTTCCTTTCGGATAACCAGACGGATACTCGTTCGTTAGGAATCAAAACGGACGTGATCGCGTTCTCAACAGTGTTAAGTACCAGAATGAGTTAATTACACTGACATCCCTGTTTGTTTAAAGAATTTCCGCTACCCTTCGATGGATTCGAATGTTTCGATGTTTGGTATGAATTGGATCATATTTTTCTTTGAAAAGAAATTTGCATTTTCTTCCTGTCGATCCGGCAACCGCATTCGTTGCAATTCGTGGCACTATTATATCGACGGTTCCCGATACGGGGTACTTCGGTTTCCGGTTATCAAAATTCATGACAGCCACTCACGGCGAACACGAATCGACCAAGCGTTTCGAATTTTACCCACGACCCGAATGGCAAAGCTTTAGGTGGACCTGTTCGAATCATTCCCCGATACCTGCTGGTGATTAGATTTTACATGGTACAGATGATCCGGTGCACGCATACCTAACGTACCGTACTGCTCGGCTGACAAATTTGCATGTTTCGCCGGAAAATTCAAACTAACTGTCCTAACATAAATTGCTCCAATTAATTGAGCAAACTTCGCGAATGAAAGCACAAAACTTTCCTACCTGAAATGTTACGCGGTGGAAAATCAACGACCATTAACAAGATGTCGTTAATATTTTCGGAATCTTGAAGTGAAAAGTTGCGGAACTTTGACGGTAAAATTAAACGTAAAAATCAGAAACTTTATTTTCGAATATCTGAATATTTTATTCGTGTTTGGATTCTACTAGAATTTGAATAGCGCGAAAAATATTTAAATATTTATCGAATTTTCGAGAAATCGAGAGCCGATGGTTCGAATTCGTTTTAATCAAGTGCCAGTATGGAAACTGCACTGGATACGCGGTGTGCTTGTTAACTTTGTGCCGGTAAGCTTCATGAATATTCAACATTGTTGGACCAAGAATTATTAATATCATGAGTAAACAGAAAATGTCAGACTCTTAGGTGACCCCTGTTACCATTTGTTCATTTTATAGCGCCAGGATTGTACGGAACATTCTGTTCGCGAGTTACGAGCTCTCCAACCTTTTGAATGCACCGTACGTGATAGAAATCCTGATAATTCTACTTGCACAAACAGAAAATTTAACCCTTTGAACTGAAAAGATGCTTCTTGCTGGTAATTCGAAGCTATAAAGTAATTTCTTTCAACGCAACTTACGTGTGAGAAATTCTAATTGTTTTATTTACACAGGTGGAAAATTTCGAGCCTTGCATTCTGAAATATTTTTGCTACAGGAAAGCAAAATAACCCTTGAAAGTCTAAAGCAATTTGAAAATGATATGTAGAAGCAAAAATTTTGGTAATTTTAGTGAAAAAGTTCTCTTTGAACCCGAAGATATTTTTCGATGGAAAACAGAGAGCCCTGTGTACAATATGTGAAGCAACCCTCAAGATATGGGTTATGTTTTCCGAATTTTCACGCTCCCTTGATTCCGTCCAATGGTTTTGCAAGCTTCGATGGTTTGATTGAGGTCTCCAAACTTTGCCAACGATACGCCAACGTAACGTTCAAGATATGTAACTATATTACACTAAACTACCAGCATAGACAACATGACGGTATAAGGTAAATTGCCTCATAAATATTTCCCTAACTAAGGAATAGAAGCTCGTTCGAGAAACACCGCGAACGTACACGCTTTTACTTCTGCTTTGCTTGTAAAAAGAAGAGCCAAGCGAGGATCTCTGAGAGGATCGTCCATTTGTTGCAACTATTTTTCACGTCCGAAAGGCTTGGTTTTTTTTTTCTTGCAAAATGCTTGAAAAAGGATAGAAAATGAAACACATATAGGTACTCACCTCTTTTCTTTCCGCTGTTGCTTCTTCTTCCTGAAGGCTTTCTTCACCCTCAGGAGGAGAAAAGCGGCGCGATCGATGGTCAGGCTCGGTGAAGCCTTGTCGCCGCTCGACATCCTGCGTCCTAGTCCTCCTAACACCTGCACATCCCAATAAAAATATCCTTTTTTATTATTCTGTTAACTTTACTTAAATCCTTGGCAAGTTTATTGTATTGCATGATATAATTATGTGATAGTCTATGAAAATTAAATTTGTGCAAATTCGAACGTTGCATACTCCCCTCGAATTCATAACACGAAATAACAACCCTTAAATATTTGATGTTACGAACCGGCCGCAATGTTTAACGGATTTAAACGCGGAGCACGGGAATAATTACGATTAATCAACAAGCATTTAACGCGCGGTGTAATTTAAACACCGGTACCAGATTTATAACACCTCCCTCGGTTTAGTAACGACCCCTAAATATTCGATGTAGAGCTCGCCACAATGTTTCACGAATCGGAACGCAACATTTCAGGATAGTTTCTCTTAATTAATGAACATTTAACACTCTGTCGTAGTAACAACCCCTGAATAAATAACGAGTTAAGCTTGCCACAATGCTTAAAGCACATGAACACGGTGTACATGAATAATTTCAATTAATTAACGAACACCCGAGGCGCGTTGTAACACGCCTTAAACACCACAAACATTTTTCATTTAAAACACCCTGATCGTCGATAACTTGAACATTAATTAGCGAACGTTTAACAACGTTGCCGACACAAGGATACAAAAAATATGGATTAAACGGAAGTTTCGATGTCTCGTGCAACCGAGTACGCTTTAGATTCGTCCCTGTGTGCGGACATCGATTAATTTCACTGTCAACCGTGAACACCGATAACATTTGTAAGTCCTGAACAGGCCAACCCGAAGACAATACATCACCGAAAGAGAATAGAATCGTCCCGTGACAATCGCGTTTCTTTATCTGGAAACGATACTGTCGATCAGCCCGTTAAACGATAAACACTTCGTTCCACGGAACGGAGGATATTCTTTGAGGCTGACGAGCAACGACCGTCAGGTTGTCACACTCGAAGCTAATGCGATCATGGAAATCCTCTTCCGTCTTGGCCACCGGAAACGTTACTCGTTAATCCGATTATCTTTCGAGGATCCCTTGTTAACACGCTGACTATCTCGGAGACTACTCCTGACAGTCGTTACAAACTTTCATACAATTTTCTAATTGGAAAAGAAGAAGGAAATACGACATTTTTAAAGAACTATAGCACCTTATCAAATTAATCTAATATGAATTTACACATCCGCTTTAAGATCCTTCCTAATATTCCTGTTAATTATTAGTTGCACACTTTGTTATCGTGCTTCAATTGATTAACACTTACGGTATATTTGTTACAGAACAAATATGAACCCACTGTAGTGCCTGGTTCACGGGTCACGGTACACTGAGCTCGAAATTTCGAACTATCCCCCAGTTGCCACCGTTGTTTATCCTTGGCTGAAACATCATCCTTCAGGTTAACCCGTGGTCTATAATCGAGCCGACCTTCCAATTAATTAACAGACACAATGCGAAAGTCCTCAATGTAAACACTGATACGATCGCTGATCACCGTCCGGGCCCGCGTATTGTATGTATTTCCTTCGAGTAGAAATAGCAGTCGAGCTATTTCTACCTAACCGGACGAAGGGAGGATTATGCACGCGACTAACCAGGTCGGGAAACAGACTCGTGTTTTATTTTTAAAGCGTATTATTTTGTAAACACGAGCCTCTGTCCGGATTCATTTTCTTAAAAGGACAATGCGCTAAGGGTTGTACGCGAGCTTGAATTTCTCGCAAGAGACTGTTTTCTTTTAGAGATTCTCTGCGTCGAGTTGCTTTATCAGCTGCCAAAATTCTTTATAGAGGTTTTTGAAAATCGAACAAACTGTAGCTTCGTTTTGATTAAACCACGTGGGTGCAGCTCTCAAAGGGAGGATATTTTTCGTCGACAAATATAACTCGTTTATTTGAGCAAACAGATTGATCTCTTTTTTGGGCCAAGATAAATTGCCAGATTTCCTGGTAGAAGAATCTCTCGCTGATCAGCCGGTGAATTTTTTGATCTCTACCCCCGACGGTCATCGATCGTTCACCGTTCAAGGGATGTTTTGATGAATCGCTTCCCACCTTATTACGGAACAAATTTACCGATTATCCCAAACGGAAAGGATACAAGTCGATAAATAAACTGAATTTATCGTTTCTCGATAGTTACATTACGAATCTATATTTTATGAATTAGATTTCTATAAATACCACCACCATATCAAATATTTGAAGATGAACTGAATTGGCTCATGGGTCGTCGATGGTTGCAAATTCACCGGAGACAAATTAATCCCCTCTTAGAGAAACTTCTAAAGAATTTAACGTGAAAGTTTGAATTTCAATCTCCAAGGAGATAAACCGACGAACAGTATACAAATTTCTGTCGCGACATCGAGGAGAACAGGTGCATAAATTCAATGAAAGGCTTAAATGTTCCCGTCAATAGTGCTCGACGATACTTGACACCGATCCGAACGAAGAACTATGCCTTCTTGTTAAGAAGATAACAAGCCGAGGAGCTACTTTTGTTAATTAATTTTCAATAAAATATATACAAATAAATTTATAAACACAGCACAGAATTTGCACAGTTTTATCATTACTAAGTTTCGTTAATGATTTGTCAAGATTATAGGAAAGAGAAACTCGATGTAAGTATCGATTAAGCAATATCCAATGGTTGGTATCTGTGCCGAACGATCAGAAACGTTCGAGGAGAGGTCGATAAATTGCTGGCAGATTATCAAAGAGAATACGAAACTAAAGGAAACACAGTTCGCAACTGTTCCTCTTCTCCCCCGTCGACCTCCCCGGCAGCTATTAACATTCGCTAAATTACCAAAGATAAAGCTTAAGCACAGTCGATGATACGTGCTTTCGTCCCTGGTTTTCGCCTAAATTCCTTGATCACCGATATTCATCGAGGAGAAACTCAATCGTGCCGCGGAGCGTGGATTTTATTGGGCATTTCGATCGATAAACGGCAGTGATTAATGATGACCCGATACTATACCACCCGTACCGATATATTACCACGACGTTACGTAACGGTCCTAAATATTGGAACCATTTTTATATTCGACGTTAATCAACGTAAACGACGCTCTCATCATTTCCTGGTTATTAACCTGACTTCACCCCGAAAAGTTAATCAACCCATCTACCTTTGACGGCTCTTCGATTAAAATTAATTAGGCTCTGGAGATTTTTATAATTCCCATTAGGGGCAGGTGTTTAAATTATAATTTTCAAATAAATTTATGACAAGCTAAGAAACCTACTTATAATTCTTCTTTATCATATTTTTGGGCAAAGGAGTAGAGCCATCTCAATGACAAACGCTGTCTGATAGAAGCTCCGTTCAAAGGGGTCGAGTGTCAAAGATCTAATCACGATTGGAACATGTTAATTGTTATTCCCCCTAAACGATGGCCCGAACTTTCGAGCAAGAGCTGTTGGATTCGCAAACGAATAATAAATCCTCTCGTTCGACTTGAGAACAGTAATACAGTTTGATTTTCCACGGTGCTGCGAGCTACGCAGACTTCTCGTATAACTCTCGAACTCCGTCGAACATCCACGTTAAACTGATTTACTGGATTCGAGGCTTTAAATCCTTGGTTACAACATGTACAGGTACACTTCACTGTCTATCTTTGTTACCGTTCGATGCCACTTTGGGTCGGACATCAACGATGCCACTCGAAATTTCGAGGCATCAAGAAATTTTCATCCAACCGTTGAAATAAAAATAAGAAACCGATTAGATCTGCTTTGAACTAATATTTAACCATCGTGTACCGTTTTAAAGTGATTCCAAATGAAAATCCAATATCCATTACAACAATCCGCTAACTGTTATTAAAGGGCCAATAAAAGATTGGATTTTGTAACGATACGAATTTAATAAAAGTTGTAATTGTGTACAAAGGTTAGATAAAACTCCAGTTTCAATTATAATCGTATGTGTGTTAAATGAAGAAATAAGATATTGGTAGACTTTCGATGAGAAATATTTGAATTACATCCAAAAACCTCTTTCGATGCATCAAAGTGCGTCCATTATTGAAAACTGATCCCAACCGAACACAATGGTTACAAGAACATCGCAAAGTTTACCTCGATCAAAAGATCGATAACTAACCACGCCTATTCCATAGGTACACAATGGGAAGGTCATGGTTTATCTCAGTCACGCTAATTAACGAACTACACTACTTTTACAACCCTTGTTAACTCGCTCTAATACCAGTTATCTTTTCCCTCGTTAATTATTCGATTATAGAAAATCACCATCGACCACCATGCCAATAAACGCACGTGGCACTTTGTATAAAAATTTCTCAGCTATCGATTATGGATAATGAAAAAAAGGTTGTGTGGGAAGATCGGTATCTTAACAATTACCGCGAGTCATGTCTCTAAAATTATTAGCTGAATCTTCAGTTCCACGTCCCATTTTCCCCATTTCCTTCGACACTGTTTTCCTTTTTTTAAGTGTCCCCGAGGGATTTGCGGTCGTGCCTGGCGAAAGGTAATCTTAAACCCTGGGAGTTTCCCAGTCTAGTAAATCTCTCGGCCTCGGCACGACGATTTCGCGATGTGCCGAGTTAAAATGAACCGTCGGGTGGAGAATGTTCGTCCCGCGAAATAAAAGTATATGATGGAATTTAAAAAGAAAACAACAAATAACAACGAGAATAATAGAAGGAAAAAATAGGCCGGCAAATATTACAACATCGTAATTCAAGGGTTTTGTTTTTGTTCAAAGGGACACGAAAACGTGTTGACCTACTACCCCATCTACAAACAATTCTCGTAATGTAGTAAAAACGATAATCGATAAGTTTAGAAAAAAACTTGGATAGTCTGAGTATTCTCCTTATTGTTTGATATGCTCTGCATTTTTATTCCTGCATGTTGACCCACTTTCGAAAATCTGCAACCCGCACAGCGGAATCGAATAAGGTACAGATTTCCATGCAAGTCGATCCGAAAAAGTCATCCTACGACACTAGTTTTTAAAATGATATTTCAAATACTTCGGAACGAGTATTTCGAGCCTCAATAATTAGTAATAAAAGTGCAAAGCGAATGCAAAGAGTGGGCAGAAATTAGAATAATTTTTTAAAGTACAACTCCTAGATGTGTAATAAAAATGCGAAGTGAGGGCAAAGGATTACGACTAAGTAGAATACATTTTGGGATTACAGTTCATAAATATTTAACATCCCGCGTTTTGTGCACTCGAACGAATTAGTAATTAACGTCGCAGTTGTCCTAATAACATTGTCAAACTGCGAGGTTTAAAAATAAATTGCAAACTTGGCGCGTTGATTGCCACCCTCGCGCTTTCCGCAAGAATAAAAGGGTTAGGTACAAGCGGTAGAAAAAAATTTACATAGGATTCTGGGGAAATAAACATGGCTCTATGCTGAAAGTCGTCTCTGAACGCGGTTCAACATTTTCACCGACGATCCACTTAAAAAACAAAATATTCCGCTCTGACAATTCGGTCTTGTTAAAAACACACCCACCGAACTTTCATCGTTCGATACAGAAAATCTCTGGAACAATGACTCCGAATTTAACAAAAAAAAGAGAGAGAGAGAGAGTGAACACAACAAACGGCTCTCATTCCTTCGTTTTCTTTTTCTATCGATTCGTTAATGTTCAATGTTTATCGTATTTCAATAATTGATCGCGTGCTCGTTCGACATTTCGAGCTACAGTTTAGAGACAGAACATTAATATTTCAACGCGAAGGACAATAAACAGCTTGATATTACGTTTGATGGCCAGTAAAAAGCAGACGCAATAAAACGTCTGAGGTAACTCATTTCGCTGTACGAATCGAAGCCGTCCGGTTATTAAACGGGGCGACAACAAACACAGGAAATGATAGCAATTTTGGAAAAAAATCAACGATAAAGCTGAGAAATACTCTGTGCGATTGAGTTAACCGTGAAAAAAAACGGTGGAAGAAATCCAGAAGGTGAAAAAAATTGGAGAAAAACAAGCTGCGACTCTTTTGACGAAGGCGAATAAAAAGGTAATAATTTTCAAAATGCGAAAAGGTTATAATATAATTATTAACGCCGCGGTTTCGAAAGGAACAGCGTGTTGTAAAAAATTTAGAGGAAAGACCAGGAACAATGAAACGATTTTAGAAAAGTTAAAGGGGAAAATAATTTCCAGGTTATTAAACAACTAACGACTAGAGCACATGTCTATGCAATTGCGAGCAACATTTAAAGATAGAGAAAGGAAATATAGTTTGTCTTAAGGCGATGGTTCTGGGAGGAACGTTTTCATGGAAGAGTCAGCATCTAACTTGGTAATTTAATTGCCACTCGGGGATGGAAGTGGTGAAAAAGTTGGAAGTAGAATACAACCTTTTGGAGGAAGTTGGAACAACATTCGTCACGATAACGTTAGGTCGACTTGCTTACCAACCAAGGAAACAAGGATTAAGGGTGAGCGACTGGCGTAAACAGAGGCTGATTTACGAGGATTTGCTTGCCACGATCCTCCAACTTTCCGCCTTCGAAACATCCATTTTACGTGTAAACAATTAGAAACGAGGACACGCTGGATCCTCCAAGATACGTAATATCCGCCCCCTCGAAAATCAAATGATCAACCATCAACGCTAAATTATTTATTAATTCCATTTCAGGAATATTCCACAGTTCGAATAACGCGCAATTGTGATCGTTAATTTAATTAAAAACAAACAGGAGTCTCGGATCAGAGGTAAAAGCAAATTGTAGCTTAAAATGATTAACAAGGGACGTATCTGAGGGATTCGTAGCAGAAGACGACGAACAGAACGAGGAACTTGAGACGTTCGAATTGTCAGGAACTCGAGAGATCACGGAAATTAGTCGACCTAGATGGTTCTTCCTGTACGGAATCGAATTTGCGTGAAGATTAATAAACCTGGGATCTAATTATCTTCAACAGTCCACAAACGTAATGAAATCCAATGAATGAAGACCTATGCGATTCCATACATAATGCATTTCACGAGAGATCGAACATCAATTGAAATTAATCCCTGAATGATAGGTCATCGAATAATTTCAATTTAATTTTAGACTGTTTCGTGTTGCAATTATTATGTGTCTTATCGTACACGATCGCAGATGTTTTCAGTGACAAATGCAGTCTCTGAAGTAGTGCTTCTCCAAATCTCTCCAAGGAGGTACGCTATCTCTAGCACAGATGGTAGATATTCATTTGAAAAACATACGAAATTAGGTGGTGCGCAAATACGAATAATTAATTTAGTAAGCATACGTTTCCACGAACATGGTAGAAACTTAATCGAGTTTGCAAGATCCACTCTCTAGTTCCGATCGATATAATTGCAATGTCTAAGATACGTCAAACAAGGAGACCGTTTGATTGTTTAAGTAATCGAATTGTTGCAGGGTAAGCACGTTTGATCGGTGGCGAATCATTCAGGGAATTTCACATACTAACCGACCCCCTGCCAGGGGGATTGCACCCCGTCCTCGAGCGTGGAAACTATTCAGGACGAGTTTCACCGGCAGTCTGGGTAGAAATTAACGGAATCCTTGGCTGGGCATAACCCAGCCAGACGGAAACACATGTGTCGTAGCATTCCATACGGAGTGACAGACATCAGTTTACCACCATCGTCCCTTTACTTCGAGAAATTTCATTGTCTTAGTCAGAAACTCGCGGACATCCCCCGGGGACGTGACGAAAATTGAGAAAGTAACTGTCGTTTCTTCGAAACAGAAATCTTCGTCACCTAAGGATTATTTAAGGATTCTCGATTCTTATCGGAATTAACGATTAATTGAATTAATATCGTATCATTGATACGTTCTGGAAATATTATATTTTCAAACTAAGAAATGTTGTGGAAACTCTAGAAAATTATAATTTTATATTATAGCAATTGGGGCGTGAGAAAACAATTGCCTCGAATGCCAATTTAATAAATATAATAAATATTGATCTTCTGAGTAGTTTTGTTATATATTTTACAATAATGGACTAAATAAAAGTGCCTGAACATTCCTTAAACGGTATTCTTGGTCAAATTTATTTCTAATTTAAGATCTTTTAATCCATTATCCGCGGTTTTGATCGAGGCGATGCATAATTCACGACTGAACATTCACTCACCCCAAGGGACGGAATTAGATCGTAATATTTCCAGTTAAGTACTTTCAACGAGTTCGTTAATAAGAATTTTAATCGAAGGCGCCTCGAGAACCAAGCACGTGCTAATTAATTATTAATCAGTCGAGGTCGCCGTTACGATGACGTGCACACGATTTATCCATATTTTAAACCCTCTATCGAATACAATAACCTCGTATTTAGCGATATCATCAATCTTTCTGATCGACAGCATAAAATTAATCGTATAATTCATCAAAGTACCAAAGCCTCGTGAAAGCAACGATACCATTTTGTTTGAAAATAATTTTTAAAATTATTTCATCACAATAAACGAATGGACTTCCGGTTTTCTCGAGTCACCAATTTGGATCTTCCATTAACATACCATGAATCAAAATTGAGTGCAGTCTGGCTGTAAAAGCGTTTCGCTGACGTATGAAAAAACAACGACTCAATGATTAAAGACAACCGTCGTGCGTCAATGCTAAAAATTGCAACGGGGAGCTTTGCACGGTTCGATTCATTGATTATAAACGATTCCTTGGTTCGATTTCGAGAACGGTACAGGAAGTCCTTCGCACACCACCATCTTCGACTTAATTAATCATTTTCTTTCGTTAATTACAGAAACGTCGTTATGATTGTGCATAAAAGGTTTGTAAGCTTAAGAAAACGATGAAATTGAATGGAAATCATGAAATTTATTGCAACGATGGCGGATCTCCAATTCACGAAGTATCACAGACAGATATCGTTCGGCGAACTTGACGCTTTTTTATTTATACCGAGATGGATCGTAAACTTTTATGGTACGATGGTGCACGCTCACGAAAACCGTGTACCAACGAAGATAGAAGTGAACAGGTTAATATTTCAGAATTTTATATGACCCCAGAACGAAAACTAATAACAAAGAGCTTGTCGGTATGAATCAACCGCCTACTTTACTACTTTCAGTAGTAAAAGTCAACGTATAAAAGAGAAACTGTTCTCGTTCTAAAAAAAGACCAACGCCATTTTCTGCAATTTCATATTTTCTTTCTTTTATATCTAGAAAAAATAAAGTGGCAACGAGTAGTTTAATACCTTTGCCTTTTATTACCTGTGTATAAAACGGTTCTGATTCGTTCGATCTCGCGCAGTTAGTAAATTGCCAAACAGAATTCCAATATTCGGACAAATTTTATATTAGAAATTAAAACACTCCACTTTCATTTTTTCAGTGGAAAAAATTCAGTTAACTGGCTAAATTGAGTGAAATGGAAGCAAAAACTTGCACATTCAGCTAATATTTACGAGAACGCGTTTATCTCTTATCAACACGGTAAATGAACAATAAAAGAAAGAATGACACACGAGTCTCGGTTGCACAATCGTTCGTTTTTATTGCATCTGGATCAAAGCCAATGTCGCAGACCGGATATGCATCCACCGGCTAATCCAAAACTTTCGCACCGTGTGTCTGGTGGTACGCGTGTACGTGTACACGTGTTCGTGTGTACCACGATATCGAGCGACCAAACAAATTTGCGAGCCCGTGACGCGTCGTCAATGAAAAATTGCCATCCTGACTTTCCAACTAGTTTATCCTGTCTCTGTCCCCTTTGACGCAGCCTTTACTTTATCCCGTTCGCTTGTCAACTTCCAGACTCTATTCCTGGAACGTTCAACTAAACCCTCTCGACCGGCTAGGCTCATTCGAATTATCGATTACGATATCTGATATTGCCTGGTGGCCGCAAGGTCGGCCAACTTTTGCGCGAAAACCTCAAAAAAATAAACGAACGTTCTTCCCCCCCCCCCCCCCCCCCCGTGGAGAAACTTTGACAGGATAACGTATAGGCGGTCCTTCTTTTTGAAATAAAAGAAAAGATGCATCGTTTGGCACGAAGAACACCACCTTATCAGGGGTGGGCATGCCTCGAACGACCTTCGACTAAAAATCGCGAACATAAGCAACTTTCGTAACTTATGCTGTCGAAATCTTCGAATTAGAACTTTGTACGATCGATAATAAAAAATTGCTTCTGGTTGACCCCAAAACATTTGTGAATTTTGTCAACCTTCTATGTTAATTATTGAAAGATAAAAGTATAACTAAATGGGAGAGTTTGATGAACTGATAAAGAGTGAAGGATTGAATAACGAAATCGTGTTTGAACAGAAGGTGCACTCGAAGTAACGCATTTACGAGTAATTGGTATGCAAAACATCACGATTCTTGTGGTTTTCGGATCCACGTCCAGCCAGCATCCACTTTATTCGAAAATGGAATAGCAAAGCTTCTCACTAATCCAATCTGCCAACAATTCCGCGTTATTCGACCGAACAATCATCGAATTTAACACGCTTCGCTTTATCCTGCACCTCGTTTGCAAAAACAATTCTCGTTGCCGATGTGAAACAGAAAAAAAGAATCTCGCGAGCACGACTTTTAATTCTTACCGTTAATCTTCCACCTCCCCCTTCGAGTTTTGTAACGGAGAAAGGAAGCTAAAAGGCTTTTCGGGAGGACCCTTTACGACGTCAAACGTTGGCGAAACAGGAACCCTTTTACATTTTTACATCGGCCAAAGTCGTTTCGAAATCCGTTTGGAAAAAGCTTTCGGAGGACAAGCCGCTTTGCTCATAGCCAACAAAATTCAGGAGAGAAAGATACTATATTTCCCAAACACACACCGTGAGAGGATATCAAAGGGAATCGAACCGAGGGCCTCTCAATAAAAATTGATTGCAACGGATAGGGAAAATGAATCAGCGGATGTACCTTCGTATCCTGACATAAAGGATCCCCGTAGACCCGAACGAAATCCTTCGTTGAACAGCAACGATCAACATTTCCAGGACTTAAATCTCCAATTTACGACCGGAGTGTGTCCAAAGCGATGTAACTCCGACACCCTTTGATTATTAATCAGTTGTTAAAGTTAAGAAAACATCTTTGAAGAAGGGGATACGTTGACTTCCGCTATTAACTATGTTTACCTTCTGTAAAACATACAGCCAGCTAAGGTGTGCTTAATTCTGAACTGTGTGCAGGGTCAACAAATTAATTTTTGTTTGCAAAATCAAGGATCAAAGGTGAAAGAATATTTTTTCATCCATTTCAATTCGATTTCCAATCGCGTCTAGGTTGAAGGGTTAAAAATACACCCTATCGCTTCCACGAAATCTCGATCCTCCGAATGGGATAAGCAACGATCCAGAAATAGGATTTTGCAATCGAATGCAAACTGCATTCTATACTTGCAAACGTAGAAATTACATAATACCGACAAAGCAGGTGTAGAACTTCGTTAGCTCTAAATATAACGGGGTTTGCATAAATCGAGGACTCGATTAAAATCCAACCGGTACCTGGACGATTATTCATCGACGAGTTCGAAGCTAACATATCGAGTTAAAGGAAAAATCCATCGCTGTATAAAAGCTTGGATTGAACCGCGAAAGAGAAGCTTCCATTTCCTCGAGAATTTCCGGAAGAGGGGATTTTCGTGAGAATTCATTGGAAGATCGTGTCGCTATTTTCCAGCGAAGGCTCTTTCTTTGGCCCGCTATAGCGAAGAAAATGAACACGTTTCTATGCGACATCTTTGTTTCATGTTTTCTTTTTTTTTTTCGAATGCGAGGGTGCACAACAGAGGAACATAGAGAAAAAAATCGGCTTTTCAACGAACCGCTGGCTCATTGCCAAACGAGAAGGGGATGATGCTCTTTGTTTGACACAGGCTGTTTCATTTTCCGCTGACAGGTGGCTATTGAAAAATTTACGGCAATGGGCCATGACACGGAAACAACAAAGGCCTAAGAAGAGAAAGGACCTTCGAGATAATGATATATCGCGTCACGTTTCACGCTAATTGAACGCCGCCGGACGACGCTGCTTTACAATCGAGCCTTGCCAAAATTTTCGCAGATTTTCGACGCCTGGATGTTTCAATTAAATTCAAGTTTTAGATTTATACTTGCAGAATTAATGCGCAAGAATAGAAAAGCGAAGAGCTAGTTTAATTAAAGTAATGAGAGCTGAGGGTAAAAAGGAGAGAAAGCAATTTTTCATTTCTTCGTTCGTTTAACAATTAACGCGACTGATTTATTCAATTAGCAGAAATACTTTGCTGAAAATTCGAGTGCGCCATTAAACGAGAGACCCACCGTGACGTTCCGATGGTACTTTTCGAGAAAAGTGGAGACGAGAATGGAACGAGAGCAACTATACGGCACTCAAAGGGTTAAAACGATCGCGGAGAGGGTTTCAAGCGCACGATGGTCGAAAGCTGTGCTCGCAAAGATCAGAAGAGATCTTCGGGAAAAAACGAAGACGCGGTACACCGATAAATTACGGACAATCGTTGCACCATGGTATCCCTGGATAAGGATTAGTATTTCCAAGAAGCAATTTTATTCTCCTTGTTTCTTTTTATCGACTAATCTTGTATCATACCATCGATGAAACTCTATTTCCAGAAAGAAAATTGAAGAAACATACATCTGGTGACCCTAACCCTAACCAAAGCCTGATGTTTCGTGACAATTTTCTGTTTCCAGAAACACACGTAGGTGTCACAAAGTTAATCAACTATGAGATATCAAACCTACACGATGTTTCACGAATGTTGGAAAGTTTCGTTCATTTACTAACAATGCCATGTATCGAAACACCGATT
This sequence comes from Anthidium xuezhongi, assembly GCA_022405125.1. Lineage (NCBI taxonomy): Eukaryota > Metazoa > Arthropoda > Insecta > Hymenoptera > Megachilidae > Anthidium > Anthidium xuezhongi. The sequence goes on from CM039649.1 coordinate 5,221,120, forward strand.
GCCACGTCTCTACGCGCGTCCAAATTTATCATTCTCGAGAAGGTTTCGCAGAAGAAAATCGTGGAACGATAAGCACGAAGTCGAGGAACGAAGAAACGAGAGCGTCCAATTTCAAGGATTCCATTAGCCTGGCTGGAATACGATTCCTACCGATATCCAGGCCAATAAAATCGACGTTAAGCAGATTATCGCTAAGGTGCGGCCAAGAAAACCTTAAATGCAAAGGATGCACCCACCTAACTCTCTAATTTCGTAGTTAACATCACGTTACGCTAAAACACTTCCACGTTACCATATTTTTCTACAGAAACTGATGAGGATATTTAGTTGAACAATTACTTCAAATCGAATTAATTCATTTAAGCCGCTCTTAAAGATACTTTGCCCACAAAGAATCGCTAATGAATCGAAGCTATATTTTGGGCTTAATTGAACGATAACGGGGCTGAAAGGCTAAAAAAGAAATTGTCGGTTTAAAGGATCGTGAAACGGAGGTTTTCTGAAATTAACGAGATTTATAGCATTATCGGGAACGAGGGGGATGCGATTCAACGATTGAAACGAGTCAAAGGAAACAGGGTGAAAAAAAAGAAAGAAGGGGTCGAAAGTGAGTCGGCGTGAAGCTCGATAAGATACGCGAAAACGATTTCTCCTCGAAGGAAAGGATTCGAGGGAATTTCTCAAGCACGGATCGAATCGACGACTCCGTAATCGATGATGATGTCGCCGATAGAAATCATCATCCGACCCGTGTAATCGCGCTTCGATTCACGCGAAAAGCTCTCAAGGAAATTTCTTCGTATTATAAAAAGCGTTTTCTCGATCGAAACGAGAAGCGTGAGAGAAAAGTTGAATCTTCGTTTCGAGGGACGAAGTAAAAAATCGATAGGAAGAGAAACGGACAGAGAGAATAGAGGGACAAAGAAATAAGAAGATTAAAAAGAAAAGAGGAAGGAGGTTGCGCACGATAAATCTTGAAAAATGGCAGAAGGTACGGAGGTTGGGAATAGGCTATACGGAAAAGCAAAGACCGTGTGTAGAGCAAGACACAGCTTGACAAATCGACCAACTTAACGAAAAGGAAAAAAAAAAAAGAAACAGAGGCAAGAAAGCCGCAAGGTTTCAAGGATGATCCTGATTTACCGTACACGAGGGCGGTAGAAACCCCTTCGACTTCAGGTGTTTGGTATCGCCGGATAAACCGTCAAAAATACTTCATTTGTTGCTTTAATCCCAATATTTACTATACAATCCTTCCGATTAATCAATCGAAACAATTAAACGGATTCAAACAGAGGGAAGAGCAAACACCGATGACTTCCGTTCACCGTTCAACCCTCCAATCGCGAAACCGGATCTTTGCTCGATTCGTGTTTAATTCGGGGTTTAAATTTAATTTCCGAAGTGTTATACCAGTTCTCGAATTCAATATTCCACGCTATATTACAATTGCAGCGTCCGATTAATTTTATCAATAGTCTGTTTAGGTGTAAAAACGATGATAAAATCGCGAGGATTACAGCGCACCGTTCCTTGGATATTAAAGTCAATCTTCATCAAAGTTTATAAGAAAGTAATGAATTAATAGGGAATAAATTGCAAGGAAATGGAAGAATTACAAAAACTTTTGGGACGATCCAACTATCTTCGTGGACGATTATAAAATATCTCGGTGATAATCATCAAAGTTTCCTACACTTTTATATTAAAAGAGTAAGCTGACAGGAAAAATCTTCCAGGATATCCACGATCTGATAAAACGCGGAAACTTCCGACGGAGGGTTGAAGGACTTTCTCATCAATGAACATCGGACTAACGGGGATTTATATCTCCGGGAAGCTCGAATAAAAGCGACCCTTGAAAAGGGGTGAACAAGCGTATTTTCCCAAAGTACGCGTAGGCTACGAAACACGATTGCTCGTGACGGAACGTAATCGGACAAATACAGGAAATACGATTAATATTTCCCCGTCGTAGGGCACAAGTGATGTCATACACTATTTTCCACCGTTTCCACGACCGAGATTTCGTTCACCAACTTGTACGAAGTATGGATCAAACCGGGGTGCAAACATATGTTACACTTCAAAACGAATCGATCGCAAGTTTCAAACATAGAACTGTTTAATCTGCGATCCGGAAATGTCAGTGGAAATCCGTTCACGACCCCTTTTGTATTTTCACCTGGTTAAACCACTCGAATTCCTAGGCGATACATTCACACTCCCGCTGATCCGACCCACCTAAAAGAGGTATCAATCACTCGTTCCATCAACGATTAATGCGCTTATAAATCATAAAGAACTAAAGATGAACGAATAAAGAACTGAAATAACCACGATGAAAGGATGAATACTTGAATGTTACCGCTAATTCGACCCATTTAGTTTTAGGTCATTTATTTAAATGAACTTGATAGATTTCAAATATAAATTCCTGAATATGTTTGTTAATTCGAACCCCAAATTTTGTCCCAACAGAGTTGCATAACAGTTCATGAATAAACAAAAAATGAACAATTACCACCCTTATCGCGAAGATTCGTACGATACTTTCACTAATTCGATTTTAAAATACAAACCATCAGTGTCGTCCGCGTGTCAGACAGCAACTGTTGTGCATTTTCTGCAACTTTACAATTTCGCACCAAACGTTCCCTTTTTTCGACCCACGAAGATTCACGATCGGTCCAAGAAGCCGAACAATTAATACGATTTGTTTACAAACAAATCGATCGAGGCGTGAATTGTTTTAGTTCTATTTTTTATCTTATCGGATCTGCTGTTATCAGAAGAGAGTGCAGATAAGGGTAGACGTCGCGCGTCACGAATCAAAAAGCGTCTCGCGTGGCACGCGTGTGCGATGCGCGCGTCGCGATGCTCGGCCACCGACTGTCAGCTGCGTCGCGACGGAACGACGCCGCGACGCCCGAACACTTACGAGGACGACCGAGCACGTCGAAACGACGCCCGCCGATCGCCGACCACTAATTTTTCCCCAATTTCCAACATTTCCACGCTACTTTAACGCGTTCACCGCCATGCCAGTCACCGGCGACTAACACCTTCAATTACGTGTAATTAAATAATTAATCAAATAATTGAACACACTTTTGGACCGAATTGACATCAATAACCTTTCCATTTACCATCCTCTGTCGCTATTATCATATTAATACTATTAATATCTTTTCTTGGATATTCGGTTCGAGAAGTTCGTGATGTTAACCCCTGATGATAATCAAGGTATTCATAAATAAAAATTTCCCTATTCTTCTAATGATAATAATGGGGAAATATTTAAAAAATGACGAAACGATCTTGAAATGAACGAAAAAAAACAAAAATCATAGAATACTGAGAAAAGTGAAGGGTCCGCTCGTCCAGGGATTTCCAAGGGTAGCATCAAGATTGGGCGTGTCTGTTTGTGTGGGAAAATCAAGGGAATCGGGATGGAAAGACAAATTAAAAGATTAAGAGACGCAGGATGAATGGTGTGCCACGTAAATCGAGATACGGTCGAGGATATCTGATGCTCGCTAATGAACTTCAACCAGCAACGGATAAGCTGTTCAACGCTATGTCACGAATTCAAGACGTAATTGCTCTAATTTAGATAATAATCAAACAATAGAACACCGTCTATTTATCCGTTATCTGCCAAGAACAAAATTAGAGGGGAATTTTCGAAAATCACCAGGCCTGGATACGAGTAATATTAATATTTCTAAAAGTTAACGAGAGTACTTAACCGACTCGCTTTTAATCGAATAAGTAAGATAATTACAGGAAATTTATAGACGACAGATGAGTAATCCGGTGATGGAAGTATTAATACATTGATATCGTTTGGGAGCATATTTGATGCAGCTATTGAAATTGCTGCTATCAATTTACACTGTTCAGACCCGGTGATTACGTCAGTAGCAGTTCGTTGAAATTTGTGCCAACATTGTTTAATGCATTCACGATCGCGGTTTACCGTGCTGCGATTAAATTTAGAAACGTACAACCGCAATCATAGCCTCGATATCACGGAGTATCTATTACAAATCAAAACATTTGACGCTAAAATAGTCCGATCAACGAGGTATCCCGCAGAACGCCTCTGATACAAAAAGCTTCGCTTTTTTATTTCGTTAAACTTTAAACGATTAAGGAATGCGTGCAACGATGCATCGACTAAAAGACTTTCACATGCTGAGAATGAAGTGAATTCGAAACTAAATTTAAGCTCTAACTGGTACGTTTGCGCGAGGGCTTCGAGAATTAAACGATCAAAGTACCTTGTAGAACAAATATCCCTTTGACACGAGAAACTTAATCCCCAATTTCAACAGAATTTAGCAAAACTTCTCATTAATAAACGATGCGAGGACAGATTTCTATCGAGATAAAATTCTGCTAAAGATTACACGTTTCGTGTCCAGGTGTTACAAGGATTTTTAGTTTCGTGTCCATTATCTCGAAAGATAAATCTGGTTGGCCATTATGCTGGCACCTCTCCCGAGATTCCCTGGTGGAAATGGTATCTGCGGGGTAAGCGCGATAATAAAAGCATTCTCACCGGTATCGAATCAATCGTCGCAGTTTGCGAACGATTTGATTGAACCAGATCGAAATACCTGGACACTCGATCGTCTGCAATGCGACAATCTATCGAACCGTTCCAATCTTAACCCTATTTCACCTCTGTGTGTCTACTCTCAACTGCCACGATTTCTCCGCTGTTTGCATTCAAAAATTCGTGGAAAATAATTGAAAATGTCTGACATGAAACATAACAAGGTAACTTGCCAAGACCACGTTAACTCTGATTCTATGTGCTGCCGTACTATAAGCAGAAGGATGTATGCGCTAAGGTGAAAATAAGCCGAATCAACACGATCGTTAGACGTATCGTAACGATACCGCAACTTTAATTATTCGTGATTCGTGGTTACAGGCTATAAATGGTCTAATTACACGATCGTGCGGGAAATCGTCTCGATTTGAATAACGCCGTGGCCCAGCTGAGCCCTACCGATAAGCTTTAACGTTGCTGAGTTTTAAGAGAAGCAATTATGCGGTCGAACGCATAAATAAATTATTCTAAACGTGTCTTATTATATAAGTCTCCAGTTCAACTACATAGAATGAACTGTCGTTAACGCGTTCAATTTAAATAAATATTATCTTAATGTGTAAAATAAAGTTTATAAAGTTTATTTTATTATAAATTTGAATTTGGTAAATAAAGATCTTTAATACGATTGCTTTTGAAAATGGTTCTTTTAACGCTCTGTTCGATAAGCACAAAGAAACAGATATCGCGATAATATATTTATTCGAACGTGCCAGGAAATAGAAGCGTTAAGAAGTTTCGCATCGATTCTGTTGCCCCCTTGAGTAGGGCAATTTTCCGATAATCATATCACACTAACAATTCTTTGTTACCAATAATGGCTAACATCGAGAAATAACCATAGAACTTTTCCTTCGAGGAACTGTACTTACCATCAACTTATACCGTGATAAGTAATTAACAAGTTATAAAAGAAATTACGCTGACCAAAGTGTGGTCCTTAAATTATATTACATTCATATTTATATCACAATGCACGAAACAATGAGCAATTATACATTGGTTGCTAATTGGAATAGTTATTAAAAATTACAAGATAATTATAACTTGAATTTGATATTCAAACCTTACAAACTTTAAATTTAAACGTTTGCTTGTATCAAATGCAATGGAATAGCCATTAACTGTTTGTAAGTTAAACAATAAATAATTATACCAAATATCTGTAATCCAACTTTGTTATTTTGTACTTTTTTTATGAAAAGATACAAAAATTATCGAGGTGACTGGGTAAAATAATTAAGAAATTGATTAAAAATGACGACCTAATTCATTCTCGTTCAGAAATGCGATCTCACTGTTTCGTGCAATGTACCCGCAATTTTATCTTTCGTTCGATCACTACAATGTTTCTTGAGTATCAACTTACCTTTGTTGTCTTCTGACAAACATTTCATCTCTGCTCCCTTGTATTTCGTATTGTCGCCTCGCTTCTTCTTACAATCCACCAGTATCTCTGCCATTTTCTCTGCTATTGAGTTACCGCCACCGGATAATAGCCACTTTTAAGATCTGGAACGGAAAAACAAGATAGTACACATCGAAACATCAATTCTTTTCCTCGAACAGTAAATAGTTAAGTTTATCGACGAACGATATAATAATTTTACTTCGAATTAAAAATAATTGTATTCGTGCTTAAATAAAAGTTTTCTAATCGTATGACATGACATATGAAACAATAGGATGGGGGATCAGAAAATACCGATTTCGTCATGCATTTACCGTTAAACAAAATGGATCCCTTGTTAGTCAAAGTTATTTGAACCTAACAATTAGCTTTCGACGATTGTTACAACTTTCTACTATTATTTCTATAAATATACATTGCGACACTAACATTCATCAAACTAACAACTTTTCGTGTAGTTTTATTTGTACAATACCAAAAACACTACGAGAAAACATTTTATCTATTAGCAAAAAACTGCGTAGCCATGTATAAAACGCGCCAAAGACTCGCTATACTGAATTACGGTGTTATTAATGATTATAGTAAATTATTGTACTTAAAATGTAATTAATCTTACGTACCGACATGTTCTCTGCCAAAATTATGCTAATCACACTTTATTTGAACACTATTAATTATTAAAACACTTAAAAATAAACTACTTGAACGGGACGCAGCTTTCCCCTTGACAGAAGTATTCGAACACCGAGAGCGCCACCTATCCTGTTCAAACTTCGAAAGTACTACGCAAGTCATTTTCACACGAAATACAATTATTTTTAAATAATATTACTGAAATGAAAGAAAAAAGCAGTAAAATATTACAAAAATAATAAAATTAATAAAGATACAAAAATATAAAAATATAAAAATATTTTGTAACAAAAATTATTTCCATGTTTTCCTTGGCGCCATTCTTAGTAATTTCGAAATAATTGCATAGTATTCAACTATGAAACCTCAATTCTATAATTATTCAATTATTTAACAATGTTTTAAAATAAAAGGTATATAAAAGAATATTCATCTCGTAAAAATTTCTAAAAACAAAAGAGGGGTTTTTAACGAGAATACCCTTTCTGACACTTTTTTGATATGTGGAATAAGGGCGAACAAACCACAATTTTTGTTGATTACTTGTGTTCATAAGGACCCCAAGTATCACAACAAATCTAACGGCAAACTATAATTATACCTTTCCATCAATGCCCTGTTTCATAAACGAAATAGGGCATTGGCTACGGCTAGGGTTAGGTTTCCACAAACACAAATGTTGACCTTCCTGGTACTTTGTGTTCCTCTCGTAAACCCCTCCACAAAGCCATTTTTACATTCTGCTTATAAATGAAATTTTATTAATTCGATCACAAGCGAGAAATTTCATCTCAATTACCATCTATTGAGAAACGATCTAACTAAACTATCAAAACATTTAATTTACTACCATGACGCGCCATCTATAGAATTATAATTGCTTAATAATTACAAAATTTAATGTATTTAGAAAAATTATAAGAAAAAACCAATGTTGTATTCGATTTCGTCAAAATATTAAATTACTACACAATTGCAATGGCTTCGAAGGAAGCATGTTTTCAGAAAGGTATACCCTGTTAGTGAAATGGTGAGTTTTGTACAAGATGACTAAGCAAATTTTTCTTCAAAGTGTGAAAGCTAGAAGAAAATCAAGACTTTTGTGGTTACTAGACCTCGAAACTTGATAAATTCTGTTGAAAAATACATCCATGGATGGCAAGCGATCTATAAAGATGGTACGTTATTTTCTGTTTTTGAGATGCGTTGTACATCCTTCGAAACTGTATTATGACGCGTAAAGATCGTCGATTTCAAGAAATATTACGATCACAAATGAGTTTTATAACTATTTATAAAAATAGGAGTTTTCTAGTCCGTACTGCTACGAAATGATAAAACATGCAAAGGAAGAATTGTTTTATTGTTATTCCTTATATAATTAGGTATAAAAAATATCCTAATTTTCTTTATGTGCAGGACCCATTATCACCTGGACCTTGTTTAGATATCAGTGATGATGAACTGGTAACTATATCAGTCAGGGATTTGAATAGGCAATTAAAGCTGCGTGGACTATCAAGAGAAGAAATAGTACGTATGAAGCAACGTAGACGGACTTTAAAGAACAGAGGATATGCAGCCAGTTGTCGCATTAAACGAATTGAACAAAAGGATGAATTAGAATCAGAAAAGACACAAGAATATCGTGATATGGAAGCTATGCAGGAAGACAATAATCGTATGAGAGAAGAAATAGAATCATGGCATTCTAAATATCAAGCACTAAAGAAATTTGCAGCAGAAAAAAAGATTCACATTCCACCTGAATTGGAAACAATATAAAATATATGTGAACTACTATAGATATATATATATATATATGTTTAAAAGTAACATAATTGGATGTCAAATAATCCAAAAGACAATTATATAGTGAGTAAGCTAGCTACATTGTTAAGAATATAACTATTAAGTATGTAAAGACATACAACTAAGGAATGAAGTATGTAAACTTACTGAACATACACATATGAATGATCTTTGTTTTATGACAATTGAATGATTTGTGAACAGTGTCTATTTGTATTTTTCTTTTTTTTGTCAGTGTGTTCATGAGGATATGCAATATTATATGAGAAATAGAAAAATTTATTTGTGCTTTTATATTAAGGTATAAAAAATATATTTTAGTAAAAAAAATATGTAAAATATATTTCTGGAAACAATCTCATATAATTTTTTGTTCATCATATAATAAAGATATTAATCTACTAACTACATGCACATTAATTGAATTACCTAGCAACCGGTACTTCTGTTTACATGTTACAGACTCTGGAAATGTAAACTCCTCTGGAAAGCACATTAATCTGCACACCTCTCTGGGTGTGAAATATCGTAATTGTAATTTTTCTAAAATCTCTGCGACTTCCGGCGACTGACAATTATATTCACGTGCTTTCAAAAATGTTTCTTTAATTACTTCTTCTGAATAGGGACAATATATAGATCCTGTACCTTCTACATAACGTCCATAGGCTTTTGTGAAACAACAAGAACCATTACTTTGTGATGTTCTTATATCCATTAACCAGGCTCTCTTTTGTAACAATTTCTTAGGAATTATATATTCTGTACCTTCAACATTTTCCAAAATATTCTCTAGCTTATAACACTTTGTATCTGTTTTAGAATTTTCTGTACAACTTTTTTCTGCTAATAGATTGTATTTACTTTTTGGTAGCAGTTTCAAAACATCTTCAGGTAGATGAAAATTTAATATGAAATGATCAAAGCAAAACTTAAGGTCCTTTCTTTTGGCCAATAAATAGTATCTGTATCTAGTATTTGGAATACCAAATTGGCAGGGGCTAACAATCACTTCTTTATAGTGAAACCTATGGTCATTCATACATTTCAACAATGCATTTCTCATCTCTGACTTTTCAAATCCTTTTACATTCTCAAGTAATATATATCTTAGTGATTTTATTTGAGGAATAAGTTCAAGAACATGAAACAACGAAGATGATCTGTTATCTGATATGTCTTTTTGAAGTCCTACCCTTGTGTAAGGTTGACATGGGGGACTCATTAGTATGGTGTCTATGTTTAAATCGTTTATTTCTTGCACAACAAGTGACTGAATATTACGATTCATAAGCAAAACATTTGGAAAATTATATTTGTACACACTGTTTGCAATTGTATTTATATCAACTGCTGCAACAATGCTACCTTTGACACCGCTTTCTGAAAGTATAAAATTATCTCCGTTAAAACCTCATTGATCCTTTCAAAATATGGTATGACCATAAGACCATGTTATATTAACCAAGTATAGGTTATATTACTTTCAACGATATAAAACATTGTATAATATAATCTCACCTTGAAGAGCATAATGCATGCCACCGATACCGCTATATAATTCTAATACTCTCATCATTAATGATTCATAAGATATTTCTTCAATATAAATGTCCACAAACATATCTCGTTCATTGTCAACAAACTAATCTATTCGCCCATGGTATCGCAGTGGTACTTTGTTTCATTTGTTTTAAATTCTCGTTCATTAGCATCGACACAGTTCAATTGAAATCAGACGGTTTGCGGAAAAGTATCTTCTTGAACGAGTAACGCGTTTTTTTAACGTTTACAAACCATAAATAATGACAGAAAATAATTGAACTAACCTAACGTGTGATTCCATAGTTCGTTCAGTAATGGAAGATAGGGTCGTTTTGCGTCGCGCAAAATTATACACATACTCGATCAACGCTACCTTGAAAATTTCCTTACGGTGTAATTAGACAACTCTATGAAAAATGTAAATGTAGTCTTTCGAAAAATACAAGGATTGATGATTGAAATAAAGCTAAGAATGTATGGTCTAAAAATAAGAAGATTAACCTGAACAATGTGTTGGCTATTTTATCGTAATTTCGACAATCGTTCTAACGTTTAAGAGATTTTAAAAAGCATCGGTCAGATATTTTTTTATAATTTTAATGACGCTAACAGTTTAACGCTTTTTCGATAAGGAAAGGAGCATGAATTAAATGCTGGGCACCACCCAAATGCGATTATAATATTAAAAAATGTTTCGAAGCCGAAGTTGGTTTGGAGGAGGGCTGTGGAAACCCAAAAATCCTCATTCTCTGGAACATCTAAAGTAGGTATACATATATTTACAAATTTTTGCCTTATTTAATATCTGTTTCTCATTTTCAGGTATCTGTACAATGTCTTATCAAAAAATCAGACTGTATCTGAAAATAACAGAGGTTTATTGGTAGAAACTCTTCGTTCTATAGCTGAAATTTTAATATGGGGTGATCAAAATGATAGCAGTGTATTTGAGTAAGAAAAACTTCTTGTGTTTGCGTCTTCTTGAGTATCAAACAGTAATCTTACATTTGATTTCTAGTTTTTTCCTGGAGAAAAATATGCTTTCATTTTTTCTGCGTATAATGAAGCAGAAATGTGGAAGCTATGTATGTGTTCAATTATTACAAACACTAAACATATTGTTTGAAAATATACGTAATGAGACATCATTGTGTAAGTTCTTCAACTTTCTTGTTACAACAAACTCATCCAGTGATAGTGTTGTAATTAAAATGTCTTCTTCTTTTTACAGATTATTTGCTTAGTAATAATCATGTAAACAGTATAATAGTGCACAAATTTGACTTCAGTGATGAAGAGGTGATGGCTTATTATATCAGTTTCTTAAAAACTTTAAGCCTGAAGTTGAATGCACATACCATCCATTTCTTTTATAACGAGGTAAACGAGGTACACATGATAATTCTCTGTGTCTGTTTTTTCACCTTTGCTAACCTCATGCTCATTGTTTTTAGTAACATCTATTCTCTGTATATTTATTGCTACTGAATTAGGGCATTTAGTTTTGTAACATACTTTAAATCAATTCATATTGCTTTTTATTGTGACTGCTCTTTCCTTTTTTTTCATATCTCATCATCATTATTTCAATTCTGCACTAAGCATATGAAAAGAAGGATATTTTTTAATTTGTTTTTTTTTTTTATCAGCACACCAATGATTTTCCATTGTATACGGAGGCAATTAAATTTTTTAATCATTCAGAAGGAATGGTTCGTATAGCGGTGCGAACGTTAACTTTAAATGTATATCGAGTAGAAGATGCCTCTATGCTCGCATTTATACGAGACCGCACTGCTGCACCCTATTTCAGCAATCTTGTATGGTTTATCGGTAATCACGTTATAGAGCTTGACATTTGTGTTAGAAATGATGCTGAGTAAGTTACTTCAAATCATTTTCACTTAGATCAAGAGGAAATTTGTGTAATGTACATAATGTGTTTCAGTCATCAAAGTCAAAACAGATTATCAGATTTAGTAGCTGAACACTTGGATCATTTGCATTATTTAAATGATATTCTTTGTTTAAATATACCCGACTTGAATAAAGTTTTATCAGAGCACCTGCTTCACAAACTATTAGTTCCGCTATACGTTTATTCCCTCATGAGACAGAAGAATCTTTTATGCCAAAGTCAGGTACGTTTACAGTTAATGAAGTTACATTTGCACGATACGGCTATAATACTTTGTTTCTGATCCACAGGAGGAGAGGAAACACATGAGCACCGTAGTAGCCCTGTTTCTACTTTCTCAAGTATTTCTAATAATCTCTCATGGTCCTCTTGTACATACATTAGCAGCGGTAATGCTGCTATCGGATCTAGAAACGATACAAACAGGCGCAAGCAAAGTACTGGAAATGTACGGTGATATCTCATCGGACAAACCAATTGCTTTTTCACCTCCGAAGGAAACTTTAGAAAAGTCTCTCGAAAATTTGACCGAATCTTTAACTACGTCGGATGAGATCTGTGAAGATGAAGTTCATTTAGAAGAGAGAAAAAATAGTACCGAAAACGAGGGTGAAGAAGTGTTAGAAACAAATCATCCTAGCACATCGTTCGATACCGCTTCGTCTGGAGATATATCCGTAATAATGAGTTCAGATCAATCGAACGTCATCATTCCAGCTGAAGAGATAGAGGAGATCAATCATCTGAACGTTACTGACGAAGAGAAAGAACAAAGATTAGCGTTAGAAAGCCCTATGACTCCTTCTACGCAAAAGAATGTAACCGAATCGTTGTCGAATAAGCCGTTCTTAGAAACGATCATCAATTCGTTATTTTGCACCGAGAACGATTATGCTGCATTATTTGCGTTATGTTTACTTTATGCTCTAGTTAACAATCAGGTACGTTATTTTGAAAATAAGATGCTACAATAATTTAATACAGTTATTCTAATGGAATAATTTTTCTTCTTAAGGGCATAGATCGTAAAACATTGGAACCAATTTTATGCACTTCACAAAACTCGCCGAGAAATCTTTATAACGAAACTTTAATAGATAGACTAATTCACATTATAACTTTAAGTTGCCAAACAAGTGAGTCAATTTCTAAAGTCTCTTATCATTAGTTAATAATTCACATTTTGACGAATGATATTTTTGTCAGATTCTAAAGTGAGGCTCGTCACGTTGGAATTGACAATTAAATTGTTGATACAACTAGTAATGTCGGAAGGTCAGAACGCGCTGAAAGATTCGCATCTGACGGCAATCGAAGCAGCCAAAGAACAGAGCACATCGTTATTAAAGAATTTTTACAAGGTCTGTTATCGGAGCTTATCGTTTCTTGCTACGGTTTAGAAACTGTCGTCAAACGAAAATTATATTTCGTTTTTAGAGCGAAGACATTTTCCTAGATATGTTCGAGGACGAGTATAGTGAAATTCAAAAGCGACCTTTAAACGTTGAATGGTTAATGATGGACAGTAACATTTTATTGCCTCCAACGGGGACCCCGATGACGGGTATCGAATTTACGAAGAGATTACCATGCGGAGAAGTAAATACATCGAACATAAACTTTTCTTATCCCGTCACACGTATCGTTAATGCGCTGTGTATTTATTAAATTTACTAATAGAAAATAAAATCAATGCTTTCGCAGGTTGAGAGGGCTCGACGCGCTATAAGAGTATTTTTTTTAATAAGAGAACTGTCATTGACTCTAAATATGGAAACGGAGACGCAGTTACCATTAACAAATCCAGCCAACTGTGTTCAAGTTGACAATGTTCTCGATCTAAGTAAGAGTCTTTCCACTTTCGTATATTATTTAATTAACCAACACTTGATCTACATTGCACTCTTTAACAGATAACAGCGATTTAATCGCGTGTACGGTTGTGTGGAAAGATGGTCAGAAGATCCGGCGTTTTTTAGTCATCGATGTCGTACAATTAATTCTCGTTGAACCTGACACTAGTAAGCTTGGTTGGGGAGTAGCAAAATTAGTAGGCTTCTTGCAAGACATCGAGGTGGCTGGTGACAAAGATGATTCTAGATGTTTACACTTAACAATTTACAAACCGCTGAGTAGTAGCACTGGCAATCGTGTTCCACTGTTATCAACAAAATTCATTTTCGATGACCATATTAGATGTTTGGCCGCCAAACAAAGGTGAGTGGTCGTGTTATGAACGATGCGAATTAAAGAATAACTCATTGAATTTATGTTCGATTAAAGGCTAACGAAGGGGAGGATAAAAGCACGTCAGAAGAAAATGAATCAAATCGCGAGATTACTAGACATTCCCACGAGTATACCTCATTCTGCAACACCGCCCAATTACGCTTTGCGCAGTTTACGACACGAACGTAAGATTTATCTTAGCAAATGAAGAAAACAAACCTCAGAAGCGACATGAAGTACAGAACGTCTGTATGCTTGTTTCAGGACTAGCAGGGCGAGGACAAAGACCAAAAGATCAGCCTCGCCCAATGTTTACCGTAAACAAAGTTCCTGGATTCGCAGCACAAATGCGTAGAGAAGGCACCGTTAGACCTACCGCTGGTATTTCGACCTCGACTCCGAAACGTGGCGATAATAACTCGAACGAAAAGAACCACGAGAACGGTTTACGTTCCCGGGACAGTTCACCCAAGATGCCGAGGCCGCGAAGCGAGGAAATTCCTCTGGAAGACATGCGTCTTCGAAAAGCATCGCTAACTACCAACGGTTTGACCGTATCGCACCTGTGTCAAGAGAAGAAAGACAGCCCAATTTCTGCCTGTTCGACTAACGGTGAACCATCGACTGTGATTAGAAAACATTCTGAGGAAACGTCGTTCACGTGCCCGCAAGAAGTGAAACCACGCAGAAAAGGTCAAGTGGAAACGGTATAATTATGAGAGCGAATTTCTAAACAAAATGAAGTAGAGCAAATTCAAAATCTTTTTAGACCGTTTAGAGAAAGAATGTGAACGTGTATGTAAATTTCAGTTTAACGAAACAAACGTTTTTAATTGATGTAATAAAACATTTTACTACAAGCTATTTTCTAAACAATGACTTGGGATTTAACTACTATTGTGTTCGTAATATTTTGTTTTAACAGAGAACGTACTTTGGAATAATTCTTGTAAAAAAAAAAACAAACCAACAAGCTATTGTATCCGGTAACAGGTCAGGATAAGATGAAATTAATTTTCCTCAGTTCCTTTATGCTACGTAACATATAAGTATTTTGTACATACATTTCATATCTAGATACATACATTGGAAGTTTATGTTCTTTGCTATTTAAATATTACAAATAACGTTTCACTAGATATGATATACTTTACAATTATGCAACAAAAGATCTTGTATTTAATTTCTGTATATATTGTTGGCAATTTCTATAAAATGAAATAAATACCAATAATGCAATAACCTGTTTCTTTCAATGTATTAACAAAACATAATAGATATCATTTGAAACGTGTATAACGTAAATAAAATTTAGTAAACGAAAATCAATATTAAACCAATGGTAGGTATTACCAATATTAGAAATTTCTGTTAATTTTTCTTTTTATTAATAGTTTTAAAAATGAATTTTTATCAGTTCTATAAAAAGCATAAAAATTGTATAGGCAAAATGAAAACAATGCCAACATAAGATAAAAAATTTATATGCAATAAGTAATTACCTTAAATGCACTTCTTGTTATCAGTTTAATCTCTACGTATGTACGAATCTTTCAATCGAAAGAAATCAGTTCTGCTGTTTCCGGTTTCGTGTCCTCTTTCACTGGTGCAGTTTCATTCGATGCAGCCGGCAGAGGAGCTGGCGGTTGGAATTGCAATTGTTGTCCCTGGGATATCGGGGCCTGGACCATACCTTGCATCGCTGGTACAGCGGGTCCTTGAGGACCTTGCATCGTCTGATTCGATGTCAGAATCGATGCGGTTGTAGTACCTGGAGGTACCTGAATAGAAGCAGATCCCTGAGACGAAATAGGAGCGTTCGAGACATGAGGCTGCATCGAAGGTCCCTGAGGACCAGGCAACGTGGATGGCTGCTGAGAAGCTATCTGTGGTGGAAGGCCGACGACTTGACCCGGAGGACCGTGCGCTCCAGGTGCAATCTGTGCAGGTGAAGGACCCATATGACTCTGAGGTACCTGTGGCATACCTACTTGACTCGGTGGTCCTGGTTGGGCAATCTGCGGAGGAGCACCCTGTTGCGGTGGTATATGCCCGGGCGCAGGTTGCGTTTGCGTTATATGACCTGGAGGACCTTGCTGTGGCGGTGGCGGTCCCATCTGGTGTCCACCTACCTGCTGAAGTTGCGGTACGGGATTTGTCATTTGAGATATCTTTAAAAAAAGAAGAAAACAAGAACAAAAGGAATTTGGAAAACGATGAAATATAATCAATGAATGAAACAGTGTAGGAATAGTAAAATTTAGAGCGTGTTACCATTCCAGGACCAGAGACAGAAACTCGACCCATAGCTTCGTGCCCTTGAATGGACGGATCTGTTGGCTGTTGCTCTTGATTAGCTACAGGCCCCATTACATGCGGTAGCATGGAATTCATTGGTGGCATATTATAGTTTTGCATTGGATACTGCTTCATTGAAGGTTGTCCGTATATGTATCCTTGATTTGTTGGAGACATAGGATTGTAGTTGGATCCAGGCGTTTGATACTGAACGTGACGAACTGGTGAACCTTGAGATGGTCCGATAAACCCTGAAACGGCTTGATACCCACCTACAACATATTTAATACCAAGTATAAAAACATCTTATAATTATATTTTATTTATCCGAATCGTACCCATTATGTATTGTTGTTTCTGTTGCTCCTGTCTCATTTGCATTTCCCTTTCTTGTTCCTGTATTTTCTGCAAAGCAAGCTGACGTTGATACTGTAAATATTCTTGTTTCTTCTTTCTCATAATTGCCAATTTCTGAGCCATCAACATCTGTCTTTGCCTCTCAGCTTCTTCAGCTTGTCTCCGTAATTTTTCTCGATGTTCTTCTCGCAACGCGTCCAGCGCGGCTCTGGCATCTTTCATTTGCGTTAACTTATCTTGAAGACCCTCGTAATACACTCTGCTGTCATCTTGTTCTTGAATGTATCTTAATAATCTGCAGAAGTTCATTAATTTTGTATGTACTAAAAGTTTCATAGTCGATTTCGTAACTGAATATTTTCACGAACCTTGAGTGCATAGCGGTGATATTCAAAAATAAAGTTTGCACAGAACTATCGTTGGCGATTGATCTACCTCTCGACGAGTTGCTCTTCATTCTGTTGACAAAAATCTCAACTTGCGAACGCAAAGCGTTGACAAATTCTTCCATCTGATTATCCACTTCTCCATTTTGTTGCTTCGCGATCACGACCTTTTGGGGCATCGGGCTGCTTATGTTAGGGGCAGAAGGACTGGTAACATCGGCTCTAGAACTATGTTCTTCTATCGCCGTTTGTCTCTGTTCCCAATATTTACGATTTAAATATTTGGCGAGTTCCGGTTCAACTTCTTCCTCTTCCTGCAGCTTGGATGGGCTAGGACCCTGGAAATAAAAAAAGTATTTCTCCAGCACTAAATATATTGCGCATTTGCAACACAATGAAACGAGGAATAAATGTTTCATTTTTATTTTACTAACAGGTGATGGTGGTGGAGAATAAGTTGCCCTGGATACTGTTGTACTAGTATTTGATTTTAAAGCGCTGGTTGCTCGTTTCTTTTCCTTTTCTTTATGTTCTGCTTCACTCTGGCTTAAAGCTATAGCAAGATTAAATTCCTCCTCTTCTTGAAGTTCTGCCGCTGTTTTTCTAGGCGGTACCTACCGAAAAAATACAATGTATCTCTAAACGCAGTTTTTATCAAATTTGCAAGAAAGGATTACACACTTGTTGCTGCTGGGCCAAAGAACTATTAAGATATTCAGCAGGCAGATCTGCTTCTTTAACTGGTGCAGTGGATGGTCTATGGAAATAAATGGCACAAACATAGATATAAAATCAAACTAAAGAATCAATTACAATTAAGTGGCAATAAATTGAAGCTTACTTAGTGAATTGTTCATGACATGCTTCACAAACTCGAACTTCTTTCTCAAATCCCAACTTTGGCAAAGTACATGTCTTGCTTGAACACTGGTGACAGAACACTTGCCCACAAGCTCTACAATGATGTTTGCGTTGCATCATTCCAAAGGAAGTACGACATCTGTGACATACATTGCCATCTGCCCAGGCTGGAGCAATATCAGCAACAAACATAGCATCGCTTTCTTTTAAAGTAGGAAATTTATATCCTTCAGCTTTCATGATATTAAGAGTATCCTAATACATGTACATTTGTTATTAGTATCAATGTCTTTTATCATTTAAAATATATTAACACATTTAATAGGCATACTTGAACTGCTCTGTATTTAGGACTATTCCGAAATGCATGTGCCCAAGCTTGAATCAGTTCCAAAGTTTTAAGTTTAACATTTTCATGCGGTGTTGTTTTAACTAACTCTTTAAGCTGTTCCATGTATTGTTTTGTACCAATTTCATCATGTATCAATGTACCACAATTTTTAACACAAGATTCTAACACCTGTATAGAAAGTATTTAGGTAAAAGATACCATTGATTGATGATTAACACAAAATGGTTTAATTTTTGTCTTACCAATAAAGCATATAAAGCTGCATGTGGATTCGTATGGGTCATTTTCTTCTTTATAGCTGCAAGTACTGCTTTAGGCCTAGATGGGTATAAAATAATTCATTTCTTTATGAATAAAGAACGTTTTTGAAATACTATTTATTATTTGCTTGAAATCAGGTATCCAAGGATAATAAAAAGGATAAATTAACAGGGATTAAAGGATAGTAGTAGAATTTTAAAACGTATATAACAAGTGTACAACAAACGGTCTAAACCGCCAAGAATATACGGTCTATTTCGTTGAAGTGATAAAGAAACAGAGGTTAGCTTTAGGTTAAACGATGGTAGATACTCACTGCACATCTCCTTGACGTATTAAATCACAAATTTGAAGAATTGAAACCCAGTCAGGCTCAAGCTGTAAATTGCTTGTCGCTTTATCTACAACAAATGTAATATAATAATTAATAAATTTGAAAGTCGGACATTTTGTTCATATGTTGTAGCAAGTAATAAAACTACCTAATAATTTATCAAATGGAACTGAGCTACGAAACATTTTGCTTTGACAACAATAAGACTGTTTTGTTTTTAATTTTTCTAATATGCCTGAACTTCTGAATATTTTTGTACGTTTGACAATTAAGTTCAATTTAACAAACACCTATCCGAACAGCACTGTTCTGTTAACTGTAGTATAGTAAAATATGAGTCACGCAAATGTAAATTACAATCGATTAGGACAATCGACTTGTGAGAGGGGGAAACGAGACTATCGATTTCTATTCAATCAATTTTTAATTTGAAATGCCGTAAGTTCACAATCGCGGTCATTACATCAAATTAATCCTAATTTTAGCGTTTTCTCTTTTATTTCAAATTAAAATTGTTTCTAATATAGTTAAGGCTATACAATACGAAATCTGTAGGTATAGTTATCTATAAAATTTATTAGACGAACAAAGACGAAGGATAATTTTCAGGGAAGATCTCATCATTTATTAATGTAAATTTTCATAGAGATCTAATACAAATACGGTCGGTACTTATACACGTTTCATAACTATACTACATCATAAAAAAGACCTTAAATATAGAGCTTCCATTTTTTAAAAAAGAACAAAATACTTTTGAGTGGATATCTTTTCGCAATCATGAGATCGAGAAAAGAAACTAAGTACAATGAGTAACGTTATATGTAAAGGAAGCACCGATTAGTCATTAAGATGTAATTATATGTACAAGATTATCTTCTCAAGGTTATTGATTTGTACTGTATTCAGAAGATAGTGCCGAGCACCATTAAATTCATGAAATAAATGTAATAAAATTGATCTGAAATTTTGTTTAAAAAACATTATTATGCTTAAGCGTATTCGGCGTAATTCAATTTTAATCACTATGATTCGTCGTTTTTCACTCCTCTGGAAGTTTGTCAAATTTCATACACGCACACTGAATTTGGAATATAAAAGGAATGTTTTTAAAATGAGACACGCATACGTAAAGGAATGATCAACTTAATAAATACGTAATATAAATTACTGAATACAGTCTAACGTTGCATACCGGTTCCCACAACCAAAATCCCCAACTTACATAGTTTTCCGACGATTTTACCACTTTAATCATGGAAAATCGTAGAAAAACGTCAATTATATTCGTCTATGGTAAATACTAACAGATCAATGGTTCAGAAACCGTTTGTCGTATTTGAATTAATTACAAATTGCAACAAGATGACTGCTGAAGATCTGTACAATAGTTCTGTGGGATCTTCGGCAGCCATGTTGTACAAAAATTTTCTAATCTTTCGTTCCTTCCTCTTTTTTCTTAAAACTTAATCATTTTCAGATGTAACTACAAAGAACAAGCATCGTACATTGTTCTGAGAATTACTGTCCGTTTAAAGTGCTGCTAATGTCCTAAACGAGACGTAGGAAGTTAGGATTTAAAAGAAACGCAGATTTCTAGCAGACAAATTGTAGTCCTCCACAGGGATCTGCCATCTGTTGTCCCAAGATTCGCTCTTCGTTCTGAACACTGAACTCGAGCACATTCGCAATCGCGTTGCACGCTCGCACCTTCTGGACACCGACCAGTACAAGAAGTTCTCTGGACATTTGTACAAATATCCTTGAATGTTGTCTCTAGAATCTCGTTTGCATTTATAGAATGCACTGCTGCAACCCTCTTTATAAGGATAGTGTCCTTCTCCTGGGCATAATTGTTCGGTCGACACCTTAATCTAAAAGCAAACGGATGTTGTGTGAAATGCTCTCGAAGATATTTAAGCGTTGGAAATAAAAGAAGAATATACTTACAGGAGACACGGGACTGTTTTGTATTTCTCTGTAGAACCGTCCACTTGCTTTGGGAGTCGTACAAGCCTGACTACTCTTCTCCTCGGGCAAACATTGTATCTTCTTCTCATCGAAGACGGTGTTCTCCGGACAGCTCAACACGAGTACCTTGATCTCCATGCTATCCTCGCTGGTGCACTGATAGAATAGATTACAATACTTTGGATGCCTGCGGAAACCAGTCGGGCAAGCTAACACGATTTGTTCGTCGGTCAAGTTTCCAATCGGACAAGGCGTTGAAACGGAGGAATCTGTAGTGGATTCCTGAGATTCAGTCGTCGACGTTGCTATTTCCGTCGTTTGTTCTGAACTCGAGGTCGAACTACTTTCGGTGGTTCCTTCGGAAGTAGATTCCGTCGTCATCGCGGACGTAGAGTCTGTGCTTGCTTCGGTCGTCGATCCTGTAGTTGCTTCGGACGTAGATTCAGTCGTAGAGTCTGTACCTGCTTCAGACGTAGATTCCGTAGTCGCTTCAGATGTGGACTCCGTGGTTGCTTCAGAAGTTGGTTCAGAAGCGGACTCCGTGGTTGCTTCAGAAGTTGGTTCAGAAGTGGACTCTGTGGTTGCTTCAGAAGTTGGTTCAGAAGTGGACTCCGTGGTTGCTTCAGAAGTTGGCTCAGAAGTGGACTCCGTGGTTGCTTCAGAAGTTGGTTCAGAAGTGGACTCTGTGGTTGCTTCAGAAGTTGGTTCAGAAGTGGACTCCGTGGTTGCTTCAGATGTAGGTTCAGAAGTGGATTCTGTTGTTGCTTCAGATGTAGATTCAGAAGTAGACTCTGTCGTTGCTTCAGATGTAGGTTCAGAAGTGGACTCTGTAGTTGATTCGGATGTAGATTCTGAGGTGGTTGCTTCAGTTGTTAAGCCGGTGGTTTGAGTAGACTCGGTCGATTCTGCGGCGGTTGTGTCGTCCGTAGACGTGGTTGAAGTAGATTCAGTGGTGCCTTCAGTTTCCCTGGATTCTGTCGTTGATTCTGTGCTGCTTTCAGCAGTGGACGAACTTTCAGTGGTAGATTCCTCAGGCACTTGCGATGTACCAGCAGGAGTGCTCGACGTAGGCATCATACAGTCCCTCGCAGGATAGACCGATTCGGGGTAATTGCAAGTGTCAATGCTGGGGTCGAATATGGTTCCAGGACCACAGTTAAAGTGGTACACATTGAATCCCTTTCCGTTGTCGACGCAACGATAAAATTTATCGCACTCCGTTGGATGAGGATAGAAGCCTTCGCTGTTGCAAACTATAGTATTATTAGGCTTCTTCGTGGTGCACTCTGGACCGCTGGATGCGGTGGAAGATGATTGTGAGGTCGATGACGAAGATGGCGAACTTTCGGTGCTCGAAGGTTGTTGAATTTCAGCAGGTTTCGAGGAACTAGTTGTGGCTGCGCTCGTAGACGATGAAGTTGTTGATGGCGAACTTGCTGATGACGAAGTCGTTGATGACGAACTTGCTGATGATGAAGTTGTTGATTCCGTTTGCTCGGCATCAGGTTCAGACGTAACACTACCTCCTGAAGTAGAACTGACAGTTGATGCTGAACCAGTTGTTGGTGAACCGTCCGTGGATTCTTGATCGCCATGATCAATCTCGTTACTTTCAGTCGAACAGGAAGCTACTTGACTTATATAGTTGCAAGTGTCGATGGTCGTATCCCAAGCTGTACCGGACGGACATTGGAAGTCGTATCTTTGGAACTGATTCCCAGAACTAACGCAACGATAGAACTTTCTACAGTCGGCTGGATTTGGGAAGAAACCTTCTTGCGTGCACATAGATGTTCCAGGGGGTGCATTAGCTGCGGTAGATGTCTGTACGCTGGATGAGGTACTGCTTTGTGGAGTAGATTCTGTAACATCAGAAGGTGTAGACTGAGAACTGGCTGCACTGGTTTGAGTCGCAGACGTGACAGAAGATTGTGACGTTGATGTACTAGTGGATGAGTCAGTTGACGAAGACTCGGTTGACGTAGAAGTTGATGGTGTGCTTGACGTTGTGGCAGCTGGTGCAGGTGTAGTAGATGAAGGTGTCGAACTACTCGATGATGTGCTTGACGTTGTGGCAGCTGGTGCAGGTGTAGTAGATGAAGAAGATGCTGAACTACTCGATGATGTGCTTGACGTTGTGGCAGCTGATACAGATGTAGTAGATGAAGAAGGTGCCAAACTGCTAGATGACGGAATTGATGTCGTGGAGGTTGATGTAGGGGTAGTAGACGAAGGAGATGAAGTACTTGTTTCTGTTTCATGTGGTTGATTAGTAGTGCTACCGACAGGTGTATCAGGTTTTGTGTCATTCGATGGACCAGCAGAACTAGATCCATCTTTGCAATTAGGAACAGCATATTCGTGATTGCAGCTTTGAATAGTTTGGTCCCATACAGTTCCAGTGCCACATTGGAATTCGTACTTAGTGAACATAGAACCACTACCAACACAACGATAGAACTTCCGACAGTCCTGGGGGTTAGGGAAGAATCCTTCTTCGGTACATCCTGATGTTCCGGAAGAAGGGTTGTTTGTTGTAGATTCAGCATTAGACACAGTGGTGCTTGAAGAAGGCAAAGGAGAATCTGGTTCTGCAGAATCTGAAGATGTGGATTGGGGACTGGATGTGCTTGATTGAATTGGAGCAGCGGAAGATGTGGACTGTGATGTTGAAGCAACTGTTGACGGACGATCAGATGATGCAATGGTTGAAGTTGATGTTGTTGGGACACTTGATGATGCGGTAGTTGTTGAAGTAATTGTGGAATCGATACTTGAAGTGGTTGTAGAACTAGTTGAAGATGCTGCAACACTTGAAGATGACACCGATGATGGACTACTGGTTTCAGTTTCAGATGTACCTGGTTTATCAGTGGCGCTACTGATTTCGTTGCTCGTTTCATCTGGAACTTTATCTTCCGAAGAAACAGGTGGACCGGATCCGCCTGAACAAGTAGGAACGAGATAATCGTGATTACAACTCTGAAGCGTCGAATCCCATGCAGTACCAGTACCACATTGGAATTCATATTTGGTAAATGTTGAACCACTTCCAACACAGCGATAAAACTTTCGACAATCCCGAGGATCAGGGAAAAATCCTTCTTCAGTGCAAGTACCTGGTGTACTTGCGGTATCTGGAGTTTCTGAAAAAAGATACCGTTAATATGATGTTATAATCATTTGTACTCGTGCATACGTTAACAACAGCAGAAATACCTGAAGGTGAGCCGGGTGTGCCAGGAGTACCAGGAGTGCCAGGAGTGCCAGGCGTGCCGGGAGTGCCGGGAGTGCCAGGTTTTCCTGGTGTTCCAGGTGTGCCAGGTGTGCCAGGAGTGCCAGGAGTGCCAGGAGTACCAGGAGTTTCTGGTGTACCTGGGGTTCCAGGTGTGCCAGGTTTTCCTGGTGTTCCAGGAGTACTGGGTTTGCCGGGTGTACCAGGAGTGCCAGGAGTGCCAGGAGTTCCTGGTGTACCTGGGGTTCCAGGTGTACCTGGGGTTCCAGGTGTGCCAGGTTTTCCTGGTTTTCCTGGTGTTCCAGGAGTACTGGGTTTGCCGGGTGTACCAGGAGTGCCAGGAGTGCCAGGAGTTCCTGGTGTACCTGGGGTTCCAGGTGTGCCAGGTTTTCCTGGTTTTCCTGGTGTTCCAGGAGTACTGGGTTTGCCGGGTGTACCAGGAGTGCCAGGAGTGCCAGGAGTTCCAGGACCAGGAGTTCCAGGAGTTCCAGGAGTTCCTGGTGTACCTGGGGTTCCAGGTGTGCCAGGTTTTCCTGGTGTTCCAGGAGTACCAGGAGTGCCAGGAGTGCCAGAAGTGCCAGGAGTTCCTGGTGTACCTGGGGTTCCAGGTGTGCCAGGAGTACTGGGTTTGCCGGGTGTACCAGGAGTGCCAGGAGTGCCAGGAGTGCCAGGAGTTCCAGGTGTTGCAGCAGTTCCTGGAGTGCCAGGAGTGCCAGGCGTGCCGGGAGTGCCGGGAGTGCCAGGTTTTCCTGGTGTTCCAGGTGTGCCAGGAGTACCCGGTGTGCCAGGTGTACCAGGAGTTCCAGGAGTACCGGGAGTACCAGGAGTTCCAGGAGTACCAGGAGTGCCAGGAGTGCCAGGAGTGCCAGGAGTACCGGGAGTACCTGGTGTTCCGGGTGTGCCAGGCGTGCCAGGTTTTCCGGGTGTACCAGGAGTGCCAGGAGTGCCAGGAGTTCCAGGAGTTCCTGGTGTACCTGGTGTTCCAGGTGTGCCAGGCGTGCCAGGTTTTCCGGGTGTTCCAGGAGTACCAGGTTTTCCTGGTGTTCCAGGTGTACCTGGGGTTCCTGCTGTGCCAGGTGTACCGCCAGAGCCGGGTGTACCAGGGGTTCCAGGTGTACCTGGTTGTCCATTAGGATCACCAGGAGTTCCAGGTTGTCCATGGAGATCTCCGGGTTGACCTGGTTGTCCTGGTTGACCATTAGGATCTCCGGGTTGACCAGGGCTGCCCGTATCACCATCCCATTGTCCGCCGTTATCTCCAGTATCTCCATTCCATTGTCCTTCGTTATCTCCCGTATCTCCGTTCCATTGTCCACTATTATCGCCACCACCGTCAGCAGTCTCTAAGTCTTGCTTGCAATCTTCCCGTGTTACCGCCCAAGCATGATTACACCCTTGAATTTTTGGATCCCATACGGTTCCAACTCCGCACGTAAATTCGTATTTGATAAATTTGCCGTTGCCTTCATCGACGCATCTGTAGAATTTTTTGCAGTCTTTCGAATCAGATAGGAATCCCTCTTGAGTGCACTGATCTTGACCTCGATCAACGTCGTTTTCCAACTGACCACTTGTCGCTGGAGGTCGACCGGTCGTTGATGGATTTCTGGTAGTCGTTTGGTAAGATGTTTGCGGTGACCCAGCTATGGTTGCAAGCTGAGTGGTGGTCGTAGGTGTTGCGGTCGTACGGGTGGTTTCGACAACCGGCGTCGTCGTCGTAGTCGGGGTCGTGGTCGTCCATTGTGTGGACGATGGATGCGATACCGCGGTATCGTCCGAATCGATTTCATTTTTGTCACCTCCACACTCTGGCCGACCGCTGTCGTTCGGATGAGTACAGATATTACCTTGATCCTTTGAGAAAACTGTATCAACACCGCACTCGAATTTGAATTTTGTTAGAGGACTACCGTTGCCCCAATCGACGCATCTGTAGTACACCCTACAGTTGTGAGGATCAGGATGATATCCTTCTTCCTTACATACGAAAGCATCGTTTCCTTGGTTGTTTTGCGCGCGGAAGTAACCGTACAGATCTAAAGCGATTAAAATACATGTATTAAGTAAGTGACATCTTGTTAAACGTGCTTAAAATATTGATTTTTCAAGGTAAAGAACTGGCAAAACAATATCAAATGTAAAGTAATCTTGAATAAAAAAGTTTCAAAACCTGTACGTTTCACAGGAAATCAGTTCAAGTTCAATGACAACAACGATCAATAAGATGCTACTGACGGAGACGAAGCGAAAGAAAATTATCAGCAGGCGTATCACGCGCCTCCTGAACAGTAGTATAAATGGGCTTGTCAAGAAAACAGCTGGTTCACGCATTCCCGGTGAAGAAATAAAAAATGTTTGCCACGAATCTTTCACCTTCGACCATGAATATTGCAATGTAATTCGACTTGTAAGTCGAGGTCAGCGCAATCTTACCGGTCTCCCCGTGCGCCGATAAGATCGATATCAGAACGCCTAATGTCTGTAGACTTATCCACATGGTTCCAATTTAGCTGGTCTGGAAAAAGAAAGAAAAGATTCGAATTATTCGTTCGTTTCGAATAAATGAACAGTCGGTGATCATAATCCAATGTTAATTAAAGAGGAGCGGCATCGTTTTAACGGGATAAGACACAATGACGTAACGCGGATCGCTTTGTAAGGCGAGAGGCGTGGATTTCCTGAATCGTGAATTTCGCATAAACGGTCGAAGTTAAGCAACCGAACAGTTACTTCGACGTCATGGTTGGCCCACGTCCAATCTTCCCCTTGATCGACGGCCAAAGGATTCTAACTGTCAGACCCGGTGACCTCGCGTGGAATAATTCACGCATCATCGACGCTTCAGGATCAAACGACCGATCGGTGACCTCGATTTAGTTTTTTTTCCCTCCAATTCGTACGTCGCCCGTTGTTCGATAGATGTATACGTGTTGCGACGATTTGAATACCGTGGTCGATCCGCTTGTACAGTTACGTTAGCATCGATTTTCGACACGTCTTTAATCACTCGACGCGATACTGTTCTTTTCGTGAGACCATCGATCAGCGTCCTCTTCGTGAACGGAATAGAGAAAACCTGAGTTGAATCGCGTAGGCCCCGAACCCTTCTCGTTTTACCCCCGCGCTTTTTTCGCGCGCGTAAAAATTGCAAGTTGCGTGGAAGCGTTCTGTTCCTGAGAGAATTCCTGACAAATGCATCCGAGACCCCTGCGTTTAAAATTATCTTATTGCACGTTGAAGACGATATCACGCGAGGCTTGGTGCCAGTCCACCATTCCTATGCTTTATCGAGATGGAACGTACGTACAGTAAGGGGAATTCTCTACCGTCTGCACCCTTGCGCGGATGTTTGATGTCTCGCAGTTGGAGACTTATCGTTATTTAGTGTTATAAATGGTCAGCCACACGATTCGAAATAAATTGAATTGAAAGAAAAGGGCTTTGTCCTTTCACCTACCATACAATACTATAGTATTGCTAGGATTATTATGGTACTTAAATTATTTATTCCATTATTTATAGTAACTGTAAATATCATTGTCGATGCAATAGCAGGATGTTGTACGATTTCATAAGGAATTGCAATGTACACGACCTATGACCGATCGAGGATCAACGATAAATCGGACCAGAAGGGAAGGCGATTCAACGAGCGACAGTCAAAAGAAAGGAGAGAAAGCTCCTCGCTGAAGAGGCGAGTCGAAGCGGACCAAATTGTTCCTTTCTCCTGGCGTAATGAAAAACAAGATTACACGCACGGTGACATAAGAGAGGAATGCAGTTTCTCCATGTTGGCTGTGACTTGGACGTTGCGAAAGATCGCGGTGACATAACTCGCGGCGCGAAGTCAATGTCAGTGTCGGTGATCGTGACATTGGTGAATAGCCTGTTCTTTGAAACGGTGAACTGGCTCTGCTACACCACCGAATTCTTTGTGCTCGTTCGTTAGTTAAGCGTTTGCCGTTTCGTTATTAGAAACCAGTTTTCTTAACGCTTTACGACGACGCCCGTTTGACAGACTCGCGTGAGAGTCTGATTTACGAAGCCTAACCACCGAACGTTGCGTGCCTGAACGTTGATAGGAGGTGGATCCTGTTAAATCTAAAGCAATATACCTTACGCTCGCGCCCCTGAATATCTCTTCGCGGATGACGCGGTCTCATAAACTGTACTGCTACAAGGTTTAACGGAGAACCTTTTAATCGATACTAAATATTTCATAACGCAAAATTCTGTTTCAATCCCGAATCAAGGAAGCGGTTGTTTCAGAATGTAGGAGAATAGAGTACGTAGGTCGTGGATCTTTTTCTATGTCGATTGAATGGCCCGCAAGATTTGGGCGAAGTACCTCTCGTTGTTGAATGAAACATTTTCTGTGGCGAGGGTTCGGGCCCCGTTCACATGAGATTCGTACGCTGAATACAAATCGATCGTATCCCATGTGGACGATGTTCCCGTTTCGTCGGTAATCGCGCGAAAAACAGAGGGATACGTTTCGTGGATCGAATTCTAACCAGCCTCTTTGTCGAAACACTAAGTACTCCAGAATCGACCAAAAAATAACCAGTTTGTCCTCAATCTCCTTTATCATTCATTTACAATAACTATTTATAAAATGAAGAGCAAGTACAATGTGCAAGAAACTCCTCTAATTGTTCGAACTGTAACGACAGTCTGCGTAGAAGTAACGCGATTTATTTATAAACCGATTCAAGCCTTTCCGCCACCTGCTGTTAGGTATCCCAGGAACGACAGAATTCGAAAAAGAAGAGAGCTCAAGGACGGTCCGTGTCGCGCATTACCTTGAGGCAAATTTTCCTCGACGATTACCCCAAGTACCTTCTTCGCTGCAAAAACGCAATTCGACACGCATTGTTTCGAGCAACGAACGCGTTCTTGCCGCGAAATTTCTTTTTGGACACACGAAGGACAAAACAGTGGCCAAGGTATCATTAAGCGTACGTCTTCGGTCGAAGCCTGTGATTTAACGACTCCACGGGCTAAAAGCGCTCGGAACATACGAGATTTCGGATGCTGGTCAAAACAATTTTATTAATGCTTTCGTTATCGGTGTTGTGAAATACAAAGTCGGTTCAACGACCCAGGAAGCCGCTCGTTAAACCGAACTTATTCGCGTTATTGACGCGTTCGTCATCGGCTTTCGGCCCAAAGTAACGAACCCTTTTTTACTCTTTCACTGCCGCATCTTTTGTACCTGCGGGACACACAAACTTTCACGATAGATCTTATTTATTATATAGGGCCCCAATGAAAATGGCAATAGAGGGGAAAGAGACCTCACCATTAGATTTCATCTTGAAAATCACTGCGGACCTTGACACAATAATTTATCTAAGCTTATGGTTGATTGGACAGCGTGTACTTGATAAAGCAAATGATAAACTCGAAGGACTTCGTCCTCAAAGCGTTCAAAACCGTATCTAATCTTGCAAATCGTTCTAATCTTTCTCTGATTCGCGTTTCTCTATTGAAACTCGACAATTTTCCAGCGATTGGCGATGAAGATTAACAGCAAAGGAGAAGAAGGCAGTCGTGTAACTGTACGTTAGCTCGAAACGCGTGGCCTCGAATTAAAATCAATTGTCTGATGAGGCGCGAATCACGATTCAGGAAATCAGGGTGTACAGTTATCCTCGTAGATAATACACCGTCGGTGAAGAATGAAAAAAAGAAATTGACGAGATTCAATGGTCGTAGAAAGACCTTCTACTCGTTTGAAAGTTGACAGAAAGAAATTTCATCGAACGTTATTGTAAATTATACGCGGCGGTGATGTTTTCTTCGAAATCGTCCGATCTTATAAGACACAAGAACGAGTCAAGTCCTTGAAGAGCACGGAATGGTCGCTTTAATCGAACCAGTTCTTGATCCGAACGCAAAATGACGATCAAACGTTCCTTGAAATTATAAAAGTCGCAGCACCGACAGAGAAATTCTTCTGCCATCTGCGAATTGTTCTCTCACGATCGACGATCCAGTTTTCGTTATTGATCGAGCGAGAAAATTCGATAAATTATCGATAAAGAATGATCCAGATGGTTTAGGTGGGTCGCGTCTGGAATTCAAGGTGTCTCGAAAGCGAAACGAGGCTCGTCTATTTAATGGATCCAGTTTTTTCATAGACCCTTGAAAAGAGGGAGGAGCCTATCGAGAGTAAGATGTCGCGGAACAAAGAGACAACATCGATGCAATCCGGTGCAATGAACCTAAACTGTTATGACAGCTCGTTCGTTCGCGATAAGTGCAGCTTTTGCCGTTGAGAGACACAAGGTCGTTCCCTCTACCGCCGATCCACGTTCCCTACCTCTTCGTATCCACCTTGATACGCAAGAGAATTGCGATATGTTAATTTAATCGTGGCAAGGATGCGTCGTTAACATGTTCGGCGTCACGGTTGGCAGTGGACAAGTTGAAGTACTAATTAAACGCTTGGCTTCTGTTCGTCTAGCCGAATATATGAGATACATATTTTTCTATTTAAAAATAAAAGGACACTCTACTTGTGACGAGTCGGCCAGTAGTAAGGGATGTCTGACATGCGACAGTCAACTTCTACTTAAACCGAGTTCTACTTCCTTCGTCTCTAAATACCAAAGTCTTTACAAGAAAAATGTCTTTACAAAATTTAAAGTAAATCGTTGGTTCCCTCGAGGGTACTTTTCACGGTTCAAGGTTCAAAATGTCCTGCTGTATTTACCCTCTTGAGATTATTAATTGAGTAAGTGTGCGTGCCGCTTTTAACGTCAGCGTTGGAAAGAAAACAATTTCTAAGTGGACAAACGAGTCCCTTTACCGAAGGTAATCGTATCCTGGGCGGCTCGCAATTAAAGGGATACTTGTAAATTGCATGTGCAAGCCGTCCGACCTCGGCCCTTTTGCCTCGTCCTCTTCATTTTTCCATTATATCCCTTATTCGCGATCCCGAGCCAACCCCGTGGATTTATCATGCATCGCATGCGGGCTCGGCTGCGACGTGGTTCAAGGCTTCGAGCGATGCTCGTGTATCGCGTTTACGAGAAAATGAGAAATCTCGCGTGTATCAAAGACGACGTAAACAGAGCGTAATTGCAAGCACTCGAATCGAATAAAACGATAGGATACGCGTGGACTACACGAGTCCTCTTTGCCTCTATTAATATACGATTCTGATAGACCAGGAGTCTTCGATCATCCCCCGTTAGATAGGCTTAAGTAACACCCCAGGTTGAAAACTACCGCGATAAATATAATACTTGGTCGTGGCTATGATTATTTAAACGAGGAGACCACGTTTTCTCGGCTTTCGTCGCCACAGGAAATTGAATTTCCTTCCTTGAAACGCTTCGAACACCGGTTTATCCCTCTCCCGATGTTGAAATTGTAAAACGAAGTACACCAGCCTTTAATATCCGGAGGAACGCGTGCTGACGATTAATAATAGCAGTCGCGTTTTTCGAGCACGAAATTATATAACGCGGTAGGTGTCGATTACCATTCAGGTTAATTAAAGAACGTGGAAAAGCGGCAAGGTTCTTGAAAGAAATCACGATTGCCATCTGATCGATGGACGAGTAACGTCGAGCGTGATGTATCATTGTATAAATTTATTGTACAAGGAGAATATCATTAAATGATCGAATGACTCAGTCGAAGAAGAAATCTCTTCATATTTTTCATTATGGAAAAATCACTTTTTTACCGCGAATTCTGCAATCTTTCAAGGACTCGCTTCGATCGAGCACATTAAAGAAATTCAATGTTTCTTTCTTTTGCAGCATTCTCTTTGTTTCTTGCGATAACGCTTGCATCCAAGTGCAAGAATTGCAAGAACTTACACCGGAGATCTATTTATACATCCACGTGTCTAAATTACAGACAGAATTGTACAAATACCATGGCAAGGAAAGATGAAAATTGAATTGCTAATTTAACAAGTATCACTCTGGAAAATCGTTTTAACTTTATTATCATGACGATAACGAAACACGTTACACGCTCGAAGAGGGGTAAATGCTTTTAAACGACTGTGCACGTCGATACAATCAACTTTTAATCGACTTCTTGTCTCTGACAATGAAATAAACTTGGTCGCGACAGAAAAAAGAAACTGTACTGTTCGACTGGCTGCTCACGAACTGCACGAACTGCACGAACGAGTGGAATGTCCTTCGAAGATTCCCAGTTTTTATCTGAAATCCGGGAAGAGGACTCGTTAAGGGATGTGAAAAAGCATCGTGTGCATCCGTATTCTTCGTTCACAATGCGCTTTACTACTTCCACTTTACTCTAGGATAGGACGTAAACTTTTTATTTTCTTTTTATTTTCCTATAAAAACTTCTATAACTCTATAATTGGTAAGATTTTTGCGACCTTAGCTCCGACCGTTTATGCTTTACAACCTCCCCAAATTGAAATCGTCTTCTAGGTACTTAATACCTTGTTAAATCTCTGGCGATTGAAAATTCAATAACTGATTTTCTTTCCCGGAAACCCCATTCGTCATCTTATCTACATTCCAGAGCGTTCGTAGGCAATTACTCGAGCTCCAAAAATATTTTTTCGACGTCCTTCGAGGCGCAAGAAAGGATACGTTTATGGAGGCAATGTCGAGGACGAGCGGTTGCATCGATCCGATGCGAAGATTGACGGATCGGCTCGATCCAAATACAGCTGGCGATTTTCGGCTGCTCAACGCGGCGAGACGCGACGAGAATCGACAATCGAGCCGGGGATTTTTCGGTCGGCGCACACGTACCGCCAACGACACGTTGTTACCTTAGCAAAATCGTGTCTGTAACCCGGTAAAACAGTTACGTGACTCTGTCGATGGTATCCCCGCGAGGAAAACAAAAATCGTGCCAGATTTCAAAAGAATTGTTCTTCGAATCCTTCTGATTCTCACGAGATAACGATTTTGCTTCCTGCATTGATCGATAAAAAAGGGTACGGGGTAATTAATTGTACGGTAAAACCGCGAGGTCGACTAGAACGTAAACGATGTAAACGTTTAGCAATCGAGATCGTTTATCAAACGTAATTGCTTCGATGATGGAAACGGGCTTCGATCTGCTCCTTTGGTCGAATTAAAGAGCGGTATATTAATTAAACGCATGACGCGCGAGGCAAGGACTCGAGAGGGCCGAATCAGGCTGTGCGTTGCATTAATCTGACTGAAATTTTGACGTCACCGTTACACGGTTATTACGACACGTGAAAAACATACGAAACGGCCGAGTGAATCAAGCGGGAACCACGGCGAGCGATGAATTAACTTCGGTTATCTAACGTGTCGCGTAATTAGAGAGTCAATTAGGCGCGTACACATACCGCACGGATCGTCTGCCTACAAATTTCCCCTTCAAATCTACCTTAATCTCTATTCTATTAGAGCCTGTCGTGTTACCTGTCAGAGAGTGTTTGCGTAGCACGCTGTCGCCGAGTTTACTCTTGTAAATCCGTAACTAGAAACACAACAAGCTAACGAAAGTGTCTTAACCGTCTATTAACCGAATTTTTTATGTTCGTAAAAGTACCAATAATTGACAAATAAACATTTGCTACTTTATCACTCGATAATATTGTAATTAACTCTTTGAGTGCGATGCTGAAGACTTTGAAATTTCAACAAAATATGATACAAATAAAATTATTTGCAATTGTCCAAAAACCATTACATTTAAAGTAGGTAACAGTATCTTTTGAAAATTTATGCGTCGCCCAGATATGGGAAACGAGGCACTCAAAAAGTCAGAGACACCGTCACTCGAGATTCACTATTAATATCGCGACCTTGATCGTTGATAAAATAAAGAAAAAAGACCACCAATATTCTCCGAATGAAAAAATGGAAAAATTGTGAAGGACAATCGAGAAGTGACACCACTCACCTGTATGCAGGATCAACGACGAACCGTGTTTAAAGTCCTCCTTAATTCGAACAGATCCTCGACATCTCGCGAATCGGTTACCAATCGCTGAACACCCTTTGAATAGGATCTAATCGGCGATCCTTCGTGAAACGAGAACAGCGTGGAGACGAGGAGGTTTCGCGAGACGTTTTCAGGAACTATTCAGTTAAATCGGTTGCCGATCGTGGCACGTTCTCGAGAGGGAGTAAGTCCTGAGGACGCGGATGGCTCCTACTTATAAAGACTTGGCTCTCCAATTGGCTTCCACGTGTGTGTTTCAGCGTGGTACGTAAGTCGGTACCCCCTGCACGTGCGTGCGTATGCGTGTATGCGTGTACACAAGAAGGAATCGTGGCTTCGTTCAGGTAGAAGGGGGCACAAACCGTGTTCCGATCGTTACACGCTCTCGATGCTGCTGTTACACATTACACGAACCCGATGCCGTGCCGAATCGAGTCGGTATCTTCTTTGCCAAATCGATTTCCTCCTCTAACAATTTCTCTTTTAATCCTTCCGCGAACAATCGATTGAAAATCAAAGCCTCGATGTTCAACGCGTTGGATAAGGGACCAGGTGATCGACATCTCGAATTTAATGCAATCTAACGACTCAAAAATCGGTGGCTTTATACGAAAGCTTCGAAAAATATTATATTACCTTATACGGTCCAATTAATATTCACGAAAACTAACGGTATTTCGAGATATACGAATGTTTCATTTAATTCGCGTTCATCGTACACAATGGTCAATAAATTGATCGAACATCGAAGAACCATTCGCCACCGGGGACATAAATTTCATAGTAAATCGAAGCAATGCAATTTTGTTTTATCTATAAACTATCAAGAATCGTACATACCGGCACGTAAGTTGATCCACGTATGCAGAATCGCGTAAAACAGGTTTCATTGCATGCTCTTGTGTTTACTATCACGAATTGAGGTCTCGGGGATGCTACAATCAAAGGGATTCAGCTTTTTGTTCATTTATTCGCGAGCGTTTTCTAGAAAAACGATTCTGGATTCTCGTCAGGGTAACATCGTAAAATATGCGACGATTCGATCGAAGAAAAACCGATTATTTTTCTCGACAGGGTGACTGTTGCAGGTAAGTGAAACATAGGAATCTAATTAAGGTGATCATGTCCCATCTCGAAACCAGTTTCCATTTCCAACTTACGACGTTAATTATAATTTCGCTGGCATCCTTAACATCGCTAACGACACTACAGTTTCTAAAGTAATAGAATAATAAAATTCAAGGAACAGAAATAGCACAGAATTGTCATTGTCTAAACATCGTTATCTCAGAGTCGATTAAACGGAGTAGTATTAAGTTTAGCGAGCGATGTTTTCGTAACTTCGAAACTTCGAAGTCTAAAGTGTCGTACACCTCCTAACGTTACGTGTTTACGAGCATGAGTGGCGAGAAAGAAAATCCTGCCGTAAGTCTAAGGTGACAAGGCGTACAGAGGCCGTTTGATCGTCACAAATCATCCAGAAATTCTTTTTGGTCTCGTGCTTCTCTCGTACGCTCGTTGCGGACCGTGTTCGTCTTCTTCCTATTTTGTAACTCGCACACGTTACTTTTCCACGCGAATGCCCGCCAACTGGTTTCGCTATTAATATCTCAATCGACACACGATCCGAAAAAGAAGATCGATCCTGTCGAACGTTGGCCCCCCGATCGTCATCAGGTTCTTAGTATCACCTGTTGAAATTAATGGTAACGCTCGAAACCATTCCAAAACGATCAATCCGTTCCTGGTAAGGTAGCTACCACTTCTAATTTACATGATACGAGATTATAATTACTACTCGTTACATTATATTAAGAATTTTCGGTTACTCAAAATTGATAACCTCCTCCAGATCCATCAAACGATAAGAGAAGACTTTTTATGTGAGAAATAAATTCAATTTTTTGTATAATAGCAGAAAAATAATGTAACAGTAATGATATCGTTGGAAGGTTTTGCTCGTTTATTGGGTACGCAGTAGAAATAGCCGTATGTAGCGCGGCACCCTATAATAGGGATTATTAACCCTCGTAATAGCGACGGGGAAGGGGTCTCTTTATGCCCATATTACTGTCCCGAGAGTAGTCGATAAAGTTTATAAAACTATAAATTAACGTTAAATTTCTATAATTTCAGGTATTCGAGTGTTTACGTCACGTCAGATCCATTCATCTATCATTTACTCCGTCTGACCTCATGGTCCAGTACCACTTCGATTCTTTCATCGAAATTAAAAGCCTTGGGGGAAGGTGAACGTTCCACGAGACCGAGGTTCGTCGAACTCGAAATCGCCAGACGAGTAAAAGAAACTATTGTAATTTTGCTATAAAAGCAAAGAGAAATATGAGATAAAGGTTCGCCAAGGTCATTGGTCGTCGATTATCAACAATTATCAGCGATTGTTCTCGCGTGCCCATTCCACGAGAATTCCGGAATAACGAAGCGACCCGTGGGAATTTCAGCGTACATGTCTGTCCCTTCTTTTTCTTCCTGCCGACCAAGGATGCCCCTGGACAACGCCTCGACCCGACGAAACGATAGAGAAGCTTCGAATAACGAATGCCAGATGCAACCGCGCCTGTTCGTCTGGAGTAACGTAAACGAAATGCAAGCGATTCTAAGTAAACAAAATCCTTTTTAATCTCGCTGCAAACGTCCCGCGGGAATGCGCGATTATACGGGGATGCGTGTCAGTTTCATTATACGGGATTACCGTTCGGAGATGCGCGTAAAGATAACGCCGCGGTTAGTTTCGTTTTGATACATGGTGCATCGTGAAATTAAAATCCAATAAGAAAACTATTAACCGTTGTAATGATTCGAGACCGTCCGACGCGAGTCATCCTCGGTGACAAGAAAATCATGACGAGTCAGAATCTCGAACATATGACTAACCAGCCTCGTTATTCGAAATCGACAGGTTAATTGAAACCGCATACACCGGGGGCTCGGAGAGTCTTTCTTGTTTCGTTTCATTCGAGTTTCTTCTATCGAGTGAGAAGATCGATTAATTACGGTACACGCGTTCAGCTTGTTCGAGGAGCCTCCTAACCAGCTGTGTGTGTATCTCGTTCAATAATTTATCAATTGACCAAGGGTTACTAATTGACGCTAGAAATTTATCGAACAACTGAATTAAATAGTTTGAAGTTTAATTGGATTAAAATTCCACTGTCTGGATTCGATCGTCAAAGTTTTTAGCGAAATAAAAGGTTAAATTTGAACAATTATTATTCGTACAATGACAGAAATTCATTACTTAGGCGAGACAGCATAATGGCAGGTCGAACAATTCTATCTTTCGTAATTATAATTAGGATCTGAATGCTTGAATGTCTGGCGGCATTCGACGCGTTAAACTGTCGCCCCGATACGCTAAAACAAGCGTTTGCCAAACGATAACCGAGCATGCTCGCTATTTGAATGCAAATAGTCGGGGAGATGAGTCAGCCGCTAATTGTAGTAAACAGTTAAAACGTACGGTGCGTATGAGAGAAGCGTTTGTACACGCGTCAATGGGGAAACACGAGTAGAGAAGCAGGTAGTAGAATACGGTTGCAATGGGCAGACGGTGTGCATCAGCGGGCCGCATAGAGGAAACGTATAGAAAGAGGAGTAACAATGGACCGTATCTCAGTCGGTCGGTTGGTTAGCCATAAACGCGGGGCCGGTGGAAAAGAATCGGCATGACTGTCTCGAGCGATTATGGCCGTCGTTTTACGTTGGTGCATTCCAACAAGGGAGGAGGCGATTCATTCGACGGAAAAGTCTGTGAATTAACGAGCATCGGAATAAAGCGCGGAAGCGCGCTGCCACGCGGGGACCAAGCCATCTCGTACCGTAGAGACCCGATCCATGAATTATTCCTCCAACTACGACTAACTCGATTCTCCTGTCTTTCACATTTTTCTATGGGGGAAAAAGCAGAGGAACTCGCCGACTCGGGGTTGCGATTTTTTCCTGGGATTCGCATCCTATCGCGCTGACTTATGTTTATCGTGCCACTTCTAGGCACCGCGATTGCTCGAATAAAGTTGCAAACCCTTTCAAAATTTCATTATTACCGATGTAAAGTCATTTTTTTCGAACCATCCAAGTGTCATCGAGATGACTACGTTTCTTATCTCGAATTCACCCAATGATTCTGATACCTTGTGATATTATTTTCGATAAGACGAAGGATAAGTTCTGGCTGGCATACTAGGACAAGAAGAAAAATCGAACGAGTCCGCGGAGAAGGGAAGGAACGGAGGCGCCATGCGAGAAAGTGATCAGGATGCACCTGTTGCTACTCACCCCGTGGAGTATCGAACGAGTAATGACAAGGAATAATAAAGATCGCCCATGATGTATCCCTTTCTCTGTCTCTTTTTTTCTTTCCCGTTCAGCGGTGTCGTCGATAGCGGGAAGAAACGAGAGAGAACCCTTGCTTGGAAGGCTTCGAAACCGGGCGCAACCTATAAATAACCAAGCGCCTCTTTGCATCTCTTTGCGCTTCTTTTCTTTCTCTTCTCTTCTTAGTACCTTTGCTCACCTCCGACGCACGCGTTTTTGCGTTCAGAGACCCCGTAATTCAGGTTCCTTCGCACGTACTCCGCGTACAATCGTCGCAATTAATGTCCGCGGTCGGAAAGCTGAACTCTTCATTTGTGTACCATAGAAAAAATACGCTTTGAAAAACGCATCGGTGGAAATTGTTCTATTTAGCTCAACCCTCGTAGGACAGCTCTATGAGGTATAAACTTCTTTCGAGACACGAAAAACTACGGGGGATGGTCGAGCGAGCTTATTCTTTCAACTTTAATTTAAACATTGTCAAAGCACGCCACCGTCAAAGGGTTAATACTCTTCTTGGCACGACTTCATAAATAAATTTAAGCTCGTACATTTTCAACCGGCTTATGAAGATATGGAAGGAATTAAAGGTAGTTCGGGATCATTTTTATGGGCCAAATGAACGTAATAAATTTACCGGGGATTATCCCCGGCGATGGGCGCATCAGGCCGGTTGAAAACGTTGTTTTAATCACGATGTAACGAAATGGGTGTCTGATGTACCGAAAGCATTTCTCGGTAAGACTAAAAGAAAAAAGTCAGAAGCAAAAGCAGGGGCTGCATCTTTAAGTGGTGGTTGCTCGTTGAAATTCATTACGAGAACCGATTATTTATTCGTGGGGATCGTTGAATGAAAGAAAAAAAAAAAAAAAGGAAAGAAAGCGGCGGGGTTAATGAAAAAAACAGAGCAAGTTTTATTCAATTTCCTTGAATTAGGGGGAACCACGACAGAGCATACTTTTTAAGGGTTAATAACATAGAAGGAGAAAGGGTCGTGAACAGATAACGACCTTACCCTGTTTCTTTTCTTTTCGTTCTTTTTGAGATTCTCCAAAGATCGTGAAGTAGATAATAACCGTTGGAGAGGGTCAGAGTACTTTGGAACAATTTCGCTTCGTTTATTTTCGTGAATTAAAAATGCCCCCTGGTGTTTGCGGGTTTAAAAGGACCAAAAATGTGAACCAAAATACGAGACGCGGTTTGATCGATCTCCGTAGTCGAGCTATTCCCAGAGTACTTAGAAATCGATCAATCCTCTTAACGTATCATTAACCTCTTAAGAACTCGTCAAATTTTCTAACGCAACACACCATAAATACTTCTACTGTAATTTTAAATATTTGTGTAATCAGCCCCATCATTTGTTCCACGCTAATAACATTTTCGTCGAACGTGGTATTAAAAAGATCAAAAACGTTGAATTAGTATACGACAAACAATTTTACGAGGTCTTTAAATTTACACTGTAAATGCTGACAATTGCAATTACATTGTAATTGTACCAATTACATCGCTATTACGTAAAACGTAATGTTATATTTGGAACGAGCGTTGCCTTAAATTATGCTTCGATAAATAAAACATCATGCGGCACATTTAAGCTATCAAAAAAGAAAGAGAAAAGAATGAAAGAACAAGGTGAATATCCTGCTGACTAATAGGGAGGATACGCTCGTGAATCAGCCAGAAATCACTAATAATTTTCCCGGCTCCCTAATTTGCTACCTTAATGACTGAACATGATATGCAAATGGCAAGGCGATCGTTCGGGCGTTATAATACCCGAAGGACATGGCCAGGTGGCCAGGTATATAGATTTTCGAGCAGGTCCATCGCGTTCCTCTACCCGGTGGCAAAAATGCATCACACGTTGCATACTAAAAATTTTGACGACCACTGTCACGAGTTTCTTTTATGTCTCCTTATCCTTCGATCTATTCATATTTTCCGGGTCACGTATTAGTCACAATTTGAAAATGAATCATTTCGTAAAGGAAGTCGAGGAAGGACTATGATTTAAAATGAAATATTTAATTCTTCGGGTTCTACAAGTTTCTGTTTTGTTTGAATCTGTATATAGGTTCATTGTTTGCAAAGGATCATTTCC
This sequence comes from Anthidium xuezhongi, assembly GCA_022405125.1. NCBI lineage: Eukaryota > Metazoa > Arthropoda > Insecta > Hymenoptera > Megachilidae > Anthidium > Anthidium xuezhongi. Next base: position 5,261,722 of record CM039649.1, read on the forward strand.
AGAAAAAAATGAAAGAAAGGAAAGGGATCATCCTTGAACGTTCGAAGAGGAAACGAGCCCATGGAACAGAAACGTTTTTCACGAATCTGTTCCACAAGTTAGAAATAATTAGCAGGTTGAAGGAAGAGGAAACGGGGATTCAGCCAACCATTAAGAACCGAGGTCGACCCAGCTTTTGGCTAATGTTTCCAGACGATAATTATTGATGATGCTCGGTACAAAAGCGATAGACCGCTGATAACGCATGACTAATGATCGTTCCAAGAAGCTGATACCGATCTGCGATTAACTGGAAGAAAGTGTTTACTCGTCAAATATCCTTTTTAATGCAAATCTTTTAGCAAAAATAAAAAGGGACGCAGGAAAGAAAATGATGAATGAAGGAGAATCGCAATTTTAAAGCACGAGCCATATTTCTACGAGAGTTTTTCAAGTATTCCGCAGAGTTAATCTAAGTTCCAGATGCTCGTGCACCTCTCGCGGAACAAACGATTGCCATAACTTTTAATTAGGCGGCCAATCCTCGATAAGCATCCTCCTGGGCATACGTCGCTGGAAAAAGAAGCAGGAGGAAAAGGACTGGCGTGTTCGTTAAAGTACGACGACGAAGAGGAAGAAGAATAAAAAGGTAGAGTGAAATTATCGAAATCAGAAGCGGCTAAATAAAAGAGAATGTGGGTCATGCCAAGAGGAACTCGAGTGCAATCGTTCGCATTTCGTCTACCAAACAAGGGGCCTTTATGCAAATCGTTTTGTCAACTTTTCGCCTCATCCTACACCGGACGGATGTCCATCTCTGAAGGAATCTACGTCTCGAGGTAACGGTTCCTTCGAGAACGTTTCGAAGACCAGTTAAAGGATTAACAGAACCGTTTAAATATTCCTCTGAAATTGATACCCCTATCATCCTCGAGCAGGATTATAATATTATAAGGTCGATATCCGAGGGGAAAATTGAATGCAAACGCGTTCGGTAACGGAGCCTGAAGAAACGAGGGGAAAAACGAACGAACGTACACAAGGACATTTGTCCATAGAGTAAAAGTGTGACCAGTCGGTTCCTCCGGGTCGTGTGGAGTTCTTTTATTCATTTATTCCGCGCACACCGAGCCATCCTTCTTGAAAGATTCATTCAACATTCCCGACATTTTTGCTCGGCTGAATCGGAGTCGCGATCGCGATTCCTCCCCGATCGACAGCTAATTCGATACCCGCTCGTCCTCATTTTCGACACTCCACGCCTCTTCAGGATTACAATATCCTAAAAGATTTTTCTAAATTAATAAATAACTATGTAAGAATTTAATTTCTAAGTTATTTTGGAATATATTCAATTCGCCCCATCTCCATTTTTCCTCCCTTAACAAATTAAGTCCTCTTTCGATTTTTCACCCCTCGTTTACACTGTCGAATTTTCGAATTCTCCATCGAATCACAAGCTTTTCCTTCTCTCCCGTTTCCCGTTCGAGGGATAACGGTTGAATAACGGTGGACCGTTGATAAAAATGACAAACATCGACAGGGGAGGTCGGCGCTTTTATCAGGAAATTGTTGCCGTGTTCGAAACCAGAGAACAAACATGCGGTAACGATAAATTAAGAACCGTATCGACGTGTGTTCACCAACTGACAAGTGGAAGACCCGTAACGTTTATCGTTAACCTCGTTGTTTCTTTTTTTTTCCTTATCTCTCTCCTCCCACCACCAACCACCTTTGATCCTTTTCATTTTTTACGGCCAACGAACGTTGGAGGGAACATTTACGGCCCCAGAAGTCCTTGATGCTTCTAATACCCGACGAGGTCTTCGATCTTTCCCGTGGTTTTGATTACGAACGTTCGTTTCGACGGGCAACCGGCTCTTTGTTCGATCGTATTTCGATTGATCGAGAACGGAGGTCGACTGAATCATTGGCTGGCACGAGTATCATTAACGGTCTATAAAATTCCACCGGTCGTGCTTACACCTTGCAGACGTCATCTCGGGCTTTGCTGAATTCAAATATCGTCCCTACCTTCTAGATCCTTAATACATTTCGAATAATTAACATCCTTGAATCAAGGATAATATCGTACTAACTGCCCTCTAAATCTTCAACCGATGGAAGCTAATGAAGCAACGTTCAGAATTATTGTATTTATTTATCAATCCGTTCGAGCGAAGCCGAATCGATTGGCACACATGTTGCCGTGAATAAGAGGAAAGAAATGTTCCATTTTGGCCGCGTGGGCGTATTTGTAGAAGGATATCCTTGACCCAGAAGAGAAGCGAACTCCGTGACCAAAATCATCGATCGACGAGCCGGGGGCTCGTTGGTATTTCACGAATGGAATTGAGATTAATCGATATGACGTATGTCGAATCGACGTTTTGCATATGTATCCGTGGTTCCATGAGAACCTCCCCTTCTATCTTTTTTATTCTTCTCCGCGTGTCGTCGAACCGAATGCCCGCCGTCGAATAGCATTCCTCTCGAGAAATATCAGCAACATAAACACCCGGCACCGCGATACATCTGATTAATATAACGGGCGCCGAACTACCTTCTGGGCACCGTTGAGAAGTAACAAATGATAGTCCTGTTGACGAATAATGCACCGCTTTAATCCTCGAGTATCAAACGTAAGCGATCAGACGCGTTAATGCACTAATTATTAAAGGTTTTCAAGCTTGAGCTTCCAGTTTGTGAATCACCGAGCGATTTTTGTGAATGGAAGTACAGATTTTTATTTTTTTTTTCGAGCAAAACGATAACGGAACTCCGTGAAACGGTTTAACTATCGAATCCAGAGGTATAATTGAAAACAGGTTGGAATCGTGAAAAATAGGCCCGGTTCTCGAACTCTCTTCCCACACAACCACGATGCTAGTTTCATATTCATAATCGCCCGTCTCTGTGTTAATATATCATCCCGAATTCCTCGGGCAAAAAATCTCAACAGGGACTTTATTAAATTTAAAGTAGATCCTATGTTCTTAGAAATTTGGAAAATTGAAATATTCTACCCATCTTAAGAATAATATATTATCGATGCGTGATAATTAACGAATTAATTAATTCGAGAACATTCTTCTTTTCGGCACTTGTAACACAGCGTAAACGATAAAGCAATTAAGCTGTTTATCTGTTTATATACCTCTCTGATAAGTTCCTAAATGCTATTCGTACACAAAATCGCTATCTGGAACACATGTATCGGTTATCTCTAGCATCTACATATTCCATATCGCTTCATTACTCTTCTCGAGAGGCTTCGATCGAATTCAACGTGCCGGTAATCGCTTCTTGTATACAAGTGTTTCCCCGGCATCGTTCGATAAATCTTGAGAGGTTCGCCACCGAAAAACATTAACGGTAAAAAGCTGACGTATCACGGCTGCTTTTCGAGGCAATAAAGAAACGAAACGAAACTTGTAAATTCGCCGTGATTATACACCGACTGATATTGCTATCAACGAGCAACCTTGTCTACCTGGACATTCCAACGGAATATTTCAAACCGTCTAACGTTACCGATCGTTCCTCCTATGTTAATCGCACGAGATTATGTTAATCGCGATTAATTTATGCTAATCAACCCGCACGACGAATCGCTATCGAAACGAACGAAACTTTACGAGTATTTAAAACATCCCTGACTGATCGCTGTCGAACGATTGATATCTCGAGATAACTGGCTCTTTATGTCGCCAATTGTACCGTGTAATAGTTAAATAGGATCGTAGATTACCGAGTGGCTTGTTAAGATAAAACTATCAAAGTAATGAGTTGTCTGAATAAGAATTTTATAATATTTCTTTTACTGAAATAAAATGTACGTAAATACCTCGTTGGTGCGTTTCATTGGCCTCCAGTTCGAAGTACAAAGGCGGAGAAGTGTGAACGATCGCCACGATTCGTCGGTGGAAAAAGCATAACGTTAACGGTATAAGAGAAGAGGTTACTACTGCAAGGCAATAAAGAAGTGCAGAATGGTGTGCAAATTAACCCGACGACGACACATTCCCTCATACCGATTTCCTTACTAGCATAACGTTACTTCGAGATTCCTTCCTCAAAAGATAGGCCCTCGTTGCAACGGTCGTCGCCGGTCTTTTTCTTGCCAGACCCGGTCACCAGACACCTTACACTTTGCTAACACTACGGAATCTAACCGCGGACACTCGATACCGTGTCTGCGAATTTCTTCTTTCAGTCCTTTCGTCAGCTCACCTCGAACTCAACAACTTGTCAACGCTTTAACCCCCATTTGTATTTCTTATGCTTGGAAATTTTGAAATATAATTAAAGAATATTATTTACAAGATTTTAATTTTTCAAGCGCTACCACCCTTTGCTTAATATTTCATTGTTTGGATCGGTTATAACAAGATTCATAATGAGATAAGAAGATTGATATCCAAGGCTAAAGTGTTAACGAGGTGTTTGCTTAGACAAACTCCTGGATACCCAAAGCTAATTTCGTTTGCAAGATGCTAAATCCAATTCACACGGTAATTATCTCACCGGTGAGTTCATGAAAACCATCGTTAATCGAACTGAAATAATATTACGTCTGAAGAAATCTTGTTAGTGGAACAAGGACAATCCCTATCGGAATTCCAGAATTTCAAACGGCCCTGTTCTGGGTTACAAGGTCCCCCAGGGCTAATAAGGAAATTCACAGGATATTAAACCTGGGCCCTGTTCGGATCTCGCCGCGATTTTATGATCGAGATACAGTTAACCGTCGGATTCCACCTTCTGTGCCTGAATAACACTTTCAAAGTCGAATTCAGCATTTCCCACCTGTAAAACCACTCTCATCTAAGTCGTTAGACAGTCATAAGTACTTAGATAACAGAACTCAACATTTTTGAACAAAAATCTTGATAACCGATGGTCCATCTACTTCCTTGTTCTTTTTAATTACTGAATTAGGTAAAAATCGTATTTAATAGAGGAACCTTTGCTTAGGTGTTAGAACATTTGGATAACTGTTGGCTATAGATTGATTAATTTTCAAATTTAAGCTTTTAGTTGTAGCTCGACTAATTATTCAATTAACACATCGACGACTCTATAAGTTTCAATTGCTTGATCGATCTTTCCTCAAGGTCTATCGATCCCAGACACGCGTGTATCACGGTAGCATAGAGAGCGTTGTTTATGCCATCTTGATCTCTCGGGTACAACCCAATAAACGTCAGCTAATTATCCATGAAGGTGAAAAAAGATCATGGAGGAAAACGGCGCGATAAATTGCCGGATAAGAGCGAGTACAGAAGGCGCCAGTACACATGTAGATCGAAGATATAAAAAAAAAAGACGGTCCCGAATACGGACGCGTCGGGTCGAATGTAAATTTTTGAGGACCTTGGCCCAGAGGAGCCAAGCCTCGAAGCCGCCCCACCTTCTTCCTCGATCGATGGATCGTCGTCGTTCTTGAACTTGATCTTCCCTCGATCGAGCCGGCTGAAAGTCGATAAATATGACCGCATCCTACGCGAATGGCTAGAATTTATTCGCTGGAATGGGGAAAGGCTCGTTTAACCACGAACGAAACACGGCTCGACGCGTAAAGCGGCCCACGAGGGGGGGAGAAAGGATCGACGACTTTGGCGCCTTGAAAAATCATCAAACAAGCTGTAATGCCCCGGCTAAACGCTGTCGGATCTTCGTGAATCCTCGTCCTCTGACTTCCTGGGAACGCGATTTCTACCGCTGAAGAAGCGCTCGAACGTCCAAACGTTTCTTCCCTCCCCTTTTTTTTCTTTTTTAACGCGGTAGTCGATGCGGAATTTCAGTGTCATTGGCTGGCAATGAAACGGAACGACGCGGCGGTTCTTGCCTTTCGAGGCGTAATCGTTAAACCTTATAAGAGAAATAGCTTCTTTGTAACTATTTCTTTCTGCGGTATTTAATCGTTTCATTCATGGATCGAGGGAGGCTCGCCGCGTGGAGGATCACCGCTGTGACTCAATATTCTTGCATCTAAATAATCTCTGAATCCTTTTTACCTGCTTTCTATGGCTTATAAATTTTCTTCCGTGTACATTTGACAATTTAATTCTTCAACCTCGCCACTTGAAATATTCTCCCATCGATGTAACGTCTCTCATATTTCTTAACAGTGCTTGTTACCCTCGGCTAACCAAAATTAAGTTAAAATAATTTAAAAGTCAGTAATTATCGTTAAAAGCTAATATTCGTACCAGTTAATCGAGCAATTAGTCAAAGCTCGTTAAGTGAAGTTTGATGTCCCCTACACGCAATCGATTACAACGATACATGTGCACAACTGATTGATAGAGGATTCTAACTTGGCAAGATGTTCGCCAAGTCTGGAAGCACAATATCGACTTTATAAATTGTTCGCTCGTCGTCCTTGTCGCTTCCTGGAAGCGCTTATCGATAACGTCAAGGAACACGGTTGAAGAGTTTATTGATAAATCGAGACGGGGCAGCGTGTATCGAACTCCTTCGAGTCACGATCGTTCATCAAATTCCTCCGCTTCCGTGTCGCCGGACGAAACGGTCGAGGTGCGAGCATCGATCGTGTCCGGCGATTAATTACTCCGCTTTTCTGTACGCCTTTTCTAAATTCTTGCAACACGAGACGGTGAGACGTTATCGTCGACGGCACGCAACGTTCTTCGAGATCTTCCGTTCCTTAAGGTCTATTTCCGTTGAGTTTGTCGCCTACCAACCTTCTTACAACTGGAATTATGTACTATTTTTTATCGAAAGGCATGAACGCGTTTTCGATGGACTCCGTCCCGTTTTTTTCGAAGAAGCACGGCGCTCTTTCGGAGGAGGAAACATCAAAGGCAAACACGGGGAGGCTGCAAACGGAAACGGCAAACATCGGCGGCAGTGCAACGCGAGAAGAAGAGGCGCAACAGGTTTCTTTTTTCGCAGGAAACAGAACGGAGAAGCTTTTCGTGGACGGTGATTCGGACGTTGATAAAAGGTTCGAGTGTTTCTTTCCTGTTGCTTTATATGCGCCATTTTTGGCCGCTCCTCGGGCCCGGACACGCTTCGAGTGCCGCTTTTTTTAACAACCGACTGTTCCGTTACGAATATTGCCATGCCGTCGAGATTCCAGAAGGAGCGCGCGCGCGCGCGCGACATACGGACACGCGGGAAATCCCTGTAAATGCATCGCCAAGAAATTCGAATTATTTCAGAAAAATCTGCACCTTGCGCCAGACGTGACCTTCGAACTGTCTGGCTTTTTTAGCTAAATTAAAACGTGTTGCATAACCGCAACTATTCGAGATGTTATATAAAATTAATTGGGTAGAATTGTACGAATGTGGAAATTAATAAACCAGCGTAGATTAAAATTAACATTTTTAGCATGTATCCTTACTGTTAAGTATTACTAATAATTCTCTTAGAATTAATATTTCTTCGTAGAACAATCAAGCGGCGATCTTGAAGAAAATTTTGGAGGGAACGATTCTTTTTTATTTAGATCTTTCCTGTTTGTCCGGCTAACGAGCGGTCGTAGATCGGAATCAAAAGAATCTTATACGCCGGGCAGAAATTCAAGAACGCTCGTTTGTCCACCGGAAACCACACGATTTAACGAATAAAAGAGCGAACGAACGAGCCAGTGATTCATCCTAAAGGATAACTTTACTGAAAAAGAAAAGGACACGTTTCGTTTCGTGTCTCTTGTTACGTCACTTAAGATTTTACGTAATTTTTCGACCATTTGAACGTGAACGATAAAAGACTACTTCCGGTACGAAATGGACACTGGAGGAGTTTACGCTGTCCGGCTGTCCATTACAATGGAACGGGTATAAATAACCCGCGAATAATTGTACAATAATTGTTTAATCGATATAATTGGTAGAAAATTGTGAATATTGAATTAAGAAATAATAATTGTCTTAATATATCGTTAGCTTATGCGGGGATACCATACATATACACATACACATACACATACACATACACATACACATACATATACATATTCATATATAAGTAATATTAATAATAAAGAAAAATTGATAAGAACAATATCTGTTAGTATCATGATTAGAAGTGTTATTGATTTGGTTGTAATTAAGGAGTTATTGATCTTTTAATTTTGATTTAAAGATAAAAATTGCAAATATCTAACTCATTTTCTTTATCTTTTTGTAAATATATGACTCACCAGACAGATGACCATGTTGTTGTTGATTGTTGTTGAAATTGTTGTTGAAATTGTTGTTGAAATTGTTGTTGATCATTATGAAATCCATTTTAAGTACAGCGAAGAACCTGTAATGGAACAGAAAATATTATAGTCCCCATTTCTGAAGTGATAATTACAACAATATAAATGCAAATGTAGGTGCATATTAAAATGCAAATGCATCAAGTGTGCTGTGTAAAATAATAAAATAATACATGAATTACTGGAGTATAAGCATAACAGTTCAACATAATTATGCAACAATAAAAAATAATGGAACATTTATGTCAGGAATCTGCATTTGTATAGAAACAAGAAATTAACTGTTAATTGTTTTCGCAAAACAGGTAACTGTGTGCTGACAATAAAAATTAGCTATTTAACAAAAGAATGATACAAAATTTAATTACTTAAATGGAAATAATTAGAGTGAAAACATTTTAGGTTAACTTTAAGACAATTAGAGCTTATCTTCTTGTCCTAAATGAATACATGTAACATTTAACATTTACGAGTAAATTATTGTATCTAGAACATTAATTATACAAATTTGTTATGTAAAGAGAAGATTTTGAACTGAATTTACCTGTTTTTTAGAAGTCACTTTATTCGTACGTCTAACTGGTGCAAATTGCCGCCTTTTTGTGATTGAACTATTGCATCGATTACCCGATCATCATAATTCAACATCATATTTCTAACCATTTTATTGTAAAAATGCACTAATTATTATTCCAACACGCCACAAAACGAAAATATAATATATTAACCAATAATTAATTTAATAAACTGCAAAATAATGTACAAATTCTATTACTGTCTGTTGTAAAGCCACTTTACGCGCGCTTCTCTAAAAATGGTACAACTGGCGCCATCTAGCGGTGAGCAAAGGAAATAACGAAATAGAAAATTGCGTTTTTACGGAAAATAAGCAACTTTTGCGGCATTTTGACGATTATAAATCCATCTAGAAACAAAAAGCAACAAAATGAATGCACTCACGGCTCGTTTAAAACCTTAATAAAGAAAATTGAAAAATGTGCATTTTCTGGACAACCAAATGCTATAGCCATCTAGCGGCAGAAAGGTGGTACTAAAAAGAATATACGTTACACTTTCCTTTTACAACACCTAATAATATGACTAATATTACGCCTTATTCACAAAGTAAATTTTAATAAAATCGATATTAGAAGTTCGTACAGACCTTGCTCTTTTTAATGCAATCATAAAAGTCCATACAATCATTCGAATCTTCAAGAAATTAACAAAAGTTCGGAGGTTAGTCTGTAACGCGACAATAGAACAATTGCATTTAATGAAACAACGATTAGCAAATATTCACAAGAAAAATATTGATCAAATTGGCATAAGAAACTTCTATGAACCTTCCTCTACAGTATACAGTCACCAAAGTTCATAAATTAACTTGTAAATTTCATAATTTAATGAAAATACGGGAGCATGAAATTCACATCTGTCCTCCAGTTACGGAGCAATAATACGCTCAAAGGAAACAATGTTTATAAATAATCTACACACTGAATGTTGACAAAACCTCTTAAAGAATGCAGTTCTGTCCTTTATCTACAAGTAGCAATCATAAAAAGTCATAAATTGTTGCCAGATACGACGAAATTAACGAATGATCAGTAGGTGTTTAACACTAATCCCGACAATGTATTCGTCGAAACAATTTCTAATAATTTACTAATTACGAACAAAACATGCACAAAAATGTAATTAGAAAGTTTGGCAGACAATATTCTTTAAGAATCAATTACAAGAATTCAATTCTGAGCAGTAACAAGCGCGTTATTAATGATTATTCAGTGACCGGTATAACTAGCGTATTTAGTGGGAACGGCACTGAAGTGGCATACTTCCTCGCTTTCCTGCCAACTGCGTAATAGAAGCGGGTTTGAGATCCTCGCGTCAGCAGCCAGACCCCCCTGCTTTACCGCACTTCTCGAGCGTTAGCCTCTTTGATATCCTGCTACCCAAGTATCACGAAATGAAATTCAGTAGATTTTCGTTATCGACAATAGGAAACAGTACGATATATAATACTTATATAATACGTTACGAGAACACTCGACGATATTCAACCCTAATTTGATGCGTTAATTACCTAGCGTGTAGATTGTTAATTAATGTAATGTATATATGAGAAGAAAGCTTAAACCTTGTACTATTTTCAGAAATTATAAAAGTTTGTAAAATGTTTGTAGTTTTTGAGAAATTAATGAAAATTGTAGGTGGATAATTACAATGATAAAAGATACCTTGCAAACAATTAATTGTCATAAATTTGTGGTGGTGGATTAGATTCGTACAAAACTGATAATAGAAGATTCTTTAAGCCTTATTCTTTGTAATTCGATCATAAAGTGTTAGAAATTGTTGCTAGATTCTATAAAATTAATGAAAATTCAGGGAGCGTTTAATGCAAATATCGATTACGCAATCGATACAAGAATCATTAATAATTACGTAATTGCAACTAAAATGTGCATAAAAGTGGTATTGGAAAATTCGTCAGACATTGCTTTAGAAGAATCAATCATGAGAAATCAATTCCTAATTGCATTAAGTGCGTAATTAACGATTCTTTTGTGTGTGTTGTACTAGATACGCATAACGTATGAAGTTAGCGAGAGACGGGGTCGGGAAGGTAACCCTACTCGCTTTCCTACATTCCTGCTGCCTGGAGGCTCCGCTGGACCGCTCGTAATCGATTCTCCTTCTGTACGTGTCACCTACTTGCTTTCCTGCAAACCTGGTATATTGGAAGCTAATAACCAAAGTTAGTGGCAGAAAATATGTGCTACGTGCTACCTCTTTTAGCATCCTGCTTTTTGAATATCAGGGGAGCTCTCTGAGCAAATGTAATCACGATATGGAATACAAATATACCGATAGAATTTTACGAAAATATCGAAGTGTTGGGTTACGTTATTAATGAATTGTTAATTAGCCACGTTGTTGATGCGAATAAAATAGAAATGGGAAGATTATATTATTTCATTAAATTATTAAAGTTTGTAAAATATCTTTGTTTTTTGAAGAATTAATCGAAATTTTGAGGGGTATATTTAACGCAGGGTTATGTATATTAGTGATATAAGAGTGGCGAATAATTTAATAATTTATGAATGAAATAATATTGAGATACAATATTATCATTAGAATTGCATTAGATACTTGAATAAGAATTAACGAACGCTAATAAAACAAATATTAACGCTTAACATTATTTGATACAAAGTTTTTTACGCTTTGCAGAACAATGTTTGAGGATCGCAAATTTACACTGTCAGCTTAAATAACAATTTGAGTCTAGAAGAATTTTAGCGAGTTGTAAAAAAATAAATTTAGAGTATCTTTCGGAATTTTACGCTTCGCAATTTTGGATCTGATCTTGAGCCAAGGTTGTCGATGATTTTCCTTTTCCAGCCAAGGCAATCCCCTTTTTTATCCACTCATTTCAGTTCGTTTTTGCTTCTTTTCGGTTCTGCAACAATAAAAACAAAATGGAATTATTTATTGTTTTTTGAATAAGTTTAGCATTTAGTAAAAGCGAATTTCAATTACAATTCCTAGAAACCTCTAATTTTCAGGCGGTCGATAAAAACACACGACCAATTTTCTAGTTAGCCAGCCAACAATTAATACGCAATCTATATTATTTCTCAGAAACAGACCACTTACGTCACGAACCGTCCACCTCGTTACGAAACGCTCTGCAGTTTGATTTTCAATGGAACGTTTTTCATTTCAACAGAACTCTCAGAATTTTTCCTTTTTTATGGAGCGAGTTCATCGGCTGTTTTTCGTGATTTTGCCACTCGTGGCGAACGGTCAAACACGGTTAAATATAGGCATCTCGATTACTTTTGCAAACAACGGACAATATAAATATTGCCTCAAGTGCTGGACTTACCGATGAATAAGCATAGTGGTAAAAACATTTCACGATTATAATCGAAATTGCATAAAAAAGCTCGAAGAAGATGATCAACATTGAATAACTGATCCAGATCGTTAGGTTCATTCTCGAAAGTTCATTATAAAAGCGAATCTCCAAACGAGCTGACACCTTTTAGCACGTCTATTTTCAAGACGAAATGATTAGCAAATTTTCTGACGAAAAATAAACTATTTTTAACGATTTTCGAATCGTCGAATAGGGTCAAAAACAACATTCGTCGCATTCTCGGAAATAATATGCAACGACGAGGAGTGATGAATTTATGGCTGCTGAACAAATGAAGATCTCGTTCAACTTGTATCAATACTAACCATCGATAAATAATACTACATTTTACGATGATAAAACTGTAATAATGTTATCATCGTTTGTCATCCGAAACATCTCGATAATAACATTCTCTTGAAATGTCTACTCTGACAAGCACCAGACGTTGCTCATTATGCAAATGATGTAAACACTTGGACTGCATTAATTATTTATTACTACTTTAAATATCGCAAACGAAATTTTTTGTAATTAACTTAGATTAAAATATCGTATTTTTTTCAAAATCTAATTTCTTTATTTAAATCACAAAATTGATTAAGATTGAGACATGGGACATAATTGCCAAATCAATTAGAAATAATTGTCCCGTGTTATTTTCGTAGATGCAACGTCACGGGAATTAGGTTCTGGTTATTTTTTAAGTTAACGTGTTACGAGCAGGATGTTAGCATGCAAAACATATCGTCATTCAAGAACACAGAGTGTCCTTGTGTTCACAAGTATGCACACGGTGCTCGACACACGCGAAGCATTTCAAACGTTCTCTTTCGCTCTCAGGATAAAAAGCCAAAACTGGTGAAAAAAAAAGGAGTACAAGAGAAAAATATGGAAACGAGACACAGCCTGGAGGAAAAGTGCAGCCGAACGCGATCGTTTGTGGAAGCAATCGACACATTCCGTGGCGATCGACCAAGGAATCTTGCGCTGAAACAATCGAACGTACGTTCTTGTCTCGATTCTTTAAACAGTCACAGTAATTGCTTGGTTCTGTTTAAGCTTGTTGATACTTTTCGTAGAAGACTCAAGCTATCGTCGTGTAATCATACATCCACGATCACTTTTACCGGTTGCTAACTCGTTGCTATCCTACTTTTCCATTTTCCTGTACGGTGCATTCACGCTTTTCCACGGAAAATTGGTAGTTGAAGAAAACTACTACAATTATATTTTAATTTCGTGACAATAACAGATCAAATTTGTTAATGATAAAACTACCGTTTAATTTGGAAAATATTGCTTTATAACGATTCGAACTTTTCACTTTTGTGCATTACATAATTAATGAAGTAACAAAGATCGATCGAATGGAAAACACCTAGCAGGAAGTTAGACGAGCAAAAAGCCGGACGCGGTTCGGCGAAGAAAGGGCGAATTGTTTGGCAAATTGTCGATGATTTGGGTTTGTCGAAGGCAATGACCATTTAGAGGGGCGACGCATGCGTTCGCATCCTGGACGACGTATCAGCAGGTTCGCCGAAGTGGAGGGAGATTGGAGGCACGTGTGAAACAGCTGTAGATTTAATCAGAGTGTGGAGCAGGTACGAGAGAACGCATCTATCGGTAAGCTCCTCCACTTTGACCAACATCTCCACGATTTATCCGACCCGTTTGCCTGGAATTCGTTGATTTTTAACGAACCGTGTATAGTTTGCGAGGAAAAAGTGAAACTCGAAGGAAAGAAAAGAAAAACGTGTGGACGAGTGAAACGTCAGAAAGAATCGCACGAGATTTTCCTGAGAAATTATAGATAGAAATGGTGATTGATACGTTGGTTTCGATGATAAGGTGAACTAGAAGGGGAACAGAGTGTTTGAAATAAATAGCGGTCAGAGAGTAGGAAACAGAACAATCACGTGCTCTAATCGATCTCACGTGGGTGTCGATCAGGTGACTCGAGGCAACGGTATCGCCGTCAAAAACCCTTTGCCGCGCTCGCTAATTGCTGTTTCAACGGCTAGTTTGACTTAACGCCTGTCCGAAACGACATTTGAACAGAGATAGTTTGCGAGACGGCATCGATTGCATAACGGAGCCGATGATCGAGCGTGGAAATCAAGATTTTCCCTTTCGCTAACGCATTGACAATTTTCACACGATTACACACGGTAATCAGCGAACGAAACACCGCGTTGTTCCTCGGTTTCGTTACGACAGGTGACACTTTGTCGTCGGATAATTAACGAGAGTTTCCGTTCAGATATCGACAGGATGTGCTAGAGGATAATCGGTTCTTGAGCGACGGAGAAGACACGAAAGCCATGACCAAATTATATCTGAAGAAACTGCTGAAGCTCAGAGTTCCTATTTTAAAATGGCTACCCTTGTACAGACCAAACGACGCGCTGGGTGACCTAGTTGCGGGCCTGACAGTGGGCCTGACCTTAATACCGCAGGTACTTTCCAAACACTGTACGATTTTATCGTCGTGAAACTATGTGTCACAGTGCATGACACTTGTCCACGAGCTCTGATTTCGGTTACATTTTGATTACAGGCGATCGCGTACGCTGGACTGGCGGGTTTAACGCCCCAGTATGGCCTTTACAGCGCGTTCGTCGGCAGCTTCGTCTACATATTTTTTGGCACCTGTCGGGAGGTGAACATTGGACCAACCGCATTGATCTCTTTACTAACCTACACTTACGCGAGGTAAGTGGCATCACCTTTTAACCCTTTGACCATTTAACGCACCCTACACTTTAAACGCAACAACTTTGACTCGTATTTTTAGTACGATTACAGTTTCAATTATCCATGTAAATATTTAGCTCTGATTGACGCACTTGTGAAAAACTCTCGTGCGAAATTTGAAGAAGTTCTGTTCGCGCTCGTGAACGACTAATTTTGATAGGTAACGTGATAATTGAAGCTGTTCGTGTGTATGCAATCGCGAGCAATTGCGACGGCGGTTGATATAATTTAATGGCGGTTGAAAGGACGTTGTTATCCCTTGAAACGCAATTATCACAAGAGTATTCGTCGTGCTATATCAATCTCGCGTCGGCAGTTTTCGTCGAGACGAAGCGAATCAACTTATCGAACCTTTCAATGGAAATTACGCGGCTAAAATTCAATTAACGCACCTGTGCGAAATACTTTTGTTGCGACGCTTGTATTAATTACCGAAATGATTACGACTGTTTCTTAACCGAGCTAACCAGCGAGTCTTTGAAATATTCCATTGAAAACCAACCATAATATTTGCGGAAATATCACCTGCACGCTCTTTGCAAAAAGATTATAATTATGCCAAGGTACTTACTATTTCTTTTATTTTTCATGCCGTGTACAGAAGTATTCCCGAGTACGCAATTCTGCTGTGCTTTTTGTCAGGATGCGTTACGATCGTTCTCGGAATCCTTCGGCTGGGTTTCCTGGTCGAATTCGTTTCCATACCAGTCGTCAGCGGCTTCACCTCCGCGGCCAGCCTCATCATCGCCTGCAGTCAGATCAAAAATCTGCTAGGCTTAAAGATACACGGGGAGAGTTTCATCGAAATTTGGAAGATGCTAGCCGAGAACATACATCAGACCAGGATCCCTGACCTGATCTTGTCCTGCTGCTGTATTCTAATCCTGCTAACCCTGAAGGTAATCCACCGTGGAACTCGTTGAAATGCGAGCGAAACTAGTTCTTGCACGTATTCGGTGAACGAGTAAAAATAATGACAAAAAAAAAAAAAAAAACAAGAAATGAAAGAAACACCGATGGTAAAAGGTATCTCGTGGTATTACGGCTCGTGTTTTTTTTCTGTTCTGTTCTTTTCGTTGCAGAAAGTGAAAGACCTGAAGGTCTCGAATGAAATTTTAAGAAAATCGATCTGGTTCCTAGGAACTGGTAGAAACGCTTTGGTCATGATCTTGTGCGCAGTGGTGTCGTACGTTTACGAGATCCGTGGTGGAGCACCGTTTATTCTTACGGGACACATCGACGGGGGATTACCCTCCATCGCGCCCCCGCCGTTCTCCAGAACCGTCGCCAATCACACAGAGACCTTCGCCGAGATGTGTAAAAATTTGGGCTCCGGTATCGTGATCGTTCCATTGATCTCGATCATTGGAAACGTGGCGATCGCGAAAGCGTTCTGTGAGTTCTTTACACGTACATGTATTGTTTCCTTACCTTGAAGAATACTTTATCGAAGCTCTTCTTGTTCAGCACGGGGACAATCTCTGGACGCGACTCAAGAAATGTTGACTCTTGGTTTATGCAACATCGTCGGCTCGTTCTTTCATTCGATGCCGGTCACCGGTTCCTTCTCCAGGAGCGCCGTGAATAACGCGTCGGGTGTAAGGACACCGTTGGGTGGCATGTACACAGGTAACTCGAAACTTCTGCAAAAAAACACGTAATAGAAATGTAGTAGTAACTTGAAGTTCCGTCGTAGGCATTCTAATCATTCTGGCTCTGAGTCTACTCACCCCGTACTTTTACTACATCCCAAAGGCGACCTTGAGCTCCGTGATCGTGTGCGCGGTGATATTCATGATCGAGGTGCAAATAATTCGACCAATTTGGAAATGCAGCAGTGAGTAAACAAAAATTAAGAAAAAGAAAAAGCAAAAGACTACAGTCTTGCCGCTGATAACATATTACGACTAATTTTCAATTGATTTAATTAAACTTTGTTACAGAACGAGACTTAATTCCGACGTTGGTAACGTTCTTCGCATGCTTGTTCGCCGGTGTCGAGTTGGGGATTTTAATAGGGGTGCTGATTGATCTGGCAATATTAATTTATTTCAACGCCAGGCCGACAATATATATCGAATACAGAAATGTAAGTACATAACAGTGATCGACGAAGACTCTGAAAGATTACTAGTTTTAAAAATATCCCTTTCTTTTGTTCCATCTTCTTCTTCTTCTTCTTCTTCTTCTTCTTCTTCTTCTTCTTCTTCTTCTTCTTCTTATTCTTCTTGTTCGCTGTAGACGCCTACGTTAAGCTACATCCTCGTGCAACCCAGTGCCGGCTTGCTGTTCCCGGCTGTGGAGTACCTGAGGATATACTTGCTCGAGAACTTGGCCACCAACCAGCATAAATTACTGAGAACCTTCAAGAACTCGAACGTGGTCGTGTTGGATTGCAAACACATCGATAAAATTGATTTTACTGCGGCGCATGTACGAACGATTTTTGTTTTCTCTTAAACAAAGGATTTCGAATTTGTCCTGGACTCCGCGTCTTCGAGCCTCCCCTCTCTTCTCTCACATTTTCTCACTTTTTCTCCTCTTTTGTATATTTGAATCGGTAAAAAATATCATCGCCGTTGCTTTTACCAAACAAAAATAGACTTTCCACTTTAAATATTTCTCTATTCACTTTATAAAAATAACGAAGGAAAAATATAGCGCGCGCCCGTTTCACCGAGGACCGCTCGAAGACGCAGGATCTAGGACAGATTTGAACACATTTCGTGATTTCGTTTTGAACATTTTCATCAGTTTCGTTAACATTTACAGGGACTGAACACGGTGTTGAGAGACTTTAGGGAAAAGAATCATAGGCTGATCATGCTACGACCCTCCAACGAGGTTTTACGAAGCATCCAATCGCTCTCGAAGGAGACGATCAGCGTGGTGAACAACGATGCCGAAATGATGGCTGCTTTGATAGAATGGAACACGATCAAACGAACGCGAGAAATCGGCGCGGAACTACTGGATATGTCGAACGGAAAAGCTGCTAGTTCCATCAAAGACGAGCATATCACTACGAAACTTTGAAATGATCGCGTATTAGAATTAGAAAACGGAAAAGAAGAGTACTGAACGTTCCTGCTGGTTCATACTTTAGCAGTTTTCTTCTTAAATTGCAATAGTGAAAATCGAGTTATAAGACTATCAACGATATCGTATAAAATCGTAATTAATGTTAACGTGTATTTATGATATATATTTAAATTGTATGATAATTCGTACGTTTTTGTAACTTTTTATAAAGATATACGAATCGATCAGCAATGATATAGTTCGTAAGAAATTACTTGCTTCTTTTTGTTTTTTTTTTTCTATTTCAAAAAGACTCTATTGACACGTGCATTTCTTAATAAGAGATGAAAGAATAATACTGTGGTTATAAATGCATATCAGAATATGTTTGAGGGATTATAATTATGTTATTGTGTGTATATATATATATATATATATATATATATATATATAACATCTACCAAGTACGGCAAGTTTACGTTTTATTTTGTAAAAACTTGTAAGTCCTCGAAAAATAAACTATATGATATTTCTTAACAATATAAGTAATATTTAAACAAAAATAAATCGTTACGCTCGAATATATACGTCGTATAAAAATTCTTTGCCTCTAAATCAAAACGAAAAACGTGAAAAAAGAAAAATAAAGATAGGAACAAAACGAAAATAAATGTGAACGTAATCGTGTTGACGTTATTCAGTTATAAAAATTAAATTATCCGATGCTATCGTCTGATTCGATCTCTCGTTTGGATCAATATCGTTCGTGAGATACGTAGCACGCAACTTCGTTTTGTTTAAAGAAAAAGAGAACAGAAAATCCGCAAAAATAACGGAGAACAAACGAAAATCTTCTCTTAACGCGAACTAAATACTAAGCGGTTGTAATACTTTCGATCATAGGAACTTAAAAAAGTATTCTCCCGAGAATTTTGCACCGAAACGTAGTGCATTTTGCCATTTCATGTTTTTTTATGCGCCGTGAAAACGCCTCGGAGTAAACATTCGATTATTCGTGATTTAAAAAGTACATAGAATCCAAGTATAACGAGTAACATCGATCTCTATTAGCAATGTGGATATAAATATCTGAAGAGGATCTAGAAAATAGTTTTGCTACTTTCACATTGTTATAATAGGAAACGAGACAAGCTATTTGTTAATAATATTTCCGACAAATGGCAGTATCGTATAAATTTTCTTTTACAGCTTTTCTCTCAAACTCTGAAAACTATCTCTAATAATGCGAAACATCTAAACACGACGTACGTGATACTTGCGTGTATACGTGTGTGTGTGTGTGTGTGTGTGTGTGTGTGTGTGTGTGTATATATATATAAGTAGATTCTAGATTAATTAAAAAAAAGGTAACGAAGAACCTGAACTAGCTCTGCAATATACATACATGTACATATATAAAGATAACGATGATGATACAAACGGATGAGTTAATCGTAAAGGTAAGTATGCAACGGTTTTTGTACCTCTTAATTGCAATGATCTATCGAGGGAAAAAGAAAACAATAAATATAGAAGTGTAGTACGTATGCGTGTACGGTGCTGGTCATTTTTTAATACGCTTACTGCTCCATCGTTTTCCGTATACCACGACCCATCGTTCCCCTGGATCCTAGATCTTTCGGTGATGTATGATAAGTGGTGTTGCTCCTCTGGTACTGCGGGGTGTAATGCTGAGCATTCACCGAATGGATGTTATAAGCGACCGGTTTCACGTCCGATCGCAGAGATGAATTCTGTACGTTATCAGTCTTGCGGGAGTAATTAACTCCGTAATACATGCATTCCCTCGGTGACACCATCGGTGGTATACACTCTGTATCGGTCTTCAAAGCGTCATCCTTTCTATTGTTCGAGTCCTGATTGTTGTTTTGGAATGCCGAACAGGTATCTGGCATTCTTTGATAATTAGCGGTAGTTAAGGTGCGCGGTGCATACTTCTGACTCACTTGCATGTGCATGTTCTGCGGCCCGTTTCTCGCCATCGAATCCATCGTGATTCCGTAGGAGAACGGCACCATCAGTTGAGTATCCTGTGAACAATTCTGATACTCGATTGGCACTGAGACTCGATACTGATTTGCCCTCGCGTGAACGTCCATCGGGTTATCTTTCATTCGGACGTTGTTCGACTTGCAGCCCTGCATGTTTCCCATGTAACTGTCGAGTTTCACGGGCACGGAAAAGTTTGGAGGATTCTCCAGCTGTTGCACCGGCTGAAAATGTTTATACGCGTTGTTCTGCATAGATGTCGACACGGGGCAATTAACAGAATCTACCAAATTGTTTGATGATAATACTTGATTGGGATATGCGCCACAGTTAGCATACGGAGGGTTTTGAAACAAAGGTGCTGGATACTGTACTAGAGGATTCCAACTCTGCATACACATCGGTGGAACGTAAAACACCGGCTGCTGCATATAACTCGTTTGCTGGATGTTGTTGAAATCCGTGTTACACACGTGTCTGGAGTTTTGCATTTGCATGTTCATAGGAGGAGCTGAACTCATCATATTTCCAAACAGAAACATATCTGGAAGCGGTAAATTCCATTGATTAGGTTGAGTAGTTATAGGATGATTATGAAAACCTGGCGGTGGTAAAACGGATGTTTGAGTATTGTGCATTAAAATATTAGAAGAGTCATTCTGCAGAACGTTTTGACCTTCTACGTTGTAAGAAGCAGTGCTCGAGATTAATGCATTCTGTGAAATGATTGTACTGTCGGCCGTTTTCCTTGGTACATTTTGCGTGTTGTTATATTGATTTAAATACATAGGAGGCATACTCTGATACGGTAATCTATTTCCTATTGCGATGTTTGCATTATTATTATTATTATGTGATATTGTATTCTCCGGGGACACATGAGAAGTTTGTTCCGGTTTCTGTTGCACCACATCCAGCAGATGCAAATCTCTTTCAGTAGGTTGAACGTTGGTGGTTGTATTACTATATTGAGCATTGTTGTTATCGAAATAACCCTTATTCTGTACGATTTGATGATTTTCCCTTTGTTGAGCATTACTCGTGTTGGATGTATTTTGTAAATTTGAATAAAACGAGTTCGTTTGAATTTTACTTTGATAAGTGGAATTATCAGGATACGATGATGTTGACTGATGCGTTGCGTTAATTTCCTGAACATTATCAGAGAATTTCACCGATTTGGTATCTGAATTACTAGCACTCGTTTTATTATTGCTATTATTATTACTAGTATTTTCTTGTTCAGTCTTCACAAATTGTACTTCAGTTTTATTACAAGAGACTTGAGACACCTGTAATTCTTGTGACACATTTACAGCTGTAGAATCTTTGGTATTGTTTGAACAAGAATTTAATGACTTTACAGACTGTACATTATTTACAATAGGTGAATCTAATGTATCAGTCTTGTTTGTATTACTAGCACCATTAACCGTCTTATGCGGATACACAGATATTCTTGAGTTCTCTGATTCACAATGTACTTTTGTATCAACTGTGCCAACAGCTTTTACTTTGTAATCCTTTGCTGAATTAGCATCGGTAATATTCTTTTTGTTATCCTCTGTTTTCGCTTTTCCTCCTAAATCTTTAAAGAATGTCGGGATAACGGTTGAAGAACGTCTGTATACGTTAGAATCCCTCTTAAATTTTTGTGTATGCGCTTGATCATCTTTCACGTTTCTTTCTACATTATTTCTTGTATTTGGTGAATTTTGATAGTTTCGTTTGCACGATGCAGAATTCGATTTTGAAGAATTTCTTTCGCTTATACCGCATTCTAGCATATTTTGATTCTTAATATTCTTTCCCGCAATATTATGAGCGGAATGTGTATCGCCAATTTGTTTGTTCATTACACTCTGTTGATTTTCGCATCTCTTCTTCGACAAATTTTCAGCTGAAACACCCGTAGCGGTATTGAAACCACATGTATTTTTGACAGAATTAACTTCTTCCGATTTGGTTACGTTCTTTATATATCGTTGCTGTGATTTCATTAATGGTTTACTTCTGTTGTACTGCATGTTATGCGACTGAGTACGCGTTGCTTGAACTTTATGACACTTTTTTGCATCATCGGATTCGTTGCCCTTTTTGTCCGATTCATTTTTAGATACTTTCAACTGTGTAGCAACGCATTTAGTTTTGTCGTCTAATACTTCTATGGTGGATCTGCTATTATTACCGCTATCGTTAAACGTAGAAAAATGTGGTTTAAAAAACTGATGTTCCTTCATTCGTGTACCCTTTCCCATAATCATCTGCTTATTATATCCATTAACTTTACTATATTTATCAATAAACTTAGGACTTATTCCAACAGTTACTTTTTTTGACTCCCCGGTAGAAGTTGAAGTTTTATTCTCGTCGTTACATAAATTCAACAAATTATCCTTAGATTTAGAACCCTGTTTTGAAATATTATAAGGTTCTTTGAAAGAATTACCTGCAATCATAAAGCAATTATTTACTGTAAATTATTATTCTAGAATATTTAAAATTATGTCCAAAAATATACTCCTTACCTGGTTGCTTTTTGATCTTCTGTTCATTCAATTTTTTTGTGTTGGTTTTTGTTGTTTTTTGTACATTCTTCTTTGTGTCCAATGTAGATTGACTTTTGGATTTTGCATTATTATTATTGTTATCATGACACTGCTTTGGGCTTATTTGATTACTTATATCACTATCTGACTTGGGTATGTCAGAGATATGATGAACATTATCCCTGTTTCCCATATCACGTATATTAGAAAAAGATACAAAATCATTTTAATCATTTGAACCAATCAATTACTTACCATTCATTGTCAGTTTCGTTTTGTAAATCATTCGGTTTACTTTGTTCTTCTTCATTAAGTCTAAATTGATCTAATTGAACAGTAACAATACTTTCTGCCAAGGTCATACGTATTCTCTCTTGAAGTTCCAGATTTTGCATGACCAAAGTATCACTGTTTGGAAACAACGTACTAGGTACATTAACATCTTTATTCCAAACAGTTTCCATCTTTGTTTCAGGTAAGTTAACAATTTCCAAACACGAATGGGATTTCTCTTTATTTATAATGCTACTTTCTTCATTTAAGTTTTTGCTTGTGATATCATCAACTTGATCTACTTCAGGACTATTTGAAACATTGTTAGTTGAAACAACTTCAATTCTTTCTTTTGCTTCCTCATTTATGCGACTTTTGACTGTATTATCTATTGATTGCGCTTCCTCTGAAACTCTTTTTGTGCTATAATATAAAGATGAACACCAGAGATTAACAGACATGTTTGTTTTAATCGTTTCCTAACATTTGGAACTTTCTTTGTACATAAGACACCCGTCATCCAGTAAGATAACTTATTAAAACCATTACAATTCTTATTGCAATTTTAGAGACATCACAACAAAACAAATGTATCTAACATTAACTGAATATAAGTTTTTTACTTGTTGGCACATATTTTATTAAAGTATTTATAATAAAAAGAAAACCTTTCACGAATAAGATGAACTGATAGAAAAGTAGAAAAAATTCAACAAAATGAACTAAAATACATGAAATAAATTTAAACATACTGGCCTGATAAATGAGAACTATTTTTTAGCCATTGCATATTACATATCTTGCCGATTATGGCCACCTGCTTGAGATCACACGCTTTTTTCAAATCTGTATCAGTGTGTTCCATTTTACCTAGCAGAAATTTATTTACAAAAACTAAATATAATTCTTTACAGAAAATAATAGCTTGATGTGTTATCTTACATAAAATTCAGACTAAAGGCTTCAAGCTTGTCGAATTTCAAACAATTTAAAAGTAATAATGGTAACATTAACATCTATTAGAGCAAATCTCAACAAAATCGTACAATATAAAATAATCAAAAAATGTAACGACATAATTCTTATGGCTGTTCAGGGAAACATTCTAGTATGTATCGAAGTGTTTTCAATCGTTTAACGGACAACACAAGAATAATACGATAAAGGTACTAAACACTATCCAACGAATCCGTTTTAGTTATGCTTCGTATTTAATTAACACAAAGATCAAAAACAATTACATTACATTTACGACGCAATTGATACCGGAT